>CM057826.1:111647053-116447053 GCA_030068075.1 Paguma larvata | reverse complement strand
TCACTCAATGTTGTCCATGATCACTAAGGAAAAACTGCTCAAGGACTAACACTTCAGCAGCTCGTCCAGTTAGTTTCCTTCTGCCTCGGCAGCCTCTCAGTTAAAACTCAGAATTGAACGGGTAACTTGTTAGAATTCATACAAGAAACAAGGAACACAGTAGGGAGAGTCCAAGATCTTGTATTCCTAATTAAGACAATTCTTTCAATCTACCCATCTTCCAGAAGCAGTATCTTTTTGCTGATACCACCCGGGGAGCCCTGAAGTGCCACTTGTCAAGTACATGTTAGAAATGTCCTATAAAGAGCACTGGGCAACTAATCATTCCCAGTTTCAATAATTTAATTATAAATTTGAAGCAATTTAATTACAAATGCAAAGCAACCAACTCAATATCCCACAAGTGTCTAAATCAGTTGGACAGAGTCTGCTTTCACCCAACTGTGATTAAAATGAGGGAAAAACTATTTTTTAACATTAGGATTCAGTCCTCTGACAGGTCCAAAATGCATTCTAATAGTCTTCGTGTTGGTTCAAGAAGACAAGCCTCTTGGGGAAAAAGAGAAGGCAACATTTTGCCTACTGCTTAGCTCATTTTGAAGCCTGGGACTGGCATAGCCTGCACCCTAGATAGCTGATAGCCTGGAGAAAAGAAGGCAAGTCCACTCGGGTTTCACTATTCCAGTCCAGCAGACAGGTGGAAACCAGGCTGGGAACATAGCATTCCTCCTACACGCCCATCGAAACAAACTGCCAGCCCTGTGCACCGTGAACCACCCATGGGTTGGAAAACAAGCTGCCAACAGAGAAAGTGCTCAGATTCTGGAAGTCTTAGTTTCCTACCAAGTGTCACAAGGTATTGCAGACATGACCACCTCCTTTGCTGTCAGGAAGGAAGTGCACATACAGTCTGTCATCTGGTGCGATATCAGTAAGCAAAACTTCCCTTTCAAACATCCTAGGGTTCTGATAAAACTTTTGAACACACAAGGGTATCCCCCACTTTTCAAAAGTTCATGTTAGGCCGCGTCGCTTTTATCAAAGACCTACATTAGTACCTGTTTTCGCTAACTAAAAGAAATCCAGAAGAAGATTTTCACTTTTACCAAAAAAGGTGAAAAGCAAAAATAGCATTCAGCGTTTGTTTTGCAGCGAGCACTCTAAGAGAGGCAGGGCACCCCAAGCCCGACCACACTCAGCATCTCAGCATCAGGTCACCAGCGCTTTGAAGGGCGTCTGTAAGCATCCATGTTTCATCTCCATTTGTTTTGTGCACCCATTAGCAAGATGTGACCTGGAGTATCAGAAAAGCCTAAGAGAAGTTATTTTTAGGAATGCTCGAAAAATCTTCCATATAAATTAATGCTAAGTGCTTCTTTGCTTTATGCCATTTTGGTTTATGGAAGTTTTCATAGGAACACTATTTTCAGATACTGGCGGAAACCTGTATAGAAAACATTAATGTTAACCCGTTTTTCCAAAATTTCAACACATTTCTTCAGTTTCAAATATGGATACTTATTCTTCACTGTCATACTGGGCCTCTCTCTTTACTGCCTGAGCATAGATTGTAATTGCGCCTTTAAAAGGGGGGTGTTGTCCATTCATTTGGAAACAGTCAGTGACTCAGGAATGCTGTTTCCCAATCTCCGTGGCAACTGTCTTCTCCTCCCATGTTGTGATGTGAGTAGCAGGACTTCTACTCTTCCTCAAGGGTGAGCACATGTATGACACACCCAAAGCCTGGCTGACAGGAAGTTCCTGTAGCTGATATTACTTCTACATACAGGCACCAAGTGTAAAGCCGCCTTATTTTAAATCCCATTCTCGAGTCCTTCATTTCTAAATGATAGTTACACCTTTTTTTTTTTCCTGTCATCACATCATTTCTAAATACCCAGAAATAATCATACCCTACTGATAATAGCTTCACCGATCCAAAAATTACACTACTACTCAAAAAGCCAGACTTGATCTTATGAAACCACAATAAACATTTTCCGGGCCCCTACAAATCTAGAATAAGATCTGATTTTGAGAAAATCTTGCCGGGGAGGGGGACAGGAGAGCATAAGGTGAAATCTCATTATTCCTCTATCACCAGACATACAAGCAAGAATTAAAACAGGGTACTTCTGATACTTCGAGCAATTGTACTTGTGTGGAACTATGTTCTAACACAAACACATAAAGAATTTCAGGCCAAAGTACTTAGGCTACAAAGAGACTTCCACGTATCATCTATTTTTCTTTTTGGTTCTATCTACTTAAAAATAACTATAATTTTTGGAAAACAAGATAGGGGATTATTTTACTTTATTTTTATACACATCTATATTTTCTTAGACATATGTTTCACTTTTATAATAAAAAATACATTTCCATTTCAAATAGCATAAAAGTAACGCTTTTCGAAGCTTAGAAAACTAGAAAATGTTTAGGAAACATTGTTTTCAAGCAGAAAATCTTTGTTAATTATAATTGCAACTTTGTAAAAGCATCTGTGCATACATGTGATAACTACAATATTCAAATACTAAGTGAAGTAAAAATGAAAAGTAGAAAGTTGAGGTTTACTGTTATTTTTAAAATATGTTTTCTCAAAAAAAGCATAAAAACAATCATAGCACACCACCTTAAAGTAAAGCAACATCGTCCAATGCCCATATTCAGAATGCCCACCAGTATTTACTCTTCTCCAGTCATACTTTGCTTAAGGAAACACTCTGGCAGGGTACAATGAGAAAAGTTAGGGATGACAGGGGCACCTGGGTGGCTCAGTTGGTTAAGCATAAGACTTCAGCTCAGGTCATGATCTCACAGTTTGTGAGTTCAAGCCCCACATCAGGCTCTCCGCTGTCAGCGCAGAGCCCACTTTGGATCCTCTGTTCCTCCTCTCTCTGCATATCCCCCACTGACTCTCTCTCTCAAAAATAAAAAATATTAAAAAAAAGAGGAAAAATTAGGGATGACAAAGCAATGTGAAAAAGAATAATGAAAAGTCTAAAAGCTAGCTCACCTAATTGCATGACCTTGAGCAAATCAGAATTTCTAGACCTCAGTGGCCTCCTCATGCTAAGATGAGGGAGACAGGTCAGAGTATTTCTAGGGTCTCTTGAGATGTCCTTAAAGACTGTGCTTTGTTACTACTGCTCTTTTTGAGGGCAGCTCCATGCCTGCTGCTTGCCTGATAGTACGTATCCTACAGTGGCTTCTCACCACTTCTTCTTGTGGTTTCAATCACAGGAAACAGACGTCACGCATGGGCCTAGAAGTAAGTAACGAACAAGCCCTAGCGGATACAAAGAGCTGCCAACTAAGGCCAACTCCCATCTTTCTAAAATACAAGAATCGAGAAATCACTAGAGGCCTTAGGAGCCCGACACACATATTTCACAAAAACTAACAAACTAAAAATATCTCTGGAGGTCTCGTGCAAGTATGATGGAATAATTTTAGAACGGTCTCCATCTACTTTGCTTCTATGGCCAAATGAAGAAACTGAAGGATAGCTATGTAGGAGGACAAGCGTGTAAGAAAGCCAAGGTCCCTTTTTGCACTTTTTGGGGGAGACCCAGACACTTCCTGAGGACCTGAAGACTCATCTTTGTCTTCTTTATTTAATACTCTATGTAAACCTTTCTATAGCCCTGAAAGACTATGATACAAATAGTTTAAAATAATATAAGGACTTACCAATTATTTGCTTTAAATGTTGTGTTAACAATCCCTATAGCACTGGGCCAAATACTACCATTCATAATGATACAAGTTGGCAGTTCTGAAGTATGTAAATTAATGCAGAGATTTTTAATCCTATAGCCATGTTCCTTCATTAAACACAAAACAAAACTTGAAGATACTACATCTCTAGAGAATACTAATAAACTTTTCTCAAGAGAGTTCTTCTGGTCAGGTACAGTTACATTAGTGCTTCTCTCTGCCTCAGTTACCTTGGTGAGAGAGGACTAAGGTTTCTGAAACTGTCAATCTCCTACATTAGACCAAAGAAACAGAGAACTTTGAAAATCATCCCAAGATTCCCAAGACTAACATTAAAACTAAAATACACAAAAGGATATTGCTGATGTGAGCAAAATATCACCAAAGGACCTAAGCACCTCACAAGCAAGATGGGAAATAAGATCCCCCCAAAAAGATTTCTCCTTCCCTCCCTCTATATGTTACAAATGATACATACATTTATTTATTTATTTTCATTACAAAAGACTAAAGAACACTTCAAATAAGCATGCAATCAAAACCTATACTGCACTAGGGAACTTTTTTTTTTTAAGTTTATTTATTTCTGAGAGAGCAGGGGTGAGGGGAGAGAGAGGGCATACACATGAGAGGCGGAGGGGCAGAGAGAGGAGACAGAGAATCCCAGGAAGGCTCCCCAATGTCAGCAAAAGCCTGATGTGAGGCTTGAACTCACAAACCAAACCTGAGCCCAAGTCAAGAGTCAGACACTTAACGAACTGAACCACCCAGACACCCCTGTACTAGGGAAATTTTAAGAAGAAATAATAAGGTACGAAGGTAAGTTCTGATAGTTCCCACAATGGCATTTCCCACCTGAGCCCACAATTTGGCTATACAGCTTTGGGATCCAGCTGAGAATATTTTTTAAATCTAGATTTATCTAAGTCTGAAAAGATGGGTATGTTAAAATTGGTAAAGATTATAAATCAACTGCATTTTCAGTCCTGCCTTCTGCAGGTATCTACAGAAAGACAACCTAAAAGCCCTTAAAAGGAATAAAGTAAACTCTGTGAAGTGACTTTGCCTTTCTTCAATGATTGATATCCCATATAAATCCTCCTGACTGCTGTAACTGGGCCATCTCTCTTTACCACAGCCACACACTCATACCTCTGAGACTGTTCACGCTGCTCCCCACACCATGAAATCCCTCCCTTCTTCTCTACCAACCCTTGTATTTCCTTCCAAGGCCTGTCATATCCCGCATCTTCTATGAAGTTAACAAACACTGTCCACAATTCTATTCTGGATCATTTACAGAATTCGGGACATAAATATAGACCTTTGAAATCTTCTATGCTAACTCTCTAATATTACAAGAAAAGACTAAGAAAAGTGGAATGACTTTCCCAGAGTTCACAGGGTTAACGGTAGCGAAGTCAGACTGAACAGGACTATTTGGAAAGAATACTTTAGCGGGAGTGGGAGACAGGGGATCTAGTCCTAAGTCTACATATAAATGTGGACGGATCACTTTTCTACGTCCACATTCCTTAATGCATAAAATAAGCAGTTTGGATGAAATACATTTTGGCATCCTTTTAACCCCCAGCATTCTAAAATTCTGAAACCTTGGTCTTCTGACTCTTAGTCCAGTCAGCTTTCCAGTCAGTTCCTTCACTTTTGAAGGAATCTTACAGATTTTTAAAAATATTTATTTATTTATTTTGAGAGGGAGACCGAGAGAGAGAATGGAAGGTGCAGAGAGAGGGAGAGAGAATCCCAAGCAGGGTCCATACTGCCAGCACAGAGCCTGATATGAGGCTCAAACCTATGAACTGTGAGATCATGACCTGAGCCAAAACCAAGAGCCAGACTTAATCTAATGAGCTACCTAGGCACCCCCGAAATCCTACGACTTTTAAACTCCTATGTTCATAGCCTCCGAGCTTTTCCTACCCATTCACCTATTAACATGACTGAGATTACAATCTATTAAGAAGCAAGGACTGAACCTGATAGGGCAACCACATGACTTGTTGATCTTTAGCCTTTTGGATCCAGAGTAGATCCATGTGGATTCAAACAAACAAGAGAAACTCTATTCTCTACTCTTTGCCACCAGTCATACAGAAAATCCTAGTTCCGGGTACCTGGATCTTGGTGGTGATGTCTTAATTATTAACCACAGGCAAGTAACTTCCAGGTCTAAAGAACAAACATCAGCAGGCCCCAGACTCAGAAGAGACCCTGGAGAGATTAACCATTCACAATCCTTACAGTCAAGTTTCAGGGCCACAAAGAGAGGATTTTAGGAATACCATATGCCAATTCTAAAATATAAAAAAGGTAACTATCTGAGGTAGTCTAGCAACAGCTTCCACCTTCCCATTTGTCACCACTACTTGCTGCTTTTATCAATTTAAACAACTCAAAATGATAGCTGATGCTGTTAGCGCTATTTCATTTACACGGAAGGTTGCCTTTAAAAGTAACAACTGGCAACATCTTAATAACTCATGAGCCAGAGGAAAGATTGGTTTTGATGCACTGAAACCGCTACTTCTTCATGCCTAAGAAAGGTTTAATGATAAATCTTGCAATGATTTCAAAGTTTAAATGCGAAAAGCAGCCATTTGGCCACTGCCCTTTGTCCATCTAGACCCACCAAATGAACTGGAGAGCCCAGTTTTAAAAGACAACAGTCATCAAATGACTAAACAGACGCCACCAAAATTTTCTATGACATTCCTAACGGTGAATACTCTTTTATACTACATGTACAAAAACTGGACACTTGTAAATGTCAGTATAAAGTGGTAAATAGGATTTTTTTTTAATAAGCTAGACCTCAGTTTGAATCCTAGTTCTACGAGAGAAAGCAGGTTTCTTAATCTCACTGAGTCTCAGTTTAATTTAATTATCTATAGAATCAGAATAACAATAGTACCTATTTTACAAGACTGAGTGAGAGATTAATGAGATAATGAATCTGAAGCTCTTTAGCACAGCACTAGGCTGTATAAGTACGAAACAAACGAATGTTATTACTACTGCTACTGTTGTTACTATTACTCCTTGTCCTTCCAGTCTGGAATGAATTAATCCTCCTATCTATGGAGATGTACAGTGGAGCACCAGGCTGGCTCAGGTGGAAGAGCATGTGACTCTTGATCTTGAGGTCATGAGTTTGAGCCCCACATTGGGTGTAAAGATTACTTAAATGAATAAACAAATTAAAACTTAAAAAAAAAAGATGCTAACCGTTCATTAATAGTTTTAGATAGGAAAAATGGCACCATACAACCTATAGCACACCATGTAGAGAGAACAAAGGCTTTGTACCACCACATATTAAGATGAAAAATGACTCCAGGATAAATGGAATCTCAAAGGTCCCCAATGCTGAGTACCAGAAAGGTTGTCTTTGCCTACAAATGAATATTTACACCCCAAAGAGCATGAGTAGACTATAATTCGCATATCCACAGTGGAAAAGAAAACTTAAGAGCTACAGCTATAGAATTTTTAAAAGAAATCAGAAGAAGAAAATCTTAGGGGCTGTGATCTTAGCACAAATTTTTAAAATATGACACAAAAAGCAAAAAGTTAAAAAAACTGGGCTTCATCAAAATTAAATACTTCTGTTCTTCATGCCACAGTGTTAAAAAATTAAAAGGCAAATCATAGGATAAAGAATGTATCTGCGAAAAACTTATCCAACAAATGACTAGCATTTAGACTATAATAAAAAAATTTCAGGGGCAGCTGGGTGGCTTGGTCAGTTGTGCATCCAACTTTGGCTCAGGTCATGATCTCAGGGTTCCTGGGTTCAAGCCCGCATCAGGCACTCTGCTGTTACCATGGACCCTGCTTCCAATCCTCTGTCTCTCTGTCCCTCCCCACTTGCACGCTCTCTCTTTCTAAAATAAGTAAACATTAAAAAAAAACTTTCATGGGCAAAAAAATTGAACAGACACTTTAGTGAAAATACACGAATACCAAACTAGTGGTTGAAAAGATGCTCAACATCATCACACAAATGCAAATTAAAGTCACACTGAAACACCATCACATACCTGCTGGAATGGCTAAAACTTAAGACTGATCATACTAAGTGTTGGCAAGGAACTAGAACTCTTATATTCCTGTGGGGATATAAAATGGTACAGTCACTTTGGAAAAACAGTTTGGTGCTTTTTTAAAATGTTAAACGTAGGGGTGCCAGGGTGGGTCAGTTAGTTAGTTAAGCATTCAACCAGTTCAGGTCATGATCCCACGGTTCATGAGGTGGAGCCCCGCAATGGGCTCTCTGCTAATATGGAGCCAGCTCCGGATCCTCTGTTCCCACCTCTCCTCAAAAATAGATAAACTTTAAAAAAAAATCATAAGGCAGCTTTTTCTGAAATATAAGTCCAATACCAAGGTATACTCCTTGGTTTTCTGTGACCTGCAGTATCAAAGACAGTTGATAAATTATGCTCTGTTGGATCCTTAAAGCACGTTAAATCTTAAAAGAAAATGCAAATTCTATGCTTTCACACAGCAGTATTTCTAAACGGAATAAATCACAGAATCAAAAATCCAGAAAAATAATCCAGAACACCAAAAATTCTACCTTTACCTGCTACCTTATAATGTCGAAGTCGCTACCACCTAATGACCCCTTAACCACCACCAAAGATGGAATTTCCCATCTTCCATATAAGAACCCTTCCACGTAAGAATGCCATGTGTTTTTCTTAATTCAGTTCTGTTATACTTATTCTCCTTTGTGTCCCCTTATCTGTTCCATCCCCCTTTTCAGAGGAAAGAAATTTAAGCAAATGTTTACAGGACAAATTGAAACTCTATGATTGTCAGAGAGCCAAGCAACGGAGAGTCAGTTTCTTCAATCTTTTCCCTCTCAGTCACTTAGCTTCTAGTATATCCGTTCCTCTTATATAATCTTTCTACTACTCTAGCTATTCCGAGATCTTGAAATTTTCTAAAGGAAATGTAGAATCCAAAATTTCTGCTTCTTCTGTACTCATTTATCCAACATCCTCCCCATAGCCCCCTGATGTTTCCAAACTTCAAATGTAAGAAGAGATTGCTGCATTGAGTGGGTGTTTAGGCTTGATGACATTTAAAGTCCCTTCCGACACTAAAATTTTAAGGCTACCATTCATAGCAAGCTTTAATAATGAATGGGAGAATCTCAGAACTGAAACAACGATACACCAGTTATCCTGTAATCAGTAGTAAAATTTATTGCAACACTGGTTCTAATACTTCTCTTTTCCTTCAGTAATTCTTTCACTTTTATTAAAAAGGGTTCCTTGGTTCTAACAAAATGTTTGAAGAAAGAAAGAAGAGAGAAACAGAGAAAGGAAAAAGAGGGGTGTAAAATAAGGTAAAATATGTCCCCAGTGTTTAAACATTCTTTCTTTTCCAATTTTAGCTTTGAAGCTTTAAGAAATTTTAGTATCAACAGCTTTTACCCCTCCTGATTCATCGAAAGCCTGGCTGCCCATGGGATTGGGCCCTGTCCCTACAGAAGCAGATACAGAATAGAAACGAAGAGGGAGGAGTGGGTAGTAGCTGGGCAAGGGGGGAGGAGGCTTGGCTTTGTCTTGCTTAATCCTAACTAGGGGCAAACACCCAACAGTGCTTGGCTCATTAGCAAGAGGTAAATTCTTTCCTAAGGCTTTCAAACAAAAGTGAGTGAGAAGAGGAAGCTCAGCCTAATAAAGAAAAACACTTAAGTAATACAATTCATAGCTTATTTCAAATAGGAATGCTTTTTGTAGTCATGAACGATTTCAACTGAGACATAAAATGGGAAGAACACGCTATATGAACATACAAACCTTTTCTCAATAATTACTACTATTTCTTGTTAATAAACATGATTTTAACTTATTCTTCTAAATCTGATGTGGTATAACCTTATCTGTAAACCTCCATTACATTTCACTGAAAACATAACAGTCTCCAAGAATAACTTGGCAATCCATTTATATAATAGACGGCCCCACGGGATAGCAAAAGGTTATTCTATCACACAGGAAATACAATTCGTCTATTCTGATCCACATGCCCATCAACAAACTTAACTCATTCTCACTTACTACTATTTTCTTGGGTTTTATAAAAAATATAATTTACATGTCATCCAATTTTCAGCTCTTTTTATAAAAGTATCTCAACGTTTACCAACGCTCCCAAGGCAGAGATTTTAATTCTGAGGCATTCCCTCAGTCTGACCTCTTGTGAGGGAGGATTTCCTTTGAGACATGTAACATGATCAAGGGGACCCTTGGGCTACCTCTTTAAAAATGAGGCAGGAAAAAGGGCAGCAATTTTTAAGGTATCATTCTGTCATCTCAAACATCTCAAAAACATTCCCCTCTCTCTCTTTTCAAAATAAGTGATCCCTGGGTTTATCATCTAAAAAAAAAAAAAATCACATGACTTGTATAAAGCTCTCTGTATACTCCCTGTTTTCTGCAACCTTTTGGACCAAAGTTAATGTCTTAAGAAGAGAGAAGCAGACATCTGCATGAACGACTCCACTTCTTTCATATTCTCTACCTTCCTCACTATCTGTTTAAAATTCTCCCTGGCACTCTTTACCTTGGACTGCTCTCCTTTCGGACGGACAGGGGTCTACAACCAGTTAGACTTTCACTATCACTCTGCTTTTCACAAGGCATGAAAACTGTCGCTTGGTGAAAATTCAATACACTGACACCCAATATTAAACAAGATTTTAAAACTTATGTATTTTCTATTCTCTCTAATCCCAAGCTAAAACTCACGTTTTATAAACTTATGCCTCTAGCTGCATCAGGAAGCTATATTCCTTCTTAGAATGCATCAACTTCTTGATTGTATAAGACCTGGAGTTTATAACATGCAGGAATACTCTGCAGCCTCCAACACCCTGGTTGTAATTACTACCTTTACACATATTTCAGCCAGAAGTTTATTTGACACCCACATTCATCACTGCTGAAAAATCAGAAAACATTCTGTTCATTTTGTATTTTCATTTTCCTTCATCCTGAGGACCTCTGCAAGGAACTGCAACAATGCTGGAGAATGGATATGCTTGTGGCCCAGGAGAAAGACTCGTGAAGAATCAATCAAAGGGGAATACCAGGCGGCCTGGCTTCAGCCACAAATATCAGCGTCTCTAACAACCAAAGGTTTTTAAAAGGTGATTCCCAACCACTTTTTAAACTTCGACTCCATGTGCTTTCCACCCAAGAAGCCTCAGAGGGTAAGAGTATATCTTTGCTAGTGTGTGAGCTCTGCCTTCCATTCAGGTGATCTGTACTGAGAACCGGTGTAAGCCTGGAAAGGGATGTAGCAGCCAGAAAGATGAGAAACTCCTCAAATGCAAACAAATAACCTTCAGGCACACTAAGTCCAAACCAGCTCAGTTTTACAAAGGACATTCTTCATGGAATTCTCGAGGTCATACACTCTAGGCAAAGGTGGAGCAGGCAAAACAGTTCTTTTAGCTTATAGTTCAAAGAAACTAAGCTTTTGGGTAACAAAAGCACACCAGCCATCTTTCCCCCTCCACCCACCTATATATACACACAGACACAACGGTGAGTGGATTGCAATGCTCCTCCTGGTCTCTCACTGCCACACAGTTCTCATAAAAAGAACAATGAGAGAATACTCTGATGCCTTGAGGTACGTTACAGTTGGCAAGAAAGGGGTTAAGTAGCACTACTTGTATGGAAGCTTTCCAATCCCCTAGCTCTGAATGCAATTCTCCTCGCTACCTGTGCTCTACATTTGTTTGTTTGTTTTACAATTCAGCAGGTTAAGAGTTAATACCAACACCTCAGAAAAAGAGAACTGGGTTCGGCTCCACCCTCTCTGTAAAGCAAATACCCAAAACTCTGAGCCAAATCCACCCAGCATACACAAGACTCCACGGACCATTCCAAAACACAGGTGAAAAAAAGTTAAGTTTCCTCAGGTATCTCAACTTCAATTCACTTCACTTGTGAAATACACAAGTATGAGATTAAACAAAAGCACAAATAAAATTCTATTTAAGGACCTGAAAAACAGTTACAAGCCATAGAGTTCACTATGTATCAGCAGCAATAGCTGGAATTTGCTGTGAGGAAGGTCAAACAGTACCCATGGAAACAAAAGCAAAACAATCATAACAGACATATATATAAAATAACAAAGGATTATAGGCCCTAGAACTTAATTCTTAGAGGCAAAGCTCTCTAACTAGAGTGTCAATTCCTATCCTAAACAAACATAGGAAATGTTTCTTTAATCACCACGGGGGAGGGTCCTCACTACCATTAATTCTACATTTCTGGAAAAATGTTCACTAGATTTAAAAAAAAAAAAAAAAAAAGGCAGTTACTGACAGCCCGTAAGTCACTGGAAAGGACAGTCCAGAAGCACCTGCCTTGCTAGAAATAGGTAGGAAGAGATGAGTCACTATTTTAATTCTGCTGAGTACTCTCCACAACTCAATCCTCTAGGTCCCAAAGCAACATTTTCTTCCTGTTTCCATCATTTTATCAGTTTTCTTCCCCAATTTGTCCAGTCGGGTCAGTATACTAACGGTTGGGGATAAGAGAAAAGACAAAGAGCAAAGAGTCAGAAACCGGTTGGTTAGTAGAAAGAGATACCGTGGTAGGGGCATACTTACCTGGAAGAAAAGACTAAAAAATAAGTAACTACAGTTACAACTAGCAAACGATTATTGAGACCCAAGACTATTTCCCTCTCTTGGAGAGTGCCCCAGATCTTTCAAAGCTTTTACAGTAAAAAGCAAACAAATAGCTCCCTGGAGAGAGGAGTAAAAAAGATTTAGTGTGGGCAAAGGTAATGAAACATGATAGTGTTACATGAATATCAGTATTCCTTCTAACTCGGATTGGAAGTCACTGGCACCTGAAGACAGCTATACTCTTGTACAGGCAGGAAAAGGGAGGGATGTCACCAGACTGTCGCACAGGAGGTAGCACAAGAGTTGAGATGGTTTTCATGGGAAACATAGAAAAGCAATTCGATTACTCAGAAACTTCTTGGACTTGCAGCCTAACTTCCCCCCCATAAGGGGGGGTTTATCACCATCCTAAGTCAAGAAGGGCATCATCATGAGAGAAGTTCTAACCCCCTGAAAAGTGATAAGCAACAGGGCAAAGAGGCAGGTTCTCGGGATGGAGGAATACTGGGAAGCAAATTAACGTCATGTCCAATGACCACAGGACCTGGGCAGGAACCCATTCCTGCAATCACAAGGACAAACATCCAAGGGGGGAGGGAAGGTAGAGCCCAAGTCAGGTAACATTCCAGAGGGGAAGGATTATCAGGTGACACCGGGCTGAGGGCCCAGAGCCGGGGCCAGGAGGAAGGAAAGTTAGCAGGTGAAAGGGATCAATCCTGAGAAGGAAGTGACCTTTAAGAAAAGCAAATAAGAGGATACCAAAAACACACACACAAAAAAAAGGGGGGGGGAGAAGGGTAATAAAAAATGGACCCAGAAGAACACAGAGGAGAAGATAGAGAAGGCGTGTGCGGGTAACAGAGGAAGAAGAAAGGAAGTGGGGCTGAGAGGAAAGAGATGGGGCTAAGACCCGCCGGCTATGGGGGCGGAGGGCAGAGCGTGCGGGATGAGGGGGTGAAGGAAGCCCCGAGGCTGCCGGCGCCAGAGCCGGGTGGGACTCTGGGGATTCCCGAGGTCCCGGAGAGGTACGATGTCCGGCTGCGGAGCCCAGTACCGAGCAAACGGAGGAAGGGAGGCGCGGGGGCGGCTCCCTAAAGACCGGCGTGCATCCCTGGGGCCGCCTGCGGGGGTCGCTGGGGACCCGAGGGCGGTTACCGGGTTAGGCTGAAGGAACCGGGTGGGAGGGACACTCACAAATTTCTTGGATTTGCCGCCGTCGCCGCCCGCCGCAGGCAGTTCGTCCGGGCTCCGGCCCTTCTTCTTGTCCCGGGTCCCGCGGCCGGGACCCTGGCCCCCACCGAGCGGCTCCATGTCCAGGTTCGGGCCGGCAGATGACCCCGCGCCTAAGCCGCTCCCGCCGGGCAGCTCCCGACCCGCCGCCGCCGCCGCCCAGCAGCTAGCTCCTTAGCCCGCCGCCGCGCCCCGCCTCATTAGTATGCCGGGCTGCGCGCGCCTCATGAATATACAACGGCGACGCCTCGCTCCCGCCCGCCTGCCCCACTTCCGCCCGGACCCGAAGCTCCTACCAATGGGGGAAGGGAGGGGGTGGAGGGAAGGCGCGGAAGCAAGCTACCTGCCTGGCGGACCTAACCATTCGGACCCACGTGGGGGGGGATGGTGGTGAGTGGGCGGTGCAACTCAGCGGCCTGGACCGGGAATGGCGCCACCTGGCGGCCGGAGCGGCGCAGGCCTCCCCGCTCCCACGCAGTGCCCACGTGGCTGTAAAGCCTGTACCCTCTCACACCCTAGACCAGGTTATTAACTGAGCCAAAAATCAAGTAACAAGAGTGTCATCTTGGCCGAAAATCCAGGGCGGTTCTTTCAAGGATAATACAGTTTTTGTGTGTGCAATATCAGTGGAGCACTTGAAAAAATTTATTGAAGGCTATGTGTCTGGAAGGGAGCGTGGTCCAGAGTAAGTGCTAGACTGGAACACAACTAGCCCTGGGGTTAGATTACCTAGTTCTGAATCGCAGGTCTGCTATTTCCTAGTGGTGTTTTTGATTCTGAAAAACTAGTTATTGCCAACACGTGCCTCTTCAGCAATAATGGTTAACATTTACCATGCACTGGCTCTAAACTAGACACTATGCAAAATTTTCCGTGTTTGTCCTCACTGAATCCTGGCATTGCCATGTGACAGACTCCACTAGTCTCACCATTTTACAGATACAAAATTTGGACTTTTGAGAGTTAAAGTGACTTGCCCAAGGACAGATAAATGATAAAAAACATTTAAACCCGATTAGTCTGGGAAGTCCTGTGTTTGACCAGGATACCCTGACAAAAACCAAACCTGAGTAAAAAGAGCAGATGTTCTCCAAGAGGATGTTCTTTGCTCTACCAGCTTGATTTCTCTCTCAGTAATCTCATCCATTCTCCCAGCTACGTCCGTTTGTCCTGTGAAAAGTATGTGGCCCCCAGTAGGCCCTCGAAGTACAGACTGAATTATTCTACCCACAACTGACAAAATATTTCGAATATGATTCTGGAGGGAACTCTGAGACCCCAGTTCTCAGTCTAGGGCCTGGGATATTACTTTCTAAGCCAGAGCACTGACAGGATCAAAGCATGGAAGGAATGATCCATCTGTCACTCTTCTTTCTCATACCACGGTCTACATCTGCTGTACCATTTACCTCACTCCTTACTGGATTGTGAATGCCAGGAAAGGGTCCATATTTGTGGCTACTATAGCATCTAGCATCATTCTTTACCAAGACAGTTAATATAATGAGCAACCACTTATGTCAAGCACCGTACTAAGCCCCTGACGTTTTATCTTCACCATTACCATTCCCAACACCCAGGTTCAAAAACCTGAAATCATCTTCTACTCCCTCTCTTAAGCTAGTAATTACTCTAGTTTGTCTAACTCTTAACCAGAATGCTCTATGAACTCCCTACAGATGAGTAACATAATCCACGTAGAATGCATACACAGGGCCTAAGATACGTGTTTAATGAATGTTAACTATGATTTTTCTTATATACGTTATGACCCCCATTTCTTCTCCATTCATACATAGGCAACTAGCAAGAATTAAGAATATTCCCAGGAAGGCAAAAGGTACAAAAAATACCAACTTGGTTTATTGGATAAAAACAGTGGTAAAATGAACATAAAGCCAAAAGTTAGACATTTTCACATCCTCCCTGGACTCAAAACTGTATTTCCCATCATCTGGGGTTAAGGTGTTAGAGAGCCAGAGCCCCCTAAAATCCCTCACTCTTCACCTGTACTGAAAACAAGGCTTGCTATAGGAGAAACCAGGAAAGGAGGAAGTCAGAGGCAACTTCACTCCTGTTCTAACACCTTCATCCCTAAAAGTGTCTGGGTTGGAGAGAAGCAGGGAAGGAATAAGGGGGCCAAAGTGGCTGGGACCGGCCTCTTGGGATGTCCTAGGGGAAGCTATCCTTGTCTCCATCCAACCCCTAATAAGTACCATTGTCAGGCCTTGGGAAAAAGAGGGAAGGGGATAGTTGGTTCAAAAACCAGGTATGGTCTCCATACCCTCCTCCAGCACTGGTAAAAGCTCTGAAGGTGCCTGTCCAGGGCTGTGGGCACCACACCTTTTCCCTCCTGCCCAAACAAGAGGGAAAAAGGAATTCCTTCGGATACAGCAAGCCCAGCTGCTCTTAAATCTCCACGTCACTTTCCTTGTCGTTGTCATGGTCTCCATCATAGAACTCATTGGGTGCCTCTGGCCTGCAAAGCAAGGGAGAGAGGTCAGAGTCCTATTCTCCAAGTTTTCACGTTCCCCGACACAGGCACCCTCTCTGGAGCCACGTCTTAGGCCCGTTCTGTCAAGGAACCACTCCTCTCCTGTTGGCAGAGACTGGTAGTGATCCATTTCATCCATTTATGTAGTCAATAAACATTTACTGAGAGACTACTCAGTGCCAGCCACCATCATAAGCCACGGCAATACAGTCGACAGTAAGTTCGGTACAATTTCTGCCTCTCCTTCAAAAACTTACCAAATAAACAAGACCGACAAAAACTAACAAAGTAAGTAAATAAAGATGAGAATTTCCCATGGTGGAAAGTGCTCTGAAAAAAAAAAAATGAAATAAAGGGATCTGAATGAGAGTGAAGGGGGTAAAAAGGATGACTTTTAGGCAGAATTATTAGAGACAGCTGTTCTAAGCAGGTAAGACTTCAAGCCTGAGAAGGAGATGGCCAGGCAAAGATCTGAGGAAGCTCATTTCAAGCTGCAAGAAAACCAAGTACAGAGTTATCAGGTGGAGGGTGACTGATGTATTCCAGTAGGAACACGGAGGCCAGGATAGCTGGGAGCAGTGTGCAGGGAGAATAGTTACAGACGAGACCAAGGACACAGGCAAACACCGGCGTGCAGGGCTTTCTAAAACCACGGTCAGAGAATGGGGTTTTGTTCTAAGAGCAGCGGAAAGGAGAAGTGTAGGCAGGAGAGTGAGGAAAGGTTTGTGAAAGCCACGCGGCGCCCAGTAAGTACTCAATACTGGTTTCTTTCTTTCTGGAAAACTACTCTCTGGGAGAACATGAATAATCGAATACTAAATTAACTTGCCCACAGCTGATAAGCAAGTGAGAAGGGAGAAAGTCGTCAAAGAGAAGATGGAAAACAAAGTCAAAAAGGCCCTCTCTGTCCGTAAGCAATGTCTCAGCTACCTCTGAGTGCATAAGGGTTACACATGTGAAGGGAGTCAGAGACTCAGGTTTGACTCTCAGTTGTGATATCTAACTAGCTGTAGGATCTCTGGCAAATGACTTAACCTCTCTGAGCTTCAGATTCCTCCTCTGGTAATTTGAGGATAACAGCCACCTCTTAGGGTTGTCTGATGACAGGAGAACGATGACACGATGATACATGTGTTTTAATATGAAGCACTCAGTACTGAGCCTGATGCTGAGCAAACCCACAAAGGAGTCACTCCTATTACAACTCTGCAAGTGCTATGCAAGCTGGAACTATAGGCATCAAAGAACAGGAACTCGGGGAGTGCTCTCACAGTGAGGTAGGGCTTAGGCCAGGAAGAGGCCTGAGGCTTCTGCTGGCTGTTGAGAGGGGGTAATATTATACCGAGACTAGGCCCAGACACCGGCCTAGAACCAGAGATGAAAAAGCCAAACTTTGCCAAAAGGAGGAACTTCAAAGCAAGTTTTTAAGAAAATCAATTCTAGGGTCAAGCTTCAGAGATCTGGAGAAGTTGACAAGGAGGTGATACGTTAAAAGGGAATCCTTAGGCCAGAGGTCCAGATACTTCCTCAACCAGGAGTGGGAATAAGGTGGTGTTCATGGAGGAGGAGCAGAGCGGTTTCGAAGGTCCAACAGTAAAGCCCAGCTCTAAAGAAGAGATCTGGAAGCTGACCTCTAAGACGGAGAAGCAGATTCTGGAAGGGACTGAGAAGGGTCAACCAGGTTCGGAGCCAGCTCAAACTTCTAACACTGCGTGGGAGGCGCAAGTATCCAGCTGTGGTTATCCCTGTCACGTAAGGATATCTGTTCTTTATTAAGTGCATCTGTTTCTGCACTTCTGGGTTCGCTGTCTTTTCCCTTCATTTTTCAGAAAAGCCTACTCTGGGGTTTAAAAAAAAAGCTCTATCCTAATCTCTTTTTTCCCCTAACTCAACGCATCTGTAAATACTTTAATATGTATCTCAGAAAGATAAAGACTTAAAAAAATATATATAATTATCACACCTGAAAAAATGAACAGAGGAAAGAAATCAAAGGCTCTTAGAGAGTATATAAGCAATGACCTGTAGAGCTTTGAACCTGGAAGAAGCATGTAAAATGCTGGGAAGATTATAAACTATTACAGATTTTTTGGAAGGCAATTTGGCAGCGAATATGAAAAGCTTTGGTGCACAAAGCCCACTCAAACGGGCATGCGAAGATGTGTATGTGTATGAGGGAGTGCATTGCCGTATTCTTTGTGATGGTAAAAAAAAAATAAAGGGAAGTAATATAAATGCCATCAAAGGTACTTGGCTAGATTATGCTACATCCACACAAGGGAAAATTGGACAGCTAACAAAATAATGAAGCAGATCTATAAATGATCACATGGAAAGATATGTGGTTTTGTTAAAAAAAAAAAGTTGTAAATTGTAGACCAACCTATCTAGAATAATCTAAATTGCATTTAAAAGCAAAAGATGCACAAACTCTTGAGAATGAGTGTGTATGTGTTTGTGTTCATACATGCATGCTGAGTGGTATAATCTATTGAAAAAGGTCAATCTGAAAAGATATAAATCAAACTATTAACAGTGGTTACTCTGTGGAACTGGTCTGGGACTGTGAATCCAAGTTTAACAAATTTTGGTGTTGTTTAAAATTTTGACAATAAATTACTTATTTGTGGCACACCCACGCACAAAAAATGTGTGGAATTGCCAGACCAAAAAGTAAGCATACGAAAGGAGCTAAGCCACAAACGATTAAGCCAATGCCTTCCAATTTGCTTTTTCCCACTTCACTTCCCCAACACGCCTGTTGGAAGGCCCTGCTGTCAAGTCGCTGCCCCAGACCTGCTATAGTTCTCTTCAGGACCCCTCTCCTCTGCGTCAGCCTCGTCGGTCCTGTCATAGGTCAGGAGGTCTGCAGGCACGTCATGAATCTGGACGCTAGGTGCATGGTTCAGCATCTTCAGGTTTTCAAAGATTGTCTGGCGGATCTGGTCCAGATACTGGTTGGGGATTTGGAAGAGTGAGTGAGCGATTCCCAGGGCACCCACCTTTCTAGCTACCTTTCACCCCTGCCATCCTAGTTCTAATCCCTTTCTGAATCCTAGTTCAAGTTCCCACCTGATAACCGTCCCTCCTCCTGACCCTGATTGCCTCCACTTGAACTTGGGTTACCTCCTAGCTGATAAGAGTTATAGTGACAACTCAGAACTTTCTTCTCTTCTCTGGTTTCTCTGATTTCATCCTAGACCTCTCCCAGGCTCCCCCCACCCTTGTCTTCAGCTTCTCCAAGCTGCTGACCTGGCGTGAGTTCTGATTCTCGATGCGGGTGCTGACATCTGGATGGAGCGTGAAGTCCGGGGCAAAGTACTCGAAGTATTCTAAGCAGGGAAAGGGAGATTAGGAGAGAAGGCATAGCTCAGACAGACAGGCAGGTCCTGAGACTTCCCAGTCTATTTCCTTCCCATCCAAACCCCCTGCAAAAAAAACTGTCCAATCTTTTCCCTGCTCAGGACTTCAGTCTGCAGAGCTCCTAGAGTGTCAAATTTCCAATCTATAATAATAATAAGAAGAAAAATATCCATCTGCCTTCAAACCAGGCCATTCAGGGATCGTCTGAGAATGGCCTCCTGCTCTGGGGTATCATGGGGTGGTCCTTACCACTATAGGGAAGCTCCTCACTGATGGCCTCTTCTACCAGCAGCGATGTTTCGTATGTCCTGAAAGCAAACAGCAGAGTGGGCTCAGCGAAGCAAGTGGGTTGAAGGGCCCACCTGGCCATCTCCCAGGGAGCCCCCAACTCACGGTGGACAAGGGGGAAAATCAGGGAGCATGCTTACCAGCATCGGGCAACATTTCGGACAGTGTAGCCACCACCACCTAGCACCAGAAGAGGGATATTGAAGCTCTTGACATATTCAACGCATTCTCTGTTAAAAGAAACCAGAAGAATGGCTGGAGGAAGTCCAAAAAGTCAAGGTGTACATCTCTAGCTGTTGCCTGGAAAGGGCACAAGTGAACTAGAAAAGGTTGCATATCTTTTTTTTTTTAATTTTTTTAACATTTATTCATTTTTGAAAGGCACAGCATGAGTGGAAAAGGGGCAGAGAGAGAGGGAGGCACAGAATCCAAAGCAGGCTGCAGGCTCTGAGGTGTCAGCATAGAGCCCAATGCAGGGCTCGACTCACGAAGTGTGAGATCATGATCTGAGCTGAAGTCGGACGCTTAGTTGAATGAGCCACCCAGCACCCCAAAAAGTTTCCATATCTTGACCTAGGTAGTGAAATTCATTGACTTATACTCTTTAGATATGTATATTTTATTATATACATTTGTATCTCAATAAAAATTTTAAAAACAAAGTGCACTCCCCGCTCCGTCCTGCTCAACACTCACCCCACCTGTTAATTAATTAACTATTCTAGTCAATGCACCAGCAAGTGCTGTCAGTTCTAGTCTCCAAAATAGAACTCCAATCATGTACTTTTCCATTGGTCACCTTCTCCACCTAAACTCAGGCACCGCATCTGCTGCCTGGACAACACCGATGGCTTTGTGGCTGGTCTTCCCACCTCCACTCCTATCTGTGACCCCCACCCCAATCCTGCCTCCATTCAGCAGTCAGAGCAGTCGCTTTCAAATCCGAGTAGGATCACGTCACTTTCCTGTTTAAAATCTTCCAGCGGTTTCCCCTCACATCTGATATACAATCCAGACTCCTTACTAGCAGGTAAGGATTCTGTACAACCTTGCCACTGCTGACGTCTCAGGCCTCAGGGCAAACCGCCTCCAGCTTGCTCCCTGTGTTCTTGCCTCACTGCTGTGACTTCATCTCCCCCGCTACATCAGCTCTTCCCTGTCTCGGCGCCTCTGCATGGGCCCTTTTCACTGCTTGGGAGTGATATGGCCCGTTTGCCACCTACCCCCACTTCATGTATCAAGGCCCAAAGCCACTTGAAAACCTGTGGGTGGGGAAGGAAGGCAAATCTCACCCATGTCCTCGAATGCTGAGGTTGAAGCAGCCCAGACGATCACAGCCCAGAGAGTCTGCTCCACACTGCAAAAAGCAAAACCCCAGGCAGCTGCAGTGAGATAACACATCAGAACATCCCAGGTGTCCTTCACTTCCCTTCCGGGACCAACACTGGGGCTCTCCTCCTCCCTGCTGTCTTCCTGTAAGCCCAGGCAGGACCCTCTTGAGGACTGTTTTATTACCTGGAGCACAATGCACGTGGGTTGGTAGAAGTCCACCACCTGGTTGATAACCGGCTGGAAAAGGTGCTTGTAACCTGGGAGAGGGCCAAAGATGGGCACCTGGCACCCCAAGGGGATGGGGAGACAGGGAACAAAAGGAAAAAGGGGGTTGAGAGAGCATGTAGCCCAGGAAAAAGGGCAACCCTAAGAACCAAATCATTGGTTCTGAACTTCTGAATGGAGTCCCAGACCCCTCTGAGGGACTGATGAAAGCTAATGACCCTTTTCCCAGAAAAATGCACCTACACATAACATGTTGCATACAATTTCCGGGGGGTTCATGGTCCCTCTGAAGGCCATTCATCCTTAAGGACACCTGGCCCAATAGCAGACAATACCAGGCAGAAGAGGTTAATTCAAGGAAAGACAGAAGAGGTCTAGTGGGCAGGGAAAAGACCTCAGTACTTACTCTGGTCATCAATGCCATCCCGCAAGGGTACATTGAGACAGTAGTAGCGGCCACTCTCTGCTCCAACTTCATACATGTCACCTATAGGGAAGCGGAGAGTAGGGGGTGGGAGCCATCCACAGAGGGCACTCACCACCCAGCTGCTTCAACCCCTGAGGGCTTCTCACTACATCTGTGTCCCTCCACCATATACTCCCTAGAGCCACTCCACCTCCAGTGGCTTGCATTCATTCATTCAACAAATAATATTTGAGGGCTTACTCTGAGCCATCCTGTGTACTAGGCGCTGGGGATCTATCAGGAAAGAGAACTAACGAAATGAATGAAATCCCACCAAACTTACATTCTTGGCAGGTGGGCGTGATGAGGAGGGAGACAGTAAACAAAACACCACAACAAATACAAATAGCGGTGAGTGCTCAGAGAGAAGCAAGCACGGGGATGTGACAGAGTAGCGGGGAATGAGGAACTCCTTTCAACTGTGGTAGTTAGGAGAGACTTCTCTGAGGAGAGGCCACTGAGCCGAGACCTGAAGGTTGAGCAGGAGGCCATCACAGTAAAGAGCTGAGGGAGCAAAAGGGACGGTCATCCCTATTCCCATACCTGTGCCAGGAAAGAAGTAGTTTCCATATTTGTGGAAGGAGACTGTCATAACTCGGTCAGTGAGGTAGAAGGCTTCCTGAACTCCGTCACCGTGGTGGATGTCAATATCAATGTAGAGCACCCGAGGGTGGTACCTGGGATGAGGGCCAAGCCAGGGTCTGAGTAGAGTGGAACCCCAGCACGAAAACCGCCCAGCGTGCTCCTCCCAAAACAAGATCTGGAATTATGAAGAGTCTGCCTCAGCCCAAGTCACCTGAAACCTAATGCCACCAAGTTCCCTAAGGGCAACCCTGGGGCTCCAGCCTGGAGGCAAGGACAGGAGAGGGATGTACAGAGAAGACTGAAATGTGAGCAGGCAGCAGGGAGTCTGCAGCGAGGCACAGAGGAGGAAATCTGAGTAAAGCATTACGAACTGCGGAGAAGCTAGTATGGGGGTGGAGGCCAGGGGCAGGGGCAGGGCAGTCTGAGAGACCTCCTCAGACGCAGGTTTCACAAGTCCCTCCAGCTCCTCCCAGGCTACTTACTTGAGCAGCTCCAGGATGCCAATCACAATGTCATTGACATAGCAGAACCCAGAGGCCTACAGTGAAATAGTGGTCTTACAAAGAGAGGAACAATTCCTCTACCCAGCTGCCCCCTACTGTCATCCTGACCACCTACCCTAGGGCAGTCATTGTCTCCCCCATCACCTCCTCACTCACCTCAAATTTCTTGGCATGGTGCAGACCACCAGCCCAGTTAATGGCAATATCGCAGATCTGAAAGACACACACCCAACTCACAGTCCTCCTTGCCCATCCCCAAAGCTGGAAGCCCGGGCTCAGGGTTAAGGCCTTGAGCAGAGGGACCCACAGGAAAGGGAGAACAGGACTCAGGGCCATGGTCACCTTGTTGTTCAGCTGGGTTGCTCCTTGCAGAGATGCGCCTGTGTAACGGGAACAGAACTCAAAGAGCCCGGGAAACACTGGGCTGCAGGAAAGAGAAGCAAGTCAGAGCCCTTCACCTCCGTCCAGGCCCTTCCTACACCTCTCCCCTGACTCCGAACCCCTCCAACCTCCATTCCTTAACAACCTTCTTCTCACCTCCCCCGGCCCCATGCACCTAAGTCATGTGCAAATTTATTCAACAAATATTTTGGACCAAACCGTGTACCAAGCCCTGTGCAAGCCACTGGATGGAAAGTAAAAAAGCATTTAACTCTGTCAGGGAGTTTATATCCTGGTTACAGAGAAAAGTAGGCAGCTTCTACGTACTTATGCAATACGCCAAAAAGGAAATAAATTGAGAGAACATCTAAAGTTTGCTATTCCTAAAAGATTATTTTATGCATATCATATTTCAACACAATGTTCAATGATATTCTTTAGAATCACACGTTTTTAAGAAAAAGCTGTATTCCCACGTACCTGGAAAATAAGGATAACCCACAGAAAGCCTTTAACAAAGTGTGTGGTACATAGTACTCTTTAAGTTAATAAATGTTAGTTATAATTATTACAATCTTTTTTTTTTTATAAAAAGAAGAGCCTTAAAACCAGATACAAAAGATTATCTACTATATGGCTCCATTTATATAACACCCTGGAAAAGGCAAAATACAGGGAGAGACCTCAGATCGGTAGTTGCCTGGAGCTAAGCTGGAAAGAAGAGATGGACTATAAAAGAGTATAAGAGCCCTCTGTGGAATAATGGAAATAATCTATACTTTGATACACACTGTCAAAACTTTCAGAAATAAAGACTTAAAAGGGGTGAATTAGAGGGGTGCGTGGGTGGCTCAGTCAGTTAGGCATCTGACTCTTGATTTCTGCTCAGGTCATGATCTCACAATTTGTGAGACCAAGCCCCACATCGGGCTCTGTGCTATTAGCACAGAGCCTGCCTGGGATTGTCTCTCTCTGCCCCTCCCCTGCTCTCTCTCTCTCAAAATAAATACATAAACTTAAAAAAAGAAAAAGGTGAATTTTACTGTATGCAAATTTACTTTCATAAACTTGACTTACGAAAAAGGAAAGGCTTAAAAGATCCCTAGTTTTAGTTCTCAAAAAATAAGCATTCAGCTAATACATTTGACTATGAAAAAAAGAAGTGTAGAGAGTTTTATAATTTCTCAAAGGTTCTGGGAAGAATTAACAATTGATTCCTAGACAACTAAGCAAATGAAAAAACAACGCAATTATCGACTCCTGGAAAAACAAAAAGGTGCTCAAATAGAAAGATTAAACCCTACTATACTATTTGGCTCTCTAGTAAATGAATTTTTCAAAGTTATAATGATGTAAACATAGAATATTTATTTAATAAAAATAGTGATATAACTATATGTGAAGCTGGGAGGGGAGGGGAAGCCAGGGTGATGGTATGAGGAGACTAAATGTTCATTTCCCATACTAAGCTTAATAGAAAATGCTTGAAGTTGGAAAGTGAAGAAATAGCAATACAAGCATATTACAACAGGCAGTATAATATGGCCGCATGATTTAAGAGACCAGATTCTGGAGCCAGATTACCTAGGTTCAAACTTTGACTCTTTAACATTTAGTAATGATCACACTGAGCAAGCTGTTCAAAGTTTCTGTGCCTGAGGTGCCTGGGTGGTTCAGTCAGTTAAGTACCTGATTTGATTTGACTTCAGCTCAGGTCATGATTTCACACTCTCTCTCTCCCTCGATCTCTGCCCCTCCCCCGCTCCTGTGTGCTTCCACTCTCTTTCCTCTTTAAATTAATTGATTAATTAAATTAAATTAAAAAAATAAAGTTTCTGTGCCTAAGTGTCCTCATCTGTAAAAAGGAGACTATCGCAGACCCTGGTTCACAGAGATTGATAAGATTAAAGGAGCTAATGTCTGTGAAGCATTTAGAAGAGTACCTGACACAAAGTAGGCATTACTTGAGCATTATAGATTATTAGGAACAATAGTAGATTAGTATCAGTGCTTTGAAATCCAGAGGTAAATATCAGACGAAATAGCTAAGGACCTGAAAGTGGCTGCCACTGGGGAGAGGGATTTATGGGTGGGAGGGATAGAACTGGGACTGCTTCCCCCCAGCCCAGTTAAAAACCTTGTAGTATAATTGGGCTTTTTATAGTACATTAATTTGAAAACAATTAAAATTAATTAATTAATTCCCAATTAATTAAAAGGGAAAATCCCTGATCCTCATCTGAAACACACACATAAGCGTCACTGTAGCTTAAGTTTGACAGCACAACCAACGCAGTGCAAAGGGCCAGGTGGTAGTATTCCCTAACTGCACAGAGAGCGGTTACAGACCCCCAGCTGTGGCCTGAGGGTGACTGCATTCTGTCTGACACCTGTAAAGTGAGCTCAGAAACAACGGCAGCAGCAACAACAAAAAACCAAGGAAGCTCCCAGAACGGCAAGCGATCAAACACCAAATGACCAGGGCAGTGTGTACAGGACAGAACTTTGACTCTGATGTGGTCAAGGAAGGCTACGTGGTATGAAGCTTCATGGTGGTGTGAAGGCCAGGAAGGCCTTAGAGAGGTTGAAAGAGGAATAAAGGGCATTCCGGGAGGAAATCCAAAGCAAGCAGGGGCATAAGGATAAGCCTAAGAAGGTGCTCAATGCCAGCCTAAGGAGTTGGCCTCTATCTTCCAGTTCAGAGTGCTTTCCATTGGCATGACCTCTCGGGGAATGCTGAAGTGTTTAAAAACCTGGGCTTGGGATCTGAATCCAGCCACTTCCACTGACCAGTTTGTGACTCAGGCTAGTTATGTAAATCTCCTCAAATTTTGGTCTCCTTATGCCTAACTTAAGGGAAAGGACTATAACATCTCACTGTTGATGTGAGAATTAAGTGGATGTACCAGCAAACCTGAGAAGAGCAGAGTAAGCACTCAATAAATAGTAGCGGTTGTAGGAAACTACAGATTAACAGCCTGGTTTCCTCAAGAAAAAAATTCAAAGTAGAAAAGGAACCACTACAGATTAAAAGTCTTAAGAGATGTATCAAGCAAATACAATCAACTGCATAAAAACAAAAGCTTAGGAGACAGCTGGAGAAATCTGAATACTGACTGCATGCATGATGATATTAAGGAATTACTGTTAATTTTTTAGGAGTGATAATGACAATGCGTATGTGGGGGCTTTTGTTTTCTTTTGTTTTTAATTTTTAGAATTAGAATGAGAAAAAGCACGCATGGGGGAGAGAGGCAGAGAGAGAATCTTAAGCAGCCTCCATGCTCAGTGCGGAGCCCAACACAGGGCTTGATCCCAAGACCCTGGGATCATGATCTGAGTTAATAACAAGAGTTGGATGCTCAAGCAACTGAGCCACTCATGCACTCAAGTGTGTATGGTTTTGGTTTGTTTTTTTTTTAATGTTTATTCTTGAGAGAGAGAGAGAGACAGAGCATGAGCAGGTGAGGAGCAGAGAGAGAGAGAGAGAGAGAGAGAGAGAGAGAGAGAATCTAAAGCAGGCTCCAGGCTCTGAGCTGTCAGCACAGAGCCCGACATGGGGCTTGAACTCATGAACTGCAAGATCGTGACCTGAGTCGAAGTCAGATGCTTCACCGACTGAGTCACCCAGGAGCCCCTGTATGGTTCTTTTTTAAGAGTATCATTTGGAGATATACGATAAAGTATTTATAGTTTCAAAAATGTTAGATTTGCTTTAAAATGATCTGGGATGCAGATGAAGTAAGATTGGCCATTTGTTTATAAGTGTTGCAGGTGGTGATGGATATATGGCAGTTTATAGTACTATTTTTTCAGAAATGTATGAAATTTTCCTAATAAAAAGTTTAAAAACAAAATCAGTAAGTGGTAGCTGTTATGATCAGTACATTTTCATGAATATATACGAGAATGTAAGCAAGCATTATGGGTTATCTTTGTTATCCACTCCCTTCCCCAAAGCGCCTAACTCTGAGTCTTCTTTGTATGAGCAGCTCAATGTAAACTTCTCTCAGTGTAAATCACTCTCTTGCTTTTAAAACAGTTTGATAATTTCCCTCTACTCTAAGGGTAAGAGCCTCAATTCATAATAGGGCTATTCACTATTTAAAGGCCCTGAGCGTCTCTTTAGCCTTGATTCAAATCTTTCCTTCATAAACTGTGGCCGACCTTTTTTCTGTTTCTCAAATGAGGGACATACCAACCTGGCACAGACCCTTAGCACATGTTGTCCCTAATATCCACTGACATTCCTGCCCTCAACTTCTGTCCTCCCAACCACCTTTCACCTAATTACTTCCTACTCTTTCTTCAGATCTCAGCTTCATCTCCATTACTTCCTGTAGGAAGCCTCCACAGACCACCTCATACCCAAGAAGGTTAATTCTCCCAAGTATTCACTCTCACAGTTGGCCACGTACCTCTCCTTCACAGGACTTAGCACAACTATAATATTAAATTTTTGTTGGGGTGTCTTATTACATTGCCAGTACTTAGCACAGGGCCTGGCCTAGAGCAAACAACCAATAAATTGGTTGAAAAAACAAATGAGTAAATGATGATTCACTGACAAATAGGACCCTCTTAATATGTTCCCACAGCTGCCAGGAGACCGCATTCAAGCATTCTCCTTGAAACGGCTGCCATTAAAAATCCCAGGCCTCCCCTCACCAGTCATCGCCCACGTTGAAGGCATTAAGGCTCTTGGTGAAGCCTTGCATGTTGGTGGGGCTGACTCTCTGCAAGAAGTCAATGTAGTCCTCAGAGTGAAAGCGGCACATGTCATGCTGAGAGGCCTGGTATGGCTTGAAGACCTCGGGATGGAAAAAATGAGGTGAATAAGGTGCAAGGTCAGTCCCATTCATTGGGATGAGACTGCCCACCCAGACCCCAGACCCGCGGACTGTCCAAAACCGCACATAGCAGCGTTCCCCTCTCCCCTCCAATCCTTGTTATTGTACGAAGCAAACATCAGTAAAGATGAGAAGCTTCGATCAGCCAAGTGGGATACTACGATCAAGCCTCCTAAAGACCAGTGAGCTTGCCTTCTTCCCACTTCCAGCCCAATGTTTCCCACCTTCTCAACCTTGAGCCCTGATCTACCTGCACTGTTCCTTGGATCTCCTATTTTTTATTCTTTCCATACTCATCTCCTTTCCTTGGCTCTGATTCTGCCCTCTCTCTCCTCGGAGTTCTTAATTCTGGAGTTAAGTAATTTGGGATTTGTGAAAACCTTCTAATTAAAAACCAAGGTGCCACGGTGCTAAGCCAGAGATTTATTATCTTTTGAGGGGTTCACATAGTTCTTTAGAAACTGGGCAAGAACAAAAAGGCTTCTCTTCCCAGAAAATGCACACAGGTACATACCAGCAAACAATTTCAAAGGATTCATAGAATCGTGCACTAACTTAACCTCAGTCTTTTCTATAGCCATTTCACTTTTTTGTACCTCAGCATAAACAGTCATTCATGCTGTTGCCTAATTCCCCTTGTGACCCAAGAGGGGTCACAACTTAACTGTTATAATCACTTATCACAACTATAAACTGCAAGCTGAGGATTATCTGTCCCCATGTGCCTATCTGGGAGATGGAGGATTGGGTAGCAATTAAGTAGAACTGTATGGGGGAATTCTAAGTTGATAAGGAAATATCCAGGACATCCCTGCTCTCTTCCACACACACATACACATTTGTGCACAGGCCCGCAGAGTCCTCCTTGGAGCTCTAGCTCCTTGGAGGCGCAGAGAGGTGGCAGAGAAGGGGTGGGAACCGCGGTGGGAATACAGTGATCCAGCCCCTCTCTCTTTCTTGAAGGCACAGCACAGTCCACACCCCAAGATGCTGGGGAGGAAAACATCTGCCTGTAAAACAGCCCCAATCCACCCTAACCATAGGTCAGAGGTTGGTCCGCCTAAGGTCAAAGGTTAGCGACCTAAGGTGAAAAAGTAACTCCCATTAAATCGGTGGATCCACCCACCAACACTCTGCTTACAGCGGGTGCTCCAGATTCCTGCAACCCAGACTCCTCCCCACCTCAAGGGTAGATCGCACATCGTGCTTTGATTGCAGCCCACCTATCCTAGGGCCGCCCAGCTCGCCCCCACCCTCAAAACACAGCAGCGATGTTGGGACTCACGATCATCTTCTTATAGAGACCGTAGTGCAGGACCAGACTATGGGTCAATGCCAAGCGATGGGGCTTCATAGGGTGCCCTGCCCCTGGGGGGAGGAGAAGAGAGTTCGTCAGTTCCCGTCGCTGGAGTTGTAGCCCCCGACTCGTAACTTCCGCGTCCCGAAATCCCTCGCGTACAACCTTGTTCCCTCACCGTAGTGGAAGTTGCCCACGTCAGGGTCGTAGAAATAGGCCACGGTCTTGGCCATGGTGCCGGCGGGACCAGGCCCCGCGCCTCCACAGCCCGCCCTACCGCCGGCCCCACCCCCGCTCGTACGTGCTGCGCAAGCACGCAGCCTGCCTCTGCGGAACCGGGAAAACCAGGCCCCGCCTCCAGACCACGCCCCCTGCGGAGTTCCGCCCCTCGCTTGGCTCGCCCTTCTAGGTTCTGGAGCGTGAGCGTCTGGGCTTTGCGGAGGACGCCTCGCATTGGTCCTAGGATGCTAGGGTCATTTCCTTCCGGGCGAGGGTCAAATCCTCGAGAAGCTGAGCCATCTCGTCCAGCCACCTGCCCCAAACGGGGCTCAGGCCGTGGTCACCAGTCTAGGAGACTCCGGAGAACCAACCGCGCCGTCCCTCTCGGGTGCAAAAAGCCTGCTTTCCCTGGCCCACTGGGAAGATTCCCGGCTATCCACTCGGCTGAGCCATCTGAGGGCAGGAGCCGCGCCAGGCGTGCCGGATAGACCCGTGGAGAGTACTCTCATCTGACTGCCTGTCCTCCCCACCCGGATCCAGACTCGGCGCTGCACACTCCCCCCGGGGAGGGGGGCAGCGCAGTCACGCGCGCACCACACTTGCGCTCACAAGCGCACAAGACTAGCTCTCCGCCCCGCACACCTGCGCTCCGCCCCCTAGTCCTGGGCTAGCGACTGGTGAAGGCATTTGGGAACCTAGGGCGGCTGCGGCGGCGCCCCCACCCCCATCTCCTTCCCCTTCCTACAGTCGGAGTTGTCCGAAGCCAGCCTGCCGCCGCTCCCAACCAGCCCGCATCCCTCTTCATCCTTCCCTCCCCCCGCCTGCCGCGGCACCGGTATCTGCAGCCGCAGCCCGGAGCCGGTGAGGCGGCGAAGGGGGGAGGGGGAGGAAGCAAGGGATGAGCACCGGGAGGGCGTCGGGGGCCCGGAGCCGGACTAGGACGCCCCTGGAGCAAGAACCCGAGCTGGAGCCGGAGCCAGAATCAAACCACCGGTACCGAGTGGGCCAGGTGGTCTGGATGGGAGGAACCCAAAGGGTGGTGGTGTGCCGGGAATACAGGCAGGGGAGGGGGCTGCAGAGGCCTGGCTCAGGCCGGCGCGGAGGAGGTGCTGACGCTGACTCAGGCGCGACTCTTGAGCCGACCGCCTGAGAATTCCGTCCCATCTCGCTCTGCAGTGTCCTTGGGAGGGACGGAAGCGCAGGACAAGCTGGAAAGGGGAACGTTCTGGGCGTCGGGGAAGCAGGATCAGTGTCGTGGAAGAGGGCTTGCGCAGCCGCCGTCTGGCACCCCTGCCCCGGACCAGCACCCCTGACACGGACAGCTCCTTGGTTGGGTAGGGGGGTGGGGCCGGACCTCCGAGGCTTGCCAGTTTCGGGGCCTGAGGACCGAATTCCTATCCCTCCCCCAGTCCCTAGCTGCAGCCCCCTAACCCCAAGAGGCGCCCTGGCCCGCGCTCGCCCCCCAGGGCCTCATGTCGGAACCACAGCCTAACCTGGAGCCGCCCCAACATGGGCTGTACATGCTCTTCCTGCTTGTGCTGGTCTTCTTCCTCATGGGCCTTGTAGGCTTCATGATATGCCACGTGCTCAAGAAGAAGGGCTACCGCTGCCGCACGTCGAGGGGCTCGGAGCCTGACGATGCCCAGCTCCAGCCCCGTGAGTGAGGAACCTAGGACTTGGCTCAGTCACCTTTCTCCCATACCCTTCACCCCACACCTTTCTGCCCTCCTGGCCATGAGACCCAGGCCAAATCCTTACCATGCCTTCAGGGAGGCTTAACGATGCTTTCTGGAGTCTGCAAGTGGGATGACACCATCCTGAAAGCAAGGCTAGAAAAGGCAGGATGGGTGGGAAGGACCCACTGTTGGTAGTCTTGGGCTCCCACTTACTTTCCCATCTTTACTGCCCTGACCCCTTAAGTGCTAACATGCAGCATGATGGCAAACAGACAAAGCGATAGGTCTTGAGCAATAAGCCACAGAAGCCACCAGGTAATGTCCACCCAAAGCTGACTCATTTCCTGTTTCCTTGCCAACCTCTCATCCTTCAGCTGAGGACGATGACATGAATGAGGACACAGTAGAGAGGATTGTTCGCTGCATCATCCAAAATGAAGGTGGGTGTAGGCTGGTCCTTTGCTCTCCCTGCCCCGCACCCCCCACCTCAGTCCCCACTCAACTTTCTCTTGCCCTGACCTCCACCTCCACTGACTCCCTTTTTTTCTTCTCCTGCCAGCCAATGCTGAGGCCTTGAAGGAGATGCTGGGGGACAGTGAAGGAGAAGGGACAGTGCAGCTGTCCAGGTGAGCTGGAACAAGGGCCAGCATGACTTAGCTTGCCTTGGAGAGTACCCTCTCCTCCAGCACAATCCTTTCCCAATGTCTTCGTCTGTTTGGGTGGGAGGGAGGTGGGGGGGGGACGCAAAGTTGGCTAATCTATAGGAAGAAAGAAGTTTTGTAGGAATCTGAGTTCCTTCAAATTATACTTCCCATCTGGATATTATCAAGCCTGACATTCATCCCTTGTGCCACTCTTTTGGGTTAAACATTGCCGGCTTTTTAGCAAACCCCAGGTGGAGAACACATGATCGCTGACATCTTAATATTGCGTTTATTAGATAAATACAAGAGTGTTGGGGCCTGGGGAAAGTGAGGCATCTGATGTTTTAAGAAGCGAAAAGGACAGGAGCAAATGGAACAGGAAAGGAAATGGTAACGTCACTTCTGCTCCCCTCTTCCGTGTTGTCCAGCATGGATGCTACCTCCAGCCTGCAGGACGGAGCCCCCTCCCATCATCACACAGTGCATCTGGGGTCTGCTGCCCCTTGCATCCACTGTAGCCGCAACAAGAGGCCCCCACTTGTCCGTCAGGGACGCTCCAAGGAAGGAAAGAGCCGCCCCCGGCCTGGGGAAACCACTGTGTTCTCTGTGGGCAGGTGGGGATAGAAAGCCCCAGGGGAAGGGAGTTTGAGGTGGGAGCCCCAATGATCAGGCACGGGATTCCAAAGGTGGTCCCCAGCTCTGTTCTCCCAGACTGTGAAGTACAGCAGGAGTCAGCCTCTACAATATGTCCCACCATCTGGGGAGGTCTCCCCTGCCCTAGGCCAAAAGGAAGTGGCTCTGCAACCCAGGATGTCCCTGGCTGAAGGGAAGCCAAGCAGCCTCTGAGTTGTGGTCCTAAGCCCCAGTGTTCTCTCCCTTCCCAGGTTCCGGGTGACACACATAGAGAAGCGCTATGGACTACATGAGCATCGTGATGGCTCTCCCACGGACAGGAGCTGGGGGTCTGGTGGAGGGCAGGACATAGGGGGTAGTCAGGGGTCTGGGGGAGGGCAGCCCAGGGCAGGGACCCCTGCCATTGAGAGCCTGCCCCATGAGAGGCAACAGCCCCTGGCCCTTGCCAGTCCCCCAGTGCAGAACGGAGGACTCAGGGACAGTAGCTTAGTCCCTTGTACACTTGAGGGCAACCCTAGAGCCTCTGCAGAGTCAGTGCTAGGGGCTGGAGGGAAGGGCCCAAGCCCAGGACTGGCCAGTCGAGAGGCAATTGGACAGCCAAGCAAACTGGACACCACAGATCACCAGGTATGAAGACATGGGCAGGGCTATGGTGGGCTCAGCTCTTATTGCCTCCTACCCGGGGTTAGGGGGGAGGTGGCACTGATATGACCCACATCCCGTCCTCCCATTGTTGACCATTTCTCTCTCATAGGTGTCCCCACCACGAGGAGCAGGGGGTGTGTGAGGTGAGTCTGCCTGGGCCCCAAGCCAGATAATCTCATCCTCCCACCCTCTACTACCTAAGCCCATTGGCTCTCTGCACTCCCACAGTTGGCCTTTGGTACATATTCTTTGGTTTAGTGGTGGGGAGTGGGCATGTGCCCCAGGACATAGGGAAGGTCCTGTAGCCCCTGGGTAAAAGCTGAGACACAGCTTGAATAGGAAACAACACTGTTACCCTTCCTCTCCTCCAAGCCTCCTTCTTCATTGTGCTGATGGACTACCTGCTGGCAGGGCCCGGGGTGGGTGGGCGTGAAGGCCCTCCTCTCCATTGGACAGCACTGCCCCCAGCTGAGGAACCAGCTCTACTTCCACCTGGAGTTGCATGGTCTCAGGCTGGGGGATCCCCGTCCCTCAGTCTCTTTCACTTCCCCTGCCTGCCAACAGGCCGCCTGACCCCTTCCCCATCACCTCGCTCCATTTGCTAGAGCGTGGCAGCTGGGAGCAGGCCCCTGCCCTTGGTGGGCCCCTAAAGCAATAGCACCATAGGCCCCCTGCCCTCTTGGCACAAGAGGCCCAGGCCCTGGCTTGGGCTTAGTGCCCTTTATTCACTGTCAATAAATCCGCTCAGACCATTACAGCTGTTTTGCATACTGGCTCCAGCTCCTTTTGACAGGCTTGCCCCTGTCCCAGCCCTCAACCTCAGTGGCCATGGCATCTGGAGTGGGGTGGGTCACCGAGCCAGGGTGGAGACACAGATGGGCTGGAGCCACTCAAGACTTCGGAGAATGGGTTCCAGCCTCACATATTTCAGGATATCTTAACCCCCTAGAGATGGGGTGGTGGCAGAAGAAAAAGGGAGAGTTCCAGCCCTAGAGATAGCAGGAGGACAACAGGGGAAAAAGAGTGAGTTCCAGCCCTAGAAACGGGGAGAAGCAAAGTTTCTACCCCTGGAGGTGAGAGTAGAAATGGGGGAGACTCCAGCGTTTGGCTTTGTCACTTCAGATCATTGAGGGGATGGTCTTTGACATCATGGAAATAGGGACAGCAGCATCACTGGGGGACAGCAATCCCCTGGCTTCAGGTGAGAGGATCCGGGTGGCCAGGATCCGGGGCTTTAGCTGGTGGGGGAGGCGGTGGACGCATCTGTAGGGAACACAGAGTCAGTGCTCCAGAAGCCTCCCTTGGGGATATCCCTGTGCATTCCCTCAACCCCCTAGACAAATGAGACAAGTTGGAATAACACAATCTCCTCCAAGGAAGGAGACCTTACCGGCCTGAGTCGAGGTGCCATCATGTCCAGGGGGCCAGGGCATTCTAGGTCTTGGTCTGTAAACAAGAACCACAAGTCATTCTTCAGGCTTTGTTCTGTTTATTACTGCATCTCCAGCACTTATGACAGTGGCACTCTCTAAATATCTGTTGCATTAATGAATAATTGCTAATCTGAGCCATAAAATCCATCAGTCCATGCATTCTCAACACTTATTTGGCACCTGCTGTATAATCAGCTCTGTGCAAGGTACCAGAGAGGGAGAGAGGGGATTCACAGCATTCCCACTCCCAATAGCCGTGTCAGGAACCTAAGAGTAAAAAACCAACAAACAAAATGAATGACTGAGTGCTAAATCATTCCAAGTGACCTATAGGTATAGGAGGTATAGAAAATGCTCACAGGGACCTCTAGAATCAGGGACAGAGGCTCCATGAAGAAAACAGAAGTACCAGAAGGTTTTAGAAAAGGGTGGACATTCCAAGAAAGAAAATGATGATACACACCAAGGTGTTTGCAGGATTCAAGAACATGAGAGATAGAGGATGTATATTGAGAAAACACTGGGAGAAGCTGGCTAATTTGTCAAAAAATAATCATGAGGAAACAGCTGGTATGTGCATGTGTGCTATGTGCCAGGCACAATGCCAGGCCCATCTTTCTAACTCTCACAACAACTCAGTGAGGTAGGGACCTTTCTCCTCACTCTGAAAAGGCCCTAGCAGGTTACACATAACTCCCAAAATCACACACTGGGAAGTCACAGGCCAAGTCTGAACAATGCACCTGCCTCCAAAGCCCAAGTTCTTCTCCCCATCATGCTTCTGTGAGCCTGAGGGAGGAGGTTTCCTGAGGGCAGGAAGAGGAGTCGAGTGTAACTTTGCTCCTTCTTCCTGTCTCTTCCACTCCCACGGCCCCCAGTGCCCTCTACTCACCCACAGGCAGCACAGGTGCAGGGGCTCCATCCAAGGCACAAGTGGGCACAGGAGGTGAGAAGCTGGGAGGAGAAGGGGACGGCAGCATCTGGGAAGGGGGGGCACACAGAGTTATTCCGGCATATGGGAAAGTTTCATCAACTTTTCGTCTCGTCTTGTCTTCAATGCCTGTCCCATACTCCTCGATTTGGACGATGGCCAAATGCTTATATCCTAGTGGGGGCTTTAGGTGATATACACTTCAAGGGCCAATATGTACTGACCCTTAACTATGTCCCAGACATTCTGCTGGCACTTCGCATATACTAATTCCTTCCTCACCACCATCCCATGAAGTAGGGGTTTTTATGTTTTCTACGTTAGAGATGAGACTCAGATTAACCCATCTATCCAAAAGCATGGAGCCAGTTAGTGGTCGAGTCTTGACTAGAACTGGTTCTCCTGACTACCACGCCACGACTCTTCCTTGTTCTAACAATCGGTACCATATAGTAAAGAACCTCCTGTGGGTCACTGTGCTAGGGGCTTTACCTCCATTTTCTCTAATCATGACAGGTGGGCTGCTGATGTAGGTAGTATTACCCTGTTTTACATGTGAAGACAAAAGCACACAGGTTCTATCACTGCCCAAGGTAATGCAACAGGAATCTGAACTCAGATGTACCTAGCACTAAAGCAGGACCACCAAACTCTTAGGAAGACGGCCTGGGTTCCCTCTTTTCTGCCCAGCCAAACCCCTTTGGGCAGCCCAAGCCACTAGAGGAGGTAAACCTGAAGAAGGGAGGGGGCATTAAAATGAATATACGACTTCACTGGAGTGGGAGGGTCAACCCAGAGGTGCCTAGGGATCCAGGGAAAAGGAAGCCTCACCTGTTCAGGGTCTGAGAGTTCAAGGGGTCCTGGGGGGCCAAGCAGCTCCTCCACTAGCAGGGAGGGGAAGACCCCAACATGGCCCCCAAATTCTCCCCTCCAGAAGCCGTCATCCACTCCATCCTGGGCCCTGGGCAGCAGGCGGATAAGCGCCCCCTCAGGGAAGCTCAGCTCCTCTGCACTCTGTCCTGTGTAGCTGTATAGGGCACGGGCCAGGAAAGCTGCAGGAGCCCAGGAGAGATGCTGATGGGAGTTGATGGGCGGTAGCTCCCCAGGACCATGACATCCCAGGGCCACAACCACTTGAGGTCCCCTGACCCAGAATTTCCCATTCTCACCTGTGGGCTCTGCCCCTGAGGGGTTGTCACTGTCGTGGCCACTCTCAGGGAAGGAGAGGTCCGGGAAGTTGAGATACCGCTCAGGGACAAAGCCTACCTCGCCGTGCTGGTTTCGAGCCTGTTCACCCAGCAATGTGAACAGATAGCAGACTTGCCTCAGCAGTCCGTGGCCCTAGCCCTCCTCCTTAGGGATCTAGGTTTGTCTGGCTGGACCACTGCGTGCCATAGAGAAGTCCTTCCCACTGCACACACACCCCCACCCACCCACCACCAGGATCAGAATCGAAGGTCCATACCCACCTTGACCCATTCATCAGCATCTCCCTCTTCTATGACCTCCAGCCACTCGCCCTCCGTGATGGTCAGCTCATCCTCACGCCCTGCCTGGGCCCCACGAGGAAAAATTCAGGACTTGGCTGTCTCCCATCCCCACCTGTCTGAGGTCACTCACCCCTGTGCCCACCTGATACCTGATAGCCAAACACCACATGTGCAGGACAGGGAAGGGGCCTAGTGGCCAAGGTTGTGGGGGCGGGCTCCTCAAAGAGCTCCCCTGTCTCCTCACATTCCTCAAAGTCCGAGAGCTCAGCATCCTCAGCCTGGATGGGGCAGACAACGTACATGACAGGGGGGGCCCACACTCTCAAGCACCCATTTCACCTCCCACTCCTCCATTCTATCCTTAAAGAACACTGGCAGATCATTCCCCAAGGTGGCACCCCCCACACCTGTTCACCATGTATCAAAAGCAAAATCACGTAGCAGGGTAACCCAACAACCACAGATTTATCGTCCTGAGTGCTTACTCTGTGCCAGGTACAACACCAAACATCTTATGTATTATCACCTCATTTAATCTTCATAATCACCCAGTGATATTTTGCTTAACTGAAAACCTCGTTTTACTTATGAGGAAACTGAGGCTCAGAAAGGTTAAGTCACTTTCTGAGACGACACAGCTAGTAAGTAGAGTGGCTGGTGCTCGAACCACTTACAATCTATACTTAGAACTTAGGTCATAACCACCATCCTATACAGGTAAAACCTTGGATTGTGATTAACTTGTTCTGCGAGTGTTCTGCACGACGAGCAAACATTTCTAATAAACTTTAACTTGATAAACGAGCAATGTCTTGCGATACGAGTATTATGGGACGCTGAACGTCACATGATCACCAATGAGCCAATGGTTCTTGAAATTCGCTTTGATATACAAGTGTTTTGGATTACAAGCATGTTTCCGGAACGAATTATGCTCGCAAACCAAGGTTTTACTGTACTCATGATAAAAGGTCGCTGACACTCTATGCTACAAACTACACAAAAAATTACACCTATTTCATTCAAGCCCCACGACAACCTCTTTGACTTAGGTACTGTCATGATCTCCATTTTACAGCATATTCCCTCCACTGGGGAGTTCTCCCCTTTACCTTCCTGGGTGTGTATGAATACGGAGCGAAGGGTGCTCACCGTGGGAGAGAGGTCCCTCTGGGACAGCCGGGCCTCGCTGAGCCGTCGCTCCTGCTCCACCTCATCCTGGGCCTGGGTCATGGCGGGTTTCAGCCAGCGCTGCACGTCTAGGCCAGCTCCTTGTAGCAGGGCCAGCCGAGCAGCCCCCTTCACCTGGCTCACCTGGCATGGGGAAGACAGATCAAACAAGGCTACGGCTGGGCCTGCCTTTGGGAGGTGAGCGGAGCCTCTGCAAGTTTGTCCACCTTCCATCTCCGGCCTCCCCACTCCCCACCATCCAGAGAGTGTGGAGGACCGTGTTGTGTGAGGAGATGGGATCTCAGTGGCCCTCGCCACAGAGCTAAGTCTCACCTGGGCCCGCCGGATGCTCTCCCTCACTTCCTGCAGCCGCTGCTCTATGCCTGGAGCCTCCCGCTCTGGAGCCTGCTGTCGCCTCTGCTCCAGCCGCTGCAGCACCTGGTTGGGAAAGCAAAGGATAGGGGTGGGTAGAAATACTATGGGACAAAACTTAGTATAGACGTGGCACTTTGCTTGCTTCATATGCATTATGTCACTTAATCTTCCCTATGAGGTGGCTACTATTATTAACCACACTTTAATGATACGGAAACTGAGGTCCAGAGATGTTAAGTCACTCCCTTACTCAGGGTTACATAAGTAGGAAACAAAAGAGCAGGATTTGAACCCAGGTGGTTGTAGCTCCAAAAGCAGTGCTCTTAACTACTGTGCCACAGTATTGGCTTAGTATACCTTTCCTTCTCCTCCTGCCCGCAGCCCTGTGACATTCCCATTGATTCCGTGGTCCCCATCTCTCAGCTCTTCCTGCCCATCCATGACACCTACACCCCCCACCTCACCCGATGCCCATGGTTCTGGATCTTGTAGTCTCGGGCAGCTCGGCTCGTCCACCGCTGAACCTCTTTCTCCAGGTTACTGTTCCCAGTCATGCCTCCTGTGTCCCCCTCCAGCTCCAAGGCACACACCTGCATGAACAATGAACACAGGTGCTGTGAGGAGGATCTGATGTTGCTCCTTCACTACAGTCTCCTCCTTTTTTCTTCTCTCTGTCCTGACCTCCAGGGACAAAGCGATGAGGGCGCACAGTGCATTCCTGTGGACAGGGAGAGACAGGGAGTTCCCAAAATGGGAACTGGGTTGGGGCATAGAGAAAGAAGGAGGAGGATAGTGCAGTGAAGGACCGGAAAGGTGGAATAAAATATGTTTATTTGTATCCCAGTGGGAGGGAGGTGAACTAGAGTTCTGGAGCCACTTAACCGTCACTAAGTTATTACCGGGACAAGGATGAGGAGGGAGGCCTAAACCACAGTCCCCTTGATGTGTGGTTTGGTTCCAATGAACAGAGGGTTCTCACCTGATCAGTCCCCGCAGGCTGAAACTCCTGAGGTGGTGTGGGCGAAAATACTCCAGGCTCCTGAAGAAATAGCTTCAGATCCTGCTCCCAGCTTACCTGGGGTTGTAAAACGTCAAAGTAGGCACTCACTGATTGCCTCTCCAAGCCTGTCCCCAGCCCCTCTTAGAAGAAAGAAGGCAAGAATAAAAGGGGCGGATATGCAGGGGGTGGTCTGTACTGAAAAAGCAACGTAAAGAGGATCTCTGGGGAGGTCTTACAGGGCACAGCCCGCACCTGGGAGGCCGCCTGCGCTCCATGGCGGGCGTGCTCCAGGGCCATCTCTGCAGCTTCCAGCTCAGTGCGGCTTAGCAAGGTCAGGGGATCCCGCAAGTGTTCCAACAGCTCACTGACCAGGGCCTAGAGAGAACCCCAAGATGATGACACTACCCTTCCTCTAGCATCTATGGCAAAGTAGGCTCTCTGCCCAGGTTTAGAGCGGTGATGAGGAATTGGAAAGAGGGAAGGAATAAGACATTATTACTGCTTCTAATAATAGGCCCTCCCGTATGCATAGACCTTAACAGTTTAAAAAGCATTTTCACATCCATTCTCTCCCCTGAGCCCCATTAGTCTGTAAAGTAGGCAGAGCAGAAGTTATCCCTGATGAGGGGTTCAGAGGGGTTAAGTGTTCTGTACAATGTCATGCAGTCAGCTAGAACCAGAACCAGAACCGAAGGATGTATCTTCTACCCACTCAAAGCAGGCTAGGTCCCTAGCACCACCCCGCCTGGTGGTGGTAGGAAGCAAAGACAGGCCCTCCCACGCACCCCTCACCCCTCCGCTGAGAGGCAGGCTATCTGGGCTGGGACTGGCCTTGAGCACGGCTGGTAATTCTTCCTGATAGTAGTGGTCAAGGTGGGCATTGGTGGCCACCAAGTTAAGCAGGTACTCATTGCGGGCTGCTCTCAGCTGCTGGGAGTATTGGGCTGACTGGGCAGATAGCTAGGAAGAGAAAATACATGTCAACAGGGAGCCCTAGACCCTTGGGGTCCTTCCAAGGCCAATCCAATTCCAGAATGGATTCTCACATTATTGAGTGCTTACTATGCACCTGGCGCTATACTAAAACTTTTGTACACTCACAACTCCTGCTCGAAATGCTCTGGTGGCATCTGGGTTCATTTAAAATATAATCCCAACTGCTCCTTACTGTGGCTTAGCATGTCCCCCTGAGCTGGTCCTTGCAGCCTCTCTCACCTCTTTTCACAGTACTTGTCCGCTGGCTCACAGTGCTCCAGCCACACTGGTCTTCTCTCAGTTCCTCGAGCCCACAAAGCTATTCCCATCTTAGAGCCCCTGCACTCACCATTTCCTCTCCCTGGAAGGTAATGTTCTTCCCCTACATCTTTGCATGGCTGGCTCCTTCTTGACAGTCAAGCCATGTCTTCAGAGAGGCTTGCTCTCTAAATTACACCCTGTTACCCTTTATCATAGCACCTTGTATTGTTTTCACCTAATCGGATTATTTGTTTATTTACTATCTGCCCTTCACCAGACTCAGAAGGCAGGGACTCCACAGAGTCCTCAGTAAATACACAGTAAAGGAATAAAAAAGAAACGCAGGATTTCCATGTCACAGATGAAGAAAATGAGACTCAGAGAGATCATGTTAACCAAGGTCAAGCACTGAAGATGTAGGGAAGCCTGGATTTGTCCCAGTCTCTCAGATTTATGCCCTTGGTTTCCAAACCACGAGACTACTCTGCCCACCTCTTTCCTGCCCCCACTCATATGCACATCCCCCAAACCTTGGTGCTGAGTTTCTGGAGACTGGTTCGGGTGTGAAAGAGCCCATGGTCACTTCGGTTCAGTCTGTGCAGGCAAGGGAGAGGAGTTGAGTTTAGGCCTGGCTGTTGTGCCTTGGATCCCCTCCTTCTGCCAGTCTTCCCAACTCCCCATGACCCCACCTAGCCTGGACATCAGCCGCCTTCTCCTGTGCCAAGGCCCACACACGTTCCCGCTGCCCATATAGCTTCCGACTTCGGCTCAGCTCCCGGACGGACTGCAGCACCTCAGCTTGTGCCCTCTGGAGGTTCTCTGCTCCCTAGGGGCATGGACAAACAGAGTCCTGCCCCTGACCACGTCCACCCCTCACCCAGCCCTTCCTTCATCCCATCCACAAAGACATACCTTCCTAAGCACCTGCTCCTTGGCGCTCCGCCCTGTGCCCCCTGCCAGGTCACGGTATCGGTCAGATGCCTGGAGCCGGGCTTGGCCCCCAGCCACGGTGGCATCCAGCAGGCAGCGCCAGGCACTAAACACCATCCTGCCTCTCCCCAGAGAAGGTCTGTGTTGAGGAGGAAAGAACTCCAAAGCTTCATGAGACCCCCCTCCCCAACCCCAACACCATAGGAGACAGAGTGCTTTCCCTCTGTCTGGGAGCCCATCAATCGATCAGCCCATTAGCTCAGCCACAAGGATCACTCATGCCCTCTGCCTGCACCAACAGTGTCCTTGCTGGGTCAGCTCCTCTGGCTGCTGTGTCAGCTTTACCTGCAGCTCACATGCCCTCCCCCCTCACCGGCTCTTTATTCCCTTAGATTCCTGAGATTGAGCTCCTCATCTCTTCTAGGTCCCCTGACCTCCCCCCTACTTTGGGACCCACCTGCTGTCCATCTCTCCACTCCGGTGCCCTTCCCTCTTCAGGAATGGCCCAGCCAGTTTCTGAAGTGCCTGGTGGGAAAGTCATCACAGACCCAATTACCTCTCAAAGAAGCTCACCAACTGGGAATATATGGGATCGGAGTATAATAATGCCATTCACCAGATGCATATTATGTGCCACTCACTTTGCTAAGTGCTTTACATGCATTAACCTATTCCATCCTTACAACGACCCTACATGAAAGTACAATTATTATTTCCATTGTACAGAGGAAGATATAAAGGCCGAAAAAGGCTGAGTATCTTGTCTAAGGTCACACAACCAACAAGTAGCACAACAAAGATCTGACACACATCTGTTTAACTCTAGGCCTTTGCTCTTGACCAGAACAGGAGTATGTGTGGAGAGACAATGCTGGTGGTTTAGAGGAGGCTAGAACAAAAGGGAAAGAGCAGAGAAAGGAGTTCCATACCTGCCCATACTCCCGTTCAATGGCGGCCCTCTGCTTGCTGTAGGACCTGTGGAGATTGGCGGGGCAGAGTGGTGTTACAGTTTAGTCCTGTTCTCCCACCCTCAATCCTCTCCTCAGCCTGGGCAGGAGGAAGAGGGGAGCCAGGCCTACAGTGTGAGTACACAGGAGGGAATGAGACTGAAAAGAGAGTCCTTGAGATCACCTCGGGCAGCCGCAACCCAGAACAACCTCACCTCATTGCTCAGAGCCTCAGCAGGAACCTCCCCACCCCTGGAGAACCATCACTGGGCTTGGAGGTGAGGAGTGATGGGGGCCTGGATACATTGTCCTCCAGCCTTCCAACAGGTCTGGAAGAGGAAGGGGAGATTCTGCTCTAAGCTTGATTGTGTGGCGGAGGGAGTGGTGTGGAGTCAAGGGGTTTCAGGGAGGGTTCGTGCGTGCTTCTGTGTGTTGGATTGGGAGGAAGGATTAAGTCCTATCTGGTATCTGGAGAAGGAGGCTGAGAGTGAGGGCCGGTAATGGGCAGGGTGGAAAATTCTTCACCCCCTGCGCCTCCCCTCCCGGTGTCCAGATCCGACGGACGTAGGTTCAAGGAGAGGCGGGGCGCGAAAGGCGAAGGTGGGGGTTATGTGGAGGGGATTAGAGACTACCTGATGTCCTCCAGTAAATCTGCCTCCCTCTGCTGCCGGGTCTGAAGGATGCTCAGCTGCTCCAGGAAGCGAAGCTTCACCTCCTGGGCCGGCTTCACCTGTGAGGGTAAGAAGACGATGAAGACCCTCGGCGCCGAGACCTGAAAAAACCCTCCGCGCAGGGAGCGGTGAGGGGGCGGGACCGGGGAGGGGCTGGGTTGTTTCCTGGGTTACTTCTGGGTTAGGCCCTGAATCCTTACAACTCCTGTCCCCCCACTGCGGGTCCGGAGCCCCCTTAACTCCCACCATTCCGCCAGCCCACCAGGAGTCCCCATTCCCAAGCCAAGCTCACTTTTCGGGGCGGCGGCTGCATCTCCGCTCCGGCCAAGGCAAGCGACTCGACTCCGGAACTCGAGGAAGCCCCGCCCACGCCAAAGCCCCGCCCCGGACCTGGCCCAGCTCCGCCCCCGTCCCGCCCACGCCTGGTCCGACTTCGCGCAGGGCCGCGAAGCGCGAAGGTGCCGAGGAGAAACCGGATCAACTTCTGTTACTTCTGCGAATACCCGGAAAGGGTCGGAGCCGCCGAGTGGACGCCGCGTCTGCTGCGGGGTAGGGGAACCCTAGGTTTCTGAGTCAAGACGCCTGGGTTCTATTTCTAGTAGAGCCACTGACTCAGCCCTTAATTATTTCTAATCATTCATTTACATATGCAGATCTCCGGTCCTGGCGCGAAGGGTGACTGGGTGGCAAGGAGGAACTCAGTCTGTGACCAGGGAAACTGAGTCACTGGATGCCTGAGCAAAGATGCTTCTGACAAGGGAAACAGGACTGGTCTCAGACCTTTCCCAAATTCCCACAGAACTGGAAAAGCCAGCGTGGTGGTGGTGAGAAAATTGCCTGGAGCCAGGAAGAAACCAGTCCCAGAGGAAAACAGGTATGTCTCGGCCCAATGGAAGCTAAATGGTACTCGTGAGTGGATATAAGCAGGGAGATGGTTGTGGGGCCTTGTGGCCCAGAAGGCCCCTGTCACCGTCAGGGTCTACCTTTCAGGTTCTGCACTACAGTTCTGTGGCCCCAAACTCCAGATTCACATTTCCAGCAGACACCCGCACTTGTAAGTCTAATAGGTACCTCAAACTTTTAAAACTGCTCTTTCTACCTGATCCTTCCCAAGTTATCTTCCCCAGATAAAATACCATAGGGCACCTCTCTCCCTCCAGTTAGGAAAGTCGGAAACACAGAGTCAGTGTGACCTTTTCTCATACCCCCACATTCTATCCGTTAGCAAGTCCTATAGGTTCTATTTCTAAAAGATCTCTTATTGATTACCTTCCTTCAACTTCCAAAACCACCTACCTAGCCCAAGTCCCCTTATCAGTTTTCTGTCTAATATCTGGTCTTTCGCACTCACTCCCCCACACCCAACTCCCGCCATAACCCATTGTTCACAAAATAGCCAGTGATTTATCTTTAAAAAAAAAAAAAGAAAAGAAGAGCTTACCACTCTCTTCCTTAAAACCCCTCAGTTGCTTTAGAATAAAATCCAAATGCCCTAGCATGGCCTGCAAGGCCGTGCATTATCGGGCCCCTGCCAGTCTTTCCCCCTTCGGCCCATACACTCCTCTGGCTCCCCAGTCACTGTGCTTCAGTGATTCCAGCCTCATTGCTGCTTCCCCAGCAGGCCAGGTCTCTTCCCATTGCAAATCCTTTATGCTTGCTGCTTTCGCTCTCCTTCTGGAGTGTTCCTTCTCCCAGCGGTCCACATGTCTGGATTGTTTATTTTTTATTTATTAAAATTTTTTTAAGTTTACTTATTTATTTTGAGAGAGAGAGACAGAGAGACAGAGCAGGGGAGGGGTGAGAAAGAGGGAGAGACAGTCCCAAACGGACTCTGTGCAGTCAGAGCAGAGCTCGATGTGGGGCTTGAACTCACAGCCCTGAGATTAAGTCTGAAGTGCTCTACTGACTGAGCCAGCCGGGCGCCCCTATCTGGCTTCTTTAAGTTTCAACTCATCACATAGGCCTTCTCCATCCTCCCAGCCTAAAGGCCACCTCCACAAGCACATCACTTTAGGTTTAACTTCTTCACATCACTGAATTAGTTTGTGTATTTAAGGTTTTCTGTTCCCCCTCTACACTGGAAGCTCCATAAAAGCAGGACCCATCAGTTTGGTTCATACTGAATACCTAACACCCAGTTAGGTGCTCAATACATATTTGTTGAATGAATGAATGAATGAATGAAAGAAACAACAGTAGTCTTTGGTTCCAAGGTTTATTAACAGTGACACATCTTTTTTTGGCTCCTCGTCACCCCAACTCCTAACCCCAATCAATCTCCCAACTCTAGGTCTTCAATGTAGTTCACACATGTATTCAGCTCTCTGGCTTCAACATCCTTTTTTTCCTTAATGCAGTAAATCCATTCTTTTTAAACCCAAAATCTCTCATAGGACTCCTACATAGCAAATATATAAAGGAGGAGTTGTTCTTGATGAGGGAAAATACGTGGGGCTTACAGCTCTAAGAAAAGTGAACAGTTGTTCACTGCTCTCCTTATTTCAGTGGCGTCATGGTATCCATATAATGAGTGGAGGTTCAATGAGGGCCACGTTCTGACCCTCTCTGGGCAGGAGAGTTCAGAGCCCTGAGTCCTGTGGTCTTTCCATAGCACCACACTGGATTCTAGAGTCTTTCCATCCAGAGCAGAGGAGGCTCCCAGCAGTGCCTGCCATGGTGAGAACTTGGGCCTTCTGGTTACCTGCCCCTTCAGACTGCTGGTCTCGGGGTCATGTGAGGGGCTGGCTGGAGGGTGAACTAGAAGTGCAGGAAGGTTGGGTGGGGAAGTCAGATGTCTGTGTCAGAAGGCCATTGGGGCTCGGAGACTGGGGGCTGGAGGGCTGGGAGGGGCTACCCAGGCCTATGGTGGTTTCTCCCCTCCTTAGGATGAGGCTGTTAAGCTCCTGGAGCAGCTGCTCTTCCAGGGACCCACGTGCCTGGGGGCTGCTCTTTGAAGGTGGGCCTGGAGGGGGCTCAGGTGGCCTTTCCTCTGGGCCTGGGGCACCTGCCTTGGGGAAAAAGGGTTGATCAAAGGATCTCTGGCTGGTGAGGGGGGTCTCTGAGTTGGCTGTCTGATCTCTCATGGTGAAGAAGGTAGAGGTGTCCTTGGTCAGTTCAGGGAAGGCTCCCACTTCCTCATACACTGGCTCCTCATAGACAGGCTCCTCCAGTTCCTCTTGCTCCTCCACAGACCCCTGGGTTGACTTCATCGGCTGGATGGGAATGGGGTGGCATGAAGCAAGCACAGAGTCAGAGTTACTAGATTATTAATCACTAACATTTATCAAGCTCTTCTTCTGGGCCAGGTGCTGCAAAATACTCTGCATTTATGATACCAAAACAACTCTGTACAGTGGGTTACACTGCAGGTGAGTGAACTGAGGCACAGAGGGATTAAGTAAGTTGCCCAAGATCACACAGTGAGTAAATGAAAGAATTAGGGCTTCAGCAGGTCTAACTCCAAAATGCATTCACTTCACCACTTTCCTTCTCTTTCTCAGATCCTGTGACCACTTCCCTTTTCCTTATCCTCTCCTACTATCCCTTATTTTTCTCATTCCTTTTGGCCCCTCACAATACACTGTCCATCTCCCTCTCTGTCTCTCTGTCTCTCTGTCTGTCTGTCTGTCTCTCTCTCTCTCTCTCTCTCTCACACACACACACACACACACACACACACACACTGATGGCCTGCATCAGAACAAATACAGTGGGTACACTGGTTCAGGCAGCACAGAGGAACACAGGTGGTGGGCACACAGCTGAGACAGGCACAGTACTCACAAAGAACATGGACAGGGTCCTCCGGTTGTGAAGTCGCCGCTGGGCACAGGTGGGATGGGGATGAGGGGAGGGAGAGACACAGAGACACAGTGAGGCCTGGCAACGGGAGGCAGGGGTAGGGAGTGGGGACACAGAGAAGGCAGAGGGGGGCACCAGGATGACAGGCACACCACTCCCCTCCTGCAGTGTGGCGAGGACACAGGCAGGGATCAGGAGGACACGGGAGCAGGCTGGGGGGACCTCACCAAGGTCTGATTGGCAGAGAGGAGGGTGGCCCCGCTGTCATCCCCTCTGATGGGCAGCAGAGGCATGGTGCCAAACTTCTGACGGGCGAGGTCGGAGGAGGAATGGCGTCGTAAGACCACTGGCTGCTGGTCATCGTGCTGGAGGGAGATTGAGGAATTGGCACAGTGGGCGTGGGAGGTACTGAAGGCTAGAGCTGGGACCTCAGACCTAGCCCTCAGCTTTCTCCTTCCCCTCACCTGGGCTTTGAGGATGCTGGTGGTCCAGTCCCACATCTCATCCTCGTCTGTGCAGGACAGGTAGCTGGGGGCGATCAGAGGGGAATGAGCTAGAGAGGAGGGACTGTAGCTCTAGGGATGGAGGATAGAAAAAGTAGGGAGGGGGAGGACAGCGTGCAGGACTGGCCCAGAGGAGAAGTCAGGCCAGGAGGTACTCACAGGTGCATCTTCTCCAGTATCAATGTGAAGCCCCACCTAGAAGGTAAAGGAGAACAGAGATGGGATGATTAGAAAGGCTAGAGAGGTGATGGCAGGAAGGCCCTAGAAATGTGGGCTGGGGAAGGACACTCACGGTGTTGGAGGCTTTAACTTCTTTCGGATTCCCAGGTAGACCTTGGAACCTTCCAAAGGCCACTCTCGTTCTGGTTTAGAGCTCTGAGAACAAGAAGGCAGTTAGTGAGGTCAAGAGGTAAGAGAAGGATCACAGTCAGTTGGGTCAAGAAGTCATGGAAGCATCGGTGTTATGTGATCACAGGGTCACAGAGGTCAAAGGACCAGGGCAGCGATGAGATTGATAGGCACATGGGCTGTGGAATGAGAAGCTTGGTGCAGTCACAGCTCCGCCCACAGGGCGGCCAGCCTCCCTCACCTTCTTTTCCTTGAGCAGCAGCAAGCAGCGACCACGCAGCAGAAAGAACCTCTCCTGGAAGCGGTTTCCCAGTAAGCGGGGCGGCTCCTCCCTACATCGCAACAGACCCACCCTTGGGCTCTCGCGCCGGATACCTGGGCACAAAGGGGCAATGCTGGGTGGAAAGTCTTGGGGAAGAGGCCTGGGGATGGGGATGCTGGACTGAAGAAGGAGGTTCACCTGTGAAGAGGCAGCCGGCCTGGGCCAGGGAGACTTTTCTCAAGAGCAAGGAGGCGGAGCAGGGCTCTGGGAGCTGGCACCATTGAAGGGCCTGCTCTAGGACCCTTTCCTTGGGGTGTAAGGGCCGCTCTAAGGAAGGGATAAAGTGGGAGTGAATATCAACCAGAATATCCATCCACAGCCTGGAGCCCCCACCTCCTTTCCCACCAGTCACATTCATTTGTCCGATCCGCCGCCCAGCCACAGGTATTTATTTTAGCACCAACTCTGTGCCAGGCACTGTGCTGGCTTTAGAGATACAATGGTGAGCACGAAACACAAAGCCCACAGCAGAGTGAGGGAACAGACCTTAAACAGGTAAGTAAACCAAAGAACTGCAGACAATTAGTGCTTTGAAAGAAACAAGAAGCTGAGAGAGAGTAGGAGAGCAGCCACTGGGACAGGGTGATGAGCAGGCAAGGCCTTTCAAATTTTCAATTTTTTTTTAACATTTATTTATTTATTTATTATTAATTGATTGATTGATTGATTGATTTCAGAGACAGAGCATGAGTGGGGTAGGGGCCGAGAGGGAGACATAGAATCCAAAGCAGGCTCCGGGCTCTGAGCTGTCAGCACGGAGCCCAACGAGGGGCTCGAAGTCACTAACCACGAGATCATGACCTGAGCCCACATCAGACACTTAACCAACTGAGCCCCCCAGGCGCTCCCCAGACAAGGTCTTTCAGAAGGGGGCATTTGAAGATGAGACTGAGGCCTGAAGGAGTAGGAGGAGCAAGCCGTGCTAAGATCAGGGGAAGAAAATTGCAGGCATGACAAAACACAGGAATAAAGGCCCTGAATCAAGAAAGATGTGTTTGAAGAACAGCTAGCATGGCTGAACCCCAAAGAATGAGTTACGTGAGATGAGGTCCAAGAAATAAGCAAGGGCCAGACACTCAGGGTCTGTGGGCCATAATAAGGAATTTGAATTTTATTTTAAGTCCAGTGGAAAGCCATTGGAAGGTAATGGCATGATGTGATTTATGCTTGGCAATGCGTGTTGACTGCTGGAAAATGGATCGTTGGGAGGCAAGAAGGGAACACTAGCCAGCTCTTCCCTTTCTGGGGCTATCCATTTTAGTGGTTAATGTTGGGAGACGAAAGATCACAGTGACTTTGCCTTGGGTGGTGGTATTGCTGGAGATGGAGAGAAGTCACAGATTGTAATAGAATCAACAGCTAGGTGGTTGGGTTAGGTGTGAAGTTGAAGAAAAGGGAAGACTCCTAGGTTTCTGGCCTTGATAACTGAGTTAGGGATAACTGAGTCAGGAAATGGCCTGGGCTTTTTGTTAGGTGAAGGGTCTGGAAACTGAGTTGAGTCTTGCATGTTTTAAATTAGAGATGCTTAGGAGATGTTCAAGTGGAGGTGTGCAGTAGACAGCTGGGTATGTGAGTCCGGAGCTCAGAAGAGAGATCTGGGCCAGAAATAAAAATTTGTGTGTCAGCTTTTAAATGGCACTTGGGGCGCCTGGGTGGCTCAGTCGGTTGAGCGTCCGACTTCGGCTCAGGTCATGATCTCGCTGTCCGTGGGTTCGAGCCCCGCGTCAGGCTCTGTGCTGACAGCTCAGAGCCTGCTTTGGATTCTGTGTCTCCGTCTCTCTGCCCCTCCCCCACTCATGCTCTGTCTCTCTCTGTCTCAAAAATAAATAAACATTAAAAAAAAATTTAAATGGCACTTAAAGCCATTGGAATAGATGAGGCATCCAAGAAAAAATGTAGATAGAGAAAGGAAAAGGGTCCGGGTTGAATGCTGGGTTCCTCCAACATTTGGAATCTGGGCAAAGGAGAGAGAAAAGCCTTCTTTGATGCAGAAGAGAAACCTAGGGTTTATGGGGTCCATAAAAGCCAAGAGAGAAGAGAGTGTTGAGAAAGAGGGAGTGGTCACCAGTGTAGAATGTCCCGTCATATGCACGAGGACAGTGTCCACTATATTTGGTAAAAGGCGGCACTGGTGACTTTGACCTCCCCCCATCACACGTGCGTCTGCACACACATGGCATGCTCACCAAGTTCCCCGTGCTCACGAATCTCAAACGTCATCCACAAGTCCATCCCAGCCTCTGTCCCCCGCATCTCCAATACCTGGTTAGTCAGCTCCTCAGCAGTCAGTGTCGGAGACACCTGGAGTCAGGGCCAGAGCAGAGGACCCATGCTGATCAGTCCACTGACCCTGCCCCCCCTCAATCCTCCCATCTCCCCACGTGTCCCCTTAGGACTGACCTTCAGGGTGACACAGTTGTCCGGGAGCTGCTGTTCTATATAAACCTCCATGATGAGATCTCCAGCCTGGGACAGCTGAGGCGAGGGGTAAAGTAGTCAGCAGGACACAAGAGAATGTAAAAAATCAGGGTCAGAGGACTCCTTATTTTGCCTCATAAGCGCTTCCCCCACAAAAGTCTCCTTCTACCCCCTATCCCCGTGTGGCTCAGGCCCTTGTAAAGGAGAAACCCAGGAGTGGCAGCACCACATCTTCAGGCTGCATGGGTACTTCCCAAGGCAGTGCAACATATGTTTGGAAAGACAAGTTTAGAGTCAGACTCTCTGGGTTACAACTCCGGCACTCACTACAGTATGACTCAATAAGTGACCCTCAAGGCCTCGGTTTCTTTCTTTCTTTTTTTCTTATAACTCTTTTTTTAAACGTCTATTTATTTTGAGAGAGTGAGAGAGCAAGGGAGGGGCAGAGAGAGAAAGAATCCCAAGCAGTCTCTGCGCTGTCAGTGCAGAGCCCGACGTGAGGCTGAAACTCACGAACAGCGAGATCATGACCTGAGCTGAAACTGAGTCAGATGCTCAACCAACTGAGCCACCCAGGTGCCCCGCTCTGTTTCTTTATTTGAAAAAATGGGACTGTCTACCTCCTGGAGTTGTGTGATATTAAAGTAAGATCATAGGGCTTAGAATATAGTAAGTCTTCAGTTTTTGTTATTCCTATTTATTCTCAGCACTTTGTCTAACTTAGCTAACTCTTAGGTCTCTTACATGCAGAACTGAAGTACTTGCCACCATTTGTAATGAAGAATCCTCATGGTGTAATAAGTGGAGCAAATCCTAAACCAAACCCCTCCCCCCAACCACTCCCCTCCTTGGGTTTCCCCTTTCTCTGAGAGCTGAGGGCCAATGTCCAGCAGCAGAAGGCTACCTTCCTGTCTTGATACCCCCACCTGGCCCACTCAGGACTCTAAGGTCAGGACAAGTTACCTGTACATCCTTCCAGGTGGTGATAAGACTGACTTCCAAGTCAATCTGAGCTACCTGGTCAGAGTCAATCTGTGGAAGAGCCAAAGAGGAGTGTGTGTATTGCAGAGGTGGGGGCGGGGGATGCTAGGAAGTGAGAGAAGGGAGAGATGTGCAAGACCAGAGGGTCTACGTGAGAGCATTAGAGGTTAGAAGAGCTAAGAACCAATGGGGCATGGGCATTTGGAGTGAGGTTATGGGGTAGAGAGGCCCACGGCTCTGGGAGGTGATTCCTGATGCAGAGGGCCTTCAGAGGTCTGGGCTGGGGGCTTGTTGGGGAGAGCAGGATCCAGGAAGGGGGACTATCATCAGGGGTCGAGAGAGCTTACGTTAAAGACAGAGATGTAGCCATCGATGAGTTCCTGCAGCACCCGCACCTCATGTTCCCCCCGCCCATCTGTCTGGAACACACTGGGTGCAAACAGCAGGGCCAGGTTCCGCGTGCACATCTGGTTTATAGCAGCACACTTTTGCACCCTGCAGAAGGGTGTGACATGGGTCACAAGGGATGCAGCTTGTGCTAACCTGTTGGTCAGTGTATCCATTCATCCAGCAAACACTCATTGAGTTCCTACTGTATGCCAGGCCCTGGGCTAACCATTTGGGATACAGCTGTAAGACACAATAGTGGCCTCAAGGAGCTCCCAGTCTAGGGGAGAGATAGATAATGGGTGATTATACATATGTAGGGGTCAGCAAACTTTTATGTAAAGAGACAGACAGTAAATATTCTAGGCTTGTAGGCCATACATTCTCTGTTGCAATTTCTCAGTTCTACTGTCGTAGTGTGGAGGAGCCATAGATAATATATAAGTGAATGGGTGTGGCTTTACACCTCATGTACAAAACTTCATTTAGAAATACAGGCAACGGGCTGGATTTGGCCCATAGGCCATAGTTGGCCCATCCCTGTGATATAGAGTAATCAGTACAATACAGCCAGTGTTCGCCTTAGAATCATTTAAAGACCTGTCTCCCCAAGAGACTGATCAAGATAGATCTATAACTTATTCTTCGTGTCTCCTACATCTAACCCTTTGTCTGTCATAGAATAATAAAACAAAATAATATTGATTGCTCACCATTTCTGAATGCTTACTACAAACATGCCAGGTGCTCTAGTTAGGATTTGGGAAGGATTATTTCTTTTAATGCTCATGACCTAGGAGGTAGATACTATTGGTTACACCATCTTCCTTTTACAAACGAGGAAATTGTGTGGCTCTACATCTCCATCTTCCTTTTACAAATGAGGGAACTGAGGCTCAGAGAGTGCAAATAACTTACCCAAAGTGACACACTAGAATGGTGGAGCCAGAGTAAAACTTAGGTCTGCCTGACCCCAAAGTCCACACTCTGAACCTCTGTGCTCTGATGCTTTCACTCAGCAGTTGTTTACAGGATGAATGAATGAATGTGGGGGGCAGGAAGACAGAGCTGATACAGGGTCGGTAAGGAGCCTGCAGGGGTTCTGGCCATACTGACCGATAGAGATGCCCAATGAGGGTAGCCAGCGTGCGGCGGTTAACCTGTGGCAGGGAGCCAATCACTTCTTTGTACTTCTCCAGGCGCTGATTCTTCTGGGGTAGCTCTGGGATGGAACCAGGGAGGGGTGGAGATGATCAGGGAAGGGAGCGTGGAGGGATTTTTGGAGAAACAAACTTAGGATGGATGTGCCTCTGCCCCCTTCCCACCTTGACCTAAGCTGAGTCCCTGAGTGACCCTGGGGGCGGGTGGGGAGGAAGTACTGGGGAGGAGGGCTGCCCAATCCCACAAAACAACCTCAGGGATTCAAGGGAGTGGTGGGGTGGAGTTCCTGGTTGTCCCTTGGCTGTCTGTGAGGAGTTCTTAGGGACCTTGGGAGTACCAGCAGCCTCCCTCCAGCGAGGCAACAACCGTGCAGAGGTCACAGGGTCATCCAGCTCTCGAAAGAAGCGTTTGAGCGTATCGGTGACATCCTCCACGAAGTGCTCCCCTGGCCGGAGCTTCACTGACCGGGCATCCCGCCGGAACTCAGCCAGGAGCCGAAGGCTACGGGCGCGGGCACCCCCTTTCCGGTATATGCCCTCCAGCTGGAGCCCTGAGAACAGCCAGCATCTCTGCTCACCACTGCCCAAAGACCCACCCACCCACCTGGTATCGAGTAACTGTGACCTCCCCCCCCCACATGCTCTAGGGTTACTGGGGTAAACCAGCCAGAGAGGAGGAAGTCTGCCCCCATGGTCTTGACTCTCAAGACCCTGCTCAAGTCTTCCTGCTCAGAAGGTCCTTCCCTAACCATGATATTACACACAGCCCCCATCACTCTGTTATCGCCTCACTTATTTTGGTTTTGAAATAGCACTTTCAAATCATATTACAGTCGATCCTCACTATTCAGATTCCATATTGCGAACTCATCTACTTGCTAAAATTTATTTGAAACCCCCAAACCAATACTTGGGGCACTTTTCCAGTCATTTGTGAACATGCGCAGAGCAGTGAAGAATTTGAGTTGCCTGTTGGACACATTCCCAGCTAAGCTCTCCTATGGTAAACAAGTGTAGTCTTCATGGTATATATAGAACCACATTTTTTGCATTCTTGTGCTTTTGTGTGTGTGTGGGGGGGGGTAGTTTCACTATTTGAAATGGTCCCCAAGTGAAGTGCTGAAGTGCTGTCTAGTATCCCTAAGTGCTAGAAGGCTGTGCTGTGCCGTATGGAGAAGATATGTGTCAGATAAGCTTTCCTCATGCGTGAGTTACAGTGCTGCTGGCTGTGAGTTCAAAGTTAACAGATCACAAACATATATTAAAGCAAGTGTGTTTAAACAGAAACACACTTAAAACAAAGTTAGATATCGATGGATCACTTGATGAGAATGTGACCCGAGCTTCCCAGGCACCGAACCCTGTATTTCCACTGGGGCAACAATTTAGTATTCATTCCTTCAGTGTTTGCAGTAACTTCATAGAGCAAAACTGCCGTGAATAATGAGAACTGACTGTATTTTTCTTACTTATTACCCATCTCTCCCACCAGTCTCTGAGCTTCATAGAACCTTCCCTTTTCACTGCTCTGTGTCCAGTGTCTGGCACATGGGAGCAGCTCGGGAAACATCTGCTGAATGAAGAGCAGCAGCGTGGGAACGGTGGCGGAGTGGGTACGAGCACCCCGGCTCTCTCTCCAGGGCTTTCCCTGGACCGCGGACTTAATCCCTCAAATGAACATGAGGGAGACTGAGAAGAGGATGGGATCTAGCGAGCAGGGAAAGTCACTGCATGAGGCTACTACCAAGGTGTAGAGAATGTGATTAGCCACTGACTATCCACCGTCCACGTTGTAAGCACAACTATTTGTAGCTATGGATGTGCCTTTCCCCTCCTTCATTGCCTTCCTTAGTTTTCCATGAAGTTTCCTTCTTTAAGAGTCCTGCCTTCTAGGGACGCCTGGGTGGCTCAGTTGGTTAAACGTCCTACTTTGGCTCAGGTCATGATCTCACGGTTCATGGGTTCGAGCCCCACATTGGGCTCTGTGCTGACAGCTCAGAGCCTGGTGCCTGCTTCGGATTCTGTGTGTCTCGTCATCTCTGCCCCTCCTCTGTTCATGCTCTGTCTCTGTCTTCAAAAATAAATAAACACTAAAAAACAAAAAAGAGTCCTGCCTTCTAAAGGGGGTTCATCAAGGAGCTAGATTCTCCTTGGTCCCTCCTTGGGCTGGAGAATAAAGCAAAGGCCAAAAAGTCACAGAGAATTCTGGGAGCTACTCGCACAGCTGAGCCTTTCTGCCTGGAAAAACTCCCACACAGAATAATTCTGCTCAGACCTTCAAGGATTTTGCTGCACAGCTTGGCTCTCGCCTTACAGCTTGCCCCCTCTTTGTGCTTTATGGCTCCACGTCTCCAGTCACATTTCAGTGCTGCTCTGCTCTCCCTCCACGCCCACAGCCCACTAACAGCTACCTTGGAACACTTACTACCTGCCAGATGCTGTGCTAAATGCTTTACATATGTTCTCTTACTATCACGTCTATACTAGAAACCAAGGACTGTTAGTAGCCCCATTCTACCAGTGGGGGAACTGAGGCTCAGAAAGGTAAAGAAGCTTGCCAAGGGTCATACAGTAGGTTGTTAGGCTGCAGTCTCTGGAGGCAAAGCTCCTGTAGGCAGCTCGCAACCCCTGGCTGTTCCTATGTCCCCCATCCCCTTCTGGCTCAGTATTGGCCAGTACCCACTCACCATGCTGGGTCACAAAACTGATGCAGGCATCCACGATGATGGGGATGTCACCCCGGCTCATCTGCTGCTCTTGCAGCCCTGTGCCGCCCCCGCCAGCCGCCCCCTCAATGGCTGCGGTCCATGCTGAGAAATCCAGTCGGCCTTCCCCCTGCAGATAAAGGGTCCTGAGACCCGAAAGGCCTGAGTCAGAGCCGGCTCCAGAGAGTCCTTTGAGAGGCCCATGATCACAAGGCCCAGACTTCCAAGAGCCACCAGCAGGGGGCAGCAACATTCAACCCAGACAGAGCCCATGACCAAGGCAACGGAATTTGAGGAACTGGGTAGTGGTCCAGCAGACCAGGGTGGAGGGCAGGGGCCGGGCTCTAGGAAGAGGGGCTCAGGGTCCAGGGTAAGGGCAACACTTACCTTCCTGTTTCCACGAGGACCAAATGCTCCTTCTTGTCTGGGGTGTCTGCTGCTGAAACCACACCTGGGAGGAGAATCATCAGACATCATCGTGATTGTCTTCATCACGGTGACTAATATTTACTAAGTATTTAAGGTATATAGGTGCCAGGCTAGGACCCCTACACACAATGCTGTATTAAATCCTGTAAGTTACATACTCTTATCCCCATTTTACAGGTGACACGTTAATGCTCAGAGAGGTTATGTTGCTTGTCTCATTACTTGTTATGGAGTGGCAAAGCTGAGCTGGAACTCAGGTCTCTTGTCCCCAAAGCCCTCTGATATTATCCCATACTGTTCCTCTTTGAGGAAGTGAGAGTGCCCAGTCCCCCCTCCCAGTCTCCAACCAGCAAATGACTCCAAATAACAATCATCAACATTAACATTTAAAACCTATAACATTTATTAAACAGCTATAAGATAGGTCCTACCAGGCTCTGTGATAAATGTTTTACATGCATTGCCTTATTTGAAACTACAACTCTTTCATCATGCCCATTGTAAAGATGAGGAAACTAAGGCACAGAAAAGTTAAGCAACTTGTCCAAGATCACACAGCTAGAAAGTGATAGAGGTGGAGGTCTGTATCCAGGCAGTCTGGCTCCAGAGCTTGTGCCTGAATACACTATGTTCTGCTGTTTCCACAGGGATCCCCAAATGAATGAAAGTCCGCTATCCCCCACCCCATGGCCACCTTTCATCTCTGTCCCCACCCCTGCTCACTGATTTCCTGTAGCCGCCGCAGATGCACCATGTCCTCAGGGGCTGGAGGGCCAGGGCCCGGTGCTGGACACAGGAAGAGGTGGTCACCACGAAGAAGTCCGAATCCTGACAGCCAGAGGCCAGGGGCCAGGGCCGAATGGGTGGGAGAGCGCAGCCACAGGCGGCCCAGCCGCAGCAGCCCAGGGCCCAGCAGCTGGTGACAGCTCAGCGGGGAGAACCACTGTGAGTCAAGAGGAGGGGGACAAGGAGGATGGGGAAAGAGACAAGAGATGGAGGAGAGAAAGAAGAGTGAGAAGGATGGGAAAGGCACGAAGAGGAAGCAGAAGAAAGAGAGGAATGAAAAGAGATGGGGAGAGAACAAAAGGAAGACCCAAGAACACAGGAGAAGGATGGAGAAAGACAGAAAGAAATTCAGTTCAATTTAATTTGCTCCAGCCAACACAGAGAAGATCTTCTGGGTGGCAGCCTTATGCCCGTAATGGGACGTAGTGGTAAGAAAGAGTGGGGAGCCAAAATGCTCTAACTGAAGAGTCACGATGCCCTGGGGAATCCCACCACCCTAAGGGGCCGGAGGAGGATTCGTGGAGAAACGAGTGTCGGAGGTGGTCTGCAGAGGGGTGCTTCTCCAACTTCCTGTGGTGAAGAAACAGAGTTCTTTTTTTGTTGTTCAAAATTCCAATCTGTTCCTAACGGTACTTTTGTAAAACACAATAAAAAGGAACTACTAGAAAAGTTAACCGAAAAAAGAAAGACAAAATATAAGCCCTCCCTTTAAAAAATTCGATTCTCCACGTAAAATCACTCTGTCACATTCAGAAGAACGTCTGAGCATTCCCCACTGAGGAGTCACATGCTGCAGGGCCGGCCTGGGGAGGCCAGAAGGGGGCCCTTGGACTTCGGTAATGGGAAGTCACTAACCACCCCCGCAGGGTAGCTGCTCAGAAGTCTGGCAGAGGAGTGTAGCTGCAACGGGTTAAGGAGGAAGTGCATGGAGGCACACGACTACCTGAGGGGTTGTCAGGAGGGCACCGGGGCGATAAGCTGAAGGCGGAGCAGGGCTGAGGGAAAAACAGTTAAGGATGGGAGCGACTGGAGGGATTTGGCATCATCAGCGGCATTACTGTCTCAACACCCACAGATGGAGGGCCTGCTGTGTGCCAAGCGCGGGTCTCACATGTCACTTAATCCTCAACCCCGAGGGGTGCATCTTTTACACCCGCCCTATCCGTATGGAAAAGCTCATGAGGCTGAGAGTTGGAGGACGCAGATCCCAGGATGTCTGACTTTAGGGCCTGAGCTTTTTTTTTTTTTCTTTTAATATTTCTTTAGGTTTGAAAGAGTGCAAGTCGGGGAAGGGCAGAGAGAGAGAGACAGAGGATCCAAAGGGGGCTCTGCGCTGACAGCAGCGAGCTTGATGTGAGGCTCGAACTCATGAACGGGGAGGTCATGACCCGAGCCGAAGTCGATGCTCAACTGACTGAGCGCCTCTTAGGGCCTGAACTTTCAATTATAGGGAGAGGGTGCAGGACAGAGAGACTATTTGTCTCGGACTGAGACGCTGGGCCTCATGACGGCAGCCTCGCCTGTGCACTGGGAGAACTTGGGGAAGGGAACGTGGGAATTAGAGGCAGCCTTTCCTTGGGAAGAAGGGCTGCACAGCGAGGTTCAAGCCATGAGCTCTGGAGACAGAGGCCTGTTTTCGATCCTGTGCTCTGCTGCCTCCTAGCTCTGTGACCTTGACCAAGTGACTTCATAACCTGTGTAACTCTGTTTCCCTATAGGTGAAATACTGATAATCCTTTCCTCTGAGGGTTGTTGTGAAAGTTAAATGAGCTATTGAGGGGGCAGTGCCTAACACTGGTCCTAGCACAGCTGTTAATGTTGGTGGACATGGTGGGGGATGGCTGTAGGAATAGGAGAGGGCAGGATGGGGACAGCTCGGGGCAGGGAAACCATGGGCTGTCATGGGCTGTCAGGGCTGTCTCGGCCGGCTCACCTTGCCCACAGCACTGGTCCAGGCCTCCAGACTGTCAGCTCCATCTGTGCCAAAATGCTGGATTCTCCCCCCGGTGAGGATGAGCTCAAAGGAAAAGGGGAACCTAGAGAGAAAGTGAGGTTAAGGAAGAGAATGGGGACCAAGGGGGCTGGAAGGCTCGGGATCAGAAAGGGCAAAGGGGGAGTGCAGGGAGCATGGGGTGTGGTTACCTGTCGAGGTCACCTGGGTCAGTGGGTGGGGGACTCACACCCAGACATACAACATCTTGGGGCTGGATGAGGCTGAGGGGTTCAGCGCTGCTTTCTGACACAAACATTTCCAGAGCCGCTCTCAGCACGCACCACAGTCGGGGGGGAGCTAAGGGGGAGGCTGATGGTCAGCAGGCAGAAGACGTCTGTCCCTACCGTCAGAATTCCCAGATGTTTATTCTTTCTATGCCAAATCCTCTGCCTATGTATGATCTCATGTAATCTTCGCAACAACACTATGAGGTAGGTATCATCTTCAGTCCTCTTTGCAGATGGGGAAACCGAGGCTCAGAGTTTGAGTAGTTTGCCCAAGTCACATTAGTAGGAAGGAGCAGAGCTGGGATTTGACCCAGGCAGTCTGACTTCACAGCACAGGCTGCCGCCACCAGGCATGGTCCCTCTCTTACTCCCAGCACCTAGCCCACTCCAGGGTGTGGCCCTACTTGCCCTTCACACCCTCTGTGGTACACCCTTGCTCATCCCAGTTTCTGCCCCATCTCCTCCCATCCTTGCTTCCCATCTCACCATCCCGGCCTCTGCGAGGAGGCGGGGGTCCAGCTTTGTTGCTGATGGGACCACAGTATAGGAAGCCGCTGTAAGTGGCAGGTACCACCACCTCATTGTACACACCGGGGGAAGGATCTGCAAAGGGAAGGGGAAGGGGTCAGTTCAGTGCAGTGCAATGAGATGGCCTGAGCCATCAGGAAAAGGATCAGATTGAGGAAGACAGTGGGACTCGACTGCACTGGCAGCATGGCCAAGTCGAACCCCATGGGGCTGGATCCCTCACTACCCAGATTAGAAAAGATGGCGACAGGAAGCAAGACTCCAGCCCTTGCCCACTGCCTCTCCCCACCAGCCATCCATTCATCCAGGCAGCCCAGGGTACAAGACTCTAAGAATGGGCCATCCTATAAGTGTCAGCCCCTCTGGCCTGATCCCTGGAGAAAAGGCTCATTAGATGACCATGTCTATGATCAGACTTCCCCCAGGGAGATGAGATCTCCCTTGTGGGTTAACCTTGTCAGGGGTTCACCAGCACTAACACCTCAAACATCCAGATCCATCCCAGATAGTGGCCACCACTGACCATTTTGTGACATCAGGATATAGGCCCCAGAGGATCTAGAAGGTTGGGAAACTACCCAGACTGGGCCATTGGGATAGGATGAGTAAAAGGGTACATGGGGCTCCCTGGAACAATCAAGGCACAGGTCAGGATTGAGAATTCTTAGGGGATGATAATGGAGGTCCTTCTGGGGGTTACCTGGGAGCAGGAGACCAGAGAAGCTGCCATCAGGTGCTGCGGGGGACCAGGGCTCCTCACCCTCAGAGGCCTCAACACAGAGGAGCTGGGTCATGTTCTTCAGCAGGTTAGGTCCTCCCACAGCAGCACACAGTGCCTGCAGAAGGGGAAAGGCCTCTGTCAACCCCAAGACCCAACCTGACCTGGGGACAGTCCTCCGGTCATCAAAAATGGCCCCAACCCCACGCCAAGTCTAGGCATTTCGACTCAGAGACTGTCCTTCTCCATCGGCCCCAACCTGTCCCTCCTACCTGGAGAAGCTGGCCATGATCTGGATACTGAGGGTGGGGCTTTCGGAAGAGACCCAATCGGTACTTCCGGGAGATGAACTCTCCCCGGGGGCCAGAGCTCGTATCTGGATGCAGCCCCTCCCCTGGGGGTAATGCCCCTGCCCAGAAGCGGTTGGCGCGGTCATTTCCCAGGACAATGAACAACTGTAGGATGACAAGGGGCAGAGGCAAGTGACAGGAACGCAAGAGTCCTCAGACATTTCAATCCTGCCCCCAAGCTGGGCCCACGGTCTTTTTTGGATGCTTTTCTTCCATCTTCCCCACTTTTTCCTTCTTGAGACTCCTCACCTGCACAATCTCATTACTCCACACACTTGTGTCCAGCTTCAGGCTCTGTACTTTGGAGATTCCAGAACCCAGGGCCCGGTGCTGACCTGTTAGGGTGTGGAGGGTATGTGGCATAGATACCCAGAGCCCCCAGCCCCAGCCCCGCCTCCCTCTCCCTGTTTCAGCTAAAGGCCCCAGACCTCACCTGCGCACTGCTTGCAGATGACCACCCCCAGGTTGACAGCAGCCCAGTCTGGGCGGGAGGCGCCACAGTCCGCACAGTGCCGGTTTGCCCGATTGGACCAGATTTTCTCAGCCACCTCGTAGTCAGACAGGGTCTCGGTTACTGCTTCCTGCAGAGCGGCCGCCCAGCTCTGCCGAGCACCCCCAGACTCGGCTGTGAAGCTGAGGGGTGGACAGCCGTCTGTGGGCATGGATACCCCCTCCTACCTATCCCACCCCACTGGGCCTTCCTCCGGGAACCATTGCAGGCTACAACTGGGTCAGCCCAGACTCTCCTGAGACCTTGACCCTGATGACTGGAATTCCTTCAGTGCACACCCACTGACGTCCTGCTGAAGAGGCCTCCAGTCCTCTGCCCACCCTGGGCCTCCTTCAAAAGTTTCTTCCCTGGGGCGCCTGGCTGGCTCAGTCAGTTAAGGGTCTGACTTGGCTCAGGTCATGATCTCCCTGTTCATGGGCTCAAGAGTGCAGAGCCTGCTTGGGATTCTTTCTCCCCCCATCCCTCTCTCTTACTACCCCGCCCCCACTTGCATTTTTTGTCTCTCTTTCTCTCTCTCTCTCAAAATAAATAAATAAACTTAAAAAAAAAGTCTCTCCCCAGTCCTGCCTCCTGCCAGTCTGGGCCCCACCTGAAGCAGCGATGGGGCGTCAGCAGATCAAAGCTGCGACTCTTGGTCTCCCTGACGCTGCATCCTTGCAGCTCAATGAAGCAGATCCCGATGCCGGAAGAAAAGGCCTGGTGGGATTGTGGGGGTTGGAGCAGGTGCAATGAGGTGCCAGAATGGGCTACAGGCTCCTCGGCATTGGCCAGGCCCTTCTTACCTGCTCACTCTTGTACAGGGCCAGCTCTCCAGCGCTCAAAGCAGCAAAAACCTTGGCCTTGTGTCCTCGAAGCTCCAGCATGCCTGTGCGGAGGGGTCGGGGCGGCTGAGGAGGCCGGGGGTGGCCCAGGAGGCGCTGCTCTCTCAGGCAGGACTGCAGCGTGGAACACCATGTGTCCCGCTGGGCTGGTGGGGGACAGAGAAGCAGGTTAGCCAGCAGCTGTGTGCTCACATGGCCACCCTGCCCCCACCCTGACACAGTGGGGCCCTGATTCTCACCCTCGCTCTCTGTGCGAAACACAAACACCCTCTGGCCAGTGATGACCTGGAACTTGTTGTCCTTGCTGCTGCGGGTCATCTCAATGGCAGTCAGAGGGATCACACCCTTGGGGAAGGGATCCTGGAGAGACAGCCCAGTGACCCAAAGGGACGGCAACTCAGCCATGTGTGCTGACCCGGAGGGCCAGTACCAACTTTTAATGAGATCAGCATTCATACCACAAGCTGTGAGGTACAGCTGCTAACCTAGCTACTTTAGATGCTGACATCAGTCATGTGGTGACCCCCCACCATGGGCTTCCCGTCTTCCAGTCCTGAGCCTTGCTCGGCCCTCCCCCTCCCTTTCTCTTTCCCTAAGCCCAACATAGCATCTCCCAGACCCCCACCTTATCACTGCCAAAGTACATCAGGCTCCTGCCGTTGAACTGCACAAAGCGCCTCTGGAAAACGTAGTTTCTGGGGAAGGCAGGGGCCAAGACGAGTGAGGGGTGGAGGCTGTATCCTGAGGGCTCCTAGGGTCTGGGAGTACCTGGGACCTGACCCCCCCCACCACCACCCGGCCTCCCTCTTCCCTCTTCTCTCTCCCCACCCTCCCTTTCCCTCCCCAGTAGCCCCACCCCTGAGGAGAGAGCTTGTCTAGCCAGCCACTGAGCAGGGGCGTGGGGCGGTCTGCTGTGGAAGAGAAGCTGGCATAGGGTGAAATGAGGTCATCATTCATCTCCATGTCCAGGGTGGGCAGTGAGAGGGTGGAATCCCCAGGCAGCTCAAGGCTGGCATAGCCAGCATCCTCCCGTACTTCCAGATCCTGCCTGCTGAGCCGTGTAGGGGGCAAGAGAGAAGAACATACATTAGACCCAGATCCCTAGATACCCCCTCCCACAGCTTTATAGAATGTTTGGATCACTTTTCAAACAGGGAAATAGGGAGGGTGGGAACCCAAAAGATTAGCACAGAGCCTCTTCCTTGAGCACGCTTGGATTTTTTATTGGAAAAAGTTCAGTCTCTCTCCTTTGCCATTAGTATTACTTGGTAGAAAAGTTGGGGAAAGGCTGTGTAGCTGGCTTTCTGCCACAGTTGCCAATATCGAATTAATAAGTCTTTCTTGGTTCTTTCTCCAAAAAGTGCTGGACTTTCTCTCCCTGGACCAATTCCCATCAGTTCTCACCAGGGTGGTATGAATTGCCTAACTGGTCACCTGCTTCCACTCCTGCCCTCCCTTGGACAACATTTTCCATCACTACCAGAGCACTCCTTTTAAAAGGCAAATGACCCTCTCTCTCTGCTCCTCCCCCTCCCCCCCCCCATGCTCTGTCTCTCTCTCAAAAACAAGTAAACATTAAAAAAAGTTTTTTTTTTTAAAAAAAAAAGGTGGGGTGCTTGGGTTGGCTCAGTTGGTTAAGTGTCCGACTTCAACTTGGGTCATGATCTCACTGTTTGTGAGTTCAAGCCCCAAGTCGGGCTCTGTGCTGAGAGCTCAGAGCCTGGAACCTGCTTCAGATTCTGTGTCTCCCTCTCTCTCTGCCCCTTCCTCACTTGTGTACTCTCTCTCTCTCAAAATAAATAAACTGGAAAAAGAAACCAAACCCAGTTCCCCAGGCTACAGTGCAGCTAAGTTTAAGAACCATCACTCTACCCTGTTTCTTACTTCACTAAGAAATCGAAGCAATCAGACAAGAACCCCCACAAACTCCCAGGGCCTCATCTACCCAATTTCACACATACTTTACATTCCTCCTGCTGCTGTCATCAACACCCCTGCCTGAAAACAGGGCCTCCTCTGTGCACCATCCTCTCACCGACACAAGGATGTTGCTCCACACTTTCTCCCGTTCCTCTCCCCGACAGCAGCTGATTCTCCCGCTCTACCAGATCCCTGCGATCCACCTATAAACATATGTAACGCTCCCTCCTACAAAAACCATTTCTTGACGCCACTTCCACCATCAACAACCACTCAACTCTCTGCTCTCCTTTGCAGAAAAACTCCTCAAAAATGTTGTCTGTACGACTCCTTCTGTTATCTCTTGAGACCATTTGGATCTGGCTTGCCCCTTTACCCCTTGCCAAGGTCCTCGGTGACCTCCGCCTTGCCAATTCCAGAGGCCAATTCTCAGTCTTTGTCTTTCTTGACCTCCAAGCAGCATTTGAACTGCCGACCTCCCCCTCCTCCTTTCTTCACTCGGCTCCTATGACATCACACTCCTCTGGTTTTCCTTCTCCTTTCCTACTCATTTCTTTTTAGCCTGTTTTGCTGCTTCTTCCTCTTCTCCCAAACCTCTTGATATCGGGGTATGCCAGGACTCTGATATTGGTCCTCTGCTCTGTCGACACTCACTCGCAGCTACATACACCCACTTAGATGCTGTAAACTCGCAAATTTAGATCTCCAGCTCAGACCTCTCCCCCGAACTCCAGACTTGTATATTCGCTGGCCCATGTGTCATCTCTTCGTGGGCTTATAATATATGCCTCAAATTCAGCGTGTCTAAAATGGAGCTCCTCATCTCCCCACCACCCCCTGCTTTGTGCACAGTTTGTGCATGTGAGATCCGAGCAACTCCGGGAACTTTGAGTTGCTCAAACAGCACTGTCCAACAGAAGTCAATGTGAGAACTGCACACGTAATTTTCGATTTTCTAGTAGGCACATTAAAAAGTAAAAAGAAACAAGTGAAACTAATTATCATATATTTTATTTAATCCAACATACCCAACATATTAACCTTTTATTACGTCATCCATATAAAAAGTAAGATAATTAAAGTCTACTTGTGTCATATTCATCCAGTACTGATTTTTTTCATACTAAGTCTTTCAAATTTGGTAGCTTACAGCATACCTTACTCCAGACTAGCCACATTTCACGTGTTCCATAAGCACATGCGGCTAGCGGCTACCACACTGGACAGTGAGCTCAGACCAAAATCCTTGAGGTTATTGTTGACTGCTCTTTTCTCTCACACCCCAATTTACTGGGACAGTTGGCCTTCAAAATATAACTCAGATCCAACCACTTCTCACCATCTCCTCTACCATGACCAAGCTGAGCCGTCTCATCTAGACTACTGCCATAACCTCGCTAACTTGTCTCTCTGCTTCTGCTTTTGCTCCTACAGACCATTCCCAACATAGCAACCACGGGGATTCTTAAAATGTATTCAAAAACCCTTCCAGTGGCTCCTTTTCCCTTAGAGTCAAAGCAAAAGTCCCCACAGGTCCCACCTGACCTGACTCCTTTTACCTCGTAAAGGACATCATCTCCTCTCACTCTTCCCACCCTGGCCCCTCTACTCCAGGCCCGTTGGCCCTGTCACCACTCCTGGGTCCACCCGGAAGCCTCTATTCTAGCCACTCCCCCTGCCTGGGACATTTATCCCAGATACTGTCATGATTAACTCTCTTGACCCCTTCATTTTGCTCAAGCGTCATCTGAGAACACTCTGGCGACTCTTACTGAAAACTTACAGCCCACTTCCCCCCCACTCCATCCCAGCCTTCTGACATTGCTCTCTTTTTTCCCATGGCACTTAACACCTTTTAACACACGATGCAACTTATTTATTAGACCTATTTTTATTTGACTATCTCCCCACAGGGGCAGGGATTTCTGATCTCTCCCAAGTATCTACAACATCTGGGAGGCAGTAGGTGCTCAATAAAGATTTGTTCAATGAAAGCACGAAAAACATTTTCTCTGTATTTTAAATTACATATCCATCTGTTTGTCTACTTGTTGCTTTTCCTGTCTGCCCCACTGATTCACAAGGGGCTTGAGGGGGGTACTGAGTCTGCCACTGTCCTCCTGCATTTTGAGTACCTGGCTGGCACATAGTGGACACTCAATACACACATGATAAATAACAGGACACATGGCCACCACCAAACTGCGCCTCAAGCTTCCCTCTTCCTGCCATCACCACCCTACAGACTACTCACCTGTGTTCAGCCCTGTCCTGACAGACACCTCTGCCTTCTCTTCTGTCAGGTGGCCCTGGGACCCCCACAGGCTGGACACCGTAGTACAGGCAACCGGGGTCCATGATGTGTACTGGCAGGGGGAATAAGGGGGGAGACGAGGAAGAGGAGGTCAGGTGGGAGTGTCTGGCATTCTGAAGGGACCTGTCTCTTCCCCCCGCCCCCACCCATGATAACCCACCTTACCTGTGCCTGTTGTGGGCCTGAGGGCAGGGGTGGGGGCAGCTGCTGGGGAGCCGTCTGGGGCCCTGAGGGAAAAGGTCTAGTGATCATTAAGGGAGAGAGTAAAGAGGAGAAACCCTCATGTCCTGCTCCTTTCTGCCCCCACCCAGCAGTGGATCCCAAGGGAGCCAACCCCACTCACATGTCCTGAGCTGTCTGTGCCCCGCCTTTTAAATCCAGGCCAAAGTAGATGGCATTTGGCATCATTTCCACAGTATTCGAGGCTGAAGTCTGCTCAGAGGAGGAGGCGGGGAGAGGAGGGGACCTCGGGCTGGACTCCGGGCTCCTGGACACTTCTGGTCTCCAGAGGGCTGGACTCACTCCAGGTCTTTGGGTGGTGCTGGGACCACTGAGCCCACCAAATACCGTCCTGGGCTTAGGCACAGGCTTGGGGGGCTGGGCTTGGGGGGCTAGGTTGGGGGATGGCTCCATGGCACTGTCCAACTGGGAATCCGGGGAGCCCTCTGCAGCACCTGCCTGCAGCAGGCGCAGAATGCGTTTCCGGTGACCTGTGGCGCTGACACCCAACTGCCTCAGCTCCTCGTGGCCCAGGCCCCGGGCTGCACCCGCTGTAGCCAGGCCATGCCTTCGGAACGCGTCTGCATACTGCTCCAGGTGCACCGTGGCCAGCCACACAGCGATGTCCAGGTCCTGAGGGGCAGCCATGGGGGCTCAGGCCATTGCTGGGGGGAGCGGCAGGGTGAAGGGAGGGCTCAGGCTGAGATTCCCCCTCCCTGTCCCAAAGTCTGAGGCCTGGACAGGGGGGTAGGTACCAGACTCGTCTTCCTCCAAAGAAAAATGACCAGTGGCTGGCAATCTGGAGGAAGAGCCGTCCCAGAACATCAGAAAGGACTTTTTTTTATTACAGAGGAATCCCTTCATTTGCAGATGAGGACGCTGAGGCCCAGAGAAGGGAAGAGGTTTGCCCCAGGCTCACAGGGAATCGTAGAAGTGTTGGCTCCCAAGCTCCTGACCACCCTAGGTCTGGATCAAAGCTCTGCCTCAGTTTATTGCACACTCAACCAAGTGAGCATGGGACAAGATGACAGAAGCCTGCCGGGGACAGGATGGAGTGGGATGGTGGGGCAGAGGGGCCGCATGATGTGGGCTAAGATGGGTACCGGGGCAGCTGTGGCCAGGAGGAGGGAAGGGGTCCAGATCCCACTCCCCCTGGTTTTCAGAGCTGAGGTACAGGCTCGGCCATCCTAATCCTGGTCATTCCCAGTTCCTCCTCCCCTTCCACCTATTGTCTCTGCTCAGACTTCCTTCCTGTCCCTCCAGCCCCGGCCGCCCCCACATCCTGTCTGCCTTGGTCAGGCTGCCCAGAGAGCCCTAACTAGTCTCAGCAAGTGGGGTCCTGGCCGTGGGAAGAGGCCACGTAGGGAATGGGGATAGGGTGGAGAATTGGGCTGGAAAGAGGAGGGCCCAGAGGCTAGGGGTACTCCAGGGTCTTCACTCTCCACCAACCTGAAGCATGTTCACACACGTGCATGCACACGTGAGCACCCTCCCTACAGCGACTCAGGAGTGTGAAATGACATCCCCCTACCTCTGCTTTCTCCAAACCTTCCTTTTCTGAGCTTTCCCTTTCCCTGCCCAGCCCGTGGGCTCAAGTCTCTGAGGCTCTGTCCCATTCTGCCAACCTGACCCTGACCCTGGTCTATTCTCCGAACCTGTCTCAGATTTTGTCTCCCTGGAGTTTTCTCTCTGCCTGTGCCTTTCTCTACCCGACTCCATCTGTCACTACCTCTATCTAAATCCATCTTTGTTCCTCTCCTTCTTTTGCTCTCTGTCATGAAGCCCCTCCTTGCCTCAGTCTCCAGTTTCAACTACACCTTTAGTTGTACGTGACTCCAGATTTCTGTCTCTCTGCCTCTGCCTGTTGGGTTCTCTCCCACTTTCTCCCGATGGGGTCCTGACCAGGACCCCCTCTTGCCCCAGCATCAGTTCTGGCCTTTCAGCCTCTCCGCAGCTGGGCCCCGTCCCCAAGCTAGTTAGGGCCTGACTCAGAGCTCAGTTTCCCAGTGACTCAGATCCAGCCCGAGGGCACGGGACTGGGAACCCGGAGGCGCGCGGGGCAGGAGTGCCGGGGGCGGGCCGGGCAGCGCGGGGCAGCGCGGGCTGCGACGAGGGAGGGGGCAAGGAGGGAGGGGGCAGAGGCCGGGCCACCGGAGGGAGGGGCGGGTCACGGCGGGGAGGGGGGCGGGGAGGGCCGGCGGCGCGGACCGGGCCCTCGAGGAGGGGACGGGGAGGAGTCTGGGAAGCAGGGGCCCGTGGGCGCGGGGGTCCTCACCTCACTACGCGGCCGCCGTCCGCTCCCGGTGCCTGCCGCGCCGTCCGAGGCTCGGGTCGCGCAGCGCCGGCCCCGCCTCCCCTCAGCCCTCCCCCGACGGGCCCGGCCCCGCCCCGCCCCGCCGGCCGGTTCCCTCCGCGGGCCCCCAGCCACTCCTTGTGCAAGCGCCGGCCTTCAAAAGGTTTGGGCTCCTTACCCAACCGCTGCGCTTATCTCCGGGACTGGCCAGCTCTGTCCTCTTGGGGGCCGAGAAAGGGACCGGAACAGGGCTGGAGGCCAAGACAGCCTTAGAGAGAGGGGGACAAAGGGGCAGAGACCAGAATGGAGATGTGGTAGAGGTAGAACCAGAGCGAAAAGGAGAGCGCCGTGGAGCACGGCTTTGCATCCCATCTGCTGTTGCCTCCCCGTCGGGCCGTGACAGGAGAGAAAGAGGTCGTCCCTGCCCTAAGCCCCCAAGGTAGCAGTCCCTGTCCCACGCCCAGCACCACCGTGACTGGACCCTGGCACCCAGTTAGGGAGTGAAGGGAAGCTGGCATCCGGAAGTCACGGATAGCCACAGCCTTGCAAGCTGGGGAGCGACTTCGGGAGCCCAGCGGTTTGACGTGAGCGAACAGGGGCGGATGCCCAGCAGAGGAGTCCCTGTCTGCTTCTTCCTCCCCAGGGGCCGGCCTAGGTTTCTTCCCAGAGGTGAAGGTCAGCAAGGCAACATTCCTACTCCCATACTCGCGAACTGAGGCTTGGGGCTGCCTTTTAGGGGATAAGCCTGGCGCCCTGCAAGTACAGCGACCCAGCAAGAAATCTTTTCTTCCTTAGGAGAAGCCCGTTCTCTTCATCCTCCTACTGCATTTTTTTTTAATTAATTAATTAATTTTTTTTCGTGAGGTGGGGAGTGGAGGTAGGGGCCTGGGGGTGTTGCCTAAGGAGAAACGGCTCCTCTCTTTCCCCCAATCTTGCCTGGAGCCCCAGCCTTGAAGCCTGTCCGCCAGAGACTGAGGCACTTCCCCCTCAGAGTTGGGCTGGTGTTTAGCTATGTGTGGTGTTGGTGTGGGGCGGGGGGTGGACACCACTGGCTGGCTGTGTTTTCCTGTATGAGAGGAAGTTGACTGTGAGTCAGCAGACACAGGAACTGTCAGTAGCTAGGGGAAGACCCCTGCCTCAGCAGAAGGTGAGGGGAATGCGAAGTGGTCCCCCCTCTCCCAGCTGCCCCAGCCTGGAGAGGATCTGCCATCTTCAGCCTCCTGGAGCTCTTCTCTCTGAGAAAGAGAATGATAACAATAATTAATCATTTAAATGACCATCGTAATGGCTACCACTTACTGAGAGCCGACTCTGTCCCAGGCCCTGTGCAAATATTGCTTTGCAAGTTTCCATTAATCCTCGCAACGATTCTTAAGATAGGGGATTTTATCACCTCCATTTTACAGATAAGGAGACCTTTCTCTGGATGGGCAACTGTGGGGCCAGGAAATGCTCTTCGTGGACCTCCAACTACAAAGACTGAAAAGTGACCAAAGGCCTTAGCTGCTGCTTTCCGAAATCCATCAGCTGGCAGTTTAAGGCCAGCTTCCCACGGGGCTGCTCCCATCCAATAACCAAACTCAGCAGAGATCCTAAGGTAGGCCCATTCCCGGGAAATAAGGGGATTCCTCTGACAGCTGACCTTGACTCAAGAGTTATCCCTGCGCCCTTGACGAACTTTCCACATCGTGGTATAAGATGCTTCCTCCCAACCTTCCTTCCTTCCCTCTCCCCTTCATTCCTCTCCCAGCTCCTGGCTCCCTTCCTCTCCCACATTTCCCAGTAACCCAGCAAGAAAAGGGAATTGAGTAAAACTATAGGGCACAGGGAATTTAGAGGGATCGTTTGGAGGGGGTCCTGGTCAGGGGCCAGATATAGGAGTTCCGAACCCTTTTTGTGTCAAGTTCCCCCTTTGGCAATCTGGCAAAACCTATGTAACCCATCTCAGCATAATGTTTTAAAATGCATAAAATGAAATATGTAGGATTACAAAGGAAACCAATTATACTGTAATACAGTTGTAAAACTATTTAATGTGATATAGTAATATATGTGCTTCTTTATTAATGCTTTAAATAAGATCTAGCAGTAGGTTGATACCTTACATAATTTCGAAGCAGCGAGGAGCATAAATGATATTTCAAAATATCTGCAATACTGTAACACGATACAAAAATATAAGTGATTTTTATTGGTGACAAGGCCATAGTTATGGCTAATGTGACTGGTTTGTTGCTACTGTCATAATTGAAGGAAATGCTAAATTTCAGCTAGAGATTAGTGAAAATCGTATAATACTTTTTCCCATACAAGTTTTGTGACTCCACACTGAGGACACCCAAGGAAGAGGGACAGGGCAGAGCTGCAGAAAGGGAGACCCAGCTCTCTCTCCAGACCGTGTGTCCCCTTGTCTGGCTCAACCCTTTAGTAGTGGGTGAAGACTCTGGTCCCTGAGTTGTATCTTCCTTTTCTCTTTCTCCCTGGCTCTCTCAGTTTCTCTTTTTCTCTGTCTCTCTCTGCCACCCCCCCATATCTATTTCTCTGTTTCTCTTATTATAATCTCCTTTATGGTTTGTCTTTCTGTCTTCTTATGAATACATTTCTGTCTTTCTTCGCTCTGAATCTTCTTGTGGTTTTTCTCTGTGTGTCTTCCTCTCTTTCTGCCCCGCCTCTCTCTGTACCTCTGTCTGTGTCTGTGTGTCTCTCTTTGACCCCATAATTCGTCACTGAGTGGACAGGGCAGATTCAAAGGATTTCCATAGCCTGAGCACAGTGGAGCAAAGAGACGGTTCCTTGCAGGAAGGAACACTTCCATTTGATTGTTTCTTTATTTCTCATATTCTTACTGAGCATCTCTCCTGGGCCAACCATTGTTCAAGGGTTCAGAGATATAACAACAAGCAGCAACAGACTGTGGAGAGCTTGGTCTGCTAGGGGAATGAGACATTTACCTAAGAACCCCCAAATAAATGTATAGAGTAATTACAAGCCAAAACGAGGGTTCCGAAGGGAAGCAGTATAAGAATATATAACAGAGAAGCTGACCTGGCCTGGGGGTTCTGAGAAGGCTTCTCCCAGAAGCTGTGCGTAGGCTGAGACCAGAAAGATGGGTAGGAGTTCCTTGCGGGTGGGAGGGAGAGTGTCCTAGGTGGAGGAGCCACAAATGCAAAGGTCCTGAGGTGGAAGCAAACCTAGTAATCGAGACAGAGCAAAGAGATGGGAGTTTGGGGCCAGCCGAGATTAAGGGACCTAGGGGCCAGGCCATATAGACCCTTGTTGTCCTTGGTTGGGATTTAGTCTCCATTCCAAGAAGAATGTAGGCATGGAGTGATAGTTCAGACTTGGATTTTAGGAAGATGGCTGTACGGAGCATGGGTAGGAGCAGCACAGCTCTCCCCACCCCCAATTTCTTTGGCCTGAGGACTAGGCCATCTCCCCCACCCACAATCCCCTGCTTAGCTTGCCTCCACGAAGCCCCTCCCATTGCCCTTCTCACATTTTTGTGAGGGTGAGGTCATCTTGGGGGAGGGGAGGGAGTTCCAGACCTCTAAGCCTCCTTTATCCCAAAGGGCCCAGGCAGCCCCAGGGAGTGGGGTGGGGAGGAACAAACACAGCACACCTCCCTTCCCCCCACCCCCCTGTCTAGAGCCCTGTCTCCTTCCATCCCAGGCGGTTGTGGAACACCAAGCTGTGTATAAAAGAAGATTTTTTTAAGCAATTTTACATTTTATGAAAGGCATTTATGATTCTTGCCACTACCACTGACTCCCCTTGGGGCCTTGGGGAGGTTACGTCTGCTTCAGGTCTCAGTTTATCTGCGCAGGATTAATGGGAGGGAACCTAACGTTCAGCATGGTGGCCATAGTTAACATCCCTGTATTCTGTACTTGGAATTTGGAAGACAATGGATCTCGAATGTTCTCACCACACACATACACAGACTGGTAACTCTGTGAGGCGATTGATGTGTTAACTAACCTCATCGTGGTAATCATTTCACAATATGTACATAAACCAAATCATCAAGCTGTAGACTTTAAATTCATACAATTTACTTATCACTTATACCTCATTAAAGTGAAAAAAATTTAAGTTGATAGGCAGCACTGTCCAACAGAACTTACTTATAGAACATATATCTATGCGGCCCAACATGTAGCCACTAGCTCTGTATGGTCATTAAGACATTGGGGGCACCTGGGTGGCTCAGTCAGTTAAGGATCTGACTTTTGCTCAGGTCATGATGTCATGGCCAGTGAGTTCAAGCCCCGTGTCAGACTCTGTGCTGACGGCTCAGAGCTTGGAAGCCTGCTTCAGATTCTGTGTCTCCCTCTCTCTCTGCCCCTCCCCCCCCTGCTTTGTCTCTCTCTTTCCATCAAAAATTAAAAAAAAAAAACAAACATTAAAAATTTAAAATTTAAAAAAGACATTGAAATGTGGCTGGTAAGCTGGAAGAGCTGGATTATTTTATTTTTTTTAATTTAGTTTTGTTTTATTTTACGTTATTTTTAATGTGTACTTAAATGGCCACCTATAGCTAGTGGCTACCATACTGGACAGCACAGGCAGATCTTAAACTTTCATGAGAATCTAACAGTTATAGACTTCACCTTAGAAAAATATCCACACACTCTATCATATATGGACCCCTCCGGTCCCATTTATGTATCCCAGGCAAGCAGAGCCGACTTCCTGGGGCTCAGCTTCCTCATCTACTCTGCCCCTCTTTCTGCCTTGAAAATGCAGGAAAACTGGGGCCCTGCCTGGAAGTAGAATGACTGGGATGATCCCAGGAACCAGCAGACCACAGTTTTACGCCAAGATTTCTGCCCCCAGCCTGGTGCACTCCCCACACATCTAAAGAAAGGCAAGGTGGTGAAAGAAGGCCAGGGTGCAAGGGTGACACGAGGGACCTTCAGTCTTTTTTTTCTCAGTCTTGACCTGAACTTCCTCCTGCCCTACTTCCCGGCAAACCACCTGAATGCCACTGGGCTGGTTCCTCTCTTGGGGCACAGAGATCCGTTGGAATGTGAGATGGGATTGTGTCATGGGCTTGCGGTGTTTATAAATTGGGGGATTTGGAGGAGTCAGAGGGAGGGAGACCTAGACCAAGAGGGTGGGTCCCTTGGCTCCAGTCTAGTCCCTCTTGGCCTCCTTGCACTAGAAAAGGGAGTGATCACTGTGTGCTGCTCTGGGCCTTCTACCTGGACTTCTACCTTCTACCTGTTGCTGCCTCCTCCTGGCCCCAGCACCAGCACTCTCTCCTGATGTTTTTACTCTTTTTTCCAGATGATCTGAGAGTCAGACACTGCCCCCATTCAGAATATGGAGGTCTGAGGCGGCTCAGAGAAACTCACCCCCAGCCCTGCAGGGATGGGTATGTCCCCTCAGTGCAAGGAGGGACTATTGTTCTCCCTTGTCCTACTAGATCCAACCATTCCTCCCCAGAAAACTCCCTACATAGATCCATTTACAGGGACTGACCTTCACTGCCCTCTCCCTCCTCCCTATCTCTCAGATGTCCACCCCTTTGCCCCCCATCTGGAAAAAAGTAGTTGGTCAGTTCCTGCCCCCCTAGGGTCTCTATTTCTTTGGTTTCAGCAGCTGTGCTGGACTGGTCAGACTCAGGCTCTGACTGCCCCTGGTGTGGGACACACAGAGGGAGACAGATCTCAGAAACCCCTTGTCTTAGGCCTCTAGAAGCAAGAGAGTTTGAGTTTGAGAAGAAAGAGCTTGTGGCCAGGATTCAGGTGAAAGCCAGGGGGCTAAGGGTGAGGAAGAGGGAACTATGTGCACAGAAGACACAAGACAAGGTGGTGCAATGCCTTACTGTCTAGACTTGCTTCACATGGGCCACGGAGAGACACTGCAGGTTGCTTGGCCAGAGTGTGTGCACTCAGCATGTGGTGGGACTCTTCTAGAAGGCTGTAAGGAGGAAGCACACCTCGAAGTAGCCCACAGCTTCTACCCACAACCTACCCCCAGGTGGCGAGGTTCACAGCGTGCTTCTGGGTTCTGTCAACCAATCCGTGGTGGCATTCAGAAACCAGATCCCACACTACGAAGTGCTCCAAGCCTGAAGGTGAGAGGCAATGTCAGAGAGAGCAGGGAGGTAGTAGAGTCATTTGAGAAGAAAGGTTTCTGTCTCAATATGGTCCAACCTTCGTGCCCCTGAGATCCAGTCAGGCCCTGGCCTTATATCTGACTTCCCTACTACAGCATGGGGAGAGCAAAGCTGTCAACAGAAAGGGAGGTACAGTCTGCTGTAAACAAAGCCCCTTCAAGGTAATGCTAGATGCCATCTCAAGGAAGATAAAAACAGGAGGGTTAATGAGGCGAGCAAGCCTTAGTCCCCACTGCCGTAGCTGGTCCTGATTCCATAACTGATCTTGTCTCCCTATGGGCTTTCATCCCTGGGAGCTCTGATCCCTGGGAGCCTTCCCTTTGGGGATCGTCACCGTTGAGGTTGTCCATTGTCCATTACAATGGGGCGGGAGGTTCTAAGAGATGCCCAGGGAAACTCCTCCCTGGGAGTTTCAGACACAGCCTTCCCTGCCCTTATTGCGTCCATATGCATTCTATCCACTGCCCTTGTTCCTCCTGGCAGTCAGGATCAATGTGTCAACGTCTCAACCAGTCCAGCAATGAATGTCCTTTTTTGCTCTTGGTCCCCTGGCATGAAGAGCAGTCACAGCTTCCAGTTTAGTACCAGTGTTACTGTGTTCCCCAGTACAGTTCTCCCTCCCTGGGAACTAGGACCGTTAACAAACAGAGCCTAAAGTTTTGCGAACAAGAAGCAAAAACTGTGCAGATCTGAGAGTGAGATGAGCCACTTGCACTTCCACATGGATTCTGGGACCTGTAATTTCCAGTTATAGGGGACGCAGTGCTGTTCAAAGCAAATACCATGTCCAGGAGTTCAGAGCCCAGACCCACACGTGTCTTATTCCTGCCAGCAACTTCTGAGCATTCCGCAGGCCGCTATGCTGTTCTGCCAGGGCCACTGCTTCTGGATGATGAGGTACAACTGCATACGACCAACGCGTCTGTTGAATTTATCACCATCTCATTACCTCGTGTCATATGCAAAAATTAACGCAAAATGGATCAAAATCTGAATGTAAGAGCTGATGACGTTTAAGTCCTAGGGGACCTCATTATTGTACCTTCTTTGTGGAGGCACTGTGGACAAAGAAGACCAACTCGAGGCCCAAGCACATGCTGGTTCTAGTAAGGACAAATAACTGTCCCCTCCAGTGTGGAAGGAAGGGATTCAGTGCAAGCCACATGCCACCAGGGGCCCGGCTGGTCTGCTGAGGAAGAGAACCACACCAGGTGCTCAACATGGGGCTCGCCGTGGGCAGGTCGAGCCCTCAGAGTGGTAGGACTAGCGCAGCCTAGGTGAGGGGCACCCATGCTGTTGGGCCCATGCATGAGCCCCGTTCCCAGCACCATGACCACTCCAGTCAAAAGCTATTGTGCAGGCATTCGGGGTGGACAGGGAGAGATCCACTCGTCTCATGAACCGTTCTGTCTGCTTTGTCGACCACCGCCTGGCCACGGGTGCTCTGCAGGGTGTTCGAGACCTAGACGTTTGCAGGCTTGGTGCCCACTTCCAGAATTCTGTCCATCTGTCTTTCCGTAGCCCTCTTTGTCAGTGCTCTTGGTTTTGTTCCTTCCAGGCTCCTGACCAATGAGCCAAGCCATTCTCAACTTCCCAGGAGTCAGGGAATAGCCACATCTCAGACCACATCTTCTTCCACATGAGGCTGAGAACCAAGTGTACTGCTCAGGGTTTTGCACACAGGATGGTACTTCTCCTCACCACTGTCCTTTGGTGTCACCCCTCAGAGGGCCATAACGTGGCATCAGTCCACCTCAGACTCCCACCACCATATCACGCTGACCATCTGTGCATCCCTCCCTTGTCATCGGGTGATCACAGGGACTCTGGGAAGCCGCACGTTTTCTGACCCAATATCCCCCTCCACTCCTGTCTGCCTGCGACCTCCTCTCTATTCCTGACTATTGGGAAGTGGTCCCTCACCCCTCTGGCCTCCAATGTCACTCCACACCCTTGCCGGACCAAGCCAGCAAGGAGCTGGGATGACACTTCCTCCTGGGCCTTGGGGGCAGGGTGCTGTCTTCCCAAGGCCTTAGCATCCTCACAGCAATAACACTATGATAACAACATCGACAGTTGCTCCTGCGCATGAGGTGCTCCTCGTGTGCCCCACAGTGTGCTAATATGCAGGGCCAAGACTAGGGCAAAAAGAACGAGGAGCTTAGGACACAAATTTTAAGAAGGTCTCAGTGTCATGGAAGTCCCAAGTCCTTTAAATTTGGGGCTCTGGACACTCGACTTTGTCTAGTCCTGATCCTATTCAGAAACTCATAGCATAGATTATCTTCTTCCATTCTCAAAAGTAAATACTATTACCCCCATCTGACAGATGAGGTAACTGATTCAGAGGTTCATTTGACAAAGTCACTCTGTTGGCAACTGGCACCGCCATGTTTTTTCTGACTTTAAGGCCTAAGCTCTCAGCCTCTCAGCGGTGTTAGCCCATCTTAGCCTGGCCTAAGCCCCGTGGGAAGCTCCCTGAGGGTGATCTCCAGAAAATCGAAATCCTGCTCAGACGTGGGCCATGGGACCAGGTTGCACCGATGGAGACAGGCTGCATCTGAGGACCTAGGGTAGAGTCCCAACAGGATTAGCCAAGAGGATCTTTGGCTTCACGCAGGGTAGAAGTCAAACGTGAGCCAGACAAAGTGAAAACAGAGTTTACTGAATAGCAGGGTGTCTGGGAGACTCGGAGAGGTGATAGGAATGAGTCTTGTCGTTGCTTGGGGCCATAGGGGGTTATGCTGAAAAAGGATCTAGGGTATGTGTTTCTTCAGGAGTCCATGATAGGGTCCAATCAAAGGCGGAGTGTCAGGTGAACAATAGGTGTTATTTCATAAATTTCTGAAGGTAGGGGTATTGATGCTAGCGTCAGCCGAGGTTTGTTTGAAGGTAATGTCTTGGAACATGTTTGGGATCTGGTTCTTCTTAGATGTTATCAGGTGTTTGGGGCCTAGGACAAAACTCAGAGAAAGATTAACTCTCTTGCTTCCCCCCTAGAGGTGGGAACATAGTATCTTCGGCTTATTCACAGGCAAAATACAAAACATGAGTAAATGGGGCCTAGCAGAAAAACAGCAGAGACGCAGCCTTTCTGCAATGGAGTCCTTTCAGCTTCCCTGCTTCAACACCACGCCTTTTCTCAGCACTGGCGAAGCAGAAACACATTTTGTGCAGGCAGGGAGAGGAGGGGGCTGCGCCAGAACGGGCAGGAAGGGGGCGCTTTCCCGAGCATGTCCACTAGATGGCGCCCCAACACCGAGTCACTGAGCTCGGGCGGCCGAGTGGGCGGCCCCGCAGCGGAGAGACGCAGAGCAAGGCCCTCCCCTCTCCTCTGGCCAGCCTTCCCAGGACCCGGGGCTGAGGAAGGGTCCCGGACTCAGACCTGAGCTTCGGCGGCCCTCGCGAGCGCTGCCCACCGACCGGGGTTTCAAACCCTCCTCTGCTCTCCCCACCCTCCGAATCCCCCAGGGAATGGGCTCAGGGTGCGAAGGCTTCACAGGGCACACGGGAGAGTATCTTCTCGCTTTCCGCTACACTTTGAGCCGTGCCCAGCACCTCCCAGTGCCTCCACAGCACTGCCTCTTGCCTCCGTTCCCTTCCTGAATTCCCCAGGTCCTCCCTGTCACTCCCACCCTCTCGCTTCTGCCAGTCTTCTGAGGCAGGGACCATTAAGGCCGTTTCCACAGATTTGGTGATGCAAATACATGCAAATATATGCAAATCGCCATGTAAAGGAGGCTTGCCACTGTGGTTCTAAGTGGCTGTCACAGCTTCTCTGACACCTGTTCTGAGAGACAGCTGCCCTGCCCCCTCCTGCTCAGGAATCTATCTGATATTTACCTCCCTTTCTCTTCCAAAACTCTGGCTCCATTTCCTTCAGGGACCCTGGCTGGTTTCTAGTCACCAAGGACCCTTGGAGTCTTCTCTCCAAACTCCAGAGAGGAGGCAGGGAGGGAACCACATCTTATTGTGTGCTGACTTTGGCCTCTGAAAATTACACCACTTCCTGGCTGTGTGGCCTTGGAAAAACAGCTGAACCTCTCTGAGCCTCAGTTTCATCAGCAGCAGAATGGGAATAATGATAGTATTCACCGCATAAGGTTGTTGTCAAGATTCCACTCAATACTACATGTAAAGAGTGCTTAGCACAGTACCCGTGAAGAAGATAGGAAGCACATCGGCTGTTAACCATGTGATTATCACTGACCTGCTGGTCATCGTGTTCTGAGGGCTTGGGCTTGGAGACAGGTGTGCAGATGGACAGAGCGCTGGCATGTGCACACGGACACTCATCCTTGTGCATGCGTGCGCATACACGCGTGCACAGCTGACAGCCTCACGCACCGGCAGGGCACATGCTCGGGTACACACACATTCAGAAACACACACAGGAGGAGGCTGTGGGAGGTGGAATCTGAGTCATCGAGACCAGAGCCGTGGGTGGTGCTTTTGTCCTGATTTCCGGGGCTCCACGCTCCATTTCGAACAGGGAAATATATGGGGGATGGCACAGCCAAGCCTCCGACTGAAGCTAGTTGTGTGGGCCCTTTCTTGCCTCAGCCCCCTCCCCAGCTGGTCCCAGCCCAGCTCTGTGTCATCTAGGCTTCTCCTTTCTCTGACCTAAATGCTACTAAGTCCCCACACGTGGGGCTGGGCAGGCACACTGGGTCCTTGACGTCATAGTGCAAGCCCTGGATGACATCATAGAGCAGGTGCTGCCTCCTCCCTGGAGCATGCCCTAGGAGCTTGGTAAGTGTAGGGGGGAAGGAGGGATGGGGGAGGTAACATACGGCGGTAGCTAAGAGCCCTTAACTGGGAAGGAGACAGACCCAAGTAGAATTAAGTCCTGGTTCTCTGTGACCTTTGGTAGTTTCCTTAACCTCTTTGGATCTCCATTTCTTCACCAGTAGAATGAGGTCAGTCCTACCTAACTCGGAAGGTTTTTGTATCTTTTCAATGAGATAATGCACGTAAACATGTACTGTATTCAGTGCCGCGTGTGCCGAACGTTCGTTTGCGGCTGTCATTGTGGATGACACTTATTGAAGGTGAGAGCGGGTTGTCCGGGCAGGCCCACCCCAGCAGTTTTATCTCTTTCCGGTAGAGCTGCCCCTCCTCCCACACCACTTAGGCCAGGAGGGAAGGAGAGGGCAGTGCGGCCTGGTACGTAGGGTCTCAGAGGGCCTCCTCCTAGGTTTGGCGTGGGTGGGATGTCATGCGTGTGTCTCAGGAGACAGGTTCAGCCCGCTTTTCTCTCTGCCTGGGAGATAGTGGTCAAGATGGGACAGAGTCTTGAAGGTTCTTTCTTTGGAAAGAAAGACACTGCCATTTCCTGTGCACCTGTGACGTGCCAGGTACCATGCTGGGTGCTGTTCCCCGTGAGCTCTTTTTACCTTCCCAGCAGTCCTGTGAAATAGCTCCTGGCACCCCCAGGGCGCAAGACAAGGAGAAAATGAGTGACCTTCCCAAGGACACACAGCGGGTAAACAGAGGAACTGGGATGCAGATGGATTCCCATTCCGTGCTCTCCGTCTTACCACATCAGTGATTTTAACCGATTATGTGGACTTCCTGAACACGGCATTAGGGAATACCAGTTCCCCGAATGTGCAGGGGGAAGGTTCTCTATTTCTTGGGTCAGTCTCTTGAGAGCTTTGTGGGCAATGGCAGAGATGGTGTGAGCTAGTTAATATACTGGAAGTGTCCCCAGGTGTCATGCACTTGGCTCCTAGCCAGTGGTTACATGACATCAGGGAAGGGACACAGGTGCATGGGACACAGGTGCATGGAGGTAGGGGGTGGAGTAGGGGCAGCCTAGACACCTGCTGAAGGCCCAGTCCTATGCCAGTGGGTAGGTGGGTGGAGGGGGGAAGCGGCAGATGGACAGGGTCGGGGTGGGGGCAGGGATGCTGAGTCGGCTCTGAAGCCCAAGGTGACTCGAGAATCTGCCAGGAAGAGGCAAGTGTGAAGGAGAAGAAAGGAAGGGAGGGGAGGGCAGCTATAGTGGAGGAGAAACTGAGGCAGCCCAGAAGGAGAGGAAAACGGGGTCAGGGTGGATGACAGAAAATGGTTATGGATGACACAGGTTCTTAGCCAAACAGTAATGGCAAGAATTATCCTTTGGTTTCCTCAGCTACAAACCAGGGTACAAATAGTGTGTGTACCCTGAGAACCTCCAGTTCTCCACCACTAGAACCTAAACTTCATTTTGACCTAGCTGCCACAGGGAACTCAATTACCGTTGGGCCCGGGAAGGCCTGCATAGTAGGCGCTCCAGGAACATTCACTGAAAAGACGAAATGAACGATACATGTCAGTTGGCTGGTACGTCGGTCAACAATTGCACCTTAGCTGCTTTAATGTCAGCAGATATTTCTGGAGCATCCACTTGTTCTTAGCAAAGAAGAACCAGTCCCTAGCCTCAGGATATAATAGGTCGGTGAGTACAGTGTTTAAGGTGGCAATGAGTGTTACCGGGGTGCCTTCAGGGGTGCTCCCAAACCAAGGCCAAGAGGAAAAGGTGGCCAACGTTTGGAGGAAGAAAATGTGTGTGGTCAGGCTGGGTTGGGGAGCCAGCCCCTGGAGCCTTCTGCAACAGGCCCTTCTCGGCCCCAACAGTGATTAAGGTCCTTGTGGCTGGTTACTCCGCAGCCAGGCCGGAAGACAAAGCCCGTAATTAACAAGCTGGCACTCACACAACCACATGTCGGCACGCCCAAGTGCCGGGATAGCTGTCTGTCAGTTGTAGCTGCTGGTGGAATTTTTTAGACAGCTGGGCTCAAGCCGGGAAATGAATATAAGTTACATTTCTATGCATCGTTGTTCGTGGTGGTAAAAAAATTAATCAGTGACATAGCTGTGACACATACTCATTTAAGAGTCTACAGAGAAATGTTCATTTGTCAGAGGCAGCAAAGAAGAGATTATGTGTCAGCCGGGGAGGGGTGAAATATTTATACAATGGCTAATAAACACCGGTGTGTAAGGGGGTCAATTGATTGTGTCAGTGGCCACATGACAAATACACCATTGAGCAGCCATGGGCACTACCCCTGTGCCCGGGGGCTCCATTCTGATGACAAATACACAACGTGTTGCTGTTAATGCTCCCCACCGACCACAGCCTCAGCCCTCTTTCCCGTCTGGGCAGCCGCAGATTACTAGGAAGCAGAACTCCCATGGAAGCTGCCTACCCCCACATTCATTAAGTTGAACTCGAAGTTGGCAAATTACTCCCCAAATACCAAAACAGCTGCAAAAAAAATCATTTCTTTGTGTATGTGCTGTTTTTTAAAACTTCATGTTTCCGAATTTCAGAAGGCCTGGAGAATGATCCGCCTTGTTCCCTGTCTCCACCAAGACCAAATACCAGCACTCCGACGCAGACCTCGCTCTGCCCCAGCCCCTCACGGGCACAGTGGTCTTTCTGGGCCTGGACCCCAACCTGCCATTGCCTAAAGGGACTAGTCGGGTCAAGACATTTGTCATCCCCAGGGGGAAGCCCTTGACTCTCACCTCCCTGTATGGACTTGTGAGGATGGCCATCGAGCTTTCCAGAAGGGGACGGACATCCTATCGGCAATGACCGCTCCTAGTTTTTGAGCCCCAATCACATACCAGGCCCTGTGTCAAGCACTCTACATACATTATTTCACCGAACTTCATACAACCCTTGAGGTAGGTCTGGCTGTATAGTAAGACGACCAAATCTCAGCTCGTCTAAGGCTCCCGATTACATGGTTGGAGGTGGGATTTCAACCATGTAGGACTCCGGAGCACAGCCTTCTCGATCCTGGCTTGCCCTTTCCATCATTTTGGAGCTATGTTTCTCATGACTAACACCTGAAATTCTTTTTTTTTTTTTTTAACTTTATTTATTTTGAGAGAGAGAGCAAGCAAGCATGACCAGGGAGGGGCAGAGAGAGAGGATCCCAAGCAGGCTCCATGTGGTCTGTGCAGAGCCCAACATGGGGCTGGATCCCACAAACCATGAGATCATGACCCGAGATGCGATCAAGAGTTGGACGCTTAACTGACTGAGCCACCCATGGGCCCCTCACACCTGAAAATCTTAATCCTCACGTTGAAACAATTCAGATTCACCTAGAAGACTGTAAACTTGTGGCGGCAGAGGCTGTGTCCTAAGCTCTGTGCTCACCGCATTCACTGCAGAAAAACCTGGCTGATTCTAACTCTCAGCTGGGGAGGGTAGAGCCACTCCCAATCCCCACAATGCCCCTACCATCCTGGCTGAGACCTATGGGACTTGTTCTCACCCCCTTGCCCTCCGGGACCGAGAGAGGCCCCCTCCCCTCTTCTGCACCCGCTCCCAGCCTAGAGCCTGCTATCAGATGCTGCAATGCCCCTATCATTCCTGTGAGGGCATCCACCATCCACCATCGCCATTTGATGTGGAATGGGCTGACACCCTGAGAAAACAGTTGCAGATGAAATTTTCACACATATCTGTGAATGTGGAGATTATAGATAAGCACACGTCGTAGCTTGTTTTTACTTTTTAAAATGAGATTCCTCCTTTACGAAGTGGTGTTCCACTTTAGATTTCCCACTGTGGAACTGTTAATAACGATAATATTAATGATAGTGATCATTATATACGCTGTGTTTATTGAGTGTCTATTATATGCCAAGTGCTTCGTGTGTTCTTTTGTATAATCCTCACAATCCCATTTTACAGGTGAGAAAAGCAGAGAAATTAAGTAATTTGCCCACGGACACACATAGCTAGTAGGAGCTGGGATTTGAACCTAGGTGTATCATCTGCAGAGCCCTGGACTTACCCATTAAGGCCTGAGTTCTCTCCTGTTGCAGAGTAGTGGCCCCACCCAGCCCAGCCCCTGACTTTAGCCATGTGGAAGTACTCTAGCTTCACAATTGGTCTTGTTCTCTTTGCATCTGGGCCTTTGCAAATGCTGTTCCCATTGTCTAGGATGCCCTACCTTCTGTTTGCTCTGAGGCGGGTCCCTCCTAGGGGACCACTGTGGGGAAGCTTTTGGCTCTCACGTTGTACTCAATCCACAAACCATCCCCCTACCCTGGCTTCCATAGTTTCCCCCAAGCTCATCCAAGGCTGCCCTAGAAGCCTGCCTTCCCACATTCTCACAGCCTGCTGGGCTGGCTCCGGGGGTCTAGGACAAACAGGGATGGGGAAAGATCTTGCACAAGAGTGGACCGGTTTCCGGTGCCAGACCCACCCTCCACGTGGCCTCCACAGCATCCTTAACACAGTCCTGACCAGACCCCTGCCCTGCCTCACACCCCTCTCCAACACTGCACAAGCCTCCCCTTTCCGCTCTCCTCCAGCCAAACCATCTCACGTATGGGGTCCCTGAACAGGTGCTGCTCTCTCTTACCCTTGGCTCTTTCTGCTTGAAGTCTTCTTCCTTCTTTCTCTGCTGCCTGCCCACTACTCATCTTTCAAGATTCATTTTGGTTTCCCCTTCCTCCAGGAAGCTTTCTGAGACTTCTTGAGCCTGAGCTGGCTCCTCCAGAGCAGGAGACTGGGATGCTGCCCACTGTGGTATCCCTCATGCCGGGCATGGAAGAAGGCCTCAATGAATGTTTGCCAAATGAATCTGTGAATGAATGAGAGAACCATAGAAAAGAGAGATCCCTAAGAATCCTAGACTCCGGGGGTGGAGATTCTGGAGGTTTCAGGTCTGAAAAGGAGCTTCATTAAGCCAGGGAGAGCCTAAGGATGGGCTTCAATTTAGATTGCTCCAACAGACCAGTATTGTGCCCTGGATGTTAAAAGCTTTGTGGCCCCAGGAAAGTTACTTAACGTCTCTGAGCTTTGGCCACATCATCTGTAACATGTGGGCCAACAGTCTTGCCAATATCATAAGATCGTGTTGGGAATGGAATGGGATAACACAATTCAAGTCGTATATATGTTCTCGACAGCTATTGTTGCTGCCGCTGCTGTTGAGAGACTGACTAGGCAGAGGAGCTGAGAGGGGCGGGCTGTATAAGCTACTCCAGGGTCCCGGGCAAGGGGATAATTAAGAGGAATCTGTATCTGGGGCCTGACTTTGGCCCCCACAGGCTGTGTGACCTCGGACAAGATTCTTCCCTCTCTGAGTCTTGGTTTTCTCCTCTACAAAATAAGGACATTAATTTCCCTTCCAGTAACGACCCAATAGGATTACTGTGGGAGATCATATGAGATAATGTACGTGAAAAAGCTTTGAAATGTTTTCAGGGCTGTATAAATGCAAGGGATTATGCTTATCTACAGGCAGTTTGCAGGGACTTAATTATTAGTCAGCATTCGCAGGCACCGAAGCTTTGGCACATCCCTGTAAATGTTCCCTTGGTAGCCCCTGGGTAGAGAAAGGGCTCTGTGGAGAAACTGAGGCTGGGTTGTCAGCATGTGTTCAGAAGCCCTTGGCAGTGGGGAGTAGGGTGAGGAGGTGGCACTGAGATGGGACAGCATGGGTACTCCCCCCTCCCAAGGTCTGATCCCTGGTTCCAGGGCTTCGATCCCCCCTTGCAGAGGTGAGAGTCTGCCGCGAGGGAGAGGAAACTCCTTGGCTTCAGGTGTGAAAGGCTTCAGATGCTGCCAAGGGCGGCTCTTCTGGTTTGCTCCTGGCGGCTCCTCAGGCTGGAGGAGCTAGAGGCAGGCAGCAGCTGGTAATGACTCGGCATTTGCTAGGCCTGGGTGGCTGGCGAGGGAAAGGGGGGCCCGGCCTCCCGGCGTTTCCAGTCCCAGAGCTGTGTTCTTCGGAGGGTGCAAAGGAGGTGGTCCCAAGCTTCCCAGGTTGGCCTGCCCTCCAGAAGCTCAGAGCAAGCCCAGGTCTTCATCAGGGATAGGCAACCAAGCCCGCAAGGCCCCAGCCAGAGGAGTATCCCTAGCAGGGCATGGCCTGGGAGCGGATGGCTGTGGAGGGAGGGGATAAAAGATGGGTTGGAGAGCAAAGACCTGGTCCTGAGATGTCAGAAGTCATTCCTCTGAAGACAGGGAAGGAGGGCCAGTGGGAGGGACGAAAACAGGAGTCATGGAGTCCCAGGGACATCCATTCATTTATTTACTTATCCAAAATATACCGTGAGCACCTAGTATGTAGCTGAAGATAGAGCAGTAAACGAGAGAGAGCAATCGCGATCGTGTGGAGTTCAGTCTCGCAAAGGAGATGGATACTAAGCGTGTTCGTTCCCCAGGGGAAGTGCAGTAGGCTTCAGGAGGTGAAACAAGAGGCTCCACCCAGCCTCCACTGTGGAAAGGCCTTTCCTGAGAAAAGAGGTTTGAGATGAGGCCAGAAAGAGCCGGCCGGAATGGGGGTGGATTCAGTTCAGTTCGACAAATATTTATGGCTCATCTACTTTTGATGAACCAGTACACCAAGTCTCCGTCCTCAGGGGGTTAGAGTTTGAAGGGAAAAGTGTCCCAGGAGGAAGGAACTGCATGTGTGAAGGCAAAGGCACGAGGGGCCCAGGATACCACAGGAGCCACCGGGAGCACTGGTGCAGAGGGCAGGAGAGACGAGAGGCGGGACAGAAGACTCACCGTGGGCCACATAAGGCATTCGGGGCTTGTCCCAAGGCAGTGAATGAGATGCTTAGATTTGCGTGCTTGAAAAGCCACTCTCAAGTATCCAGTGGCACCGAGGTCGGATGAAAAGTCACATGCAGGAGCTTCTGTCCCAAATTCCCTGCTATCCTGCCAGGCGCGAAGGCAGGGCCGGGTATATCTAGGCTGCATGTCTAAACCGCTGTCAGACTGTGTCTGTCACTGACCCAGTGTGGGAGAGGCTGAGTAAGTGTGTCTGCCTCACGCCTCCTCGCACCTTTATTAGCGTTGGTGAGCTAGCCGTGATCATCAATAGTCCTCACGTGGGTCTGGCGCCTCTGTCCGTTTGAGTTTCACAAGAGATCTGTCCAGGAGGCAGAGCCAGTACTCCTACTCCCATTTTACAGATAATGGTATCAATAACAATAGCTGACATTATGGAGTGTTGAACTGTGTAAAGACTGTGTGCATATACCCCCTCATTCAATAGTCTCAGTCACCACCTTCATTTTACAGAAGAACTTACAGAGAATTGCCCAAGAGCACACGGCTTGTACAGGGCAGAGCTGAGACCGGAACCCCATCCTCCTGATTGCCCGTCCCCATCCCAGGCCATCCTAGCCTCTCCTGTCTCCTTTCATTTCGCCTCTTGTTGCAGCAATCTTCCCTAGCAGGCAGTAACCTGGTAGTGCTGGAACGGCCCCATCTCCTGAGCTCAAGTGGTGAGCCTCGCCCCTTCACGCCCCTACCCCTACACCCTATCTGTCCCACCACCCCCTTGCAGGACAGTGCTCTTGAAATCCTGAGCCTCTGTGCCTGAATCGTGCAGGCCCCAGCCCACAGCCAGCCCTGGTGCTCTCCTAAATCTTTGCAGAGCAGAGAGCCCTCCTGCTTTCATCTCAGAGCCTCACTTGGTCAGAACAGACAGGAGAGGCAGGATCGATGTGCAGAGAACTCAGTAATAATCCCCGCGCAGGCAGTCAGGCTTCTGTATAAAGACAGATTAAAAACTCATTGGGTTGAGATAAGGAAATAATTCAGCCGGTTGGCCACAGTGGGAAAGCCTGAGGCTGCAGGTGCTGGTGGTGGTACATGGGAGGGGGTGGCCTTGGCAAGCTGCACCTCCCCCACCTTCGTTTCACCCTCAGAGCCACCTTTGCTGCCTGCCTTGAAGCCAAAGCTGACAAATCCCAGTCCCCCAGGGAGCAGTGAGGGGGAGGCAGGCTGGGGGAAGCCGAGAGCACAGTTGCTGCCTAGCTCCACACCCTGGTTTATTTCCTCCACAGCACTGAAATTATTTTGCTCATTTATTTGTTTACTGTGTGCTGTCTGTCTCCTCACCCAGACTATAAGCCCCACGGGGCCAGGGACCTGTTGGTCTTGTGTACTGCAGTGTCCCCAGCCTCCCAGCACACAGTAGGGACTTCTTAATAACCGCTGAGTAAATGAACACATGAATTGGAATCCTGGCTCTTACCGCGCACTTCTAGGTCTATGATCTCGCTGGGCCTCCGTCCCCTTGGCTAAAAAAATGGGCCCGGTAGTATCCTCCAAAGATCTCAACCCAGTGCCTGGCTCCTATGAAGGTCTAGATAAGGCTTGTTAAACTGATTGGAAAAGAAAATTGAAAATGTGTCTGACATGTGAGGTGCCATCAGGGGGCGCCCTTGTGCAAGGCGCTCGGCAAGCTGCGCCCTTCGCTGGCTCCGGGGTGAGTGCAACCAAGGCCGCCCCCTAGCCTTCCGCCCCCACCTTTGGGGGGGTTACCTCCACCCCATTCGGTCCCATTCACACGCCCACTCCGACTCCGGTGCGCGTGCCTGCTCCGGGGACGGTCCCCGCAGCCCTCTGCCCCCCTCCCCCTCGCCGGTCCCAGACTCCTTCCGCCCACGCGGCCCCATATGCTGGAAGAGCCTCCCACTCCCCATCTGTCGAGCCACTTCCTCGCCGCCGCCGTCCCCTCCTCCGGGAAGCTGGTCGTGATTGAGGGGTGGAGGAGGGCCGACGTCTCACGGAACAGCCTCCTTCCACGCCCCACTCCCCCAACCACCGGGCTTTGAAAAATGCCCTCTGCCTTGTGCGCAGGAACCCCAGGCCCAACCTCAGCCTGGGGTCGAGATGTGCGAACCGATGCAAGCGAGAAGCCTGTGTGTTCTTTAGTCCTGTGGGCAAACGTGCCGAGGCGAGGAGTGGGAGGACCTGGAAGAATCCCCTAGTGTCAGGCGGGCTGTCTGGTGGTCTCCTGCTCGGGCCCTGCAGCACGCAGGTGCCACATCCCGGAGTCAAGCTCCCAGGCAGTCAACTCAGTGACCAGGGACAGAGCCACAGTCACTAGGGGTGGACCCAGGGCCGAGCGAGCACGGTATGGAGGAACACGGCCTGCTTTTCTCGCCTGAAGGACCGGTTTCTTTTTCGCAGATTGATTATAGCTCTGTGTGTGTGCGCGTGTGTGCGTGTGTGTGTTCTTTCAGGTGTCGTTAGTTTTTTTTTAAATGTACCTTGCTTGTCTAATGAATGTTTGATTGCACCTACATCCGGAGGCTGTTTTAATGAAAGGCGAACGCTCCAAGAGGGAAATAAATAAATAAAGGATCATTTCCCCATCTTCCGACCCCCTCCTCGCCCAACAGCAGCTCTCCATCCACAGCTGTCTTCTGGAGCCTATGCCCCCGTGAAAGAATTCTGTTCCTGTTCACATGCTCCCATGTAAACGCTGCTGCTCTCCCGAGGAAATCACACCCTTCAATCGGTCACTCCCAGGGCTTTTATTAAGGGTGGGGGGAGGCGGGGATGAATGAGGGGACAGATGCTCTCAGGGAGAGGAGGAAGCCTTCCTCCCTGGCCTGAAAGCTGAACTGCGGATTTGCTCACCCACTGGTTGAACCAGTGCCCACTGTGGGCCTGGCCTTTTGCTGAGAGCTGTGGATACAGAGAAAGCAGGGACAGGTTAGTACCAGTGTCATCAATTCAATTCATCAACTATTTGTTTAGCATCCCAGAACCCCATTTTGACCCTGAGGAATTAAGCTCGGAGAGCTACTGTGTCCTCACCTGTAAAATGGAGATGAGGGGCACTGGGCGGCTCAGTCAGTTAAGTGTCAGACTTCTGCTCAGGTCATGGGTCAGGTTCATGGGTTCAGGTTCCATGTTGGGCTCTGTGCTGACAGCTCACAGCCTGCAGCCTGCTTCAGATTCTGTGTCTCCCTCTCTCTGTGGCCCTCTCCTGCTCAAGCCCTTTCTCTCTCTCTCTCTCTCAAAAATAAAGATCAAAAAATATTTAAATGGGGATGAAAATGAGATCACAGGTGTAAAGTTCTTAGTATTGTGCCTGGCACAAAGTAGGCACTTAATAAATGCTATTATTGTTGTTGTTGTTGTTGTTGTTGTTGTTGTTGTTATCTACCATGTAGGTAGCAGCATAGGGACTATGAGAAGGCAAAGCATTGGGACACAGACCTAGCTGAACTCTGTCCCATCCACTCCTCAACAGATAATTGCTGAATGCCTAGGTACCAAGCACTGTTTTCTGCCTTCTGGATACAGCGGAGAGACAGGTAGACCTGGCCTCCATGCGCAGAGAGCTGGTGTGAGGTAGAGGAGATCAGATCCCTAAACAGGTTCTTTGGTGGCAACGTGGGCAAAGCTGTAACACCGCCAGCACCGGCAGCTGTGGGAGCTCGGGGGAGGGTACTTTACCCCACCTGGCTTCCCGGCAGAAGGCAGTTTAGCCAGACAGAGGTATGCAGGGTGGGGGTGAGGATGTGTGAGGGATGGGAGGGAGAATGTTCTAGGCATGTGGAGCTGCCTGCTGGAGGGCACAGAGGTGAAGAGAATGAGCTCATGCCTGGCGGTAGATATGAAATTTCAGTTTCTCATGATGGTGAACCGGCAGCTTTGGGATAAGACGCCTGGATTCAAATCTTTTGTCTGCTGTTTCCCAGCTACATGACCTTGGTCACGTTATTTCTCCTCTCTGGGCCTCAGTTTCCTATTCTTTAAAATGGGTATATTCCTAATAAGGAGTTAATAATAGTGCCCATTTCATTGGATTATTGCATACAATAAATGAAATGATATCCGAAAAGGGCTTAGCCCAGGCCTGGCATAAGGTAAACATTCAATAACTGTGAAACAGTAATATTATTCACTGTTGTTGACGATTAGGCCCCGGCATCGGGAGGTGAGTGGGAGGTTCAGATCATGAAGGACCTTATAATCCATGTTAAGGTATTTGAACAAACCTAAAAGCAATGAGGAATTAGTGGAGCAACAAGATCAAATCTGCAGTCAGCCTTGGCATCATTCTGGGTTCCTCTCTTTCATTTCTTTCCTGGGCTCCTCTCTTGCGCATTCATTAGCAGATATTGTCAGCTCTCCCTTCATAAATCATCCAGCGTCTGACCACTTCTTACCACTTCCACGGCCACCGCCCTGGTCCAAGCCATCATCGTCTCCCCCCACATTGTTCCCGCGGCCGCCTAACTGCTCTCCCTGCTTCTCCCCTTGTCCCCCTACAATCGGTTCTCCGTGAAGCAGCCAGAGGGATCCCGTTAAAATGTAAATCAAATCGTGTCCCTTCTCCGCTCAAACCCTCCGATGGCTCCGCATCTTTCTTAGAATCGAAGCCAAAGGTTTTTAAATGGCCTACAAACCTGCAAGGTGTGGCCTCCTGCCAAATCTCTCCCTCTTTTCTTACTCCTCTAGCCTTGCTGGTCTCCATGCACTTCCTCAAAACATGAACTTGCCAAGCACGGTCCCAGCTGAGGATTTGGAGCTTGCGGTTCCATCCATTTGGAAGAGCCCCGGGTGTCAGTGAGGTCACTCCCTTTCTTCCTTCAGATGTCTGCCCGCCCATCTTTCGAGTAAGAGGCCTCTCTCCCGCCCGGGCACTCCATATCTCCCTCCTCTGCTTTTTTCTTTCCATGACAGATATTACTCTCTAGATTCTATATATTGACTTGGATTATTTCTTATTGGTTCTCCACCTCCCCGCTAGAATATAAACTCCATGAAGGCAAGGGCCTTGTCTTATTTCTTGCTGTGCCCAGCATACAGAACAGTGGCATGGCACATAGTAAGCTCTCGATAACTATTTGTGGAATGAATGAATAAATGAGTATGCATCAGAGAAAGACCACATTGACGTGATGTACCGAGGGGGCGGGGTGGAGGGTGGGGTAATGGTGGCCGCAGGATGGGGGAACTTGGTAATTTCCCCAGGGAGGTCTGATGGACAGTTCACATGTGCCAGGGCAGCAGAGCTGGAAAGCAGTGCCTGGTCTGGAGAGAGGCTTAGGGGTCTGTAGGGTGTGGCGACTGGCCAGCTGTGAAAAGATAAGGTGAAAGACAGTGATGTCGCCCCATTCTTGGTCTTATGAACAGTGGTTCCCGTGACTGAACTGGGGAAGGGGAAGCGGTTTGGGGTGAGGGGTTTTTGATATAAGCCTATCTGAACCTCAGTTGCCTCATTTGTAGAATGAGAAGGATTCTACATCCCCGCTTTCCGCTTTCTGGGGTGGTCATGGAGACAGAGATAAAAGAAACGAAGTCCTTCGTATGAGTGTCTAGTGGGTTTCCATATATGAAGGAGCATTAGTAGTAGTAGTAGTACTATTAGTATTATTATTAAAATCCATCATTTGGGGAGATCCGACAGGCAAGTGAGATAAGACCCTGCAGCAGAACCTAATCAAAGGCGAGCCTAGGTCGAAGCAAATGCCAGAAAGCACGATTCAGTCGATATATGCAGTGGGTGGTCAGGGAGGGGAGAGAACATCGTGGCCTGAGCTGTCGGAGGCTGTTTGGAGGGGGGACTTGGCTGGATCTTGGGTTGAGAAAAAGGGGAACAAGAGTAAAAATTGGGGTTTGGTGAGAGGCCTGTAAGCAGAAAGGTCAAAGGGTAGCTTGGAGATCTGGTGGTATGCAGGGACCCCTGGACATGAGATGGGTGATTTGACCACCAGTGGACCTCCTCCTCCCCACCTCCACCTGCCAAATGAGAGAATCATGGTCATCCTCAGGCAAGGGACAGAGAGGACAAATCCTGGGTGACCGAGCAGAAACCCCACCTGCCACCCCCAGCCCCTGGGCCCAGTGAGGACATCAGGAACCTGTCCCAGTCAAGAGATAGAGTAGATGGGCAAACAGGGGAGGGAAAGTTTGGGGCAGCCAAGCCTCCTGCCCAGAGTCGAAGAGGGTTGAGGAATAGGGGGTTGGAGATTTCCATGGGCAGCCATTGGCAGGATGACACGGTCGATCTGGGATTTGGTTTCTCTTCAGGGGTGTGGGGCCTGGTCCCCAGCCTTGCAGAGGGCCTGGCTGACCGGTGGACCCAGGCAGCTACTTCTCCCATCACCGAATAGAGGAGCAAGCTGCTCGTCCCACCCTGCTGCACCCCTCCATAGTGCTAGGGAGAGTCAGAGCTAGGTCGGGGTGAGACACTTGGGGTCCTCCAAAGTGAGGGACTCAACTGTTGGATGGCTGGTTCTCAAAGTGGTTTATGAGTTGTGATTACTTGTTTCCACTTCTAGGAACGTTTCCCCCTACCTCATACCTAGCCAGCCTGTGAGCCTTCATCCATTTATCAGTTCAGGTCTCAGGCCCTCTCTGGCCACCTTGCCTCAGGTAGTTCTCCCGCTCCCTCCCTGTCACCTCATCTGTTTTCCTAGAAAGCCTGTGCCACCATCTGAAATCATGTCTTCTACTGTCATATTAATAATTCCTTGTATGCTTCCTTGAACTGGATTATACACTCCATGAGGCTGTGACCCTAGCCCGTCTCGTTCACCTCTCTCTCTTTTCAATACCTAAAATAGTGCCTGGCACATATTAGATGCTTAATAAATGAAGGAATTAAGTGAATGAAGGAATTCATTCCCCTACCACTCACACCCAAAAAGGACAAGGAGAAAATCATACATATGTGAGCACATAGGTATGGCCATGGAGCACCTCTGAAGAGGTTGGGCACAACCCCAAGCCGCAAGGCCCCATGAGCTCGAGACAGTGTATTGAACATACACTGTGCGTTTTGGTGAGAAGAGAGAAGACCACCAGGTGCAAACTGAGGTTCCTGCTCTATCAACACAGGGTCTCCCACAGCCCTGGTCAAAAGCCAGCTTATTGTGGGCAGTAGGAGAGAGGAAGAGAGGAGGGATTCTGAAGGTGCCCCTGGAAGTATGTGACTCTTGCAAAACCTCATACCTCCAGCTGGGGGGCGCCCAACCAAGATGACCACATCATCCGCACAGCTTCCAGACCAACTGAACACCGCACCCCCGCCACCTTGCTACCCCTCCTACCAGACAAAGCGTCAATGTGAAGAGGGAGAACTTGGGCTCTCGAGTGTGACCTGCGGTTGGCGATGAATACCAGAGACGGTAGGATCAACTAGAATAACATGTCCCACGGTGGGCTGCGTTCAGGAATGCCGTATTGGGTAACTGGCAAATTGAAAGGCTGCTTCATACTATAATGGTTAAAGAAAAAGGGAATTATCTCATGCCTTTCTTTTCGTCTATCAAGGTGTCAGCGTATGCTAATTACCTGGCAGAGGCTTCAACGGGAAGAGGAAGAACAACTATTATATTTCTGAGGAAAGATTTATCTTGTGTTATTGGCGCCAGGTGGAGGAGGAGGAGGAGGGGGTATTAGGGGGTCAGAGAGGCAAAGTGAGAACTGTTCCTTGACTCCAATGGAATTGAAATGCCTTTAAACTGAGACTTCCCTCCTAAGATTAGAAATAACAAGCCTTGTTGGGAGAGGCTTGGTCCTGAGCCTGTCAGGAGAGGGGATGGGATGGGCAGAGGGCTCCAGTGTCTTAGGAGATTGTGGGAGGGTCAGGCCCGGTGCAGTGCGGCTGGCTGCAGAGACCATGTGAGACTCCTCCATTCATTCATTAATTGATTACTCATTGACTAATTACATTAACCGGGAGTATAAGATGTGGGGGTGGGGAAGGTTAAGAAACACAAGCTTGGCGTCAGGCAACGCTGGGTTGTGTTTTTTTAAAGTTTATTTATGAGAGAAAGAGAGATAGAGACAGAGCACGAGCAGGGGAAGGGCAGAGAAAGAGGGAGACACAGAATCTGAACCAGGCTCCAGGCTCCGAGCTGTCAGCACAGGGCCTGACGTGGGGCTCGAACTCACAGCTATGAGATCATGACCTGGGCTGAAGTCGGACGCTTAACCATCTGAGCCACCCAGGTGCCCCCACGCTGGGTTTTAAATCTTGGCTCCACTGTCTCTTAGCTGTGGTCCCTGGCACATCTCTCAGAGCCTCTGTTTCCTCATCTGTGAGGAAAATAATACCCCCTTTATATGGTTCCTATCACAACTAAATGCGGTCATGAAGGGAAGTGCTCAGTGTGGTTCAATAATAGCAGCTGTGGATATGATTATTCAACAGTATTTTCTGAGTGCCTCCTGTAGTTCAAGGCACTGGGAAAACAAGGCTGAATAAGACAGCACTCTGCCCTCAAAGAGCTTATCGTAACATGGGAGATCTGTGTCTCCTTTGGCTCCTGCTCCCTCAGAGGTCCCAGAAGGTGGGGAAAGGTCAGGGGAGGGGACAGAGAAGAGTCCTCAAGCCTTAAATAAGGCTATGAAGGCACCCATAATAATAATGATAATAATAGCAATTGATAACTCAAATTGAATGCTCGACATGTGTGAACTCAAAGGGAGAGCTGGTAGGTGGAGGCCAGAGGACGAGTCCAAGATCTGCAAGAAAGGGGACGGGCTGCCCGCAGGAGTTGCTGGTCCGGGCGTGAGTGCTGGAGATGGACCCTGGGGCCCGATACCGCTGGGGGCTCCGGGGTCAGGCGACCTGACCTCTCATTGACCTCCTGCCTACACTGAATCCCAGCCGTCCCCAAGCCCCTCCCTTCAGAACCAGTGGGCCTGGAGCAAGTGATCCGGAGAGAGGTCGCCTGCCGTGGTAGGACGTGTGCTGGCTGTGGCCGCTGAGGGACCTGTGTTCAGATGTTACTTCTGACGCTTCTCAGGTGGGTGGACTTGGGCCAGTTCCTCAGCCTTGCTGTTAAATAAAGTTCGTAAGGCCTAACTGTGGGGTGGTCGGGCAGATTAAGAAGGCATTTTAAAGCACCTGGCACACAGTAGGTATTCCCAAATGGTGGAGGCGATTTCTAAAATCGGCTGTCCTCGCGGGCTGAGTCTGATGCAGCGCCAGCCTTAGCCCCTGCCGCCCGGAGAGGCATCGGTGCTCTGGGCATGGCCGAGAAAGGAATGGGGGTACCACCAGGTGGGTTGTGTGAAAGGCAGAGACTTTGAGCAGGTAATGGCTGTCAAGGACCAGCAAATCACAGGCATCTCAGAAACAACGGGAGTTACACTCAGACACCAAAGAACAAACACGCAGCACAAGACGTTTTGCCAAAGCAAAGCTGTTTTGATCGTTCCCGGATGTGACATGTATCGCATGAGGAAAGAGAGCCTCTTGCACTGAGGCTGCCTAATTGACAGCGCGCAGCTCCACGCAGAGTCGCGCAGGGTAGGGTGGGGGATAGGGGCAGAACAGCCCACCCTCACACCGCCTTGTCCCTCCTTCCTCAAGCCGGCCTTCATCAGCCAGGCCATCCTCAGCTGCGCTGTCTGTGAGGGGAGGGAGGCTCATTATTCCCAAAGGCTCCAGATCCAGCCCCGGCCTGGTACCTCTCCGGCCCCGTCCTGCATCACTCCTGGAACCCAGCCTATGTGTCCGTTTAAGTGAACTTCGAAGCTTTGCCACATGCACTGAGCTCTCTCTGACCTCCAGGCCTTTGCACATGCTGTCGTCTCTGCCTTGGTTTCCTCTCCTCCTCAACCCTCCCACTCCCCTGGCTAGTGTTGGCAAATGCCTCCTTAATAACAAAAGTAGTAGCCGTTTACATTTATTGAGCACCTTCTCTGTGCTAAGTGCTTCCCAAATGTCACCTTGCTTAATCCTCACAACGACAAGGAAAAATAATCATAGCTAACGGGGAGTAGAGGCCCACCATTTGCCAGGCACTGGTCCCAGTGCTTTAAATGTATTAACTCACTTAATCCTTACAACCCCTTAGGGTAAGTTACTATTAAAATTCCTATTTTACACACGAGGACACTGAGGCCACAGGGTGGTGTAGTGACTTGCCCGAGGTCACCAGCTAAAAGTAGCAGAGACAAGTTCCAGCTCAGGAGTTCATCGCCACCTCACCATCTTCCTCCCATAGATCTTTTTTTTTTTTTTTAAAACATTTATTTATTTTTGAGAGACATAGAGACAGAGTATGAGCAGGGGAAGGGAAGAGAGAGAGGGAGACACAGAATCTGAAGAAGCAGGCTCCAGGCTCTGAGCCGTCAGCACAGAGCCCGACGCGGGGCTCGACCTCACAGACCGCGAGATCATGACCTGAGCTGAAGTCGGCCGCTCAACCGACTGAGCCACCCAGGCGCCCCCCATAGATCTTTTAAGGATGTAGTCCAGGCGTCACCTCCTCCCGGAGGCTTCCTCTTTCCTTGATTGGGTCAGGAGCTTCCTGTGAGCTTCCGTGGCTCCCTGTGCTTCACAACGTCTTTCTCCCCACTCCCTGTGGGCACCTACCACGCTATGAAGTTGGCTCGCCTGTCCCCTGCTGGTCTGGCAACTTCTGACAGTTAGGGAGTATCTGGCTGGTTCACTGCCATGGCCTCCAAGCCTGGTGCAGTGCCTGGCACCCAGGAGGGGCTCCAGATATCTTCGTTGAATACCTGCCTGAGTCCCGTTGGGGCACATTCCTGTTGTGGCTCCCTCTTTTCATTCGCAAGGACTGCAAAAACCCCACTGTATGCATTAACTGGGGTATGAAAACATCCAATCACAGAAAATCTGGCTTCTCATTTGTGTAGAGTTAGCAAGGTACAATGTTTTTCCATCCGTCTGAATTGGTGCAAAAAGTAAAGAAGGCAAGCCTTCTGCTGTCCACAGCTGACTCCGGGCTGCACCGAGGACGCTCCAGACGGTCACAGGGCGGTCACTCCCCGATACCCCCATTCACTTTTGAGAAGTATGGTTCGATGTAGAACAGGAGCCCCATACCACTCCTCCATCTTCTTACATCCGAACTTGCGTTTCTCCAGAGGAGCCTTAAGGAAGGAGCTGGGGAGCCAGAGGGGCCCTGGAGACGGTAAGGGCTCTGGTTTCATTCCACCCATGCTTTTTGTCCTTAAGCCATCATTAAGCAGTGCTCCAGCAAACCCGCACCTGAGTTGACTTTCCCACTGCCAGGGTGGCTAGCTGTTGGCCATCTACCTTTGGTGATGGTGCACAGATAATAAGCTCAGGCGCAGAGGAGTGGAAGAGATGGACAGCTCCTAGAAGAGCGAGATTCATCAGGGGGGCAAGTCCAGGCAGACTGCTTGGAGGAGGTGGCATTTCATCTGGCCTCTTCCCCCTGCTGGCCTTTCGCCTGTGATTACAGAGAGCTCAGAAATGTCATTCGGGCCTCGGTCTGGATTTAGTCTCTGAGTCGATGACAATTTGAGGAGATGAGAAGCCTGCAGGAGATGAGAAGCAAGTCCCCATCTTGGCACCACTATCCACGCCCACCCCCAGCTTTGCAGCCTGCCTGGCCGAGCTGGGAGGTGTGGGAGCCTTACTTTCTTCACCAATAAAATGTAGACAATGATAATACCTTCCTCCCAGGCCTGTGGTGAAGATCAAATGAGAGAATGCAGGCAAAAGCGTCTTATATGCTATAAAAGGCTCTGACAAATGCTCATTATTTCTTCCTATTCTTCTCCCGGAATTTATCAAACACTTTATGGGCCCTGCAGGTATTTTTCTGCCTCCATTCTGCGTGGCTTTCTCTGGCCCAGGAATCGCCTCTCCTCTCCAGCTGTGCTTTAGGGAAGGCAGGGTAGCCCCATGGTTAAAGAGGAGAGGGGGCAGGCTGGTCCAGGCTTGAACACTGACCCCACCTCTTCCTAGAGGGTGACCCCGAGGCCAAGCCTCACAACTCCTCTGAGCCCTTCAGTTTCCTTCTGTGTAAAAGGGGTGTGAATGTAACCCCTAAGGTTGGATGTGAGGCCTAAACGAGTTACTTTGTGCAAAGTTCTTAGGTCTGTGCCTATTGTTTAAGAGACGTCTGCCGTGCTGTAGCTGTTGTTATGCTGGGTGAGACGATACCTTGGTTCTTTCAGTGGCGGGATCAGTGGAAAGAGACCCCCTGGCACAATTTTCATAGGCTTCCTTGTCTCCACCCTCAGGAAGGAGGGAGGTCAAGAAGCAGGTCAGGTGTTCATTCATTCAGCAAGCAGCGTTTGAGTGCCTACTTTATGCCAGGCACTCCTGGAGTGACAGTGGCTAAGTTACAGCTCCCATCCTTGGGAAGCTCAGGCTGCAATGAGGACGGTCTCTACCATTCACTCATTCATTTGTTCATTCAGTTGGTCAATTACCACCCATTTGCCGGGGTCTCCCAGAGCGGGTTTCATGTTGGGCTCTGGGGCGCAAGGCTGGGAGCAAGACTGGGGAACCAAAGAGGCAGAGGACCGGCTGGGGTCTCTCGAAGTCTCTGTCTTTCCCAGGTGTGCCTTCCCACCTCCGGTCCCTTGGCCTCAGTCTCCCCAACTGGTTGTCAGAGGGTCGCTTGAGCTGGTCCGCAACCACCCGGCCCACGCCAACAATCCAGATTTCTGAGCCAGGATGGACAAATGCTGAGTGACACCCCCATCCCTGCTCCCAGCCCACGCGCTCACTCAGGGCTCGGGCATCGACTGCTCAGAGCTCATTAGTGGCCGCACAGCCGTTGCTGCATGTCACAGGCTCTTAAAGTCTCCATTACCGAGGGCCCCTGCTCCTCTGTATTTTTAGCCCGCATCTGGAAGAGACGGCTGGCGTCTCCTACAGTTACACATGTCAGGTTCAGTGGTTTCGACAACTCCTCAGGCCTCTGGGCACCTGGAGGTGGGGGCCCCAGATCTGCTCCTGGAAAGGAAGCTGGTGGGAGATGTGAGAGCCGGGGGTGGGGCTATGGGTCCTCCTCTCCCGTATAATCCCTGGTTCTGAGACTCCACCTCTCCGCTACGACAGGGCCGAGGGACCCCCACATATCCAGGTGCTCCAAGACCTGCAAAGACAAAGCAGGTCTTTGGATGACACCAGAGTGAGGATGGTGAGGCCAGATTGGCAACAAACCCCAGGCCAGTCGGACATCCCCAAGGACCAGCCACCAGCTCTGGCTGCAGACAGGTGGAATAAAGCATATGGAAGCCACCCAATGGTGTGTTTGTCCTCTAACATGGTTAGGACAGGCTTGTGTCCGTCTGTGGGAGACAGAGCAAGCCCCAGCAGCCAGCCCAGCCTAGGGGAGCCGGGCTCCTCTGGCATCAGGTAAAAACTACATCTCACGGACTCTGGAATGCCAGAGAGAGGGCTCCGAGGCTAGTGACCCTTGGTGGGGGCACCAGGAAAGGAGAGGAAGGCCACAACTTGCCTGGGCAGAGTTGGAGGTACAGTGTGGAAGGGAGTGGAGAGAGGGGTGGTCCCCAGGCTTGAGATGGGAATGGGGTATGTTCTCGTCAGGAGCACCAGAGCCTAGACTCCCAGGAAGAGTAAAAACCATCAAGGACACAGCTTAAATTCTCCCTCCCCCACTAGCCATATACCCTAAAACTTGCTAATAAAATATGGTAATAATAATGAACAGTTATTGCTCTGTTACTCAGAGCTAGGCAGCTTCTACTGAGCGCTCTCCTCGCATTTCCTGATTATCTTACTGATGCTTCCCAGTAAGGCAGGAACTATTATGACCATTCCCGTCTTACAGATGAGGAAACTGAAGCTCAGAGAGACTAAGCAACTCGTCTGAGTTCATATGACAGGTAGGTGCTCAAGGGACAAATTTAATCCAGAGTCCAGTCTCAGCCTCCAGATGACAAGGGCAGGAGGTAGGTTCCCGCTCAGCAGCGACATTTTACGGACCATGTAGTGGGAAGAACATCGATGCGACATGTGAGGTGAACGTTTTGGTTCTGCTGCCGGATCACGGTTCCGACAAATGCCCATTTTCCTCTGGGCCTCGGTGAGGGGCTGGAAAGAGGCGGGGAGTGTATCAATGCTGCATCATTCAGCCCTTCTCAGCTCCCAGCTGGCTCTGACAAGATGATTAATAACAAAAACAACAACAATGATATTAGCAAACATTCATGGAGCGTTTACTCTGTGCCAGGCATATTACATGTGCTATTTCATTTAATCCTCACAGCTCCCCTGTGAGGTCTTCTTAAACAGACAAGAGTGAAGCTCAGAAAGGCTGAGCAAACTGCCTAAAGCCACGCAGCTAAGAATTTGAAATACGGTCTGCCCTTAACCACTTCCTTGTTCTGCCTTCTGTGGAATGGGTCCTGGAATGCCAGATATTTTGAGAAGGAGGGGCTTCAGGTAGCCTTCCTCAGAGCTGGAGGGAGATGGGGGCGGAGCCTTCATTATCTCCAGAAAGCAGTCAGTGTTTCTTGTTATCACCCTGCTTACTTTCAGGCTCAGGGAACCCACCTCTTTCCATCCCAGACGTGCCATCATCCACTTCCCTCCAGGTGCTCTGAGAGCTTCCCAAACACAGGATGCCTTCTGAGAATGGAAGGAGGGAGCCTGAGATATCTTTGCCCCATCTGAGTGAGGCCTAGAGCAGAAATGGGGAGACACCAGGCACAGAGCCTGGAGATGGCTGAGCTTTGCCACCGTGTCGAGTTGACCAAATACTTACTGTGTGCTCACTGTCAGGCACCATTCCAGGGCAGGGCTGCCATACACACTTGTGCAGCACACAAGGGGCTGTTCATACGTGTCAGGACACATGTACCTGACACCGCACTGGGTGCTGGGAACGCCCAACCTGGTCCCTAACCTTACAGAAGTTGCAGTCCCGAAGGGAGGAGACAGTCAGATGAACCAGTGTGGTGGCCATCGCAGTGAGAGAGAAGGAATAAGGGCTGTGAGCGCTTGCAGGAGAGGCCCCAAGACTACATTTGGGAAGTCAAAGAAGGCTTCCTGAAAGACACGACTTCTAAAACCAAGACCTGAATGAAAAATGGAAATGGCCTACCTGGCAGGGAAAGAGTGTTTCATGCAGAAGGAAGAGCTTAAGGAGCTAATTTTAGGATAGGCGATATAGGCTATAATATTAATATGAACAAAGAACATTGGGAGCCTTTATTTAATAAGTCGGTTACTCATTAAAGCAAACATTCACTAAGGAGATGGAGAATAGTTATGAATGGGTGTTACAAAAGTTTCCCCCAAGGGACGCCTGGGTGGCTCAGTCAGTTAAGCGTCTGACTCTCGATTTCAGCTCAGGTCATGATCTCACACGATTCATGAGATTGAGCCCCATGTGCGGCTCTGCGCCAACAGCTTGGAGCCTACTTAGGATTCTCTCTCTTCCCCTCTCTCTGCTCCTCCCTAGCACGTGTGTACACTCACACACACATGCGCTCTCTCTCAAAATAAATAAACATTAAAAAAAAAATTTTCACCCAGCAGGTGACCCGTGAGCTGGACTTGAAAGATGAATAAGAGTTTTCTGAGGGGAGGGGTATCTGCTTGGCTCAGTCAATTAAGCTTCCGACTTTGGCTCAGGTCATGATCTCACAGTTTGGTCCGTGGGTTCGAACCCCACTCCCAATTCTGTGCTGACAGCTCAGAGCCTGTGGCCTGTTTCAATTTCTGTGTCTCCCCCTCTCTCTGCTCCTCCCCTGCTCACACCTTGTCTCTCTCTGTCTCTCAAAAATGAATAAACATTAAAAAAAAATTTTTTTAAGTTTTCTGAGGGGAGAAGAGGGAGAGAAGCATCCCAAAAGAGAAAACCACATGAGCAAAGTCATATGGTTTGAGATTTTTAAAAATTGAAGTATAGGGGCGCCTGGGTGGCTCAGTCGGTTGGGTGTCCGACTTCAGCTCAGGTCATGATCTCGCGGTCTGTGGGTTCGAGCCCCGCATTGGGCTCTGTGCTGATGTCTCAGAGCCTGGAGCCTGCTTCGGATTCTGTGTCTCCCTCTCTCTCTGCCCCTCCCCTGCTCACGCTCTGTCTCTATATCTCTCAAAAAAAAAAATAAATGAATGTTAACCAAAAAAAATTAAAAAAAAATTGAAGTATAATTAACATACGTTATATTAGTTTCAGGTGTACAATATATTGATTCAACAATTCTTGCTCATCAGTTATTTCTTGCTCATCACAATGAATGCGGTCACCATCCATCCCTATACAACATTATTCCAATATTATCCAGTATTCCCTATGCTGTACTATTCATCTCTGTGACTTATTTATTTTATAATTGAAAGTTTGTACCTCCTAATCCCCTTTGCCAATTTTGCCTGTCTCCCCACCCACCACTTCTCTGGCAATCACCAATTCATTGTCTGTATATAAGAATCTGTTGGGTTTTTTGTTTGTTTATTTTGTTTTGTTTTTTAGAGCCTACATACAAGTGAAATCATCTGATATTTGTCTTTGATATTGTCTTATTTCACTTAGCATTATATTCTAAAGGTCCATCTATGTTGTTGCAAATGGCAAGACCTCATTCTTTTTTGTGGCTGAGTAATATTCTATCGTGTGTGTGTATAAATACATGTTATATACTTGTGTATATATTTATACACATTTTTTATTCATATATCAATGGACACTTGAGCTGTTTCCGTATCTTGGCTATTGTAAATAATACTGCAATAAACATAGGAGTGCAAGTATCTTTTCAATTCAGTGTTTCTATTTTCTTTGGGTTAATAGTAGTAGAATGACTGGATCATATGATATTTCTATCTATAATTTTTTGAGGAACCTCCATACTGTTTTCCATAGTGGCTGCACCAGTTTACATTCCCACCAACAGTGCACAAGCGTTCTTTTTTTCTGCATCCTTGCTAGCACTTATTATTTCTTGTCTTTTTGATTCTAGCCATTCTGATTCTCATGAGATGGTAGCTCAAAACGGTGGCTTTGATTTGGGTTTCCTTGATGATGCGTGATGTTGAGCATCTTTTCATGTGTCTGTTGGCCATCTGTATGTCTTTGAAAAAATGTCTACTAAGGTCCTCTGTCCATTTTTAGATCAGGTTGTTGTGGGTTTTTTGTGTTGAGTTGTATAAGTTCCTTATATATTTTGGACACTAACCCTTTCTCAAATATGTCACTTGCAAATATCCTTTCCCATTCCGTAGACTGTCTTTTCATTTGATTGATGATTTTCTTCATTTTTAATTTCCTTTCTTTTTTATTTTGGTGTGGCCTCATAGTTTATTTTTGCTTTCATTTCCTTTGTCTAAGAAGACATATCCAGAAAAATGTTACTAAGGCCAATGTCAGAGAGATTACTGCCTGTGTTTTCTTCTAGGAGTTTTATGATTTCAGGTCTCACTTTTAGGTCTTGCATCCATTTCAAGTCTGTTTTTGTGTGTGGTCTAAGGAAGTGCAGTTTCATTCTTCTGCATGTAGCTGTCCAGTTTTCCCAGCACCATTTGTTGAAGAGACTGTCTTTTTCCCATGATGTATTCTTGCCTCCTTTATCATAGAGTAATTGGCCATAAAATCATGGGTTTACTTCTGGGCTCTCTATTCTGTTCTCCTGATCTGTGTCTGTTTTTGTGCCCGTACCATACTATTTTAATTACTACAGCTTTGTAGTTTACCTTGAAACATGGGATTGTGATACCTCCAGTTTTGTTCTTATTCTTAGAGTTGCTTTGGCTCTTCGGGGTCTTTTACGGCTCCATACAAATTTCAGTATTATTTGTTCTAGTTCTGTGAAAAATATTGTTGGTATTTTGATAAAGAGTGCATTGAATCTGTGGATTGTTTTGGTTAGTATGGGCATTTTCACAATATTAATTCTTCCATACAACGGGAAATTTTGTGGAACATTACATGCATAAAGTGGAGGTCTAGAATACCTTCCCCAGGCTACCCGTGGTAGCTCAAACCTAACTTTGATATTTATTATTCATTTTTAACATGGCCTCTTTTTAGGTTCAGAGAGGAATGTTACATAGGTGCATGAGTGCAGGAATAAGTGGATGGCTGGAAGAAGTAAGGTATACATGAATGAAGGAATAAAAGAATGAATAATAATACCAAACATGTATACGGCACTTTCTATGCATCAGGCATTGTTCTAAGTGCTTTATATTTATTAAATCGTTAAATCCTGATACAACCCCAGGAGGCAGGTATTATCATATGCACTTTACAAATGAGAAAAGTAAGACATCCAAGGTTGAGTAACGTACCCAAGGCTACACACCTAGGAAGGGAAGCCAGGGTTTGGACTGAAGCAGTCTGGCTCCAGAGGATGTTACAAACTGGGTGCCAGGAGCAAATGGGAGTTAGGCAGTTCCTCCTTTATCCAGATGTCTTTTTTAACCCATGGTGGTTTCTCGGCTAAGTTTCTTCCTGCCGTGTCCATGGAGCGGACCTAGGTCCTGGTGGCCAGAGTGAGTCTGCGTTGCTGCCCTGGCTGGCTGCGACAGGAAGTACCTGTGAGCCTTGCCTAGCACCCGCAATGTGCTCAGGACTGAGGATGTGCTGCTGTTCCCAGGGCACTAGGTGAGGAGGCAGGGCCTCTGGCCTCCTCCATGGTGAGCGCCTCAGCTCTGGGAGTGCAGGTCTGATCACTGAGCAGGAAGCTGGAAGTTTGCCTTTCAGGTTGATTGTATTAGCATTTCGGAAGAGTCCCCCTTCCTGTGAAGTGCATTAAAGATTCACTCCGGCTGGTCTCTCACCCGGGCAGGCTCATCGTGAAGTGCCTCAGATTTCCTAGGAACCCTCTGAGACATTTTGACATTCTGATTGTCACTGCCAACGTGGGCTGCGAAGGAATTAATTGACATGGATGAAACCCTCAATTTCCAAGGGCTGTGTAATAAAATAAAGGTTATTGTATTATTACAGATTCCACCACTAATGAAAAAGGGCTAAAGACCATAATCACAATATGGTATGATTCTGGGGACTTACCTTGATTTCCACTGGCAACCATCCTAAACTTTAGAGAATAATAATTATAATAGTCATTATTTATGGAGAGCTTATGATATGTTAGTCACTTCACTAAATGATCTCTATATATTATGTGTTCCCACAACAACCCTATGAAAAAGGTGTTATTTTCATCTCCATTTTACAAGTGAGGAAACTGAGGCATGGAGAAGTGAAGTGAACATAGCTAATCAGTTGTAGAGTAGCAGGAGACAACCCTGTGGGTAAAACACATTCTAATTTCTTGTGGGTGAGGGAGAATTAAAATACTCAGTCAAGCAGAGTCAAGATATTGGCCAAGTATAGGGTATTCTGGGTGGTAGAGTATTAGGAGTGTGTGTGCATGCTTTCCAGACTCTGGGAGATCCCCACTGCCTTTTCCCTTAGACCACAGAAATCCACCCATCCATCTACCTGTCCATCCATGCAAGAGAGGTCCCTCCAGTCATCTATCCAACCATCACCCATCTACCCATCCAGCCATTTATCTGCCCATCAATCCACTCATCCATTTATTCATCATCCATCCATCCATTCATTTAGTCGTATAGTCATGCATTCACTTATTTATTCAAATCACGGTGTCCCTGACTGCCCTTCCCAAGCACCTGTCATGGAGGTGGGTGCTCTCCTCCTCTGCCAGGGGTGCCTGCTATGACTAATGCAACAGGCAGGGGAGAAGGGGCAGGACGAGGAACTGGGAGATGCAGTGCCAGCTCCATAGTTTGTTAAGTCTTTTCAGTTTTCTTACCCCCAGTCTCTCTACATGTTAAATGGGATAACATCTACAGTCTATTGTGAATTTAAAGCAAACAGATATGTGACACACTTTGGAAATATAAGAGTGCTGCACAAATTCTTGTCACCATCATCATTGTCGTCATCAGCGCAGCATGTATTCTAACCTACAGAGTTCTTAAGTTTGAGAAGTCGGCGTTGTTAAAATGATCCATTTCTGATTTTATATTGCAAACTTCCCGTAAAATTTACAAACATGAAATTACTTACATTATGCACTTACCCAGTCTTATTATAATCACACCTATTGCGTGTCCTCTTGGGGCTACAGGAAGTATTGGGGAATAAGAATTGGAAAAGGACTTGGTAATAAGGAGCACTTGATCATGAAATGTAAGCTTGTCATTCCTGGCTTCACGGATAGACCTCTTGGTTATAAGGAGGAAAAAAAGCTGTACTTTAAGGAAATGTGTGCCTTAAAATCCAGGAAAAGATGAAATATTGAAATCAGTAGGAACTGCAGTAAATGCAGACCCTATAGACACTGTGTATTAGTCAGCTTACATTAAGTCATGCTATGGTAACAAACAACTCCCAAATCTCAGACGCCTATGAGAAATGTTTATTTCCCCCTTATGTCACATGTCTGTCATGGGTTTTCTTCAGTTTGGAGTCTAGGCCGACAAAGGAGAACACTGGCTCGTAAACCTTCCTTCACATCTTATTGGCCAAAGCAAATCCTATGCCAAGCCTGACATCAGTGGAAAGTGTATTCCTCCTTTAGAAAGGGCACCCAAAAGAGGGAGGACAAATACTCTGAAGAATAATACAACTTTCTGTACATTGTAACTGAGCTAGAAAGTAATTTGAACCTCACAGTGACTTGGCAGGAAGGACCCTTGCAGGAGGAGGTGGTTGCTCAGGCAGCTTAGCCTGTCTCTCTATGTGTCCATCTCTTGCCTTGTCACCAGCTACTGACTCTCTGTACCTTCTCTATGTCTTCTGGCTTCTGCTTTTCTGTGTCTTGAAGGTCCTATTTCCTCATGACTTTCGCTTCCCCTTCACAGTCCCTCTGTCCTCTTTCTTCCTTATGAATTTTTCCCTTCTGATCTTGCTGTGAATTAGCCAGAACTGTTTAGATTGGGGCGCTGGAAACTAAAATCCAACTAGTTTAAGAAAAATAATTAATAATAATAATAATAATAATAATGATAGAAAAAAGAAAGAAATTTATTGTCTGATATAACTGACAAGTCAAAAATAGAATAGAACTGGCTTTAAGCATGGCTGGATCTGAAGGCCTCAATGACATCCTTGCCATTTCTCATCTTTCTTTCCTCAGTGTTAACTCTGTCTTTGAACACTCTCCAGACACAGTGACAAAGCCCTCTGGTTGTCCTGTAATAGGCATTCTCCTCTTCTTCTAATGTGGGAGAAATTTTTAGCTGGCTCTACAACTTCCCTTGCAATTAGCTGTGGTTTGCAACTAAATTCTGGCCAATGGGGTTTTTTTTAAGGCTTATTTATTTATTTTGAGAGAGAGAGATAGAGAGTAATTGGGGATGGGGGGCAGAGAGAGGGAGGGACAGAATCCCAAACAGGCTTGACACTGTCAGCGCAGAGCCCAATGTGAGGCTCAGACTCACAAACTTCAAGATCATGACCTGAGCCGAAACCGAGAGTTGGACTGAGCCACCCAGGTGCCCCTGGCTAACAGGATGTAAGCAAAAGTGTGCAACTTTTGGGTTGTTCCCTTAAAAGGAAAGTCCGTGTTCTCTCTTCTGTTTTCCTGCTTCTGGCTGGAATGTGGTCATGGTGTGATGAGAGTAATGCTCAGAGTGGCAGAGCAACAAGATAGAAGGAGCCTGTGCTCCTAAGGATTTTTGTGGAGGAGAGCTACTGCATCCACTCTGTCCCTTTGGTTGCCTTGATGGACAGAAGGGAGAGTGTGATTCACATGTCTTCAGAGTCCTCTGTCTGCTTGCCGTAGTGGGTGAGTTTCATGAGGAGACCTGGGGGGAACTCATGAAGCAGGCTGTGATTTCCAGGCCTGGGGAATGCGCCAGGCAAAACGTAGGGACTGGCTATGGTCTCTGTACCTATTTGCTCTATCCCCACCCCCAAGAGTCTGCCTGCCTCTGCAAAATGACACAAGGATCCTAGTTGGGTCATCTTCACTGTGCCAAAGGCAAGACAAGTCCTTTAAATTTATTGCGTACGCTCAATTGGGATGGACCAGAGTGTTCGTTAATTCCAAACGCCAATAGATGTTGATAAATAATGCTATTAAAATGTATTATTGTTCTGACACTTTGTTAGAGAATCTTTCTTACGTTTTCCTCATGTAACATTTGCTTTAAAAGGCCCCAGCCAAGAGCCAAACAGCAGTAAAACTGCACCTAGTCTCCCAGAACCTCTTCATTTATGAAACACTCAAAGATTCAGCATTTGGGAAAAGCCTCTGAGATATTCCACTGTTTTGTAAACTTTGCAAAATCTGTAGTTCCTGTGGTGGAGGTCTAACTGCATGTTGAATTTGAAATTTTGAAGCTTCAATTGCTTAAAAATATTGTAACTGCTTCTCAAACAGGGAAATTGCATTTAGATTTTCCTCCGTGTTTAACCTCAGACTGGCAAGAGATAGTCTTCAAATTTCCCTAGTAAATGAAAATCACTTTAGGATTGAGATTGCATGTGGATAGTTCATACCTTGAGAAAAAGAAAACCTTCAGGAACAAATACAGTCATACTTTCTGTGCTGGGCCTGTAACGTGGAGAAATAGTTGACGATTTTGTCCTATAATCCATAGCATGAAGGATTTATGACAGAGACAAGGAGGACATTCTTGCATATGAGGTTCAGTTATATCTGAACTATTACAAAGGGAAATTGCGGTGTCCTGCACTCGATTTTCTTAGATCCAGCCTCCTGCAAAATTGTATGATCCTTTTGGCACCTTCTGTGTCAAAATTCTTTTCCTCCTCACAAAGGCTCTATGCCTCAAACCATCTCCTCTCATCAGTCATTCAAACTAAAGTGTGACTGTTTGCATCTTAAAGGAGACCAGTGGGAAGTGGGCAGTGCTTTACTCAAAGGAATGAATCAATATCAGTGAGATTCTAGGCAGTGAGGATCTATTAGATGGAGTATTGAATGGGAGTCTTTCTTGTCCACTCATAAAATAGGTTTACCCGTGACAAATACAAATACATCTTCTGCCCTCTCTCCTTTCCTTCCACCTGTTCAACACATTTCTCTGGGGCGCCTGCCCTATTCATTCTCTATGCTCAATATTGAAGTCCTGAAATGGGAACTTTCTACAACAAAGGGAACTGAATCCAAGAAATCATCATCATAATCGTGTGACCGCAATTACCATTTATTGAGTGAGTACTTACTACATGCTGGGGCCCATGCTAGGAGCTTTTCCTGAATAGCATTTAATCTTCATGACAACCCAATGTGGTAGGTAGTATTATTCCCTTTTCACAGACGAGAAAACAGAGGCACCATTTTTGGGTCTGAGTCACAGACATTAAGTGTGGTGCTGGAATATCAATGCAGGCAGTCTGACCTCAGAGCTTTTTTTGTTCCAGGTGAGATCAGATTAGAAAGAGCACATAGGGTGGGCTTCAGGGGGACAAAGTTGCTAGTGTGCTCTGCGCTACCAGAGGAGTTGTGTTGAGGGACAGCAAGAAGGGCCAGGTTCTTGCTGAGTGTAGGTGAGCACCAGCAGGAGAGTCCCAGTGGGGCATCTCCCCCCTCTTTGTTTGCCGCCATCCAAAGGATCCCCTCCCCCCCCACTCCCAGGAGCAGACACCAGAAGCTGGCTGTGCCCCAGGCATGGCTCTGGTCAGGAAGAGAGGATCTTTTGTGAGCTGCTGGCCTGGTCTCTGTTAATGCCAATTAGCGTTCCTCCCTGCTTGGAGCTGCAGGGCCAGCAGGCTTCTGTGATCCTGGTGGCTAGAGGTTTTGGCCTAGAAATGCTCAGGATGTGGGACAGAAGTCAGAGCCTGAGGGAGGGACCGTATCATTGAATGGAGAGGAAATGGGTTTTCACAGAGGCTCGTGGGGCCCAGCAGCCATGAGGGCAGGGCATTCTGGGCCAGAGAAAGAGGAAGAGAGAAAGTGACATCTAGGACACCCTTCGCCCCATTCCCACCAATCTTACTGTCCAGGCTGTGACTTGGGAAACTGGTTCTCTGGAGAGGAGAAGGTCGACAGGGGGCTCTGACATTCCTAGGCTTATGGGGGACTCCAGGGGACTCTAGGAGCTTGGCTATCTAGGGTTATACACACCTTGCAGCACCTTAAAGCGAGCCCAGAATGTTGGCCTCAGATTCTACCTATCATGCTCTCGTTTCCTTCTGGAGGGCTGCGTCCACTGTCCCTGCAGATCAAGTGGCCACAGATGATGCCCAGGAGCCGGTGAGTGTTCATCCCTTTCCTGGCCTCTGGCTCCAGCTCCATCTGGTTGTCCAGACGCTCTCCAGTGATTGACCCAGGTTTACCTAGGGAATAGTTTTCTAAAACCCTATCCTGCAGGTTCAAGAATCATTTGACCTTCCAAACACAGAGCTTGCCTTACTCTTTCCTCCTCCACAGTGAGGGACAGGGACAGAGTGTCTACAGTAAAAAGGTGCTCGGGCCAGATTTCCTGTCTTTGAAATGCTAGTTCCTTTCCTCTTCCTAGCAGTCTCCACTTTTTTCTTCGTGGCTTCTCCATACCCCCGTGACAACTACCACTTTTGGGTCCCTGTCCCTAGGAAATGGACAATTTCAAGGTGAGAGAGGAGACCTGTCATATAATAGAAGCCTTCTATTTGCTTCTCAAGCTCCAGACTCAGCCCTTCTCTGTCCTTGCAGTTTGAGAGAACTATCATTTCTTCCAGTACCAAAAGAAAGCTCACTATCTCTCTCCCTTCCCTGGTGAGGAAAGGCACAGTGGCCCCTCTTCCTTGCTGAGTGGCTCCTCATTACTGCATGGTCCGTCCCTTAGGAGACTTTTGGTGTCAGGGCTCAGGGCCTGGGAGGGAGATTTGCGAGGCTTTCTCTCTCTACCCCTGGCCATCTGCCCCCACCCTGTCATTGGAGGCTGACAGGGGCTGCTTTGCCAACAAAGGTATCACTGAAGCTTTCTGCCAGCTTGTCACTTACCTCTCCCAGGGAGGGAGTGGGTGGAGGAACCAGTCATTCAGCTTGACCCTGTTCTTCCAGCAGGTGCTGCTGCCTGCCACAGCTTCTGAGGGAAGAGAGGAGCCCTGCCAGGGACTGCCCCCGTGTTCTCATGGCCTGAGGTACACGGCTAGCATATTTCTGCCTACCCACAGCCCCTTGAAGCTGGGTCACAGGACTCTGGAGAAATTACTCCCTGCATCTGGCAGAAAGAGACTGAACTACCTGGGGCCATGAGAAACTGGAGACCCTTAGACCCTTAGCCTGTCACTGTAGTCTTGGTATCTAGATCCCCCCCCAATACTCCAGCTACTAGCATGGGTTCCTCCCCTCAGGTTGGTCCCATGCATGGGCCTCTGGGCCTTTACACATGTTATTTCCTCTCCTCTCTCTTCATTATGTCTAAAGCCTACCCACACAGGAAAGCCAAGCTCAACCTTCACCTCCCCTAGGGAGCCTCCCTTGATTACTCTAGCCCATGGAGCTCCTTCCTCTGAGCCTTTGTAGCTCACAAAATAGAATGAAATACTATAGTATCTCTCATCATATATGAGTTTTGTTTTTCCAATTAGTCTGTCAGTCTCTTGAGGACAAGAGACCATTGGTGACCCTTTTTTGCCTCTCCCAGTGCACTGAGAGAAGAGTTGGACTTTTTTGGAACTCAGCCATTATTGGTTGACTAATTAGAACTTGCTGGACTGTGTTCAAGGCCTAGATTTGTATGGGTATATAGTTTTCATGTATATGGATATATGCTTGATTTATGTGCCTGTACACATATGTACACTATGCCTTTAAGCATGTGAATATGATTAACATATCTGTACCATGTGTATAAATGGTTTAATTCATGCAACAAGCATTTATGCAGACCTTGTCACAACTGGGCACTGTCCCAGGTGCTAGACTTACAATGGCAAGTAAAGGAATAGACTGCCCAGCCCCTCAGAGCTGGGAAGAGAGGCCACTAAAGAAGCAATAGCAATAATAGGAGCTAGTGTTGTGATGAGGGAGCAAATGGCAGGAGTGCTTACTTTAGCCAGTCCAGGGAGAAGGTCAAGGAAGGACACATAGAAAAAAGAAAAACTGGGGGGCACCAGCCTGGCTCAGTGGAACATATGACTCTTAATCTCAGGGTTGTGGATTAGAACCCCATGTTAGGTGCAGAGATTACATAAAAGTAAAATCTTTAAAAAGACAGAAAAAGAAAAAGGAAATATTTGACTAAGAGTCTGTTAATGATTGAATTATGTCCCCCTAAAAGATACATTCAAGTCCTAATCCCCAGTTCCTGTGACCTTATTTGGGAACAGTCTTTGTTGACATCATCAAGTTAAATTGAAGTCATGCTGAATTAGGGTGGGGCGTAATTTCAATGACTAGTGTTCTCATAAGAAAAGGGAAATTTGGACACATACATAGGAAGAGGGCCATGTGACTACAGAGGCAGAGGTTGGGGTGATGTGTCTACAAGTCAAGAGATGTCAAGGGTTGCAACCACCAGAAGCAAAGAGAGTCACGGGACAGATTTTCTCTCTGAGCCCCTAAAAGGGATCAATCCTGCTGACACCCTGATTTTGGACTTCTGGCTTCCAGAACTGTTGAGAGACTAAATTTTTGTTGTTATAAGGCACCCAGATTGTGGCATTTTGTTATGGCAGGCCTAGGAAAGCTCTAATGCAGAGGCTTACTAGGCTAACTAGGGATCAGCCAGGTGAGGAAAAGGAAGGAAGAGTGACTCTCACAGCAAACAGACTACAGAGAGAGCATAGCAGAGAGAAATAGAAAGTTCAATAGAGCTGGAATGGTCTCTAGGAGGTGGGAATAGAAGTTACATGTTAGAACATGAATATGTGTTTGCATGACATGACTGCATGCATGTGAACAGTTTGTGTATTCATGTATACGCTTTTTGAAGTTTTGCGTGTTTCATCTTGTTTTTATAATTTGTGTGTTTCTGCATGCTCTCGCATAGTTTGTGTGTGTCTTGATCTTTGTGTGTGTGTGTGTGTGCTTTGCATGCCAGGGCGCGTATGTGGTCTGCAGATGTGCATCGTACCCAAAGCAGTGGGTTTGTGCCCAGTCTCAGGAAGTTTTGAAGCCAGGCAGAGCCCAGTTTCCTTGTCTACATGGTGGGTGCTCTCTGTAGATGGCAAAATCTTGGTCAGACTGTATAAAGACTCAGGTAGACCCTGGGAGCTCAGAGCTCACCTGTCCTGGTTCAGGAAGATCATACAGGGAGGAGAATGCCTGGGCTGCCTTGGTGGGCAGGAGGCACGCGTGGACAGAACTGCAGCTCTCAAGTTTGAGAGCTGGAGGTGTCCTTGGAGATGGTTCAGGTTCCTCTTGCCCCTAAGCCCAGCCCCGCTGGCATTGCTCCCAGGGAGTCCCCAAAACTCGGCCAGTAAAAGGGCATCCAGGGATTTGGCCAAATCCCTGCCTGCCTGGAAAATAGTTTCTTAGGTGAACCCCAGGTCCTGGACATGGATTGCTACTGAGGGGAAGAATCAGGGGAAAGGCCACCCTTATACCAGACCTTACTGGTAGGATATGCAAAATATGTATGTATGTATCTTCCAGGGGAGAGGGTGTCTGGCTTTCATCGTGCCCAGAGGGTCTGTGACCCAGGAAATTTAAGAACCAATTCTCTAGTCTAGGCTGACATTGAGAGAGTGAGTGTGTGCATGGTATGTGCAGGTGTGTGCAAGCATGCGGAACTCTCAACCTGCTTCCTCTCTGAGAATATGGTTGGATCAGGATGTCAAGTGCAGCCCCGGGCCCTGCCAGCTGCTGCCATGGTCAGATTGCAAGGGGGGGCTGTCCTTGACAGGACTGGTAGAACAGACGGAGCCCGTGTTAAGGACAGGATGGGGGGGTGGAGGCTGGTGCTTTCTGAGGGAAGCTTGTAATCTAAGCTACCTGACCTGCCAACCCTTACATGGCTCACGTTCAGAAGGAAGCCTTGAAGATGCAGCAGGATGGTGGTGTGGGTGGGAATGGGAGGAAAGGGTGCCCAGGGAGAGCTGTGAAGGTTCTGTTGAAGGAAGCAGAGCTGTTCAGGACCTCAGTCAGGACCCTCTGGGTTCCTGCAGCATTAGCTTCCTCTGCCTGTTTCCAGCCTGCCCTATGTTAATGGCTCTGGGTATGGAGGAGATGCTGAGTATAGTGGACCTACGTGTGAAATTGAGGATCTCTTTCAGGGACTTGTTGGGGCTACACAATCTTCTGAGAAGCTGGATGGGCAGAAAGAGGGCCTCTCATGGATAATGAAGTATGCTGATCCCTAACAGAGGAAGGGAAGAGGATCTCCCAAGGCTCAGGGCTGGGAATGAAGTGGAGGCATGGTGGCAGCCTCCTGGCATCAGGCTCAGCTGCTGGGAAGAGAGGGCGGATGCACCCGTGGCTTGGGTTGTGTTTCTTTCCTTTTTGCCTCGCGCCCTGGGCTCATTCAACCTGGGCCTTGCTACCTGAAGGGAAAAAGTCTTCCTCTGCCCTCAATGTCTTCCAGCTGGACTAAAGATTTAATTTATGTGAGATACATTAACAGTAGAAAAAACCCCAAATGTTTATGTGTGCAGGAAGGCCCTAATAATGAATTTGAAACCTAAAGAAATGGCCAAGGCAGGCAGTTTTTATACTTTTTTTTTTTTTAATCCTTAGTGTTCATTTATTTTTTGAGAGAGGGAGACAGAGAGAGACAGAGAGCCAGTGGCGTAGGGGCAGAGAGAGAGACCCACACAGAATCTGAAGCAGGCTCCAGGTTCTGAGCTGTCAGCACAGAGCTCAATGCAGGGCCCGAACTGACAGACCTCAAGATCATGACCTGAGCAGAAGTTGGATGCTTAACCGACTGAACCACCCAGGTGCCTCTGGTTTTCATTCTTTTTAGACAAAAAGATAATAAATTTGTGAGGAATTGACAGAACAAAGAACGTTTAACTTTGGGAGCTTCAGGTAAAAGCGCTTGGCCCCCACACACCCCTGTCCAACCAGACTCCTCCTATGCTCCCCAAACATTCCTGGATTAGGGACTTACCTGTCGCTATTCTCTGAGACCTCTCCCACGTCCCTTTCCTCTGCTGCCCCACTATCTTCCTGTGTCTGCCTATAGCCACTGTCACAACCTCCACTCTGCTGTCCCCACCCTCCCCCAACCTCTACAGTTACCGACAAGGCTTCACTGCTAATACTGTGCTGAGAACCCTCTGACTCCCAGACATGATGGCTCCCTTGCTCCTTCTCCTGCTAAAAAACTTTCCATAAGCAATTAATTAACCTCATCACATCCTTTCTGTGGAGCCCAGTGCAGGGAGGGAGGGAAGGAAGAGGAGCACCCTGTCCCTTGAGGACAGTCAGGGGGACCAGTGGCTACCCAGGCAGCTGCTGGGGGATTCTCTCTCAGCGTCACCCCTCCCTCCTCACTTTGGAGCTGGATGCAGTGTGAGCCCAGCTCCAGGGAGGAGAGGGGGTCCCCCCCCCTTCTAGTCTCAGCCCTGGCTTAGTCTCCAACCCGCCTGACAAAGCCCTTTATCATTTCCTCCCTCCAGTTGTTCCCTCAAGTTGCTTTTTCTCATTCTTCCTCAGGCAACTACTGGAGTCAAAGATTAGACACAGGGGTGCCTGGGTGGCTCAGTCGGTTGAGCGTCCGACTTCAGCTCAGGTCATGATCTCGCGGTCTGTGAGTTTGAGCCCCGCGTCGGGCTCTGTGCTAACAGCTCAGAGCCTGGAGCCTGCTTCGGATTCTATGTCTCCCTCTCTCTCTCTGTCCTTCTCCTGCTCACGTTCTGTCTCTATGTCTCTCAAAAATAAATAAACATTAAAAAAAATTTATACTAAAAAAAAAAGATTAGGCACGAAGGGCTTGGGGGAGGGGGATGCAAATGAGCGTGGAGGAACACAACGTCAGGTGGCTCTGATGACCTTTCTCCTGGATCTTATGACTGCTCTAGTAGTGCAGCGAATGACATGGAAATGCAGAAGTTCCGCATGCAAATGTGCCTAGGCATGCTGGCCACTCCACCGGCAGCGTGTGGCCCTTGGAGAGTCCCTATGCAGTCTCGCCTTGTCACCCAAGGGGTGGGACCCCACTAAAAGCTCTGGAGGCACATAGTATGGATGGCCGCAGAGAGATGGGGCCTGGGCTAGGGCTCAGAGGAAAGACAGAGTGAGAGAGACACAATGTGGGACGTTAATTGTGCACTTACTGACACCAGGTTCTGAACTAGACATACTGTGCATGTTAGCTCATGTCATCCTCTGACTCCCCGGGAAGTTCTTAAGGAAACTAAGGTTTAATAATGCAGGAACTTGGCCCAAGATCACACAGTGAATAAGTTGTGAAACCAGAACTCGACCAAGACTTTTCTTTTGTGAGCAGGACTTAAAAATGTCAGTCACATAGTGCTGTCCCCTGCCTAAATCACTCCCATGGCTTCCCGGTGCCTTCTGCATGAAATCCTTCTCCTTTCCACCGCAGGCAAGACCTGCACCTCTGACCTCACCTCCTCCCCTGACCCCGCTGCGGGCCTCTTGCTGTTCCTCTAGTACGTGTGTTCACTCTCCTCTCAAAGCTCTTATACCTATTCCCCTGGTTGGAACACTTTCCCTCCAAATCTTCATGGGGTGGGTCTTTCTCATTCCTCAGGTCAGATGCCACCTTCCTTCATTGAGACGCCTCCCCTGGCTACCCAGGCAACTATGGCCTTCCTCCTTCCCTCTCTTTCCCTTCATCTCACTTTCTTTTCTTTACAGCACTTAGCATCTGAAGTTATTTATGTGTTAAAACCCACTAGAACAGAAGCTCCTTCCTTTCACCATTGTATCCCCCAGGGCCTGGTGCTTAGGAAGTGCTCAATAAATGTTTGATGGACAAATGACCTCAGAAAAGCTTTCCTGGGCCCCAAGGGGGCATCTAGAGGAGCAAGAGGACCCACCAGGAAAAGAACTTGGCCACTGGGTTGCTAACTATGACACTGGGTTGCAGACTGATCCCTGAGGCTCTCTCCATAGAAGAGAGTCCACCTACCTGTCTGTCTGTGAGATGACCTGGGCTGCCTTTCGTCACAGGAAGTATGTGTAAACACATTTTCTCAGATTTTGCACGAAGCCAGGTGGAAGAGACAAGGCTACCTGCCATCTCTGGACCAGAACTGGGTACTCTTAAGCTCCCTACGTGCTCCCAGCCTTTCCTGATCCTGGCCTAGGTTCAGGGCTGCTCAGGAGCCCACTCGGTCACCCCAGGAGGTTGTGGCAGACATTGCCTGGCGGGGAGGGAGAGACTGCTGCTCAAAGAACCTGATCTTTTGCATTCCCTGACATTCTTGGATTTGGCATTTACAACCTCAGGGTTTTATTCCAAAGAGGCCTTTTGCATTTGATGTAAATATTATGGTGATGAGAGGCGACACCGAGAATACCCTGTAGGAAATGTAATTCCACCCCCACCAGGCTGGGAGCCTCTCCCTGCTGCTGCTTTGGGTTGTTATTCAGGGGATTGATTCCTCCCGGTTCTTAGGCTAACCCAGAAAGGCCCCCTCCACTCACAGGCAGCAGGGCCTGGGAGTAGCACATTAGTTATTTTTCCAATTTGCGGAGGCACTTTCATCCATCAATGTGGGAAGCGATCGGGGTGAGGCTGGAGCTGGTTCATGGGTGGAGGAATGGTCCCTTCTGGAGGAGGCTTGGGCAGTCCTCAGCTTTAGAGGGGTGGGGTTGGGGGATCCAAGCCACTAATGGGGACTATAGTTGCCCAAAGTCAGCTGCTCTCACAGTCTTTCCTCAATAAGTGTCAGTTACCACACTCCTCCCAGCAGGGTTTAGTCTTGGATCTATGTGCCTTTCTACTCTCTGTAGCATTGGAGACTCCCTCCAGCTGCAGTGGCCCTTGGTGCCATATTCCTACTTTCTTCCCAAACTCCTGGGGAAATGACGTTATAATCCTCATGTACAGTCAGAGTGACGAGCTAGGACTGGAGGGCTGCAAAGATGGACAAATGGCTTGCAAGATAGAAGAGCGAGATGGCATCCCTACGCCAGTATCTCTTTGATAGGCTGTGTGGCCAGGGACAAGTGATTGAATCTCTCTGAGCTTTGGTTTCCACACCCTTCAAGTGCGGAAAATTATATCTATGATATAGATCCAAAGAGAAATTGCACATAAGGGGTCCTGCCCAGTGCTTGACATGAAGCGAATGCTCAGGAAATGTAGGTAGTTATTATTAGGTACAGAGGGGGTTGTGAGGGACAGTGTGGACCAGGGGCCAGCTGCCAGCCTGGAAGTCCAGAGTTTACAACTTGTCTTCCTAGCTGTGCTATAAACCTTATATCTATAGTAAATAGTCACTCAATAAACATCAATTACTCGGATGTGGAATGAGTGTCTCATCATCAGTAAGCCCGTATAATCTAGGGCTCAGATTCTGGAGTCAGGGCTCAGATTCTGGAGTCAGAGAAGCAGGGTACAAATCCCAGCTTGGCCTCTAGATACTGGAAGTTTCAAAGTTTTGTTTTCTTCATGTATAGAAGGGAATACTAACAGAAGCATGTTACATGCGAAGACTGTGGGATAGTGTTTGGCATGTAGCAAGCCCCTGATGAATGTGCAGTGTGGTGCAATGGGGAAGACTCCAGATTTAAGATCGGAAGGCCTGGGTTTAATCTACTTCCATCTCCTATTTACTGTCTTACCTTGGGCAAAGCACTTCACCCTGAAGTCTCTCTTTTCCTAATCTGAGGAAAAGGAATAATGTCACTTGGTTTTAGATTGCCATAAAAAAAAAAAAAAAAAAGCTTAAAGCTTGCCCTAAGAAGGGTGCTCCACATCTGTATGGTGAATGAATGAATGGATGAATGAATGATGTGGAAGATTTTAGGATTTGGATTCAGAGAACTTGGATTGGCATCCCAGATTAATCACTTACTTTCAGTGTGGTTTGGGACAAATGACTTCACCTCATCGAAGTAAAAGGAAGGAAAAATTCTTCCTCTGCCCTCAAGGTCTTCCAGCTGGACTAAGGATTAAATTTACATGAGACTCATTAACAGGAGGAAAAACCAAACTCTTATTACATGTGCAGGGAGGCCCAATAATGAATTTGAGACCTAAAGAAATGACCGAGGCAGGCAGTTTTTATGCCATTTAGACAAAGAGACAATACATTTGCGAGGAATTGATAGGAAAAAGAAAACTCAGGGGCACCTGGGTGGCTCAGTCAGTTGAGTGTCTGACTTTAGCTCAGGCCATGGCCTCGCGGTTCATGAGTTCAAGCCCCACATGGGGCTCTGTGCTGACAACTTAGAGCCTGGAGCCTGCTTCGGATTCTGTGTCTCCTTCTCTCTCTGCCGCTGCCTCACTCATGCTCTGTCTCTCTCTGTCTCTCAAAAATGAATAAATGTTAAAAAAAAAAAAAAAGAAAGAAAGAAAAAGAAGAAAACTCAAATTTGGGAGCTTCAATTATTAAGGAATTCTCAATGGAATTTGGCCTGGGCTAGTAAATTAGTAGTAAGTAACAAGGGTTGTTTATATAGTCTTCTTGGCTCTTCTCTACCTCTACAGAGAGGGTACCTTTCACATGGGAGATGTATTTCTTGCTTTCAGGGAGACAGAGGAAAGTGTCACTCAGTGACACTCGGTGTCTGAGTGTCCTTCCTGCACTGACTATCTTGTAAGTGACTTTTATTTTGAATAGTTACTATGCCAAAGTAGCACATTTGGGGCAGCCTGCCTTTGGTCCCTACAGAACCTTGGGTTCTTTCCGTATAAAACAAGATAATAGCTACCCCCCAGCATTATTGCAGAATAGACAGTTAATATTAAAATGCCTCGTAAACCATAGGCATTGTGCTCACTCTAGTTTAATATTACTCGGTGCAGAGCCGGAGGTGAGGAACTATGAGGCCTCCAAAGAGATGCAAAACCCTTGGGCCTAGCCCTACAAGAACTGGGATAGATTTGGGGAAAAGGAGACACAAGGCAGGGACAGAACTACACAGAGAGTTCCACACATTCTTTGATTACACACGTATTTACAAAGTCCTAGGCATGCTGTTACAGATCTGTTGAAGGTTTTCCGTTAGGCTTGATGGAGAACCTTGAAGGTCAGGGTAAGGCCCCTGGCTTGACCGTTCTGTGAGAGAGGTCTCAGACAGCTTATGTGCCATCTGTGCTCCTGAGTTCCCCTGTGGGGCAGGCCCGTGGCTCGCTGAGTCAATTTCCTCAGTCACTCTCAGAGGGAGCAATGAGCAGAGTCCATTGTAGAGAGAGCATTTGAATCAGCCATTCAGTAGATGGCCCCTCCCCAAAGGTCAGTGGCCTATCTGGCCACTGCAGCTGGTGGCCACAAAAGACCTGCCGAGAATCCAATCTAATGGAGCGGCAAAGGCTCTGGCCGCTCTTCCCCAGGAGCGTGAGGGTGAGTTGCAAGGTGATTTCACTGCTGTCACATTCTCCCTTTAGACACGGGCTGTCCTCGAGGGCAAAAATAGCAGCTTCAGAGGCAGGAGAGTGTTGTGACATCATCCCCAGGTTCAGCCAGCAAACCCTTCCCCACACAGCTGATCCGGCTTGCCCCCTGGAGACCAGAGCAAAGGTCCTAGGGGATGATTTTGGTGGCCCTGAGCCCCTTCCAGCCTATTGGGTTCAGTTCTGGGCTCTGTGACCAGAAATCCCCTAACTTGGCTTCTTACCTGGATGAAGAGAAGTGCACTCAGCAGGCCTCTGTGGCTAGGCACATGCCCACCTCCAGCTCCCCAGGGCTAAACATAGCAGACCTGCAGGGGCCTGCAGCCTCTCTGGGCCAGAATCACATAAGCTGGGCTGGAGACACTGAGCATGGCACCCAGCCTGGAGGCTGAGCTGAGGGGGAAGACAGTCTATAGTCCCTGGGAGGTGGGAGGAAGGAAGAAGGAAGGAAGGGGGGGTTGCAGCGAGAAGAGAGGAGTTTGTGCACTGTGTGTCTGTGTGTGTGTGTGTGTGTGTGTGTGTGTGCACACTGCAGCCGAAGATGGCAGGAGTGGGAACTCCATAGTCTCTACTGATTAGAAGGGTTTTGAAATTGATAAATTACTTTGTATTGGGGCAAAATGATTTGACCAGATTTCAAATGTCTCAGAGAAGAGAAGCTTCTCTTGGGCCAACTATTGATTGCGTTTAATAGAGCTGGGACTTTCTCACTTAAAAACAACAAAATAAACATCTAAGAGAAGGCACTAATTCACCTCTCTCTCTTCCTTCCCTCTCTCCCTTCTCTCTAAGAACAGAAGGAGACTCAGGGACCCAAATGAGGCTGGGGTGAGGCTGGGGGCAGTGCTGACGTCAGACCCATGGAGTTCCTCTGGGGCAGATTGATGGTGGGGGCTCAGGAGAACAGGGGACCCTGGGTTGGTCCCATTCTTCACAGATCGATTTTTGCCAACAGGCACTGTCGGAGTTTTTGATAAATCACTAACCCAAATGATGAATGCCCTGAGGCTGGGTGAGGTGGGGGAAAGGATGCTGGTCTGGGAGGTAGTTCTGGAGAAGACAGGGGTGAGTATGGAGGGTTCGTGGGCACAGGGAGCCAACTGACTTAAAGCTGAGTTCTAGAAATTCTGTAACGTACCCCCAGATCACTAATCCTGGCTTTATCTCTCAATAGGATTTGACCACGATCATTAACTCACCAGCACTTCAAAATTCATTTTCATTCTGTCTCTCGGTCTGTCTCTTGCCGTCTGTCTCACTGTCTGCCTCTTTATCTGGCTTCCAAATGGGCTCTGATGGTTTCCTCCCAGCAGAGGATTCCCTTGGGTCTACTGGAAAAATGGAAAGGAGTGTGGGGAAAGCTAGTAGCAAGTAGGTGGTTGGCAGTGGGCAGTAGGAGGAGAGGGGTGAGGTGACCTCCTGAAATAGGTAGAGGTGAGGGCCCTGGGGCCAGTAGAGAGAGGGAGGGGCTGGGAGAATGTAGATATGAAATTGCAGAGCAGCCCTGGCCAGAGAAAAGCCAGTTTCCAGGTGTCCTATTTCTCATGGAGGGAAAGATCAGTCATATGGTTTTCCCATGCCCCTCCCCAAAACAATTAGAGCAGATACCTGCCTTGACTGGGCTGAGGAATAGCAAGAAGTGTGGAGAGGGAGAGGGACCAACCCAGAGCCACAGAACTGATCTCTCATCATGGCCAGAGACTGTCTTGTAGACAGCCCAGCTCACAGACCATGAGTCTGAATTAGTTCTGGGTGACTTTAGGTATGTGACTTATCCTCACCTCACTCACCTTCGGGTTCCTCACCTATAAAATGGGATAATAGAACAGATTTTTGTGAGGTTATATTAATTAAGATGACATGTACAAAGTGCTTAGAACAGGCCCATAGTGAACCTTCAATCAATGTTAGCTGGGAACGTTCTTCTTCTCCCCAGTAGCAGCACGGCAGAGTCTGAAGTCATGAAAACTCAAAATGTGTTTTGGATTCAAAAGAGGGAGGGAACTTCTGGCTTTACCTGAGGGTGGAGCAGTCTCCCCAAATTACTGATCCACAGGCTAAGCCTGTTCTACACCCTGTCCCTACTGTCAGTGCCAATGTACCATGACGTGAGTCTCCACTGCTCTCTAAAGGCAGCTGAAACTTAGTCCTTGAGATGCCTGCCAGGCTCCTGGCTGGCCCACCGGCTTCTGCCCACACTGGTTGGGCTTGGCTCCTCCTTGGCCCACCATCCTGGCTGCCCCTCTCAGGCTCCGAGTCCTGGCTCTGTCCGTGGTGCTAACCCACATCACAGCCCAGAGTGGCCCACAATGCACGACTTCCCACCTCAACCCTCCGCTCTTGTCCCCCAACTCTAACATCTCTGATGATCTCCCCAGTCACCAGGAATGAATTCTGAGCTCACGTTCTGGACCACTGCCAGGAAGAAGGAAGCGGCGTTAGTATAAAGAATCACACAAAAGGCCGCAGGTAATTATGTCTCTTTTAAGCTGCTAACAGGATTGGCCGTTTGATAAATGGGAGGATTTGAGGCTGTTTTGTCACTGACAAGCTGTTGTAAGATCATATTGGAAGCTGAAGACAGTTTATCTTCATGTGTGTGGTGGAGAGAGGGGAATTCTCCGTGGATTTTACACCCTCTTCAAATTAATGTGATTTCCTAGGCCGTCCTGTGCACGGGAGTGAGTGATCTTTATGACTCACCCCATGATTAGATTACCTGGCTCAGCAGCCACCTCCAGCCCCTCTGAGTGCCCTCTCCTTCCCTAGGCCCCTCCCTGCTCCCATTACTCCGCTCTCCCTCCACCTCCAGCTCCCCTCTGACCTCCTCTAGCCCAGGTCTCAGGGCCAGCTGCTGAGCAAGCCCACAGCTCAATTACTGCTGGCTAGCCCAAGAGGCAGAGGGATCTGGTTTCTTCCATTTCTCTGGAGGGAGCAGAAGAGCAGGAGGTGGGATGGGAAGAAGAGGGAGGCAATAGGAGAGGGAGGGAGGGAAGCAGAGGAGGAGAGAATGAAGGAGACAAAGAGGGAGTCTAACTAGAGAAACAGAGCCAAGCCGAGGTAAAGAGAAGAAAGACAAGAGGGAAAAAAAACACACAGCAGCAAAGGGAGAGGAAAGGTTTTTTTCTTTCATTTTAAGAACACTGTTCTCCACAAGAACTAAGGTGGCCTCCTTCCCTGAACCCCTGAATTAAGCAGGTCCTGTGGGCACTTTCTTCGAAAGCTCTGTTTATCATCTTTAGAGCACTTACCACTATTAATTTTTTTTTATTTATTTGCTTTTAAAATATTTATCCTCACCCCTAAATTAGAAGACCCATAGGGCAGATGTCATGGCTGCTATGTTCTTCCCAGGACCCCAGGACCTACCACCTGGTAGTCTTTGCTAAATATTTTTTGACTGTGTGAGGTGGAAGGTCTGAAGGGCCAGGGCTGGCTTGCCCTCCTGGCAGGGATCTAGGGTGGGATTGCCAGGGATATCATCACTGGCTGGATTTGGGGAGACATTTCTGGGGAAGGGAATGCTTCATTAGTTCTTTGGACAGAATTAGGTATCCTCCGAAAGAAAGCTCTTCAAAATGTGTCTATGATTCACTGCATCAGAGCCCCCTGGCAACCTGCATCTTCACCAGTACTCCACGTGATCCGGTGCAGTGGGCCTGAAGTTCACACTTTGAGAAACAGTCTTCTGGGGAATGGGTGAACTGAAAGCTCCTGCTCCAGGGAGGTCTCAGAAGAGCCAGGGATCTAGGCTGCTGCTGCTGCTGCTGCTGCTGGTGTGTGTGTGTGTGTGTGTGTGTGTGTGTGTGTGTGTGTGTGTGTTGTTGGAATACCTGCAAGGGGAATAAGGAAGCTAAAATCCACTATTTCCAGGCAGTTGCCACCTCATTCTACATACACACCGGAAGCTACTTCTTTGAGAGCCCCCAAGTTCAAAGGAAAAGCTCCCTTTCCTTTGGGGAGCCTCCTGGGGACAGTTCCCCCACTTGACCCGGGACCCTAGAGGAAGAGGAAGACAGCAACAGATGTGAGGAGGAGAACAACCCCTCCCTGTCCCGTGCTCAGAGGCCTCTGCTCCCTAACTCATTGATGTTTCTACAGCTGGTAAGTCATGCTTGATTTCCTAAGAAAGCTGAGCAGACCACCCTCAAGCTTCAGGCCAGGCTCTCTACCTCTTTAGGGGACTTCCCCTAGACTTGTCAGCAATGTATGCCCAGGATTGATTGACTGCTACCCCAGCATATGCCTCCCCCCACATACATCCCAAATGTCACAGCCCCATCATACCAGACATGGGCATGGCCCACACAGGACACCTGAAATACAACAGTGGGTTCTTGGAGGTGAAGGACTGTGTGCCTGAACAGTAGGACAGCCGGGCTGCAAGTTCATGAATGGACCTCTGCCTGGGCCTAAGAATGGGGGGAGGAGTACAGAATACAAGAGTCAGCCAGTTTTAAAGGATAGCTCGCTCTGTGCCACTTCTGCCTAGTAAAATCAAGTCAGGTAGATGGAACAAGACCACCTTCCATTCATTCTACATTCCAGCAACTCTGACCTTACTTCATGCCTCAAGCACTCCAGCCTCTATTCTGCCTGAGTAGCACCCTTACTCATGCTGTTGCCTCTCCTGCAATGCTCTTTTATATTCTTCCATCCCTTTCATCTGATAACTCCTACCTCCCTTCCTTGCTGGACCTTTCTGGATGCCCCGGCTTTGCACTACCACCGCTCTGCACCCTCTACCGCTTGCTACACTCAGCTCTCTTGTCATTATGTATTCACTGTCTATCTTCCCTAGGAGACTGTGAGCTCCCTGGCAGGAGGGACCATGCTTGTGTGTCTTGTCCACTACCATATCCCTGGCACCACAGCTCACAGTACCTGGCACGAAGTGGACACTCAGCTGGGAAGACGGGTTTGAACAGAGCAATTTGTCCAATAAATGACTCTTGAGCATCGGTTATGTGTCAAGCACAGTGGTAGACCCTGAAGATGCACTGGTAGGCAACAAGGCACTCCTCCTCCTTTCACAGAGGCTGCAATCTGATGGAGAGATAGATAGCTGTCAAATAATCATACAAATACTGTATGCAACTGTGACGGGTGCTTTGTAGAGGTTCATGGTGGCAACGAGGGTACACGAAAGGGGGATTCGGTTGGGTTAAGTAGGTCAGGGAAATTTCCTGAACAGGTGGTGTTTCTCTGAGATGGAGATGGGTATGTAGAGCAACAGTAGAAGAAAGTGTGTTCTGGAGACACAGAAAAGTATGTGCGAAGGGCCTGTGGTAGGAAGAAGCATGTCTTCTACAAAGAACTAAAACTCCAGAATGTCTGCAGTTGTGGGGTGAAGGGGGAGGCTAGACAGCAGGCAGAAGCCAAACCATGCAGGGCCTTGTCAGGTGAGGTAAGGAATTTATTTCTTCATCTCAGAGCAAAGGGTTTAAATGCTAAAGAGTTTAAACAGCAGGGGGGCAGGCACAGGCAGCAGTGATATAATCAGAATTGCATTTTGAAAAGGTCACTCAGGCTTCATATGAAGAAGGAAGGGAGGGGCTTGAGTGAGGCAAAAGGACCAATAAGTAGTGGATTGCAGTTATCTGGACTCAGACCACAAAGGTGCTAGCAGAGATCAAGAGTAGTAGATAGTTTTTGAAAGATGGTTTTAAACAACACTGCAGGCAAAACCCGTCGCCAGCGTTTGCACTTTCCAGTAGCCATTGGCCTCCTTCTGGGCTGTCCAATGAGCCACCATAAGGAGGGGTTCCCAGGCTTCCCGCCGGGAGTATGCTTTGCTTTCTGGCCCCCCAGTTTCCCATATTCTGTACTGTGTTTCTCTGGTGGTGCCCATATGTGTCCTCTTTCCAGCTGGAAGGCTCTGACTGGATATCTATCTAAGAGTTGGGTTTCTCTCCTAACCCCAGGTGCTTTGCATTCTGGGAATCGTAGTTCTGCAGCAGGAATGCTGGGTCTGCTCCTGACTTGGGTCTGGCAGGCAGCCTGGTTGCCATGGCAGCAGCTGGGCTGGAGCCACCGAACCATTTCATCCACAGCTCTGCTAGCTCTGAGAGCCTCCCAGCAAGAAGCATCGGGCTCTGGGGAGGAGAGGAAGGAGGAAAGGAAAAGAAGGGAAGAGAGGGAGGGGAGGACCTCATGGACCTTCCCCAGAGGCCTGGGCTAAAGCCTCACCCTGCTCTAGGGCTTATGGACTGAATTGGAGAGAAGTCACCAGCCCATCCTCAGAGCAGGACTCCCCAGCCACTGGGAGCCAGTTCTACTGCTCAGTTCTTGTCAGTCAATCAGACCCTGTAATTCAGCTCGGTGAATGCAGAAGCCTGCACCAGACACAGAGAAAGGAGGGAGCAGCTCTCTCCCCAGGGAAACATGGAGCCTGGGTAGAAAGGCAGGAAAGTCCAAAATAATTACCTAGGAAGGAAAATGTCCTGTCTGTTTTTCTCCACAATAATTCCAGAATCCATTCCCTTCTCTGCCCCTTGGCCACGGTCCGGATTCATTCTATCCCCCCCGCCCCCCAAGAGAAGGCTTTCTAAGACACAAATCTAGTCCTGTCACACCCCTGCTTAAAATTCTTCAATGGCTCCCCTTTGCCCACGACTGGATCAAGTCCAAGCTCTCTAGTAGGACCATTCATGGCCTCGCAAATGCTGGCCCGAGGCTCGCTGTCCAGTTTCTCCTCCTGCCTCCCTTCTGCTCCAGTCATATGCAGACTGCTTCCTCTTTCATAGCCCCTGCCTTTGCACATGCTCCCCTGCCTAAAATACCCTTCCCTCCCTCTTCCAGCCTCTGAGAAGACCCAATCCAGTCGAAACACCTCCTCCTCTGTGAAGTGTTCCAAAATCTTTCTCCACCAGGGGAAGAATTAATGGCCTGGTGCTCTGAGCTCCCAGAGCACTTTGTACATCCCTCTCAAGCACTTATCACCCATGTTGTGATTATTGTCTCTGTAGCTGGCTTTCTCTCTCTCTCTCTCTCTCTCTCACTCTCCTGCGTCTGAGCCATCCGGGTGTCCCAGTGCCCAGCACAGTGTCTGGCACAAAGTAGGCAGTCAATAAATGGTGAATGAGATTGACTTTACCAAAGGAAGGCTATTAGGGCCGTCGCCACTCTCCCACTCTCCCCCTTCCTGGGCTCTCTGCCTTTCCTGGGCCTCTGCCCCCACTTGCTCTTCCCAGGGGGCTGCACACCTCACACAAAGCAGCAGACTGGCAGGCCCTATTGAGCGGTGCCTTCTATTCTGGGCAAAGGTGGCATGGGCACCTGCATATGGAGGCTGCAAGCCTTCCCGTGTCACTAGGAATGTGTATCAAGTCACACCTAGGTCTCCAGAGAGGAGGTACCCGTGTCTTAAATGGAGTCATGATTTATGGACCCAGCTCCTGGAGCTGAAAAAACCAATTAGGCTTCCCTGTTTCTCCACCTGGCGGCAAGATAATTCCAGGAAAGTGTTTCCTCCTGGGCAGAGGCTCCCTCTGCCTGGGCCTCAGCACTGAGGCTTCTTCATCCGACCCCCACCCCACCTCTGTCACCTTACTCCCTCGTCAGTAGTCCGAGCTTCCTGGGCCACCTTTCCCTGCATTAAAATCCTATCTCTACCATTTAACACCTGGGAAGCCTTTTTGAGGTTTCCATCCTCTCTCTCATTTCCCCACCATAATAAGAGAATAAAAATAACCTGCCTAGCTCATTCATTCATTTATGTGTTCATCCATCATCCGTCTGTCTATCTGTCCATCTATCCATCCATCCATCCATTTACATATTCCCATGCATGAAGATTTATTAGGTGCCTACTGTGGGCCAAGTACTGAGTTAATCACTAAGGATGTAGAAGTAAATCAGAAAGACATGATCTCTGGGGACCCTGGGTGGCTCAGTTGGTTAAGCATCTGACTTCGGCTCAGGTCATAATCTCATGGTTTGTGAGTTTGAGCCCTATGTCGGGCTCTGTGCTAACAGCTCAGAGTCTGGAGCCTGCTTCGAATTCTGTGTCTCCCTCTCTCTCTGCCCCTCCCCTACTCATGCTTTGTCTCTCTCTGTCTCAAAAATAAATAAACATTAAAAAAAGAAAGAAAGAAAGAAAGACATAATCTCTGCTCTCAAGGAGCTTATAGTCTGTATGGGGAAGACCAACTGCAAAGTGTTCCAGGGTGGAAATGCAGACTGTGAAGTAAAGTTCAGGCCTGATCTGGGACCTCCGTATTTATTCCCTCAGTGACTGTGCACCTGTGATGTAGCAGCATTGAGGATACGCACAAATGCACACAGACCCTCCCTTCGCTATCCTCAGTGCAAACACAGCACAGAGAGGACACAGCCTCACCGTATACCACAATTGGGAGAGGGCCAGGAAAGAAAAGTTTGTGAACTCTGCAGCTGAAAACAGGGGACCCAGACCCCCCTGAGGCCCTAGGGAGGAGTCCCTGAGATGGGAGGCGAGGTCCTTCCATCGGTAAAGGTAAAAATGAATGGGCAGAGCCTTGCAGCACTAACTGGGCTGAGGCAAGAAGCAGCCTTGCCCAGGTAGGATGTGGGAATGATGGAGCAAGGGGCTCCCACAGAGGAGGTGAGAGATGGGAGGAGTGCCGGCTACTTTGAGCCTGGAGAGGTTGGCAGATTCCCAGAGCACATGGAGGCTACTGTCAGGCCACACTCTGCCTTTCAGCAAGACCTTTATTTTCTCCTGGAAGAGCCTGGTCCAGGTGTCAGTGCAGTGAGGGAGTGGGGAGGACAGAGGCCTGCGTGGTGCTAGCTCAAGCTGTTCTCCATGCTGCAGCTCCTGATGCCAAGCCCACAGCCCTGAGCAGCTCCTCAGGCCCTCCCTCTTCTCCTCTGGCTGCTGGAAATCAGTGTTTTGACTCAAAGGGGTACAGGCTCCAGGGCTTGGAGGAAGATAGAAAGTAGGAGGGAATGAGAAATAGGGTGAGTGAGTGGAGATCCATCAGTGACCCTCAGTGTTTCCAGAGAAAAAACCACCAGCTTGCTCTGTGAGTCTGGGTCTCAGTTCCTCCATCTATAAAATGGTGAGATTGGGCTCACTGTAAGGGCTCTTTGGCTTCTGCTCCTGAGAAATGGTGGAGGGTGGCTCTGCAGAGAAAGGCTGGCTCCACCCTCTGCTAAGAGACCTAAATCAGTATTTGTTGACATTTCCCAGGATGCCCTAGGTGCTGGTGACATTTCAGAGCCTTGATCCCTGAGGGGGCTGGAAGATACAGAGCTGACCCTATGGCCCTTGCTCCAGTCCCAGATGGATTTAGGCCACAGCCCACCCCCCTCCCCCGCCTGAGACAAGCCTCTCATTCCAAACAGCAGCAAAGAATCATTTTCTGGGGTTGGTCCTGAGATGGCATGAGGGCTGGGATTCCTGTTTGAAAATGCTGATTGGAGCAGGAGTGACGCAACTCTGGGCCCGGAGCTTTCCTCACTAAGCCTCAATGTCTGCATCTTTAAAATGGAGCCCATAATCCCTGCCTCCTTCATAGAACAGTTGTGGGGGGCTCCAGTGAGAAAAAGGAAGGGTTTCATAAACTGTGGGTTGTTGTGCAAGTGTGAAGGGCTCTGATGAGGGCATTAAGCCCTAGGGTGGGCACGGCGGGGGGGGGGGGGGGGGGGGGAGAGGCGCGGTTGGGGAGGGTGGGGGATGGAGCATGGAGGGGATTAGCTGGGTGAAGGGGCTGGTGGAACCAGGTGAGATCTGGCAATTTCATGGGCTGGAGAGAGCTGCTTGTGAATAGAGGCCGGCAGAGGAGACCCAGGGAACCCTCTGATGCCCTGGTTAATGCTGACAGATGGCTACGGAGCTGTGGGCACTGTCAGAATCAGCCCACATAAGGCAGAGACTCTCTTGCTTGTTTTATTCTTTAGTCTCAGGATGGAGGAAGACCAGCTTGAGAGGCCAGATCAGGGCGATTGTAAAGTGCTCAGAATTTGGAGTCATAAGAACTAATCTTGGCTTCATTGATCGCTAGCTGTTTGGCCTTAGGCAACTATTTTACCTCTCTGGGTCTCATTTTCTTCATCTGTAAAACAGGGGGAAGGGTAGAAATAACGCATCCTACAGGTGTGTGGGAAGGATCAAAGAAGCTAATTTTAGTACGCGCTACCAACATAGCCCATGCTAAGCTGCCTCACAGGCACTCTCATTAGTGGCATGGAGGCAAGTTGAGCCTCACCAACAACCTTTCCATTTCTGGTCAGACTAGTTTACAAAGAGGGGAAACCCTTTCCTAACAGATTTCCATGCATTTAAACGTGTACCAGGCACCTAATGTGCACCTGACTCGGTATGATGGGAAAGAGGACGGAAGCTTGACTACTAGTCAGATTCATACTTTGCCGATTGTGTGAGCTTGAGGGACTTTCTTCCCCAGTCTGTGTCAGTTTTCTCATCTTTAAAGAGCCATAATCTGGTTGCCTGGGTGGCTCAGTCAGTTAAGCATCCGACTTATGCTCAGGTCACGATCTCACAGTTTGTGAATTCAAGCTCCACATCGGGCTCTCTGCTGTCAGTGCAGAGCCCACTTTGGGTCCTCTGTCCTCCTCTTTCTCTGCCTCTCTCTCTCTCTCTCAAAATAAATAAACACTGAAAAAAAATTTAAATCCATAATCAGACAAAGATTATGGACCAGCATTAAAAAACATTAGAAGAATGGCTGATGGGGAAATTGACATCTGTTTGGAGCCTGGGTAACCCACAAATGTTATTTTCTAGAAACAAGGTGGGAAGAAAATCATAACTATCATCGGCTGGTGTCTATCTGCGTGTTTCTAGTGGTGGAAAGATTAATATTATGTGTCTTCTGACATGATGCAAAGTGAAGTAAATGATATCACCTCACATGTGTTCTCGCTAAACACGTTTAACCTGAATTATTCTAGCCCTTAGATCTAACTTCTGGTTTACAGGAAGTAAACCAGCACAAGGAAGTAACCAGAAACTGAGACACTGGAAGGAGGGAAATTCTATAGGGAAACTGATCTGAATGTTTCATAGGTCAGTAGCCAAAAAAAAAAAAAAAAAAGAGGGGGGGATCCATCATCTTAAACAACTTAATGCACATAATGATCTGATGCCATGTGTGGCCCTAAACTGGGTTCTGACCAATTGTAAAGAATTTGGGGGGGGTCAATTGGGGAGATTTGTATATGGGATATTAAAAGACCAGGTGCAGGATTCTCTGCGGAGAATCCCTTCCAAGACTCCATCTCTGGTTCTAGCATCCGCAGAGACCAGTAAGGCTGAAGAGGAGGGAGAAAAGTCTGTCCCAGTCTGATAGGGGGATGGGGTAAGGGCATGATGTGTGCGGGCCCAAGGAAGAGGGGGGACCCTCCAGCACAGGCAGAGGTGCAGTGGGGAGGGAGAGGAGCTAGAAGAGGAAAGGTTTCTAGGGACTTCAATCACTGAGGTGGTCCCCTGCAGCTGGAGAGGGGACCCTGTGTGTGTATGTGGCGAGGGCAGGGTGTGTGAGTGGATAGCGCCCCATTACCCCCAGCTCCGCCCTCAGAGCCTGCTGGGCTTCTTGCTCATTAGGGCGACATCTCCTCCTTAATAAAAAATACATGAATAAATAAATAATAACAGCCATAACCTAGCAGGAAACCGCTTTCCACTCTTTTCTGTTTCTCTAGCTCCTTCCTTCCAGGAGTTGTCCCGGGGGCTCCCAGGCTGGTCTGTCTGTAAATGCCTTTCCTCCCTTCCCCTAGTTCTATAGGCAGCCCTCCTTTCAGGAGGGGATTGGGGGTGGTGTTTTTAGGGTGACTGAACAGGCCTTCTGCGCCCCAGTTTGCTCCTGGAGAAACAGGGGATGAGAGAAGTCTGGAGAGAGGTCTTCTCTCTCAGCTTTCAGTAAGAAGGCAGCAAGAGCTGAGCCTTTAGGGCCAGGGCCAGCAGTGGTCACCAACACACAGCTACCCCAAGTCAGGGAGGGGTCAGGGACAGAGGGTGAAAGACGAACTGGAAGGTGGCACAAGTAGAGAGTTTCAGCGGCAAACAGGAGCTGGCATTTGCATAAGGTGGGGGAGGGGCCTTGACCCACACCCAAGTATCAAGAGAGATTACCTTCCTCAGAAGAAAAAAGAGTCACTTTTTTTCTCCTGCCAATCTCATGGTGATCCCTTTCTCTGTCCTTATGTGTCTCACACTCTCTGTCTCTGTTTGTTTCTTCACTGTCTTCTCTTCCACTTTTATCTCCTTCCTTACTGGGGTCGGTATGCCTTGGAGATGCTGGCCAGGAATGACCCACTCCTCAAAGCTACGGAGAAACAAGTCTGCCCCTAGACCTGGTGGTTCAGGACCATGGAGAGCATCCTGCATAGGTAAGGCCCTCTCCAAAAAGAATTGGATTGCCAGTAGAGGGTAGGAGAGCTGATGAGGTGGAAGTAAGGGAGAGATGGTGGACGAAAAGGCAGAGACAAAAGCGAGGCTCATTCCCAGCCTGGCCCTCCTAGGCTGGGTGACTCTGAACTGAGACTCAGAAATTTTGCTCCCCCGGATCAAAGGCCCCCGACTACCACATCAAGAAGAATTGGAGGAGGAAGGGTGGCCTGGGCTCTGGGGTGTGAGATTCAAGCATAGCTCTTACTGGGATGCTCTACCTTTGTATGTAGAATACAAAGCTAAACAAATGAATAGATTAGGGTTTGAGGTTGTTTTTTCAAATTTTTAATTGCAGTAAAGTATGTGTAAATTTAGCATCTTAACCATTTTTAAGTATACAGTTCAGTGATATTAAATACATTCAGATGATATATTTTTTTCAAAAGAATGGAGTTGCCCTTAGGCAGAAGTTGGGAGGCTGTGTAGGTTGTATTATGTGTACATAGGGATAGTTACAACCCCTACAGATGAGGGGGTGCCCAAGGGTAGGGGAAGCAGGAGGTATGGACCAGGACCAGAACCTATTAGGCCTGTTCCTTCTGGCAGCTGCAGGGTGGGCGTGAGGGGTCAGGCAGAGACTTCCCTGGCCCCAGCTCAGGACTAATGGGACCCAGGAGTCTCCTCTTCCCTCCAGCAGCTCCCTCTGGATGGAGCCAGGAGCCAGATTTCAGAAGCAGTCCAGATGTTCAGGGGAGATGCAGGGAAGTGGAGCAGATGGGGCTTGGGATTCCTGAGGGGGCTGAGGGGAGGAGGGCAGCAGCTGGAGGATGTGCTAGGACACGTGCTAGAGCTGAGGCTGGCTCCACCATGTGCCAGGGCATGTGCCACGTGGTGTACCTAGGATATGGGACTTGGGTAGAGCGCAGCCTAGGTCAGGGAGCCCTTGGTGCCTTCCCTATACTGGCTACTAAGATCTGTGTGAGCTGCCTCTAGCTGTGGCAAGGCCTGAGGGGTGAAACCTCTCTGCCACGTGCTGTGCCAGGGTACAGAAGTGAGGAAGACAGACCCTGCCCCTGCCTGTGGGGAGCTCAGCCTTTTCCTCCAATGTAGGACTTTGGCTTGGACCCGCGGGGCTCGCCCCTCCTCCTTGAGTCTGTAGTGGCCACTTCTTATGGACTCAGGAGGAAAGCCTTGCTAAGAGACCTGAGTGAGACCACCCAAGCTGTCCGTCACCTACCCCAGGAGCCCGCAGCTCATCTTCCCTCCCAGAGCCTTGGTCCCTGGCCCTGGCATCCCTGGTGGTCACTGCGGTTTCTGTGGATCTGGGTAAAGTGTGGACCAAGGCAAAGAGTTGAGAACTGGTGTTCGTTCCTGCCTGCCCTGAGAACTTGAGGGCCCAGCGGCTTTTCCCACCCACCCCCATTTTGCTGTATGTGTCTGCAGTCAACTCACCATCCTCATACCAGCCTGGTCATGACAATGGTCCTGAGCCCCATTTGGTAGATAAGCAAAATGAGGTGCAAAGAAGTAAAATCACTTGTTGAAGGCACACCTCTTCCACAGAGCCAGGATTTGAACCTAAGTTTGCACGCCTTTTTTTTTTTTTTTAAATCCCTCCTCTAGGCAAGAGAGTAACATTGCTGTGCACACTAACCATTTGTGTGGCTCTGGACAAATAAGTGTGTTTTCCTTGCTAGACCTCCATTTCTCTATTAATAAAATGAAAAGATGTAAATAGGGTTTTTTTTTTTGAAGAAGGGAGCCAGGGAGGACACACTGTGAACTGGTGGTACTCTGACTGAGGGCAAGGCAGGGACCAGTTTCCTACATCTGCCAGACCCTGGGGGCACCCCAGGGTGTCAAGATGCTCAGCAGGGGTGGGCTCCTCTATAGGCTTTAGTGATGGGGTTGGGGTGGAGTCTGGGGCAGGCCAGGCACTGAGACCAAACCCTGCCTGCTGGGGAGGGAGAGCAGAGGGAGGTCTGGGGTAGAGAGTAGGGCTGGCTGGGCAGGCCAGAGCCAAGCAGGCAGAGCCAGGCAGGCAGAGCAGAATGAAGCTCAAAGCTCTAGGGCTTTACAAATGGATTTTGCTGAAATGGAAATTTCCACCCATCCCTGAAATGAGCCTGGCAGTGAGGCCAGGTCTGGTGGGGCGGCAGCAGCTGGGGATGTGGACAGGGACAAAAGCCAAACTGTCAAAACTCCTCAGACCTACTCAACCCCTCCCCTTGCTACCCATGTTCCTCTCCCTCCACTCCTCTCCCCTGTTCAGGTCCTCTGGATCCTCAGAAATCTTCAGAATCCTCACACCTCTGTGTACCTTTCTCACTTTCTCCCTCAACCACTCTGTGCCCCTTACACCCCTGCGCCCCTGACACTCCCTCCCCCTCCCACTCGTCCTCACACTGCCTTTTCACCCCTCACACCCCTCATGCCTCTCCACCCTCCACGTCACACACCCACACACACCTGACACTCTCTCCACCTCCTACTTTATCCTCATACTGGCCTTTCACCCCTCGCCTCCTCTCCCCCTGCTTACCTTGGCTCGTACCACTCTCCCATACACCCTCTCCCGCACCTGACACACCCCTCGCCTCCTGTTTCACTCCTTACACTTCACTGCTCTGGGGCTCACACCCTTCACTCCTCATACACTTTTCCCCTCCACTCCTCACCCCTTCCTCATGCCACTTTCTGGAACCCTCTCCCGTTCCTGATACTCTGTCACCCCTGATTTCACTCCTCTCACCTACTTATTGCCCTCCATCAGTAACCATGAGGGCCAACTATCTCCTGGTGAAGAGCGGGGAACTACACTTGGGACTTCTAACTAAGCCCCACCTGCCTGAATAAGCCAGGAACTTACCTACTGTCTCTGAGATTCTATTTCCTCATCTGTAAAATGGGGCTAACAGCTTCCCCTGACTCTTGGGGCTGCTGTGTGACTGAGCAGGCCAAAGCTTGCCAGGCCCTTGACTCACACACAGGAAGTGCTCCATGGAAGTGTTGACCTTGTTTGTTGTCATTTTTGTAGTTAATTGATACTTTATGACAGGCCCTTTGCCAGACAGTGCTGGTGGGAGTGTGTGTGTGTGGGGGTGTATGTGCAATGTCAGAAGAGGTGGTGAAAGTCCCCTGAGGAGAGGAGTCAGGAATGAATCTGATCAAGCAGGTCCCCAAGGCCCGAGTAATGGTATAAGTGCTAACTAGACTACTAGGAAACATGAGCAGCGGCCAGCCTTAAAGAGGTGTCCGCTAACACGTGGCAGTGGGGTGGGGACTCCCTCCCCAGCACCCACCTCCAGACGAACTACACCTGGACACTCCAACCCGGGCATGCTTTCCTCCCTGGGCCGCTGCACTGGGGTGTGGAGGGCGGGGAGGGAGAGGGGATGCTGCCTTCCCATCACCCAAGAAGCTCTCACCAGAATTGAGAGGAAGAGGACAGGGGACTGTCTGGGATGGGAAGGGTCTCTGGAGGGTCCCCCTCCTGGGGGGGGGTGAAGAAAATGGGGGAACTGCCAACGGAGGAGGCAGGAGAGATGTGGGGCTTGGCTTGCTTTGCCTTCTTTTGTGGAACTTGTCGTTCCATGCCCTTAAGGCCTAGGTGGGAATGGGCCGCTGGCCCGGCCCATCACAAAGTCATGATGCCAGGAGAGTCTGGGACCCCCGTGGCTGCAGCGAATGAGTGTCTTCTACCCAGCAGAGAAGGCAAGGGACAAGTTTTTGGGGCAGCACTCAGTGAGGAAGGTCCTGAGGGCTAGATGAATGGGGACTACCAGTCAGAGAGCCAGCCCCAGGACCCAGTGTGAGCCTGAGAGGGAGGGCAAGAGGGGAATCTAGCCAGAGATGGGAGTCTGGAGGCATGCAGGGGCATGTGTGGAGGGGCTCCCCCAGGGCAGGGGCCACGGAGCACAGCCACATGCCCTCCTCCTCTAATCACATGTTGGTGTGTTACTCATTATTAATTAAATAGGAGCTCCGAGTTGCTCCAGACTTCCTTCCGTGTCAGTCCCAAGTGCTGGGCACCAGGCTGTGAGCCTAGGCTGAGTGGGACCACTGGGTGGAGAGAAAGGGCTGGAGATGGGGTTAGAGGTGGTAGGTGAAGGGGGAAACACAGGGACAGTCTTTGTCCGTTTCCATGACAAGTGACCCTGGGTCTGGGGTCTGGGGAATGAGGCAAGGGACAGAAACAAGGAGCCTGCACATTGGGGAGCTGAGGAAGGGTGGAGAGTTGTCAAGGCCAGAGGAGGTGTGGAGAGGCCAGGGGTGGGCTGCCTCTCCAGTAAAGGCAACACGTGGCTGCACCAAGGGGGGTTGCCTGTGAGCGAGGCCACACAGGCTCTGCGCTTGCAGGCTTCTTCCTCTGAAACTGGGTCTGTGTCGCTGTCAGAACACCCAGTGCTGCAGGGGAGGGGAGGAAGCACGGTGGATTGAATTACCTTTCAAGTCTAAAGCCTGGATTCCTCTGGGCCTTGCAGGTGGGCGTGTGCACACATTCCCCAGAGCATTGTGGGATGCTGGCTGTCACTAGGGATCCGGGAGGCTCACTCCAGCTCCTTCAGTTATAGTTTCTTTCCCACAGGCAAGGAAAAAGAGGGGCCTATTACCCTGGGGGCAGGCAGAGTCAAGGAAAAGGGGGGGGGGTGGATATCTGACCCAGCCCCAGTCTGCAGACCCTCAGACATGACTGGGAAGACTTGGTTCAAACCCTGATTCTGCCTTGTTCTAGCCACATGTGACCTTGGCATATGACTTAGGCTCCCTGGTTTCCTCACCTAAAATGAGGGTAATAATAATGATAACAGTGGCATGAGCCAGCCAGACTATGTGCCAAGCACTGTGCTAAGCACTTGCTTTCTTTATATCCTCACACGGCCCTAGAGGGTAGGTACTATTGATCGCCCCAGTTTACAGATGAGGCTCAGAGATGCTAAGTGATTTTCCTACGGTCACACAGCTGGTAAATGACAAGGTTGGGACTCTGATCTCAGAGCCTTACCCTGAATGATATATGGTACCCACATCTCAGGGTCTCTGTGAAGAGTAAATGAGATAATATACATAAAGAAGTATTTAGCCCAGTGTCTGGTACACAGTGAGTGCTCAAGAAACAATATTAGTGTTTGTATGTCTGTATTTGCATAGGTGCTCTGAGGTTTCCTTCTGTGCTCCTTAGATGGCAGGGGGCTGAGGGGAGGACGGGAAAGCTGGTTGTAGGGTTGGGGGCTGGGAAGGGAGTGGCAGGGAGGCTGTGGTCCAGGGTGCAGATGGGCAGAGGTGGGAAGGGAGGGCTGGGTGCAAAAAGCAGAGGAGGGCGGGGCAAGCAGAGTAGAGGAAAAGGAAGTGAGTGACTATGTATTTACTGAAAGATTTTGCTCCGGCGATCGCCTCATTGGCCAGACATCTGGTTTTCCTGGACATCCCCAGGGAATGTAAGTCAGACAGCATTACTTCAGCAGCTCCAATGCCATCCACCCCAGGCTCGCTTGCACTGGCTGGCTCACAGGGCTCAGGACGCTTCCCTCCAGAATGCAGCCAAGGCCAAGAGGGTAGTGGGTCTGCCCCTGGAGCTCACTGGCTGGGGGTAAGAATCCCTTCCAGTTGCTGGTCACTCTCCTCTTACCTGCTCAGAGCTACAAACAATGGGGTTTGACTCTTCCACACATCCACCTCCCCATCCTGACCCTCCCTCCTAGGTATGGGGGTGAGAGGTTGTTAGGAGCTGAAGAGGCACTGAGTAAGCACCCTCTTCCACCCCTTTCCCCTCCTTAGTCACCTGGAGAGGAGATTCAATGGAGGGAGGCCCACTCGGCAGCTGCTCCGGGCACCCATCTCTACGGGGCGCTAAAGCTTCAGTGGTCACTTAACGAGTTGGAGAAAAGGGTATTTAAAAAAGAGTATTTACTAGGTTTGCGCCTCGGAGTGGGGGGCGGGGGTTAGCAGGAACGCTTCCATAAGCTGCCAGGCACAGAGGTGAGATTCCCGTGGAGGGCTCAGATCAGGACAATTGTTCATTAAAGTCCTTTAGGAGAACGGGGGACCTGGAGAACCAAAGGGGTTCGGTGTAGCTCGGTGCAACTGGCAAGGTTAGGACCAGAGCGGCACTGTTTTGGCTGACGGAAGAGAGGCTGAGTGCTGCAGCCTGCAGCCCGGGGGGTAGTGGGGGCTTTCTGCCCAGTCCCTACACAGCCTCTCTTCCAAATAAATATTGAACAAATATTGAAAGAATGTTGTTTGGAAGAGGCACCAAATTATTAGCATGCCCTTGGCTCTTATATTTGTTAGTCCAATCCTGTGGCAGAAGTACCATAATGATGGCTTTAATGATTCCCTTCCTGTCATGGGCCCTGACTGCATCTATTCAATCATTTATTCATTCCTTCAGGCACTCATTCAACAGATATTTCTGAGCACCTACTGTGTGCCAGGCACTGTTCCAGGCACCGGGGATACACAGCAAACTGCTTCCTGTCTCCCATTTGTCAGCACCCCGTGTGCGATTGAACCAGCAGAGATCTAGAGTCTTTCCTGTGCCTAGACTGGGATTGGAGTGGGGGTGGGGATCGGAAGAGGTTTCAGGCTTGAGCTCTGTCCCAGGAGAAAGTCATCCCCATGGGGGACACGGAACCGCAGTAGGGGTATCTTTTTTGTGCCTTTCCCTAGTCCAGCACCAGCTTTTCATGCCCTCAGGGCGTGGTGTGTGCTTATAAATACATGCAGTGTTCAGGAAGGGGTGTGTGTGTGTGTGTGTGTGTGTGTGTGTGTGTGTGTGTGTGTGTGTGTCTCCCTGAGCAGAGCTCCGGTGTGGGCAGCTGGAGTGGGGAGGGGGTGCTAGAGGGAAAGAGCAGAGGATGCCAGGCTCCTCCCCCAGCCCGTACAGTAGACCCCTCCAGGGCCTCTCTGCTGGTGTCACCACCTCTAGGAAGGGAGCAACCAAACTGGGACGAAGTCAGCAGTAGTTTCTCTCGGTCACCGCAGGAGAGGACCTGCAGGAAGGCCAAGAGGCAGGAGGGACCCTAGGGCTTGAAAGGCATCCTTCCTGGGAAATCTAAGACATTCCTAGAGCACATGCTCCCCTCCCCCACCGTTACCACTGAGATTGCTCCATTTAGCTGTCTGGGCTTCTGGGCATTATTCCAATATTGCAAGGCATGGAGGGGCCCCAGTCCCGGTAGCCCTCTCCCCCACATCTTACACGGGTCGGAGGAAGAGGAGCAGGAAATCCCTGGAGTCAGATGTTCTACTCCTCAAGACTGTAGCCCTGACCTGGACACCGCCCCCCCCCACTCCTGACCCCTAAAGTCAGAAACAAATGAGAGTCTTTCCAAAGAGACTTTGGGGAAAGCAGCGAACCCCCTCCACCCCAACCCTGGGTCCTGGGCCAGGGCTGCCACAGCAGAGGAAGGTTGGGGGAGGCAGAAGATGTATTGAGGGGGAACCTGGCGGCTGGGGCTCACGTGCCAAAAAGGGGAAAGCTATGTCTGCACAGGCATCCCCCCACCACACTGTCTGACAGAATGAGCTGCATCCTTGCGTCTCTATTTTTAGCCAGAACTGGAAGGAAAGGAAGTTCGGGGGCCAAGCCACCATCCCCAGCTCCTGCTGCCAGCACCCATAGCACGTGGTGCAGGGGGAGGGGGGCAGGAGGAGCCCTGGCTCCTCAGGGGGGCGGGATGGTACTCCCTCCCACCTGCCAGCACAGGTGCAGGGCCTGATGGATAGGATGAGACGACATACTCTGGATTGGGGCTGGGCAGGAAGTGCTGCCTCCTCTCTGTGCCTAAGCACTGGCGCTGTACTAGGTCTACCTGGCATAGTAGAATCTCCTGAAAGAGGAGTTAGGTAGCTCTGTGAGGCTTTCTGTTGTGGGCTCCGTGAGTGCAGCCCCTCCCCCCCACACTTCCTCCTTCAAGATTTAAACATCTTGACCTCTGTTACTTTTTCTCAGTAGGAGACTGGTATGAGGCACCAGCCCTTAGTCTCTCCTCCACCCACCCAGCAGCAGAGCTGGGGGGCAAAGGGGGTGGAATTTTTCAGTGTTCATACTTCCCAGCAGTAGAGGGACTCCCTGCCTTAAACTGCACAGCTGCTATGGTCCCTACCTGGGGGTTAGGGAAAGCCAGTTTGGGCGGCAGTACAGTTGTGAGAGCTTGGACTCTGCAGTCAGATGTGAGATCAAATCCTGACTCCTCCACCTACTAGCTGTGTGATTGAGGAAGTGGCTGAACCTCTCTGGATCTCTGTTTCCTTGTCTGCAAAATAGGGATATTTATAGTATCTGCCCCCAGAGGATTGCTGAAGATTAAATGAGATAATGTGAGAAAATACACATAGTATGTACTTAACTATTAGTTAATGAAATTTTTTTTAATTTACCTATCTTTGGGGGGGAGGGGGAAGGAAGGGCAGACAGAGAGGGAGACAGAGAATCCCCAAGCAGGCTCTGTGCTCTGTCAGCAGAGAGCCTGACATAGGGCTCGAACCCACGAACCATGAGATCAAGACCCGAGCCAGAATCAAGAGTCGGATGCCTAACTGAGTGAGCCACCCAGGTGCCTCTAGTTAATGAAAACTTAAAAGCAGAGCCCGGTCCTGGGTCTGAACCCCCCTGTGTGGCTGATCTCAGGCCCATGTTGCAGTTATTACCTCTCAGATCTGGCTGGCTTTGTTCACCCTACCACTGCCCCCACCCCCAAAGTCCCAAATCTCCGACTCCCAGGCAGAAAACAAATGTATAGACCACCCTCAACCTGCAGAGCTAGAAAAATTCTTCCCTCCAGCCACCAGCTGCAGTTCCTAAGGCTCCCACCCCCACCATCCCCCTTGCCCCCAAGCTCAAGGTGCACACAGAGAAACATGGAGGAGGAATGGCCTGCGGCACCTTGTCGAGGGTCGGGCTGGGGAGAGAAGGTTGCAGTGTATCTCAGACAAGACTGTCACGGGAAGAAAGCAGAAAGGAAAGAATGAAGACTCTACACAAATACAGAGTAAGAGTTTCTGTGGGTGGTAAATGCTTTGGAGGAACAGCTGAGTGAGGTACACAGACAAACGTTAGGGGTCCATGAACCTTCGGAAAGTGTATTCCAAGAGAGGCTCTGTAGCCTTCTGCAGATTTTCCAAGGGATCCGGGACCCCAAATCGGCTACGAACCACTCTGGACTCCGGCCCAGAAGTCAAGAGATCTGGGCATTAAATCTTGTGTGCCTTTCTCATGCCTCAACCAGCAACCTTCCTCCTCAGTTTCCCCACCTGCTCCATGAGGAGGTTAGACCAGCTGAGGTCTGTGGCCCAGGTGGGGCATTCCAGGATTCTGTGAAATCCAATGAGCAGTGACAGAGAGAATAACCAAAACTGAGCCTTGGGAGGCAGGTTCCCAGGAAAGTGAGAGGGAGCCCTATCCCACCCCTTCCCAGAAGCTGACTTGGTCCATCAGCCAACATGTCAGCCAGCCAGCCGACAGAAACTGAGCTGCATCCCTCCACCAACCAGGGAGGCTGTTGCCATGGCAACTTCATATTTATCCACTTTAGCTCCTAATTAAGGGGAAAAGCATATAACATATTGGATGTCAAGGAGGCTTTGTGAGCCTCAATTTAGCAGCCGTGCCTGGATGTCAACCTCAAGCGTGATTGCTGTTAATCACCTTCCAAATTACCTAGACAGGTCACAAAGGGAAAGGTCTCCAGCAGTGGGGGGCAGCTGGGCCCAGGGGAGATGAGGTGGGAGGGAGGGCAGGAGGCGAGAGCTGTTCAGTATCATGACCTAGGGGGCTGCTGTGTGAATCTTGGCTCTTACGCTGAGTGATGATCAGTTCTGTGGAGACAGGGCCTAGGGCTGCTCCTAATGACCCTGAGTCAGGGATCTCTACCCTGGGGACTCACAGACCAAGGCCGTTGGTCTGAAGAGAAGGACTGACCGACTGATGAACCAAGAAGCATGTAAGGACCATCTGGTGGCCTCTGATGTCAGAAGGAAGATTGACAGATGACCAAGGCTGGTGGGTGCGGGCTGACCTGGTAGTTGGTGGGTGGATGACTAACAAATGGCAGATGGAAAATCCAACGGCGAGCCGTGCCTGGGTGACTGGATTCACCAGCGCATCTTGATCTCTGAAAGGAACGCCTGGGCTCTCTACCCCAACTCGGGACCCAGGCATTCTGAGGTGCCGGTTTGAGCGAGCCCTGGTGGTGCTTCTCGCCTGCCATCTGAGCTGTGGCCAGAGCCACATTGCTGGGAGAAGCTTCAGCAGGTCCCTGGGAACGTGGGACACAGGGAGTGGAGATTAATAGAGAAAGGTTAGGAATGGGGACACCGAGAGGAGGGCATCAGTAGAATGGTTGAGAGCATGAGTTGGGGGGGTCAGACGGGCCTAGGCTAGATTTTCAGCTTGGCTACTTACACCTGCGTGACTTTGATCAAGTCACCTCACCTCTCTATGCTGTGGTTCGTCTCATCTCTCAGATGGGAATGATGATACTTCATACCTCATGGGACTTTATGAGATTTTCACAAGATGTAAGGAGCGGTAGTACCATGCCAGGCACGTGGAAGCCTCAATAGCTATTTAGACATTATTAGCAAAAGTGACAGCCCTGGAAAAGAGAGGTAGGCACATGGTGACTGAAGCCTGGGCCTGAAGGCCGGTAAAGGAGCACTTACCTTCTGTCCACTTTTGGTCAAGGCTCTAAGAGAAAGAAGTCACAGAAGAGAACCTTGATGAAGGTAGGGGACAGGCTGGGGGCTGAGTGAGGGCGTGAGGACAGTTGGAACCTGCTGGGCCTGTGTATGATGTTTGTGGGAGATGGACAGCTTTGTACTCAGTCTTGGTGTCACCTAAGGGCCAGAAAGGAGTTTAGTGCAGCCTGGGAGATAATTAGAAGTACTGGGAGATCCTGGGTGGCTCAGTCAGTTAAACATCCAACTTCAGCTCGGGTCATGATCTTGTGGTTTGTGAGTTCGAGCCCCGCGTTAGGCTTGCTGCTGTCAGCACGGAGCTCACTTTGGATCTTCTGTCGCCCTCTCTCTGCTCCTCCCCTGCTGGCTCTCTCTCTCTCACAAAAACAAATAAAACATTAAAAAAAAGAGAGAGAGAGAATTACCTGGGATGACTCTACAAGATCTATTGTCTGGGTTCACCCCACATTTCCTGAATGAGAATCTCAGGGGCGGAGCCTAGGAAACTGGCTTTAAAAAAAAAAACTCCCAGGAAGATCTGAAGCCAACCAGATCTGGGACTTCCGGTTGTGGAGGCCACAGTGGGTCAGAGCTGGTCAGAGCTGGAAGAAGGAGTGAATAAACCCTCCCTCAGTCACTTCACCATTTACGTAGAGTATCAGGGTTCTGCTAAAAATTATATTCAAAAAGAAAAAATTCCGCAGCTAAGAAGTTTGGAAAACATGTATTACAGTAATAATAATAATTACAGCTAACATTTATGGATCGTTGACTGGGAGCCAGGCACTATCTCAGTACTTCACATGGATTAGCTCTTTTAATCTTCTCAATTGCAATTGAGGTATATCATCTCATTTATACGGATGAGGAAACTGAGGTTCAAAGGGGTATGTCAAAGGGCGCACAGTTTGTTAGTGGTGGATCCAGGATTTAAATCTGGGTGGTCTGAATCCATGCCAGGGCTACCTTCCCATTCTATAGCTGAGAAAACACAAGTGCCAGAGAGGTGAAGTGACCTCCCAAGTTCCCCCAGCGAGTTAGAGGCCGAGGAGGGATTAGAACCCAGGACCTCTTCTCTTCCTTCTGTGCTTCATCCCCACTCTTGAGACAAATTTTGCAGAGAAAAGTTAAGGACAGGCTGGCCTGAGGGAAAGGATCTTAACTCTGTCCCCCCCTATAGGCAGAGACCTGGAAATAGCAGGTGGAGTGGACAGATGTTGGAAGGTTCCTGACTTGGAGGAGAAGGAGAAGCTTGGGACATGATGACCATGGACCCTGGCAGCCTTGCCGGTCTGGTAGGAGGAGTTGCCGTGCCCTGGTTTCCGCAGATGTGGGCTGCAGCCGTCCTGCTCAATGGGAGGCTATTAAGGGAAAACGCTTTGCAAGGAGCTGAGCAGCTGGGAGCGGAGATCGTCAGAGCCTTGAATGGGGGGCTTTGTCCCCTCAGGGGACTGGCGGGTGCTCGCTCTCGTGGTCTGTGTCTGGAAGACTGGCTGGTCGAGAGGCCAAGGGCGGTCACTCCCAAGAAGGCTCCGTTCCCTCCCATGTCCTGCCCCAGGTTCTTTCCCCTAGCACTGTCCCATATCCAGGGCGGCCAGGCGGTTAAGCGCACGGGCCCTGGGGACCGACAGCAGGGCCACTTTCTGTAGGTGTGGAAACGTGGGTGTGTTGCTGAAAATCCCAGTTTCCTCATTTGTAAAATGGAACTGATAAGTGTATCTCTGTATAATGTCGTTAGGAAAATCGAGCAAGAACAGAGGCAATGCTTTAGTCGTGCTGGCTCTTGCGCACATTCTCCCCAGCTGAGATCTTCCTCCTCCTGGCTTCTGTCCGTCCGGGTGTGAACTCCTCTCCCAGGTTCCCGCCTCGCCTCCCCAGCTCTCAGCAGCCAGGCAGGGGCTCTGGCTGGCTTTCTTTACTGAGAGGGAGACTGTATGTAAAAGAGAGGGGGAAACATCAGGTCGGGTCCAATCTCGGAAGGAAGAGCACGGAGGACAAAACGCAAACTCCAGCCTGTGGTACGTGATCGCCTCCAACCCCGCTACCACTCTGGATATTCCTGAAGCCTTCCCTCTGCCTGTTCTCTCCTCCCCAGGCCTTCGCCAGGTCTGTGTCCTCTGCCTGGGAAGTTCTTTCCCCAGCTCCCTCCTACCTGCCCTCTAACCTGTAGATTAGACAATCCTGCTTTACATGAGCGTATTCGGTGTGCCTCCAGCTCTCGTGCTAAAAAGCACCCTGCCCCCTATCCTCTAGACCATGAGCTCGGTGAGGGTAGGGTCTTCTATCTGTTTACTCATCTCCCAGCCTGGAGCATGGGGCCTGATCCAGAATAGTCAATCTATAAATACTTGTTAGAAGAAGGTGTGAATGACTGAATACATGAATAACTGGATTGGCTCGGGCTGCAAGGCGGGGGCCCAGTGTCTGGTAGGGTGACGAGAAAGAGGAAAAGGTGCTCTAGACACGACTATAAACAATGTCAAACATCCCCTCCCCAGGAGAAGGACCCAAGCTGACCTCCTCTCTTGGGACCCAGCCTTGAAATTAGGCCGCCACCGTCTATAGCCTTATCCTTATAGGCAGTATTTACTAAGGACCTACTGTCTGCTAAGTGTGCAACATTTTATACACGCATTTATTGTGTGCTCCCTCATTTTAAAAGCAGCTTTGTGAGATAGGAACCATAATTATCTTCACTGCACAAAATGGAAAACTGAGGGCCAGGGAAGTGGAGACACCCTGCCCAGGGTCACACGGCTAGCAAATGGTAGGGCTGGAAGTGCCATTAGCACCCAGGCACGTCTTTTCGATCCTAGAACTGGAGCTCTTCACCACTAGACCATCTTGCCTTCCCTGGGAGATGGAGCGGAAGTCACCCTCCCACTTCTCAGGAAGTGGAAGTTGCTGGGAAACGAAGCTGGAGAAAGTTCAGACCAAACGTTCGGTTAGTGTTTAGTGAGCAACCACAGTGCACTGGGCCCGGCAGGAAATGCAGAATTGGCGGCCAGCCCGGCCAGCCAGCTCCCCATCTGAGCAGACAGACAGACAGACCCCAGGAAGAGGGGCGGGTGATGATAGCCGGTTTGGGGGGGTGCCAGCCCATGTGGTGGCAACAGCTGGCATTCGTCACCAGCAGCTCGAGGGTGGATGGTGGTGGGCCCCGAGAACAGGGCACAGGTACACAGAGTTGTTCTTGGAGGGGCTATTTGGAAGGCTTTGCACATTGGAGGCTTAATCACTCGGCATTTGCGGAGCTCAGATGGTGGCTTCTTGGCACTCAAGGCACCGACAGGGGTGACTTCTATGCCCATCCCCAGAGAGGAAGTTTTTCTGCTTCTTAGGGCTCAGCAGAGCACTCTAACTTGCTCATTGTCTCCCAGCGGCTGCAGGATTCCAAGCTTTCACTGTACCCTTCTCTCCTGCCGGATGTAAATGTCATACTTTTAGCAGAGCGCAGAGCCCCTCATTCTGCGGGAGACCCTGGGGGCTGCTCTCCCCGATTGTCCAGTGGGCTGGAAGTAGGCAGCCCATTAGGCTCAGCCTTCGGCCGTGTAGAAATTACCCAGCGAGGTGTGAGGAGCGGCAGTGGTGGGGCCTCTCTGCAGAGTGCTAATTTCTCTCCATTCCTCAGGAGAAGCGTGGCTCCTCAGCTGGGGGTACTGTCACACCCCTACTCAAGTCCCAGTGTCATCAGGTTGAGAGGTGAATACAGCAGAAAGGGCCCAGACTCCTGCATTCAGAGCTGGAGCGTTCTGAGAAACAGGAGGCACCGCCCTAACGTTCTCATGGTTTGGTGGCCTTGGCTCAAGATGGCAGCCTTCTAACTCACATGCAGCTTTGTCTGGTGCCACAGGACTAAGCCAGGGGCCAGGTGTAGTGCCAGGGTGAGGGGCCGGCACCAGGTGCAGCTAGGAGGTTAATGTGGGTTGGAGGAAGGGCTGGGTCAGATGAGAGGTAAGGACTGGAAAGGCAGATGAGAGGTGGGATGGGGACCACCGCTCCCCAGCAGTGGAGACTTATGAGGATGCACAGAGGCAGGGATGGGGGAGGGGGGAGGTTAGGAAGAGACTGATAATGGAGGTAGGTGAGGACTGGAGTTGAAAATGGGACTGGGATTATTGCTGTTAGGGTAAGAATTTGAGGTGGACTCCGGCTTGATTTTGATACCAGGGAATGGGATCGGGGGCGAAGTTGTAGTTGGGATGGGGGTTGGTGTCAGGGTTGGAGATGAGGTAAGGTTCAATTGGTCTGCTGTTTTTGTGGGAGCTGAGGTCAGGTGAGACAACATTTAGCTCAGAATCACATCAGGAAAGGGGCACCTGGGTGGCTCAGTTGAGCATTTGACTGTGACTCAGGTCATGATCTCACAGTTCTTGAGTTTGAGCCATACATTGGGCTCTGTGCTGACAGTTTAGAGCCTGGAGCCTGCTTCAGATTCTGTGTCTCCCTCTCTCTTTCTGCCCCTCCCCTACTCAGGCTCTGTCTTTCTCTCTCTTTCTCAAAACTAAATAAACATTTAAAAAAATTTTTTTAAATAAAAAGAATTATATTGGGAAAGGGTGAGAACCAAGTTTTCTCTTCACTGACCAGTATGTGCACTTTCTCAGTAGGTGGAAAACCCAACGTGGGACAACCGGGGCTGTCTTAGAGCTCACCTGCTACTGACCACCTGTCTCAACTACTTACCTCCACCTTCCCACCCTTATCCTCTTCTCCTTCAGTTCCCACTTCTTGCTGTTGGGCAGAGGCAAGGCTCATGTATTGTCTCCTTCCTGATCACAGCGGATAGGGCTGAGGACCGCACTGTGTCCTTTTTCAGGCAGCTGCTTTATTGCAGAGTCTTGCAGCTTCGAGAACTGAGCAAGACCCAAGGCATTGTGGGTAGGGCTCCATCAGCTGGGCTCTCATCCTAGGGGTGAGTGGGGACATGGAGCACCCCCTCCCACTCCTTCCTGGCCCTTGCCAGGGCCCTGACCTCTCTCTTCCTTTCTGCAGAGGTCCCAGCCCCTGCATGCCCCTTCTCGCTTCTCAGGGTGACAACCTGACATCCTCTGGCACTCAGTGCTGGGGTCAGGCTTTTAAAGCTGTCATTGGGGAGACCATGGCCCCTCTCCTACTCCTTCCCCTGCCCCAGTGTCCCTTCATGCAGAAACAGGCATCAGGGCATGAAACAGAGGACGACTGTGGCACTGTGCTGCCTTTTAAATGCAGGCAATTAGTGGCTAAATAAAATATAGAACAAGCGTCTATGCCTGCTTCTGGCAGGAGGAGCTCACGGAAAGCTGCCTGGATTAGGGACCCCAGGAATGGACCGGGGAACAGAAGGCAACGATCCCAATCTCCTACTCTGGAGCTTTTTGCTGGGACAAAGTCACAGAGGAGAGGGGCTCATAGATTCCTAATAGACTCGTCCACCTCCTTAGAGGGTTAAGGAGTGTGGGGGAGCTGTGGGGGTCTTGAGGGAGCCAAGAGAGAGGCCTGCAGAATAGCAAGAGGCAGAGGACAGTGGCTTTGGTGCATGACAAACCTGGATTTGCACCCTGGCTCTGCACTTACCGGCTGTGTGACAGGGGCATGCTGCTCCCCTTTCCAGGCCTCAGTTGCCTTAGCTGTAAAATGGCAATGATGATAGTCGTACCAGCCTCTCCATGATATTGCTAGATTTAAATAAGTAATAAATGCTCCACATTCCCCAAAAAGAGGCCCCCCAAAAGGGAGTGAGGCTGCAGCCAGAAACAGCTAGAGATCCTGCTGAGAGGTTACGCATGGGTGGAAGGCTAGGCCCTGGAAGGGAACTGGGAGCCTAGGGAAAGCTGAGCCGATTTCACTCCCAGGCCCTTTCCTCACCAATGCCCCCTCAGGTGTTCTAGAGAGCAACAGGTGGTTAGACTGAGACCTTTAGAGTGGAAAGAGGAAGAACTTAGTCCTGGCCGCTGTGTAAACTCCCCATTTAATCTTCCCCCCATTACCATCCTACTGGGTTGTCATGTATAGATAACCACCTTGCATAACTTGCTTAACGTCCTGGAGCCTCAGTTTCCCCTGCAGTGTGGCTTTCACAGCAACATGTTCCTCGACCCTGGGGCTCTATAACAAACGCACTATCCTCGCAGAATTCTGGCACCTTCTTGCCTTCACCCACTGGTCTCTCCCATACTGCTCCCATGCTGAGCAGAGCCCTCACCGGGGTGCTTCTCGGGGGATGGGGGGGCAGGGTCATGAAGCAGCTCGGCAGATGGCAGCTGGGGAGACAGAAGAGACTGGGCCAGGAGCTGGGACGGCCAGTCACTTGGCTCCTGCTCCCACGTGGACCCCCATCCTAAAGCTCCAGCTCAGCCCTTTTCTTTAAATAAAAGCAATGACGTCATCCTTGTTCTTAGCTGCTGAGCTAGAAGGAGGTGATCTGAGATACTGCGGAGGGGAAGCAAGAGATGCTGAGGCTGGGGGTGGGGAACCCGAGGGGCAGATAAAGGACAGATACCAAGTCGCCCCTGGGAGCACCTGTATGTGTGTGTGTCTCAGGGTCCACCCACATGTATGTGGTGGGCAGACTGTAGAATCACAAAATGTTACAGCAGAGATGTAACCTCGTGGTACTGCTAGAAAAGCAGAGGCTTATGGATTATGTGGTGGAGGTAGACAGATCCAGGCAAGGCTCTTTACGTTTCTGAGTCTCAGTTTTCTCATCTGTAAAATGGAAGTAACACTGAGGTTGGCCTTGGAAGCATTTTGGATTAAAAGGGATAGGGGAGGACCGGGGGTGAAAGGATTAAAAGGGGAGGCTCCAGGGAGCCCCATCCCATGGCCTTTTACCACTTCCATGTTCCTGATCCATTCCGTAGCGCCTTTACTCACATTCACCATCCCCTGGATTAGCCAATGTCCTGTAACTCTAGCCCAGGCCCCCTCCATCCCTGGCACCTACACGCCTGGCACATAGTAGGTACTCAAATAGTGGCTATCATGAATATGATTGGGCAGAAACGATGCTGTCAGCAAAAGATGGCTGGGCTGGCATCAGGAGGCCTCCCCTGGGATCAGCCCAATCCTTCCCAGTAGAACTACTGGGTCTGGGCTCTGCTGGGCAAGGGGCTATGTGGCCCTCACTGTCTCTTTGGACTCAACTGTCGGCAGCTCCCCTCCGGTCCCAGGGGGGCTGGGAACCATTTCTGCTCCTCCTCTCTGGGTACAGTCCTGGGTTATTTTCCTTGAACATCTCCGAAGCTTCCCCTCAGGTTTTGCTTGGGCTCCTGGCAGCATCTGAGCTCTCATTCCTGGGTGACAGCTCCTGTTCCTTCTTGGGGTCTCTTTTCCTCCCCACCCCCACTTGCATGCCTCCCCATCCTTTTGATCATCTGCTCCCTTCTCTGTGCATTCCCTCCTCAGTCCCTCTTTCTTTCTCTTGTTTTGGTCTCTTGGATGTCTGTCTCTATTCCATCTCTATGCCTGCTTCTTCCCTGTTTTCCTGCTCTGTCCCTGTCAATGATATTAACTCTCTTGCCGTCTCTCTCTGCCAATTGCAATATCTTTCTCCATCCCTAAACCGTGTGCCCATCCTTGAGCAAAGGCCCAAGGGGCCAGGTCAGGCCAGTTACCCAGAAGGGAAGGGCCCCCCACCGGCCCTCTTCCCAGCCCGTGTGGGGTGCAGCCCTGGCTCTCTCTGCTTCCTGAGCACGGGTGTGTGTGGGCCGAGGGCAGAAGGCCCATCCTGCCTGTCATCTGGAGAGACGTGTGTGCAAATGTTAGCTCTATGGCTCTGATTCAGCTCCCGGGCGGCTGGCTGCGGAACACGATGACGGAAGGGGGTGATGGGGACCCAGAAAAGGGAGCTGAGCTCAAGATGGAGTGCTGGGACTTTCACAGAGGACCCGGGCTGCCTAGAAAGGACCCTGGGTGGGATCATGGAACGAGGAGGTGGAGGTCACAGGATGCAGTGATGTGGACTGGATGGGCAAATGGGAAGAGTTTCAGTGAAGGGCGGGGATAGAAGGGGTCATTGGGCAGGATGAAGGGAACTGTGGGTGAGATGGAGGGGGCCTGGGAAAGACTTACAGGATGTTGGCTAAGGGTCCAAGGGATGGTGAATGTGGGTAAAGGGGCTACGGAATGGATCAGGAACATGGAAGCGGTGAAGGCCATGGGATGGGGCCCCCTGGGGCCTCCCTTGCCTCTCCCTCACTCATCTCGCCGTCGGTACCCCCTGCCCGGCCTCCCTGCCTCTGTTGCTCCTTTGCTGCTTCTAGCCCTTCCCCTCTCAGTCTCTAGGCTTGTCCATCTCTCCTCTCCCCCGAGCAGTTTTGAGTTGCTAACTACCCTTTCCATTTAGGACATTCCCCTAGTGGTCCCCTCATCACTTTGGTCTGGTCCTGAGGGTGGACAAACTGTATTTCAGGGTTGACCCTGCAGAGACCTGTCTCTCTGGTCCAGAAAGAAGTGTCCTGGTCTAGTGGAATCCGCAGATGGCCTGAGGAGCCTGTGGTAGCTCCTGAACCTGGGGTCTGTGAGCTGGGTGTTCTGCTGGTGAGGACCGGAGCAGGGACGGAGCCTCTAGCACATTCTAGTGAGCACTGCCGGAATCTCGGTAGGTGCCCAGGGCCTGTGTGTGTCCAGGCCACAGATAGTACATGCGGTCAACTTAAGGCCAAATTCGCCAGCCACTTCTCTTCCCCAGGACCTTCATCCCATGTCTGTATCCACGGGGGCCCAGTGGGGGCCACTACTATCTAGGAGTTTGGAGAGAGAAGGCCAATTTCAAAATATGTCATAATGAGGATAGTAATATTGGCAAAATTACTAGGAGCTTACTCTGTGCTAGCCTTTCGGGAGGCTGTGTATATTTTTAATTCAAAGAAAATTTTCACAACTATCTATGAGGCGGACATTATTTTTATCCCCACTTTCCAGAGAAAGAAACTGAGGCTCAGATATGTTAAGTCACCTGCCTGTATTCATACCAGGGCCGTTTGCCTCCACAGCTTGTGCTCTGAACCCCTGCAGACACTGCAAAGCCCCCACAGACCACCCCTGCTGTGGGACCCTGGGAGGTGTGCCTGATGGAGCTGGGTGCTCATGGCTCTTCCCCCAGAGCCTGGGACAGCCTTCCAGAGTGCAAGCAGCACTTCCAGTCCTACGTGGACCTCAAGATGCCCCTGCCTCCACCGACACCCTCAGAAAGCCGTTAATTGGTTACCTTTGTAGCCAATGTTGGGGGGGGGGTTGACCTAAATTTAGGCTACTTTCTTGGGCTGTGGATGAGAACATGGGGTGGCAGTGAGGGGCTGGCCAGGGTCCACTCCTGTCTCATCAGCCCGCCCCACAAGCAGCAGGACCCCATGCAGGCTGTGGAGATGCACAAAGACCACCTCCCCCCCACCCCCCGTCTCTGTGTGGGTGCACTGGGCTGCTGTGTTCCTGTGGCGCCGGTGGGTGCGTGACGATGGCAGCTCCCACCCGGCAGAGCGGCAGAGCCGTGAACAGAAGGGGCGAGCTGCCGGCAGCTTTAAATAGCTCCTCACTGTGTCTCACTTGCTGAAGCCCCACCCCCCCCAAGTCTGGCTGCCCCAGGGAGGGGCTGCGTGAGCCCCAGAAATGAGGCCAAGACAGAGGGGCTCAGCCCCCCCCCCCGATTCAGAAACACCCTCCAGTCACGGAAATGCCTGCCGAACAACACCTGTTCATCACTATGCCGAAGAGGCACAGCCCACTTTTTTTCTTGGGTGGGGGGATCCTGGAAAGCTCTTACAGGCCTGTGTGTTGTCAGGCGAGAGGCTCTGCCCTGGGCCTGTATCTTGGCTGCAAGGACGCAGCAGGCAGATTTAAATTCAGGCCCCTCCTTAAGGAGGGGTGGGAGCACTGGTCCCATCCGCTGTGACTCTAAGAAGCAGCCTGCCACCCCCTGTTCCTGAGAGCAGTCAGTGTTGACCCCCTTGCTCATCAGCTCACCTCCTCACCTACGTGTGTCTACACACAGACCTCGGTGATTGGACCCTGCACCACTCAATTTCCCCACCCCGCTTCAGCCATCAGACCTTTCTACTCCCCAAACACGCCTGGCTTATTCCTACCTCAGGACCTTTGTAGCTGCTGTTGCCTTTGTCTGCAATGCTGTCGTGTGAGAAATGCTTCTCTTCGGTTACATGTGAGTGATTGGTTGACGAACCCCCATCTAGCCTGTCAGACGATAAGCTCCAGCAAGGCAGGAACTATGTATTCTTTCTACTTATCATTGATGTCTCGAGCCCGACTCAGTGCCTGCTACATATTAGGGATCTGGTAAATATTTGTGGGAAGAGAGACCCTGGCAAAGCCCTAAATGGAGGCGAGCAGCCTGATGTGCCAGGAAAAGAGCACTGGACATAGAGTCTGAAGTTCTGGCCTCAAGCGCCTGCTCAGGCATCGCCAGTGCCGGCAGGACCGTAGGAGTTCCTTCTTTCTCCCTTCCGGGCCTCGGCTTTCCTGAGCGCATTGAAGAAAGTGGCTCTGAGCCTCGGAGTGGTAGCCTCTTCTCCTGCAGCCTTGGAGCCACAGTGAGGCAGAATGCACACATGTCCCTGGGGAAACCCCCTATCGATCTGCCTCCCCACGGGGGCCTGGAGGAGGGCGGCGGCAGAGACTTGGCCTGGCGCTTGTAAGAGGCAGCAAATGACTCAGCCCCAGGAAGGAGGCATCCATCACCCTGGGCAGGCAGCAAGGGGAGAGGAGCAGAGGAGGGACAGCGTGGGAGTGAGAGAGTGAGGGAAGGAGGAGGCAGGGCTCTCAGCCGCTCTGCTCCCTCCACTACTTCTCAGGCCTGGGACCCATTAACAGACATGGGGAGCTCTAAGCACAGAGAGGGGGAAACCAGAGAAGGAAGGAGAGGGAGATGTGGCTTGGCGGGGGGGGGCGGGGGGTGTCAAATCCTACGAAACCATGCGGGATATAGAAAATGTGGCCCCGAACTACTTGCACATCCTGAGACTAATGACAAAAATTCCTCCCCCAGATCCACTTCTCTGGCTCCTTCTCAGCTCAAATGTCATTTCAACAGAGAGGCCTTCCCCGAGCAGCCATCTGTCCCCCACCCCTCCATCACCTCCTTATTGTCCTCGCAACTCAGCTCGATTGCTCTTTGCAATCACTGTACTGATTTGTTTCTTGACTTATAGTCATCTCCCCACATCCTCCTGGGATGCAAGCTCCCTGAGGGTAGCGGGCTCCCCATCTTGTTCACTGTTTTCCCGCCAAGGCCGAGAACAGCGCCTGGAGCAGAGCCACAGTTATTACGCGCTGGGAACTGTTTTAGACGACTTACATCATTATTCCATCACGTCCTGATGTTTGAAAGAGGCAACACAGACGTGCCTCGGTAGCTCGGTTGGTTGAGCATCCAACTTAGGCCCAAGGTGTGATCTCACCGTTTGTGAGTTCGAGCCCCACATCAGGCTTTGCACTGATAGCGTGAAGCCTGTTTCAGACTCTCTGTCTCCCTCTCTCTGTACCCCTCCCCTACTAGCATGCCCGTGCACTCTCACTCTCTCTCTCTAAAATAAGCGTTTAAAAAAATTTTAATAAAAAAAGAAAGAGGCAATATAATTATTTTTCAGATGGAAACACTAAGGACAGAAAGATAAGTGACTTGCTCAAAGGTCACACATCTGGAAAGTGGTAGCGCTCCTATTTGGACCCGAGTCTGTCTGACCCCAAAGCTCAGAATATTTGGAATGTGAGAGCAAAGGGGCTGTTGGAAACACTGGGGGCAGTGTGGGGAGCGTTGACCCAAACCTCCCCAGTTACTGGTAAAGAAACATTGGCCCAGAACCAGGAGGTCCCTTCTGAAGTTAGAGTTAACTGAGGATTTCTAAAGGGAAGTCCTGCTTGACACAGCTGCTGTCCAACTTCAGGAATTTGTTACCCTCAAGGGGTCTTGGCAAGCTGAAAATAGAAAGGAGTTCAGAAAGGGTTGCATGGAATTAATGGATGATGGGTCCCCAGCGGTAATTAAAGGAAGCGAGAGATGCTGGGGTTCCAGCTTAGACGTGTGAGGTCAACATCACTGCTGGGGACTGCCATGGTCTCCACCAAATGGGACCCAGGTACTCCAGCAGAGAGAGCGGCAGCCTGGGAAGCACGGGGAAGGTCCATGATCTCAACCTCCCAGCCGACTCTGGCAGGATCCGGCTGCTCAGCCAATTCCTCTCCCTGCCCACTTCTCTCCACCTCCCCCACCCCACATTCCCAGGCCCAGCTGGGCTGTTAGGGGCCCAGTGTCTCGGCTTGCTGACTCACTCACCTGCCCAAGATGGGCAATTTGCATATGTTCTGGTTTTCTGAGTGTTTTCTTTGTTACCTTTTTTTTTTAAAGAAAAAGCTATTTTTGCAAGGTCTTCATTACTTCCTAATTATTCATACTCCTTCCATTTATTTGCCTTGTTAAATACAAAACCCAACAGCAGCTCCCATTCTCATTTGTTTCAGTTTCTTAATGGATCTCATGTCCACACCCTTTTCTTTGGGTTAGCTTAGGGTGGGAGACACCCCCATGCCCTCTCCTCCCTGACCATTGGGCATCCCCAGCCCTTAATGCCTTTCCCCCATCCTGCCCCCTACAGACACCTGTGGGATTACCACTCTCATTACCCCGCTGCCTGGACCTCCCCACTCTCCTTCCCTGTCTCCTCTACCTAGAGTGTCTCCTTTCTCCCTTCTCTGCTCTTGCCCCTTCCTAGCCCCTGTACCTTCCTCCATTACTTCTCTCAGTCTGCCCACCTCCCATGGCTTCCTACTCTCTACTTCACCCATTTATTCCTATGCCCCGTCCTTCCCCACCCCCCACCTTTACCCTTCCCCCTCCCTTCCCTCCCCTCTCCACCCCCTGCAATACCTTCACACCCCGGAGCTATTTGAATCTCCAGGGCTCGCTTTCACTCCACCCTGCCTCCCACTCCTCCTTTCTAAAATATAAAATATTGGGGCATAAGCCCAAATGATCCTGCGTCGCTGGCTGCTCCTGTGGGTAGGTACTGCCCCTCTTGGCTCTCAGATGATAGTTCATTCCCCGCCCCCACCGTGTGCATAGTCCTCCTTAAATTTGCTTAATCCCTGAAAATTCACTGCCTCAAAGCCCAATAGCAATGGTTCCTGGAGGGGTGGAGTGAGGAAAGTTTCCTAGGACCCGGAGTCCCTGGAGTGGTGGGGTCGGATCAGGTCCTTCTTTGAGCCATGTTGGGGTGTCAGGGCCATGGCCATCAACTCTCAACAGACCCTGCTCCCAGGCCTGCTTTACGGAGGCCCTGGCAGGGACAGTGGGCCCCTGTTAGCCCCCTCGGATTCCCAGGCAGGGGCTCTTGCCGCCACGCAGGAGCAGGTGGCAATGATGAGGCAGTCGATAGCTGGACCCGAGCCCCCTCTTTGCAAAGAGCAGCCCTGGTTCCTCTGGCGGCATCTGTTTTCTGCCCGCCTGGGCCTTTTCTTTTCTGGCCTCTGGCTGGGGACAGGGGTTTGAATGCTCACCCAGATACCTTACGTGTATGTAACATGGCCACGCCCACACAGCGCACGCACCCGCCTCACACATCCCTATACGTGGTACGTTAGAGGAGGGCATCCCACATCTGGGCGCACCAGAGTCACCTGAAAAGCTTATTAGAGTGCTAGGCTCCACGCTGGGTTTCTGATTCCGTAGGTCTGAGGTGGGGCTAGAATGTGCATTTCAAGCAAATGCCAAGGGCTGCTGCTGCTGCTGCTCCGGGTACCACTCTTTGAGAACCACTGCTCTAGAGACATCCACCTGCGCACTCACAGGAGGGTACACGTTCATGCACAGAAGCAATTGCAGAACCGCGAGGGCGAGGCCGCTGGGAATAACTGGAAGCTAGGAGCTGAGCTGGGGAATCGCCTGGCCCAAAACGCCAGTTCCCAGTATCATTCTCTCTCACTGTCTCTAGGCTCTCGCTCTCTCTCCATCAGTCTGCATTCCTGCACGGCATGTCTTTCCCAGTCTCCCCATTTCCCTGCAGCCTCCCGGGCCCAGCCGGGCCCTGCAGCCTCCAGGTGGCTTCCCAGCAGCTCCACACACATGAGCTCATCCATCTCCGTCACCCTATGAGTGAGTGGCAGGCAGGTGAGAGCAGATTACAGAAGAACGGGCTCCGCTCCCCACTAACAGGGAGCTTGCTCACCGCGAGAACATAGCCAATTATTCCCCCTGTTCTGGGGAGTAATCATTAATGCCATAGGAAATTCTAAACAAGCGATTAAATCATTACTGGGGAAGACGCAGCGAGCCTGTGCCACCACTAAGCCTCCCTGGTACTATTGGTCTGGGGAAGACTTACCTGGAAGGTGAGGAAGACGGGGGCGGGGAGGAGGGATAGGTGTCGTTCTCACCCCTACAGCCAATCTGGCAGGGGCCAGCCCCCAAACCATCATCCCCACTCTGAGCTACTGTCCCCCAAACCCCTATGACCCCCAGTGACACAGGCTCTCTTCCAGTAGGCTGATGAATCTATTCATTTATCGACAAATACTTACTGAGCACCTACTATGTGCCAGGCAGTATTCTAGGGCCTGGGGAGATACTGGTAAGACACATGAGGTCCCTGTCTTCATGGAGCTCACAGTCTAGTATGGAAGGCATGCAATTAAAAAGTGAGTAAGTTTCTAAGAAAATAATCACAAATCGGCAAGTGCTGAGGAGGAAAGAGACAGAATGGTGGGTCCTTCGAGTGAAGCATCTTCTCGGAGGACCTTGGAGGCCACCCACACTGTAACAGACAGGCCTCCGTGGGATGGGCCAGCAGTCTGTGCCCATCTCTTGGGGCTGCAGATCATGTTTTGTATAAACGTGTGCAACATCCGAGCAGCCCTCTTCCTACCCTGAGTCCCCAACATGCTATCTTTGGAAAGATAATGAGTATCTAGAACAGCTACTGTTTTTTAGCACGTACTATGTGCCAGGCATCGCACTAAGCAATTTATGGTCATTACATCATTTCGTCTGCAGAGCAATAATAACGTTATGAAGTAGGTGTTTTTAATTCCCATTTTACAGATAAGGAAATGAAGACCAGGAACACTTGAGCCGCTTGGCCAAGACACACAGGAGGTAACCGGGAGGTTGAACCGAGGTCTGTCTCAGTCCCGAGCAGAGGCATTTAACCCCCACCGCATCCTACCTCCCAGGAGAAACGCGAGAGGTCAGTGTGGGCTTTGCAGGATCGATCTCACGGCTGAAAGACCTTGAAGACTGGGGTCCCTGTGGACATGGGGCTATACTGGGCTGGCTACTGGTTACTAAAATATAACAAGAAAGGGCTTACCTTCCTCCACATCTCCAAAAGGCAGCGCAGAGGAGGGAAGCAGTGACGGCCAGCTGGGGATCTCCCTAGCTCAGGGACTTTGGGAGAGTCCCCTTTGGCTTCCATGGAGAGACCATGGCCCCTACCTCCCCAGCTGTGCCCAGACCCCTGCAGTCCTGGGAGGGCCCCTCCAACCGTTCATGCCTGCCATCTCCCGCACCTGTGGCCAGGCCACAGCCCCAAGGGGTGGTGGGGCAGCCAGCGGCAGACCGGGCCAGAGCCTGTGTCTGTGGTGACTAATCGGCTGGTGCTTGGGAGGCCGTGGTGAATTATTCACACAGATTCTGTGAATTATTCAAGTTGTTATTATTTATTTTTCAGATGAGCCTGCGGCAGAGCCTCCAGGCCCATGTTCAAAGGATGACATAACTCCTGACTCTTGATCGCCTGTGTCTGTAGAGAATGAGTCAGGCTTCTCTCCAGCCTCAGCCAGGAGTCCCAAAGAGCAGGCTGAGGGCAGGGAGCTGCTGCCTCTGAGGCAGACTCCTGCTGAGCCCCAATCCTAACCCCAATTATAGAATTAATAGTTACTGCTTACTGGGTCCCGCTATGCCCTGGCACTGTTCTTGCCCCATGCTGGCTTAAGTGAACAGCACCACCACCCTATGAAGACTGTTACAACCCCATTTTAAAGATGATGGAACTAAAGGTCAGAGATGCGATGTTCCTTGTCCAAGGTTACCAGTTAATAATTGGGATTCTAGCTCAGGGCTGTAGGCTCCAAACCCAGTGGCTGCCACGTTACATGTGCCAGTGGGTACTGTGCCTGACCCCGTCCTAGCCAAACCCCTTTGCCGCCCTAATTGCGCCCCCACCCCCACCCCAGGCTTCAAACCACTCTGAGGGCAGGCCACGCCCAGTGCCTCCAATGCTCTCAGAAGAGACTTCTGCGTCTCCATGGCAACAGGATCCCGAGCAGCCAGAGCTCAGTTTGATCTACCTGTGAGGAGCAGAGGTGGCCTTTGCCTGCAGAGCGCCCCCCCCCCCAGGAGTCCCCAGGCTCTGAGCAAATGTGACTCAGGGTCTCCTGGCCACTCCCCAGTTTCACTAAGCCCTCCCTCCACCCCCAGACACAGAGCACCCCTCCCTCACAGAGCTCTGACAGTGGAAATCACCCAGCCTCCCTGCCTCCTTCAGCTAACTCTCCCGCTGCCTCACCTCCATCCCTCTAGCTGCGGTCCCAGTCCTTGTCCCTCAGGAATCCCCCTTCCCCTCCTCCCATAGCTGCCATCTGGAGGAGGCAAACTAGACAGAGGAGATAGGTGGACTCAGCCCTGGAGACATTTTGAGGGCTCCCTGTCAAGGTGACCATAGTCTCACAGAGACCCCGTCCTGTCCTGGGAAGGCACCTCTGTCTTCCTAGCACCCCATTCGTTCACTCATTACTGCGTGCCAGGGCGGGTTCCAGGTGCTAAGGAAGTGGCCAAGAGCTGTGGGGCCTCCTCGCCGGGGAAGGTGCTCTCCCAGTTCAGCCTGGGCCCCTCCCCCAGGACCCGTCTCTCTTGACAGGAAGGAAGCAAAACCACAGGCAAAACTGGATTGCAGCATGACTCCACTAGTCATGACCCTCTGAGTGACCTTGGGCCAGCAGCTCCCCAGCTCTGCCTTTCCCCTTTTTAAAATCAGGGAGTGGGACCAGAATCTGCTTTCTAAGGCCTTGCCAGCCCTGCTTTTTTCTCAGGTGTCAGTAACTCAGGAAGAAGACAACATCATCATTTGCATCCCACAGCTGTGCGGGTCAGCGCTTTGCGCGTGCTTCATCCCAGGTGGACTTAATGGCTGGCCCTCTCTTCCCGGCTCTGTGCATTTTAAAGGGGAGTCTTGGGATGGCTCTGGGGCTAATGGTGGATTCCAGTTGCCAGAGAGCCTCGGGAGCCGGGGAGGAAAGGAAACAAACTGTTGCAGAATACCACTTCTTTCCTTGCAAATGTTCTTTATTCATCTTCGTGGAGGTGGATATGATTATTCCCATTTTACAGACAAGCTAACTGGGACTCAGGCCTCACGGCGGTAAGTAGCAGGGATGGGATGTGAACTCGGGTCTGCTCGGGACCATGCTCTTCCTAGCACACCAGGCCAGATCTCCGGCCTCAGCTGGGCCTTGGGGACAGAGTGTGGCTTCCTCTTCCAAAACCTGTGTTAGAGCTGGGGAAGAGGACTGTTGCACTGAAACTGCCTCTAGGGGGGTGGGTGTTGCCGATTTCCAGCTTCTCCACCAACAGAGAGGAAAACCTCGGGCCGGCTATGCTGAGTCATGCGGGGACCTGGAAATCCAGGTTTATATTTACCCCGAGGCAGCCACCTCAACAGGTTTGTGGCTATACTTGCCCAGTTTGGGACTGCTTGATCTCAAAGCGCCTGGATTCATTCGCTGGCTGGGCAGGCAGGAGAGGAGGGACCACGTTGCTGGGGGTCATCCTGTGTCCCCCATCTGTGGCCTAGGGGACACTGCTCTCCGCTTCAGCCACCCTAGGTCTTTACGCATTGGTCCCAGGATCACCAGCATCTGAATTCACGGCTTGTGAATACTACCAGTCTTCACATTCCTAAAGACCTCCAGAACCTGGGAGGGAAAGGGGTCCCTCCGGGGGCGGGGTGGGGGGGAGCGTGTGTACCACAGGGTCTTTCCAAGCTTCCCCTTCCAGTTCAGAACTGCTGGGCGGACCCCTCAATGCCTGGGCTCTGGAATAAACCTGAACGTGAATCCTGGGACTGACACTTAGCAGTCAGGCAGACTTGCAGCCTGTACGTCATCTCTTGGACCTCCGTTTGCAACCACGGGTGATACCTATACCCTCCTCAGGGGGTTGTGGGCATTACAGGAAATGACAGATAAAATGCTCAGGAAAAGGCCACTTGGGATGGATGTTGCACCTTCCTCCCCCTTCCTTCTCAGCTGAGACCGGGCCTGGGGCTGTAGCTCTGGGAGGGCTGAACTTCTCTGGCAGGTTCTCCGGGCCTCACAGCTGCAGTATACACAGTGGCAGTTTCTAAGTAGAACTCCCCTCCAAACCCCAGTTACGTGTCCCTGTTGGCCCCTCAAGGCTCCATTAGGAAGCCAGCTTTGTAGAGCTGTGTCTTGGACAGAGTGGTGTAATGGGCCCCTGCTGGAGCCCCTGAGGTCAGACCGTGGGGTCAGATAGAGCTGCTTTGTGGTTTCAGTGGCAGAAGAATTTGAGATGGTGACCTGGGGTCTAGGAGTGACTGCTGTCCATCCAGGAGAGCTACCACTCAGGGTCCCCTACTGCACCTCTCCATCCTGGCTGAGGTTAAGTACCTGCGATTCATTCTGTTGATGAATAACAGACCCCTGGCTTAGTCTTCTGCCTAAAGTCATGAAGCTGGTAAGTGGAGGAGCTGGGATTCGAACCCAGATTTGCATGATTCCAAAATTTCTTTATGCCCGGAATGTGATACCACCTCCCTAAATTACCCCATCATGCTGATTTACTGAACACCTGGTAAGGGCCAGGTTCTGAGCTATACACCATGCTTTTCCCCACTTAACTTTCCCAATAGCCCTCTGAGATAGAATGTGTTATTATTCTTCTCTTATGGGGAAGGAAACTGCCACTCAGAAAGAACGAGGATCTGAGTTACTGAGCTTGGCTCTTGCACTGTTGGATCCAGGGTCTTAGGAAAACACCCCTCCCCACTTAATCTTCCATGATTGTGCTTCACCTCCGAGGTCCCCCTCTGCCCCACTACCCACCCGTATCTGTACCCTTGCTTCTATTTGGGGGTCTCCTTAACCATGCTGTGTCTTCATCCTGGCCCCACTGACTGTGAGCCAAGAGTGTAGAGGTGTGCCCCCACCCCCAACTCCGAACAACCTACTGCCCCTCCCACTGCCTTCAGGTCTGCTGGAGGGGGTGGAATTGGCCCCTAATTGCATCTCAGGCTGGGAGGCTATTAGCCTGTGATTGCTTCCCCAGAGGCTGCCTTGCCCCCTGGTATCTACTCTCACCTTCCCTGGGGGCTTAAGATGACGTAAATCACCAGTCTGAGGTCCTGGCCAGCTCAGTTCCCCAGCCCCCCTGTCACCCAGCCATCCTGAGTGAGCCCTTTCCCAAGGCGCTGGGTCCCCTCACTGTGGGGCAGCAGGAAGGAGTTCCCCACGAGTCAAGTGCACACAGGCATACCCCGCAAGTGCAGTTGCTGGGATCTCCTCCTACTGATCCCTACCCCCACTGCGTGCCCCTGAACACTGCTGCTCCCCTCCCTCCCTGTAGCACACTGTAGGAGGACAAGGGCTCAGCGCTTAGGACGCCTGAGCTCTTTTCCTGGCTCAGACACTCCCCCTCTGTGACCTTGGGTAAGTTCTTTCCACTGTCTGGGCCTCAAAAATAGGAGGTTTGTCTTGGTGATCTCTTACTGGCTTAACTGGCTGCTAGCCTGAAAGATAATACCATTTTGATAACTCCTCGAATTCTCCTTCCACTATTATCTAATGAATGGTAGGCATGGTGCCAGGCATTGAGGATTCTAGAAAGGCAAGTTCTTGCCCTCACAGAGCTCACAGCCTTGAGAGGGATAGGACCAGATAGTTATAACATGGAGTGATCAGAGCTGGCATAGCGGAACCACAGGCTATGGAGGGGTGGGGGAGGCCAGGGTTGCCTTGAAGGCAGCATCTTTTCCAGCTTGGAGGGGTGGTCTGAGAAAATGGGCTTTAGGGTTTCTGAGGCCTAAAGATTGAGGAAGGAACGTAAGGTGTGGGGCTAGATCTGCAGAGGGAACAACAGTGGAAAAAACCTGGAGGCTTTGTGGGGAGAGGTGTCAATGGAGAGGCCAGAATGCTGGACAGGGGTCCTGTTAGTCATATTTGAGAATTTGAACTTGACTCTGAGGACATTGAGCTGTAGAAAGATTTGGGGCAAGAGGGCGATGAGGCTGCCGTAGGAAGGAAAGACTGAGGGCCGGGGTGAGGGCAGGAGACTCCTGACCATCTTTCTTACCTCTCCTCCAAGTGGGAACAACCTCTCCCGTGCCCAGTAGAAAGGGAGGCAAGACTTTCCTCCTTCCTCTACTATTCCCCCAGACACTCTCCATCTCCCTCAGGGGGAAGATTGGAGGTTGGGGAGGTACCCAGAGCCACACGGCCTAGGAAGGAGCTAGAAGGGAAGGCGTCTGGCACTTGGATGACCAGCTGAAGCGCCAGGAGGGAGAGCTCTCTGACACTTCCAGCACAGCAACACCCCTGCCCTCTCTCCTAGGATTAATCTCTGCCTGAGCCAGGGCGACTGCAGCTGGGAGTATCTTTTCTTCTCCCTCGAATCCCTCTTCTCCCTTGAATCCCTCTTCTCCCTCACCCCCCCCCCTCCCCGTGCCACCTCCTCTTCAGGACCTTCAAGATCCCTGCCTCCTGGTCCCCAGGGCTCCTCCTGGAACCTGGAGCAGTGTGTGTGTGTGTGTGTGTGTGTGTGTGTGTGTGTGTGTGTGTGTGTGTGTGTGTGTGTGGCGCGCACACAGGCTAGAGGATGTGTACATTTGTGAAGCACAAGGGAGGTGCCATTAGCCGTGCCGTGGGGCCACCATCAGGAAGTAAGCCGAAGGGCCGCTCAAGTCTCGGAAGGGATTTCAGGAGGATTCAGAGATTAGAGAATTAAACTTCCAGCTGCAGCCTCTGTTGAGCCCGGAATCCTTGTGGCCCCATAAGGGTCCTGTGTAAAGCTGCATAAAGCACGGAGCTGGGGCAGGCCAGGGTGACATGGGACTCGAGCTCCTGCTCTGAGCCCTGTCTCCAGAAACCCAAGGCTCCCCTGGGCAGCTTCCTAGATAGGGACCTGGGCTACTTAAACACCCCACCCAGGCCCAGACATGCAGGGTGCTGTCTCCCCCTTCCCCCTTGGTCCTCTCCTTGTACCTCTCCCAGCACCCCACCCCCCAACCCCAGCAGGCGGGGTGTTCAAGCCCACCCATCGTCTCCAACACCCTGACTGTCAGAGCCAGCCGTGCCCAGATTGCCTCTGTAATGTACATTTCCATTTTTTTCCATCCCCACAGCCTTCACCAGCCCAGACCCCATCCATCCGCTCACTCACCTCTCCATGTCCACCCTTGCCCTGCACCCAACTGGTCCCCACAGTGCAGCCAGGTAGATGTGTGTCCAAGAAAATTCAGGTCACTGGGGCACCTGGGTGGCTCAGTCAGTGAAGTGTCTCTTAATTTCGGCTCAGGTCATGATCTCAAGATTTGTGAGTTCAAGCCCCTCATTGGGCTCTGGGCTGACAGTGTGGGGCCTGCTTGGGATTCTCTGTGTCTCTGTCTCTCTATCTCAAAAATAAATGAACAAACATACAAAACAAGAAAAGAAAACTCTGATCACTACTCTCCTCCATGCCCTTCAGTGGCTTCACGTCACCCATAGGATAAAAGCCAAACTCCTGTCCTGGCTCACAAGGCGGAGTTTACCGCAATGGCCTCTGCTCTTGACTGTCCCTCAGCACCACCACAGAAGGGGCACTCAGATGGGAACTCTCGCCTCCAGGCCTTTGCACCGTACCCAGGGTTTCCACCCTCCGTCCCTCCCACTCACCACCTCAGGGCAAATCGGTCCTCATTCCTCATCTCTCAACATAAGTCAGTTCCTGCCAGAGCCTCTGATCACACAGGCACCCCCTTTGGGTTCCCATAGTCCCCGGAACTTTGCCTGTCACAGCTCTGACCACACTGTACTGGAAAGGCCTGTTTAACATATTCATCACCCACACTTCATTGTATCGATCAGTAAGCACTCCTTGTATTCCAAATGGATGAAGGAAGGAACAAGGCGAGAGAAAGGATGGAGGGTACCACCATGCAGAATTCAAGTGCAAAGACACTATAACCACTAGTATGCTTATAATAATAGTTACAGCTGTCATTTACCTTGTGCCCACTCCATTCCAGGCACTGTGCTAATAAACATTATCTTCTGGGGTGCCTGGGTGGCTCAAGTGGGTTAAGTGTCTGACTTCAGCTCAGGTCATGATCTCACAGTTCGTGAGTTCGAGCCCCGCATTGGGCTCTGTGCTGATGGCTCAGAGTCTGGAGCCTGCTTCAGATTTTGAGTCTCCCTCTGTCTCTGCCCCTCCCCTGCTTGGACTCTCTCTCTCTCTCTCTCTCTCTCTCTCTCTCTCTCTCTCTCTCTCTCTCTCTCAAAAATAAACATTAAAAAAAATTTTTTTTTAATAAACGTTATCTTCTTTCATTTCCCCAGTGCCCTGGAGAGGAGCATGACTGCTATCATTCCCATTTTACAGGTAAGGACACTGAAGCCCAGAAAGATGAAGTTATCCAAGATCAAACAGCCAGAAGGCGGTACGGGTTCCATCTTCCTAAGTGCTGAAGTAGGGAGTCCTGGGCAGTCCCCAAGAGGAGATCACCGGAGCCCTCTTCCTAACCCGACCCCAGGAAAAGTTCTGCTTCCCTGGCTATGGAGTAAGGAGTTTCCAAGTCCCTGGAGGGAAGATGTGTCAGCCCACCTTGGAAACTTCTAGGGGGGTAAGAGGAGCCAGCCCCTCATGACCCCTCTGTTCTCACTCACATCTCTTTCAGAAGCAGGAGAAATCCGGGAAGTCTGGAGCACACACCTCCTCTTCATCAGGGCAGAAGGTAAGGCGCTGAATTTAATAGCAAAGTAAATTTGGCTTGAGAGGAAATGAGATTTCTTGGTCAAGGTGAGTGTGTCTGGGAGAGCCAGGAATGGGATGGAGTGGGGAGGATGGGGGCATTTGGGGGGGGGCTGCAAAATAGGGGAGTGCAGACCTAGAATTATTAGAATGTTGATTATGTCCTCTTGATTGTTAATGAAATCCTTCACCTTGGATTTCTGGACCAGGGGGAAAGTTCCCAGAGCTCATTTTCCTGCTGATGAGAGCAAGAGAGAGGGCAGGAGGGGGCAGAAGACTCACAGCTTAGGGAGAAATTAAATTCCACCTAAACAAATGGGACTGGACAAGCTTGGTCACTGCCATTTGGAGGCAGAGCCTTGGGCTGACCCAAGGTCCCCCGTGGAAATGGGATGGGGTCTCCCGGGTGGGTAGTGGCCCAGGGCCCCACTCAGGCGGCAGACAGCAGCTCCCAGAATAACACCAGCTAACATTATGGAGCACCTTTAGTGCAGCCCCAGCTAAGGACTATGCGTGTATTGTCCCATTACATTCTCCTAACAGCCCTTGGAGGTAGGTAGTATGATGGTTCCCATTTTATAGATGAGGACACTGAGGCACAGAAAGGACAGAAGCTTGTCCGAGGTCCTGTAGGTTGTAAACAGAGGCACCAGCCAGCAGCCCAAGCAGCCTGGCACCAGCGCCTGTCTGGATATACAAGGTGTCCAACTGTACCACTTCCTTCACTACCTTCCTGAGCCTCAGCCGCCCCATCCATGACAGGGGGCCAAACACTTGTCCCCATGAAGGGCTGTTGTTAGGAAGCAGTAAAATATAAAAAATAGTTAAGAACAACTCATCCCAGACACAGTATTCCCTTTGGAGCCTTGCTCCTTGTTTGCGACATGGGGAGATATCCTGTCTTACCCCGCTAACTGAGCCCCCGTGACGTGTAAGCACTGTTTTAGGCACAAGGGAGGTTAACAGGTGAACAAAATGGACATGTCCCCACCTTGTGGAGCTTCCATTCAGAGAGGGCAGGCAGACCACAAACCAGAGAAGTAAGTACGTGATAACCTACATTAGAAATGAGAAACGCAAGGGCGTCCTGGGTGGCTCAGTCAGTTGAGCATCTGACTCTTGATGTTAGTTCAGGTCACAATCCCAGGGTCATGAGATCAAGCCCCGCATCAGTCTCCACGCTGAGTGTGGAGCCTGCTTAAGATTCTCTCTTTCTTTCTCTCTCTCTCCCTCTCCCACATGTATGCATGCCTCCTCCTCTCTCCCTGTCTTAAAAAAAAGGGAAATGCAGTGCAGTCAGACACAAGCAAGCAGCAAAGGGGGAGAGGAGAGCTCGTGGGCAAGACTGCAATGCAAGTAGGATGGTCGGAGAAGGCCTCCCAGGGAAAGTGACTTGGAGCAAAGGCTCAAAAGAAGTTGAAGCACATATGGGAGGAAGAGCATATGGAGAAGGAACAGCAGGTGCAAAGTACAAAAGCTCTGAGGTGGGACCACAGCCGGCAAGTACAGGAAGAGCAAGCAGGCCAGAGTAAGTGCGTTAGCAAAGGTAGAGCCGTAGGAATTAGAGTCACAGAGTAGTGAGGAGATGGTGCAGGGCCTCGTGGGCCTTTGTAAGAACTAGCTTTTATCTGAGTGAGACAGGAATCCACCAGAGGGTTTTAGGCGTGACGTGATTTATGTTTTAAAGCTATCACTCTGACTGTGGTCTTGAGAATAGACCGTAGGGGGTCGAGGACAAAAGCAGAGACAAAAGGTAAGAGGCTCTTGCAGTAATCCAGGTGGCTTAGTTCAGGGAGGTGGCAGTGGAAGCGGTGGGAAGAGGGCTGACTCCGGAGGTGTTGCAGAGGTGAGCCGGCAGGAAGAGCCGATGGATCCAATGTGGCGGGGGTGTGTGTGAGAAAGACGGGAATCACAGATGACTCCGGGGTTTTGCCTTCTCCATCTCTCTATTCCCCGAAGATGATTCCTCCCTATTCACCCAGCTGCCTCCCCTGCTTCCCCTAGATCTCCGGTGGGCACCCCCCCACCACCCAGGAAGCCTGCCACTCTAGAGGAAGCCCCTTATTCCAGCCCTGACCTCTCCCGTAGGGGCAAGTTCATCTCGTGTGATTATTTGATGAAAGCCTGTCATCCCACTTGACTGTAACCTCCACAAGGGCAGGGGCCCACCTGTGTCCCCAGGAGCAGGCGATTCACTGAAAGAGACATTCAGTGGATTTGACATGGAGCCTTAGGCTTTTGGTAAATTAACTTTCATTGACCAAAATCCTCCAGCTGCTAGGTAAATGCCTGGCACATATTCATTAAGGGATGAATCAGTCAGTGACTCAGAGTTCTCCTGGAAGACTGTGGAATGTGACAAATTTTTTGAGCCTCAGTTTCCCTATATGTAATCATGGCAATGAGAAGACCCACTTCAGGAGTTGTGAGGATTAAAAAACAGGAGGCATGAGCGATGCCTCACGCTATTAGCTGCTCAGTAATTGTTCCTACCATGCATGTTCAGACAATTACCACCTTACAACTCCCCCATGCTCCCCCCTCCCCTCCCCCCATACCGTCCTGTCCTGTCTCGTCTCTCCCAGCCTCCTCCCCTTCCCTCCCCTGCCCTCCCAAGGACTCCCAGTGGTGGAATCACCACAGCCTCCAAACACTCCCCTTCTCCCCCAAGATCCCCAAATTTGCCACTGGTTACATATTGATCCTGTTTAACTTTCCCAATGGATGATAAACACGAAATTAAAATGACTTCCTGGAATATTAATGTAGTAAATGGCCCTATTAAAAGAAAGAAAATACAGCTGAGAAAATTCGCTTTGATGTAGCGTTTCTGCAGGAGGCTCATTTATCTGCAGCTCAGACTCTCAAAATGAGATTCTGAAGGTTTCTCTGATGTCTCTTATTTTTCCCTCACCCAGAATTTAAACAGAAAATAGAATCACAAGCTGGTGTCATAAAAACGTGGGCCTTTTCCCTTCTCCACTCAAAAGCAAATGAAAACAGGGCCAGGTAGATGTCAGTCTCTGCAAACACTGGTCTGAGGCCGACACCTGACTGCCAGGCTGACCTCTGAGGGTCACTGGGGTGCTCAGAGGTCTGTGTTGCTGCTGCTGAATTCAGGAAAGGGGATCGAGACCCACAGGCGGCTGTGTCCCAGTGTGGGCAGATACTCAGATTTTGGTGGACTTGAAATCGGCTCTGTCACTTAGTAGCTATTTGTTCTTGGACGCCCTTTCCGAGTCTCCGTTTCCTCAGTTTCCTCATCTAACAGATGCGCTCACAGTCTAGGAGGTAATTCACAGGGAAGTTGTAACGGTTGATCTGGCATGTAGCAAGCTGCTCAGGGCTGCTCTTGTCTTTTACAATGACTATTTTTTTTTAAAAGGTTGTTTATTTTTGAGAGAGAGAGAGAGTGAACAGGGGAGAGGCAGAGAGAGGGAGACAGAGGATCCGAGTCAGCACAGAGCCCAATGCAGGGCTCGAATAACTCTTGAGCCATGAGATCATTACCCGAGTTGAAGTTGGGCGCTTAACCGATGGAGCCACCCGGGCGCCCCTGTCTATTACTATCATTAAAAATAATATTCGTGTTATTTTCACAAGCAGTCATGCAGGCCTGGGCTGAGACGTCACCTCCTCTAAGAAGCTCTTCCTCAGCTGGGTCATGTGTTTACTTTGAATGGCCACAGCTCGGAGCTCTCCCCATCCCAGCACTGGTTATTCCCCTGTCCTTCCCAGCAGCCTCTGCTCCACGAGGGCTGGCCTGGGCCTTGCTCATGATCCTGTCCCAGGGGCATATGGTAGAACCTGAATATGTTGGATTCAGAGCCAAGGTGCTGGTAGCTGACGTCCCTGGGCCAGCCGATATGGTCTGCAGATTTGTGTCATGGCGCGGGGTCCTTCCATGCAGCCATCAGAGCTCAGAGCTCCCAGCTTGGAGATGGTTGTCCATCCGTCTTCCCCGGACCTGGGCTCCCCTGTCTACACTTTCCCTGGTTTTCATCTGGACTCTGTGGAGCCCCCTCCCTCCTCCCTGGCCTCAGATTGGTAGCAGACAGAACAGCTCAAACCAAGGCTTCTAGCATTAACTCTCTCCTCCCTTCTCTCTTCTTTCACCGGTCCCTCTGCTGCCCCTTCTCAGCAACTTCTGCTAAGAGCCCTGGTCTCCTTTACCTGGATTTGGCCCTTTGGGCAGGTGGAGGGGGCTGCATGCCCTCTGCCTAGGCTGAGCTTCCCGGGTTGCCCTTGGATGAGCCTAAGCTCATCGCTAGCAAAAGTCATAGCCCTGCCCCCAGCACCTGACTGTTGTGGTCCTTCCTGCTGCCAGAGAGACTTCGGACCCCTATGCTGAAACCAAGAGAATAGTCCCGCCTTCCTAGGCAGCCAGGGCCCTGGCACAGGGCTTCTGAATCATTCCCCTTCTAGGCCCGGCGCACACACTCACACATGTGGTTCCACAGCCAACACGGATACCCAGTCACACAATCCCTGTGGTCCACAGCAACAGGAATGAAGAAAGAAGAGGAACCCCTGTGGACAAGGGCGGGGGAGGGGGAAGCTGGGGTCTGTGAAAGATCAGCTTGCCTGCTGGGGGCAGTGTCCTCCCCAGACCCCTCCCCTGCCAGTCTAAGGACCCCCAGGAGGAAAATGAGAGGCTGGAGCAGAGGGGTTAATTTGGGGAAAAGCAGCAGCTGCTTGCAACAGTGAGGGCGGGCCCCAGGGCAAGAGCTTCTCCTGCTGAGATAATGATTGTGAGGGATGCTGGGGTGGGGGCCACCCGCACACCACCCCCCAAGCCAGCACACCCCTGAACGCCCTCGTGTTCAGGCAAGTTATCTGTTTGGGCATGCACGCGAGCGCTCGTGTGCGCGCGAGCGCTCGTGTGCGCACACGCACACGCACAGAAGCACCATAACCATCTGGGCATAAGACACAGTCCCTTACACACAATTATACAAGCACTGGCTCTCTGGGTTTAAGTATAAACCCATTCAGAAACACAAGCTGCAGGCGGCCTTGGCACGCGGGAGCCTGTAGCGCGCGCGCGCACGCGTGCGCACACACACACACACACACACACATACAGCTACACTACACCTCTCCAGTGTCCTTGTATCTGGTCTGACAGCATGCCAGGGTAGACCCCATCACTGCACAAGGACAGAGGATGCCTCCCTGTGAGAGTGAGCAGAGAGATGGGCACCAGGGAGGGGAGGGGCTGGGCCCTCCTGCCAGCACTCAAGGGACCGGTCAGGGCTAGGTCTCTAGATCTTCTTGCTCCTGGAGGTTACACATTGTCCCATACTAAACTAGGAAACAGCCAGATCCCACATTCTGTGTCGTTTTTGTATAACCGTACGATCTGAGCAGCTTTGCAGTTGGCGCAACGTTACGTTTTGTAGATGTATAATTAAGCATTTATTACACGTGATTTCTTTGTGTGGATTCTCTTCGTATTGGAGGTCACGGATGTCATTGACGTTTTTCAGTGGAACCCTCAAAAGCCTCTCGGGCCCTGGGTCTGGAATGGGAAACAGGGCCCTGGTGAAGGGACAGTGGGCGTGGAGGGGGGGAATGCCCAGCCCCTCTTGTGACAGCGAGCATAGAGAGACCAGGGACTCGTGGCAGGAGACCACCATAGTCCATGTCCCGGCTCGATTATCACCAGTTCCTCTCTCTTAGAGCCCCAGAGAGCTCGCGAAGGCCTGTGGGGCTGGCATCCTCCACACTGAGGCTCGGAAGCTGCAGCATCACACATGACTAACGTGCGGACTCCCGCTGCAGACCGTGCCTGGACAGCTGCGTGCAGGCACCAAAACAAACACTTAGATACGGGTCCTCATATACACTCTTTAACAGACACACCCCTCACCACTTACCTAGGTACACACGTGCACAGAGACTCTGACTCAGGCAGATTCACTCCAGATCTCGCCCCTGCCCCAAACACAGAGACCTACGTGGAATGGAACAGAAGTACTCCCTGAGCAAGGTCACCTGTGGACACGCCAGTCTGACACTTGAGTCCATTCGGTGAGAAAAACCCAGGCACATAATTAGAGATACCCACGTTTGCCCATCCGTCCTCCCCCTTTCTCTCACATCTGCCCATACGTGCTCTCTGTCCTGTCATGGGGAGACAGAGCATCCCAGCCCCACAGAGCCCAAGGGGCCTGATTAACAGGAAATTCTACGAATGCCAATTAGAGCAAAGTTTACTGAACAAATTGTTTGCAGTTGTGCCCCGGAACCATCATGAATTTTAATCTTGCATTGATTTGCACTGATGGGAGGTTTGCAGATGCCAGGGCCTCGTGTGCCTCCTGCTCCTCCCCCCCACCCCGCCCCCATGTGGGAGGAAGTCATCAGGCCTCAGACTCAGGAGCCCTGGGGGCCTGCCTTCAGCTTCTGCAGGTCCAGAGATACCGACCTGGGGCCAGCACCCCGAGCCCTACCTGGGGAGACCCAAGATGCCCAGAAAATGGGCAAGAATTTTGGAAATGCACAGGGTATACATATGTGGTATCGATGAAGAGGACCCTAAGTTTTTAAGGACCCTTGTAATCTGGGAAGGGGCTTAGGGCCCTGGAGTTTCTGAGGTCGGACACAAAAGCAAGGAGACAGATATGCATAGAGACAGAAGTAGCAAAGACACAGACATGGGCACAGGTGTGGTAATAGTTCCAGTACTATCTCAACTAACATAACTTCCAATATGTATAGAACTTCGGTCCAAATGACCTCTTCCTAAAAGAATTTCATTGTGTCCTATTCTCCCTTCCACTAAACCCTCCCGAAGTGTCCCATTGCTTAAAAAAAAAAATACTTGGCTGATCTACACCTCCCACCTCATCTTAAACTTGCCCCTCTGTTATCCAGCTACCCACAGCCCCCTTGTAGGGGCCAGTGTTCCCTCTCAGCCTCAGGGCCTTTGCACATTCCATTCCTTTGTCTGGAGGAGTTTACCTAATTCTATTCATCATTCTGGTCTCAGTTCAAGTGTCACTTCCTCAAGAAAACGTCTTTGGCCCTCTGCCTAGGTCAACTCTCCTCACTTCCCTGCCTTTAAATGCTCTCATGGCCCTTTCATCATTAGAGTTTAAACTCCATGCAGACAGGGACTGTATCTGGTTTTGCTTATTACTATATCTCCTGTACCCAGCACAGGGCCTGCCCTCGTCTGTGTTAATCAGCTTTTGTCATACCAATGTCGTACGATAAACCACTCCAAAACTCAGGGTCATCCAACAGTGTTGTTTGCAGGCGGACTGGATTTTGGTTGATCCAGTGCACTAGGCTCAGGTGGGCTTGGTTTTAGATGGAGGGACACCTGCCTGGCAATTCTTGAGCTCAGGGTTGTAAGCTCGAGCCCCATGTTGGGTGGAGCGACTGCCTAAAATCTTAAAAAACAAAGTAACAACTGTGGATTGAGTACAAACCTGTTTCCTATTTCTCTCACCATCGTTGGACCAGCAACTACTTGAAGGATTCTCTTCTGCAAGAGGCACAAACGCAAGAGAGCTCAGCCAGGCACACTAGCACCCCCGTGGCCAAAGCAAGACCACGGCAAGGGTGTGGGTACGGTGGGGGGCCAGTCCAAACTACCGCATCCTCAGTAAATATTGTGGTGTGGAACTGAGCGCTCGTTCTGTGCCACGTACTTTGCGTGTATTAATTTATTTAATCCTTGCGTCACCCCGGTAAATCTGATTAACCCCATTAAAAAAAAAAAACCTCTAATTGAAAAAAGTGGAACTGCACAAAGTAAACAATTCAAACAGGACCAGTTTTATTCCATGAAAAGTAACTGTTCTTGCTGCTCCTATTCCTTGCCCTACTCCCCAGGGGTGAAGCACACTTTCTGTCATTCTGTGGGCTTTCCAATATAGTCGATGCATATATAGGCACACACATATGTGAGAATCGCTTTTTAAAGCTTTGCCTTGGTGCGTTCTCTCTTAAAATTGTTCTGCCTCTGGGTTTTTTCTGTTCTGCATTTTTGTTTTCAATTAAATAATCTACCTTGGAGCTCCTTCAACCGTTGATTTGATCTACGTTATTTTTTATTTATCTCCATTTTCCAGAGGAGGAAACTGAGGCTTAGGCGAATTAAGAAATTTGTCCAAGAGTACGACAGCATGAAAGAGGCAGGGCCGGGATGGAAACTGAAGCCTGCCTGACTTCAGGGCCTGCGCTCAAAGCTGTTCTGTTCTGCTCATATGGCTAGGGGAACCCACAGGGTCCCCCGCATGAGGAGGGTAGACCCAGAAAAATCTCTGGGCTCTAGCTGGGGGCATCTTCAGGGACCGGGGATAGCAAGGGGGGGGGGGGCCTTGTGGTCCTCGGCCTACCCAGAGCCAGCCAGGGCACCTACTAGCCCTGGGGCTAGCCCCAGCACTAGCCTCATCTCCTTTGTTCTTTGTCTTCCTTTGTTCCTGCTTTAGGCGGGAAGATAGGGGGCCTGCGACCATTCTTTACTCTGCCTCTAACTTTGTGCCTTTGGGCAAGCTACTTGCCCCTGTCTGTGAACGTAGGCAGCCCTCCCACCTTCTCCTGGCACAGGGAAGAAGGGAGACCCTACTGAAACCCAGGTCAGAATGCGGCAGGCTGATTGGAATCTGGGTGTGGGTTCCTCCCAGTACACCCACAAGGACACCTCAGAATCCAGTCTCCTACGGAGCGAGTCTCTGTGCTATGAGAGGTAGAACAGGTCCGCGGCTCCAATCCTGCCTCAGCTGCTTACTGACTCTGGGGCCTTGGGCTGTGCTAATATCGGTTACGATATACGGAACTCTCAGTATGTCCACGATGTGGGCAGACTTGTCACATTTCCCTCCCCTGACAACTCTGTGTGGACACTGCCCCGATGTATACAGAAAACAGGCTCAAAGAGGTTCAAGTGACTTACTCAAGACCAGGAAGTAGGGAAGCAAAACACTTGACTCTTCCAAGCCTCAGTTTCCTCTTCTGTAAAGTGGGTGCAGTAATACCCATCTCTCACAGTCGTAGTGAGGATTAAGCGAATGTAAGCCAACCGAGTTGGCAGAGCCTCAGACACAGTAGGTACTCCAAAGTGTGACTTTGCCATCCTGGAGATGGGGATTGCACTAGAACAGTGCATCGGAAGGCGCCCGGGTGGCTTCGTTGCTTAAGTGTCTTAAGTGACTTCCGTTCAGGTCACCATCTCACAGTTCATGGTTTTGAGCCCCACGTCAGGCTCTGTGCTGACAGCTCAGAGCCTAGAGCCTGCCTTGGAATCCGTGTGTGTGTCTCCCTCTCTGTCCCTCCCCCACTCACGCTGTCTTTCTTTGTCTCTCAAAAGTGAACAAACATTTAAGAAATTTTTAAAAAGAAAAAACAATACATTGGCCGCTCAGGATGTTTTACCACGGATGGGCGCTGGGTCCTTCCCTCAGGGACTCTGATTTAAGTCGTCTGGGATACACCTGGGGTACTAGGATTCTTAAAACTCCCCAGGTGAGAGAACCTTAAGATCCACTGTATTCTAGATTCTAAGTGGGCAGAGGACGGACATTGAGGAAGGCCCTCTACCCTGGTCGCTCCTATTTCAAGGCTGCTCAGTGGTCTTGCTACTTGCTCTCTGGTCCCCCTCCCAATCCATTCTTCACTCCCCGGCCAGAGCGGTCATTAGAACCTTGAATTAGATCACTTTCCTTCAGTAACTTCTCATTCATGGTCCAGCCTCTGCTGACTCTGTCAGTGGGTCTACTTAGAGCCCTCCCTCCCCCACCTGCCCCCCCCCCCCCCCGCCAACTTCCACTAGGCCCTTCCATCTTATCTGAACCCGCATTCCCACCAAGAAGCTTCCCCGGCCAGCCATCAAGAGTTGGCCTCCTTAGTTTTGCTCTTCCAGATTTTGTTAAATACATGATGGAATGAAGACACTCTTCACGCCATTTCTTTATTTTGTGTGTTCATCTATCTCTTGTCTGTCTCCCTCACTGGACTCCAAATTCTGTGAGGACAGTTTATTTTTGTTCATCGCTATAGTCCAGTGCTCTGCCTGGGGTCTAGCCCAGAGTTGGTGCTTAAGAAGTATTTATTGGATGGATGGATGGATAGCAGGTACCAGCTCCACAGTGTCTTAGAGGGCTGGGTGTTTTGGGATTTCTTAATTATATAAAAAATATTTGTTGGGGGGGTTGGCAGTGTGCCTGGGTGGCTCAATTGGTCAAGCATCCAACTTTATTTATTTATTTATTTATTTATTTGTATTTATTTTTGAGAGACAGAGAGAGTGAGCAGGGGAGGGGCAGAGAGAGAGAATCCCAAGCAAGTGCTGGTGCTCGGTGCTGTCAGCACAGAGCCCAATGTGGGGCTCGAACTTACAGTGAGATCGTGATCTGAGCTAAAACCAAGAGGCAGACGCTTAACCTACTGAGCCACCCAGGCGCCCCAGGCATCAAACTCTTGACCTCAGCTCAGGTCATGATCTCATGTTCCTGAGATGGAGCCCCACATCGGGCTCTGCGCTGACAGCAGGGGAGCCTACTTGGGATTCTCTCTTTGCCCCTCCCTCCCTCGCCCCCCCCCCAAATTAATAAGTAAAAACCAAAAATATTTGTGAGTATGTGCATGTGTGTGTATAATAGCTCCCATCTAGTGAGGACCTACTATGTCTTAATGTCAGCAGGAGGGTATGGAGAGAACTGTAGGGCCTCCCCCTCCTCCTCCAATTCTCTCTCCACTCTTAAAAGTTTCTCTTCTCTCTCTCCAGCTCATGGTCCTGAATTACACTGTCCCTCCTCCCCCATCTGCCTTTCACACCTGGCCTTCAACATTCTTCCACCTCCTCATGTCTTCCTCTGGGACTCTCAGAGGGTATCCCCACACCAGTCAAAGCAGTGGGGGCCCCAGTCCTCCTCTAAAGAGGGGGCTTAACGAGCAGCCCTGTCAGAGCCCCAGCGGAGATGTAGGGAGAGGTTGTGGCCAGGGAGCTGGAGCGGAACGCAGCCGCCGGCATCTCCGGGATCAGTTAAGCCTGGAGGGGAAGCTCAGAGCTTTTGGGAGAGAGCAGCCAAGGGGATTAGGATGAGAGCCACGGTCTGGTGGGCCTGGGGCGGGGACAGGATGAAGAATAGGTGCCTCAAAGCCCGTCATGCTGGGACTCCAGCCCCTGCCTCACCCTCCACACCCTGCCAACTGCCCCTGAGGAAGGACAAGGCTTTAAAAGAAGCTCAAGGGGCGCCTGGGTGGCTCAGTTGGTTAAGCGGCTGACTTCGGCTCAGGTCATGATCTCACAGTCTGTGGGTTCGAGCCCCATGTCGGGCTCTGTGCTGACAGCTCAGAGCCTGGAGCCTGCTTCGGATTCTGTGTCTTCCTCTCTCTCTGCCCTTCTCCTGCTCATGCTCTGTCTCTATGTCTCAAAAATAAATAAATGTTAAAAAATTTAAAAAAAATAAAATAAAATAAAAGAAGCTCAAGGAGGGGAGCAGGGTGCGCCTGGGTGGCTCACTCAGTTAAGTGTCCAACTTGGGCTCAGGTCATGATCTCACAGTTTCTGACTTCCAGTCCCGCGTCAGGCTCTGTGCTCACATCTCAGAGCCTGGAGCCTGCTTGGATTCTGTGTCTCCCTCTCTCTCTGCCCCTTGCCCACTCACACCCTCTCTCTCTCTCTCTCTCTCTCTCTCTCTCTCTCTCTCTCTTTCTCTCTCTCTCTCTCAAAAGTAAATAAACATTAAAAAATTTAAAAAATTTAAAAAAGGAGAGGGGGTTGTCTGGCTGGCTCAGTGGTCAGAACATATGAATGTTGATTTTGGGGTTGTGAGTTCAATCCCCACGTTGGGTGTAGAGATTACTTAAAAATAAAATCTTAACAAAAAAATAGAAGTTCAAGGGAAGGGTAGCCTTAAAAAGGATTCCAAACCCAATTCCAACGCAGGAGGGGGTTTTCCCCACATCAACAATTCTTGGACATAGCTGGGTGTCCTACAAGTCAACTGAATTCCAACACTGTTGAGCTGGAGACAGCATTCCATTCCACAAGTTAAGACCTCAGCGCTAAGATGGCCATCCTGCCCACCCCTCCACCCCCCCACCCCCCACCCCCCCCCCCCCGCTTCAGATGCCAGTCACAAGTCACCTGTGCCTCTGACCTAGCGACTAGATTTAGAGGTTCCAGTGACCCCTTCTCTGTTTAATTAATTTGCTAGAGAGGCTCACAGAACTCAGAGAAACATTTTACTTGCTAGATTACTAGCTTTTTATAAAAGGGTGTCCGGTTGACCCTCAAACAATACAGGTTAGGGGGTACCGATCCCCTCATGCAACAGAAAATCCACGTATAACTTTTGACTCCCCAAAAACTGTTTTTTAATGTTTGTTTATTTTTGAGAGACAGAGTGGGGGAAGTGCGGGGGAGGGCGGACAGAGGATCTGAAGCAGGTTGCTTGCTGACAGCAGAGAGCCCCGTGTGTGGCGAGATAATGACCTGAGCTAAAGTCAGACACTTAACCAACTGAGCCACCCAGGCTCCCCTGACTCCCCAAAAACTTAACTAATAGCTTACTGTTAATCAGACGCTCTGCTGATAACAAACACATATATTGCAGGTTGTATGTGTTATATAAGTATTATATATTGTATTCTTATAATAGAGTAAGCTAGAGAAAAGAAAACATTAAGAAAATCAGAAGGAAAATACATTTCTCTATTGTATTTATAAAATACAGAGGAGAGGCTTGGGGCAAGGCTGCGGGTTGTGGGGAGCGGGAAGCTTCCAGGCCACTCCTCCGGCACCTCCACTGTGTTCACCGACTAGGAAGTTCTCTGAACCCTGTCCTTTTGGATTTTGTGGAGGCTTTATTACATGAAATCATTCTCTAGCCCCTCCCGGCTCCCCAGAGCTGGTGGTGGTTGGGGGTGGGGGAAGACCAAAAGTTCCAATCCTCCCATCACTGGATTGCTTCCCCTGGCAACCACCTTCCCCTCTCCCCCCCCCCCCAGTTTAGATGATGGAGGGACTTTCCACAAGTCGCTTCATTAACATAACAAACAACACCTTCGCGGCATTCACCACTAAGGAAATTCTAAGGGTTAGGGGCACCTGTCAGTAGAATATGTCTGTGACTCTTGAGTCTGAGTCTCACATTGGACATAGAGATTACTTAAAAAATAAAAAAAATCTCAAAAAGAAAAACCACAATTGTACTGGTTTTAGGAGCTCTGTGCCAGAAATGGACAAAGAGCAAATGTGTGTTAGTATAAATCACATCATACCGTATCATCAGCATCATCGCCCCCTCCTCCTCATCTTCACCATGTTCATGGCCGACTGTGCCACGCACGTTACCTACGTCCTGTCGGGTCATCCTCAAGCGTCCATAGAAGATCAGCACTACCATTATCCTTGAACAGACGAGGAAACAGGCTCAGAGCGGTTACGTCATATGCCCAAGGTCACCGCACTGTCTGATCTCAGAGCTCAGCTCTTAAGCACAACACTATCCTTGGTCTCCAAAAGGCTACAGCCTAGAACCGTCACAAATCCCTAATCCCAGAAGGACAGCCTCAAACAGGGTGGGGTCTGCGTGCCTTCTACTCAAGAAAATAACGGTAATACAGTTGAGCCCGCCGTCATTCTGATAGTAGCTTTCCCTTCACGCTTAGGAAAGGTGCTGCAATTACTGTGGCCACCTCTGGCAAGAGGAAATTTAGAAGAAGACAGAATCATAGGATGTCAGGCTGGGAGAGACCTAATGCCACACCTCTCAGCTTGCAGGTTAAAAAAAAAAAAATCCACAGAGGCTTCCCACACCCACCTAAAGGCAGCCACCTAAATTTGCAATTCGGGTTCTCTTGATATTCCTGCCCGTGTTCTCGTGCCTGAGCTGGGTCCTTTGCAACCAGCCTAGTTGCTGCTTTAGTAGATTTCCATTTTGAATTTCAGCTCTCTTACCCGCAAGCCCCTGGGAGCCTCCTGCTTCCTCTCATTTCTTGTGTCTTTAAAGAAAACTCTCCTTGCCTGGCCTCCCTCCCATTGGATTTTGTCCTTTGGAGCTGGGCCTTCCTTCCTCCCTCCCTCCCTCTCCTCTTTCCTCCCTCTCCTCCTCCCCCTCCCCACCCAGACATCTTCCTCTTCCTTATTCAGAAGGGGGAGAAAGATCTTCGGAGGCCTCCAGTCCCGCAGTGGCCGCCTGCCCGCCCCCCACCTGGTCTTCAGAGCGAGGGGTGGGGGGGTTCTCCGGCTGCACTGCGGTGCCTCTAGCTACCGCTTCTCCCCCTCTCTCAGAGTTGCTAGAAGATTATTAGATAATTTTCAAATTTGTAAAGCGCCTTAAGCTCCTCGGAGGAAAGGTGGTATATGAGTGTAATAACAATAACAATCCTATCTGTCAGAGCCATTGAGAAAATGAATCTTGTTATCCTCGGGAACCAGCGGTAGGAACCTCAGCAAGAAACATGAAAATAAAGCGTGGAGTGCAGTCTCCTGACCAATCAGAGGAGGGGAAAGCACCCCCGCAGGCCAGGGTGGCATTCGAGACCCCCCCCTTCCCCCAGCTCGGTGCCGGTGGAAGGGGGCTCTCAGAAAGTTACCCAAATTGCCTCCGATGCTTCACCAATTAAAATGACTTTAGGACAAGTTGAAATCAACTTAGGGAGCAGAGCCTTCTGATTTCCGAAACCCTCCAAAGGCAGCGGGGAAGGCAAGTGTCTGAGCAGGTTGTCACTCACTCAGGAGCAATGATGGGAAAATCCATCACGGTAACGTGATTGAGTTTGGAGAATTAGCAAGGATGTTTACACTGCGCGCTGGAAGCCCGAGTGGGGCCGTCTGGGTGGCCGGGGTTTTTGACATGTGTGGCAGCTTCACTCCTAATGAGGTTCTCGGACTCGCCGCTCGCCCTGGCTGGACTCGCTGTCGCTGACTTCAAGTCAGTCTGTCTCACTGTTCAGGCAAGTGGCTGAAGGCAGGGGTGGGCTCTGGAGTCAGACAGGATGGCCTTTAAGTACTGGCTTTATTATCGCCAGCACTGTGACCTCGGGCAGAGCCCTCCACTTCTCCAAGCCTCAGTGCTCCCATCTGTAGAATCTGTGTGATGATAGCACCTAATTCCTAATGCTACTGGAAGGGGAGAAATGAGATGAACCACCTTTTCACTTTTTTGCTCAGCTCCCCCAGCTCAGCCTGGTCAGAGAGAAAGGAAAGTGGCTTTCCTGTCCTCTCTCCTGGACTATTCATTCCCCTGAGAAGCAAGAGGAGTCAAGGAAGACAGAGTCATGTGGGAAAACATAACACGCTCTTCAAGTCCTGATGCTGCGTCCCCACAGCTGTGTGCTCTCACACAAGTCACTTAACCTCTCTGAGCCTTGGTTTCCTCTGTCAGATGAGGACAAGAACACAACCTCTGTTACTGAACACGATTTCTGAAAGTTCCAAGCAGACATCGTCAGTACATGAGGGAAGACACAACGTGGGCAGGGACGGTGAGAACAGGTTGCTCTTCCTGGTCACAATGGCTGCCTGCTGGAGGAAGGAGATTCGGAGGATAACAGAGATTGGATCCAGAGATTGTGAAACCCAGGATAGGAAGCAAGGGCACGAAGGGCCCCTGGAATCCGTGGACCACGCTTGCTGAGAACTCACCAGAAGGAATGACACAGTATTGCAGCACAAAGGACTCAAGTCAGACCGTAAACAGACTTCCAGACAGGCAACAACAAGCCCACTCCCTCCTGGGGTCTCCGTCTGTGCCAGAGCACAGTCTCCGCCATGGAGAGGCTCAGCCTAACTGCAGGAAGCCATGCGGAAGGACAGACAGGGGACCCCGAAGATGCTTCTGCAGGGCCAGAGGAGGCCGCAGTGGCCCTGCAGTCCTCCCCCAGGTTCTCTTTCAAGCCTTGTCCTCCGGAGGCCTTGCAGAACCCACTCTGACCTTGAAGGGAAGTCTCCGGGCCTGTCCCAGAGCAGGGGCCACGTCCTCACAGACATGCCCAGGTCAGCGCCAGGCCACAACTCTATTATTTACCGATTCCATAAAAGAGTAAACCTCCGGGCCTGGAAGAATGGCCGGGATCCTGACTCTTCCTGCACAGGAAACGCAGCAGCTGGGCCAGAGCCCTGGCTTGACCCGAGGGGGACTCAGAGCCCCTGCAGACGGCTCCCAGCCTGATGGGGGTGGGGGGTGGGGGGGTGTCCGCTGTGGCTGAGGTGATGACACTTGGGTCAGACCAGGCTCCTCCCTTCCAGGCTGAGCTGAGACCTAACCCCCAGACCAACTGCTTGCGGACGCTGCAGTGATTTTATTGTAATTTCCTCCTTGTCGCGGTTAATAGCATTAGTTTGTTAATTACTGTATATTTTAAAAGTAAGAGAAAAGGGAATTCCCACCGGAGATTTGTTCTTGGCTGAAACAATGTGATGTGAGGGAAGGGAGAGTTTGCGCAGGGCGGGCGCGGTGGGGCGGGTGGTGGTAATGAGCTCGCTCTGCTGGTTTCGGCCTGGGCCCAGAGATGGGGCTGCTTGGAGAGGCAGGGGCCCTGGCAGAGCCAAGCCCCTCCCTCCTCTGCAGCACCGCTTCTCAGTCCCCAGACCTGTGCGCGGCAGCCTCCGGCCCCCTGCCCCGCACTATTATCAGACTGAGGCATCAGGCCCAAGGGGTTGGGAGCTGCAGGGAGAGCCCCGGGGCCCAGGGAACCAGACCTGAGTGAAAGAAGACACTGAGGAAACCGGCCTGTGACAAGGGGCAGTCGATTGAGTAGGAGGGAGTTTTTTATTAGGAAACAGAGCCGGAATTGGGGGAGAGGCTCTTGCATTTCAATTCAGCAGGAGACTCCAACCCCAGGGGGGGAATGGGGGAGGGGGTAGCACCTGAGGTTGTGCCCAGAGACCTGGCTGGGGGTGGGAGGACGGGGAGGCGCAGGGCCTGATTCTCAGCCCTCGCTCTGCTGGCCACATGGGGTGGCCACATGGGGACGTGGTGGGCCATGTCCGCCCCCAGGAAAGCTGCCTTCCGAAAATCTGTCCAACGGGAGGGGTTCACTGTGTGCCTTGGGGCCTCGCACATTCAAGCTCCCCTCATTCCTCCCACCCCGAGTCATAGAAAATGGAAGCGGGATGGGGCCAGGGGCCCAGGAGGAGTTGGGGGCAGAGGATGGAGAGAAGCGGTTAGGGAGGGAGAGAGGACGGGAGGGAGACGGAAGACAGAGAAGGATGGAGGCTGAGAAAGAAGTTCATACAATCTAGAGGAGCTGATTAAAATCCTGGAAGAAAATGTGATGGAAAGACTTTCTATCTTCCTTTTGAGACATTTAACCTAAAAGAAATGAGTTAAATAATTTATACAGAGAACGGGTGAAATTTGCTTTGATCAAATTAAAAAATATGACTCTGGAAATAAAGTGTCCGCCGCGTCCTTTCCAGGCGGCAGAAAGAGCTGCCGAGAAACAAAATGACAGAGACATAAAAATAACTAACCCTAACCCGGCGAATATTAGTACCATATTTTTTGGGAGATTACACAGCGTCACCGTGGGCCACGCAGAGAAATCCTCTCTAAGCACCAACAGGAGAGGTTTTGCTCATTGAGGAAGCCCCATAAAAACCAGAAAATGGATAAAATTTTCCTTTACAAAAGCTACCCGACTTCACTCAGGGGTTGGCCCAGAAACCACAAGGGATCGAGTTAAATTTCTCATTCGTGCATTTCCAAAAAGGTAAAAAGCTGCTCACCTCCCCTCTCCCACTCAGTATTTCTTAAAGCTCCCCCCCCCACCCTTTCCTTTCTCGTTTACCCTCTACACACAACACTAAAGAAGCGTCACAGTCTGGGGCACCTGGCTGGTTCAGTCAGTAGAGCATGTGACTCTTGATGTTGGGGTTGTGAGTTCGAGCCCCAAGTTGGGTGTAGAGATCACTTAAAATAACAAAGCAACAGAGAGAGAGAGAGAGAGGCAGGAAGGGAAGAAGGGAGGGAGGAAGGAGCCTCACAGTCAAGCACCAAGACTCCTGAGCAAGGGGTTAGCATGAATACCATTGACTTCACAGCTCTGAACCTCAGGCTGCCACTCCTTGAAATGGGGCTGACACCATCTGCGCAGCATGGTAGTGAGGATTAAGGAGATGTTACAGCCTGGTGCCCACGGGAGCGGTCAGTAAGCGTTAGGCACTATCTCTTCTATCTTGACCTGAAAAAATGTCCAACACATACACACGGAGCCCCCAGGATTCCTCCACCTGATCTCTGCCTCTACCTGGAAGGCCCACAGTGGGACACTGTGGGTCTAACCGTGAAGAGAGAGTTTAGGTTCGGAGACACTAGTCCCTCTGACTTTGGGGGCCCGACGAAGAAGACACTTTTAGTTCCAAATAGCTGAGGAGAACATCTCAGGTTAACCCTCTAGGGCTGCAGTCTCCAGCTGAATTTAAGCACTTCAGAGTCAGGCAGTATCTGGTTCAAATTCCGGCATCACCTCTTAGCTGTGTGATCATGGCCAAGTTAACTCAATACCTCCAAGTCTGTCTCTTAATCTGCAAAATGGGAATAATATTAGAACAGACCCCATAGGATTGAATGAGATAAGGGATATCAACGGCATGCGTAGTGTGTAGCAAAATTAAGTTAATGATGATGGGTGGCTCAGTCGGTTAAGCGGCCGACTTCGGCTCAGGTCATGATCTCGTGCTCTGTGAGTTCGAGCCCCGCGTCGGGCTCTGTGCTGATGGCTCAGAACCTGGAGCCTGTGTTCTGATTCTGTGTCTCCCTCTCTCTCTGCCCTTCTCCTGCTCACGCTCTGTCTCTATGTCTCAAAAATAAATAAACGTTAAAAAAAAATAAAAAAAAAAAGTTAATGATGACAGATCTTATTTTTTACAATGCCCCTGGAGTGACATTCAAGATCAGAGTGAGTTTTTTCCCCACGCCCTCAGTTATGGGAGGAGGGAGGAGAATTGAACTGACCTCTGTTTAGGTTACACCACAAAAAGGGCTGTGGCCAGCTTTGGGGCCACCTTTTTTTTTTTTTTTCCTTAATTTATTTTTGAGGGACAGAGAAAGCGGCGGGGGGCGGGGGGGGAGCGGCAGAGAGAGGGAGAGGAAGGATCTGAAGCAGGCTCCGGCTTGACAGCAGAGAGCCCAATGAGGCGCTCTAACTTAGAACTGGAACCCGTGAGATCATGACCTGAGCTGAAGTCGGAAGCCTAACTAACTAAGCCACCCAGGCGCCCCTTTGGGGCCACCTTTAATAGTTCTCTGACAGAAAAGGGGAACCAAGACGAAGACGGAACTCAGCACGCGATACACGAGGGCCGGAGGAACGTTAACCCAGAGAGGTTGGGGGTGTCTGGGTGCTGGAATGGCAGGCTCAGGTTCCTGAAGCCCCGTCACTTGCCAGAGGGGGATTGAGGGTGAAATGGGCTCCTCTGAAGGCCTCTTGAGTGTTAGGAGCCTGGCAGCAGTAAAAGAGACCTCCTCCCAAGGAAGTGAGTTCCCTGTCCCTATGGGGAGCATACACAGAGCCTGGAGGTGATACAGAGGGGCAATGAACCTCCTCAGGGCCACACTCGATGTCCCCTGTGCCACTCTCAGGGTGTGTCAAGAGGGCTCAGGATCAGAACCTGGCCAGCCCATCTTGGGAGTCGGGGTGGCTTGAGGTTTCCTGCCCCACCTTTTTTTTCTGTGCTCCTTCCTTTCCTTCCCTGAGTTCCGTTCCCCTCCCCCGCCCCTCCGAGGACCCCTGAGAAAAGCAAAGGCCATATGGGAATAGAGTCTGTGCATATTGTGGGTCTGTTCGGCTAAATGGTGTGAAGGTAAAGGAGAGAGAGGCAGGTGATGCACGTGAGAGGGAGAGAGAGAGGGAGCGGGAGAGGGAAAGAGGGAGAAGAGAAAGGAAGAAGAGGAGACAGAGAAAACAGAACAATACACAAGGAGAGGGAGAAGCAAGATAAACCGAAAAAGAGAAAAGCCAGAGAAAAATGCTGAGAGGGAGACCCAAAAAAGGGAGATGGAGGAGATTGAGAGAGAGAAGGCAAGACGGAGAGTGGAGGCCGGCCCCCACCTGCGGCTGAGCTCCCGTCTCCCGGCTGTGACGCCGGCTGGTGGCGGGTGGGTGGGCCCCGGGCACACGCGTGTGCGCACACAGGCCCGGCCGCCGAGCCACCCTGTGTCAGTGCAAGCGTGTCAGCCCCGGGATGGGGATGAGCCGGCTTTTATCTCCTCCGGCTGCACAGGGTTTACAAGCTTTTGAAATGCAGGATTAATAAGAAGAGGCCGGTGTTTTAATCTATAATGGAACAGAAAGTATCATTATTGTTAAATAATGCACAGCCTGTCGTTTATTAAGAATTAATGGCTTATCGAGTGCTCGGGTTGCTGCAGCCGCCTCTGCCCTCCCAGGCCTGGGCTCCTAGCGGCCGGCCGGGCCGCGCCTCCCAGAGTCCCGCTGGCCACGAGCAGCCTGGAGGGGCAGCAGCCGGTCGGCACGGGTCTGGAAGGCTCTATGCTCTCATCCCCAGGCCTGGCCTCTCTCGGTGGCCTTCCCTCCCTTGGCTGCAGAGTAGGGGGAGATAAGAGGAGCAGAGTCCCTTCTCATACCTTCAGCCTGGATACATCTCTCCCTTCCGAAGAGACAAAATAGTGTCCTGACCACACGTGGCTTACCCATTCCACCTCTTTTTCTAGGCCTGTGCAAAGTCGGTTTCCACCTGTCACACTGAGTCCTCCGGCACTGGTGACCATGCAGACACTAGGGAGGCAGCCCCTCCCCCCTGGGCCCTGGAGGAAGGGATCACACATTTCTCAGGAGAAACAGAATCACCTAGGGAGGCACCCTGGCCCCAGGGAACAGGGAACAGCACTTCTGGATAACTCGATCTGTATCAGTCCCCTCACAGACATCTCTCCTTCTAATCTCCGTCCCCACCCATTTTATAGACGGGAACACTGAGGCTTGGGGAACTTAAGTCATGTACTGAAGGCCACACCACAGATGGCAGAGTCGTTTTCACGCCAGACCTTAGGTACCAGCTCTGGGCTCCCCCTTGTCTCACAATGGGTGACCTCAGGGATGACACTGTAAGAACTGCTGTAGGGTCTATGTGTTTGTCGCAGTGACTGAGCTGTGACACCAGTGATGCCCCAAGTAGCAGCAAACCCAGCATCTCCACCAGCTGGGAAAGCCCACTCAAGGAGCCCGTGAGTGCCTGGGTCAGGGATGGCAACCAAGGAGAGCCTGACACCCAACCCAGCACCACAGCCAGATTCCGTCCTTGAGCCCCTGTGACAGAGAGCTCCTTGCCCGCCCCTGCATTTTGGGTCTCTGGCCTCAAATGCCCATATCTGGACACAGAAGCTGACCAGGTCTTCACCATATCTGAGGCCACGATCAGTGCTGTGTGACCTTGGGCAAGTCACCCTACCTCTCTGAACCTCTGTCAAATGATAATCGTGCCTGCCTCAAAGAATTATCCCAAGTAGTAAATGAGAAGCAGTCAGTGTTGATTTTGGCTTCACAAGCCTCTACTCGCTGCGCACCTGCTCTGGCTGGGCTCTGTGTGGGACATAAGTGGTGAGCCAGCCAAAGGCTCTGCTTGTCCCCACACCCTCCTGACCTCACCCTTCACGCTCCATTCTTCACACTCCGTTCTTGGTCACCTCATTGTCAACTCCCCTCCCAGTCTCTCACTGCCACCTGTCATTAGCAACCCCACCTGCACCCTCCACCAGCTCCCCTCTGTCCCCATCCTGGCCTCATCTCTGTCCGCAACTCCATCCACCTTCTTCCTGCTTCCCCCTGGTCTCACTCCAAACGCTTCCTCATTCTCTTCTTCGTCTTCTTCTCCCTTCCAGAGCCCGACTTCCCTCCCGCCCCATCCGCACCTCACCCGATCTTTCCCGATTCCCGTGCCAATCTTTCACTGCCATTTCTCTCCTTCGCCACACCCCCATCTCTCCCCTTTCCCACCCCCGGTCCCAGGATTCCTCCCATTCCGCTCCTGGGATGCAGGTGTCCTGATGGTGTCAGGGACACTGCCCCCAGAGGCCGCTGCAGGATGGTGCACCCCAGGGGCCAAACCCCCAGCCACGGCCAGGGCAGCCTCAGAACCTGCCGCGGGTAGCGTTGCCTCGATATGCCGGAGTTGGGAGGGTGCTGGCTGGGCAGCGGGCCAGCGCCTCGCTCCCCGCCCCCACCGTCCCCTCCCTCCTCTGGGCAGGCCACCACGCTGGGACCTCGGCCCACAGCCCGGCTCCTCACGCGGCTCCTGTTTTATTAACCTGCCTGTCGCTGCTCTCGCCACTGAATAGGGCCTGTGGGGGGGCCGGCGAGGGGGGCCTTGGGCTTTGCTGGGGATCACCATGGAAACAGCAGCCTCGGCCAATCGGTGGGCCAGCAGCGCCGAGTGCAGCAGGCAGCTCGGTCTCCGAAGCCGCGTGCAGCCCGCGGGCTGACTCCTGCCTGACAGGCCCGCGCAGCCCCTGCCGTGGGAGAGGATAAAAGGGGGGGCACGACCCGGGTGGATGGGGCGCAGGCCGCGGAGTGGTGGGAGTGGGAGGCCAGAGGGTGCGGAGCGCCGGACTCGGTAAAGCGGGGAGATGAAGAAGGGAGCCAGAGGCTGGGCGTGGGGAGGGGATTTGCAGGCTTGACACGCGGAGCGTGGGGAAGAGGCCGAGTCCCTCCCCAGCTGCAGTTCTTGGTATGAGCCAGGCCTCTCGGCCTCAGCACCGTGGGCTTTCGGGGGACAAGGCCGTTCTTTGCTGTGGGGGCTCTCCGGGGCCTCGCGGGATGTTTAGTAGCGGCCCTGCACACCCTCCCCCCCAGGAGAAGCTAGTAGTACCGTCCTATCACCGGTCTCCCAGACAGCGCCAAATGTCCCACGGGGGGGGGGGGGCAAAACCACCCCTAGCTGAGCTAAGCCCTCCCAGCGCAGTGGTCACGATTTGTGCCGCTTGCCTTCTCTGAGCCGGCTTCCCGAAGGGGAAGGGGGAAGGAAGAGGAAGAGACGATAGTCCGAGGGAGAGAGAAAGGAAGAGGAGGAGGGGCAGGAGGAGGGAGCCCAGGGCAGGGCTCCTGGTAGGTGGGAGAGCCTCTGGAAATAGGGATGTAGGAGACAGGTGCCCTGAGGGAGACCCGGGGCTGCCAATTTATGCCGCGAGGATTAAATAAAATAAAGTAAGAGCTCTACATGCCTTCCCTCAATGAGTTTCCTTCTGCCTGGTACCCCCTCCCTGGTCTGCCCAGCAAAAGAAATCCTACCCTGCCTTCAGACTCGGTAGGCACCACATCCAAGAAGCCCTCCCTGCTTCTCTCATCGGATTGATTTGTCTTTTTTCCAAGATTCCTTGCCCCTTGGCCTCTAGCTCCACGCTAGCACTCGGCATGGTTCACTCTAATAACCGTAACTGGCTTTACGGAGGGTTTCCCATGGGCCGCCCGCCGCACGTTACGGCTTAATGCCATTTTCCCATTTAATCCTCCCCACAACTCCACGCGCTAGGTACTGTTACCATCGCCATTTTACAGATGAGGAAGTCAAGGCTCAAGTTCAATAACTTGCCTGAGGTCACCCAATTAGAAAGAGCAAAGTGAGGACTCAGACGCAGGCTTTCACCACCACGGTGCCAGCATTTTTACTTGCCGGTTACACTGCGTAAGCAGTCATCTCCACCCTTACGTTTCGGCTCCCTTACAAGGCCGGGCCCAGTGCCCGCGGGCAGTAGGTGCTTGAGAGCTGTTTTAAATTGGTTGGTGGTCTCTGGAAAGGTCTGAGGGGGCGGCGGGAAGTCAAGCTTGAGAAGGCTGGGATTGAACTGGCGGCCACAGGGTGCTGGGTGCCTCCCAAAGGCCCTCAGGGTTTGCTGGGGCCTGAACTAGCTGGGCCAGCTCCACGAAAAGCAAATGCCACTGAGCCTTCCTCCCGGTCACACTGCCTCACTGGGCCACTTTGGGTCTCAGGACTGACCTGTCCCTCAATTCCTATGGATGCTGGGCCATGGCCCCCCCTAGTGGCCAGAAGGTCACAGTGGTGGGTGGTGGGAGCGAGAGCGCGGTTGGGAGAGCTCACACACAGCCCACCCAGCTTCTCTTTAAGTTCGACCCCCAGGTCTCTGAGGCCTCCCGCCCCCTCGGGGAATTGGAGCCAGAGACCTCAGGGAGCCGCCTCATTTTGGAGCCTGGTCCCTAACCCAGGCCTATAGGACAAAATACTCCCCCTCCCTCCCTTCCCTCCGGCCCACTTTGAAGTGAGCGGGTAGTGTTGGCAGAGGCCCCGCGTCACAGCCTCCCCCCAGTGTTGAGTCCACCCTCCTCCTTGCCTTATATTCAGCAAGAGAGGGTTTGAGGCTGAGAGGTGTCTGCCAGGGAACATCTCGTGACGCCGCTTCCCCCTCAGGTTAGGGTTTTGATCTGGAATCCAGCAGCTGGAGTCCCATGGGGCTCACATCAGAACTGCTCCCCCCCCAAGACACGCACGCGCCCTCCGCCTCCCTTGGGAACCTGCAGCACCCGCACCTCAGCTTTGAAGGCAGGGCTCCTGACAGGATGCTGTTCCCATGGCAACCCCACCCCAGGCTGCCCTGCCCAGCGCATCCCTCCCCTGCCTCCCCCCACCCGGAACCCACATCGCCTTCATTCATAGAACAAGACCTGCTTAACCTCCCAAAGTGGACCCCTTCCTCCCAGCCTTCTCTCCCCCGTTCCACCCTTGTCTCCTCCTGTTCAGTGGAGATCCGTGATCCAGAGAGAAATGCTGAGAGTGGGGGTGGCCACAGGGCCGCACTAGAGTGGGTGGAGGAGTAAGTCGGGGATGGGAAGCAGCCGTGGCTCAGTGCCCCCACCCTCATCTTTGGGCCCGCAAGCCTTGGGCCTCTGCACCTCCCTGCCGGGGGTCCTTGTTCCGGCGAAAGTAGGGGTCCACGAAGGACGGACGGTCAGGCGAAAGGAAATGAGAGAGCCACGAGAGAGATGGAGTCTGATGACCAAGCAGGCAGCCCTGGCAATTCTGGCGTCTCCGCCCTGCTGGTCTCAGTGCCTTTATTTAAAAGTAGTGAGTGACATTATAGCAATGAGTGACATTCCATAGTTTCATCTCTTTAACAATAATGGTTTTACCAGCAAGGCGGCAACTTCCTTAATCCCATATGCTGGTTTCAGGATAATTAACATATAAATTTAGGGTGGGGGGAGAGAACTGGGTGTTTCCTTAAGGCCTTAATGTTAATTATCTGTAAACAGGAGAAATCAGGGCGTTGCTTTGAGGGCTATACTTCCAACTACAATGGGGGAGGTGCAACCTATCCCCAAGATGCAACTTTAAGGTTACTTCTCAACCTGTGAGCCCACAACGGCTCCCAACACCTCCCACTCCCAGCTCTGTCTCAGCTCATGGACCTACGTCTCCCTAGCTCTAGCTCTGTGACCCTCTGGGGCCCAGACAGGCTCCCCGATGAGCCCAAGACCCTAGAGCACAACAGGGCCAGGTCTCACCCTCCAGGCTCAGGTAGTTTTTGTCCAGGAGCAGCCAAACTGGAGCTCAGCCCTGGAACCCAGCCTGGGCGCACCAAGGCTGCTCCTGACCCGGTGCGCCTCCTGTTATAAGACGCGGGCTGCAAATGCAAGGAAAGCCGGGGGATTCTAATCTATGGTGTGAGTATGAGAAGAGCTGGAAGGGTCTCCCAGCCCTGGTTAAACAATGCAAGTGCCCTGGCTGGGAGAAGGAAACTTGGCTCTCCGGCACTGGCAGGTGCTATCGGAAAGTCAGGAGAGACCTGTTTCTAGCAGACATCAGTCGCGTCCCTGCAGGAGGCTCTGAGCGTGGTCAGCAACTCGGCTTCAGAATCAGCCAGCCTGGGTTTGAATCATAATGCCCTAATTTACTCACCGTGTGATACTTTCCTTCTCTGCGCCTTGATTTTCTTATCTGAAAAGCAGAGCTAATAATTATATACAGGTACAGGGCCAACATCTATGAGCCTGACATCCCTTCCAAATATAGAGCTTTAGAAGCGCTATCTCAGTTCTCAGGACAGCTGAGGTATCGCTGTGTCTCTTCTGCAGAAGGGAAACTGAGGCTCAGAGAGGTTAAGGCGAGTCTGCTAGAATGAGAGCAAGGCTTTTCATGAGGTAATGCCTGCAGGAAGTAGGCATATTCTTATTAGTAAGGTTCTCTGACTGAATTTGGGACTCTAGCTCCCACTCTCCTTCGCTCTGAGGGTGCCCAGCATCCTCCAGCAAGCAAGACTGCATGCCACTGGGCTACAGTCTGGAGGTCAGGGAGAGACCCAGGCTGCGGGAGGTTGGAGGTGTGGTGGATAAAGGAGGGAAACTAGCTTTGGTCAAGGAATGTCGGAATCGGCGGCGCTGTGAGATCATCTCTGGGCCAACTCCTCAACCTTGGAAACAAGGCAAGAAGGTAGGGTTTCAAGGAGGAAATGACTTATCCGAGGCCACTTGGTAAATAGCTGGCTCTACCCCAGCCCCCATCATGTGCAGCCTTTGGACAACAGGTGGATATCAGAAGCCTTGGGAAGTTAGAATCCCCTGGGAAGGGTGGGGAGGTGTGGAGGGGAAGCAATCCTTTCTATTTGGGGAGGGGGGCTTCCCTAGGACTCACACCCACCCGACCAGACCAGACCTGCAGCTTCCCCACCTCCCTTTGCGGCCCACCTTCAGCTTCTCCACATTCTTCAGCTCTCTTCCCTCCCTGAGAGGGTCCCCCATTGCTGAGTAGCCTGCTCCCCCCAAGAACCTCACGACTCCAGCCCCGAAGTATCCCCCGCCTCCCACCTTGAGTGAATGCGCAGGACAAACAGCATTGTTCCCCATACAATGGACAAAAAGAACTTGGGAATTCACAGAATAGTCCTGAATTTCAGCTTCCTTCCCCTCCGAGCCCCGAGAGATCCATTGTCTGTAAACTCCACTTAAAATATGCACTGCCGCTCCAGCTGGGGAGCCACTTACGATGTACAGGAAGAGCCTCCCCTACCTCTACCCCCTTCCCCTCCTTCCCAGGCCCTGTTAGAACAAAGCAGGGAGGAGGGGCGAGAGCAGCCAGCAAGAAAGAACCTGGAAACAACCCTTCTCCCCACTCTGTGCTCTACGCCTTGGTGCCTTGGGCACCGAGCGTTTGCACAAGCAATGGGTTTTAGGGGCCTGACGCCCTGGAGGCCCCTAACTGCAGTAGGGTGGCACTGAAGCCAAGACTCGAGGGTCCCTCTCCTCTCCTGTCTGCTTACAGGGGCCTCGAAGGACAGGGAACACACTGTCTCCTAAGGCGCCTGTTCCACTCCTGAAAATTCTCACAATTCGAAGACCTTCCTTAGAAGGATCGCAACCCCCCTCCCTGTAAGCCAGTCCTTTACCTTCCAGCTCCCTATTAACGCGGTGGCTCTGTGGCCTGTGACAGGCCTCCTGGATTTGAAGGCTGCCGTTGCAGTGCCCTGAGGCTTTCTTTCTCCTCGGCTCAGCAACCCTTTGCCCTTCTCCCTAGACCCCGTTAGTCTGTGGTTTTGAGTCCCTTCACCATTCTGTTCTCCTCCTCTCTGCTGCCTAGTGTGTCACCAAGGACTCTTCATAGTGGCGCCCAGAGCCGACCCCAGTATCCGTAAGTATTTATTCAATAAATATTTACTAAGTGCCTTCCAGGTACCAGGCACTGTGCTAATAGCTGGGGATACAGACAAGATCCCAGCTCCCCCAAGGTTTGTAATTCTGGTGGGGAAGTCAGATACTAATATCAGATAAGCGCAAAAATGAATGCATAATTACCAAGCGAGATAAGGGATCTGATTAAAGGAACTTGGTAATATGAAAGCATCTAACAAAGGAGCCTGATTTAGTGTGGAAGGGAGACGGGTGGACCACCCTAGGCTTCCTGACATTTAAAGGATATAAGCTTTAACTAGAGAACAAGGGTAAGGAACAGCATTTAAGCGGGGGAGGGAACAGACTGTGCAAAGGCACTGTGGCTGGAAGGAGTTTGTCTCATTCAAGGACGTGAAGAAGCCAGGGGGGTTGGAGACCCCAGTGAGGAGTTGGACTTGATTCTAGGAGCAGTGGAAAGACACAAATCTGTGTATGCAATAAGAGCCGATTAAAAGTGATCTCAAGCTTCTGCATGTGGTGTTCCGTGTACCAGGGGTGCTCTCTTCCTAGGTTTTTCTTTCTTCTTCCTTTCCTTCTTTCTCTCTCTTTCTTTCTTTTTTAAGTTTATTGATTTATTGGGGGGGGCAGAGAGAGAGCGAGCAGGGGAGGGTCAGAGAGCAAGGGGAGAGAGAATCCCAAAGAGGCCCTGCACTGTCAACATGGAACCCAGTGCAGGGTTCGAACCTATGAACCATGAGATCATGACCCAAGCCAAACTCAAGAGTTGGACGCTTAACCGATGAAGCCACTCAGGGCCCCTTCCTAGGTTTTCCTGAGGCTGATTTGTTTTCATCACCCAGGGCTTTGCCCAACCCACCCAAGCCTAAAGGAGCTCCTGCTACATGCCCTGTCACTCCCTATTCCTTTAGCCTGTCCTGTTGTTATTATTTTTAATGTTTATTTTGGAGAGAAAGAGACAGAGACGGAGAGTGAGCAGAGGAGGCGCAGAGAGAGAGTGAGACACAGAATCGGAAGCAGACTCAAGGCTCTGAGCTGTCAGCACACAGCTGGAGGCGGGACTCAAACTCAGGAACCACGAGATCATGACCTGAGCCAAAGTTCGACACTTAACCAACTAAGCCCAAGGTGCCCCTGTCTTATTATTTTTAGTAGCATTTTCACAATCTGAACGTGAGTTTTTTATGTCTTTGCATATTTACTCTTGTTCTGGCCTCTCACTAGAAGGATGGGCTGTATGGGCAGGAATTTTGTGTCTTAGCGACTTCCACATTACGGCATCTGACATAGTGCTGGCACATAGTAGGACCTCACTAAACACAAAACGAACAAGTGAATGAATCGTTGAATGTACTCCGAGATGAAAGGGGCTGTGTTTACTCACAAAAATGTTTATATGAATGTACAGGTATTTAAGGGCAAGTGCCTATGTGTCCAAAGTCACACGGAGACATCCTTTGCCTGCCTACATGAGCCACCTCTCAGGAGGCCTCTTAGACAATTCAGAGTCATGGCCTGTACAGTTCATTGCACTACTTCAGCTAATCAATACCCCTGCTCTCCGGCTGGACGAGGACTTGTGCAAACAGACACGTCTCAGGTCAGCTGTTGGTTAATCAAAGATGAGGGTGGAATTTTAAGTGCCCTACGGGAGGGGCATTAGAAAAAGACTGACCATGTGGCCTGGAAGCAGCAGAGCACCTCACAGGCTCCATTTCCCACCTCTCCCTGGGGCCCTCGCCCACTTCCCATTGCCCCGGATGTCCTGTTCTTTCGGGGGTGGCCAAACCAGGCATCGGGTGGGAGTTAGGACAGAGAAAATCGAATTTAGTGGCATTTACGGGGCTTGGGAATTTAACTAGGTAGGCAATTTTTTAAATGTATGTATCCTCTATTTATTTATTTCAATGTGTATATTTGAGAGAGAGAAAGAGAGAGGCAGCGCATCAGTGGGGGAGGGTCAGAGAAAGATGGAGCCAGAATCGGAAGCAGACTCCAGACTCTGAGCTGTCAGCACAGAGTCCGGCTCAAACTCGCGAGCCATCAGATCACAACCGAAGCCAAAGTTGGACACTTTAACCGACTGAGCCACCCAGGTGCCCCGGCAACTTTTAAGAGAAACATTTTTTGATTGACTGAGTACCTACTAAGTGCAGAGCATGGCCAGGGACTGCCACATTTCAATATAATAGCTGATTCAGGGCCGATTGTGAAAGATGATTGAGGTAGAAATCTCAGAAGCAGAAGCTTTATCTGGGGCGCCTGGCTGGCTCAGTTGGTAGAACATGTGACTCTTGATCTTGGGGTTGTGACTTCAGGCCCCATGTTGGAAGCAGCGATTACTGAAAAGAAAAGAAAAAAAAGTAGAAGCTCTGTGTTCCCAGGTTACAAGCAAACTGGCGAGGGGTGGAGGGAGCAGGACATGGTTAATTCCCCGCTGGGAGCTCTGGGACAGCATATTGGAGTATTACGTAAAATAACGACCACATTGAGCACTTATTATGTGTGAGGCACTTTTTACATGGGTTCTCTCATTTAATCCTCACTATAAATGTGTATATGCGATTGTTCTTTTTATGGGAAGACTAAGTCTCAGGGGGGGTTCAGCAACTTGCCCAAATTTCCCACAACTGTTAAGCGGTAGAGTGGATATTCGAGCTCAAGATGAGAGGCCCGTGCTCCTACTCTTAACCATAGTGGTGAAGATGGCTATGGCTAAAGCAAAGGTAGGACTCGGGTAGGGAGGGACAAACAGTCCATTCTAGGAAGAAGACACAGCTTGAGCAAAAGCTGGTAGGCATCAGTGCCAGGTCCGTCTGTTTTTGAAAATCTCTGGTAGCCTGAGATCCTGGGAGATTAAAAAAAAAAAAAAAAGCCAGATTTTGTGGATTTTTTTTTCTTCTCCCTGCTCTTTAGCATATTAGCACTATGACATAGTCTTGCCTTAGGTGTGTCTTTCTTTAGTACCCAAACAGAACTTGAGAGTGGACAAGGAGATGGCAGGGATGATGCTTCTGGTGAATTGGTCTTCTCCCTACCCTGGCTGGTGGGGGCCAGTTGGGGACATTCTCTGGGCCAAGCTCCTCCTCTGCCCATCTGCATCCCTGCCTCCTGACTCATTTCATTCCAACCAATAGATTCATAGCATGCAAATGTAATGAATAGGCAAAGAGATGATTGGCTCATTTTCCCCTGATGTAATAATGCCACTATTCAAGTAACCCCTGTGTACCCTCCCCCATCCCATTTCTGGGCATTTGATTATGCTTCTGGCAAGATATTCCAACTCCTCTATTTCCCCTTTTCTTTTCCCATTCTGAGTTAGTGAATCACTTAAAAATGCCCTACTCATTTCCTAAGGAATGGGATGTGTGAAGGACCAGAAGCACCCTTAAGCCCAAACCAACACAGGCCTCCTGAGAGGCCCCATATGCCTCCGCTGGCTGTGAGTAGCATCAAATCCAGGACAACAGTGCCCATTTACTAAGAGATTTTGTGAGAATCCATGTCCAAAGGCTTCCTGAAACCAAACCCCAGCATATCGGCTGTTCCTTTCAGCCCCTAATTTAGTAATTCTATTGAGAAAAAGAGATTGTGGGTTTTTTTATTTGGTGTGATTTATTCTTTATCATATAAATAATAATAATTTACAAAGCTCTTCCCCAAACAGAAGAGAATCTGTACATAAAAATAAACAAAAATTAAACTGAGCTGGGCCTGGTGCCCAGAAAACCAGCCAATTCCAAACATAACCAGGGGGGAATATTCCTCCAGGTCCTGGGAGCTCTGAGGACTTGGCTGGAATTCTGGGTGGAGACTCTGGTCCGGGAAGCTATCACCACCCCCCTTCCCTTGGTCTTGTGCAGGACGATGGCACCCCTGGCAGCCAACACACATGGAGAGCCAACCGGCAGACTCTTTGGGCTGGGATGTGGGTGGAATTTGGACCCAAAGGCATAATCAATTTTTAAAACTCCTGGGCAGTGTGCTCGCTGCCGGCTTCCAGGGACTGCAAGAGCTACTGTGGCTGGGAAGATGGGGTATTTATTGGCCAACACCCAAAGTAGGTGGAAGCTGCCTATGATTCCATTTTTCCCTGTAGCTCATTAGATGATTGGGTTGGGCAGAAGATCCTCTGAGCTTCTCTTCCCTTAGAGCTCCGACCCCCTCCCTGGAGGCTTGTTATTGCTATAGATATTGAAAGATGACAAGCAATCTCCTTGACCATTGATTAATTTCCCTCAACAGACACTCTCTGGCTGTGTGCAACTTCTCTCCCCCACCCCTCGTATTTCCAGAAAGCCTTTAAGAACAAGGCCGCCTTTCCACATTCTGGCTTGCACCTTTACTTTAGAGACTATATACGCCTGGAGGAGATTGGAAGCACTCTCTTCCCGTCTCAAGGCAGGAGTTATATCTGCGTTGGTCTCCAAGTTCACAGTCACTCGCAATTAAGAATGTTTTGGATGGCAAAGGTGGTCCCGATAGCGTGATAATGTGGAAGGTGATGATGGCGAAAATGATGGGGATGAGCCAGACAAAAGGGAGTGTGATCGTGATGCTAAGCATGCCCTTGCGGCGGGGGTGACTGTCTGGCTTAAACTGAAATCAGAAAGGAAAAAATGACAGATTGTGAAGGTGCGGTGGTGATGGCAACCATGATGGTGAAAGCAAGGAACCCGAGAAGGGGAAAGTGAAGGCAAGCGTGTGCAGGTGAGGAGCTGTAGACTAGAGGGCTTAAGAGCCCAGATTCTGGGGCTAGGCTTTCTGGTTTGACATTCCAGCTCTATCCCTTCTAGCTAAGGTTAGTTACTTAACCTCTCTGCCTCCCATCTGTAAAATGGAGACTGCAATAGTATTTGCCTCCTAGGGTTGCTGGGGATTCATGTAAAGTGCCCGTTCATGGTAAACACTGTGTAAAGACATGTGCTATAAGGTGTAGATGGCAGTTGCAGCTACATCTGAAGGAGTGCGGGGTGGGGGCGGGGCAAAAAGCATAGCAGGCTGTGGCGGAAGAATCGGGAGACCTTGGTCGGGCTCTATCTCTTACTCTCTGTGACTCCCCCCCTGCCCCCACCTTAATTGCCTTATGAGTGAAAGGGGATAGACATGAATAATACTCAGACTGCAGAAGTCCCCCTGAGCAATAACGCTCTACACGTGTGACCAGTACATGGCCCTGTGGGAACAGCCAGGCCCGGACAAGACCATGCAGGTCTGTAGGTCCAGGTGTAGATTTATCAGACATTCTTGTAACCAGGGGTCAGACAAAGGAAGATGCTCAGCAGGTTGGACCAGCATCCCACTACAGGTACTGGAAAGGTGAAAGGTGAGCTCCTGCCTGGGGGAGGGGGCCCCAGCTGCCTCTCACTCCAAGGCGGCTCCCAGGCCCCAAAGTGTAGCCCTGATGGGGCCGTGCTGGAAATCTCGTTATACTGTGACCCTGGCTGTGTTGGTCTCTGCTCCCGAGCTGACCGCATGTAGGATTTCATGACAGAACCAGACTTTTCCAATTTTCCCCCTTGTTCACATTCTCCACCAGTCTCTTCCTCCCCCCTTCCCCGCCCCCCCAGGGCTGGAGGACAGGAATGAGAAGCAAAGTTCACTTGCGCCCTGTGCCTAATTAAATCTTTACAGACCCCTCTCAGGTGGACCTTGCCTAATAAGGTCACAGCCCTCTTCTGTCTTCACAACCAATAGGTGGCTCTTGGAGACTGCAGGGGGCAGGAAGTTTCCAGCAGTCCTGTCCCAGAGGGCCTTCCCCTTTCGGGCTCATTTGGCCCTGAAAGTCAGGGATGGGGCCGTGGGCTTGGCTTTCAGTGTCCAAGGAGACTTCATCAGTCCCTTACCTCTCCTCCTGACACGGTGCCGTGGGCTTCCCACCATTTGCCACTCCTGAAGCAGGGAGCAGAGTCCTGTCATGTCCTGGGTTCCAGTCCTGGAACTCTTACTCACACCACGGTCTATGGTCTTGGCATGATCTGCGTCCAGGAGCTGAGGGGTGCCTGGTGGCGTCTGCCCTCCGGCCTACTGCTTGGCTTAGGTCCCAATCCACCTCGGCGCTCCGTATGCACTTGGTTGGTTCTTAGAAGACATAGTTCATATATTAATCCCCTTATCGAGCTCTTACTACGTGCCAGGCTTTCTTCTAGATGCTCCACATGGATCATCTCACTAAATCCTTATTTATAGATGAAGAAACAGACTCAGAGAGGTTAGGTCACATGTTCAAGGTCACACAGTTAGAAAGCATCAGCTTCTAGATTCACAGACCTCGCTGATGCCAAAGGCTGTGGTCTTACCCACTAAGCTATGCACCACCCACCTGGACAGACAGGTCCCCCTCCTGACATCCAGCGAGCGAGCTGTGCGGAGGACAGTGTGAAGAGCCAAAGGGTGGCCTCAGACCCACCTGCCCACCCATGATCATGTCCACCTGAGACTGTCCAGGGAGCCTCCCAGGAAAGTTGGAGCAGAGCCCAAGGCTGCCTAGACAGTTCAAGGAAGCTGCCAAGCCTCTGCTGAGTCAGCAGACACCCATCTACGGGCCCCCACCATGCGCTCACCGCGAGAACTCCCGCAGTCCCTCTCCCCAGCTTCTGCCTCCTCCATCAAAGTGACCCTCTGACTCTTCCCTTCCCTGTACCCTCTCCTACCTCTAGAATGTTCCCTGTGGCACCTCTGGTCTCCCTTCCACCCTGAAGCCCCAGGCCTGTATGGTTTGACTGGTTCAGCCTGCAAGTCTCCAAGTTGGGCTTCCCTTCAGGGTCATGGCTTCGGGTGCATCTGTGCGTCTTGCCTGTACTTCTATAAATCAAATGAAGACCAGAGTCTTCTGGCCGCTCCTCTGGAACCCCCTCCTCCCTGCTCACCAGCTGCACAATGCAGTCAGGGCGAAGGGGGTGGACTGGCAGAAACCAGCTTCTTTCTGAGGATGGAAAACAGAACTGTAGGAAATTAACAGGCTGAGAAATGTCTGCCTGGCTCCGTGTTTGTTTTGTGCCCTCAGTCTTTCTCTCTGCAGCTCCCTCCTCCTGCCCCTGCCACCTCCCTCCTGCTCCCTCCGCCCCCACCGCTCAGCACTCAGTGTGGGCGCCTGGGGCTGAAGGTTGTGCAGCTGGGGCTTTATAGGAAGGTGCATCTTGGAGTGTGTGTGCGTGTGTGTGCGTGTGCCCGTGCTCAGTGTATGTGTTTCCATGTGTATGTTTAGGGATGGCAGACCTGCCCCTCCTTTCGAGGCAGCTTAGCCAGAAACGCCAGCGGCAGAGACAATTGTGCGGGTGGGGATGCTGAGCACAGAGCCTGCGGAGCCCGTGGGCAGGCAGAGAAGCACCACACAAGAAATTGATTCCATTAAAAAGTAATCTTAAATTTAATAAAAGTTATGATTTGATTATAGCCACAGAACCTACAGGCAAGAGGGAAGGGGGGGTGGATTCCGGTGATGGATAAACAGAAAGAAAAAAAAAAAAACAAGAAGGGAGGGGGGAGGGGAGGAGAGAGAGAGAGATGCTTAGGTTTGGATGGATGAGAGCACGGAAAGACCTGGGGGTGGGGATCGAGACCATTTTCTCTCCCTCAGATGGAAGAAAAAAGCCTGTGGCTGGTTTCCAAAGAGGAAGCAGAGTGAGGACTAAGTGAAGAGATTCAAGGAGCTCTCGGGAATAGAGCAGTTGGAGGAGGCTGGGGCCTGGAGGCTAGGCCAGGAGAGGGGGGTGTGCACGAGGAATGGCCACGGGGCCTGGGAAAGCCGTGAGGCCTGGGAGTGAAGGCGAGGACCACAAAGCACCAATTTACCAGCCGGACGGGCAGTCCTGGGTTTCGATTCCAGGTCAGCCTCTTCCTAGCAGCACTACTTAACCTTTCAGACCCTCAGTTTCTTCATCTGCTAAATGGGGCTGTGGGGAAAGCGTCTAGCTCACAAAATGGTCGCGAGGGTCACTGAAACCGTGCAGGTGCAGTATTGGGCATCTCCTCGGTGCCCAGTAACATATCGTTTGCTTCCTGTCCCTCCCCCCATCAGGGTCATCACCCCCACACTGCCCCCTCCCATTTATTTGCAGGCATTAGTCGATCCTATTCCTTTAAAAAAAAAAGTTTATTTTTTTTTGGTAATCTCTACACCCATCATAAGGCTCAAACTCCTGACCCCCGAGATCAAGAATAGCATACTCTTCTGACCGAGCCAGCCAGGCGCCCTAATCCTATTTCTTCCTTAAAAGTCTTTTTGAAGTGGTAGGGCCCGAGTGGCCTTCATCTCCCATCGTGTCGTGGGAACTTTGTTCTCCTGGGCAAAGTCTCGTACTTTGCCCTTTGCCCTTCTCTCTAGGCATGAGTAGGGCATGGACAAAGCAGGAAGCCACATGTTCTAGAACCTACTTCCATTATGGGCTAAGGGACTGCCTGGAGGACACCTCTCCCTGCCTCATCTCCACTACCCGACCCACTCAGCCCAGGATCATGCTTGGGCATAGCGCCGAAACCCTCTGGGCCCCTTGGGGAAGAGTTTCTCGGGTGAGACCGCGCAGGCCCAGCCCCCAGCCGCCATAATCAGCTCCTGTTATGCACAACTTTCGGCTTTTCATGCAGACCTCCTGTCGGTTCGTCCAAAGAGCCTGGGCCCTGCCTTCAAGCCGGGCAGAGAGAGCCCGGGGACCACAGGGTCAGCACCAGCACCCACGGGTGGGGCCTGGGCAGCAAGCCGGGACTTCGCTGTGAAATTCTAAGTGAGGAGAGAGCCGGAGAGCCCAGCTACCCCAGAGTCCAGGAATTGGGAGCCAAGAAATACAGTCATGGTACCAGGAGCCTCCAGGGGACACAAGAACTCATTCCTGGGACAACGTGACCAGTTCTGCTCAGCCACCTTCTCGCCTCCCAAGCTGTTTTTAGCAAAGTAGCACCATCCGAATTCCTTCTCACCCTTTGGCATGTTCAAGGCACCTGCTGATTCAAGAGATTGAGGAAGATAGGACTGGTCGTATCAGCTTCTCCATTTTGCTGATGACGAAATTGAGGTCAGAAAGGGTAAGCCATTTCCCTTAGACCGCACAGCTGCAGGAGGTGGATCTGGAACTGAAAACCAAGCATTCAGACTCGGATCCCAGAGCTCCTTCTTACCGGGCCTCCGCAGCCTCCCCAACCGAGTCATCGGTCATCATGCCTCCATTGACCGGAACCCTTGTCACCATTGCTGTCACCAGGCTGCTCATCTCCACCCCTCTGGTCCCTGTGGCAGGAGTCTCTGGGCTTACACGCTCACCCTCTTCCAGGAAGAGCAGCTCAGCCTTGGATCCCATGGCCCAGGTTGTTCCAGATGGAAGAGTCGATGGCCCTGAAGCTTGGGAGAGGGTGCCTCGAGAGAGCAGAGCACGGCACCCTGTCACTAGGGCCCCTAAGCTTGCTGGCATCTTACTGGGACTATGGACACAATCTGGCCATTCTCCTCAAAGGATGGCCACCCCCACCCGCTTTCCAGACCCTTCACGGAACTACTTTCTCTTAAAAGAGGCGGACGGACCACGTCCTGGGCCAGGGTCTCTGGCAGGGTGGCCCTGCAGCTTTCCTCCAGTGCGCTTGTTGGATCCCCCAGACAGAGATCTCACACTGCTGCCCGACCTCAGTCCTGTCTGCTGTATTGTCCTCATTCTGTTCTCTGTGCACATAGCATTCCACACTCCCTATGGTCACAGCCCACTCTTGTCCTTGAGGAGGGTTTTCTTCCTGCTCCTCTGCAGAGACAGAACTTGGAGGGCAGTGGCCAGGGTAAAGGGACCGTTTGGTGAAAAGGTCTCCAGCAGATGACCCCCAGGCTGTGTCCTCAAAACCATATCTTCAGGCTTTACTTGAAATGGTTCCTAGCTCCAAGTATTATCTAGGTGACCTTTAGACGGCGCCACCATGGAGTCCTGACTTCTGCGTGACATTCACTGCTCACCTTCCCCAGCCTCTCCCCAGAGCTGGCCACCCGTGATGCATGAAGTTGGGGATCTATTCAGGGAAAGGGTGGTAACATTGCCCAACAGTGTGTGGTGTACCAGGTCCATACTAGAGGCTTTACCTAGAGGATGGCATCTGACCCTTGCAACAGCGTTGTGAAGTAGCTCTTACGATCCCCCTCTTTGCAGTTAAGGAAATAATAGCTCAGATGGGTTAAGTGACTTATCCAAGGTCACACAGGAAGAAGATGACTGAGCCAAGATTTGAACCTGAACATGTCTGATTCGAAAGCCCATGCTCTTTCCACCCCAGGTGGCTTGATCCCTGGATCTGCCCCAGAGACGGCTCCTTCACAGGCAAAGTCTCCAGTCCTACTCGCCAGTATCTTTCACAGCGAAAAACTCATACACGCTTTGAACCAGCAGTCTCTCTCCTAGGAACGAATCCTCAAGAAACACTCATATAACACTGCACAGGATGTGTTAGATGTTTAGATTATATGTACAACAGACAAAATTCAAATCAGGGGTGCCTGGCTGGCTGTCTGAGGAGGGTGCAGCTCTTATCTTGGGGTCATGAGTTTAAGCCCCATGTCAGGTGTAGATATTGAGTAAACTTAAAAAATAATTTAAAAAGTTAAATCTTTTAAAAAATACCCGAAACAGAGGCGCCTGGGTGGCTCAGTCGGTTAAGCGTCTGACTTCGGCTCAGATCATGATCTTGTGGTCTATGAGTTCAAGCCCTGCATCGGGCTCTGTGCTGACAGCTCAGAGCCTGGAGCCTGCCTCAGATTCTGTGTCTCCTTCTCTCTTTGCCCCTCTCTCACTCGTGTTCTGTCTCTCTCATCTCTCAAAAATGAATAAACATTAAAAAAATTTTTTTTAATATCCAAAACCCTAAATGCCCATCAGTAAGGGAGTAGATCAATAAACAGAATTACCATGAAGCTGGAAGAAAGGATGAGGCAGACCTTAACTGGACAGGCATGGAAATCTCTCTAAAACGCAAGTTAAGGCAGGGGAAAGATCGCATTTGAATACCGTGCATGCTTATATACATCGTATTTTATATATGCATATATATTACATATATGTATTTCGTTTGTGTAGGTTTTTTTCTTTTTTTTTTTAAACGTTTATTTATTTTTGAGAGACAGAGAGACACAGCATGAGCAGGGGAAGGGCAGAGAAAGAGGCAGACACGGAATCCAAAGCAGGCTCCAGGCTCCAAGCCATCAGCACAGAGCCCCATGTGGGACCCAAATTCACAGACAGTGAGATCATGACCTGAGCCGAAGTCGGCCAGCCAACCAACTGAGCCACCCAGGCGCCCCTGTGTGGGTTTTTTTCTTAAGGCATCAGTTGTCTCCCAGTAAGGGGAAGTGGGAAATGGTGGGGAAGTGTAAAGCGTTGAATAATAACTCCCGGGGCGCCTGGGTGGCTCGGTTGGTTAAGCGTCTGACTCTTAGTTTTGGCTCAGGTCATGATCTCACAGCTCGTGGGACCAAGCCCTGCCTCAGGCTCTGTGCTGACAGTGCAGAGCCTGCTTGAGAATCTCTCTCTCCCTCTCTCTCCTCCTCCCCTGCCAATGCTCACACACTCTCTCAAAATAAATAAACATAAACTCTCAGGCACCAGGAATCAGACCCTCCACCCTCTCTGACTTTTTTAAGGCTGTGTCCCTCCTCTCACCCCGGAGGGTTCCCAGCACAGACATCCGTGTGCCTGTGACAAGGGAAGAGAGTTCCTTATCTGTGCTGGGCATGACTTCCTCCTGCCATCCCCATCGCCACCTGGCATCTCCTACTAGCAGCGCCGACAAGGCCCCAGGAGATCATCTCCTTAGGTTACAATCAATAGGGCTTCCACACAGCTTGCCCCTCCAGGGTGAGGGGGAAAGTCGGAGTCATCCGGCGATGTTTCGGAGCTGTGCAACCTGCCCCGTGTACGAGCCAAGCTTGTGACTTTGTGCCTCTAGTCTCTTGTTCATCACTAAGTTAAATGTTCTGTAAATTAGGTGAAATCTGGGGACATCTGATAAGGAAGGGTTTGGGAAGATGCCGAGCGCATGTGATCCGCAGGGATCGGTTGGATGTTTTCATTTGTCTTTAAATACCTGCCTTGGAATGAAGTTTACATCATAAGAGCTGTAAGCAAGGACATCCGTTGCACCTGGGTGCTGACTGTCAAGATAAACTCCAGCCGACCGGGCCTTCCCCCCCACACCATGCAGATCCACGCCCCATACGCGCTGGGGTCAGATGGACTTCTGTCATTACAGAGATCGCTCTTGTAGCGGTACAGAAGTTTCCACCCCACCTCAGGTTGGCCCGCCCGGAGAATCCACTTGGGCCGTGTGTTCTTTCCAATAAATTCTGGCATCCTGCTTCACTGTTGAATGTAGGTTCAGTGATCCTCATGCAGCCCCCCACCCCCCACACATACACCCCTGCTTTCCCATCAGACGCTCTCCTCATTCCTGCACTTGTCTCTCCCCCTCTCTCCTTTGTTTCTCTCAGCTGACTTAGAGTCTCTTGGATAAAAATCCCACTCAAATTGGCTTAAGCTTCTTTACGCACGTAACTGACAAGCCCAGCTGTAGACTTCAGGCATAGCTGGACCCAGGCACTTGGTCACCTGCCATCTGTCTCCCTCCAACTCTCAGGTCTGTTCTCCTTCGTGTTAGGTTTACTTTCTGGCAGCTGTTCCCCAAGTGTTTTAAATAGCATCAGGCTTAAACCTACCAGTGTGGCAAACCCTGTAGAACGCACACCTTTTCCAATGGTTCAGTGCTGACCATACTGGATTAACTTTTATTGAATCATGCGGCCCAGGGATGGAAGGCACAGTGGGCCAGCTCCAGGCCTGTGCCCCAGCCCGAGATCTCGGCTAGGTGGGGGTAAAGTCAGCCCTTCCTAAACCGCATGGACAGAGATGAGGAAGGGGTGGCTCCCTAGGGAAGACGGTGGGCGTGCTTAGCCGCAGGAGGAAGATGGGAAAGTGGGATGGCAAGTCAACATGACGCTGACTTGGAGGAAGGCTTCACTTCTCTAGTTCTTAGTTGTCTCTCTTGAAAAACTGGGTGTGGCGTCCAGACGGAGTCTCTGCTCTTGGACACCACGCAGCCCGGCTTCCTCTCCCAGCCTTGGGCAGGTGTCCTGGGTTAGAGCAGCTCCTGCATCTTTCGGTATCATTGCTGTTCTTACCCCTCCTTTCCCCCGTTTCTGCTCCCAGTGGAGACTCTCTGGCACAGAGCCAGGCAGGGAGGGAGGTCAAGGAAGGAAGAGAGAAACTAGAAAGGAAGAGATGGGAAGAGGAATAGAGACAGAGAAAGGAAGAGAGGCAGAAGCTCAAGAGCAAATTTACGAAGCTGTGCCAGTGCTGGGCACCTCGCCCCACCCCACCCCCAGCCTACGAGTGGTGTGTCATGGCTTAGCTGTGCCAGCACCCTGGACGGGCTGGGCTCCAAGCCCCCACTGCTTTGTCAGGGTATCATTATCCCCATTCTGCAGCTCCCGTCACCTGGAGGTTCTTTCTTCTCCTCTGGCCCACACACCGAACCTGCACACAGGTGCCTCTGTGTGGGTCTCCTGCCTGGCTCCTCATTGCCACCACCTTCGGGGCCCTCTCCACGGCTGCATAGCCAGTGCCTTTGCCCTGATGTGTGCCATCCCTGTCCCATACTCTTTCCCCCACCTCTTGTCTCTTTCTGACTAACTTCTCTGGACTAGAGAGATGGTCAAGACCTCTGCTCCAGGAAGCCTCCTTGTCTTCCCCGGGAGGGCAACGGTGGAGAAGCCAGAGCTCAGGGGAGGCACAACCAGGCTTCTGGGCACATCCATTCAACTGACCACCCAGTGAGAACGAGCATGCACCCAGCATCTGATCTGTGATATCTACCGTCCTCTCCACAGCTTCAGATCAGCCGCTCCTTTACCGGTTGTCCTAGGTGGAGGACCCCCTCTCCCTGGGTCCCCTGTCTTCGGCTAGCTGTGCAACTTTCCTGGGGTTTAGGAGACAGGGCCCCGAGTGAGACCTGCCTCCAGTTCACTGTGGAAACCTTGGACAAGTCTCTTGGCCTCTGGGCTCCTCAGTTGTGCCACAGTGAAGAGGTTGAAACTAGATCAGGGAAGTAAATTCTAGCACACGTGCCACCATTTCAAATCCAGTGCCCGTGGCAGACATTGCTAATCAATAGCAGCACTCTGTTCTCAGGACACACTCCAGGCAGCTGCTACTCATCACTCAGCATTAACTCATGACTTGAAACTTCTTTGCCACTCTGGGCTGGTTGATCTCTAAGGGCCCTTCCGACACTGACAGTCAAGGATGCTGTTGGCCTGGTTGAATCAATATCACTCCCCTCACTTCCTAGTTCTCCCTCCAGCTCATTCTTTTGATTATCCCGCTCCCTCTCTCTCTCTCTTCTTGCCTTATTTCTAAGCTCCTGCTGCTGAGCCCACGTAAACCTTAGATGATGTCTGGGTCTCCAAGGTTCTGCTTACTGTCACTCAATTGCAGGCTCCTTGAAAGTTACATTTTCCAGGCAGTCACACTTACACATGTTGGGCGGTTCCGTGGCATTGGCTCTGGGGAGGGAGGCAGTGAGAGAGACACCAGAGATAGTCAGAGGAGGAGCAGGAGTGACGTGACCAGAGAAATATTAAAGAAGAGATAAAGGGTGGGCAGACAGAGGGGCTAGAGTTAAATTTATGTATCAAGACCATAGTGGTAGTAATAGGAGGGGCAGTCTGAGTGAAATTTATCCTGGACCCCCAAGGTCACAGTGGGAGGGAGGTTCCAGTAGAATCTAAAGGAGAAGGTCAAAGGGAGCATATAAATTAGTTGACAAACATTAAGTGGGCAAAGGGATTCTTTGATATGAAGGCGCCATTAAGAATTATGGTAGGGGCACCTGGGTGGCTCCTTCGGTTAAGCGTGGGCCGTAGGCTCAGGTCATGATCTCATGGTTTGTGAGTTTGAGCCCTGCAGTGAACTCCGTACTGTCAGTGCAGGGCCTGGTTGGGATTCTTTCCCTCCCTCTCTTTCTGCCCCTCCCCCACATGCTCTCTCTTTCTCTCAAAATAAACAAACAAACTTAAAAAAAAAAGAATTGTGATAACGATAGGGACTTTTGGTGGGCACTTCCTGCGTATAAAAGCATCCACTCTTTATCGATCCAAAGAGTTTGGTGCAAAAAGGCGAGTGCTGGCCAGCAGCCAATTAGAGGCTAAAAGCAAAGCCTCGCCGAAGTGGCAGGACATGTCTGTTCCATCAGAACTGCCGAGAACAGTTTTAGAATTTCAGGAAGGGCTGCCCACTGTATCCGAGGAGCATGTAAACACGCACAAGGGCCAACCAGCCAGGAGCAGAGTGACCACGAGGAAACCACTATCTACAGGCCTGGATTCAAATCCCAGGTCATTTACTTACTAACCGTGAGATGATGGCCAGGAGATTTCTCATCAGTAAAATCAGGATAAGCAACGTCTAGCCCACGGGGTCATCGTAAATGTGAAAGAAGAATGTGTGTTGGGGTGCCCGGCTGGCTCACTCAGAGAAGTGAGCAACTCCTGATCTCGGGGGCATGAGTTCGAGTCTGTAGAGATTACTTAAATAAATAAACTTAAAAAAAAAAAAAAAAGAATGTGTGTGAGGTGCTCAGCACAAGGTCAGGCTTGTGACTGATAATAAGCAGTAGCTGGTAAGTTGGTGATGCTAGCCAGCATTGTTATTATCGTGGGGGATGACGCATCTAAGGGGTCCCAGGAGTGACCGTCTAATCCACTCACTTTGTGTATGCCAGGTGCTGGCCTGTTTACCCGTGTTACCAACTTTACTGGTGTGATTCTCCCAGGCACACCATCTAATTCCCCTGCGATAGATAAATCTTGTCTAAACGAAAAAGGCTGCAGTTCAAAATGCCTGCTCTTGGGTGGGAATTACAAATGGCGTAGGAAGAGCTGGACAGCTCCCCTTGGGGCCCGAGAGGCAGGGCTGTTTGTTGCGTACCGCGCACAGGCCAGGCATGCAGAACAGCACTAGGGCTGGGCGACTGGGGCTGGGAAGGGGCCCCAAGATGCTGACAAGAGGGGCAGCTTCTCAAGTTAGTCTTTGTCTCCTTCGCAGTCGTCCTGTGGGCTTCCGAGTCCAGGCTGCCAGCCTGCTCAGCACGCCTTCCTTCACTAAAGGAAATGGAAAAGCAAACAGAGCTTCTGCCGCGGCCTGTGAGGTTGCCGCAGGAGTCTGCCTGGCTGGGGTTAGCAAGGGCCAGCCGGGCTGTGGGCCAGCAGTGGGGGTGCTGGGGACTGGGATCCCAGGATGAGGCTGACGGGGCAACTCCCCAGATCCCCCCAAGCTGACCTCTGCCGTTTTGCTGAGGCTCGAACTGAAGGTGGCAGGAATGGAATGAGCCACGGATCATCTAACCCCTTGTGTTTTGTGCATGTCTCTGCAGAAAGGAGGCCCAGGCCAGGCGGGAAGAAAGCCCAGCCCCCCAGCAGGGTTCTACCCGCAAGATGTGGGTGGTGCCCACTTGAGCCCTGAGACCACGGTTACTCTGAAGAAGCCCCATCAGCAGGGCACCGTACCCTCAGGCCATGACACAAAGAGGAAAAGCGAGGGAGTCACACACCATGGGTTTGGGTCCCAGCTTTGCCATTTGCTAGTGTGACCTAAGGCTAGGGCTGGCTCTGTGAGCAACCTGTGCCTCCGTTTCCTCACCTGTAAGTTAAGGGTGATAAAAATGGGCTCCAGACAGGATTAAGTGAGAATGATGCACAGGTCATGTTTGGCCCAGGGCCGGCACATGGCAAGGTCTTGAAAAATGTTAGCTATTATTCTTCTAATTATTATGATTGTTCATGAGGTCCCAAAATGTGCTGTGGATGAGCAGTTACACAAATTCCAGCCAGGAAGTTCATAAGGCCCGGTGTGGGAGTGGGTCTTACTTTATCCAGTGTGATCTTCTGGTCTTTCTGCCACCCTGAGGAAGTGGCAGGGACCAGCCACAGAGGGGCTGCCACAAAGCCCCTTTTCCCGTGGTCCCCCAATTATACAGCTGGGAGTCAGAAAGAGGTCTCGGATGATGCCACTCCTAGAACCCTTTGGCCTTTGTCCTGGCCGGGGTCCACGGGGATGCAGAGGGGTGAAGAAGAGACGTCTCTGACCAGTGCTGCCCACAGTGGCTGTCTGCCTACTCCTGGGAAACAGAACAGGGACTAGGGCCCGAACCTGCTGGAATTTCCCTGGAGTTCAGTCCTGACAGGATGTCAGAGCTGGCCATGGCAAGAGACAGCCCACTAGTTCTCCAGGCAATGAGAAAGCAGGAGGGGAGCCATCGCTTACGACTGCAGACAGAGGAGGCCCTGAGGAGCCCCCACACCCTCTCTTTCAGGGCCCATCCTCCTCCTCTTGTCTTCTGTCTCTTTAGGAACAGGCTGTGTTCCTGTGTTTACCTGAGAGGGAGGGCGGGTTGCTGTGTCTGGGTCTTTCTCCATATGTGGGTCCTTCCTCGACCCGAACGGGCGGATGCCTGAGCTGGACTGTGTATTTCCGGAGTTGCCTACTTGAATCCCAAGCTTTTATTTTTAGAAGATTACAAATGCGGGGGTTGGGAGGTACGGCCTGGCGGCCCGGAGCCAGGGTGGGGGAAGAAGTTCAGGGGTCTGAATATAGGGACTGTGGGACAGAAGTGAGGTCGGGCACTAAGGGGAATCAGTGAGATGGTGGGGGGACTGAGGTGAGGCAGTAGGGGGATCCCACTCTCCCAGTGCCCTGGAGTGATGATCAGAGTCTTTCCTGGCTGGGGGAAAGGGGGAGGGGGGCTCATGGAGGGGGATGGGTCAAGGGTCACCTCTTAGGCATGTAGCCGGATCCCCAGGGAGGCCAAGAAGCCTGGGAAAGAGACTGAGAAAGTCGCTCCCTTCCCCCTCCCTAGGCCTCGGGGACTGGGAGAGCAGCTTCCGGGACTGACTACTTCAACTCCTCAGGCCCCCCAGGCTGGGGACAGGCCGGGGACAGCTTAACCCTTCTGGTGCTGGTATCGGGGGGAAGCAGAGAGCAACACAGATGTGCACACATCTCACACGCGTGGCCCACGCAGGTGCAGGCTTCCTCTTGCTGTCCTGCTCTCAATCCACTCATCCCTGACCCCAAAGCCCCAGGTTGCCCGAAGCAGCCAGAATTCAGGTGATCGTCTTCCCCCAGAGCACAGGGGGAAATGGGGGTGCCTACCCTAGGGATGGTCCACACAGCATCTGCTCCTTCACCAGTGGGTGGGTGGCGGATGGCAGACAGGACTCAAAGCTTACAGGGTTAGTAAGTCCCCATCCTGCAGTGAAGGGGAGGCCCTGGGCAGAGAGGAAACTTAAAGTTTGGAGACCTGGTGTGTCTGCCAGTTTCTGTGTGACCTTAGGTAGTCACTTAACTCCCTGGGCTTCAGATGCAGCCTCTGAAAAACATGAGGAAATCAGACCAGAATAGTCTTTCATTCCCTGGAGTTCCATGACCAAGGCAGCCCCGAGTTCGCAGACACAAAGTTCAGGGCCTTCCTCCCCACCTGCTCCATGAAGGCAGGAAGCCATTTGCTTTCTTCAGCCCTGAAGAAGCACGCTCAGCGTGGTGCCTTGCACACGCTCTTCCAACTAGCCGTGATAAACAAGTAAATAGATGAATGACCCACCCTTGGCTTACAGACTTTTTCCACTGTCTCCTCAGGAGCGTTAGACTACGAGTCAGCAAGATCTGGCCTGGGTTCAAATTCTGACTGTTACTCACCCACTGTGAGGCTTGGGGGCACAAGCCCTTCCGCGCCTCAAGTTTATTTATCTGCAAAATAGGGGCCAGAAGTAAAACATTTACCTTACAGACTTGTCAGGGTAAATCCAAAGAGCCTTCATCAACTCTAAAGTGATTTTACAAAAGCAAGAAGTATTGCTGTCAGTAATATTGCTGTTAATCCTAGATCTGGTTCAGAGGGCTAAAAGGGCTGGTGGGTTTAAGCCTGAAGGATCTCGATAGTCAGGTAGGTGTCTAACCTCGCGATGCCTCACTTTTCCCATCTGCAAAATGGGGATTACGATAGTACCTCCAGCAAAGGCTTGTTGTGAGTGTCAGTAAGAGAGTACAAATCCATCGTTTGTGGAGTCTCTGGCACATGGTAATCTCCATAAAGAGTGGCTACTCTTATTTTCACCTCCCCTCTCCATTAATTTTTCCAGCTTCCTCACCCCCAGCCTCCCACCTGGAGGACGTGGATCTTTCACCCTTACCTTCTGTTCATGACTGCAGAGAATGGATGAAAACATCTAGCAGAAGAAGCTGCCTTCCTCACAGTCCTTAGAGGGGGCAGAGCAGGAGTGAGTGTTGGCTGAGGAGAAGCCAGAAGATGAGGGCGGTGTATGCGTGGAAGGGAGGAATGGGGGTCGGAGACAGTCCCAGCACCCTCACCAGCAACCCAGGATCGAGGCCACTCCGCCTGCCAGGCGGGGCGGCAGTGATGTTGGGAGCTGCTTATCAGGTTAGAGCGGAGCCGCTGTCTCTGGCTGTCTCTGCGCATTACCCGACCCATCCGTCCCGCTCTCCTGCGCGCCCTGCCTGCCCCCAGCTCTGCCTGCGCTAACTAGTTAATTGGATCTTGGCTAACCTGGTTATGGGCCAAGTCAGCTCAGCTCCTCTGCCTCCAGAAGCACAGGTGGGGGCAGGGCAGAGCCGTGTGCAAGCTTGTGTGCCTTTGGGTAGCAGCTTGTCTTGGAGCCCTTGTTCTAAGCTTCCCAGGATCCCCTGGATCCACGGGGACTGGATCTGGGGGCCTGAGGTGAGCCCAGAGCACCCCGATCTGCTGTGAGTGGTTGAGTGGTTGAGGGCGCAGGCACTGAGTCTCACCACCGTATTCCCAAGCCTGGCTCTGCCACTGCTGACATACTCTGCATGACTTCGAGGTGGCTGAGCCCCAGCTTCCTCCTTTGTAAATTGTATTACAAAATTAATAAAACGTACCACCGAGGGTGGTTGTGAAGATGAAGAGAAACAGAACATCCGCTTCGGTGCCTGGCACTGAGTAGGCACCCTGCGAATGCTAACTGTGATCCCCGTCATCCTCACCGTGGGGCACATGAGTGGGCTCCAGCCACGTCCCCCGTCCTGGGGTGGGGGGGGGAGGCATCTCCGACCGGAGGCAGGAGAAGCTCTCATTCCCTGTTGCTTGCAGGTGTTTCCTCTGAGGCGAGACTCCAATCTCCTCAATTGTTCCTTATGCAAATGTTATGCTAATGACACATCGGCACACCCCTGGGCCCAGCTCGGGGAAGGTGAAGGGTGGGTCGATTCCCCACGTTTCACTTCTGCCCACTCTGTCCCCTTCCAGCCCCCATCCGAGGAGGAGCAAATGTTGGTCCTCTGACAACACCAGTCCTTAGGGCAGAGAGAGAGAGAGACAGAGAAAGGGAGACAGAAAGACCCTGATGGTGAGAGAAACAAAGAAAGGCCCCAGTCTTAGTAGGAGACGGACAGCATCATCATCGCCATAATCATCAACATCAAAAAGGCCTTTGGAAACGTCAGATTCTTCCCCGCCCTGTGCGGGCTACTCTGCAATTACTGAGGCCCAGCTTAGGGCCCAGGGGAGCTGGGGGGGTGGGGGCGGCGCGAGGAGGAGTTTGGAGGAGGGAGGGGGAGAGCTAGGGTTTGCGAAGAGACAAGTGGCCATTCTCTTTTTGTCCTTGAGGGCAGGGGCCTCACTTGGGCGGCCCCCAGCGCCCCAGTTTCGGACAGAGGGTAGGCTCACGAATACAGCAGAGGGAAGCAAATAAGAAAGTCATCCTGAGTTGGCCACAGTGGGTTCTTGTCCTGCTCTGCTTTCGCTTTCTTGCCAGCTGTGTAGTTTCACCTCTTTGTCTGGTTTCCCGGCTATAAAATGGGCATCGACATTCCTGCTTCTCCAGGTTCTTGCAGTCTCATTAAATGAGATCCCGTAGGCCCCAACAGAAGATGATCCACTCAGGCCAACAGAGTGATAGCCAAGGAGAAGCCAGTGCCCATCCCCGCTCCGGGGGCCCGCCTCGGTGGTCAAACAAAACCGGTCCCGCCTTGCACCCCGGCAACGTGATGTGTGATCACGTACCTTCTGAACCAAGCTAACTAGGAAAATCAGATGGCGTGTGCCCTCCCAAACGAGTGCGTTCAGGGAGTCTCCCCTGAACATTTAACCTGCCCTCTGAGTTGGACAAGATTCACATCTTCTGCGGCTGGCCTCTGGACGGTCTGAAAACGGAGATGGGAGGGCATGTACGAGGGGCGACACTAGGCCCAGCTCCAGCAGCAGGCCAGGGGTGCTGCCGAAGCCGGTGTGGAACCAGCCTCTTCCCTGTGGGGAAGCCCCTCGGACACTGCTGTCGTTTTGCTGATGTGTCTAGGTCTGTCGGCAGCTCCACCATGACCTGTCCGGTCCCTGTAGAGAGGAACTCCAGCACTTGGAGTCTACTGGAGGGCAGACCCTGCCCTCAAGACATAATAGGTGCTCAATAAACACAAATTGGATGGACGGGGGAGACAGCCACGAGGACACTGCCAAACAAATACCAAACGGTGCAAGCAGCAGGCCACTGTAATTAGACCAAGGAGGATAGTCAGTTATTAATATCAGACACGAGGCAAGGTTAACAGCCACTAAGGGTGGCTATAATGAAGAGAGAGCCACCTCCTGTGCCCTTGGGGCTTTGCCTCCATGATGGCCTCCCGAAGAGGGCTGAGAAGGGCTGTTCTGCACCAACTGTCCTTGCTACCTCAGGACCTTCTGTTTTTTTGGTGCCCTAGATGGTGTGCGTCTTGGCGACCCACAATTAGGGCCCCTGCCTCTCCCTTCCTGCCTCCTTCCTGGAACCCCCACAGCCTTTTATCTCTCCCTCTATTATGATGCCTATCAGTACAGAGTCCAATTAGAGTTCTTTATTCCCAAGACTTATCTCCTCCATGGGATTCTAAACTCCCTGGGGACAGGATTTATCCTGTGCCCATTTCTGTGCCCCCAGTGGTGCAAGCCAGCACACTGCCCGACCCCCACCCTACTATAAGAAGGAGGAGAGGGGGAGTTACAGAGAGAAGGTAGAGGGAGACGTGAGGAGAGTGAGGACAGGCTAGCTCAATGAGGGAGGGGAAGAGGAGAAGCAAGGAGAAGGAAAGCAGAGGGAAATAGCAAGGCAGCCATGTCTGTTCTCTGGATCGTCTTCTTAGAAAGATAAGGAGGCCCCCTGTCCTCCTGCCCTGTTGCTGGCACTGGCTCACATGTCCCTGGCCTGGACCTGCTCTCTCGGCCCTGCCGGTCCCAGTCCCCTCACTCCCTGGCTCCCCTTGGCAACCCGCCCCTAAGGAGGTGCTCCTGGGTGCCATCCAGCGGGTGGGGGCCGGGCAGGAACCACGCCAAGCCAGGGAGCACGGCCAGGAAGGAGTCAGCAAGGCAGATGCCGCCCCTCTCCTGCTGCCTTGATTAGAGAAATTGAGATGTTAATAATATTCCGAGATGCAAGGTGCTAATTAAAGTTAATTACTGTTTCCTTGTGAAGTAACCTCTCCTCGTGTTTACCGGGAGCAAGGCTGCCAGCCGCTCCCCTGGCTCGTGCCAATCACGATGCCCGCTGCTCGGTGTCCCCACACCCTCGCAGGTGCCCTCAGCTGCCCCAACCCAGCCCAGGCGGGCACCACAGTCCGAGGTTCCCAGATCCTGCCTCTTGGCATGGCACAGCGAACGCCTTGCCGAGGAGCATGGCAGCACGTGAGCGTGAGGGTCCCGTGGAGCCCAGGGACAGGACTCGTGGCCTCCGTGGCTGCTACCCCTCCCCTCTGCCCCTCCCCTCCTGCGGCGTCTCTCCCTGTCTCTTTTCCAGCTCCTGGACTTGGAGCAATTTACTTAGCCTCTTAGAGTCTCAGTTTTCCTATCTGTAAACGGGGCTAATAATTCCTACCTTGTACCGTGGCCAAGAGGATCACATGAGACGCTGCCTATAAAATGCTCACCACAATCACATAGCTGGAACTTAATAAGCTCTCAATTAAGGCTAACTGTGATTATTGTTGTCTTTGTTAATAATCCTCTCCCTCCCAAATCCCTCTTCCGTGTGGTCTGGCTTTGGGACTGGGAGTGGGTCAGTTGAGTATACACATGTCCTCTACACAACCGGGACAGCCCCCCAGGCACACTGCACACAAGATCCTACACCAAGACCTTGGGAAGCACACACGCCCCTTGTGTCCCCTCCCCCTCCCTGGCCCTGACACATCCTCATCTCATGGTACCATCCCTAGTCTTACTCGGCCTCACCCAGGGAAGTAGAGAGAAGAGAGAGGAAGCTGACAGGTCTCTCTAAGAAGGAGAGTTCTGCAAAGCCCAGAATCTGTGTGTGTGTGTGTGTGTGTGTGTGTGTGTGTGTGAGTCCCCATGTGTCTCTGCTCTTGTGTTCCAGGCTGCACAGGGCTTTTGGGGGAGAGGCCACCCTCTTGGGATCCAAGTCAGGTTGCCATGACAACCACTGCAGGTGTGCACCTCTGATCTCCGCTCCCCCCCCCCATAACACACAGCCACTCTGGCCAATTCTGGGGGAGACACTATCTCTCTGATGGGAGTCTCCCCATCCTCACCCCAGGCTACCACCACCATTCCTTGCCTGCCTTCTGGGCTGGAAAGACGGCCAAGGGACAGGGCGGAGCCCTGTGAAAGAATTTGTCCCTCACCCCCAGCTTCCTGTGGGGGCTTAGAGCTAACAAGTGCATATTGCTGGCACCTTTGGTTTGGGAGGATGGAGACTTCTAAAGGGGCCTCTCCAGGTATGCCACAGGTAATCAAAGGGTTAAGCCTGCCTGCCATTTACAGGCACCGCCCCCCCCACTCAGGAGTATCCCAGGCTCTTTCTCTGAGGGAAGCCCCGGCCAGCCCATTCTGGGCCATTTCCTGTTTGTGGGCCTGGCAGGGTAGGGGGGATAACTGAGGCTGAGCATCTGGGCCAGATTTGGGGGCGAGGGTGGGTCGGTGCCAGAGGGACACTGACGGCACCTGAAAGCCCTGGGAAGCTGCCGTGGCGCAGCCGTTCCTGGTGGGTTCCTACGCTCCACCCACTCTAGCTCCTGACCCAAACCTAGCCTTGCTGAGAGCAGACCCTGTCCTCGGCCCCCTATTCCAAGCTTGACTTCCGCCTGCCCAAAGCCCCTGCCTGTAGCCCCTCTGGGAGCCTGGGTGCCTTTCCCTAGATCCCACGCCCCCAGGCTCTAGCTCCTCTACTTACCCCCCCAGCTCTCCTCACACCCACCTCTTCCCCTCCCCTCCCCAGGCCACCTCCCCCTCACACCTAACACGCCTCCTTCCTGCTCTGTGCTCAGTCCGACTCAACTGTGCCCCACCTGCCCTCCCTCTTGCTCCCATTTCTTGCTGTTCCTACAGAATCCCCAAGTGGATTTCCTCTCCGTTCGTTCATTCATTCATTCATTCATTCAGTAAACATTTTGAGTGGTCATGAAGAAGTTAAACAAGACTGTTGCCTCCTGCAAGCTTTTATTCTAGTGGGAAGAGACAGGAATTGAACACATAAACGAATGAAATGATAGGCTGGGATGAGGTCAAGGACAAGGACAAAGGGGAGCTAGGACAGAGACCACGAGGGCACCCTCTAATCCCCTACTTAGATATGGAGTCGGGAGAAGGGTCAGAGAGAGCGAGGAACAGGGGCCACCTGGAGGCAGAGGTTTGGCAGAGGCGGTCTCCCAGCTCATCTGGGAGCAGGGGGACTCGGAAGCCAGGAGACCCTGCTGCTAACCACCCACTCCCACCTGCTGATGGACACCTCCCTCCTTGGTCAACCTCCTCAGACCTCCCCGCTGCTGCCCCCACCCCTGCCCCCACCCCCACCCCACCCCACCAGCTCTTTCCAGCTACTGGGCTCTCCCGATAATGCCCAGGGGGTGAGGAGCAAGGGCACCCGTCCGTGCTTGGGGGATGGAAAGGGGAAATTGAAAGGGCAAGAAACGCGTGACCGTGTCAAAACACAGCCTCAAAACAGAACAAACTACTACAGCTGTAAGAAATCAAATATGCATGTGCCGAGGGGGTTTGGGAGGGATCACGGCCAGGAAAGGGTTCACAGGGGCAATTTCCTGTGGGCGCAGCACTTGGAGGGCTGGAGCACGTGCAGAGGGCGAGGGGCATGTGGCAGAGCTCCGAGCCACGGGGAGCTGCGAGCACATTCACAAACACAGCTCGGGGACTCTGCCCTTCCCAGTGCCGCAGCCCCATGAAATATTTAGGTTTCTGGACATTGCTCATCCCTGATTGTCCCCCTCAGCAAGTACACTTCCCCTACATCGTTTATGGCTGTCCCCTTTCCTCCCCTTGGAGAACTGCAGGGAAAGGAAGATCAGACCCCAGACTGGAGGAGGGTCTGTCCCAACCCTGGGGCCAGGGGCAGGATCCAAACCTAACTTCTCAAGTAGTGCTCCCCGCACCGCACCGCACCGCACCGCACCGCACCGCACCGTGTAGGCTCCGTGGGGGGAGGGGGGGCACGGAGGTGGAGTTTAGGAGCTGACAGGTCATTTTCAGCCTGAAAGACTGAAGAAGCAGAATTAAGGAGATGCCGATGTCCTGGTTCCAGAAGGGAAAGGAAAGGAGTCTGGGAGTGATGAGAAAAGCTGCATTTATTGAGCACTTACAATTTATTGGACTAAGCTGGTTACATGCACCATCGCCTTAAATCCACACAACAAATTTAGGATTTATTATCCCCATTTCATAGCTAAGAAACTGACGCTCAGAGAGGTGAAGTAACTTGTCCCAGGCAGTCCAGACGTCCGGCTCTACAAGCCAAGCTCCACGTACTCCAGCGAGGTCTCTCTTTAGTTAGGGTTGGGTTGGGAAGGGCGGAGAGCAGAGGAGTCATGCCAGGCAGTGTCTGTCCCATTCCCGCTTCCTCCCAGAAGATGAGGCTGCTTTTGGTATAATCCCCTCTCCCTGCTCCCCCCGCCCCTGGTACAGCCCCAGCCAGAACTCACAAACACTTCACCTGTTTATTAGACAAATATTGCTGGCCGGAGAGGGGGAGATGCTGAGCAAAGGGGAAGAGGAAGGTGAGGAGATAACCAGAGAGAGCAAGAGACAGAGAGAGACACAGGGGCCGAGCAGAAAGCAGGGACGTTTGAGGGAGCACTGGTGACAGAAGGCCCGGGTGTACAGTGACCCGCAACCTGGACAGTTAGAGCCCAGCCCATCCACTGGCCAGTGATGGGATGGATGGAAGGAGATGGAAGGAACTCCTACGCCCCACCCCCAGCTCTGTCTCCACCCACCCTTCCCCCTTCACACCCTTGCTTCTCCTTCCCCTCCCCCACCATCTTCTCAGGAACAATTCTAATTAGACTAAGTGACTAAGAGGCGGTTTCAGCCTGAACAGCCAATTAGGTCTGGAAGAAGGGAAGGGAGCTCCCCCACGTCTCCCCCCCCCACCCCACCCCCACATCTGTCTTCTACCTGGACGAGGTATTCTTAGCCCAGGACTCCAGACTGTCATTCAAGTTTCCCTGCTAGTCCTCCTCCCTCACTGCCCACTGTGCCCCATTACCTGTTCCCACATAGCCCCCAGCCCACTGCTTAGTCCCCACCTTGAGCCCCTCCATCCCCAGGCCCTGAGTCCGTTCAAGAGTCTCTGGCAGGAGGTGCAAGGAAAGAGTGGGGTCCTCCTTGGGAGGCTGTCTTGCTGAGTCTCTTTATTTCTGCTGTTTCTCCTCTGTCTCTCCCTCTCTCTCTTCTCTTCCTCTGGCACTAACATCCGTGGACCAGGCCTACTGGTTGCCATGGAGACGCAGTGTGCAGCTGTATGGTGAGTGTGTGAGAGGAGCTGTGTGCGCTCTGCAGTACGGGGCGGGGGGGGGGGTGGGTATTGCTGTGTGTGAAACGTATCCATGTGCAAGAAATCTTTCTTCAAGGTTTCCCTGAAGGGAGACCCAAACCAAGGGGGAGATTCCCCAAAGGCCCCAATGATCCCAAAACACTCGGCTATATTCATAGGGAACACATCCTCCCCCTTGGCCCCTGCAGGTCAGATACTAAATTCTGTGCAGTCCACACTCTGGACTGGCAGATTCTGGAGGGGCCTCAGCCTGCCCCTCCAGTCCAAGGAGAGGGTTGGGAACCCTGGGAAAGGAGCAGGAGTGGGCAGAGGCCTTTCTGTACAGAACAGCTGGAGTACAGATTAAGCCATGCAGATGGACATACTGATGAGGCCAGCAATCCCCCAACACCACTCCGGGGGCTGGGAGTGGGGAGGAGGTTGGCCCAGCAAGCTGGAAAGTTCCCTCCATTTCTATTCACCTTACCCTGTATTTGTCAGGATGGTTGGGAGAGGTAAGAGACCTGGATTCCTGCCCTCAGGAAGCTTAGCATCTTAGGAGCATCGGGCTAACTCCTTTATTGTCTCCCACCCCAGGGCCTTGGCAGCTGCCCTTTCCTCCGCCTGGAATGCTCTGTTCTGAACTCTGCGTCTTCAGGTTTCCTCAGAGAAGCTTCTCAGGCCACAGTGAGTAAGGCAGCCCCTTCCTTTCCCCCACCTCCAGTTATCCTCCTTCATGTCCTACTGTTTGTTTCCTTCACGGCACTTCAACACAATCTGTAATTATCTCATTTGTTTGTTTGTTTATTGTCTATCTTCTCTACTGGAATGGAAGTTCCAAGAGACAGTCGGGATCATGCCTGTCTCATTCAGTGCTGTAAAGCCGGCACCTGGCCCGGGGCCTCCCACAGAGTAGGTGTTAAATATGTGTCCAATAAAAGGATGGACAAAGTGTTTCACTTAAGTGCCACGAGAATCCTCAGTGATGGCGAGAGCACTTGTTATTCCCATTTTACAGATGGAGAAATGAAGGCTCAGTCACCTGGCCAAGGTCACACCACTAGGAAGCAGTACAGCCAGGTTTCTAATGTAGGTCCCTTTGATTCCAGGCGTGTGAAGGAAGGAGGTAGGGACGATCCTTCCTAACCCTCATTGCACCTGGCTCCTGTTCCTGTTTGTCGGTGGGTGTGTCTCCACTCCCAACCCAGGCATCCCCATAGAAACCTGTGCAGAGAAGCGAGGAGGACTTAAAACCTGTAAAGAATGTGAATTTGGGGCACGCGGGTGACTAAGCTGGTTAAGTATCCAACTGCTGCTCAGGTCATGATCTAATGGTTCGTGGGTTGGAGCCCCATGACGGGCTCTGTGCCGACAGCTCAGAGCTTGGAGTCTGCTTTGGATTCTGGGTCTCTCTCTCTCTGCCCCTCCCCTGCTGTCTCTCAAAAATAAACTAACAAACAAACAAAGAGACAGACAAAGAATGTGAATCTGACCTTTTCTTTCAGAGGCTTAGGATCGCTCATTGGCTCCTCTTTCCCTCGTCAGGTTGACCAGCAGGCCCCTCTGGCTCTGGAACACCGCCACCCCTCTTCCTTTTCAACTTCGCCTGCCCTCCTCAGTTACCTTCTCCTCCTCCTACCCCGGGCCCTTTCACACACTCCCTCAGCCAGCTCTGTCCTGCTGGGACACCACCCCTTCCAGGAAGCCTTCTGGACTCTACTGCAGGAGACACCTCCTTTAGCATTCCAGCCTAAACTTACAGCTCAGGGCAGGGCTGAACACATGATGTGGTTATTATTTACCTGTCTGCCTTTCCCACAGAGACTGCGTGTCCTTCTTGGGGTGTCCCGGTACCCTACGCTGGGCTGGCACAAGGGACAGGCTCAGGAAATGTTTACAGAACGAGTGAACAATCAGCGGCAGGATTCTAATATTCATGTCTCTTGACCCCTGACACCTTTTCCCAGGTTAGGCCTTAACGGGAGCTCCTTACCCTCAACCGTTGGGCTGAGTCAGAGGTGGGGATGTTGTGAGGTCAGCCTGTTGATTCACTTCCTCTGATCAAGTGAAGCCTGGAGGTTAGGGGCTGGTCACGCTGGCCAGGTAGAGGGAGGGTTTGTGGTTCTGTAACTGGAGGAGGATTGATGGGGGGCTCGCGGGTCGCTCGCTGAGCTCGAGGGCTGACCTGATCCCTTGCGGATTCAGAGGCTACCAAAGGGGCCTCAGCCCTTCCTGGCCTCCTCCCACCCCAGGCTCTGGAGCTCCTGGTCCAAGCCTGATCTTGAAGGTATCTTCTTCATCCCCCCACACCAGCCCATCCCGTCCCTCACAGCGATCGTGCCACTGGTGACTGAATGTAGTACGGAGAACTGGGGTGGGCGCCAGGCCCTGCGAAGCCCCGCGTATGGGAACAGATGAAGGGGCGCCTGCGACCTCCGCTGTACCCGCAGTCGATCCGGGTTTACACGGAGGCTCATCCAGGATTAGTCCCTGCGCTCAGCTAATCCCAGCCTCCCAGCCGCTGAACCGACCCCAGGGTCGGGGAGCCAGGCCCATTCTGCGCGGGCGGGAGGAGGGGGCTCGCGGGCGGGCGGAGCGGAAGCGCACGCAGAGGGGGGGCAGGGGGAGAAGGGAGGGACGCCCCGCGAGGCGGGGCCGGGAAACCGGCTGATCCGGTCTCTGTTCTTCGACCTCTTCGGAGCCAGTGTTTACCCGGGAGCCGGACTGAGGAGGCCGGGGCTGCTCGGCCCGGAAGCGGGGGGAGGGGAGCGCAGTCGGACACTGGGGTGAGACATTTTCAGATCCCCTAAATCGACCAACAACCCTGGTTCCTGAGCGTGGGACGCAGCGACAGATACTTCTTGCCTCTTCTCCCGTTCAGTTCCGCAATTCATACTTGTTGCCAAATGAAAGGGGAAGGGGAAAGGATACGGCAGCACAGTGCGACCTTCCCCAGCGCTCCGGCCCGCCCCCGCCCCCCCATCCCCAGCCCGCGCCTTAGCTCGCGGTGGGGCTGGGATTGCCTGGAGCCGGTCGGCCCGGCAGGTCGGGCCAGCGGATCGGTTGGGGGAGGGGGCACTCTGACAAGCACAGAGTTGATGTCTGTCCTCAGTCTCTGTCCTTTAGCCTCCCATTCCAGAGTGGCACCGATTAATCCCAATGGGTCTCCGTCCCTCCTTTCGGGCCGCGTCTCCTGGACCCCTCAAAGGTCTCTAACCCAGACTTAGCCCCCAATCTTCCTGGGACGCCGACCTGAGGGCCCGGAAGAAGCGAGGTGGGGTCCGGTTTTCACACTTTTATTGTAAAGCTCGGGAATAATTACACGGGTCTTCCATTGACAGCTCAGCAAACAAACCGGAAACGAACCGAACCGGAGGGGGTAGGGGCGGTGCCTGCGCATGCTCGCGGCGGGGGAGGGAGGGGAGGTCAGAGAAAGAGAGACAGAAAGAGACAGAAATCATTACAAATCAACGGGATTGTGCTCGCAGCGCCAGGGATGGGGGGCGAGTGAGGGCGGGGCGGGGGCCCTTCCCGGGAGGAGCGAGGCGGTGGGAAGTGGCACGAACCAAGAGAAACACGACCCCAGTGTGGGCACCCGATGAGCCCAAAACCCCCCTCCCCGAACCCCACCCCCCAACACACGAGAGAGACACGGCCCCCCTCCCCACTCAGATAACCCGAGGAGACACAGTCTCCCTCTCCCCATGGGCAGACACACCCGCCTGGGTACTCCATGGGCGAGACACAGTCCCCCCTCCCAGAGAAGTCCCGCGTGGGGACGTCCCCTAAGAGACTTTCTCATGGCCAACAAAAGCCCTCCAATACCAGGAGACAGCCCACACCCAGGGAAGAAATGGCTCCAGAGGCCGGGTCCTCAGGAGAGAGAGGTATCCCAGAGCCTCCAGGAGAAAAGACAACTCAGAGCTGCCCAGTCTCGTCCCAAAGTGCTGCAGGTCAGAGACACCCCCAGAGGAGAGATATAGGGAGGGCCAGAAACATCCCTTCCCAGACATGCTGCAGAGATAGCCCCCTTCCCTGGGAAGAGAGATGGCCCAAGACTGACATGCCTTAAGTACTCCCAGGAACCCTGGGAGGAAAACAGGCTCCCCAGAGAGCCTGGGTAGGGGGGAGACATGCTCCCATGGTCCCCAGAGGGAATACGTGTCCCTCCAGGGACTCCCAAAGGGAGAGATAGGGCCTAGGGAGCACCCAGAGGTGAGAGATGCCCCAGAGACCCTCCCCCAGGGATGTGAGACACGCTTCAGGGACCCCAGGAGAGAAATAGGTCCCCATATACCCTTCCCCCTACCAAGAGACATGCTCCGAAGTAGGGGGTTGGGGACCGGCTAGGTCCCCTCTAGGAAGACACTGACTGGGTCAGGCTGGGTTTGAGGGGGTCTCCTCTGGCCAAATGTCGCCTATTTGTACATAAAACTGTACGCGACACAAGGCATTGGGGAAGGGCTTCACAGACCTAGGACCAATGGGGGTGATCCCAAGCGCTGTCACCCATCCCCTGCCCACCTTTGGTTTCACCTCTCGAGTGCCCAGGTGGTGAAAGACTCAGCACCCTGACCCCAACCAGGGGGCCGGGACTCTGCCTCGGCCTGTGGGAAGGGCTCCTCCTCTGTGCTTCTCAGCCCTCCCAGCCATCTGGGCCGCCCCCTTCCTTCTGGCTTTTCCATTGTGCAAAATGCTCCTCTGCCCTTCCACTCAGTGCTCAGGGTTCTCCAAGGCCAGGGCAGGGTGCCCGGGCCACTAGGGGCTTCCAGGGGAGCGCACTGACTCCAGGAATGCCTCCTGTCTGGACCACCCTCTCCACCAAGCAAATGGGCCTCATACAATCTTCTTGCCAGAATCCTGACCTCCAGGACCCAGGACAGCCCTTGAGGCCACTGCCCCACCAGCTGGGCACCTCATGTTACCAACTCCACCACTATTGCACCTGCCCTGTTTGTGCAGGGGGACGGGGGCTGTCTCTTTAGTAAGCCCCCAGCCCACTTCTGGGCCTCCCCCAGGGAAAGGAGCCTTTGGCCAACCCCCCAGACCTGGTTGCCGCCACCCCAGCCCACTCTACCCTCTGCCCTCACTAGAAGGGCTGTGTATGCTGAGGCCACCAGCCTAACAATGCTCTCCTTCCCAGCACTGTTATCCCAAGCCAAGTTAGGGGCAAGGAGCAGAGAATAGGGTGATTCTTCAGGCCCCTGGCTTTTCTAAGGTGGAGATGGGGTCTCTGGGGTTACGGGAGTCAAGACCCCAGCAGCACAGCTCCCAAAGGCACCAGACGACCCAGCAGCCTGTAACCACCCCCTCCCACCCTTGGGCCGCCCCCCAAGCTTAGACTAAGTCAAGCGAGGGCCATACCCTGAGTCTCCAGCCTCCCAGCCTGGGCCCCTGGGGAGCTGGAGAGGTATGGGCCAAGGCAGTGGGGGTTTCTGGAAGGGAGAGGGACTGAGGCTTGGAGATGGCCACAGTGGGAGATGAGGGCTCTGCAGGATGCCCCTTACACCCTGGCCCCCTGAGGTGCAGAAAGGAATCCCACCTCATCATGGCTGACTGGGCTTCTCTGCCCCCCAATCTCCCCACCCCCTCCCCCATGGGACCCCTGACCCTGGCAAAGGGAAGCCCAACTGGAAGAAGGGGGCCTGGAGCCCAGGGTGCCCTGAGGCAGCCCTTCCCACCCCCTGAGATCAAGGCAATGGTGGTTTTACAGGCTGACGGGTCAGTCATGGCAGGGGCTGGGGGGTGGGGGGCAGGGAGGGGGCAGGGTGCAGGGTCCCCCTGCTGGGGGCAGCGGCCAGCCACCCCTCGAGCAAACCTTCCTGCTCCCAACTCACCCATCCAGGCCAGAGGCACAGTCATCCCACCCCTGTCCAGCTGCCCCCCACAGCCTCAGGGCCCCTCTATGATGCTCATCTGGATGTGGGGGGGCCAGCCTGAGCAGGGGTCCCCCCCCACAGGGCACAGCGCAACAGTTCCAAAAAAATAGAGATTTGTATTTTTAAAAAAAATTAAATAAAAGCCCAGCTCTGCTGATAGGCGAATGTTCCCCCCATTCCCACCCCCACCCACCCGTCGTTTCCCTGGCCTGCACCCCCATCCCACTACGGCCCCAGGGGTATTTACAACATGGAACAGTAGAGGCCTGGGGCGGGGGGCACTGCGGCTGGGAGGAGGCGGCACAGGGCAGCCCCCCCTCCGAGGGGTCCCCCAAGACAACACAACATCAACAAGAAAAGTTGCAAATCAGGCAGAAATGGGGACATCATTCCAAGGTCCTTATATACAGACACTGCATGACCAGCAGGGAAGGGGGCTGCCCAGATGGGGTCAGGCATGGGCGTGTGGCAGGCGGGTGGGCCAGCCCAGGAGCAGTATAGGAAGACAAGGCCTCCGCCCCACTCCCACCCCCATCCCCACCCCACCTTTGGTAACAAAAGCCCTTCAGGGAGCCCCCGGGGGTCAAGGGTTTCCTCTGGGAGTTCCCAGGGTGAGGAGCTCCCCAGTTCAGCCCTGAAGCAGGGCCGGAACGGGGACACCCTGTCTCCACCCTGGTCGGCCATGCGGGAAACAATGAGTTAAAAGTGTGTTGCCTGCCCTTGACTCCACCATCTGCCCGAAGTGAGGGGGTGCTCCCTGGAAGTCGAAAGAAGGGAGCCTAGACGTTGTAGAGGAGCCCTCTTGGGCACCAGCTGGGGGGAGCCCCATAAAGGGGAAGAAGGGCTCCCAGGGGCTGGGGGGATGAAGTGAGGAGAAAGGACCTGGACCCTGCATGGGGGAAGGGCCCGCGTGGTCATGAGGCCAGTACTCACCCCCACGTAGGGCCCTGGCCGGGAGGTCCACGCTGGAGGGGTCAGGAGCAGGGCCCTGGAATGGGCCCATCTGAGAGCTGGCCGGTGGCTGGGGGAGGGGCACGGCCACGGGCCAGGAGGGGGCTCACAGGTAGATCTCGCGCTTGGCTGTCTGGGCAGATGCCGGTGTGGCTGCAGGCGGGAAGTCCGAGGTCTGGGTCAGGGGGATTTCCTCCAAGGTGGCCGAGTCCTTGCAGGAATCATGGCTACTGTGGGAGAAGGCACTGTAGGAGGGCAGGAGGCGCACGGGGGCCGTTTTGGTGTTCCGGTCTTCCGGGGGGCTGGGGCTGCCGGCGCCCACAGGCTCCTGCCCTCCTCGGTCCTGGTAAGGCACGAAGGTGGAGAGTTTGAGGGCGCTGCTCTTGGTCCGGCGGCTGGGAGATGACTGGCCAGGCATCCAGCACGTGTCGGAGTGGCCAAACTCGCTGCACTCCTGGGTACATGTGCCTGTCATGGCGACATCAGGCAAAGGACGCAGGTCTGCAGGAGAGAGTGGGGAGGACAGTCTTCAGGCAGAGAAACCTCGCAAAGCTCCAGTCCATAGCTTCCCACAGGCGCCTACACCCTGCCTCAGAACAGGGGTGCACGCCCCTTTTGCCCTCCGAGTTCATAGGCACACACACCTGCAAATAGACACACACCCTCCCACCATCCACTGCATGCTCTTCGCTCTCTCTTGCTCATACAATCTATCCTTAAATAGATGTGTTCCTCCATCCTCAGCCACCCTCTAGCCCTCCTATCAACACACCCACCAGATCTGCCCTCACGCAGGTGCACAAACACAGAACCATCTACACACTCCATCATCTATCTCTGGATGGGCTTAAACAAGCCAATCTACCCTTAGGGGTGAGAACCCCCCATCCTCATTTAAAGGCACGATATCTCTGTCTGTCTGTCTCTCTCACACACAGGCACATGGGCGTGCGCGCGCGCGCACACACACACACACGCCCCTATCCTCAGATAGGCATGGACACACAGATGTACACAGGGCATCCCAATCCTCAGATGAAGGTGGGCACGTACGTTCCGAACCCCCTCAAAGTCAGCTGTCCTGGAACCCCACCCTTCCCCAGCATAGCAAGCCCCTGCTTTAAAGCCAGGGAGAGGGAATGAGCTTCTGTGTGGACGGTTCACATAGAAGCACACACCCAGGTACTCACGAGCACACTCATGCAACCCCTCCCCACCTCGCTCCAGCCCCCTATGCCAACCACCACCCCTGGCCTAGCTCCGGCTCCCTGCCCAGAACACCCACGGGAACAGGAGTTGGCCGCCTGACATCAGTAGCCGGTGTGGTTGCTGGGCAGCGGGGGTCTCCATGGGAACGGCTGGGCCGTGAGCACTTCCTGTCACAGTTGCCCCTGTACCGCCCTTGCTCAGGGACGGTACCAGGCGGTGACCCTCCCTCAGGGACATGACTGAGCAGCACTGCCTGGGGCAGGGGCTCCCTTGGTACCACCCACCCTAGCTTGGCCTCCTGCCAGTGCAAGGTGAGGAGGGGACAGCTCTGTTGTTAACCCTCAAAGCACCAAGGCTCTTCAGCTCAGGGCAGAGTTGGGGGACCCAACTTGGCACAGAGCAGAGCATGGGCACTGGGTGGGCGGAGCTGGGTGCTGGGCCAAGTCCCACAGACCCCAGACCCCAGAGCAGCTCCCACATACCTGGCACTCCGCCTCAGGGCCTGCTCCGGCCAGCCGGCTCTGCGCGGGCACAAAAAGGACGAGACGGGCATGAGATAGAGCACGGAGGGGCGCAGTGGGGTGGAGGGCGCTCTGAGACCTCGGGCCTGGGAGGTCAGACAAGTGCCCTGTTCCTGAGAGCTGGGGAGTGGAACTTTTCATCATTCTTGGGGGGGTAGTTTGGACTGAGGGAGAGGACAAGACCCAAAGACAGCGACAGGCTGGCAGTCTTTCAGTCCTCAGGGGAAGCTTATTCAGTCTCCCCCTGACAAGCTACCACGGATGCCTTCACAGACACACACACACACGCATACGCACTACACACACACGCATGTCGACAGCACACCCACCATCTCTTCCCCCACTGACCTCTACCCTGGCCCAGACATCCCTCCTGCTGTCACCCTTCACGCCCCTCCCAGACAAGCCTTGCCCCTCCCCAGATCTCCCCGCTCCCTTTCCTCAGCCGAACCCCTTCGGCTCCTCCTCTCAGAGGATCATCATACTCTTTTTGGAGCTCCTTAGAGCATCCAGGGTCCCCTGCCTTTTCTCAAAGCCTTCTGACCCCATTATGGGACCCTCATTACCTCAAGGTTCCCTCGAGTTTCCCTCACCACTGCCTGAGCCTACTGGCCGCCGTTCTCCAGGTCCCTGTTTCCGGGAAGGCAGTATAATGTGTGGTGCTGAATGCGAGGTCTTTGGAGTCAGAGAAGCCTGGGTTTGAATCCCTCCCAGCTCTGTCACTTCCTGCGAATTACTTTGGGCAAGTGACTCAACCTCTCTGAGTCTCGTATTGCCCTACTGTCAAGAGAACAATAAAGTTCTCAGATCGAGAGAAGTTGTGAAGATTACATGAATATATGGCTGGAAGCACTCAGCACAGGGATTGCCGCTGAACGCACAACAAGAGCTCAATAAATAGAGGATATTTTTAAAGTCTGGTCACCATGCTCAGCTTCTACCCATTCCCCGGGGTGCTCTGACCATGCTAGTGCTCCTCACCGTTCTCGGGGTGCTCCATCTCTCCTATGCTGCCATCGGGCGTGGTGCGCTCATAGTGATCCTCCGGCAGAGCCAGGGGACCGAGTCGGGGTCCCGAGGATGACTTGCTGGATGGCGTCTCAGACTCCTCCAGGCCACTGTCATAGTAACTGTGCTGGGACGGGTCCTGCAGCTCTTGGGCCTGACTGGTGGCGGAGAAGGTGACGCGGCGGTGAGGTAACTGCAGAGAGAAGGACTGTCACCGCTGGCAGGCCGGCCGGCCCCAAGGGCCCACCACCACCGCGAACCCCAGCCCCCGTCAGGCCCACCCCAGAGCTTCCGGTCCCCCAGGCCTCAGCAGCACCCGAGATGAGGCCCAGCCCCCCTAGCACAGCAGAGCCCCCAAGAAAGCACAGATGCCAGACGAGGACTCCCCTTTAATTCCAGGGGAGCTCCCAGGATAGCCAAGGCCACACTGCAAGTCGCAACACAGCACAGGCCCCGGTGTTATTAGAGCCCCCAGGCCACCACAGTAAGCCTAATCCAGTACAACCACTCAGCACTGCACAGCTTCCCAGTATTGGCACAGCCTTTAATTCTAGAACAGCCCACACCAGAATAGCACAATACCAGCCAACTCCCCTAATTCCAGCATAGCCTTCAAACACGAGCAAGCTTCCAATTTCTAGAACAGCTTCCTTAAAGCAGTATGAACTCTTCCTTCCAAAACAGCTCACCGATACCAGAAGGGTTCCCTAATTTCCAAATAGCACCCCCGGACTTCAGTTCCTCACCTGTCTCATTGCTCTGTAACTTCCCATTGCCTCCATCCAAATGAGATCGCAAGGTCTTTCTGATCCTCTGTTCCTACCCCTGCTGTGTGATGGCGCAGGCTGCCTCGGGACTCCCTGCTGCGTCCCCTCCCACTCAAGCCCCTTGTCCCCACTTCATCCCCCTCCAGAGAGGCCTGGGAATGGAAAAAGGTGGGAGGGAAGAAGGAAGGCGAGCCTGATAACAAACCAGGGCCCCTTGGGGGTGGGGAAGCAGAACAATGGAAACTCCTCCATCCTCCAGATCAGGAAACAGTATTGACTGTAGAGGGTAGAGCCCAGGAGGACCTGGGCACAGGGGGAGGGGCCTGGCATCCATCAGGAATTAGGAAGGCGGGCCTCAACTGGAATCTCCTTCTAGGAAATAGGAAGGAGCTTCTGGAAGGATTGTGGCTTAATGGAGCCAGGACTTAGAAGTTCGGACTGGGGGTTGGGACAGGGGCAGTGGAACCGTGACAGGCCACTCCCAGCCTGCAGCCCTGTCTGCCCGCCACAGGTTAATGATCATCCCAGGAACCTGGCAACCTCAGCTTGGCACTTGGCACCAGCAACCAGTCACCCAAACACCCACCTGGGACTGCCACTGATTTTCCTGCCAAACAGAAATCAGGAGTTACAGAGCGTGTAGACCCAGGGGTGGGAGTCGCTCAGGCCAGGGCTCTCCAGGCTCCCTCCAATCCTCTAAGATGTCACTGGTGCTTTGTCTTTATTCTAAAACCCTCAACAGGAGCTTATCAAGAAGGCCAGAGGAAAGAGTCCTGAGTTTGCAGACACACCCTCCTGATACCACAACAATCTCCATCCCATCCAAGGCAGTTGGGGTGGTGGGGGGAGCTGTCAGGACAAGGAACACTGAAGCTATTGGGAAGGCAGCCCAGAACTACCTTCCCATCTTGGCTCCCACCTCATTTTCAGGAATAGGCAACCCTTCTTCCCTTCTTGGGATCCGTGTTGTTATTCAAAACACCGAATGGTCTGGGTGATGGATGACAGATGAGGTCCCCAAAATTGACCTGGACATTTGGGGCCGGGATGTTGTAAAGGAGCATCGTCCACCTGGTGTTGAAGTGAACAGTCTCCAGGAGCGGGGTGGGGGGGGGCGGGGGGGCGGTTGTCTGTGAGGCACAGGGACATCTGGTTGTCAGGTGCTCCCCCTTCCAGTTTTCTCCAAGATGACAGCCAGTAACCCTCCCTCCCCAAAGAACCTACATCTGGTAACCCAAAGCTTCAGTCCTGCCTATTAGGCATGCCACTTGGTCTCTTTTGCCTCGGATTTTTTTTTTCCCCATAAAATGAAGGCTTGGATTATATCCAACCCTAAACATTCCCTATAATTCTTATCACTACCAAATCTTAAAAAGCCGAGATCCCAAATCTCTCTGACTCCAGTCCTGAAGTTCTAGACATTTGCTGGGTATTTCCTATTGGCCATCCCTACTGGTTCTTCAGATGCAACAAGTCTGAAACCAAATTCTTTTTCTTTAAGCAGCTTCGCATGGGCAGCTACTTCATCACTGTCCCATCACCCAGACACAGGAGATGTATACCTGGGAATCCTGGTAGCTGTCATACTCATCCCCCTCCCTACCGTATATCCAGTCATCCTGTGAGCCCTACAGGTGGTTTCTCCCTCAGTTTAGCCAAATCCATCCATCCATTGTCCCCACTGCCACCATCTTGGTCCAGATCTTAGAGTTTCAATCCTGTACCTTCACCTTCATCCCCTCTATATCCACCATACATTCCACTGGACTTTCCAAAACTCAGTTCATCCGAAACTCATGAGCTTTTTCGGCGGCTCCCATTTCCTGTGCAGGAACTTCTGGCATGGCCTCTGTGTCCTCTCCAACCTACAATTCTTCCCGTCCCCTCTCTAAGCTCTCTTCTGTAGCCTCCACGCCAGCCCGAATATTCCTCTTCCTGCCCTCTCCTGTCCCCAGCCTGGCCACGCTCACTGCCGCCTCAGGAGCTGGCTCCTTTGGTTGAATCTCCTGCCCAACTGTTTCTCATCACTGAAGAGCTGGCTCAAGTTTGACATTTTCCTTCCAGGCGCCCACTCCCACGTCCCATGCAGGTTTTCCCATACTGTGTTCCTCAAAGAAAGGGAGGGGGCACTACGGTCAAAAAGATTTGGAGAACCCAGAGTTCTACAAAGTGCAACAAGCTCCCCCCATTTCTCACAGGATTGGCAGAGCCTTTAATAGGTTAATGTGAGAGTGTATCTCTTATTCCCCAAACTAACTTAATCCCAGGACCCCTTTTGTATAGCATTATGGATAATAGCAGACTCTGGAAATCAGACTTCCTGATGCTCTCTGTTTGAACTCTGACTCCATCGCTAACTAGTTTTCACTTTTGGAAAATGAGCTTTAGAATGACTTATGTCACAAAGAGTTATGAGCATTGGATGAGCTAATTCACATAAAGTGCTGACTAGGGTACATTGTACCTCGTATAAGGTTAAAAAAAAAAGGAAGCACCTAGTTGCAGAAGTTATAGTGGAACAAGTTGGAAAAAGCTTTACTATGTCCCACTTGACATTTAAGATTCTCAATTGCCTCATCTTTTCATTTGCGAGTGTCATACAAATATGACCATTTCAGGGTTGAGTACTACGCTGATCACAGTAGGAACTCGGCCTATGTGTTCCGATGACAACAATGGTGTTGTGGTTTGGTTGTGTCTGAATGTTGGGAGATGTTCAATGTGGCTCCATGGATGTTGGGTTGCAGCTGAGTAAGGGATAATCCCTCCGATGCTGGGAAAGAAAAAGAGATGAAGAAGCTAAAGGAAAGAGAGAAAGATGGACCTGGCAGCAGCAAGCACAGGAACAAAAAAGAAAGAAGGGTTGGTCAGGAGCTGCCGGAGGTCCCCCTAGAGATGCTTATTTGTCCAGGAGAAATGACATGAAGCTAGATTTCACTTGCCCATCCCCACTCCTCCAAAGCCCCCAGGAGTTTTTACTTTGGGGGTGCCCCCAGGGAATTAGGGAGTTTGTGGACGGAATCAGGGTAGAGAGCTGGCGCCTTGGACCTCCTGGGAGTGTCTCAAGGCTCTTCAGTCGTCATGGAGACACGTTGCCTCTGGCCTCAGAGACTCTCCCAGGACCTGAGGCCCCTCACCCAGGCTTTAGCCCCTGTCCCCCTTGGGGACAGCCAGAGACAGGGCAGACCCAGGAGAGGAAGAAGTGAGAGACGGAGAGAGAGAGAGTGAGTGAGAGCCAGCAGCCCAGGGTGGCCAGAGCAAGGAGCTGAAGGAAGGGAAGGGAGGAAGGGAAGGGGAGGATTAGGATACCTCAGCCTCAGTCACAAGGAAGTACCCGAAGAGTAGGGCTACGCAGCAGGCCAAATCCAAAGAACCTCAGGACTCCCTCCCCTCTCCCTGGACCCTCCCTCCCAGTAGCCCAGGCTGGCGATCATGGTGAGGACACACAGGGCAGGGCCCAGTAATTGTTGGGAACTGAGTGATGTTGGGATGAAGCAGCTGGGAAAGGGACTTGGGGAGACTAGGCCCTGGGGGAAGGTGGCTGGTATAATCAAGGGCTTCTCTGCCTTCACCTGAGGTGGGCAGGCTGCACTGCACCCTCGCCCGGTGCTCCGGCCTGAGCTCTGTCAGGGGCTGCTCAGTGTGAGCAGATTGGAAGCCCCAAGTCTCAGCCAATGGACAAAGGGCGGGACTTGGGTGCGTCTCACTTGGGTGCAGCTGCCTTTTCTTGGTGCAGGACGTCATTCCTAGGGAAAAGGCCTCACAAGCATGGGATGAGGGGGTAGATGGGAGAATGGTAAATTAAGATAGGGTTGGGGTAGAACGCAGGTCTAGGAAGTGGAAAGGGGCAGAGAGAAGGGATGGGGAAATTGGGTGCAAACCTAAGGACAAAGGGCTGTTTCCAGTCTCTCTCACTCCTTCTCTCAGTTCCAGGAAAATAAGAAACCAAAACTCCAAAAATAGAGAACTTTATTGTCAGAGGTAAGTGTTTGGGTCTGGGGAAGGGGAGCTGGGGCCCAGCCACAGGAGCCTGGGGTGAGGAAGAGGGTGACACAGCACACCTAGAAGGCACAAATAGGGAGCCCCCCCCCGACAGAGTCCCTACCCAGTTACCCCTTAGGACTCCTGGTCTCCCCGTTTCCCTTCTAGAGAAGCACCAATGGCAGGTCTCCGCTAGAGACCCAGGTTTGGAATAGACTTCTTCACTTCCCTCCCATACCTTCTGCCTCCAAACCCTTCTGCTCACCCACCCATCAGCCCCGCACCGGCTAGACCAAGCAGCTGGTCTAGTGTCTCGGGATTTGACAATCACAGGCTTCTCCCAGTGGGGAGGGGGCAAGGAGGAAGATGCCACAGAGGACTAAGCCTAACCCTGAGCCTGGGTGAGGTAGCAGTGTCATCACCAAGGCCCCGGCATCCCCAGATCTTTGGTCCCACCTCCCGCCGCTGGCTCGAGTCGGCCCCTACGGGCTGGTGAGCACACAGGCCTGATACACCTGTTCCGTCACTCCCATACCTCGGTCCAGATGGCCCCACGGTAGGGGTGGGGTAGGGGCCGGGGTGTGCTGAGCCGCAAGGGCTGGCCTACCTGCTTGCTGGGGTATTTGGGGGGGTTGGTGCGGTAGCTGTAGTCGGAGTACTGCTCAGAGCCCGTGGACGTGGTGTCACCTGTGCCCACGAATGTGTTTGCGGGTGGCAGGTCCTGCACCACCTGGTGCTTCTTGGAGGCCGAAGGTGACTGGGGCTGCAGCTGGATGGAAGGCAGTGGGGAGTTAGAGCGGTAGTGGCGGCCCAGGTCAGGGCTGCCCGGTGGATAGTTGAGGGGCAGGTGGATGCGGGGGCTGTCCCCAGGGGCATCGCTCATCAGGTTGAACTTGAGGGATTTCTGCAGCCCGGCCTCGTCCTCATCTTCCACTGGCTTCACAGGCTTCGGGGACTTGCTCTTCTTGCCCTTGCTTTTGTTTCCCTTGGAGGCTTTGCTGCTGGGCTTGGGGGCATACAGGTCCTTGGTCTCCTTCTTACCGGCCTGGTAGCCGCTCTTGGCTTCCCGCTGCCGGCAGTAGCGCACGAGCACTGCCAGGGCAATGAGCAAGGCCACGGCCACGACACCAGCCACCACACCAAAGAGGATGTTGCCACGCTGCTTGGAGCGCTCGTATTCCGGATCCCCAGCAATGTCGATGTCCAGTGGCGTGTCCAGGCTGTGGCCCAGCAGGGTCTCCAGCAGGGTGCGGTTGGCCAGGGTCTCGTTGACATAAAGGTGGACCAAGGCTGTGCCGTAGCGTGGGGGCTTGCCACGGTCACTGACCTTCACCACTAGGCGGTGCAGCCCGTGGTGGCGCCGCTCGATCTCCTTCTCAAGGGTGATGGCACCTGAATGTGACCCGATCTGGAAGAGTCCGTAAGGGTTGCCACCAGCAATGCTGTAGGTCAACTCAGCATTGACACCAGAGTCAATGTCCTCAGCTGTCACCTGGCTGACCGTCTCCCCGAGACGCGTCTGGGGGGTCAACAGCCGGTGGGAGGTGTTGGAAGGGGCGGTGATAAAAGGCGCATTGTCATTCTCATCCAGCACATTGATGGTGACACCAACGTAAGCTGAGCGAGGTGGGACGCCGCCATCCACCGCCTTCAGCTGGAAAGTATAGGTGCTTTGCTGTTCCCGATCAAAGCTCAGGCTGGAGAGGATGGTGCCCGTGCCATTCTGGATAACGAAGTCACCATTGTCCTGCTCCACCGTGAGCTGTACCCGGGCATTCTCCCCCTTATCCCCGTCAATGACGGTCACCATGCCCACTGGACTCAGTGCCGGCATGTTCTCCATCACTGAGAAGTTGTAGCCACTCAGCATAAACTTGGGGTCATTGTCATTGCAGTCCAGCACGTTGACGAGGACGGTGGCTGTGCCCTGCAGGCTGGGGCTGCCCCGGTCGGCTGCCACCACCTTTAACTCGTAACTGTCCCGCTGTTCCCGATCAAGGGATGTCTTCACCCGGATCTCTCCGGTCTCGGGTGAGATGGTGAAGAGGCCCTTGGCGGCCGGCTCAGGCTCCAGAGAGTAAACCAGCTCGGCATTAGAGCCCGAGTCAGCATCACTGGCCGTGACTTCGGTGACTACCTCGCCTGGCTTGTTGTTTTCTGGAAAGGCGACCTCAGTGACGCTCTGGGTGAAGACAGGTGCATTGTCATTGACATCTACCACCTGTACCTTGAGGGAGTTGGTACTAGAGAGGGGGGGGTTGCCGGAGTCCACGGCCACAATCTCTATGGTGTAGTCTTTGACCTTCTCGTAGTCGAGTGGGGTGGTGGTCTGCAGGAAGTACTTCTTTTTGCTGTCACTTCCCGTCTCACTGGCCTGGCGTAGCTGGAAGGGCACGTCGCCTGCCACCACACAGGTGACAGCTGCATTCTCTCCCTCATCTCGGTCAGATACCTGTACCAGGGCTACAGCCGTCTCCTCTGCCACATCCTCGGAGATGTTCGCCATCCCGTCTTGATGGGTCACCAACCCTATGCCCCGGATCTCAATGGTGGGGGCGTTGTCGTTCATGTCCTTCACCGTCACCACCACTTGGGCGCGGGCACTCTTGGGGTTGGTGCCTCGGTCCTTGGCGAGCACTGAGAAGCGCAGGGTACTTACGTCTTCACGATCCACGGGGCCCTGCACAGTGATCAGTCCGGTGTTCCTGTCCAGTCGCAGAAGACGCCTCACCACTTCGGGCGCCTGGTGGAACGTGTAGTCAATCTCCGCGTTGGCCCCTTGGTCCGAGTCGTTGGCCTTCACCTGCAGGGCAGGGGAGAAAAGGAAAACAGGGATGGGTTAGTCTGGGGACAGCAAAGTCAGGGACACGTGTGCGGCCTTTCACGGCAGATACAATCCACTGAATGTGGCACCATTTCCAAAAGCAGCGCCTAGACGGCCCTTCTCCCGGCCCTGACGCTGTGGCAGATATTACTGTGTTTCCCTGAGGAGCACGGGCGCAGCCTGCAAATCCTCGGCAGTGTTACCAGCAACTAGGAGAGATGGGATGGGGCAGAATTCAACTCTGCGCACCATTCCTGTACTAGTGTGCCCAAATACGGGGATGAGGATCCAGCTAGCAACTGGAGCAGCCCTTCCACCCGGTGAAACTGGCCTTCACCCCTTCTGAAGAGCTGGAAAGGTCTGAGTAGTAGAAATGGCACGTATGCATGACGTATGTGTATGACACGCACGCGTGCACACACATGTGTTATGAGACTGGGATTATACGTTATAGCCTGAGAAGGTAGGTGTTTGTGCGCCGGTGTATTTGCACACGAGTAGAGCCCCACCTGCCCCACCTGGAGGCCACAGGTGAGGGGATTTCTTCTGAAAGGAGCCAGATAGGGATATGGGTCAGAGTGAGCCTGCCAGGCCCCTGCTCTCTCAAACCGGGGAAACCTGTTTCAGCAGCTTCTTCCCTCCTGGCTGGCGCTGGCTAGGCACCAATTTGAGGAATCTGGGCGGCCGAGCCCGCGGCCGAGAGGGAGGGGTTGGTGCAGGCCACAGAGCTTGCTGGCAGCGGGCTGGGATCCCAGCACCAAACAATGAACTGTCTGTCCCTTTGCAGTGGGCACGCCCTCCCACGCCAACGCCGACGCGTACTCGGCCCAACTCTATACAAATATGGGTGGTGATGGGGCAACGGGAACCTGGTGGGAATGGCCATGAGGTACCACTGGTCGGAGAGAAACAGAGGGCTGGAGTTACGTCACAGCCACACAGAGTGTGATGGTAGTAGGGGTGTGGGTGGGGGGGATAAACGGGGAGGACAGGACAGGTATAACTCGGCAGGGTCTCTGAGGAGCACAGCAGAAGAGTCCTAGGTTCAAATCCCAGCTCCACCACTTTCTGGCTACCTATGTGACCTTGGGCCAATTACCCAACCTCCTCAAGCCTCAGTCTACAAAGTGTATAAAATAGGGATAATAATAGAACCCATTTCACAGGGCTGTGGTGAGAATGAAGTGAGATAATACTTATAAAACTGCCTAACACTTCCTGGCACGTGGCAAGAGCTCCCTAAATAGCATTTATCCCTCTTTTTTGTTTTGTTTTGTTGTTTTGTTTTGTTTGAGGGAGAGAGAGAGATAGAGAGAGAGAGAGAGAGATAGAGAGAAAGCATGAGCTGGGGAGAGGGGCAGAAGGAGAGAAAGAGAGACAGAGATGTAAGCAGGCTCCACGCTCTCAGTGCAAAGCCCTACGTGGGGCTCAATCCCATGACTGTGGGATTATGACCTGAGCCAAATTCCAGAGTTGAATGCTCAACCAACTGAGCCACCCGGGCACCCTAACATTCATCCCTCTTTTTGTCCATCCGCCTGTCCACCTCGGAAAATTGGTGCACACGCAGTGCCAGACACCACATCTATCTAGTGGGCCCTCACACCACTGCTAGTCTCCTCTCCTTCCAGCCAGGAACCAGGACTCTTTCAACAGTGGAGACACTTGGGCGGGGCTTCCCGGCTACCCTAATATTTGCTAACCCCTGTGAGAGCCAACCCGTTTCTTCTCGCCACCCGCCCTGCCCCCCGACTGTCTGTCCCCTACCTTTTCATTAGGATTTCCACTTCTCCCTGTCTTTAGACTGGTCACCCAGCTTCTTATCTATGTCTCTTGCCATCTTAACTCCTTTTGTCTCTATGACTCTTCACTCCTGTCTCTGCCTCCCTCCCAGCCTTGCTGAGTTCTTCCTGCCTCTTTCTTACTGCTGGTTCTTTCCCATCGTCTCCTTTCTGCCCTTCCTCTAGCCCCATCTCTGCTCTGCTCTCCTGCTTCAGCCCCCTGGAAGGGGATGGAGCTGTTACACGGCTAGGCTCTGAAGCCAGGCTGCTGGATGAGGCCAGGGTGGGATGTGAACGCCGCAGCTGGGTGAGATCAGGCAAGTTTCCAAATCTCTATGGGCTCAGTTTCCCATCAGTGGAATGGGGATAATGCTTACTTTGTACTGTAAGGATTAAATGACATACATAATGTGTTCGGAACACTGCCTGGCACCCAGGCTATTATTATTTGCCATCTCTGATGGTCTGTCTCCCTATTCTTCCTCAGTCTCTCTTCTACACATTCAAGCCCACGAGCCTCTAAAAGAAAAAAAAAAAAAAAGGCGGAAACTCCTTCCCATGTCCTGCTTCAGTTTAAGGATAAAGAGTGAAGGGTTTCTCAGGACAGTAACGGTATACAGGGCAGGCTGCGCCCTCCTCAGCTCCTTCACTTCAAAGACAGACAGCTTCAGCCCAGGGGGAAGGAGAAAGGAGCTGGGGCTGGCAGGAGGCCAGGGCTGAGATGACAGCGGGAGATACGCCCACCTGTCTGCAGGGACGCTTTCTTTGCTCCCTCCCAGGCCCTGGCTTCACCAAGCTGCCCAAGCCCCTGGGGCAGTTCCCATGGAGAGGGGTGCTGAGAACTTCAGTGGAAGCCACCGATCCCCCCATGGTACCAAGCACCCCATACTCAAGAGCACCCTGTACCAGGGAAGGAAGCTGGTGTACAGACAGACATCTGAGTGCAGTTTTTCTAGAACTCTGAGGACTCACTTGGCTAAAATAATCTCGTTCGACTGGCAGGGAGGGGCAAAGTAAGGCTCTGTCCTCTAGCTTCGGGAAAATCTCATGTGGCTCAAGGGCCACTGGCTGGGAAGATATTCTCATCTCTGGAGAGACTGTTCTTGCTCTTGGCTGGGGAGGAGAATATCATTTGACTTGGGAGGGGATTTCACTTCTCGGAGGTTTCTCCCACTGGAGTCGGCCTCGGGAATGGGGGGATTGCCGTTCATATGCTCTCTACGCTAGGCTATGTCACTGTCACCGAGTAGCTTGGAAGAGGAGAATCATATCACCCGCGGGGGCGGGATGGGGCTCATAGGAGGATCTCACTGGCTCAGGGCCAGGGAGAAGAGCTCTTAACACAGTACCCGGCAGTTTCCCCTTACGTAAAGGGAACACTCACCAGGCTGGGTTGGGCCCCCATTTCTAAAGGTGGGAACCCTAACAGTTAGACGGAGGGGCCTCTCACCTGGATGACTGAGTGGCCTATGGGGCTGTTCTCAGACAGCTCAGCCTCGTAGGAGGGCCGCTCGAACTTGGGGGCGTTGTCATTGGTGTCAAGCACAGTGACTCGAAGCAGGGCACTGCTGGCACGTGGGGGGCTGCCACCATCCTGCACCTTGATGGTGAGGTCATAGGAATCCCAGCGCTCCCGGTCCAGGTTGCCCATCACGATGAGCTGCGGCTGCTTCCCCTCCTGGTCCTCTGCCACCTGAAGCCCAAATAGCTCCTGGGCCTCGGGCCCGGCTTGCAGCTCATAGGACGCCACACCGTTGGGGCCAGCATCTCGGTCAGAAGCCACCGGGATGGGGAAGAGTGAGCCGATGTTGGTGTTCTCAGGGATGGGTAATGTGATGACCGGCGAGGCGAAGTTGGGCGTGTTGTCATTGATGTCCTGTACCTCTATTCGGCCCTCTAACAGCCGGGGACTGCCATTCTGCACGAGGTCTGTAATAGACACCTCAAACTCCAGGATGCAGGGCTCACCAGGGAGCTGGTTCTGGCATTCACGGAGCCCCTCGCGGTCGATAGAGGTCTCAGTGGTGAAGATGTCTCCCGTCTTGCCATCCACCCGCAGGTACGGGGCGCCTACCTCTAGTTTGTACAGGTGGCCCATATCTGGAAAACCGTAGTCAGCTGCGAGGCTCCCAATGAGGGTGTTAGGTGGCTGTTCCTCCAGCACCTTGTATACCACCCGAGTGGCGTGGCCTGGGGATGCGGCCAGCAGAAGCAGCAGCGCCAGTAACAAGGGAGGCAGCAGCAACCGTTGCCCCCCAGGGCCTGGGCTAGGCCTCAGGGGCCCCATCCCGGCAGGCTCTAGAATCAGGAGGGCTGCAAGGGGAAGAGGCAAAACAGGAGGTCAGCTGGGAGGAGGAACCCAAGCCAGCCCCTGACTCTCCCTCTGCCACCTATACACTAGCCCATGAGGAGAGCTCGGCTCCAGCCCGGAACCCTGATTCCAAAACCCAGAACCCTGAGTTTCACCCACAGCTGGGTGTAGCAGCAGCATCTGCCCCAGCTGGAGGAGCCGGTAAGGAGCCTGGAACAAGTCTAGAGCAGTTCCCGCCCATGGAACGCCCTGACCCTCCTGACACTCCCTCCTCCCTGCTCTCTATTCTGCGCTTTGCCCAACACCTCCTTCTCACCAGCATCCTGCCTTAGTCACCCATGGTAATTACCCTGATACTGAGATAGAGACAGCAAGTGGAAGAGGCAGGCCTTAAGCACCCCCCCCCCCACATACATAGTAGGAAAGAGACACGGGCACCCCTTACATTCCCTGGATCCCATACGGAGGGCCACTCAGGATGGCTGGACAGAGTGGGAAGGACATCTCATTTCTCTTCCTTCTGAGATTCCAGTCAGTATACGTGAATGAGATGTGACATGTGAAATGCCTCTTTTTTTTTATGTTTATTTACTTATTTTGAGAGAGAGAGGGCGCGCACAAGCGGGGGAGGGGCAGAGAGAGAGAGAGAGAGAGAGAGAGAGACACAGAATCCGAAGCAGGCTCCATATTGTCAGCAAAGCCCCACACCAGGCTTGATCCCACAAACCTTGAGATGATGACCTGAGCCGGAGGCAGATGTTTAACCAACTGAGCCACCCAGGCGCCCCTCAAATGCCTTTTTTTCTGACAATAATCACCTACAGTGCCCAATGCCTTCACCCCCATGGAGGGCTGAAACTAGGCATCCATCAAGGCTCGGAGATAGCTCGAGTTGAAGAGAAGGAACTAGCCACCCACCTCCCCTCAGACATACACTGCCCCAGCCAGTTCCCAGGACTCCAGCTCCTCCCTCCCTCCCCTGCTTCCACTGTGGGCAGGCGGGCAGGCGAGACACCAAGACACCGACAGGTGTGCGGAGGAACAGTGTAGAGGTTAACATTGGGGTCAGGACTGTGGTCAGGGCTGACTAGCCCGAGAATTGGCATTGGGAGTTGCCCTGGCCTGTCTGTAGCCACTGTGAGCCCAGCAGGTCTAACTGGGATGGAGCTGCCAACCACACCACCAGCCCCTCCCTGACCACTCCCCTCCAGAGCCCTACTTAGAGCCTCTCAGTAAACATCTGGCTCCTATCTGACCCCTCCCCTCACAAACATCTGGCCCCTATTTCACACCTGGCCCCTCCCCCCTAACTGGGCCAGTCGCATCTCAGACCTGCGGCTCCATGCCAATCCCCAGATCCTTCCAATTGGAGCCCCTGTATGTCGTAGCCAACCACAAGCTGCACTCCCATCACCCCAATAACTCGCTTCTGCCCATCTTCCCTAGCTTTGAGGTTATGCATTTGCAGACCCCAGCCAGACCTGCTACTGTCCCAGTCTTGACCCCCTCTTCCTCTAGGAGGCCATGGCCATGGCCAGCCCCTCTGTTCAAATCCAAAGTCCAGCATTTCCAGCAGAGGGCTCAGGGTCACTCTCCTTTTCCTGCCTCCCCATTTGCACCTGAAATACCTGCCTCCCACCCGGAAGTCCCACCCAGCCTTGTCTTGGACCGCACCTACCCCACCGAAGGCCGACTCTGGTCCCCCAAGAAGCCTTCCCAGGCCTCTCCAGCCTACGGTGACCTTTCCTTTCTCCAACTCACAGCCACTATTGTCTGCCCAGTCCTGTGGCAATGAATCACTGAGCTCTCTAGGACACCGCCCTCCTGCCTGTGTTGTTCAACCCCAGTCCTGTGCACCTATTCCTGTGTTCTCTGGCTCTCCGGGCAAACGCCAAACTTCCTGAAGGTAGGGCCAGGCTGCCTGCATTCATCCCCCTGCTCCAACCCACGCACCTTCACAATGCCGGGCACCAGGCATTCAACAAATGTTTATTGTGCACTTACAAAATGCCAGGCTCTTTCCGGGCCTGGGACACAACAGCATACAAGACAGACTCGCTCTGCTACCGTGGAGCTCACAACAGTTCTAACTCAGTGACTATTTGTCAGTTTTGTTTGTTTGTGATCGTTTGGCACATATAAGGCAGCAGGGTGGAGAAGACATCTCCCAGTCTGAGGCGAACCCTAACTGCCCATTTCCTGGCTGCTGAGCAGGAGGAAATGATTTAGGGCTTCAGTTTCCTTATCTGGAAAATGGGAATGATACTACCTATTGTCTAGGGAGTTTGAGATCTTGTGGGCTTAATGCCTAGCACACCGTAAATTCTCAACAAATGCTCCCTCGAAGCACCTACAGGTGTAGTTATGTGGCTGTCTGGGAAATAATTTGTCAGTTGTGTTTCCTACAAGACTGAGCGTAGAGCAGGAGGGCCTCTGCTTTGTTTGCTCCTACAGCCTCAGGCCCGTGCTCTGGACCCGGCACACAGGGGGCCCTCAGAAAGAGCTCCTGAATGAGCTTAGCTCATTCTTAGCTCCCAGGCTTAGCCTAGCCTGGCACTTTCTGGGTGGTTACTGCTTAGTTCCTTGCTCAATTCCCTTACTCCATTGAGAACCTACTGGAGTCAAATTTAATCCCTTTCTGTCTAGGTCCACAGTAGACTCTCAGCTAATGTTCACTGAACTCAGATTCCCTACACGAGTCAAACGCTTGACTTCCTCCATGGAGCCTTCCCAGACCACACCCGCTCCCTTGTCACTCCTCGGCAATAAAGTGCTCAAAGCGTGTGAGGCTGCTATCCGGTTAGTGTGCGATTAGTGTGCCTGCTTGTTCTGAGTTGCAGTCTTAACCTCTTTAAAGGAAGGAGAAATTTATCTAATGCTCCATGTGGGTCCATCCTCCACTCACTTCCCGTCTACCAGCATGGATGATAGCACGAGGCTCATCTTACTTTAAGCTCCAGCCCAATCACACCTTCAGAGGACTGTCTCCAAAGAACCTCATTCCCTGCTAGGTACCTGCGCCTGCCTTCCCCCCATAGTGCGTGCGCGCGCACACACGCGATGGAACCATCCTGCACGCCAATTCCGTGCATAAATCTTGGGAGGGTAGGAGTTATGTGGAAATTACCCTAAACCTGACACTGAGGAGAAATAAGGCAGTGACTTCTGAGTTGGAAAGAGAATCACAGAGGACTATCCAAGGCCAGACTGTATGGGGAAGAGAGTGTTTCTGGGAAGTAGGAATTTAGGGAACCGGAGGTTTGGGGGTGTGGCTACACAGAGTGAGGGCAAGAGATGAAGAAGATTTAAGGCCCATAAAGTGCCTGGAAAGTTGCTTTAAAATGAGTATTACCTGCCCCCACCCCAGGAATTCCGATTCTAGGGAAGGGACCTAGAGAACCCCCCAGGCAGCAGGGTGCAGTATCAGGAAATGAATACACTATGTCCCTGGAGTTAAGAAAGAAGGGCAGATTCTACAGTCAACCTTTACCATGTCGTCATCGCTGTCATCACTATCATTATCAAACCAGCTAACACTCCCTGGGATTTTACTTCATTTGCATACATTATCTCTTCGAATCCTCCCCACCCTCTGAAAGGGTACTTTATTATTACCCGGCTCCCCATCGTACAGACGATAAAATTGAGGCTCAGTAAGAATAATGAACTGTCTCGGGTCACAGAAGTGGTAAGTGAAGAGTCAGGATTTGGGAAATAAGAAGGCCTCTTCCCATCCCAGGGTCTGGGGGGAAAAGAAAATCAACAGAGGTCACAGAGTCTAGAATATGCTTGTTATGTAGCATCCCCGGCGACCCCTGCCCCGCCCCCCATCCCGGCCAGCTACCAAACTTGCGTGGCAAGGAAGGAAAGAGAGGGCTTTAGGGTTCAAGGACTGAACAACCCCAAGCCTCCCAGGCTGCAGTTGCCCTCTCCTCCCACCACAGGCCCTAGGGATGCAGGTGAGAGTCAGAGGAACCAGGACCAGCAGTGAGGCAGCCCTAACCCCGGCCCCATCATCCCTGAACTTTGCTCAGGTGGTTGGTGACTGGGAGTCATTAGTCCCAGGCGGCAGCTTTGGAAGCGATTAGCGTCATATCGTCTTATCTGCCCTTGCCCAGGCACTGGCTGCCTTCCTGGCAAGGGTGTCCCCACCTCTGCCCAGTGACATAGGCGCCCAGGACCCTGAGAAGCAGAGTTACAGCACACACAGTGATTCATTCTTCTCAGGCCTGAGGAGCGCAGAAAGGTATGAGGGGGCAGAGTCCAGGGAAGGCCAAGGAAAACGCCATCTGTGTCAACATCTGGAGAGGGAGGAGAAAAGCAGTGAGGGTTCACCTGCGACCTTCATTTTCAGTCCACCTCAGGGACCATGGTCCACTTTCTGATGAAGGTTAAAACACCTAGAGGCCGCCGTCACTGGGACCAGGTCAGCTCTGACCCCCACTCTTCTTACCCCTGCACTGTTACACAACAGCCACTGCCACCGTGGGCAAAAAAAAAAAACAACAAAAAAAAAAACCAACAACAACAAAGGACAAAGCCGACCTCTGGGAGAGGAGGGTAAACAGGCAGGGCTGTGTGGGGTGGAGCTGTTCAGAGGCCTCCCACAGTGACCAAGTGCACAGCCCTCAGCTCCTCTCCCTTCTCTTTCACAACCCTCTATTAGCCTCTGCAGGGCTTCCAGGCACCTGCATTCTTGAGTCAGATTGTTGGGGTTCAAACCCTAGCTCCGCCACTTCCTAGCTATATGACCTTGGCCAGGTGACTTCGCCTCTCTGAACCTATTTCCATGTTGTGGAATGGAAACGATAAATTCTGCCTCGTGGAAGTTACCTGGGAGAAATACACGAGATCTGTGGCACTGAGGTCTATTACACTGTAAAGGACAGGTATATTTATCAAATAAGTCAATAGAGCGTTTTATGTCCAGCATCAGGCACACGGTAGGTGCTCACTGGGTCGGTCAATAACCGCGCCCGGTCCCCGCCAGTTGAGAAGACCTAGGAAGACAAGGTTGGTGTGTATCTTACCACTATACTGCATCCTCACCACCCACCATGGGCCCCGGCGGATCACAGGTGCTCAATACACTGTTGAAAGACCCTCACTCTGCAGCACCAGCTTTCCTTGCTCATAGTAGGGGCAGCCCTCACCCCATAGCAGAAGAGCCTCCTCCATCTCCTCCCCATCCCCCCTCTCTGGCAGGCCCTCTCCTGGTGCTTCCACCCCTCTCCTTCCAGCAGTAAGCTCACTCTCTCTATTCTAGCCCAGATCCCCTGACCAAGTAGCCGCAGCAGCAGCCCCTGTGCCAGGAAGATCCCAGGCCAGCAAGACACCCTCTTCCAGTTGAGGTCCCTTACGGAATTGGGTTGGAGGAGAGAGAGAGGAAACAAGCTGCCGGAACTGCAACCAGATCCGCTCCCTTACTACACTACCCCTTGGCTAACCCTGGAGGCCCTTCTCATCCCTCTCCCCCGATTCCACTCCACGCCCTGGGCTAGTTGTAATTACAGATTTCAACCCTCCCAGACCTCTACGTCAAGAAACTAGCCCCCACCTCTAGGCTGTCACAAACACCTTCGAGGTGCCCTCTTTCCTGGCAGCTACGGAAGGTTGGCCCAGAGCAGGTAATGGAAGGCCCCCAGCGTCTGACGTCCTGGACTCCGTCGCCGGGGCAGCCCCCTGTCTACACCGCCGCGGTCAGCGGGCGCTCCCCGCACACACCTAGAGCGCGGGCATCTCCTCCCAGAGGACGCAGTAGTGTGGCGAGGGGAACGGCAGTTCTTCCACCATCCTCGGACTCAGGCGGCCCCACCCCCACCCCAGCGACGCAGGGCCTCCCGGAGCTCAAGGCGAGGGCGGGGGGGGGGGCGCGGAGAGAACGTGCCTCGACCAGTGGGCCCCTTGCGCCCAATGCCCCAGCGGCCGCCGCGGGGAATCCCTCCTCCTCCGCGTCTCGGCCCTCTGCCTAGTGTCCCCTGCAAGCGGGCGCCGGCGGGAGCCGAGCAGCGGGCGCCGGGAGGGGGCGGGGAGGGAGCCGGCGCCGGAATCACAAAGCGTGGCGAGCCAAGCCGGGTGGGGACATTCTCCAGAAAAGGACCCTCTCACGGCTAGCAAAAAGGGGTCTTTGCCCCGCACTCAATCCTCACAGACCTCAACGCCTCACCGAATACTTCTAGCTAGAAGAAATAGTCGTCAATCACTGCTGGGGAAACTGAGGCCAGAAGTCTGGGCTCCTGAGGGTGGCTGAGTGCAAGTCGCCTACCGGTTTTGCTCCAGCGCGTGCAGCGATCTCCCTTCGGGCCGCAGGGCCTTGCCCGCGCACACGACTTTGGCCTGTCGCCGGCACCCGGCGGAGGGGGCGTCCAGGTGTGAGAGGGACACAGGTGTGCGGGACCCAGGTGTGCCGAGGACCCAGGTGGCTCGCAGAACGCAGCTAAAAGGCCTGAAGAGGGTCGCAAACACTGCCGCAGGCTTGCACCCTCTGCAAAGGGACCTGGGGCCCAGACGCCCAGGGGAGCCGGGATGGCGCGGCCTGCCAGTCCAGCCTGTTCCGGGAATACCCGGCCAGCCCGGCCCCGGAGTGGGGGTGGGGGAGACGCAGGCAGAGAAGCCGGTCCAGCCAGCCCCCAGGGTTCCCGCTGTGCTGATATTTACAATAACAATGTCGTGATTAAGATGAAGGGGCGCTAGGGGCTCGCCGGACCGCCCAGCGGCTTCCCAGGACGGAATCTGGCCTCCGAGGAAGAGGGACTGAGTGTGTGTGTGTTTGTGTGTATGGGCTGCAAGGTGTAATGTGACACCGTTGGTGTAAGGTGTGTGTGACACCCAGTGTTAAGATGTGTGAAGCAGTGGATTGATTCTGTGTTTGCGCCCGTGAGGCGCCGCTGTAGGTTCTACTTTCTGTGTTAGGGTGTGTGCCGTCAAGGCGTGTGCTGAGACACTAGGGTTCTGTGTTTATGTGGGTGCAGTTGAGAGGGGCAAGCGAGACCTGCGTTGTGTTATCTATGTTCTGGCCAAGGAGCGGGTAACATATTTTATGGTAGGGTGTGTTCCTTAAAGGAATGTGTATGTGCGAGGCTAGGTTTTGAGTGTTCATTTGGCGAACTGTGGCTGTGACACTCGTACATGAGGGCACGGGATTGTGTTTGTGTGTCCATGTCGCCGAATGTCACACCCGGTTGTGTTCTGTTGCTCCGTTGTGGCCAGGGGTTGTGTGTCCGTGCTGCTGAGCGTGCAGACGCTGAAGCGGATTCTGAGCTAGTGACGGTGCCCCAGTGGGCGCTGGTGTGCGGGAGGTATGTCTGTGTGCACATATGTACGGATGTATGTATGCGTGTACATATGTCGGTGGTCTGGCCTTCTGGTTGCCCGCGGGGAGCTTGAAGCACCTAAGTGATCCGAGCTGGTCGCCCAACAAGTGTGTGTGTGCGTTGTGTACGAGGGTCCTTGCTTGCTTAGTCCTCGGGGAGCCCCCTCCCCCTGCAAACTGGGGGCTGCGCGCTTCCCCCAACCACCTCCGTTCGGCGCGCTCCTAGAGTCGCCTTATTCCCCGCGGGTCCAAACGCGCAGGGGTGCGGGACGCCGAGGCAAAGGTCCGGTTCAGCACCCCCTCTCCTCGCTCCGCTCCTCGCCGCGGACTTTGGAGGCCAGGGCGCCCCGGCCGCAACCCCCAGTCCGAGCTCCCAGCCGCCCCCACCTCAGCCCCAGCGCGCTGAGCACAGCCTGGGCCCCCGTGGCCTCGCTCCGCTGAGCGCCCCTCCCTCAGCTCCCGCCGGCTATGGCCGCTCCCGGCCGGGAGCCGCCGCTGCCTCCACCGCCACCGGATCCTTACCCGCCTCGGGGCACCGCCGGCCGCCGGCCCTGCTGTCCATGAGCCGCCACCGGCCCCGGCCCGGGCTGCGGCTCGGCACGGCTCGGGCTGGCGCTGCGGTTCAGGCTCCGGCTCCGGCTGGCTCTGGGCACAGCAGCCCCGGCGGCTTCGCGTCCGCGCCGCGCTCCCGCTCCCCGAGTGTGTGAGGCGGCGGCGGCGGCGGCGGCGGCGGAGCCAGCAGCGAGCGGAGCGCACAGCCCGGCCCGCCCCCTCCCTCCCCCTCCCTCCTGGCCCGCCTGCCTCCCGCCTCCCCGCCCTCCCCCCCCCGGCCGGGAGGTGGAGCTCGGGACCGCTCTGGTCCCTCCGGGAGGGGACCCCGAGCACTGGTCCCCAAAGCCTCGACCCCCCTTAGCTACCTCCCCACTACCCCGGGCCCGGAAACACAGGCAGTACCCCTCCCTGGCTCTTCGCCTTGCACTTCTCCTACCCTAGCCCCCATCTGGGACCCCTCCTGAATTCTCTTCCTAACCTCACTCAAACACCTGTCCCCTACCCTGCCTCTTGGGAAGTCGGGGGAGAGGAAATGTCTCCCCCAGTGCCTTCCTCCCTGGAGGGCATCTGTTCCTCCATATCCACCTTCTTCCCAACCAGACCCCCAGATCACCCCGTGTCGCCCTCCCTTCCCTTTGCGCTCTGGGGAAGTCCACCCCTCCCCCTCTGGCCGAAGCCGCAGAGCGGTCAGCCTCTGAGGCCGCAGCATGCCGTGGGGGTGGGGCTATGGAGAGGGCCTTGGGAGGGGGAGGGTAATGGGACCCAGGGGCTCTCTAGAGTGAGGATGGGGGATATATACAAGATTGAGAATGAGGTGAAGCGCCGGAGTTTGGGCTATTCGGGGGTCCCCCTATCACCTGCCCTCAGGGCGGGATGGAACTGTGGCCCCACATATTTACCGGTGACATACACACCTTCACAGACTCACACGGGTCTCTGCCCCACGAGGCCACGCAGTGTCACGGCCTGTGTCACACGCCCTCGCAGTGCCGCACGCTCCCTGTCACACTCACACTCACCGAGTCACACACGGTGTCACACGCAGTGTCATACACACTCCTATTCTCGTTTCTCCCGCTCAGCTCTGGCTCTCTGGCGCCATCTAGAGGTCTCCGAGCGGCGTGGGAACTCCCTTTCCTGTGCTCAGGGTCTGATTGCCCAGGCTCCAAAATGCTCCACTTCAACATGACGTCCTGCCTTTTGCCACTTACAGGCCTAGGCAGGGTGTTCTAGGTCAAAAGAATGAGGAAGACTATCCCTGGCAAGGCCTGGCACTGGATGTAGAAAGGCCTGTTATGGGATGACTGGTTGTTTGGCCTCTATTCTCTATTGCCTCCTTCCCCTTCCTGTCCCCCATTTTCCCATCACTACCACTTTTATTTCCTTTTTCCTCTTCCTCCTCCTCCCCCTACCTCGCCTCTCGCCACATCTCTGGGGAACACTATTCAGGGTAAGGTGAGATCTTAGGCCAGCTAAGTGGGCCCGCAAGGACTGCCGAAGATCTCTTGCAGAGCAGCCTCCCTCAGTGGGCCTCCCTCTCTGGCCTGGGCCCTCTTCTAGTCCCTACTCCCAGCCCTCAACCCCACGAGCTTAGGTGGGAGGCTCTGGATGGGAGATGGGGTGAGCTATTAAAAGGAGGATCTGCCCTGTAAGTGGCTTCTCTACCTCTGTCCCTGCAAAACTCACACTCTCCTCCTCATCGAGCGCAGCTCCAAGGAAGGAATCAGGGGCCCGGAGGGAAGAAATCTTCCACAGAGGAGCGGCCCCAGCCTCCCTGCCCCCAGCGTGTGCCCACTGCCCACTGCAGCAAACCCTCCCCAGTCGGCTTGCTGGGAGCCATTCAAAGGCTCCTCTGTTCTCATCTCTTGCTCAGGGCTGAACAAGATAGGCAGCCGCAGAGCTGGGCAGGAAATGCTAATTTCCCAGATGTTCTCCTCCATCCTCCCTGCTCCACCACCATCAAACCCAAATCCTGCACCAAGTGGTAGGAGCAGAACTGGGCCAGAGCAACACAGGGTGTGCCTACTCTTCTCCCTGCTCCCCATCCCCTCCTACCCCAGCTGCCAGGCCGGGCTCTGGCGGGTGGGGGAATCTGAGCCTGGGGCAGTGGAGACATGGGGATGGTACTGTCTCCCCTAGAAAGGAGGCCAGCGAAAGGCAGGGACTGGGAGGTGGCATCTGAAGAGGAGAGAAGCCAAGGCTCCTGGCCTCATACCAAACTGGGACCTGGCAGAAGAGCAAGTAGAGCACTGGGGGGCTCCTGAAACTAATGGTGCCTAGATTCCAGCTGACGCCTTGCCAGGGGTTGGAGCCTGGGGGATGCTAGGTGTGGATGCGGTTGGTGTTCTTGTGGCCTAAGGCTCTTGCTGTGATATGCATGTACCTGGGATGGGCTACGGCTAAGAGGACTAGGGTGCTGTAGGGCCTGGCACTGTAACAGAAAGGTTGCTGGGTTTTTTTTATGTTTATTAATTTTTGAGAGAGAGAGAGAGAGAGAGAGAGAGAGAGAGTGCTAGTGGGGAGGGGCAGAGAGAGAGAGAGAGAGAGAGGGAGACAGAGGATCTGAAGCAAGCTCTGTGCTGACAGTAGAGAACCCAATGCAGGGCTTGAACTCACGAAACCCATAAAATCATGACCTGAGCCAAGTCGAACACTTAAGTGACTAAGCAACCCAGGCACCCCAGTTGCTGTTTCTGATTGCAGCTCAAATACTGTTGTAATGCTGTGATGCTGGTGTGCATCGGCTATAATCACAACAACACGGATTACTGAAGAGTCTGTTGCCAAGCTGTGTGTGTGTGTGTGTGTGTGTGTGTGTGTGTTCATGGGTGCATTTTGAGGGAGAGCTGTAATTGAAATGCCATTGGGCCTGAAGCTATAGGTGTGAGGCTGGCACACCTGAGAATGGCTTTAGCAAAGAAGCAGTTCTCTGATAATATGACGTAGGTAGAGCTGTAGCCGGATCCATTACCTAGGTCCTAGGAGATGAGAGGCTGTTGCTAGGAGCCTGTACCTGGGAGGAAGTCTGTTACCTGGGATAAGAGCAGAGCTACTGTTGTGTATAGGACTGTAGCTAGGATGCTATTGGTCCCGAAGCTATAGCTGTGATGACAGCATACCAGGGATTGGCTATAGCTAAGATGCTGTTGCCCAGGCTTGTGGCTGTGCTGTTACTGTGTGCAGGATTCTAGCTGGGATGCTGTTATGCCTGCAGCCATAGCTCTGAAGCTCAAGTGTAGCTGGGAGGCCATTTCCTAGTAATGTAGCTGGACCACTGTTGTGTGGGGGCCATAGCCCAGGCCCTGTTGCCTAGGAGATGAGAAGCTGTTCCCTAGGATGCTGTTCTGGGAGGCAGCATGCACCCTGAGATGGGACTGATCTGCTGTTGGAGCTGATCTACTGTTTTGCTTGGGATGGTTCTGTGTGTCTGTTGCTGCGCCTGTGGCTGGCCGGGTGGGGGAAGGCGAGTGAGTCCTGCCTTGAGGTCTGGGAGATGCCAGGAGCCTGAGGCTGGGCGGGGGCTGCCGCTCTGGGGAGGCTTCAGCAGCTGCTCTGCTGTGGAGCTGGGAAGCCTGTTTTCATTACTGTTTTAACTCTTTTTTTAACCTTGTTTTTCTCTCGGCTGCACTTTCGCTCACTCATTAATTTTGGTATTTTTCTCACGGTGCCTCAGCCCCTGTCACGGCTGCCATGGCAACAGGAGGCAGTGTGCACAGCGCCAAAATATCTGATCAAAAAATAACCAAAATAAGCAAACACCAAAATGGCTGTGCTGGGGGCTATAGCCAAGAGAGAGCCCATGGCTCAGATCCAGGAAACCCAAGGCTCCCAAGGGACCTCTTTCACTCCCCCCTCTTCTCCAGGGAAGCTTTGCTGAAACTCCTGATAACCTGAGAGGTCCCTTCCCAAGAGACCCCCACAACACACTCTCCCAGGACTCTGAGACTTCTAATGGTCCTTGCCCAACAGGCAGTTTTGTCTGAGGTGAAAGCATGGGGAGGATGTGAGGGCTGGGGCTTACTTCCCAGGAGCTGATGGTCAGGCCTCTCAGAAGCTCCCTACTTGTCATAGCCACATACATCAGCACCCACCCAGCCACCCTTCTCCCGGCCCCTTCTTCCTTAGTCTTCTTTCACCTTCTCTTCTCCCACCTGCTAATTGGCCACCTCTGCTTTCTTCTTTTCATACCCTAGCATCCTGAGGGGATGGAAGGATGGGAGGGAGCTGCAACCTGTGGGCCCATTGCCCAGCTCCTCAGTGGAGGTGCCAGGGAAAGATACCACTGAAGTATTTGACGCGCCGAGGCCTCTGGCCACCTTTAGGTCCAGCTGCCTAGGAGTGATTCGTGAACAGCCCTGAACACCCACACCCACTCCAATTTCTACCCCTCTTTCCTGGGAGCCTTCTAGTTTCCTAAGGGCCTTCTTCTCTCAAGTGAACATGTCCCCAGAGGTAAAATGATACAGCTCGTGTGAAATAAGAAGAGACAGAGGTCTTGGTATTATCTGTCTTCCTTCCTTTTTCACCCACTCATTTCCCCTCTGAGGGGGCCTTCTGGATGTCTGGAGCACTGAGAACTGGAGGAACAAGGAGTCCCCCGACTCTGCCTCAAATCACAGCACCCAGTTTTATCCCTGGCTGCTCTTCTTGATGTCTCTGCCCCAACAGTGAAAGTCTGGTTCCCAACAGGTTTCTGTCGCCATCTGGGAATAGTTAGAACTCACTTCCTGCTCCTCACTCTCAATCCCTATCCCCTGCCACCCCACACACTCCAACCCCCACCAGCAGTAGTGGCCTTGGCCTCCTGGCAGAGACATCCTGGGCTTGTTTCCATAGAAACTGGTAGTGTGTGCAGTGCAGGAAGGGATGGGGAGACAGGAGCAGGGAGGAGGTACCAGACCCCAGGGCCTGTCCCAGAAGAAGGGACCAGGGCACTAAAGGAGGGGAAAAAAACAGCGTGTCCAATGGGAGGGTGGGATCTTGATTTGGGGAGAAACGAGGTAGTAAAAGTTTGGTAGGTTCTGTCCTCATGTAGCTTGCTCTGCTGCCTCCTGAGGAGGGGACACCCAACTGCGACCTCTCCTGGCAAGGGGAGGGAGATTTTTCTCTACCCACCCCCCTAAAATCCTTCTTTAGCAAGAACTACTTGATCCAGGATGAAACTCTCTCCTAGAGTCCTACTCTCTCAGACAGGGACCATAGGATACTTTGCTTCCATTAAGACCTTACTCCAGCCTAGTGGCTCTGAGCTCTGGAGGCTGGGCAGCCCGAGGACTGGTGGCCGCTACTGACCCCGTGGCGTGCCGCTCTCAAAGGCCCCATTCATCTCTGGGGGCTGAAGGCGCCATTGTCCGGGTGGGGGGGGGTGGGGAGGCGGCGGGGGGTCTCGACTCAGAAGGAAGGAATGCGTCTGGAGAAGTTGCCTCCAGGGCTCCAGTCTCCAGATCGCCACCAGATCTCCATCGGGACCCCTTCACGACCCCGAGCCCTTTCCCCATTAGCTCCCAGCAGCCTCCGCGCCTGTCCTCAGAGTGGGAACGGTGGAGTGCGCGGGAAGCCTCGCCCCACCCACCCCTCCTGCTGTCTTCTAGAGGACGTTTTCTGGGGCTGGGAGCTGTCCAGCACCTCGGGTCCTGACGGACCTTAGACTTGCCTAGGTGCCATCCGGCAAGAGGGTGCTCAGGGCCCTGGGGGCTCTGGAGCTGTTCTCCACCCAGATCGTGACCACAAACCATAACTTGCCTGGGTGGGCTTGGGTGCAGCTTTGGACATGGGGATCTATCAGTGCTGAAAACTGACCCCAGGAGCAACTTCACCCCTGCCCTTTCTTAGCAGAATTGAAGGGTTAAGTGCCACCAGGCCACTCCCCTGGAGTTCTGTCTCCAACCCCAGCAAAAGAAAAAACCATGAGAGGTCAGGTCCTGCCTCTCCCTGCCCCCAGTCTCTCCCCATGCCTGTATTTCAGTTTTCCTCCTGCTTTCTCCCTCCTCCTCTCTTTCCCTCCCTGCTGGGTTGGGGGCTGCTGAATTATCATTTCTCAGCTCTGCTAATGTGCTTCCTGCTGCGGGGAGGGATCATAATTCTGGGAGATGATTAAGTTTCAAATTGTTTTTCTTTGTGTTGTTGTAGATGAGGCTTTAATATGGTCCCTCCCCAGACAGGGGGCCTGGCCTGGTCCCAGCCGCCTGCCCCCATCCCTCCTTTGCTAGCCCTCTCCTCTCTTATAGGCCAGGTTTGGGACCATGTCCTTTGGGGGTCCCCTCTAAACTTTGGGTGGGGCATGGACCAGCCTTGACTCAAAGGAGAATACATATGATGTAGTGGTGAGGAACCCTGGGTTTGAAGTCGGAAGTTAGAATTCAAACCCTAACTCTGCCACTTACTACCTTTGTGACCTTGGAAGAGGTACTTAAACTTTCTGAGCCTCAGTTTCTTCATCTATTAATTGGGGAAATTTTAATAATTGCCTCATAGAGTGCTTGCGTGCATTTAAAATGATATGCATGTAAAGTGCTTAGCAGAGTGCCTGGCTCATGGTAAAACTTGGTAAATGTTAGTGGTTCTTTAAAATTTTTTTAATGTTTATTTTTGAGAGAGAGAGAGACAGAACACCACCAAGAGAGGGGCAGCAGAGAAGGAGACACAGAATCTGAAGCAGGCTCCAGGCTCTGAGCTGTCATCACAGAGCCCAAAGCGGGGCTTGAACTCATGAACCATGAGATTATGACCTGAGGCAAAGTTGGACACTTAGCCGACTGGGCCACCCAGGCACCCCAGTATTAGTGGTTGTTAATAAACACATACCCTGTGTGATCCTGCCTCCCCCATCCTCCCTAATTTTATTCTTCTGTAAATGTATATATCTAATGCCTAGTATTTTCCAGGCACTTTGCAATAGAGATGAAGTTATCCAGCAGTTAGGAGGTTTGGTTTGCTTGCTTATCTTCCCTAAAACACCCCTTTATTCACCTCCTTCCCTTATTTCAATTTGAGTTCACTCTCAGTATACTCTCCCACCTACTTCTAGATCTTCCTTCATTATTCCTACTCCATTCTTGTTTCTTTCACTGCAGTCTTATCACTTCCCTTGATTCTTATCCTCCTAACACACATGCGTCTTTTACCTTCTACATCATTCTTAATCCCATTTGGGGCCATCAGAGGGAATAAAGGGGTTGAATTTTCAAACACAGAGAGAGAATCCTGAGTTACATTCTGTGTGTGTGTGTGTGTGTGTGTGTGTGTGTGTGTGTGTGTGTCTAAGGGTCACACACGAGTTCACATTTAGCAGTGGGTCTTTAGCAGACTTCTGAACTGTCATATTTGAACTGTGTGCTTATTTGCTTCTCTATCCCCTATGTATAAGCCATACAACCCTTGAAATAAAAGTCTGTTTCTTTGCCTACCTACCTTCCTGCTCTGCCCCTGCTTCTGTCTTTGTTATACTCTGAATGGAAAAGCCTGCTGGGTGTCAGTAAGAGAAGCTGATTTATGATAATGTATTTTTGTCTCTGCTCAACTGGCTCCCTACCCTTCACCATACTGGCTTTTTTGCCCAGTTTCTCTATGATGTCATTTCACAACTCTTTGAGGGTTTGGTTCAGTCCAAAAACAGAAGCTACTCTATGTATTTTATTGTATTTTATTTATTTTTTGAGAGAAAGAGAGAGAACAGAAGTTGGGGAGGGATAGAGAGAGGGAGACAGAGGATCCGAAGTGGTCTCTGTGCTGGCAGCACAGAGCCTGAGATGGGGCTCGAACTCAAAACCAGGCGATCATGACCTGAGCCAAAGTTGGTTACCCCACCAACTGAGCCACCCAGTCGCCCCGACTGTATGTATTTTAAACAGAAGGAAATTTAATACAGGGAATTAAGTTTACAGAAACAGTGAAAAGACTTGTGGAATAGACTCCTAGTAACTGTACCAAGAGAGCTAATGCGAAGAGAGCTATGTAGTATGTCATGATCAGGAAGATGGGACTCAAAATACCATCACTGAAACTACTGAACTGAAGAGCACATTCCAGAGATTTGCCATCTAGGAATTAGAAGAGACAGGAAGTTGGAATAGCTGTTACCGGAGAACTCCGTGTCTATAGGATCCTGCCTGCCAGCAGAAAGCCCAAAATAGCAGAAAGAAGGCCTCTTCCTCCTTTTTGTCTTCTAGTCACACAGCGCACTTAACTGTAAGGGAGTCAGGGAAATGTATTCTAGCTTTCTAGTTTCTGTAACACAGTAGAAGAAAGTAGGAATACAGGATGCATGCCAGTTGACCGTTTTCAAATTTACTTGGATTCTGCCCTTTAGGAGGTCACAACTAGAGGAAAGAACACCAGGATCAAGGCAGATCGAAAGGAACCAGGAGCAAGAAAGTGTCTGTGACAGTCAAAACGTCAGCCACATGACGTCTGAGACCTTGGTGGTCTTAAACTGATTCCAGACCAAATTTGGAGCTATGGAGCTCAGACTCTGCTAATCACTAAAGGAACTAAGCTAAAGGCAGTGTACTAAGGAGAGGGGAAAGGAGAGACATGATTCAGTGTCCAAGTCAATTCTCACTTCCAGCAAGGAGCCGTACATGAGAATCTAGGGCCCTGAGTGCAGTCCCAAGAAAAGAGGGCCCATGTTCAGTGCCAGCTCCTCCCACACGCTGACTAGTTTTGGGTTTTGTGGCCCTCTGTGGCTCACAGGACCATCGTCCTGAAATGAGCCCCCCAAGATCACCACTGGAAGGAGAAAAGTGTGGAGGAAAAAGACTATAGTGGATCCATCTCTTGAGCAGGTGTGCCTGAGCCTAGGAGTGTTTTGCTGGGGAACACTGAGGAATTGGCACCTTCTAGCTACCTATATCTGCTTCCTCCTGCAATTCCAGATGTTTTGACATCTCTCCTCTTCTATGACTCCATAATCAGGAATTAGTTCCAGGTACTACAACAAGGAAATAACGGCAGCTTCCAAGAACCCACATAAATTTCAAGTCCACAAATACCTTCAGTTTCTAACTACTGAGTGAGTATGAAGGTTTAGGATAAGGAGTAGACTGGCATTTCCTTATGTGTTAAAAGTGCGAGGTAGTACATGCTGTTTGGTGGGTAAAAGTGTGATCTCAAGAGAGTCCTGTCCTGGATTAGCTGATTCCTAGTTGTGTGACCTTGGGCCAATGATTTAATGTCTCTGAGCTCGTTCAGCTTCTATAAAATGGGAATAATGTGTACTTATCTCACATGATGATTGGATAATTAATTGAACTAATAATACGTAAACATGTATAAGGTGCTTAGCCCAGTACCTGGCATATAGTAAGCTTCAAATAAACAGTAGCTGGTAATATTATTGTTATTATCGTTAACATCATATATTCTCAGCAACAAACATCTTCCATCTTAATTACCAGTAAGCATATAGAAGAGGCTCCTAGGGTGCCTAGTTGGTTTGGCCAGAGAAGCATACAATGCTTGGTCTCAGAGTCATTAGTTTGAGCCCTACATTTGGTGTAGAGATCACTTAAATATGTAAAAACATTTAAAAAAAAGAAGAGGAATTTCCTTCTGGAGCTTATGCAAAGCTTGCTCCACAAGTATGAGCTCTTAGTCACATTCTGGAAAAATGGGGACTCAAATAGGCCAGGATGCTCCTCAAGTCTGTTCCCCTCAGCTGAACAGTCTCTGTCACCAGTCCTAGTGCTATCCCTGTGTGGTTCCATTGGGCATCTTAACACATTCCAGGAGGAGGGGGGCATGGTGTCACTCTGGCAGGTGAGGATGGAAGAGACTGGTGATATTCAGAGGCCCAAGATCAAAACAGTTTGGAACGTCTGCTCCAAACTTTTGTGCCCTTCCCCCTGCTCTATTCTCCTTTCTCCAAACCCTCCAGCTTCATTTCAATTTTGTTGAACATCTGCTATGTACCAGGCACCCTGCCAGGCCCTGGTGGTACAGTAAAGAACAGAGAGAAAGGCAGTCCCTAACCAAGTGGAACTCTCAATTGAATGGGGTCACAAACTATGCAAATACAACCACACAAATAATCAGTTAATTATAGCTGTAATAGGTGCATCCAAGGAAAATGCCAGAGAGTAATGAGAGTGGATAATGGGGGAACTTAACTTCCTTTGTTAGTCTGGGGGATGAGGGAGCCAGCAGAGAAGGCCAGATGAGACCTGAGGAATAAGAATCAGCTTTGGCTACAGGAGGGGGAGGTGCCCAGGGCAGAGTGACTTCGTGCCAGAATGTTAGATGATAACCTTATGGTGTGTTGTCCTGACCAGAGGTATTTGATTCTTAACTGGGGACTCCCGAAGGGCTAAATATTTAATGGTGGGATTTTTGAGAGGCATGTGACCACCCTGATAGGGTCAGGAGCCTTCTCAGTAGCATTCAGACCAAACCATGTGGTCAGGAAGCCTAGCTCTAGGTATGCAGCATGCATGAGTGTGAGTTTGAGTGTGTGTGTGTGTGTGTGTGTGTGTGTGTGTGTGTGTGTGTCGGAGTATAAATCCATGTTTGTGATTGTTGGTGTGGGTATCTAGGGATAAGTTCAGAACTGTAGCTAATAATGTTGACATTGGGGCCAAGTAGCAGAATCATCTGTAAATCCAGGGATAAGTCCAGCTGTTTGTGGAATTGGGGGAGAGCCGAGAAGAAGACTGCTCCCCCGTGTGCACACAGGAGCCTCAACATCCCTGCCCATGACTTTGGACATCACAGATCATCCATCTCTGCCAGTGTCTGGGACAAAATAGGCAGCCTTGCTAGGGAAGCATTGGTGTTGAAGGTGGGGTAGGAAGAGAGGCTTTAAATTTGCCTTTAAATTTGCCTGGGCTTTTAGAAAGCCCATAAATATGCAAAACGAACCTACAACATTCAAAAGCTCCTGAGTTCCTGGTGAGCATAACTTTATTGATACTTTGAACATATATACACATACATATGTGTGTGAATGTTGATCGTATGTGCTTATGTGTGTACATGTATATTGTGTGTGTGTGTATGTGTGTATGAATAGATGTTGGCGATTACAGTGGAAATTGTGATAACTAAAAGCCCCTGTGTGGTTGGGGCCAGCAGACATGCTCCTGTGCATCTTCCTTCCCACTCTGTCTGTCTCCACAGGGCTAGGATTATCTGCTGGTCAGGGCTGAATACCTTCGTATTAACAACAGTCTGAAGATGGACTGCCTGCAACAAGGCAAACAGAAATAACACGCTCACATTCACCTCCATTCCAGAAAGCAAGTGGAACCTGGGTCCATTGCAGTGAATGAGCTTCAATACTTCATCCCAGCTGCCAATGTGATATTGATATAAAACTAATTTAACACTGGGGGGATCAGGGGAGGTAAGGAGCAATCATGCCTTCACCTGCAGCACAGTCACTGCTAACTCTCTGGTGCCACGGTGGAAAGCAGAATCCCAGAGTGGGAAGAGGGCTGGAGAGGTCACTTGCTCCTTTCTTTCTTTGCAGGCAGTTGACTTTCTGACACTGTTAGGATAGTGTTCTATTTACTTCTTGATGATATTATTTTTTTTTAAAGATTTTAAGCAATCTTTACACCCAACATGGGACTCAAATGTACAACCCCGAGGTCAAGAGTCACACATTCTTCCAGCTGAGGGAGCCAGCCAAATGCTCTGATGATATTCTTGAATAGAGACTTTCTCATCCCCATCTCAGGATTCAAACCTACCAACAGGAAAGGAGATGTTTCTTAGATCAGACTAAGATCTCTTCTGTATTTCCTTCCAAGGAATCAAAACCACTGGCACTTTCTATGGGGTATAAGGTTTTTGACAGAGAGAGAGGGAATCTATAGTTACTATCTTAAATCACATCTTATGACCCACTTCATTTTCTTTCTCAAAAATAAAAATCACTCATTTAATGCCCCCAAAATGTCTGAGTTCCTATCTTTCCTCATTTATTCGATAAATGCTTTGTAAGCACCTACTGGTACTAGGTGAACCGAATAGTCTGGAATCTTGCCTTCATGGGTTGAAAGTTTAGTGTCAAAGAGAGATGTTTAACAAATACACAGGCACGCCCAGGGGGGCTCAGTAGGTTAAGTGCCTGACTCTTGATTTCGGTTCAGGTCATAACTCCAGAGTCATGGGATCAAGCTTCAAGTTGGGCTCTGTGCTGAACATGGGACCTACTTGGAATTCTCTCTCTCCCTCTCTCTCTATCCCTCCCCTGCTCTCTGTCTCTCTCTCTCAAAATCAATACATTAATTTAAAAAATACACAAATAAGCATATAATTGCAAATTGTTCCCATTGGTACTTATTTTTATTCATGCATTAATTCAACCGTCAATTCAATGGGAGAGAATAACAGTAAGGAACAGTTTTAGAATGGGAAGACCTCTCTGGGCCCTAAAGAATGAATACCCTGGGGAAGAATGTGGAAAGACTGGTCCAGGGGCAGGACAAGCCACATGTTTGATGTTTCACTTCTTTTTTTTTTAATGTTCATTATTTTTTAATTATTTTTTAATTTTTTAACGTTTTATTTATTTCTGAGAGACATAGAGACAGAGTATGAGCAGGGGAAGGGCAGAGAGAGAGGGAGACACAGAATCTGAAGCAGGCTCCAGGCTCTGAGCCATCAGCACAGAGCCCGACGCGGGGCTCAAACTCACAGACCATGAGATCAAGAGAGAGTGATTGAGGGAGGGGCAGGGAGAGAAAGGGATACAGAGGACGTGAAGCAGGCCTGTGCTGACAGCAGAGAGCCCAATACAGGGCTCGAACTCAAGAAGGAACCATGAGATCATGACCTGAGCCAAAGTCAGACGCTCAACCGACTGAGCCACCCAGGAACCTCTGACGTTTTGCATCTTGTGGCAAGGAGATGATTAAAGTTTATGGGTGCTTGGTGGGATAAAAGAAACTGGAAAAGAAAGATCTGAGTTCAAATTCTGCCTTTGCCACCTTATAGTCGGGTTGCCCTGGGCAAGTTCCTGCTCTCCTTCAAGTCTCAGTTACCTCATCTGTAAAATGGAAATGATGAGGTTCTCCACTTTATAGGACTGTTGTGAAAAATAAAGTTAAATAATGTTCTAAAATGCTTACCAGTGTTTGGCATATGGTGTCAATAAATTACTATTATTGCTATTTTGATTATCCTCAGATGCTCCAAGTTCATTATTACCCCCAGGTGTTGGCACAATTTCTTCCCTCTGCCTGGATCCAGAGCCCTTTCCCTTTACTCACTCTTACTCACCTTTCAAATAATAGCTGAAATGTATTCCCTGGAAGGACTTTCCTGACCCCTATATCAGTGGCTCTCAAACTTTAGTGCGTGTAAGAATCACTGTGTGTGTGTGTGTGAGTGTGTGTAAGTGTGTGTGTGTGTGTGCATGTTTATTATACAGCAGATGCCTAGTTTTATCAAACTACCATGGTAATATAAGATGATAACATTAGGGGAAACTGAAACTGAATGAGAGATATGCAGGAACTCTATCTACTACCTTTGCAACTTTTCTGCAAATCTGGGATTATTTCAAAGTAAAAAGTTTATTTTAAAAAGCAGATTCGTAGGCAAGTCAAAATAACAATGAGATATCACCTCACACTGTAAAACAAACAAACAGAAAATAACAAGTGTTGGCAAGGATGTGGAGAAATTGAAACCCTTGTGAACTGTTGGTGGGAATATAAAATGGCCGCTTTGGTAAATAGTATGATGGTTTCTCAAAAAAATTAAAAATAGAATTACCATATGATCCAGCAATTTCACTTCTGGGTATGGAATACCTGGAAGAATTGAAAACAGGGTCTCAGAGATAATTTACACCCATGTTCATAGCAGCACTGTTCACAGTAGCGAAAAAGGTAGAAACAAGTGTTCATCAATGGATGAATGACTAAACAAAATGTGGTCTATACATATGATGGAATATTATTCAGTCTTAAAAAAGAAGGAAATTCTGACACATGCTACAACATAGATGAACCTTAAGGATATTATGCTAAGCAGTCAGAGAACAATGAATAGTGTATGATATCATCAATAGGAGGTACATAAAATAGTCAAATTTATACAGACTGAAAATAGAATGCTGTTCACCAGGGGTTGTGGGGAGAGAGAAATAGGGAGTTTTGCTGAGTGGAGAGAATTTCAGTTTTACAAGATGAAAAAATACTAAGGTTGTGGGGTGCCTTAGCTGGCTCAGTTGGTTAAGCATACAACTTTGGCTCAGGTCATGATCTTGCCATTCATGGATTCAAGCCCCACATCATACTCTGTGCTGACAGTTCAGAGCCTGAAGCCTGCTTCAGATTCTCTGTCTCCCTGTCTCTCTCTGCCCCTCCCCAACTCATGCTCTGTCTCTCTCTTTGTCTTAAAAAATGAATAAACATTAATTTATTTTTTAATTCTAAGGTTACACAGCAGAGTGAATTTACTTAATACAAATGAACTGTAAACTTAAAAATGATTAAGATCATAAATTTTATACGTGTTTGCCATAACGAAAAACAAATTTAAAGGGGTGCCTGACTGGCTCTGTCAGTGGAGTATGCAATTCTTGATCTCGGGCATGTAAGTTCAAGCCCCATGTTTGGTGTAGAGATTACTTTAAAAAGTAAAATCTTGGGGCACCTGGGTGGCTCAGTTGGTTAAGCGGCCGACTTCAGCTCAGGTCATGATCTCACGGTCTGTGAGTTCGAGCCCCGCGTCGGGCTCTGTGCTGACAGCTCAGAGCCTGGAGCCTGCTTCAGATTCTGTATCTCCCTCTCTCTCTGCCCTTCCCCTGCTCCTGCTCTGTCTCTATGTCTCTCAAAAATAAATAAACGTTTAAAAAATAAATAAATAAAAAAAAATAAAAAGTAAAATCTTAAAAGAAAATTTAAACAGGAGATTTCTGTGCTCTTCTTTCAGAGCTTTTGACTCAGTGAAAAAATGGAAAAGCTGGTCCTAAAATTCATATAGAATTATAAGGGACCCTCAATAGCCAAAACAATCTTGAAAAAGAACCAAGTTGGAGTGTTTCCTGACCTCAAAACTTACTAGAAATCTACAGTTGTCAAAATAGTGTGACACTGGCATAAAGATAGACATATAGACCCATGAAATAGAATTGAAAATCCAGAAATAAACTCAGGCATCTATGGTCAAATGATTTCAGCAAGACTGACAAGACCACCCAATGTGAAAAGAATAGTTTCTTCAACAAATAGTGCTGGGCAACTGGGTATCCATATGCCAAAACAAACAAACAAATAAAAGAAAGCAGAAAAATGAAAAACTAACAAACAAAAAAATGAAGTTGGATCCTTATCTCACACTCTATACAAAAATTAACTCTGTAACTCCATGTGGATTGAAGACCCAAATGTAAGAGCTAAAACTATAAAACTCTATGAATGAAACATGAAAGCAAATCTTTATAACCTTGGGTTTGGCAATGGCTTCTTAAATATGACACCAAAAGTACAAGTAACAAAAGAAAAAATGGATAAATTGAATTTCACCAAAATCAAAACCTTTTATGCATTAAAGGACACCATCAAAAAAGTGAAAAAACATTTTTCTCTGTCTTTCCCTCCCTCCCTTCCTCCCTCCCTCTTCTTCTTTCTTTCTTTCTTTCTTTCTTTCTTTCTCTTTCTCTCTTTCTTCTCAAATCATATGCCCAATAACATTCTCATATATAGAATATATGAAGAATTCTTACAACTCAATGACAAAAAGACAATACAATTTAAAAATGGGCAAAGGACTTGAATAGACATTTCTCCAAAGAAGATATACAAGTGGCCAATAAGTACATGAAAAGATGCTAAGTGGTACTAGTCATTAAAGAAATGTAAATCAGAACCACAGTGAGATACCAGTTCACATCCACTAGAATGGATATCTACAATAAAAACATAATAGAGGTGCCGGGGGCTGGCTCAGTTGGTAGGGCATGTGACTCTTGATCTCAAAGTTGTGAGTTCAAGCCCCACATTGGGTATAGAGATTACTTAAAAATAAAATATTTTTTAATATAATTTATTATCAAATTGGTTTCCATACCACACCCAAGGCTCATCCCAAGAAGTGCCCTCCTCAATACCCATCACCCACTCTCCCCTCTCCCATACCCCCAAATCTTAAAAAATAATAAGGGACACCTGGGTGGCATCCAACTCTTTGTTTTGGTTCAGGTCATGATCTCACAATTCTAGTTTCAAGCCCTGAGTTGGGCTCTGGCCTGACCGTGTGGGGACTGCCTGGGATTCTCTCTCTCCCTCTCTCTGCCCCTCCCCTGATCTCTCTCTCTCTCTCTTCTCTCTCACACACACACACCCCACTCTCTCTCTCTCTCTCTCTCTCTCTCCCCCAAAATAAATAAATAAACTTAAAAAATAGTAGTAAAAGGAAAATAACAAGTATTGGCAAGGATGTAGCAATATTGGAGCCCCCATACAATCCTAGTCAGCATGTAAAATGGTATAGTCGCTGTGGAAAATAGTTCGGTGGTTCTTAAAAAATTAAATATAGGGAGGCACCTGGGTGAGTGTTAAACCTCCGACTCTTGATTTCAGCTCAGGTTATGATCTCAAGGTTTATGGGATCAAGCTTCGCAGTGGGCTCTCTGCACTGACAGTGCAGAGCCTGCTTGGGATTCTCTCTCTCCCTCTCTCTCTCTGCCCCTCCCCTGCTCATGTTCTCTTTCTCTCAAAATAAATAACAATAAACTTAAAAAAAATTAAAGATAGAATTACCATATGATCCAGCAATTCCACTCCTAGATACATACCCAAAAGAATTGAGAACAGGTACTCAAACAAATGCTTGTACAGGAGGGTTCACAGTAGCAATATTCACAATAGCCAAAAGGTAGAAACAACACAAGTCTCTATTGATGGGTATGTGTGTAAACAAAAGGCGGTATATCCATATAAGGGAATATTATTCATCAAAGAAGAAATGAAGTACTGATGTATGCTACATGAAGGAACCTCAAAAACATTACGCTAAGAGAAAGAAGGAAGACACAAAAGGTCATGTAATATGACTCCATTCATATGAAATGCCCAGGACAGTAAATCCATAGAGCTGGAAAGCAGATTGGTGGTTGCCAGATGTTGGGAGGGGGGAATGAGGTGTGACTGCTTCGTGGGTATGAGGTTTCTTTGGGGGATGATGAAAATGTTTTGGAACTGGATAGAGGTAATGACGGCACAACGTTGGAAATGTACTAAATGCCAGGGAAGTATATACTCTTAAATGCCTAGCTGTATCTCAATTTTACTTCAAATGATAAAAAAAAAAAAAAAAAGCAGATTCCTGGCCCTTTAGAACTTTTGACTTAGTACATCTGCCAGGAGGGCTAGGAATCTGAATTTTGTACAAGTACCTCAGATGCCTCTGATGCTTTTTTTCTTTTCACCTCACGACTTCACTAAACTATGTTAAACCTCCTTCGATCCTCTCCCATAGACCCCTGAGCGTCTCCTTTTGTAACTCACCCATAATTGTAATTATCCCGCACCTCTTTCCCTCTAAACTGTAAACTCCTTGAAGGCAGGGCCCACGTCTTCCTCATTCGCCATAAGGTCCCCAGCATTTGAAAAGCACCTGGGCATCGCCCGTCCTCAGCAGATGCAGGATGAATAGAATTACTGAATTGAATTAGCTGGAAGGGATGAGGGTAAAAGGGAAAAATCCCAAGGTGTATGTAGCCCAGGAACCCATAGTCTGTGTAGTGAGTCCAACGTTCGGACTCCCTTCTCTCTAGGACTTCTACCATGTGACAAAGTGCGGTACTCCTTGGTGTGGAAATCAGCACGCTCTGGTTTGGAAAGGCCTTTCCTAGTACCCCATACTGGGCTCTTCATGGGAGGGACATCTAGGGAGCTCATGGCCAAGCTTGGGCACAGGTCTCTGTTCTGAGACCTGCGGACACGGCATTCAGAGGTGCACACCCCTGTAGGCATTTCTTGGCCGGAAGACCCTGGCCAGGTTTTCTTGGCCTCCTGGCTAATCCCAGTCCCTTTTGGCTGGGTGACAGCTCTTATTCTTGGCTGCCTCCACGGTGCCTCAGAGCGTACAGTCAGCAGAATGGCTTCCCTCACTGTCGCTGAACTGGGCCCGGGCCATCCTACTGGGTCCTGTGGTGACTTGCGAGGCTAAATCCACACTGCGGGAAGCCTGATGTAGCCAAGAGGGTGTCGGTGAGGCATCTCAGGGACTGGCTGGAGCCTCATGCCTGGGCCTCCCACGGGGGGCCTGCACGAATGCAGTTTTCTCCTCGCTGCTCTAACCCCCCTCATCCAGGTCCCCGGAGTCCCCCTCCCCTCTGTGTCTTCTCTGACTTTGTGCTACGTTTACGACCGTCCATCATATCTGCTTACCACACATGGGAGTTCCAGAAAACAGCATGCATGGATGAGGGTTAAGGGCTTGTGCGTTTATAGGGTGAGTTTAGAACCAAATCACAGAGTCCTAGATACGCAGCCATACCCTGCCCTGCGAGGAGAGTCGCATGTAGCCTGTGCAGAGAAGCTCGGACTGGATGGGATATCCGTCAGGAAGGAATGTGTATTCAGTACGTGCTCCACACAGGACGATGCTGTGCAATTATCTCACACTTTGAGTAACCCTTCCATTCCACTAGTGACTGGAGATACAGCCTCAGGTCTTCACAACAACAGGTCTTATGGGGCTTGCTCTGTGGCAACTCTGGTTTCTCACATTCAAGTGGTCCCATTCAATGGTCTGTGGGTCTCCTAATACCTAGAGGCATCCTCAAATAGAACAAGCTTGCTCTGTAAGGGGGTGAATTCTCTGCACCTATCAAGGAAGCCTGCAGGGATGAGGTAGGAGACAGGATGAGATGACCTTGTGGTCCTTTCCATATCTGGGCCTATGTTCTAGTTTAAATGGATACTGTTCTAAGGTGTCAGACATTCTGAATCACTAATTTTTAGTCTTCCGCATCATGGGAAAGAAAGCACCCTCTCTCTGCCAGGCAGATGGCCTATCCTGGGAAACCGGAAGGAGCAGCTGGGCAAGGGGTGGAGGTGGGATAGAAAGGCCTAGAAGTGTGTCCTGATTTTTGTTGTTGTTTGTTTTAGAGAGAGAGAAAGAGAGAGAGCACAAGCAAGCAGGGGAGAGGGGCAGAGGGAGAGAATCTTTTAAAAATAATTTTTTTTTAACATTTATTTTCGAGAGAGCACAAGCAGGGGAGGGGTAGAGAGGGAAGGAGACACAGAATCCGAAGCAGGCTCCAGGCTCTGAGCTGTCAGCACAGAGCCTGATATGGGGTTTGATCCCATGACCCACGAGATCATGACCTGAACCTAAGTCAGAAGCTGAACCGACTGGGCCACCCAGGAGAGAGAATCTGAAGGAACCTGGGATCCTGACCTGAGCCAAAATGAAGAGTCAGGCACTCAACCAACTGAGCCGCTCAGGTGCCCCGGGTCCTGGTTCTGTCATACTTGAGCAAACTTCGTAACTACGCTCAGCCTCAGTTTCCTCACTTGTAAAATGTACTGGAAAAAGAAGCACTAATCGTTCCCATTTTATAGATGAGGAATCTGACACCCAGAGAGGCTCACTTGCTCAAGGATTCCTAGAGTCAGGATTCAAACTCAGGTAGTCCGACTCTAACACAGAAGCCCTTCATTACTAGGAATTACTACTGGGGTGGGGGCGTGCAGGATGAGTCCGGGGAGGAGGAGATGCCGTAACATATTAATGCGGACATCCACTGTTAAATGTTGCCTGGTTTCCAAATTGTTAAACCGAGAGTAAGTGTTTTAGCTTGCAGGGAACGCGGTATGGTGGGTGGGCAGGAAGGAAAAGGAATGGGGACTCAATGTGACTGTCTCCTGCTGTTTCTTTCTCGGGTTTAGAGCCTCGGGCAGGCCCCAAGCAGGGGAACAGTCACGTTAGCACGTGCCTAGGGCGCCTGTCCCCCAAGATGAGAACGTAAAGCAGGCCTTTCCTGCAGGGTGCCACTAACGCTGCCTTGCCCCGGCAAGCCCAGGTTTGGAGAAGGGAGGAGGATGGGGCGCAGCGGTTGCCACAGTTTATACTCCTCCAGAGCTTCGGAGCAAGATTTCCCCAAAAAGCCATATTAAATAAATAAAAGGAAATTCAGCAGATGGGAACATGAATCAATGAAAACTCCCATATGAGTGCAAAGATTTATGTCAAAAAACAAAACATCAACATCTGGGAGCTGCCGCGTCTCCTCTTGGCTGTTCGTTTGCAATGGATTCTCAGTGTCGCTTTCCGCCTCTTTCTGGCCCTGGGAGAGGACAGAAAGAAATAAAGAATGAAGCCCATTTAAAAAATAGTCATTTTTAATCAGAAAAGAACGCTGTTTTCCCCCCTCAAGGCCGGAGGGAACGTGATCCTGGCGGCGGGGCTGAGGCGCTCGGCCCCGGGATCGCGGGGAGACAGAGCCCCCTGCCGGACGCGGAGGGGCGCCCCCGCCGCCCGCCCCCCGCGCCTCTCTAGGGTCCATTACCTCCAGATTTCACAGCTGCCAGGCGGCGCCGGCGCGCACACGCCGGCGCCCTCCGCACTGCGGCCGCGCTTGGCGTTCGCGGCGCCGGCGCCCCAGCGCCTGGCGTCCGCCGGGGCCGGGCGGGGGGCGAATCCGCGGCCCCCGCCACCCGCACCGCCGCCCGCTTCTCCTCTGGCCAAAGCAAACCTCTGCGTGGGTTTCTGGGGAGCAGGATCGGGGACAGGCGTGCGGCGATATCGGGACCTAGGCCTGAGGAACATGGACTGAGCCAAAGGCACCGCTTAGCTCTTAGCTCTCAGACCGTGCAGGCATCAAGAGAGCAGGCGTTGGATCCTGATATCCGGGTTCAAGTCCCAGCTCTGCCATGCCAACTGTGTGACCTTGAGCAATTTAACTTCCTGGAGCCCGGGTTTCATTATCTGTAAAATGGGAATAATAGCACCAGCCTCCTAGGGGAGGTGTGAAAAGTAAATGAGAAAACGCATGTCAAGGACTTAGTAGAGCACTCAAACACATAAAACTGAATGCTCCTTATTATCATTAGGATAAAGGCTCAAATTCTCATCATAGTCTGCAAAGCTCTGCATAACCCATGCTGGTAGCTGTGGCCTTCGAGAGGCCACTGTCCCCCTTCATTACTGAGCTTTGGCCCGCTGCATTAACCACCCAACAACCTTGTTCCCTTCTGCCCCAGGACCTTTGCATGTACTGTTTCATCAGCTTGGAAGGTTCTTTTCCATCCTCCACCTCAAACCAGCCTGTCCTTTCTTTCATTCAGCCTGGATTTACTTGTCACGTCATATGGGAAACTCTCCCTGATTTTCCCCTCCCCCAAATGTGATGGCCGCCCTCTGTTCTCATAGCAGCCGGGGCTTCTCCTTGCTAGCAGTGCTCCTAGATGGAATGTATCGTCAGTTTTATTATGTCTTAATGGCCACCACCCCGTGAACAGTTTGCTCCATGCGGACAGGAGCCCATCCTATTGCATCCCCAAGCCCCGGAACAGTGACTGGCCTAGGACCTCTATTTGTTGTCAATCACCCAGCATGGCAGGTGGGACCCTGAGGCCAGAGGGAATCTTGAGTCTTCTATAGTGTTTTACCAGTTCGTTCCAACAGTGGCATTCAAATAGGGGCGCACTCTGCCGTAAAGTCAGAGCTCTTGCCTTTTTGGCCACTCTGGCTCAGAGCAAACAGCTCTGAGGATACTGTCCCTGCCCACGAACATAGTAGGAGTGCTACCACCCAGAAGCAGAGAGGCAGGGAGGAGCAAGGGGCCGAAGGACGGCTGGAAGCCGCACACCCTGCTCCCCACGTTGAGCTTAATGAGGAATGTTCACGAGGGTGGCAAAGGAGATCTGCAAAAGCTCAGCTAAAAACAGGAGTGCCTCTGGCTTCTGAGCTGCCAAATCCCAGGCAGCGGAGGGAGGCCCCTGCCTAAGCCAGCCTCAGCGCCCCGAGGGTGCTGTTCTCACCTTTCACACCCACCTCAAAGCTCCACTGATCCTGCTGCATCGCCTCTCGCCACCCCCGGGGCTTTTTTTTTAAAGGTTGGATTCACATCCTTCATTTGCTCTCTTAATGGCAGCCCTGCCTGCCCTCCTGGATGCCAAGAGTCAGCCAGCAAAGGGCTTGGAGGCTTACAGGGAAACCGTTCTTCAGAGCCTTCTCTGCCGAGGCCCGGCTGAGGTCGGGTGGGGGTTCCTTCGCAGGTGCGATGAGACCCCCTTTCTTTGTTCAGGTCCCCGCCACCCTCCAGCTCTCAGAAATCTGCGTCTTCCAGCAGTATCCGGAGAATTCCGACAGGTGGATCTGAGGTCGCAGCAGGACATCTAATGGAAAAGTCTAGCAGATGATGTCAGGCTAGAACTCGGGAAAAAGAACAAGGGTAAGGCTAATCATTGTTGCCATTTACTGAGTTCTTGCTGTGTGCCAGGGGCTGTGCTAACTAAGCACTTTACATGTGATTGCTCGGTGCATCCTCACATCAACCCTGTCAGGAAGGTACCGGCACCACCCCCATCCCCATTTCACAGACGAAGAATTTAGGCTCAAAACATTCAAGTCACTTTTCCAAGTTCACACAGCTAGAAAATGGTGGAGGATTCAAACCCAGGCCATTGGGACTCTGAATCCAAACTCTTAACCACTCTCTTCTCCTTTTTTTTTTTTTATATAAGGTTTATTTATTTTGAGAGAGAGAGCACGTGCATGTGCACACGCAAGCACGTGTACACACGTGTGTGCATGCATGGGGGGAGGGGCAGAGAGAGAGGGAGAGAGAGAATCCCAAGCAGGCTCTGCACTGTCTTTTTGGAGCCCAACACAGGGCTCTATCCCATGAACTGTGAGAACATGACCTGAGCCAAAACTGAGAGACAGATGCTCAACCAAATGAGCCACCCATGTGCCCCTAGCGTCTCCTCTCCTTTAGCAGTCAACGGCACAGAAGAGAGTTCAAGAAAAGGGCAGTGGACAGAGAACTGAAACATGGGCAATGCTTGGACGCAGGCTCAGAAGGAGGAAGAGGCAATGGCCAACACAGAATAATCAGGAGGTCAACAAACACAGGAAATGTAGTAGAAGGGAAGCTGGGAAGAAGACAGGTTCAAGGGCCGGATGCAAAAGATGGTGATTTTTAATTTTTTTTAATGTTTTATTTATTTTTGAGAGCAGGAGAGACAAAGCATGAGCGGGGGAGGGGCAGAGAGAGAGAGAGAGAGAGAGAGAGAGACACAGAATCGAAGCAGGCTCCAGGCTGTGCTGTGCTGACAGCTGTGCTGACAGCTCAGAGCCCGACGCGGGGCTTGAACTCACAGACCGTGAGATCATGACCTGAGCCGAAGTCGGATACTTACCCGACTGAGCACCCCAGGCGCCCCAAAAGATGGTGATTTTTTGATGGGCCAGGGGGACTTGGACGCTCAACCGACTGAGCCACCCAGGCGCCCCAAAAGATGGTGATTTTTTGATGGGCTAGGGGGACGAGGTCGGTGTGGGAGTATCTAGCACCTCTGGGGTATCTAGATCATGAGAAATCCAGAAAGAAAGCTAGAGAGAGAGGACTCACTTCATGGACTCCTAAGTCTACAGTCCTGGTCGTTTCTGGGTTCCAACTATATCCTGCCTTTGGGTCCATTAAATGTCCCTCCACTCCTCCATATCCTGGTAATATTTTCCCGAAAAACTAGCTTAATGAATTTCTAATAGTGGCAGTAAAAGTCAAAACTTACATGGGGGAGGTCAGAGAAGGGAGTTGAGCCAACCCTGAGTTCAAGGTTTCTTTCCTGAATGGCTTGGGGAAACGATACAATTGACAGAAACAAGGAAGTGGGATGATGAGGTGGTTTTCGCTGTGAGAAGTAAGGAGTGGACAGTCAGCTGAGTCAAGGGCTCCGGGCCAAGGAGATTGATTGAGCAAAGGCCCACTGGGAGTTAATGAGGTGGTCTTTAACGACCACACTGACAGCCGTGTCAGAACAACAGCGATGGAAGCTGGGAGACAAAGCCGAAAAGCAAAGGAGTCTTGAAGTTACAGGAAGCAATGTGTGCTACTTAATTAAGCAATCTGGCAGTAGAGAGAAGGCAACAGAATGGTAGCTGAAAAGGGCAGGAGGCTCAAATAGTGGATTTTCCTCCCAAGATAGGAGAGGCTCTTGTATATTTCATAGGCGGAAGGAAAATAACTAGGAGAGACACATATGCTTTGGCATGAGGGTCAGGATAATTATAGACACAAGGTTCTAGAAGAGACAGGAAGAGAAGGGGACTAAGAGCAAACAGAGTGTGGCCTGAGAACAAAGGAAGAGACAGACCTCTCCAAATGAGTCTATGTTCTTGTCATTTCCTCCAACTCATATTCATGCCTTACGTTTATTTGTATAGTGTGCGACTAAACATCCACAGCTGTCCTCACGGCAGCTCTCAAGTTAGAACCTTCTTCCTCACCGCTTACTGACCATGTGCCAGGCAGTTTATATACCGTTATCTCACGAGAAGGCTACAATTGTCATTCCCATCTTACAGATGAGGAGTGAGGGAAAAGCGTTTATAATTTTGTTATAAGCACGTTAGTACTGTTTGACTTTTTCCGAGAATAGGGGCTCTTTTAACTGACAGTCACTTAACTGAGGGCTAAAATCCACCGAGCCTGGCCTGCTACCTGTTCTGGGCAGGCAAGCTCTTTCTTAACACGCTTTACGCTTAAGTACAAATTGCTGGACCGCCTGGCCAACCTCATGTCCAAATTCTACCAGGTAGAAGGCATCTTGTGACATGTTCTTTTTTTTTTTTTTTTTTTAATATTTATTTATTTTTGAGAGACATAGAGGCACAGCGTGAACAGGGGAAGGGCAGAGAGAGAGGGAGACACAGAATCCGAAGCAGGCTCCAGGCTCTGAGCCGTCAGCACAGAGCCCGATGCGGGGCTCGAACTCATAGACCTCGAGATCATGACCTGAGCTGAAGTCGGCTGCTTAACCGACTGAGCCACCCAGGCACCCCGACATGTTCTTTTTAAAATAAAAACAATCAGACAAACAAAACTGGTACAAAGTAACTTGCATTTTTAGTAACAAAAAATTTCCTCTAGTAGGGGTACCTGGCTGGCTCAGTCAGTAGAGCATGTGATGCTTGATCTCGAGGTTATGAGTTCAAGCCCCACACTGAATGTAGAGATGACTTAAAAATAAATCTTTTTTTTTTAAATGTTTATTTATTTTTGAGAGACATAGAGACAGAGTATGAGCAGGGGAAGGGCAGAGAGAGAGAGGGAGACACAGACTCTGAAGCAGGCTCCAGGCTCTGAGCCGGCAGCACAGAGCCCGATGTGGGGCTCGAACTCACATACCGTGAGATCATGACCTGAGCTGAAGTCGGCCGCTTAACCAACTGAGCCACCAGGCGCCCCTTAAAAATAAATCTTAACGGTGCCTGGGTGGCTCAGTCGGTTGGGCAGCTCAGGTCATGATCCCAAGGTTGTGAGATGGAGCCCTGCACTGGGCTCTGCGCTCACAGTGTGGAGCCCACTTCGGATCCTCTGTCTCCCTCTCTCTGCCTCTCCCTGACTCATGCTCGCACGCACACTTTCTCTAAAAAACAAATAAATGTTAAGGAAAAAAAATTTTTTAATCTTAAAACAAATTCCCACTGATAAAAAGCAAAAAGAACTAATATTAGGGCTGAGGTGATGACTCAGTCTTCTCGGTGACAGGTGAGGTCACTGGATGGAAGGGAAAATGAGAATTGGACCCCCTCTACTCCATCCCCCACACGGCAGCCAGTAGCCTCTTCAGCATCTCTGTGCTCGGATCGTGTCCTTGCTTCCTTCCTTGGTGTCCCATGCCCGCAGGACAGAGTCCAGACATCTTGGGGGGGAGGGGCTTATGAGACATTGTGACCCGATCCCATTTCTCTCTCCAGACTAAAGCGCTATCCCCATCCCGTATCACCCCCTCCCCTACTCTCCCACCACTGTCCCACTCCCCACCAGCTACAGCCACACTGATCTTAAGTTGTGTGCCCTTTGCCTCTCTGAGACTTTGTACCAGCTATCTTCCCTGCCCGAATGGTTGCCCCTTCCCTTCTTTATCCGGCTAGATCCTAGACGTCATCACTCAGGTTCATCAGATGTCTTCCTGACTTCCGTACCTAGGTGTTCTCATAGCGCCTTGTACTTTCCCCACTGAAGCTTTTGCCAGTCCCAAAATACCACACTTCCTAGTATTTGTCTTCCCCTCTGCACTGATGGTGGGCTGACTCTATGAACTGCCTTAGTCAACGGCGTATAGGTGCAGGTTCTAGGCTTAAAGGTCAAGAAGCCTGGCAGCTTTCACTTTCGTACATTCAGAAGCTCTGAGCCACCATTTAAGCTCAGCTACTCGGCTGGAGCGGGCCTGAGACTACCTGGAGAAGGAAAGAGACTCAGCCGTCCCAGTGTCCTGGCTGAGCCCTCCTAGGACTCCGGCCGCAGCTCTGCTGCCGTCTGACTGCCACCTCATGGGAGACCTGAAGTGAGACCAGCAGAAGTGCCCAGCTGAGCCCAGTCAATTCACAGAACTGTGAGCGATAATAATTGTTGTAGGCCGCTGAACTTCAGAGCACTTGTTCTGCTGTGGTAACTAAAACACCCTTCTGTATTTTATTTTATTTTATTTTTATTTTTTTTAACGTTTATTTATTTTTGAGAGACACAGAGACAGGTATGAGCAGGGGAAGGGCAGAGAGAGAGGGAGACAGAATCTGAAGCAGGCTCCAGGCTCTGAGCCATCAGCACAGAGCCCGACACGGGGCTCGAACTCACAGACCGTGAGATCATGACCTGAGCCGAAGTTGGCCGCTTAACCAACTGAGCCACCCAGGCGCCCCCTTCTGTATTTTAATTGTCTACTGAGTGTGCCTGCCTGCTAGACCATTTCCTCTGTGAGGGCAGGGACCACATCCATTTTTTTTTTTTTAATTGTTATATACTCAGGGCATTCTCCAGCACAGAATAAGCACTAATATATTTGATTAAATTCAGAATCTCGGCAATAACGAAGACAACAAAAAAATGTCTAGAACACTCGCTGTGATGAGTATACAAGGTCAGCAACCAAAGGTTAGGAACTGGATATCTGGGCAGTAGGTTCCTGATGTTAGGTTGACAGCTTACCTCTGTAGAAGGATTGGGTCAAACTGACTGGGCCATAAGCCAACAACAGACAGCAACCTCGGGAGCCGAAGAAGAGAATGGCCAATGGCTTTCGCAAAACCAAAGGCAAGGGAACAAAGCTGTCATTCTGATGGCGCTCCTCTGGGCAACACTGAACAGGTGATCTGCTGTGCCAGGGAGGACTCCAGCTGCCCTTGCCATCTACACAGTAGTTAGTCCTTTAGGTTTCTAGGGACACGAGAGGTCAAGTGTCACTTTTTTACACATGGAAACAGACACCTCGTCTTCACGGTGTTTCAACTAGCTTTAAACACCAAGGGCCCTCAATGTTTGTATATGGAATGACTACGTTCCTACCCAAATCAATAAATCCCTGATTGGGGTCTGATGCTCTTGTCTGGAATGATCCTCAGCACAAGGTGTCCAGTCAACAGACATTGTTTGACAGTCTGTCAAGCTCTATGCGGGACACGAAATGGGAAAATGCCATCCCTGCCCCGAGGGAACGAACTGGGGAGACTAGACTCACACAAATGGGATAATTAAATAACAGGACAACATATAATTACTGCTAAATTGTGTGGTAAGGAATTAAGTGCTACAGGAATTGGGAAAAGCAGAGCGAGGGCTCAAACAGTCGGGGAGTATTCACTGAAGAGCTGGCTGTGGCCGGGCCGCGGGGCATGAAAAGAACTGCAGACAGGCTGACAGGAAGAAAGGTGCAGAAGTCCCGGGAGAGAGAACAGAGCCAAATCAGTTCTTCTGAGGCAGCAGCAACACAAGGAACGGGAAAGGTGCCTGCCCCGAATCCCAAAGCAAGGATATCTCTGAACGGTTTCCCAATATTTGCCCTGGGCCTTTATTTATTCAGTTTTTTTCTGCTTGCAATGGCTTTCTCCCTTCTCCATCTAGGAAACTCTTACTCATATGTAAAGATCCAGCTCAAATGCAAGGACTTTTCTGAATCTTTCCTCAGTATCCCAGAGTCCAGTACTCAGGCTGCTACTGGAACAGATCTACTGTTTTTGCCTACTCACCTCCTCTGCGGCTGCAATTACTAGCAACTTACATTTATTAGGCTCTTACTATGTACTAGGGGCTATGCTAAACATTTAAATGTATTAGTTAATCCTCACAACAATTTCATGAGGTGTTTTTTCTCCTATTTTATAGATGAAGACCCTGAGGCTTAGCGTGGTTAACTGCCGTAGAACACAGAGCTGGGAAGTAAGAAAGCTAGGGTTCAAAGTAATTGTGGAACTTCAGAGGCCATTCTAAAACACAGGACCAAGGGTTCCTGGAGGCCACAAATGCTCTTTACTCATCTGTCTTCTCAGATACCAGGATGGTGGCCGCCGCATGGCTCAAAAATTGTTGAACAAATACAACTGTCCTATCACAAACCAGGTCTAAGAGGAGTTGACCCCAGGAAACTGTTAGCCCTGGTGTAGGCTTTTACCCAACCAGACGTCCTGTACCTGGGAGAAAGGAGAAGGATGTCTAAGTATCTTACATTTGAATGTGAGTTCCTTTATTTCATAGATTCACATTTGGTGAAAGAAGAACCATTCCCTTCCACACAAAAGAACGCATAGAGGACACTGGCTGGGTCTGAGGATGAGGGCTCTAACAGGTGGGTGTGGGGGCGGGGCGGGGCGGGGCGGGGAGGGGGGAGTCTTCTCTTAGGTAGTTCGAAAGCAACTGGAATTGTTCCTGTAGAGCCAGGAAGGACTACTGGAGATCCCCCCATCTGACCGTATCTTGGCGCAAGCTGAGGCCCAGACAGGGGAAAAGGTCGTCCGGTGGCTGCACGGCTACACAAAGATGAGCCAGAGCCAGAACCCCGGAATGACAACGCTGCCTGCGCAGTGTTTTATCGCCTATCCCGTCGGTCCCGGCCCGAATCTCCTGGTCGAAGGCCTTGCACTGGAAAGCTCGGACTACCGGGGCTTCTCTCGTCGGACCCTAGCGCTCCTCTCCGCCCCCTGGCCCTGCTTACTACCGCCTCGTTCAAGCGCAGGGCTGGGGAACACTGTTCCCCTTTTCGCGCCTCCACGGTGTCTGCAAGGTCGTCCTGCGCTACCGAGGCCGCCCTCAGCCCCGCGTCTACACTCTAGTTTCCGACTCGGTTCGGCTTCGCCACCTGCGACCCCACCCCCACCCCCACCCCCTCGCGTTCTCCCCACTCTCTCGCGGGCGGTAAGCGACGCCTCTTCAGGGGAGGCCGGGCCCACGTCCATGCCCTTGCCGCAGTTCACCTCCCCGTCTGCCCCAAACACCCCTACAACCCCCACTTCCTTTCGCACAGCGCCGGTCTTCCGGCTGAGCTCCTTTCTAATTGGCTGGCTGGGAGCTTCCTCGAGACTCGGCCATTCGCAGGGCGCGACAGTGGCCCCTCTAGCCGCCAACCCGAGGTTTGGCCTCGCCCTTTGGACTGCGAGCTCTCTATGCTGTTGGCGACAACATGTGGCGCCTCCCGGGACTCCTGGGCAGAGGTAAGGGGCGTCGGAGCCGCGCGTCGAGAGGTAGCTGAAACTCCGAACTGGAGGAAGGGGGCGGGCCGGAGGACGCAGCAGCAGCCTGAGCGGGCAGGGTTAAAGCTGAGGAAAGGCGGAGCCCAAAGGGGCGGGGCTACGCCCGCTTGTCAGGCGCTGCTAGAATTTGAGTTGTGAGTGGGGCTCGTGGGGAAGAGGGTGGAGCTTAGGGCCACGGAATGGGTGGGGCTATTTAAAGGGGGAGGGGTCAACTAGCCGGTGCTCAGAATCCGTGAAAGGTTAAGTAGGGGCTAATGGAATAGGCGGAACCAATGAAAACAGGCGGGATTTAGAGACTGGACGCTCCAAACACTGAGCGAGACTTTGTGTAATTTTATAACTGTGGTTGTCAGCCCTGGGGGCACATCACAGTCACCAGGGGAGCATTTTCAAATTAATGTCCTGGATGATCCTGGTTTGTTGGTTCTAGGTGGCACCTCAGAAACTGTACTAGGCAAAAGATTCGCACTTGTGTCCTTGTGTAAGAACTTACGCAGTGGCAGATGTTAGTGATTCCTGGGTTCCAGGAGTGGAGTCTGTCAAGGGACAAAGGAAATTGGTGGGGCCGTTCATGTCGACATGACTGATCTTTGTTATTATACACAGCTCTTCCCCGTCTGCTGGGACCGGGCTTCCGGGGGCTGACTCCAAAGTCCACCAACTCAGGTGGGCCTCACACTGCCCCCTCCACTCTGCTGGTCCCTGTCCCCAGCTTTGACAGGTGAGATATTACCATTCTGTCACCCATCTCTTCCCCTGGCCTCCCACTTGGGGTAGAATCTGATAGCCTTTTTTGCCTCATGTAGGTCAGGCCGTCATGGCCGGGGCCCAGGCCCAAACAGGGGCCCCAGGTCCCATGGATGGAAGGATGCCTTCCAGTGGATGTCTGCCCGTGTCTCCCCAAACACCTTGTGGGATGCCATATCTTGGGTAAGGCTTCCCAGGTCTGTCCTTGACCCGCTGTGAGGATGAGAATGGTCTTGCATGGTGATATAGCTTAGAAACAAGAGCTAGGGCCTCATCGTTTCCACATTGAAAATCTGAGTAACCCATGAGACAGGAGCATATTTGGGGCAATATTGCTGCTCCCCTTCCCCTCTGCCCTACTTCTCCTTTCATTCAGTACACATTTATTTAACACCTTCTCTGAGCCAAACATTTCTATTTGTCACTAGTGACACAGTGGAGAGCAAGGTAGATGTGATTCTTGCCTTGACGAAGCGTACGATGAATAATACTAAATAGCTAACATCTTACATATTAATGTAAGATATCATATATACATTATCTTGTTTAATCCTTATAAAAATCTTGCAAGAGAAATATAATCTCCATTTTCGAAGATAAGAGAACTCGGGCTCTGAAACTTTAGGTAACATGCTTAGGCCATACAGCTCTTGTAAGTAGAGAAACCAGCTTTTATTCTGGAGCTCACGCTCTTAGCTACCATGCTCTACAGCTTGGTTGCTATACTTAGTGTGGCTTTATAAAAGTACCTAGTACATTGTTGGGATGAACCCGGGGTGTTATATGTAAACCGATTTGAAAATAAACTATTTAAATTAAAAAAATATATATATATATATATAAAATAAATAAATAAAACAGATATGTAAGTTCAACAATAAAAAAAAAAAAGCACCTAGTACAGATCCTGGCCCGTAACAGTAGCTCAATAAATATTTGTTGACTCCGATCTATAAAGTTAGGCGCTTGGGAGCGAACACTAGGTCCACTAAGGCAGGATCTTTGCCGTCCAGGTTCTGCACACATCGCTCTCGTTTCTGGTGCATCTCCTCCCTCTCACTTTCATGCTGTGTGCCTTGGGCAAGTAACTTGACTTCCCTGAGCTGCAACTGTCTCATCTGTAAATTGGCATCATCAACAGAACAGAGCCTGGAATGTCCCCGTGGTAGGGCCACTTCTCTCTGGGGCTGTGGACTCGGGGCATAACATACCTTGAGAGGGGGGCACTTTCCCATTTTGTCAAAGATCTGAGCCCTGGAGCGATTCTACAGTGAGTCCTTCTGGAATCTGGGCCTGGATTCTAGGAGTCCTGCCGCTGTCCCTCAGCTCTGTCACTGTTGCCCTTGTGAAAGGGTATGAGCTGTCCCAATGCCATGGATACACGTCCCTGTTATTTATGTGCTGGCGCCTTCTCTTCCTTCCGGCTTCAGCTCATACATCACCCCTACAGAGAGGCTATCCTTAACGCCCTGTTTTGTGAGACCTCCCTCTTATGATCTATGTAAACTCCTGATTGGTTTCTTTTTTGGCACTTGGCCTAATTTGTCGTTATTATATTTATTTCTCTGTGTACGTGAATTTGTCTTTCTCCCTCAACAAAGATATAAACTCCACGAGGACAGAGACCATGACTGTCATCTTTCCCAGTGTCCCCAGTGCCCGTGGTAATAAACATGATACTTGGGTGTGCACAGGAAGGGACAGGGAAAGCCAAACAGTCACTGAGCTAGCTTACGTCTTCCACACACCTGTCACAGAAGAGATCCCTTCACCAAGCCTGTAGATGTGAATGTGTCCGTGGTGGGGTGGCTTGGGGAGAGAGAAAGGAAGAGTTGTGCCCCAGGCCAGAGAAAGAGAATGAACTCGAGGGGGATCTCTGACCTGTCACTGCATTTGTGGCCAAGTCGCAGCTTATCACGTTATCTTTCTGCCTGCTTAGACTTTATTTATTCATCCGCTCATTATGCATTTAATAAATACCTATGTGTATTTCTTAGTGCCACCTCTTAGCGTTCTCCTAGGCTCCAGGGATACATTGGTGAACCAAACAGACATGATTTCTGTCGTCATGGTGTTTAGAGGCCAACAGGAGAGACAGACCTTAGCTAAGTAATTGTCGAGGTGATTTTTTAAGCACCAGTGTGATCAGGGCTTTACGGGGCAAGTTTGGGCAGTGGGAGGGTATTAGTTGGCCTCAGCCAGGAGTCAGGAAAGACTTCTCAGGGACGTGGTGTTTGCGCTGACGGGTGAGACTGAAGGGGATGACTGGTGCAAAGCCGGGTCCCCAATGTGCTGTCTTCCCCAGGGCACTCTGGCCGTGCTGGCCCTGCAGCTGGCAAGGCAGATCCACTCCAGTCGTCCCTGCCAGCGGGACGGCGGCAAGCAGAGCACTGCTCTTGGCGGAGACCCCTGGACCGTTTCCTCTCATCTCCCTTGTGGCGTCCGCACTCCTGTGAGTTCTCAGTCCTGGGGACAGGAGGGCCGGGATGGGAGTTTCTCGGGGCCAGGAAGCATCTCTGGACACACCTCAGGAAGAGAGCCATCAGCAGCTTCTTGCCTTTCCTATCTGAAGTCAGAGGAAGGGGAATGTGAGGAAGTTCTACCCACCCAGGGTGTGGGCCACACCTGCCCCTCAGTGTCCTCCCGTGTCCTCCCCTCCCCTTCCATGAAGGGGGCCTCACAGGGATCCAGGCTGCTTTAGATCCTGGGTGTGGCTTCCTGCCTACCCTTCAGCCATGACCTTTCAGGTCATTCTCTGGTCAGTCCGTCATTAATAAGCGAATCTTCATTGAAAAGCTCTTATGTACCATGGTACACAGGTGATACAGCCCAGTGGTTAAGGCCCTGGAGTTAGTGTCAGAGGTCAGGCCCCAGAGCTGGTTCATACTAGTCTTGTGTCCCTCAACAAGTCACTTTTAACTCCCCTGTGCCTTGGTTTTTTCATCCACAAAATGGGATGATAATAAAACCCACCTCGGAGGTCTCTTAGGAGGATTAAATGAGCTAATACATGTCAGAGAGTTAGAACAGTGCCTGCCACATAGTAAGTACCCAGTAAGTATTGGTTCAAGGTCTTGTTCTTATGATTGTAGTCGTTATCAATAGTAACCGTCACATAGAGTGCCAGGTGTCAGGGCTACAACAGTGAGTAAGGGAGATGGCTCCCTGCCACTGGAATAATTCAGGCAGAGGAATCACACCTAGGAAGCACATGAGCATAAGTGGAGGCCCGTCCTGACCCCTGCAGAGGGAAACCAGCAGAGGAAGTGGAGGGGGAGGTAGAGGCATGTGAAGGAGGCATCTCGGGAGATGCCACATTCTTCCCTCAGACCTCAGGGAATACTCAGGCCAGAGCAGACCGAGCTGATCCCCTGCCGACGTGCCTGCTCTTACTGGGTCTTTCCAGCACTTCGCAGGCACATCCTCCCCAGCCCCGATGGCCCAGCTCCCGGGCACGCTGGCCTCAGGGAACCCAGGCCGGGCCAAGAAGAACCCTCCACTCAGCCCGAGAACGTCTCTTCACACAGCTCCTTGAGGGCGTCTGGTCTTCAGGGTCTCTCCGAAGAAGGTGCGTTTTCACCTCCTGGAATCAGCCAGAGGTAGAGGGGGTGGGGATCGGGCAGATGGACATTTGTGGCGGCATATGCCAGATGAGGGAATTGCCCTTTCTGTGAGGGCCCGTGCTTTCTGGGGCACTTTGGAATGATTTTGTTTCCTGGTGGTGGTGCTGGCCGGAGGGGCTGGGGAGACTGGGACCGTGAGAGAAGAGGAGAAACCACACTTTCTCCGTTACCCTGGCTGGGGGTCACCCGTCTCCCTTGCAGAACCCAGTGATCTCGGCTTCCTGCATGCCAGCAGTAGCTTCAGTTCCTGGGCAAAACCAGCCCAGTCTCAGCCCACCGGACAAAATCAGGTATCGTTCCGATGCGGCCTCCAGACACTCATAACAGGCCCCCGGGCAGGTCACAGTTCCAATGAACCGTCCCGTCACGAGTCTTTATATTTCTTTCCCAGGATCAAGATAAATCAAAAACTCCTTCCCTCGAGGAGGCTGTGACTTCCATTCAGCAGCTCTTCCAGCTCAGCGTTTCCATTGCTTTCAACTTCCTGGGTAACTGGATGGACCCTGCATCAAGGCAGGAGGATGGGAAAACGGAAAGGGTGTGGGGTTGGTCAAATAGAGTTAGGGTAGGGAGCGGCTTAAACTGAGAGAATTTACTTTCTCCTGGGTAGGTAGACCAGGGCTGGCCTGGTGGCACCCTGGTGTCAGGGACCCATCCTCAGGATTCTGCCGTGCTTAAGACTGGCTTCCATCTCAAGGTCCGGTTTGGCTCTTGCAGCTTTCTTTCTGAAAGGGGCCAGGTAGGAAAGCTAAAGAGCCACTCCTTCCCCACCTAAAAAGTTGCACAAATCAATGTCCAGGATGTAGTCCTGTGGCCACACCTAGTCACAGAGGATTCTGGGAAATGTAGTCTTCAGCCGAATAACCATGTTCTTACCTGAACACTTTGACTGTGTAAGAAGGAAAGACAGATCTGGGAGGATACCTTGCATTTTCGGACACGTTTAGGCAAGAACAGGCTCCTAAGGTCTGGAGCAGGCTCTCCAGGGCACAGACAGGAACCTCTTCCCCACATCAGGAGCCTCGAGACGCCCCTCCGCCACTTGTTCTGTTCTCCACAGTGACTTGGCTTCAGTTTCGGGCCTTTTAATGCAGCGACCCAGACTGCCAGCAGCATCTGTCGGAGTGTGATGGGCAGATGCGCGAGAAGGTGGGATTCATTCAGCACAAAGCTGCTAGGCGTTCACCTTCTGCTAGGCCCTATTTTAGGTGTCAGGGATGCAGTGATTCATGAGACAGAGCTCTTACTGTCATGGAGCTGACATGTGCGTTGAGGGGGGGAAGAATAAAACATTGCCAAGCAAATAAAAAAGAATTTCAGGTGAGGGTAAGTGTTACAGAGAATTGTAAATAGGGGAATGTGTCAGTGACTCGAGGAAGGAGCAGCTTTTGATTTGAAAGTCCTCACTGCTGGGAAGAACTCCGCGCCGAGACCCGCCCGACAAAAACAAGCCAGTCTTGTTTCTGTCTAGAGAAAGAGCTTTCCAAACGGGGGGCATAGCAAGCACCAAGGTCCTGAGGCAGTCGTGAGTTTTGCTTGCGAAAGGACTAGAAGGAAGAAAAGTGAGTGTGGCTGGAACTTAGAGGTCACCAAGAGAGTAGAAAGGGAGGAAGTGAGGGAAGCAGGGAGGGGACAGGTCAGGCAAGGCCTTCTGAGCCGCTGTGGAGTGTGGATTTTCTAAGCGAGACCGGAAGCCATCAGAGGGTTTTGCAGTGGAACCGGAAGAGGGGCAGTCCCGTGATCTGATTTACCTTTTCAGAGTCCTCTGGCTGTCGTATGGACAGACATGGAGTTCAGGGATGGCAGAGGGAACAGGAGAGTGGGTTGGAGCTGTAACTGACAGCACAGCAGAGCGTCATGGTGGCTTGGTCTAGGTTAGAGGCCGAGGGGACAGAGAAGAGAAATGGATCAGGAGTCAGTGTGGAGAATGGGGACGGGGGGATCCTTTGCCCTCTTGAGTCTTCTCAAGGACAGAGGGCTCTGTGAAACATGGACAGCGAATTTTCAGTCAGCAAGGAGGTCACTTTAATTCACTGCCGGCTGAACGGAACCTGGCTTCTACCTCATTAGCTTTTTGTGATTTTGATGGGCCGACAGTCTCTTCTGCGAATTTTTCTTGCCCGTTCCTTCATTCATATATTCATTTATTCAGCCATGCTAAGCAGTGTGGCAGAACACAAAGGGAGCACAAGCCATCATCATATTTTGCATTTGTATAGAGCTTTCACCCTATGCGAAGCTATTTCTTCTACATTCTTTTTCTGCTTCTGCCTCCAGGATTTTGCAGTCTAATTGAGGAGACAGGGCTTGTACTCTGGAAACAGTTTAGTTCATAGAAAAAAGGCTTGTATATTAAGTAAAAGCCTAAAGAGTGTTCGAAGCCTGAGTGTGGTCCGGAGCTTCCAGAGCGGAAGCAGGATGGGAGAGCCTGATGGTGGAGGCAGAAAGATAGCCCAGGGAGGAGAGACAACTTGAGCAAAGGTTTGAGTTGAGACTTCGCCGTGCCCAGCCCCGTCTGTGTTGTTTGCTTGCTTGTTTGTTTGGACGAGAAAACGGAACACGGGCTTTGCCGTCGGACGCCCCTGAGTTCAGGTCACAGCCATCTTACTTTCTCTCTCACGGTTTCCTCCTCAAGCAGGATTAACAGTATCAGCGGTCACCAGTTAGATTTTGTTCCTTACAAGCAGGCTGAACCCACTCTGGCTAACTTAAGCATGAAAGGAAGTCCCTGGGATCTGTTGATCTGCCAAGTCTCAGGACCCAGGGGACAGTAACCGAGGGACAGTGTCTTCCGAGTTCTAAACCTGCAGAAGCTGTTTTCTCTCCTGCCTCAACCAGATCAAGATTCAGATTCCTGAGCAAGGGACTTCCTGGCGGGGAAGGGCATAGCGCGATGACTGATAGCCCTGGGCGGGAAGGGGGAGAGCTGTTCCCCAAGGAAAACCCAGGTGCTGGTACCAAGTGGAGGGTGTCGCAGAGGAGGGCAGAACCCACTGATGTCTCTGGCAAACCCGTGAAATACTCGGAGGCTGGAAACATATGCAGAGTGGCTAGCACAGAAAAGAAAGGAAGCTGCTTATGAGGATCTGCCCAAGGGTGCGGGCAGGTTCCCAGAGGAAGTGGTGCTTCATGCTTTCTTACAGGGACGGAGAACATGAGGAACGGGGACTACACGGCAGCCTTTGCTTACTTCCAGAAAGCAGCGGACCGTGGCTACAGCAAAGCACAGTACAACGTGGGCTTGTGTCACGAGCATGGCAGAGGCACCCCCAGGGACCTTGGCAAGGTACCGCACCTTGTCTTTGTCCCCGGGCCTGCGTCCTGAGCTGCCCTGCCCAGAGCTGACCTCTAGAAATGAGCGGCGGGTAGGGCTTGGGGAGAGTTCTCCTTCTCTCTCCCAGCCGTGAGGGAAAAAGAAGAAAGAAGCTCCTCGCTTCTAGGAATTTAGATTCACAAGGAGGCCAGGGACCTTGTCTTTTTTCTTTGCAGCTGTATCCTCAGAATCCTACTTTGATGAATGGATTAATTCATTCTAAAAAAGGATAAGTACACAAAGATGTTATATACAAGAATGTAATTCTTAGAATTGTATACGATGGCAAAAAAAAAAAAACAAAACAAAACAAAACAAAGCAACTTGAAATTCTTCAGTAGTAAGTTGCTTAGTAATATCCATGTGGGCCTTAAAAATGATGCACCAGGGGTGCCTGGGTGGCTCAGTTGGTTAAGCATCCGACTTCGGCTCAGGTCACGATCTCGCGGTCTATGAGTTCGAGTCCCATGTCGGGCTCTGTGCTGACAGCTCAGAGCCTGGAGCCTGCTTCAGATTCTGTGTGTGTGTGTCTCTCTCTCTCTGCCCTTCCCCTACTCATGCTCTGTCTCTGTCTCTCTCTCAAAAATAAACATTAAAAAATTATGTTAAAAATGGTGCACCAGGGGCAGCTGGGGGGCTTCGTCAGTTGCTTGTTCGACTCTTCACATCGGTTCAGGTCATGATTTCGCGGTAGCGGGTAGTGTGCTGTCAGCGGGGTGGGACTCGACGTGGGACTCGAACTCGCTCTTTCTCTATCAGCTCCTGCCCTGGGCTCTCAAAATAAGGAAATAAACATTTTTTTTTAATTTTTTAACGTTTTTATTTTATTTTTGAGAGACATAGAGACAGCGCAAGCAAGGGAAGGGAAGAGAGAGAGGGAGTCACAGAATCTGAAGCAGGCTCCAGGCTCTGAGCTGTCAGCACAGAGCCCGACGCGGGGCTCGAACTCACAGACTGTGAGATCGTGACCTGAGCTAAAGTCGGCCGCTTAACCGACTGAGCCACCCAGCGCCCCGGAAATAAACATTTAAAAAATGGTGCACTAGATCTATATTTACTAGCAGGGAAAGACATTCATGGTGTATTGTTAAGTGGAAAAATAAGTTACAAAATTGTGAACGTTCTCTCTCTCCACACACACACACATTTATATGTATGTGTGTGTGTGCCTATTTGCATATATGTGGTTAAATACACATATATGTGGGCAGAAATTCGCAAAGCAGTAAACTAAAAGGTGAACAGAAAACGATTTTTAGGAGGCAAGGCTTTTTTGGAATTTTATGTTTCTATTTTTGGTTCATCTGTATTTTGAAACTGTGGCTCATCTATATTTTCTGACGAATCTGTCATGATGATGTATTATTTAATTAAAATAATTTTTACAAATTTCACTCCAAGAGAAGGCTGGCCTGCAGAGGTACTGGGCGACTGGGTGTCTCTCTCTTTGTCCCAGGCAGTCCATTCTTACCAGCTGGCCGCCAGCCAGGGCCACCGCCTGGCTCAGTACCGCTACGCCAGGTGCCTGCTGCAAGGCCCAGCCTCCACGTGGGGCCCCGAGTGCCAGAGGGCGGTGTCCATGCTGAAGCAGGCTGCACACTCGGGCTTGAGAGAGGTGAGTGCCCGGGGTGGGGGCGGAGGGTCTCTCCTGGGCTCCTGGGGCATGCTGGGCCTGGAAGTGATCGAGATGCCTTTTTCCTTCTTCCTGAACCACAGGCTCAAGCTTTCCTCGGGGTGCTTTTCACCAAGGAGCCACACCTGGACGAGCAGAGCGCTGTGAAATACCTTTGGCTTGCGGCCAACAACGGGGTATGGGGGTTGCCACCGTCCAGACAGGTTGGGGATCGAGTCTGATGAAAGAGGGGACCTTGCAACTGGTACCAGACTCTGCTGTGCATGGGAGGTGGTCGACAGGAACGCTGGGCCAGCCTCAAGTCTTAACCATTGCTGACTTACCCTGTGATCCTTGGGCGGGTCTGGGGGTGGGGGGGGACCCTGGAGCTGGCTCACAGAAGTCTGCGAGAGCTGTCGGTAGTTTAAAATCAGCTGCGGGAAGAGTATTTGCGCCACAGAAACGACTACACGCTCCAGAGCAGGGCTGCACGGCCAGGTGCTACATTTACCAGTGTACTACTGGGCCGGTCACTTCTTGTTTTCCTCGTCTCGAAAATTGGGAGAGCAGTGACTACCTCACCTGTCGTCTGCTTCACAGCGCTGTTGTTGTGAGGATCAGACTCTAACTCAGGCAGCAGGTGTGCGGGCGCTTGGGCAGCCGCGCAGGGAAGGCGCACCCTCGAGAGCGGTGCCGTTGGGCCAAGTCAGAAGGCACTGAGCAGTTCCAGGGCCGGCAGGTGTCTGGGGGCATTGGCATCCAGGCTGCAAGACCTAGAGTTTGTTCCCCAGAGTGTTAGTTTCCTGGGGTGTTGATAAGTAATAGGAGGGAACACATGGTCAGATGGGTTGGGAAGTACTGCGTTAAACCGGCGTCTGCAGTGCAGGAGCCCTCAGAGCTTCGCCTCAGTGCGAATCACCAAAAAGGCGTCTGTCGTTGGCTGTGTTCGTCAAGTATCCTTGAGCAGGACTTTTTTGGGCGCCACATCCCGAAGGACCAGGAGTACTAGATTAAAGCAAGCCATGTGCACGTACTAGAATTTCCCGGCATTGGGGCTGCTGATTCTGGGTGTTTTCTGGTCAACCCAAAAGTACCTGATTGGGCTCTTGGGCATCAGCATACTCTTTTGTTTTTACTCTCTTACCTGTAGTAGGGGACCAGTGTCAGCAACCAGTACTGCCTCTGTGCCTGCCTTCCTTGGTAGAGTCCCGGCTCTATCTCGGGCTGAGTGTGCCTCACCTTCTCATGTGCTGGACACGCCCCAGGGCACCGTGGCCCGCTTTGGTCAGCACACTGGAAGAAGGGCACAGAGGGTGTTGGGCGCAGTCCTCACACGCACCCACCCACTGTCCTGAGAAGTGTCCAGGGTGCCTGTTTTGGTTTTATGAATGTCCAGTGCTGTGTTCTGAGCTGGTCTACCCAATGAGTAAACTTAGTGTCTACCTAATATTCCAGTAAAGAGGGAAAGATGAACGGTGTGGGCAACTAAAATAATATGAAAATAATAATAACAGTAAGCCCTTTTAATGTATTAACACATGTAATTTTCGTAACCATTCAACCAGGTAGGCGTTATATTATTTCCCACTTTATAGATGAGGACACTGAGGCACACAGGCATAGAATAACATGCCTGAGGTTACTTAGCTGGTGAGTGGTGGAGCCAAGGTTGGAACCCAGACTGTCTGGCTCTGTAGGCTGTGCTCTTAAGCCCTAACTGCTACTGCCTCTCCAAGGATCATGGTTTTCAGTGAGAGGAGAGAGGACCCAGCACTTTGGGCAAAGGGATTCTTAGACTTTTGACCTTTCAAAGGAGAGACACTGTCTGTAGTGAATGTTTTGGAGCCCCTGGGCAGAGATTTAGAAAGGCATGTGAGGGCTTTGAGAAGCCTGGCCTCCACCCTGGCTCCTGGCTCTTCCAGCCTAACTAGTAGCCTGATTCCCAGGTTCCCCGCGGTTGGGCTGGTCGTCTCCCGTGGCCTTCACTTCTGCCTGCCTTCAGCACCAGCCTCAGCAAGAGGCTGCTGTGCTGCCCCTCGAATCTCCCTGGGCAGAGGGAGCCCCAGCTCCTCTGTGTCTGGGGCTCTGGCTTTTCGTACTTGAGATCCCTTGGTGCAGGGAGGGCTGGGAGTGGACCTGGAAGCTGCGTGGATGAAGCCCCAGCTTGCCCGACTGCCCCACCTTCCTCCCGCCTTAGCGTTTCAGTTCTTCTCTCCTGCACCTGTGCATTTCTGTATGTCTGTCTGTTTGTCCTTTTAGGACTCGCAGAGCAGGTACCACTTGGGAATTTGCTATGAGAAGGGCCTCGGTGTGCAGAGGAATCTGGGAGAGGCTGTGAGATGTTACCAGCAGTCAGCGGCTCTGGGCAATGAGCCTGCCCGGGAAAGGCTGCGGGCCCTCTTTTCCATGGAGGCAGTGGGTAAAGGTGCATGTCAGAGCCGACACGTTCCCTTCCCTGAGCTCAGTGCCCGTGATAGAGAAGGGGGTGGCAGTAGTCCTTGGTCTCCAGTGACAGTAAGAACAGAGCTTTTTGAGTCAGACACGCCTGAGCCTTAACAACCCTGCTCTGTCACTGAACTCAGACTCCATGTCTTTGAGCCTTCGACTCTTCAATTCCGAAAATGAGGGTACTCCTAGTATCTTATTTGTTCGGTCGTGAGGATTAAATGAGATGGTTCTAGAGGGCTTAGCACAACCTGGCACACAGTAGGTATTGGATACATGGTAGCTTCTCTGAGGATTTTTCGGGAGAGACCATATCCTGAGATTGTCTCAATGCCCTCAATTACCCTTGGAAGGCTCTGGGAGCCCTGCTCCCTCATGAGTCACTCGGCTGGCTGCCGGGGTTAACAATGCCAGAGGCAACCAAGCCATTTAAGAAGTCCTTGCTCCAAAGTAGGAGCCCACTGTATGAGTAAGAGTCGTTCTCACCTCTCCTCACAGCCCTGAGGCCCAGCGACTTGGCAGTTACAGGATTGAAGTCCTTCTCCAGCCCCTCCCTCTGCAGCCTCAACACTCTGCTGGCGGGAGCCTCCCGCCTCCCGCACGCCTCGAGCACAGGGAACCTTGGCCTCCTCTGCAGAAGTGGGCGTCTTGGAGCCAGCCCCGGCGGGGCTCTCCCCCCACACAACTACCCCTTGGAAAGGAGTCTCGTCAGACTGGGTTTTGGCTAAGGTGAGATGAGACATAGTCACCGGTGCTGGGGCGGGGAGGGCGCATAAGTTGGATGGCAACCAAAACAGGTGTCAGCGTCCCTTTCTGAGGTGGACATTCCAGTGAGAGCTGAGGTTCCCAAGCAATTTCAAGTGAGTGGCTGTGATTTTGACCTTTCCCCCAGTTGGTAGCCTCACAGATGAGCAGTGGAAACATTCATAGTTATTTCTGGTTCTGTGCACAGAAGAAATTCATTCAGTGACGTGTGTAAACTGCTCCTGAAGGGTCCAGAGCCTTACGTAGCCTATGACTTTGAGTAAACCACTTCCTGTTCTCCCATGCCTCAGTTTCCTTAGGCTTAGACTGCATGAGTTTTCGCCAGCATCTGAGGTACGTGCCTCTGGTGGTTCACAAGAGGATTTTAGGTATTCAAATTAGTATTTTTTATTTAGTAGTTGTATATTTAATATATAATGTAAAAATGTGACTAGCACATTATAGATTCACAGATATTAAAAGTGACCCATTTAAGAAAAATATTGTGAAATTGGATTGAAGGGAGCACAAGTCCAGAGAGGCGGCAAAACCCATGATGGTGCTTCTGTGAATGGCTAAGTCTTGAGGAGCATTGAGTCAGGCTGTTGCCAAGATGAGCTTCAAGATTCGCTTTTGTTCTTCCCCAATGGAGTTAGGATCATCTTCATCGCCGATTTGGGAGGAAGGAGTTTCTTGCCTACATACCTAATAAATCTGCTTGGCTTTTTCAGACCTTCTCACTTCAGCCCTACAGATGGAGCCCGTGGCTTCTCAGAGAGCTACAACTCGAGTCCCAAAGCAGAGGCCGGTTATCTACCCAGCTTCCCCAAGAACGTTAAGCATCTGCCCCAACACAGTAAAGAAGAAGAAAGTATGTAAAGACCCAGGTCCTGGCCATGTCACCTTGACTGGCCATGTCGCCTTAGGAAGCAGTGACCTGACCCATTGCATTGTTCTCTTAGTCATAGACCGAAGGCATTGGTGGCTGCCCTTTGACCCTAGAGAGCTCGTGGGAGGCATTTCACTGCTTGAAGGGCCTTGGTGCTCACTTAGGCCCAAGGAGGCAGACCGGTGCGTGGTTATATGGCTTTATGAGTCACCAGGCCAGGAGGAGACCAGGCCCCCTGACTCCTGGCCCAGGGCTCTGTTTCGCCAGTTCACATGCCAGTTCACACTAGCCCGCCAGTTCACACTAGCCCGAAGTGTGTTACTGTCATCCTGCCGATGCGAGGGAGGAAGCGGAGGCTTGGAGCAGGAAAGTGTAGATTTCGAGATCCTTGTTTGTGAAGGGTGTGCCAGAAATGGATGGGAGTTTAATAAAATAGATATTGGATTATCTCATCACTCTTGCCTCTGAGTATGTTGGGGAGAGCTGGGGGTGGGGCAGAGGGGCTGAAAGCAGAGGCTCCAACCTCATCTCTAAACTCTCCATTAACCAATTTGAAGGGTCTTAAAAGCTTCTCCAGGAGAGAGACTTAGGAAAAAATGATTTCTGAGTCAACGCTAATGACTCCAATTACTGAATCTGTGAATAGCTGTTCCCGGGCTTCTGGATGTTAGCCCAAGTTCAATAGCATGGATGTGGCTGAGGTGGGGGGTGGGAGGGACCAAACCCTCTAGTAACTGTTCAAATGTGAAAGACCACCCTGCTTGGCCAGTTCAAAGGTGGAAATAGTTGGGGGCGGAGGTTGTCTTCCCTGCTGCCCGCCCCTCTCACCAACCTCTAGTGGCTTCTGCCACACTTTTCTAGCACCTTCCTCTCACCCTTGGAGCCCTAAGCTTCTTTCAAGTCTAGCGCCTCCCCTGACTTCCCTGTACTTTCCAGAGCTGCCCCGTACGCTGACTGTCCCACCCACGCCTTCCACGATGGCTCTTTGGGATCTGGGACCTTGTCTTTGTATTTTGGTATCCTCAGCACTTAGCACAAGGCCTCATGCTAGCAGGGGCTCAATACACACATTGGTTAAAGCTCAGGTTTTTAAGCTGTACAATGCACTCATCTCTCTGCAAGAAAAAAAAAGTTTCTGTGGTCAAGTAAGTTTGGGAAACGCTGTACCAGACATCCCTTTTTTATAGATTTACAAGGCACATCAGCATCTTTAAGGTTCCAAGAAATCCTGCAGTAAAGAACTTGGTTAACCCCACGTTTGCTGGCCGGAGCTGAGCACAGAGCCCGGCCGCACACCGGCTGCCGATCAAACTTCCTGGGGCACCTTCTGTAAGATGTCGTTTCCTGGCCTCCTGTGGGACCCCACTCTCCAGCCTCCTCCCCTCCTCTTGTCATTTTGGGTCACCGATTCCTTCTGGGGAAGGAGTGACAGTTCGGACAGCCCTGGGACACGGGCGTCCCGTGGTGATGGCCAGATGCAGCTCTCCCTCCCCCTCAGTCATTAGAAGTTAAGTGCTGATTCAATTTGGGGTGCTAAACGTGGAGGTAGGATATTTTTAAGCTCTCCTTGTGGAGAGGGAGAATGGAAGAGTCGTGAGAGCGATGTTGTCAGGGGACCAGAAATCCTTGGCGGTTCAGGCACGGCGGTCTCCGTCCAGCCCCAGGGGGTGGGCCTCCATCCACAGACCCAGGCACTGCTGCGCTTTCGCCGTTAAAATGCCATTATCTACGACTCGCCGTCAGTGCCCTGAAAGGAAATACGAGGGGGAGGGCAGGGGAGTGGCCCCTGCCGGGGTTAGGTACAGAGTGACCCAAGTTTTAGGACCCGGTGCCCTCAGCAGTGACGCTTGTGCCAGGCTGTGCTGACTCAGTTTCCTCCTCCAGAGATACCGCTTTCAGGAAACCCTGACACAGTGTGGACGAGGCCGTTTGATTCATTATGTCTTCAGTGCTAACATAGCGCAGGATACTTAGTAAATGTTCACTAAATGTCTATTGAAAGAATGAGCAATTTTATGCATTTCCCCCTCTCCACCCAATACCGTGCACCAAGCCTACCTAGCCCATAGTAGGTGCTTTAAATATTTGTCGAATCCATGATTCTGTATAACTCCCATTGCTATTTCTACTGCTACTTCGGACACCGAGTAAGTGCTCAGTAAACGCAAAGTGTTTGTTGAATGAGTGTCTCTGATGATGCCTCCGTCCTTCCCTGCCCCATTACGTCATACTCCATACTTAGTAGGAGCTGGAAAAGGCTGACCTATTTTCTAGGTGCATACTATGTGCCAGGCCGAGCCCGTGCTAAAACACCTCCCTCCCCCTCCTGTCTTCCTTTTGGGATTTGGTTCCCTCCGGAGTCCCATGGGTAGTGGTTGCCATCTCACTCTTGTTTCAGCCAGAGGAGAGGTAGGGTCAGTGAGCTGCCAAGCTGAAGTTGGATGACAGACGAGGAGGCTGCCTGTCAGTCTCTGAGCTGCCCCCAGGCTCCAAGTGAGCACTGCATTGCACTTCTTGTGTTGGCGAACCGGCTGACTGTTGATTAAAAAAAAAAAAAATGTCCCTCTGCACTTTCCAAATTAAGACGACATTTAACTGAGTGCTCGCTGGCTTGCCTGCTCCCGCGCCATCCCAGGGGACTGAGCCCAACTCGGTGAAAACTGTTCTGAGCGTGTCCGAAGTCTCAGCTGTGACATCTTGGCGGATGCAAAGAAGTTTCTGTAACCTTCCTGCTCAGCCCGCTCAGCTCTGTCACCGTACACACCGTGTCACTCTCAGCCTGTTACTGGGAAAGTGCTGGGCGTTCCCATGCTAGGAGGTGGTTGCATGGTGCAGGCGAGAGCAGCTACATGGATCTGACCAGAGATCGGTAGCCTCAGAACAGAAACAGCTCTGCCCTCACAGGTCTGGGGAGAAGGCAGAGCCGAGGATCAACAGAGGATCTCAGTGGTCCTTAATCTGATCGAGGCCACAGACGGCTTTGAAAATGTGGCGAAAGCACCGATTCCTTAGAACCCATAGAAAAGTGGGCATCCCCTTGGTTTTGCAGGCACTTAAGCGGATTCATAGCTCTTGAAGCCCAACCACGGACTCCAGGTTAAGAACCATTGTTCTATTAGAAAGAACATCATACAAATTCAGATCTGGATCCTAGCCCTGCCACGAGCCTGCCATGCAGCTTTGCGCAACTCAGAAGCGTCTTGCTTTTTTCTGGGCTACAAAATGTTCTGGCTCCTTATGGGTAAAATTGCCCATGTTCGTGGAGGTGTCAGGAGTGACTTAGCACCAGCTGCAGGTGCTAAGGTCACTTGTTCATAGGTCACTTGTTCCTTTGAGAATCCGACGAGGAAAAACGCCTATACGCAAGGCTCTGCCTAGTATTCTCGACGTCCAAGAACTACAGATGAGGGATTTTTGAACTAGAGCGAAGCAGTGATCAAGGGCATCCAACGATCCAGCTGACAGCCACAGTTCCAGCTTTCTTTTTAATTAATTAATTTGGCTCCAGGTTTCTTCGGTCGGTTCTTCCCCCGTCTCCTGTTTTCTCCACGCTCCCCACATCAGCTCTGCATCACAAATCCACTAGTAATTGTGGGTGGGGAGTGGCGGTCTACGTTGTCTACTCTAGGTCTGTGGTTTTCCAGACTTTCATTTCCCCTAGTGGGAGTTTTTTTCCTTTCTTTCTGAGGACGTCTTACCCGGAGCTCCAATCCAGATAAAAGGGAACTCGGAAGCACTGATTTATCCATTTATCCACTCATTCATTCAACAAGTTAAGTATCCATCAAGCGTTGCTTTGTGCCAGTCACCTGGCTGGTCAGGCTGGAGACCCTGCCTGCTTAGTTTCCCCTGGCCTCTCCCCTTTACTTTGGGAACCCAACAGCTTAAAAATCGCAGATCTTGGAAGGAGGTCACTTGGGCCTGAAGTGAGGTGACACAGACCCAGAGACCCTGCTCTTTGAGCACTTAACTTTGGGGGGCCTCGTTTTCCTCATCTGTAAAATGGAATAACTGGATAACGGTGCCACATTGGATTCCAAGGATACTTGGCTTTCATTGTCCCTGGTCGGGAGTACAACTGGCCATTACCGTGGACAATGAACATGAGTACTGGCCTCCAACAGAGAAGGAGGAGCACAGACAGGAATTTTTGTCTGCAGTGTCCAGGAGAGCCCAGGCTCCTGAGAAGCTGAACGGCTGGCTGAAGGACTGCTTGGAAATTTCCAGGAAAATTATAAGGCTGAGACTTGGAAAAATATTCTCTGTTCTCTGCTCCCTCCCGCCCTGGAAGTTTTGCTGCTGTCAGTATCGATTTCACAGACCCGGTTCATCCGCTGTTCTCTAGGGCCTGGCTTCACAGGCCCCAACCCGCTGTGACAGAGGCGGATTTACCCATGAACGGTGCATGGGCAAAGATGACTTCTATACCCGAAGGGCTCATCGCTGGGAAGGGACAGGAGCCTGCAGAGGCCCAGGCCTGTGTCGGATCAGATCCAAGTCCCTCTTGTTCTGTTCTCGGAAATGCAGAGCCGTGGAGATGCGAGCAGCTTTGGAAATGTTCTTTTCAACAGTGTTTCACGAGGGGAGCTCAGGTAAGTCCACGCCTGGCAGGTGCTCCCCTGTGAGGCCTTTGCCTTGCCTTTCCTTGGCTGGCAGTGCAGCGTCAAAGTGGAGGGCATAGGTTTTGGTGTCGGTCAAGCCTAGTTCCCAATCTTGCTTCTGCCTCTACTCTTGATCTTGGGCAAGACACTCTGCTTTTCCAAGCCTCCCGTCCTTTGTCTGTGAAATGGGATAATAACACCTCCCTCCCAAGGTTGTTGGGAAATTAAACCAAATCCTCGGGTAAAGCCTGGGGCTATGCTGGCTCACATAAACGCGCTATGAATAGTCCTGCTTTTCTTAGCCCTAATTTTCCAGCTGAGAAGCCGATTATTTGATAATGTAGCAACAGGGAAGTGGGGTCAAGAGTACACGCATTCATCACTGTGTACCTAATGCTGTGTACCAATGCGCTCTATTCCTGTCCAGGTCCTGCGTCCCATCTTGCCAGGGAACGGGCAACAAGGACCCCTCACTCTGCTACCCTTCCCTCCCCCTCCTCGACAGGCGCAAACAGGAGAATGAGCCGGTGGTTTTCCTTTATTAGTAGGTCAGAGAGCTGTACCTGGCACCCCAGGACCAGCACCCCCCCCCCGACTATGCGATGAGGCCCTCCTTTCCTGCTTGTGCCACTCCTCGGCATCTGTTCCACAGGAGGACTGACCCTCTGTGCTCTGCGTGTGTTTTGCCAGCAAACACTCATTGCAGCCACAAATGTCTCTGTTCTCCAAAAAATTCACAGGCAGAGCCAGCCCCTCACAAGGGGCTGCTTTGGTCAGCCAGCTATTGGTCGTGGCCCCTCCGCCTCCTCTGTGGGGCAGCAGAGGTCACCCTGAAGTTCTTGGGCAGCCTCCCAACAGTAAATTCAAAGATTTTAGAAAGCAGCTCGTGTCCCAAGATCCTTAGCACCTGGGCTCCCTAACGTCCCTGGTTCCTGGATCCACAGCCCCCTGCTGCTGCTGCTGCTGCTGCTGCCAGTCCTGCCCTCGGCCCCCTTCTTTCCACCCGGGCCCTCCTGTCCTTCTGTGCCCGAGGCCCCGCTGGTGGCCAGGTCCAGACTGAGGGTCCTCCCGCAGACAGAGAGCCTCCGCAGCACCTCGGAGGCGGCCTCCACGGGCACGCCGGAGCGTTGTTCGAGCAGCATTTCCAACAGTGAGCTCATCTCTGAGACGAAGGTGCTGGCCAGCCGCGTGCCCGTCAGGCTCAGCTCAGGCCCGGTCGCCTTGCCGAACGTCTGGAAGGTCCTCGGCTCCTCCAAGGCCGGAGCGTCTGGCGAGGACACGTTGTCACGGTAGTTCGTGGTGAGGGGCAAAGAAAGCCTCGCCATCCAGGCTGGGTCGGGGACGCTCAGCCGGTCCAGGGCCAGGCCTGCACGGGAAGGAGGGGATGCAGTGAGGGCCGGGCCCAGGGAAGGGCCAGGCAGGCCAGGGAGGGGCTGTGGGCAGGGCAAGGGCAACGGACAAAGGAGGGAAGGGAAATGGCGGGGGACAGACGGGGAGGCCAGAGGCGGGCGGGAAGGAAGAGGCCCTGACAGGGAGGCTTGCCCGGCAGGAAGGCTGCCGGCTGAAGTAGCCACACGAGCTGAGTGGGGAGGAGGCAGGAGGAGGAGGAAGACCTTGAATTAGAAGTTGGCCCTTTGCTAAAGAATTTCCCGGTCGTGGTGTCTTTCAGGCTAGGTGTCTTCCATCTACTCCGGTACAGCCTGGATCCTCACTCCCTCGGGGCACCAGTAGGTGAGGATGGTGGGGGGGTTGTGGGGGTGGGGTGGGGAACATCCCTTTACTCAGCCAAGGCTGGAGTTCCTAACGTGGTCTTGCCATCCGCCTGCGTTCATAATAATAGTGACCACTTCTTAAGTTCTTTCATGCCAAGCAATTTATATAATTCTCTCATTTAACCCCTGCGCATACCTTTGAAGTTAAGAGTGCTGTCCCATTTTATGGATGAGGAAACTCAAGTTCCAAGAAGTTGAATCACCCATCTGCTAGGCAACCAAACCAAAGTTTGACACCAAGTCCGATGACTTGAAAGCCTCATGTGACCGTACCACCCTACCCAGTCTCTGAGGAGCTGGCCCCTTATCCCCCTGGGTGCTCCGGGTACCCGCCTGTGGCCTCTGGAATCCCCAGGCCTGCTGAGATCCGTACTGTCGCTGTGCCCTAAACTCCTCAAACTTTACTTCTCAAGCTGCAGGAAACCCTTGGCCTCAACGCAGGCTAGGAAAGGGCTGTCTGCCTAAGGGCCGTCCCAGGAAAGGGACAGGAGCAGTGAAAAACTGTCCCCTAGATCCCTAATGCCACCATCAGGCTTCCCTTTTCTCATCTCTTCAACAAAAATACTATCTCAAAAAACTAACACTAAGGGCACCTGAGTGGCTCAGTCAGTTAAATGTCCGACTCTTAGTTTTGGCTCAGATCATGATCTTGCCGTTTTGTGTGTTCAAGTCCTGCATCGGGCTCTGTGCTGACAGTGCGGAGCCTGCTTGGGATTCTCTCTCTCCCTCTCTCTTTGGCCCTCCCCTGCTCACGCTGTCTCTGTCTCTCTTAAGAATAAATAAAAACTTAAAAAACAAACAAACAAAAACTAGTCTTGGGCCCCATAGTAGAGACCAACCCAAAGGGAAAAAAGTATAAGTCTTTTGGTTAAGCAACTGTGCTTAAAAAAAAAAAAAAAAAAGGGTACCATATCCGCTTTAGTGTGTATTTAATGTTTGCTTAGGGTGAGCTGCTTTGGAATCTATGCATATACTAAAAGACTGGAAGGAGATATGTCAAAATGTCAACTGAGTTATCCCCGGGCAGAAGTGATTTATTCTCTTTTTGTTCGCCTCCATTTCCTACCTTCACCAAATATTACTGTGGTAATTTGGAAAAGTTAGTCCAAAATATAGCTAATCACTGTTTATATTGATAAATGAGTCTCCGTCTTGCCTTGTCAGGCTCAGGCCTCTTCCCCACTGGTCCAGCCCATGCCCGGGACTTAGTGAGCATTTATCGAATGACTCAATGAACATAAATATTAACGCTGGGCATTTGGGAAATGTAAGCCTTAGTTCCCTGAGACTCTGGTAATAAGGTTGAAACCCTTTTGGTGTTACAGAATCAGGCCTTTGTCCCAGGGTCAGAGGGCTTCAGAAGGAATGAGGCTCGGAATGAGAAAACCACGGGGGTGTATAAGAATGGCCGAAAAGCAGTGGCGAATCCACCCCGAGGCAGGCGGACGCGGGGCCGGCCTGGGCTTGATTTCCCACCTCTGCCATTTATGAGCAGTGTGACCTGGGGAAAATTGCTTAACCTCTCTGAGCCTCCTTTTTCTCTCATAAAGTGGTGAAATAGTAGGACTCATCTCGTCAGATTGCTGGGAGCATTCCGTGAGCTCATGTGACCAGTAAAATATTGTCCTTATCATATTATCAGACGGACGCATCAAAGACCTCTGGGTCAGCAAGCTCACCGCTAGCCCCGCCCTGTGAGCAGCACAGGCCTTTCTGTCCTTGCCGCCCTCATCGCCCCCCCTACTTCTTACAGCACCCCTGTGCTCTCTGCCCTCGGTGTCTCGGAGAAGCAGGACCGTGGGGCAGTGGAATTAAATTTTCTACGAGCCACGTTAAAAAAGTACAAAGAAAAGGTGAAATTAATTTGTAAAACATTTGTTAGAATTAACATCATCATTTTATCATGTAAGGAACATTTTTTAAGTGAATGGAGTATTTTGCTTTTTTTTCCTACTAAGTCTTCAAAATCTGATGTGGGTTTTATATGTTTATCAGATCCTTTTTTTTAAATAATAAGTTACACTTTTTTAAATACATTTTTTTAAATTTTTTTATTTTTAAGTAAGCTCTATGCCCAACCTGGGGCTAGAACTTACCACCAGAGATCAAGAGTCAGATGCTCCACCGACTGAGTCAGCTCAGGTGTTCCAGGGGTTTTTTGTTTTTTGTTTTTTTTTTTAGATGTCTGATTCTTTTTTTTTTCTTTTAAGATTCTGTTTTCTTTTTTAAGTAATCCCTGCGCCCAACACGGGGCTCAAACTCACAACCCCGAGATCAAGAGTTGCATGTCTTCCCACTGAGCTGGGTAGGGACCCCCATATAGCCCATCTTGATTCCAACTGGCCTTTTGCAGAGGTGGCTAGTGGCTACCATACTGGGCCTCACGGTTGTAGGTTCTAGACAATGCTGTCCTGCAAAACTTTCTACATGTGCGCCGCCCAAAGCAATAGCCACTACCCACCTGGGGCTATCGAGCACTCGAAACGTGGCTGGGGTAACCGAAGAACGGAATGTTTCATTTTACTTCATTTTAATTAGATTTAATTTTCCTTAATTTTAATTTACAGCCCCATGGCCAGTGTCAGTAACCATGTTCTGCACAACCTTGGGGAAATTATTAAACCCTTGCCCCTCAGTTTTTTTCCTTTTCGAAATGGTGATAACGAATAGTTCCTAGCTCATAAGATTTTCTCATGAGGAACACAGAACGGGGACTAGTACATAAAAAGCTCTCCGTAAATTTTAGCTGTATTTTTTTAAAGATTTTTTCCCTGTGTGTTTTTTTTTAATTTTTAAAAATGCTTTTATTTATTTTTGAGAGAGAGAGAGAGACAGAGCATGAGAGGGAGAGGGGCAGAGAGAGAGAGGGAGACACAGAATCCGAAGCAGGCTCCAGGCTCTGGGCTGTCAGCACAGAGCTCAACGCGGGGCTCAAACCTATGAACCAGGAGATTATGACCTGAGCCCGAAGTTGGACGCTCAACCGCTTAACCGACTGAGCCACCCACATGCCCCTCTCCTATGTTTGATTTTGAAAGAGAGAGCACAAGTGGGGGAGGGGCAGAGAGAGAGGAAGGTAGAGAATATGAAGCAGGCTCTGTGCTTTCAGTGCAAAGTCCACGGTGTGGCTGGAAACCACTAACGGAGAGATCATGACCTGAGCTGAAGTCTGACGCTCAACCTCAACCAACTGAGCCACCCAGGTGCCCCTGTTAGCTATTCCTTGCCTTGCCTTTGATGTGTTTACAGCTAAATGGAGCACATAGGATATGTCCAGTTGAGAAACAGATTATTAACTACAGAAACAGAAAACCACAGCATAGGGTTGGACAGAAGTATGCTATGTTACCTAAAGGAGGCTAACCAATGTCCAGCTAGCACCGGATTGTGTACTTACTGTCAAAACTAATTGTTTTTCTAGAAAATCTGATTTTTGTTTCAACTAGAAATGTTAACACATTAAAGAGTTCCCAGGGTCAAAGATATTTAAACCCACCAAAGACACACCAATGGGTGGTTTAGGAAGTAAAGGGAGGTCTCCTTGATGGCAGGCAGGCTGCAGGGCATCTCTGAGCTTCAGTTGGCTTCTCTCGAAATTGGAGCTCATACGTCTGCCTCCAAAGACTGGGAGATTAAACGCGATAGCGTGTGTAAGGCGCTCCCCGGTACCTGGCACACGCCAAGAGCTCCTTGACTATTGTTATGATTTTTTAAATGAATAATCAAAGTAGAATCTGGTCTTGAAACAAATGAAGATCGCCTCGAGCTTTAGGGAACGTACCGTGCCGCTGGCATTCCTGCCCAGAAACAGAATGTCGGTGTTCTCCCGCGGAGTGCGTGTGGTGACCTTGGAGGCAGAAGCAAGGTCCGGGCGATGCTGGGGAGTTCCTTACCTGTGTGGGGGTCCAGCAGGTTTGACAGCTCTTCTTCTAGGAGCTGCTTCACGGACAGGTCCTCTTCAGGATCCAGGGGCCCTTCCTCCTGGTCTGGTTCTGCCTGGCTACCAGCCCTGGCACCCGGGCCATCGGTGTCTGGGACTGTGCTCCTGCAAAGGAAGCCAACCAGTCCGCGAGGGAGGAAATTCACACAGAGATTCATTCATTCCTGTTCATGAACTCTCTTCTATTCATGAAGCATCCGTCCCTTCACCTCAGGAAGTGGATACACAGCTCGGCCTTCAGAGTATGAAGCTACTTGGTCCCAGGCCTCCTGCTACTATTCTGAGTCTGTCGCCTCCTCTGTAAAATGGGGATAATCAATAACCTCCGCCTCTAGGGGCACGTGAGGGCAAAATGAGCCATTGTGTGTCAAGAAACTAGTACGGTGCCTGGCACCCTGTAAGCACTCAGCAAATAGAAATAACAGTGAATGCATGGATATAATGACTCATCGTTGCCCCTCCCGTTCCTTCGAGATGCCTGGCCCAAAGTAGGCGTGGAGTAAGTTTGGCTGAGACAATGCAGTCACCCATCCATCCATCTATCCATCCACCTCCATCCGAGTACGAGCTCCAGTGAAGGCAGAGATTTTTGTCTGCCTCATTTGCAGCTCACCAGTGCTCCAAGCAGGGCTTGGCCCATAGTAGGTGCTTAATAAATACTTTGTGGGTAAAGTGACTTCATCTTCCGTATTCCCTATTTGAGGCCCAATCCCAGACCAGAAGAGCGGGGCAACAGAAGATGCACCTGAGGTGAGAAATCTGAGAACTACTCGGACTCTACCTGACTCCTGCGGCCTCCACCCTGGCCTCTGCCTCCCACAAACCTTGCCTACCACTTGAGGAAGCTAGTTCCTGGGACTGCCTCAGTACAGGAGGACGGGTCTGGCCCCACATTCCAACAGGTGGAAAGGTTCCCTGAGAAGCTTTAAGGTCCGGGCGTCTTTTCTGCTTTTATTTCTGTGACCATTCCTGCCGTCCTGCAGCAATCAGCAAGGAGGTAACAAGCTTGCAATATTGATGACAACAACTAATGTTTATTAAGCAATTACTCTGAGTCAGGCCTTATATTTTGCAAGGTATGTGCCCCTTCTCCTCAGACTTTTCACATCTGTAAGGGGTTCTCTTGGTATCACTCCCATTTTGCAAATGAGAAAACCAAGACTTGTGAAAATCATGCATTTGCCCCAGGGCCCCATGGATTAAGTATTAAAGCAAGAATTCAAATCCAGACTGACGTGACTACAGGTGGGTGTACTCGCTGCTGCTCTGCACCACCTCCCACCGTCTTTGCAGAAGAGAAGGTACGAGTTGTCAAGGCAAGAGCAGCGAACCTGGCGTCAGGTGCCACGAGCTGTTCCCAGCTTTGCCACTCACTGGTTATGTGACCTTAAGCAAAGTCACTTTGGGAGGAAAGGACTTAGCATTGATTCTGCACCTAGTATGTGCCGGTCACAGGGCGATGGGCCTAGAATACATTCGATCATTAAATCTTGACTCCATCACCGCAAGGAAGTGTGATGACCTCCATTTTACAGATTAGAAATCGAGGCCCCGAAGATTTATCTGGCTTGCTCAAGTTTAACACAGCGAGGTTGGATCGAACTAGTTAGAGCCCCAGTTTCTACATCTGTAACAAAAAAGAATTACATTATATGTCCCCCTTGAGGTCTCTTTAATTCTAGGAGTGCCCGAAAGGACACATCCACACACCCATGCCCTTAGCCAGGGAGTCCTCATATTAAGTTTAAGGGTCAAGAGAAAGAAAGCTGAAAGTTACACATTTCAAGTCCAGAGCTGAGCACTTCTGCAATCAGGGGATAGATAGTCAGAGCCTCAGGGATGAAGTCATTTCCTTAGAGACTCGGGGTCCTATAAATACCATAAATACAGTTGCTCCAGGACCACGCTGCCTGGGATGGGGGGATGGATCCTGTCCGCCACTCTCCCAGGGGACCACTGTCTGGCGTGTGCTCACCCTTCCTCAGATCACAGAGGCCGCAGGGGTGCACGCGCGCCGGTGGGGGGCCCCGAGAAGCCCGTCGGTACATGTGCTGCTTACCTGCCGCCGCTGGGCTTGGCCGAGTACTTATTTCCCCGGTGGTTTGGTTTGGGCTGGAATTGGCCCTGATGCAGCAAGGACAGCAGCTGGGAGATTTGCTGCAAGACAGGAAAAATCTGTTGACTCCACACAATTCCGACCCAGCACACTTCCTTGCCGGATGTTTCCCTCAATGCCGGCGCTTTCTTTTTATAGTCTTTCCTCCAGCTTCAGATGTTTGTGTGATCAGATGGGGGATGGTGACCAGTGACGGAGGCAGGGACCCGTGCAGGCGGGTTCCTTGTTTTGTCCTGTCACTGCAGGACCTGGGTGTCTGAGGGGGAGAATGGGGACCCCCTGGGCTCATCCCCTCGTTCTCATTCTCAGCGACCTGCTCCCGCTGGAATCTCTGGGCTGGGGGTGAAAAAGGCATTTCCTGACCAGAAATTTGTTATTACTTTGATAAGGATTATCTGAAGGTGTTATTTCCATGCCTTCAGCAGGATTCAAACACTCAGCCATTTTTGGGGGGGGAGGCCAATGCAAGACTCTGCTGTAGAGAAAGCAAAAGGTATCATTCATTCATTCAAGAAGAGTAAGAATGAGAACAGAAGGCTCTGCGGGCCGAAAGGCCAGGGGAGATGGTAGAGGTTCAGAAAGGCTGGACAATGAGGCAGGGGGTGAGCGAGATGGAAGCGCCAGACCCTGCAGGGCCTTGTGAAGGAGAAGGCAACAGATCAAGTCTTGGGAGGCTGAGTTCTAGTTCAAGGTCATTCCTAGTATGTGTAATGTTAGGCAGGTTTTTAGACAAAACTCAGACCTCAGTTCCCTCGTTTCGAAGTTGGAGCTGGAAATACCCATCCAGCCTTCTTCACCAGGTTGTCAGGATTAATATGGGCGTTTGAAACTTTTAAATGCTCAGAGAATGTGAGGATTAAGGGTTGTTACTCCTAGAAACACTGCCTCTGGCTCCTGGGCGTACCCCCACTTTTCCCTGAGAAGGCCCATTTGGTGTCACTGTGTCTTGGGTGAGTCAGGGTCCAGTTGCCTGCCTCAGGGCAGATCCCACCTCCCTGCCCAGGCCTGGAAGCCCTCCTAAGGCCCCTGCCACTCTTCCAAGTGTTAGCTGAGGTTTCAGGGACAGTCCCTGACTGCCACAGCCGAAACACAGTGCTGTCATTCAGAATCACTTCACTGTTAGGGCATAGACTCTGGAATTAGTCAGACTTGGATTCAAATCCTAATCTGCCCCTGTTCCAGTTCCATCCAGATGGCCTTGAGAATCAAAGCATTTTGAGTCTTGGTCTCAGCAGTCAAAAGGGAGTAATAACAAGGCCCAGGTGGTTGTAGTTCTAAGGATTACATGAGTGAAGATCTATAATTCATTTATTTACTTTTATTGTAAAAGTAATCTCTCTATTCAACATGGGGCTCGAACCCACGACCCCAAGATCAAGAGTCGCATGCTCCACCAACTGAGCCAGCCAGGCGCCCGCTCATAGATCTTATGACAGTTTTTAACAGTAGGGGCGGTGTATAATCTCATTTAATTCTTACAATAACCCTAGAGATGAGATACCACTACACCCATTTTGCAGATGTGGAATGTGAGGGTCACAGGGGCTACCTAGCAGTTAGGGGCTAGGCTACAATTTGATCCCAGATCTGACTCTGCTATGGCACTGGGCTGCTGGAAAGACCTGAGCATCAAGCAAACTGCCTCTTACCCTCAAGATGATCCCAGTTGGGTACTCTTCTTTCCTGCACCCCAGTGGGTTCAACCACAGTGCTTGCTCTCTGCTATCTCTGTTCAACAACTCGCACAGTGTTAGGCTCAAAAAGCTCCCCCAGTAAGCATTTGACAAATGAATGAATGAATGAATGAATGAATGAATGAATGAATGAATGAATGAATGAATGAGTGAGTGGCTCTGGGCCACCTCTGGGGCCACATAGGTCCCAGGGCAAGACTCCTAAGAGATGAGCTGGGCTCTCTCCAGGTGGCTTCCTGGGGAGGGTGTAGGGGAAGGAAGCTGTGTCCTTCTCCACAGGAAACCTGGGCCAATGGCCCGGCCAAACCAAAGTGTGCCTTCAGTGAGCAGCCTGGCACAGAGAAAGTTATCTGAAGTGGAGAGGAACAGATATGGGTGTGGGATAAGGCACAGTCTCTGCAAAAGATTTCCCAATTTTGTCTCGCAAATCCCTGGTCGCTAGCTACTTTTCCTTCATTATCCTGTTTGATCCTCAACCCCTGGGAGGTAGACACAGGGTGAGTTTGACATCATAATTGCCGTTTAATAGATGAGGAAAAGGAGGCTCTGATGTTGACAGACTTGCCCGAGGTTGCCCAGCTACGAAGTGGCTCTGCTGAATTTTAAACCCAGATGTGCCGACGCCCAAGTTCTGAGATCGTCTTCGTTGCCCCGTTCTGTAGGCCTAGCCAGCAAGGTCTAGTCTTAGGCCTGTCAAATGCAGCCTCCGAGCCCAGGGGCAATGATGCCCAGGGTGGCGTGCTTCATGGGGAGGCTGCCCAGATAAGAAGAGATGAAGAACTTTTGCAGAGATAATCGTAACCGTTTGCTGAGTGCTGACTACGTGCCAGACATTATTCTAGGCTTTAAGTGCACTCATTTCATGTTCAAGCAAATTTAGGAGATGGGTACAATTAACATAGACATCTTCAACAGAGAAGCTGAGTAGTGTTCCTTTGGTTCTCAGCTAAGAAGAGGTGGAGCCAGGATTTGAACCCAGGCAGCCTTAACCCAAAGCATGTATTCTTAAGCGTGCCTTTTGCTGTGTCTTATAAAAACCCTAAGTAAGTGCTTTTATGAGAACTAACCAAGTCCTCAGGACAACTCTGCAAGGCAGATGCTCTTACCATCATCTCTGCTTTACAGATAGGGAAACAAAGACTCAGAGATAGCAAGTAAGTTGCCCAGGATCACACAGCTAAATTCTGTTGACCTCAGAGCTGGGCTCTGACCCACTGCCTCCAGTGTACCATAAAGTCCCTAGTGAGCCCAAGGAACCAATGTGATGAATGTGAGGGTAACGGGGTGATGTGGTGGTCCAATGGTGACCCCAGAGCGAGCCGCCCACACCCGAGGTACCTGAACAGGAGGAGAATCCATCGTGAGTTCCTCTACAGGGTTCCGCTCCGCAAAGGCAGCCACAGAGAGCCGGACCAGGCTCCGCAGGATCTGACGGGGCCCCGACTCTTTCTCAGGGGTCACTTTGCCATTGAGATTCCGCTGCCGCCTCAGGGTTGCAGAGGAGGCAGGCGGACTCAGTGGAGCCTCCTCACTCCCTGTATCTCCTGGCAGCCTCCCTGCGGGGCTGCCCATGGCCTTCAGGGGCCTCGCGCGTGGCTGGCCCATCACAGGCTGGGACTCAGGAATGTTCAGGTTCTCCCTGGAGGCGTTCCTCTGCCTGGGATGGTTGAAAAGGAGGTTGACAGTGTCCTGCAGCACCTCTCGGCTCTCAGCGAGGGCTCCCTGGTTGCCTTGGTTACGCAGGGTCCTGTACAGGGTTGGAGTGAGGTGAAAGGGGGCCTGCAGGCAGGGGTCCCAGCCTGCTTCCATCATCCCTTCGTTGCCTGTGTCCTTGTGGGGTTGCCCAACTTCACCGGGCTCATCCACCTGACCCCTGAGCACGGGCACGAGGTGGATGTCTGTCTTCTGAATGTGTTTCTGGGGCCTCTTGGGCTGGTGGCGATAGGTAGACTCTGCCTCCCGACAGTTGTACGCCCTATTGTCCTTTTTCTCTGTCCGGCAGATGGACATGATCAGAGCCAAGACCAACCCAAAGATGGCCAGCAGTACCACCAGGCAAATCACCGTCAGCACCGATGTGCTCAGGGTCCCAGGCTCACGGGTCCTGTCCCTCAAGTGGTCCACACTGGTGACAAACGAGACCCTCAACAGGGCTCGGGTCTGCAAGGAGGGGCTGCCACCGTCTTCTACCACTATCTCCAGCTCCCACTCGCTCCCAATGAGACTGCTGGCATTGGTGATGTTGATGAACAACTGCCCCAGGTGGGGGTCGAGGACAAAGAGACGGGCTTCATTCCCATTCCTAATGCTGTAGAGGAGCTCTCCATTTGCGCCTGAGTCTGCATCTCTTGCTACAATGGTTGTCAAAAGGAACGGCCGGGAACTGTGGGTTGTCTGAGGTGTTGTATCAGCACTCACTGGACCCAAGCCATTAGGAGTTTCGATGGGCACCAGAAGGTGGCCTGTGGAGGCATTTACAAGCATTGAGAGGCTGGCTTTTCCATCAATGAGGATAGGATGAATCACCTCTGGGGCATTATCATTGACATCCAAGAGGCTGACCCACACGGAGACGCTGGATGCAAGTTGAGGCTGCCCCCTGTCTTCTGCGATCACACGGAACTCAAAACCAGCCATCTGTTCATAGTCCAGTGACCTCCGAGCAGTGACCTCTCCTGTGTCTGAGTCGATAGCTACCAAGTGAGAAACTGGGGATTCCTGGATACGGTATGAGATTTTTCCATTAATCCCTAAGTCTGCGTCATGAGCCTTGATGGTAATGAGGTGAAGGGAAGGTAGGTTGTTCTCCCGAGTAGAGACCTCATACCTGCTCTTCTCGAACACGGGTGCATTGTCATTGGCGTCGCTGATGTGAATGCTGAGCTCTGTCCTGGCTGATAAAGGTTGGGGTCCTTGGTCTTGAGCCAGCAGAGTGAGGGTATATTTGGGCCACTGCTCTCTGTCCAGTGTGGTGTTGGTTAGTAGCATGTATGTGTTGCCATTGGTCCTTTTCAGTCTGAAGTGGCCCAGTTCTTGGCTCAGCCAACAGTGGACCCGACCATTATTTCCTGAGTCCAAGTCATTTGCCATGACAAGAGCAATGAAACTATCCTTTGGAAGAGCTTCTGACACCAGCGATGGCTGGGAGGCCCAGGTAACGTGGATGCTTGGGGCATTGTCATTGACGTCCAGAACCTTGATGAGTACCTTGCAATGGGCTGGGATGGGATTGGGACCCAAGTCCCTTGCCTGGACATCCACCTCATAGGCAGGATTCTTCTCGTAATCTAGGGGTTGACGCAGAATCACCCGGCCCGTCTTTGCATCGATACTGAAGGTGTCCAGCACCTCTGGAGGTACATGCTTACTGAGGAAGAACTCCACCTCCCCGTTGGGGCCTTGATCAGGGTCTGTGGCCGTCAAGTTGATGAGGAGAGTACCAGGGGCCGCATCTTCTTGGATTTCCAGTGCCAGCGAGCTCTCGGCAAACACAGGACTGTTGTCATTGGAGTCCAGGACATTGACCTTGACCAAGCTGGTGCCTGACTTGGGGGGGTTCCCACTGTCATAGGCAGTTAGCACCAGGTCAAAAAACGAGTGGATTTCCCGGTCTAGCTCCTTCACTACCACGAGTTCCGCGTGTTTGGTCTCGTCAGGCCCCACAATGACATCCAGGGCAAAGTGCTCGCTGGGAGACAGCGTGTAGGAGTCCAGGGTGTTGGGGCCGGTGTCTGGGTCGAGAGCTCTGTCCAAGGGGATCCGGGTGCGCAGAGAGGCACTCTCCGAGATTTCCAGCTCCTGCTCGCCTTTGGGAAACTGCGGCTCATGGTCATTGATGTCCAGCACCTGGATCTCCACGTGGATCAGAGCCAAATCCCCCGTGGCAAGCACGTCAAAGGAAACCAAGCAGGGATCCTGCTGCCGGCAAAGCTGCTCTCGGTCCAGCCTCCTCCCTGTGCTCAGCAGGCCGTCCTCAGGATCCACCAGGATGGGGACCGCCTGAGGCAGCTGCAAGACCTGGAAGGCAGTCCCCGTTTGCCCATGCCTCTCCTCCCAACCCAGTTCCCGGGACAGCTTGCCTATCACTGTGCCAGACGGCACTTCTTCCGACACTTGGTATCTCACAGTGAGAGTGGCCACCTCCTGACAATCCCCTGGAAGGAGCAAGTAGCCACCTGGCCCCAAAAGCCCCGGCAGAAGAAGCAGAAGTCGTATCATGCTTACCGCCAGAGTGGGCTAGACTCAGAAACCACTAGAGTTCTTCAAAGGGTAGGCAAGTCCTCCAGTGTCTCCTGGGGGGCTTGATTAGCCCCGTTCTCCTGCCCCCGGGCCTGCTGTCGCAGCCTCGTCCCATGATTAGATGATGATAAAAGTAGCAGGATTCCCAGGCAAGGCCATCTTCATCTGAAGAGCTCTCAGCGGTCCAGGCACCGATGAAGTGAAATTGCTAAGGGAGACCCTGCACAGGGGCACCCGTTGGTCCCCTTCAGTAAATGATAGAAAGAGTCGGTCCAAGAGGGACTTGACCCAGTAAAGCAGGATGTGGGGATCTGACTTCCAAACAGTTGCTGGGCCGGGGAAACGGAGAAGCAGCTTTTTCCTATGGAAACCCCACCTACAGGAAAAGGGAGGGCTGTAAGTTTCAATGCCAATTAGAGAAAGAGTGTTTCCCCCACTGACGAGCGGCCTGTGGCTGAGAAGGATGGGGGTCCCAGGACAGGCCGATGGGAAGGCGCTGTCCACGCAAGGCAGCCGCGGAGGCAAAGGTTGCTGTGCAAACAAGTGGGCAGAAGGCCTGAGCCCCCGCCTGCCCCTGAACCCTGCCAGGCCATGTCATGCGCCCTGTGTCTCTCTTTTCCTCAGCTCTCTCTTTCCCTCATATCCCCATTTATTCCTCTCCTATTCGGTCTTTTCCTTACACTCATCTACCTTGAAGTCTTGGCTCTGCCCAGATCACCCATTTTTGTCTCTTGGGAAGCAACTGTGATTAAGAGAGTGACTGTCAGAGCCAGACTGCCTAGGTTCAAGTCCCAACTCTGCGATTTACCAGCTGGGCCATGAGGAACAAGTCTCTTAACCTCTCTGGACCTCCTCCACTTCTTCTTTAAAGTGTGTATGAGAAGAACAGTAGCAGTCACAGCAGGAAATTGGGAAGACGAAATGAAATGATGCGTGAAGGGCCGAGTCCTGGCTCAGAGCCACAAGCGATGAAGTTTTGTGAGCAGCGGGTGTTGAGTACTGTCACTGGTCCCACCTTGTAGCTCTGGCTCTCGCCCTGGCCCTGGGGCAGTCCCTGCCCACACAAACCCAGGAGGGTGCCCATGGCCTTGGCTCCTGAAGTGCAAGAATCTCCCTGACCTGACCACGTGGCTTCCGCCCCCTTCCCTTCCTGCGCCCCAGCCTGGAGGCCCATTGTTTTCTGCATCTGGTCCTGCCTGAGTCCCTGTCTGGGGGAATCCCCGGCCTCCTGCTCCCCTGCCTCGGAGAGCTTTATACGTTCCCTCTCCCACGCCTTCCTCTCCTTATCCCTCCCTTCCCCTGATTCTTCTCTCCCCACTCCTGTTTATGATGGAGTCTCATGAACAGTATTCCTCCCCGCCCCCAACACTCACAAGGATGTGCCCTTCCCCCATTCGCCTCCTCGTCGCCGCCGCCCCCGACACCCTCCTGGTCTTATACCCTGCCTCGGGCTTTGTCTAGAGGTTTGTACAGCATTTGAAGTGATGGGAATTTAAGGCCACCTTCCTTTAGGTGGGTGTTTGCAGCTGAGTCCTTGAAGCTGGAGGTGCCCATTGGGACACAGGGGACCCTCATCAAGGCTTGTTGACCCGTAGGACAGGAGCAGCTGAGGGAGCTCCATGGCCTTAGAGCCAACTATGCTCCTGCCTTCCCTTCATCTTTTCTTTCCCACGCCCTGTCCGTGTTCCACTCCCAGAGGTTTCCTGTCTGTGTCACTTTTTGCACCACACGCAGCAAGGGCCTGAATCCATGGGGCCACCGCCTACAGTGTGGCCCTAGAGACAGAACACTCATAGGCTTGGAGACCTCGTAAAAGTCACTTAACCTCTCTGGGCCTCAGTTTCCTTCTCTGTAGAATGTAGCCGTCACGCACCTAACGAGGTTGTGGGAAGGATCCAACAAGATGATAGCTATAAGGGCACAGGGAAGACACTCATTGGGACTGTTATTGCAGCTGGTGTTATTTTCCAGGTTTTCTGCCTCTGACGCAAATGGTGAAGATGGCCTTGCATTTGTCCCTTCACTGTCTTCTCTGCCTCCTTGGCCGGGAAAGCTCACTTTCCAGGGCTTCCTCAGCTCAGGCTTAGGCCATGCTGCCTGTGCATCGGGGGAGAGCCAGCACAGGCCCCATGTTCAGAAACGTGCCCTGTGCTCACGGCCCCTGGGCGCTAGCCTGGGTGGTGACCTCCCCTCTTGGCCGTCATTTGCCCTATCACGTGCAAGGCATCTAGGAAGACAAAGCGAACCACGAAGGGCTTGCAGTCTAAGGAGGGTGTGGGGAAAAGGAAAGAAGTGGGTTCCGTGGCTCTGCACTCGGGCCTGGGGGTCAGGGGAGATTCCCTCACGGAGGGCGCGGGGCCAAATCCTGAAGACCTGGAGGAGTTAGCCAGAGGAGGGTGGGTGAGCGAGAGAGAGACAAAATATGCAGGGGGAACTGAGTGGACAAAGGCCGGAGGTGAGTGAGCTGGCTCCTTATAGTACCTCAGGAGGGCCCGCGTGAAGAAAGAGGAGGAGGAAGGTGGTCTGGGGAGGGTAGAAGGGGCTGCCGGCTCCTGGAGGGTCTGAGGTCCCATGCTAAGAATTTGGACCTTGTCCCGAAGGCCACAGGGGAGCTTTTGAATGGGTCTGAGAAGGATGATGAGGACAGTAGCTATAGGCCAGGCCTTGCCGGGGGCTCTACCTACATCCTTCTGTGCCACACTCATACGAGGGCCATGGCGGTAAAGAAGCTGAGCACAGAGGGTTAGCTGACTTGCCCCAGATCGCGTGGATTGGACCTCCAGAAAGCCCCTTGGGCTGCGCCCTTGGACTGGAAGAAAACAGGAGGAGGAGGGGGAGGGCTGTTGGGAGTAATGCAGGGGAGCTTCGATGCAGAACACTCTGGTGCCGAGAACGTTTCCAGAATGCCATCTGGTGGCCAAAGGCAGAGAAAAAGGTAAAGAGGCAGAGAGGTGGGTGGCCAGAGTTCAGAACATCGTAGCTCTAGACCTGCGCTAGATCCGCGCGGCATGGAACACAAGGTAAGGAGCTTCCCCACGAAGATAATTGCTTCCTTTGAGGAGAAATCTAATGATACCCGAGGCCCACCGAAGGAATTATGGGTTTCATGATGTTACCTGTGTTAACATCTCTATTCTTGAAGGGACACTGTTATATCTATGCTCTGTGTGTATGTGTTGCCTCGGCTGTACCATGGATGCAAAAAGTGGTCTCATGGGTCACGAGAAAGCTTGAATTTAGATTTCGCAGATGGTTCTTATGGTGGTTGTGTGTTTTATTCGCAATGGGGGCACAAAGCTGAGACAACCCTGTAAGAATCCAAAGCCAGCAAAAGAGGCATCAGACTTTTGGAACGCGATCATCTCCGGGAATGAGATCCCCACTTAGTGGTTTTCTCTCCTCCTTTCTGGCTGCGGGGATCAGTGGTTCTCCAGCAGCTACGTGTCAAGAGGTGAATGGAGTTTGTCTGGAGAGCCCTCATCACTCTGAGTTTTGAAAATTGGTCTGAAGTCATACAAGTACTCCGAAGTAGGTTTGCGAAAGCTAAGGATGGCCTCCCTCAAGTCCGAAATATTTTTTTTTAAAGAGGGCGGCATCGAGGCTGGCGTTTGAAAGTCTTGCTCACCACCAACTTTGAGGTCCTTCACACTTGGGCCCTTGGCTATGGGGAGGGGTTGGGGGACGAAGTAGGTGAGGTGGGGTTGGGATTTTTTTTCAAAACACCGGGCGTCCTAGGAAACTTGAGAAGTCAGACCAGCGAGATGGGACTCTGACCCTTGGGGAACCCCCAGCTCAGCTGGCTAAAGGCTAGGATCCTGCTCCACACTCGGAAAGTGCTGCTTGGCTGGCTTCCCACCCTCAGGGCTCCTTGTGAACCTGCCCAGCAGCTGCCACAGTCACCATCACAAGGACACTTGGTGAAGCTCACAAGCTTTGTCCTCCTCGGGATCATTCCTGTTGGGAGGGTGACAGGACCACCCAAGGTCAGCCTCTTTCTTTTAGCGAGACCTTGCTGAAACTAGAGCCAGTCTGGCCAGAAAGACTCAGGTAGATGTTCTGAGTCTCCCGCTCCTGACGTGGCACTTCGTGGTCTTGGTTGGGACAGATGACAGATGTCCACTCCCACGCAATGGCACCTCTTTCTGGGCCCGGTGCAGAAAGAAAGATGTACTTTATAGGGGAGAATTTGCCAAGAAATAGAACCTTTCAAGGAATGAAAAGGCTTCGTGTCTTGGTTGTCTTAGTTGAGAGTGGTAGCCCTCAAAAGGGGCCAGATGTCTGAATCGCTTTTCTGAATACCAGAGACAGGGCAGGAAAATTCAAACTTTTCTCCTTTCCACCCTGCCAAAGAGACTTTTTTTTTTTTTAAATGTTTATTTATTTTTGAGACAGAGAGAGACAGAGCATGAGTGGAGGAGGGTCAGAGAGAGAGGGAGACACAGAATGTGAAGCAGGCTCCAGGCTCTGAGCTGACAGCACAGAGCCCGACGCGGGGCTCGAAGTCACGGACCGTGAGATCATGACCCGAGCCGAAGTCGGGCGCTCAACCGACTGAGCCACGCAGGTGCCCCCAAAGAGAATTTTATAACCGCCAGCTCCATTCCCTCTACCTCCCTTCAAAAAATCTTCACCTTTCATTTGGGACAGAGTTGGGAAAGTTGACTGGAACTTTTTTTTCTGGAAAGAGAGGCCTAACTGATTTACATAATAAAAGGAAAATAGGAGAGGGGGGGTTGATGAAGGCTGAGGAAATGACAGAGGGGGGACTGTGAAAGAAGGTAATAACTCGTCCATGAGGACTTGTGAATGAATTGCTGTAAACCATGGAGCTCCTTCATGATTTTCGAGAAAAATGCAAGGAAAGACTTAAGTTGAATAAAATTTATTAGCTTTAGTAACCACAGCTGGAGAACATAAATTCTGAGTTGATAAGGGTTACACATGTTTTGTCTCTCTCTCCCAACCTCAGAGGGAAAGTGGGCCACTTCTAGCCTCTAGATTTTCATTCCGATATCCAAGTCACTCTGACATGCACTCCGTCTCCTCCCCAATCTCGTTGAGAACGACTGATTTAGGACGACTTACAAGCTCTAGCAACTTTGTAGAGCCAAATTCTACGGGCATCAGGCCTTTCTTACTGAGCCTCCTCCTGGTCCGTGACTCTCTCCCGGTGCCCGTGTCAGGACTCCGCAGAAGCTCTGTGCGCGGCTGGCTCTCTCCCCATATTTCCGCAGACTCTTCTGTGTGCTTCTTTGATTCTGTCCTGGGTTTTCCTTCCTTCTGACTCCCAGGCGCGGGCGTGTCCCCAGATACCGTCCTCAGCCTTCTCTTCATGGGGTTCTTAGCCCAGAAACAGGTAGTCAGATTTAAAAAATAAAAATACGAGGTGCGCAGATAAATTCGAATTTTAGATAAACGATAACAATGTTTTTAGTGTATTTTTACCTGGCAATCCTACTCAGAAGTAAAATAGTCTCAACACAAGTTTCTCTTCTATTTTTCTATGTTCTCTCCTCCTCTTCCTCCTCCTCCTTCTTCATTCCCTTCTTTTTCCTCTTCGCCTTCCTCTTCCTTCCCCTTCCCCTGCTTTTTGCCTTCTCCTTCTTCTTTAGAATTGTGAGTTACACGGTGAATTTGAAAATCTATCAGTGAACACAAAAATCAAACATATTGACTTGGAAGCTTCGTCTGTGCATGAATATTCAGAAGCTGACAGTGTTGATTGGCCTTGTTATGTATTCAGCATTTCCGGGTGACGCCAGTATCGAACTGTTCTCGCGCTGACAGAACCACCCCGGGGGAAGCCTGGATCACACTCATTCATTAGCTTCTTCGGTCATCCAGTCACTCATTTATTTGGTGGAATTCAGCCTGTTCCTCTCTATTCACAAGGTCGATTTTTCTGGCAAGGGAAGTAGCTGAAGTGGGCCCACAGTTTCCCTTCCTCTAAACCATCGGTTTGGTTTTCTGTCTTCACACGGAATCTAATCAACCTAATTCTTGCCTTGCTTCAGAAAGGTTCTTGCAGGAAGGAAAATGAGTCTTCCCATCGTTACATAAATTCTCATGGGGCTTCCCTTTATAAGTTTATGACAGCCAGGAGTCGAGCCTGGAGCTCCAAGAGAAGCAGCCACACACTGATTTATGATGGCAGCTGCTGCTAAATCTCACCCCCTTTCCTTCTTGCAGAGCCTTGTTACCTTGGGGTCACAAAACCCTTTTCACTGTTATTCAGGGGAATAATAATAAAATGCCAGGTTGCAAGTATAAACATGATCATTCTGTGCCTATTATCGTAAATCAAATTTTACCTTGCGTCAGAAGCACAGAAAACATTTTATACCGCCAGCCACCTCAAGCCTTTTCAGGAGTCTATTTTTATATAATCCTGGGATGGCCTGAGGTATTGTATGAGCTGCCCCAACCTAAGAGGCTGGTCACGCAGGTGATCTGGCTGTTCCTCCTTACACACCCAACTGACCATTTCCCCCGAGTGAAGTGTTAACTTGATCTAAGCGTAGCCCTGGGGCTAATGATGTGGGCTCAGGGCTCCAGTTGCCTGGGTTCAAAGCCCCATTCCATAATAAACCATGTGTGTGACAGTGAAAAGTCCCTTGACTTCTCTGTTATCAGTTTCCTTAGCTTTAAGATAGGAACGATCATTGGTGATAGGGCCAGCATCTACTAGGCTTGGGGACAGGTGATGGAGGGGAGTCTCTGTTTCCCTGTGTATTCTCATTTTCACCTATTATTATGTCATGAAATCTAATCTTGATTTCCTTAGGGGTTTTCCTTTTCATTCTAATGGCAAGAACTATTTTGCCCTCTCTGCATTTCTGCTATGACAAACCCGATTCTTTGACAGGCTACAGGAGAGTGTCGGACTGGTGAGGAACTGGAAGTAATCTGATCTGTCACCACTGTTTGACGTTGGTCAAATCGCTTCACCCATTAGTGGCCCAAATTTCCTCATCTGTAAAATGAGGAGACAAGATTGCCTCAGTTATGGAGTCCTGGGTATTTAAATGAGATAACGCATGTAAAGTGCTTAGCACAGTAGAGGGTTGGGCACATGTGGAAAGCTCGATTATTTGCTTATTTCTTTATTTTTTATCTTATTTTAGAGAGAGAGAGAGAGAGCACGAGTGGGGAAGAGGGGCAGAGGGAGAGAGAGAGAGAATCTTAAGCAGGTTCTACACTCACTGTGGAGCCCAATGTGGGGCTCCATCCCACAACCCTGGAATCAAGAACTGAGCCAAAATCAAGAGTCAGACACTCAAACCAATGAGCCACCCAGGCGCCCCTGGAGAAAACTCAATCTGAAAAATGATAAGGGCCATGAAACCAAAGATACAAAAGACTTATGGAGTCTAAAACCAAATTTTTTTACAACACTCTCTTTATCCAATCCTGACCTCAAAACTGGACTCTAAACATTTGTCCAAATTATTAACACTGTTTTGAAATTCTCTCTTCTGTTCCCTCCATCCTGTGACTTCTGACATGAGGTCATGACATGATGTCATAATTCACCTCCTGCTCTGATTTGTGAGAATTTCCCGAACTGGTTCTTAGGCTCCCTCATCTTTTGCATCTGGCAGGTCTCTGACAGGATTCACGGCCTCACCTGTGGGCACAGTGAGGTAGGGTGGTCACATGTTTTGCTTTTGGTTTTATTTCCTTTGGCTAAACATGAATAATGATATTAGCGAATGGCTTTAGAGGAGCTTCTGTCTTTACGTCTTTAAGGAGTATGTTTCTTCCTGGTTTGGCAATCTCTTGCAGGGGTTAGTTAGGCTTCTGGCCTATGACACTATGGAAAATTAAGAGTGATTGCATCTCACAAGTCTCCCTTCTGTGGCAGTCAGGGAAACCCCTCCAAAGCCTTGATTTACTCACTTGGTTTTTTTCTCCTGGGAGCAGGGCCAGTTGCATAATCTGTGGAGCCCAGTGCAAAATGAAAATGGAGAGCTTCTTGTTAAAAAAAATTAGGAATTTCAAGACGGCCATAGGAGAGCATTAGACCAAGAGCAGGGCCCTTGTAAGCCTTAGGCCTTCCTGAGAACCAGGCCCTGTGGGAGTTCACAGGTGGCTGGCCCCTGAAGCCAATCCTGCCTGGGGGACACTGGTGGTAAAGGCTTTTAGAATCCTGTAGGTTTGCATTGGAGGACTCCCCTCGCAAGTTGCATTTCTTGGGGGAGAAGTATATGATAAAGAGAACACAGGAGCTTATTAGATCATTAGAGCACATTAGTTTGATGGTTTCCAAGAACTGGAGCCAACGTTTCGGCATCTCACTTAAGTGCTGAGAACAGTGTTTTGCACCTAAAACTTTCTTATTGAGATACAAATCACGTGTCATAAAATTCACCCTTTAAAAGTGTACAGTCCAGTGGTGTTTAGTGGATTCACAACACCGTGCAGTCTTCACCACTAAGCCCACAGTATTTTCATCCCCCAAAAGTAACCTCATGCCCCTTAACAGTCACTTCCTATGCACTCCTGCCTCAGCCCCCGGGCAGCTGCCAATCTGCTTTCTGTCCCTGCGGATTTTCTGTCTCTTGACATTTCATGTAACTAGAATTGTACAATTTGTGGCCTTTGATGTCCGACTTCTTTCATCTCAGCATAATGGTTTTAAAGTTCATCCATGTTGTAGCATTTATCAGTACTTCATTCCTTTTTATGGCAGAATAATATTTCATTGTATGGATATACCACATTTTGTTTATCGGCGTATCCAAGAATGGACATTTGACTTGTTTCTACCTTTTGGCTCTTGTGATTAGTGCTGTGACAGTGAACATTTAGGTAGAGTATACACAGAAAAATAGATACAAATGTAGGTACAAACTTGTACATTTGTGCAAGTTTTTGTGCGAACATAGGTTTTCAATTCTCTTGGGTATCCACCTAGGAGTAGAATTGCTGGGTCTTATTGTAACTCTATGTTTAACTTTTATTTTTTTATTTTTTTTAATGTTTATTTATTTTTGGGAGACATAGAGACAGAGTGTGAGCAGGAGAAGGGCAGAGAGAGACAGGGAGATATAGAATCCCAAGCAAGCTCCAGGCTCTGAGCCGGCAGCACAGAGCCCGACGTGGGGCTTGAACTCGTGAACTGTGAGATCACGACCTGAGCTGAAGTCAGCTGCTTAACCGACTGAGCCACCCAGGCGCCCCTATGTTTAACTTTTTGAGAAAGGGTCAAACTATTTTCCGGGCAGCTACATCATTTTGCGTTCCCAGCAGTGTATGGGGGTTCTAATTTCTCACAGCCTCACCGATGATACTTGCTATTATCTGTCTTCTTATTATAGCCATCCTAGTGAGTGTGAAGTGGTTTCTCACTGTGGTTTTGATTTGCATTTCCTTGATGACTAATGATGTTGAGGATCTTTTCATGTGCTTCCTAACCATTCGTACATCTTCTTTGGTGAGATGTCTATTCAGACCCTTTGCCTATGCTATAAATTGGGCAAAACTTGAAAACGTTTAAAACTGGGTTATTTGCCTTTTGTATTATTGAGTTACAGAAGTTCTTTATATATGCTGAACATTAGAGCATTGATATGCAAGTATTTATTCCTGTTCTGTACGTGGTCTTTTTACTTTGTCGATAGTGTACTTGAAGCACAAAAGGTTTTAAGTGTGTTGAGTCCGATTTATCCATTTTTTCTTTTGTTTCTTGTGTTCTTGGTGTCATATCGAGAAACTATTGCCTCATCCAAGTTTAGAAGGTTTACTCTCACAGTTTCTTGTAAGAGTTTTACAGTTTTAGCTGTTACATTTAGGTCTTTGATCCACTTGGAGTTACTTACATATGGTGTGAGGTAGAGGGCATGTGATTTTAATTCCCACTCAGTTTCTCAATAATCATGTGTCCTTTGGTAAGTTCCTGAACCTCTCTACGTTGCAATTTCCTCATTAATAAAGTAGAGATAGCAAACAGTATCTAAAATCAGAAGGTTAACGGTGAAGATAGAGAAAACGTACACACACTTAGCAAAGTGCCTGAAGCATCCTGACTGCTCAATAAACGTGGTAGTTATTACTGTTATAGTATGAACAATGAATGAATGCTTTCAACGAGGAGGTGCCCCAAAGATGGGCAGCATTTCTGAGAAAGAAGTTTGGATGGGGAACCTTGCTTAGTCTACCTGGAGGAGCATGTTACAGGAGTGTCTGTCTTGGACACAGCACGGTCTCCCTTTCACCTCTAGAGATTGGCAAAATTTCGAATTCCAGGGCCTATCCCAGTTTCTGGTGACAGAAACTGCATTTCTCCGGAGGCAAACTTAAATACACCAAGCGAGGCGCAGAGGGTGGTGACGGCGACGATCCCACAGGCAGCTCCGCCTTTGGCCTTCAGGGGGCGGCCGAGGGACCCGGGCGGTCACGGCGGCTGCGCAAAGCCCTCCCCTCGCCGGGCCGCCTCAGCCGGATCCGCCCGACTCAGCTGACAGCACCAAACACGGAAGAGGCGGTGCCGAGCGCAGGTTGAGCTGGGCGTTTCCAGGCCTGGGCGCCGGTGGCGGTGAGGGGACCAGGGCTAGGGCGGAGGGCGGAACTTTCGGGCCCGGCGCGACGGGGTGGCCGGACGGTACGGTGTGGACCGCGGTCCGGGCGCGCGAGGCAGAGAAGAGCGGCCGGGCCGGGACTGCTCAGTGGGCCTGAGTCCCCCAAGCCCGGGACAGGGCGTCCCCAGCCCGGCCCGGCTAAGAGCCCAACCCCCCTCCCCCCCCCACCCACCCGGGACGCTCAGAGGAGGAAGGGGAAGGTGTCCAGGCCCTGTTTGTTCGGGACACTTGGGGCCGGCTCACACCTCACACGTTCATACAGCGTCCTCTCTGTCGGAGCGCTGGGGCAGGTAGCGAGGCTGGGGCCTGCCCCGGGGTTGTAGGTGAGTCGTACCAACAACGACTCAGCACCCCGGGCGGTGAGCGATGGGGACACCCTCGGCGTCGTGCTGATTCCGGAGCCTGGGCTGACCCCCTACAGTTTGCACCGTGTGGCCTGGGAGAATGAGTAGATTTTCCCAGGCCGAAGGGAAACCCGGCGGAGGAGGGCTTCCCTCGCTGGGGTAGCGGTTTCCCGTTTGTCGAGACTGATATTCAACTTAATATTTTTCTGATGGCGCGGGGTTTAGTCTCGTTCCTGAGTTACAGATGAAGAAACAGTGATCTGAACCCAGACTTAGTTACATATTAGCTGTGTGACCTTGGGCCAGAAAGGGACTTAAACTGTCATTTTTCTCATCTTTGTAATGCAAATAGAGGACTTGGTTCTTGGGGCTGAGGGATTCTGCCAGGAGTTAATGCTTTTAAAGTGCTTAGCACAATGCCCGACACACGGTAAGAACTCACTGTTACTTTTCTTGGTGTTGTGAGTCCTGCTTCTAGTGGACTGTACCAAAGCAGTCACTGAGCCTTAGGATTCTGGTCCCCCTTTTCAGCACACTGCATCTCACACCAGTTCAGTGACATTTTTTTCTCCATTGTCAAACCCAAGGCATTGCTAGATGCTGAGAGCAACACAAAGAGGCAAAAGACTTGATCCTTGCCCTTCAGGAGCTAATGTAGTTTGGACGTGCGAGTTCATAAACTCCCATAATGCAGAGCGGGGTGTGATAATGTCATGGGAAAGTTTCAGTAAAAAAAGTGTGCCGGGTTTTTAAAGAAAGACAGGACATCTCATTGAAAATTTCTACATAGAATAGGGGCTCGGGACATGAGTGTTGAAGGCCGAGTGGATAGAATGAAAATGAAATGTAGGTCTGCCGTGTGAATTAAGGGACTGGGACCTGGTGGCAGCTTCAGAAGCTGGGGTCTGGCGCGGTTAGTTTGGAGGAGCTGTTGACCGGAAACACTGCCTGGAGTAGAGCTGCTTAATCCTAGCTGCACATTCGAATCACCTGAAGCGCTTGGGTAACTACTGGTGATTGCTGTAGAATATGGCCTGGGTGTTGACTTTTTAAATAAAAAAAAAAAAAAACAACTCCCCAGGTGATTCCAATGTGCAGACAAGATCGAGAAGAATAACCTAAACTCTGGATCGTTATAAAATCATCTCTTACCCCATTGACAAATGTTTAGACAGGAAGAAGCCGAAAATTGTTCGGATTAAGTAAGGTAATGTGAAAGGACCTAATATAATGTATAGTAGGCGCTCAATAAATATCACTTGATTCTCACTTTCATTCTTAGTTTACTTGGGAGTCACACATCTGAGAATCCGGTTTCAAAATTACCGTTTCATATAAGATTTTTGAATATAACTTGAGAGTGTTCTTAGGATTCTCCATTACCCATTGATGGACCACCCGCCACTTCCCTTTTCTCCCACTTGAGACGTCTGGCTTTAAAATTTTGAAAATAGGATTTGAAAGCGTGTGTTCGTGTGTACATGTGCACGCCTTTGTTTTGTTTTTAAATATCTTGCTGTCGTGCTTAAATTGACCTCATGTTGAGTGTCCCTAGCGGGATTAATTGATAGCAGGTGAGAGGAAAAGCTGGCGGGGGATAGGAAATGAAGGAATACAAGACGCCGAAGGGGAGGGGAGAAACAAAAACAAATCCAGGAAGATGTTGAGATGTTTATTGTGGGATGTAGTGTGCTCACTTCTCATATGTTGTTGGTGTTTCCGCTCAGCTCCTCCCAGGGCTGAAGGCAGTCAGATAAGGCTTCTCCCGTTGCTGGGGCCTTGCAAACTCTCCTTTAACCGCATAGGTCTGTCAGGCTGTCCTAAAGACAGTAATAGGCAGCTGTAGGTTAGGATCGACTATATGTTAGGATGCGTTTGACTTAACTGGTAATAATGGAAATTCGGAATTAAAATTTAGAGAGGGCCCTAACACCCATGTTCTGCTTTTGTTTGTTTGTTTGTTTTTTCCCCCGCAGATGGCGGGATTTCTATAGTATATCTAGTATGAGTTCCAGATCTTGGTCTTTTATCCAGCTTCAGCAGTCTTACCTCCACCTCCTGGAGAATAAACGGGATTTGCATGAATTCCACATTCTGAGTTGAAAGCCGTACTGCATTGCTGATAGCCTTTTCTTCTGATTGTTATTAACAGGTACTAACTCACCTCAACTAGAATATGTCAGTATGTTCTGTTTGGGATAGGAATGTAGCTTAAGCAGAACCATGATCATCTGCTGGGGAAAAAATTTTTTTAATGGAATCATTTTAAATAAATAAAAATTTTGAAGCATCACTTTTATAATGACCTAACTTTTCAATTGTGTACATTTCAATTAAAAAAAAAATTTTAGTCAAGAGGGGGCACATTTGCAAATCCAGTCCAATATTTTAATTGACAGAATGGTAATTTTTTGTTGTTGTTTTAATAACGTAATTTTCATAGATGCTCATTACATATTTCCCCCTTTAAGTTACCTGAAATTGTGGTGCATCTTTCAGTTGCTGTGATTAAAAAGCATCGATTTTACATTTTAATTGTAGCATATTTTCATTCTTAGTTTCACCTGAAATAATGGTAAGTTTTAAAATTATTGTGACAAAGTCTGGTAATATTTTATTTTTATTATTTTTTTAACGCTTATTTATTTTTGAGAGACATAGAGACAGAGCGTGAACAGGAGAAGGGCAGAGAGAGAGGGAGACACAGAATCTGAAGCAGGCTCCAGGGTCTGAGCTGTCAGCACAGAGCCCGACACGGGGCTCAAACTCATGAACCATGAGATCATTACCTGAGCTGAAGTCAGACACTTAACCTACTAAGCCACCCAGGCGCCTAAGTCTGGTAATATTTTAAAAGTTTAATGTTAGGGGTACCTGGTGGCTCATTCGGTTGAGCGTCTGACTCTTGATATCAGTTCAGGTCATGATCTCAGAGTTCGTGAGATCAAGATCCCTGTTGGGCTTTGTGCTGACAGTGTGGAGCTTGCTTGAGATTCTCTCTCTCCCGCCTTCTCCCTCCCTCTCCCGCCTTCTCCCTCCCTCTCCCGCCTTCTCCCTCCCTCTCCCCTTCTCTCCCCCCTCCCCTTCTCTCCCCCCTCCCCTTCTCTCCCCTCCCCCATTGCAGGCATGTTTGGTCTCTCTCAAAATAAATATTAAAAAATAGAAAAATTTCATGTTATTTTGCTGCTTCGGTTATCTAACCCTCTTATATAGTATCTGTCCCTGTGATGTTCTCTAGAATAGGGTGTTCTAAACCAAGAGCCATCCCCCACTGCACCCCTGGGGGCACATTTGACTCTGTTGAGGGGGACACACACTGTTGGCATCTAGTAAGTTGAATGAAACCAGAGATGCTGGTACATATCCTATAAGGCACGGAATAGCCTCCTACCAAAAGAATTGTTTGTTCCAAGATGTCAGTAGTACCAAGGTTGAAGAAAACCTGCCCTAGAGATTTTTATGGATTTAAAAAATTCATTTAGGGGTGCCTGACTGGCTTGGTCTGAGGAATGTATGGTTCTTGATCTGGGATTTGTGACTTCAGGCCCCACATTGGGTGTAGAGATTCCTTAAATAAATAAAACTTAAAATAATAATAATAATAAAATAATTCATTTATTTTTAGGAAGTGTATTACATATACTTTGACTTTTTCTTTTTTAAGAGAGTGTGAGCAGGGGAGGGGCAGAGGGAGAGAGAGAGAATCTCAAAAGCAGGCTCCACGCTCAGCACAGGTCTTGATCCAACAACCCTGGGATCATGAGCTGAGCCTAAATCAAGAGTCAGACCCTCAACCGACTAAGCCCCCCAGGGGCCCCTACTTTGACTATTTTTGTGAGCAAGGTACTTTGCTAGGATTGGCGGGCAAGTCAGAATAATTTGAAAATTAAAAAAAAAAATTTAGATCATGGCTTTTGTCTCTAAATTTGTGATATCTGTTACAGTCAGCAGTTAGAAGCACCAGAATCATCAGTTTTGAAAAAGCTGTTTCTGTCGCAAAGGTGCTAGACTATTAGATACGTCTATCATTTTCAGTGTAGCAGAAAAGTGATAATGTTGATTAATTCTTGGCAGTTTTTCGTGTGGAACTTTGCCCATTTTGGAGGGTGAGGGCGGGGGTTGCCCCTAGACTTTTCCAAAGTCTCTGCCTTTTTTTTCCTTAACTGATTGGGATGATTGTCTTTAGCTCCAGAAAATTAAATGTCGTCAGAAGACCGAGAAGCTCAGGAGGATGAATTGCTGGCCCTGGCGAGTATTTATGGTGGAGATGAATTTAGGAAAGCGGAGTCTGTCCAAGGCGGAGAAACCAGGATCTATTTGGACTTGCCACAGAATTTCAAGATATTTGTGAGCGGTTAGTGAATCATGCTCTCTTGAACAAATTTTTCTAAATAACGGTTATTCTCGATTTCTTAGAGTACCTGAAACTATTTACCATCTTGTGTTTATAGGCATTGGTGACAGATAGTAGTATTGTACAGATTTAATGCATGTTCCTCTTTTAATTGAAAATTGGACTGAGGGTACATAGTTTTCAATTTGATTTGCCTTTTGACCACTTAATTGGGCTATTATCCTGCGTATTTCATGCATCCTAATCTTCTAACTAGCATTTTATCAGCTCTGAGTCATCGGCTGTTAAACAGGGGTAATAAAAGAGAAAATGACATCATGTACTTGAAAACGCTCGGAAAGTTTTAAAGTACCCTGGTGGTTGTTAATACGATTTGGTTTCCAGAATCATTTCAACTACCAGAAATCTGTGACATGTGCTGTTACTCTGTGACCTTTTGCTTCAGAAAAAAACCAAAAAACAAAAAACTGCCACTTTTGATAAAAATGCTCACAGAAGACTTTGATGCACACTTTCTCAAAATGTTTCTACTGTAAAGGCATTGAGTAAAGAAAGTAAGTGTGATGATTTAAAATGAAACTTTGATTGCGAGAGTGTTGTGTGCTGTATCTTGCCCCCGAGCCTGAGATCATTGTGTTGGCACAAATTCTCCCAACTATGATTCATGGGTAGTTGGCACATGCTGGTCTAAGTCGGTTATAGCTCTTTGATAGAAATAAAAATCCTTTTCTCTAGATAGTGTCTTTAATCATCTACTGTAAAACAACAGCAATAAAAGAAAACATTGTGTATTACTCGCTTATTAGTGTTAGGAATTGTACTCAGAAGTATGTACAAGACGAAGTTATGTATCTTCATTAGAAATGTCATGGTGCTTAGTAGATCTTTCAGGGGCTTATAAGATTTTTTTTTTTTTTTAAGGTGGTGGCTACGGAGTTAAAATTAGGAAGTAGAAAGTGCTTTGGGGGAGGGTTTTTATCCCCTCAGCTGCAGCGTTAGTCTTTCTTGAGCAGCTGCTCAACAGCAATGGACACTCAAGTGTTGACCATCTGATTCTTTCTAATTCTTGTTTTTGGTTCAGGCAATTCAAATGAGTGTCTCCAGAATAGTGGCTTTGAATACACCATTTGCTTTCTGCCTCCACTTGTGCTGAACTTTGAACTGCCACCAGATTATCCATCCTCCTCCCCACCTTCATTCACACTTAGTGGCAAATGGCTGTCACCAACTCAGGTTAGATCCGAAACTTAATTTCTCCTATCCATTTTTAGAAACTTAAAAAATCATCTTTAATTGAAGACTACTACCTTGATGATCTTGAATTCAGTGCATGAAGAACAAATGGCTTTGATTTTGTAATTTTTTCCCCTTACCTTCATGAATCCTAATGTTAATGAATTGAAAGTGGTGTTTTAGAAAGGAACAGCAGTAATTAGGATGACTGATCATTATGAATTGCAGTATGAGTAATTTTTAATCAAGTATATATATTTTTTCTTATCTTGCTATTTTTCCTATTAAATCTGTATTGTAATAGAGACTGTAAGGTCCTCCTCATTTTCCTTAGATGTTGGTATGACTTTTTTTTTCTTAGTTTCTTATCCATTCCTTAAATGAAAGATTTAACTGTAATTGGGAGGGCTAAAATGGAGCTGATGTAGTCATAATAAACAAATTAGCTAAGTAAATAGAATATGTGCTTTTATTTTTAGAGATCTGTGTATTAGTAACAAATAACTATTGGCTGGTCTCACATGGATGTAAGTGCACACAAATAGAAATGTGTATGATTCCTGTATCTCCTATCTCACCAACGCTTGAGACCTTATATTACGAACCTTGTATTATGAAGCCTTCATTTCCTCTGGCTTATAGAGCCTTTCCAAGTAATAACCTCGACTCTTGATTGAGACATAAATGTGACTTGAAGCTAATATAAAGCACCGTGAGATAGATGATGGATCAATAGCAGCTGCTTTTCTAGAAGTCATGATGAAGATTGATAGGCTGACGTATATTAAGACAAAAGCTGTCAGAGTTGCTTGGCCTCAAGGAACAGCTTGTCAGTTTTTCCTGTTTGGTCACGGAGTTTTCATTCCACCCCACTGACTAGTCTAATCTTTGAGATGAGAGTGCCTTTGTAAAACTGAGCTTATGGTTTAAAAACAAAATTAAATTTTACAAAAGGATAATACATGTAGAATAGAAAGAAGTATTATTACCTTACATTCTGATATCTGGGCCAGAGGCAATACATGCAAGATAGTGGATTATTTGCCCAAGAATGTCAAGGCCGTTTGACATTTAGATCACTGAATGCTGACTGAATTATTTAGGTATTTATAATCTCATTTCTCCAGAGAGCTTTCGATACTTTATATCCAGGCCTGTGTGCACACAAGCACAAAACAAGGACAGATTAACGGAGTGCATGGTTGAAGTTTCAGATTCCAGCCAAGTAGCATCTACTTACTGCTGGCTTTTGGGAGTGTGGGGAGAGGAGAGTTGTTTGTTTCATGTGTTATAGCTGAAATAACAGTAAGCCTCTCTATGAGATAAATTGTTATCCATATAATTGACCCTTTAATTGGCCTCGTGTTCCCTCTTGGTTCAACTCATGTTGGTTGCTGGGCCCTGATTCCTTGGCTTTGTGGATCTCCCCTGTTGATAGTGAAGTTGACACATGGTCCTGTCTTTCACTGCATTGGGGCTGGTAGAAGGGAAGTGGGTTTAACCTCATAGTATTTTCCATTATGCCTCCCCCAGTATGTACACATACACGGTCTCTCTCTCTTGTTCTTTTCTTCTTTCAGTTCCCCCCTCATATTTATGTACACCCCAGCTGCCCCTTTGGAGAAGGGGTGGAGAAAAAAAGAGGATGAGGAATGACTTTCCATTGGACTTGGTGGCTCAGATAGCACCCAGAGCTTCCCTTTTCATATTTAATATACTTTACACATTTCAGCAGGTTTCTCAGAAGCATGACTGATCTCATAAGCATATTCATGTACATGGGAAAAAGCATTTCGAACAGTATTTAACATCCTAAGTTTTTAAGTTCAGGGAAGTGTTTTAAGTTTATGCCTATATAGGGTTTAGTGAATGGCACTGTGCCGAGCAAGGAACAGAAAATGTGTTCCTTTTTCACTTGTTATTTAAATTTACAAAATTTGTCTGCATCTGGAAGGCTTATTTTTTCGTGTTTAGCTAAAGAGAAAAGCTGCTTATAATTCCTGAGCTCTACTTACCAATATTTTACATTTCTAATGGAAAATCCTCTTACATTTGCCTTTCATATTGAACACACCACCTTTCAAGAGGAAAAGTCGAAGTAGTTTAAACTTTGGTTGCTCAGCTTAGGGAGTGTGAGCTTTCCCTCTGGCAGCCAAACCGTGTGAGGGCTTAGAATCGTGTCCAGGTTCCCTAGCATTCTGTCTCCCTTCCTTAACCAGGATCTGGTGTAAGCTGCGATTGCTTAGTTAAAACCAGCTTTTAAATCCGAATAACAAGGATTCTGAGGTTGGATTCTGTTAGTGATTCTTTACCTCGAGTTGGCTTTTTGGTAGGACTGATAGCTTGAATTAAAAACTTGGATGGTATTTTTAAACTGCTCTCTTTCTAACCATTATGCAGGGTACCTACAGGGCTGGGACTCCAGAGGCATTTTAAAACTAGATCTCTTTCATCTACATGAGATATGTAGCAATACTAAAACAAAGAACAAATAAAGAATAGAAAAAATCCTCGACCTCAGTGGCTCATATGTAAAGCCGTGCTCTTGCAGGGTCTCACCCTGTCTCTTGTTTTCATGGTACTTCTTTTAGCTTCTGACTTTGTTTTCTGCTGTGACTCACATTGTCGAATAGTTTAAGAGGTAGACCAGTATTCTTACTCTTTTTCCAGCATACTTTATCACAGCAATTAAACAAAACAAACAAACAAACAAAACATGTTAGGGATTGTAAGGACCTAAGTTAGAAGTCAAAAAGATTTCAAGAGAAATGTGGAGTTGACAGTATCCCCATCCTTCCTAACTCACCAGCACCCTCGTGTGTTCTCTCCTAGCTGTCCGCTCTCTGCAAGCACTTAGACAACCTGTGGGAAGAACACCGTGGCAGCGTGGTCCTGTTTGCTTGGATGCAGTTCCTTAAGGAAGAGACGCTAGCATACCTGAATATTGTCTCTCCTTTTGAGCTCAAGATGGGTTCTCAGAAGAAGGTGCAGAGAAGGACGGCTCAAGCCTCCCCCAACGCAGAGCCAGCTTTTGGAGGAGCTGCTGGATCCGACGTAGACCAAGAGGAGGTTGTGGATGAGAGAGCTGTGCAGGATGTGGAATCGCTGTCGAGTCTGATCCAGGAGATCTTGGACTTTGATCAAGCTCAGCAGATCAAATGCTTTAACAGTAAATTGTTCCTATGCAATATCTGTTTCTGTGAGAAGCTGGGTAGTGAATGCATGTACTTCTTGGAGTGCAGGCACGTATACTGCAAAGCCTGTCTAAAGGACTACTTTGAAATCCAGATCAGAGATGGCCAAGTTCAGTGCCTCAACTGCCCAGAACCCAAGTGCTCTTCGGTGGCCACTCCTGGTCAGGTAATCCTCTACTCTCTTCATAGCTGTCTCCTGATTCTCTTTCACAAAGGGAGGCATCTCAGGATATTCGCTGCTAGGGCTCCTCAGGGCAGGCTGAGGCCTTGGCGCTGGCCCACAAATAGTTTCACTGTATCCATCGAGAATGCTGTGGTCTGACTGTTGAAGCCAGTGTGAATGCTTCCTTTGCTGGCCTCGGAATGGGGAGTTCTTGGCAGAGATGAGTGTTAGAAAAGTAATTATAAAGTCTTCCGGTGATTTACTTGTTTATCTGCTGGGATCCCATGAACCCTAGAGAATCAGGAGCCTGCGTTTGTGTGAACTTAGAACCTGAAGAGCATATCCTTGGAGTGGGTAACAGTCAGGGACAGCGTACTTGGTTTCACTTTTTTTTAAATCAGCTTTGTTAAGCTTTCACTATTACCATTTAAAGCCCACAGTTGGCTTAGCTTTGGCACATGTGCAGACCCATGTAACCACCACCTCAGTCAGGGTCAAGACTGGCCACATTTGGTTCGATTTCAAAGTGACATAGTTTTAGGCATGTGAACCTAGTTAGCACCAGCATTTTAAGGATCTCCCCAGAGTCAGAACCATTTGGACGTCATTAAACTCACGCGTTTTTTTTACCTCCAGGTCAAAGAACTAGTGGAAACAGAGTTATTTGCCCGTTATGACCGCCTTCTCCTCCAGTCCACCTTGGACTTGATGGCAGATGTAGTGTATTGTCCCCGCCCCTGCTGCCAGTTGCCTGTGATGCAGGAGCCTGGCTGCACCATGGCCATCTGCTCCAGTTGCAATTTCGCCTTCTGTACCTTGTGCAGATTGACCTACCACGGGGTCTCTCCGTGTAAGGTAACTGCTGGTAAGTTCTAACTGTGTGAACTCAATCCTCCTATCCACTACCTACCCCCCCTCAGCCCTCCCCCCAAAAAAAGCCTTATCACTTCAATCCTTCCATTTGGAAGTGTTCATTCAACAGATAGTTTCATTTCAGTTACTGTCCTAGGCTCTGGGGATAAGGTAGCGACCAAATACCCTCATGGAACTTATATTTTAATGGTTAGGCAAACAAAACAATAATATTAGATGGTTATAAGTGCTATGGAGGAAAAAAAATAAAGCAGGAACCGAAATTGAAGTTTTACTTAGGGAAACTAGGGGAAGGCCTCTCTGGCAAAGCAGTTTGAATAAAGAGTTGAAGGAACTAAGGAAACGGCCATGCAGATACCAGGGCACCGTTACAGAGAAGGAATGCCGAGATCATTTCTCTCTATGAACCTGGAATAATGGAGCTCCTAGTCGGGAAACGCAGACCATCTTAGCTGCCACTCTTGTTTCCATGGCACGTACATCTAATCAGTCGTCAGGTTCTTTGTCATTGAGCCCAGGAGAGTCTCAGAATCATCCTAACACATAGTGCTTCAGAAAGCTACCGTTCTTTGACGTGGACACAGGAGGTGGAACCTGTTTGCTAATTCTGATCTGAATAAGGATTGAGAAATCAGGCATTGACGTCAGTTTAACTGGACTTTGATGGCTTAGTCTTTCTCAGACTAACAGGGATAATGATAGTAGCTACTATTCATAGGGCTGTTGTCAGGATAAAATAAACTGTTGTAGTGCTCCTCGAAGTCGACATTGTTAAACTGGTCTGCGACTAGATAAATGAATTGAGAGTCAGCTCTAGAAAGTTACAGTGATTTCACAGAGTAATTTTATGTCAGATCTAATAAATATTTAAGCTTATGTTTTTTTGTCTTTTTATTATTTTTCTAATAATTCATATGATTGTATTTTACGAAAATACTAGGCCTTGACAGAGTAGTGGGGGAGGTACTGGTCCTTCGACATGGTTTGGGAACAGCGAGCTCGTACATGTAAAATGCAAAATGGTAACCGTCAATGCCATTATTACTGTAGTTACTAATCGCTGCTGTAAGCAGAGTGCCAGTATCTCCAAGAACGTAACCCTAAGGGGAGAACGAGTGAATACTTCCAGTTGCCTAGAGCAGAGTCTTAGAGTAGATTTGGGCAGATAGGACGGAGAATTCACCAGAGTGTCATATAAGCCTTCACTTTAGACTTCTGTAATCTTATCATTTAGGAGCCGAAGTACATTTCAGGTGTTTCATAATGTTTGTGGAAGAAATCAGAGAGTCTTGGGGGCTTCAGCAAAATTAAGAATCTCTTTCTGTAACATATGTCTGTATGTTAGATAATACTATATAAAATATATGAAATACTAACAATTAATTTGAGAACTTTAGAGCAATAATCTTTGCCCTTAAGATATCTGGGAACACAAAATGCTTTGAATTTTTAGAGGGATAAAAATGACAGGATAAAAAGGTACAGGTCTGTAACTTCTAAGTAGAGGTGATGGAGCCGCGGGAGTGCACAGTGCAGACAAAGAAAGCTTCCCTGAAAGATCCGCTACATAAAAAAGCAGTCAGACCTCTAAATAGTATGAGGAAATTAAATGAATAAAATAATTACAACATCGTTAAGAGAGATTTTCTTTTTTTTTTAATTTAAATTTTAGCTTTATTTCAATGATTCTGATTCATAATTTGTATTCATAGTTTTGAAATTTGCATTTTACATCCTAACTTAAATTGTTAATATTTTGAAAGAAATCTAATTTTTTTCTTTTTTTTTTAAATAATTTATTGTAAAATTGGTTTCCATACAACACCCAGTGCTCATGCCAACAAGTGCCCTTCTCAATGCCTGTCACCCATTCTCCCCTCTCCCATAACCCCCATCAACCCTCAGTTTGTTCTTAGTATTTAAAAGTCTCTTATGTTTTGTCTCCCTCCCTCTCTGTGGCTTTTTTTTTTTCTCCTTTTCGCCTCCCCCATGGTTTTCTAAGTCCCTCAAAATCCACCTATGTGTGAAAACATATGGTATCTGTCTTTGTCTGACTGACTTATTTCACTTAGCATAATACCCTCCAGTTCCATCCATGTTGCTAGAAATGGCCAGATTTCATTCTTCCTCATTGCTGTGTAGTGTTCCATTGTATATATATACCACATCTTCTTTATCCATTGTCAGTTGGTGGACACTTAGTCTCTTTCCATGATTTGGCTGTTGTTGAAAGTGGTGCTATAAACGATGGGGTACATGTGCCCCTATGCATCAGCACTCCTGTACCTCTTGGGTAAATTCCCAGTAGTGCTGTTGCTGGGTCCTAGTTCTATTTCCATTTTTTTGAGGAACCTACACACCATTTTCCAGAGCAGCTGCACCAGCTTGCACTCCCACCAACAGTGCAAGAGGGTGCCTGTTTCTCCACATCCTCACCAGCATCTATAGTTTGCTGATTTGTTCATTTTAGCCGCTCTGACCGGTGTGAGGTGGTATCTCAGTGTGGTTTTGATTTGTATTTCCCTGATAATGAGTGACGTTGAGCATCATTTCATGTGTCTCTCGGCCATATGGAGGTCTCCTTTGGAGAAGTGTCTATTCGTATATTGAGAGAGATTTTCAATGAACATGTTGACAAACGAATGTACTAGAATGGGAACAAAAGCCTTTGGGAATGGCTGCCTGTTATATTTGAGTTAAGTAATAGAGCCATGCAGCCACATTGAAAAATATCAAGGGGAAAGTTGACAGGAAGGACTTTGCAGTACCTGTGGGTGTTAAATTTTATTCGTTGACTTTTTTTGTTATACAGAATTAAAGAGTTTTTGGTCTTAAGCCAGAGATGGTTTTATTTATTTAGTAGGCCTTATTATTACCAAAGGGTGAGTGATGCTGACTTCGTGGAAAATGAGTTTCTGTTTCAACCTTTGTGTCTTTTAGCTAAGTCAGTCTTTAACTGCATACCACTAGTTGCACAAACATGTCAACATTATTAACTCATAGTCGACAAAAAAGATGGTGTCTTATTCTAACACCTTGAGCAAGTCCAGCTTCTCTAGCTGGAGGATTCTTTTTTGTTCTTTGTCATTTGTACATGTGTCATTTTTATCTAGTTATAGAGTATACCTATATAAAGTATACCTAAATATACCTTTTTCTGGATTCTGTAATTAATGAGTATTTTAATTGAGTTGTAGCCATCTCATCTATAAGTGTTTAATAACTAAATGTGATGTCGTTAACTGGCTCTTTCACATGTGGTTATTCCCCTGGACATTTAATTCGTTTGCAGTTGTTACGTACATCTCCATGCATATAACTTGACTTTGGATTGTTTCCTTATGATTAAAGTCTCAGTAATAACATTATCGAATAATCAAAGGTTACCACCATTTTTAAATGGTTTTTAGTCGACTTTGCAAAGCTATATAAAAGTTAATTTTCCATTTCACTTTCCAGAGAAATTAACGGACTTACGAAACGAGTACCTGCAAGCAGATGAGGCCAATAAAAGATTTTTGGAGCAGAGGTATGGCAAGAGGGTGATCCAGAAGGCACTGGAAGAGATGGAAAGTAAGGAATGGCTGGAAAAAAACTCAAAGAGCTGCCCGTGTTGTGGGACTCCCATAGAGGTAAAGGGTTGGGATTTGGGACAGACTTAACAGCCAGACCTGCATGCTTGTTAGGATAGCCTGTTATTTATGACTAAGGAAACGTGTTTATCAAACCTTGTTACTTGGAAGGTGCATATTCACTACTAAATATTGACCTTAAATGGACGTAGACTTCCCTTTTCAAAATGCTTTCATAAAGTGAAAATTATTCTCACATTGTATCCACATGAAAGTGGAATGGGTTATGACGAAGCCATAAGAGAGCCATAATCAACTCTTAACTCCTCTACGTGATATAAAAAATCATGCCTGACTTCTTAGAACTAATTATCCTGGAATTTAACACACCTGCATAAGAAGTATACCCTTAGGAAATGACATTTTTCTATGAATCTGAGCCAAAAGAGACCTTTAAATTTATTGCTTCTTGACAAAATCTTAATCTGTTTTAAAATCAGAATTTATCTTTGCATTCGATTCTCCTATTCTAATCCGTTATATCTGAACTGAACCTGGTGGTGATTCTCCAGTGACTCCACTGAGGAAACAGGCATTCTGTTTAACACACGCCTTCACACGTACCTCAGCCCTGTGTTAGAGTGCAGGACTCGATACCAAATGTGTCCTTAGACTTAACTACACGTTCTGCTTAGAAGACACACATTTGGTTTGTATCTACTGTTTATGAGAAAAGTTTTGCTAAGTATCTAGTTGTAGGTACACCTGACAGTTTTCTGTATTTTACTTGTATAATAGTTAACAGCGTGTTTCCTGCATATCTAAACCCTGCACGGGAAGAAGGAGAAGTGGAGGAGGAGGTTGTACTGAATCTTTCTGGCACATGCTTTTCTCTTTTGCCTTAATAGCCTTGGTATTCTTCCCTTTCTATCTTTTCCACTAGAAATTAGATGGATGTAACAAGATGACATGTACTGGCTGTATGCAATATTTCTGCTGGATTTGCATGGGTTCTCTCTCTAGAGCAAACCCTTATAAACATTTCACTGATCCTGCTTCCCCGTGTTTTAATCGGTACGTATACACAGTCGCATAGTCTCAGAAGCAGTTTTTGGGCCATTTTGCTTAGAGAATTCTCTTACATATTTTCTCACATATATGGTCTTACCTATTTTCTTGTGATTTATGATGAAAATATGCTACTGGGAAACTCTTTTTTATCCTCCTCAACTTTTTACAGTGAAAAATTTCAAACGTAAAGAAGAGTTGAAAGACTATGATTAATAGGATACCTTCTACCAAAATGAACAATTGATAATATTTTGCCGTATTTATTTTCTAATACCTGACCCTAAGTTAGAGATATGATACTTTATCTCTAAATACTTCGCCATTGTCTCCTAAAATAATAAAATTCTTCTACATAATACAGTACTTGAATGATGATGGCATACTATCTTCTAATAAACATATTTAAAACTTCTCAATGACCTCTAAAAATATCTTTTAAAGCTGTTTTAGTGAGCCAGGATGTAATCAAGTTCAAACATTTGATTCTGTCTCTTTAGTCTTTTTTTTTTTTTTTTAATTTTTTAACATTTATTTATTTTTGAGAGACAGAGAGACAGAACATGAGCAGGGGAAGGGCAGAGAGAGGCAGACACAGAATCCAAAGCAGGCTCCAGGCTCCGAGCCATCAGCACAGAGCCCGATGCGGGGCCTGAACTCACAGACCGTAAGATCATGACCCGAGCCGAAGTCGGCTGCCCAACCGACTGAGCCACCCAGGTGCCCCTAGTCTTTTAATAGACAAGAGTTTTGCCCACTCTTTCTTTTTAAGTTTATTTATTTTTGAGAGAGAGCACACAAGTGGGAGAAGGGCAGAGAGAGAGAGAGAGAAGAGACACAGAATCTGAAGCAGGCTCCAGGCTCTAAGCTGTCAGCACAGAGCCCAACGTGGGGCTCGAATCCACAAACTGCAAGTTCGTGACCTGAGCCAAAGTCGGAGGCTTAACCAACTGAGCTACCTAGGGGACCCTTCCCACTTAAAAAAAAATTAAATGTTTATTTATTGATTTAGAAAGAGAGAATGTGCATGTGAGCAGGGGAGGGGCAGAAAGAGAAGGAGAGAGAATCCCAAGCAGGCTTTGCACTGTCAGTACAGAGTCTGACACAGGGCTCAGAATCACCAATCTCAAGATCATGACCTGAGCCAAAATTAAGAGTCAGACGCTTAAGTGACTAAACCACCCAGGTGCTCCTGCCTACCTGTTTTTTTTTTTGGATGCGTTGAGGGGAACATTGACATTTTAGAGAGTCCAGGCCACTTGTCCTATAGAACATCTTTCTAGAGTTCTGTTTCTCCATGTTGTCTTTTACTTATTCTGTCTTCTCTCTTTTCCGTAAATTGGAAGTTAGGTCTAGACTGAGTTTGAATATATTTCGAGTAACATTTTTGAAAAGAATCCTTCGTGAAGGGTGATATGTACTTCATACTGTATCACATTAGGTCCCTAATGTGAGGCTGTCCTATTATCGTTAGTGTGCTGGTCAGATCGGTTGCTTGCTCCATTGTGAATGTGAGTTTTCTTGGCGCGCCTGGGTGGCTCAGGAGTTAGGCGTCTGACTTTGGCTCATGTCATGATCTCACGGTTCTTGAGTTTGAGCCCCATGTCGGGCTCTGTGCTGGAGGTGCGGAGCCTGCTTGGGAATCTCTCTCTCCTTCTCTCTTTGCCCTTTTCATGCTCTCTATCTGAAAATAATTTTTTTTTAAATGTAAGTTTTCTTTTTTGTAATTAGTAAGTAATATCTGAGGTCATCTCTTGGCACAATGTGAATATCCTGTTTTTCAGCAGCTCTCATTTCAGTGTCAGCTGATCTTCTTAAGAGGCATGTGTATAGTACCTAAAATCATTGGTGTTGCCTCACTGTAAGAGAAGTTAAAGAAACAAGTTCTCTCCGTGAACCACTGTAAATCTAGTGTTGAAAGTTAACAGGAATTTTAGGTACCATTGGGAAGAAAAACAAGTTGGCACCTATAAAGCCTTCTGCCGGAGAATGCAAGGGTGATGAAGCAGAGTCGGGTGACTCACATGTGAGAGAGCTACGATGGGTTAGAAGAGTTCACTTTCTTCTCGATGGCCTGACTTCCCCATCCTGGCTTATTCCATTTACTGAGTACATGGAGTATCGGGTTTTTGATGCCCTTTTCTCAACACTGTTAATCCTTGGCCTTCAAGAGTTCGTGTGGATCCAAAAAGGGCTCTTCTTGTAAACTTTAAGACAGCTTGTTCAGAGGGAGCCGTATTTCAGCCCTCTTCAGTGTAGTGATGGAAGGGAAGGAAAAGCTATATAAAGATGTTCTCAGAAGAGCGGAGAAGGTAATTTTGAGAGAAGGAAAGAGATTATACTTCTTCCAAGTGCTTAAAAATGTGCCTTATTTTATGTTTCCAGGTTGTTCCACGCTGTGAATGTCAATGGAGACTTTTGGGAAGATGAGATTGAAGACTAGTTACCTCCTACTGTTCAAGATAAGGAAGCGGAATGGTTTACCCTAATCCTGTGTCAAGTGCACAAAATAGCTGTGCAGGATATTTAGGGTTCTGTTTATTCACGCGTCCTTGGTAGAAGATGTGGAAGAACGAGGTTTCTGTTGCCGTGTGGTACTACTGATGAAGGCACATGCACACGTTTTTTGGTGTAACATAAAGAAAATTATAAGCCAAAGGTTCAGAAAATGAAAACTAGGGAATATTAAATACTACGGTGTGCCCGAAGTTCTGAATAGTTAAAAAGTAAATATTTATTTTCTTTCCCAAGCTTTAGGTGAGGAGTCAAGAGTTAAACTTACAGATCTTTTTATCTGAAAGCATTCCTCTAAGACATTATGGGAGTCCCCTTAGTGTACTACTCCTCGTGCCTGGGGTAGGTAGAAAGAAGCCTTATTAAAATTGTACCAAGAGCCTGATCTCATTTACTCCATGTTGCATTCCTTTCTCCCTAAGTTTCTGCCAAGTGACTTTTCTTTGGAGGAAGCCCTTGACCCAATAACTGATGGGATGACCCAGTGTCATTTTGACCTACTGCTTTTCAGAGTAGAAATTTATAATTTAAAAAATCTTTTCAATGCCACAAACACTATGGGTCCGCTGGTATTTGTTAGTGGTGTATAGTCCACTGGTTTTTGAGCCGAGTCTAGGATTTAATGGTCCTGGCTCAGAAGAATTTGAGTTCTCTTCAGCTCTTCTGGGCGGTAGAGCCTAGATTCAAAATGATTTATCTTTGCTACCTTTTGGTCTACGCTCTTCTCCCTTCCCTCGTGCCCTACCTTCCATCAGTGAGGACAATTTTAATATTAACTCCAGCAGCTCATATTTTTATTTCTGCTGGAATAGGAGAAAGCCTAATATATTCCCAAGCTGAACAAGCTGTATTTTTTAAAATTACCTCTATTTTGAACTCTACACCATTGTAGTTCTAGCCCTAATTTTCCAAATTCTTTTTAAAGGTCTTCTCTAATGAGCTATGGAAATTTGGCTTCCTACCCTTTTTTGCAACAGCACTATTTTGGGGGATAATTTTGGCTTGATTCCTAGATCCCTGTTTCTGGATTTTGATGGCTTTTTGAAAAATTGTCTTTCCTTGTGGTTTGGTAAATGGCTTGGTAGCGAAATGATTTTTTGAAAAAGAGGACAGAGCGAGACAGCTGCAGCTGTGAACATGTTCTTTTTCCCAAACTGTCATTGAGGATTGGGGAATCACTTTTAACCATTTTGTGTGTGTGTATCCGGAGTCCGCGAGGGCTGTTTCTGGATTGTCAACGAGGCTGCTTAATCTTAAAAATAAAAATAATTTAAAAATTGTCTTATAATTAGAGCAGAGTTGCTGCTGTTCTGTCTCCAAGGCAGCTGATGACATTTTATATGTGTTATGTCATGTAACACACATTCTTAAAGCGAACAGAAAAAAGTCATGGAATAGCACCTGTTCTCTTACCCAGACTCATGACTGAACTTAGGTTTTAGGGCCCGTATTTTGTTTCAGCCGTATGGTTCATGACCTTTCATTTTGCACATTTTATATAAGAACTAAAGTTAATTTCATCTATCTATATATATAGTTTTTGTTTATTTATTTTTGAAAGGGCCAGAGAGAATGGCAGAGAGAATCTCAAGCAGGCTCCGCACTGTCAGCGCGCACTGTCAGCATGGAGCCTGATGTGGGACTCGAACCCATGAAACCAGGAGATTGTGACCTGAGCCGAAATGAAGAGTTAGACGCTTAACCGACTGAGCCTCCCAGGCACCCCAGACTTAAGTTAATTTCTTCAAGAATAAGTTGGATGTCACAAATGGAAATGAAAACAATTATACAGTATATATGTAAGGAGAGACGCTCAGTGATGGAATGGGAATTCAGTTGAGATTTTTTCACTAGTAGCCACTCAGAAGCTCTTTAGTTCATGGACTAGTTGGTGTTTGCTAGAGACTATTTTATTTTAGGCATTTCCACATTATGTTGATGATAAAGTGGAGGTAGGAGAGAAGGCTTTATAATGCATTTCTGTGAAAGAAATGGAGGTTTCTCTTTACGATTTTAAAAAAACACAAGTGGTTAATCTTAGACTTTTTGTTCATCTCAATGTTTCATCCTTTTTTCCTTAAGTACAAAATCTTCATCCAATTTTAACAAAGGCAATGGGGCTTATAAAGTCTTATTTTTGAAGTACATGCTATGAGGTAATTTTAAGATGGTATAGCTCGGGGTAGAGTACTTTTTTTTTTTTATTATTCTTTATTTTTGAGAGAGAGAGACAGAGTACAAGTGGGGGAGGAACAGAGAGGGAGATACAGAATCCGAAGCAGGCTCCAGGCTCTGAGCTGTCAGCACAGAGCCCAGCACGAGGCTCAAAGTCAAGTTCTTGACCTGAGCCAAAGTTGGAGGCTTACCCGACTGAGCCACCCAGGTGCCCCGAGTACTTTTTTAATATACATACTGCCAAAGCGAGCACGACAGAGTACTTTTTAAAAATTTATTTATTGAGAGAGGGAGAGTGCACGTGTGCGTGGGGGAGGGGCAGAGAAAGAGAGAATCCCAAGTAGGCTCTGTGCTGAAGCAGAGAGCCTGATGCAGGGCTCAACCCATAACCTTGGGATCATGGCCTGAGCCAAAATCAGGAGTTGGATGCTTAACCAACTGAGCTACCGAAGCACCCTTGTGTAGAGTACTTTTGTCTGAGTACAGTAAGAGATTGGGGTAACCACAAATGCCCTGAGTTTGTAGAAGGTTGGTATATCAAGAAACTACACGATAGAACAAAGAGTTTTGTATCTAGTTCAATTTTTTAAATGCCTTTTGTTACAGGTGGGCCGAGATCTGTCATAAATCGACATGACAGATTTGTCATGTGTGTCCTTTTGGTGGGTGTGAGAGAGCAAAGGGTCCCTGCACAGCCTGCCAGGTCCTCATGTTCAAAGCTGTAGTTTGAAGAGGCCGCGTCTCTTGCTTTAAATAAAAGGTTTGGGGCTAGAACAGGTAAATGAAAAAAAGCTACAAAATAACTTCTAAAGTCAAAATACAAGTTTTGTGACTTTTTAAGGTTGCAATTGAACTGACGTAAGGGCCCACTTTATCCACTCAGTTGCATCATGTACCATTCTCTTGAAATTGTGACTGTTTAAGGTTGTGATTGAACTGACTTAATTTGTCAATTCAGTTGCATCTTGTCCCATTCTCTTTTGAAATAAACATTTTAGAAGTGTCACATTTACAGAAAAATTGCAGAGATAGTACAGAGTTCCCTTATAGTCCACACAGGCTTCCCCTGTTATTAGCATCTTGCATTCATATGATACACTTGTCACAATAATGAACAAATATTGGTCGTTATTAGTAACAAGAGTCCATACTTGTTTCAGATTTCTTTAATTTTTTCCTAATGACCTTGAGCTTTTCACAGATGGCATCCAGAATACCACCTGTTACATTTAGTTATCATGCCCTCTCTGGCTCCTCTTGGCTGGCACAGTCGTCCCATCCATTTTTATGTTAGTATTATTTAAACGGCCGTTAGGTCGTGATGTCCCTGTGTTGGTCAGGAGCGGAAACCTTTTCTTTTTTCTTTTTTTTTGAGAGAGAGGGAGAGAAAGTGTGCACATGGGTGTATATGCACATGTGAGCGAGGTAGGAGGCAGAGGGAGAGGGAGAGAGAATCCCAGGCAGGCTCCATGTCCAATAAGGAGCCCAACACAGCGCTCGATCTCATGACTGTGAGATCATGACCTGAGGCTAAGTCCAGAGTCAGACGCTCAACTGACTGAGCCACCCAGGCCCCCCTGAAAACCTTTTCTTGAAGACTCATGGCCTAATCCTAGCAGGCTCAGCCAATCATTGAACATTTCATTTGTTTGAGGTCTTTTTATAGCTTTAAATCCATTATTTCTCAGGACATTTCACTGGCTTTTTGTGTGGAATTTTAGGTGATGTACCTGTTAGGGTCATTTTCCAAATCAGCTTCATGAAGGAATCATGAAACTAGATAGGTGTTTTCTTTGTTGTTTTTTTTTTTTTTTAATTAAAAAAAACCTTTTTAGTGTTTATTTTTGAGAGAGAGAGAGAGAAAGACCGGGCATGAGCAGGGGAGGGGCAGAGAGAGAGGGAGACACAGAATCCGAAACAGGCTCCAGGCTCCGAGCTGTCAGCACAGAGCCCAACATGGGGCCCGAACTCACCAACCGCGAGATCATGACCTGAGCTGAAGTCGGACGCTTAACCAACTGAGCCACCCAGGTGCCCCAAGATTTTATTTTTAAGTCCTCTCTATAGCCAATGTGGGGCTCAGACTCAAAATCCTAAGATTGAGTCACATGCTCTCCCGACCAAGCCAGCCAGGTACCCCTAAACTGGGGAAGTTGATTAGACTTGTGGGTCATCTGGGCCCACAGGGCTCTTGTGTGCATGAGAGGGTAAGCTTGCAGTCTCAGCTAAATACTGGATCAGCAAGTAAGCATCAAGTGGACACGTCCCTTCCTGGGGAGGAGCTGGATAACGGAGACAAGACTTGCCTGCCACTCTCCTAGACCTATAGTATTGTCAGCAAGGTCATTGTTCTTTTTTTTAATTTTATTGAAGTAATCTCTACGCTCCACGTGGGCTCAAAATCACGACCCCGAGATCAAGAGCCACACACTCTTCGGACTGAGCCAGCCAGGTGCCCCAGCAAGGTTATATTTTAGTAGTAGATGGTTCCAGTTTACTTTAGAAATCCCTCAATAGAGATTTACTTTTGTCAGTTGTTAAGAGAAAAGGAGAGTTGATTAGACAGAATAATCATAAATCCATTGATGCGGCTGCCTGCTTTTTGGAGAACCCACCAAGTATTGACTTTGTCATAAGCATCCCCAGCAGGTGGCAGCAGTTTCCATGCTATAAAATGCAGTAAATGATTAAGAGGAGCAGTATTCTATTTTCCTACAGAAACAGGTTGATTTCTGGGATTTTAATTTTTTTTAATTTTTTAATGTTTTAATTTATTTTTGAGACAGAGAGACGCAGAGCACAAGCAGGGGAGGGGCAGAGAGAGAGGGAGACACAGAGTCAGAAGCAAGCTCCAGGCTCTGAGCTGTGAGCACAGAGCCCGATGCGGGGCTTGAACTCCTGAACTGCGAGATCATGACCTGGGCCGAAGTCGGGCGCTCAGCCGACTGAGCCACCCAGGTGCCCCTTAATTTAATTTTCCTCACTGCGTTTCATTACAGTCTGCAACACACACTGGTGGGTGGGATGGTAACCGATGAGAACAGCAGTGTTCCCAAAAACTGTGAGGCCGCTTAAGACTATACCTGAACCATGGTTGCTATCCACTTGTTACCAAGAAAGCGTTGCTTCTGCACCCGCTGGTAAACAGATTGTTACATCTGAAGCTCCTAAGCGTGATGGCTACGTCCTAACACTGGTGCCATCTGATAGCAGGAAGAAGAGCCAGATAGTCTGCTCCCTGAACTTTGGCTCACTAAAAACCGGCCAGCAAACCAGGCTGGGGCTTTGCGGTCTGAGAGCTGGCCCTGGGACGTTCTTAACAAAGGTTAACGCTAATTATCCACTTGCAGCATTCACAGTCCAGTCCTTGCATAATGGTTCAGGTCGCCTCAAGATTTACCACTCTAAGAATTCGCACACTTCTCTGAGCCAGAGGACACCTTGGAGAGGATGGTGCACGCTGAACACTTAGATTCCGATGCCAAAGTTGTAAATACAAAGTCAGCACGGTTACTTTTTTTCCTTGCTTGCCTTTTTTTACTTCCTTTGCTGAATCAACAAACTAAACCGATACTAATATGTCACCGCACAGAAATGTAAAAGATGACTGTGTGTCTTATTCCCATTCCATTTCTTGCAGCCTACTCTGTTCCCTAGTATTCAGTCACTTACCTACCAAGGATTGATTGCACACCTCAAGATGGGCCTTCCTGTTTTTCTAGGTGTGGAGAATGTAGCAGTGAATAAAACAGACCTAAAACTCTCCCCTTAGGCAACTTTTAATTCTGGTAGAAGGAGACAGACACTAAGGAAATGATACGGTTTATCAGAAGCGAAGCTGGTCGAGGGAGTAGGAAGTGAGGGGAGGCGGAGTGATGTCGGAATTTTGAAGAGTGGAGATAGCCCTGGGACAAAGGCTTGGCAGTGTGGGAGTGTACCACGTGGGCACCTAGGAGAAGGAAGTCTAGACAGAGGGAGCAGCAAGGGAAAGGGCCCTTGCAGTAAGAGCCTGTTAGAGGGCTTCAGGAAGAGCCTGGGAGCCAGTAAGAGCTGAAGAGAGAGCAGGAAGAGGTGGGATGGCAGAGGCCGACGGCTTGAACTTTGCCTTCCGCTCTGAGATGGGAGCCCTTGCAAGGCTTCGAGCAGAAGTGTGACAGGGTCTTAGGTTTTATGAGAGCGTGTGAGCAAGGGTAGAAACAGACCAGCTAGGAGACTACTGCAGTGCGGCACCTGGGTGGCTCGGTCGGTTAAGTGTCTGACTCTTGATTTCGGCTCAGGTCATGATTACCTGTTTTGTGGATTCGGGCCCCGCACAGGGCTCTGCGTTGACAGTGTGGAGTCTGCCTGGGATTCTCTCTTTCTCCCTCTCTCTCTCTCTGGTCCAACCTTGCTTGTTCTCTCTCTCAAAATAAATAAACTCAAAGTACTAAGAGAATGTCTTCTTAAAAAAAAGGGAGACTTGCAGGAACTCAGGCGATAAGTGCAGGTGGCTTAGACCGGTGCGTCCGCACTTGGAATCTTGGTAAGTGATCAGATTGTGTACTTACCTTAAACGTAGAACTTCAAGGGTTCACCGACAGATTGCATGTATAATATGAGAAAGTGGCGCATCAGAATTCATTTCTAGCTCTTTTTCGTCTCAGTGATTGACAAGGGAAAACTGTAGGTGGCAGAGATTGACTGGTGAAGATCAGGAATTCAGGCAGGTGAGTTTGAGACACCTGGCGATTACCTCAGTGGACCTGTCGGGTAGGCAGTTGGGTATTCCAGTCTGGAGTTCAAGGGAGAGTCTCTGGCTGAGGATGGAAATGCGGGAGTGGATGGTAATGTGAAGCCCTGGGACTGGACGAAGCTACCACGATTGGGAGTTTTATGGGGAGAAGAGGTCCAAAGACAGGCTTGGAGCTCTCCAGATGCCGAGGGTTCCAGGCGATGTGGAGGAGATAACGGCTACTAAGCTATAAAATCTGCAGCCTGTGATATCCTGGAAGCCACGTGGAGTTTGATGGAAACAGTGGTCTGCTGTCACCGGCTGCAAATAGGTCAGGTAACATGAGCTCCAAGCATTGACCTAGCAATCAACGTACTCATTGGTGACTTTGACAAGTGGTGTTTCAGTGGAAGGGAGGGGGAAACCTGGAGTGCGTTGGAGAAGAGATGGGGTAGGCTCGCACCAAGAAAAAATGCTGAGCACACTGAAAATCAGCCTCTCTTTGACCCATCAAAGAATAGAGGTCACGGGGCAAGCCACCACAAAAACTAGAGAAAAAAGGATATGCAGAAAATACAGATCACTTCACCGAAAGGAGAAGCTGCAACCGATGATCAGGATGGAAGCGAATTATCGGAGGCGGAGTGTGGACTAGCTGGAGAGTTTAACACTCCTGGGAGTTACTCTAAGGGGTTGTCCACAGTTTGGTGGGTTTTACCTCCAGGAGCTTCCCCAGGTTCTCAATGTGAAGATGGCAGAAAATGGCAGAAACATCTCCTCCTGTAAGGGTGGTGGGGGGAGTAGCCATTTCAAAATACACCCAGAGCTTTCAGTTTCCATGGCAGAAGGCTGCCCTCAGGGAAATCTGCTTAGTCTTCTCTGACCTTGGGGAAGGGCTATTGGATGGTGTAAGCCCCCTCCTTCCTGTCACACAAAAGAAAAAAAAATAAAAAGGCTAAGAAACTTCTAAAAGTCTCAGCCCAGGGACTCTAGCTCTTAAAAAAGACAAAACAGCTTTACTTAGATACAGAACGCTTCTCCCTAATACCATACCGTCAGTAGGGCCCCAGTATTACAACAGTGGATTACAGCTTTGGAGAAAGCCGCAACACACAGACTCTATTTCAAGAAGGAATTTCTAGGGAAAACCAAACAGGAAGGGAACACTGAAAACAAGGACCCTGAAGGAAATCGAAACCTCTGACACATACGGCAGACGTTGAACACAGGCTAGCTGCTACCCAGACGAACATAAAACCTCACACGAGAGGCCTCTTGACCTCAGTTCCTATTACCAAATATATATCGTGTCAAACTTCCAATCAGAAATATACAAGGATGCTAAGAAGCAGGAAAAGAATCTGATGAGACCAAACAGCAGAACCAGACTATGGCAGAGGTCCTGGAGTTATCAGACTGGGAATTAAAGTAACTACGATGAATATACTGGGGTCTCTGGTGGAAAAAGTGAACAACATACAAGAACAGGTGAGTCTCGTATGCGAAACATGGAAACTAAGAATCCAAAGGAAAGGGTATAAACACAAACAACAGAAATGAATGCCTCCGAGTGGTTCACCCGCAGACTTCAAACAGCTAAGGAAAGAATCCGTGAGCTTGAAAGTCTAACAAGAGAAATGTTCCAAACTGAAATTTGAAGGGAAAAAAAAGGAGTAATTTTTTTTAAAGGGACAGAATATCCCAGAACTGTGAGACGGTTACAAAGGTAGAACGTATACATGGTGGGAATGCCAGAAGAGAGAGGGAGGCGGGAGAGAGCTAGAGGAGAGGTGACTCCAGAGGTTATGCAGTAGAGGGGGTCAGAGAATGAGGCTGTTACAGGAAGGGGCAAACGGGGCGGGGGGGAGGGGGAGTTTTCTTTTTAAAGCTTGTTTTGTGTGCTGATAGGAGTGATCCGGGAAAGCAGGACAGTGTGAGGCTGCAGGGGAGCGAGCATCTTGCTGGAACGATGCCCTCAAGGAGGCAAGAGAAAGATCTCCAGTGCACAAGAGGAGGGACTGGATGAGGAGCGGATAGCAGGACGAAGGCAAACCGTGAGAGCAGAGCTGGCAGGTGGGTGCGTGTGACGGCGGAGCTTGTGGAAGCTCTGTCTTGATGGCTTTGATTTTCAAGGCCGCGGAGAAAGCTGGGGGAAGAGTGAGCGGTTGGAGGCTTGAGGCCTTAGAGTCTTAGAGGAGACTGAACGGACGAGGGGAATGTCATGTGCTTGCCAGCTGGTGTTCAGGCCTCCCTTGGAGCCCGAATTAGTATGTTCTGTTTTATTTACAATCGTTACATTACTCAGTATTCTGTTAAAATACACTTTATTGGAAACGTACTCATGTTTCACTAGCATCTCCTCACAGCAAGGATTTGGGTTCCGGTGAAGGAGGAATCAAATTTGCAAGTTAGATCTCCTTAGTAGGCCAGTTGGCTAATCTATTATCATATAATATGCTCTTTTTGCCCCTGGTCGTTGTCGTGCTCATTACCCTCTCGGGGGAGAGAACTATCAGGCTTCTAGTTCAACAAATAACAGATACCTTCTACATATTACAGCACTGATAGGGATGGGACAGAGCAGTATGCAGTCTGCCTTCATGAAGCTTACATTTAGTGGGAAACAAAATACACGCCAGGCAGTTAAAGAGCCGGGTAAGGGGGAACAGGGAGTCTGGATTGCTACTTTATGCTGGAGGGTCAGGGAAGAGCTCCCATAAATGACATGTGAGCATGCTTTTCTGAAGGAAGTTAGGAAGTAAGCCGTAGATAGACCAGGGAAATCATGGGTCTGGCTTTTGTATCCATCTCTTTTGTTTTTATTTTTTTTTAACGTTTATTTATTTTTGAGAGACATAGAGACAGAGCGTGAGCAGGGGAGGGGCAGGGAGAGAGGGAGACACAGAATCTGAAGCAGGCTCCAGGCTCTGAGACATCAGCACAGAGCCTGACGCGGGGCTGGAACTCACAGACCGCGAGATCATGACCTGAGCTGAAGTTGGACGCTTAACTGACTGAGCCACCCAGGCGCCCCTGTATCCATCTCTATTTTATCAACAGAGTTAACGGAAGAGGTGACAACCATTTATGTCAACAGGCTGCCACTTTTTACTAAATGCAATAAAACCTTAAACACATTCAATCCTCTCTTCCTGAAATGCAACACCATTTATACTTAATAATACCTTTTTTCTCTATGAGTATCAGACTTACGGTTTTACAGATGGAACTTGTTTTACTCAGCTGTATTTAATACTTACTGATCAAATTGTCACAGCCTGGCCATTCACAGCCCCATTAAACTGGCCGCATTGTCCTTTCTTTAATGCCTCAAACCTTTTTCTTTTCTTTTTTTTTTTTAATGTTTATTTTTGAGCGAGAGACAGAGAGAGAGACAGCGCGAGTCGGGAGGGGCAGAGAGAGGGAGACACAGAATCTGAAGCAGCCTCCAGGCTCTAAGCCATCAGCACTGAGCCCGACGTGGGGCTCGAACTCACAAGCCATGAGATCATGACCTGAGCCGAAGTCGGACGCCTAACCGACTGAGCCACCCAGGTGCCACTCTCAGACCTTTTTCAAAGCACCCTTACTTTTGGCAAGAAGATATTCCAGGCCTGCTGTGGTCCCGACTCCCAAATGTAACTAGCACTTTCCCAAGGAGCCCCGAGTAGCATCAGAGGCCCAATCTGGCCCGAGAGCATACATCCCACTTCATCTGCAGAACTGGTTGTAGCAGGATGACACTGCTGTTGGGCCACCCGGGAAACATGGGCCCGGGAAAGGGATCTTTTTAAGGTCCCGAGTTCATACAGGCATCTCCAGGTTAGCTGTTGTGACTCAGTTCTTTTTCATTTCAGTCTAATATAATTTTTTCTAGAACATACCTGCTTAAAATGTAAGCCCTTCTTTACCAGATCACAGAATGTGGTATGTCTGTACCACGGAATACTGTTTTGCACTAAAAAGGAAATATCAATACATGTTGAATGGGTTAACCTCAAAAACATCATGCTTAGTGAAAACGACCAGAGCCTCAAAATGCTCTGCTGTAGGATCCCACTGTTTTAAAATATCCAGAAGAGGCACGCTGTAGAGAGAAAGCAGATCCGTGGTCACCGGGCTGGGGGGTAGGAACGGGGAGATTCCGGGGACGATAGAAATGGTTGTGGAAGGGAACTGCACAACTTCGGAGACTAAATAAAAATCACTGAATGTATGTTTAAAATAGATGACTTCTACAGGCAGGTAAATTACATCTCAATACAACTGATAAAAAATGAAACTTTTCTGCCAACTTCTGCTTGTACCTCAGCTGGTTATATTGACCCAAGATGTTCTGTTCTGTTTACTTTTCTAACTAAAGAAACCACCTAAACGTATTTTTTCATACCTGGCAGTGTTTCTATCCCCCTTGGTCACAGTCTCCTTAATCTTTTTGGAAGCCGTATGCTGGTTTGGGTCCCAGGCACAGCCAGAACACGACAACTCCTTGCTCGCCTGTTCGTGCCCGCCATTTTACGCAGGTGCTTCATTTTTGTGAGTGACTTTATTTCCCCCTGGTGACCGAAGAGGTGGACGGTTACTCTTGTTGCACCTTCCTGCGAACTGCCGTCAGGAGTGAGTGTGATGCCTCGCTCACCAGCCGTTACCCAAATACATAAATGTCAACATAGATCACCCTCTGACTTCTGGGGGCGCGAGTCCACAAAGACACATTTTATTTGAAAATATCCGATTTAATAGAAAATATCACATTGTAAACAAGCCCATCGATCCATTAGCCTAAGACAGAATGACAGCGTGATCACATATGAAAGCTAAAGACAGAACACCGGTACCAAACACAGCACTTAAGGAGAGGCCCGAGCCAGTCTCTGAAAGATGTTTCCCAGAAATGGAGGAAGCAGCAGCTTCAAACAGGCACAGAGATGGGAGGGGGAAGGCAGCATCGCTCTACGAAGGCTTAAGAGACTATAAAGGGGCAAAACGGTTGTGTTTCCTGGTGTTCTGGGCACAGGAGACCATGCCACAGGAGCCTGAGAGGGTTGGAAGGGCAGGGTATTTTAAGTGAGGAAAGGCTATTATTAGGCGACTTTAGAAGCTTTTGGTATGCTGGCTTGGCACTCAGCTCTCGGGGAAGCAGGAGAACATGTCACTCGTGTCTCATGTGACTAAACTGAGGCTGCACCGAGATGCTTGCCCTGGCCCCCGTCTCCTTAGCGGGACGCACTGACATGGTGGCAGTGTCTGTCGCCCCAGGGAGACACTGGAACAAAAACAAGGGCTCTGGTGGGAAGAGGGTTTCCGCCTTCCTCCTGTGCCGAGGGTCCCCGAGGGAGGGGAGTGTGACACGGCCACGCCCCTTGCGGCTCTGAGTTTACCAGCAAAGCCTTCTCTTTAGCCCTCGCCACCCAGATCCTCCCCCAAGGAATCCTCCGAGTTCACGGAAAGGCCAACTGTGAGAGCGGAGAAAAACAAGAAGGGAAAGAAAGGAATCCTTTTCTTTCTTTCCATGGCACTTAGAACTGAACATAAGGTTGAGAATTCGTTCCTTCATGTGGAGTACTGATCCTCAAATAGGGGAGGCCTGCTCTCCAGAGAGGTTCTGGCCGGTGTACACAGGACCCTCCTCCCCGCCTCCTCCTCCCAACTGAGAATCAGCGTACACATGACAGAAGTGCTGTAGGTGAGGCCCGCACCACAGGAAGAACCAAAGCTAAAAACCCCTCATCTGTGTCGGGCAGACATCAAAACTTACGGAGTACATTTTTTCAGAGACTTTTTTTCTGATCGAGTTACAAAACAAGTCATTCTCCCTGTTTCAACTCTCACGGCTGGGCTCCGTGCTGCAGAGCCAAGAACAACTAGTATGCCCGTTGATCCGGAGTCACCACACCGGGTGAAAGAAACACAACCGTGTCCTCCTCAAGGCGGTCCGCAGAAACGCCCCGCCTGTCTCGAGGACGTCCTGACGCCAGGGTGAGCGCAGGCTAATCGCCATACGGCTTCTCGGGAGACTGGCCGTTCTCCGTTTCTTTCTCCTTGATGCTGTACAAGGGGTCCACCAGCTTGTTATGAACGAGCATCAAGCCTGTGGAAAGTTAAAAATGAAAAGCAGTTACGGCAGGTGGAAGCCGAGATCCACCGTTATGAACAGTAAGATCCAGGCGCTCTCAAATTTTGTCCTCTTCCTGAAAGTCCTCATCTTTTTTCTGTAGCTCCAAATGACAAAACCCTACGGTAGGAAAAGAACTTGTTCTTTCCAACAAATGCTAGAATCCAAGGGACTTTTAAATCCAGTCTTCGGGGGTGTAGGCCTTTCAGAGGCTAACCTTTTAACCAAAGAATAAATTCCTAATATGCCTGCTTAATAGATGAGGGTTTTCACATAAGTTTGCTTAAAGCAGCGCATCGTTTGTAAAGTAGAAGCGTGGGGCGCCTGGGTGGCTCGGTCGGTTGAGTATCTGACTTCGGCTCAGGTCATGATCTCACAGTTGATGGGTTGGAGCCCCGCATCGGGCTCTGTGCTGACAGCTCAGATGCCGGAGCCTGCTTCGGACTCTGTCTCCCTCTCTCTCTGCCTCTCCCCTGCTTGTGCTCTGTCTCTCTCTTGAAAATAAATAAATAAACATTAAAAAAAATTAAAGTAGCAGTGAAACAGATCCTCCTAATTCAGCGGCCTACCTAGAGGGGAAGGCCTGCAGGAGACCTGGAGAGTTGAAAACACCCCGAGGCTCCATATTACTGCCCAGAGATCCCCACATAGCCCTGGGACTACGACTTTTCATCTCACTGTCTTTTTGCCTCCTCAGAACAAAGAGGCTTCTAGAAACAGACCCTGGCAATCACCGATGGAGGAGCGCTCACTGTGTATTCTGAGACCGTAAGGTTCGATTTCGGCTGAAATCAGAGTTGTCTGTGAAAGTGGCCAGAGCAAGACTAGATCTGCCGCTCACACCCGGCCCACCCTAACCTCGCCCACCGCCCCTCAGACCCAGCCCCCCCCTCACCTTTGAAATACTTGACGGTTTTCACTTTCAGCTCCAGGGTGGCATCCTCGTCGCACACAAACACCGTGCGGGGATGCTGCTGGAAGGCGGAGACGGTCCACATGTGGCTCACCCCCTCCTCGATGGCCTTGTACAGAGCGAACGCCTTGTGCGCCCCTGTGATGAGGATCATCACCTGGGGGTCAGAGAACAAGCCTGTGACGGAGGCCAAGGAGCAGTGGAACCCGCAGTCCAGAAACCTGAGTTCTGGCCCCGTCTCCCCAGCCAGCTGTAAGAACGTGGTTTGTAATCTACCTGCACCGCACTGTGCTCCCGGCTCTCTGTGCCTTATCACACCCATAACCTGAGGCGGGGCGTCATCCTCCCCATGTTCTCTGCCAGGAAGAGGGCTCCAGCGGATGAAGTCCCTTGCCCCAGGTCACTTCTGACCCAAAGGCCAGGATTTAGACCACCACGTGATGGTGCCTCCTGATACCTTTGCTGACGGCTATGAATAGCCGTGCAAGACCAAGGCCCACACCCCTCCTCCCAACAGTTCTGACAGTCGGTCCCAGGGGTCCCAGGCTGGGTGAGTTCTCGCACGTGCAGTCTGAACAAGAGGGGTCCCGATCTGCCCCATCTACAAAGGGCCGGGGAAGCGATGGTAATAGTTAGGTGTGTGGGTCCTGAGGCCGAAGCCCAGAAAGGCTGCCCCTTAATCCAGTCACTTTCAATCCCAAGTGTTGGACCGACTAATAGGCCTTGGGGTGATGCTTTTTGTTCAAATAAAACAAAGGCACAGCCTCCCCTCGACAGTTAAACACTGAGAACACAAGCGCCGGGAAGTGACTGTAAAGAGCTCTGCTCTCTAGATTTGCGGTAACTCCACCGCACCGCCGAGGTGGGAGCAGGGCTTACCGTTCCTCTCCTAAAAGATGTGAAAACAGAGGCACAGAGACAATGTGACTCTTTGTTCAGACTCCTGATTTCCAGGCCCAGGTCCTTTCCCAGACCGTAATACCCTCACACGACAGGGAGGGTCCTCAAACCCGAGGGTTTACAAGCTGCCAGGCCAAAAACAGCAGGCCGACCTCCCTAGGTACTGAGTCAAGGTTACCCAAGAGGAAGCTGGTAATATCGCTCATTTCACAAAAGTTCACTTGGAACAGGGGGCCTTTTTCACTGATGTTCGTTGGGCAGAGAAACTTGAAGCTAAAATGCGTGTAGCTGTTTCCCACTGAATACACCCCCGAAAGGAAGAGAAAAGGTTTTGAGAAGTCTAATCAAAGACTGTAAAGCAATTGGAACCACCAAAAATTCACATGATACCCAAGTTTCTAGGGGAAAACACTTACATTCAAATCACACTTCTCCACGTTTATGAATCCCCGAGCGCAGGCCTAGAACCACAACTACCCCCGGGGGGCAGGGGGTTCGCCCTTCGAACAGTGGCCTCCACCAGCTGCAGGGAACCAGCAGCCCCTCTCAGTACCCGGGCAGGGGCGAATTCATACTGTGACATCAGCAGGGCCGGGCTCCTCTCTGCCTGGGAGAAGCTCCAAAGGGGGAGGGAGGCAGAGGCCGGGAGCCTACAGCCTCTTGTAAGCAGTCAGTGCTGAAAGGGTTCCCCTCACTCTGAGAACACTGGTTCCGCCCAAGAGGAAGGAGGAGCGGTGATGGGACCAGTTGGGATTTTAGCCTCATTTGTAAGGTCTTCCTTTTTAATAACGGCGTATTCAGGCGGCACCTGTAGAGTTAACGAAAAGGCCAGTCCAGCCCCCCAAGGAAGGCCTGGGGACCCCGTGCGCCCTCACCTCTCTAGCATCCATGAGGGTGCCCACGCCCACCGTCAGGGCCATGGTGGGCACCTTGGTGAGATCACCATCGAAGAACCGAGCATTGGCCAGGATGGTGTCCATGGCCAGAGTCTTCACGCGGGTCCTGGACACCAGACTGGAGCCCGGCTCATTGAAGGCAATGTGTCCATCGGGGCCGATGCCTGCCCAGGAGAAATGAGGACAACTCTGTCAGTCTCAGGGATCCAAGATTTCAAGAATGGACAATCCGTCCTTCCCCACCTGGGGTCTGGAAAATCCTTGAAGTCTCTCTCTTTTCCCATTCGCCCTGGGCAGGTTCACTTTAAGCATAAGATCTTCCCCTTCCCCCACCTCCTGGCCATTCCTGTTTGGGGCTCACAAGACATCACTGCTCGCTACCACCCTCAGAAAGCTGAGGCAGCAGCTCTCCAAATAGCTTCCGCTTCCCGAGATCATCGATGGGTGGCTTCTCTCTCTCTCCTCCCCAGTACTCAGGGGTCCTGCTGCTGAGATAGAGTCACAGCCAATAAAAAATGGCCTGGTCAGGAGTTGCAAAGTTTACAAAATCTCAGAACATGAGTGCTCAGAACATTAGCCTCTTCCTCCCTACCTTGAAGTAAGGAAGAGTTAAATCTAGAGCAGAGAAAGTCCAACGGAACATCCCCATGGGTGAATCTGTAGGTGGCAGCGGACGGAAAGGTAAGAGGGCAGCCCAGGGGAGGAACAAACCTCAAACTGAGAAGGGGACACCCTAGATTCTTCCTTTCTTCCCACTGTTCCGGCTGACCTTGGGGAAGTCACAAAACTCCTCTGGTGTTCAAATGGCTTTAACAGTGTGCAGGGGCCGAGCGTGTAATCTTCTGGAACTACACGGAGCCTTTGCTTTCAACCGTTTAGGGAAGTCCCGTGGACTGGTCCACACAAAACCTTAAGACTAGGGAGTAGAAGCTGAGAGTCCGAATCCAAACGTCTCACTTTACCAGCAAGGCGCTGAGGTGCAGAAAGAGGAGATGTCCAAGATGGCCCAGTTACCGAGCAGCACGGCTCAGGTGAGGGCGCCTCCTCTGGGTCTTACCTGCCTCACGGTAAGAAACGGTCCCTACTGTGACAGTGCAGTGAGGAGGCTGCAGCGAGACAGGCATGGGTCTCGTCCCCCTTCCCACGTGTCCTCACCGCCCTGGGTGGGCCTGCCCCGGACACACGCTGCCGAGTGTCAAGCTCACCTCCAACGAACAGCTCGATCCCCCCCGCAGCTTCGATCTTCTCTTCAAAGGCGTCACACTCGGCCTGCAGGTCAGGTGCGTTCCCATCCAGAATGTGGGTGTTTTCGGGGTGGATGTCGATGTGCTTGAAGAAGTGGTTCCACATGAAGGAGTGGTAGCTCTCTGGGTGGTCCCGAGGAAGGCCTGTGGGGCCACGGTTACACTCAGTCATGCCCAGGCTGGGCCCGAGCTCTCCTCCCAAGGAGGATGCCGGGATACCCCCAGACCTCCACAGGCTCTTCATGGGAACGCCCATCAGGGAGCCTTGGGCACCACCCCTCTGACCTCGAGATGCTTGGGATCAGCTGAGCTGGTCTCCCTGTGTCCACCCACCACCACCACTGTGACCACAGGACTGGGCCAGGGGAGCTACACACCAGAAGCCTGAGAAATCCCCTCATTCAGGTCTCCTTTTCACAAAAGAGTAATTGTAGGCTGGAGGCCAGGGCCACTCTGGGCTTCTGGAGGTGGCCTAGCAACCTGGGGGCAGGGCACGACCCATCTGGGAAAGGAAGCCAGCATGCCCCTTCCCCTGTGCCTCCCACCTCACCGTTCACCCCCAGTTACACCCTGCTCAGCCTGAACCCCAACTTGAATGCCAGGTGGTTGGAAAGAATCCTCTCAGGGCTTCCCAAAATGATTTTTAGCCAAGAAGAAAACGAATGTTTAAGGTGAATGTTTAATGTTAAACACTGTGAATGAGAACGTCAGCCTGAAAAAGGAACGAGATTCTGACACTGCGACAGGGGTGAACCTTGGGGACAGTTTGTTGAGTGAAATAAGGCAGTCTCAAAAGACACCGACTCTATGATTCCACTCCAGTCAGGTATTCAGAGTAGTGAGACTCACAGAAACAGTAAAATGGTTGGGAGAGTGGGAAATGGGGAGCTGGGGTTGAATGGGTAGAGAGTTTCAGCTTTGCGAGATGAAGAGTTCCGGAAACTGGCTGCACACCAGTGTGACGAAAGGCTGCTCAACTGTACATATAAAAATGGCTGAGATGGTAAATTTTATGTGAATTTTACCACCATTGAAAAAAAAAAGTTTAAAAAGAAGCCATATGAAATGACAGCCCGGGGCGGGGGGGTATGGAAGACCAAGGTGTAGCTTTTCAGCCGTGGAAGGGACACCAGTGTCCGCTCCTCTCCCCGTGTACCTGGCAGGAAGTGGAACGGGAGGATGAACACTGGAGACAAAGATGGGACACAGACACTGAGGGACACACCCCAGCTACGATCCCATCTGCAGTTATTGGCTCCAGAAAGAAATGGCATGGAGCTGGGGAAGAGGCAGACGAGAAGAAGATACTCTAATATTTATTTAAAGTGCTTACTCTAGGGGTACCTGGGTGGCTCAGTCGTTTAAGCGTCCAACTTCGACTCAGGTCATGATCTCACAGTTCAAGATTTCGAGTCCCACATGGGGCTCTGTGCTGACAGCTCAGAGCGTCAGCACAGAGCCTGGAGCCTGCTTCGGATTCTGTGTCTCCCTCTCTCTCTGCCCCTCCCCCCACCCCAATAAATAACATTAAAAAAGCATGCTTGCTCTGTACAAGAGGCCTCCATATCTGTGAGATCACTTCATGGTTACAGCCTAGGAGGTCGGCCTTCGGAGCACCACTGTGCGGCTGAGTACACCGAGGCCTGGAAGGGACAGGGATTGCTAAGTGAGCGGATCCCCAAACATCGCCGGTTCCCTGGGACCTCCCTGAGCCTCTCCTGGGCTGAGCCTGAAAGGGGAGGAGTACGACTCTCCTGGAATCAGGAAAGACCTTGAAAGAGGCAGACTCACCCACATACTCATCCATGTTGAAAGTCTTCACATATTTGAAGGACAGGTCTCCATTCTTATAATACTCAATCAGCTTCTTGTAGCAGCCAATGGGGGTGCTCCCTGTAAGAGAGGCCACGGCCCTGAGACCCCTTCGGCTCCCAGCTCCCGAGGGTGCCCGGGAACGAGTCAGGGCTGCTCAGCAAGGAGAACCGGTCCGATCTGAGAGAACAAGCCAGATCTGGCGTCCTGTCCCAAGGCTCCAATCCTAACTGCCGTCCCTTAAGCGCTTCCGAATGCCTACTTCCTCACTAGACTGGGAGCTCAAGGAGGGCAGGGCCGCGTCTGTCCCGTTCACTGCTGAATCCCAGTGCTCAGCACACTGCTGACTGCTGACTGCGACGAGTAACCTGAGTCAACATCACCTTACTCGCTGACACAATATTCCCTGAGCAACTGGTATGCGTGAGGCAGCGGGCCATGTGATGGGAACACAGACGGGCAGGAGACACGGCAGCCACTCCGGAAGGGCTCACTGTCTAGGACCGGGAACGTGAAACAGTAGTGGCAGCTGTGACCAGGGTAAGTCTGTGGGTTCATGGAAGACTTCCCTGGGGAGCAGCCAACTCCTGCCAGTTGAGTGTCATTAAAAAGCCAAGGTCAAACAGAAGAGGCTCTTTAAGAACAAACTGAGGGTTGAGGAGGGTGTGGGAGGGGGGAGAGAGGGTGATGGGTACTGAGGAGGGCATTTGTTGGGACGAGCACTGGGTGTTGTACGGAAACCAATCTGACAATAAATTGACAAAAAATAAATAAATAAACAATCAAGGTCATAAAGCACATGAAAAAGGCAGGAACGCTGTAGATTAAAAAATTAAATACGCATGAAGTCTGGATGCAGGCTTATTGGGGGGAAAACTATAAAAAATAAATGTGGACGGTTTGGAAAAGAAATGTTACTACAGTCTGTATATCAGATGATATGATGGAAGGGTTTTTAGTAGGCATGATAACAATATTGTAGTTATGCAAGAGGATGTCCTTATTCTGAAGAGACACATGCCCAAAGATTTAAAGGTAAAGTGTCAGGAAGTTGGGAACTTACTTTCAAGTGGCTCATAAAAAATTGTATGTGCGTGCATGCGTGTGCGTGTGCGTGTGTGTGTGTGTGTGTGTGTGTATAGACAAAGAGCATGAGCCAGAAGAGAAGAAGGAGAATGTGGCAAATGTTAACAACTGGTGAGCCTAGGAAAATGGTACTATATTATTTCAGCTTTTGTCAATATCTGAAATTTTTTAAAATACGAAGATGGAAAAAAAAAATGCCCTACCCAAATCAGGTCGCTCTTTTCATAAACTACTGCTTCACATTTCACTGAGTAATAACCCCAACAAAATACGTACATAACTTGGCCCCTGGTTACCTCTCTCACCCTTACGCATTGTGCTTCAGGCAATGCCACCTCAGTGCCTTTGCACATACTGTGCCCTTTGCCAGCAGTGCTCTTCCTTCGGGTATTTGCATAACTCTCACTTCTCCAGTCCTTTATTCAAACATCACTTTCTCAGATGGACCTTCCCCACCACCATATCTGATACTGCAAACCCCCACCCCTGCCTAGACACTCCCTAATCCCTTTCCCTGTTATTTTTCTCCTTCAGTCGTCACCATCTAACGTACTCTATTTTGTCAATTAACTTATTATCTGTCTCCCTACTACAATTTAAGCCTTAGGAAGGCAGGAATTTATTTCTTTTTTGTTTGTTGTTGTATCCCCAGCACCAAGAACAGCTTGGCATACGGCGGGCATTTGTAAATACCTGCTAAATGAATCAAAGTTCCCTCGCTGCCCCCATAATCCGTCTGTCCCTGGGACGCAGCCTCAGCCCTGCCTGAGCCCCACAGCTTCCCTGTCCCTCCCCTGAGCTTCATCAAGTGCATTTTCCAAATCTCTAGCTGTCCCGTCAATTCTGTGAGCGCCCCAATATCTCGCCAACAAATTCCTTTTCAGCTCGAGTTAGCCAGAATTGGTTTATTTGGTTTCCACCAATTAAAGGTGTTTTTGCCTTTTAGGTATTTCACCTAAAAGAAGGGATGTTCCGAGGAACCCATACAGGGACCTGCCACGCTGGGTCCGGTAAAGCAGGAAGGAGCCAGGTCGTGGAAGGCCCTGAACGCCACACCGAGGAGCTGGGACCTGATAGCAGGTGATGGGGAAGGAGGGAGGGACTTCAGCAGCACGGCCTCTGACCCAGAGTAGCTCCAGTTACCAAACAGGATGTGAGCGCAGCTCCCACACGGCCCGAGACATCGGTGGTTTTCTAGGTACGTGCAGATACTGCTCCCACAAACCTCTAGTGCAGAGGCCAGCGAGCCTCACCCTCTAGGCCCAAACCAGCCTGCTCCCTGTTTCTGTGCAGCTCATCAGTGAAGAATGGGTTTTAAATATCAAAAGACTATTACTTTGTGACACGAGAATTGTATAAATTCAAACTTCAATGTCCGTAAGTAAAGTTTGATCGGTGGACGGCCGTGCACATCCATCTGTGTACTGTCTGCAGCTGCTTTGGAGCTCCCAGGGCAGTTACGTAGTTGCAACAGCAGCTAGAAGGCCAGGGAAGTGTAAAATATTGACGATGTGACCTTTTACAGAAAATGTTTGAAGGTCCCTGCTCTGGTGGATGGGACAGAGGGGCAAATCCACCTAAACTCAGAAAGAACCAGGACAGTTGCCTTAAGAAGCTGGGCTCAAAACATCCACCCAGAAAGGCAACATTCTGATTTTTCTGTAGGAAACTGGGACTGTCATGGAGGTTCCTCAAAAAATTAAAAATAGAACCACCCTATGACCCAGCAATTGCACTACTAGGTATTTATCCAAGGGATATGGGCACACTGTTTTGAAGGGGCACATGCACCCCAATGTTTATAGCGGCGCTATCGACGATAGCCATAGTATGGAAAGAGCCCATATGTCCATCGACGGATGAATGGATAAAGAAGATACTCCACACAACGGAGTATTACTAGGTGATCAAAAAGAATGAAATCCTGCCATTTGCAACAACGTGGATGGAACTAGAGTGTATTATGCTAAGCGAAATTAGAGAAAAGTAAACATATGACTTCACTCATATGTGGAATTTAAGATACAAAACAGATGAACATAAGGGAAGGGAAGCAAACATAATATAAAAACAGGGAGGGGGACAAAACATAAGAGACTCTTAAATATAGAGAACAAACTGAGGGTGGCTGGAGCGGTTGTGGGGGGACGAGTTAAATGGGCGAGGGGCATTAAGGAGGACACTTGCTGGGATGAGCACTGGCTGTTATATGTAGGGGATGAGTCACTGGGTTCTACTCCTGAAATCACTATCGCACTATATGCTAACTAACTTGGATGCACAGTAAAAATAAATGTATGACTGAATGAAAGAAAACGGGACTGGTTTTCACTTAGGTGCTGTGTTTCATTAAACCTTACAGAAAATGCTTCGAGGGGACTCTCATCTCAATTCTCCCAAGGATAATGCTCAGCTAGTAGCACTCTGGATGCACAGAAAGTTGCTCATTACATAAGATGCATGGCTGAAGGCACGAGGACTCAAGTCTGTTCAGGATGTCTGGTGGACAGGGCAGGCTTAGAATGGAGCCTAAAAATCAGGTTATTCCTGCCTAACCAGGGTCCCCTCTACACCAGAACTCTTTAGGAGGAGGCAGCAGCTAAACCAGGCCATGAGGGAAACTGGGTCCTCTGTTTTGCATGTCTAGGAAGCAAGGTTGTTCACTCATAGCACCAGCACCTCAGAGCCCTCCTTCGAAGTCCCGTGGCTTAATGAGCCCATGAACCTGGTCCCTTAAAAACCCCAGGTGCTCACTCTCTCCCCCTGCCTCCGATCCATGGCACCCTCTCTATCCCACAACGCACCAGTGGGAAGTCCCAGAGTGAAGTACTTGTCTGGCCCTGGGTTAAACTGGATGATGCGATTCCTGATGTACTTGGCAGCCCACTCACTGGCCTGAGAGTAATGGTCCAGGATGATGAGCTTCATCTTGTCCTGTAGGGAGCAGGTGACAAAAGGAATCAGTGGTAAGGGACAGGGAGAAAGGGATGCAGGTGGTTGGGGAGAGGGGAGAAGCCCTTCTCCCCCAGCAACACTCTGTCCCCAGGCTGTGCGAGCCAGGAAGAGGAAGACCCCAACTTTCAGCTCACAGAGGAATTAATAGGCTGGGTTAAGTGCCTCCACCACCCACCAGGAGGCGCTGCTGTGAGACAGACCGGGGTTCTAATCTCCGTTCCTCCATTTACCAACGCAGGACCTTGGTCAAAGGGCTCAAGATCTCCGTGACTGTTTCCTCAGACGTGAAAATGGGGACAATAGTACCTCCCTGACAAATTTCACGATGGCGAATATTAAATTAGGATGCATGTAAACCACAGTGTTCAATAGGTTGGCAATTAATTACCTTGTAGCTCGACCCGGCCCCCTTTCCCGACCCGTCTACACCCAGCCGCTGGATATTTTGAACCCACGGCCTCTTCTTCAATAAATAAAGGGGTCGTGGTAACATATGGGGACGCTAGAGCAGGGAGAGCCATGGGTTTTGCCCGGAGAGGTGTGTGCTCTTTCAGTACTGGAGACGATGCTCCCACCGGCCTGCCTAGCCTTGCGGGCCCTCAGCTCTCTTAACCGCTCACGGGGTAAATGTAACCGCTCCCCAAGGAGGGCGTCTGCTACCCTCTCACTGCGGTCAGTCAGGGTGGGAGGCGGAAGTGTCCGGATCAGCCATCCGTAGGATACCAGAGTCCTTTTCCGACCCCGATGGCGATCCCATCGCCCCTTCGGCTCCGCATGAGGATGGGGTCCCACGGCTCGCTGGGTTCTCAGCCCCCGGGGACCGGAGGCTGAGGCAGAGCCCGGACCCCCGCCCGCGCCCACCCGCGAGGAGGGTCCCCGCCAGCCCGTTACCCACTTACTCCGACACCTCCCGCGGCGGCTGCAGCTACTGTGCTGGCGGCCCCGCCCCGCGCAGGTCACGTGCCCCCGGGTCACGCGGAGCAGCTCTCGGGCGGAGGAGCTGACTCGGCCGGATGACTGCGGGGCCGTGGCTCCCGGCGGACTCTGCCCTGTGCGGGGCCACCCACCCTTTCATCCCGGCCCCGGGGACCCGCAGTGCTGGAACAGCCGTGGGAGGCGAGGCTTGGAGACCGGCTTTGTGCAAGAGGCCGGAGACTTGGGGGCCCCAGGCGACTCCCTGGAATGTAGTGCCCGGCCCGAGGCTGGGGGCCTGCGTTTTTAGTGCTGGGGAATGGTGGGGGAAGGATGAGCAGAATCGCTGGTTAGAGTCTCCCAGAGTCGGGCCTAGCTCTGCCTTCAGGTTAACTTTTAAAGATCATTGTATTACCTAGATCTTACAACTTCTTTGCTTTAAATAGAATTGGATTTTTCTTACTTCATTTTTAAAGCTTCACCTTTATAGCAGTCTATCCTAGAGAAAAAGGAAGGTCCCTGGTCTTCCCAGCTCTCTACCTCAAGATAAACATTGCTAACCAAGTGATAGAAAAACAGGGAGAGAGATAAAACATTAAGAGACCCTTAATACAGAGAACGAACAGGGTCGCAGGAGGGGTCGTGGAGGTGGGGTGGGCTAAAGGGATAAGGGGCATTAAGGAATCTACTCCTGAAATCATTGTACTCTACGCTAACTAAAGTGGAATGTAAATTAAAAAAAAAAAAAAAAAGATAACATTGCTAACAGTTTAGACTACATCTCCGCATTGTTTTTCCTTGAATATACTTCTGTTTTACAGAAATGGGAACGCACCACACTTAATGTGCACGACAGCCAGGTGGCCGCCCCTTCGTGGGGCTCAGGCTCCCCGTGGGCCCCGCTGCAGCTCCAGACCCTCTTGATAGAGGTGGTGTCAGCCTGATGAGGCCCTGATGAAACGGAGTGGTGGAACTAATTTGCAAAAAAATTAAAAAAAAAAAAAAACATGCAGTCCGGAATCTCATCTCCCTATGAAGGCCGTAGGTGTTTCACAACCCCAGGCTCCACACACATCAGATAACGGGGGCCTCGTCGGCAGCAGCTGCCTTCGGGTGTGTCCAGGAAGAGCGACTTCATGTGACTTTAATTGGGCCTGTCCCTGCCACCCCTGCACCCATTACCCTTTTGTAGGGAACCACTTCCTGGTCCCTGTTAAGGCCGGCAGCTCTGGAATCAGAGAGCTGAGGGACTAATCACAAAGAGCTGATCTAGTCCATTCCCATTCTTGAGTGAGTGGCTCAAGCAAAGAACTCAACTTCTCCAGCCCTGACGTTTCTCTTCTGGAAGAAGGGGATTGAGTGGGGCTTAGCAACTGACCTTAGGGGTCTGTTGGGTGTAGTAGATGAAACGGTAGTGTAGCTGGGCTGGCATGGCCGGCCATGGTTACCCCTTATTTCCTCCCATCTTCGGTACAGCCCGCTCTCTACCCTCCAGATGCTCTCTACCCTCACCTCCTGCCCCCTCGCACTGCATGTTCGGGGTTCACCTTACCTCCACCCCTCCTTCCGTCCTCTGGTTTGAGAACTAAAATGGGCTAAGTACAAGAAGTGTGAATTAGCCAGTACCGTGGAACCCTCTACGGCTCTCCTGTGACTGATGTTTTTGTACTTTCATTGCCCCTGCCCTCGGTAAACATCTTGCCCCCAGACCCAGAAAATCCTGCTTGGCCCCTAGGGTTCATGTGAGTTTTGTGAAGCTGGCCCTGCCTTTTGGCCTAAGATCTAATCAGTGAGAGAGCTCCATGCCCCTGGCCTTGAGTGATTCAGGGCTAGGCAGACTTGGAAGATACCAACCCAAGGGCCCCTCACAGGCTCCCTTCTCCTTGGCGGCTTCCCGCTGTGGCTGCAGGGAAGTTAGCTGCTCTCCCAGCTCCTCGGCCGGGATGTGGCCAGGAAACCTAGTTCTGGGCAAGGAAGTAGAACGATGGCTCTGGGAAGATACTGTACTTTCTGAGAAAAGTGACCTGCTTGCCAGCGGTCTCTGTTCCTTCCCCTTTCTTCCTGCCGTGAAGGCAGATGTGATGCCTGGGGCTGGAAAAGCCATGTTATAACCATGAGGCACTAAGTGTAAGGACAGAGTGAAGGATGGAAAGAGCTTCCTAATACTTGACCAGGCCTGGGACTTCTGCTTCTGGACTTCTAAGTAAATAATAAATATCATGGAGCGCCTGGATGGCTCAGTCGGTTAAGCGGCCGACTTCGGCTCAGGTCATGATCTCGCGGTCTGTGAGTTTGAGCCCCGCGTCGGGCTCTGTGCTGACAGCTCAGAGCCTGGAGCCTGCTTCAGATTCTGTGCCTCCCTCTCTGTCTCTGCCCTTCCCCTGCTCACGCTTTGTCTCTATGTCTCTCAAAAATAAATAAACGTTAAAAAAATAATAATAAATATCCTTATGGTTTAAACTTTTAGTCACTGTTAGTAGAGTTTTCTGTGACTTGAAATTGAAAACATGATTCATCGTTACGGCGGATGACTCAGGACTTCCTTGGGGTTCGTGCTGGTATTTTAAGGATGTACATTTTGGGGAGCTGTAACATCCAGGAAAGCTTAGAACCTCTAGTGAGAAGCGTAGAACCATCTAAAAGAGATACAGAACCCTGTCCACATCGTTCGAGCCCTGTCCGAAGCCAGATCTATTGTGAAGTTCAATAACTGGGTGAGTGAATGAATGAAAACATAATTTTTTTCTACCCTGAGGCTAGTTAGAGCAACTTCTGGAAAGATACTTGTCTATTGCAGCACAATCGATTATCCCAAAACTCAATGGCTAAAGACAAGAAATTCAACAAGGGCTACCAAGAAATGTGCTGTCAAGCCATGAAAAGACAGGAAAGGAAACGCAAGTGTTTATCACCAAGTGAGAGAAGCCAATCTGAATAGGCTACATCTATGGTAATATTCCAAATGTGGAACATTCTGGAAAAGGCAAAACTGAAGAGATGGTCAAAAAAAAAAAAAAAATCAGTGGTTAGGTTGCCGGCAGTTAGGGAGGAGGAAAGAATGAAGAAATGGAGCATAGAGAATGTTTAGGGCAGCGAAACTATTCTGTAAAATGCTGTGATGGTGGATACATGTCACTATACATGTGTCTGAATCCACGGAATGGAACGAACCCTGATGACAACTATAGGCTTTGGGTGATTACAGTGGGTAAATGTAAGTTCATCAGTTATAACAAACGTACCGCTCTGGTGGGAGATGGTGACAACCGGGGCGGTTGTGCACATGTGGGCACAGGAGGTATATAGGCATTCTCTGCACCTTCCTTTTTTTTTTTTTTTTAATGTTTATTTATTTTTGAGAGACAGCGTGTGAGTAGGGGAGCATCAGAAAGAGAGAAGGGCAGAGGATCTGAAGCAGGCTCTGCACGCGGGGCTGGAACCCACAAACCGAGAGACTGTGACCTGAGCCGAAATCAGAAGCTTAACTGACTGAGCCTCCTGGGGGCCCCTGTACTTTCCTTTCAGTTTTGCTCTGAACCTAAAACTGCTCTAAAGAATCCTTTTAAAAACATGTATTTTTTTCTTATCTCCCGTGATTTCGATATGCTGGTTATTCAGGCAGGATACAGCGGAGCCTCAAATGGAGGCTTTGAGCCGGAATCATGAGGCTCATTCACTCACATGCCCGCTGGTTGAGGCTGGTTGTCAGCTGAAACCCTCCCGTAGAGGCTCTCCTTGTGGCCCGGGCTTCCTCACAGCTTGGCGGTTGTGTCCCAAGGGCAACCGTATCTGACAGATGTGGGCGGCGTATCACGGAATGGACTTCAGAGTCACGCTATCTGGCTTTGAATCTCAGCTCTCCTATTTACTGATTGGGTAACTTGGGGTAAGTCACTTAAATTCTCTGTGCCCTAATTGCTTCATCCATAAAATATGAAAAATACCTTCCTTATAGTATATGCTATTATAACCAAGAATAATTACCTCAAGGAGAAACAAATGATTTTAATAGACTTAAGGCACTTAGAACAGTGCCCGGCACAGTTAGCCCTCGCTAAGGGATCGTTTTGAGATGGGTCTCGAAAGAGAATTAGGATTTGGTCCTTGAAGAAGAGGATGAAGTAGCATTATGCAGAATGTCAGCAGGATAACCAACCATAGAATTATTTATGTTGTGCTTCAACCTTGAATAAGCAAGATTCATACCCTTAGACAAACAGTCGCGAAAAGTTGTGTTCGTACTGTCTCCAACCAAAGTAGTAAAAAATTTTTCAATAGCTCTTTTTTCATATACACAATAAACTGTGTACTTCATGTATGAGCTCGGACATATGCAATCACCTGTGAGCCATCACCATAGGCAAGGTAATACCCATATGCGTCACCTCCAGAAGTTGCCTGTGCCCTTTTGGGGCGTGTGTGTGTGTGTGATGAACTCACTAAGAGACTTTGCATAAATTTGCTACTGTTTCTGAGGTCTTATCTGGAAGAGAGTCTACTCACAGTAGCCGTGTTGGCAAGCTTTTTTTCACCAGAAAAATATTGCACAAAGGAAAAATTATTTCTGCCTTGAGATTACTTACACTGCGGCTATACCATGAGGCCAGACGTTTAGATCTCTTAGCATCTCGGTAATACTAAATGCAGCTTTACAGTTTTATTTTCGAAGTGGAGTTCATGCTACCGTTTGAAATTTGCTTGCAATTTTGGAACCAGAAAACATTTTCAGCAGTAGTACCTTTGAGTGGTTATCTGAGCTGCTAGACCGATGATGGTATACAGCGTGGAAGGCCCTTACGTTTCTGCTGCAATTATCTTTTTAACCTGAACCTCTCTTTTAAAAAATCTGTTTATCACTTGCCTTAGCACTAGTTGAGGAAATCATACATCTCTTAGGCGTAGCTGTTAACATACCCTGGTTTATATCCGACTTTCCACCAGTTTTTAAAATACGAAATGACCAATTGCACCCTGCGGAAAACTTCAAAAGGAATTTTTCCTCGCTCAATAAATGACTACGGCTCCGAAAGTTCACAAAATTTATGCTCGCTTTTGTTTGCGGAGGATTCAAATATACACAAACAAAAACTAGCTAAGAGAAACTATGCCAAAAGTCAAAGAGATTGAAGTTGAAGACTTCACGGCTCCGACAACGCACCTGCAGTCACAGGTCTGCACTCACAACCAGCCATAAACAGGGCTCCAGATGTTAAAAGGGCTGCAAATTTGCAAACTAATGTTCAATGGAACTTTATGTCTGAGGCAAAAAAGATGAACTTCATGTTTGCCTGAAAGTGAGAAGGGTGCTTTTACGGCAAAGTCTTCCCCACAAAGCTAGAGGTGATTTTCTGTAAGGACTGGGGACGTGTGGCTAGGAGCTGGTGGACTTTCGCGATAGGGATTACTTAGGAATTTAAGGACCCTCAGCTGTGTTAGTGTAGCATTAGAGGAAGACTGCTTTTGACTTGCTGACTTCCAAGCCTGGATTGTGGAATGAGAGGCTTGCTGATTGGCTGCTGTCTAGAGCACAGGGCTGTCACCGATTGGCTGTTGTCCAGAGCACAGGCTTGTCACTGATTGGCTGGCTTTCCGAGGATTGGGGTTCTCCTTCCTTGACTTGCCTTGCTTTCAGAAGCCTGGTTACCGGGGTGAGTATCGCTGATTGGCTGATTTTCAGAACACAATTACTAATTTTGTTAATGATGGTTACTGTTCACCCCTTGGGACTTTTGCCAAAGAACAGTATTTTCCTTTCCCGAGTGCGAAAATAAGTACCTTTAATTTGCAGTCTTCCCTTTTACACTTCCCTCAGTTAAACCTGCTGGAGGCCCTAAGGGATTGTCCACATCTCTGTTTGTAGGACATGCATTTCAGTGAGGGTGGCCATTTAATTGATTTAAATACCAATCATGGCGGCGGAAAAATAACTGAAGCTTTTTAGTAATTTAATTTTAAAAAGCCGAGTACATGGCGTGCCTGGGTAGCTCAGTTGGTAGAGCCTCCGACTTCAGAAATCTTGAGATTTTGGCTCAAAGCAGCATAGAACCTCTTTAAGATTCTCTCTCTCTCTCCCTCTGCCCCTCTCCCCCTTTCTCTCTAAAATTAAAAAAAAAAAATAGGGGCGCTTGTGTGACTCAGTTGGTAAAGCGTCCCACTCTTGATTGAGTTCAGCTGGTGCTCTCCTGGTTCGTGAGATGGAGCCCCGCGTTGGCTCTGTACTGACAGTGCGGAATCTGCTTAGGATTCTCTCTCCCTCCCTCTCTCCCTCTCTCCTGCTCATGCTCTTTCTTTCTCTCTCAAAATAAACACATTTAGAAAATAAAATCATAATAAGGTGTTTTTTAAAATAAGCTCATAAAAAAATCGAATACATTCAGGGCATCCTGACAGTTAAAACAAAGTGCAGGACAAAGTACTGGACATGTCCTGTATGAACTGGCAACTCTGGGGAAAGTTGGAGAGTAAGGGAAGAATCCCCCCACCTCCAACAGAAGGAACTCTAGTTCTCATTTCCTCCCAGAAGGTCACTCACTGTAGCCCTGTTTCTTATAGGAACATATTGGAAACAACGTAAGCGCCCATCATGGGGGAACTGGTTGGATAAAATTTTGTAGAGCTCTAAAATGGAATATAACACAGCAGTTAAAAAGGAGGAGTTCTGTGAACTGCTATAAAGACGGCCCCCATTGTTAAGTTAGAAAAAAAAGAAAGATGCAGGGGCACCTGGATGACCCAGTTGGTTAAGTGTCTGACGTTGGTTCAGGTCATGATCTCACTGTTCATGGGTTCAAGCCCCACATCGGGCTCACTGCTATCAGTGCAGAGCCCACTTGAGATTCTCTGTTCCCAGCTGTCTGCCGCTCCCTCTGCCTCAATAAATAAAAATAAACATTTTTAAAAAATAGAGGCGCCTGGGTGGCTCAGCTGGTTGAGCATCCAACTCTTGATTTCAGCTCAGGTCACAAACTCGCGGTTTGTGAGTTCAGGCCCACACTGGGCTCCGCGCTGACTGCTCGGAGCCGGCCTGGGATTCTCTTGCTTTCTCACTCTTTCTCTGCCCTTCCCCTGTGCTCTCACACACTCTCTCTCTCTCTCAAAATAAATAAACCAAAAAAAAAATTTTTTTTTACATAAATAAAAAAAAAGCAAGCTGCAGAACCCCAGGGATGTACCGTTTGCGCTGAAGTGTGCTTGGGGGTCATGGAGGTAGGAATAAATGTATGTTCCTCTAGACTCTCCCTAGAATGATATTCTAGAACGGTTGCGATGATCTCCTTGTGGGGTAAGGAGAACTGAAAAGCTGGGAAGCTGAAGCGAAAGGAGCAGGAAGAGTCTTCCTTTCCACACTGTTTGATTTTTTTAAACTTTTTATTTATTTATTTTTAGAGAGAGAGTGCACACATGTATGGGTTCAGGAGACGGAGAGAGGGAGAGAGACTCAAGCAGTCTGCACGCTCAGACGCAGCCTGATGTGCGGCTCAATCCCATCACCCTGGGATCATGCCCCGGGGTGAGATCAAGAGTCAAATGCTCAACTGACTGAGCCACCCAGTCAGTTACTTGATTTTTTATCTCTGTGAGTGAATCACCGATGCTAAACACTTTCGATTATTTTTTTAAAAGTTTATTTAGAGAGAGAGAGAGAGAGAGTGTGTGTGTGTGTGTGTGTGTGTGTGTGTGTGTGTGTGCGCGCGCAGACACACACACAAGCACGGGAGGGGCAGAGAGAGAGAGGGAGAGGGAGAATCTCAAGCAGGCTCTGCACTGTCAGCACAAAGCCCGATGCAGGGCTCAGTCTCACCAACTTCGAGATCATGACCTGAGCCAGAATCAAGACTCGGATGCTTAACGGACGGAGCCACCCGGATGTCTCACTTGTAATTATTTTTAAAACAACGATTTCAAAAATCAAGTGTGTGACCTGGGCATGGACAAAAGGCACACGCCTGATATATTTGGGGGTGTGGACAGGACGTTTCCTGAGCCCGGTGTCTGTTCTGCACTAGGATGGACTTCCGAGGCTGGTGGAGCAGCCGTGTGGGATGTTTCCCGCGTCCCCAAGTCTCTTCCACATCACAGAGCACAGGAAGCCGCCTGGGGCTGGAAGGAGAGCAATGTCATCCCACGTAGCATATGACCAAGAAACAGAGCTCACAATAAATGCACGAAGTTTCACAGGCAGCCAAAGGAAACAGGGACCACTCTCTTTATGCTGTGTAGAGTTCACTGCCTGGGAGCTCTCTGTTGCTGATGGAGATAAAAACCAAGGAGGGTACTCCGGGGCGTCCTTGGAATTTCATTAGCTGGAAGTCTTCTCACTGGAGAGGCAGTCTCCTTTGAGAAACTGGCAAAACTGGATCTCTCCAGCACAGAATGTGTTAGAGAGAGAGGGTATGATAACTTTTGAAAACAGAGGGGTTGGGAACAGTAGAACCCACTGAGCAGAGAATCACCATCATCCTAGGAACTGCTATTCACTGAGAACGTATTGTGTTAACGTGAATGTGCTAGGTGCTTTGCATGCCAACATGTCAGTCCTTAGAACCACCCTGTGGGGTAGGCACAATTATTCCAATTTTACTGATGAGAAAACTAGTACACAGAGGTTTAGAATTTCACCCCAGGTCATGTAGACGGGTGATCTGGGGCTCGAACCCAGCTGTCTGCAGTCTTCGCCATTCAGTCCTACTTCCTCCGAAAGAGGGGTTATCTACCATAGCCTAAAACCCAGTTAAAAAGCATCAAGCATTCATTGAGCACCTACTGTGTGCCTGGGGCTGGGAGAAGTACCATAGGAGACATTTGGTGTTTGAATGTTAGTGTGACTCTTGGAATGTGATTTTCTTTAACTGAGGTGAAATCCACATAACGTAAAACTAACCATCTTAAAGTGAACAATTCAGTGGCATTTAGTACACTCACGGTGTTGTATAGCCATCACCTCTTTTTCGTTCCAAAACATCTTCCTTACCCCAAAGAGGACCCTCCTCCCCATTAAGCTGTTTCTCTCCGTTCTTCCCCCTTCTCAGCCCCTCCAACCACCAAATCTGTGTTCTGTTTCTGTCGATTTACTTATTCTGGGTATTTCGTATAAATTAAATCATAAAATATATAACTCGTGTCTGCCTTCTTTCACTTAGTATGTTATCAAGGTTCATCCACATCGTCATAGATATCAGTACTCCATTCTTTTTTATGGCTAAATTGGATTCCATAATATCATATACCACACTTTATCTATCCACCCATTGATGGGCATTTGGGCTATTTCCACATTTTGACTATTACAAATGTTATAGATGGAGAACTGGTTCCAAACTTAGGTTCAGCTGCTCACCGCTTGAAAATCAAGAGAGGAGCGATAGAAGGAAAGGAAAGGTTGGTTTCTTCAGGAAGCTGGCAACTCGGGAAGATGGTAGACTGGTGTCTCAAGGACCATCTTCCCTGTCCCGGGGCAGCTGTAGGGTTTGAAGGAGAAAGCATGGGCAAAGGGAGGGGGGCTACACCCAGGAGAAGCAGGTGCCCAGGGAGTTGCTGGTATGTGGACATGACCCGGAGCAGACTTGCTGGCATCAGTGGCAGCTGTTTTCGAACATGGGGAGGCGAAAGTTTAGTCCTTAACGCCCTAAAACCAGTGGTCTGCAAATGTCAAGGAAAGTAAGTTGTTTCTGCCGTGCGTCAAGGGACAGGTTAGCAAGCAAGGAATGCACAAGCTCGAAGCAAGCTGACCCTTAGGACAGGCTGGAGTGCCATCATTCAAACGGCGCTGCTCTGAACGTGTATGTGCACCTACTTGAATACCTGTTCTCAGTTCTTTGGGGTTTACACCTAGGAGCGGAATTGCTGGGTCACATGGTAATTCTATGTTTACCTTTTTGAGGAACCCCCGAATTGGAATGTGCTATTTGACACTGGAGTCTTTTCTTGGCACCTTGGCTCTCTCCTATGCAAGCAAAGGAGAGGGCTCCTTTCCAGAGCGAGCCAGAGAAAGACAGGGTGGTGTAGTGAAGACACAGGCTGGTGTAGTTTTAAGTCTCTGTTCTACCACTTGTTGATATTATGCGCGTGGGCTAGTTGGAAGGCTCTTTGAGACTGTCTCCTTATGCGCAGAAATGGAGGGATAATGTAAGGGCAAATCGGGACTGACTCCATTTTGTTTAAGGGCAAACTGAGACTGACTCCATTTTGAGTCCCCAGCGCCTGCCCAGAAGCTTGACCTATGAAACAGGACCTTGACCCTTCCTCAGCCAATCGGCTAGGGCCACGACCATCACCCCTCCCACTACCCTAGACTCCTTTAAAACTCTTGCGCCTTTGGACCTCTCTCTCTCTCTCTCTCTCTCTCTCTCTCTCTCTCTCTCTCGACCCATCGCTGCGTTGGTGCAGGTAGGAGATTGAGCTCGAGCTAACTCCAATAAAGGCTCTTTGTTCTTGCATTGGACTCGGCTCCCTGGTGGTTTTTGGGGTTCCCGAATTCTGGGCATAACAATCCCATCATCCATCCATCCATCCTTCGCTGCATCTGCTGAGGGCTGTTGTGGGCCAGGTGCTGGGGTCAGAGTGAGCCTTCATTGAATTTATGGAAGGAGAATGGGGTGGGATGGGGAGGGCCCAGGAATGGGTTGTTTTTTTAAGTTTATTTATTTTCAGAGAGAGAGTAAACAGGGCTGGGACAGACGGAGAGGGAGACAGAGAATCCCCAAGCACAGAGCCTGACACAGGGCTCAAACCCATGAACGGTGAGATCGTGACCTGAACCTAAATTAAGAGTCAGATGCTTAACCGACCAAGCCACCAGGTGCCCCAAGAATCTTTATTTTTTAAAGATTTTATTTTTAAATAATCTCTACACCAAGATGGGGCTTGAACTTACAACCCCGAGGTCAAGAGTCGCATGCTCTACCAACCCAGCCAGCCAGGAGTCCCAAAAGAAAGAATCTTTTTGCCATGAGCATAATCACTCCCAAGTAGTCAGCGAGTACGTCCAAGTGGGACTGCAGCCCATTCCTCTCTATCCCCAGCAGCAAACACAGGGCCAGCAGAAAGAGGTGTGTCATTTAGGGTTCTGGGGTGGAAAGCAGCAGAACCTGAGTGACTTGGTTTAACAGATATTCCTGGAAAAAAGATTACAGTAGCTCCCAGAATCGAAAGAATAACGAAGTAGTCGGCCCTCTGGGAGGCCGGGAAGACGCCAGGTGGTGACAGGCATATTAGCACCAGCGGTGGTAGCTTTGCCTCCCCTGGGGCTCCGCTCCCCTGTGTCACCACCTGAGGGCGCCCTGGCTGGCTCCCAGAGCCTCCTGCCTCGGCCTGGCGCAAGCTAGTCGCTGCAGGTGCTGCCGCTCACTGTAGCTGGGGCTTTGCACGACTCCAGGGGGTTTCTTCATGTTACAGTCATCAGAGGTTTGAGTTCTCATTTATGACAATTTTCTAGCAAATACCAGTAACATGTCTTTGAGGAGAAGGGTCTCTGTCTGAAGTCACTCCTGGGGCTGAAAGAGCAAAACCAGGTCTGGGACGGACCGTGAAAATCAGCTTGCACTGCCAAAGAAAGAAGCCCGGAGGACAGAGAAGATAAAGCCAGCTGGAACGCCAACAGGAAACACTGTCTCTCCCGAAGCCATGTGGAAGCTGTGCAATGTCACAAGGACCTCGCTTTGGGTGACCGATGCTTTCTGATCTGTGACAAAGGGCTTCTTTGCCGTTCTCATCTATTACGGAGGACCACCTATGACTCAGCCACCCTCACGACACGACAGCTTGCAGTCCCCCGTTAACTCTGCTGTTCGCAATCCCGCGTCCAAAAGAGCAGCAGGAGCAGCCCCGCGGAAGGCCCCACCTCACCGCAGCAAATCAAGAAACCCGATCGCATCAGAGTGCAGGCTCCTTCCTGGCGGCCTCTTGATGGGATTGTCAGGGGCCGGAATAGAGGACCGTGAGTGGCAGCCTCGCCAGGACCGTGGGATGGAGGGCTGAAGTTTGTCCGAAAGAAGGGGGAATGCGGTTATTAGGAAACAGTGAAGGGATTGGGCTTCCAGACCCAAGACATCCAGACTCCAAGAGTCTTGGAGTACATGCTTAATTCATGCTAACTGTTATTATTGCGGTCATGTTCTTAGCAAATACGTATAAAATTATAGATGATAATAATGATGCTTAGTGATGATTGGACATTTGCTGTGTGCCGGGCATTGCTTGTTTATTTAATTCTCGAAGCAACCTCGTACCTATTTTATAAGGTCCTCTGCCGTTTCTGGGACATGCTGTCGGTAAAGGGAGAGTCATCGAGCGTGAAGGCTGCCAGCTTCCAGCTCGGGGTGCCACCTCAGTGACTACTCTGGCCTAGCAGTGCTCCCTGGATCTCTCTAGGTCTTCGATGGGGATGTATGAAGTCAGAAGTGGGTATTGGCCCACCACACCCTACCATAGGTGAGGGGAGTCACACTCCACCCTGGCAGCAAAAATGGTAACAAACACTCTTAAGTTGCTTTCCTCCGTACCAGAGACCGTGCTAAGAGTTTTGCATTTATCACCTCATTTCATCAGCAGAGCAGCCCTGTGAGCTCTGTGCTTCTGTATTTGACAGATGAGCAAACTGAGGCCACGGGAGGTTTCTTGCTAAGGTCACATAGTTGATGAATGACAGAGCCAAGATTTGAACCTAAGGCTGTCTAGAGCTTGTGTGCTAAAACCACAAGGCTGCATTGCTTGAATGACCTGTGACCGTCTGTAAATACAGCCTCTGTTTACATTTTTGTAATTGTTTATATAGTTGTTCCTATCTAAATATATATATGTATATATGTGTATATATGTGCATATATATATATATATATATATATATATATTTTTAAGTGGGCTCCACACTGGATGTGGCACTTAAGCTTACAGCCCTAAGAGAAGACCTGAGTTGAGTTCAAGAGTTGGACACTTAACTGACTGAGCCACCCAGGTGCCCCCATATTTAAAACGGTTTTTAATAAATTAGTGAATAAAGCATTTAGCCCAGAGCCTGACATGAGACTCATGAGCCATTATTACAGTTACAGTGGATGTGTTCTTGACAAGTATGTAAGATCCTATTCTCGCTGTAACTTTAGATTACGATTCTCCCTTTATCTTCAGTGCTCAGTGATGATGGTTTGCCAGGGCCCTTAGATGCTCTCCATGTCTCCCCCGAATGCCGTCTGACAAATTTCTCCCTCACGCTCTTGATGCAGCAAACACTCAAGGGCAGGTGTCTAAAAAATAAAAGCATCTCTCAGCAAATTCTTTTGAGAAGGAAAGAATGCTGTTGTCTTGGGGTAGATAAGTCATCAGCCCCTAATTTTTCTGTTTGCGATCTCAGGAATCTGGGATTTGGGGACAGAAAGGGGATGTGGAGACCATGATGGCTGTCCCACAGAGTGGGGAAAGCCCAGGGTTGTCTCTGCTGCTGAAAGTAGCCAGAAGGGTTCAAAGTGAGACTCCGGCCATTGGCATCACTGTCATAATGGGCACCGAGAGTCAGGTTCCTTGCCTCCACCTCAGGCACAGTGCAGCCGTCTCTCTGGAGATGGTGCTCATGAACCTGCATTTAGCATGTTTTTTTGGTGAAGAGCCGTAGTCTTATTCTAATATCAAGGAGAAAGAGCCTGGGGCAAGGCTGGGGTCACTGTCAGAGTGTAGCAGGATTCTCCCCCAGAGAGTCGTGATACCGAGGCTTTTCTTTCCAGGAAGCAACTTTGGTTGGGCCGGACAGCTCATTTGGGTTCATACCCAAAGAATTGAGCCCCCAATGCCATGTGGCATAGTTTTTAAATATATTTTCTACTTCTTTGTCTCCCATAAATGGTAACACACAAACATGTAGTCTAATAAGTGGTCTCACGTTACAAGGTATGAGGGATGTTATCACATTATGCATACAGCCAGGTTGCCTTGAGATTTTTTTTTTTCTTTCCTTAGGGAGGGGACCCTACCACAAAAGGAGCAAGCATTTTTTTTTTTTAGTTTAATTTTTGAAAGAGAGAGAGAAGGGGAGGGACAGAGAGAGAGGAAGAGAGAGAATCCCAAGTAGGCTCGGCACTATTACGTGGGACTCGAACTTATGAACCGTGAGATCTGAGCCGAAATCAAGAGTTGGATGCTTAGCCAACTGAGCCACCCAGGCGCCCCAAGGAGCAAGTATGTTTAAAAAATGTTTAGTGGATGGCCATCTTTTTAGGGCTCTCCTGCCTTTTTTTTTTTTTTTTGTAATCTCTCTACTCGGTGTGGGGCTCAAACTTACAACCTCAAGGTCGAGAGTCACCTGCTCTACCAGTTGAGCCAGCCAGGCGCCCCCTAGGGGTCTCCTCTTCTGCTCTCACATGTCTTCCCTGCAACAACTTTTCATCATGACCTCACTTGCCTTTTTAACATCAATTTAATTATTCATTAGTGCTCTAAGGGTCCATCTCTGGAGAATGCAATGGCGGGGGGGGGGTGGTGATCCTTGTCTCTGCTCCTTCCCCCAGACACGGTTCTGCTCCCAGGGGCTGATTGCATAGGATATACCATCCTTCCAGACCCCTCACCCTTTTTCTTACTTCTTTTGGTCTTTGCTACTACTCTTTCATCATAGGGGAGGCAGAGAGGATGCTCCTAGAATGTGAAAGACCCGTTTCCCTTGTGAAATTCAAAGGTGAAATTCACATGAATCAGTTTTCCTTTGGATTTGAGGCGCTGTTATTTTGGGCCTGATGTAGCGCGCCCTGGACTGAGAGACTTGAAGTCTGTTTGTTTATCTCCTTGGCTGACCTTCTCTCCCTTCTTTCTGCTTTTGTTTTCTTTTCTCTAGCTGCTGTTGTAGGTTTCACTTACCAGTCTGGCTTGCAGGGGAGGAGGCTGGGCATGAGTCTGTGCCTGGCTGGAGGACTAAGAGGAGGCTCCAGGAGCACTGTGGGAAGAAAGGAATAAATGGTGTGAAACACCTTGCTCAACTCAACAACAACAACAACAACAAACAATCCCAACTGAAAAATGGGCAAAGAATTTGGATACACATGTCTCCAAGGAAGATATGCAAATGACTGGCTGATAAGCACATGAAAGATACTCCATGTCACTAACCAGTAGGGAAATGCAAATTGAAACCACAATGAGATACCACTTCACACCCATTGGGATACTATTAAAAAACAAACAAAAAAGCCAGAAAATAACAAGCCTTGCCGAAGATGTGGCATAATTGGAACTCTCGCTCACCGCTGGTGGGAATGCAATCAGCCTGGCAGTTCCTCAAAATTAAAAACGGAATTATACCAGCAATTCCACTTGCGGGCATGTACCCAAAAGAATTGAAAGCAAGGACTCAGAAGATACTTTGTGCGCCGAGTTCATGGCAGTATTATTCACAATGGTCAGAAGGTAGACACTATCCAGGTGTTCGCTGACAGATGCTGGGATAAACAAAATGTGGTCTCTACACACGATGGATGTTATTCAGCCTTTAAAAGGAAGGAACTTCTGACACATGCTACAACATGGATGAATCTTGAGGACATTATGCTAAGTGAAATAAGCCAGTTAACAGAGGATAAATATCGTCTGATTCCATTTACATTAGGTACTTGGGGTTGTCACATTCAGAGACAAAAAGTGGAACGGTGGTTGCCTGGCGCCGGAGGCCATGGGGAAGGGAATCTCACTCTGGGCAGAGGGAAAAAATTCTGGAGATGGATGGTGGTGACATTCGCACACCAGTGTCAGTGTACTTAGTGCCGCTGAACCGTATACTTAAAAATGGTCAAAATAGTAAATCTTATTTTATGTATATTTTACTACCGTAAAAAAAATGGAGACGATAAAGGTACCCACCTCCGGGATTGTAATTAATAGCCAGTGTTTATTGAGCCTGTGCTATGTGCTGGGTACTGCTCTGAGAACTTTACACGTGTGTTTCATTTAATCCTCACACAGACATTTAAGGCAAACCTTTTTTTTGGGGGGGGTGGTCACTTCATAGCTGTAGAGACTGAGGCTCAAGGGGCTAATAACGGTCAGTCGTCCACTGCAAAGCAGAGACAGGTTGGAAATCCAGAGCTGGTCCCAGTGACGCCTCTGCTGTAACTTCTTTGGGTAGGAACTTCGCCTTGGCACTGCCATTTCCCCAGTGTGCCCAGAAGAGCACCTGGCACGTAGTAGGCTCTCAATAAAACATGTTGGCTGAATGAGTAACTCCAGAGCCTGTGCTCGCAAGCTGTCTGCCAAACGAGGTAGTGCATGAGAGCCCTCGGCACGGCGCCTGGCACACGGTAAACAGACACCGGAGAGAAACAGTTTGCATGACCATGATGGGCGCTTCCGTATGGCAGGGACTTCGGAAGAGGAATATAAAATTCATCCCCGAAACTGTCCTGTGGACCAGACTGGGGCGGTGAGGGTGGCTGGTTCCCTCCTCAGCCCACTCCCGCCTTCTTGGCTTCCTTCTGCCCTTTTTACACTTTTGTTCTCTCCTCCCAATTGTACTGAGCTTCCTTAAGAACAGGGTGGTGACGTCTTTGTGTTCCTTCAGCGGCCCCTCCACACAGGACTTTAGGCTCAAAGGGCCCTGGGAAATAGAGCAGAACCCCCCCCCCCATTGTGCTTTCTGAGTTGGGGGTGTGGGAGGGTTCTCTTCAGTCCATGCTCAGGGCCCTCGAGGAAGTCAAGGCCAGGCAGAACCCCTACTTCTTGCTTTCCTTGAGAGACCCTGCAGGTTAGCTCTGGTTTATAAGGCGAGTTCTTTCCAAGTTGGGAAGCACTCTGGTCAGAAGCAGGAAAAAAAGATCAGAGAGAAGAGGCTTTCGTAATATTGTTAGGAAAGAAAAATTCCCAAAATCGATGTACTAACAAACTTAAAAATGGGAGCAACCACCCAAAGTTAGGGTACTGCTCCTTGTTTTTGTTCAGGACTGCAATTCAGTATTTACGGATGCGCACTTCCCCTTACTTTGCTCCGTCAGGCCTGCAAGCAGTCATTTTGTCTGAGGGTCCCCGGACAAACAGGAAGTGCCGCGGGGAGAGAACCGCTGACCTGGGAAATGCATGGTGGCTCTGGGCTTGGGTTGGGTGAGGAGTCGGGGCCTTTTCCTTTGTCTCAGGAGAACGAAGAATTTCTCTCATGACTATAGCATAAGCCCCTCTGGAGAAACGTGCCCTGGTTGTCTTCTCTGAGGTTTGAGTTTTTCTAGAAAATTTCCTTTGACTTCCAACCAGGCAGTTTCTTTCTTTCTCTCTTTCTTTTAGTGTTTATTTCTTTTTAGAGAGAGAGAGAGACAGAGCCGAGATAGAGCAGGAGAGGGGCAGAGTGAGAGAGAGAGAGAGAGGGAGTCACAGAATCCAAAGCAGGCTCCAGGCTCCGAGCTGTCAGCGCAGAGCCCGACGCGGGGCTCGAACCCACAAGAGGTGAGTTCATGACCTGAGTCGAAGTCAGACACTTTACCTACTGAGCCACCCAGGCGCCCCTGAACCAGGTAGCTTCTGATGCCTTTTACAGATATTCTGAACAAATTGTTCATCTTTTTTTCTACCTAATTCACCCACATGGACCAGGCCCTTAAATACCTCTGCCTCTCTCACCCCCAGAAGCCTGGGTGTTCAGTATCTTTCATGAAGGGAGGATTGTATACAAACCACTGTTGTCTGACATTCAGAGATTTCATACCACTTCATCGGTTTTTTGGCTGCTATTATCCATGTACCATCTGTGTTATTACTTAATATTTTTTAGTCATTTTTAAAACTTTAGCATTATTCTAATCAGTTGTTATCTCTGAAATTGTAGATTTTACGTTCCGTTATCCACACACATACTTATGTACACACAATTTTTTTCAAGGATTTTATTTTTAAGTAATCTCTAAATCCACTGTTGGACTAGAACCCACAACCCCGAGATCGAGAGTTATACACTCCCCTGACAGAGCCAGGCAGGTGCCCCTACACACACAATTTTAAATAAACACAGAACTAGTGAAAAAAATTTGCAGAAGTCATCAGGTGTATGTACTCTGCCTCAGGAGCACAGGCCTAAGTTACGGCGCGCCGAGTAACACTCTCAGGCTTGAGGGGAACCCGTGTCAGCCATGGCCCCGGGGACCTTCCTGGCCAGTGGGTGGGGGTCTTGCCTGGCCCTCCTCTGCACCAGTCCCAGAGCATGCTCTTCCAGTCCGGGGGGCAAACCCAGTTAGAAGGTACTGTGTTTCTGAGACTCACCCCACACTCCTATTAGCATAGGAGCATTCTCCCCAAATTTCTGTTCTTCCTTCTATTAGCCTGCTGGTCTCACCCTGCTCCACGACACCCTGAGTCTCGCCTCTGCGGTGCAGGTGGGTCAGCTGACTTGCGAGGTTGCCCTTAGAACCCTGAACAGTATCCTCAGTCCCAGAGAGGGCCGGTCAGCTGAGCTCGGCAGCCTGGGCTGCTTCTTTTTGCTCCACGTCTCTTAATCTCTTAATCTTAATCTCTTAATCTCTCCTTTTTAAAGGTTTATTTTAAAATGTATTAATGTATGTTACCAAGGTATAACTTTTATATCTTAAATATACAGCTCGATGAATTTTTATGTAAGTATATACCTATGAAACTACCATTCAAATCAAGGTACGGCCCGGTAACTTTTGATATGGTAACTACCAGCCGCGTGTAGTTATCAAGCATGGAAGGCTGGCTAGTTGGAATTGAGATGTGCTGTAGGTATCAAATATGCTTTCAACAACTTAGTGCAAAAAAAGAAATATGTATTGTTGATAATTTTTAACTAGTGATTAAACGTCCAAATGACAATATTTTGGATACTATATTAAAATATATCCTTAAAATTAAATTTCACTGGTTTCTGGGGGCGCCTGGGTGGCTCAGTTGGTTGAGTGTCTGACTCTTGATTTTGGCTCAGGTCACGATCCCAGGGTCGTGGGATCGAGCCCCACATTGGGCTCCGTGCGGGACTTGGAGGCTGCTTAAGATTCTGTCTCTCTCCCTCTGCCCTTCTCCCTCGCTCACACTCTCTCTCTTAAACAAATAAATAAGGCTACTAGAAAACGTTAAATTGCATACACATCTTGCATTATACATATTTTTGGACATTGCTCGTATGGGACATTCCCAGCGTCCTGGAAGGCTCCCTCATGTTCCCTTCCCATCAATACCCCCCAGGCAACCCTTATCCTGATCTCTATCATAGCTTCATTTGGCTTGTTCTTGCCCTTCACGTAAATAGAATAATGAGTGTACACAGATCAACATTAGACCTGTGAAGGTCATTCCTTTTCTCCCGTGTTTTACGGGTTTGTTTTTTTTCAGTATTCTGTAGTAGTCTGTGGTGTAAATAGGCAACAGTTCATTTTCCCCATTCTCTCGCTGATGAACACTGGTGTTTTCCCGGGTTTGGGTTACTGTTAGTGCAGTTATTGTTAATAAGCCGTAATGATTTCGTGTGTGTACTGGGTGTACACCAGGAAAGGCAAGGCTGTGTCATGGGGTAAATGCTGTTTTGCAGCACTAATATCGTGTGACCTTTTTTCAAAGTGGTGGTTAGAATTTGCACTCCCACCAGCCGTGGGCGAGAGTTTTGGTTGCTCCATATCCTCACTGGTGCTTGGTACTGCCAGTCCTTTTGATTTTAGCTAGGCTAGTAGAGAGGCAGTCAGATTTTGAGCTGAAAATAATTCTTACCATTACCATTTCTTCTCTTTACGAGGTGACAGACACCCACCTAGAGGCTGTGTAGAACATATACACAGGCAAAATGGGGACAAGAAAAATGCCCATTATTTCAAGTCAACTCCTGTTACTCTTTGGTGTATATATGTCCATCCTACATTTATCAGTGCGTACACTGAAAAAAAATGACATCATACTACAATTAGATTTGCTAAGAATTTACCATGTCCGTCTTTGCATGCCCCTGGACATTCATCCACAGTGTGGTTTTAAAAAGCTAAATGATATCCCATTTTCTGGGTGTGTCACATCTATCGGTTCCCTTACTCTTGAGCATTTAGGCTACTACCAATTTTTCACTCCTATAAACGATGTTGTAATGAGCACCCTTGCCTTTAAATCTTTGTTCTTGTCTTTACATTTTTTCCAATAGCGGAGTTGCTTGTTAAAAAGGCTGGTGTGCATGTTTTGAAGGCTGCCGGTCTGTCTCCCTGAACGGCTCTGTCCCCACTCATGACAGCAAAACCCTATCTCTTTTCAGCGAATGCTGTTTTGAAGGCAAGAGGGCAACAGAATTTTCCGTAGAACGCAGAGTTGCCCCCTCCTAGATGTGACGTGCAGGAGGCACTGGCTTTCTAAGAGTGCTAGGGCAGCTACGAATGCAGAAACTCAGGCAGGCCATGGTCCTGGGGCCGAGAGGGAGCTGTTGGGTTTCTCAAGGAAGGGATACCTGGACCAAGGAAGGGGAATGTGTGTCTCTGAGAGGGTGAATGCTAACTTGGTGAGTCAGAGAGACCAGAGGGGTCTCTTAGGCGAGTTCTACAAAAATGGTTTGGGGATGAACAGAGCGTTGTGTCTTGGCTGCCGTTAGGGCGATCATCCACATCTCCATGGAGCTCCGTGGCTCCGGAATGTTTCTCTGGGGGAGAGACAATAAATGTCTGGAAGCAGATAGAAGGACTTGTGCCCCTGCCTACTCCTTTGGGGGCCTCGAGCACTCTACAGAGAGAAGGACTTATAGGAAGCAACTGATAGGGCAATTCAAGATGGACACCCCAAGATTCAGAGCAAAGCAGAGCCACTTGAAGGCCCGGGTGACCTGCTGTAGCTCAAAAGCAGCCAATTCCATCCTCAACCCCCAGGAAACACTCTGCTCCAGGGCCTCTCAAGATGGCTTATGCAGAGGTGATGCTTTTCCAAGGGGATTCCCGAGCCACAGTCAGGAAGCAGTAGTGCACCCAGGAGCAAAAAAAAAAAAAAAAAAAAAAACCACAAGCATCTGCCTGGTGACTACAGAGATAGGCTGGTTTGTGTGCTCTTGCGAGGCTCCTTTCAGCGCCTCCCAGACACACCTTCGGCGCTCTGAGGGGGGCAGAGGTTCCCTGTTGCACTTGTGGAGGCTGTGGAATCTGGTAGCTGCCCTGCTGTAGGGTGGATGGTCTAAGAAAGAACGACAAGGAAGCTGCATGTCGCTTATGACCTAGCCTCACGAGTCCACACCAGCACTTACAACATCCGTTATACTTTGTCATGTTTCCAAGTCCAGCTGACACTCACGGGGAGGGGAGTTAAATCCCACCTTTTGAAGAAAACAGTGGCATGGATTTATGCACATATTTTAAATTTCTTTTAATGTTTATTTATTTTTGAGAGACAGAGTGCAAGTGGGGGAGGGGCAGAGAGAGAGAGGGAAACACAGAATCTAAAGTAGGCTCCAGGGTCTGAGCTGTCAGCACAGAGAGAGAGGGAAACACAGAATCTAAAGTAGGCTCCAGGGTCTGAGCTGTCAGCACAGAGCCCGACGCGGGGCTCGAACTCATGAACCGTGAGATCATGGCCTGAGCCAAAGTCGGCCGCTCAAGCAACTGAGACGACCAGGCGCCCCTATGCACATATTTTAAACAACAGCAACCATGCCTGCATCCTCACAGTCTGCACCACTAGGAAACTTTACTGGGAGTGAAGAGAATTCCTAGTTAATCAGTGTTATTATGATAACCAATTAGCCATTTGGAAAAAAATAACAAGAAAACAAAAACTTAGATCTCCATCTCACATTTTGCACCAAAATGAATTCCAGATCATTGAAATATTTAAGTGTACAAAAGTATTGGAAGAGGGGCGCCGAGGTGGTTAAGTGCCCGACTTTGGCTCAGGTCATAGTCTCATGGTTCATGGGTTCCAGCCCGCGTCGGGCTCTGTGCTGACAGCACAGAGCCTGGAGCCTGCTTCGGATTCTGTGTCTCCCTCTCTCTCTGCCCCTCCCCTGCTTGTGCTCTGTCTCTCTGTCTCTCAAAAATAAGTAAACATTAAAAAAAGAAAAAGAAAAAAGTACTAGAAGAAAATTTGGATACATTGAAGTAGGATGGATATAGGAGTTCTTAATTTTGTCTTGTTCAAATTATTGCAAACTTGGGCTTTTAAGGGAAGTTTCAATGGTTTCATAAGAAATGACTTTCATCGGTTAAAAAAATGAAGTAGAGAAGAATATTGAATTATGACATCAAAGCTTAGGCAACACCAAAAAAATGATTAATCGATATGATCCCATCTGAAAATTAAACACTGCAGCAGAGAAAAACAAGTAAAAGATAAATGAAAGTTGGGCAGAAATATTTGACACTTAAAAGATATACAAGACCACAACTCTTAGTGTAAAGAGCTCCCGGGGCGCCTGGGTGGCTCACTTGGTTGAACGGCCGACTTCGGCTCAGGTCATGATCTCACGGTCTGTGAGTTCGAGCCCTGTGTCGGGCTCTGTGCTGATGGCTCATCAGAGCATGGAGCCTGCTTCGAATTCTATGTCTGCCTCTCTCTCTGCCCTTCCCCTGCTCACGCTCTGTCTCTGTATCTCCCAAAAATAAATAAACGTTAAAAAAAAAAAAAGAACTCTTACACACTCATGTGAGGGGAAAAAAAGACTCTGAAACGTGTCCCAGAAGTATGTGTTTTCTGCTGCTGTTTTCTGCTGCATAGTGCAAGGAGAAGGTTGTGTCTGCAGCGCCTGCACTGCCCACAGAGCGTTACACAGGGGTAGGCCTCATGTCGAAGGAGGCTGTTGATCGCAGCTCTTCATTTCAGTTCCAAAAGTGCCTACATGTATTTCTGTTCCTTACCCTTCAGTTCTCTCTCACTCAAAGAAATCTCATTCAGATACTTCCTGTCGGTTTGTGACTCACAGCTAGATTCTGGCCCAAGCAGTGCTGACTTCAGCGAAAAATCCTCCCCACAGCATAAACTGGGTGCCTGTGATGCACAGAGTGACTTGCAACTGGGAAGTCTGTATGTCCATTCAGCCCCTCCATCTCACGCCCTTACTATGAATCTGGAGGCCGCCTCTCCCATTTTTTTTTTTTTTAAATCTGAGTGTGTGTGTGAGGGAGGGTGCAGACAAGAAGAGCCTGGGCAAGAAGACAGGGCATGGCCTGGAGATGAGGGTTTGGGGCCAGCTCTACCACTTTTCGTCTTTGTGAACAGACAGGGCCCTACCGGCCCTGGGCCTCAGTTGTTCATGGTGTAAAATGAGTCGGGGGACTAGGTGGTCGCCACAGGGTCTTCCAGGTCTAACAGTCAAGAATTCAGCTCATTTTTTAACACGTGGGCTCTAATAGGTATTCAACTTTACTCGAAAAGTTTTGGAAGTCCCTTGAGTGTCCTTTTCCGATTTTGGAACCCAACGAGAGTAAGATAGAAAGTGCTTTCAATTACTGAAGTTGTTCCTCCGTTTTCTAAAAAAGATTCCATTCCACTCATTTGGAAAAAGTAAAATTGCAACAGAGTGAAATGACTAAGGAGGCGGTAGTTAGCTTGGGTGGTGAGTCTGAGAGACGGTCCCCTTCTTCTGATGGGGCCACAGACGTGGGTGTGGGAGCCAGTGGAGGCCATCCATTTTAGACTTCATTTTCCTGGGCATGCTACTGATACAAGGACGGCATGACTTCCATGATGGTGGGCGAGAAGGTCTCTGCCCCTAAGTCTAAACTATCCCCAGCGCTGCTAAGCTGGAAGGATGTAAGTCTTGGCAGCGGGCAGCCATCTTTCTTGTGCGTGGAAAGAACCTGTTATGGAATGAGGCCAAGTGGAGGCTACAGAGATGAGAGGTGGAGAGAGTGTCATGGAAAGAGGACACCAAAGAAACAAGAAACAAGAGGGAGATTCATGGGGGAGGGGTGAGAGAGAAAGTGAGAGAAATTCATCTTAAAGCTGAAGCCTTGGTTCCTATAACTTCCCCTTAGATTCTGTAAGCTACCTGACTATCTTCCCGGCCACATGAGGAAATAAATCCTGTCTTCGCTTCAGATTATTTGAATTTGGAAGTGTCTTGAATAATGTACTAGTGTGTCTCCAGGAAGCTCCTTTTTTTAAAAAAAAAATGATTTATTCTCAAGATGGCTAACATACAGTGTATACAGTGTGCTCTTTGTTTTGGGGGTAGATTCCTGTGATTCAGGGGCGCCTGGGTGGCTCAGTTGGTTGAGCGTCTGACTTCGGCTCAGATCATGATCTCACGGTTTGTGAGTTCGAGCCCCGAGTCGGGCTCCGTGCTGACAGCTCAGAGCCTGGAGCCTGCTTCAGATTCTGTATCTCCCTCTCTCTCCCTCTGACCCTTCCCCACTCATGCTCTGTCTCTCTCTGTCTCAAAAATAAATAAACATAAAAAAAAAGATTCCCGTGATTCATCGCTTATACACAACACCCAGTGCTCCTCCCAACAAGTGCTCTCCTCAATGCCCATCACTCATTTTCCCCTCTTCCCCGCCACCCCCCATCAACCGTCAGTTTGTTTTCTGTATTTGAGAGTTTCTTATCGTTTGCCTCCCTCCCTCTCTGTTTGTAACTACTGTCTCCCTTCCTTTCCCCCATGGTCTTCTGTTAAGTTTCCCAAGTTCCACATATGAGCGAAGACATATGATATCTGTCTTCTTTGACTGATTTATTTCACTCAGCATAATACCCTCCAGTTCCATTCACGTTGCTGCAAATGGCAGGATTTCATTCTTTCTCGTTGCCAAGTAGTATTCCATTGTATGTATAAACCACATCTTCTTTATCCATTTATCAGTTGATGGACATTTAGGGTCTTTCCAGGAAGTTCTCTTAAATTGTAAAGGTGTTATCCAAAGGGATGACACGAGAAGCCAGTAATGTAGGTTAGGTTTTCAGATAAGCTGTGACTACTACATAGAACATAAATTTGGACAAAGAAGGTAAAGCAAGAGTATTGCTGGAAGAGGAAGTTATTGCTAGAAAAGGGGGAATCCTTGTACTCGAGGGGGTGTAAAATGGCACAGCCACTGCGGAAAACAGTTTGAAACGTCCTCAAAAAAACTGAACTTGTGTTGTGGAGTTTAAGAAACAAAACAAACAAGCAAAGGGAAAAAAAGAGAGAGAGACAACCCGGAAACAAACTCCAGAGAACAAACGGATAGCTACCAGAGGGGAGGTGAGCGGTGGGGATAGGTGAAGTAGGTGATGGGGATTAAGGAGAGCGCTTCTCCACAGGAGCACCCGGTGACCTATTGAAGTCTCGAATCACCGTATTGTATATGGGAAAACTAATATCACACTGTATGTTAACTGTACTGGAATTAAAATAATTTTTTTTAAGTGAACATGGGGCGCACCTGGGTGGCTCGGTCAGTTAAGCGGCCAACTCTTGATTTCAGCTCAGGTCATGATCTCATAGTTCGTGAGTTCGAGCCTCTCATTGGTCTCTGCACTCAGAGCGTGGAGCCTATTTTGGTTCCTCTGTCTACCTCTCTCTACCCTTCCCTCTCTCTCTCTCTCTCTCTCAAAAATAAATAAATGTTTAAAAAAAATTTAACATGTTGGGGGTGCCTGGGTGGCTCAGTAGGTTAAGCATTCAACTCTTGTTTTGACTCCGGCCATGATCTCATGGTTTGTGGGATCGGAGCCCCATGTCAAGCTCTGCACTGACAGTGTGGAGCTTGCTTGGGATTCTCTCTCTCTCTCTCTCTCTCTCTCTCCCTCCTAGTCTCACTCTCTGCCCCTCCCTGCTTGCTCTCTCTCTCTTTCTCTCTTAAAATAAATTAAATTAAAAAAAAAGGAACAGATGTTACCTTATGACCCAGCAAATCCACTCCTAGCCATATACCCAAGAGAATTGAAAACATATATTCACACAAAAACCTGTACACGAATGTTCATGGAGGGATTAACCGTAATAGCCCAAACTCCTTCCATTAATTGATGAATGGATAAACAAAGTATAGTATGTCCATACAATAGACTGTTACTCAGCAATAAAAGTGAATGAACTTCTTTTCTGATGCATGGGATGATGTGGATGAAATTTGAAAATACGCTATGTGAAAGGAGCTAGTCACAAAAGGCCACATGTTGCGTGACTCCATTTATATGACATGTCCAGAACAGGCAAATCTGTGGAGACAGAAAGAAGACGAGGGGCTGGGACGTAGTGACATGTACACTTTGAAAGGGTGAGTTTTTGGTGTGTGAATTACATCTCAATTTTTTAAACGTTTATTTATTTTTGAGAGAGCACAAGTGGAAGGGGGGAAGGGAGAGGGGGACAGAGGATCCCAAGTGGGCTTTGCACTGACAGCAGCAAACCCGATGTGGGGCTTGAGTTCAGGAACCATGAGATCATGACCTGAACCGAAGTCAGACGCTCAACGGACTGAGCCACCAAGGTGCCCCCTCTCAGTTTTTAAAGAGGGATTACACCTTTTTTAAACATTTTTTTAAACATTTTTATTTATCTGTTATTGAGAGACAGAGAGGGACAAGTCATGAGCAGGGGAGGGGCAGAGAGAGGGGGAGACGCACAATCCGAAGCAGACTCCAGGCTCTGAGCTGTCAGCACAGAGCCCAATGCGGGGCTCGAACCCATAAACCGCAAGATCGTAACCTGAGCCGAAGCCTGACGCTTAACCAAATGAGCCACCCAGGCGCCCCAAAGAAGGATTACTCTTTTCCTGGCCATTTCCATCTTTATATCACACCATCCAGAGTACTTTTTGTGGTTTGACTATTTCTGTCCTAGACTTCCCTCTTCTAGTCCCCCATCCTACCCAAATCCTCCACCAGATTTAGAAGCCCTGGAATATCTCGTGGTATGAACAGGAACGGGGGCTCACTTCCCTTTCAAAAGAGCTGTACTCTTTTGCTTGCACAGTTATTTTGTTCAGGAAAGGCCCCGTCTTATCGACTCAAAGGGGATAGGCAGCAGGGGACTGAAACTAATTCACAATTTTGTTTAAATTTACTTGTCAAAGGCAGAAATATTCAATTTCATGCATAGTCCCAATTCTCTGCCCTGGGAGCAGATTTCCAGGAAGCAATTATGTAGAACAAAATGTCATGGGTAACAGGGGGTGCCTGTGAATTATTCATAATCCCATAATGATTTTAACCCATTTTTTTTTAAACATTACCTGCTATTGGCGTGAGCTCTGGAAAGTTCCCAAAGTAAGCAGCCCAGAGGCTTCCTTTAGTTATGCTCATATAACCATAAACCCCCTGACTTTCCTCAAACCATCTGACTAATGAAAATTAAAAGAGGACTGGGATCCCTTTTCCTTCCCAAGTCTATAAAACAAAGGTAAATGAGGCCCTGTAGACTTCGTCTTGCTACCCATCGGTCCTCCTTATTATCTTCTCAGAGAGGTGGGCGTGGCAGAATGCCCGGCAGCGTGCCTGGCTCCAAGAAGGCACGTGATACTTATCTGGCTTGGATTATTTGAACGAAAGAACAATGAACAAATGATGCAAAGAATGAGGTATGTGTAGTAAAGAGGACTTACCCTAAGTAGTTTTGCCCTTTATGAGCCGTGTGATTTGGGCAAGTGTCTTGCTCTCGGCTTTGTTTTGTTTTGTTTAATCTATAAAATGGAGGAAATAACCCTGTGTTGTGGGGTTATTACATAATAAGTGTTCAATAAGCAGTAGCTGTTATTTTAGTCATTCTTCCTAGCAGCAGCCCCATAACTTCCCCAAATCTGGTACACTCAGCTTCCTTAGGATCCAAAAGTTCCCAAACCTGAGTAATCATTTTTTTTTTTAATATAAATTCCAGATTCTACCTCTGGAGATTCTGATTTAGTAGACATGGGATGGGGGCCAAAGGACGGACATACAGGTAAAATTTTAAATAAGGTCAAAATTTAAAAATTTATTTTAAATAAGGTAAAATTTACCTGTGGGGAACTGCGCAGATCTTGAGAGTATAATTGGGTGAATTCTGACCAATGGATGGGTACCGAACATTTCCACGGCCCCACAAAGTTAAATCAATCCCCATCCTGCCTAAATCGCTACTGTTCTGATTTCTTTTCATCACCGCTGATGAGTTTTTCCTTTTCTTGAACGTCGTATCAGGAGACTCATAATCGGGCAGTATTCACTTTCTGGTTTTCTCACTTCTCTTAACGTTTTCGGAATTTATCCCTTTTTATTGCTGAGTAGTATTCTACCCTATGGCTTCAACTCACTTTGTTTCTCTCTTTACCTACTGATGGGCCTTTTAGTGTCGTTTTTGGCTATTTTGACTCCAGGTGCCACAAATATGTTTTCATTTCTTATGGGCAAATACCAACGGGGGAATTGCTGTGTCATAGCATAGGGGTAGTTGAATTTTATATATAAAAGTCCTTCAGGTGATCTGGCTGATTGGGGAATCCCTGAGGTGGTGGGGAAGACCACCCCTGATGACATTTTTCTTTCATTGTGCAAGGGTCCTTCTTTTTCACCAGGGAAGCACTATCTGTTCTCCCTCTCTCACCTGAGGAGCCCAGTCCTCCTCTCTCTTGCTGGCCAGGGCCTTAGCAGAGAAGAGAGTTCCAGCCAGGGATCCCCATGAGTCTTGCATTATGTCATCCAAATAGTGCCAGGAAGCAGTGGCGGTGAAGGGAACTGGAGAAGGCCGCCAGCCGACAAGACTTGCTCTGACCTGGGGATGGCGTGCTTAGGATGAAAGGCCAACCCTCCAGTCACTTGGAAGAGGTAGCCGTTTCCGCTCGGAAACTTCCACCGAAGGCCCACCACCGAACGCTTTGGGCCCTCGGTCTTTGGTAGGCTGTGTGGAAATCCAAGGGGAGAGCAGTGGGCAGGGCCCTGTAGACTCCTCAGGCTTCAGACATTAAAATCAGCGTTGGGTCCTGTTAACTGTGATGGGAAAGAAAAAGTTGTCCAAACATAACCATTGTGTTCCAAGGGTCGCGCTGGCTGTTGGCTCAGGAATGATGTATTTTTTTCCTTTACGAAGTTGCTTTTCCTTTTGGGGATTATTAGAATTTCACAATCGGGGTAAAGAGCATCCCCAAAGTGATGCTCCAGTTCAGTGTTTCTCAAAGGATGGTACATGTGTATGGTACTCAGGAAGATTTCAGGGATTATACAGATGACTATAATTAAGAAAAAGTATTTGTCTTAGCACAAGGGAGAAAAAATAAAAAGAGTACATTATATATGTGATATCATGGATATATTGCATATCATAAAGTCAAGTTAAGAAGATAATTCAATATATTGATATCAAATTTAGGCTATAATAGTATAGGTGATACACAGGTGTGGCAAAAAGGACAAAGGTACAGAGGAGGGGCCAGGGTTCAGAAAACTGCCTCTCTCGAACCATGCATTGGATGGACGAGAAACCAAGGCCCCAAGATGCAAGTGACTTGAGCAAAGTCACAGCTTATCAGAACTAGGACCAGATCCCCAAGCTTACCTGGGGCCCAGGGCTCATTCTACGAACCTTTTGTAAGAAGGGGAAAGGATCTCAGTGACTGCGTAGCCTAGCCCCTATATTCACAGCCAGATGCGTTTGCAGCGACAGCCTACAGTTTGGTCAGACCACAAGGTCAGAAGGAGTCCACTAATAGGTCCAGGGCCCAGGAAGTCTGAGATAATGAGAAGGAGCTAGGCTTAAAAGGAATGAGCGCCAGGATCTTTGTAACTCTCCTCACGTGGAATCTTTGGGGGAGAATAGGACAGAAGCAGAATGGACAGCTGTTTTCCCTGTCTCTGGCTCCCATCCCTCCAGGACACTGAAAATGGCCTCTAAGACAAGGCCCTAGAGCCGGGCTACGTGAGTGCCCTACGTGGGCAGTCTACCCTCGCGTAGGTTTTTTGACGCCGTAGAGAAAGAAAGCTCTGACTGTTCACAGAAATAGCTTCAGGCAGCGGGAAACATGTAAGGGCACGGCTTCCCGGATGACTGTCATCTTTGAATCTTCACAAATCCAGTAGGGAGATTCAGAGGCGGCAACCTTGACAGAACTCTAGCGTTTGCGCATCCCCACCCCAGCGAGAGTGAAAAAGGCAGGCCCTGGGAATGCAGGCATGGAACCGAACTTTCTCAGCCCCACTGACGGTGGGCGAGAGGGTCCACGTTACCCTTTCTCTTCTCTGAAGAGGATCTGGTGTCCCTTGCTGAGGCATCACTAACCTCTACAGTCTGGAAGCCATTCATTCTTCTCTCTGTCACCCTCAGGGTATTGGGCTAATGTATGACCTGCTGAGCCCTTCTCTCAAAAGATATCTAAGGGATACAAGCATGCGACCCCTTCTAACATGAGAGAGCATGTGGTGAGATATACCACATGCAAGTTTTCCTGACCTTACACGAGCTCAGCCCTGAGGGGGATGGCACACTATCCTGAGGCCAAACTAGGCTCCGTGAATGAACCCTTCCACCCAACCTCCTGTCTTTGCTCTGGCCGGTGGGAATAGGAGCCCTAAGAATTTGATGGTGGATAGACTCAGCAAATAAAGACAGTTCCAAAGTGTCTCCTGACTTCTCTAGGCTCAGAATGAAGGTTCTTCTTCTCATTTTTTTGTTTTGTTTTGTTTTGTTTTTTTAATGTTTATTTATTTTGATAGAGAGAGCATGCTAGCAGGGGGTGAGACAGAGAGAGAAGAGAGGACCTCGAGCAGGCTCCATGTCTAGCACAGAGCCTGACTCAGGACTCAATCTCGTAAACCAAGAAGTCATGGACCTGAGCCAACAAGAATCAGACACTTAACCCACTGAGCCACCCAGGCGCCCCAGAGTGAAGGTTCTTTTATTTAGCAAAGCACCTTAATGTGTTTTTAGCATATGCCAAGGTCAGCTCAGGTATCTGATTTGAGTGGAGGTAGAAAACGCAATACCTCTGCCTTAGAAAGTAATAAGGAGTTCCATGGCTCCTGCTGGTAGCTGCAAGAGAAAAGTCGAAGAGGAAGGGAAACCATGTGATTGCCTTACTGTGAGTCCTAGGGTAGAAGGCACCGAGAACTGTCTCAATGTGTGGGGCATATGTTTCTCTTCTTCTGAGCTGTGCAGCGTTCCCCATCTGTGTCCCCCTAGACCTTCAGTCAAACCTGCTGTACCCCACAACCAGAGTTAGCGGTGACTTTGGGTCCTGCATGGGTTGCGTGGGACTACACATGAGGGTGACAAAGATAAGATGGGCAGACATGTCCCCGAGCAGAGCATGACCTTGACTTGGGACTGAACTGGGGCATAGGGACAAAGCTACCTCTCAGGAACAGAACTGAGACCATAAAAATAAGAAACCAGGAGTGTGGGTGGGATGGGGTGAGGGTGAGGGGGCGGAGGGGTACGCACTTCAATGGGTCTCCCTCTGTAAGGGTGGTCTGGACCCTGGAACTGTCTGCCTTTCCCAACCACCAAGAACTCAGAAGCCTCCTTGTTAGTTCTCTGATCCCATCCCTGGCCTTGGCTGGTTAGTTGGGCTGGGAACTTCTGACTCAGACCAAGAAGTGGCCCGGAGTTACGATCTGATGGTCTTGAAATGGGAGAATGCTTGAAGTCAGGGTGTCTTCCGTGACTGCGGCTGGAAAAAGGAAAGCTCACAGGATCTGTCAACAGCCATGCTGTCTGTCTTGTGGGAAAAGCCACTGCAAAGAGCAGGAAGGAAGCTGACTCCCGGGGCGAGGGAAGAGAGGGTGACAGAGTCCTGATGACATTTGGACCTCAGACCCCCAGCTGCATCACTACCTAAATAAAGATCCTTTTCCCTAAGTTTAGTCTCTGCCCCTTGCGTCCAAAAACGCCCACTGGGCACCAAGCACCACTTCCTACCCCTGCTTCCTCAGGTGCACCCCCCCCTCTGGAAGTGAGAAGCTTAGATGAGGACAGAGGAAAATGTCCGTCCCAGGATCGGAGGTCCTCAGTCCCTTTCTATCTCCACCGCATTTCCCACTCCCCGAGTGTTTGTTTACCTGTTTACTTTTATCACCCCTCTCCCTAGGAAGACGTAAGGCTCCATGCTCTCCCGTCTAACATGGTGTCCGTAGTGCCTGGAACACAGTAGGTGCTCATGAGTCATTGAAGAAAGAAATCTGGGCTTACAATCAGGCCACCATCGTCCCCCTCCCAGGTCACAACTGCAGCAGAACTCGGTGCCAGACACTGAGTCCCGGATGTTTGAAATTTGCGTGTCCAAGTTATCTGCCCATCAGGTGCACAAGGATGCTGGAGGCAAAGCTGGGTACACAATCGGTGCTTCATAAACCGCAGATAAAGAGCCAGCAGCCAAGCGTGACAGAGGGCTGCGGGGAGGAGAAGTTCAATGCAGACTACAAAGGTTTCATCAGGAGCAGGGAATTGAAAAGCAGCTGTAATTAGAAAGCGTAGGCATTCAAAACTGCCTGGAGGTCAGAAGGGCTGGGCTGGCAGGCTGGGAGCCCGGGCAGGAAATGGACACGGAGGCACTGCGGTTCTGGACTGACATAATTGGACAGAGACCAGCAGCCAGTTGCCATGGTAGCAGCCAATCCGCGGAGCGCTTCTGTGGCAAGGAGTCAAGGTTTCTAAAGAAGGGGCTAAAAAAGCTGCCTTTGTTCCCACTCTGAGCTACTTGCTGTCAGATCCCCGCGGGGGTGACGTGGCGTGGGGCCAGAGCCAACAACTGCTGGCCGCGGTGGCTGGGAGGGGGCCACGTGAGGACTAAAAGGGGCTGGCTGGAGTTGGGGAAGCAAAATGTGTCACTCCATGTAGCTGTCGTGCCTCCTGATGCGGAGCCGTGGCCTATGGCTTGGGTTTCTGAGTCTGAGAGTGCAGTGTTCAGATGGCGGCTTGGCCTCGCGGCACCTGTGTGATTCCAGGACCGAGGCGGTCTCAGTTTCCTTGCATGTGGAGAGGGACTATAATGCCTTTCCTTCAGGGAGGACGTAAGGACCGAGAGAAGTGAGGCACGCCCCATGCTCACTTAGAGAGTGGTAAATACTCTTGTCATTGTTTCGATGAATGTTACACACCGCTTCCCGGCAGCTTGCTCAAAGGGCTGTTAGCTTCTGGGGATTCAAAAGCCAAGTTTGGCTTCTTCAAGAGGACCAAAAGGACAGCCAACAGCGACTCAAAAACTCCAGGGGATGACCGTGCAGATTAACAAAGTTGTATTTAAAAAGAAAACATGCTTAAGACTGTTTTGAGAGTTACATGCCATCGGAGAATCCTTCTCCTTTGTTCTTCTGGCCAATTTGTGGGCCTGGACAGGATACAGAGATGAGGCCTTCCTTCCACAGCAGGAGGGAGAAAACAGAGGAGAGGACTGTGAAGGGAGAGCTTCCTCTGATGTTCCCATGAGGCAGGACCGGAGGGGCCCAGGAGGGTGCTTTGCTCAGACCAGGACAGGCCAGAGGCAGACAGAGCAAGGGTGCAGCTCTGGACCAAGCCCCCCTTTTCCTCGCCCTCACAGAAGTGCTGGGAGACGCAGACATCCCCGTTGGACTCTGGCGCAGTCCTCCGTTGCTATGGCAACTCAGTGGGCTCTCTGGTGGGTGGAAGAAGGCAGCGGCTGCATGGAAACCAGCGGTGGAGGCAGTTCCGCCCTTTGGCCTTGGCCATCAAGGCACTTCTGAGTGGTAGGGAGACATTCCCTCTCCTGTCTCAAGAGGCCGTGGGAGGCCCTGAGACTTCGGGGCGTCATACCTGTCTCCCCGTGAGGCTCCAGTATGGAGAGAGAGCTCCCTTGGGACCATCCTTTGCAGCGTGTCTTCCAGCCACACGTTCCTCTGGAGATTTCCTCTTCACTTTCTTTGTAAATGTAGTCGTTCGTCTGTTCGTTTATTCAACCGTTAGGCACCGTGTGGTTACTGTGCACCACCCTGGGTGCAGGGTAGCAAACAACACAACGTGCCTGCCTTTGTGGGGCTCCCTGTTTTGTGGGGAGCAGACAGTAAACACACACCCGGGAAGAGACCTGGAAGGTGATAAGCAGGGTGGTCTGAGCCAGAGAAATTGGAGGGGTGGGCTGATTAGAGCCGGTGGTCGGGGGAGGCCTTTCGGCACTGCACTTGGCAATCTGAGCAGGATCCGCCATGGCCGCTGTGGCTGTGAGGTGTGCTCCAGGGAGGAGCCCGCGGAAAGGCCCGGGGCGGGTGGCGTGATAGTTAGAGCACGAGAAGGGGGTGAGTTGTGGGGGCCCCGGAAGACAGAACTGGAGAAGCAGTAGGAGGGCATTGGCCAGAGTCTTGCCGGCTTTGCCGTGGAGCCTGGATTTCACTGAGAAAGGTGACAGGAAGCATCGATGGGTTTTAATCAGGACGGGAGGGAAATGGTCTGGTTGATGTCTTCAAATGCCTCTGCTAGCCTGGTGGCTGATGGGCTGTAGGAAGGCAGGCGTGGAAGCAGGGGGCCCGGCCAGGAGACTGCGGCCGTGGCCTGGGATGGGGGGAGCCCACCGTGGCCTGGCCCAGAGTACCGGGGCGGTAGAATCTGCAGATAACCCCAACCGGGTTTGCTGGGGGCCTAAGGACGGGGGTAAGGGAAGAGTGGACTCAAGGGTGACTCTCCAGTGTCTGCCTTGAACCCCCGGGTGGAGGGAGGGATGGTAGCAGAGAGGGAAGGGGAGGGACTGCGTTGAATCTCGGTTCTGTGGCCTAGATAAAGCACATTGAAGTTGCCCCAGGCCCTCTGTTCATGCTGGGCAAGAACTCATGCACTGTGTAAGCAACAGTTGTAAGGAGTAAAGTTGAAAGGAAGCTTCCCTACAACCCACTAATGGGGTAGAAAACACTTCTTTTAAAAACCACCTGCTGGTCAAAATAAAATCTGTAAAAAAGGGGGAGGGGACCCTGGCTGGCTCAGTCGGTAGAGTGCACAACTCTTGATCTCAGAGTTATAAGTTCGAGCCCCATGTTGGCTGTAGAGATTCCTTCAAAACAAAATATTAAAAAAATAACAACCACACAATACCTGCTGGATGTCGTGGGTTGGTGGCAGAACTCACTTAGGGCAGGAACTGCTCTTTCGAGAGGGAGACACCTCGATGGGCCATTTCCCAGTGTGAGAGGCGATATTCTCATGGATATGACATGAGCTGATGTACCAGGTGCTGCGCCGAGAGCCTTAAATATATTCTAATATGGCTTCTGTTACATAATAAGCACCTGGAACTGAGAGAGGCTATGTAACTTGCCGAAGGTCACACGGGAAGCAAGTAGCAGAGTCCAGATTTGTACAGAAGGACCCTGTTAACCATGCTGTATAATTGCTGTGCCAGGCAAAAATAAAGCAATAGGAACTGAACAGCTCTTCCTTGGCCAGTGAAATCAGAAAGGATCAGGGAAGTTGGCAGAGGGCCCTTGTGAGAGAGGAGATAACCTGGCAAGTTGCCGGGGCCTGAGAAGTTCAGCCAGTGGCTCCTCCCCAAGGTACAGCGGTCAAGGAGTTTTCCAGAAGAGCGATGCCTGATATTTGTTATTTGTGTTTCCTGTCCAGCATTGTGCTGTGACCTCTCTCCTTTACCAGGAAACCTTAGTGAGATCGTTGGTGTTGGGAGGATAAAGAAGGAAGAGTTGCAATAATGAGCATGGGGAGAGAGGTGAGCATAGAGAAGCCCCTCGTGGATCTGAGAACCGGACAGGGACAGGAAGTGACCAGGGAAACATAAGCGACCTTGGAATCTACAGAAATCCTGGGAAGGGAGCGGCTTTCCCTTATGCTGTGAAATGGGAAAAGGAGCCAGTTTATGTGGATATTGAAAAATTAGGAACAACCTAAATGCGCATCGAAAGGAAGATCCTTAGATCAACTATGGTACGTCCATTCAATAGAATCATATTGCATTGGCTATAAAGGACAAAGCACCCGCTCCATACCCTGAAGTGGAAATAGGGCCAAGACAAAATGTTAACTGAGAAAAGCAAGTTGTACAGTGTAGAGAATATGATCCCACTTAGGCAAACACAACAAAACAATCTTCCCCACAGAGCAAAAGGCTTAAAACACCCAAATCACGGTAGACCCTTCCGTGTAGACAGTGGACATGAGTTTGGGGAGTCAAAGGGGCTGGCTTTTTTTTTTTTTTTACTTCGCCTGAGTTGTTCAAACCTTTTTTCCACAGAAATTTGTTTGTGTATTTCCTATGTAATTAAACATTATTTAAACTTCTGAAAATAAACCAGCGTCCCTGAGTGACATGCAGAGGGAGGCTGGTGCTGATTGCCTGACCCCAGGTACTGCCCTATTGGCCCTGGACAGAAGCTGCCCTTCTCCACTGATGAGCTCCAGGGTCAGCAAATATGAGTAAATATGGGCCCAAATCCCCAGCCCCAAGTCAGACAGTTTTGTTTTAGTAGGAGTGAAATCCCTCATGCTCATGAAGAATCCCAAGGACACAGCCTAGTCACTGTTCATGACAGTCGCATGTAATGAAACTGGGTCTCAGGATAAACGGTTGAGGGAAAAGCAAGGTGAGGGGCGGGGGGAAAGCAAGGCAAAGGACACTGGGAATGTAATTCCACTATTTGAATGCAAATAAAACCTGTGAATATGCAGGCTTATGTATGCATGGACTATTTCTAGGAACCAGTAACAGTGATTGCTTCTGAAGAGGACAACAGGGTAGCTGAAGGACAGGGATGGGAAGGAGCCTTTATTACAAGCTCTTTTGTACCTTGGGAATTTTTAAATATTACGCATTGCCTAATTAAAATAAGTGCTTTTTTTTTCTGAAAGTCTATACATTTTGACCCTCTTCGCCCATTTTGCCCAGCTTCCCACCTCCCACCCCTAGCAACCATCATTCTGTTTTATCTATGAACTTACTGTTTTGTTTCAGTTAGATTCCATACATAAGTAAGAGTATATGGTATTTGTCTTTCTCCGACTGGCTTATTTTACTGAATATAATGCCCTCAAGCTCCGTCCATGTTGTTGCGAATTGCAAGATTTCATTCTTTCTAATGGCTGAGTACTCTCCAATTGTGTGTACATACATATATACACAAATGCAAACACACACCCACACACATTCTCTTTCTCTATGCATTCCTCCATCCAGAGACACAGGTTGTGTCCGTATCTTGGGTATTGCAAATAATACTACCATGAACAGGAGTCAGTGTTTTCATCTTCTTTTGGATAAATACCCAGAAGTGGAAATCCTGGATCATACGTGGTTCTAGTTCTCATTGTTTGAGGAACTCCCACTCTGTTTTCTGTAGTGGCTGTGCCAATTTTCATTTCTACCAACGGTGCACAAAGATTCCCCTTTTCTCGCACCCTTGCCAACACTTACTTTTTCTTACCTTTTTGATAGTAGCCGTTCTGACAGATGTGAGGCGATATCCCATTGTGGTTTTGATTTGCATTTCCCTGGTAATGAGTGATGTTCAGCACCTCTTTGTGGACCTGTTGGCCATCTGCATGTCTTCTTTGGAAAATGTCTATTCAGATCCTCTGCCCATTTCTTAATTCAGTTGTTTTTTTGCTGTTGAGCTACATGTTCTTTATATAGTTTGGATATTAACCCTTCAACAGATACATGACTTGCAAATATTATCTCCTATTCAATGAGTTGCCTTTTCATTTTTTTCTTTTTTTTTTTAATGTTTATTTATTTATTTTGAGACAGAGAGAGAGTACAAGTGGCAGAGAGAAAGGGAGAGAGAGAATCCCAAGCATGTTTGGCACTGTCAGCATAAAGCCCAACACGGGGCTCCATCTCATGAACTGTGAGATCATGACCTGAGCCAAAATCAAGAGCCAGACGCTTAATCAGCTGAGCCACACAGGTTCTCTGCCTTTTCATTTTCTTGGTGGTTTCTTTTAATGTGCAGAAGCTTTTTAGTTCGACAGAGTTCCACTTGTTTGTTTTTGTGTTTGTTGACTTTACTTTCGGTGTCAGATCCAAAACATTATTGCTAAGACCAATGTCAAGGTGCTTACTGCCTGTGTTTTCTTGTAAGAGTTTTATGGTTTCAGGTCTTACATTTAAGTCTTTAATTCATTTTGAGTTAATTTTTGGGTATGGTGTAAGATGGCTGTCCAGTTTCTGTCTTTTGCACATGGCTATCCAGTTTTCCCAACAGGATTTATTGAAGAGACTGTCTTTTCCCCTTTGCATAGTTTTAGCTCCTTTTTTGTAAATTAATTGACCATATATCTGTGGGTTTATTTCTGGGCTCTCTACTCTGTTTCATTAATCTAGATGTCTTTTTTTTCCCCTCCCTATATATCAGCTTTATTGCCAATACCATACTATTTTGATTGCTATAGCTTTATAATGTAGTTTAAAATTAGGGAGCATGATCTCTCTAGCTTAATTCTCCTTTATTCTTCCTCAAAGAAAGGAATATGTACTTAAAATATGTATTTTTTAATTAATTAATTAATTAATTAATTAATTAATATTTTTAAGAGTAGTCTCTACTCCCAGCTAGGGCTCAAACCCAATGACCCTCCGAGATCAAGAGTCACACGCTCTACCAACTGAGCCTGCCAGGTGCTCCAAATATGTATTTTATTTGGAAATTATTTTAAATTAACAGAAATATAGTGGGCCACCAAGGAAAAACTATTGGAAAGGGCCTTTAAAAAATATATATTAAATTTATATATATAAGTATATATATAAGTATTAATATATAATATATATAGTTATAGAATATATACTATATATAGTTATAGTATATATATAGTTATAGAATATATATTATATATAGTTATATCTCTATACTATATATAGTATATAATATATATACATATATATATATATAAATATTGAGGACATGGTTGGGATACGCCCTTGACTTAGGACCCAGGGGCCAGTGCTAGGAAAATGCTGACACACAGGGTACTGTGTTAGGTATTGACTCTGCGTGTCCTAATGCACCTCGGAATGCCCATTCAGTGATCCAGAAATCATCCTGATGCCCTGATAGAGCAGCTCTGCCGGCATGTGTCCTCTCCTTTCCTTTCAGGGCTTTTAGGATAATAAGACACTCATTTATTTTTATTTTACACTGTAGCTGGTTCATACCACAGAATTGAGAAACATAGCTGAGAAAGCATCCTGTTTTTGCTTGCCCAGGAGACATATTATATACCCAGCTGCTCCAGTTCCTTTGTGGAATGAGGCAGGACCTAAGTAAATATACTTCGCTGTATATCATGGGGAGCCTATAGTACTGTCGTGTTCCAGTTTAAATATCGTAAACTACCCTCCTTTTTGAGAGTGTATGTGCACACTGCAGCACATGCACACACACACACACACACACACACACACACACACACACACTTTCTCACAATTCAGTGCCCTTTCCATCAGGAGCTACGGACAATGGGAAGCTGCCGGAGGGTTTTAGACAGAGGCGGGACCGGATCTGCATTATTCAAAGATGGTTTCCTGCAGTGTGGGAAGTAGAAGGGAACTTGGAGAGGCCAGAGCCCAAGAGCGGGGAAGAGGTGGGGAGTGAGGCTGCCCCAGTGGTCCAGGCTACAAGTGATGAGGTGGTGGGGTGGCCTTGGGGAGATGAGAAAAGCGCTGTGTAATTTATAAAGTGGCTTATTTCGGGACCCATTGTGACCACCCTACATCAGCCCTTTGTGGCCTGAGGAGAGGGGTGCATGGTTGGCTCAGTCAGTTTAGCATCTGACTTTGGCTCAAGTCATGATCTCAAGGTACATGAGTTTGAGCCCTGCATGGGGCTTCCGTGCTGATAGTATGGAGCCTGCTTGGGATTCTCTCTCTCCCTCTCTCTCTGCCCCTCCCCCACTTGTTCACGCACACGTGCACACTCTGTGTCTCAAAACAAGTAAATAAACAACAGAAAAAGAGAAATAGCTGAGGTGAGAGAGGAGGAGGGGTCATGCTCAGGTCACCACCTCTCCGGGGAGTCTCAGGAAGTGAGAAGGAAACTTGAGCCCCCGGAAACCCTGAGCTGCTCAGGGAAACAGACCTCTAACGTGTCGCTGACAACAGGGCTGGTGGAAAAGATACGTAGGGGAGGGCAGAGCGAGGCAGAATTTCAGACAGAGAGGCAGGGCCATCTTCTTTTCCTCATGTTTATTTCACCTCAACCCCAGCTCTTTTCCTCAGAGGTCCCTGGTGTTCAGTCCATGGCAAGCTCTGGTAGACCTGCCGAGTCACAGACGGGTGACACCACGGCCCGTTAGAAGGGAGGGGGCCCGGCTTCTGGTTCTTGACTTCTTTGCTAACCTTCTGTTGTCATCCTCGGGCTTATCACTTTACTTCTTTGGACCTCAGTTTTTGCATCTGTAAAATAGGATTATCTTCCTTCTGGTGGAATTGAACATGAGCCAAACAAATTATTAAATGCTGTGCTTCTTGTAACAGTGAAAGCAAGTCTCATGAAGTGGTGATTTTTCAGGCAGTGTGCCTGGTGCCACCTGGTGAGTGAGGAGGGGGAGGGTGGGACTCCAGACACCCCACTTTCCTTTTCAGGAAGGACAGCTCTGCTCTCCAAAACATTGGCATTTGAGTAAGATTTCATTCGAACAAAAGGTTCTGCTGCTAAAACAATTTAAAAACCACTATGACACAGCATTCCTCCCTGAGCAAATCAGATGTCTGACCTTAACCCAGGGATGGCACATAAATCACCCACCACATCTGAAGCCTGTGCCTGCGGCAGACATTAATAATCAATCACAGGCCCTTTCCTGCTGACCCTTAATGAAGCCTCAGATTCACTTGCAACACAACACTTCTAGCTGCCAGTTCCTTAGTGAACCTGTGAGATGAAACCCATTTTCAGGGCACCCGGGGGGCTCAGTCGGTTACGAGTCCGACTCTTGGTTTCAGCTTAGATCATGGTCTCGCAGTTCATGAATTTAAGCTCCGCAACAGGCTCTGTGCTGATAGTGTGGCGCCTGCTTGAGCTTTTCTGTCTCCCTCTCTCTCTGCCCCTCCTCTGCTTGCTCTCTCTCTCTCTCTCTCTCAAAATAAATAAATAAACTGAAAAAAAAAAAGAAAAAAGGAAAAGAAAGAAACCCATTTTCTACTCTTTTAACTTTTCATTGTAGGTTGACCTTGAGCATTCCATTGCGTTGAAGACAAGAGCTGCTCTAAACTTGATTTGGATAAAAAAGTTTGAAAGCAAGGTTGAAGCGTTTGCTTTTGTCTTAGTCAGCGTGGGCTGCTGTGGCAAGATATCGTTGACGGGGTGGCTTAAGTAACAGACATTAATTCCTCAGGGTTCTGCAAGTTGCAAGTCCAAGATCAAGGTGCAAGCGTGGTAGGGTTCTGGTGAGAGCCCTCTTCTTGGTTTATAGATGACAGCTTCTTGCTTTATCCTCACCAGGAAGAGGGAGAGAGAGATTGTCTCTCTCTCGTGAGTCTTCTTGTAAGGGCATTAATCCCAAAAGGAAGGCTCCACTTTCATGACCTGATTTCTTCCCAAAGACCCCACTTCCAGCCCCCCTGGAGAGTAGAGCTTCGACATATGAATTCTGGGGAGACCCAACCATTCATTCCATAGCAGCTTTCAGACATTTGTTTTACCATCACATATGTAAGAAAATAAGATGTTACTTTTTAAACATTTACTTATTTTTGAGAGATAGAGAGAGACATAACATGAGTGAGGGAGGGGCAGAGAGAGGGGAAGTCCCAGAATCTAAAGCAGGCGCCAAGCTCTGAGCTGTCAGCACAGAGCCCCATGAGGGACTTGAACCCACAAACCGTGGCATCATGACCTGAGCTGACGTTGGACGCTTAACTGACCAAGTCCCCCAGGCCCCACAGATATTACTTAAAAAAAAAAAAAGTTTATTTTTTTTGAGAGAAGGAGAGAGAATGCACACACTAACACACGCCTGCAAGCAGGGGAGGGGCAGAGAGAGAGGGAGAGAGAGAATCCCAATGTGCAGAGCCCTACTCTGGACTCAGTCCTACGAACCATGAGATCATGACACGAACTGCAATCAAGGGTCAGACACAATCGACTGAGCCATCCAAGCGCCCCAAGAAAGTAAGATGTTACTTTTGATCATTTACAGACAGTCCTTCATCCTAGTATGCCCCACCCTCCTCTCATTTTCGCGTGTGCGTATCATACTCATCCTTTACGTCCTAATTGAGATGCCTCCGAGTTACCTTCTCCATGAAGATGAATTTTCTTCTCTAAATTTTCACCGTGTTCTACCTGCTTTGCTCATGGCATTTAATGCCCTGTAGCGTTGGGTTGTGTTTTCTTCAATTTTTTTTTTTTTTTGTTGTTGTTGTTGTTTTTGTAAATGTCTTGTGTTTCCATTTAGACAGTGAGCTGTCTTGAAATCATGATGGCCATCTCAACGGATTTTTGTCTTGCTTCGGGGTAGCCCAGTAGTTAGCATTTGCCAAAGGAATGAATCAACATAAGGAAATCTGAGTACTAGCCCAGAACTGTAATTTTGACAACTACCAGTTGAAGCACACTTAAGTTCTATGGGGGAATTGAAAGCATTTGCTAAAATGTACATTCTAGAAAGATGGCCGATCTTTGGTTCGTTCATGCTTCACTCCTGTCTAGAACAATGTCTGGCCTAAGGTAGGCCCTCAATTTAGTTTCTTCGAATGAATAAAAGAATGAACAAATTAGGGTTTGAGAAAATCCAGTAGCCTGGCAGCGACTTCGCTTGTGTTTATCTCACAGGAGGTAAGGCATTAACTGATTAACAAGGTGGAACCACTTTTGAAACCAGCTGGACAAATGCCTGGTTATTTCTACGGAAACTCGCACATTTCACATACTTTGCCAAACAGGTAAGTATTGACAAGAGGGTGTTATGTAATTGAGATACGGCTTTCGCTTCCAACTGGGAACTTACTTCTTCTTGCCTTGTGAAAATCTGGGTAGATATAGTCCTTTAAAGGATGAAAATATTCTGCCTATTTTAAATTTTACGGTTGTTATCAAAATAGCTCTTGAAAATCCTGTGATTTTTCCTGTGTTTGGCAAATGAAGATTTCTGTCTTCCAGGGCCATTCTGCCAAGAGAGCTGCTATCAAATTTTCAATTTCTCTTTGCTTAGAGACATTTTTTGATAATTTGCTTCACTTTGGTAGTTTGCTTTACGGCTGATTGTGCAGGAACTCACTGATGGAGAAACCCACATTTAGAGTGATATGGGGACATTCCCAATCTCCAGGCAAAATATTGACATCAGAAAGGTGGCTTTTTATTTATTATTATTATTTTTTTAATGTTTATTTTATTTTTGAGGGAGAGACTATGTACATGTGGGGAAGGGAGGGGGGAGGACAGAGGATCCAAAGCAGGCTCCATGCCGACAGCAGACAGGCTGATGGGGGACTTGAACTCATGAACCAGGAGATCATGACCTGAGCTGAAGTCAGATGCCTAACTGACTGAGCCACTCCGTTTCCCTAGAAAGGTGACTTTTTAAAGCCTGATCTTTGTAATCCACTGTTTGGCACATAGTAGGTGCTTGGCTAAACATCGAATTTGTGCATTTAGTCCTTCGGTAAATATTTATCCAATGCCTGCCCTCCACCTGAGGTTACCAACATTAACTCAGGTTTTAAGAACATTCCTGGTGTTGTCTTTCAGAGTCAAGTTGGCTAATTAATGTGGGCATGCTATTATTCTCTTGACTGGCCTAGGACTGCCAAAGGGTTCAATTAAAGCAATAAAACTGAAGAGGGCTTCATCTTCCTTTAACATTTTTTATCATCAACAGAGGCTCAGTTCTATGCTCAAAAGGCTTGGGTAGAGATTTTATTGGGCCCTTTGCCTACTCTAACTAGTATATAACCACTAACTGGTTAATCCAAATAGGCCCTCGGGGAGGCCTGGCAGAGCCATTATCTTCATATTACTGAAAGCCAGGTGGCTCGTTCAAGGCTGCTGAGTGAGGTCAGAGCTGGTGGCAGAGTTGAGTCCGACCCTTCTTTGTCAGGACTGGTCACCTGCTTCCTCCTCAGCCATTTGCACATCTGTCTTTATTTTTCCCATGAAAGAGGAGCTCCATTTTGCCACCTTTTAGCCTTGACCGCTGGTGACCTCATTCCACTATCCTCTCTTTTGGTGAAAAGTCTGGCCCCTGGAAGTGAGACTTAAATGGCCGTCTCTTTCAGAAATCAGCCTTAATGGTCGTGCAGACCTTAGCAACCAAAGCTTTGGTGTCGAGCAACTTGAGTTCAAATCTTGGTTTTCTTGCTTTAGTAACCCTGTGATTTCAGGCAAGTCGTTTAGCGTTTCTCAAACCTCAGTTTCCTCCTCTATAAGTTGGGGCTGTTGATGATAGTACTAACCTACGGCAGTGTTGCAAAATTGACTGACATAATGTCTGTAAGTGCTTAGCACTTTGGCTGGCACGTAAGAAATGCTGAATGTATACTAGCTCTCACTTTCCTAGGCGGCCATCACACCCTGCCTCTGGAGAGAAAAATGGGAGACTTCTAAACTTGTCACATCTTGTCTTTTCGTCCAAACTCCTCTGAAAAAATCAATAGCCAGAACAGAAATTAGCCTCTCCAAGTGAGATGGAGCAGATCTAACCGTGTACATCTGTGTTGGCTAGAACTTGGGGGAATAATACATGTAATGAAAAAGAAATAGGTCCTTGCACTATTTATTTACCCGGATGCAGCGAACTGAAGAAAAAGCAGATACACTTTGGAGAGATGCATTCATTACCTTGGGGAGGTTGAGCCGAAGTGCAACTGAGCAACCAGGATTTTGACATTTATCTGTTTTCCCAATACTTTATGGACTCTGTAGAAAACCGGTCTAATGACCTTCCTCCCCAGGCGGAACAATTTGAGGATGGAGCTGTAGGTTTCTGTGGGCCGTGTGTGTGTGTGCGTGTGCGTGCGCGTGTGGCTTTAATTTCATTTCTGGACTAAAGGAAGTGCAAAGACATTAACTCTGGATCCCTCAAAGAAAGAACTCTGTAATTGCGATTTGGCAGCAAATGTGCTTGTGCTATGTGCACTTTTGAAAGCCAGCAATGATTAATCCTGCATATTTATCTGAGTCCAAGAGCAGACACACTGTAATGATAACTGCGTCAACCAAGAGAATGTTGTTTGATCGTTACAGACTTGGGTCTGCTGTGATGTACGCGAGTAGCAGTGTCAACCTGATCTCAGCCAAGAAATCGAGACCCACGTGTCTACCATGGTAGACTCTAGCCACCTGTGGAGCATTTGAAATGTGGCTGGCCCGAGCTGAGCTGTGTTATAAATGTAAAACACACACTAGAGTTCAAAGCTTGAGTACACGAAAGAGAATGTAAAATATTTACATATTGCATGTGTTAAAGGAATCGTATTTTGGATATGTGGAGTTAAATAAAATAGATTATTAAGATTAATCTCATCTGTTTCTTTGTATTTCTGTAATGCATCTGCTAGAAAATGTTGGAGGACGTATGCGGCTCACATTTGTGTGTGGTGCTGTATTTCTGTTGGACAGTCCTGCTCTGTGGTCAGAGACTAACAGGGGAGGCAGACACCTCTTTGGGTGTGCTCCCAGGCTCACAGTGATTCCTCTTTTTCAGGCAGCTGCTTTTGTCCTCATCTCAGGGTTGAGTGCTCTCTTCGTTGCCATTGTGCTGGGTTTTTGACCTGAGGATGGACACCCGACTCGAGTCTGTCGGTCAGACCACTTCCTTGGGCAGCTGGACTGGGAACTGGTGGTTGGAGCCGTAGCAGGTAATGTGGGTGGCCATGGTTTTCTGCTCCATGGGTCAGAAAAGCACATGGGAGGGGGGAGAGTGGGTGACGGGCACAGAGGAGGGCACTTGTTGGGATGAGCACTGGGTGTTTTTTTTTTTTTTTTCTTTTGAGAGACAGACACAGAGCATGAGCAGGGGAAGGGCAGAGAGAGAGGGAGACACAGAATCCGAAGCAGGCTCCAGGCTGTGAGCTGTCAGCACAGAGCCCGACGCAGGGCTCGAATTCACAGACGGTGAGATCATGACCTGAGCCGAAGTCGGCCGCTTAACCAGCTGAGCCACCCAGGTGCCCCGAGCACTGGGTGTTATATGGAAACCAATTTAAGAATAAATTATTTAAAAAAAAAAAAAAGAAAAGCACATGGAGTTGATCTTCAAAGAGAAAAATAAGAATGAAGCACATGTGTGGGTTTACAAAACGATAAAACAGGCGGAGTCCTGCTCGCGTTTGAGACTTCGGTTGCAATATAGATATGCAGTCCAGCTAGGTTCGCATCCTTGGGTCCTGTGAGCTCTTCTGGATCCATATCATAAATGCCAACTTTTTTACTCCATCTGCTTCATATCGGTCTCTGAGGACCAGAGGAGTCTGAATAACACGTATGTCAAATCTCCTTTTCTCTATCACCTCACGTCCAGCCGGAAATAGATTTTCTCTGAAGGTCATGTAGCTTAAGCTCCAGAGTCCCTCACTTCACTTGCAAAGCTCCCTTCCAAAGCCCATTGCATATTCGTACTTTAATATTCTTTTCCTTAATGAGGGTCTCCCAAGTCGTGTAAGTTTCAGGCGGTATAAAATGTGGATTTAGTCTCTGTATGGAATACCCTATGGTATTCCTCTCTGTGTCTGCAAACGCAAACCTTTGGTGATTTCGGGAAGACTATTCTTTCATCATAACAAGCTCATACCTACCTTAGGGCCTTGGACAAGCCTCCCTTTGCCTGCAGGGTTCTGCAGACCTTTGCATAGTCGGCTCCTTCTTATGAGTCAGGTCTTACCTTCAATGTCACCTCCTCCAAGAGCCCTGCCCTGTATTCCCCACCCAAGGGACTCTGCGTCTCTATCACTTCATCGTCTTTTATTTTCATGACATTTCCTTGTGTATTCGTTTTTTTTGCTTCTTGTTCATTTCATGATTTATTTATCAAATATTTATAAAATGCTTCTTGTCTGCTGAGCATGAGTCTAAGAACTTTCCAAATGACTGAATAAAGTTCCCAATTCTCTATGACAGTCCATGCCCTGTGACATAGTTTCAATTCCTGATTCCCTCTTACTAGGAAGGAAAACTGAAACTCATCAACGAATATGTATTAAGTTATGCCTTTGCTCCAGGCGCTAGGCTAAGTGCTCAAGAAACATCTTATTTGAATCCTCACAGCAATCATATAGATTAGTATGTTGACTTGGGATTGCATCTGGCTGCATGTAACAAAATTCTGACAACAGTGGGTTAGCCCAGTAAAGGTTTATTTTTCTCCCGTAACAGGGGGTTTGGGAATGTGGTCGAGGATTTGAATAGCTTCTCCATGAAGTAATCAAAGACCTGACTTCTTTTGCTCTCTTGTTTTGTCATGCTTAGTGGGTGACTCTTAACAGTTGCAAAAATGGCTATCTATCCTCTCAGTGTCATTGTCTTGCTTTAGGCAGGAACAGGGAAGAGTTAAGGGCAAAGAATACATGAAAGCTAGACACATCCTTTCTGATCATGGATACAGCGCTTTTCTTGGAAGCCTCTAGTTAATAGATAAGAATACTGCTTATATCTCATTGATCAAACTGGACCACGTGGCTACCCCTAACTGCAGTGAAGTCTGGGAGGTGAGTATTTTTAATCATGTACATGCTGCCTTGCCTAAAATTTAAGTTCTATTGGTAAAGAGAGAGGAAAGAATAGATATTGTGCAAGGAATTAGCTGTCTTGGCTATGACCAGTTTCCATTGTGATATCCAGGGCCCTCAAGAATGACACAGGCTGCAAGTACTCCAGGAACTCCATGTGTGCAGGGCAGCTGGAAACATCGAAAGCTCGGAAGGTTGTGTAGGATTTGGGTGATTGGATGAGGGAAAACCATTTTATTTTACAGATGGAGGAATCAAAGCTGGAAGTGGTGAAGGGTTTTGCTCAAGACGTGGCATCTAAAATGACTGACAAGGGGAAAAAAAGATACAAAACTAGAATTTATTTATTTATTTATTTTAAAATTTTTTAACATTTATTTATTTTTGAGACATAGAGACAGAGCATGAGCAGGAGAAGGGCAGAGAGAGAGAGGGAGACCCAGAATCCAAAGCAGGCTCCAGGCTCCGAGCTGTCAGCACAGAGCCCGATGCGGGGCTGGAACTCACAGACCTCGAGATCATGACCTGAGCTGAAGACGGCTGCTTAACCGACTGAGCCACCCAGGTGCCCCCAAAACTAGAATTTAAACCAGAACTGTCTGATTCCAAAGACCATATTCTTAAGGATTGAGCTTTGTGGGTCTTAAAGCTAGTTAAACGGTGATTTTCTGGTATCGAAGCACCCATCTTTTCATGATAAGTTTTCACAGTAATAACATCTACCATTGGTTGAGCGCTTACTGTTGGTTATTCTATTTGCATTATCTCATTTTGAAAATGGCTTTATGTTTTTTGTAAAGGTATTTCCTGATCATTGTAAATATTTTTTTAAATCCTCCAAATAAGCAAACCAAGCAGTATAGAAAAAAACTAAGAAAAAAAACCTCCAGAAACCCCACCCTGAGAGAAAAACAATTTGGTGAACATCTTTTCAGACCTCTCTCTTTGCAGATTAACGTATTAGATGTGTTTAAATATACGAGTGGGGGCATGCCATCTATTTGCTGGGGACGTATATTCTCCAGCTAATCATTCCAATAACCCCATGGGGTAGGCATCATTAGCTCCATTTTATAGGCTTAGGATGGTTAGGGGACATGCCTAGGGCACACAGTTGGCAAGTGGTCAAAAGAGGCGAGTTTCAATTTTACCTGAAATGATCACCCCCATTCCCTGGTAGAATTAGAGTTGGACAACACAAGGGTCTCTTGCTCTGGAGAATTAAAAAAAAAAATAAACACACACACACACACACACACAAATAAATAAAAGATGGTTCTACTATCAAGGCACCTTGGTGGTAGGAAAACAGAGCTAGCTCTGTGGACTCCGCACCTCTAGAGAAGACACCCATTCTGAATAAAATAAGGCATGTTCAGTGTGGCAAGGCCTCTGAGACATTGTCAATCTGAAGTCTGTGTATAGGACTGCTGCCCTGATGTCACAGGGCAATACCACCTGGCCCCATCACATGACCGAGGGTTCTAGAAACTGACAGTTTTGACATCATTACCAATGATCTTCATTCTGATGCATTGCAGCTGACTTTTTTTATACCACACTTCCGCCCCCAGCTTTGCTGTTGCTTTGCTCTGTAGTTGTATTTGCCGGATGTTGTGGACCAAGCTGAATCATCTTTGGAGCTGTAGGATTTTGAGTAAATGAATGAAACAGGGGTTTCTACTCTCTTACTGGTGAATAGCATATTAACTGCTCAGGGGCTCAATGCAGTCTTTAAAAAGTGCTTTGCCATCAATAGGGCACCGATTAAATAAATTATGGCACATTGCTACGTTGAAAAACCATGTGCCGATAAAATGAATGAGGTGGGTCAGGAAAGAATGCCAAGGTGTATTATTTGGTAAGAGGGGAAAAAAAAAAGCAAGGTACAGAACACAAGGTAGAGCATGATTTCACTCTCTTTTTTTAATACATTAAAAAAATGTATATATACATAGAGTTTTTCTGGAAGGACCCATAAAAAACTCTGATAAATAAGAGTTGTTACTGTTCGGAAGGGCAGGAACAGATGTTCTCACTTGTTATTTTATACTTTTTAATGATCAAAATTTCAAACTTTATACATATACTACTAGTCCAGTGTTATAATTATTATCGGCCAGAGTCATCTAGGCAGTAAAAACATGGGTCATGACATGTTTTCTTCTCTGTACTTCTCCATGCTGGAAAAACCTTAAAATTTATTTTTAAAAGATGCCTTTGGAGAGATGTCCTTCCTCCTTAAGAGATCAAGGGGTCCTCTCAGACTTTTGGTGGTGGGAAGATTCATGAAGTAGCCCTGTGGGTACAGGGAACATGACTGGAACAGCAGTGTAAGTGAATCCATTTTGAGGACAGATTTATTTTTTCTTTTCCGATTATTGTAATAAATCAAGCGGGACTGCCAAATAGTGCCAATTAAGTTCGATTGGTGGTGGCCACCTGGCGTGGCGTTGAGAAGGGCCTCGGAGGCCATTTCCGGGCTGGGCTGTGATTGGTGAGCCATGGCTGCCCCGGTGTGAGGGTGGGGGTCTGGACAGCAAGCTTCCTGTGGGTTGGTGTCACCAAGCGACAAGTATTCCCCAAGTTAGTTCCAGCCTCCCTGCAGCCCCCAGCATGCCAGCACATGGCAACGTGCTACCCGCGATGTTCCAGCATCCCACAGAGGCAAACGGGTTTAAAGGAAACATGAAAACACAAAACCCGATGGTGCATGAAATTAGCAACGAACACTGGGAAACCTAAGTCGCGGCTCTGTTTGTTCTGGAACAGAGTGACAATCACAATCATTACATCGGAATAGAAGATAAAACCAGAGGAAAAACAGAGTGACAACTCATCAGAAGCACCACCACTACCACCCTTTTAGATAATGGTTCTGCCCCGCTTTGTCCTTAGTGAGCTTCCATGGCGAAGGGGAGAGAGAGAGAACTAGGGCGCTGCGTGGGCTGAGACTGACAGCGGTTTCATCTGTAGGGTCTCGAGGTCTTTGTGAAGCACCGGGGTAGTCCCCTCTGAAGAGGTAGGTGACATCTGAACTGATTACCAAGTAAGACAGAGGAGCCAGTCATAGGCACAATCACAAGCAGCTGCTTCTAGTCGGGCCTGAGTCTCTGGGAGTCCGGTGGAATGTTTCAGGTGCTTACCGGTAAAACCGATCATCTCTGGTGTGGCCTGTCTGCTAAGGCTGAAGCAACAAGGAGCCAAGAGGCCTTTTCCCGAAAGGGGCTTTTTGGACGTCCCTGCAGTTTGCCTTCCATGCGTCTGGTGGAGCATCTGGCTGTCTCGCCCATGTAGGTGCCTCCTGGGCCGTGTGGGTGTGGGCTACCAGCATTGACCAACTGGACTTGGTGCTTAAAATACCAGCCGTGAAAGGTCTGCTTATTCTGTTTCTCCCAGAGCAGCAATTAAACGGAGGGTTAGCGGCTTACAATGCAAAGTCTGTTCACGTCCACAGCCACCTCTGGGACTTGGTCAAGTCCGTGTGATTTAGCATTTACATTCCTTACTGTTTGTTTTTGTTGTTCCGTACAAACTCCAAGGTATGAAGCAATTTCTCTTCTTTCAAAATTGGCAGATAAAGGACTGACCAAACAGGATCCATTTGGTTTTCTAGCTGGTGCCACCCCCTCCCTTCCTCACAATGCTAAAGACAATCTTCCAACTATGCCTGCCTTAGATAAATCCTGATCCGTCCCTAGTCCCTTAGAACGGGGTGAGGCCGGGATCTCCAGGGAGAGCCTAAACAAGAGAGTGGGAGCAGGTGGGTGGGGCAAAGGCAAGAAATCTGATTCTGGATACACCTTTCCTCATTCTTTTCATTAACAAATACGGTATATTTATGTTATGCCTCCCACAAACAAAGATGTAGTCCTGGGGGCGCCTGGGTGGCTCAGTCGGTTAAGTGTCCGACTTCGGCTCAGGTCATGATCTCTCAGTTCTTGAGTTTGAGCCCCGTGTTGGGCTCTGTGCTGACAGCTCAGAGCCTGGAGCCTGCTTTGGATTCACACAAGAACTTGTGCACGAATGTTCACAGTGACCTTCTCCATAAAAGCTGAAACGTGGCAATGACCCAAATGTCCATCAACTGGTGAACGGGGGATGAATGAAGTGTGGTATATCCATACCATGAATTATTCAACAATTAAAAGAAACGAAGTATGGATATACGTGCAGGAATACGGATGAACTTCGAAAACATTCTGCCGTGTGAAAGGAGCCAACACAAAAGGTCACACATTGTGTGATTCTATTTCTATGAAATGGCCGAATGAGGCAAATACGTAGAGGCAGAAAGTTGATTCGTGGTTGCCAGGGGCTGGCAGGGGGAGCAGTTGGGAGGAAATGGGGAACGGCTGCTAACGGATGCAGGGTTTCTTTTGGGGGTGAGGAAAGGTGCTAAAATTGATTGTGGCACACTGCAAATATACAGAAAACCACTGAATCGTAATTTTATTTTATTTACTATTTTTTTTAATTTAAAAAATTTAAAAGCCCAACGTGGGGCTTGAACTCATGACCTTGAGATTAAAAGTCCTGTGTTCAAACGACTGAGCCAGTCGGCTGCCCCTGAATTGTACATTTTATTTTTAATATTGATTTATTTTGGGAGGAAGAGAACACAAGTGGGGGAGGGGCAGAGAGAGAAGAGAGGAGAGGATCCCAAGCAGACTCTTCACTGACAGGCTGATAGCAGCGAGCCCCACATGGGGCTCGAACTCATGAACTGGGAGATCATGACCTGAGTTGAAGTCGGATGCTCAACCAACTGAGCCACCCAGGTGCCCCTGAATTGTACATTTTAAACGATGAATTGTATAGTATGAAAGTTAAATGTTAATAAAGCAGCTATATTTTTATAAAAGGAATATATATTTAAGATTTTGAAAAATTAAGTCATTTCAGGACAGTTAGGGCAGCTTGCTGGCCTCAGCCTGAAGAATTCTATTTCCTTAGATAACTCATTTGTATGTGAGCGTTTCGTGAACTGAGGTTTCTAAAAAGCAGAACTCACAACATACGTATGAACAGAGGAGTGAGAAAGGAATCAGGGTTCCAGAAATAAGCACATGAACGTAAGGAGGTTCTGTATATGACGGACACTTTTTAAATGATTATTCGGCAAACGGTGTGAGATGTAGCTAACCTTTAAAAAAAACAACCCTGGATTCCTATCGGATCCCTTACCCCAAAAGAAACTGAACTTGATCAAACATGTCTATGTAAGAAAGAAAAGTACTAGGAGAAGATACAGGTGAATGTTTTCATGATCTTAGGGGTGAAGGAGGATCTTCCTAAATTAAAGCCAGAAGTCATTAAAAAAGGAGACCTAGATTTGATTATATTTTTTAAAGTGCAACCAACTGCAGCACAGCAAAAATTCGTCCTCTCTCCTCTTCCGTCTTTACCCACTCTACCCAGATGTGATGGATTCTTCGGGATAAAGCTAAAATTGCCTTCCCCTGTGTCATCTTTCCCAACCACTCCTGCACCCACGACCATCACTTCCTTTCCTGAACTTCCCTGCAATTCAGTCAAAAACGCACGGATGGAAAGAGGAAGGGGATGGGTTGTATTTTACCTGCCAACTCCAGACAAGCAGCAGTGACTCCTCAGAGCCTTGTGTTAGAATGCTTACCTGCGTCTGACCTCAGTGGGAGTGTCATGATCAATCATGGCTCTCTCTTGTGCACACAGGAGAGGTGACGTGAGTCACGTGCGCCTCCCTTGCCTTTGGGCATCGCAGTATAAGCACCCAAAGCCTGGGCACCACTTCTTTTTATTTTTTTAAATGTTTTATTTTATTTTTGAGAGAGAGAGAGAGACAGAGTGTGAGTGGGGAAAGGGCAGAGAGAGAGAGAGAGAGGAGACACAGAATCCGAAGCGGGCTCCAGGCTCTGAGCTGTCAGCACAGAGCCCGACGTGGGGCTCAAACTCATAAACAGTGAGATCACGACCTGAGCCGAAGTCAGGCACTTAACCAGCTGAGCCACCCAGGCGCCTGGGCATCATTTCTTATACTTCTCGTTCTTATTGATACGTGTTTATGTCGTTATTACTGTTACTGCTTTTCTAGCCCCTCGGAGTCTTTCATGGAGTGATGCACAAGCGTACCCAAAAAGCGATGTAAAAATACTGCAAAAAATCCTATTCAAAGGATATGATAACATTCTGAAACTCACACTTCCCAGGAGCATAATGGTTCCCAGGAACAGAAAGCATCCCAGGGCGCCTGGGCGGCTCAGTCATGAAGCGTCTGACTTCAGCTCAGGTCATGATCTCACGGTTTGTGAGTCTGAGTCCCACATCGGGTGAGCTCGAGCCCCGCTTTGGGTGAGCCCTGTTTCTCTCTCTCTCTCTCTGCCCTTCCTGGGGATTCTTTCTGCCTCTCACTTCTTGTGCCCTCTCTGTTTCTAAAAAAAGAAGAGGAAGGAAGGAAGGAAGGAGGGAAGGGAGGGAGGGAGGGAGGAAGAAAGAAAGAAAGAAAAAGAAAGAAAGAAAGAAAGAGAGACAGAGAAAGAAAGGGAGAAAGAAAGAGAGAGAAAAAGAAAAGAAAGCATCCCAAACGTGACCTCTAGTTTCTGGTGTGGGGCGAGGAGGGTGGCAAGGAGTGGATACGATGGAAATAGGCCCCTCTTTACTTTTCTTATTTTAACAAAACCTATTTACTTCCAAGCTGTACTCACTACACGTGGGCTTTACATGGGGGCAGAAAACGGAGGAATTTTTAAAGCAGAGAAAGGTGCCCATGGAGTGAGAATTAAGTATGTGCTTACTGAATGAGTGACTGCAGGAATAAAATGAAAGACCCGGAAACACCTCTACCGTGACGAGACCGGCGTGGAGCTCCAGCATCACACGCACCTGGCGGGAAGCTGGCAAACATGTCTTTGTGTTAAGACCAGCTCCGGGTCAGCGGAGGGGCAGACGCTCCGTTGGGAGATCGTCCCACAGCCAGACGACGCTGTCTCCCCGGCTGCTCAGTTCTGACTCTTTCGCGCCCCCTGTACCCCACCGTAGCCGGCAGGAGCCCGGGCTCGCCACTGCCGTCTCAGCCGTCTTCATCCCGTCTCGGCGCACAAGGCGTTATCCACACACAGCCGGGGCCAGGAAAACTCCCTGGGTCTCTGTGGCTGGAAAATCTGTGTCACCCGAGGTGTCACCAGAGAATTCATCCCTTCCGCTTCCTGGATTTTGAAGATTCAGGGAACACATGCCAAGCTCCGTGATAGTTCCTAGGTTTCGCAGTTCACAAAGTACTTTAACGTACATTGTCCCATTTAGTTGGTCTTCAGAAGGTAAAAGACTAGACCACACCTTTTGGCTTGAAGTCGGTCTGCCTCAGAAGAGCAATTGTTGACAAAGATTGCATGAAAGGTCTTTTTTTTCCTACTGGCCACGGGCACTTCTCTCCCCTCCCCGAGCAGGAAGTCTAGTATCCAGATGGGGGTGGGGGGAAGCTTACCTTTAGGCCACCAGGTTGGGAAGGAAGGGCTACGCCCCACGCAGTGATGTCTGTTTTGGAAGGGAGAGGGTGTGACATTTTTAGGCTGCAAGTCTCTTCTGGGGGAGCTGGGGACAGATCTATTTTGGGATGTGTTCTGTGCCACCCACGGAACACTCAAAAGGTAACCAAGAACCTGGTGGGTTTCTTGTGGGGAAAGGTGTGAAGGGCCGAGAGCTTCAGCGTGTTGTGAGTCATGAAGTTTGACTTCATCATCAGTCGGAAGCAGGGAGAGCACGATGGCCCCTCCCCTTTCTTCTGAATCATAGTTTGGTTGCATGACGGCAGCACGCTGGGGATGGCACAAATCCTCAAATCAAGGTTGGGTCACAAGCTCTCAGAGTACAGGAGGCCAAGGTGATGTGTGTTAACCCAAAATGGTAGATTGTATGGGTCGAGGATGGAAGGAAACTTACATTAAGGATCAGCTCTGCCATTTCCTGGCTGGGTGATCACAGGCATGTGACTTAACCTCTCTGAGCTCAGCTTCCTCGTCTATAAAATGACGGATCAAACCAAATGATTTCAGAAGCCCTTTCCCCTCTCATCTTCTATGATACATATATAGGTAAGATAATTCCCTCCAGCAACTTGTTCCCTCCTCCCAAGAATAGAGATAAAATAGTTTCTACCTCGTGTCTTTTGAACGAAAGGTAGAAAAGATAATAAATGTGAATTGTTTGGCACAGTCTCCGGCATAAAGTAAGTGTTCAGTATGTATGAATTATTGAAGTAGTGGTCTTGGGGGCAGGGAGACTAGAGGTAGCCTTTTTAGGGCAGTGAACAATAAAAAGCGTGTCTTTAAATTTCTTCTGGGAAGAAACATCAGTGGCAATTGAAGGCGATATTCTGGATGACCCGTAGACGAGTGTATTGGCCATTTTTGCTTATAGAGTGACGCTGGCTCGGTAGATAAAGGAGAGACAAGGCAAGAATGAAAAACACGACTTCCATTCAGCCACTAAGCCGGTGGCCAATTGTACTACTGCAAATCGAAATCTGCGATCTTGTGACCTGTTTCGCCACAATCAGCCCTGGAAAGGCTGAGTCCCAGGGTGCCGTCCCAGCTGGTACTATTACTCTATCCTGGTACAGCTGACTCCAGGGGAGGAATTGGCCATAGAAGGCGGCTTGACTTTGTTCTGTCCGTGGGCTTTGTTACTGAAGATGTTGTAAATGAAGGAGAGCCCCACGCGGGCATAATGTTAGAGGGGTTCCTGAAACATTTGGCCAGGATTTTAACCCTGCTTTAAAACTCAGGTGTGATTTCCTGGTCCTCCTGTAATCTTATTTAGAACTAGAGAGTCTCCCTTGTTCTTTGCCTGGGGCCTGCTCTAAGTCACCCAGGCAGAGTTCCCTGAAGACCCGTGGCAACGAGCGTGCATGCCCATAAGCCGTGGCTGAGCTTAAGCCAACATGGGCTTCTGCCCATGGGGATCCCCGCGGGTGCCTTGTCTTTGGTGTCATAATGAGCACAAGCTGTTTCTCCCCTGACACACCACAGGCAGTGCAGATCTCCTAGCTTTAATATTTCCCTTGTGTAATCCTGTTTCTTATGATACTCCCTAAACACAGTGAGAAAACTACTGACTTGGGACGTGTAAGAAACCCTTTTCTTACCTTAGGAATCAACCTGAGGGTTGGAGAATTAAGGGCTTTCTCTAGTTACCTTGTTCTTGTGTTCAAGGCACTTAGTTAAAGCATTTGGTTGGTATGTTATGTCCAGAGATGAGAATCAGATACTTAATTTCCCTGTGGACACTTCACTGTTCTTCATTCCTCATTCCTTTGCCACCCACCACACCCCTAAATGTATGGTGAGCCATTTGTCAGGGGTGGGATCACCTAAAGATTTTATGGGAACGCCTCCTATGGTTGCATAGATTGTATGTTGGCCAGATGCAGCGTGGGGGGTGTTGTTTGCATAGACTATAGTGGCTCGGCTATCTCTGGAGTGGGGCAGTGCACAATTTACACAGTCAAACGTAGCAGTCACTACACGGAGGACCAGCTGTAGCATCTTTCCTGGCAGGGGGAGTCCCCCAGACTTCAAGCATGTAGATATTCTGTTTAGGACAGAGGGGTCAGTTCAGCATCTTTACAATTAAATGTTAGAGAGGGTTCTTAGAACAATGGTTCTTAGAACCAGTCAGGCCTCCACTTTATTGGGTGCCAAATTTATGGTGAGCTTGTAACATGTATAACTTCATTTTTGTGTTAGACTCATTCCTGATGTTATTTCAATCCTACAAGGGCCTATTATATGCCAGGCTCTGTTCCTATGGAGATAACAGTGAACAAGAAGGCAAGGTCTATTTCCTGTTGCTATTCTTGTTTTGCTTTTTCTTTCTCATCTGCTTCTAATATACGATTTTTTCTTTTACTGTATTACAATCACTTAAATCCTTTTTGGATTGAGACAGTGTATACAATAAGTAAACACTATAAACATATATGTACCTAACACTAAAGCACTAAACTATATGAAGCAAACGTGACATCAGTGAAGGGAGAAATAGACAATTCTATAATAGTTGGGAGACTTCAACAATCCGCTTTCAATAATGGCTAGAACAACTAGGCAGAGATCAACAAGGAAATAGAAGACTTGAACTTCACTGTAAACCAACTAGGCCTAATAGACACACTTATAGAACACTCTTCCCAACAACAGCAGAGTAAATGTTCTTTTCAAGTGAACGTGGACCATTCTCCAGGACGGACTGAGGGCTGGGGCATACAGCAAACCTCCGTGAACTGAAAAGGACTGAAATAATACAAAGTATGTTCTCCAATCACAATGGAATGAAATTAGCAATCAATGACAAAAACAAACTTGGGGAATGCACAGATAAGTCAAAATTAAACCACATACTAAGTAACCAATGGGTCTAAGAAATCACAAGAGAAATTAGAAAATACTTGGAAATAAGGGGCACCTGGGTGGTTCAGTCAGTTAAGTGTCCAACTCTTGGTTTTGGCTCAGGTCATCATCCAATGATTTGTGAGTTCAAGCCCCGCATCAGGTTCTGTACTGACAGCGCAGAGCCTGCTTGAGATTCTCTGTCTCTTTCTTTCTTTGCCTCTTCCTGGCTCTCTCTCTCTCTCTCTCAAAATAAATAAACTTTAAAAAAAATTTAGAAAATTCTTGGAAACGAATAAAAGTAAAGACCTAACATGCCGAATCTTATGATATGTTGAATAGCCACCCGTAGCACCTCTGATTTTCATTTTGGAGAATAAATGAGAAACTACAGTATTCTTTTTATAGTTTCAGGTCTTAGGCAGAAAGCCACAATGATTGCCCATATTGGTGCTCAATTAATATTTGTCGAATGAGTAAATCAATTGCATCCCAGGGGCAAGAAGGTAAGGTAAGGAATCAGGAATCTCTTATTGACTAACATTTTTCCTCTGCCTTACTTTTTTGCAGAAGCCATTTATATTTTAAGATCTTTTATAAATTCCCATCCTCTTCTCTCTTTCCTTTCCCTGTCCATTAGGCCATCTGCAGGACTCTGTGGTTCAAACTTCCTACTCAAGCTCTTAGTGCATAAACTTTTTTTGTCCTGCTAGGAAGCTGGGGGTTGGCAAACTACTGCCTGGGGGCCAAATCCAGGCTACTATCTGTTTTTGTAAGATCCGAGAGTTAAAAATAATCTTTACATTTTTACGGAGTTGAAAAAAAATCAAAAGAAGCATAATATTTCACAACATGTGAAAATAAGAAATTCAAATTTCAGTGTCCATAAATAAAGTATTATTAGAACACAGCCATGCCAGTTTGCTTGGTGTTGCCTAGGGCTTTGTTCACGACACAGTGGCAAAGTAGAATAGTTGGGACAGAAAGCTTATGGCCCACGAAGCCCCAAATATTTACAGTACTATCTTTCCGTTTACATAAAAGTTTGCTGACCCCTCTTCTAAGCTTTCGTACAAGCATACCCACGACTTGGTGTGCCTTCCCCTCTTTCCATCACGGCCAAGCCTCTTCCTCATTCCAAACCCTCTCTCTTCCATCCTTACCAGATTATCACAACTGATCACATAATTCTCTTTACCATCTCTAGTTAATAGAGCCCAAGACAGCTGTAATTAGCTTGCAAATTTTATATTAAAAAAAAAAACAGTTCTTGAATATGCGTTTACTATCTTCTCTGTTTCGTTGCGAAGACTCCAAGGATGAGGCTGGTCCCTCTCTGTCTTATATTCTCCTCTCATATGGAGCCGTGTTCAAGTTTTGTCATCAGACACATCTAAGTTCGCATTGTGGTCCCACCATGACTAGCTGAGCAAGTGATGTACGTCTCCTGAATCACTTTACCTGCATTGGGTTGTTATGAGGATTAAGGAGAAGATGTTTGGAAGGGGCCAAGACCCAGGGGGTGCTCTACCAACAGTGGTAATTATCAGTAGATAATTTCTTTATTTATAATATGAAGATATTACCTTGGCCTTTCATGAAACTCAGGAATGTAATGAGAACTGAAAGAGGTAGTAAGTAAGCGGAAATGGAAATGCATGGTTGGGTTGGAGCCCTATAAGGATTAGCTGGAGACATTCAAGGCCTGAAATGAGATAGTAGGCCAATGAGGCTTTGTTTAAAATTTAACAAACCCTTCTTGGTTACTATCTCCTGAGCCTAGTGCCGCCTAGGACAGGCCTCAGGGGGATATGAAAGACAGAAGACCACATCTATTCTGGAAGAGATTCTTATCTAAATTGGGGAAGGGGGAGGGAAACAGACGCTCTTACTCGTCCATAATATTTCTCTTCTCTCTCAGGATGCATGACTCAGAGTCAGCAATTCACATAAAAAGTATTGCGCATGGAAAGTATTACTGCTATTCTGTGGGGAAATAAGTTTCTAAGTGCAGCAATCTGAAATTAATAACTTTCTCTGTGGAAACTCTCTTTGACAACATCTCAAGATGAAGCCAAAGAGTGCAATTTTTATAGCCTTGGATTATCTTCTCTGTCTGCTCGGCTTGCAGCACGCATGGATCTGTGAGTCAGAAACTCAGAGTTTTCCCCTCACTGTACAGTTTGCTTGCCAACCGGAGACCTTATACAGTGGTGACTCAGTTTCTCAATTTCCCAATTTACCCCTCCACTGAATCAACACACCTCATCTCCATTTACTTCTCAAAAGCTCTGGGGGAACTCGGAGGAAAAAAAAAGACCGAGTCTTTACTGTTAACACAAAACACTTTCTCGTTCAGGATGTCAGCAAAGGAGTGGGAAAGGGAGATTGGAGGCTGCACATGAACTTTTTCTTTCTTTCGAGAGAAAATAGTCCAGCGAGAAAGCCCGGTATTTACATTACGTTCATATGCAGGGAGTGTACAGCTATGGAGGGAGAGAGTAATTTAGGAAAGAAGTAGACTGGAAGGGTAGCAACATCCTTTTCCACAAACGTCACAGCGCTCTAGACATGCGTAAAGATGGCAGCTGTTGCTCCAAAAGCCATATGCCGCAGCCCATCTTTTTTATTCCCTCTTACACGTAAATTGAGATAATCTGGGCACCGAAATCTGGATTTCCACTTTCTCTTGGTGAGATTTTAATTCATTTCAAATTAGACATTTTCCCCTTATATAAGACCACGAGATAGGGCATTATGTGTGGAGTGACTCACGGTACCTTATTACATTTAAAGGTTGTTTTTCTGGATTCAAAACAAGGGACAGAATAAGGAGTGTACCAGTTTGAGGCTCTCAGATTGGCACGTTGCTGGATTTGTTCACTCCCCCCGGGGTGTACATATGTGAGTCTAACACTTGGGTATTGGGACAGACATGTAGGAGTTTGGAAACTGGTAGAGAACTCAAAGTGAGGAAGATAAAAATCTAGAATTCTTATCGATTACAATTGGCTAGAATATGCAGAAACCTCAGGGTAGGTTCAAACACAGTCATGTTTAAAAATATGTAGTTAACACGGCTTGAAAATTAGAAGCTAAAACAATGATCATATTCATGCCAACCCTAGACCGCTGGCTTGGAAAGGTAATCAAGAAGAAATGAGAATTGCAACAAGCTTCAAAGATGCAGTTTTTTTCTGTGTTGGACTCATGGTAGAAGCAATTCCAGATGGTTGGGTGGGACAGAAAGAAACAGCGGACTTCGGATGCCTGGTATATAGCTATACTGTGGTAGGTGTTATAGGAGAGAGAAAAATATTTAAAAGATAAATACTTTCACCTACACAGAGTTTATAATTTAGTTGCATGATAATGGTTAAGAATAGTGGTTTAATGGGTTTACACTCCAGCTTACCTCTCACTGGCTCTGCGTTCTTGGGTAAGATATTTAAGCTCTTCAAGACCAATTTCCTCACCTGGAAAACATTGACAATTGTGTCTCCTATATGGCAGTTCTGCTTATTCCTTTCAGTTCTCCCACAAGGTAAGCTCTTGCTCCCCTCACTGCCTTTGCAAATATACCTGTTAGTTGGAAAGCTCTCAGCATGGCCGAGTCTTTAGAGTTTGGCCATTCATGTCACCTCCTCAGAGAGCTCTGGTTCAGAAAAATAGCCCGTCTATATCCACAGATGAGGCTGTTAAAATACTAAAGGACTGCATAAAAATGAGTATGCTAATTTTTTTTAGTGTTTATTATTGAGAGACAGAGACAGCACGCGTGGGGGAAAGGCAGACAAAGAGGACCGACTCCAAAGCAAGCTCCAGGCTCTGAGCAGTCAGCACAGAGCCCGACATGAGGCTCAAGTCCGCAGACCACAAGATCATGACCTGAGCTGAAGTGGGACGGACGGTTAACCGACTGAGCCACCCTGGCGCCCCAAGTATGCTATTACCATCATCTACCCTAACTAGGCTTTGTTTGCAATCTAAAGCGTTCTGAATGATGTAGGGCCAGAAAACTTTTCTGTAATGGGCTAGACAGCAAGTAATTTAGGGTTTGCAAGGCCGTACTCGACCGATGGGAGCGGTTGTGTTCCAATAAAACTTAATTTATGGACAATGAATTTCTTCTACTTTCTACCGCCACCGGACCGGATTTGGCCTCTGCCCCGCGGCTGAAAGACCCCTGATCTACGAAAATGGCAGACAAGAAGGGAGTTGGAAAAGAACGGAGATTGCACGGCAGGCATCAGGGATCAGATAGCTGCTGTGCCAGACTCTCAACCTCCCTGAGCGCCAATGATCTCTCAATGGGGCTGTGGCCCCCCTGTCCGGGTATGCGATGAAGGTTAGATGAGAACACCCGGGCGAACCCCCTGGGCTCACACAAGGTGCTCCTCGGAGAGTAATTCCTTCCCAGCGGCCTCGCACTGGACGCTTCGGCCCCTAGGGCGCGGGAGGAGGGGCGGACCCCGCCCCAAGCAGCTAGTCCGCTGGACCAGGGCGCCGGCGCCGGGCGAGGGCGGGCCGGGCCGGGCCGGGCCGCGCGGCGCGAGTCGGGGGCGGGGCGGCGGCGCCGCCGCGTCGTCGTCGTCCCCGCCTCCTCCCCAGGGGCCGCGTCGGAGCCTCGGCGGCGGCGGCGCTCACAACCCGAGGAGAGCGGCTTGCCTGGAAGCGGCGGCGGCCATCGAGACCCACCCGAGGCACGATCCTTTCGGCCTCTCCGCGCTCCTAGGCCGCCGTGCCCGCGTCCTTTGAGCTCGCTCGCTCACCTTCCTTCTCTGCGGCCAGCTGCGCCATGGCGTTGGCGTTGGCGGCGCTGGCGGCGGTGGAGCCGGCCTGCGGCAGCCGGTACCAGCAGGTGAGCAGCGCCGAGTCCCGCCTCGGACCCGGACCCGGGACCCTGCCCGCCGGCCGCTTCAGGCCTCTCCGGCCCAGCCTGTGGCCGAGGCGACACCGCGGCTTGGCAGGCCGCGCTGGGCCTGGGCGGGCCGGGCGCGCCCCGGGCTCGGATTCGCGGCAGCCGCAGGCCTGGCCCATCCCTCGGCGACCTGGGGCGGCACTCGGGCTGTTGGAAAACCTCTGCCCCGCAGCGTTTCCCCGCAGTTCCCGCACCGGGCGGGTCCCCGGGTTGGAAGACGCGACCCTCAGGAGGCATCGACCTGGGGGCATTCAGTGTTCCTTTTTCCACCTTTGATTTGATGTCATTGGAAAGAAAAGAAAAGGGGTGGGGAAAAAAAAGGCAAGGCTGAGATGGAAAAGGAAACTAGGTGGAGAGAAAAGATTAAAATCGCTGCTACTGCGGCCGACAGCTCCCCGCAGCGAGACGCGATTGCTCAGGGTTTCAGAGCCTAGTCTGTTTGTGGAAACCCATCCCCCTCGCCCCTGTTTTAAGACAAAAGTCAAAAATGAGATGAGAGGCAAGTCCGTAGTTGCAGTAGATTTGGAAGAAGGCGATGTTTAGCTGGGGCGATGCCCCAAAATGTCGAGCTTCGTTGAAAGCTGCAGGGCGTGTGCCTGGGTGTGTGTTTTAAAAGCTTGGAAATGACGTTTAAAGCGATTTAATAGCATGGCTGGGGAGGAAATGTATAGGGGATGATTGGAGTATTATCTGGGTCATAATTTATAAATTGAGGCCCTAGGGAAAAGAGCTGCTTGTTTTACTCGCCTGTCTCCGTAGCTGGGTTCCCCTCGGAAATTCAGAGACAGTCTGCAGGGTTTTTAGTGGTATTTAACCTAATACATCGTAATTGTGGGAATTAAGCCAGGTAGTAACTGGTGTTGATTGAAACCTCAGATAACTGCTAGCGTCTTGTTTCAAATGTTTTTGGTATGATTTGCATACAAATGTCGGTTGTGCTTTTATGAAATTAAATGTCCTATCATTGATGATCTACATTTTGTATTTTAGAAATGAGGAGAAGCGGTATGAATAAAACATCTAGATTAACCCAGTGCGGCCAGTTACCAGTTTGTTTTGCTGTCATCAGCCCTGTGTTGTAATTTCCTCCCTCCTCCAGCCGGACTCCTGAAATGACTGGTTAAGAATTTAGCTTCTTGGTTTCATAAACACGCCCCAACAGTGGCAACGCAGCCTAGTCCTTAACATCTCTCGCCGTCTGGGGTCTGGCACACGTTTTTCTGTATGACCTTGGGCAAGGCTCTGGGTTCCTCCCTGTTTAATCAAATACAAGTGACAGGTGTCCCTTAAGTGTCACCATAGTGTCCAGAAATGTCATGTACTCCATACTGTGTTCTAATTCATTCTTTTCATCCTGCCTTGGGTAAGGCAAACAAGCAAAAAGCTAATGCTTTTCTTTGTACTGCCATCTTCTTGAGCTATTAGGTAATGCTGACATATTGCTGGAATACAAAAATTTTGCTGGAGAATTAAAACTATGTCTGTATTTCTTGGTGTAGTACTTAATAGCTTTAAAGAGGCAGAATTGAAGTATGCCAGGAACAGGCTGTCCTTATTTTGTTTTAAAAAAAATCATTATTTTGAAGAAATCATCTCCAAAAACAGCATGAAAAAAGAACTAATCTTAGAAAAATCGCGAATTATGAAAGCCAACCTGCTCTAAAAAAAACCCCTGCAATGAAAATCTATCACTCATAGGTAACCAGAGTTAATATTTTTTATTTTATTTTATTTTATTTTTTTTATTTAAAGAATTTATTTTCAAATTGGTTTCCATATAACACCCAGTGTTCATCCCAACAAGTGCCCTCTTTAATGCCTGTCACCCACTCTCCCCAGAGTTAATATTTTGATGTGTATCTTTGTGGACTTATAGGTATGTAAATATGCACAAATATAAATCAGTATACATTTGTACGGATAAGGAAAGCTAATATTGATTGAGCATTTACTATGTGCCAATCATAGGACTAAGTGTTTTACATCTATTATTTCACTAATCTTCATAAAACCCCCATGAGGCAAGCAAGGTTTGGTATTGTATGGATGACAAAGTCAAGACTCCAAGAGGCTCATTAACTTGCTCAAGGTCACAGCTTCTAAGTAGTGATTACAAGGATAAATACACACTCACCTACTTAAAACACAGGCTCCCGTTCCAAATATAGGCATGTGCGTTAGCAGATATATATGTGCATATGTCTTTTCTCATGTACCCAAATGTATATAGAGAGGCACATCTTTGCACACATGTTCCATTCTATGGGCCCCTGATGATACTTACACACGTTTTGTGCATATGTGCACGTGTGTTTGTATGTACCCCCTGTGCCCGTGTGCATCTTGTTCTGAGACAAGTGCATTCACCAATTTGTATATATGTGTCTGTGTTCACATGTATGTACAGAGGCACACAAACAGATATGTGAGATGGATTAATATTTTAATGCCTGCAAAGCACGGAACTGTGGTCGTGCCATAGTTCAAGTCAGTTACCCGTTGTTGGTCACGAAGTATGTTCATAATTTTTTTCATTCACTGAACTTTATATACATCATCCGTTTTCCTTAGTATAAATTTTATTTGTTTTTTATTTTTTCCCGTAGTTTAAAGTTTTAAATGTGGAAATGCGTGGTCAGAGAAAATACATATTTAAAAGGCTTTTGCATTATAGAATGTTGGTGAATTGTCCAGGCAACTTGATAGGAGCACGATACTCTGGTTGTCACAAAAGGCCGTGCTGACTTCTACTTGATCTGGTTAATCAAATTGAGCTGGTCCTCTAGTAAAGTAAATACAGTGGAAGACTGTATGATTCATTACTAAATACAAACACACTTTTGCCTTTATGGTCTTTTGTCGGTAGGACACTATGTGCCTAACTTGAACTTAGCATCACGATGGACTGCACAGAAAGTCTGAGCTCATACTTTCCCTGTGGCTTTATTTTTTTTCGCTTTTTGCATTTTGAAACCGATTGTATATCCAAACACTCAGAAGCACTGTTTCAGAAGGGTCTAGGTAAGCCCCGTGTTGAGAAAGACCCCTTTGCCTCACTGGAATGGATCTTTGCCTGTATCATGAATTTTGCTGAGTACTTTCTGAAATGTTTTGAGATCTTTGAATTTGAATCTCATCTAAGGGGGCAACAATGATACTGCCGTACAGGCCTAAAAATAGACTGTGGAGTGTTCAGTTTTAGACTTCTTTCATTGCCTGCTGAAGAAGTTGCCCTTAGCATCACTAATAAATTTGTATCGTGGTCTGACGACACTGGAGAGCAGCTTTGGGCATGATACCTTTTTGGATACATTCTTCCAGGATTGCGGAGGAAGGTTTTGAAAGATCACGGAAAGAATTTTGCTCTCCCAGGCCAAACCATATTTATGCTAAAGTGCTAGATGAAGTGACGATCCTGGAGGAAGGGATGAAAAGTGCCCATTGTGGTTTTATTCTTTTATTTTCAAGAGTCGTAATTATATCTTGGAATGCCCCTTCGAATGTTATATCAAGATTTTAAGATTATTTTGCTCTATTGGTGGCCTCTGTGGCCAATGATCAAAGAAAACTTTTCCAAAACCGTTGGGAAGATGGGGAGAATTGTTTCTCTAGTACCTATGCCATTTTACATTCCCACCAGCAGTGCGTGAGAATGCCAGGTTTTTTTTTTTTTTTGAAATTGTTCCGATTTTTAACATCTTCCTCAACAGTGGTTATTTTCATTTTTTTGGTAAAACCATCCTAAGGGGCATGAAGTTTTATTTTTCGATTTACGTTTCCCTAACGATTAGTGATAGGATTTTGTGCTTCGTGGCCATTTGTATGCCTTTGGAGAAATGTATATTCCATTTTTGAATTGGGCTGCTTGCTTTTTGCTGAGTCGTAGGAGTAGAGTCATTTAATAATATTTACATTTTCAGCTTTTCACTGTGAAAATTCCAAACATACTAAAATATGGCGTAATAAATCTAATGCGCTCATCACTCAGCCTCAACAGCAATCAGCAAATGGGTGATATTGTTTCATTTATTCTCCCCACCATCATTTTGAAGCAGATCCTAGACTGGGTGTCATTACATCCGAAAATATGTTTTGTGTAACTCTAAAAGATGTTGTAAGCAGATAGTATCTCTGGAGAGATATATCATGAGAGCACTTCTGCAATTTATGATGAATACGGAGTCAGGATTTGTGAGTGTCAGGAGCTGTAGATTACAACTATGATTGGCATTTGACTCCCTCTTGGTAAGCAGTGAGTGTTTTTTTGTAGCAGTGATGGATTTTTGCTGATCCATTGTTATTTTCTTGCCTGGTCCTACTGGTGACCACTTGTTAGGGGAGATTTAATTTGTTTAATCAGTTTCTCTTTGCCCTGGAAATGCCAAAACTCCTTGTTTTGGGTAAGGACTAAGGCCCAGTTGAGGAAATCCTGGCATTGTCTCCACCGATGCCACCCACTGGTTTGCCTGAACATAACTTCAAATTACTTTATGCTAGACATCCATGTATCATGTTATCTGACATAACACTGTATTATGAAATAAATCCTATGAGAGCGACTTTGTATTCTTATTAATTTAAAAAAAAAAAGGCCTGATGAGGTTTAGGTGCCATCTTCTGATTTATTTGTTCTTAGGGTTTTAAAATAATTGCTTTGGTTTCTTAAGAATTTATTCTTTCTTTGAACAAGTGCAGCTGTTTAGTGGAACCATACACTTGTAGTAGTCGATGGTGCCTGTTTAGATAAAGCAGCTTCTAACACTTTAATTAGAGATTGATGCTGAGAACCAGCCCGATGATCTTATCTTTATCCTCAGATCATTCTTACCAGGATAGGCAATTGGTAAATATCACATATTGAATTGGTCCAGCTTTACATACTCAGTTGTTTCTGTTTCTAGTGGCTGTCTAGATAGAAATGCAGTTACGTGTTGTTGCCTTCGCCGTGTGTGGTATAAAGTGAGTGTTATTAGACATCACGTAGCACGTCGTGCTCTTAAAATTAGGATGACTCATTTTTTTCTCAATAACACAATTTATATTAAAAGTTATAAATACTAGGTCTAAATACTGATCAATTTCAGAGGGTTTCTGGTGACATATTTTCATCCTGATTAAAGTGGTTTCTTTCACATGTACATAATATATTTATTTTTGTAGGTGTATTTTTTTAATCCCCCTTAGCAATATTCACAGTTTTTCTTTTAAATTCACATACTATGGTAATATCAGTTACTAGTGAATGAGTTGTTCAATGAGTAGGATTTGGAAGTTTTTCTGGAAATTGCATGGTTTGTGAATAGAAATACAAGAGTTTAGGGAATGGCTTCTGTTTAATAACACTTTGGTTTTATTTATTATTCAGTGCTTAAATGTGTCATTTAAAATTAAATGTTAAAAAACATTTGTTGGGGCACCTGGGTGGCTCAGTTGGTTAAGTGTCCAACTTGAGCTCAGGTCATGATCTTACAGTTCGTGGGTTCGAGCCCGGCGTTGGAGCCGGCGTTGGAGCTCAGAGCTTGGAGCCAGCTTGGGATTCTGTGTCTCTCTCTCTTTCCTTGCCCCTCTCCCGCTTGTGTGTGCCCTCTCTCTCAAAAATAAATAAACAAACATTAAAAAAACTTTTTTCCCTTTGCTTTTTTTTTCTTTTAAAGTAGGCTCCATGCCCAACATGGGGCTTGAACTCAAGACTTTGAGATCAAAAATAAGTCAAAAAAAATTTTTAAATGAACTCTAACTTTTGAAACATTTTTGGATTTTTCAAAAACATTGAGAAGGTAATAGTTTCCATGTTCCTCAGAACCAGTTTTCTCTATTAACATCATTTATTAGCATGGTGTGTTTATGATGTTAATGAGTCAATACTGAAAGATATTAGTAACTAAAATCCATTCGTTATTCAGATTTTCATTTTTTAATCTAATGTTCTTTTTATGTTCCACAGTGCCATACAGATCACCACATTACATTTGGTTGTCCTGTTACCTTAGGATCCTCTTGGCTTTGACAGTTTCTCAAATTTACCTGGTTTTTGATGACCTTGACAGTTTTGAGGACTTTGAATCATGTGTTTGTAGACTGTCCCTCAAATGATTTTTTTTTTACAGTTTTATTGATAAATAATGAACATCCATCACTGTGTGAGATTAAGGTATACAGCGTGATGGTTTTATTTGTATATATTTTGCAGCAGTTACGGTAGGTTTACCTAACATCCATCTGCTTATGTAGTCAATTGGATTTGTCTAAGTCTTTTTTTATGATTAAACTGGGGTTGTGGGTTTGGTGAAGAAGACCACAGAGGTAAAGTGCCCTTTCCATCACAGCAGATCAAGACTGTATACAGCCAACATGACATCACATTGTTGATGTTGACCTGGGTCACCTGGCTGAAGTAGCGTTTGTCAGGTTTCTCTGCTGGCAAATTGCTCCCCTGCTCCCTGCCTTTTCATAGCTGTGCTCTACGGGGTCTGTGTACCATGTGCACTGAAGGATTGAAGAGTTATACTCCACCTTGTGGAGGGCAGAGGATCTGCATAAATTATTCAGAATCTTTCTGCGTGCAACATTTGTCTCTCTGTGTTAATTTATTTATTCAGCGATATCAGTGTAGACTCATTTATTTTATTCTTTGGGTTATAATCCGGTACTATTTTGTGCCTCAAATCGTTGCAGTTTTGGCCATTGGAACTCTTTCATTTGGCACCTGTGTCCCTCTGATATGGCTCCATCATTTTGGTTTTTTCAGGTGCTTCCTTGCTTTTGGCACCAGGCTCATCGTGTGTTTTTCCGGTGCCACCGTAGAATCAGCCATTTCACCAGGGAGCCCTGGCTCCTTTTATTGGGGAGTGGTGTTAGAAACCAAGATCTGTGCTCATTGCTACTAGGGTGTCATTGCTTCTAGACCTTTTAGGTTGACAGAGTAGAGAAATATGTGTGTGTATACCTATCTATATGCATTAACTAACCAAGTCTAACCTATTACTGTGTGGGTTGCCCTGGCCTGTCTGTAAACTCCCACTCAGCAGTGAGAAGCCTTGCTCCCACCACCTGCCATCCATTTACTTAATTCTTTAATTCTAACGTACATGCGGACTGGTGTCACAGCTGTTAACCTGTACCTCTGTGGGAAACAGTTTTATTAACTAGAGGACAGGGCATATGTACAGTTTCTTTGCTTTTAGTCTTACAGACACTACTCATTTCCAAAGTTGCTTAGATCAGCACCTTACCCCTCATCTTCTTTAGTGGAGTTGTTTCATACACTTACAATAGATTGTTAAAAACGATAGGAGTGATTTCTCTTGTTTTTCTCAAACTTTTGTTAGTAATCATGTTTTGCTTTTTATATTAATTTTTTTTTTTGTTTTATTTATTTATTTTTTAAAGGTTTTTGAAGTTTCTATTTTTAAGGACTCACCCCACCAACCTGGGGCTCCAACTCATAAACCCGAGAACAAGAGGCACACACGCTCCACCGACTGAGCCAGGCAGGTGCCCCAGTCATGTTTTGGTTTTAAAAAAATATCTTTTTTTTTTTTAATTTTTTTTAACGTTTATTTATTTTTTCGAGAGACATAGAGACAGAGTATGAGCAGGGGAAGGGCAGAGAGAGAGGGAGACACAGAAGTCACAGGCTCCAGGCTTTGATGAGCCATCAGCACAGAGCCTGACGTGGGGCTCGAACTCACAGACCGTGAGATCATGACCTGAGCCGAAGTTGGCCGCTTAACCAACTGAGCCACCCAGGCGCCCCTAAAAAAATATCTTTAACAAACTTATTTGGAGATGGTTTAAACTTACAAGTTGCAAGAATATTCTAAAATAAATTCATATATTTATTTCTCACAATCATCTTAAGCTTAGTTAAGGTCTGGTTAACAGTGAATACAGTGCTATAAAAACTCAAAGCACTGTAGGTAAAATCCAAGTCCCTTTAACCTTCACAACCCTTTCTCTATAGAATTTTCTGCTTATTTTGCTATTTTCTTTGTTATTGAATTGTTTTTAATTTATTTTGTCCTTGTTAAATTTAGATGATTTTTGTGAACTAGGGAATTAGGAATACAGTGTTCATATTTTGAAGCTTTCATTTTAGGAGCTTTATGTTATAGCATCTGAACTCTTCATATACCTTTGCATTAATAAGCAGGTTTGTTGTTGTTGTTGTTTTCAGTAATCTCTACATTCATTGTGGGGCTTGAACTCCTAACTCTGAAATCAAGAGCTCCACCAGCTGAGCCAGCTGGGCGCCCCAATAAGCAGTTTTCAAAGCTTGTCATGTAGACTTCGTATCTGGAGGGTTCACTTTGGAACTAGGTAGAGACTGGTTTAGGAGAACATAGAAGAACTTTTTTAAAACATCTAATCAATAATAGTCCAGCTTCTGTCATGAAGTGAGGTTGTGTGACTGTGGGTGAGCATTTTAACCTCTTACTCTAGCCTCATTTTCTCTTTTGTAAAATAGTTGGACTGTTATCACTTTGATTGCTTCCAGCTTTATAATTGATTAATTTTGCTTATAGGAGGTTGTGGCTTTGACCTGAAGAGAGAGCAGTCTACTGATGATTTAGCAAACTTCTTTCATGAGGAATAATTATTTAAAAATCTTTTTAAACATTTATTTTTGAGAGAGAGAGAAAGAGGGAGCAGGAGAGAGGCAGAGGGAGGGGGGACAGAGAATCAGAAGCAGACTCCACATCGACAGCAAAGATCACGTTGTGGGTTTCGAACCCATGAACCATGAGATCATGACCTGAGCCAAAGTTGGACAGACACTCAACAGACTGAGCCACCCAGGGGCCCCTAGAATAGAATTTTGTAATTACATAGTACTAGTCAAAGCATTCTGTTTGTAAGTCTTTCCTTTTGGTCAGCTTCAAACGTGGTATGTCCCAGCAAATAATTAATAATGCTTTTAGAAATCATAACTTAAAAATTTTCAAATAAACTTTATTTTTTAGAGCATTTTTAAGTTCACAATAAAATCCTCTCTTGCTGTCACACCATTTTATTACTTTATGATAGAAGCTGGACTATTACTGACTAGATTTTTTTAACTTTTATTTTATTTATTAAAACAATTTTTTAATGTTTATTTTTGAGAGAAAGAGAGAGAGAGGCCAAGCATGAGTTGGGGAGGGGCAGAGAGAGAGGGAGACACAGAATCCGAAGCAGGCTCCAGGCTCTGAGCTGTCAGTACAGAGCCCGATGAGGGGCCTGAACCCATGAACGGCAAGATCATGATCTGAGCCAGAATCAGATGCTTAACTGACTGAGCCACTGAGGGGCCCCTAAAGATTTTATTTTTAAGTAATATCTGTACCTGAAGTGGGACATGACCTCATAACCCTGAGATCACGAGTCACATGTTCCACTAACTGAGCCAGCCACTTGCCCCTGATTAGATGTTTTAATAAAGTCTTTGTAAAAGAGAGAAACTACTAATTTAAAAAGTTCTAGAACTTTTTTTTTTTTTAAAGTAGCTGGCTCTTTGGTTTATAGTATTCTCATTCACTGCTTTTAGTAGTACCGTTTTCAGAAGTTTCGAAATTGTCATGTTACTCTTGAAATAGAATAAGAAGAATGAATTGAGGGTCATCTGCAGCCTTGAGGATCTTCCGCATGATGGATGGTCGATACTAGATTGTTTCCAGCAGTTTTGTCCTCGTGTGGCTGAATTGTGTTCTCAGGTACAGGATTTAAAGGTTTTCTTAAAATCAGTTCTACTCAGTCATGTATGTAGCAGCATTAATTGTCTTAAACATGGTGGCCCAGTTTCATTTCAGGTGGCTGAGTTAAGTGGGTGATCCTCAGTCACTTGATCTAGTGAGTTTCATAGCCATCTTGCCACCTTTCAGCTGTGACCAAAATGATCAGCTGAGTAGAAGGGGAGAAAGTTTATGGGGGATATGAAAGGGAATCGTTGGCTTATTATGTTCGCATCCACTGTTACTCGAAAGGTTAAAATATCTTCATGTGTCAGGTTTAATGTAATCTATATGCCATTTTAAGTTTGACTTCACATTTCAGTGAAAGTATTAAAGTAAGCATCTGTAATTGTGTTGAAAAGGATCTCCACAATTACCAGGCCATACCTTTTAACACTAATTTTGTATTTCTCTTAGCAGATTACTTTAATTGTTATTTAATTGTTCCTGGTTAATGCGGTAGTTATTTCTGAGAAATGAACTTTTTTCCCTTTAAAAAAATACAGACTGGGTTTCAGATACTACAGTGATATTATAAAAAGCCATTTAATGATGAAGAAAACTTCCACCTCGCGCTGAGTGAAAAGGTTATTTGATTGTTTGTATTCATCCAGACGGCTAGAAGGATATCTGAAAGATGGGATTATGGTGGTTTTTATTTTCTTCTCTGTATTTTTGTCTTTTGAGTGATTAAAGAGAATGAATATAATACTAATTATATTAAATCTGGGAACGAAATAGCAGATAAAAGACAGCATTTTAAGGTAGAAGCGTTCACCTGGTTCTAGGTGGGAAGCTTATGAGAAAATGAAACTTGAACCTGGCCTTGAAGGATAAGCAAGATGTAAACGGGGGAAACAAGTATTTGGGGGAAGAGTGGAGTGTCCTGCCTTGTTTCCCATGGGGAACATGTTTCGGGTCTAGAGTGTATCACCCTGTGGTCTGGAGACCTCCTCTTCTCTGTCCACCATCTTAATTTAGTAGTCTGTCCAAAGTGGGGTTTGAGTGTTTCCTCTGTTAGTTTCTCCTGAGCGCAGTGAGAATCCCCTTTTGTGACACATTTTGTAATCATGTTTTATGTTTTAAACTTTTTTGTTTTTAGTTTTTATATCAAAGTTATACAGGCATATAGGTTGGAGTCAGATAGATCTTAGATGCTTCTTACCGAAAACAATTGTCTCCTGTTTACTTGCCTGCGTCGTAGCTCTTTTAGCTGTTTCTTTTGCTGTTTGGCTGTTCTTATAGCTACATAACATTTCATAGTCTGCTACTTTGTGATTTTTCAGTTTTCAGTGTTAAAAAAAATTGTCTTAATGCTATGGGCTGTCAGGGTTTGTCTCTCTTTTACGGCCCTCCCACAGCCGCACATACTCTTGCTTCCTTTCTTTTCACTTTTCCAATAGAGTTGTGTCCATTATGTGGTTAGCTCAATATTCAGCATTTACAGTAATTGAAAATAATAAACACTGTTCAAGGCTGAGATATGTACTATACTGTGGTTACTTGTCCTTGCCTGAACAGTACTTTATTTTCCCTGGAGTTAGTAATTCTTCCGGGAGTTGGGGGTGGGTGAAATAAGTGAGGGGGGTTAAGGAGCGTACTTGCCGGGAGGAGCACCCCAGGTCATGCATGGGAGTGCTGAGTCACCACATGGTACACCTGAGACTAAACTACCGATATGTTAACTGTACTAGAATTGAAATAAATTTTCAAAAGTAATTATCTTTTTGTTTGCTCAATTTCTATGTACATATCAGAAATTGTTAATAGCACTAATTAATCCTCAGACTTTGACCTAATATTCTCTATGGGTTTTTTTCTTTGTTTTCTTTTTCCGACAGGTTCAAACACATCAGGTATTTTATTGCTGTTGTTGAGGGCAGGGAGGGATTTTTCCTGGCCATTTGACCCATTCTAGAAGGTTGCTCCCAAGGTCCACTGTTTCCTTGTCATCCTGGGGGTTTCCTTTCCCAGGGTTTTTAATTGAAGCCCCTTCCCTTGACTCCCTTCTTTCTCTCTGTTGACTGCCTTGTTTTCCTGGAACACAGCCGCCAGTATCTTTCTGAGGAAGAATGCATGGGAAGTTAAGCACCCCCTTCCTTTTTTTTTTGTTTGAGACTTTGCACATCTGAGGCTCTTTTATGTTATTGTCACACTTAGACTTCTGGTCCAGAAACATTTTCCTCTAGAATTTTGAAGGCATTTGCTCTAGTGCCTTCTAAGTTCTGTTGCTATTACGAAGCCTGAAGCCAGTTTTGATGTCTGATTCCTGACATGTTGCCTACTGTATCTAGCTCTCTGTCTCTTTCCCTTTGGAAGCTTTGAGGAGCTTCTTTTTGTCCCCAGTGCTCTTAAATTTCACTGTGTCGTACCTTGAGATCGACTTTAGTCCACTGTGCCAGGCTTTCAGAAGGCCCTTTTAAAAGGTCTGGACACTCATGTTTATCAGTTCTGGTAACTTTAAAAAACTTTTTTAGACGCAGGCAAGGAAACAGGAGACTACCGTTTTTATTAATAAGCATCTCAGATCTATTTGACTCTAATATCTGTGAGTTGGCAATCCAAAGTTTTGTGTGTGTGTGTGTGTGTGTGTGTGAGATACATCCTTGATTTTAGACTAGCCAGTAAGAGAGAATAACTTTTGTCTTTGTTGCTTTATAAAGCCTGATTTCTCATCAGTTTTCTCCGTGTACGTGTGCTCCTGGTGCTGACTAGTGATAGGGATGCTACCTGTTCCTGGTTATTCACGGACCTGTCCTCACTGTCCCTTCCACAGACGCAGCACTCATCTGCGCGTGGCTGCATGCCTAGTCTGCACATTCGTTTGGTGATCTATGAAGTAGTGTGAATACTTCAGGTAAATGTGAGCTGGTGGGTTAAGATGCATTAAGATGAGCTGCCATTTCTTCAGGTAGATTTATGTTAAAACTACACCTCCATCCCTGCTTTAGTCAACACGTGCTGATAAGGTACCCATGATGTGCCACCCCCTGTTCAGTGAGCGACGAACCCAGTGCTAAACCACGCAGAGGTCCCCATCTATGTCACGGATACTTTGCCAGTCTCCTTTTCTCCCCTTCCTGAATCGTTAGTGAAGTGTAATTTACATGCAGAAAAATGCACAAATCATAAATGCGCAGCTTAGTGAATTTTCAGAAGTCGCACATGCACTTTTAACTAGTATCCAGAGCAAGCAACGACATTACAGCGCTCGAAAAGCCCGCTTCAGTTGCCCCTCCAGTTACCCCCTCCTCACTGACCGGCATGTCAGGTTTGCTTGGTTTTGATCTTTATATTAATATAATCATAGAGCAAATGCTCTTGTTTCTGGCTGCTTTTGCTCAGCATTATTTTTGTGAGATTCACCCGTGCGTTGTATGTTGTCATAGTTTATTCACGTGGCTGTGTAGTATTCTACTGTGTGGAGATTCCACAATTTAGTTATCCATTCTGCGATTGATGGGCATTTAGATAGTGTCCAGTTGTATGAATAATGTTGTTTTAAACATCCTGGTGTGTCTTTTGGTGAACATATGTATTTCTGTTAGATATATAGCTAGAGTGGAATTGCTGGGTCGTAGAGTATGTATAAATTCATCTTTAATAGATAATTGCCCAAGGCGCCTGGGTGGCTCAGTCGGTTAAGTGTCCGACTTCAGTTCAGGTCACGATCTCACTGTTTGTGTGCTCGAGCACCGTGTCGGGCTCTGTGCTGACAGCTAAGGGCCTGGAGCCTGCTTTGGATTCTGTGCCTCCCTCTCTCTCTCTGCCCCTCCCCTACTCGAGCGCACGATCTCTCTCTCTCTCTCAAAATGAATAAACATTTAAAAAAATAAACAAAATAGACAATTGTCAAACAGTTTCCTAAAGTGGTTGTACAAATTTACAATCCCAGTTTGAGGGTTCTGGTTGTCATCTATCCTCATCAGCATTTGGTATTTTCTGCTTTTGTATTTTAACTATCATCTATGGTTTTAATTTGCATTTCTGTGATGACTAATGAAATGGAGTGCTTTTTCCATAAGTTTGTTGGCCATTGGGAAAATTTGTGAAGTGTCTGTCCAAGTTTTTTAACCATTTTTCAGTTGGGTGCTTTCCTATTTCTTTGTTTTTCCCTTTTCTTACTTGTTTTTTAGAAATTCTTTATGTATGCTGGTTATGAGTCTTTTGTCTGAAAAATACATCTTCTCCCATTCTGGGTTGTCTTCATTCTCTTAATGGTGTCTTTTTAATGAATAAAAGCTAGTATGAGAAGCAGATGTGGGTGGACATCTTCATGTCTTTGGACACAAAAAAGCCAACCATAAAGGAAGAAATTGGTAGTCTGCTTTTGAAGAATAGCAGTAAGATGCATATATACTACCTTTTTTTTTTTAATGTTTGTTTATTTTTGAGAGACAGAGATAGAGCAAGAGTAGGAGAGGGACAGAGAGCGAGGGAGACACAGAATCCGAAGCAGGGTCCAGGCTCTGAGCTGTGAGCACAGAACCCGACGTGGGGCTCAGACTCACGATCCATGAGATCATGATCTGAGCTGAAGTCGGACTCTTAACGGACTGAGCCACCCAGGAGCCCCAAATACATACTGCTTCTCTAGGAAATTGCTGATAAAAATATGCCGTCCCCTGTGATGACCCAAACACTAAGCTAACCATAGGGTAGAGAATATTGACATACATAACAAAGGTAGAACCCAGAAGAAACCAGTTGCTATACCTAAGAAACTGCTTATTTTATTTTAGTACAGCGATATATAGGAATAGTGCTTCTGTCAGTAGATTTAATAAAAACATTTTTTTATCCTTGTTGACAGATCTTGATCTTCATAGTTGTACATAAAGCATCATCAAACAAATCTCATCAAATTAACTTTTTAACCCCCAAAGTTATCGGCCTAAATAGTGTTATAATAGCGTAAACTAATAGTCTTCCTAGTAAATGGAAAAAATGGAAATATTCTTTCAGGGACATTTGGGGAAAACTAATCAAAAACTGATGTGATCCTGGCATGTATTAGTGCTTGGTAAAATTTTATTGAGTGAAATATTTTAATTTCTGAGTATCCAGAAGGAAGGTTGTTGTCTGCTATGCAGAAGAAAAGGTAATGGAGAGAATAGAAAGCTTGAATCATAATATGTTTACATTTGTTTATACTCTAGGTTTTATATCTACATTAATAGTGTTTGCATTTTATTTTTTTTTAGGTTTAAGTAATCTCTACACCCAACATGGGACTTGAACTCATAGTCCGAGATCAAGAGCCTCATGCCCTTACTGACTCAGCCAGCCAGCCGCCCTAATAGTGTTTACAGTTTCAGTACTCCTGTGTGTTTGAGCCGTTTTACAGAAAAGTTATACAAATCAAACTAATTAAATATATTGTCAGATTTCCTGAGTTCGAACCCCTGTTGGGCTCTGCGCTGACAGCATGGAGCCTGCTTGGAATTCTGTCTCTCTCTGCCCCTCCCCTGCTCATGCTTGATCTCTCTCTTCCTCTTTCTCTCAAAAATAAATAAATACACATTATAAAAAAAAAAGCGTACTTGAATAGATGCCAGTTGTAGTCCATGTTCTGTTGGGGCAACTTCCTTTTTTTTTCTTTTTAAACCATTGCTTACCATATAATTTTAAGTGGTGAATAATTAGGAGTTCATTTTTGCTTTCATGTTGGTATTTTAGAGTTTTAACATAAATGAATACAACATACTTCTAAAAAGACGATGTTCAGAGGCAGAGAGACCTATTTGAAAACATTGCAGGGTTATCCCTCCTTTTTTCCCCAGTGTTTATAAAATCGTGAAGCATGAGGAGGGTGTGGCTTATCACTAACTCAGAAGGCGTTTGGCCACAGATTTTGTTGAAGTTAAGTGCAAGAAGACAGTAGGCACCATTGACTTGATGCTGTCTTGGTGAAGCTATCAGTGGTGGAAATACTTGAACGTAAGACATGGATCCCAGGGATTGGCAGGTTGATGATAATTTTCTCGTCCCACTCCCAAATCTCACAGTTCCATCGTCATAGCCACGGTTGGCTAATTTAGGGCCTCTGTGGATGAGAAGTGATTTCTGTTGTTGTTGTTGTTGTTGTTTTGAGAGATGGAGGGAGGGAGAGAACGTGAGCAGGGGAGAGACAGAGAGGCAGGGAGAGAGGGAATCCCAAGCAGGCTCTGTGCTGTCAGTGTGGAGCCGAAAGTGGGGCAGGGCTCAGTCTCTGGAACCATGTGTCAGACACTTAACCTGCTGAGCCCCCCAGGTGCCCGGAAGAATGATTTCTTTTAGCACCTTGGCTTTTTAGAAAAGTTGAAGTTGGAGATGAGTGGCTACTATCTTGCCTTCCTCTTTTCTCTCTGATGGTATTCCTTGTTACTTGGATATCAAGTGAAGAAAGAAGAAAATACAAGTTGGTCATTGTAGGTCATGCCATTTGCTCTCATTTCTAAAGACTAACATAAATACAGAGAGTATTTTCTATTTTCTCTCCTTCCAATCCAAATTTTATTCATGTTGTATTTATATATGTAACAGTGATCACAAAAATATTTTTTTAAATATTTTTAAATGTTTTAAATGTTTTTATTATTTTTGAGAGAGAGAGAGAGAGAGAGAGACCGGGTGTGAGTGGGGGAGGGCAGGGAGTGAGAATCTGAAATAGGCTCTGAGCTATCAGCAGAGTCCAATACGGGGCTCATATTCATGAACTGTGAGATCATGACCTGAACCAAAGTTGGATGCTTAAGCAACTGAGGCACCCAAGTGTCCCAATTTATCTATTTTTGAGAAACAGAGAGAGAGAAAGAAGGAAGGAGAGAGGGAGGGGGAGAGAGAGAGAGAGAGAGAGAGAAAGAAAGATCACAAGCGGGGGAGGGGTAAAGAGAGAGGGAGAGAGACAATCTCAGCAGTCTCCACACTATAGCACAGATGAGGGGCGGAACTCACTAACTGTGAGATCATGACCTGAGCTGAAACCGAGAGTCGACACTTAAACGACTGAGCCACCCATCCCCCAAATCTTTAAATGAAAAGCTTTATGAACTGATGGCCTTTCTAAGGGGATTTACTGTGGTATTAGTTTTCCTTTCTTCTGTTATTGCATTGACTTTTTAAGGCCTTATTCTGATTACTTTTCTTTTGCTTTGGTGAATTTTGACTTTTAATTGTGTTTTTATTATGTATTAAGAAGATTTGCATTTATTTTTTTCCTTCTGACATGAGACATACTATTGGAGATAATCTAAATCTGGTCGTTTACTTTTAAAGTAATCTTTCGGGAAACTCTTGAAGTAGAAAAAAATAAATTAATGCTATTCATTCTCCGCTCTTAAATGGGTTGTTAGTCAAACTGTTTTGATTTTTTCTTTTTTAAAAGATTTTATTTTTAAGTAATCTCTACACCCGACATGGGGCTTGAACTCATGACCCCGAGGTCAAGAAGTGCATGCTCTACCACCTGAGCCAGCGGGGCGCCCTGAACTGTTTCTTTCTTGATCCTAATATTTTTCTCCAGAGGGGAGAGAATATTATGGAATTTTTTTTTTACTACGATTACTTTGTAATTCACTGTGTTTCTTTATTTTTGTCTGTTCGCAAGTACATGTTCCTCATTAAGATCTGAGGATACTGATAGGATCATGACCATTCTCTCCCATTAATGAACATCAACATTGATTTAGCAAGAGAAGGATGATTTGAAGCAGTTAATTTTCAGTTTTTTTCCCCCCACAATGAAACTACTGTAATGGTGGTGTCGGTACAGCACGTGAGGTCACAGCAGAGAAAAGAACAAGAGACGTGGCTATCAGGGAACAGGTTAGGAGTGCATACAGAGTTCACACAGCGTCCATGCCTTACTGGGTATCAGCTCTAGGCAACCTCTTCCTCTGCCTCTTCAAACTCAGGCTCCTCCTTGGTTTGGTGTCCTGGTACTCAGACACCAGGTCCCTCGTGGTGCTCTCCGCCTTGGCGAAGTCCGTCTCGTCCAAGCCCTCACCTGTGTACCAGTGCAGGAAGGGCTTGTGCCAGAACATGGCTGTGAACTGCTCTGAGAGAACGCTTGGGCAGCTCCTCAGTGCACGTGCTATTGCTGATGAAGGTGGCAGATATTTAAGCCCCCAGAGTGGGATGGCACAGCTGTTTTTACATTATTGGCAATCCCCTCCACAAAGTAGTTGTTGTTCTTGTTTTGGCATTAAGTATCTGTTCGTCCGCCTTCCTTCATGGACATGTGGTCCCTCAATGCTGGGCCGCAGTCAGGTAGTTGCCATGGAAGAAGTGGCAGGCAGTCATCATGTTCTTGGCATCAAACATTCAAACATCTGCTGGGTGTCGTCTGGCACCGTCAGGGCCCAGTACTATGGCAGCCTCGTCTGGTCAGTGGGGCAAAGTCCCATTGTGCTGAAGAAGTACAGGCAGGGGAAGGGGACCATGTTGACAGCCAGCGTGCGCAGCCAGGCCTGAGCTGGCCAGGAAAGCGCAGGCAGGTGGTGACCCCGCTCATGGTGGTCGACACCAGGTGGTTGAGGTTCCTGTAGGTGGGTCGTTTTTAGGGGTCTGAAGCAAATGTCACAGAAGCAGAAGCAAGGCCTCGTTATCAGTGCAATAAATTTCACCTGTTTTCTACCAGCCGCTGGACTGAAAGGGTGGTGGTGTAGGGTTCCACCACCTGTCTGACACGTTGGTGGAGGGCACCACACTGAATGTGTGCATGATCGTCCTCCTCCCGTGTCGTGCTGATGAGGAGGGTCCCCATCCCAGACCCAGGCCCTCCCCCGGGGAGTGGGTCAGCTGGCAGCCCTGCAGGCAGTCCTAGCTTGCAGCCTCCTTCCTCACGACATCCAGCACCCTCCAGCACCCGGTCGGCCCGCTCTGCACCTTGCATGGAGAGCCCTGGGCCCGGTTGTTCCCATCGCCTAAGACGAAGTTATCTCAGGAGGGCCGTGAGCACACACAGTGCGTGGTACCGGCTCCAAGCCCATGAGCGTAGCGCGGGGCCCGTACTTGCCTCTGGTGGCCTCTTCGTAGCACGCACAGATTCGCTCCAGCTGCAGGTCGAGGTCGCTGTGGTAAGCGCCGGTAGGGTCGTGCCAGGCTCATCGCTGATCCCGTCCCAGAACTCGGTGCCCATGCGGTGGCCGCGCTGGCCGGCGCGCAGAGTGCGAGAGCTCCTCTTGGCGGGGCTCTCGGTGGCGGCGTGAGCGGAAGCACCGAGGCAAGAGCAGGCCAGTGGGCACGCAGAGTGCCCTTCAGTTTTATTTTATTTTGTTTTAAAGAGTTTTTTTTTTTTTAATGTTTATTTTTGACAGAGCACAAGCCGGGGAGGTGCAGAAAGAGAGGGGGAAATAGCATCCAGAGCTGGCTGCGAGCCGACAACAGAGAGCCCCGTGTGGGGATGCAGCTCACAAACCGTGAGGTCATGACCGGAGCCGAAGTTGGATGCTCAACCGGCTGAGCCACCCAGGCGCCCCTTCAGTTTTGCTTTAAATAAAATTTACATTATATAAGTTTGCCTTTTCAAAATCAGAGAATACTTTATTTTGAGATGTAACTCACATACCACAAATTCACCCTTTTAAAGTTTACACTTCAGTGACGTTGACCGTATTCCCAAGGTTTGAACCCATTACCACGGTCTAATTGCAGAACATTCTTATCACCCAGAAAGAAATCTGGATCCATCAGCTGTCAGTTACCCCCTCTTCCCTTCCCTAGCACCTGGCAGCTACTGATCTTTGTGTCTCTCTTGGATTTGCTGTTTCTGGACATTTTATGTAAATGGAATCATAAAATACGTGGTCTTTTGTGAGTGCTTTCTTTCTCTTAGCGTATTGTTTTCAAGGTTCCTCAGCATTCTGGCGTGTATCAGTGATGAAATTATGAAGTGGGGTTTGTGAGCAAACGGCTAAGAAAGAATCCTTGAGACCTTTTTTTTTTTTGGTGCAAAAAGGTGACTTTAGTAAAGCAGGGGGCCAGGACCTGCGGCAGGAAGAGCTGCCCTGGGGTTGTGAGGAGCAAGGGATCATACATTTTTAAGTTTGTGGAGGGAGATGGGTAGAGATAGAGTAGGTTTCTAAGGAACTTTGGAAGCAGGGCTTTTAAGAACTTGAGAGGCTAGCCGCTGTTAAGATAAAATTACGTTTAGTCTTTAATAAAACAAAAACATTAACGCACTAGGCAGCCATGGGTTCCTTGAGGAAGGTCGTGCTCCGCCGTGGTTCAGGCGTCTGTCTCTGGGCTGCAAGCTGCAAGGAAATTTAATTTAAGCTGCATTTCTCTTTCATTTCCCTCATCTTCAGTCCTTTTTTGGGGGGGCGAGGGATATACATATCCATTCATCAGTTGATGAGCGTTTTGACTATCGTAAGTAAGGCTGCCATGAATATTCATGTACAAGTTTTCTGTGAAACGTGCTCTCGGTTCTCTTGGGCATATACTTAGGAGTGGAATTGCTGGATCTTTTTATAACTCTGTATTTAAATTTTTTTTGAGGAACTGCCAAACTTTGCCACAGTTGCACCCGTTTTACATTCCTACTGGCAGTGTACGAGGGTTCCAGTTTCCCTACGTTCTCCACATTTGTTCCTTTCCTTTTTTTCTTATGACCATACTAGTGGGTTAGAAGTAATAACTCTTGGTATGATTTTGCATTTCTGGGATGATTAATGATGTTCAGCGTCTTGTGTACACTGCTCATTTGTGTATCTTTTTTGGAGGAATGTGTATTGAAAGTCTTTGCCTGGAGCGCCTGGGTGGCTCAGTTGGTTAAGTGTCCTGTTCGGTGCTGGTCATCATCTCATGGTTCATGACTTCAAGTCCTGCGCTGGGCTCTGCACTGGTAGTACAGAGCCTGCTTGGGATTCTCTCTCCCTCCCTCTCTCTCTTTGCCCATCTCTCACTTGCAAGCACTTACTCTGTCTCTCAAAATCAAGATATAAACTTAAAAAGAAATTTTAAAGTCTTTGTCTATTTGTTTATTATTTTAAAGTAATCTCTGCGCCCAACATGGGGCTCAACCTAACGACCCCAAGATCAACAGTTACACGTTCTATCAAGTGAGCCACCCAGGTGCCCCTCTGTGCCAGTTTTTAAGTTAGATTTTTTTGTTGGCAAGTTTCTCTTTATCAGAAGTATTTACCTTATTTTAAATGTCGTCCTTTAATTACTAGCAATATAATACAGTATTGTTCTTGAATGTAAAGAATTTGTTGATGTTAGAACAATACAATTTACAGTCAGTATACAAATTAAAATCTAAGGCTATGTACAATAGAAAATGCCCAGTCCTCACAAACTTTGGCTGTTTCTTTTATTTACTTATTTATATATTTTTGAGAGAGAGAGAGAGAGAAAGAGAGAGAGAGAGAGAAAGAACCAGTGGGAGAGGGGCAGAAAAGAGTAGGGGACAGAGGATATGAAGCGGCTGTGTGCTGACAGCAGACAGCCCGACACAGGGCCTGAACCCACGAACCTCGAGATCATTACCTGAACCAAAGTTGGGCACTCAACCGACTGAGCCACCCAGGCAGCCCACAAACTTTGGCTATTTCTGAATAACAGAGTAAAACGCACCCTCAGTTGTTTACCTAAAGAAATGTGCTTGTTTATTTTCTGTTAATTACACTGTCTCCTTTGGTAGGATTTAGAGTATGCAGAAGTAGTGGGTTGACAATGAGAGGTTTAAAAATTGCATTATGAGGTAAAAGATTTAGGATTTAACTCTAAAATTAGAAGTAGTAAGTAACATTTAAAGCTAGAGTTTAGGCATTGAACCAGAGTTTTCTGAGACTTACTGTTAATGACTAAAAAAGGAATTTAAAACATAAAGGAATTTTCTTGCTGTTTAAATAGCCAACCAAGAAAAAAAAATGAGTGGTGCGAATACTTGTAAATTTATGGGCTTATTGGCAAGTTCAGCGTTATTTTCCCCATGCTTGTTGTGTTTGTATGAATTATGAGGTATATTTTGGTACCTTTTGTCATGTATAAGGCTTTTATGGGTCTTTTGTAGGGTTTTTTGTTCTTCCATCCTTAGTAAATAGAAACCAAGAATTACTTATTATTTTTATTTATTTTTATTTTTTTAATGTTTATTTTTATTTTTGAGAGAGACAGAGCGCGAGTGGAGGAGCGGCAGAGAGAGAGGGAGACACAGAATCCAAAGCAGGCTCCAGATCTGAGCTGTCACCACAGAGCCTGATGCAGGGCGGGAACTCACAAGCCATGAGATCATGACCTGAGCCAAAGTGGGACGCTTAACCGACTGAGCCACCCAGGCGCCCCATTAATTTTTTTTTAATGTTTATTTATTTTTGAGAGAGAAAGAGAGAGAGAGAGAAGAGAGAGAGAGAGAGAGAGAGAGAGAGAGAATGAGTGGGGGTGGGGCAGAGAGGAGGAAATACAGATTCTGAAGCAGGCTCCAGGCTCTGAGCTGTCAGCACAAATCTGGAGGACAGAACATTACTACCATCTTTTTGTCGGTACATCTTAAAAAAACAGAAAATGATCAAGGCCAAGAGGTATCACAGCAGGTTGTGATGTGCAGAGTGGGGAACGTGGGAGAGTTCTAGGCTGCTTTTAGGGAGCCATGACAGAGTCTGCTTCGAGTGTGGAGTGGAACGTGGGTAAGAAGGAAAGCCAGAGCCCGAGCACAGTGCGGGGGTGGTAACAAGAAAGGCCATCTGAATTTTCAGATGATTGGATCATTCCTCTCTCTGGGATGGAGACCTGGGTAGTTTTAGGTAGTTTTGTACTAAACTCAGTATTTTATATGGCATGCGTAGGTAATTGTATAATTCTATCCGGGGGGAAAAAGCCATTTAATTCTTATTTGGAGAGAAATGAAATTGATCAGAATTGTTAAGAAAAGTTACATGACAAAAAAGAATCAGTCCCCAACAGGTATTTATTTTCTGTCATAGGTACACAATCAGAGCCACCCCCCCCCCCACTCCCCACATGGAAGAGCACAATAGGGAGAGAGCCGAAGGTGCCGCCACTTTCCAGCCCTGCCCGCCTCTCACAGGATCGCCTACAACCAGGATTCTGTGACAGGTTGGCTTAGGTTCCCACTGACCTTGTTCGTAAAAGAGACTGGGCATCTTTCCCACACCAGGCCCAAAGTGACAATGACCCTTATTCTCTCAGAGAGTCTCAGGAGAGAGCCTGCAGATCCCTGAGCCTCAGGGATGTGGCAGGGAGGGCTCTGCAGGAAGGGTTCCCAGGGACAGAAAAGAGGAACATTGAAAATACATTTTGGAACCAAGTAACCCACTTGATAGCCTTATAGGTATGCCCCGCTCTAGTTCTAGTGTGCATCCCAGCCCCCACCTTGTTAGTGAGTGCCCGGTTTGTTTGGTGGCCGGCAGAGCCAAATTCACGGCCATGGGTGTCCCCCAACCTGTAAAGAATATAGGGATTTTGTTGTTTAGCAAGTTACTCTTCACACAGCTGGCGGTCACTAAGTCCGTGTTGCAGGTGGTTGCCTCTCTTATTTTCCACCTCCTGGTATGTTATTTCAAACATTTCTTGATGGAGCCTAAACTTACGACCAGCACATAGAAAATAAAAATAAGCCAGTGTTAGGAAGCCTAAACAGTGAGGTCCTGGGGTCGTCCTAGCATGTGGAGCCTTCATAGTCATAATCGGTGTTTTTTGACAGTTTTGTTAGTTGGAAATGGTATTAGTACATGATTCTGAAGTGGTGAATTTTTTTTAATTAAAACATTTTTTTTAATGTTTGTTTATTTTTGAGAGAGAGACAGAGACAGAGCAGAAGCAGGGGAGGAGCAGAGAGAGACCAAAGAGACACAGAATCCGAAGCAGGCTCCAGGCCTAGAGAGGTATAGCAACTAGATGTGAGGCTCAAAGTCACAAAACTAACTGGGTTGTGGCTGACTCATGCCTATTCCTCTGAATTTTGAATCTGAGTTGTCAGCACGGAGCCCAACGTAGGGCTCAAACTCCTGGACCATGAGATCATGACCTGAGTTGAAGTTGGACGCCCAACCAGCTGAGCCACCCAGGCGCCTCTAAAGCAGTGAATTTTAGTGGAGCAAAAAACTTTACTTGGAAATGTTTGGGTTTTTTCCTCCTCAAAGAGAAAATGAGGTTTCTGAGACAATTGGAATTTCTTTGCTCTGTTATCTCTTATTTTGGTGTGGGATGATCAAATTTCACATCTCCAGGTTGCTAGGAGACAGGCAGCCTATCTTGTAGATGGTGGCAAGTAAGATCTCTTTATTCTTTGGACTTCTGTTTTTCTCAAAATCGTCATGCTTCTTTTTTAAACCCTAAATTATGCAGAGGTAACATGATTATATGACCCAGCTCAGGGCCAAAAATACCAAGCTAAGTTTAAATAAAGAACATTACCGGCTGCAGTATATTAAGGCAACATTCTTGTAAAGTCCGTATTTGCCTCTGTTTTTGCTGCTGACTCTTGTGACATTCTCAGGGCAGAAAAGTGGTTATGCAGGAGTAGGCTGAGAATATACCCTATCCAGAGATTCATACAGTGTTAAAAGTATTGCAGGTGGGGGCGCCTGCGTGGTTTAGTGGGTTGAGCCTCTGAGTTTGGCTCAGGTCATGATCTCTCGGTTCATGAGTTTGAGCCCTGTGTCGGGCTCGCTGCTCGGCACAGAGCCTGGTTTGGATCCTCTGTCCCCTTCTCTCTCTGCCCTTCCCCCTCTTGTGTTCTCTCACTCTCGCTCTCTCTCTCTCTCTCTCCAAAAAAATTAAATAAAACATTAAAAATCTATATTGCAAGCAAAGCATGGCCCCAGAAGCTCAATTTATATGTTTTTTAAAAATACTCAGTTTTTTGGTTTTGTTTTATTTATTTATTTATTTTTTTAAATTTGTATGAGAGAGAGAGCTTGAGCAAGGGAGGAGAGAGAGAGAGGGAGAGAGAATCCCAAGCAGGCTCTGTGCTGTCACCATGTAGGCTGACGCAGGGCTTCATTCCACAAACCTTGAGCTGAAATCAGGAGTCAGACAATGTCCTGAGCTACTCAGATGCTCCCAAGGAACTCTGTTTAACTAATTTACTGATTTGGTGTCCCAGAATCATGTGGCTTTACTATAGCTATTTTGCCCTATATGCTTTCTTTAAAAGGAAAATTCATCTTAGGTTACCATACAGTTTTTTGGTGAGTGCCGTAAGTTTAAAAGTAAGAGTACTAGGGTTCAAAAAATGTGCCCAGATGTTAGATGTTGATGATAATTTGGCCCTAGAATTCTTTTGAAATTGAATACATTGCAGTATTTTTTTTTAAGGTTTTATTTATTCATTTCGAGAGAGACAGAGCAAGCAGGTAGGGGCAGAGAAAGAGGGAGAGAGAGAATCCCAAGCAGGCTCTGCACTGTCAGCGCGGAGCCTGATGTGGGGCTCAAGCCCATGAAACTCGAAATCATAACCTGAGTTGAAACAAAGAGTCGATGCTTAACCGACTGAGCCACCCAGGCGCTCCTTAATACATTGCAATATTAATTAGAAACATTTTGTTAGCTTGTGATTTTGAATAGCATAGGGGTCGGAGACTGAGATGGTTAGTTAAAATTAAAGGAGTTAGGGAGCTCTATTTCATGTTACCACAGGTCAGGCTCTCTGTTTTCCTGTCTCAATTCAAGGTAGAGTTTTTTTGTAGCAGTTGGTTTAGAAGGGTATGTATTTTGGGAGTGTCTCAGTTGATTCCCCATATTAGGAAGGCACACAGCTGGAACCAGATTAGTTAAGGAGTTAGGGAGCTCTATTTCATGTTACCACAGGTCAGGCTCTCTGTTTTCCTGTCTCAATTCAAGGTAGAGTTTTTTTGTAGCAGTTGGTTTAGAAGGGTATGTATTTTGGGAGTGTCTCAGTTGATTCCCCATATTAGGAAGGCACACAGCTGGAACCAGATTAGTTACATCGACAAATACCGTTCTTACTTTACACGTTATTACTTTACACGTTGACTCCCGTTCTCAGCCAGTTCTTCTTTTTAAATGAGCTGTAGTTTTTTGTTACACTATAAGAAGTAATTCAGATGTCTTTGTTCTGTGAAGGTGAGTTTGGGTAGACTGTCCAGACTGCCAATGGCAGGAAGACACACTTCAGTGTGAGTTATTTGGTGTAACTGGGTTCTCGATTTGACCGAGAAAGTCTCTGAGATAGGGAAGAGGGAATTTTACTGACAGAGGTTATATGTAGAATATGTGGAATTTAATGTTTTCGTAAATGTCTCAGTTATTTAAGATTTAATTTCTTTGTGCAAATGAATATAACAGTAAACTTTGGTTTGCTGTGATTTTTCTTTGTTTCAACAGATGATTATTAGATCGTTTTTCTAACTTAAAAAATTAAATGAGTGGTAGATGTTCCTTACAAAAAATTCAAATATACGTATAAACAGTAAAAAGGAAAAATTTCTTTATGATTGTATCAGCTGAAGATAAACATTGTGAACTGCAGATGTCTCTTGTTCTAACTTTCTTGTCTTCATGTATATATCTTTCAAAACCAAATTATGTTCAGTAAATTTTGCTTTTTCTCATGTACAGCATAAATACCCATTCAAGCCATCAAATTTTATTTTTATGGGTGCTTAGTAATACTTTGTGAGATGAGCTGTAATTTATGTAATCAATCCCGCACGATTGGAGTTTAGGTTGTTTCTGTGTTTGCCGCAGTAACATTAGTATCTACCTTTTTTGCCCCTTTGAGTGTTTCCTTAGGATAAATTCTTAAGTAGAGTACTTTGTTTCTTTTTTTTTAATATTTTATGTTTATTTTTGAGAGAGAGGGGGAACGAGTGGGGGAGGGGCAGAGAGAGAGAAGGAGACACAGAATCTTAAGCAGGCTCCAGGCTCTGAGTTTACAGCACAGATCCCTACGCGGGGCTCAAACTCATAAGCCGTGAGATCATGGCCTGAGTCCAAGGGAGACGCTCAACCAACCGAGGCACCCGGACTCCCCGAGAGTAGAGTACTTGGTAAAGGATTTGTATGTTTTAAGGCTTTCGAAACACATTGACAAATAGCTTTCCAGATAGCTATTCCAGTTTTCAGTTTTTTCTCTAACTGGCTTTCTACTTGGATTAAAATGTGGAATTTTTATTTAGTTGCAGAACGAGGAAGAGCCTGGAGAGCCAGAACAAGCCGTAGGGGACGCTCCTCCACCTTACAGCAGCATCTCTGCAGAGAGTGCAGGTAGGTAACTTGTGAGGTGACTCTGGAACTCTTGAAAGGCACTTAGCTAGAGACTTGTCCACTGTGTGCTTGTCTTTGCCTTTGCTTCAGCTTTCTTAAGAAGTCTTGTTGATGTTGTTTGTAGTGGAAAAAACTCATGTCACTGTTCTAAAAAACACTTGAAACTTCATTTCAGTATGGCTTTTTTATGAAACTCAATTTCATTCCAGCAGACCCTTCATAAAACGGAAGTAGAAATTCAGGAACTAGGTGATCCCCTGATTTTCATTATATTTGTAATTTCATCATTAATTGTTTTGCTCTTTGTGATTTTAGTGCCTACGACCTGGAACATAGTTACATTGGATTGATTGTTTTTGTGCTAGTAAATTCTTAATTGAAAAAAACAAAAGAAAACAGGAGTCTCTCAGTTCTTTCATAATGTTCCTCTTAGTTCAAGCCTTCTTTGAATAATCTTTCATTTTCATATCTTATGCCAGATTATCTGTTTAATTTTCACATATATATGTAGAAGAGATGGGGAAAAGAAAGACAACCTCAGTAGTTGAGGAGTTTGGTAGTTTAAAGCTTCCTGATAAGCAGTTGTGCTTTAATTGCTGAACATTGACCGGTCTTGATGGAACCTGTTCATTTTTTCTAAACGAGAAAGGTGGCATGAAATGGTCCTTGGTGCCACCATTGAACCCATCCTACTGGCAAGGTAGATAGGCAAATTGAAGACAGCTCTTATCCCAGCCTCATAATCCTTTCAGTACGGTATCTGGGGCAGCTATTGTCAGTCGATGTGGGGTTAATGTTGTTGTTCGTAGTCTCGGTGGCCCTGAGGCTGCCATTATAATTAAGAAGAACATGAGTCCTAAAGTTTCTTACCTCTACTTTGGCTTCAGATTTTCAACCTGCGTCCTTGTAGTAATTAAGATCCTTTTATTTGTAAGCATCTAAAACTAACAATGCTAACTTCAGGTTTTTGAAGAATTCTGGGGTGTCTCCTGGAATCAAATTAAGATGAGAACACCAAGATTTGGGAAAGAATTGCAAAGCCATGCTGTATTTATTACTCATTTCTACCCAGACTATAAGTACTAGTGATCCATTAAATACATCCACTGAAAATTTAACTCATTATTAAGAAATTTGGTTCCTGTTTTATTAATGATAAAAGTCCTTTATATTTAGCTACCCAAGATCATTAAGAGGTAATTTTTTCCTGAATATCTGAGTTCGTACTTTCTGTAATTGTAAAAACTTACAACCATTTTCGATACGAATCTTTCTCAAACACTTCCCTCCCTTATTCACTTTATCTCCTATTCTTTGTTTAAATTTTTCCTGTGACTTAGGGATTGTAATCAGAAACATTCTCTGGAAGGTATTCTGTTCTGTAGCGATGCTTGTATTCACTGAGATTTGTAGAACTTCGATTCAAGAATCACATTCTCCCTTGGCTGTCAGATCGTATTTCCCATAGCTGTCCTTACAAAGTCCCTGTAATCTTTCTCTTTTGTTTTTGTTAATCTCGCTGTGGGTCTCAACAGCAAATAACAAAGCTTTTTGAGATTGGGGATAAAGTAGAGATAAACTACTTCTAGAATAGAGCAGGAAGCATACTGTCATGAATAAAGTCTTTGGATTTTATAGCATTTTGGCACAGAGGCCTTGAAAACAAACAAATAAATAAAATACGTAAATAATATATAAATACATAAAAATAAAATAAATAATCAAACTTTTTACTTCCTGAGTCTCTACTGAGCTCTTAGAGTTTCAGATAAGTGAAGTTTCAGGGAAATCTGTTTTTAGGGATCATAAGTTACTCAAGAACATTAATTTTTTGTTTATGAACTGAAGTTTTCCAGTTTTACTTTTTTAAAAAAACCTCTGAAATGATTTAAATGGCCTTTTGTTGTTAAATTTACATTGCTGAATTTTTTTTTAGATAAATGCTGACTGTGTGTACCTGTTAGTCCATTTATGAGGAAAGCGATTAGAAACAAAATGACACATGCATGTTGGGAGGGACAAAAAGAGCACAAATCATTATTTTGCCTGTTTTAATTTGTGGTATATACATTGAACAGTCTAACAAATACTGGTTGTTTGTTACTGTTGTTCTGAATGTATTAAATAAACTTGAAAGATTGTCATTAAACTTTTCTTGGTAACTTAAAATTATATGAGTATGTATATCGATGGATCCCATTACAAAATATTTTGAAATAGGGAAATAAACATGTTCTTAGTTTTCTTCAACTTAAGGTAGTAGGTATCAGTTTTATTCATGTATTCAGGATTACAATGGCAGTGGGCTAATTTGTACATTACCGTTTGTAATAACTTAGTTTGATTTGATGAGAAATAAAAAGAAATTTGATAGAAAATAATGTATGTATTATATATGTATGTATTACATTAATGTATATATTATAATGTATGTGTATGCATGTATTTTAAACAGCAATTTTAACATGAAAAAAACAAGTTCTTTACACAGGATTAGGTGGCACACATTTTCCTATATTTTCTTCTAAAAGCTTTAATATTTTATTTTTCATATTTAGATTTGTATTCCATCTGATATTGTTTTTTTCTATAGAGTGTAAAATAGTGGTCAAGATTAATTTGTTTTTCTGTATGGATAGGTAGTTGGTACAGCACCTTTTATTAAAAAGACCATTCTTTTTCCTCTGCCCTGCCGTGTCACCTTTGTTGTAAGTCAGGTGACCATATATGTGTGGATTTGTTTCTGGACTCAGTATTCTAATGTTTATATATTTTTGAGAGAGAGAGAGAGAGAGAGATAGCGTGAGATAGGGGTGGAGAGAGGCAGAGTCTGATGTAGGCTCCAGGTTCAGAGCTGTCAGCACAGAGCTTGTCACAGGACTTAAACCCATAAACTGTGAGATCATGACCTGAACCAAAGTTGACGCTTAACGGACTGAGCCACCCAGGTGCCCCTCGACTCAGTATTTTGTTCTTTGGTCTGTTTATTTATCCTTATGCCCATCCCCTACTGTTTTAATTGTAGAGCTTTATAATCTTGATATCTGGTAATATAGGTCTTCAGACTTAACTGCTCTTCAGGATTGCTTTGGTTTTTCTTGGCCTTTTGCATTAAAATATACATTTTACAATTAAATAGACTTGTCAGTTTCCATAAACTGTAACAAAACAAACAGTAATTCTGCTAGAATTGTAGTTGGAATTGCACTGAATCTGGGGATTAGTTTGAAGAGCATTAACATCTTTGTAATACTGCTTCCGGTCTGTAAAGATGATATATCTCTCCACCTAATTAAGATCTCCTTTATTTAAAAAAAAAAATTTTTTTTAACGTTCATTCATTTTTGAGAGACAGAGAGACAGAGCGTGAGCAGGGGAAGGGCAGAAGGGCAGAGAGAGAGGCAGACACAGAATCCGAAGCAGGCTCCAGGCTCTAAGTTATCAGCACAGAGCATGATGTGGGCTCAAACTCACAGACCATAAGATCATGACCTGATCCGAAGTCCGCCGCCCAACCGACTGAGCCACCTAGAAGCCCCTAATTAAGATCTTCTTTAATTTCTCTCAGTTTTTGTAGGTTTCAACATTGAGGACTTATATATTACTAGATTTACTCCTCATGTTGTAAAAAATGGTCCGTATATGATTTTACTTTCTATTTATTGCTGGTATATGGAAATACAATTGATGGTTTATATCCATCCAGAGACTTTGTATGCAGAGACTTTGCTAAATTCATATATTAATTCTAATAGCTTATCTGTAGATACTCTTGAATTTTCTAGGTGTATAATCATGTCATCCATGATTAAGGACAGTTATTTCTTCTCTTTTAATGCTTCTGTCTTGTATTTCCTTTTCTTGCTGTATTACATCAACTAGTAGGACCTTTAAGGTAATATTCAATTAGAAGTAGTGATAGTAGGCATTTTTGTCTAATTCTCTAATCTTAGGGTAGAAAGCTTTTAAAAATTTACAATTAATTATGATATTGACTCTAGGTATTTTGTAGAGACTTATGATCAAATTAAGCAAGTTTTCTTTTATTCCTAGTTTGCTAAGTGTTTTTATTATTAGTAGGTGTTGAATTGTGTAAAATGCTTTTTCTGTCCATTGTGAATACAATAGAATTTTTCTTCTTTTTTCTGTTATGAAGTGGATTGTATTGAGTGATTATTTCAGTAATATATTACAGTAAAATTGGAAGTTAATTACAGTTAACCAGAGGAAAAAAAACAAAAATGTTAATCTTGATGAATTATAGGACTTTTTTTCAAAAATGTTTTTTAAAAAATGGTCTAGAAATTTAATAGATCTTTAAATAGATCTTTTCTAATAAAAGTTGAGTTCTTTATAATAGGAGTTAATGAGAATGAAGATACATTAAAAAGAGGAAATGAAAGATTTAATTCAGGTAAATGACGGATCTTAACTGAATTAGTTACCTTAGGCACACCATAGAAAACATTACATGGTAAGAATCAAAGAATCAAAGTGCCTGAATAAACCTGTGAGAAATGAATTTTAACCTTTTTATTAAGTTTGTTTTCCTCTTTATAAATGAAGGAAACTATGGTACAGCTTACAGACACACAGATGATGTATTTTTGGCTTAAATGTTGTCTTTATGCCACTATTAATATTGAGTGCCTTTTGTGAACATACCATGTAACAGTTGAAAAAAGTGTTCAGCGGCATTTGAGAGGGAAGGCAAAGTGATTTAAATGAATCTGTTTAAATAATTAAACAGTGGATAAATTTAAAAATCATCCTCACTCTTAGAGTCATGGCTGGTTTTTGTTTTCCAGAGTTAGTGGAAATCATCTTTTTTCTGAATTTAGCTAACGATTAGGTAATGGTGACTTTCTTTTTATTCTGCAGCATATTTTGACTACAAAGATGAGTCTGGATTTCCAAAGCCTCCGTCTTACAATGTGGCAACAACACTGCCCAGTTATGATGAAGCTGAGAGAACCAAGGCTGAAGCTACTATCCCCTTGGTTCCTGGAAGAGTAAGTCCAATTTACCATGTTACTTGCTGGCTGCTTTATGGGAATTAGCTTCTCTTCATTACCCCCTTTTGATGTGTTACTTAGGATTATACTAATTCATGAAAGTACAGTTAATTTTTTATTATCTAAATTTTAGTTAACATACAGTGCAATACCGGTTTCATGAGTACAAGTCAGTGATTCATCACTAACATACAACACCCTGTGCTCATCACAGCCAGGTGCTGTCCTTAGTACCCATCATCCATCTAGCCCATCTCCCACCCACCTTCCCCGTCAACCCATAGTTTGGTCTCTATCGTTAAGAGTCTCTTATGGTTGGTTTCCTTCTTTTTCCCCCTCCCATATGTTCATCTGTTTTGTTTCTTAACTTCCACATATGAGTGAAATCATATGGTATTTGTCTGTCTCTCATTGACTTATTTTGCTTAGCACAATAAATTCTAGCTCCATCTGTGTTATTGCAAATGGCAAGTTTTCATTCTTTTTGATGGCTGAGTAACACTCCATTGTGTGCATATGTGTATACGCACTCGCACACACATACCGCATCTTTAGTCATTCATTAGTCCGTGGACATTTGGGCTCTCTCCATTGTTTGGCTAGTGCTGATAATGCTGATATAAACATTGGGGTGCATGAGCTCCTTTGAATTTGTGTTTTTGTATCCTTTGGGTAAATACCTGTAGGGCAATTGCTGGGTTGTAGGGTAGTTCAATTTTTAGTCTCTTGAGAAAGTACAGCTATTTTTTAAAAACAAGTACTATTTTCTTTTGGGATAATAAACTCTTACCTTTTCCTCAAAATGATGCAGTACAAGGTATAAATCAGCAAAAACTCACTAGTCTTGCCGGCTTAAATTTTCCCTGTCTCTCTCCTTCTACTGCCGTTTTCTCAACTCTCCTGCTCTGACTGAAATGTCTCGGAGCGGGGGCTGATTGAGGAGATACGCTGACTTTGTCTTGATCTACACACTTCATATTTTGGTGTTAGGTACATAGGGAAATTTACGGATAGAACAAGTTCAACTTTATAGAATTGAACTTAAAAAACGTATAAGAGGGTCCCAGCAGGTGCCCAGATGAACCTCATGCCACCAGCAGTCCAGACCCCTCCTCCGTCTGTGAGGACGTAGTGAATTCAGATCCTGTAGGTTGGCTGTGATGAAAGCCAGCGGGAGATCTTGAGCCACTCTTTGTTCTTGAGGTCAGAGCTGCACGTGACTAGACGTGGTTTCCTAAGTATTCATCCAGGTTAAAGCTGGTGTAGGGCCTTGGGCCAGATATTGGGAAAATGTAGAGTAGGGGCAGTCAGGGTTCCAGACTCGTCCCCAGAGGAGACTAGAGTGAACAATAAGAACCAAAACAGCAGTTTAGCCTGGGCAGTGCAATGGTGTAGGCCCCAGGGCTGTAGGGTAGAGGCCTGTTGACAGACCATACCTACTGTGAGGAGTGGGGTTCCTAAAGCCACTATTCGATAGAAATAATAACTCGTAAACCTAGTCTAGGCTGATTCCATATGGTAGTGTGTGCTCAGTTCTTATACTTGCCAGGGAGAAACTGCCAACCTTAAAGGAGCTTCTTGTCTAAGGGCAAAACAGTCTTCATATAATACTGGAAGCCAACGTCATGCTTGGCATGTGCTCACTTTCTAGTATTTTATTTCCAGTCCTCACAGCAACCTTGCAAGGTAGAGATGATATTGTCCCCATTTTACAGATGCAAAAGTTGAGCCCAGAGAAATTAAGTAATTTGCCCAGAGTCATAATAGCTAATAAGTAGCATAGGTGAGAGTCACACCCAGGTATTCTAAACTCCAAAGTCCTGTGTGCGTTCTCGAGTTCTCTTAGACTATATGGTAACTGTCCCATGGAAATAGACCAGAGGATTAGCTCTGATTAATAACAGAACTCCTTAGAATACTTTTATTTGACAAGTGTACATATTAAATGTTATTTAGCAAACATATATAGACCACTTTTTTATATAGTGTGCTATGTATTTTGTAATGGATAGTTAGAAAGCTTTGAATAAGGCGGTACTCCTGCTGTACAAGAACCTAAGATAGCTGGGGAAAAGGCCCCCCAAATACCAGTATCTAAGCAGCACAGATGCAGTGAGCATTAAGAACTGTGACTTCTTACTGTGTGATTGTGAGGGAGATGGGATTTGAAGTGGGCCCTGTTTGATGGATAAGAAGATTCCAGAGGGAAAAGCCCAGAAAGCAGACATGAATTTAGCCAGGTGTGGGGCAGGGTCTGTGAATGTAGTAATTGATTTTGCTTGAGCAAAGAGTTTGTGACCAGACTATAGGTTATAGAATGTTTTGAATGCTAGGGTGAGGCATTTAGACTTACATGTGGGTCACACAGAGTCTTTCAGAGTTTTTGAGCAGGGATATGATAAGACAAGTATTATCATACTTTATTAACATTAACCCAGCAACAGTTTGTAGGAGGAATCCGATAGTAAAGATACCAAGGACAGGAAAAAGAGTTAGAAGGCACCTACCAGGAGCACCTGGGTGGCTCAGCTAGTTAGGCATCAGACTCTTTTGATTTCTGCTCAGGTCATGTTCTCACGGTGAGTTCGAGCCCTGAGTCAGGCTGTGCGCTGAAGGTGCAGATTCTCTCTCTCCCTCTCACTCTGCCCCTCTGTGGCTCATGCATGTGCTGTCTCTCAAAAGTAAATAAATAAACTTTAAAAAAAACAAAAGGCACTTGTAGTATTACTAGAAATTGCTTCCATGCTTTTCTGTAGTAATATCTTTGAATATTTATACAAAAAAAAACCCAATTAGTTTCTAATTAGGCAAGGCCTTATTTTTCCTAATATGGAGTCAGAAGCTGGGTATTTAGTGTTTTAAAAAACAAAAAAAAACACATTCTTGTAAAAACTTCTTTTTATCTTTATTTATTTGAGAGAGAGAGAGAGTGCAAGTGAGTGAGAGACAGAGCGAGAGGCAGAGAGAGAGAGAGCAAAGCAGGGCTTGCCTGAAGCAGGGCTCAAGCTCACCCAAAGTGGGGCTGGTGCTCACCTGATGCAGAACTCGAACTCACAAACCGTGAGAAGATCATGATCTGAGCCAAAGTCAGATGCGGAGCCACCCAGGCACCCCTCATTTTTTATTTTTTATTTTTTTAATAAGTTTATTTATTTTGAGAGAGAAAGCACTAGTGGGGGGAGGGGCAGAGAGAGAGGGACCGGGAGAATTCCAAGCAGGTTCACTGCTCTCGGCGCAGAGCCCGATGCGGGGCTCAAACCCATGAACTGTGAGATCATGACCTCAGCCAACGTCAGACGCTTAACTGACTGAGCCACCCAGGTGCCACTCTTGTAAAAATTTCTAACAGGAGAGGAAGTGTGTTAAGTTTGAGATGGAAGCTGCCCCAGACATTTCCGTTTCTCCAGTACACCCTCCCTCAGTGAATTGTAGCTTGTTACGGATTTCCCAGCTCCCTTTCTGCCTCTGTAGCCGAGTTCGGATTGTCCCTAAAGGGTTTTTTTTTCTTTTTTTCTCATTTTAGGATCCTTCATTGGACTGTGTACAAATCTAACTTTTACTTTTAAGTGTGTATTCCTATATTTTTCAGTATTTCAATATATAACGTACATCATTTGAAAAGGTGGGCCACATGATTACTGTTGATGAGATTCCCGTTCCTCCTGGACTTGGAGTAATATGTTTTCAAGTTAGAATGGGAAGGACCCTATCCACCAGTTAGCTGGGAAGTGAGGTTGTTTCAGACCTACATGCGCATGTAAACGAAACGGGTTATGGAGGTGTGTGATCATGCTGTCCTTTTTCTCCCATGTCTCATGAAGCATTGGAACTCCTCAATTAGGTCCTGGATTACTAATATCTGGGCCCTCAGCAGGCCTTGGATTACTGATTCTAGAATGTAAGCCATATTTCAGCCAAATACATATATCTTTTCTTTAGATATATTTGAGTAAATACTTCTCTTTGAACTTTATACTTTTCAAAGTGTATTCTTAAAGAACTGGGGTTATAAAATGAACAATTCATTTTGAAAACTATAGAGATAGAAGAAAGACTTGCTTGTTCTCTACTTATATCTTCGACTTAAAAGACAAAATGAAATTTTTAACACATACCAAGCCTTAATGCTCATCGTGTTGAATTGAGCCAAAGCGGTAGATTTTCTCCTTGGTACTCACTTTTATGCCTTTCCTTATTTTTCTTGATGCCTTTCATTTGCCTGCAAATAATTCATTTTGAATTTACCTTTTTCTTTTCACTTAGGATGAAGACTTTGTGGGTAGGGATGACTTTGATGATGCCGACCAGCTGAGGATAGGAAATGATGGGATTTTCATGTTAACTTTTTTCAGTAAGTAAATACACATAGCAGGACCACCTCTCCCCAACCAGAGTGCTTTGAAGTATGGCCATATCTGACTACGTTAAAATGACTAGTCGAACTAATATTTAATACATTGTATGTATTTGATGCCTTTTGCTGAGATGTTCAGAACTTAGTATACATTTTTCTTAATATTCCTATAGGAAATATCATTGAAGCAGTTATGGGGATGCTGTGTTTTTACGTGAGCCAAATAAGCCTCGTCTTGTAGGTCTGCAAGGACCCTTAGCCTTGCTCCTACCCAGACCTCACCTGTAGAGTAGGAATTGAAAGCCTCCGTCTGATGGATTTTTCCTTTTTTTCTTTTTTCCCTCCTCGGTGGTGTTTTACATTCATCTATCCCTGAGCAACTATTTTTTTTTCAATTTGCCATATTAAAAAGAAAAGATCTAAAGGAAATGCAGTGCTTTTAGAGGTGACACGATGTAGCTGTCACGATTCATAGGAGTAAGATGATGAATGACTTGAATCAGATTATTTTATGTACTGAAGTGTAACACGTAAAAGGGCACAAGCCATAAGTACACAGTTTGGTGAATGTTAAGGCATTTTTGAAAGCGAATAGTCATAGACATAATCATGTAACACCTGGTATTCAGAGCAGATGTTTTCCTGTTTGCTTTTGGGAGGAAGACAGAGAATGGATGTTTCGGGGAGGTAGGAGAGGTGTTATGGTGGGTGGGCTGGGCTGTCTTTTATCCTTGGAAAAGCAAGTGTAGAAGGCACTCTTGCCATCATAACAGGACATGTCTGACATGTTTTTTTTCTTTTCTGCCTTCACAGTGGCATTCCTCTTTAACTGGATTGGATTTTTCCTGTCTTTTTGCCTGACCACCTCAGCTGCAGGAAGGTATGGGGCCATTTCAGGATTTGGTCTCTCTCTAATTAAGTGGATCCTGATTGTCAGGGTAAGTTGTATGCCAGAAAAGATAGACCCTGTAGAGAAAGAAGAAGTAGTATAACTTTGAGTATTTGACTTTTTTTCCATGTGTTGTTGCTTTGCATTATCTCTACATTTAAAATGATTTTAGGTTTGTCTTTATTCTGGTTTCATGAAGTTGAACCTAAGTCATTTACAGTAGGTTCATGCATGCAAGTTTTATGCTCACATCTAGTGAATATTGGTGGTCCCAAGGCATCTATCTTACAGGTTGTTCACAGGTTGCTTTCTCTGCTTTTAATGTTTATAGTAGGATAATATGTGTGTTCTGAAATCATTTTTATGATAAAAAGAAAGATAACCCTTCTTTGGTGTCTCATTAAAAACAGGCTTTCCTCTCATTAATTCTACTAAAGTTTTGGTTTATCTTTCTTCTTCCCTGTTGCCTTCACTTTGTTTCTCCCCTTCCTCCCTCTCTTCCGAGCTCTCTCCCTCTCTCCCTCCAGTGTTGTTTATCAGTAGCATCAGTGGTTCTGCCATAATGTCTGGGAGCTGAAACTGTTTAACAAGTGCTACTCCATTAGGGGACCCTACCTCTGTAGTAGATTAGAGACAAATCTTCACTGATTGGGGAGTTGTCAGGTAGTCACAATTGCTGGAGTAATTTATACTTTAAAAGATCTAGTCTCTTAAACTATGCCGTGATTTCAGATAAGTTTATTGCTTTTTTATAGACAAAATCAATATATCCATCATAAATTGGCATTATGAACTAGTTAATGGGTGTTGACTGATGACTGGAGTTTTGCAAATTTATTTATTCTAATCAGTTGTTAACATTCTTAGGATTCCAAGTACCTTTGAGAGTTGGTAAAAGTTAAGGACTTTTCCCCCAGATGGCTAATATATATTTATCTGAGACACAGCCTTCAGATTAAGAGCCTGAGCCCTAAAGAGGTTTCTCATTCCTTCTTATTCTTAAATTGTTATTTTATTAGAAAGTAGAATGCTGTATTTTAATGCTCAAATTGTGTTAAATTCTTGGACAACGAAGCCCCCAGTAGAAAACGGACATAAAATTAGTTAGCAATCTTTTTTTTATCTAAAATTTTCAGAGCTGACTAAATTTTAAAACTGAATTGAGTGAATCAACTTGTATCAGGATAGCTTGGTCTGTGAGTAACAGAAAACAGAGTTCAAAATGCTTAGAAAACAGTGGAGCAAATCTGTTTCCCCTGAAAACAAGTCCTGACGCGGAGGGTGGTTAAGTCAGTGTGTCGTTGACATCGTTAGGGATGAGAGTCCGTGCCTGCCGCCGCTCTGCCCTCAGGGTGAGAGCGGCCAGAGCAGTGTCTGGCCTCCCAGCAGCAGCACAGCAGTGCCCGGCCGCAGAAAGGCAGCTGTTTCTTCTCTTGCTTTTGTCTCCACGTGCGAGAAGACCTTAGCAACCCTCAATACCCATTGGCCAGAATGTGCCTTTATTTGGCAAAGGACTCGGATTATTGTGATGTACATGATAAAGGTTGCAAGGTGAAGGCATTCCTGGAAGAATAGGAACAAAATAATTGGTTTTGGCACTGGGTAAGCAAAGTCAAAGGGTCGTTAAAACATATTTCTGGAAGGATGAATATTATGTGGAGGGGAAAAAAAAGCTCTTTTAAAAAATAAACAGACTTGAGCACTTCAAAACAAAGAGTCTGTAAAGCCAAAATCATATCTCAAGATTGCTTTTCCATGAAAGGAGGATGTATCTGCATACATCATAACCATTTCAGGTCGGTAGTATATAAAATATTTTCTCCTAAAAAAATTGCAGGAGCTAAATGGTAGCATTAGTATGCACAAGTCTTGTGTTTTGTGTGCCCTTAAGTTAAAATGTGAAATTGTGTTTGCTAAGCTGCTCTAAAGTTACTTGCTTTATTTTTCAGTTTTCTACCTATTTCCCTGGATATTTTGATGGTCAGTACTGGCTCTGGTGGGTGTTCCTGGTTTTAGGTAAGTGCTTTTAACATAGACAAAGGAGAGAAAAGATACTGTTAAACTTTAGAAGTAAAATTGCTTTTAGTAAACTGTCGTCTTGCTTACGATACAGTAATATATTAGCAATAGTAAGTATAATTTTTAAGCATCTTAAAGATTAGGTTGTTGTCACCACCAGAGTAACAAGCATGTTAATAAAAGGTCTCTCAGTGGTAGGTTTTTCCTAACCCATTCATATATACTTCTCAGGTTTCCCGTGTGACCCGTGGGGCACACTAATAGGACTTTGTAGTCTGTGAGTATTTTTCCCCTTGAGAGTCATCATGACAAGAGGGTTCACAAACTTAACCCCAAATTATGTATAGGTACACTGTAACCAATTGAACTAACTACTCAGGCGTGTGGCCAATCTTCAGTTGGTTCTGTCAGCAAGAAACAAAATATATAGTCTTGCTAGACATAACTTCTGGAAGAATCATTGTTGGGTTTCTAGAACTCTTCAGTTCAGTACTGGTGAGAATAAGAATGATTTTGCAATGAGGAGAGGCCTTTTTAACAAAATATATATGCTAGGCATTTCAGGTTGTTGACCTTAAAATTATCTTTTTTTACTCTAAGTATGTATTTTAAAATCTTTTCTACCAAGACATTTTAAATCAAAGAAATGAACATTGGGTGAATAGTTTTGGCTTCTACTTTCTTTGTGAAGAAAATACACGTGATACAATAACAGACCACCGTCACTGCTGTCATTTCTGCAGAACCATAGCAGGGCCTTCCTGCTCGAGCTAGTATAATTGCCTCGCCCCACTTCTGTGATACCGCTTTCTCTCGTCTCCTGTTTTGGGCCTACTTGTTGCCTCCTTAATCAAGATCCTTGGTGGCAATGCTACTAACGGGTCTAGTTAGCACAGGGCAGCGCCCATACCCAACAGGTGCTTAATACATTTAGGACCTACCTGCTTTGCCCAAGGTGATGGACCATGCATTGCTGAACCTAAATTTTACTTAGAAAATACAAATCTTACATTACAGCATCCCCCACCTCCCCAATAGCATCACCTCTTCTACTAATAAATAGTCTTTGGAATTCCACGGAAAGATAAATCATGATCTCCCCCCCTCCTTTAACGATTAAGACACTTAATAATAAAAATGACCAACAGATGAGTTACTTTGGAGGAATAGTTTCTTGGCTTGCTTATTCTTGAAATTGTATTCTTAAGAAAAAGTCCGACTCTCCTTTGTCCTCCAAGCCTGAATTCAAACAAATCCCAAATGGACCAAAGGAGAGCCATTAAGTCCATATTTGCAGGTTGATTCTTGGCAGCATAGGTAATTTATAGAAACTTAATGAACTGATTTCCTTCCTTTATTAAGGTTTCTCAGGAGAAGAATTTATAATACTTGTAATTGGTTATTCTGTTTATCTTACTGCTTACTAGTAAGCGAAAAACGCAGTGAGACTTAGCCTGTAGTTATAATTTGTTTGTTCTACAGTTATGTTCAGAGGCTTTTAAAGTTAGTTGCCATCATTTAAAAATCAAGAGTTTCCACATAAAACGTCGGAATTTTTTTACTTAAAAATTGGAGTATCTAGCAAAACGGGCCTATATTTCCACATGGCACCCACTCTTTGACTGGCTCGGAGTCGTAGGCATCCACTCCGTGCTAGCCACTCGTTTCACCAGGATTCTGCAGCCCAGCCCGTGAGGGGGGAACCTCTGCTCTCTAGTCGCCTGCTCCTTTTGGTGCCATACAGAATGGGAATGAGGAGTGATTGCTGAACAGGTACAGATTTCTTTAGGGGTCGTGAAAGTGTTCTAAAGTTAAGGTGATAGCTTTGGTAGTACAGCTTTATATCTCTCCCAGAATCAGAGCCAGCGGACGGTATGCATTAAATGAGTGAACTTTATGGTATGTGAATTATATCACCATAAAGGTGTTTTTAAAATGTCTCTTGAGACGCACACACACCACCTTCCCCGCAGGTCGTTGTGAGAGGTGCAGACTGAATGCAAATAGCCTCTGGGGTAGACATACAAACTCAGCCTCACTCCTTCAGTGCTTGGTAGATAAAGGACAGAGAGAACCCTTCCTGTATGTATTTTTTAAGAATAGAGACATTGAGTTTGGAGTTGAGAATATAAGAATTGCTGTCAAATCAAAAACAAAACAAAATATAAAAAGAACTGCTCTCATCAGTAAGGGGATCCTGACACCTAGTGGACAGCATATGTACAGTTGACAGAAAAAAAATACCATGACAAGAAGATGTGGATTTTTTTTTTAACTTGAGAAAAATATTTTATAATCTCTTTTTTTTTTTTTAAGTTCATTATATTGAAATACTGTTTTGGAACCCAGAGGGTAGGTTTTCTTAATAATGCCTTTCAGTGAGGTTATCAAATGTCTATGTTTAGCTCTGTCTTATTTTTTATTTCCCTTTTAGACCAATTGGATTCTGAATGTGCAAAAAGACTTTCATTTGGGCTCTCAAGATTATGTCTTCCCAATGAGAAATGGAAAGTTTTGTATGGAAATCCTTTGGAAATTGCTCATGTTATGATAACTTTTAGCAGAAAAATGATGAAATAGTGCTCTCAAGAGGGATGTTTCTGCCGGGAGGGGGTACTTAGTACAGAAATTATAAATTCATTCTTGATTTTTCTTTTTTAAATCAGGTTTTCTCCTGTTTCTCAGAGGATTTATCAATTATGCAAAAGTTCGGAAGATGCCAGAAACTTTCTCAAATCTCCCTAGGACCAGAGTTCTCTTTATTTACTAAAGGTATTAAACAAAAATTTATTCTAGTCCCAGTATAATCATGTGCTACATTGCCAGTTTCTCTCCACGTTCAGAGTAGAGCATGCCCCCTGTCGTAGGAAATACAGAGAAGGTAAGGAAGCCATCCATAGTCGTTGCCTTTTTGGCAGTTTCTGGTTTAGTAAGGAGTGTTTTCATTAAAAGCTGTTGAAAAGGGCAAGTTAGACAAACTACCATAGGAGGAAATATTATCTCATGTTCTCACGGTATAGAGGAGGCAGGGGTCTTCGTGGTCATCGGGAAGCTGGGATATACGGGGCCCAAGATCTTTGAATCTTGAATCCTGAAGCCTCTGCTTATGGTTGTACCAGATCTGGAGGATAGTATTGGGAAGGAGCCTTTCAAGCCTAATCACTCGGCTCTAATGACATAGGTCCCTCAAACCTCAGAGCGCCAGTGCGGAGAAACCATTGTCTGCATTAGGACCTCCTGTCGCCTAAGCTACTTACAAGCCCACCAAGGCTTCCGTCTCTTAAAATTAGTCAGGGAGACTTTCCTGGTGTCCTTCTTCAGGTTCACACCCTGATCGTACCAGTCTGGTGGCAAGGAGGGTCAACCCCAAGGAAAGAAAGGGGAAAGGGCCTTTTCCCCTGCCTAGAACGGGAGGACTAAGCCCTGCTGAGGCTCCTCTTTGCTTCCTGTGCAGTTTTCTCCAGAGCTTAGCTCCATCTTCCATCATTAGCTGCAAAAAAGAAGAGCTATGGAATCTTGGGAAAGAGTATCCCAGAGAGAGTCCTCTCTGGTGACGAGATCTAATAGGACCTCTCGTACTTTACTTTGTTCCTGTAAGTTTGGGGTGCCTGGGTTGTGGAGGGGAATCTCGAACTACCCTAGGAACTAGGTTAGTTGAAGATCAGACAAGAATTTGGGTTTTTTGTTTTTTAAAGATTTTATTTTAAAGTAATCTCTATACCCAACATGGCTTGAACTCACAACCCTGAGATCAAGAGTCACATGCTCTTCTGACTGGGCCAGCCAGGCGCCCCTGAAGATCAGGCAAGGCTTTATAAAGGGTGTACCAGTTGAGATCAATCTTAAGTGATATGTAGAATTTCTACTAGTAGAAATTGGATAGAGTGGAGTAGCTTTCAGAATCACCTAAAGCAGAGTGAAGAGTGTAAATAGAGGCAAGGAAGTATGGAGCTTGCTCGAGGGACAGCAGTTTGATTATACCATAAAGGAGTGTTGAAGGTCAAGGCTGGAAAAGCCAAGTTGAGACAGTGTTTTCAGATATCTTGAGTACTAAGCCCATTTGCAGTGGGACTGTAGAATTCATAGAGCAGCCCTTAAAATCCAGTGACATGTTGGTTCATGCAAGCTAACCCTTCGTGAACATTAATTTGCTCTTGGGTAGTCATAGTTAGCAGAGGTTATCAGATGCTAAGAGTGGAGTTCTCAGTTGTGAAGATGAATGGTGGTATCAGGACGTGTGCCTCTAGAAAAGAAAGGAGCCACCATGATTAATTTGCCGGGTGACATGAGCCAGCAGTAAAACTTTTTCAGTAACAGGAATGCCCGGCTGACTCAGAAGAGCATGCCACCCCTGATCTTGGGGTCTTCAGTTTGAGTCCCTTGTTGGGTGCAGAGATTACTTCAAAACAAAATCTTCCCAAAAAAGTAAGTAAAAGTTCCTAAGCAACAGAATAATATGATGAGAATTTCTTGAGTATGACAATTTTTTTGGAGTATGGTATGTTAATAACATTTTCCAGCTTTTCTGTGTATCAGGTACAGCATTAAGCACTTCTTATGTGTAATTAAATGTATTTATGTAAATAGCAGAAAGTTTCAGTGATAGATGAGCTCAGATACCTGCATGCTGGAGTATATTCGTAAGGCATTTCTTGCAAAAGTTAAAGCATGCAATGAACTTAGGCTCGTGTTGGTTAAAGTAAATTTCTTCAAGGCAGTATGTACTTTGCTTTGAAAGAAAATTTTAGTCCTTAAGAGTGCCACATGTGCTGATTTTTTTTCTTTTTTTTTAAAGAAATAAAACATTTAAAGAATGTTTTATTGCATGTTTAAAAGTTTGTGGCATATCCTGAATTTGAATTAGGTTACAAAGTCTGGACACAGACATTGACACTGCTGGCCGAGGCTCTCATGCCCGTGTCGTGTCTTTGTGTCTAGGACATACTAACTTGAAGAGACTTATCAGATGTTCTGTGCAGTTTTATGTAGTTACTACATAACTTTTCTCTCCATATCCATATCCATACAATTGGTAACTAAGCCTCAAGTTTAACTCTTACCTGCCAAAGATTCGAAACTTAATTCTTTTGTGTTGCCTTGGTTCTCCTTCTGACAGAGGTTGCCCAAATCACCCTTAGATTTCCCCTAATCCATTGATGCCCAAAATATCCCGAGGGGACAGATTTCTCTCTCTCTCTCTCTCTCTCTCTCTCTCTCTCTCTCTCTCCCTCCCTCCCTCCCTCCCTCTCTCCCCCCCCCCTTTCCGTCTCTCCCTCTCTCTTTTTCTCTCTCTCTCTACCCTTTTAATTATTTTTAAGTGATCTCTATACCCAATCTCTATACCCAATGTAGGGCTCGAATTTACAACCCTGAGATCAAGAGTTGGATTTTCTACTGACTAAGCCAGCCAGGCGCCCTGTTATTTCTCTTTTTTAAAAATAGTGTTCTAAACACAAAGCAAAGTATGTTTATTTGCGGTTATGGTTTGCAGTAGGCATCCTTAGTCCTAATGCTGACCGAGCCTTGAAGGGACATTCTGGACTTGAGGTTCTCTGTATTTTGGGGTCAGAAGCCTTATTGTGCTGTAGGAGTTGTCAGAAACTTAAAGCACCCCCCAGTGAAGGGCATCTTAAGTTTCTTTCCTTTTCTATCTGACTTTGCTATTCTGGTTGATTTGAAATCTTTTCTGACAGGCCCAGAGGATTCGGAGCTCTAAATTAGGGGTTTGGAGACTTAGAGCAGCATTTAGAATTCTAATGACTTCCTTACTAATTGTCAGTATCCCCAGAGTGACTCTGAAAAGCCATAATGTCCCATGGGACTGAATTTCCTTTGTCCATTGACAGGGATAAGAACTTTTCATCTAAACCCAAACGTAGACTCTTTCTCTAGTCGAGAGGACATTTTTTAGTTTGAAGTTGTGCTAGCAAAGCATCATGTAAGGTATGAAGGTTTTATTTTCTTTAGTTGAGACTTCTTCACTTTCTGCGATATGGATGTCACTAGTGAAAAGCTAGCTGCAGATTTACTTTTTGCCAGAAAGACATAGGTATAGGTACTTTTTAAAATAGCTTTGCCGTAACAGAAAAGTAACTTAATTCCCATGCTGTACTGCGATCTGGCATTTTGCCAGAAAAGGGTACAAGAATAGCGACTTTTCTGTACAGGTGACCCAAAATACAGGACACACACACAAACAAACCTTGAAACAACCCCAGGAGGCCTCTTTCTAATCAGCCAAAGTAGATGCACCAAAAGCCCAACAGTAAAGCTCATGTCCTACTGTCGAAGGGGCAGCTCTCACATTCCCTTTTGGAGCTCACTTAAGCTGAAAAAGGAAATCTGCTCTCCTGCCCCACAGCCAGAAACGCCGAAAGGAACTGCTAAATGTAGGCCCAGTGGCCTCAAGAAGCGTGTGACTGTGAGGAAGCAGAAAGACAAAACGTTCCTTCTGTATTGTTTAAGAAGAAACAGATACCTTTCAGAAACCTCTTTATCTGAAATGGTCAGAAACGGTGCTCATACTTTCTCTTATTTACCAGTTTACTGGAAAATGCGTTTTTATGGAGAACCACTTCCTCTGATGCTGCCAGGGCACCAAGGGTTCAGCCGCAGCGGCTGGAATGTGGCAGCACAGTGAGCTGGTATCAAACCCTGCTCCAGAAGCACTTGTGTCTGTGAAGCACAGTAGATTCTAAATGGTTATTTTAACCACACATAAAATAGGAGGAAAAAGTTTGTAAGCCCTGGCATAAATGAGCTAGGACCCTTTATAATTAGATGACGATTCCTGTGGCCTGTACCTATTAGACACCAGATGTATACAATTTCCCCCCATATGTGATGTTTTTCCATCTCTGATTTTTCTCTTTCTATAATCTTCCCCCTCCTCCTTAATACTTCTCTTAATTTATTAAAGGAAGTTCACCCCAAGTTAAAGTTACATTTATTGGACTATGTTATCAAGTAGCAAGACAGTAGAAGTGTTTTCAGTGGAATTAAAAACAAATTTGTTTTGAATGTTTTTATTTTATTTTTGAGAGAGAGAGAGAGAGCTCGCTCACGGGCAGAGAAGGGGCAGAGAGAGAGGGAGACAGAGAGTCCGAAGCAGGCTCTAGGCTCTGAGCCTAGGCACAGAGCCTGACACGGGGCCCGAACTCATGAACTGCGAGATTATGACCTGAGCTGAAGTCGGACGCTTAGCCGACTAAGCCACCCAGGTGCCCCAGTGAAATTTTTGCTAAAAAATTCACATAACATTCAAGAAGAAATGGTGGTTTTCCTCTTGAGATTAAATGATCTATAGGCTGTTGGTTCCTTTTGTTTCTGAAGAGATCCGATCTACTGTTTAGTAATGACGTCCATAGTCCCTAAAGGCCTTCTGTCCTCCAGTCGTGTTCCGCCATTGTTACCGTAACGACTTGTGAGTCCCGTCCGCCTGAACAGGCCTCCAGGTCTTACAGAGCAGCAGTAATTTTCATTTGGAGCCTGTGTAGTGATTGAGGTCACCCATTACTAACCTATCTAGACTCTTTCAGTGGAGTTTTATTGGTTGTTGGGTGGCTCTGCTATTAAAGCTAATCGACCTCTGCGGAAGCAGCATGATCTAAGGCAGGTGGCCAGAGAGTTACCCGGACTGTATCATACATTCTTGCAAATTCTAGTGTTTTGATGAATAAGAACTCTTACATCAGTTTTCATCTGTGAATGGAAATTAATAAAGCTGAAGTTACTTAAGTCTGTAGTAAGTCTAGCCTCATGGCAAAAACCCATTTGACATAGGTCTGCCGATACTCTTTTTGTTTCTGCTTGATTTTTAGAGTTCCTTATGCTCGCTCGCGTGGCTTTGTCACCGTACATTCGGAGGTCTCTCAATCTCAAGAAAAGTTGTTCTTGTGTCAGTATTACTGGTTTACTTGAATAGCAGCCGAATTTTGAATTCGGGAAAATATGAAGAGTTTAAAAAGCATATGTTGATTTTTCTCTGTTGTAGCTTCTCTGCATTTTGTCAGCCTTTTAAAGATTTATGCAGTAGTCTAATCAGAAAACATAGAAAAGAAAGGGCTGGTCGTAGCTTTACGGTAATCTGGAAAGGTAGAAAAGTAAGCTAAGGGCTTACATATGAGCCCATCCACACTCTCCCTTGGCGCATGATACCACAAAGTCGTTTCTCAAATATTTATGAAGTAGTAGGTATCTCTTCAGTGGGTTGGGTTTTTTTTTTTTTTTAGCATTAATATAGGGAGTTACTTGTACATTTTCATTATTTCTGTGAAAGCCAAAATGATTAATTATGTCAATACAGGAATGCCTCAAAGTATTGGATGAAAACTGCATTTTAAAAAACAGAATATATGGGGTGCCAGGTAGCTCAGTCAGTTAAACATCTGACTCTTGATTTCACCGAGTCAGGCTCTCTGTTGACCGCACAGAGCCTGCTTGGGATTCTCTCTCTCCCTTCCTCTCTGTCCCTCCCCCGTGTTCTCCCTCTTGCTCTCTCCTTCTCTCAAAATAAATAAACAAACTTAAAAATAATCTACAATATATGGGCATTGTTTTAAGAGCGTTTATTTCCATCATGTATATTCCCTTTTAAAAATTAGTTTTTGGGGGGCCACTGGGTGGCTCTGTCCATTAAGTGATTTCAGCTCAGGTCATGATCTTGTGGTTCGTGAGTTTGAGCCCATGTTGGGCTCTGTGCTGACAGCTCAGAGCCTGGAGCCTGCTTCGGATTCTCTGTCTCCCTCTCTTTCTGCCCCTCCCCGGCTCACGCTGTCTCTCTCTCTCAAAAATAAATAAACATTTAAAAAAATTAGTTTTCTATAAAGTTTTTTCAGAGATATATGCCCAAAAATACATTGACTTTTTTTTCCCTGATTGACCAAAAGAAGTATCTGTGATACCTGAGAGTCTAACTTTGCGGTGCTCTAAGTACAGCATGACCTCATTGGCGTCCTTGTTGGAAATCTTTGTTGTGTGAGACCTGGCAGAATTGGCCGGGTAAACAGGAGCTTCGCGTGTATTAGGGAAATTATCTGTGCGCTTGGATTCTACTGTCTCTTCGCCCCCCGGTTTCCATCATTGCTGTGGAGGTTAAGTGTAGGATGAAGGAAATGTTACTAGCGTTTCATTATTTTGTTAGGAAGTTTGGAGGGAGAGAGAGACCTCTGGCTTCATGGGCTTTAGAGAAAGCATTCAAGTTCTCCCTAGTTCTAGAGTCCTGGGTAACTTTAAGCACTGAAACGTTAATGTTTATTGAATAGTATGATGTCAGTGTATAGTAATCTTAAAGCTATGTTAACATGTACTTGTGTCTCCAAACATCCTGCCTTCTTTTGTGACTACATCCTTCTCTCGGACAAAATAACAAGCTAACTAGAGTTTCAATATTCAATATCCTTCTCTGGCAGATGTTTTCTGGCAAAGGCCTTCCTGCGTTTATGAATTCTCTCTCAAGAAGCAAGAGAACACCTGCAGGAAGTGAATCAAGATGCAGAACACAGAGGAATAATCACCTGCTTTAAAAAAATAAAAGTACTGTTGAAAAAGATCATTTCTCTTTATTTGTTCCTAGATGTAAAATTTTAATAGTTAATGCAAAATTCCATAATCTTTGAATCATTAGTGGTTAATGTTTGAAAAAGCTCTCGCAATCAAGTATGTGATGTATTAATAATGCCTTATCTATTGTTTGTAGTTATTTTAACTAGCATGAGCCTTGTCCCTGTAGTCAGTAGGGGGCAATCTTGCTTTATTCATCCTCCATCTCAAAATGAACTTGGAATTAAGTATTTTAGTGTAAGATATGTATAATGCTGGCCATTTTAAAGGGATTTTCTCAAAAGTTCAAATTTTTGTTAGGACTGCATTTCTGCGCATAATCCATACTTGCTGTTAAAATTAATCTAGAAATGTATTCAGTTGTACTGTGAACCCCTGGAAGCAAAATCATAATGCAAAATACATTTAAGGTGTGGTCAAGCGTATGTTTTTGATTAGTAAATAATAAGCATTAATTTTTTATAGTCTGTATTCTAAATTTGGCAGTACCTGATTGTTCTGTTATGTACCTAAGAAATTGTAAAGATGCTGTCACCGTATAAAATAAAAAGGACAAAGGACAATTGCAGCTTAATTACTAAAACACAGTTGACACTCTCTGTATTATTAGAGTCCCTGCCCTTTTTTTTTTTGGTCTCCTGATGATTAGGCCAGGGGCTGGAGTAGGGAGGGTATTAGATACTAAGGAGCAAAGAAAGAATTAGTTTGGAACTTTTGAGATGATCCCTAACATACTGTAGTACTACTTGCTTTTACAATGTGTTAGCAGAAACAGATGAGTTATAAATGTAGAATGATGTGCTTTCTGCCAAGTGGTAATTCACCTTGGTTTGCTATGTTAAAACTGTAAATACAACAGAACATTAATAAACGTCTCTTGTGTAGCAACTTTTGCTGTAGATTAGTGTTTAATTTCTTGGTTTGCATTTGTTCATTGCCAAGGCAATTTTTTTCTGATCTTTATTCATACAGATTCCTGCAGAATCATTCATTAAATTTGAAAAAAAATTGGCTCAGAGCCAATTTTTCTCTCTCTCTCTTTTTTTTTCCCCCCAGCACAAGAAGTTCCCTTCTCTTCTACTCAGGACATTCCTAAAGATGTATGTGAAAATTGGTTCTGCAAAAGATAATGGACTAAAAATAGGGAGGAGTTGCAGAGATCTTAAATCACTCCAAAACTCCCAATTATGCTTCATTTTTTTTAGACCTAATCCTAGATAATTTCTTTCCAATATTTTCTTCATGTTTCTTGCTCGTTTTCTCATTTGAACACTAACCACTGGTTTAAGCCCTGTGAGAACCCAGCTGAGGCGAGAGACTCCTCATTCCTCCTGGTTTCTTCTTGTCCCACTTGTGTTAAATTTAAAGTCCCGTGGTTCTTATAATGTCAGCCGTTTGATTTTTTCTCCCTTCTTTCACTTACTGAATAAAATCTAAAGAACCAATGCAGCAGCATGCAGCACGATGGCCTTGTAACTACACAAGCCACCAGCGTGTGTGGCAGCTGCAAATGTTCTTTCATCTGCTGCATGCGAATACCTGGGATCAGCCGAGGAAGTCTGTTTAGGGGTGTGAATATGTAATGCATAGACTCGGAGGTTGTTGGAAAGCCAAATAGGCAGATTGAGAGCATCCTGGATGGACATTTCAATGATCATTCTAACTTCTCTGTTTATTATTTGTAATAGTTATATATTCTTGTTCAAAAGTTAAATTTTGCAGTAGATAAGCAGGGGGTTTTAATGAAAGTCTCTTTGAATCTCTTTGAAGATTTTTACATTTTGAATCAGATTATGCCAACAATAGAATTTGGAAAATTTTATAGCCTGTCGTGTTCTAAGTTTCCGAATGAATACATCTCTAGCAATCATTTTCACTCTGGACACATGCAGGAGAGAACTATTTAAATTATCTTACGGGACAAAATAGAAGGGCCCTGAATCACATAACCGGAAACATTATCAGCGCGCTTTCTGTTTGATCTTTAGGTCCTGGTGCCTTACTCGGTTTTGTGTATTCAAAGGACTGAAATATTTGGAATTCCGATTTCTACATATCTGCTGGTCCTTAAGACTTTGTCACATGTAAATCTATAGTTTGACATGCTTTCAAAGTACTTGGAAGGATGGTTTCTCTCTTTTCTTTTAAATGTTCTAAATATTCAGGTCTTTTCAGATATGTCAAGTTGGTACCATTTGTTACCTAGAGTCCTTAACTATTAGGATGGAAATACTTATACTGTACTATTACTTTTCATTTTTCTCTCTTACTCTTTTCTGTCTCCCTTGGGTAGGTTCGTTATTAAGAATAACCCTTTCAAATAATCTATGTGAACGGGGATACTGAGGAACGATTTATTTGGCTCAGGTAATGGAATAAACTGGCCTTGATCCTGAGCTAAGGGACAAGTAAGGCTTTACCATGCCTCTTTCCCACAGAGGTCCCTCATACCTCTTACTTTTGTTCACTTGGAACTATACAAACTATGTTTAAAGGATTCTGTGTAGCAATTTCTTTTTTCAGAAAACTAGATTGCTTTGTGTGGGAATAAAAAGTTATTAAAATTTACTTGTTAAAAAATGATGAGTGAATATCTTTACTATCGGGGTCAATTTTATTTACAATTTTAAAGAAACAAGATTTTTAATGAAGTAAATGATAATATTTAAAATCTTTTGTTTGTTCGCTTTCTTGTTAAGTATGACTTGGTCTTTGGCCCAACACCAGTCATTGGTGGCACATAGGAAACTTCTTTTCACCTTCACTGTATTCTTATACTGGACTATATTTCACTTAGCTGTAAATTGTTTGTATTTAAAGGAAGAATAACTACTGGAAGGCAGTTTCAGGGCCAGTAGAAGTGATAATTCAGTTGAAGTGTTTGCTGAGGTGGCAGTCAGAATCAGCAGAAATGTACCCCCTTTTCTTGAGTTTTGAATCCAACCCTACCACCTCTTCTCTGTGTCCGACCTTGAAGGTGGTTATAGGATTCTATTATATCCCGATAATCAAATAACTTCAAATATGCCAAGGCTAGACACAGAGCTGTACATTCGTGTAACGCGTGCAGGAGTATCTTCTGAGCAGGAAGCTGTGGCCCCTATGCCCTCCCTGAATCTGGTTCTTGGCGAAGTCTCAGTGATGGAGACAGGTAAGTTGTGTATATGATGCAGTTTAATAATTTTCAGAATCTGCTGTTGTTTTTCAACTCTTTAGATTTTCACTTTTTAGGCTTTAAGAGATGATGAGAGGTGTAACAAAATGCAAATAAGCTCCCATAGATGGTTGGTGCATCCTTAAAATCATGTTTTGCATATTTTTAATGCCTGAATGCTACTTGTCGTCTGTGAGGTAGATGAGGCGAATTGAGCGAGAGTGTTGGTTAAACCGATACTTAAGTACTCTTGGTATAACTTTTCCTTTTGCGTATACCTGTACACCTTTGTATATGTGTATGGTCGTGATCATTCAGAGCACCCACAAAGAGAGGAAACGTGCTCTTTGACGGATAGCCTCTTAGTAGCAATGGTGTTCTCTGGGCTCTGCTACTAAAGTGGAGAACATCTCAAAGAAATACACCAAGAATTCCCGGAGGGGAGAGTAGGTTTAGGGTAAGAGTAAAAGGTTTTCAGGAGGAAAAGAGTTCCAGAAACGGATTTTGTATCATCTCTGTTCTAAAAAGAGGCTGTTTTATAACCCTGTTCATTGTATCACCTGAACTCGATGGCCTGTAGAAAGACCTGCTCTTACAGGAAGTCTGTGAATGAAGCGTTGATCTCCTGAGGACAGTGTCCCTGTCTCTCAATTCGAGATAATCCAACTAATGCGTGGCATTTTGATCCTACCCCCGCCCTCCGGTTATTTTTAGAATTTGAAACTTGTAGAATGTATCACTCAAGTTTTGGGTTGCACCTTGTTTTTACTTAAAAGTCTTTCTTTACCAAAATGCATTGTTTTCTGATTGTAAGAGTTTTAACTCTTAAGTTCAGTTGGTGGATTAGTAAGATGTAAACTGAAAGGCAAATCTATTAAACCTGAATATAGAATATATGAAATATAGGGCATTCTCTTGCATTTTGCTGATTTCATCCAGGTCAGAAACTGAGATGCATTTGTGTGAGACAGACCTCTCCCCATCCTGCTTCGTATGTTGTTCTTCTGTTCTAGAAGTGATGAGTTTTTACCATTTATATGGGAAATGAAAGGTTTTACAAACCTCCCCATCCATGTGATTGCAGGTTTATAGGCACCAAAGTAGTGTCCTTTTAAGTCTTACAAAGATTAATGCTGAGGTTCTGAGGAGACGGTAGTCCTTGTTCATTAATCGTCTGGGAGGTTCAGGAGTGGTAGAGAAAGCCTGGGAAACCAGAAAATGGGTCAGAAACTGAAGACAAATCTCAAGTAGAAAAAGGTGATTCCTTGACACAAAGCATTATCAGCTAAACTGTATGACTCAGCATGGGCTGCCCTCTGACCATCAAACAGCCTGATTCTTCCCCGCAGTCCACCCAGAGCCTGCAGTGATTTTCCACGTTGCAGAGTTAGGGTTCGCATTCGCGTCCCCTGCTGAGAGCTGCTTCCCCCGGTTAAGCCACTTACTTCCTGAGCCAAGCAGAGGACTGGAGCAACCTATTATCATAACTTGGCGAGGGTTACACTTGGTGAAACATCCTTCTTTTCTTTTGCACGACGGTTAGAAATGCCTTGAATGTCCCTTTATGTGAGGTTTTAGAAAGAATTTTGCCATCTGCTTACTGATTTCATGTCTTTATTTTGATGGGACATTTCACAGGCTGTATTTGGCAGTCACCGAGTTTAGATGTCATTCTGGTCATTTGGGTGTTCATTTCTTCTCTGGCTATCAACTTGAGCAGTTTTTACATCGATGATTTCTTTCCAGTTCATATTTTAACTGGAGTTGCAGATATTAAATTAGTCAGGGAGCCACTTGGTTTCTTGGGTCAGTATTTCACCAACCCTTTTATTGCTAACATCATTTGGTAGCATGTAGTTTTTAAAAAGTGGAGATTGGCGACCGAAAGCAGCAGAATTAGCAGTCCGTGTTTTTCTAGGTTTGGCTCAGTGACTCTCGTTCTCTGAATCTGTGTACCTAAAGTCATGTATGTGAGAAAACCCTTGTTTTGGGTTGTTCTGTGTGTTTTCCCTGAGGCTCTCTGTGTAAAATGGGGTTTAATCTGTACGTTGGTCTCCCACCTAGTTTTGGCCGCAAGCACAGCTGTGATTTAGCAGTTTCCTAGATTTAGTATTGAAACAAAACTTTATGTTTCTCTAACACCAGTCCTGGAGAATTATAAATAGACGTGGTTCCTGCAGCAGTGCCATAGAGCTTCCAAATAAGGGTAATGGCGGTTAAGTACTCCTCTTGAGTCTTCGCTTTCCATAGAAGGTTGAATAGAAGACATGTGCAGAGCCGTATACCTACACTTAAAAAAGTAAGAGTTAATTTTTCATTAGCATATTTTCAGGGTGTTGTCTGCTGGGGTAAGATCAAGAATTACTTTGTCTTCAAAACAGGTCTGTAGGTCTTCTCGAAGCTCATGGCCACGGTACCATTTCCGTTTTGTAGCAGGACTGTGGGAAGGAGTGTGTTTGCAGAACCGGGACAGCCGTAGGGAAATTGATTGCTAAAATTAATGTGGCTAAGAATGATTGTGGAGTCCTCAAAAATAGAGTGGATCCTCGTCTGTTCGACATGGTTTCAGGGGAAAGGAAAAGGAATGGATTAGCAGGCCCCTTAAAATCCCCAAGAGCTCTAGAGGTTTGTATGTGGCCCATGTCAGTGACAGATGGAGTAGGAAGTTGGACAGGTGTCGCATCTGCCGTTCCCAAGGCCATGCTCCCAAGGCCATGCTCGTTTTTAATGTAATGACCTTCTGGGAGCACTGTCCTAAATCGTCTGCAAGAGGGAGAGGAGTGTGTCTAAACTTCCGGTAAGCCTAACTTGGGAGGCGTATTACCTGTCACTACATAGGTCTTAGGATCCAGTGATCAAACAAGTTACACTTTGCTCCCAATCCCAAAGTGAGAAATCACAAAAGCAACCTCAAGTGTCTGAAGCCATTTTCAAACCTTCTGAGGGAATTTTGTTTAGGCGGCATTAGCTAAAGTTACCTTTACGAATCCTTCCCCCCGAGGGACTCTGGGAGGAAGAAAGCAAGCAGATTAGGTGGGTAAGGAGGGCCCTAGAGGAAATGAAGTCTGACTTGTTAAGAAAGGACTGATAGAAGAGGGTAGCAAATCGGTTCCTTTTGTTCTTTGCCTCTGCTTTAATCCTTCAGACTCACAGGATAAAATTGCCAGCTAATTGCTAGGAGGCTCCTATAAAAGAGGATTGGCCTAAATTGAAGAATGAACTTAAGAGAGTGACTAAGGATTTTTTTTAATGCCTCCTTTATTCGGGTCACTTTTCTTTACATATGATTATGTCTCCAAAAAGTGGTTGGATACCCTCTGGAGAGGCTTTCTTTACAAAAAAGAAAGAAAAAAGTCCCTGAGATTACAAAGACTCTCTCCCCCCTCACTGTAGCCTTTTTGTAAGAGTAGGATGAACTGAACTCACTAGACAGTAGTTTAAATAGAAAAAAAAAACAAAACAAAAAAAACAAAAAGACAACCATGTTGCGTAGCGGCGTTTTGACACAAGCGACTCTTTGGTAGACGTATACTTACTATTTTAAAGCACAGTCTGATCTTCCAGGGGGAGATACAATTGAAATGTCAGAGAATTTAATCCGCATACAGACACTGAGGACAGATGATCGTGTTTGTGTCTTGGTGCCGGTCTCCAACCATTTCCTCACTGGGTACTTCCTTTCAAATAATACCCGATCCATCCAAAAACAGTATACTAAAACTTGTCATTAAAACATATCAAGTTTTAATAGCAAGCCATGGATACTTTTACTGCCTTTATTTATTGCCAGGTATATTTTCTTAGAAGGAAAGGGAAATAAATGTGCTCTGCAGAAAATAACGTCGTGTCAGTCAGTCCCAGTGGTGGTTGAAGCTGTTATTTTTTAACTAGATGGTGAAGCATTTACACACTTAGTTTATTAGTGACCTTCCCATAAAATTTTTAGGAACACAGGGCCAAGCAGAGGTCATAAGTTTATCCAAGCTAGCCTTGTGGAGCCCTGCTTTGGGTGACATCAGAGAGCTGAAGAGAGCCAAGACACCTTCCCTACATCTTCACATTCCAAGCAGCCTTGGCTTTTCCTCCATCTGGAGTGTTTTATTCCCTTCAGAAAGATTTCCGGGTGAAATTTACACCGTCACCTGTGTCTGAAGTGATAAAACTTCTACTTTTGAAAATAAAGTTCTACTTTTATATATTACAAATCCTTGTGCCCTGGCTTTTTTGTGTTAAATTACTTAATTGAGATATGATTGACATACAAAAAGCTATATATATTTAATATCGACAATGTGAGTTTGGAGATAAGTCAGTCTATGCCATAAACATCCAACACCTCCAAAAGTTTCTTCTTGCTCTCTCTATCATCATCTTTTTTCTTTCTTTCTTTTTTTTTTTTGGTGATAACACAACATAAGATCTGCCTTCTTTCTAAAAAAAATTTTTTTTAAGTTTACTTATTTATTTTGAGAGAGAGAGTGCTGAGATGTTAGAGGAGGCAAGGAGATCAATAAATGATTCGTTGATGATTTTGGCGAGTGACAGTGCAAGTTGGGGAGGGGTAGAGAGAGCAGGAGAGAGAGAGAATCCCAAGCAGGATCTGCACTGCCAGCGCAGAGCCGGATGCGGGCCTTGAACCCACGAAGCCACAAGATCATGACTTGAGCCAAGACCAAGAGTCAGACTCTTAAATGACTGAGTTACCCAGGCACCCCAGGATCTGCATTCTTAGCAAAATTTTAAGTGCTCAATACAGGGTTGTTAGTCTGGGCACTATGCGGTATAGTAGTTTGCTAGGACTTGGTCATCTTGCATAGCTGAAGTGCTCTGACTTCTTGGATACAGCTGTTTTAGACCTTTGTTTGATAAATATTTATGAGCTGATTATGATGTGTATGACCCTGTACTGGCTGCAGCATATGCAGGCTTTGTAGAAGACGGCCCCTGACGGCAAGGAGGTTCTGGTCGAGGGTGACGTCTGGGCAGGACACAAGACCGTGGTTCGTCCAAGAATCTTAATACACCATAATTTTCTCTACCTTACATGCATAGCGGTGGAAGAAGCTGTTCATACTTTACCTGCCTCTAATTTCGTTTTCACCAGAAGGGCATTAAAGCTCTTCATAAAACCAAACACCCTTCAAGGAAAGAGAGAGCACTGCCACCTGCAGAAGCCACCGCTGCCCGAAGAGCCAACAAGGATGGAAGAGGGTGTATCTCAGGCTGCTGTGAGTCTGGGACCCGGAAAACCAACTGCAAAGGGAGGTGCAGGCCTGAGCCCACTGAGCCGGGGCTTGAACCCTCACTCCTCACTTCCTAGCTGCGTGATCTAGGTCGTTCGCTTGCCTCAGCCAAGCTTTGTTTTCCTAACCTGTGTTCCAGAATGTTTTCTCACACAGCTATTTGTAGTTCTAAATAGGATAGTGTAGGTAAAGTGCCCGGCACACAGAAGACGGCTCTGTGCAGCTCTCCAACCAGCTCCTGATCCCAGGACAGGACATTAAAAACCCAAACCTGTAATTCGGGCCAAGGGCATTCATTTCCTTCTCAGGACCGTGGCTTCCATCAGTCCTGCCTTTCCTCATTCTTTCTTTCCTAAAGGCTGTCATTAGCCCATCCCTGATAAAGCAGACCAGTCTTTTCCTCCTGAATTCCTGCTGCCCGAATGAGAATATGACTTCCCTGTGCTTTTCTGGTAATACCGTCATGTGTTTATGGAGGACCTTGTATTTGTGTACATGTTATTTGATCCTCACAGATTACCATAAAAGGGATTACTGAGCGTTCTTTACCACCAAGCAACCAAAGCCTCCCTCCTCCTGGCAAATAATCTTTCAGCACTCAGTCACATCAAAACACTCTATAAATCCAATAAACTCTGATTCTCATTTCCTTTCCTGAGCTCTACAGGCTGAGATTCTGGCCTCCTTTTTTCTTTGGCCATTTGTATTTCAAGATTTCCCATACACTATCTTTGTGTAGATTTCGGGCTTCAAAGCGTCCTTTGAACCTCTTATCCTTCTCCTTGTTTCTTTCTGCACTTGCCTTAAATTCTTTGCTACTTTCCCCACTCTTCACATATCCTTCTTTGCCTGCTTCCCTGCACCTCCCCCAACAAGCTTCGCGGCACTTCTTAGATGACTCTACTTCTCTTGGCCTTTTCCGGGCCGAATTCCGACACCTCTCTTTTGTACGACCATAGATAGGGCCATTTTCTCCATAGCCACCTTTCCCCTCCTTTTCTTTGCGTCTCACCTGGGCCACGTCAGCCTAGTTACTCTCTGCCTTCCTGACCATCGCACTGCCCCACCCAACAAGAAGGTCATAAGCTTTGTCTTCCTTCCTGAGCCGTCCCCCCCCCCCCGTAGTTGCTCCTGGTCTCTGTGTCTGAGCCTCCCCGACTCCGCTCGTAAACTCAGGCCTGCCCACGTACAACCTGCCTGTCTTCTCGTCTTATTTGCGATCCGGAGAGCTCGCAGATGTGGCCCTCGTCACAGCAGCTATGAGTTCACCTCGCCATGTTCCTTCTGTGTGAGTTGAGTCTGTCTTTAAATAGAAGACATCAAGGTGTCCTCCGCGCATTGTTACAGGACCAGATGTGACTTCCGCAGGAATGTGTGGCGAGCGTCAGGTCTGTACAGAAAAGCACCTGACAGTTGGCTAGCCCCAGTCTGCAGAATCCTGTTGGTGTTTCTGAACTACCTTCCAGGAAACACTGGGATCCTGCAAGCTTCTAATTGGGATTTTATCTTCTAAAAATATCTTTAATCATTAAGAAATACAATAAAATGTCTTTATTCAAATGTGTATTCGACCTGTGTAGATATCTGTGTTCTGATTTACAGACCAGTGGAGCAAGGATTAAAATTGAACGTGTAAGTGAGGTGAATAAAAGCACTATTTTATCTGCTTCATAGATTGGGGTATCAGTAAGATTTTGTTTACAAAAGATTCTCCAGCTGGAAGAAAAGGTTGGAAAACCACTGGCCTAGGTGAGACCCCAACTCCCCTCTCACTTTGTCTGAAACTGTTGGACCGTCATATAGTTTTTTTCTCTCTTGACCTTACAGGGGTTTCAAACAATACCCTGATGTTGGGGAGCCTGGGTGGCTCAGTTGGTTGAGTGTCCAGCTCTTGATCTTGGCTCGGGTCATGATCTCACGGTTCATGAAATTGAGCCCTGCTCAGGTTCTGTGTAGACAGTGTGAAATTCTCTCTCTGCCCCTGTCCTGTTCGTGTATACTCACTCTCTCTCTCTTTCTCAAAATAAACTTTAAAAAGTAAGTTTTACGAAAATAGCCAACAAATCTAAAAGTCACCTCTATCTACTGCCCCCCCCCAATCAACTGTTTGTTCTTTTTTAGCTTGTTTTTGTAAGTTTATCACTTTAACATAGTGTAGTACTAACCTAGTATACAGTCTAGTGAGACGAAGTCGCTTACTAAAGCCATTCTGCTTATGTCAGACATTAAAATTTTTTACAGTCTTTTTGCTGTCCTGGAGTTTCTCTGGTCTTTTCCTGCTTTTTAACTTGTTCTAATGAATCCTAAATGATAGTGTTTTTTCGTGCATGTGTATTTTAAGTTTATTTATTTTGACAGAGAGAGAGAGAGCTTACGTGTGTATGAGCAATGGAGGGTCAGAAAGAGAGGGAGAGAGAGAATCCCAAGCAGACTCTGTGCTGTTGGTGCAGAGCCTGATGTGGGGCTTGTTCCCCTGAACCGTGAGATCATGACCAGACATGAAATCAAGAGTCAGACAGTTGGGGTGCCTGGGTGGCTCAGTCGGTTAAGCGTCCACCTTTGGCTCAGGTCATGATCTCACAATTCATGAGTTCAAGCCCCACGCTGGGCTCTGTACTGACAGCTGAGAGCCTGGAGCCTACTTAGGATTCTGTGTCTCCCCGTCTCTCTGTCCCTCCTCTGCTCACCCTCTGTCTCTCTCTCTCTCTCTCTCTCTCTCTCAAAAGTAGATAAACATTAAAAAAAAGGAAAGAGAGACACTTAACTGACTGGGCCACCGAGGTGCCCCAATGATGGCTTTTAAGCCAACTTCTAATACATCCTTCTACTATTTCATTGATACGGAGAATAAGTAGGCTTTTGCAACAGTTAGAGTAAAGGCTTCCTGTACGGTTACTGCCTTTCATTGATAGGGTGTCTAAAAGAGATCAAGTTCTCCATCTGAAATTCACATCAAATTACTGGTCTAGGGGATTAAACCTACAGTAAGTACGTACATCATTGTGCTGCAGATGCATATCGTAGACAGTGACAGGTGCCATGTGCCGAGCATTTATCTTGTGCCAAATACGCCGCTGCATTCTTTATGCACATTACCTCATTTAATTGCCATCCTTAACCTTCGAGGTAGATAGTACCATTATCCTTATTTTGTACTTTAGTTTTTAATGTTTATTTTTGAGAGAGAGAGAGAGAGAGACAGAGCACGAGTGGGGGAGGGGCAGAGAGAGAGAGAATCTGAAGCAGGCTCCAGGCTCTGAGCTGTCTGCACAGAGCCCGACGTGGGGCTTAAACTCACGAACCATGAGATCCTGACCTGAGCTGAGGTCGGATGCTTAACCGACTGAGTCACCCAGGCGCCCCCTTATTTTATGCTTTAAAAAAGGGAGGCTCAGAGAAGTTAGCTGCCTTGCACCTTAGAACTCTTAAGTAGGGAGCCCAAGACTAATTTGGTTTTTGCTGTCAAAGCACGAACTCCAGATGTGACGTGATACCTGCCCCTCCTGTGAGTGCATCTGCTTCTGTCCCCTCTTTTTATTCTCCTGCTCCTTCTTGATCCACTCTTTAACACTATTCCTTTCCCTTCCCCCAGAACAGGTCCTTGCAAGTTGACCTCAGACTCCCCAGCTTGGACCAGAGTTTTCTATTCTCCCTCTAAGCCAATGAGGCAGGCCTGGCTGATGACATGAATCTTTCTAGCCATGGCTCTTAGAGCTCTTAGAGCTGGTGCTGGACAGAGACAGGACAAGGCCCAGGGGTCTTCATTCTCTCCAACTAAGCAAAATGACCTCTTGAGACAATATTTCAATACTAATTTCCTATTCACAGCTTACATTTATTCAGCACTTTAGTGCCCAAATGCTGTTCTAGTGCTTTTCATGCATTATATATTTTTTAATGTTTCTTTGTTTTTTTGGGGGTGGGGAGGCAGAGAGAGAGGAAGACAAAATCTGAAGCAGGTTCTAGGCTCTGAGCTGTCAGCACAGAGCCCGATGTGGGGCTCAAACCCACAGACCATGAGATCATGACCTGAGCTGAAGTTGGATGCTCAACTGACTGAGCCACCCAGTCACCCCTATATCTTTTTTTTTTTTAATGTTTATTTATTTTGGAGAGAGAGTGAGTGCACGAGCAGGAGAGGGAGGGAGGGGCAGAGGGAGATGTGGACAGAGGATCCGAAGTAGGCTCTGCACTGTCAGTGTAGAGTCCAACGCGGGGCTCGAACCCATGAACCGTAAGATGATGATTTGAGCTGAAGTCGGACACTTAACCGACTGAGCCGCCCAGATGCCCTGCGTTCTATCTTTTTCATACTATAAAAATTCAACAAAGTTATCCCCATTACCCTCATGTTACACTGAGGGAGCTGGCTCAGAGGGATCCAGTAACTTGGGTAATATCACACAGCAGAGAGAGCAAGACACCCTTGACCACTAATTGATACTTCTTCCCCCTTCTCTCTTTTCTCCCCGCCAAAGGTAATCCATGTTCCTTATGGACCTATTTCAATGCTGATTTTTAAAAATCTGCCTTCTGTCAACCAGGCTAAATCTGGAGTACTTTAACCTCTTAAAATGGCACTAATTCTCATGTGTACAGCTGTGAACCTTCGTGGGAAGAATACTTTCCCATGACATTTTTGAATAAAATTCAAAAAACTGAACTTTTTTTTTTTATACTCGATACATAGGTTGAGATCCACTGCAAATGTGAAAGGGAACCACCTCGATCTGTGACTATCCTCCGATAGATCTTTATGATACTCTATCCAGCGCCTCTCAAATTGTAACATGCAGATGGATTCCTGGGAGTCTTGTTAAAATGCAGATTCTGTTTTCGGAAATCCTGCATCTGTAGCAAGCTTCCAGGTGATGCTCAAATTGCCGGGCCAGGAGAACCACACTTTGAGGAGCAGTGTGCTAATCCTACTTAATTTTCGAGAAACAAATTCAAATTCAACTATTTCCAAACGGTTTGCTAAATAACCCAAACCTCAAATGATTGGTAGACACGACCTGTCCTCCGGGTCCAGGGCATCCTGATTTTCATGGGGGTTTTTGGGCTTGACCTTGACTCCCTTTTTGGTTCATATTAGGGCATGCGGGTAAACTCTCCAGCGTCCACATCGTTGCTTCTTTGTAAGCGGAGTCCTTCCTCTCTTACTAGGATGATGTATGTGGGTCACGGCTTGGAGCAGCCCAGGTGTCCTGCTTGAAGGCTCTGCAGTCAATTTTCTAGGAAAAAAATGTCAGTATCACTTATTGAGAGGTCTCTGTGGGGTGGGGCAGCGGGCAGGGAGAAAGATTTGGAAGCCCAGACTCGAAGATGAGCGTGGTCTTGCCTATGCACAATTATCTGATAAAAGGCAGCAAAAGTTTGCCTCTTTCCTGCCCCCGTTCTGCCGCCTCTGAGCCGTGGCCGTGTCCAGAACGGACTCCGGATGGCAGCTGGGGATGCTCGGAGCACAAAAGGCTTCTTGTTTGCTGAAGGGTCTATCAGTGTTTAACTAGAACAGGCGGAAGCACGGGCACACCATATCAGCAGCTTATCGGGACCCATGCTGTTCCATGTACATTTGCCAGTCACTTGAGTTTACCCAGCTCCATCAGCACTGAGCTAAAAATTGCAAGGCCAGGCCATGCAACAAGGGGAACAAGAATACGCCAGTTCCCGAATATAGGGGTTTGTGTCGGTCCTTGGGACCTTATTTGCATTCTGCTGGTGGAGAGAATGAAGCTGTGGTGGTCTGTGAATTAAGAGGCACCACATGGGCCCCTGGGGGGCTCAGTTGGGAAAGCATCCGACTCTTAATCTCGGCTCAGGTCATGATCTCACGGTTCGTGGGTTCGAACCCTGTGCTGGGCTCTGCGCTGGCAGTGTGGAGCCTGCTTGGACTTCTCTCTCCCCACCTCCCTCTCAAAATAAATAAATAAACTTAAAAAAAAGAAAAGAAAAGAAAAGCGGCACCAGAGGGAACCGAAGTTGGCTTTCGAGAGCTGGGATGACTCCAGGCACAGGGATGACTCCTGGCCTCCCTGGGGCAGAAGTAGTGCAGATACGTTTACCCAGGTCTGTAGTCTGCTCAGGAAGTGGTTAAAGAACATGTCAACCATGGATACCTACGGGGCGCCTGGGTGGCTCAGTCGGTTGAGTGTCCGACTTCAGCTCAGGTCATGATCTCTTGGTTCACGGGTTTGAGCTCCACATCGGGCTCTGGGCTGACGGCTCGGAGCCTGGAGTCTGCTTCGGATTCTGTCTCTGTCTCTCTGACCCTCCCCTGCTCGACTTTCTCCCTCTCAAAAATACATAAACATTAAAAAAAAAATTAAAAAAAAACAAAACAAAAACGTGTGCAATTTTGGCATCTGCAAGCATGCTGGCACATGTATCTGAGAGTGACTCCATGACCCAAAGGGCTAAACGCTCCTGTACTGCTTGGGGTGCATTTTCTCGGAAGGCAACCTTCGGGACAGATATATGGGCAGCCTGCTTTACAAACGGGTCCTTTCCATTTATAATCATTCCTCCCAGTAGCTAGTTCTATGCCAGGTGCTTTTCGAGCCGCTTTGTAAGTATTATTACCTCATTTAATTCTCCGAACAGTCTCCTGAAGAACTGTTGTTTCTATTTTACGGATGAAGAAACAGAGGCTTAAAGAGTTGTGATGTGTCCAGGGTCCCAGCGCTAACTGAGGGATATAGCTAGCATCTGAACCTGGGGGCCCGGGTTCCAGAGCTCTTAGCACGGTGGACGGCTGTCTCTAGCGTTTTTTAAAACACATGTCTCAGCTTGTCACATACATTGGTTAACTCTGTCTAACTGGCATAGGATTATCCCAAACTTCAGCCATCTGAAAGTCAGCTTCATGCATTTTGCCCTATTTATATATCATCTATATTGCTAAATTACTATTTAAGTAAACATTTTTATCAATGTTATTAAATTTGTCATTATGTAGCCTCATCCTGAACAATATCCATGAAATCACCATCGGTTGTGCCAATCTCCGTTTTCTTGAGTTCACACTACAAGAAGTACATAACCGTTAAAATGAAAAATTTTTTTAATTAAAAAATTTTTATTTTTTTCATGTTTATTTATTTTTGAGAGAGACAGAGACAGAGCACAAGTGGCGGAGGAGCAGAGAGAGAGGGAGACACAGAATCTGAAGCAGGCTCCAGGCTCTGAGCTGTCAGCACAGAGCCCGACGCAGGGCTTGAACTCACAAACCGGGAGATCGCGACCTGAGCCGAAGTCGGATGCTTAACCGACTGAGCCACCCAGGTGCACCTACAATGAAAAACTTCATGTCCCACCCAGCATCATCTACGGCACCGTCAGTGTTTTGGTACTGTACACTGAACAATCCTCCTGTGAGATGTAAAGGCTGTATGTCTCTACCGCCACAGAATTGTGGGCAAACCAAAATCGCTCTTACACCCCACCGCGGGCAGCCTTCCCGTCCAAGCCCTGGCTCCCCCTCACAGGAGTGGTGCAAGGAGCCTCAGGAGGGGGCTGGGCAACCCCAGGGAAGGCCTCTAACTAAACTCTAGTTGTTCCTATTTCCACCCTAATCAAATGTTCCTCCCTAAATTCTCTTGCCTCTGGGGCATAAATTAAAGGGAGATCTGGAGTCTTATTGTCTGAAATTGTATGCATTTGACCTACATTGCTGTGTCTCTAATACGAGCAGCTAAAGAATAATTCCTGATTTCCTGACTTCACTGTTTATACCCCAAATGGGCTAAGATCCTAAGTAGCCGAGCACCCACAACTTTTTGCCCCAATAGAGTTGCACTTTATGTGCTAAGCTTCCCAGTCTTGGACTTCGAGCAATTTTGTAATTTGGCAATTTCTTGAACCAGCAAGTAAGGCAAAGTGTGGCAGCTGACTCATGCTCTGAGGGGGAAGGATTCCCGGAGTCTGTTTTCTTTCACTGGCCTAGAGACATCCGCGGGAAAGGACCAGCTGGTCCTCTGATCTCTGTGACTAGACCTACCTGTGGCAGAAAAGTGACATTGGTCTGCCCCGCAACTGATCCGCGATCTTGATCATCCCGGACACCGTGATTGCAGCCCACAGTGATTCCAGCTGTTAATATTTCAGTACCAATGTGTGGGGAGAGAAAGCTGCAAGAAAGAAAGAAAAGTCTGCTCTTGGATTGGACTGCCCATTTAGCATTGTGACCATCCTCATCCTTGTGGTTCAGCAGTAGCTGACCCTGGACACTTGTGTGGGAGCTGCAGTAGTTCTGGTCCCCAAAACAAAAGTCCAGCTCCCGGGGTGGGGAGCAGTTCCTAGTCTTCCTTTACTGTCTGCCCCCCAAAATGGCATGGCCTGCCCAAGGACTCGCAGGTAGAGCACTTTTGAAAATGTCCCTCCCCAGCTTTCAACTTCATATCCCATTCTCCACCCCCACCCCTCCTCCCAGCAGGAGCTTGTGGCTTGAGTTTACAGGAACACCAGGCACAAATGGAATGCTGCCAGTCGCAGGAGATTCCAAGGGAGATAAAAAGCACATCTTTGACCACTTCTTTACCAAACAGACCCGAGATGTGTAATTAAAGGCCCCGGGACTCTGCTGGAAATAGGTTTAAACTTGAGGTAATCCCTTCTGGCACTTCCTCTTCCTAATAACCATCAACAAAAATCAAACAAATCCACCTGGCTCCAGCCAGTAAGCCTGTAAACCAGCAAAGGTCACTGGAGGAGCGATAAGAGAAAAAAGCGGCCACAAACAGCGTTACTGGAAACACATGTCGGGACGTGTTAGAAAGTGACTCCTGCCAGGACCATCCTGGCCCTGAGCTGGGCCTGCCCTGCTGTCGAGAAACGCAGCCCGCCAGCGAGAAAGAGTGTTAGCGGCACGCACACAGGCACGCACACGGGCACGTTCATCCCCGGCGCGCGCCGCCGCGCACGCATGCCCACAGCCAAGCGCGCGCGCACGCGCCTGCCGCCCCCCGCACGTACGCGGGCCCCCCCCGCACGCACCCCCGCATACCCCCTCCACGCACGCACGCACGCAAGCGTGGGGAAAGACGAGTGTGGGCAGCCTAGTAGTGCCGCCTGCCTTCATTTCTTCTAAGACGTGACTCAGCCAGAGAGACACTAGAGAGGAGGCCATTCTTGACGTTTACTTTCCTCCTCTTTCCAAATGTAATGCGTGGCCGTTATTGAGGATACTGTTGATAAGAAAAGCCAAGAATGAGGTACTGTACTTCCTCCTAATTCCACTAAGCAGGGATTGCCCCTGCGAACATCTTGGCGCATCTTCTAGTCTGTTTTTGGTGCATGGATGTGTAGGAGGGTGTCGGATATAGAAACGCATATGCATGGGAAAGGATTTTTTAAAACTTTCAAACCGCAGGACACGGTGCAAACTATTTTTAGCTTGGTTTTTGTTTCAGTCTCTCTTGAGCATCTTTTGAAGTCGTCTTGTGTTACATCATTTTAAGTAGCTGAATCGTATTCCATCACCTGACAGCACCACACAGTAATCATCTCCTGTTATTGAATGTTTGGGCTGTGTCCCAGTTCCGTCGCTCTGCTCCTCCTCCCTCCTCCTCCCCACGCCATTAAGTCGTGTCGTGGAAGCATCCTGACTGTTAGTTCTGGGGTTGAAAGGGTGGGTGTGTCAGCTCGTTTGAGCCTGACTAGGTGAGCGCAGCAGCACCGACCTCCGCTTTGCCGGGGGTCGGGCGGGGGAGGTGGAGAGGGCAAGTCCTGGTAAGCTCCTTGTCAGCGTGGTTTTATATGAATTTGTCACCACAGAAGTAGGACCAAGGGGCCTACCTTGAGTATCTGTATCTTGGGGTCGTAGGCAGTTTCAGAGGTGTGCCATTTTCGATATCCTGAGTGAGTGTAAATACATAACCTTCAATCAAAAACTTAAGTATGCATTCTAAAAAGTTGGAGTAGGGCTTTAAAAACACCCAAGGACAGGATTCCAGTTTTGTGCTTTCCGGAATTTTTTCAGCTTTCAAATTGTGCCTCTGAGGCTAATCATTTTGATCCGGTTGACCAACATGAAAAAAGGCTTTGGAAGCCACGATGTACTTGGCAGTATGTGCATGTTGTTGGGTCTCAAAACTGTGTCAGTGAATAGCACACAGTGACGAAAACTGTGGAGTCCTGACAGTCACGTTGAAGCCTGGAGATCATGCGTTTTCAGTGCCATCTTCGGGAACGAGGGAGGAAAATGTGGCACTGAGCAGCCTGCCCATATTGAAAAAATCCCAGCCCACAGAAACACAGACGTTGGGGTGGAGATTTCCCTGGGAGCAGCTGCTACTGCTAAGGCGCCAGTTGGCCCCCCCACCTACCAGGGGCACTTAGGGGAACCCGTGTCCTTGGGGTCCGAGTACCAAGAAAGTGACCCAGCTTTGTGTCACACTCTTGTCTTGCCGGAGCCCAGAGGACTTGCTGCAGGAGCCGGTTTGACCCAGGAGCTAGTCTTAGAAGCACTGTTATGGGCCACAAAGCCTTATCCTGATTTGGGGAGCGTCCTAGTGCTATCCTTGTCCCTTTGCTCAGGTCTTAGGGCTGGACTATAGACAGTGGATGGCTTCTGCCTGGTGAGTCTCCATCACCCATGAAGAAAATTGGTGGCTAGAAGCCAGGGGCTGGGGAAAACAGGGACTGGCTTTGGTAAGGTGCCCACCTGCCTAAGGATAGAGCAGCCAGGCAGGCCAGGAGTGGAGGTGGCTTTGGAACAGAGCAGATTCCGGCAGAGCCCTTAGCGTCTGTGTGCATGGCTCTGTCAGGAGTCAGAGAACCCCCTCCCACGCTGGGCAGAATTTGGAGGGAACCAGGCCACCTGGAGGGGTTCCAGAATGATTGGGGCACAGGGAGGGCAGGGAGGAAAGAGTAGGGCTGGGCAGATAAGGTGGGGATTGGGATGATCTCCTCTGCACGCCTACTCACTCTCTATCCCTTCTGCATTTAGTGTTGCCCACACCCTCGGTGTGCTTTGCTGCACGGTAGGTGTCTAGCGTATAAAAACAAGATCTTGAGCTTCAGGAGCCTCAAGTCCCTAAACTGCAGAGGTGGAGAACCCTCTTTAATTTTTTTTTTTTTTTTTTTAGTGTATTTTTCAGAGAGATGGAACACAAGTGGGAGAGGGACAGAGAGAGAGGGAGACAGAGGATCCGTAGAGGGCTGTTGGCTGACCGCAGAGAGCCCAGTGTGGGGCTTGAACTCACAAACCGTGAGTTCATGACCCAAGGCGAAGTCGGACACTTAACTGAGCCACCCAGGCACCCCTATAGAGAACCCTCTTAAAATATGCCATCACAGTGCAGTGCGAACACAGTAGCAGGAGGAACCCCTTGCAAAAGGTAGTGTTGGTGCAGGTGCCATGCGGTGTAGTACGTTATTTCTTCTAGTTACGTTTCTGAATGTTGCCTTCACAAAACGGATCGAAAGTGCTTTTAGGCGCGAGACCAGGTGTCTTCCTGCGACTCTGGCCTGAGTCTCAGTTCAGAGTTCTTGGTAAATAGTGGTCACTGCCTTTAAATTGATCAACCAACCAGCCTTGAATTCTGTGGCAAGAATAGGGGTGGGACTGATAGGTTTGGATGTTAGAGCCCCACCCTCTTTTTGGGGGAGGAGGCAGAAGAACTTGGGGGTGAGGTGGGGAGAGTTGTTAACTCAGGCTCTGCTTTCTAAAATGCCTGTTTAGGGGCGCCTGGGTGGCTAGTCGGTTAAGCATCTGTCTTGGGCTCAGCGTACAGTTCCTGAGTTCGAGCCCCAAGAAGGGCTCCATGCTGACAGCTCAGGGCCTGGAGCCTGCTTTGGATTCTGTGTCTCCCTCTCTCTCTGCCCCTCCGCTGCTCATGCTGTCTGTCTGTCTATCTGTCTCTCTTTTCTCTCTCCCAAAAATAAACATTGAAAACAATAAAATGCCTGTTTAAAATGTATTGCACATCAGCTGAGCAGCTTTGAGCAAGTTACTTAACCTCTCTGAGGTTGTTTCCCCTCAGTGTAAGAGTTGATGCTGATTCTGACCTCACAGTATCTGGAGCTGCCTTAGAATCCTGCCTGTCTTTCTCAGGACTCCAACTTTCTGATTCCCGTTGTCTTCCTTCTAGAACCAGTCTTCTCCATTCTGTTCTGAGCCGGACTCTGTGGGTCCACAAAGGGTATTAGTCCTTCAGGTTCACTTTTAAGGAAAAAGGAAGGATTTTTTTAAAAAGTGCTTTGGCCTCCCAGGCTTTTTAAAAGACTGTGTGTGTAACTAGGGGTAAAGAAAAGACCAAGTGACGTTGTGCCACAGAGAACTATTTAGTCTTTTTAAAAAATTACTTACTATGAAAAGTTTGTTCTGAAAAGGTGGAAAGAATAGTAGTAGTAAATGAACACCAGCACCAAAACTTTTTATTGTGATCGAGTACATGTAACCTAAAATTAGCCATTGTAACCATTTTTTAAATGTTTATTTTTGAGACAGACAGAGCACGAGCAGGGGAGGGGCAGAGAACCAGGGAGGCACAGAATCTGAAGTGGGCTCCAGGCTCTGAGCTGTCAGCACAGAGTCCGACGTGGGGCTTGAACTCCTAACTTTGAGATCATGACCTGAACAGAAGTCAGATACTTAACCAACTGAGCCACCCAGGCGCCCCTTAACCATTTTTAAGTGCACAGTTCAGTGGCATTGAATACATTCCCACTTTTGTGTAACCTTCAGTACCCTCAACCTCCAGAGAATTTTCTTCATCCCGTACTGTATCTCGGTGCTCATTGTACACTAACTCCCCATTTCCCCCTCCCCCCAGCCCTGGTAACCACCCTTCTAGGTTCTGTCATTATGAACGCAGCTGTTCTCTGTACCTTATATAAGTTTACCACCTAAATTTAACAGTCGTTAATACTCGGTCATATTCGCCGGATCTTTTTTTTTTAACACATACGTTTGAAAGTATATTAAAAACATCATGACATTTCCCTAAATGTTTCCATATACATCTCTAAGAATTCAGAATATATTCCTGAATAACCTCAACACTGTGTATCACAGCTTATAAAATTTGCATTAATTCCTTAGTATCATCTAATACCAATCCATATTCAAATGTCCCTAGTCGTCCTAACGATATCTCTTACAGCCGGTTTATTCCTAGCAGCACCATATACCGTATCTGGTTGTTAAGGCTTTTAAGACGTTTTTATTCTAGAACTTCCCTCCTCACCTCTTCTCACCCTTATGATATGGGCTTGTCCCAGTAACCAGGCAGGTTGCTCTTAAACCCACCTTCTGGGTTGGGCTGATTGTTGACTTGTGGTGTTTCAAGTCCTGCCCCATCAGCTCCATTTCCCATCAGCCACCTAGGCCTTGATTAGATTCTCCTGCGGCCACGCTGCATGCCTTTGATTGCCCCAGATCAGGTGGTTCATCTTGCCTGGTGGTCCCACTTACGCTTGGAGTAGAGGTTGATCTGGGGGTAACAGGCTCCTACCTGATCCTCCCAGTGTCAAGTTACACTGTCCTTTTCTACGCTCTTACAAGCGAATGATGCACGGGGTAATATTTTGGTGCCATGTTGAATATCCACTTTCCCCCAAACCAGTGCACCCATTGATGTTCCCGGCAAAAAGATGATTTCCTAGTTTTTGTTCCTTCTACTTTTATTATCTAGAATTTGTAAGGAGTTCTCTCTCCTTGCCTGGGACTGATTCCTCTGAAACTCAGTTCCTCCTAGAAAGGTGGGATAAGGCAACATCCATAGCTTTTCATTATGAGAGGTCCCAGACCTAAGGGGCAAGGGGCGACCCTAAAACACTTCCTGCTCCAAAAGACTAGGTAGTAGAAGGTGGGCCAATTAATAAGGTTCCACCCCTCACCAGACCATCCTTAGAGCGCCCGTACCCCCCTAAATAGAGGCACCTGTTTCCCACCTTGGCAGCTAGAGACACCTGTTCCCCGCCTTGGAATTCCCGCCTAAACGTGCTTAAAAGGAGCCTGCGCACTCCTCTCGTTGTTGCCGTTTTACTGAGTGGCTGACCCCAGCATGCTGGAATCTCAATAAAACGCTCTTGCCTTTGCATACGTGTCTCGTGGTCTTTGGGGGATGATCTGAGGACCCCAACACATTACACATTTCGGAGTGAGGACTTGAAATCGTTTGGTCTTCAGAAGGCTGAAGTATGAATGTGACTGATGGTTGGGGGGTTTCTTGTCCTTTGTTTCCTGTGCTTTTCCTTGTGATCCCTCAATTCTTCAGAAATAGGCCAGAAGCAGCATGTGGGGGGCGGGGAGGTCTTCCTCAGCAGTGGAGCCCTCTCCTTGGAATTTTTCTCATTCCAGGAGAGTTCCCTGGTGAGGTGGAGGGAGGGGGAGCCGTGGAGAGAGCAGTAAGCTTCACCTCCAGATCCTGTGTTTGTTCCCTTTCTGGAATGAGCTGGGAGGGCCTTCAGAGAGGGAAGAGTGTCATTATTTCTCAAGAGTTTTTCCTCCTGGCTCCCTGCTTGTAGGAGATCGTGGATTTCACCAGCCTCTCTTTATTTTTCGCCAGCCAGTATTTATTTTTGCCCTTCTCCATATGGTTAACAATGGGCTAAATGGTTAGCAATCTGTCATTTACCTAATATTTATGGAGCGTCGCCTGTGGGTTTCATCCTTGGGCTAACTCCAGAGGAGGTGTCCCTTAAGAAACTGTTTAGTTTGGGAGGGGGAGAGCATTCACACATGGGAAGTGGAGAACAGTGATAGCCCAAATAGACGTATAAAAATAAACTCTAGTAGGTTATTTGTAATGTATTGAAATTTTATTCTGTATTAAGTACTTAGCTTTAAAATCTCTGGAAAATACATGTTACCATTCTGTATTTCAGACGAGGAAATCAGAGCTCAGAGAGTTCCCATGACTTAGCCGCGACCACAGCTCTTCAGTCCGGGAGCTCAGCTCCGTGTGTCTCAAAGCACATACTCCATTCACCACACCCTGGTGTTCTGTTACCTGTTGTTAAGAGACATAGGAATTTAGAGAAGGTAGGAGACTGACTATACTTATTATTCACAAGGAATTTGTTACTTTGAAATTTTTCATTCTTCCCCTTTACATGTCATTGTTAATAATGAACTAGCAACGTATTAAATACATATGTAGAGGTAACGAAAATCTTCATAGGGAAAAATAGGCCTGTAATCGCACCACTTTAAAGTGCTTTCAGTTTGAAAAATGTCTTTCTATCTGCTCTTTGCTTATGGGCACTGGTAGTCCTGCACACTGTTCATCACAGGGCACGTTTTTCAGGTTTTCTTGCTTCGCTTTATACATGTTATAAACACCTTTATGAAGTCTTTACATTTACAGTTTAAAATTTTTTTTAAATGTTTTTATTCATTTTTGAGAGATACAGAGACAGAATGTGAGCAGGGGAAGGGCAGAGAGGGAGGGAGATACAGAATCCGAAGCAGGCTCCAGGCTCTGAGCTGTCAACACAGAGCCCGATGTGGGGCTCGAACCCACAGACCGCGAGATCATGACTTGAGCCGAAGTTGGCCACTTAACCGACTGAGCCACCCAGGCACCCCTACATTTACAGTTTTAAAGACTAGGGAACTGTAGGGATAATATTCCATCCAGGGAATAAGAATAAAGCATAACTTACTTAACTAATATCTTTGGGTTTCATCCGGACAGTTTCTAATTTTCGTCTTCTAAAGAAGCTGAAGTGAGATTTTCTGTGCCATTTTCTTCGTACCCTCTTGTGACTTCCTTCTTAGGGAAGTTCCCAGGAGTCGCTCACCTGGTTCAGAGATCTGAATTTTTCTTGGCACTTGACACATGTACTTGATGGCTCTCCGAAAGGACCGTACACCATTCATTGCTCCCAGTGGTGGATGAGGCGGCAATTTTTTCCGAGCCTTGCCAGCATTGGGTGGTCTCTCAGCTTGTTGTGTTTTACTCTCTGCTGACTGAAAAGACATACCATGGTTCTGCAGAGCTGTTAATATACACACCTTAGATGGCCGGGCCGCTAGAGTACTTCCCCACCATTGTCCACTGTTGGGTGCTTCTTCTGTATGAGTTGTCTATTCCTAAGCTTTGCCTGTGACTTCTTGCAGTCTTTGTAATAGTTTTATGTTTTACAGGAGATATTTTACGTATATGAGTCGGGACTTGGCAGAAAATAGATGGCACGGTCAGCTGGGTAGTTTGCAGAGAGTTTAATACAGGGAATTTCTTAACGGCGTGGGCGGGGTTTGGGAACTAACAAGGATAGAGCCGCCCTCTGGTTGAGAGGGGCTCAGTCAGTTGAGCGTCCAACTTCGACTCAGGTCATGATCTCAACAGTTTGTGAGTTCAAGCCCTGCATTGGACTCACTGCTCTCAGCACGAGTCTGCTTTGGATCCTCTGGCCCTCTTCTCTCTGTCCCTCCAAGACTCATGCTCTCTGTCTGTCTCTCTCTCTCTCAAAAATATAAACGTTAAAAAAAAAAAAGCAAAGGAGCAGGTAGCAAGATCTGCTAAGGGACGGTATATGGGGAGCTCCCTGACAGGAGCAGTGGCTTTGAGGGACAGACCTGGCCAGCCCAAGATGACTCTTCAGGGAGGAGCCAGGAGAAGAAATACTTCCCATCCTCCACTCTGTCCTTCCTCTCACTTGCTGGGGCCCTGGGGTCGGATCACTGGCTCCCTTATAACTGTGTTTCCCAATTGTGAAGTGGTTTTAAGAGATATGGTAAAACCTTGGATCGTGAGTAACTTGTTCCAAGAGTGTTCTGTAAGATGAGCAAACATTCTTAATAAATTTTAACTTGATAAACGAGCCATTTCATGCAATACAGAGCAGTATGGGATGCTGAACATCACATGATCACAACTGAGTCAACGGTTCTTCTCTCTCTCTCTCTCTTTTCTGCAGGATCGCAGGTGGTCATTCCCATGCTCAGATGCTTGGTGTCAGGCTGTGATGCTTGGCAGAAATCAGTGATTTTTCACAACGTTGAAAGGTGCCCGTGCCTGGCACTAGTGTATGTTTTGTCACTTCAGAGCATCTATGGACAGTTCTTTGCTTTTCCGTAGAAGAATAAGCTTAGGGATGCTTTGCTTCATTCTAGGTCAGAGTGCAGGTATAGACCCTATCCTCTGCTGTCTTATTGCCAGTTACATTAAATACAGTACATGACAAGAGTTGACTAATGTCGGACTGTAGTCAACATCCGTGCGAGCATATTCAGTGGCCCCCATGCAGAAAAAGACTCCACTGAGCAGAGAGAGAGCAGTGATTTTGTGAGTGATAATGAAAGCCATCCTACACAATAGCTCTCCTCTCTCTTGTCTCCCTCACACCGGCCACGAAAGTTTTCAAAGGTAAGTGCAGATTAGTTTGTTTATTTTTCTTTATATGTTGTATTTTCTTTATTATTTTGTATTACAGTATTGTCCTCATTTTTATATGAATATTTTTGGGTTGTAGAATGAATCATCTGAGTTTCCATTATTTCTTATGGGGAAATTTGCTTTGATATACAAGTGCTTTGGATTACAAGCATGTTTCCAGAATGAATTATGCTTGCAAATCAAGATTTTACTGTATGCAGATAAAGGTTTCTTAAAGTTTAAAAGTCATGTATTAAAATATACACACATTAAATGTTTTTATGTTATTTATGTAATAACTTATTGGTAAAAATCCATTATTTTACAGAGTATTTATTTTATTAAAGGCTAAATTATATATTTAAGTTTAAAAATGGACTCGATTTGGTCGAGTATGTAGGATAAAGGAGTACAGGTGGTGTGCGTGCAAGGCAAAGGTGTCAGAAGTTTGGAGAAACCTGCTTGCCTACAGGGGCTCCCCACAGCATCTGATCCTTTGATCTCTGATCTCTCTGTCTGTCACACACTCACTCACACACACACACACACACACACACACACATTTGTCTTAAATAACTGTCCTGGGAGATCAAGCGTTCTTGATCACCAGTGGTCCCTTGTCCTTGATGTCCCAAGGTTACAGAGGGGATGCAGAAATACAACAGAATTTTGCTGAGGCCCCATCCCAGATTCCCTCTCACCTAACTAATAGGAGAGCCGGAAGGGGGCCCTGCGTCTGCTTGGGCTCATCGAGTAATGGAGCACGTGCTGGTGGGCAGCCCCTGTGTCCCCATGCCCGGAAGCCGAACCCTGGGCTGAAGTGTGCTCCCAGAGCAGGGCCAGGGGGAAGGAAGAACAGGGAGCCAGGAGCCTGGGCTCACATTCTGGGCTGGGGGAAGGACATTAAGCACCACCTCCTTTCTGTGGCTCCCACCTTCCTGGGGCATGGAGGGGCCTCCTAAAGAGACTCATTAGCTAGACTCCTTCCCCTTCCCACCTGGACAAGTGATGAAAAGCCTGCCTCCCCCAGCCCTTCCCCTGCCCCTTAGAAGGGGTATACTTGTGGCAGCCATTCGGTAGAACAGGCCATTTAGTGTTATCTCATCCTCTCCTCTGGGAGCGTCTGCTGTACTCAGAGGAGGCCCCAGGCATGTCCCTCTGTGCCTAGCATCTACAGGAGAAACCAGAAGACGTTAGGCAAAAGTTAGATTACATTATGATTTATCATGTATCTTACTTTGCACTCAGAGAAGTGGTTTGCTAAAATCTCTTTGAAAAGTGACATTTTCTTTCAGAAAAGTTTGAACAGTGATTGCAGGTTTGAAGTTTTGCAAACTTGAACTCTGGGAAAGTGTTCCCTGTCCTCTGCCCTGCAGGATGAAAGACCAGGCACCCCTGCTGGCCTGGGGTGGACCCAGCTTATGCCTGTTTGACCCTTTTTTATTTTTATTTTTAAAAGCATCCAGTTGTTCTGGACAATAAATTTAGGGCCCCCTGAACCACAGGTACATATAACAGTCTCTAGAAAGAACGTATGATTAGGGGTCTGGAAGAGCTTTCTAAAAGTCTCTTAGTTCCTTCTCCTGCTGGAAGGCAATAAGCAGAGCTCCCCCTCTTTCCCCCTCCCCTCCAGGAGGATGCCCTTGCCTCCGTCACAGGTCCTGTGTCCTGCCATGCACACGTGTTTCAGTAGGAAGGTCTTCCTCCCCTTCCTCCCCTTCTCTGTGCTCAGAATTACCTGATAAGAGATCAGAAAATCCAGGATTCTTAAGGGAATGGCCTTTTGTTCGGACTGGGAGAAAGCCTCTGGGCTTGAAGACAAGCCCAGCAGGTAACTTGTTCCCTTGGTTTCCTTGTGAAAAAAGGAATGAGATTCTGGAGAACCCACAGAGAGGAGGCCCACAGAAGTGACAGAGCTGAGTGGTGATCACCCAGGGCCCAGATGGCGCTTAACCACCTGAGCTTGACTGGCACCTCACACACCACAAGGCCCGTGGGCTCATGCGGTGCCTGGACCCTGCCCGGACTGTTTGAGCCATCTCAGTCTAACTCTTCTCTTCTTTCTGCCCCCATCCCCACCCTGTTGGTCAGCTGCTTCCTACTGAGCAGACAAGGGACCAGAATGGACATGTCCCTGGGTTGAGGGTTTACTTCTGTTTTGTTATTTGGAGTACGATGTGCTTAATTTCACCGAATTATGGGACATTTGTTGTGTTCTTGCCGTGTGGCAGGCAGGTGTCCATGCTAGGTGCTGGAGGTACCACTGCCCTGCATCCTAACCTGCCCCAAGAGTGCAGTGGGTTTGTGGCATGGTGCTCTGAACTGAGGGCACAGAGAAAGGAGCTGTCGTTCTGTCTCGACTGTGGGGTCTTATGGGGGAGGCTTCAGAAAGGAAGAGCGTTTGAGCACAGTCTTAGAGGGTGGGAAGGGCCTCTACATGGCGGATAAGTCGGGAAGGACTTTCCAGGTCAAGGAGGGTCCTTGAACAAATGTGAGAGGTGTTTGAGGAATGGACAGAATTGGGTGGGATAGAGAGCTGGCAGACTTTGTGGAGTCAGTGTGGAGAGGTGGGCAACGAGAGCCTTCTAGAGTCTCACAGATCAGCTGTGTGGCTGTGGGCAAGTGAGTTGACTTCCCTCAGCCATAATTTCTTCATCTGGAGAGTGGGAATGATATGACCTACTTCATAGGCTTGTTGTGAGAATCGAAGGGTATATTGAATATAAACCACCCAGCACGGAGTCTGGCACGTCAGTGCTCACATAATGTAAAGTATCGGCCCTGTTCTACTACTAATGAAAGTGTATTGTTCTTTTCTGAAACATATGGCATGAATCGCTGGAGTGAGTCAGCAGTGCTGCACTCCCAAAGCAGGTCTGAACCTGTGATCTCATTCAGGAGGAAACTGCCTAGAACAGGATACTGAGAGAAGATAACTCACACGGCCGCCTCGCTCAGGACTCTGCTGCCATCTTTCTCTGACCGTTGCATTGGGCCAGCAGTGTGGCTCTTGACATCATCCAATGCATTTAAGTACTTTTTATTTCACAGATATTACTGCGAACCTGCTATGTGTCAGGTCTTGGATCCAAAGTCTTAGTAAGAGTCAGTGGCTAATGGTGACGGGGAGGTAGAGAGTGGGGAGAAAAAAAGTCACTTCTTTCCAAAACTAACTTTATAAATTCAGGTAAGTATTTGGAGGCCGTAATTCAACTGCTTTTGTTACCCCGTATCTGGAAACTTTGTAAGGTAGGGGGCGATTTCTGTCTTTATATCTCTTTCATTGGAGTGTGAGTGACTCAAGAGTAGCCACTGTGGGGCCCATGTCACCTTTATCCATTTGGCCACTCAACAGATTGTTATTGAGCACCTACTATGTGCCTACCACTATTCTCTGCACTAGCTGTTTAAGCGGTCTTTGAGATCTGAAGAGCTCTTTTCTGATTATCATGATTATCTTCAAGTGGTCTTTGTTGCGTTAGTATTTTTCTGCTCACACAGACTTGGAAAGACAAAAGCAGAAAACTCATGGACCTGTATTGTTCTCGCTGAAATCAAATGTTTCTTAGGGCAGTGACGGGAAGGGAGAGGGCTGGGCGACGTCCCCCCACTACCCCACGATGTTCCCTAAAGGACAGCCTCTTGGACTCTCCCATTCAGTGCATCAGCGCAGGTGATGGGGCGGGGGTAGGGGGTTTCAATCCGTTTATGAAATGAGTAACTGCTTACTCCCCTTGCTGCCACTCCTACCCTTTAAAATGAGTCTCTGCACAACGAAGCTTATCCCCTTATATGTATTAGAAGAAATGGCTGCCTCAGACAGGTTAAAGAGACTAAAGAATAATAAAACTAATTGAATAGTAGCAGTCACCATCATTTTTGAGTACTTATAATGATCCAGGCAAAGTCTTGCTTTGAATACATTATCTCATTTAATCCTAGCTATCATTATGTCAAGTTCATACTATTCTCCATTTCCCGGACAAGGAAAATTGAAACCAAGAGGACCGGTGAGAGCAGTCCATGGTCACACAGCTGATAAATAGAAGAGCTAGGAGTTGACTCCTTTCTCTCAGGCTTCAGGCGCCTTCACCATATACTGGTGGAGAGCTTGAGTGGCTTTCCCCCTTGACTTCCATCCACCTCTTCCTCTTCCTCTTCCTCTTCCCCTCCCCCCCCCACCTTCTCTCTTTCCTTCCCTTCCCCTCAGCTTCCTCCCTGTCTTTCTTAACGATTCTTCAATTAACCAAGCCAGACTTAGAAAACCCTAATGAGCTAGCACTGGGGCCATTTCTAGCAAGGAACTCCACCTTGGAGCTGCAATGGTTAACTCTGGCCTGGTCCTTCAGAGATGAATGACTTGGCCTTGGGAGGCGGCTATTAGTCCTCCTTTCTAATTAACAATCACCACCACTGGCTTTCATCCCCTTGCTAACTAGAAGAGTGTGTGTATGTGTGTTTGTGTGCACAGCTCTTTATCTCCATTTCCTGTTTCATATTTAATTCGACATTTTTTCCAGTTTGTGGATGTGGAACACGTGTAAGGTTGGGACATGGTCTGTTAGTAATCATTCCTGCATTTGGGGGCTGGCTTGCTCCCATTGAGCCCAACCAAAGACTCGTGGATGCTAATCTTCTTGCCTCACATAAGTTACTTTGTCCTGATCACCTTGATTTCTGAAGGAACTGCCTTTAGGGCAGTGGTTTTGCCTCTCACGCTGCCTTCTGGCACATCTGGGATGGTTTTTGTGGAGCAGGGAGAGAGCAGGTAGCATGGACTACTGATTTGATAAAGACTGAAGGCTCTGAGAAAGACCACCTCCCCATCGTGGTTGTGTTTGGGTTGCGCTGAAACACAGCTTCAGACCTTTGTTCTTTGTCAAGACTGAATGAGAGTCATGGTGGATTGTTCACTTTCTGTCATTTCTCTGCGGGTTCGGGGACCAATCCAGTCTGGACCAAACCAGCCCTCTTAGGCGGGCCTGCCTCTGCTCTGCAGCACAGGTTTATAGACGTGCCTCATGGAGTGTGGGGATCCGAGCTGCTGGAGGGGATGGGGGTGGTGGGGACTGGGGAAGCTCTGCCTCTGCATTGGTTCCTCCTGAGCGTAGCAATGGGTCTCTGAGGCAGACGGAAATCTTTTTGGGCCCCCAGGAAATCCCAGGGATCCCTCCCTATCTCGTAGCTGGAAGCTGGGATTCAGAGCTGCTGTCTAGGGACCTGCCTGAATGCCCTGGTCGCCCGGGTGGTAACATCTCTCATCATGCTAACCTGAGCTTTGGCACTCTCCTGGTCATTTCTGAAACACTGAGGGCTTTTTGTTGTTGTTAGTGGCCTCTGATTGCTAAGGATTATCTCAGGTATAGAGTGGAATCAAAGTGGTGTAGAAAGGGAGCTACTAGGATGCTTACCAGTCTGCCTGATCTGGGAAAGACAGAATCTGATCCTTGGAGCCTTAGAATATGCTTGGATGGTGGGGTTGGGGAGTCTTGGGACCCTCGAAGCTGCATAATTGTCTGTGGTTTGCACACATGCATTTTTCTAGGGAGAGGGTCCAAGGTCTTCTTGAGGTTCCAAGGCTTCTGGATCTCTCCAAAAAGTTAATCACTGGTCTAATCCCTTCCTCAATTCACCAAAGAGTGCTGTAGAAAAAGTTCCAGTGGAATATGGTGGGGAGTAAGGTTCAGAGGGCGCAGAGGGGCTTTGCTAAAAACACTTTGAGATCTCATGCTTGAAGGTAACTTTTGATGATAGGTACTCTTAGAAGAGTAGATGAGGTAGAAATAAAATAGTTTGGGGAATAGCTAGGGTGGATCAGTCAGTTGAGTGTCCGACTCTTGATTTTGGCTCAGGTTATGATCTCATGGTTCGTGGGTTCAAGCCCCATGTTGGGCTATGTGGAGCCTGCTTGGAATTCTCTCTCACCTTCTCTCTCTGTACCTCCCCACAACTCCTCCCAAAGTAAATAAATAAAAAGAAAGAAAGAATAGTTTGTATTTCTTTGTAGACAGAAGCAATCCATTTTTATTATTCACTCTTTACTTTGAGGATGTACAGTGAGTAGTCTTAAGTATGAAGAATTATAACCAGCCCAGACTCCCTGACTTTGAATAATCCATTATAAAAGTACAGTTCCTTTTATCATAATGTTCTTATCTTCTGTTTGTTTCTGAGCTGAACAGAAATGCCCCAAGCTAAACCCCAGCTGTAGAGTTTCTAGACCAAAGGCTACTGTTTTCTTCCTGTAGGAACCCTGGGGTGTTTGGGGGTTAAAAGGCCTGGCCCAGCCATGTGTGTTTAAAAAACAAGGCTGATTCCGCAGCCGGCGGCTCCAGCCTGACTCCATCCTGCTGTTAATGGAGGACAGAGGACCACTTATAGCTTCCTCTTCACCCCATAACAAATAACACGGTGCTCCCCCAGGCCTTCCTGCACCCCACCCCCACTGCCCTCACAGTGGCGGCAGCAGCAGGCTTGTTCCCAGCCTGGTTTCTCTGCGGGCCCTGTGCTCAGCCCCTACCAGGTGTCTGAGGCCCAGCTCCTGTCTGCAGCAAGACCCTAGCTAGCCACATTAATAAAGTGGCAGGCAGATCACCTTGCCTCTCTGTCTTCTCGGCCTCTCCAGAGCCTCCAGGGCACGGTGGAGGCATTTGTCCTGCAAACAAAACTTGGCCCACTTTTGAGCACAATCTCTTGAGGGGCTTCCTCTGGGAAGGCCTCCTTGACTGCTCTAGCCCAGTTGGTTGCATCTTCGTTACATTCATTTAACATATATTTGTCATGTGCCCTTTATCACAATCTGTACATACATGATTAAGCATATAATAATAAATAATAATAAGTAATTAGCATTTACAGAAATCACTATGCATTCAGCTTGGCAGTAAGCATCTTAAATGAAATGTTTTACTGATTGAGCACAAGGGTCTTGGGAAGTTGGCATCATTGGTATCCCATTTTATAGACCTCAGTATTGAGGCATTTCTTGATTTCCTTTTCTTAGTTTTTATCACTCTCTGTGGTCACATTATGTATTTATTTAGTAACTTATTTTATATCTGGCCCCCTTATTATATCGTAAGCTCCATGTGGGCAGGGATTTCCCTTCTGAAGTGCTGGAGACCTGGACTGAGCAGTACCTCGCACCCAGGAGGTACCCAATAGTTGCTTGTTCGAAGGTCGAATGAGACACGGGAGGCTGTCCCTTGTCCATGGCGTCACAGCTGGTCAGTATTGAAGCTGGGATTTGAACCCGGGTCCATGAGTCCTTAAATGTGTGAGTTCTTTTCCTCAGTGAGACCTTCAACTCCTTGGGGCAGAGCCCAGTCTTACCTGAAAAGGTACACAGGCTTTAGAGTGGGACCCACCTAGGTCCAAACACTGGCTCTGCCTTTCACCCGAGGGACACTTGGAAAGCTGCCTGTCATTTCCGTCCCTGTGTGTCCGTATTTCTGAAATAGGAAAAATAATGCTCACCTGCCTGGGTTGTTTGGAAGTTTAGAGATAATATACTACATGGGTTCCCTGGTTTATCATAGGTGCCAAGTGAAATGACAGCATGACCCTGGGCTCCTCCTAAATTCTCAGGATGCCAATGGACTGGGTTGAAAAAGCCTAAAAGTACATTTTTCATCTTTTATTAGGTTATAAAATGAATACATGAATACATACTCATTCCAAAAAAAGACATTAATGCAGAAATCAAAAAGTAGAAGTTTTACATCCTCCTTTGCCCTCAAACTCATGGTTCTCCCCAAAAGTAACTACTGTTGATGGTTTGGTGTATATGCATTTACCTAAATAATACATGTTTTATATAAAATTATACTAGGCATATTATTGTGAAATTTGCTTTTTTTTTTTCGATTAAGCTACCTTTGGGGGCTTTTCCCTGTTAACATTCAGAATTATTTCAGTTTTCAAAAGACAAAACAAAACAAAAAAAGAATTCTTTCAGTTTTCTTCTTGATAGCTGTACAGCATTCCTGGAGTGATAGGACTATAACTTTTGTGACCATTCTTCTGTCGATCGTCTTTGAAGTTGTTTCTAATTTTTCTTTATTTCATACAAATGGCAGTGAATATTATTTCTCTTATTTATTGCTGAGCAACAAAGCCCTTAAAACTTAGTGGCTTAAAACAACAATTTATTATTTCTCATGTTTTCCTGGATTGATTGAGTGGTTCTTCTGCCTTGTGTAGCATTGGCAAAGCTTGAGGGTCTGGCAGTTGAGTGGCTGGCCATTGGTGCTGGATGGCTGTCACCAAGAACATCCTCTGACTGGTCTGTCCACATGGCTTGGGTTTCTCACAGCATGGGGCTAGGTTCCAGAATGTCACTTCTGCCATATTCTGTTGATCAAATCCAGTCACAGGGCAAGTGCAGATTCAAGGTGGCGAGAGACCAGCTCCACCTTTTGAGGCGGGAGCAGCCTGTGTGCCTCTACAGGGCGGGTAGGAATTGCTGGAGGCTGTTTTTGAGACAGGCTACCACAAGTGTGTGTGTGCGTGTGTGTGTGTCCTTGTTCTTCATACAGCTTTGTAAACAGGTGGAAGTGTTTTTGTGGGTTAATTCCTAGAAGGAGTATGCACACTTCTGTTCTGGGTGGCTACTGCAAAATTGCCTTCATTTTTCAAAGTTCCTCTCCTCAGCGAAGAACAAGAGTGCTCATTCCTCCATATGCTCACTGGTGTTGGTTATCATCGGCTGTTTTCATCTTCGTCAATGTGATGGGTAAAAAAATCATATCTTGTTTTTACTGTGAGTGGTGCAGAGAGCATCTTTTAGTTTTTGTTCTCCTTTATACTTGAAGTTCAGTTTGGGACTGCACTTCCAGCACCATCAAAGAAACACGGTGATGGTTGGGAGATCAGGAGGGGACAAACACCATACATGAGGACTCTGATTCAGGGCCTCATTCAGCAGCTCTGCTGCTTGCCACCTGCCTTTGGGAGAAAGGCTTTCACAGCACTGGTGAGCAAATCATTAACCCTGTCTGATCTTCAGGCTCATGACTTACGTAGTTGGGTGTTCAGAGGGCTCTGTAATTCCCAGTAAGAGGATGTTCTGCACTTCAGTGGAATTAGGAGACCAGCTCTGAACTCCGAGCCCGTCTGCTGGGCTGGAAAAGCCCATGCAGGAATGAGGAGGGAGTGGGCTGTGGGTAGTGAGGTCAGGGAGTAAAACCTCTGTTAAAACGTCCACCTGTTAACATGCTTTTCAGGCTTTTCCCTCTTGTATTCCCACTTTCTCGTAAAAGGAAGATAGAAGGATATAGGAAATGACACCTTTAATGGAAGAGTACAGGGTTTAATTCAAAGACACTCACTGGTCAAGCTCTGGTCTTCTGGACTTTGCTCGCGAGCATGGCACACAGAACTGTTTTGGTTATAAGAGGCAGAAAAGCCAACCCACACTGTGGCTTAAGCAGGAATAAAAAAGTTATTTATTGGGTCATTTACTAAGATATCTGGGGGTGGAGGTAGGTTGGGTTCAGGCTCAAAGGTGACACTTTTCAACTCTAGACCTTTCAGATGTCATTCCATACCTTATGCTCCTTGTGAGGCAAGACAGTAGTGGCCTGTGGCCCCTTATCCTTTCAGGTCTAAGTCCATCTGGACAGAATGCCTGCCTCTGGCTCTGCATTCACAGCAGAGCCCCTGTGGCCCACTGGTGCTGGCTCCCCATGGCCATTTTCCCACCTCTGATGTAAGCCCCATGGCCCGGGGAATCTGGCACAGTGACTGGCTCAAGCCGTGACATGGGTTCTACCCGGAGGCCAATGTTTCGGTACCTCGTCTTGAGCCTGGGGGAGGGGAAGACCCCAAATAAGGCCTGGGAGCTGTTTCCTGAAGGCAGAGGAAAGGACATTGGGGATGTCAAGGACAAAAGTCATTGTCCCTGGCTTCTCCATGGTGCACATAAATAGCATGGTCATTCATTTAGGAAATAAAAACTACAGTGTGTGGAAATTCAGCCTATCCTCAGGTAAGGCTAATTCACCTCTTCCCAGGACCAGCCGTAGCAAACAAAAGAGAAAGTCCAAGAACAATGACAAATGATTCCAAAGCCTGGCTTTAGTCACGGGTTATGTGGTCCGCTTATCTCCCTTCACGGAGTAGGGAGGAAGAAGCCAGATGTGACCCCATCTCCGGCCTTCTTGCCCTAAGGGAAGGTGTCTGAGTGGTGACAAGGCCGAGAAGGGAGGGAGCGCCGGAGCTAGTGGGGAGTGAGTGCTTCCTTTCTTCCTTTCACAATCCAGTTACAGAAGTGGTCTTCGTAAGGTCGATTATCTGTATTGCAAGTTGTATCTGTGTGGGTTTCGGTGAAGGGTGCGTATTTTCTTCAACCCCAAACCTAGAGTTTGGAGAAGTAAAACGTCCTTCTTTGCCCGGCTTGGCGAACAGCCCTGGGATGTGCTAACAGGCTCGATGAGATCATTAGCCTCCTATTAATCCTTTCATGGTTTAGTTTTCTGCTTTTGTTTTTTAGAGAAAACTCAGGTGAAATATTTGCCGTAGAGAAGAGGGATGCTGCTCCCTCCCCCGGCTTCTCCTGCTTCAGAACTGTTGCTTCTTTAATGGGCAGTAGCTGCACATAGTGTGAAACCTGAAAGGCACAAGCTGCTGTGTGGGAAAGTCTGTCGTGCCTGGAACGTCTGTCCTTGGCCTCACTCAGCACCCCGGAGGCAGTCCCCCTTACCAGTTGCCAGTGCATTCTTCCTGAGAGAGTCCATTCACCATCTTTCTCTCTCTCTCTCTCTCTCTCTCTCTCTGTCTCTCTTTCTGTCTCTGTCTCTCTCTCTCTCTCTCTGTCTCTCTCTTTCAAGTAGGCTCCATGGCCATCATGGGGCTTGAACTCATGATCCTGAGATCCAAGAGTCAAATGCTCTACCAACTGAGCCAGCCAGGTGCTCCCATCATCTCTCTCTCTTTTTTTTAATTGAAAATGTACCATATACATATTACTGAATGACAACTTATTCATTGTTTTGTTTTGTTTTTTTTAAACAAAGGAATTAGAATTTTCCACTCCAGTAACCTCGAAGCCCCCACGTGCAGGCCACAGGGTTAAAGCAACAAATCTGGCCTCACCTCCCGTCAGCGAACCTGTTGACTACCAGTGAATGCTCACTGGTTCTGGTGGTTTGCACTTCCTTAGGGCTCCTTCATTCACAGAGGCTGCACGTTGAATGGCTTCCTAGCTCGTTTGACCAAAAATGGCTTCACAGCAGTATTTGACCAGCTTCCCTTTACGTTACTGGCCATCTAGGCTGCAAATGCCCCCATAGTTTCTTTTTCTTTTCTTTTTTTTTTTTTTTAAATTTATGACCTCTTTTATTTATGTTAATTTGAGAATATATTTTATTTAACCCAATATATCCAATATATTTTAATTTCAGTATTGTGAATATAAATTTTTTCCCATAGTTTCTAAAAATAAAGCCGCTACTCAGTGTTGAAGACCTGTCATCACTGATGCTTATACCAAAGGTGAAGACATTTCTGAAAGAAGTGGCCTGAAACATTGCAAACAAGAGCAAGTCTCCACTGGGGGTGCGTTAATGTAACCCCTACTATATACCAGGCCTCGTGTTGGGCCCTGAGGATAAAGATGAATAATGCACAGTTCGCTTCCTGGTATAGCTCAGTGCAGTCTCCAGGGAATGGGCAGTGGTGCTGTTGGAACATAATTATTCAGTGTGCCTTAAGTGGGTCTGAGTCCCATGGAGATGACTATGAATTAATGACATTCGTTTTAGACATACAAGTTCTATTTTATGTTTTTTTTTTTTTTTTAAAGAAAAACCAATCACCCTGTAGTCTCTTACCTTACAATGCCTCAGAGAGATGTGGAAATAATAATAGTATAATCCTTTCTGACCGATGCACAGAAATGGTAACTGTGGTGTACAGGGGTCAGGCCCTGTCCCAGGTGCTTGTGAGCTTCCCTTCACTGATGACTCGAAAGGGCCCTGTGAGGTAGAGCTGTCATGCTCATTTTACAGGTGAGCATTTGGCCTCAGACAGAGGAGCTCAGTAGCTTGGGGTCCCAGAGTTGGGCCCAGCCTTCATACCTGGGCCCTTCTGCTGCCTCTGCCAAACCACTGCCCACCTGGCACTGTGAAGTCACTCACCCATCCTGTGGCCTTTGTTACAAGATAAAAGTATTTTTAAAGTGAGCAAGTGACTATTTCTAGAAGAAAATCTTGATTCTTAGTAGGCAGATTCTTGCTCCTGACCTGATCTGGGTTAGCTAGTTATGTTCCATCAAGAGGTAGCATCATTAATAAAAAAAAATTTTTTTTAAAGCGCCTCCGTTAGTTGATAGTGGGACCATGAACTGTGTTCCCACTTCTCTCAGACATGTGGAGAAAGCATAGCATCTTCATTGGAGGGTATAACTCTACCCCTATGGATGAGTGGCCGGAAAAAAAGTCATTGCAGTCCAGTGCAGCTTATCAACAGAGGCTGATCTTTTCAGCAGTCTCTTGAGGCTTCATTTGGTCTCTTCTCTCTGGTTTTGAGAGGGTGTTGGGCAGAGGAGCGTGGGAGAATTCACAGTCTGGAAGAAGGGTCCCGCTGTCCTTGCACTGGTGTCTGGTGTGTAAGTGAGCCGGTGTCTCAGAGGAATGTTGGTTGAGTCCTGTGTCCAGGCCATCCTAGTGACTGCTGTGCATCTGAGTCCATTCCTACTCAGCTCGGATGGCGTCTGGCGGGACATCCCTGCTGACTCGTTTCCTCTCCATGGGTCCTCTTGTGTCTCTGTCTGGTCTTCCCTCTGGCCCCGGGGCAGGAGGTGCATCTGCGACCTGTGGCTGTTGATAGCACTGAGGATCCTCTCCTCCCGGCCGTACCGCTTGGCCTGTTGTTCTCCTCAGTCTTGTGCTGTGTTGGGACCCTTCTGGAGGCCGCATCAGAAGTGCAGCAAGAATGTCCTCTGCTCACGCTCTTCTCCTCTGATTTAGCCCCTACCACCTTTCTGAGAGAAGCTTGGGAACTTACATGCTTCCCTGTCTCCCTCTCAGTTCTGCTCGTTGTCCTTTCCCCACGCTCCTTTGGCTAAGAAGTAGTAGGCTTCTCTTCCTCTACATTCTACTTGTTTTCCCAACTCCAGCCTCATAGCTAAATCTTAATGGCCAGCAGCAGTCACAGATGCCTCAGGACACCAATAATTTTCTCCAGAAAAATGGTCCTTTCTAACTTCAGTCCTTCCCTTTCATGCCCTTAAAGTGGATGTTTGCCAAGGGTTGGGAAATCACTTTTGACAACTTCCTTTTCAAATCTCACATTGGTGGGTCAGTGCCCTACTTTGGCATGTAGCATGCTTGGCATCAGTGGCTCTGTTCTCAGCCACTGGACCTATAGAAAAACCACGATGGAATAGTCGTCTTTAACCTCTGGTGTCTTGAGCATTGCAGTATACCAAAAGTTCACATTTATGTACTCGATTCTGAGCATCTCAACAACCTTGTAGCATGAACAGGGAACCTGGAGCTTTGAGACCTTAAGTTATTGAATAAGTCAAAGTGAGCTGGGCTAATAAAAGAAGGTCATGGTCAATATTACTGAATTTGAGGTAATAAAATTTTTCTCATTTTAGATTTTTTTCTCTTCCACAGATATTACCATATGTTTATTGATGCCGTGTGGTCTATCATGTTCTGTTTTCAATTTATATAGATTGGCTTATGTTGATTTTAAAGATGTTTTTAGTTGCTTAATTTTCAAGTATTTATGTCTTCATTTTTTTATGAGATTCAGAGGCCACATTCATTAAGACAGCCCTATTTTTCGGGACCACAATGTTCCTGCTTCATGGATGGAACTAAATAGGTCAGGATTTTATGGTGACCTGAATTCCATCCTCCCTGGACAGGTCTGTCAGAAGTACCCTTTCCTGAAATACATCCTTCGAGCAGATTTTACTAAAGAAAGAACAATGGCAGGAGGTATGTATTCCATGGTCAAATAGGTTTGGGAAACAGTTTAAACAGAGCTCACTAGATTTCTTAACTCCTGGGCTTTTCACACCTTCCACAGTGCACACCATTGTATCAATCCCAAGATGGGACTATTGTAGACAGTATTGTCCAAAGTTATGTGTCAGTGAGCATTTCATGGAACTGATGTTGCATGGAACCCTCTCAGGATGGTGCTGATCTAGACTGAACCATGTAGAGGCAAACAAGGAACTCCTGTTATCTTAGTATTTCCCTGTGAGTGAAATCTTTGGTACCTGAGTCAAAACGAGAGCCCGCAGGGTAGAGCAAGTTCTGTGGTGGGCAGGGAGCCTGGGTAGTAGTGTTTTATTTTTCTGCTCCAACAAGCCCTCTCTCACAAGTGAACCAGTGCAAACTTCCTTCTGCCTCTGATGGAATAAGTCGCTCCCAGGGAAGGTAGTTGAGTTGTGCTTCTTGGCTCAGATGTGAGAGAGGGTCTGTGCAGCCACAGGAAGTAAATATCCTTCAACACCGCCCCACCCACCCACCCTACATGAAATACTTTCACTCTCCTCTGACCCAAGCAGTGCTCCAAAAGAAAAAAGTAGGGGAAGATGAACAGCATGGTCAAGAATTTGCATGACATTTCCTCTTTTGCCCTAGCACCATGTTGCTCTAGACTGCAAATATGATTCTAGCCATGTAAGATTTGAATGACAACTGGAATTAGTTGTAACAGATTTCATCTCTGTTTCCTTGTCATGTAGCCCGCTTAGCCAGGGTCCTGGAGATGGTAGGACTAACTAGAGCAGATGGATATTAGCAAAATTAGCAAATTGGATTGACTCTCCAAAGCTGTGGGCTAATGACAATTGGGTGGTTCTGTGAACGCTTAAGGGCTTCAGGAGGGAACTATCTCATCTCCTAGTGACATTGGAAGTGTAGATTGGGTTGGCTTTTTCAGAGAATAAAGGCAGGCTGTGTGGGGGTGGGGAGTGTCAGATTGAGAGGACTCTGAAAGAATCTATAGATGAGAGCAAAATTTCACCCACCTGGGAAAGACCTCTTGGGCTATATACCACCCTCTAACAGATTTATATGTCTGAGGTATGAAGCTAGCTCTTGGAGAAGCAATGCTATAAAAACAAAGCCACAGAGGGTATAAATTTGCCGACCACACAAGTTATAAATCAGTGGTGAGGGGATCCAAGGTCTTTTAAAGGCCCACTCCCTGCAGAATCAGAGGACAGCCTGGCTCACAGGGTGTCTGTCAGGCCTGTCACGTTCAGTGCAAAATAACCAAAGATTTTCCTCTTCACTCACTCTTCCCCCACAGCCTCTGTTCTAGTAACTGAGATACTGCTGATTGGAGCCTGTGGTGGGTGGGGATTTTTCCATTCCTGAAGGCCACCAGCGCTTCTCAGAGCTCCTGCCACATGACCTGGCTGTCTTGAATCATTTTCTTATGGTTTCATATCTTAGTTCTTTCTGGAGATTGTTGGCTTGAAGATATGGGTTGTGTCTTACCTGTTTTTGTGTATTTTACAGCAGCTACTCGGTCCTTCCTATTGGATAGATTAATAGGCGATAGTTTTGGGGTGTGTCTGACCTGCCCATTGACCCCCTAGTCCCTAAGAAGTGACCCCTTTCCCATCAAGAATGGGCCCAGGAGCCAAATTTGTACTCTGGACTGCTGCTCCCCTGGCCATAAGAGGTAGACTGCTGACCCACATGAACCACTCAGATTCTCTCCCTGGGAATTTGGGACTGGGAACCAGACACGAGTTGGTTTCCACTAGTCTTTTGAGTGGAACGTGGGAAACCAGGAGCCCCAGGTCATCAGTGTCCTCTGCTGCATGCATGGGGAACAGAGGAAGGCGGTTCGCCAGGAGAGGAGAGCGGAACACATGCGCACAGAATAGCACGGACAAGTGACCATGCGGCTAGAGAGAGGCAGGGTGCCTGCGCTGGTTCCGAAAGACGAAGGGTGCCTGTGCTGGTTCCGAGTGGCTGATGTTGGTTCATGAAGTTTAAGGAAGGAAGCTGTTTCCATAACATAAAAGTCCAAGTGAGGCAGCAAGTGCTGATGGAGAAGCTGTAGAAGATCTAGCTAAGATAATTCATGAAGGAGGTTACACTAAACAACAGGGTTCACTGTAGACCAAACAGCCCTCTGTTGGAAGAAGATGCCGTCTACAACTTTCGCAGCTAGAGAGAAGTCTATGCCTGGCTTCAAAGCTCCAAAGCACAGGCTGACTCCCTTGATAGGGGCTAATGCAGTTGGTGACTTTAACGTGAAACCAGTGCTTATTGACTATTCCAAAAATCCTAGGGCCCTTAAGAATGATGCTAAGTATACTCTGCCTGTGCTGTATAAATGGACGAACAAAGCCCGGATGACAGCACATCTGTTTACAACATGGTTTACTGAATATTTTAAGCTTACTGTTGACACCTACTTCTCAGAAAAAATTCCTTTCAAAGTATTATTGCTCATTGACAATACATCTGGTCACCCAAGAGCTCTGATGGAAACATGCAGTGAGATTAATGTTGTTTTCATGCCTGCTAACATAACATCCGTTCTGCGGCCCATGGATCAAGGAGTCACTTTGACTTTCAGGTCTCATAATTGAAGAAATACATTTCATAAGGCAATAGCTACATTGATAATGATTCCTCTGGTGGGTCTGGGCGAAGCAAGTGGAAAACCTTCTGGAAAGAAGTCACCATTCTAGATTGCCATGTAGAACATTTGTGATTCATGGGAACAGGTCAAAATATCATTCACAGGATTTCAGAAGTTGATTCCAGTCCTTGTGGATGACTTAGAGAGATTCCTGCCCTCAGCGGAGGAAATAACTGCAGATGTGATGGAAATAGCAAGAGAATTAGAATTAGAAGCGGAGCCTGAAGATGTGACTGCACTGCATGTGCAATCTCATGATAAAACCCTAACAGATGAGGAGCTGCTTCTGGATGAGCAGAGAAGATGGTTTCTTGAGATGGAATCTACTGATGAAAATGCTGTGGAGGTTGTCGCGGTAACAACAAAAGATGTAGAAGATTGTATAAGCTTAGTTGATAAAGCAGTCTTAAGATTTGAGAGGATTGACTCCAATTTTGAAAAAAGTTCTGTGGCTAATAATGGTGTCAAACATCATCACATGCTACAGAGGAATCCTCTGTGAAAAGGAGTCCAGTGATGCAGTACACTTCATTATTGTCTTATTTTAAGAAATTTCCATGGCTACCCCACCTTCAGCAAACATTACCCTGATCAGTCATCAGACACCAACATCCAGGCAAGACCCTTCACCAACAAAAAGATTATAGGTTGCTGATAGCTCAGATGATGGCTAATATTTTTCAGCAATAAGTTTTTTCAAGTAAGGTATATACATTGCTTTTTTAGACATAATACTCTTGCATGCTTAATAGACTACAGAGATGTATAAACATAACTTCTGCGTATTAGGAAACCAAAAAGTTCATTTGACTTGCTTTGGTGTGGTACTCACTTTAGTGAAGTGGGCTGCATCCACACCCTCAGTGTCTTCAAGCTATGCTTATAGAGTGAGGAAGGTACCTAGGTAGGGCCTGGCATGAGGGGTCAGGGTCGAAGCAGAGTGAGGAACATGCTCACATGGGTGGTGGTTGTCCAGCCCTGGATTTGGAGGGTGAGAAGGGTATCCAGGGGAAAGGATGGTGATGACAGGTTTATGATACCAGGGAGAGTGATCAAATAAGTAAATATATTAGGACTAATGAGATCCAGGTTTCTTACTGTGAGAGAAGAGAGTTAGAATTATGGAGAGGGGAAAACTTAAAAAAACCCTGTAGTGTTGGATTGGAATTAAAGGTATCTATCGGAACTCATGGCTTTCAATACATAGGTAGATTATAAACAGATATAAATGTCCACACACTGCTCAGGAATAATGACAACTCAGTAGCAATGAACACACCTAGCACCCAGATCTTGGCTTCTAAATATCGTTTTCCACTAGCAGGAACTAGGGGTCCTTAGAGAAATGGTAATTAGTGGATTAGGGCATGGAGAATATGAGAAGACCCTGGAACATCTTATACCAGAAAGCCAGGGTGTGTTAAAAAACTAATGGGGAAATATCAAGTGGACACAGAAACCACAGCTTGAAGGGGCTCATGCCATTGACTGAATTAGGGAACTGTGACTTAATACTAATATAATTTGATAAGTGCATATCTACATAGTTTTAAACATTCTCTCCACAAGATATTTTTAAATATAAAGGAGGAAAAGAGTAACTTTACAGTGATGTCAGGTAGATACCACATGAATTGAATGATCAAAGTGAGTATCGCCAGCAGTGGGACAAATTGCAGTCATGCTCTACTGATAGAATGCAGTAAGAACACAGCCTCGCTTCTCCGGTATTCTCTTTAAATATATTTTTAATGTTTGTTTATTTTTTAGAGAGAGAGAAGGAGAGTGGGACAGGGGCAGAGAGAGAGGAGGACAGAGGATCCAAAGCAGAGCCCTAAGTGTGGCTCGAACTCGGGAACCGTGAGATCGTGACCTGAGCCAAAGTCAGATGCTCAACCAACTGAGCCACCCAGACACCCCTGCTTCTCTGATATTCTTTACAAAGATACATAAGAAGAACTTTATCATAAGGACCGCGTTAGTATTCTACAAAACAACAGACCTGTAATCCTCAAAAGTATTGAGGTTGTGAATGCTGAAGACTTGTTCATAATTGAGGAGACTAAAAAGACATGACTCCATGTGTGATTCTGAATGTCCTCTGAGCCACCGGGGTCCAACTGATCTGTTGGTCTTGACTCCAGGCTGTCCCGTGTCCAGGCTGTCCAGGTTAGGTCCAGGTCTGCCCGTGTGTCTCTCATCCTCCTCCAGTTGGGAGATACAGCAGGCCCATTCTTTTCATGATCAAAAAGCAAGTCAAGCCCAACTGCACAATCGTATTTCAAATTTTGCTCTCTTCACATATGAAGTGTCTAATTGGCTAATTCAAGTCACAAGGCTGAGCCCAAGATCAAGGGTGGAAAGGCATGTTCTGCTCTCCATGAAAGCATAGTAAAGATACTGGTGTATGCTACTACTACTACAGGCAGGTTAAGAACTGAGACTCGTAATTGAACTCGCCACACTTACTATCTGCCTGAACCTTTTCTAGGCACACTCTGCGATCTGGGAATTCCCATGTCAAGTATTTGTTAGTGCCAGCCACACTGCTGAACTCCAGGAAGGTGCTTATCTTGATTGATTAATCGCCGCCACAGATGTTTCTATCCATGCTAGGGAGGAGACCAAAATTACCATGTCATTGTTCCCTACCTGTGTTGGTTCCAGGCACAGGGAGACTCCTTGTTAAAATGTAAAATGTATTAACCTTTAGAGTCATTAGTTTCATTTTTTTGTCCTGGAGAATAATCGCAGATGTGGCTTTAAAAAAAAAAAGGATGTGCAGGAGGTTGCTTATAGCATAGTTTATAAGAGTGACAAAGTATAACTTGCCAGAGGTGTTTCGGTAGAAGAGTTAAGTAAACTGGTATTTCCATAGTAGTTAAAAGGAATGAAGAATGAAGTATAGGTGTGTGTTCTTATCAGTAGAAGACAAACCGCTAGGAGGTACGACGCGCGTGTACGTGTGTGTGTCTGATGGGTACTTGACTTTACACAATTGGCAGAGCTGGTTGAACAGCTTTTGGTAAGGCTGCTTTTTCTCATCTGACGCTGGAACTTGATGTCCACAGGACAGGCAGGCAGAGAAGAGCAGTGTAAGTAAAGTGGGGGGGCGCAGGGACCAACCGGAGCCCACTAAAATCCATATCAGCCTCACTGCCTCCAACCGTGGGCCTTCAGGAGGAGCTGGCCAGGCCCTGGAGATGGAGGAGCTGGTAGAGGACATGGGGGAAAGGTGGAACACCTCCAGGCCAGCAGGTGAAAGGCAGCATGCACGCCTTGCAGAAGTGCCCCGCGACCCTGCGCTCACCTTCCAGCAGTTAGAAGGAGCATGGTTGCTGCATCACATCTGCCCTCCACATCTCAGCAAAAATGTCTCCTAGCCCATTTTAACTGGAAACATACTGGGAAGGGAAATCCGGAACCTACTTCAGCCTTGCCAAATTGCTGCGTTACAAAGCTACCACGTTGCTGTTGGGGGAAGATTTCCAAAACCGATCGATGTCTGAAAAATGCAAGTTTTGGGGTACTACGGACATATGTTTTAAAAAGTGCTTCCACAAAAATTATTTCCATCTGTCCATGTCTAGGTATGTGCATGCATAGAGATGGATTTTGAAAGAACACTGACCGTGGTCGTCTCTGGAAGGAGATTGTAACTGGGAAAGGAGGTGTTGAGGCCACTGAGTTTATCTAGGTTCAAGTGTAATTGAACGTAAGCAAGAAAAAAAAGAAAAATCCCCTTCTGTATTAATATTTTCTCAAATCAAGGGTGGGGGGGCTTTACTTCTTTACAAGGGCCCTAATTTTTAGTACTTTTGAAATAGGCCATGACATAGATCTTGCAGGACACCGCGGGGACACGTAGATGGTCAAACGCTTATTCTGGTAACCCTCTCTTCTCTATGTCTCTAACAGCACGGTGAGGCTTTACCACCCCGGTTAGCTTCGGAGCGGTGGGGCGCCCCAGGGCCGCGGCGCGCAGCCAGTCAGCAGCAGTGAAGGGTAGTCCTAGCGCCAGGACTTCCTGCGGGGAGTTGAGGCACATCTCCCTCTCTTTTTTCGGCAGTGATGTTAAATAAGCCGGCACGATTTTTCAAAAGGCGTTTCTCCCCAGAACTTTGCTAGTGTAACAGGTTCACTTGGAGAACTACCCGGAGTCCTCTTTCCGTGGGCCATGCCCGCAGAGCTCGGTAGGTTTACTCAAGAACAAGACCATGTCCCAGGCCCAGAGGACAGCCTCTCTTGTGGGACTACTCCCCCTTCCTGTCTCCTGGCAAGCCTGCAGGTGCTTTCTCCCAGATGAAGCTTCCCCCTTCTCTTTTTTCTGTTGAAATCTCAACCATGCTTCTGTTCTTAGGGGAGATGTTTCTCATCAGCCAAAATGGGTTTGCTTTCTCTTTCATCACCCTCATCTCCCTTCAGGGCAAGACTTACTGCCCAGCCGTGGGCAGGTAAGACTCCCTTGGAGTCTGCCTCAGCTGTCAGGACCTATGTCACCCAAGGTCGTGCCCTCCTCAGGGCAGCCACATCTGCTGGCCCGGCGAGGCGAGGGTGTGAAGGCCCTGCCATTTCCACGTGCCAAGGAAAACTCTGGTACAGCTCCAGAGCTCTCTGTTGGCTTGGCCTGCCGTTTGGTGGGCCTGCACTGTGACTTGACTTTTCCCCTGTCCATTTCTGCTTCTCCCTTCTTCCTTTCACAGACATTCATCTGTAGTGAACACGTTACACCCCAAACTCCTTATCGGCCTGCACTTCTGGATAACCCAACCTGGGAATGATCCAAGAGAGCAGGTGATAGGATGGGGTTTGGAGCTGGATCCCTTATCCCAAGGCCGAGCTTGAATGGAGGTGGAACACAGGCATCCCCTGGGATGGAGTGGTGGCCCAACTCTTAGTTCACCTGGTGGTGAAGTGAGGGGATGCCCTGGTAGACCGGGGAGATGTCTGAGAGGAATGGAGTTCATGGAACTATGTGGACAGAGGCGTGGGATGGCCTGACGGAGCCCCACTGATGGTCTACAGGAAGGTAATGGACAGCCGTGGGTCAGTAACTGGCAACTGAAAGCCTGGCGTGAGAGCCAGCACGCTTCTTTGTTGCATACAAAGAAGTACTAATCTCTCTCAGCAGAGGGCAGACACCAAACTGTGCAGTTCTCTGATGCCAAGGTCGAGACCCTAATGGGAAAAAGCCCAGGACCCTGATGTGTGAGATGCAGACACCTCTGTGGCCACCCCAGCAGACTGTGAGTTCAGAGTCCACTGAACTAACTGTCAGAGCACACAGAAGTGGCCCATCCCTCCCTAGTAAGAGTTAGCACTCTCCCTGTGCTGGATAACAATGCAGGGGCCTCTCTCCCAAAGGCGATAGGTACCTCTAGGTTCAGCCCTTCCCTTCCCTTCTCTCCTGGCCACTTGGCTTGAAATTAAGGTTAAGTCACAGCATAATCCAGCTGGAGATGTGATAGGCCTGCTAGGGGAGAAAAGGGACAGAGCCAGGCAGTGGCAGTGCCCCTAGGGGCCAAGGGAGCGCCCAGAGGCCTGGATCTGAGGGTGTAAAATATCAGATACCTGAGCATAATGTTGGATAAGGAAGAGTGTGACATTGGTGTGCTCTCTGGAGGTACAAGACCCTGGGAGGGGGTACTGTCTCACTACTAGGATGCTCCTAGAGGCATGGGGAAAGTGACAACCCCAATGCTAGAATTGCCATGGCAGATGGTGGAGAAGGGAATGAAAGGCACTGGGAGGTAGGTGTGCTGAAATGGACTAAAAAGCCAGCACACCTGCCTAAACATGTGGTCCACAGGAGGGTTCAGAGGACACACCATTCACCAAGGGTGTAAAGGCATGCTGAAGGGAGGGGCCCCAGCATCGCTAAAAAGTTCGGTGGTGGCTCTCCTTTGGAGGTCAGGGCTGAGGGTAGGGAGGCTGTAATAGAATTAGTCTCCCTGTTAGCAGTGTTGATGGTAGGCCCAAAGCCAGGGACCACAAGGATCATGATGGTTGGCAAAACCGAAGTGGTAGACAAGGGGGCCTGAAAGAAAGTTACAGAGATGGTTATTACAGTTACAGAGATGGTTGGTAAGGGTGCTGTTCAGCTTGTACCTGCAGAAGAAATCAAGGAAAGGTGAATAGAAGATTGGGGTCCAATGAAAAGATATAATTCCTTGCCTGGTTTCCAGATCTAAGCAAGTTTTTTGACCTGCAAGCCACTGACTGAAGAGGTGGTTGGGCTCTACAAAGAAGAACCCTGTCCTTCCCTCAAAGGACCTATGGCCATTTCTTGAGGTCACTGTGCACTAGGGAACGGGATTACCTAGATATTTGAAGAATTTTGGACACAAGGTCTGATTTAGGTATCTACTGATACCCAGAGACTTGAAGTGTTGTCATAGTTCCCCTTTTAGATGGGGCCAGAGGGGTCCATTTAATAAATGGAGTCCTGACAAAGATCCAGCTTATGATAGGTCTGCCTGGATGCCACCACTACCAGTGGGCATTTCTCCCCATCCCCACCCTGTCTTCCTACCCTCTTGATGTGTGTTCATTTGAGAAAAGGACCAGTGTCTTTGAATTCCCCATTACTGCCTGGCTTGATGCCTGACATACATCATGGGGTAGGTACTTAATAACTACCAGTTACATTGAAGCTTTTTGTGACCATTGAAGAGAACTGGATGGTAGCCATACCTCCCCTGGATGCTTAGAGCTTCTAATATGTATTCTGCACATGTGGAGTTTTAGCCTCTGTTACCTATATTAGTTTTTAAAACTTTTAAATTTGGAATTACAGACTTACCAGAAGTTGCAAAAATAGTTCAGAGAGGTCCTGCCCATTCCTTGTACCCTTCATCTAGCTTCCCCACTAGTAGCATCTTACATAACTAAAATACATTAAACAGAGGCACTTGGGTGGCTCAGTCGGCTAAGCGTCCAGCTCTTGGTTTCTGCTCAGGTCATGATCTCACAGTTGGTGAATTCAAGCCCTGAATTGGGCTCTGCGCTGACAGCTGGGACCCTGCTTGGGATTCTGTCTTCCTCTCTCACCCCTCCCTTGCTCGCTTTCTAACTCCATCAAAAGTAAATAAATTAACATTAAAAAAAGTACATTAACAAAGCAGGAAATAGATATAGCTATAATAATTTTTATTAGACTACAGAACTTGTTTGGATTTCACCAGTTTTAATGTGCACTTTTGTATGTGTGTGTGTCGCTATATTAAATTTTTATCACCTGTAGAGATATGTGTAACTACCACTGCAATGAGGATACACCCGCCCATCACCCCAAAGGAGCTCCCTCAGCTATTCCTTTATGGTCATGTCCCCATCCTCATCCCTAATCCCTGGCGACTGTTGATCTGTTCTCCATTTTGTAATCTTGTCATGTGAACATAAGTTTTCATTTATTTAGGTAAATGCCCAAGAGATTGATTTCTGGGTCATCCTCGCCTGCACTTGGAAGAGTCTGTATTTACCTGTTCTGATAGGTGTGTAGTGGACCGTCACTGTGGTTTTAATGTGCATTTCCCAGTTTGTTAATGACATTGAACACCTTTTCATGTGTTTGTTTTTCCTTCTCCATGTTCTGTTTGGTGGAATATCTTTGGAAGTCTTTTGCCATTTTCTAATTGGATCCTTCATCTTCTTACAGCTGAGTTTAAAGAGGTGTTTTGTTTTTTTTTTTAAGTTATTGTTATAGTCTGGATACAAGTCTTTTGTCAGAAACGTGATTTGTAAGCGTTTTCTCCCATTCTGTCGTTTGTTTTTTCATCCTCTTAACAGTCTTTCGCAGAGAAAAATTTTAAGTTTTGATGAAGTCTACTTTATTAGTTTTCTTTTATGGATTGTGATTTTGGTGTCAGATCTAAGAACTCTTTACCTGACTCTAGTGGCTGAAGATTTTCTCCCATGTTTCCTTCTAAAAGTTTTATATTTTATATTTAGAGCTCGGATCCATTTCGAATTAATTTTTATACAAGGTGCGAGATTCAGCTCGAGGCTTTTTCTTTCTTTTTAGTGCTTATTTTTCAAAGAGAGAGAAGGAGAAGGGAGAGGGAGAACATGAGTAGGGGAGGGGCAGAGAGAGAGGGGGATAGAAGGTCTGAGGTGGGCTCTGCTTCATGGAGCTCTGTGGGGCTCAGAGTCACGAACCCTGAGATCATGACCTGAGCCAAAGTTGGATACCCACCCGACATAGCCATGCAGGCACTCCTTGTGTTTTTTTCTTTTTGCTTGTGAATGCCTTAAGCAATCATTCTAAGACCACTTGTTACATTCTCTCATTTATTGATCACTTTTTTCCAAATAACTACCTTTTCCCTACCTAAATAATAAGACCAAAAAAAGGGACCACATCTATGACTCTTGGCATCTTTCTCTGAACTTAGTATTTCATCCATTCAACAAATATTAATTGAATACACATTATGTGCTGGAAATTAGGCTAGGTGCTTAGAATACCTATGTTGTCACGGAGCTCATCACCTAGTGGTGGAGACAGACCATAGACGATCAAAAAAACATAGTTAACATTGTGACGAAGTTCTCTGAAGGAACAGAAAACCTTACGGTTATAGAGAGGAGTGAGGAAAGAGGTCTGCCAACATGGTTAGGGAGATGGAGATGCATTCATAAGAAGCTACATCTTGGGGCGCCTGGGTGGCTCAGTCGGCTAAATGACCGACTTCAGCTCAGGTCATGATCTCGCGGTCTGTGGGTTCGAGCCCCACGCCGGGCTTTTTATTGTTCCAGCCATCTGTCTGTCGCAACACCATCCAAATCTCACAGCTAAAAAGGCACTTGAAGATATTTATCATTTCATATTCTAAAATTCACAGTGAGCCCTGTCTGGGAGGAGGCCGCAAGGGCACGCCCAGCCTCGGCCTCCTTCATGATTGGTTGTCTGTAGCCCAGCATGGTTTTGTGGTTCCTCTTGGATTTTGGATGTTCATAAAAGCAGCTGCCAGCTGCCTGCCTGCCTGCCATGTGGGCTGGGCTCTGCGGGCCGGGTGCCTTGCGGGGAACTGGGTAGGCTGACCGGGCCCAGCACAGCCCCTCTGAAAGCCTCCTGGTTGGCTACGTAGGGCATTTCACGAGGCCAGGGAGGGAAACCCAAACTACCAAACTACAGACTACCCCTGCTGGAGAAGCAGGAGGAGACGGGCAGGATTTCACACCACCGTCTGTTTGGGGTTCTGCATGGGCTTCCAAGGCCTCCACCCTCTCTAGGCTCTGCCCTTCGGCCCCCAGGTGTCCAGAAGCATGGTGGCACTTAGCCTGGAACAGAGGAATGACCCTCCATTTTTCCAGGGCATTCTCAGCCTGCGTGTATTTTGGAAGGTGCAATAGTCTGGGGAGTATGGGTCGAGCAGTTTTTTTTCTCCTTGGGTGCTGTCAGCCAGTAAGGACTTTTAAGCAGAGACAAAAATTGTTGCTTTTAATATTCGAGGGCAATCAGATCTTTGCCGGAGGACCTGGCAGGGCCTCACGTTGCTGGTCGGGGGCGAGCAGTGGAGTCCAAGTGCCTTGGTCCTGGCACTCTGGGAATGTGGCCTGCCAGCTCTGGGACTGGGGGGGTTCTCTTCCAGCTCTGTGGTCTCTGGATAATTTAACCCCACAGTTGCCTTGGTTACACAGCCTGAATCTCAGTGAGCCCATTACTCATTACCTCTCCCCGGACTTGGTCTGACAGGTACCCATGCTTCCTGGCTGTTTGTCTGCCACCGAGATTCACCTCTCTGGGGATGTATTCCCCAGCTTCTGAGCACGGCCTGGGGTGGGAGTCAGTCTCTTCTTGCACTTGACACTTCCCTCAGGCTTGATATTTGTTTTCTAACACCTCCCTGTCTTGTCTGGCCCCGAAGGCAGGCCCTTCTCTTCCTTCCCGCCTTGGAAACCGGAGACACTAGGATCCTGAGAATGGCCAGGGATTGGGGTGTGGCCGACACATTACCCATTGTGTTTGTGACATATTATCTGCCCATTTCTTTATAGCCCCTCACTGCAAGGTCCCTGGTCACCAGGATCTTGCCCTGGTGCACCTCCCAGAGGCTAAGACAGTATGCCAAGCCTTACATAAACTCCAGAGAACTGGACTGAGCACCAGACTGCCTAGGTTCTAACCCTGAAGCCACCTGCCTTGTGACCTTGGACAAGTCACATGAACTTGCTAAGGGTTAGTCTCCTTTATGTAAGGGGAACAATAACACTAGCCCTCAAAGGACTATTTTAGAGATTAGATAGGATAATTCATGTAACATGCTTGGTACGTTGCTTGGTACATAGTAAATGCTCATTAAATAGTAGTCATCATCTTTGTCATTCTTTTCAGAGTGTACTCATCTTATGTTCTCTTCCTTAGAATTGGTTTTCCTGCTCAATGACTACTAGTGAATTAATTAGCTAGTTAAGATGTTAACAATAACTACAGAAAATCCCTATCTAGCACTTTCTTTTGGTCAGACACTGTCTCAGCTTTTGTCATTTCACTGAATTCCCCTGGCACCTAAGATAGGTACTATTATTATGCCCAGTTAAGGTAAGGCGAGTGAGACACAGAGAGATCAAGCGAGTCGCCTGAGGACACATAGCTAGCGGATGGCACATCCAGGATTCATACCCAGGGAATCTGGCTCCAAATTACAATCTTCCTGACTTGACACCTTGGTTTGCTTCCCCCAGAAAACACAGGACACCGGAAGGACCTGTCTCCTACATGCAAGGAATGATGGTCAGTCTGAGTTGTTAGTGCTTTTCCCATCACCCCAGGCAGGCAGCCACTGTCTCTGCTTAGCGTCTGGTGTGTCTGTGGCAGCTCATTGCTTGCAAAGCATTTTGGGATATGCAAGGCATTTTCATTCACCTGCACATTATCTGCCCCTTCTAGCAATCAGGTGGGGCAGGCAGGAGAGAGTAATTGTTATTTCTATTTTACAAGAAAAGGTGAAGCAACTTGCCCAAGGTCAGCCAGCTGACACCAAATTATAGGTCTTCCGTGTTTGGGTATAAATTGTTGCTCCTATACTATCCTGCCTTTTGTTGATGCCGTGAGTATGTTCCTCCAGCCGAAAACCATGATATGACAATACAATCCTGGAGCTAGGAGGTTTCTGAGAGCCATGCAGTTTATGTTTGAATATGTTGGAAGACTCCCTGTGATGGGAAACTCACCGCCTGTAAGAGTTAACTGGATAGTAGATTCTGAATGGTTTACAGGGCGGGGGTGGCCAAGGGCATGACTGGCCCCCGAGACCTGCGCCTGTAAGTGAGGCCATGGGATTGAGCCTCTCTGAGGAACGTCCCTGCAGCCAGGCCCACGAGGCCTCCCTTTCAGTCCTTCCTCTCTCAAACCTCATTCTCCTTCCTCGGAAGGGAGCCCTTTCTGCACAGACTGGTTAAAGTTTATTAGCCCTTAAAATTCCTTCGAGATGAGTTGGTATTTATTTCTCTGCAAAGCTTATGTAACTGTAAGAGGATACTGGGGCTGCCAGAGCTGTCTGTGGTTTGGACGGGGCTTGCAGCAGTTTTTTCTGGGAGCTAAATATTAGAATGAATGATCTCATACTGTCATGTACTTTGGGAGCCAGTTGTGCTTGTCCCGGTGATACCTGGAGCTACCTCCGAGGCCCCTGCGGTTTTGCTTCAGGCTCATATCTGCCGGTGGGGCAGAGGGGACAGGGAGAGCACAGATTTGTTTCTTGAGGCAACTTGGCCACTTGGCCGCTTCAAGGAGGCTCAGATCTGGGTGGCCCGCGGCGCCTGGGCTGCCAGGGAGATGACGGGGAAGGCTGGTCTTCCAGCCATCGTTGTTCCAATCTGACCTTTTATAAGGAAGCAGACCCGGAACTTGGAACAGGAGCAGGATTGGGAGGGTCTGACTGCTGGGAAGTTACAGGCCAGTCGTGAAGAGCTGTCAGAGCTGGGGCGGTCTTGTATCAGGAGCCTCCAGCTGCTGAATAAGAGGCACCAGTTATGGAGCACTGACTGCATATCAGACAGCAAGTTCAGCACTCTGCCTGCGTTCCCGTGGAGGGATGTAAGGCAGCGGGATGGAGGGTAGACAGTAGTGAGAATGGCGGGTCTTATCCCAGCTTCCCCAGTTACTCACCAGGTGACATGGGGCACTGGTGTCACCTATCTGCCTGCATCTCTGAAAATGGTGGTATAATAGCCCTTCTTTTGAGGTCGTTGGGAAGATTAAATGTGATAATTTGGACAAGTTCTTAGCACAGTGTCTGGCACGTGAAGAGCTCAAAAAATGTTAGCAGTTATCATCATCATCATCATCATCTAATATAATCTTCATAACAGTCCCGTGGGTGGGACACTTGATCTCATTTTGTGGGGGAAGAAGTGAGGCCCAGAGAGGTCATGTGTTCCATGTCGTATAGTCAGTGAGCCGCTAGGTTAGGGTATGAACCTTTTGTTCCTAGCATTCCTGGGCCCGGAGTTGGGAGAGATGGGGTTTACCGCTTTGACTCTTTCCGTGGGAAACTCGAAAGGTGCTGCCTGTAGGGCCAGAGAAGGGGAGGGGCGAGATTCTCTGGCCTCAGAGCCCTGCCCTGGAAAGGCAATGGCTCTTGGCAAAGATTTCGAGGAGCCTGCTAGCTCATGAGCTCCAAGAGGGCTCGGGGACCATGTTGGTCTTGTCCGCTGTGTTCTAGCTCCAAGTACTGTGCCTGGCGTATGACAGAATCCTTGGCTGAACAACTTAACAGGTGCAGTGACGCTTTGGGCGCCATTATTTTATCACGTGAAGCCTGGCTTCTTCCTGTTATCAGGAACTTCTTTGACCTTAGTGACATGGTATGCATGGCAGCCCCTGAGCTAAGTCTCCCTGGGAACAAAACACTGGGGCGAGTGAGGAGAAAGGAGGAATCTCGGTGCTGGAGATGGATGTTGTCAGTGGCAGTCGAAGTGCCGGGGTTTGAGAGAGACCACAGAGGGAAGTCTTACTGGGAGCTTTCAAAGCTCTTGTCACATATCTTGAACTTAGTGGGCAAATACTTATAAGCCACCTACTGGGTGACTACAATGTACTTGGAGACAACACATACAGCCTGAATAGATAGATACGTTTTCTGCCCTCAGGAAGGCCCAGTCTGGTGGGCCAAGGATGGCAGAGTAAATCAAATGAGTCATTGTTAATTATAAATTAGGATAATTGCTATGAATGCTCTGGGTAAAGGGATGAATAATAATAGAGGTGGGATTCCTATTTTAGAATAGTCAGGGCAGGCCTCCTGGAGGAGGTGGCATTTGAGCTCTTTAGGAAATATTGTATGATCTCAAACTGGATGCAGTTACCTTTGTTGATGGTCAACGGGGACTTTGAGGCTCTGAGGCCCAAAGCCGGCGCCAGAGGCTAAGGAAAACCACGCAAAGACATTTCTGAAGACAGTGGCTGGCAGGAATCTCAAGTAAAGGTTCTGTTCTGTCCCTCCCAGAAGGCTGGGAATAATTAACAGTGAAGGGGCAAAGAGAGGAGCTTAATTAAAGAGAGAAGCAGATGGCTCTAGCCAGTTGGGTCGGGGGCGCCATACATTCCTGTCCCTGAGGGCATGCATGAGACTTGTTTGCAAGAGTTTTTCCTTGTTTATCCACGTGGTTTGGGATTTCCTTAAATGTTCTGAGTGTCTGCAGCAAAGCAGGAATCTGTGAATTTTTGTTTTACTTCTTTGCAAAGCCTTTCAACCGTTAGTGCTCTCTCTCGGTCACTGTGGTCCATACCCTGCAGGTCCTGTGGGTTCTTCCTTTAAGTAGGTTTTGGATTCAAATCCATCGCTTTTGCATTAGCCCCCTGCTCTTCCCAGCCCGTCTTGGCCCCTGCTGCCCACTGGGCCACGTCCTCTCTCTGCCAGGGGTGCTTTTAAAGACGTTGACTTTTCAATATTTTCTTATTGTAATTTGGAACAAAATAATAAAAGCCCTTCTCCTGGACCTGGGAGGCCCTGTGACCCTGCTTCCTCTCCCTCCTCATCTTCATTTTGTACCCTGTGCCTCATCCTTGACCCCGCCCCACATCCGGGGCCTGTGCCTACACATCTCCCCTCTCTCCAGGATTCTGTCTGACTGCTTCAGGTCTGAGCCACAGTGTCACATCCCAGCTGCCTGCACGCAGCAGCGGCAATGATTGACAGGTAGGCATTAGTGTCTGTGAGCCTCAGTTTCCTCTAAATATGGGGCGTAGGGAACCACAACTTTGGCAGAAGATGTTCCATAAATGTTCAGGTCACTTTCCTACTTAGACGGCAACAGGTGTATACCCCTTGGTGTACTCTATATTTTACATTTTCCAGGGCATTTTCCCATTCATTACCTTACTTAAGGCTGTTGAAGCGCTGCCAGTAGGCAGGGTGAATATTGTAATCTCCTTATCAACCAGAAAGTGGCCTCAGGGGGGCTAAGGCCCTTCTCAGGGTCACACGGGGAGAATGGGACTGTGATGACAGCTGTTCTTGACCTTCTCCTGAGCCTGACAGTGCAGAGGGACCAGATGGAGACCCTGAGACGCAGAGTCAGCCAGTGTCTAGGGGTGGGGGTAGGGGAAAGAGCTCTGCTTTGCGCGCATCCCCCGCCCCAGCTGCCTGGCCACGTGCTTGCAGTCTCATTCCCCCAGTCTGAGGCTGGGGCTCTCGTGCCCATTTTTTTCCACAGCCTTTGCCCGATCTCAGTTCTCCTCCTGACCACTTCTCCGCTTCCCCAGCTTTCCCTTTCTGGGCTACAGCCCACCGAGGGCGAGGCCCAGGTGGCCCCCACCCGCCTCTGGCGCAGGGAGCTTGGACCAAGGGTGGGATTTGACTGTGGGAGGGAGTCCCTGGGAAGCTTAAGCTTCTCCAAATAGCTTTTTGTCCTCTCCCCATTCTCGGGGCTGGGGTCCATCTCCTAAAAGAAGCCCAGTTCATTACCTCAGTCCTTCCAGGTGCGGGGGAGGAGGCAAAGGAAGAAGGTCTTGAGGTCTTGAACCTTGAGAATTTGTATTCTTGAAACAAAGAATGCACTGCCCACCTGCGGAGCAACAGTACTGACATACCAGTGATGGAGGGAGTTTCAGTGGGAAGAAGAGATTTTACTCTGGGGCTGTGGTTTTTAGTGCTCTCCCGGCTGGTTGCATGGGCGCCTGCTCCTTGGGGTTGGAGTGAGTATGGTGAGAAGGTCGGGGGACAGGGGAATCATATAGATGAGGGGAAGGGAGGCTTCTCAAAAAGTCAAAAGGGCTGTGTAGTATAGCTCTGTGGGAAGAAGCCATCTGCACCCCAGCCCTGCAATTTCCCGCCTGTTCGGCCCTATGAAGTGGCGTGACACTTCTGGATCTCAGTTTCCTCATCTATATAAAAGCAGGGGTGATTCTTCCTTTATTAAGGAAATATTTTCTGTCTACCTGCTGTGTGCTGGGCCATGTGCAGTGAACAAGTCAGGAGACAACATCTCTGCTCTCGTGAAGCTTGGGGGTAATGGTGGATGAACAGAGATACATCAACGGTTGACAAACAAAATAATTTTGGGTGTCAGGTCAAAAGCTGAAGGGAGTGGGAAAAAATGGGCAGATAGAACAGGACTCTCTGAGGAGGTGATGTTTGACCCGAGACCTGGAGGCGAGAAGTCAGTTCTCCACAGAAATGGAGGAAGAACGTTCCAGGCAGAGAAAACAGCAAGTGCAAAGGGCTTGAGGTGGGAACGGTCTTGAGGAGCAGGCAGTGGCCACAGAATGGAAGACGTGCTGAGGGAGCTGAAGAGGGGCGTGAGTGGGGATGGGGACGGCAGCGAGCACACAGATTTCTCAGGGCTCCTGAGGCCGCGATGGAGTTTGAAAGCTTGGGAGGGTGTAAGTTAAGCAGGGAAATGACATGATTGGATTTGTGTTTGAAAAAATCACCCCCTTGAAATTTCTGAGCTCCATTTTCCCCACCTTTTAAAATGGACATAATGAAGCCTATCTCCCAGAGCTACTGGCGGGGATAGAAGACATGAAAGCAACAAGCAGATTCATTGCTGTGAATCACACGTGTGCAAATGCTAGGGCCACCATGTAAAGACCTGAAGGGATATGAAGTTCTCTGCTTGGGAGTGGGTAGCTCCGAAAGGGTTAATCAAGCCTGTCTTGGGAAAAGCAGTCCCATTCTGCTAATATAATGGTAAGGGATGCAATTCAGGCTGTTTATATTTTAGAGATTCGGTACTCCTATTAAGCAATCACCCTGTTTATGTCACTGCTAATTGAAGTAAATTGCTTTCTGCAATCAAATCGGGAACTTCCCCTTTCCGATCATGAAGGGACTTGGACTCCGGTTCCTGACTTCCAGTATTTAGTCTGCCTTAAGACTTGCCCTTTAATTAATTGCATACATTCCACTGATTTCCTTAAACATGCCTTTGGCTTGCTGTTGGGTCGGCCATGCGTTGATTTTGAAATTGCCCTCTGGGATGGGAAGTGTGTGTCCCCAGCCAGAGCAGCCAGAGCAGGTTTCCGGCCGGAGGGGTGAGGGGGAGCGGGCTTTGAGCAGATGTGAGTGGTAGAGGTGAGCGGCAGGTATGACTGCTGGCGGCTGGAATGCTCTGGGTGCCCCTGCCTGGTGGAGAGCTGCTCCACTGCCCTGGGACCACCACCCGCCGTGAATCAGGCTGGAGGCTCAGGCTTTTCCTCCTCCATCTCCTGCTCTATCTCTGCTCTTGTGAGTGAGGAAAGCAAGGGCAAAGGCACCAGAGAGTGTGCACCTCAGTGAACTCTGATTCCCCTGGCTGCCCCGCCAGTGCCGCCATCAGCACCACACACACACACACACACACACACACACACACACACAAGCTTTGTGTAGCATACACAGGCCTGCAGTGAACGGGAATCCTGGGGACAGAGGGGCTGAGGGGGAGTTCACTAGAAGACAGAGGCTAGGGCCTGGGGCGTGGAGGTCGGGTGTGAGCGAGCTGGAGCATAGTCGGTGGGGGAAGGGGGCAGTGCGCTCTGAGGGCTGTGGCCCGGCCCTGTGGAGGGCATGCCAGCACTTGCTCCTTATGTTGGCGGTCCAGGGCCGAGGGTGGGAGGGGACGTTGATGCCGGACAGGACTGCCATTTTAAATGCCCTTGGAATTCATGCTCCTAGCTTTTGCAGAGAGCAGAGAAAATGGGCAGAAAGTGTCCCTGATCGTTCTTCCTCTGTGCCAAAAGAAAATTAAGGGCCTCGGGATTCAGTCCAAGGTGAGGTATTTTGGATACTTTACCTTGAGGTGTGAAGGGTATCCTGCCCAATACACTCAGCTAAAGTCCCTCTCTCTCTCCCTTCCTCTCCCTCTTTCTGTCTCTCTTGATCCGCATGGCATTGCCTGCCTCTGGGATAGCCCTGCTCCCCGCCCTGTATTTGAGCTTCTGAGACTCTCCTGGGTCTGGGGTTAAAGACTCAGATCAGACATACTCCTTGCCCACAAGGAGGAACTAGTCACGTGATCAGGAGCTAATCGTACTAGCTGTAAGGAGTAGCATTTCTTGAGCATTTACCATGAACCAGGCACTGTGCTAAGTGCTTACGTGCGTTCACTCATTCGGACTTCACTATACCCAGGTGCAGTGGGACTCCGTGTATTGACTGCAGATGGTAAAATTGAGGTGGAGTCCATTTTGGGAAATGACGTGGTAAGTTTCTTCTCAATTTTTTTTAAATATTTCAATGTTTATTTATTTTGAAGGAGAGGGAGAGACAGAGCGTGAGCTGGGAAGGGGCAGAGAGGGAGGGAGACACAGAATCCGAAGCAGGCTCCAGACTCTGAGCTGTCAGTACAGAGCCCAATGCGGGGCTTGAACTCATAAGCTGTGAGATCATGACCTGAACTGAAGTCAGATGCCCAACCAACTCATCCACCCAGGTGTGGTAGTTTCTTAGATTTAGACATGAATTTCGTATACCACCCTGAGTATGAGGTACATGCCCAGGAGAACTGAAAATGTGTCCACACAGAATCTTAGACACGCATGTTCATAGCAGCACTATGTGTAGTAGCCCCAAACTAGAAACAGTTTAAATGCCTAGCAGCTGATGAGTGGATGGAAATATACATATTGCATACAGTGGGATATTATTTGGCAATAAAAAGAAATGAAGTACTGACATATACGCTAAGCGAAAGAAGTCAGACGCAAAAGGCCACGTATTGCATGATTCCATTTGTATGAAATATCCAGAAAAGGTAGATCTGTGGAGACAGAAAGTAGATGCGTGGTTGCCTGAGGCTAAGGGTCGGAATAAGGGTTAATGTAAATGGGCACGAGAGATGTAATGAAGTCATAGAAAAGTCTGAAAACTAGACTATGGTGATGGTTGCACAATTTGGTAAATTTCCTAAAGATTATTAAATTGTACACTTAAAATGGGAAAATTTTATGATATGTAAATTATACTTTAATAAAATTGTTTTAAAAAATTGAGGCTGTGAGGCGCCTGGGTGGCATCTGACTTCAGCTCCGGTCATGATCTCATGATTTGTGAGTTCGAGCCCTGACTTCGGCTCCATACTCCCCTCTCCCTCTCTCTTTCTTTCCCTCTCTCTGTCCCTCGCTCATTTGCATGCATGCACGCGCTATAAATAAATAAATAAATAAATAAATAAATAAATAAATAAATAAATAAATGCAGGCAGGCAGGCAGAGATGTCATAAGGTGCCTGAAGCAACTGTTAAATGCTGAAGCAGATATGCAAACCCAAGCAGCCAGGTCAGAGACTCATTCCTTTTTTTTGCCCCCAGAGACTCATTCTTAACCATTAGGCAACTCTGCTTCCAGGAAATAGTGGGGTTTGTTTTGTTTTGTTTTGTTTTTACTGTTTATTTATTTGCTTTTGAGAGAGAAAGAGAGAGAGCACATGCGGGGACAAGCAGGGGAGGTGGTGCCCGGAGAGAGAGAATCCTATGCAGGCTCTATCTACACTGTCGGCGCAGAGCCTGACACAGGAGCTGGAACACACAAACTGGGAGATCATGACCCGAGCTGAAATCAAGGGTCAGATGCTCATCCAGCTGAGCCACCCAAGCGCCCCTCCTGGAAATTGCCTTTATCTCGGCCTAGCAGCAGGAAGCTCACACAGGCCTGGAAGTGGGCAGGCATTCTTGAAATGTTTCTGGAAAGGGCGGCAGCGCTTGGGTTGTGTCTTGAGGTCGTGCGTATAAGTTCTTCACCAGGAAGCTCTCTGGGCTGCCATCTTTGACCCTCACTTCCTTCGAAGAGCTCAATCTTGTTGAGTAAACAGAAGAGTGAATGCCTGAAGAAGGAGGAGAGGGAGGACACTGGCCATCTTCCTTACATGAGGAAAACCCACGACAACACCCACCCCAGGTGTTGAATGTGTCCTCTGGAGAGGGGCTTAGCTGGTGCAGTGGACAGGTAGAAGACTGGCACTGTGGGCCTGCTGATGTCCAGGGCTGAGCTTCCCATGGCAGAGGCTGTCCCCTGCCCCTCTTCGAGGTGGCAAGAGGGAAAACTTCAGGCCTCTTGGGAATTCTTTTCAGAGGTTCCTTCCAGAAGCACATTTGAATAAAGGCCTAGAAGTCCAAGAGAAACAAAAGCTTTAACAGTATTTCCAAAACCCTTCTGGTTTTGTCCTCTCTGACTTTATCCCAGTGGTGTCTAAAGAGCAAGGTGGTTATGAGCCCTCTCTCCACCCCCCCTGCAGGCAATAAGTGGGGTGCATTGTCTGCAGAGAATGAAAAGTTGAAACTGGGGCAAAGGACTGCTTGCCATACACCAGCAATTCTAAACAATGTCGGTGATAAAATATTCCTCCCGACGGGGCAGGCTGCTCCTCTGCCCCGCCTGGTATGCTACTGTTCGGTCAAGGCAATTTAGTGGCACATTACACAGACTCATTACAAGCTGGCTTAAGCCAAAAAGGTGGTAGTGTAAGGAAGTGGGGTCCCTCACGAGGAAGCCTGTGGGCAGCGCCTCCTTTCTCTGGGACCCTGTGGCACACCTCTGGCTTTTCTGTGTGTTGACTTCACTGTTTGCTCTCTGGCTTTCTTAACTTTACTGAAGTGACACAACCTCAATTCTCAGAATTAGGAGAGACTTACCATCTCTCTTAGTTCCAGTTTCAAATTCCTGGGAGGCAGAATTGGACTGAAGTGGATTGGGTCACCAACTCTAATCTAATGGCCAAAGGAGAGTATACTGAAAACCAGGCTTTTAGAACCCACAGCGGGTAGGGGGTGTCCCAGTCATCGCAAAACATCTACCGTGTTCATTCGCTATAGTTTGAGAGAAGCTGGACAGTTCTTGGCTTGGAACCCTCCTGAGTCTCTCTGTTTCTTATGATGCTGTTTTCTTAAGATACCTATTTTCTAATTATTTATTCTTTTTCATTTAAGTTACTTGGAGTGGATTTTTATTTCTTGGAACAGGACGGTACATGACCCCCTCCCCCCAAAAAAAAAATTACTTGATGGGCAAAGGTGGCCACATAAGCAAGGCAGACATCCTTACTTGTGAACAAGGGCTTGCTGGGCAGGGGGCAGTTCCCCTCTGAATGAGGCACACGTCTACATGTTCGTGCTTCACAGTGGGGCCTTGTCCTTTTCCTCGAGTAGTTGGAAAATGAGGTATGTTACCACTGGGTGGGGATCAAAGGTGGGGCTGTCCTGTCCTCCTCCCTTTTTGTCCTCTTGCTTTTCCACAGATTTTCCATTCTCCCATCCAGACACCTGGTGGTAAGGAATTCCCCAGTCTGGATTTTTCTCTGTCTCTCTCTTTTTTTTAATGTTTATTTTATTTTTGAGAGGAAGAAAGAGAGCACAAGCTGGAGAGGGGCACAGAGAGAGAGAGAGAGAGAGAGAGAGACAGAATCTGAAGCAGGCTCCAGGCTTCGAGCTGTCAGCGCAGAGCCCGAAGTGAGGCTTGAACCCATGAACTGTGAGATCGTGACCTGAGCCAAAGTCGGACGCTTAACCAACTAAGCCACCCAGGCGCAGTCTGGATTTTTCTAAGGGCAGGTAAGTTTGTCTCTCCCCTGGCTGGGGAACGAGCTCCTCATCGGCAGGTGCTGAGGGATTCTTGCCATCAGAGGCACCCTGAGGAGATGCGGTAGGAGGGACCAGCATCACCCATAAAGAGTCCTACTAAATGTGTCTAACCTGAATAGAAGAAAGCCTTTACTTCCAGTTTATAGAAGTAAGAGGAAAACAGGAACAATTTAAATGACTTCATGAAGAAGCAGACAAATCCAGAATATGGAGTGTTCAATAAGATAGGAGGCCTGGACTTGTCAAAACACCGCTGTCCTTCGGACACCTTGGTGGCTCAGTCGGTTAAGCAGCCAACTCTTGGTTTCGGCTCAGGTCATGATCTCATATTTCTTGAGTTTCAGCCTGGCGTCGGGCTCTGTAGAGCCTGTTTGAGATTCTCTCTCTCCCTCTCTCTTTGCCCCTCCCCACTCTCGCTCTCTCTGTTTCTCGAAATAAATAAATAAATAAACTTAAAAAAAAAAGCCACTGTCCTTTAAATAAAAAATATTTGCTGGGGAATGAGGTGGGGACAGTTCTAGATTAAGAGACACTAAAAATATGTCATAACCACATGCAGTATACAAACTTTAATTGGTTCCTGGTTCAAATAAAGAACAAAGTAAAAAGACATTTTAGGAAATGCTAGAGAAATTTGACCCTAAACTATTTTGCTTAATATTAGGGAATTGGTGTTCATGTTCTTAGGTGTGATAGTAGTAGACTGATTACGAGGAGAATGCCGTTATTTTGGAAGGTACATGAGGGAACATTTTCTCCTTATTTTGTGTTTTTTTCTAAGTAAAAATCATATATTTATATACACATATTAAGTAAATATGACAAAATACTTACTGTTGAATCCAGGTGGTTGATATGATGCTTATTGTTTTATTCCTTGAATGTCTTACACTTAAAATTTTGCATAATGAAAAGTTGAGAAGTAAAAATAAAGGAGTAGGATTAGACTCGAATCCCTCTTCCTTCATTATCAAGTATGGGCCTTGAGACAATCATGAAAACCTTTTGAGACTCAGTCTTCTTCTCTATAAAATGGGGATAACAGGGGCACCTGGGTGGCTCAGTCGGTTAAGCGGCCAACCTCAGGTCATGATCTCACGGTCTGTGAGTTCAAGCCCCACGTCGGGCTCTGTGCTGACTGCTCAGAGCCTGGAGCCTGCTTCAGATTCTGTATCTCCCTCTCTCTCTCTGCCCTTCCCTTGCTCACGCTCTGTCTCTATGTCTCTCAAAAATAAAAATGTTAAAAAAAAATTAAAAACAAATGGGGATAACAATAGTGCTTACCTCATAGGGGTTTTGTGAAGATTAAGTAAGATCTTTTACGTCATGCCCTTAATATAGTGCTTCGTGCAAAAGGGCTCCGTGAGTTAACTTTGCCCACAAGCAGCAATGACGCTATTAGTTTCCCTGTTAGCTTCACCCTTGGTCAGAAGCTGGCTTCTCAGTCAGCCAGAGAATCCTACTGAGGGCTGGATGTCTTCTGTTTGCCCCTCCAGATCCAGCCCTTCCCTTCTTTGCGCTGCTCTGTGGCCTGAAGGGCTGACCAGCGTGGACCACTGCACCTCGGGGTCACTTCCCTCTGGCTTGCGCTTTGGTTGGGTCAGTGGGGAGCACCAGCAGGGCACTAGGGAGAGGTGAGAGAGTGAGTCGGGTTGCCTTGGGTGGGCACCATCCCCGCCTCTGGCCCCTTCAGGCCTAGAGATGTGAAGGCTCCCCTACTAGGGCTCACCCTGGGACGCTGCACTCTCCCCGTTGCTTTCTTTCATATTTGTAAATAGAACCTTTATGAAACTGTTCATTGATCCGGTTTGAGTACATTACCTGTTTCCTCCCAGAATTCTGACTGACGCAGGGGCTACTGTATGCCAGCCATTTTGTCAGACTCCAAGGGGTATCGCAGTTAGTAAAACAGAAGTAGTCCTATCCTGTCTGGAGTGCATCATGTGTTCACCTCAGACCAGTCCCCTTAGGGATTTCCAAAGTGGTGCTGAGTCCCCCGTTCCAGCGGACTAGTGGACACAGAAGGACAAGCAAGCACCGCTTCCCCACCTCCGCCCCACAGCACACACACATGGAGAAATCTGACTTGTACCCAGGGATATCTTGGCCTGCCTCAGATCCTCAGACCACCAAACCAAGAGAAATGTTGGCTGTGCCCCCTTTTCTTCACTGTGTGTCTAGGGTGAGCTCAACAGAGCCTCCTTAAATGTCGGAGGTACACTGACAACAGACAGACAAATGTGGTAACACTTAGCAGGAAGCTGTGTGCAGCACTCGCCTTCATTAAGTCAGGTTTGCGGTGAGAAGAACTCAGAAAGCACATTTGTGTGAGACAACAGGATTAGATCATGTTCTCCTCAAATGTTTCCTTGAGTCTTCTAATATCTGTATAAATGACCCCAAATGAGACGAGGATGTAGCACCTTTGGGGAAGCCGGGTGTATAAACTCAGGGCCTTGTTCCGTATCTACTCTGAGAATGGTCTTCGCGCTCTCACTGCAAACATGCAGAGGTGGGCCTCCTTTGTGGGCAAGATGTATTTGCAGCAGGATGACAAACAGTACCCACCCTGGTCCTCACATGCTGTGTTCAGTGAGTAATTTCAGGCATCCTTGTGTTCCCCCTATTGGGAAGCTGCTCAGCGGGGGGAATCTGTGTTTTCGTCCCAACACCAAGGAGGTAGCTGATGAGTTCTCTGCTGGTTTGGTAGCTCAGAAAGGGTCCTCTCAGATAGCGCAGTGACATAATGAAAAACCTTCCCAGCTTGGGCTTCTCAAGGACCTCCGAAATCTGAACCAGATGGAGAATCTGTCTGCACTTGGGTCCCATCCCCTGGCTCCCTGTGTTGGCTGCAAGGTTGCGATTATAACTCCTAAGTAGAGCCTCACCCAGAGGTTCCTCTGCCTTTGTGGTGAGCATATGGACACATGGAAAATAAACAGCCGAAGGAATTTCTGGCTTGGGAGCTGGCTCACAATCAGATGTTGCAGAAAAGCGAGCAGTCAGGGCAAGTGGAAGTTTTGTAAGTACGTTGTAACCAGGACAGAGCTCCCCTCCGGTAGACAGCCACCCCTAGAAGAAATGGCCCCACGATGGCATGTGACATTTATGGAACATTTCTTTACTACACGCCTGGCCCTGGGCCAAGCCCTTGTCCTGCATCTTTTCATTGGATCCTCATAACAACCCCCGTGGTAATTAACTGTTACGGTAATGGCTATCTCAGTAATAGAACCCCATTTTACAGATGAGAAACTCAGAAGGCTAAGAAAAATGCTAAGGTTACACAGTTTGCAAATGGGTAGAAACAGGCACAGGCCTTGAGCCGGGGTGTAGTGAACGGCAAAAACCCTCTTCCTGACTCCTGCCCCAACTGCCGCGCTCCTGGCTGCCTTGCTGAGAGGGGCGTTTTCTTGCCACACAGATTTGGCTCACAGGTGAGAGTACAAAGCAAGGAAACAAGAATCTTCGTTTAGTTCACTGGCGTATTCCCAGTACCTGGCACACTTTAGTATTGGTCATGGTCACCTAATTGTGACTGTCACACTCCTGGCCTGTGCGGGGGTGTGAGAACTATAATAGAAGAAACCGATTTTGATTAGCAATATGCCCTGTGCGGCCGAGGCCGTGGGAGTTATGGTGTAGGGTCTCAGGACGGGGAACGAGTTCAGATTTTTGACTCTCGGTTGTGGCTATGGTTCCGTGAGAAGAAGTGCCGCGGAGAGCCCACGAGACAAGCAGGAGCCGGTCACAGGTGGCGGGCTTGGGGCTGGGCGCTGCCCCCTCTGCTTAGACCGGAAGCACGGGGGAGGGAGGGAGGGATGGAAAGGAGAGGGGTGAGGGAAGCCTCAGGAAGGGAGAGGGGAAGAAAACAGGAGCATTACCGGTTGGGAGGTTGGAAGGCCCCTGTTAGTGCTGCTCCAGCAGGTCAGACAGAGTCTCAAGGCGCCTCCTTCCTCCCGCTCCTTCTTCCATTGTTGGGCAGTCTGGGTGAGAACAATGGGAATGGAATCCTTTTCCCCTCCTGCCTGGCAGGGCCAGGCCCACTTCCTCCTGGTTCACCGAAAGGAATGCTTTCTTGTCCTGGCTGTGTGGGACCCGCAGGGAAGAATGGCGCTGGAGGCTCCCCAGGGATGAAGGCTTTGTGGCTTGAGCTGATGACAGTTGGGGTCGGAGCAGGGAGGGGGCGGGTGTGGAGGAGCTTTTCAGAGTTCCTTTTGGGTTTCTATTTCTGCTCTTTTCCCTCACTCATTATGGGGTCTCTGTTGTGAGGCGCTAAGTCAGGACGCTTGCTGACTTCTGGAGCAGACCACTCAGGCAGATCTGTGAATCACGGGGAAGGGGCCAAGAGTCCCGGCAAAGCCCTTTGAGACAGGTTAGCTGGGCCTGGGTGCCCCCCATCCTGGGCAGGCTTGAGAACCATCCCAACCCTTGATTCCTGTCCACCCAGTAGTCTGGCAACTACCGAGTTTTTTGTGAACCAGCTTTATTGCCGCACCTCTCAGGAGGCTCGTAGACAGTTGAGCCCTGATCTCTGCTGGTGTTGGCAGCAATGGGTGGCACGAGCGGGCAAGGCTGGGGTTTTCATTTCAAGTTTAGAAGACTCAGAAGCCGCTGCCTTTTCTCTTCTCCTTTGATGATTTTGAAGCGTTTGTTTGATCTCTCACTTGCTTGGGGGAGTGGCTCCCCATTCACCTACACCCCGGGTATGACCGGCAAGCTTTCAGGAACGGCAAGCTTTCAGGAACGGCCGGCCGGTGAAGATCAGATACTGCTCTCTGGTGCTGTCTCTCACTCCTGGGTTCAGGACCCCTGGGGACTCTTCATACCTCTCCCAGATTTCCTCCAAACCCTCCCCCAGTGGCCTCTCAGGACAGAAGAAGATGGAGGAGGAATCCCCTGTGGCCCCAAATAGCATGGGCTTGGGAGTCTGAGGGAGTCTGAGTTGAGCTTACCGAGGGCAGGGAGGGGTAGCTAGGCCCATGACCTGTCTGAGGGAATGCCAACTATTTAAACCAGTGTGTTTTACTGTCGGAATTGGGAAAGGGGGGTGGGAGAGGGTGCGATCAAGGGGGAGTGTCTGCCTGAGTTGGGGGAACCAGTGGGAAAATGGGGAAGAACATGGGCTTGGAAGGTCTGGTGAGTGTCTGGGTTCCAGTCCTGGCGTTCAGCGATGGAACCCGGAGAAGGAGACACAGTAATGACACAGTAATGAGAGCTGACAAGTATTGAGCTCTTCAGGGAACTAATTACTACACTTAGCTCGCCTGGCTGCCATCCTTCTGGAGAACCGATGGGGAGCAGAGGGCTGGGGGGTGTCTCTGCACACAGTATGCAGACATTCATTTAATCCCTCTGTTGTCAACCAAGCTGCTGCCCCAGGAAAGAAAACTTCCCTGCTTCCCTCCTCAGGGAGTAAACCTCCAGTGTCTTTTGGGCCGGAGCAGACCCAGGACTACAAGAAGAGAGGGGGGAATGGAGTCTGGCTGCACTGTCAACAGCCTTTCAACCACTCTCTCCTTCTTAGGCGCCCCCTTTGCCCACATGTCCAGAGATACTTGGTGCTGTTACCCCTGAGCCCTTTGCCCAGCCGCCTGCTTAGGAGTCAGCTTTCTGGGGCCTGCTGAATTGGTGACCATTTGTCCATCTGCTTTCCGGCTTTCTTTTTCTTTTCTTTTTTTTTTTAACTCATTTATTTATTTTGTCCAGTGTAGTTAACATACAGTGTTGTATTAGCTTCGGGTGTAGAATATAGTGATTCAAGAATTCTATACATTATTCAGCGCTCATCAAGTTACATGTGCTCCAGCTTTCTTTTTCTTGTTGGTGCTGAGATGTTGTTTGTTTCGTGCTGTTTTGAGGTTTTCCTTCGGTTCTATGTATTTCAAAAAAAAAAAACAACAAAAATCCCATCTTATTTGAGTGGGCTTTGGAATGTTAAATACATGTGTTCAGTCATCCATCTTTTACCGGGTGGGATTTATCTGGTTGGTCGATTTATCCCTTTAGGAAAAATGTTGTAAGTCCTGGCCCTTAAACACATTTCAATTTGCAAATTAATTTTGCAAACAAGTCAGTGCACGTTCTCTCTCTTCTCTCAGCTCTCGCCATCTTTCCCTCCAAGTTTTGGAGTCCAAAGCCCGGCACAGTATTAGCCCTTCTCAGACCGTGGTGCGTATGTGTCTGTTCCTGACTGGATGGCTTCTGAGCTAGCCAGCCCATACCCTATGGAATCTTTCACCTGAGAAGAAACAGTCAGCACAGTGGCACGGTTAATTTCCTTAAGCCTATACTTTCTTTGTTAATTAATTTTTATTATAAATGATGTCGAAGATATCATAAAAATTACACAAAGTACATATAGTGTGTAAAGAACAGTAGAAATACCCCTGTTCCCAGCACCCAGCTTAAACCCCACAACCTCAGACCTCCCGAACCCCGCGTGCCTCTTCCCAACACCTGTCCCCTCCCCCCTGAAATAATCACTGTTTTTGTGAATCACTTGCTTTCTTTATAGCTTTACTCTCTGTGCATGAAAACCTAAATAATATATTGTTTCCTTCTGAAATGCATGTAAATGGAATCATATTTATAGTTTTCTCTGATTTGCTTCTTCACTCAGCATTTCTTTGAGATTCATTCAAATTGACCACGTGGATCCAGTTCATTCATTCGGCTCTCAGGCTCCATTGTGAGACAACACCACAATTTATTCTGCTCTTGATGGGCATTAGGATTGTTGCCTCTTTTTACTCTTTCGAACAACAGAGTTCCGACTAGAGTCGGGCAAGAGAGACACTGTGTTATTTTCCTGTAGCTGTCTTAGCAAATGACCACAAATGGGATGGTGTAAAACAACAGAAATTTATTCTTTCCCAGTTCTGGAGACCAGACGTCTGTAATCAAGAAGTCATGAGGGCCACACTCCCTTCAAAGGGTCCAGTAGAGGATCCTTTCCTGCGTCTCGCAGCTTCTGGTGGCTCCAGGTGTTGCTCGGCTTATGGCTTGCGGCTTGCGGCTCCATGGTTCCAGGCCCTGCCTCTGTCTTCCCGTGACCCTCCCCTTCTCTCCCTGTGTCTCTTATAAGGTTGCCTACCACTGAATTTAGGGCCCACCCAGATTAGTCTGAATGATCTCATTTCCAGATCTTTAAAGTACCTTTTCCCAAATAAGGTCACATTCACAGGTTTCCAGACATGTGCATGTCTTTTGGGGAGCCGCCATGGGTACTGGTGAGATATTAGAGGCACCAGCCTACAGCCACAACCCTTGGGGTGCTTGCACCCTTAGCTTTTGTGCCCCCAGAACCCCTCTTCCTCCTTCAGGCCCTGGGTCTGCATAACAACCCTGCTGTGAATGTCTGTGCACGTCGCCTGGAACCTTTGGGCAGGAGTTCGTCTGGGATACGTAACACAGAAGCAGAATTGCTGGGTGGCAGAAAATGTGCATATTCATCTTTGTCAGGTAGGGTCACCCTTGTTTTTCAAAGCGGTTGTACCAATTTCTGTTAGCTTCTGCAGTGAATGGCAGTTCCGCATGCCTCACAGCTTCCCCAGGACCTGGACTGAGCCGCTTCCGGATTGTCGGCCCTCTGGTAGGGGTGAAGGATTAGGAGTGATAAGATGTGGTGTGAGAGGGGCGCCTGGGTGGCTCAGTCGGTTGAGCGTCTGACTTCAGGTCATGATCTCACGGTCTGTGAGTTCTAGCCCCGTGTCGGGCTCTGTGCCGACAGCTCAGAGCCTGGAGCCTGCTTCGGATTCTGTGCCTCCCTCTCTATCTGCCCCTCCCCCACTCATGCTTTGTCTCTCTCTCTCTCTCTGTCTCAAAAATAAATAAACATTAAAAAAAAAAAAAAAAAGATGTGGTGTGAGAGAATATGTGGTCCAGGTTTCAATGTGCGTTTCTCTGGTGACTAATGAGGTTGGGCTTATTTTCTCATGTCAGTGGGCCATTGGTGCTTCCTCTCCTGTGAAATACTTTCTTAAGGCCTTCGCTCGTGTTTATAATTTATTTTTGAGTTTTCTTTTTGATTTATAGGAGTACTTTATATATTCTGTATATTAATCCTTTGTTAAATTGTTCTGAATATCTTTTCTCCTTTTTTTAATTTTTTAATTTTTATTTTTTTAAATGCTTCTTTATTTTTGAGAGAGAGAGAGAGTCAGACAGACAGAGCATGAGCAGGGGAGGGGCAGAGAGAGAGAGGGAGGCACAGAATCTGAAGCAGGCTCCAGGCTCTGAGCTGTCAGCACAAGCGGGGCTTGAACTCGGAAACTGTGACCTGAGCTGAAGTCGGACGCTCAACCGACTGAGCCACCCAGGTGCCCCCTTTTCTTCTTTTAAAACATGGTTGAATTTATCAGTTTCCTTTATGGTTTGGGGTTTTTGTTCTTGATCAGGAAATCCTCTCAGTATTTAAGCATATAAAAATATGCTCTATGTTGCCTTTGTTTTTGTATTTATTTATTTATTTAGAAAGAAAGAGCACAAGCGTGGGAGGAGCAGAGAGGGAGAGAGAGAATCCCAAGTAGGCTCCTCGCTGTCAGCACAGAGCCCAATGTGGGTCTTGATCCTCTGTGAGATCATGACCTAAGCTGAAATCAAGAGTTGAACGCCTAACCAACTGAGCCACCTAGGCGCCTCTCTCTCTGTGTTGCCTTTTCAAGATTTTATGGTTTTGGGGTGCTCACTATGGAGCCCTGCTTAGCATTCTCCCTCTCTCTCCTTCTGCCCCCTCCTCTGCTCATGCACACTTTCTCTCTCTCGAAATAAATATATTTAAAAATATATTTATATATATATAAAATTTTTTAAATACATATTTTATGGTTTTTTTCTTTCATATTGACGTCTCAGGATGGATTTTTTGGTATCTGATTTGAGGCAGGGATGCAATTTCACTTACTTCTGTGTACTTCACCAATTGCCTTAGTACCGTTTATTAGTCCAGGCTTTATCTGCTATCTGATACAGCCTCTTGGTCATAAATCAAGCTTCCATATACACGTGGACATTGTTCTGGGTTCTCTGTTCTGTTCATTTGGTCCATTGGTCGGCCCTTGTTCGAAAGAACAGTATCTTTATTGCTCCAGTTTTAACAATAAATCATGGTCTCTGGTTGAGTAGACCCCCACCAACTTACCCCTTTTCAGAAGTGTCTTGGTTTTCTAGGACAGTTGTTCTACTCTACACATTTTTGAAACCCCCTTTCAAGTCCTTAAAAATACTTGTTGGGTTTTTATAGGCTTTTCATTAAAAGTATAGATGAGTTAGGCTAGAACTGATATAGTTATGGTTTTGAATTTTCTTATCTGAGAACATCGTATTTGTCTCCATTTAATTAGACCTTTTAAAATGTTATTTGAGGGGCGCCTGGGTGGCTCAATCGCTTCAGTGTCCAATTTCAACTCATGTCATGATCTCGCAGTTTGTGAGGTCAAGCCCCGTGTCAGGCTCTGGGCTGACATCTTAGAGCCTGGAGCTCTGAGTCTCCCTTCCAATTCCGTGTCTCCCCCTCTCTCTGCCCCTGCCCTGCTTGCACTCTGTCTCTATCTCTCTCTCAAAAATAAATAAGTATTTTTTTAAATAAATAAATAAAATGTCATTTGAAGTTTGATCATTTTCCGCCGAAGGTTTACATATCTTGATTTATTCCTACATAAGATTTTTTTGGTGGCTTTTAGGAATGAGTATCTTTTAAGACAATTACATTTCTAACTAATTATTGCTGATGTATAGAAATGCCTGATTTTTTGTGTGTGATTTTTGTAGTCAGCAATACTACAGACCTCTCTTATTAGTTCGAATATTATATCTGCATGTTATTTTGGGATTTTAATGTAGCTGATCATTCATTCATTCATCTGCAAACAATGGCCGTGTTAGTGCCGTCATCCTTTCTTGAATATCCGGAATGTGTAATGAGACACTGTGAGTCCTGCAAGTTTAGTAAAAAAATATTAAGTAACACTGAATTCAAGATGATCCTTTCCCATTTTACCTAAATTCACCTTTGTGTTTTAGAGAACCTAATCCAAACATGTAGCGTCAAATGCCAAAATCGTTTGGAGCAATAGGTCTGAATGCCCTTTTATGAGATACGTAGAATTCTGGGGGGAATTAGGAAACAGCCCATTGACTTAGGTCCTGAGACTGTGGCGGCAGATCTTAGACCCTTCACTATATAGAGCAGGTGTGTGCTGCAGTGAAGTTGACGGTGACATATGCTGACAGAATGACTGCCTTGCAACTTCTTCTCCTTCTAGGATGTTGGAGGATGGTCACGGGCTTTGGAATCAAACAGATCACTCTATGTGGCCCTTAGTAAGTGGCTTAACTTGTCTGAGCTATAATGATAGCTCATTTGTAAAAATGATGCAAAATGATGATGTAAAGCATCATCTTATGTGTAAAATGATGACGATAAACATTCCTTATAGGGTTTGGGGGAAGATTGAATGGGTTAATAGATAACAAGCATGGAAGACAGCCTGGCACTGGGAAATGGACCATTAATGTTGACAACCAAAACTGCTCCCAAACCTTGGACCCTTCAAACTAGGCAGGTCCTTGAGTCCTGTGACTTGATAACCCTTCAGCACAAGTGATAGAATACTATCAGGATGGCAGGTGTGAGCTTAGATATGCTACAGTCCTGGGGTTTCAAAAAAAACTATTCATCAAGGAAACTTCCTTGAGACAAAACAAAACAAAACAAACTGAAACCCCAATGGAAAAAAACAGCTAAAGTTGGTGCTGATTCCAACTAAGTGAGGAATGAATGATCAGGAGTCCCATCTCCCCAGTCTCTGTTCGCCCAGGCTGTGAGGCATCTCTGATGTACCCCTGCTTGCACAGCACGGATTCTTTCTGCCTCCTCCCTACTAGTCTGCTCAGGCTGCCATAACAGAATGCCACAGAATGGGTGGCTTAAACAACAGAAATGTATTTGCTCACGGTTCTGGAGGCTGAGATCCCAGATGTCAGATAAAGGTACCGTTAGGGTTGGTTTCTGGTGAGACTTGTCTTCCCCGGGCCTTTTTGCTGTGTGTTCTCTGTGCACACGGGACAAGAATGAGCTTGGACACTAATTCTCTTGGAGTAAGATCCCACCCTTATGGCCTCATTTAACCTGTATTACCTCCTTATAGGCCCTATGTACAAGTATAGTCACATTGGAGGTTAGGGCTTTAACATAGGAATTTGTGGGGGACACAGTTCATTGCTTAAAACTTTGCATTTTTCCAGATGGACTAATGGAGGCTCCTCAAAGGTAGATGACTCCTCCCAGCACATGTTGGAAATTAGGAGCCAAGGTTAGACCAGAGGCTGCAGCACTGGGCACAAGCACAGATACTCTGGTAACCTGGTGGCTGAGTAAGGTCCAGAGCTTAGGAGGGACCTTCTGACCTTTGCTCAGAACCCAGGACTCTACCTGTGTCTTGGGATGGGTGGGAAGCTCGAGGAGCCCCTGTTTGAAGCACTGTTGGCATGGACGTTGGTGTGGATGTTGGCAGTTTTTACATGGGGACCAGGGAGCCCTGCAACTCTGCTGTTGCAGAACAGGGGCGTCTCAAGGTGGCAGACCTTGGCTGCAGTTGGCTGCAGCCACTCACTTTTATCGAGTTCTTGCCATGTGCCACCTGTGCCAGCTGCTTTGTAAACTGACCTTTTGGGACCCTGTGCCCACCCTGTTAGACAGGGGCTAAAGTTGGCGCTGGTAGTGACACAGCTAGTAGTGGAGGGGGAGCCGCTGCCAGGGCTGTGTGTTTGGCCCCAGAGTTCATGCCCTAATGCTGTGCGCCACTGCCTGGGGCCTCCCCAGCCCTCTCTTCTTCTCTGAAGGGAGAGAACAGCCTCTGGGTGATGCCGCTGGGCTGGCCGAGCCTCTTTCCACAGCCTGGTCAGGCTTGGATATTTCTCCTGTCGTGGAGGAAGAAGAGGGAAAGTAAATAAATGTATGGTGTAGTTCTGCAAGCCCATCCAGGACCCAGGCCGATTGCACAGGGTGGGGGTGGGGCCTGGAATGTCCCAGGCTGCCTTTTCCCAAGTTGAGGAGCGGAAGCCATGACAGCTAAGGGGATTTGTGGAAATTCCTCCGCACATTGTTACCAGGCAGAGGAAGTGTTTTAGAGTGGAGCTCTCAGTTTCTGCCCTGGGGAGCCAGGGCTAGTTTCCGCTTCTGAAACTTGTTTGTGGGAATCTGAAGGGGCTGTTTCAGGTCCTGGTGGGGGGAGTTCCAGGTACCTCCCCCCTCCCCGTCTCTCCCTCCCAGAGGTGATGGGGGCAAGAGAGTCCAGTGAGCCAGACAAAACAGCTCTGGAGTCTGTTCCTCTTCTCTTTCCTTCCAGTTTGGGGCGGATGGCTCAGAGCCGAGGCAAACGAACAGAAACATTTTTTCCTGGCCTGCTGGTATTTGTTTCTGGCACAATCAGCACAAGCAGATTAGAGAAATAAATTGCATTTTTTAGTCTGTGTTCCCCCTCTGGACTGGACCTCCTCACGCTCCATCTGTGTGGCCCTCCGCGGCCCACCAGTCCATCCTGGAGAGGTGGTCAGGTCTGACATCCCCGGCGTGGCTGTCCAAACTCTGCCAGCTGGTGAGTCAACTCCCAGTGTCTTGGGAAGGTGGTAATTAACTCACCAGGAAAGATATACATCCCTGTATACATGTGTCTACATATGGAGACTCCCAGTTACAGATGTACACGTGTGTGTACTTAAGTGTGTCACATGGCTGCTTGTTTCCTTTCCGTTGCCATCTCGGCTTCCTCTGGCTCCACTCTCTGATGGAGGAGGGCTCTGTGAGAGTTCTCATCGGGACCCTGGAGGAAGGGGGGGCTAGCATCACCCCCGCCCGCCCCCACCTCCCCGCTGGAAAGTCTTGCTGGGAGCCAGACACTGAGGACTGGAGGAGGCTGCTCCACAGGCCCTGCCAGGAAACCGCTTTCCCAGAAAATCACCTTTGAGGTGTGACAGAAACCTGGAGGGGGAAGGAGGGGTATGTAGGCCCACGAGGTCTTTCTTAGCCCCACGCCGTCTCCGGTTGGAAAGTGAGGGTATATCAGCTTGGCTGAACAAACCAAGTGGGAGTAACCAGCCTGGGAAGGAACTTATACAGGATCAACTAACTGAGCAGGAGGTGCTCACATGCCTGCCTTTCTTTTTTCCTTCCCTCCTCCCTCTCTCCTTTCCTCCCACCCTCTTCCCTCCCTCCTTTCCTCTCTTTGCTTTTCCTGCCTTCTTTCTTTTTCTTTATTCCCTTTTGGAAAGAGAGGGCCAAGCACTCCTCCCTTTTATTTATTTATTGTTTTAAAAAAATTTTTTTTAAGGTTTATTCAAACATTAAAGGAGAGAGAGACAGAGTGCCAGCGGGGGAGGGGCAGAGAGAGAGAGGGAGACACAGAATCTGGAGCAGGTTCCAGACTCTGAGCTGTCAGCACAGAGCCTGATGTGGGGCTCAAACCCACCAGCTGTGAGATCGTGACTGAGATCATGACTTTGACTGAACCGAAGTCTGACGCTCAACCTACTGAGCCACCCAGGCACCCCTTTTTTTTCTTTCTTTCTTCTTCTTCTTCTTCTTTTTTTTTTTTTTACAAGTGTTTTCATTTATTTTTAAGGAAGGAGTGGGGAGAATGAGCAGGGAATGGGCAGAGGGAGAAGGTGACAGAGGATCCAAAGCAGGCTCTGCACTGACAGCAGAGAACCTGATTCGGGGCTCGAACTCACAAACCATGAGATCATGACCTGAGCCGGGCAGGGCTCTTAACTCACTGTGCCACCCAGGTGCTCCTCCTCCCTTTTAATCTCTCATTGTGTCTGTCTCAGTGTGAGCCCCAAGGTTGGAGGATGTGACCAGCCACAGCCCGTGAACCCTAGGACTACACAGTGTCTCTCCCCTTCAGAAACTCTACCCCTGGGTGAGACTTCAGGGTGGCTGGGGACGAACCTGTCACATGTCAACCTCCAGCTGTGTCCTCCTGCAGCGAGGAAAAGGGCACTGTGGAGCCTAAGCAGCGGGCTAAGGATGAGGATGCCTAAGAGACATGGAATTCAGGGTCATGTATCAAGCGGCATATTCCATTTGGGCAAGTTATTATTGCACAGTTAACACAGATGTGTGTGTGTGTGTGTGTGTGTGTGTGTGTGTGTGTGTGTGTTTAATGGTTCACATCCATAAGACTTCTGGGAAAGGGACAGGTTTCCCAACGTGTAAAATATGAATATTTCAGAGTCAACATTCCTAATGCCCAAATACACTTTAGGACTATGAAAACTTCATGGACAATGATATGTTGTTATGAACTAAATCGTACTGAGCAGTTAGTTGTAAGAGGGCATTTTATGTTTTATTTTTATTTCCACGCGCGGTTTATTTTTGCACTGACATTTTATTATAATTTCTTCCTACAGTAGGTGAAGTGCTTGGGAAGTTAATTTAAACCAGCCTGACGCTCTGTGTGTTTTTTAATATTTGTTTAAGCTTTTATTGAGCTTGTCAGGCCAGTCAGTGTGCAAAAATGCGGCCGAAAACCCCTTTTTCCTTCTGCGGTGCCTGCCCATTAATACTAGGTGGTGACAAGATTCGCGCACACTTCAAATGGGGGATTATTCTGGGTTTTCAAAGAAATTTGAGCCACCTGTTTCAGAAACCTCTTAGTGACTTAGCAGGACGCTGAAGAGTGTCTCCGCGCTCAGCTGTCACTCAGGGTTCCAGCTCCCCGGGCCCCCTCTGACCTGGCCAGGCCCTGCAGGGGCAGTTTGCATCACTGGTTGGCAGCCTATGCTTGAGATGTCCTCCCAGCTTGTGGCTTGGCCTCAGCCTGGGCCAAAGAGGCAGCTGCCATCTCTCTGCCTTTGGGGAACTTTCCAGATCCACAGCAGGCTGGCTTCCCCCGCGTTTGGGCTGCCCAGTCTGGAGCTGTTTATCATGGACAGCAGAACGACATGGGATCACCTTGAGGAAGTGGGTTGTGAGAGCCGATTGTGCGGCCTACGTGTCGAGGAGCCACGCTACCCACAGAATTTGGCCAAGGGAGAAATTAGAAAGTCAACATTTTCCAGCAGGCTGAGGAGCAGCTGGGCATTTCTGGAGCCCAGGACTGGCTGGTAAAAGGGTCTTTGTGGTGGCAACAGCAGCAAGGTGGTTGAGGGGACACGGTCCGGTCTCTGCTAGGCTCGGGAGAGACCTCCTCCCCAAACACGAGGTTTCCTGGCCCACAGTCCAAATTCTGTGTCCAACGTAAGCTTAGGAGTAGACTAGACTCGTAGCATGTTACAGCTGGAAGAAGTTTTAGTGAAGAGAAGGCCAGTGCCTCTCAAAGTGTGGCGCTAGGTCAGCAGTACAGCATCATCTGGGAACTTGCCGGAAATGCCAGTTGTCAGACCCCCTCCCAGGCATTGCCGACTCAGAAACTCTGGGGGTGGGTCCTAGTCACCTGTGTTGCAATAAGCCTGTTAGGTGATTTGGATGTAGGGGGCAGTTTGAGAACCAGTGGCCTAATTCAACCCAGTCATTGGATCGCTGGGAGAACTGAGGCCCCGGGGCGACTGGGAGGGTGGGCAGTAACATGTACACCCTCACCCAGTCTCTTTGTGGCAGAATCGGGGCAAGTTCTGACAGCCTGGATTTCGTTCTGCCCCTTCTTCTCCTACTGGTCCAGGCAGGAGAGGCTGAAGCGTCTGAAATCCCACCATTTCCTGTAGTTGATCCACTTGTCTCTCTCTGGGACAGGCTTGGTCCTTGCTGACCTTATCCCCATCAGCAGACTCCAGGGGGAGTCTCTTCCTCTTCTTTCAGGCATGTCGAGTATTTGGATTTTCGCTTTTTGGTCTGTGTTGTGAATAAGAGAGCTAGAAGAATTCTCTTTGGCTTTAAGAAAAGACCAGGTCCCAGGGCGCATGGGTGGCTCAGTTGATTGTCTGACTTCAGTTCAGGTCATGATCTCATGGTCCATGAGTTCAAGCCCCAGATCGGGCTCGCTGTTGTCGGTACAGAGCCTGCTTCAGATCCTCTGTCCCCCTCCGTCGTTCCCTCCCCAACTCACACTCTCTGTCTCAAAAATGAATAAACTTTACTTTAAAAAAAGAAAGAAAAGACAAGACCAGGTCCCTTACAAGTTGAATTAGCTAAGTTCTGGCTCCTGCCCTGTTGCATTCTCTTCTAAAGGAGGGCTCTGTGCCTGTCATCCCTGTCGAGTGGACAACACATTCTGCTCCATAAGACACTGTGCCATGGTCCTGAAAAGGATCCAGGAGGGGGCTTCTGACTGAAGGGAAGGGGGCCACCACAGGCTGGCCGGGAATCTCCAGAGTCACAGACCTGAAAAGCTGATCTGAGCCCGTCACATCGATTCTGTGGGAGTTCGGAATTAGAAAACTTTGAAGCCAGGGCCATTAGCAATTGGGACCAAAGCTGAAAGCTGTTTGGGATTGCGTGATGTAGAAGTCTAGGTAGGCCGGAGGAGCCAGGCGCAGGCTAAGGAAAGGCTAAGTAAGTTGAGGACAGCAGGCAGTAGAAAGAGAACAGAGAAGAGACGGGGAGAAGTATAGACCCATAAGAAAGATCTGCAGTTACGATTTTAGTTCTGCCGAGGCCTGATTTCTCTGTGGCTTCTCTCCCTGGCATCCACATTCCCGGTTATGTCCTGACCACGGACATCCTTTGCTTGAGTTAACCTGGGTGAGCCTCTTTTCTTTTTCTTTGCAACTTAAGGTGCTAGATGAGGGATTGGCAACTTTTTCTGTAAAGGGCAGATAGTAAATATTTTAGGTTTGCCAGCCTAATTTTAGTCTTGCCACACAGTATCTGTTGAAACTACTCACTGCTGCCTTCCTAGAGCGAAAGCAGTCATAGACAATATATAAATAAATGGGCACAACTTTATGTATGCAATAAAACTTTGTTTTCAAGAACTGATGACCAGCTCCCAAGCTGAAGTTTGCCAACTCCTGTGCTAGATTAAAATTTGAGTGTCACACAGACCTGGGGTGGATGAATCTAATTCTTTATAAAGACTGAAAATGTCCCCCTGTCCCTTTGAGTTCAGCCCAGGTCTCCTTGGACTGTGGATTTAGAGTGAGTGCAGGGGCACCTGGGTGACTCACTTGGTTAAGCGTCCGACTTCAGCTCAGGTCATGATCTCGCAGTTCGTGGGTTCAAGCCCTGCATTGGGCTCTGTGCTATCCGTGCTGAATGCACCTTGGATCCTCTGTCCCGTCTCTCTCTCTCCCTCTCCTGCTCTTGTGCGCTCTCTTTCTCCCTCTCCCTCTCTCTCTCTCTCTCTCTCTCTCAAAAAGAAGTAAACATTAAAAAAAATTAAAAAGAGTGAATGCAGTATGGGCTCCATATTCCCTGTGCACCCTCTTTTCTCCTAGTGCTCTGCCACTTCCCTGGGCTGACCAGTTACCCCGAGTCATGGTAGGAGCTCCAGATCCCAAGTTTGTAGGAGTCCGGATCACCCAACTGGGAGACCAAGCATATGCTCAAGGCACCTGCAAAGCAAGTACTCCCTAGACTCTGCTTCAGTGAACTATGCAGGTTTTTTACAAAACGAAAATCTAGGGGGAAACCTTGTCATTTCAACATACTTATGAGTATTATAATATTCTGAAAAATCAATTATTTAAATTACATTTCCATAATTACTAATAGGAAATAGAGTTTAAAAAATAAGAGAATAAGGGGCGCTTGGGTGACCCAGTTGGTTAGGCATCCAGTTTTGGCTCAGGTCATCACCTTGGCGATTCATGGGTTCAAGCCCAGCATTGGGCTCTGTGCTGACAGCTTGGAGCCTGGAGCCTGCTTCAGGTTCTGTGTCTCCCTTTCTGTCTACCCCTCTCCTGCTCGTACTCTGTCCTTCTCTCTCAAAAATAAATAAACATTAACAACAACAAAAAAAAAATTAAAGGAATGTTTGGGACATCTGGCTGGCTCAGTTGGTAGAGCCCATCACTCTTGATCTTGGAGTTGGGAGTTCAAGCTCCACAGTGGGCATAGCGCTTAAAAATTTTTTACGCTCGGGTGGCTCAGTTGGTTGAGCATCCAACTTTGGCTCGGGTCATGATCTCATAGTTTGTGACTTCGAGCACCACATCAGGCTCTCTGCTGTCAGTGCAGAGCCTGCTTTGATCTTCGGTTCCCCTCTCTCTCTCTGCCCCTCCCTGCTCATGCACATGTTCTTTCTTTCTCTCTCAGAAATAAACATTTTTTAAAAAATTAAAAAAGGAAATGGTAGAGACTGGCAAACTGGTCTGAAGAGACACTGCCCATTCTAAAGTCAGTGACAACCAGTACTCAGCTCTAGTTCACTGTTCCCATTAGAAATGCAAGCCATCTGACGTTACAATTCTTGGTTATCAGAAATTGTTTTTACTGTTAAAACTTGTGGATTTTTACAGTTAGCAGCTAGTTTAAGTTTGGAAGAAGACTTGTTCTTATTGAACAATGTCTCCAAGTCCGATTCAGCCCATGGACTCCTCAGAGCCAGGTCGTGCCTGTCCCTGTGCCCACGCCGGACTGAGCTCCCTGGGGCACGTTCGCCTCTCCCCTCGGAGAAGGAGAGCCCGGCATGTATGTTTGAGCTCTTGAGAAGGAAACTGAGTCCAGAAAAAAATAGGTGCCTTGTTTTTTACTCCCCGAGTCAGACCCAGAGTGTGGCTGCAACCCTTCAGGCTCCCGGTCTCTACTTGGAAACTGCCATGTCCCAAGCTGAAGCTGGCCTTTCAGACATTTCCACGCTCATTCACTCTTCCACATCTGGGCCGTGTTCACAGTGGCATCCGCCTGTGGTTGCTGCAGTTGGCAGGAGGGGGCTCTGACAAACCAGAAGAGTTGGATACGTTTAATAAGTCAGAACATGAGCTGGGATCTTGTCCCGAGTCGTGAGCGGCTCTCTGCTTGCCCTCCAAGCACGTGTCGGGGAACAGACCTTCCCCTAGTCCTCACGTGGAGTAGTTCCAGGGTGGATCGTAGTTGTTTTTTTTTCGAATTCAAGAATATGTTTTCTTCATAAGGCTGCAACAGGAAGAAACATGCTGTTTGCAAAACAAATGTTGTGAGAGTTCAGTAAGGTAAGCGACTTAAAAACAGCGACACAGCTTCCAGAGGTGTGTGTGGACATTCTTCTTCTAGAGAATCTTAAAGATGTACTTTGAGATGATTATCAGGATAGCTGGGAGGACAGAGGCTCCATCCTTTGAGGACCTCTTCCAGAGAATGTCAGGCCTGGTGACAGACTGGGGCCAAGTCCAGATGGATCGAATGTAGCTGCTCCTCCAAGAGTATGTCTCTGGCTATATGCCTGAGCCAAATGAAGGTTTTTGGATTATGTAGGGTTTTTTTTTTTTCCTCCTTATTTTAAAAAATTTTCCTAAGTGGGCTCCATGCCCAGCTTGGGACTTAAATTCATGACCCTGAGATCAGGAGTTGCATCCTGTACTGACTGAGCCAGCCAGGTGCTCCTTCAGTGTTTTGTTTTAATGCAGGCCTCCTCTTCCTTCCATTAGGCCAGGCCACCCTGTTGTTAGCCGTATTGGTTCACTAACTGCAAGTTGTCAGTCTGTTTCTCTCTGGCCAGTGGGGGTGGTATTAACTCTACTACTATTAACTGTGTCACTGTGGCAAATTATTTAATCTCCCTGTACCTCAGCTGTCCCATCTGTAGAAGGGGAGCAATAACAGTATCTACCTCTCAAGATTCTTATGACATTTAAATGAAAAATGCATTCTTTCAGTCCTAAATATTTATTGAGCACCTGCTACTTAGGTGCTGGAAATAAAATGGAGAATTAGGCAATGCTTCTGTTCTCAAGATGTTAATATTCTCAGGCGTGCTCAGCACATGTTAGGTGCCATTCTTCTTGTTGATGTTTTGTTGATGCTGTTGCTATTGATGTTCTCACCACTGAACTCATAGGGAGAGGGAGAGAGAATCCCCATCTGTGGCCCGTTAGTTTCCCTGAACAAGTGTGCTCTGTAAGATCCATCCTTCTCTGTTCCATAACCATTTCTTAGTGCCTGCTGTGTGTCAGATGCCAGCTCCCAGAGTATCTGATGCTCACAAGTTATTTGATGCTTTTTCCTTCAAGAAGTAGAGTTGAACTTCTCTCCCTATGAGTGTGGGTTGTACTTAGTTGTTTCTAACAAATGAAATGGAGCTGAAAGGGTGGGGTGTGTGACCTCTAAGAGCAAATCACAAAAGAAATCGTGGGGGGCACCTGGGTGGCTCAGTTGGTTAGGCGGCCGACTTCAGCTCAGGTCATGATCTCACGGTCTGTGAGTTCGAGCCCCACGTCAGGCTCTGTGCTGACAGCTCAGAGCCTGGAGCCTGCTTCAGATTCTGTGTCTCCCTCTCTCTCTGCCCTTCCCCTGCTCACGCTCTGTCTCTATGTCTCTCGAAAATAAATAAATGTAAAAAAAAAAAAAAAAAAGACATTGTGGCTTCCCCCTTCCTCTGGCTGGGATCATGTGCTCCGGGGGGAAGCCAGCTGCCGTGCTGTGGGGAGGACCTTCAGACAGCCCTAGGGAAGCCCTCACGCCTCCTTCCAACAGCCAGCAGGGAATGGAGGTCTCCTGATAACAGCTGTGTCAGTGAGCCATCTCGGAAGAGCAACCTCCGTCCCCAGTCAGGCTGCTGCCTGCATCTCAACCACAGTCTACTGAGAGAGCCTCCGTCAGAACCACACAGTTTCAGCTGCTTCTGGGTTCTTGACCCCTAGAAACTGTAACAGAACACATGTTTGTCGTTTAAGCCACTAAGTTGTGAGGTAATTTGTTAGACATCAATAGATAATGAAACATCGCCTTTACCTAGAACAGACTTCGGAGGAAGATTTTTTTCTAAATCTTGGGGCGGAAGTCTATAGAGTTATCTGTATACCACGTTCTCGGTGGATTTCTCTGTTAGTACCACGAGAAAATAAGGTAGGGGAAGCTGGAAGGTCTTGAGCGCGGTTACAGACCTCATCATTTCGCTGGTATGGAAGTCACCACTCAGATTGAAATCAGAATGCCACAGAGTTTGTGCAGCATGACAGGGTGATTTTAATTACATATTCCTGAGCAGTGCTGCATGAGCTGGAGATGTGGAGGAAAAGATTTCGAAGGTTCCATTCCCGTGTGAGGAGATGGTACCCAGTGAAATCCAGCTTTGCAATGGTCCATTTGCTTGGTGATAATGTTGTCATAGCAAAAGGACTCCATCATCACGAGAGGAAGTCGCCTCAGTGCTTGGCAGGGAACTACTAGGGATGAGGAAGGATAGAAGCTGCAAGAAAGTGGTAGGTCCGTGCCGAGGCAGTGACTCCGCTTTCTTCTCCAACAGGGCGGCATCCACCGGCTTTTGGCTTCCCCGAGGTCTCTTATCTACACCTCGGTCGTTTGATCCTGAATTAGGCTGTATGTGTTTCTCCCGGGAGCATGAGACCCCTCATGCCCTTCCTCTGTCCCTTCCTCCCCACACGTGATGGGGAGTCAGTTTTTTGTCACCTTGCCTGGGCCCCAGGGTGGCCAGACATTGGCCACATCCTTCAGGGTGTGCCCGTGCGGGCGTTATTGGATGGGATTAACATGGGAATTCACAGACAGCAGATCGCCTTCCTGAATGCGAAGGAGCCTCATGCAGTCACCTGAAGACCTAACTAGAACCAGCAAAGCCAGGTTAAGAATGACCTCCTCTTGCCTTGCTGAATGAGCTGGGACGATGCTGTTTTTCTGAGCCGTTTGAGACAAAGCATCAGGCCTTCTTGGGTCTTGAGCCTGTCTTCAGCTTTAGGATTGGAATTTGCATCAGCAGTTCTCCTGGCCCTCAAGCCTTCTGACTCAGACTGGAACTACACAGCGGTTCTCCGCTTGGCAGCACAAGATCCTGGGACGTTTCAGTCTCCGTAATCATTTGAACCAATTCTTTATAATTAATCCCTTTCTATATATAATTAATGCCTTTTTAAAAAATTTTTTTTAAATATTTATTTATTTTTGAGAGAGAGAGAGAGAAAGCATGAGCAGGAGAGGGACAGAGAGACACAGATTCAAAGTAGGCTCCAGGCTCCAAGCTGTCAGCACAGAGCCCGATGGCAGGGCTGGAACTCATGGACTGTGAGATCATGACCTGAGCCAAAGTTGGATGCTCAATTGACTGAGCCATCCATGCGTCCCATTATAATTAATCCTTTTCTGTTTCAGTATATACATCCTACTGCTTTTTTCCTCACTGGAGAAGCCTAATACTGATACTAATACTAATACTCCACCCACCCAGGCCTTCTACTTTTCTCCATCTCTGCAGTCACTTCCTGCCCTAATCCACCACTGTCCCTTACCTAACCACGTGAACCTCCTCGTCGGTCTCGTGGTGGGTGGAATTGTGGCCTTCTCCAAAAAGACATCAACAACTCCTGATCCCTGATACTGTGACTGTCGCCTATTTGAAAAACAGGTCTTTCCAAACGTAATTAGGTTAAAGATCTCAAGATGAGATCACCCTGGAGTAACTGGATGGGACCTAAACCCAACAAAAAGTGTCCTGATAAGAAAAGGAGAGGTGCAGGTGCACCGGGGAGAAGACAAAGAGAGAAGAGGTGTGAAGACAGGAGCAGAGAAGGGCATTGTGCTACCCCAAGCCACGGAAGGCCTGGGGCCACCAGGGCCCAAGAGATGAGATTCTGCCCCTGGGGCCTCCAGAGGGAGCACAGCCTCGCTGACACCCCGATGTTGGACTTCTGCCCTCCAGAACTGTGAGGGGATAAGTTTCTGTTGTTTTAAGCCACCCAGTTTGTGGTCGTGTGTTATAGCAGCCCCAGGAAACAGATCCGGTCCCCTCCTTCCACTCTTGACCCACTGTGGTCCGTTTGCCACCCTGCAGCCTGAGTCATCTTTGAGAAATACAGATCCCATAACTTCTACTAAAAATACTGTAGTGTGTGTGTGTGTGTGTGTGTGTGTGTGTGTGTGTGTGTGTGTTTAACCGCATTTAGAATAAAACACAAATCCATACCCATAGTCTACACCAAAGCCCAGCCAGGCCCAGCCCTCGCTGTCTCTGGGCTCCCATGGCTGTCACACAGCCAACCTCAGCACGGTCCGTTACAGTCACTGCTGAAGCACACCGAGCCCTCTCCTCCCCCACATCTTTGCAATGGCCCTTCCATTTTGGTTTTTTGTCATCCTTCAGGTCTCCGTTTAAATGTTACCATCCTAGAGAGAACTTCGCTACCACATCTGAAAGGCTCTCCACCAGCCCCCTGTGCGAACCGTGCTGTGGCCACGGTTGTTGCCTCCGTGCCTCCTGGCCCTGTTTGAAACGAACTTGTTTGTTGATGTGTAAACTCTGTTCCCTGCCCGCACCACGGTGGTAAGGGCTGCGTGTGTTCTGTTTGCCGGTGCCTCCTTCACATCTACAGGAGTGCAGAGTGGCTTTTGACAAATGCTTGTAAATGCACGCTTGTGTGACTTGCTCGTGTCTTTTCACTCAACAAATGTATACTGAGCTCAGTGTGTGCCAGGCATATACCGCAGCCAGGCTCAATGACAACTGTCATGTATTTTTTCCTTTTAAATTTATTTTTTAAATTAGGTAATACTTTGAATGGAATAAAATTCCAGAGGTAACCCAGCTCCTCAGCTAAAGCCTCGGTGCCAGGTATTCAGTTATTGTCTCTCAGGTCTAAACTTTCCTGCTCCGTTTTTGGAAGCTGCAGCTGGGGCCTCTGCACCAGGCCTTTCTGTTTTGGCGGCTGCCCCAGCCGAGACTCTCCCCACAGCAGGGTCAGGGAGGTTGTAAGGCCAGTGGGGGATAAGAAGAAACTTACTCCTTCTGTAGGCTTCCTGTCCGCTTCCTACGCTGGGAACATCACGCGGCCTCACTTCTTCATCTTAACATCCTGAAGCAGCAGCTGAGCCCAGTTTGTGGTTTCTCTGCCACCGGCTTCATTGCACCCCTTCCCCCGCCCCCAGAGACAGCAGACATTAGTGCCCCCCCCACGTAGCACATGTTAGGAGATTGCTTCCCCACCTGGGCCAACGAACCAGTTTCTTGTGTATCCTTCGGAGATCATTGTGTTTTTTGAGTCAGTCTTATGAAATGAAATAAAATAGAAATCACCAAACTTTGTCAGTAATTAAGATAATAGCTACTGACTTTATTGTTAATACCAGACTCTGTATCCGGAACTACGTCATCATGTGGGGAAACTCAGGCAGAGAGAGATGAGGCATCCCATCCGGGTCACACGGGCAGTGGAGGTCAGAGCGGTGTTTACATCCAGGCGCTCTGGCTCCGGCACCCTCTCACTGAACCACTCTGCAGCATCGCCTCCCCTGCGGTGGTGTCCAGAGCTTGGACTGTAAGACAGGAGCCTTGATTGCTGTATACTGGCTTGTATCCTTGAGCAAATTGTCTAACGTCTTTGGCCCGTAGTCCCAACATGTATAAAATGGATAAAAATAAAGAACTCCTAGGGCTTTTCTAAGAGTAAGCAAGGCAATGTATGGAAGCCTCTAATATAGCTTGTGACACATACTCCGTTCCCCATAAAAGCTCTTACAGTTAACATTATCACTATACTTTCCTTATTTGCTCAGTTCGTATCTATCTTCTTTTCCTTTAATGCCTGTAGGCAGTGGTATGCCATTAAATGTTCAACACTGAGCTTTCTGCGAGTAAAACAAAGCCCTAATCCATGGTTTCTACCCATTGCTCTAGTGTAAATACTCCCAGCATGGGCAATTTCAGGCTACCAACAGGATAACTGGCTTAGAAATTTCCTGAGAATTTTAAGAATCAGCTCTTGAGAGCTGGTACAAAGGGGTCTCGCACAGCACCCCGTATAGGGTTCTTGGTGAGAAACCTAGGATTGGAACATTCTTTGTTTAATGACAGCCTCAAAAACATCCATATTACAAAAAAATAAAACAAACCCCACATTACAGCTGTTAGAGTTCAGGAAGGTGAATCTGAACCACTGAAGAGCCTGTCTTCTGTTCGCGGGTTCCGCACATACTGCCGAGTTCCTGCTGTCTGCTCTCTCTGGAAGCACTCACTCAAGAATGAAAGCCTGCAGCTGCCCTGTTGAATGGGCTTTGTCCTGGGCTGTGCTCAGATATTCCTGTCCAGAGGGCCTCCTTTCCCTCCTCAGCCCACCCCCCATCCTGTCCTCACACCAGCATCTGTACAGGGAGCCCCCACTGTCCCCCGTGGGCTCCTCTTTCCCTGCCCATGCGAGCCGTGCCTCTCAACTCCCCTGGTGCCCAGGTGGTCCACGTGGCTCTCCTGTTCGTCTGATGACTGCTTGTCTACCCCGCCACCTCTTTCCCTCTGTCTCTACAGCCTTTCACTAACTGTGCAGTTGACTTCTCTGCCCCAAGTACAGCATAACCCACCGGACACCGGGTCCACTGCAGACCGGATGAAGATCCGAGAGGCTGTCGTGGTGGCGTGTAGTGATTTATAGCAAGTGTTGTGGAGTCAGATGAACCTGGGCTCAGAACTCAGCTGTGTCATTTGCCAGTGCTGTGCACTTGAGGGGCTGGCAAGTTCGCTCCTTTAATTTTTTTTTAAGTTTTTATTTTTAAGCAATCTCTCCATCCATTGTGGGACTCGAACCCACCACCCCAAGATCAAGAGTCACGTGCTCCAGCGACTCAGCCACCCAGGTGCCTCACAAGTTAACTATTTTAAAACTTCATTTTCTCTCTCTCTTCTTTCACTTTTTCTTGCTTCCTCCCTTCTTCCCCACCACGCTTTCTACCCCGTTTCTTCCCTTGAGTTGCTGGCTGTCTTAGTCTGTTCAGGGTGCTGTCACAGAATATCACAGAAGGGGTGGGTTATAAACAGCAGGTATTTCTCTCTCACAGTTCTGGAGGCTGGAAGTCTGAGATCACCAGTGCCAGTATGGTGAGGGTCTGGTGCAAGCCCTTTTGGGGATTACAGACTGATAAGTTCTTGAGTGTCCTCACATGACAAAAGGGGCTAGGAAGCTCTCTCTGGGCCCCCCTTTTAAAGGGCACTAATCCCATTCATGAGGGATCTACCCTCATGACCTCATCACCTCCCAAAAGCCCCATCTCCTAATACCACCACCTTAGATATTAGGATTTCAGCGTATGAATTTGGGGGGTAGGAGATAGAATGGTTCAGACCACAGCTTTGGCTTTACCTTAATGTTTTGGTTAGTTTTTTGAATTAGTTTTTTGGTCAAACATGGTTTAGAGTAATGTACTTGTATAAAAGTTATTTAAAAATGCCAGGTCTCCCATCACCCCATTTTCTCCTCCCCAGAGGCAACTACTTTGAAGTTCATTAAGTTACTCCCTTGGTAATTACCTCTGCATATCTAAATACCATAGTTAGATTGCTCCTTTGTGATTTCTCTGTTTAGGCATTATCGTTGGCTTCTACTGTGAAACAGGACCAGATATATAGTAATATACATTATATGTATTTTTCCATTAGGCAGTATTTCACATGGGATAAAATGAGAAGGTCAAGTAGTTAGCTTAGATTTCTAGATGGGAACATGAGGATTGCTCCTTTAGCATCTTCATCCCCTCCTATTGTGTCCATACCCCTGACCCTTCCTGTCTCCCAGTACAGTTAGATCTAATGTTTATTAGATCAGTGTTTAGCGTTTATTATAATAATGGAAGTGCTATGGAATGCTGTTCCCACATGAGCCATGTAGTGCAGTATCTGTGGATATTTTTCCTTTCTCCTGTAGTTGCTATTGTTTTCCCCGGTGGTAACACTTGTCCACAGTTTGGTTTCTTTGCTAAGTATTTAATATGATTATCACAAATACAACTCAAAGTATCCCTAGTGTGAATTTCTTCCTCTCAGTTAAAATACACTAGACATTTTGTCCCCTTCACGTCAGAGAAGTGCCTGACCGTTGGGCCTGCCTGGCTCTGGTTTTTTCTGGGCCTCGAGCACAGCTGTTGTCTTGGGTCTTCTGTATTGTCAGCTAGGGCTCCCGTCACCTCCCTCTGCTGTTGGACCCACCTTTGCCAGAATCTCACACCTACTGGTAGATCACATCATTCAACAGCTTTCTCAGACCTTGTGTGTCTGAAGGTACCTTATTCTACCCTTACCTTTAAGTGACAGTTTGGGTGAGGAATTCTAGGTTGGAAATCATTTGTTATGAGAATTTTGAAGACATGGCTTTGCTCTTTTCTAACTTTGCAAGTTGCTGTTGTATGACATCATGTCATAATGATTCTTTGTCTGAAATCTGTTTTTCATCTCTGGAAACTTATTTTTTCTTTGTCTGCAGTTTTCTGAAATTTCACAGCACTGAGCCTTGATGTAAGACTATTTGCATCCATTATTCAGGGCACTCTGCAAACTCTTTTAATTAAAAACAATTTCATGGGGCGTCTGGGTAGTTCAGTCAGTTAAATATCTGACTCTTGATTTTAGCTCAGGTCATAATCTCATGGTCATGAGATGGAGTGAGCCCTGCGTTGTGGTCCACGCTGGGCGAGGAGACTACTTAATAGTCTCTCTCTTGTGCGGTGCCTGGTTGGGTCAGTTGGTTAAATGTCCTACTTTGACTCAGGTCATGATCTTGCGGTTCATGAGTTTGAGCCTCACGTCGGGCTCTGTGCTGATGGCTCGGAGCCTGAAGCCTGCTTCACCTTCTGTGTCTCCCTCACTCTCTTGCCCTCTCCTGCTCATGCTCTGTCTCTCTGTCTCTCTCAAAAATAAATGAACTTAAAAATATATATATTCTCTCTCTCTCTTCCTTTCCTTCTGTCCCTTCCCTGCTCGCACTCTTGCTTCGTACTATGTCACCTTAGCTAAGCTAGAGCTATGTCTCCCAGAATTTCCTTCTTTATATGGTGTCAGGCTAGCGTTCGGCCACAAAGGACACTTTGTTCCAGATCTGGAAGGTGGAAATGAAGCAGCAGCCGTACCTGTATGCTCTCAAGGTTGGTGGTGCTGGCTCACCTGGTTGTTTCGGGGCATCACCTGGACTCACAGCTCCGTTAGCTCCCACCATGCCTGCGCCTTCAGCCTCTCCAGCCTCTTTGGCCATGTGCGTGGAGCTCTGTGCTGGTGAAACGGTGCCAGATTCTGCTGGAGGTCACACATGGCCTGCAGGTCGGAAGTAAGAAATAGACATGGGTACCGATTTACTTTCTTGGGTTCCACATTGTCTTTGATCTTCCCCACATCCAACTTTCCTTCCCAACGGCCAGTCTTTCGAGACTTTAGGCTCAACAGAGTTGCAAAGACAGCAGTCTGCATAGACGATTCTGCCAGCTTCACAGCTGTGTGAGCTCTAAGCCCTGTCACAAATCCCTTATCCTGTATCACTTGGAGTTGTTCTGAATCTCTGTGTGTGTGAACCCTAACTGATTAATTTCTTTCACGATTTGCTCTCCTTCATTTCCTCTATTTCTTTCTGGAACCCCTGTTAACGGAAGATTGCCTTCCTGGATACGCCCTCCACGTTTCTTTTTGTTTCTCTCTTATTCTTCACCTTCGTCATTTTACTCTACTTCTTGGGGACGTTCTTCAGTTTTATCTTCCAGTATTTCTGTTGAGTTTTAAATTTATGCTGCGTATGTGTAATTTACAGGAGGGTTTGTTTTTTGTTTTTTTTTTTTTTTTTTTAGTTTTAGGATATTCCTTTTATGTAGCATACTGTTCTTTTTTCGTGGATATAAAAATATCTTAACACACCAAAAATAGTACTAATAGTGTTTAAAAGAGATTTCTTCTTCATGCACTCTTTCTAATTCCTCCAGAAAATTTTTAAACATTTGTGTTGCTCTCTACCATTCATTTGCTTTTCCTCAAGTGTCTAGTGACCTTTGTCTGTTCATATTAAAGAATGAGGTCCTTGTTGGAAACTCTGAGTGTGTGGTACTTACTGAATGATCTTTACTGTAAACTAATATGGCTGGCTCCTTCATTGGGAAACTCTCGATTTTAGTATTTTGTACCATTCCTCTTGAGCTAGTCAAATTCTCCAGAGAAGACATTTCCGTCTCCTGCTAGGAGAGCACAGGACTGGCTACTAGCTCTCTGGGAACCAAATTAGGAAGGAAAACGGGGAGACCTGAGCATTCTTTATGTCATTGTCCTTGATCCCTGTTTTTCCATGGTATCCTCACCCTCAACTGTGGGCTTTTCTCTAATCTAGACTCCTCCTATTCTGCTCTCTCCTGAGAAGAAAGCTCAGTATTCTGCTCTGCTTCCACTTGGGGAAGTGGGAGTCACAAGGCTGACCGGAGTGGAGTAGAGGATGTGGGATCCACTTCCTAAAACCAACACATCCCCATTTTTACCTCCACCCCACTCCCACTTTAGGAGATGGCTGGTGTTCCTTATCCCAGGCCCTTGTGGGGAAGTCTGAGCTAGGCTCTGGCATCTGCTGGGCTTTCTCCACAGCCGATTTAGCATTCACCTTTCTCAGGTCTGCAAAGTCCATTAACATTCATTCCATCTGCTAAAGTTTTGTTGGTGTGAGCCCAGTGTCTGTTATTTATCTTGTAGGTTTTAAAACTTTTTTTCATTCATCACGTAATTCATTTATTCCACCAATATTTATGAGCCCATACTATGTGCCAGACATTGGTTTGGCTTTTTAAAAAATCAATTTACTCTTTTAATGGAGTTTTGGATGGGAGCAAGCACATTTATGTGTATTCAATCCTTCATCTTTACTTGGAAGTCAAAAAATTTTTTTCTTTAATGACTTAAAAAGGAGTAATAATATTTACCCATGGGGTTGGTAAAGGATTAAAATAATGCATACGAAGTATCTAGCACAGTGCCCAGCACATAGTAAGGACCCAGTGAATGTAATCGATATGGTTATTTTAGTCTTTACTGGTCTCAGGTAGACCCGTTGTGGGTGGTTAAGACTTATATAGACATTTTGTTTTGTTGAGGGCATTTATGGTCAAGTAGATTGTGCACATTATGGGTTACGTTGCAAATTTCTCATTTTGGTTGACCTCTCATGAGGCCATTACAGATGTTCTGAGAGGACACAGTCTGAGCTTCAGGCGAGCCCCCAAGCAATCTCTATGGTGACTGTGCAATTTGGATGGAGAACAACCCTACATGATGGTCCAAAGTCATGTAGACATGACTCTGAAGTTTTCACTACTGGTCCTCTCCATTCGCATGACAGTTGATATTTCTTCAATAAGTGATACTCTACAAAGCACTACCACCATTATTCTCATGTCAGCCCTGGCAGGTGGGTAGAGCTTATGGGGCTCTTCCATTTTATAACTTGGAAAACTGAGTCTCTAAAAAGTGGTAGACTTTGTCTGTTGGAACATAGCCAACAAGCAACTAATTAAGCCAAGATTAGATTATAGTTTTGTTCCCCCCCCCTTTTTTTTTCTCTCCATTTCTAACTAAGAAGAACCCAGGGGTCCTGAATTTCCATTGTGTATTCATGATGAGGTCTGGGAAATAAATGGTCTCTGTAAGTTAGGAATTTAGGAAGGTCTTGGCTGGGCAGTACACACTTCTTGGGATCTCTTGTGCAATTGCAGCCATGTGTCAGCTAGAGTTGCAGCCATGTGAAGGCTTGATTGAGGCTGGAGGATCCAACATGGCTGATCAGCATGCCTGGCACTTTGGTGCTGGCCGATAACTTAGGGTCTATATTTGTCTCTTGTTTCAGCTATCTAATGCTGCATAACAAATGACTCCTAAATTTAGAGACTTAAAACCAATCTTTTTTTTTTTTTTTTTTGAATAGGGGAATAGGGTGGTTTGGTTGCAAGATAAAATTTTTCTTGGAGGGGCACCTGGGTGGCTCAGTCTTAAGGTTAAGCATCTGACTCTTGATTTCAGCTCAGGTCATGATCTCACAGTTTGTAAGTTTGAGCCCCGCATCAGAGTGTACACTGACAGTGCAGAGCCTGCTTTGGATTCTCTCTCTCTCTCTCTGCCCCTCCCTTGCTCTCTCTCTCTCTCCCTTTCTGTCTCTCTCAAAAGTAAATAAACTTAAAAATATCTTTCTTGGAAACAGCCTGGCTGTCCCCGAGGGCACCGACAGCATCAAAGGCTGACAGAGATGCGCAGTAGCACATACTCCCGGTCACTGCTGGGAGTGCCAAAAGTTACAGCCACTTTGGAACACAGTTTGGCAGTTTCTAACAAAGCCAGATAGACTCTTAGCACATGATCCAGCAATTACACCCTTGGTATTGATCCAAATGAATTGAAAAACCTATGTCCACACAAAAACCTGCACATAAATGTTTATAGCAGCTTTATTCATGATTGCCAGAACTTGGAAGCAGCCAAGGTGTTCTTCAGTAGGTGAGTGGATAACCAACTGTGGTACATCCACACAATGGAATATTATTCACTGATGAGAGGAAACGAGCTATCGAGGAAAAAATGAATTAAAATAAATTTAAAAAAAGAAATGAGCCATTAAGCCATGAAAAGACGTGGAAGAAACTTAAACGCATACTACTTAGTGAAAGAAGCCAATCTAAAAGGCTACAGTGTGATTCCAACTATAGGACCTTCTAGAAAAGGCAGAACTACAGAGACAGTACAAAATCAGCCGGTGGTTGCCAGGATTTTAAGTAGAGAGAGGAAGGGATAAATAGGTGGGACACGGGATTTTTAGGGCAATGAAATTCTTCTCTTTGTACTGTAGTGGTGGATACATGACATTACGCATTTGTTAAACCCAATGGAATGTACAACATTCTTTGTACAACAAAGATTGAACCTTAATATAAGCTATGGATTTTAATCAGTAATAATGTACCAACTATTGTTTCGTCGGTTTTAACAAATGTACCTCACTAATACAAGATGTTCCTTATTGGGAGATGAGGAAATAAGGCCTATGGAGATTTTCTGTACTTTCTGCTCAGATTTTCTGTAGACCTAAAATTGCTCTAAAAAATAGTATCTATTGAAAAAAATGATGGGAACACGGAGTGGGCTGGTTACAAGATAATACCTTTCTAGGAAGCATAGCCCAGATGTCCCTGAGGGCTTTGCGCATCAAGTTCTCTGAATACATCAGTCTTGAGGTAAAGATGCTGAAGGATAATGATGTGTTTAGGATCATACGTGCACCATTCTGAGGTGCACATGAGGGTCTGATTTGGAAGACTTTGCAACTCTTTGGAGGTCTGTCTTTTTAATACATTTGAGCCAGAGCAAAGAAGAGAAGCTATTCATGTCCCTAAGTTTTCTCTCCCGTTCCTCTCTCTCTCTCCTTTTAAATTACCATTACAATATTTTGTTTTGGAACCTGTGCTGTGAAGTCCCAGAGACCCAAAGGAGACTGGAAACCTTTTCTAAAAAGGCAGAGTGAGTCATGCCCAGTGAATAGCGATTGTCACAAAAGGGCATTATTCCGCAGAGCCATGCTGATACCTCCAGCCCCCACTCCTACCTTGATGACTCATGCCATCCCCTTTAGATTGGAAATGCAGCTGAGGGCACCATGCACACAGAGATTCTTGGGAAGGAGATTCCTCCTTTGGAAGACATTTGACGCTGTCCCATGTAAACGTCGGAGGAGCTATACCTGGCAATGGCAACAGGACCAGTCCTTGGTTGGGGCAAATCTAAAGCCCCCTCCCTAGACATAGTACTCAGTGGTTTATAGAATAGTTCCATTTAAAAATTTTCTCAGTTGCTGAAAACTTCCTTGTTCATTAGACAGATACACCATGTGCTTACATATCAGAAATTGTGCTAGACGGTGGGATGCAAAGATTAGTAAGGAATGTCATTGTCACCGAGGTTTACTCCTTTCTGATGTGCTTGCAGAGTTAAATGGGGTCCCATAGCTGGCCTGGGAACAGTGTCAAGTTCAATCCCAGTATGGTGGACATTTTCTACTTGTGTCTGTAGCATCTATTCTGCTAACAGTCGCCTTAGTCCTTTGGTCCAGTCATGCCTGCGCATGCTCAAGTTTCGGTGGAACTGACTGCCAAACCTAGCTCCAAGTATGTGTCCCGACTGGTGCCAATCAGGTAGTGTATCCCATTCCACGACCATGGTTATTGTTTGGAAACGGACACGGTGTGTCAAAAAGCAAGAGTTCAAGCCAAAAGCCGAGAAGTAATCTCAACTTGTATATAAGCCACTAGAAATACTGTCTTCCTTCTCCTAGAGTGGGAGGTATAATGGCATATAATTTGAAACTGTAGTGTCCAAGTGGTTATCATGAGAGCATAAAGATGACACTGTGAAAGACAGAGCATAGAGACAGAAAGGAATGAAGTTTTTCATGGTGGCTCTGGAAGTGCTGGATCAAACGTCACCCTGAAGGCAAAATCTCCATGACTTTTTAGCATCTTCAGCCCATAAACTCTCTTTAGTGTTTGAGCTGGATTTTCCTAGCATTTGTAATGAATGTGTCCTACCTTATGGTAAAGAAAAAAATATAGGGAACAGGATAGGAAAATTGGTGGGGGATATTCCAGATGTCTCCAAGCACAGAGAAGTTACTGTGAGTAGGTAACCAAGGAGTTAGGGAGAACCAGCGTGCGATTGTTACAGAGCTCCGGGAACCGCCTGTTACACGAACCTCTTCCATTCTGGGGAATCTCTCACTGTAAGAATCCTGATGCAAGGGTCTACCTCCCACTCCAGAAGCCCACCTCACCCAGGTTCAGGTGGGGCCACGTGTTTGATGCTCAGCCAGTCATAGGCTCCCACCGAGACTTGGGATCCAGGACAGGCAGTGCAGACCAGCAGGAAAGGTTGCAGCAGCGGCTGGGTGCACTTCCGACAGCAGCAAAGCTGGTGCCATTGTTCAGTGACGTAGTGACGGCCTTGGTGTCCTCACCGAGTGGGGTTCCTCATTTCCCTTGATTCCAGCTTGTTTTCCAAGCTTGGTTCTTTGCCTTCCTGGCAATTTTGTGAGCCACCTACTAACTGCTAAATAGATCTCTAAATAGATCTCTTTTCTGCCTGAACAATCAGAATTGGTTTTTGGTGTTTACAGATGAGGACCCCCGCCCCTCCACCTCAACTGACTGGCCGAGGTGGAAGTCAGTACAGCTAGGAAAGAAGGAGCGGTCAGGAGAGAAGGACGTGAAGGTCTCCCAGGGAGAACTAGCCTACGCGTCAGGGGATGTGGGAACAGACTTCCTGGGATTGAATCCCAGCTCTGTCATTTACCACGTGTGTGACTGTGGCAGGTAACTTGACCTCTCTGAGCCTCCACGGCCCATCCGTAAGAGCAGTGTGACGGTAGCACCTTTGGGGTGGCAGTCTTAGTCTAGATCCTGTCACAGAGCTGGTCTTCAGGGAATAGTAACTGTTCATAAGGTGACCTTGCTCGCAAAGAGCCCCACTGCATCCTCTTGTGAGCATGTTTGTCTCCCCTCTTTACTCTTCATTCACAGCAGAGACGAAGAAGATACGCCCACTGTGCAGTGGAGGAAATTTAAGTTGGATCCAGGCAGATGTGTCCTGGTCAGTGTTGAACCACCAGCTCTCCAGGGAAATAAAAGCACTGATTTGTAGCATTTGCTGATTTCCACGGTGTGAAAACGCTCACCGTGGCTGATTTCAAGCAGCCAGCATGCTGTGGCTCAGCACGGAGGCGGGAGGAGATGTGCTCAGTCAGCTCCCCTGAGCCAGCACTGGCACACCACCGGACCCAGGGAAATACCTTAAAAAGTTGGGGAGTTGAGGGAAATAGGTGGTTCCTGAGCCCTGGGGCAGATTGTCCAATGAAACTCTTTAAGAACTATTGACAGGATGAGGGTGGCCACCTAGTGTGCTTTGGGTTAAAACTTGAGAGTTCTCTTTAAATGATACCCTTTAAGGCCCCCCTCCACACTTCCAGCCAATCAGCTTCCAGGACCCAGCTGTTCCCTCTTTAAAATTTCTCCTGCAGAGGGGTCTGGGTGGCTCAGTCAAGCTTGTAGTTTGTGAGTTCGAGCCCCTCTTCAGGCTCTGTGCTGACGGCTCAGAGGCTGGAGCCTGGTTCAGATTTTGTGTCTCCCTCTCTCTCTGCCTCTCCCTGCTCGCACTCTGTCTTCTCTCTCTCTCTCTCTCTCTCTCTCAAAAATAAATAAATGTGAAAAAAAAAATCTCCTGCGTCTGGGTGCCTGGGTAACTCAGTCAGTTAAGCATCCGACGCTTAGTTTTGGCTCACTTTATGGTCTCACAGTTTGCGAGTTCAGCCCTGCATCAGGCTCTACGCTGCCAGTGTGAGATTGCTTGGGATGCTCTCTCCCTTTCTCTCTCTGCTCCTTCCCTGCCCATGCTCGCTCGCTCTCTCTCTCTCTCTCTCTCCAAGTAGATAAATAAACTTAAAAAAATATCTGTTCTGCATCTGTCCATCCCTTCTTCTTCCTGTCCACCATGGCCCTGCCGCCTGTGGGCTCAAGTGTCAGCTCTGAAACATGACTCCCTTTCTTGTTCTGGAGTGGATCCGTGTGCCATCCCTCAGCTGACTCTGTGTGCCCTCCCCACTCAGGGTTTAGTGTCATATGGCTCCGCGTCAGCCGCCCCGTCCCCCGGAAATGCTGCCGCGTGGCTGGCCCCACTCAGTCTGGAAGTGGTCTGAATGTGGGGCTCTTGTCTACTTACTGGCTCTGAGTTCTTGGGCAAATTACATGACACTCCCTGAGCTGTAACTTCCTTACGTCTAAGATGGAAATAATAGAAGAACTCGCTTAGGGTTGTTCTGAGGGTTAAACAGTTCTACAGGAGGCTGGGGATGGCCCCTGGGCCGCGGTGCACGTTGCAGTGAATTCTGGCTCCGTGACGATGACAGTGATGATGACAATGACTGCTCCTCCGGAGGTGAACGGTGGCTGGAGGAAGGACAATCGTCCTGCTGCCCGGACTTCCACCCTGCCTGCCTTTGCTGTTCCAGTGCCACTTTTCCTTCAGTTGTGGTTCTTTTTTGATGGGCTTTTTCTCTGCACTCGTTAGCTCCTTTTCCTCCGAATTTCTGAGGCAATCCCACCCCATCATGGAACATTAAATTCAGTGCTGTCTCTTACTGTCCTCTGTTGCTGTGGACCCTGTTTTCCTGGCTCCCCTCTAATGGGCTTGTGGGGAGAGGCCCGTCTCCTCTCTTTCTCCCTCGAAGAGTCTTGGATCAGCAGCCACAGAGCAGCAGCCAAAGTGATAGATGCTGTCAACGACTTGGGACTGTGCCTGCTGTTGGACCTGCATCGTCCCAGTTTATTCTTTCCATTCACCCAGGGTCGATTTGGGCACCAGCTACTTGCTAGACGCTGGGGTTACACGCCCAGTGAGACGAGAGCCTCTGTCTTTCTCGAGCTTGCAGTGTACCGAGGGGAGCTGCCCTGAAGCACGTGCTCACCCAGGGTACGGTGATGGATGGCGCCAAGTGCCGGGGAGGGAGAGAAGAGAGTGTGACAGGAGAGTAAAACAGGAGCCTGGTTTGGAGAGGGGCAGAGGTCAAGGCAGGAGCACTTCAGTTAAAACTGGAAGGAGTCACTCAAGGAAGAGACTTTCTAGGAAACTGGCTCACTAGGAGCGGAGTTCAGTGGCTCGGAGTGCTGAGGACCTGAGATAAGATGGGACAGCAGCAGGTCTCGGCAGGAGGGACCGAGCGGCCCGCAGCAATGGGCAGGCAGGTAGCCCAGGGCCTGCTGGCCTTCCGAGGCCGGGTTGGGTGTTTCGGTGTCTGTCCTAAACATGGAAAGCATTTCATCCTCTCAGAACGCTTAGGAGACAGTTGTTATTATCAGTCCCGTTTTACAACGGAGGAAACAGCGGCCCAGAGTGATTAAGTAACTTGCCCAGGGTCACACAGCTAGTTGGCAGCTCAGCCAGAGTGCCGGTATTGCCCAACCTGGCCAGGACTCCTCCGGCGTTCAGTAGCCACCCACCGGGTGATTGAGAGCAGCACTGACCACTGTGGTACCCGCCAGCCGCATCCTTCCCACATGCTGTTTGGAAAGGGCCCTGGGATTGAGACTTTTCTCAGGGGGAGTCGCGGGGGACAGCCTGGGGCCTCCTGGGAAGCACGACACTACTTTGGTGGGAGTGAAGCCGTCAGCAGTTCTGATGTCATAGCTGGGGATTTACAACTGCCTTGTCTTCCAAGCACTAGGTCCCACGGTCGGATGCATGCTCATGCTCTGCAGGGCTAAAAGGAACTCCCCCTTCTGTCAGTCAGAGTCTGAGGCTGTGGTACCCAGAAAAGGAGGTGGTGCTTTATGGGGAGCAGTACAGTCTTGAGGAGTTGAGCCTGGATGGTGTTGACCAAGAAGCCCAGGCACAAAGGGGCCTGAGGAAGTCTGGTGGAGACAGGATCTGCCCAGGAATCTGAAATAGGCAGCATTTGTCTTCCTAACTCCTCGGAGCCCCCTCCAGTCTAAGACCTTCTTCCTTTCTCCGTCCCCCCACCTCCCCAGGGAGAGATGGTCTGGAGTCCCTTCCCTGGGCCCCATCTGGGTTCCCAGCCTGCCTCCGAGGCCCCTCCCAGAACATTAAAACTTACTTAAGATGCTAATAGGTGATAATGACACCTCCCAGGGCCTGGGACCCAGGTGGTAGTTAAGGGTGGGAATTTCAGACACCAAATGGAGGTGGCCTTTTGGCCCCCCTCAAGTCACCCTGTCACCCCAGGGAGATAACTCCTTTTATTTCCAGTCTTCTATAGTAAGGTGATTTCTTTTCATCTGTCATTAAACCATCCCCCGCCCTGTGTTTTGTGGAGAGGAAAGAGCTTCCAGCTCAGTGAGGCAGAGAAGCGGACCAGTGAGAGGCGGGAAGAAAATGAGGCAATGAAGCCTCTTGTCTGCTTCCTGCCAAGGAAGGTCCCTTTGTCTGCCCAGAGCCTGGCCCTTCGGCCACAACATGACCAGAGGCCCGTGGGTCAGGAGGCTTGCCCCCTTTATGGCCTTCTAATGGACCTTCCTTCCGGCCCTGGAGCAGATGCCCCTGCCTGCGGGGGAGGGGCAGCCCCGTAGCTCTCCCGTTCGTTTTCCCAAGGAACCCTGCCCCCCAGCCTCACCCGTGAAGAAACTAGCACCTCCAGGGCTGGAAGCGGAGGATGTGCCCAAGTTCCCACCGGCTCTTTTGTCCTTAAGGGACAGGCAGATTTCCTGACTCCCCAGCCCTAAGGAGATGCTCTTGGTGCCTTTCTCTTTGTGGTTTGGTTATCTGTGGGGCCACGGTATCCCCAGGTCTTGTGTCTTAAGCTCCACCATCATTTGGTGAGGGAAGTTGGCCTGAGATTTCCATAACACAGAGTGATGTTAACAGGTGCCAGGACCTCTGGACCTGACACGCACACACGTGCACACCCCTACCTTCTACAGTGCCATTAGCCCTCCCTGACTTCTTGTCTTCTTTGCGTCCATTTACTCCCTATCATGTACCTTGTCTCCTTCCTTCTTTTTTGTGAGTCCTCTTTGCCACACTCTAGCTCGCTGCCCTGCTTGGCTAATCTCAGACCTGTCTCCTGCCTCTCCAGTCCATCCCATCAATGGCTAGCACATTCTTTGGCATAACAACAGTTGCTACCTATATTGAGTACTTAATAATTCCAGCTAACATTTAGTGACAACGTCCTGTTATGCAGAGTACTAGAGGCTTACATTAAAGCTGTCCAGTACCGTAGCCAGGGGACAGAGGTGCAAGAGCACGTGGCTCTGGGGCGTCCTGTATAGACCAGGTCCAGCCCCTCGCCGCTGACAGAATCCAAAGGCAGAGAGAGGAGTGGCGGTGAAACAAGACAGGAATTTAGTTCAGTGAGGCCAACACCAGGAAGACAGCGGACCAGCATCTGGAAGACTGTCTCCAGAGTGCTGACAAGACTTCCAGGTTTTTATAAGGAAAATGCGGGACCAAGGTGGGTGGGTGCGTCGGGGGTGGAGGCAGTAAAGGTTGAACGATCGCAGTCTTGGAGTCAGTCACTGGGCCGGGTCTTGCTGGCCACCCCAGAACAGTCCTTGCTGCTGGCGATGGTTATGGTTTCCATCAGGGGATGCTTAGCCCTTAGGGTCTTTTGTCTGAGCCAAGAGACAAGCCGGAAAGAACCCAGCTGGAAAGTTTGGGGCGAAGACGGAGGCACCCAAAGCCCTCTTTTAGTATTGCTGCCTCTTTGGAGTTGAAGAAACAGACAAGGAGAGTAATTTTCCCAAAGTCACACAGGTAATAAGTGGCAGAGCCAGGATTTGAACACAGTCAGCTAGACACAGAGCCTGAACTCCTAACCGTCATTAACATGGAATTTAAAAATATCTTTCCTAAATGTTTTTTTGAAGAAAGCCGTAGGGTAGGCGCTGAGGGCATTTAAACAGGAGTAGATGAAACTGGTTTCCTTCTCATGTCCTAGCTCGGGGCGTTAAATGGTAGTCAGGACCGCCTGGGAAGATGAGTAAGACAAGTCCAGACATGACCTACTCCCGGAGGGGGCAGAGTACGTGCCACGGAGAAGATACACAGCGGGCCTTTGGTACAGAGGACGGAGAAGTCACATCCGTTTGGGAGACTCAGGAAGTCAGGAAGAGTTCCAGGGAGGCCGTTGGGTGGGGGATGGTTTGGAAGGACAGATGGGTTTGTGGCAGGGTTCTGGGAGGTGAGGAGGGACTAGATTGGAGCAGAGTACAGCAGGACCAAGAGCAAGAGGATCAGAGCCAAGGTAAATGCATCCGGACCACAAGACCCAAACCCCTGAGAACGAACCTGGTAGTTTAAGACAATGGGCTCTGGACTGTATGAATTCTAATTTCTTTTCTAGCACGTAACCAGCTCTGTAATCCAGACAGATAGCTTAAAGCCTCCTCCATGTTTTGGTCACCTCATCTGAAAGGTAGGTATAATTCAGAGCGAGGACCAAGGTCAGGTGAACGAGGCGTTTGCCTCGAGTGTGATGCAGGCAGGCCGAGTCGAGAGGTGCCCCCCAGAAAGCTCTGTGATACCAAACCATATTGGAGCCTAAAGCGAAAGGAAAAATCAGTAAAATTGATCCTGTTTTTAGTTAAGAGAAAACCTCCCCCTGGTCCGGGCCCTGATAATAACACTAGGCATTTGTTGACTGAATCAAATAAAGAATATTATTTCTTTCTGTGAATTATTATTAATTATTATTTCTGCCTGTGAGGCAGGCGTTAACATTTAGGAGATATTTCCATTGGGCAGTCAGGCAAGTCTTCATGGAAAAGGGTGGAGTTCAGCTATCAGTTTAGCAACATAGTTATTAAAACATCTTTTTAGCCAGCACCAGAGAAATAGCAATACATATGACAGATACTACCCTTACCTTCAAAGTGTTTATACTTTACCTGGGAAGAAAAATAATAAAAAATAGTTAAGAATAATTGATCAGCACAAGCACAGTAAGTGTTAGATAGAGGTGCTGGGGGGACCATCAGCTCCTGGAAGACAGGGAATGAGCACTGGAGTTTTCTTTCTTTTCTGCTGTACTTATATAAAGAAGACCTAAAGGATGGAAGTTTTTAAATTTATAGCTTTTTAAATTTACTAAAATTATTTATAAATAATAAATATAATATTTAAAGTACAGTTTTTCAATGTATAAAACTTTAAGCTTTATGTCTCTTTTTTTAAGTCGTTGGCTTTTTTTTTTTAAGTTTATTTATTTTGAGAGAAACAGAGAGAGCACGAGAAGGGAAGGGACAGAGAGAGAGGGAGAGAAAGAATCCCAAGCAGGCTCCATGCTGCCATCGTGGAGCCCGATGTGGGGCTTGAACTCACGAACTATGAGATCACAACCTGAGCCAAAATCCAGAGTTGGACAGTTAACCAACTGAGCCATCCAGGCGCCCCTGTGTTTCCTTTGAATAAGTGTGACTTACATGTAGTGTACAATCTAAAAAGCACAAAAGGGTATACCACACATCCCCTCCCAGAGATGAGTGATGCCACATTGTCTCGGGTATTGTCCCAGAGATGGTCTGACTGTAGTCCAGTAAACTGAGTAATAACGTAAGTGGGGTCATGCCATTCTCGCTGACTAGCACTTACTTTTTCCTTGACGATTATTCCATATTAGTATGTGATTTTTATGACTGCATAGTACTCTGTTGGATGGTTCTATCAAAATTTATTTAACTAAAATCCTACTGGTGGACATATTATTGGTATTTTTTTTCAATTAATACACTTTATTTTTTAAGACACTTTACTTTTAAGTTTTAGGTTGGGATGCCTGGGTGCCTCAGTCGATTACGCCTCCAACTCTTGATTTTGGCTCAAGTCATGATCCATGGTTTGTGAGTTCGAGCCCGGCATCAGGCTCTGTGATGCCTTGGGATTTTCTCTCTCTCCCTCTCTCTCTTGCTCTCTGTTCCTTCCCCACTTGTGCTCGGTCTCCCTCTCCCTCTCTCTCTGAAAATAAAGAAAAATAAATGAAAAATAAATGAATAAATAAATAAAATAAACCAGTTTTGGGTTTATAGGAAAATGAGCGGAAAGCACAGCAAGCCCACATTCTCTCCTCCAGCCCGTGCCCCCAATTATCACCATTTAGCGTGAGCGTGGTACGTTTGTTACAGTTGATGAGCCAATATTCATACATTAAGTAAAGTCTGTAGTTTACATTAGGGCTCACTCTGTGTTGTATATTTTTTGGGTTTTGACAAATGTATAACGACATATATCCACTGTAACAGAATGGTTTCACTGCCCTAAAAGTCTTCTCTGCTCTTACCTCTTCCTCCCTTCCTCCCTTCCAGGTGAAATGTAGTTTTTTCCATTCAAAGATCCTTGTAGTTCAGCTTTCAGAGATGTGGGGGAGGAAAAATAATTTTCCCTCTACTAGGTTTTTGGCAGAGATACTCCTCTAATAATAATTTTTTGAAAAGGACTAACAGGAGAAAAACAAAAGTTTAGTAACATGTAGCCCTCCTGTCTGCATGGGAGAGACCCAAGAAAATCCGGTCACTCTCCAGATTGGCCCAGGTCATCGTCACCTTAAATGCCATCTTCAGCTAAAGACAAAAGAAGGGTTTTGGGGTGGGGGAAGGCCACTTACGGAAGGTCACCAGGAAAGCTCAGTAAATAAGCATATGGTTGTTAGGAAGATTTAAATCATTGCCTTCAACACCGTTAAGAATTTCTAGAGATTCGGTCATCCCTCTCTTCCTGTACAGCAAGGGAGCCTGCCTTACAAATGGGGGTTTCCCTTATCCGTGCAAATGTTTCTTACAAAAGTGGAACTTCTACTGGGTTTTCAGAGCATCTCCTGTGTTTGTGGTTTCTTAAAAATAATCAGCTTAGATTAAGCCTTATGCCAAAGAGGCATATTTTGGGGTGACGAATTCTGTTCCCCCCTCAGTCCTTCCTTGGAAACTTTTAACAAGAAGTTGCACAGTCCAGAAGCTAAATCGATTGATTGCTCCCTATCTCCCCGCACCAGTCACTCCGTCCTGAGATTAGGGCAGTTGAATCAAACAGTTGTGTCGCATTTCAGGAAGTGGTGATGCAGCTAGGCATCTCACACATCTCTTGGGCTTCTATTGTGTGAGAAATCAGGAATTTAATAAGACATTTCTGTGGATACAAAAGAAAAACAAGTGTTAATGACTGGAGCAAGTTAGAAACCCAGGCTGAGTCCTGAGGGCAGTCAGCCAAGATTTCTAGATGTTAGACTCAAAACATCTTTGGCAGGTTGACTGTCTACAATGGTCCCTGGGCAGTCAGTTACACTTTCTGAGCGGCCCATGCGGCAGTGGGCCTGAAGATTGTCTGAACGTGCACCGGTATGGCATTCACGCTGAAGTTTATATCAAGTCATTCATGTTCGGGTTGCGGGGCTTTGGGTTTTTGGACTTAGTGATTCTGAGTCAAAGAGGCGAGAGAAAGTTCAGAATGTTAGTTTGGAGACTTGTCATCAGATATTTGAGGAAAGTTGCATTCAGGATCTGGTCCAGTTTACAGGTAGAATCCCGAAACTTCAAAGACAGTTGACTGGAATTGATCACCAGAAGTGTGTATTATGGTTTCTACTGACACATAACTTTCCTCTCTAACGTGACCATCACTTCTACCAAAAATGGCCAAATAAGACTGATTTCTCTGCAGAATAAGTCTAGTCTCAGTAAACTTGGCCTGATTATTTACATAAATGCACCAAGCATCGTGCTGGACCATCTAGACTTCTTTAAATCTGCTTTGCTGGAACTTTCCATGAGGACTCTTAAGATAGAGCTTTTAAAAGCCTCTTCATACTGGGGCACCTGGGTGGCTCAGTCGGTTGAGTGTCCAACTCTTGGTTTCTGCTCAGGTCACGATCTCACAACTCATGAGTTCGAGTCCTCCGTTGGGCTCTGTGCTGACAGCTTGGAGCCTGCTTGGGATTCTGTCTCCGTCTGTCTCTGCCTCTCCCCCTCTCTCTGTCTCTCTCAAAAATAAGTAAATAAACTTAAACATAAAAGCCTCTCCGTGCTAAGAAACCAAGTCAAGGACTCACCATCAGATTTTGACTGCACTACCTGTAGATTTGGGTGACTTTTTCTCTTCTCAAGGTCCCTAAAATATCCTGAGGTTCCCACATCTGCCCAGAAGTGACCTTCCTTCCTTCTTTCCTTAGGCTGCCAGAATCCGAAGAAGCAAGGTTCCAGGCTCCTTTTCTTTATTGGCTCTATAAAGTCAGCCTTCATTCCTTAAAGCTGTCTGGCATATCTGATTCTATGCACATTCTCAAATCTCATTTTGCAGTCAAAGCCTTGATAGTATAACCAGTGTTTCCAGTTGTGTCCTGTTATAAGGAGAACAGATTTTTATTGAACTTACGCAAATAAATATGTTGCCATGAAAATAAGAATGCTGAGTTTCCAAATTCTGGAGGGATCAGGTAGGGAGAACAAGAAATTGTTTCATTCTTGTTTACTTTACTAAATTTCTGTAAGTCATAGTTAGTGTAAGAGAAAATAATGTCCTGGGGCACCTAGATGGCTCAGGTGGCTAAGCGTCCAACTCTGTCTCAGGGTTGTGAGTTCAAGCACTGCATTGGGCTCTGACCTGGGCATGAAGCCTACTTAAAAAAGAGAGAGAGAGAGAAAATAATTCCCTTAAATCTGGAAAAATAAGAACCAGCAGTATTTCCTATGAAAAAGTTATAAAAATTACCATCCTCATCAGTTCTTTAAGTCCCATGTTATTAATTATTGTTTTGTTTGGATGTAGTTTTTCCGTGAGTTCTGGAAATTCTTACCCAGTTTACTTTTATGATCTTAAAAGTTATCTAGGGGCACCTGAGTGGCTCAGTCGGTTAAGTGTCCAACTTCGGCGCAGGTCATGATCTCACGGTTCATGAGTTCGAGCCCCGCATCAGGCTCTGTGCTGACAGCTCAAAGCCTGGAGCCTGCTTCGGATTCTGTGTCTCCCTCCCTCTCTGCCCCTCCCTTGCTACACCCTGTCTCTCTCTCAAAAACAAATAAAACATTAAAGATACTTAAAAAAAAAGATGTCTAAAGCCTGTGCTTGCCACAGCCCTTTCCATGAACCCCCTTGAAGATGAAGCACTTTGACAGGCACACTCTTGCAAAAGCATCACAGTAAAACAATAATTGTAAATGACAAGACTTAAAAATGTCCATGCATAAAGATCTGATGAGAGTTCATTATAATGCACGTGACAAGGAATTGTGCTGATTAATTCAAAATAATAACTGGAATTATGTGATAGCATTATATTAGGACATACAGGAATTTCAGAAATGTCATACAATTTCTGGAATGCTTATACACATATGCAAATGCGACATAAAGAAGCCTTAGTATTAATCTCTTATTTGACAATGCCTCTTCTTCGATTTAACTTATTAAGCATATTAAATAAGCATCTCCCCCTTTATAATCAAGAGAACAAATCTTTAGACATAGTCCAAGGACCTTCTGCAAAATCCCAAAGTTAGTCAGAGGTCATGGAGACTTCATTTAGTATTTGATTTGGGGAAACTTATAAAAATATCAAAAGGTTTGGACACCTGAGTAAACAGAGTTACAGATCATTATGAAACAGTAATTATCCATTTAACCAAAGTGACAGAAGATTTTAAAGGCAAATACAGAAGGTCATACGGTTGTGAGCAAAACTTATCTCTTTTAATAGACCCAGTTTTCTTAAGTAATTAAAGACCTGATTAAGATAACACTGAAGCACAGGAAATTATTTTGGCAAGACACAAAATCTTTGATTTTTAGGCAGATTACTTAAAAAGTAAAGAAAAAAATCTTTCATAATCTCTTATCAGGAGCAGACCTATAGTCCAAGAAAACTTGGTCCTTTTAGCAAATGAAAGTTAAATTCCAGTTTTATGTAAGTACGCTATTGATATTAAATCTTATTTAAGGGGCGCCTGGGTGCCTCAGTCAGTTAAGCATCCAACTCTTAATTTCAGCTCAGGTCATGATCTCATGGTTCCTGAGATCAAGCCCCAATTTGGGTTCTGCGCTGACAGAGTGGAGCCTGCTTGGAATTCTCTCTCTCCGAGTCTCTCTCTCTCTCTTTCTTAAAGTAAACAAACATATTTTAAAAAGAAAAAATCTACATCACAAAGGCATAGAGAAAGTATCCAAATGTTCTTCACGGAGTTTTGGGGTATTTTGCTTATTATCAGAGATCTGAAGTAATTACTACTTAAATTTTTCCTTTTTTTTTTAAGCGCAGGGCAATTCTGTTTTGTAGTATCTCAGTATCAATAGCATTTTGAGATGAATAAGGGAGATTTGGGGATTGATAAGGTTAGGTGGACTTTGAATTGTGTCTAGAACCACAGTTCTGGCTTTGTAGACATGCAAGTCAGAGACAGTTGTTTCTGATTCCTCAGAGAATCAGGTTTTTAGCCTAAACATCAAGAGAAGAATGCACCATCCAACTAAACTTTGCTTCTTTTATCAGGGAGATTTCTACATTCTAGAAATCCAGGGTTTAATGCAGTGCGCCTTTAAAAAGTCTATCTAAAGCGTTTAACGGAGGCCTTGTTTCTGAGTATACAGTTCAATCTTTACCTATCAGAGAAAACCTCTACTATTGCTTCTATCGGTCCCTGAATATCCACTTCCAAGTGACCGATTTCCTGATAATTTACAGCAAGGCCTGGGAAAAATTCTGGTCATCCGTTTTCTTTGTGAGGGGGTGGTTTCCCCAGGGAGCTGTCCAGCTTGTCTGATAACCACAGTATAAATCATGTGTGGCCAGAATACTCTTTTGCAGCCATTCTGAGTGGGATCGTGAATGTCTACGGCTCTTTCTAACTGTTCTCTTGATTTGGTAGGATCATCTCAAAGTGAAGGCAAAAAGGACTTTCTAAGTTCATCTGGTTAAATAATTCCTTATGGCTAGCCACCTTTGTGTCCTCATGTGTGCGTGTGCGTGCGTGTGCGTGTCCTCTTTTCACTTTTATTTTTCCATAGGCACCATTAAGGTAATTGTTTAGAATGAGCGCTCTCTAAGTGTTTTCAAGTATAGAGGTTTGTTTAATAGAAAGGACCATCATCTGGTCATTGATGAGTAGGATATTCTATTAATCTCAGTAGCAGTTCAAACCAAATGCCTTCTTATTGGCTTACCCATGGATGCAAGAGGCATCCCAGAAGGGAATGGAAAAGATGCAGCCCCTGCAAGACTCAGAAAGTGTTCTCCCAGAGCCTGAGAAGGCACAGATCTTCGTTGTCGCAGGCCATAGGATGGTGTAGTTGAAACAGCGTCTCCAGTTTCCCCTGAGAATGTGAGATGCGTTCCGTCCAGACCCACCAATCTGTGACGCTGGATAGGCACTACTGGAGTGGGACTTCTCCAGCAATAACGAAACAATGAAGGCTGAGATGATGAGAACTGTCGCAGTTGGACACAGAGAGTTCTGCTTCTTGGATCCACAGTCTCTTCTGCTGCCTGCCAGATGCGTGCGGGCACATGTATCTTCTGGCTGGTAGAGACCAGGGAGAATATTCTTACTGGCTGCAAAGGCAAGACCTGAAGACATAGAACAAGATGAAAGGAAAAACCTCATCAGACCTAAGATGCTGCTCTTTATCTAAACAACATAGAAGACAGAGGCAAAAGAAAACAATGACCATCTCTGGGAGGAAGAGGATCAGTAGCACACAGGAGCACGCGTTACAGATTTTCATGAGATTAGCTATCCCCAAGGAACTAGTTCCTACAAATATTTTTCTCTTGCTGATCTAAATTTGGAAAGGAAGAGGCAAAAATTTTTTACCTTTCTCTTGACCGGGTCCTACAGAGTGAGCTCCAGGAGGGCTGGGTTTGGGAAGAATTTCTACCCTTCGTGGCTTCTGCCAGTTTTCTAGGATTCCATGTGGAGGCTGAAAAATTAGTGTGGTGTCTCAGAAAGTCCTGTGTGGGGCACTAAAACTGTGGGGGAGGAAAAATAATTTTCCTTCTACCCTTCTAGTTTCTTGGCTGAGACACCTTGGTAATAAAAAGACAGATTAGCAGGAGAAAAACGAACAAAAGTTTAATAACATGTAGCCCTCCCGTGTACACGGGAGAGACCCGGGAAAATCAAGTAACTCTCCTTAAAAGAGGCTATCACCTTAAATGCTTTCTCCAGCTAAAGACAAAAAAAAAAAAAATGTTGGCGGAGGCCACCAGGAAAGCACAGTGAACACGCCTGTGGCTGTTAATGAAGATTTAAGTCCTTGCCCTCTCCATTGATAAGAATTTCTAGGGATTCGGTCATCCCCCTTTTCCTGGTACAGTGAAGGAGACAGCCTTACACATGGAGCTTTCTCTTTTCCATGTAAATGTCTCATACAAAGGGGTAACTTCTGCTCATTTTTTTTTGAAATATAATTTATTGTCAAGTTAGCTAACCTACATTGTATCCAATGTGCTCTTGGTTTTGGGGGTGTCTGCCTGGTTTTTAGAGCTTCCCCTCTATCTGCAGGTCCTTAAATGTAACCAGCCTGAAATAATCCTTATGCCAGAGGGTTGGGCAACAAATTCTCTGCCCCTTGAGACCTTTATCTTTCGTAGCTTTGTCTCCTGCCCCCTGTCCTCTGGCCACACCGCTCTGCTCCTGCTCTCTGAAACTGCATGTGGCCCCTACCTGACTGCTCCTCCTGCAGGCACACGTGACTGTCACCTTCTTTTTAAGCCTTTTCAGGTCTAATATACACTCCCCAACAGAGTCATGGTCCCTTCCTCTACGTGGTTCGTCCGTCCTTCCTTCCTTCCGTCCTTCCTTCCGTCCTTCCTTATTTATTAAAAAAAAAAAATTTTTTTTAATGTTTATTTTTTGTACTAGAGAGATTGAGGATGAGCAGGGGAGGGCCAAAGAGACAGAGATATGTGGTTCTTTTTTTTTTTTTTTTAAGATAACTTCACTTCTTATTTTATTTATTTATGTTTAAATCTTTATTTTTGAGAGAGAGAAAGAGAGAGAATGAGTGGGGGAGGAGCAGAGAGAGAGAGAAGGGGACAGAGGGTCTGAAGCAGGCTCTGTGCTGACAGCAGCAAGCCTGATGCCGGGTTTGAACTCATGAACGCTTAACTGACTGAGCCCCCCTCGCGCCCCTCTCTATGTCGTTCTCATGTTAATTTATTCACTCATGCCACAGATATTTAGGGAGCACCTTTTGCATGCCAGTCAGGGTGCTGGTGCTGAGGATAAGTGGGACACATGGCTATGAAACCCAGCTCTCAGATGGTTGAAAGTTCTTTGAAGAAAATAAGATCAACTAAGATGCTGAAAGAAGGCAGTATAGTCAGGGAAGGGCTCTTGGAGGAGAAGACGTTGATGAAGAGACTAGAGCGGGGGCTCCTGGGTGGCTCAGTCGGTTAAGCGTCTGACTCCTGCTAACAGCTCAGGTCATGGTCTCAGGGTCCTTCGTCCAATCAAGCCCTGCGTCGGGCTCCATGCTAGGAACAGAGCCTGCTTGGGATTTTCTCCCTCCCTCTCTGTCTGCCCTTCCCACACTCAGGTTCATTCTCTCTGTCTCTCACTCTTTCAGAATAAATCAATAAACTTATTAAAAAAAAAAAAAAAGAAGGGACCACAGGGGAGGGTATTAGAGGTGGGAAAAGCAGCAAGTGCCAAGTCACACAGCATTGCGTGCAAACCCGAGGAGGCGCTTAGCTTGCAGCCGCCTCTCATGCTCTTGTAAGAAAGCAGGCATCGCTCCTGCCTGAGTTCATCCGTGCATGCCCGGTGAGCAGCCCAGGTCAGGGCCACGAGAGCGAACAGTGAGACCGGCAGGCCGGCCCCGGTGGGGCAGAGTGGGCGGGGGGCTCCTGCGCTTCCCGGCAGACACACTCTCCCCCTCGTTCTGCCAGCTGGGCCCTGACGGCTTTGTTTGCTGAAGCATTTGAGCCCTTGATACCAAACCCCAATTACCTGAGAGAAGGCTATTGCCTCTTTAAACAGTTCAAAAGCCCAGACTTTTTATAAATAGCTCTGGCCTTTCACCAGCCCCTAAGACTGCGATTTATGGCCCACTTCCCCAGAGGCAGACAGACCAACAGACAGGTTACTTCCCTTGGAGCCAGGTTCCTACAATTGTGGGATGCTCCCGCTTCCTCTCTGCATTTTATGACCTCCTGGCAGCTAATCCTGAAATGGGTTCCATGGGAAGGAGGTGGATCGTGCAGGGCTGCAGCTGCCTCGGAAGCCAGAGGCCCACCAGACTCAGGAAAGAACTGGCAGGCAGCGGGGAGGCCCAGGCAGCCTGGCCTCTTGGCTGCGGCTGGCTCCTCTGCCCCGCCAGCCTTTCTCCTGCAAGATACCAGGAGTGAGGGCCTTAGCGTGACTGGTCAGCTATGGGATCTGCCATAGAGTGACAGACCGAAAACCCTCGGTTCCTTGTCTCATAATCTAGTGCGGCAATGCGGCAAAAATGAGAAATTTTGCTCGTCTCGTAGACACATGACTCTTTCTTTTAGAGTACGTGCATATTCCTTATTGTCTTTAGTTACACAGCTCCAGTCGGTCTCATGACATCTTTATGACAGACGATGAAACGGAGAGAGAGACCAGCCTGGGTCACGCAGCTAAGGAGCGACAGGTCCAGATTCGGGTCTTGGCTTCATATGCTGGGTTAGGGGTCCCAGGCCCCAAGAGCAGCAGGAGGTCAGGAAAGAGAGTGGCCTTTGGGAGAGGGTGGTCAGCTTTCCAGAAGGGGAAGGGGCTGTAAGAAGGGGATGTGGCGGAAAAGGCAAGTCTGTCACGGGACAGCGACACTGGACCGGACCGGAGCTTGGGGAGGCACAGCTGTTATTTCTTGGTAGGACTCTTCCGTAGACCCCCAGTCTCACCTTTTCCGCAACCTTTTCTCTTGTTGCTCACCTCTCCCCCTGATGGGCGACGCGGTCGTTGAGAGTATGGGCTGTGCGTTCAAACCCCTCTGCCCAGCCATGGGACTTGGAGCAGATGGCTTAACCTCACTTACCTCCTTTTCCTCACCTCCAACATGAGCTTGATAATGACGGGACTGGGTGAGCACAATGATAGCTTGACGATTGTTGCCGCAGTCAGTGTTTCTCTTTCTGGAGTACAGCTCCTAACTTGTCATTTGCCCTGCTCAAAAAATCAAGACTGAGCATGTTATTTTGGTTGTGAAGGCCCTGTGAGGCGTGATCCGAAAATCCCCCACGGCCAGACCATCTTCAAACAGTCTGAAATCCTCAGAGGATGGGGATCTAGCTACTGTATGCATGACCCGTGACACAGTGGCAAGAACATCGAGTTGGGAGTCCAGGAAAGCCAGTGTTCAAATCCCGGCTCTTTCGGTGCTCCCATGTGCAGGGAAAGTAACTTCCCGGAGTCTCGGCCGCCTTGCCTGTAAGGACGGGGGTCCTTCTCCTCCACCGGCTGCCCTGAGAGTCTGGCACCATGTGTTTGCCTTCTGGAACACCGTGGGTGCTCATTCATCGTGACCCTTGTCTTCCTTTCAATGACGTATCCATTTCACGCCATCTGTATGAAAGAGGCTCTGCTACAAACGTCTAATGAAGGAGTTCACCGGCAGGACTCACACCATGGCCTTGCATTCAGCTTCCCGCCATGGCCGTGTCTCGTTCCCCACGCAGATGGCCAGGCTTCCGCAGGGTAGGCGCCACGTCTGTCTTGTTCATCCCAGATCCTGGCCTGATGACTTGTCAGCACTCAATAAATATTTATTGGATGAATTAATTATTGAAGAGAGGCCTTGAGCATCGTGTTCAGTGTCCAGGAGTCATGTTTGAAACATGCGCTTTGAATCTCGAAGACCTCGGAAAGTAAATTCATGCTCCTAAGAATATGATGATGAATTAGAATCAGCAGGTCAGTCACAGCCACGGGACCTGGATAGCAATGAGTAATGAGCATGTCTGCAATAAAGACGGGGATTCCTTGCGTGAGCAGCTCTCCTTAGCTCTGCTCTGGGCCTCCTGGCACAGGGCTCCCTCTCCCTCTCCCTCTGGGGAAAGGCCCTAACGTGTTCCACTGTGCCTACTGTGTCCTCTATCCTTGTTAATCCCTATTTTATGGCCACTATCCATGTTAATCCCAACACCAACCCTGTAGATTAGAATTAGGATCCCCATTTTACAGATGAGGAAATTAAGGCAAAGAAAGGACAAGCAACGCAGTTAGGTTACCCAGTCAGTGGGTAGTGGAGCTATGATCTGAACCTGAGACCCAGTCCCCAAACCCATGGTCTTCAGACGAGCCCACACTCCCCGCACTGGCCAGGCCAGCCCACTGTGCCTTCCAGACTGTGCACCTCTCATTCTTTCCTGGCACCCATTTCCCAGACTAGCAGGACCACTTTTGAAAGACTAGACCAACTCACCAGAGTGTGTTTCCAGCCTTGGACAAGCCCAAACTGCTCTGTGTGCTGGGTGCTGGCAGCTCTGGTCTGCGTGCTTCCGACAGTCCCCGAAGGGAGTTGAAACTCAGGGCAAGTGGAAACTTCCCCCAACGTGGTGTTCAGAGATGGAATTGTTTTCTCTCTCCGTTTTGAAACGGGAGAATTGGGGCTGTAGTCTGGGCTGGGCTCCTCTGGGGTTGGCGGTTTACTCATCAGGTTGCTTTGAAACTTAAAGTCCTCTGTAGGGATTTGTAGGGAATCTGTAGGGAAGTGGAGATACAAGGCAACCCATGGACTTGAGTCCCTCTCTGCCCCTCAACCCTCACCCAGAGGTGAACAGTGACAGTTCTCTAGCTCCGCACCCCCACCCCAAGCCGGGTGCCTGATTGCCAAACAGATAGCGTCTGGGCAACAGGAAACAATTAGCTGCCATTGTGTTATTTAGACTGGAGCCAGGGTGAGGTTAGGGACTTGGGGGGCAGATTTGCACATTTATTAGCTTTCTCCTTCCCTTTTTCACACAAATGTACACTAATCCCCTTGAGCCCTGGGTTCACTGAGCCAATAGAAAGGTCAAGTTGACTTCCTCCCTCTCTCCTCCCACTCCCTCCCTTCTAGCTAGAATGCTGTTTCACCATTTACTGTTTGGGTGGCACTTTGCTTACATTTTGAAAGCCTCAGTTACCTTCTCTGTAAAATGGCAAAAAGTCCAGCACCTCATAGTTTTTTGTGAGGCTTAGATGAGTGAATGCATTTTTAAGTGTTCGGCCTGACCTGGCACCTTAAAAGGACATACTAAATGTAAGTTTTCACTGTTGCTATTGTCGACCTGGAAAATAGCGACTGGTAACCCATCGTGTGGCCCGAGTTGTGCTGGGTGTTGGATATAGTCCATGCTTTCCAGTGATACCCAGCTGGTGGGAAGAGATAGCCTGTGAAACAGTCAGCCGGAACACAGCCGGGTAGTAAGTGAAATGACAAACAAACCATAGTATTAGGACTTAGTGTATGCCAGACACTCTCTGAAGGTCGCCACTCATCGTATTTAATCTTCGCAGCAGTCTCATGAGGCAGGTACTATTATTTTCTCCACTTTTTAGATGTGAGAACTAACATACAGAGGAATGAAGCAACCTGCCCCAGTCCACTTAGCTGCTGGAGGTGGGGTGGGAAGCCAGGCAAACTTTACAGGATGGCAGAGGGGTGCCTGGCCAGCCGAGGGCAGGAGAGGCTGCATGGAAGAAAAGATGTTAGCGTTGACCCTGAAGGTCCGCTCGGGCAAGAAGGCCTAGCAGGAATGAGCAGGGGTAGAGGCAACAGGATGTGGAGTCCTCTCTGCTTGGAGCTCTCCCTTGCCCTGCTGTGCAAGGTTCAGCACTTGACTTGGTTTGCTTTGTCTCTTCCCTCCCTCCCTCCCTCCCTTCCTTTTCTTTCCTCCCTCCATCCCTTTCTCTCTCTCTCTCTCTCTCTCTCTCTCTCTCTCTTTCTTTCTTTCTTAAGTTTATTTATTTATTTTGAGAAAAAGAGAGAGAACAAGCAGGGGAAGGGCAGAGAGAGAGGGAGAGAGAGAATCCCAGGCAGGCTCATGCTGTCAACACAGAGCCCACTGTGGGCTCAAACTCCTGAACTGTGAGATCATGACCTGAGCCGAAACCAAGAGTCGGAAGCTTAACCGACTGAGCCACCCAGGTGCCCCATATCTTTATTTATTTTTTTAATGCTTATTTATTTTTGAAAGAGAGAGAACAAGCAGGGGAAGGGCAGAGAGGGAGAGAATCCCAAGCAGGCTCACACTGTCAACACAGAGCCCAGTGTGGGCTCGAACTCCTGAACCATGAGATCATGACCTGGGCCAAAGTCCAACGCTTAACCAACTGAGCCACCCAGGCACCCCCACTTCCTTTGTCTTTAAAATATGGGTCCACTTAGTAGTATGATAATTGCGAGGACTGACCAAGAGAATGTGTAGGATATAGAGTGCCTTCCACAGTGCCAGCATGCATAACTGCTCAGTAAATTCATTCATTCATTCGTTTGTTCATCCACCACATTTTTATTAAGCACCTACCATCAGACAGGCACTGTCCTGGACATTAGGAATGTAGTGGTTAAAAAGACAACCTCCTTGCCTTCTCATAGAGTTTATATTCTAGTGGGCAATACAGACAGTAAGCAAGTAGACAAAAGATGTATGTGTAATATAAGAGCAGGTAGTGGTGAAATGTAAAATAGGATGAGAGGAGGTGAGAGGTGGAAGGGGGGACTATTCTGGACAGGGAGGTGAGATAAGGCCTTTCTAAAGAGGTGATGATGAAGCAAAATCCTGAATAAAGTTAGGGAATGAGCCATGCAAATATCTGGGCAAAGAGCTTTCTGGACCAGGGAACCAACAAATGCAAAATGCAAAGGCCCTGAGGCAGAACCTCCTTGGGTGGATGGAGGAGCCTCAAGGAAGACCACCGGCAGGAAGGAAGTGAGTAAACAGAAGAGATACAGGGACAGATCAGAGGGAGCCTTATCGGCCTCCGTGCAGCCTTTAGATACTGCTTTAAATGAAATGAGAAGCTAGTAGGGAGGGTTTGAGCAGAGGAATGTCTTGTGGTTTTGTGCTAGGAGTTCGGTATGGCCCATGCCTTCCAGTAACACCCAATCTAGTGGGAAGAAATGACTCTTTCAAAACTTGTCACTACACAGCATGGTACGTGAAATGACCAATTGTCATACTAAGACTCACTATGTGCCAGGCACCCTTTTCTTATTTGATCTTCACAATAGTCTCAAGAGGCAAGTATTACTGTTTTCGCTCTTGACTAGAGGCAGACACTGAAGCCCAGAGGAGTGCCCAAGGCACCGCAGCAGCCCGGTGCTCTCAGTACGCGGACAGCAGGGGCCACAAGAGACAGCAGGGAGCTGGAGCAGTCATGGAGAGGAGACAGAAAGGATGGCGGCTGGCTGGACTGGTGGTGGCAGTGGTGGCAGTAGATCGGATCCGGGATGTATTCGTAAACCAGTATGATTTGCTGCTGCATCAGGTGTGGGGCGGGAAATAGAGGCCAACAAGGAACCCGGTTTGGGCCCGAGCTACTGGGTAAATTGTACATTTACTAAGATCGGGGAAAGTTGCAGGAAGAGCAGTTTAGGAGAGAAAGTCACGATGAGGGCTTGTTTAAAGCATGGAAAGCACATGTTTACCGAGCGGATGAAACCGGCCCCCCTTCCCATGCTTTTACTGTAGTTGAGGGACGTCTCTAGTTAGAATGGTGAAAAGTGCTTCTCCGTCAAGTACTTCCTGTCCCCCCACCCCACTCCACCCCGGGGTTCCACAGAGGGCCATCCCTGTGTGACCTTCTCACATGGTTTTTTACACCTTTAACTTTGTTTTGGCAGCTTTGACCTGAAGAAAGCGGTTTCACCTCAACTTGTACTGGGGTCAAGGGGAGGCATCCTGCCTTGAACTCTTTCCCTGGCTTCCTCCACCCCCCACCCTCCCACCCCCACCTCCGGCCCCTAACCCAGAAGCATTGTTTTGAATGTAGCTTATAGTCCTCCTGGCCCAGGAAAGGTGGAGGTGGGTTGGGGGCCTGCGCTGGGAAGTGTGAAGTCTCTCCCCAGCCAGAGGAAGCCCTGGTGATTCATTGAGCTGAGGTGCTCTTTGCAAGGAAGGAAAATAGCACACAGCAGGGAGATCTTTATCTGAACCATTTGTCTGCCGCCCCCTGCCCCCCATAGAGGGCTTCCCGGGGGGCCTCTTCCTGCTCTTGCGAGAGAGGGGGGCGACCGAGTTCTGAAAAACTGCCAACGCAAATCATCTCAGCCCTGTTTTATTTGGGCAGTTGTTACAGATTTTTCTTTGCCTTTCTTTTATGGGGTGTGTGTGTGTGTCGTAAGGACCAGGTTCTGGGAGGGCCCGTCAGGGAAGACCCTGTCTTTATCCCGTGGTTCATACCTCCCCTTTCTCACTGGGGTTTCAGCTCAAATGTCACTTCCTCAGAGAAGCCTTCCCTGACCTCTATGTGGGTTATTCTCCACCAGGTCACCTTAGTTCTTTACCCCTTAGCCCTGGTCACTCACTAAAATGGTGGAGAGTCACTGACTGTCCACCAGGAGAGAAAGCTACTCTGTCCATCCTTTCCCCTCAGGACTTCCCAGTCATCCCAGACCGCACCTCCTCGTGTCTGTCTCTCGGGATCTGGGCTCCAGCTGTTCTCCCCTTGTCCAGATCTCAGTGATTCTCTCTCTTCCGATCTGTCCTTTGTTTCTCTATTTCTGTCTTCCTCCCTTTTTCTTCTTCTTGTCTCACTCTCGTCCTCTGTTTCCTCACTCAGACTTTTCAAATTTACTGACTTCTTTTTTCATGGTAACTGCCGTATGTACACACTCTCACTGAACCCTGACGGGAGTCTGTGTGAGATAGGCCATCATGTTCCCGTTTTTCAGAAGGGGAAATGGAGGCTCAGGAAGACCTTGGACTGGTCACACAACCAGTGTACGGTCCAGCTGGGTTTTGAACCCAGGTCTTCTGATGATTATGCTCTCTGTTAGGCCATGGTTTCAACAGAAAACAAATGCTGTCTTCCGAGGACATGGTGACCTACAGTCCTCTGTTCCACCAGGCGGAAATGAGGCAGGGAAGGCCAAGAAGGTGCCGGATGGGTGCGGTTGTGAGGTCACCCCTTACAGTCCCCCGCATGCGCACACTGCCTCTGAGAGAAATGGGGTCTTGCCTGCGGGCTTGTTTGGTTTAGTCGTAATCCCAAGGCCAGAGAAACTTGGGAAAGTTAGAGCTAGAAGGAGAGAGGCAGTTACCAGTTCATCCGTGACAGATACATGTGGAAGTCTGACTCCAGCAGATCCTTTTATGGAAAGAAGTGGCAAGAAGGACAGGAATAAAACTCTCTTTTTACCCTACCAGAAGCGCGAGCTCTCCACACTTCAGCGCAAGGTTATACGCTGGGTCAGCCCAAACCACTGTCTCCCAAGACAGCGTTTTCAAGACGTTTGGGGCAGCTCTGGAAGTCGCTCCTCCCCGGCTCGCCTGACCTGGCAGGGGCAAGTTATTGTTGGAGAGCAGGTGAGACATATTCACCTGCCGCTCTGCGCTGCCTGCCTCACCCCGAGCGGGCTGGTAAGCGTTCTTGACAAAGCTGGCTTATTCACACCACTGAAGCCAGGAGAGGCAGGATGGAGACAGAATCTAACAAACGAGTTATTTATATCTACATCCCAGACCTCAGAAGGAAAATTCCCATACTTAGACATTCCTAGATGGCCTGCGACACAGGATATTTAAAGTAACAATGGGCCAAATTCTTGCTCGCATTTTTGGCAGTGGTCCAGTCCGAAAGTCCACAAGAGAAAGACTTGTTGGGCTGTGTAGCTTCAGCAGAAGCGGGGGAAAAGACTGTTTCTAATTCGGGATTTATTTAAGATCTGACTTCCCCCTTCCTTCCTGGAATTACAAGGAAAACATGATTTTGATTTTAGAGACAGCATTCTATGTAATCTACTTTGGAAGATTTTAGAAGCTGTAGCTCTCCCCACCTTGAAAGGGGGGATGTTAAATCAATTAATAGGGCACACTATGAAAGACTGTAGCACTCCTCCCACGTTTGTTATTCTTTCACCTGGGGGTGGATTTGGCTACTACCCATGGGCAGTCTAGTAGCCAAACTCTCTGAATGCTGTAGATGACTATACAGAGCTGGACATAGCCCTCTACAAGTCACTGGGTCATTTAGGACATGACGTGGTAGGGGCACCTGGCTGGCTCAGTTGGTAGAGTGTGTGACCTTTGATCTCAGGGTTGTGGGTTCGAGCACTATGTTGGGGGTAGAGATAACATAAGAAAAAAAACACCTTAAAAAAAAAAAACAGACATGGTAGCATTAGTTCCAAGGGAATTCTCAGAGAGAATTGAAAATGGGGACTTCTTGTACGTACTCAGTTGTTAAGAGGATTTATAGTGAGGATGACTTAAGGCCCCTCCCAAACCCAAGATGTTTCTAAATGCCAGTCTTCCGAAGTAGAGAATATAGCAGCTCTGTCGGCTAGGATGCCTTTGACTACAAGTTCATGAAAATTACCCACCTCACAGTGGCGTGAGTTATAAGAAAGTGTGTTCATTCATATACACTTAGTCTGCAGGTATGACCACAGGATCGGCTAACCGGGCAGCCCAGCAATGTCACAGGAGTTATAGGTTCTTCCCATTTTCTCTCTGCCGTCCGACCTCTGGCCCTTCACCTCAGACCAGCTCCCTTCATGGCACTAAGACTGCAGTTCTAGTGGCACAAAGACGCTACAGTGTGTTCCTTTGTTCCTTGTATCGCCTTTTATGAATGAAGCAGCTTTCCAGATACCCCCAGATTTCCTCTTGCATCCCCTTAGTTGTCTCGGTACCACATGTCTGTGCGGATGCAAGTCACTGGCATGGGAACTGGGGCCAGCATGGTTTGGTTACACTCCTCAGGGGTTATCTAGGAGTAGAATTACTTCTCCCTTAATTACATGGCAAAGGGGTTACATCTGAAAAAAAACTTGGGATAGGTTAGGCAGGGTCTTGTAGACTTTGGTAAGGAGTTGGACTTTTGTTCTAAGTTCAATGGGAAGAAACTGAAGATTTTTAAAAATTATTTTTAAAAAAAGCTTCTTTTAAATTTTTCTTTTTTTTTTTTTTTATTTAAATCTTTACTTTTGAGGAGGAGGGAGAGGCAGAGAGAGACACACAACAGAATCCGAAGCAGGTACCAGCTTCTGAGCTGTCGGCACAGATCCCGATGCGGGGCTCGATCTCACAAACTGCGAGATCATGACCTAAGCCGAAGTCGGACACTTAGCCAACTGAGCCACCCAAATGCCCAAAAATCCTTTTAATTTTGAAATAATTTTAGATTTACAGAAGAGTTGCAAAGATAGTACAGGAAAGTCTCTATATTGTTCACCTAGCTTCTCCTAATGTCAGCATCTTTGATGACTGTAGTATACTGATCAAAACTTGGAAGTTAACACTGGGAGATTACACCGCTATATGGGTTTTATTCAGGTTTTGTCATTTTTCCACCATGTCGTATTTAGTCGTCATGTGTCTTCAGTCTTCCCTAGCGCGTGACTATTTCTCAGTGTTAATGTTCATTGCCTTGACACTTTTGGAGAGTACCCGTCAGGTGTTTTGAAAAGTGTCTCTCAATTTGGGTTTGTCTGCTGTTTTCTCATGATTCCACTAAGACTGTGAATTTGGGGAAAGCATAGGAGAGGTGACGTGGCCTTCTTGTCACATTATTTCAGGGGGTATATGATATCAGGTGACTTATTACTGGTGATATTTAACTGATCACTTGGTCAGGGTGGCGTCTGCCAAATTTCCCCACTGTGAGATTACTGTTGTTACCTTTCTATGCTCTGTTCTTTGGAAGCAAGTCACTAAATCCAGTCCATACTCAAGGGGAGGAAGAAACTGGAGGGTTTTAAGAAGACGAGTGACAAGAAAGGATTGGGTAAATAAATGATGGTCACTGTGGAATACACTTCTCTAAGCAGTACAGACCTGAGCTGATGATGGCCCAGTGAAAACTGTGTATCTTAAAGACAGTAGGCTTTCATGTGCCCTCCTTTTTGTCATGGTCCTCTTTAAGGAGAATGTCATATGATCTAGGATTTTGTCCCAACACAGTGATGTACCACCTGGCAGGTCTTCTGGGGAGAGAGGAATTTCCTTTCCCCCACATCGACAGCTCCAGCAGCCTGCTCTGTGTGCGGCCCCACCCTGTGCAGCCTCCCCCTTCATACACAAACACGATCACCGGCTGACCGGGCTCCTTTTCTTGACTCCTGGCTTTGTGGGGGCGGGGCAAGCAGAGAGTATGTGTCATGTGGTCCAGGTGAGGTTTGGGGCTGGGTGTGGACAGCAGAGCTATCACAAGAAGAGGTGGAAGCAGGAGTGGTAAGGCTATAAAATGAAATGCCATGCAACACCACCTATTAAAAAGGAGAAAGTAGGGGCGCCCGGGTGGCTCAGCTGGTTAAGCGGCCGACTTCGGCTCAGGTCATGATCTCACGGTCTGTGAGTTCGAGCCCCGCGTCGGGCTCTGTGCTGGCGGCTCAGAGCCTGGAGCCTGCTTCAGATTCTGTGTCTCCCTCTCTCTCTGCCCTTCCCCTGCTCATACTCTGTCTCTATGACTCTCAACAATAAAAAATGTTAAAAAAAAATTAAAAAAAAAAAGGAGAAAGTAGAGCTGTAGAGCTCGGGAAGGAAGTGCGTGTGTGTTGTGTGGAACAGTGTTCAGTAAGTGATCCCATATACGGTTTGAAGATGGAAGGACAGCGTCTGCACACTATTTGTTAAATGAATGAATGGTCTATTCCAAAATGTCAGACTGAAACTGGGAGTATGGTGGGGAGTTTTTTTTTTTCTTCTGTTGTTTTCCAATTTGCAAGTCATGTTATTTTTAAAAAACATATTTGGGGGCACCTGGGTGGCTCAGTAGGTTGAGCTTCTGACTTCGGCTCAGGTCATGGCTCACAGTTCGTGAGTTTGAGCCCCACGTCGGGCTCTGATCTAACCAACAGCTCAGAGCCTGGAGCCTGATTCGGATTGTGTCCCCCTGTCTCTCTCCCCCTCCCCTGCTCATGCTCTGTCTCTCTGTCTCTCAAAAATAAATAAACGTTAAAAAAATTGTTTATAAAAAAAAAACAAAACCAAAAAAACCGTATTTGACTCTTTAAAATATTTTCCAAAAAATTAAATACCACCTTGATTCTTTTTCCCAAAGCTAATCAGTCCCCAGTTGGTGGGCCAGCCACCCCGCCAATGCCTATTCCTAGAGTCCATGGCTGGGCACACTAGCAGGAAAGCTGGGGCTCGGGAGTCAGGCCTGTGTGACCTTGGGCACATGACTTCACCTTCTAGAACCTCAATTTCTTCATCTGTAAAATGGGGGAGGTAAAAGTACTAATACAGAGTGAGGATTGAAAGAAAAAATGGGCAAAAAGCAGCTGATTGGCATGGTGCTAGGCATATGATAAATACTCAAGTGTCAGCTGTTTAAGATGGAATTTGGTCTTATTATTCGTCTCATTATGATTATACAGTGGAAATGCTGTATCCTCTCAGGTGGCTAGCTTTAGGATAGAAAGAAAGTCTGAGGCCACTTGCTCACTTATTTTTTTCTGTCCTCTCAGTATATCATTGATCACTATATTTGACAAATATTTATTGACCGCCCCTCCTATGCCAGTTGCCGTGCTGGAAGCTTTCCAGTGGATATGGGGCACATTGAAGTACTGATCCCCTAGATGCTCAGGGCAGTGGGCGTAGCTTGGGGAGCACAGAGCCTCTGGACTCTAGTGCTGCTGCCCATCACTGACGAGAGACCTTGTTGGTTAGCCTGAGTGGACGGTTTCTCTGTGTGCTGTGACAAAGGGCAGGCAGCACTGAAATCACGGACCGAAGCCCAGTTTGCCACGGTCACAGAACCCATCCTCTGGTGGGGACAAGCCACGTTGTGAACAAGTAAACTGGTCATTAAATCGCTGCACACTGCACAAGTAGCAGGGAGAACCAAGTAAAGATTGGAGAAAGAGAGTCGGGGCGAGACTGAGGCGGGTGATTACTGATGGTATCATTACAGTTGAGGTCATTTTGGGGGAATTTTTGCAGGAGACACTAGATTGGCTGATAAATGCTTAAAAACCATAAAGTGCTTTCCTAGAAAGAAACCTGCTTTTAGCTGGCTCCTGTTCCTCACGTTGCAGCTAGCTAACCCGTCGTGCGATCCAGGACCAGCCGCTCGTAGGATCTCACATCCCATCTGTATAACAGAGAGGGGTGGGTGGGACTGGGGATTCCCGACATTCTGGGCTAGCCACATGCCCCTCTGAGCCTGGAAAGTACGAACATCCAGAAATGTAGCTAACAGTGTCAAAGGGTCCCCCAACCACCCCACCAGCCCAAATTCTGGGCTAAGAACCACTGACCTCCATGACCTTAGATGTCCTTCCTGGACTCTGGTACTCTGGTCTGAGTTATATGCCTGCAGGGTGGGCAGCCATAGGAAGCCTCCGGATGGGATTCGGGATATCATGATTTGAGTTAGAGTGCCCAGGAAAGCCGGTCAGACTTGATAGCAGCCAGCATCAGGAGTGGCGAGTCATGCAAATAATAGAAAAGAGAAGCAGGCTGGACTAATGGACATCGTGGCACACACATGATCTGTGCCAGCATGGCACCCCACACAGGGGGACTGGGCAGTGGAAGGGGAGGGGATGCTGTGGGAAAGCACGGGGACCCTGGCCAGTTTGCAAGGGGCACTTGCCTTTCGGCTCCGGCCAATTGCCACCACGGGGAATGAGGGCTCAGAGGCGCCAGCCATTTTTATTTTTTCAAGAGAAGCTTTATATCTGGGTTTGGGAAAGTCACATTTTTCAAATGATGATAACCGTGTTTTTGAAAACACTGCAGACTGGCAGTTAGTGATTTCCTGCCTCCACGGTCCACGCTGCCAGCATAAGATGGAGAAACTGAGGCTCAGGAGAAGAGAACCAAATTCCTCTCTTCCCTGCTGTTCCATGTGAGCCCCATTTGGATCTCGGATAGTGGGATTGGCATTTATCAGTGTTGTGCATAGCCACTCTCTCATCCTCCAGCTGTTACTAGAAGGGCAAGGATTCTCCCGAGGTTACACTAGTGACGATGACGGGGCAGGGACCTGAGCACTAGGAACCGTAAGGCTCAGTGCTCTTTTTGCCACATTGCCCTGAGAGGAGTGGCCTGTGGGGGTGGCCCCCAGGCTTGTGCCCACTTTGGAAACTAGCTCTGCCTGGATGGACACTAGGTGTCTAATCGGATTAGATCCAGCATCTCCAAGAGCCTCAGTCCAGGGCTGGCTGGAGCACTGCCCTGGAAATCAGTCAAACAGTAGCCTGGGGGGGGGGGGGGCGGGGACGTTGGGAGGAGCACTGCTTCTAACGGGGCCCCCTTACCCTTGACACTCTCCACCTCCACCCTGACTGCTTTGGCTCTCGTCTGTGCTCCACCCATCTCCTCCAGCACTGGCTCAAAGAGGAACCTGCCTTTGCCCCTGGACACGCAGAGGAGCGGGGTGTGCCCTTGACTCTACGTGCACGTCTCTCCCTCTCCCTGTGCAGGCGCGCCGCCCCATCCACCCAGACCACACTCGTGAATTACACGGGGCAGCTTACAGCCCCCCACACCCGCCCTGTCGGGTTCTTGTCCCTGGCCACCACAGCCCAAATAATTTCAGTCTGAGGATGCACTTCTTTGTTGATGGCAGGCTGGCCAGGAGCAATGTCGGGAGGGTTGTTGTCATGTCATGTCATGTGGGGAGTGGAGATGTGGCCTCGTGTTTTATATGTGGTGTTGTGGTGCGGTGGTTAGACCTGGATTCAAATCTTTTCTCAATTAGTCCGTGTAATCTTGGTTAAAGATCACTTACTCTCTACCGACTTGTACAGAAGCACAAATGGAAGGAAATCTTTCTGGGAACACAGGAAAGCATCTCACGGGAGGCACTATTTGGGTTGGGTATGGAAGTTGGAATAAGACCTTAGCCTGCAGTGCACAGGCTCTGGAGGAAGGCCCATCACTTATCAGCTGTGTGGCCTTGGGCAAATGACTTAACCTCTCTGAGCCTCAGTTTTCTCATCTAGAAAATGAGATTGATTGTATCAACCTAACTTGATTATTTTCAAGATTGTAGGTGATAATGCAGCATCTTTGCTCAGAGGCATTAGCTTTTATAATGTTGTCATGAGGCCACCTGACTCCTTACCCTGTGCAGGCTTACCGGAAGACTGTAGGTGTTCCAGCTACTGACCTCGGTTAGAGTATCATCTGGAGCTCCATCATCTTGCTTTGTAGATGGTGAATATTTTTTTTGTGCAGTCGGACACCACTCCTTCTCTCACCAAGCCCAGGGAGAGGAGCCAGTCAGAAGTTTACCTGAGTCTCTTCAGGTACAGGAAGGAAAGAGGCTGGACCCAAGGGAGAAGGTGGAGAGGAAAGGAACAGGGAGGGTTCCAAACCTTGCAACAGTTAAATGTTAATGTAGGTGTCGGCATAGGAAGTGTCTTCTAATGACAGAAGGAAACGAGGGAGTTTGTCAATCATCTCCTGCTTAACAGATACAGATGTATTCATAATTATCCCTTGCCTCGGGCCTCGAGGCCCAGGTGGGCTCCAGAAGGCCTGTGTTCCTGCCAGACAAAAGTCCTGAAGGAACATCGTGTAGACAATTGGAATGCCATTTATCGCACAAAACACAATAAAACCCCGAGCTCTCTTCCTGTCTCAGAGACCCATAAATTATGAAAATTATACCTGCCCCAGGCCATGGACATATTGTTTTATTAAAGTTCCGATGAATAAACTTCAGGCTCTTAAAAATGTCCTCTCGGCTTTCATCTGGCACACACCTCCAGCATGGAGCTGTCTGCTGGGTTCATCTGATTACCTCACAAACATACTTTGGAAAGTGGAGCTCATTCCAAAGTGCGGGTGCAGCAGGCTGAAGGGCCAGCTGGGGAGCCGCGGCACAGCGTGGGGCTTCCTGGCCAGACTAGAGTTGCAGAGAGGTGGGGGTCTTGCTTTTTGCCCCCAGAGAGGGATACCAATCCTCTCCCTCTCTTGGTGGAATGAGCACCGAGCTTGTGGTGCCCTCTTAAGAGTATGCCATTATCGGCATGGAGAGGCCACAAATTCCACTTCTTCTCTCTTATTTTAAAATTCGGTCACCAGGCTCTATCTAGTCTATCTTCTGCTTCTGACCCAAATTGAGCTGCTAAACCCTCAACTCGCCGTTTTTCCCCATCCACCCCCAAACATGTGTTGGGCACGCGACCACATCTCGAACCTCAGTGCAGTTTCTGCACCTCTAAGAGGGAACTAACAATGGTGTCTGCCATATATTGTTCAATTCCTGGCAAAAAGAAATTCAACAAATGCAAACAAATCCAACAAATGCAAATGATTATTATTATCCAGAGCCATTTCCTAAGCAGTCAGGAAGGGAAAGGAGAGAGGCAAATGTGGAACCTTTTCTCTGGATGGGAGTTTTAAAAATATCCTCGCTCGTTCATTCAAACAGCATTTGGATTGGGGAGATTCTAAGCACCCAGCGCCCTGTGTCGATTTTTATTTTTAATCTCCAAACACTAGAAACAACATAAAACCAGAGGTGGGCCAAGCGTCAGGAAATCCCAGCCTGAACCACAGCCTGGCACACAGCCTTCGGGACTGAGGGGATTGAAAAGAAAAGCGCCTGCAGTGGGACACTTACCTTGTCAGCCCAGGAAGACTTCGGAGCACAAATTACTCTTCGTCCATCATTTGGGAACAGGACAGGCCACATGGTCTAGCCAGGGAGACTGGAGCCTATCTTTATGAAAGTTCTAGAGCAGACACGACCACAGTGAGTACGAACATCCTTTGTACCGTCTTAGGCACTAACGGGGGGTCCTTGGAATGGGTTTGGAAACCTCACACAGGAACCTGAGCCTTGAACAGAGAACTGGGAGATGCCAGTAATTGACGACCTCACAGAAAACAAGACCTGGACCCGGGCTCCTCATCTTCTCTCCCTCCGTCCCCCTCGTCTGTGTGTGCTTCATGGCAACAGAAAAAACCCAGTCTCACTCAATTCCTTGTCTTTCGGGAAACAAGAGGCATGTGTTCACATGTTCAAAATAGAAAAGTTCCCCCAGGTACATAAACTGTCAAGTGGCCAGGTCTTTACCAAGTTTTGAGGGGGGCGGGGCAGAGGAAACAGACGGCAGGTACACTTGGAGGGCAAAGCCAAGGCACTCCATGGATGGGAGCCTTCGGAAGTCAAAGGAACCACTTTTATACAACACCCACCAATCTGGTAGTAATAAGGAAACTACCAAGGGCTTTCCAAAAGGAAAGAATTGTAGAAGTTTTGTGAACTGGGCAGGTTAGAGGACCCTTTCCCACTTCCACTGCCTCCCCACATTTGACTTTTTTGTCATCCGTGGGTTCCAAATACACTCGTGCATACGGAAGGAAGATTTAGCAGCACCTGGCAGGATTCAGCCTTGCAGGGAAGTGAACAAGGGACGTTCTGGCCCCAGGAGCCCCCTCCCTCTGCCCTTCGTCTTGCCAGAGCTGGGGTATGCGCTTCCATTTGGGGAGTGTTGTTGCCAAGCCCGGGGTCTTGCTGGGTGAGGATGTCAGGGGTGCGAACACACAAACACACGAGAAACGGCAGTCCTGTGTGTATTTAACAATATATATTTATATATATATTCTAGATCAGTACATTCAGTTTTTAACTTGTTTTTTTTCTTCACAAACAGAAGAACTCTTACAATAGTAGACTTTCTAAAATAAATACTATTAAAATAGAGCTTCAAAATAAATATTCTATACAAAGGAAACCTTCTGTGGTAACTTTTGTTGTGGGGTGAGAAGGGGCTACAGTGAAGAGGGAAAATGAAGAAAGACTGTGATGGGGTGGGAACCTCGAACAGCTTTTCTGTTTGTAACACGAAACCAAACCGTGGGGCAGTGAGAAGAGAAAGCAAGGGAGACACCACACAGGAGTTACCCACAGCAAAAAATGGCAGCACAAGATTGGTCATTAACCGTCACAGTAAGCGGAGGGCATGAAAATGCTTACCGAAGGCATGAACGAGAAGGCCGGTGAAGCTTGTTGAGATGCCCTAGTGACTTGTACAGTGCAAAGTTGTGCGGCCCACACTCCATCAGACATCTCCTGGGGCAGCGAGGAGGAGGATATGGAGCTTTGAGGTGACGGAATCTGGGTGTTTGGTTCCAACTAGTACTTTCCATGTCGTGCAGCCTTGCACAAGTCATTATCTAACTGGGTCATACTCGGTGTACACGGGACCCACGCGGACTCCACAGCGCTTAAAGGACTAGACATGTCGCATGAAGGTCTTCCGTTTCTGTTGTCGAAGGGACTCGTGCAAACAGGAGGAAGTGGTCTTTACCTCCTCCCAGCTGAGGACTGTGAGAGGAAGCCTTGGTTGCCCCCGCTGTCCATCTAGAAGGGTTTTGCTATCGCAGAACCAGTACCCCAGGGCACTTGGAGTGTTGGACCTTCACAAACTCACCCTCCGAGCAGGAGCGGCCAACGCCCACTAGGACATGTGTCTTGGACCCACGCTTGTGGATCCTACCCCCAGTTGCAGGCAGACCCACCACCCACCCCAGGCTGAAAAGAAGTGGGAACCAGCTGGCTCTTTTCAAAGGTCAAGACGAGGCGCAGTCTAGCCAAGCAAGCCATTGGTGACAGAAACAATCAGCCAGAAGCAGCACCCTCAGGAACGGGTTCCTCAGTGGACCTCGACTGGCCCCCGGGCAAGCCAGTTTTGTTTTGTTTTGCCAAGAAACTGAGAAAAACATGCCAAGGGTTTGTCCTGCAATGGAGCAGGGAGAACCGAAGCTGCTTCACGGCTTCTCTTTACCACGGAGCACAGGGGACCCCAGGAGCTCGGCACACATCCATCTAGCAGGTGAAATGCAAACCAAAAGAACAAGCTAAAACAGGGAAGCAAAAAAGAAAAAAGAAACCCAAAACCAGAAAAATCCGTGTTTACAACTATGTACACAAAAAGTCAGGATTCATCAGGGGTCAGGAGGATATGGGGTCTGTGTCGATAGAGGGCTGATGGGCTCGGTGTGTAGTTCGTGTGTGTGTGTGTGTGTGTGTGTGTACACAGCTTATGTAAGTCTGTTTCCACAGAACGGGTGTGTAGAACACCAAGAGATCACCAAAGTGCGACCTGCCACTGCATTGAGTTCCCCATGGGGACATCTGAGAGAGGGACCCTGGGAAAAGTTCTGAGGCCTCGCCAAGAGTGGACGTGTGCCCTTCTGTCGTGGGGGTGGTTACCCTCCGCACACCTATTCTGAGGAAAACAGCTCCAGTCCCTTCGGTACACATCTGATACATTCAATTAGTAGAAGTGGTTGGCTGAATGTGTTTTTCCTACCATTCCCTCCTGTTTGTGCAAGAACACCCATGCATCCGTCACGACTGTGGCAGGGTAGCTACATGGATCAGCCTTAGAAAACGCAGATGCATTATTTCATACTTTTTACAAGCTAGTAAATGTTATATAAATAAAGCCTAAACTAATAAGACCCTCCCCTCCTTTCCTCCAATCAATAAATACCTACACTTACGATTAACTTATTCTAAATCATAAGGTGTTACTACTAGTCTTCAAGGGGAAAAAAAAAGTCCTTGAGAAGCAGTGGGTGCTTGCCAATCCCAGCTACCTGCCTCCTTGCCTCCTCCATCCTGGAGGTGCTTCTGTTCCTCCAGAACAAACTGGAAATGCTACACACGCTCTGCCTAACACACTTCCAGTTTAACCCGGGGTAGCTTTTCTGACCCCAGCCACTTCCTCTCGTGGGGGTGGGAGGACACACAAAATACTACACGAAGCAAAAACCCCCCGCATAACAGCTGGGGAGGAAGGACCAGACACAATATAGCTTTTGCATGCAACAAGTACCTACCCACTGGACGTGCTGCGTGGAGTCCTTTAGCACCTTGAGAGAGAGTTGCTACGTCTTTGGGGGCTGTTGGGAGGGGGTGGTGTGGCCACGCACGGAAGCAGGGCTCAATCCCCCAAGAAGCCCCTGGAGAATCCCCACCACCCCTTGCTTTCTTACTCCCCCACCAGGGCTTCCTAACACTAAAATAGACTCTTTTTTCATCATCTGTCTATTTACATTAAAGATACAGACACATCACTGTACACAAAAGACGATGACAGCAAGCAGCAGAATCAGAAGAGAAGGAACCCACCCAGCTCTACTGTCGCTCTGCCATTGGGAGGTGCTGCCTCTCTTCTTTGCTGTGAAAATCCTCTTCTTGGTGGGAACGGGGATGGTGTTCCTTGAGGTTGCTCGCCCCCCAGATTTTGAAATCAGCCCTTCCTGGGGGTGGCCCAAAAGGAAGCCAAGTGTTTTTATTATTATTTTTCTTTAAAACACCGTTATAGCATCTGGTTTCATTGTTCTATAAAAACATAATGACTGGATCCAGAGACCACAGCCTCAGACTCATTGGCAAAATGATATTTGGTCTCGCATGTGCCGCCCCGGCCTTCTCTACCCGTGAAATTTCTGGAAAGGTACTGGGTAGAGAGAACACGGGACACATAGTGGCAGGTGAGTCTGTGACTCAGTAAGAACCGAAGGACGGTGTTATGAGCGGAACACCCCCAAGAGTTAGCGACGGACCTGGAGGGGAGGAATGCACTGTGCAGTGGCTCCTAAGTCCATCTGTGGCTCCGGGGAGGCAGAGCGAGGAATGAGGCCTGGACTCACTGGCTCTCAGGGGGCTCCCAAGTATATACAACAGGGATTGCCAGGGTCTTCTCCGTCTTCCCCAAGGTGTTGGGACAAACTGGGGTGGAGGGTGGGGGAGGAGAAGTATCAAAGTCAGGGCTCCAAGGGTCTTCTTCAAAGGTCCCCTGGTCACTCAGTAAATGATTCCTCCCGGGCAGCCAAAGAGAATGGAAGAGTAGGGGGGAGGGGGAAGGAGGAGGAACTGGGAAGGCATTCAAGCAGCTACAACTTCCGGATATGTGTCCACATCTGTGTTCCGTCTTCTGAAAAAGGAACCCCCCACCAGCCCCGCAGCCACACCACGACCCTGCCACTGTCTGTCTGACACAGTTCCAGGACCCTGAAAAAAAAAACCCAAAGTGCTTCTTCATCCCTTTGGGGAAGAGAGGGTGGACGACGGTGGTCTTCACTTCTTCAGAAGCAGAGGGTGGGGAGCGGGCCGACCAGCAAGGTCAGCCTCAGGACACTAAAACCTCTGGCCTCGCTGTGGTCTTCTCAGGTGTCAGAAGGGAACTGGGTTCCAGGGGTAGCAGCACGGGGGCTTCGACCCAAAGTGTCAGAAGGACTTGTCGGGTCTGCTGGCCTTGGCGTCTCCCGCGGCTGCCTTGCAGATGACGCTGTTCGTGTGCTTGCAGCGGCAACCAGGGCGGCGCAGGCGGTCATAGCCGCGCTGGGCCAGCTTCACGCAGCCGGTGGCGGGCAGGTAGCAGAGCAGGCAGGGCAGCACCAGGGAGAGCGCGCCCATGAAGGACCAGCGGGCGCAGCAGTTTGAGCGAGAGCAGGAGCAGGGGTGGTCGGCGCAGGAGCCCTCGTCGTCCTCATTGGTGCAGTGGTAGAAGATGCCTTGCACCAGGCACATGCAGGTGCCGTAGTTGACCAGGGTCTGGGCCGAGCACAGGCACTCCTGGTTGCAGACCCAGCAGGAGGGCAGCGTCCGGGGCGATGCACACTCCTTGCACTTACACTTCCCGCAGGCCTCACACAGCAAGAAGTGCTTGTCCAGCTCCGGTGGGCCCAGCTGGGCCCTTGAGGTCCAGTGGCTTGCAGTGGACGGCCTTGGGCTGGATGCGCACAGCCCTCGGGGAGGCCTGGTCGGCCACCGGTGGTGGCGCCATGTGGTCTAAGAGACGCTGGTCAGAGGACGTGCTGCTGCTGCTGCTCACAGAGCTAGGGCGCCCGCTGAAGGAGATCCAGTGGTGGGTGACATCCTGGTCACAGCGGGCAGGTGTCGGGGCCAGCTCTGGGGCCCCACCCCGGGTCCGCTTCGGGCCCATGGGGGGCACCAGGCCGGGGTTGTCTATGTAGTCGTTCTCCACGTGGCTGGTCTTCATCTGGTCGATAGGGAGGATGGTGAGTGGGTGTTGGAGGCGGCCGTGGGGCATACGGCTGTCAAGGAGGGGCTGGACCATGACTGAGCTGGGAGTCAAGGGGACGCTCTGTGGGATCGGGGGCTCCATGGGGCTGGAGGTCCTGGACTGTGCTGAGGAACAGGCTTCTAGGGGCCCTGGGTGGGAGGTGGGGAAAAGGAAGAGAGAGTGGGTTCCAGGCATCAGAATTTGGCCTGTTAACACCCCCAAACCCCATCAGGTCCTTGGGAGTCCAAATGAAACGGGAACCGATTCCCTCAGTGGACTCTCCAACATCCAGGCTTGGATGATTACTAATCACAATTAATAGTAAGTGGTAAAAGTAACACTCATTCAGCACTTAATATGAGCCAGGCACTCTCCTAAGCACCATATATTACGTCACTGACTCTTCACCCTTAAATGTGACTACTATTATTATCCCTTTTCTAGTTACAAAAAACTAATGTTCAAAGTAACTTGTCCAAAGGCACACAAAACTATCAACAGAACTCAGCAGGAGTTCAAACCTAGCCCATCCGATCTCATTCTTGGAACCGCTGTGAAACGCTGTTTTTTTAGATAGTTCAGTGGTTACAAACACAGGCTCTGGAATCAGATCCAAGTTTGAATTCTCACCCCTGCCTAGCAGCGATGCCAGAAATAAGGTTCTGTAAGCTCTATGCCTTTAGTTTTGTCATCTGTGAAATGGGTTCTTGTGAGGATTAAATAAGGAAATGCATATTCAGTGCCTAGCATCTTGCCTGGCAGTAATCTGTCACTTCCCCAGAGAGCAACCGTGTAGATTTCCTGAGCACCAAAAGGACTGTGTGCCAAGCACTGTGCTGAGGATGTCATGGCCAAGACAGATAGCCCCTGTGTGCTCCCATGGAGTGTATCAGCTGGACAACAAACACTTTTATTCCAGATGATCACAGAAGGAAAGGCTGCGTGTGACGCCTGCACATCCAGGATCTTAACTTTAACTAGCAGCACTTCGAAGAGCAGCAACCTCCAGTGGCTAATAAGCCCGGCTGGGTGCACTTCGGACAACTTGGAGGGGAAATCCTCTCGAGGGGCACGCACATCACCCATTTCCAAGTGCTGAGCAGAACATTCTGCCTAAATGCTATTTACTAGAATAGCTAAGCCAACTCTGGATCAGTTTCTAATTTCACCGAGAGAGTGCAATTTTAAGTTGGAATCCAGCCAGAGATTCAACTGCAGTGCCTGACACGGAACCCCAGGAAGTCACTTAAATCAAAGAGCGGAAACGGCTTGGTTCAAATTTAGAAAGTGCACATTGTTTTCTATTAGAAGTGCCATTTCCTCGCCTGCTGACCTTTACATTCGGAATTCGGCTGGAGATCAATTTAAAGAAATAGCAGCAGAAGGCCAAGACCTCTGCCCAAGGGGACCTGGTTTTGGAATCCAAGCGAATTAGACTCTGGGAAGAGTCCACCAGGGGGTGGGGGTGTGAGACAGAACAAGGTGCGGGTAGAAGGGAAGGATAATGGTCTTTAAAAAAGGAACAGGCCTTTGGATTCATGTGTTGTAGGGTATGGTTTAGTAAACGCTTGTTCACAAAGCTAACATGATGTTCCGTTCAGAAGAGCCGACCCTGTACTTCTGCTGTTAAGTTCATCTGGCCTCAAAGGGGATGTCTAAGGGGGTGGTGGATAGGTTTCCACCGCCAGTTAACCCCCTGCCCTTCCAGACCGGGTACAGGAGAATGACTCCTTGCCCCAGGTGACTCATCCACACTTACCAATGTCTAAAGGCATTCAAGGCAACTCAATATTCTAGTTCCCTACTTGGAAACAGTATTTGATCAGAAATGGTTAACTTGTTGGCAGAGGGCTTCCACAGATGCTTTCTAACCTGTCTCCAAAAAAAAAAAAAAAAAAAGCAAAAGCTAGTTCTAGATGTAAAGTTCATGAAGGAGGTAAAAGGGAACTTATCCGCAGGGTTCTCATCTGTATAGCCTCTATATTGCAAATGCAGAAAGGCACGAAGTCTTTTCTAATCTCCGTTCAGTCAACGGAGATTTCCCGTTTGCAGAGGGCATGTACTACTGGCTTTGCTCCCATGGCCCTACCTACTTAAAAGATGCTGGGATTTCTGTGCAGTGAGTGCCGCTTGTGTTGGAGAAAGTCTGCCTCCTATCTCCACATTCCCTTCAGATGAAAGGAGAGCCAACATCTTCAAACCGGAGACTTCCCTGTCGCAAAGTGAGCCTTAAGTGTGCGGCAAGGTCTGCCACCAAGAATGGTCATTTCCCAAGGCAGCCTCCTGTGGGGAGCCCGACGGTCAAGGCTGGATTGGGGGCGGGGATGTCAAATAAGCATTTCTGGAAGAATTTTTCCAAGGGAATGCTACCGGCAGAGCTTCAGGGATTGCTACTTTAGTCCACTTATTCTTTGCAGGGGTTCCAAAGCCTTGCTTCTAGAACTGGGTTTAGGGTTGACAGAAGAGAGTTAGAAGCCCTGGGTCCACACCTTAGGGACTTTGCCTGGAGGAAAATGTGTGACTGGGAGTAAGAATGGAGTGTTGACAGAGGTACAGAAGACTCTCCGGCACCAATCAAGAGGTGCTGCAGCCAGAACCCCCCTAAGAGAAAGCACATTTTTCCTTATTCCAGAAGCTCAGGTCATGAATACCCAGGGTCCTGCCAACAAAACTATCAGCGGCAGTTTGAAGGCTGTATTGCCCCATGTAGTTAGCCTTTTTGTTTGTCTCGGAGGACTAGGACTGGGACTTGTTGTGCTGTTAGAAAAAGTTGGGGGGAAGAAAGATTATCCATCCCTCTTTCCCCAGTTCTATTCCTGGGGTTCTTAAAAACAGCCACATTTTTTCTGTGGATAAAGTAAAAGGCACATGCAATGCTCAGGGATTTTGGTAGGCTCTGGAATCAGAAGGCAGACTAATGGAAAAGCCCCACCAGGATGCCAGGGTGGGCGCAGCGCCTGCAGGCAATGGGGATGTTGGCATTCACAGACTCCCATCACCATCCAGAGGTAGCTGTCAACATCTGGGCCTGCAGCTGGGGCCAGACACGGGGGGAGGTGGGAGCTCGGGCCGCGATGACTCAGCTATCTCGGGACATGCTGCATCCAAGATGGCTCCAGCAGGCCTATTCCAAAGTGCATCTTCCCCGTCGCAACCCTGATGCTGGACTCCTTCCGGCCATCAGCTCAGCAAAAAACCACTGGCTGGCTCAGAGTTGCACTGCTCAAAACCCTCCTCAAGCCTCACTGCCTCACCTCCCCATTAGCAGGGACTTCTACAGGAGGGCTGAATTCATTTGGCTGACAAAGAAAAACTACTTCCCGAGCAGCCTGTTTGATAAACCCTCAGCATAGCTAAATGAAGTCTCGAAAAGAAAAAAAAAAAAACCAAAGAAACCCCAACCCTCAGTTGGTCTAGAAGATCAATCTCTACTCCCTGGGACACACCCATCCTCCAGTCTAAGCAATGCTGACGGAACTTAAGTGCAGTTTAATATGTACTCTCTGCTTCCCCTGCAAGGAAGGAAGAGATTTATAATATAAATAGGAGAGAGGAGGCTTTGCCTCATTTAGGCTCTTTGGAAGACTGATGGCCAATTTGGAAGACCGTAGACTGAGAAACAAAGCCAGCACTCCACTTAGCCAGAGAAGCACCTCTATCAAGTTTTAGGCGGCTTTATTATGGATTAGGATGAGGAAACTTTCACCTGCACTCACGACTTCACATAATAAATAATAATAATTGTGGAAGGAGAGGGTATTTATGAAACATGCCTTCTTTGTGCTAAGCCCTGGGTGATTTTCTCATTGAATCCTCACACCATCACCTTGGAGGATGACACCCATTTTGCAAGGAAGAAATGAGGAACAGTGCTGGTGGGTGATGAAGGCAAGATTCAAACTCACACAGGAAGAGGTTCCAGAACCTGCCCCGTCGGCCCCACAGCCCTGACAGTCAAGGCTGGGTATGCATATAAAGGCAGGAAAGCACCAATCGCTTTCGCAGCCATGAATTCTACGAGTCGTCCGTTCCGTCCTCCACCCCCCCCCCATCTGCCACTAGCCCTTTGGGAGCCTCATGAGGCCATCCATCCACGGCTCTTAACCAAACCAGCAGGGACATGAGGCCAGACGGGGGTTACATCAGACGGGCCCCCAGTTCAGGGAAGCCTCACTGTTCAGAGTGGAGGCTGAGGGTTTGAAATCTGTCATTACAGGAAGGCTCAGAGCTCAAGTTACCTTCGCTTCCACTTCAGTTTTCTTGGCCATCTCTCCTGTCATCTCACACACCGCTACTTTACTAAGTGTGTTCATTTTTATTTTTTGTGAAGTCGGATGGGTCTCGCCACAAAACAGTCTCTAAGAGGAAGCCCTGGTGTGGGAGGGAATCCCCTCTCCTTCCTCGTACACAGCTGAACTTAAATTAAGGGTCTCTAGGGCACATTCTCAGATGGGGCTTTCTGGTCCAGGTCTGCGCGGAAGGGAAGGAATAAGAGGAAGCCAGAACAGAGTCTTAGAATACTGAATCAGCAGGATATGGAACAGCCCAGAGCACAAGGTCCTGTCTTTGCCACTTGGTGGTCTGTGGCGTTTGTACCTGTGAGAGGGGCTGCGCATCAGGATGCAGACCTTGCAGAGCGGGCTGGCTGAAAAGAATCAAGGGGCGTGTTAAATGCCCACGCCACCCATCCAACCCCTTCCCCTTGACTTACCCTGGGAAGAGGATTGGGAATATGTGGAAAACCCAACAGTTGTGCTTTGAAAACTATAGGTCATCAAATGACAGCCTGGCAAGAGGCTCTGAATGAACGGGCAATCTCTGCACCGCTCCATTCAGCCTCAGGAGGTCCTCCCAGCGAAGGCTATTTAACCCTTTATCAGTTCAGAAGAAAAGGTCTCTAGGCTGCAGGGAGCCCACCCACCACTATCACTTGGTTCTTTGTGACAACATCCCAGTTTAGTTAATTAAACTCCGACCAAATAATGACTTATTGCTTCAAAAGGACTTTAAAAGGGGTGTGTGTGGGGGAGGGGGGGGCGGGCGTGAGGAAAGCCAGTCTCCGCATCTCTGCTGAGAACTGTCCCTGTGGGAAAACAAAGCATTTACGCAGTCGGATTTGTCTGAGAACCTTGCTGCTCCCCCTTCCCTCTCCAGCACCAGCACTAAGGAGCTCACCTCTGGCCATAAACCATTAGAGATCACGAAGAAAACAGCTGCTTTTCATCCCTTTGTCCCAGCACCAGCTAGCTGTTCCCAACCCTCTTCTCTTCCCCGTCCACAACCAGACCAGTCAGCTGAGCACCAAAAAGGCCCAGCACAGGGATGAGCTGGAGAGAGTCTCGGTGTATTCGGCTCTGGGCTGTTCTCGCTGGCTTCAAATATTGGTTTCATTGTTTTACCCCCATAATCCTTGTCTGCTCAGATCCCCTTAAAGAAGGCAAGAGGAGAAAAGAATGGGGCTAGAAGAAGCCTGGTGGCCATTGACACAGTTTGGGAACTCCTGGCCCACATGAAGTTTGGAGGGGACCAGAAAGCTAGACCCCAAGGGAAGGCCCCCTCTCACGGACACTGAGATCATTTATCTCACCACCCTCCACCTAGATTCTAATAATAGACTCCAAAAATAGGTCTTAGCTTATTCCTGGGATGGGGCAGGAGATGACTACCCCCTTCTCCCATCCAGAAAAAGAAAGACTACCGGACAAGGGAAACCACTCTTCTGCAAATGGCCACCTGCCCCAGAAAGGCCCCTTCCCTCCTCCACTGGATCCAGCACATCTGTGCTCCTCCCCCAGTGCCCTTGCTTCCTCCACGGACTGTCCTTGGAAAGAACAATCACGATCGCAGCTGAATGGTGGAGCCTCTTAAACCCAGCCACATGTCCCGGATACGTCCCCAGCCTTGTCAGCTGTCCGGATCTGCAGGGTGGCCCCAGACCCCTGAGAGCCAAGAATACCCCGCCTCTTACATCATGCAGCACCCCCTACCCTCCTGTGCAGGATGTGGCTCCCTTACAACCAGGGCCTCATCCTGGGCGCCCAGTAGTGAGTGGTCAGGAGCACAGCCCAGCCTAGCCCCCTGGGGACGTTTCTCCTCCCCCACTCTGCAGATGGAGAGACTAAGGCCCAAGCATAGCAGGTTTCCTAGCCACGCATCTGCTCTGACCTGGCGCTAGCTTATTCTGGAAGGACTAGTGTACTTCCCTATATGTTGCTCTTCATCACGTCTTCCTTTGGCTCTTTTGAAAGAGCAAAAATATATTCCAGTGCGGCACTGCTTTCCCTTCTATCAGGGAGATCCAGGTTGGCCGTGAGATGGTAGCTTTCCACTCTTCCCCTTCCCCCGTTAAGAACACTTTCTTGTCTACCTCCCAACTCCCATGTTTTCAGCTCTATCCCTAAGTTCAGAGGTTTGTGCAGGAATCCTTCCTCTCAGTTTTCCTCACAAAGGAACTTCCAAATCATTAGAGGTGAGATGACAGGCACCCTGGATTCAGAACCAAATTAAATGCTTTAACTCTGTAAGAGCACAGCTTCTCTGATGAAAGAAAGGGGGCTCCTTTCCAAGTCTCGTTGATACAAATAAGGAGCCCTAGCCAAAAGGGTGTCCTGAGGAAAGAAAAATGCTTGAGGGGGGCCCCACACCGGGGAGTAGATGTCACACCAAGGGACTTAGCATCAGAATCGGAAGAGAAGTCCCTACACGTTCTCCCAAAGTATTAAACGGCAGAGCAAAACACCTCCGGGGCTACTTCTGGAGGTGTTAATGGGGGTTTTTTCCTCCCTTAATTTTTAAATCACTCCCTTTTAAATTTTGCTTTGAAAGGCTGCCTTCATTTGTTATTCAAGTCAGCCAAACCTCTGGGCAAGAGGCTATGTCAGGTTTACCAGAGTGGGGGATGGGGAGTGGGTCGGTGAAGAATATGAAATGGACAGAGGCTAGAATTCCGGAAGAGCCCCGCCTCTCCATCTATTCTGGAAGGATTAAAACAAAAAGGACATCTGTGAGCTCCAAATGATCCCCGGCCCCCGGTTTCTGTCTGGCCTTAGCTAGGAATCATTCTGGTCTATGTTCTGTCTCTTCCCACCAAGACCAACTAAAGCTTTAAGGAAGTGATGCCATTTCGGAATGATGGTAATCTGGAAAAGGTCATGGGAATGAGGAGAATTTCCAGTTCACAAAAAGGGGAAAGGGCTCCTCGTTGGAATCTAAAAAAGGAAAATAACTAAGAGATGTCTTATGAAAGTCTTCCTCACCTTAACTGACAAACATTTGTCCATCAAGGAGATTTCGGAAATCTGCCATCAAAATACCCCCTACCAGGTACTGGCAAACGCATCTCACTTGGTCAGTGTGTGCACTGCTCACATTAATGGATTTGCCTGAAGCCTGCTGGCAAGGGAGGTTGCTCCCGAGGGCTGGCAAAGGGAGGAAACTCAGTTTCACACTGGGACAGGTCTATGTCTTCCCCGCCCCCCTTCTGCTGAGATTGAGAGCTAAAGGGGTCAACTGCAGCCCTCCCTTTCTTAGTCCAACCCACACCCACATACTAAAGTAAAAACTGAAAATTCCAGATGTTTATGCTCCATCCGTGTGAAGATCCAGAGAACTCTAAACATTGTGAAATCACCAGTGCAATATTGGGTAGGGCCTCAGGCCCGACCGAGCTTATTAAGAGATTGATAAGGCCCGTATTTCCTAAATGCACTAGGCCTTCACCTTCTAGCTTTGTGTCCCCCAGAGGCTCATCAGAAAGATTGGAGAGCCTTGGTCAGCTCCCGCCCCTCTCCAAACTGGAGAGAATCACGCCACTGATTTGGAGGTGTTTGGAAAGTGGGGGTTCCTTTTGGATCTGGGCACCCCACTGAACCCACACTTTTCCTTTCAACACTAATCATGTTTGGGGGGGGGGAGTCCTGGGAACCTCAGTGTGCCACAGCGCAGCCTCCTGCCTTCACCCAGCCTTGACAACATGAATGCCCAACCATAGCTGCTAACTGAGGCAGCCAGGAGCTCTCCCCGCCGCTCACCATCCAGCCCCTCCAGCCCAGTTTGCTTCAACGCCCATAGCTCAGCCCTCAAGCCGTGCAACCATTTTCGCCTCTCTCGCCCTCTCTGCCCGCAACCCCCAGCCCCAATCAAAGAGAATTGAGAAATCGTCTTCTTGCACAAGAGTAGCTACTGTCTAAATGCTTTTTGATCATCTGCATGGAGGGGGAACTGGGCACAGCTCTGGCCCCAGTGATGAAGCCAAGCTCCAGCCACCCTGACTGACCAAACCCGCCTTTGCTTCCCGCCCCCCCCCCGCCCCCCGCCTTCTTTGCCCCTGTGGCCTTGGAGATTCAGAATTTTCAGAACGTACCGTCTCTATCTTTCTCTCTTCTCGGTGATGTCAAGCCTGGTACCACCAAGAAGGAAGGAGGGAAGCGGGAGCCTTATCTCTCCTACGCACGCAACCTCTTCCTCTAGCTCCCACACGCCCGGCGTTATGTAAACGCACCTTCAGCCCCCACCACAGCCCCAGCGCGGCCCAGCCCCGGGGCCTGGCACAGCTCGGTGCCCCGAGAAGGGAGGCACGAGGAGGCCGAGAAGCCTCTGGCCCTGCAGAGGCCGGGGAAGGGAAAGGCAACTGCAAGGCAGTTGCACAGCATAAAATGCAGCAGCAGACCAAAGGTCAGACGGCGAGGAACCGCCTCGCCAAAGAGGGAGCAGAAATGCCCAGTTCCAGGCCAACCCCGTACTGACCATCGAGGGGGAGACAGAAGGGTAGAAAACCCAATCTGTCACGGCTCCGAAGGGAAAAGAAAAACCTACGTCGAACATAGGCCGCTGCAGCGGACTGGGAAGATCTGGGCAGAGCTGGCACCGTGGGCACGGAGCCCGGGGTGGGCCAGCCGCCCAGGGCAAGAGCGCCCGCCGGACCCAAGAGGTGGCTCTTGACCGAGCCCAGAGCCTCCCGTTCCAGCGCTCGAGGCTGGTGGTGGCAGGAGGAGGAAGAAACCAGGCCAGAGGCAAACTCCCGGGACGCGCACGGGGCTTCCTGAGTCTCAGAGTGAAGAAGCCGGGCTTGGCAATGCCCCGGGGTCGGAAACTCCGGTGCCAGGCTGTGAACACCCCCGGCGCCGTGCCGGCCCAGCCGAGGGCGTCAGGGAGCTGCGGCACATCGCAGTGGCTCAAGGAGGCGCAGGGAGAGGAAAGGAACACTGAGGCGCGCCTAGAAATAGCGCACCATTTGCCCCAGTCGGAGGGGGTGTCGCGTCGCGGCTCAGAGGGGGGCAGTTTCGGATCCCGAAACGGGCCAGGGACTTACTTTGAGGAGCCGCAGAGCCGTAAGCATTGCTCCACGCCTGTATAAACCTCCGAACCCGGGCGGGTCAGACGCTGCTGTCCTCGCAGACGTCGGCGGGAGAAACCGATAGGGCTCCTTGCGCTCCGCAGCGCCAGCTCCGCGCTGTCAGCTCCTCTCGCTGCCTCCGCGGCGGTGTTGCAACCACTGCCTGGGAAAATGGCTTTTTTATGAATGGGAGGGAAGGGAACTCCAGTGCGCACGCGCCCAGTTCGCGATTCTATGAATGGGTGGGCACAAGAGACCCCGCGCGCGCATGCGCCGCGCTCCTTTTTTTATGAATGGGGGGCCGGAAAAGGACTTAACCCCTGATTGCTGGGGCTGACTCTAGCTCCTCCTGAGACCGCCGTTCTTTTACAAAAAGGGGTGGAGGTTGTTGTTGCCTTTTTTTTTTTTTTTTTTATGAATGGAGGGCGGCGGCGACTGCTGCAGCTGGATCAGCTGCGTGGGCTGTACCCCCTCCCAGCCTGCGAGAGGAGGTAAAGGCCACTTTCACGCCACTGCGGGCCTGGGCAGGAACCGTCAGTGTCGTTGGGGGGCGGGGGGCACTGCGGCCTCTGAGTCCTGGGCGGAGAGCGGGGTGGGGAGGACACACCTAGATCTAGGGATCTCGAACCGCCGCAGGCAGTCGCGGGGGTTGGGGGATGGCGGGAGACCGGAAGACCCCCGCTGGAGGCCTTATCATTCTCTAGCCTAGGGGCGTCGGGTGGGGGGAGGAGTCTTGAAGCTGCGCTTACCAAATATTAAGAAAATGTCAAAAGTCCGTAGCACAGAAAGGCATAGTGGGGGTTGCTTGAGTGAATCTGGTTCCATTACTAAGACTGAGTCTTCCTTGAGTGAGTGCAGACCATCCCACCCCCCCCGCCCGCACCATTTCTTGGGTGTGGACAGCGACAGGGCCGAGACCTCCTCCTCCTCCAGTACCCTCCCCCGGCCGACGCTGGCTACTCAACTAGAGCTCTCGCCTCGCAGTGCTCTCCCTCCATGTCCCAGTGTATTGTCCGCAGCGCCTAGGCGCCTGCCGGCTCTCGGCTGCTCTCACTAGCTGCTCCACTCCCCACCCCCGTGCCTTTCCCAACCCTGAGGAGCCTCTGTCCACCGAAGGCCATGGCCCCTTCCTGTAGTAGGAGACTTTTCCCAATCATCCCCATCGGCGCCCCTCCGGGGAAGTGGGAACAGCCGAGAATTGGCCAGGTGGATGGGTGGAGTCGGCAGAGCAAAGGATGCTGCCAGAGTGGCCATGGGATTAAATAACAACAGGGTTCTTGAGCCGCAAGAGGAAATGGAAGTAGCCGGGGATCCTTTCTTTACAGTTAACGATGCTGATGGGGTTATCCCATCAGCCTAGGCCATTGAAAAGAAAAGCCCCCGCCATTAGGCCTGACTCCGGGAAGGCGAGGATCCCTCAGAACAGCCTCAGGCCCAGCTCCGCCCAGGAACGCTGGAGGCTGTAGCCTGGGGGAGGGGGGGTTGGGGGAGTCCAGCGTTGGGGGATAGGAGCTGGGCTAGGGCCTGAACTCCCCTTAGTTTCTCTTGCTGGTGTTCTGGCTTCACCGCCAGGGGTTGTGAGCTGTCCTGTCTTTTTCTTTCTACGCCACCAAAGGACTGCGCTTGGCTGTTGTCAAAAGAGCCAATGAAAGGCTCCTTTTCCAGGCCAGAAATCTGGCCTGGGGCTGGGGCTGGGGCTCAGGCTCAGGAGATGCACTGCGGGAGAAACATTTTGCAAACCCAGACCAGAACCCAAGGTCACAGAGTCTCAGTGTAACATGCTTTCTCACTACTCAGATGTAGCTTTGCAGTGTGATTTACTTACTCAGCTCCTGGGAGCAGAGACCCCCCCTCGCCTAGGGGACCTCAGTCTTTGAGGGCCAAGACCTTGCTTAAAGTCAAAAGAAATACTCTTTACTAGGGCAATAGAGTATGTTACAATTGTTTAGGATTTCCCTTTGCAGATACTGAAGTTCAGTATCATTATTCCCATTTGTCAGATGTAGGAATTGAGGCCAAGCGTCCTGCTCAATGGAAGATCTAGTAAATGTAGTGCTGAGTTTCCAGATCTTTGCAACCTAGCTCTCTCTACTTTGCTACCACCTCTTCTCAGCCTCACAAACATGAAAACCTGGTTTTTTTGTTAAGTCATTTAACCACACTAAACAAGGAAAGTTGGAGCAGTAATTTTGCAGCCAGCGCTCTCTGTGGGATTTGAACAATTAAAAGGATGGCAGTAAATACATCCTTTCTAAACCATCCAAAGAAAGCAAGGTGGTGGTGGTAGTTTGTGTTTGCTGTCCTGTTTCCTTTATTTAGAGGATTTAGCCAAGAGACAGACGAGGTTCCATTTCTGATCTTTTTCCGGCTTTCCTGAAGCTTGAGGTGAAGAAAGCACAGCCTTGATGGGATGGGGGAGAAGATGGAGGAGCCCCCAGCCCTGGCCTAGGAGGAGCCTCTGGTGTGTAAGTAGAGTGTGATTGCAGAGTGTCTGGGAGGTAAATGAATATTATATTCTGCTCTTAGTTGGAACCTAAAGACAGGTTTGGAGCAGGTGTTCTGAGAAATGCATGTATTCTGTATGTATGTGTGCATGCATTCATTCATGCACCTATCATTCTGGGTAGGAGTCCGTCCTACTCTGAGGACTTGGTGGTGAGAGACAGTGTTCCCTGCTCTTGTGAAGCTCACAATCTTTTGAGGAGACAGACAGGCCATGCAATTCGAGGCTGTGATAAGTGCTAGGAGGGGGTCTGAGTTGAGACCTGAGCCTGAGGGAAGTTGAGGAGAAAGGTTGGGCTGAGGGAGCCCGGTTGGAAGCCCTGTGTGGGAAAGGGCCTGCCGTGGAAGTGCTGACGGTAGGCCTCTGTGGCCACAGCTTGGCAAGTAAGATGGAAGTTGGCCTGGCAAGGAGTTCAGGTATTATCCTCTTGAGGGTTTTAAGCAGAGTCGTGACACGTTCTAGTTTGTGTTCTAAACCTCTGTCGCAGCCCAGAGGCTGGTGGCTGGGGGTGAGGAGACAGAGTGAAAGGTGACAGAGAAATGCAAAATGTTTGCTCCCCTGACAGGCTGAAGGTGCCATATTTGTTCTTTTGCGTTGGGTGGACAGTAGGCCTGTGCTTTTATTTTCCCTTCTGCTTCATCTGACTTTGTTTATTCCAAAGCTGCTATCTCCTGCTCAGGTATAACTTTTCTGCTAGAGGCAAATCCTAACGGCCCTGCATTCCTGCCTCTGCTAATTATAGTCCTATCACCCCAACCTCAAGGTAAACATCTTCACCCTTACCAGATCGCGGCCAGGGAGTGGGTTCACTTCTGGGCTCAGCCCTCTCATTAAGCCCCTGGCCTTGCCAGGACCTGGAGCAGAGTTAGTGGGAGTTAGGAGAGGCAGGAATTCCAATTCACTGACAGACGCTCATGGAGCGCTTACTCTGTGCCATGCCTGTGCTCGGCATGTTGTCCTATGTGCTGTTCCTTTAAAAAGCTGTATGCTGGGTCTTATCCTTCCTCTTTGTCAGATAAGAATTCAGAGGCTATGTCTTATTTATTAATTCCACCAAAAATTATTATGCACTTCCTGTGAGTCAGGGACAGTGCCAGGTGTGGGGTTGTAATGAGAAAAAGATAGATACAATTTTTGCCTTTATAGAACTTTCAGTCAAGGATGAGGGGGATGGGAGGGTGAGCTTTCTTCCTGTTCCCTTCATCAACACCGTCTTTCATTTCTATATTCCCTTGCCATTTCTCAACCTTATGTGAAGTACTGAGCAGTGGAAGGCAAGCCCCTCAACCTAAACAGATGACCTGCCCCCCACCTGTAATCAGGTAGGGGAGATAAGACATTAAACAAATAGTTGATCAAAGACTGGTTTAAATATACAGTGATGGACAGAGAGTGCAGAGAGCAAAGTAGGGGGACACAGCCTGGGGGCCCTGGGGAAGCTTCCCCGCAGTTCGGATCAGCAGGATGCAGCCCCAGCCAAGCTGGGCCAGTGGCAGAAAGCTCAGCAGCAGAAAGGGGTCTTGAGATGCGCTAGAGGGTGTGTCGGACCTGAGTGAGAGCTCCGTTCTGGCCCCGGCTCCTGGGCTTTCGGGCTCAGTGTGTTCATTTGTTTCAGCTTTGAAGGCCAGAGACTTTGAAAGACAGATGTGCAGACATAGACCACGGGTTGCTGAAGTTCAGGCCTACCCTTACAAGCTCCGTAGCCTTGGACAGGTAACTCCAAACTTTATGAACGTGAAATGACGGTAGGCCTGCTAGTAGTACTTATCATAAAGCGTTTGGTGGAACCTGAATGGGAAAAATGTACATAAAGCACTGAGAACAGCATCTGGCAAATTGTAAGGGCCAAACAGACATTTACATGATTCTTCAACATACGCGGCCACGTTGATGCAAGGACCGAGTTAGGATTTTAAGAGGAGTCCATTTTTGTGCGCGCAACAAAACTTCGGAGAGAGAAAAGTAACCTCCACTGTAAACAAGGCTTTCATTGCTAATAAATAGTGAAAACAGTATAATACCGTGGCTGTCATTGCTGCTTTAACTAGGACAATTCTTGCAGGACCGAAGTTGCAGTAGATTCAGCTGTGCGACTAAGTGTCATAATAAATAGTTCACCAAAGAGTTGTTTTTAACCCTGGCCAATACAGACGCTTGACTTTCGGCGATAGCACGTGTGTTACCAGTATAATGCTGAATGTATGCTGAGTAATGATTCTGTCGTATCAGTACGGGGAGAGGGTACTGAGCTCTTGGTGACTTTGCATAATTCATAATTTCTTCAAGCCTCTGTTGTAAAAAGGGCGTAGCCCTAGCGTCTGCTTCAGATAGCTGCCGTGAGGAGTAAGGGAGGCACATGATGTTTTTCAAGTAACTTAGCTCAGAACCAGGCGCACAGCTGTTTTCATAGGCCTCTGCTTGATCTGTCTAAGAGGATATTTTAAAGATTTTAACTTGGTTATGATAACACAGGTCACCTGCTTCCCCTGCCCCAGTTGTCCTTAAATATCCTTGGTTTTCACTCTTTGCTGAATAGGGCTATAGAATGACATGCAAAATAAGTATTCGATGAGACCTCACGTGATTCAAGAATAATTTCCGGATGGGTGTGAAGGTGAAGTCAGCTTTGCACGGAATCCGTTTTGGCTTCTGAGTCAAGATTTTTGTGAATATATTTACGTGGCACAGTTCCGATTTGCCTTAGTTCAAGTTCACATGAAATGCAAGTGCCCTGTTATTTCAGGTGTGAGCGCTACATCCAGAGCACCGTTGAAAGAAGGAAAAATGCCAAGAGTAGCCTCCTTGGTCCTTTCTTGTATATCACAGAAATCCCCTAGTGACTTGAAAAAGCAGGTGGTATAGTGGCTGGCGAATTCCGGCTATAGGAATAGACAGACTTAGACTATGTCCAAGTAATGCCACCTAATTGTTGATGGGTCCCGGGTGAGTTACTGGTACTTTTTTTTTTTTTTAAGTTTTTAATGTTTAGTTATTTATTTTGAGAGAGATAGAGACAGAGTAGAGCAGGGGAGGGGCAGAGAGAGCGGGAGACAGGGAATCTCAAGCATGCCCGCGCTGTCGGTGCGAAGCCCCACGTGGGGCGTGAACTGAAGAACTGTGAGATCATGACTGAAGTCACAATTAAAAGTCAGACACTTAACCGACTGAGCCACCCAGGTGTTCCAAGTTACTGATCCTGTAGACCCTCAGCCTTATCCATACAATGGGCATGATGATTTATTCCTACTCCATAGGATGGTTCAGTAAATACCTCATAAATGTCTGTATCCTTCGTACAACAGAATGGGGACCCTGGGAGAAACACGGGGATAAGGAACGGATGTCTAGACCCTGGGGGTCAGTAACTTTCCGGAGGCCCGATCTTGCTTCACGCGGGGGATGGGGGCTTCATCCTTCTTGACTTGACAGTTGTGCTTTGGGCCGCTTTTTTCTCCCCTGACCTCCATTTATGCCACTTCATTCGGTTACTTATTCACATGCACATTCATTCATTCAACCAATATTTAAGCACGTTCTAGGTACCAGGTGCCACGCCAGGCCCCGAGGATACAGCGGTAAATAAGTTCTAGGAATCCCCTGCTCTCATAGGGCTTAGTGTAATGCCGGGAGTAGATAATAAAAAGTAAACACCCCCCAAAAAAGCAATTCCAGATGTTGGTAAAATCTACAAAGGGAGCAAGAGAAGGAGGTGACGGCGAATGGGGGACTGAGCTGGTCCCTTCGGGGATGTAGGGGAGAGCCTCTCGGGGCAGCCTGAAGGCTGAGGAGCAGGAGCCACGGAAGGCCGGGGAAGGAGGGCACAGTGAGCGCAGAGGCTAGGGCTGGCAGGGCTGGCGCGGCCCAGGAATAGTGACACCTGGGGTCTGAGGCTGGAGTTGCTCATCTCTGCTGGAGGACATTCTGGCCTCCTGCAGCTGACTTGCATCACCCTGGGGCTGGCCCAGGCTCTGGACTCTGGAGTCCACAGCCAAGTGCACCAGCCTCAGGCCCTGGGGAAGAATTTCCAACCATCCTCAGCCTGTTTACCACCTGCCAAGGAGCCCTTGGAAGGCACAAGCTCGTTCTCAAAACCACTTTTTATAGAGCTGCGTACAAAGTGATTCAACCAGATAGGATTTTTTTTTCCCGTTTTCTTCAGTAATCTTTTTTTTTTTTTTTGAAGTATAACATATTAGTTGAACCACGTGAAATTGCTGATACTCAACCACTCCTCATGTACAAAGATGGCAATTTCATGCAATTCAACATGAATTTCATGTAATTCAACATTCAGTAAACTGCACAAATCAAGTCCCACAACTCTGTGAATTTTCACAAAGTGAACACAACTGTGGAATTAGTGCACAAGTCAAGAAATGAAACGCTACCAGCATGCTGGGAGCCACATTCATGCTCCTCCCATCCCTGACCACCACCATACCCCCACCTCTACTCACAAGAGTAATCACCATCTTGGCTTTTATTTTTTAATTTTAATTTTGATTATTATTTTTTTAATGTTTACTATTTTTGAGAGAGACAAAGCGTGAATGGGGGAGGAGCAAAGAGAGGCAGACACAGAATCCGAAGCAGGCTCCAGGCTCTGAGCCGTCAGCACAGAGCCTGACGCGGGGCTTGAACCCACGAACCCATGAGATCATGACCTGAGCCGAAGTTGGATGACTAACCGACTGAGCCACCCAGGCGCCCCACCATCTTGTCTTTTAGCACCATAGATTAATGTAGTCTAGTTTTTGATCTTTCTACAAATGGAATTCTATAGTAGGTACTTTTTTGTGTGAGATTCATCCATGTGGTTGCATGTAGTTGTAGTTTCTTTTTTGTTGCTATGTACTTTTCCAAAATAGAATTGTACTGCAGTATATTTATTCATTCTGTTGTTGATGGGTATTTATATTATTTGCAATGTTTACTTTTTTTTAAGTTTTTTTTTTTATTTCTAGAGAGAAAGAAAGAGAGCAAGAGCAGGGGAGGGGAACAGAGAGAGGGAGAGAGAGAGAGAATCCCAAGCAGGGCCTGTGAACCTTGAGATCATGACCTGAGCCGAAATCAAGAAACCAACTGAGCCACGCATGCGCCCCTCCAGTGCTTACTTTTAAAAATACTGCTGAGGCGCCCAGGTGGCTCAGTTGGTTAAGGCTATGACTCTTGATTTCAGCTCAGGTCATGATCTCATGGTTCATGGGTTTGAACTCCGTGTGGGGCTCTACGCTGACAGCACGGAGCCTGCTTGGGGTTCTCTCTCTGCCCCTCCCCCACTCACACTCACTCTCACAAAATAAATAAATAAACTTAAAAAAGGTGGGGGAGTGCCTACCTGGCTCAGTCTGTAGGGCATGTGACTCGATCTTGGGGGTGTGAGTTTGAACCCCATGTTGGGCATGGAGCCTACTTAAAAAGAATAAGTAAAGAAAAAAAAAGAATGCTGCTTCCAGGGGCACCTAACTGACTCAGTTGGTCAAGCATGCAACTCATGATCTTGAGGATATGAGTTTGAGCCCCACTTTTAGAGATTACTTACAAATAAAATATTAAAAATAAAAAAGAATATGGCTTTTGTTAATAGTCCTGTACATGATTTTTTAATAGATTTTTTAAAATCTTTTTTAAATTAATTTTTGAGAAGGAGAGAGTTCGCACACATGTGCATACAAGCTGGGGAGGGGCAGGGAGGGAAGGGGACAGAGGTTCTGAAGCAGGTTCCGTGAGGACAGCAGACAGCCTGATGCAAGGCTCGAACTCATGAACTGCAAGATCATGACTTGAACCGAAGTCATGGACGCTTAACCAATTGAGCCACGCAGGCGCCCCATCTTGTACATGACTTCTGTTGAACATATGCTTGTATATCTGTGGATATACACTGAGGACTGGCTTGGCTTTAGTGAGTGCTTCTGGGTATCCCAAGTGGTTGTGCTAATTCACACTGTCTGCACTGCTTTATTCAGTGTTTCCTTGCTGTCTAGCTCTTGGGCCAGGCTCTGTGCAAAGAATGAACAGAGAGGAGATAATCATGACGTGATTCATGGGATGAGTCTCAGTTTGTGTAGTGATTACGAGCGCAAGTGGCTTCAGTTGTTACTCAGCACCTCTATTTACCTACTACCTCTGTGACCTTGGGCAAGTCATCCAACGTCACCAGGCCTTACGTTCTTCATCCGTAAGGTCAGATAAGCATAGTAGTTCTTATCTCTCACAGGGTCTTTTATTCCCTCCTTTAAATGTTCGTGGACGGCCTACTGTGTGCTGGGCTCTGTTCTTGGACACCGGATTCAAGGGGTGAACAAAACAGATGAGGCTTTGCCCTCAGGGAATTTATACTCTAGTTAGAAGAGGCAGATAATAATGGAGTAAACAAATAGTGACGATCATTTCAGATAGCGAAGGATGTTATGGAGGCAATAAAACAGGGTGCTATGACTGAGCAATGAGGAGAGGGCAGTCGGGAAGTCGCCATGGTAGTGACCGGAAGGAGGCAGCTGTGAGTGGACCTGAGGGAAGAGCACTCTTACGCAGAAGGGCTAGCTGGTGCAAAGGCCGTGAGTTAGGAACAAGTTTGGTGTGTGTGAGTTGCAGAAAGAAGGTTGATGCTCCTGGAGTGCAAGGACTAATGGGCGGGCTCTTTGGGAAACAGCAGCAGAAATAGGCAGGGGTCAGGTTGTGCAGGGCCTCGAAGGCCATAGTAAGGAGTTTGCGTCTTATTTTATTTATTAAGTTTTCATTAGAACAATGTTTTTAATGTCTATTTATATTTGAGGGAGAGAGTCAGAGCGGAAGCTGGGGAGGGGCAGAGAGAGGGAGACACAATCCGAAGCAGGCTCCAGGCTCTGAGCTGTCAGCACAGAGCCCGATGCGGGGCTTGAACTCACAAACCACGAGATCATGACCTGAGCTGAAGTTGGTCGCTTATCCTGCTGAACCACCCAGGTGCCCCTAAGTTTTTCTTTATCAGTAATCTCTACATCCCAGGTGGGGCTCGGACTCACAACACCAGAACAAAAGTCGATGCGATACCAACAGAGCCAGCCAGGTGTCCTGCATTTTATTTTAGTATCACTGGAAGTCGTTGAAGAGTCTTAAGCAGGGGGCCACCATGAGCTAATTTACATTCAGTGATGTTTGGTAAATGTTAGTAGCCGCCAGTGCTGTTACGATTATTATAGATATTCTTAAAGAATCTAAAAATTTTTATCTTCATTGAGGATGAGGAAGCCAAGGCATAGAGCTGTTGCCATCTATGTGTGAAGTCAGTCAAATCAGATAATAAGATATAGATTTTATTAATCAAAGGAACTGCTTTTGGTTTCGTTCCCGAATGGGAATTTTCGAGGAGAGGAGTTTCTCTGTGGTTAGCAATTGTCTGCAGCCAACCCAATTCAACTCCTTCAGCCCCACCTTTCCCAAATGGCCAGAGTTCAGTCGCCTGGGTCCCATTGGCCGTGGACCCATCCATCTCTCGCTTGGAAAGGCTCGGGGTTGATTGTTAATCCATCTGCCTTTGCTCTGGGTCTGACTGGTCAAGAATGGGGAGCCACTCCGTGTCCTCAACCTTCAGCGTCTGCCGGGTTTCCTGAGACACCATCCACTGCCTACCGCGTTCTTGCCGTAGACACAGCCCAGGGAGTGTTTTTTTTTGTTTGTTTAGGAAAGGCCTTTGAAGGCAGCTGCATTTAATTTTTTCTGACATGGAGAAACGACAAGTAAATAATCTGTGAATGAATGAATGCAAATTGTGTGATGAAACCAGAGAAAGCTTCTTAGGGTATGGAACAGTTGTTTCTGGGCAAAGCCCCCTTCTCTCAGTAAGGATATTGTCATTCCTTTACTCACCGGTACTTATGGAGCTTCTGCTAGGTGCCAGGAGCCAGGCCCTGTGTAGATCTGTGAGTATAAAGGGTGCTGTTCTTCTCCTTATGGAGCTTCCAGACTAGTGAGACATGTACTCATCAAACAGTTGCATATATATAAATATAAAATGACAATGGGGTGCCTGGGTGGCTCAGCGAGTTAAGTGTCCCAACTTCAGCTCAGGTCAGAATCTCGTGGTTTGTGGACTGAGCCCCACGTCGGTCTCTGTGCTGACAGCTCAGAGCCTGGAGCCTGCTTTGGTTTCTGTGTCTCCCTCCCTCTCTCTGCCCCTCCCCAGCTCACACTCTGTCTCGCTCTGTCTCTCAAAAATAAATAAATGTTGAAAAAAAATTTTTTTAAATATAAAATGATAGCCATGAAAAGTGCTCTGCAGGAGAGGTATTAATACCCTGAAGGAATATAATGAAGGCTGAGGCGTTAGGAAAGTTCCTTTCATATCTAGTTATACCTGAGCTTAGCCCAAAAGGACGAGGGGTGATAAGTGGGTTTGGAGGGCGGAGGGAGAAGTATTCCAGGCAGAGAACAGCATATACAAAGGTCCTGAGGTAGGAGGGAGCAAGCATTGTGAACCAAAGGATGCAAGATAAGGCCCACTGTGACTAAAGAATTGAAAATGAAGTGGACTCTGGCCCCAGAAAAAGCTAGAGATAGGGAAGAGGGGACAGATCATAGAAGGCTTTGGAGGCTGTGTAAGAATATGTAGTTTTAGCTTTCTCAAGGACCATGGGTTACTGTTAAAAGTATTAAAGCTGTGGAAGTTTGTGTGTGAGCGTGCGTGTTAGAGAATATGTCATTTTGACTACAGTGTGGAAAGTGGATTAGAAGGAGCCAAAATATATTCTGATGACTCGCCCAACCTTCCCTGGCCCTTCAGTCCTAGAGGTTAACGAAGCCCAGTTTTTCCCAGTTATGGGGTGTTGCACTATCCTGGTGGTTTCCTGACACTCTGGCCACGTGTTTGCAAGTAGTTCCATTATCAAACTATCCTCAGGTGACCGAATTTGTTCTGTTTGACTTTATGGAGAAATCACATTGACAGGATAAAGCAGGAGGAAACTTTGGCAGTTACTTAAACTCTTTTATTTATTTGTTTTTTTGGTAACAAGCACATAGTACATTTTTTTTTAACATTTATTTATTTTTGAGAAACATAGAGACAGAGCATGAGCAGGGGAAGGGCAGAGAGAGAGGGAGCCACAGAATCTGAAGCAGGCTCCAGGCTCTGAGCCGTCAGCACAGAGCCCGACGCGGGGCTCGAACTCACAGACCGCAAGATCATGACCTGAGCCAAAGTCGGCGCTCAACCAACTGAGCCACCCAGGCGCCCCTGTTCTGTTTTTTTTTTTTTTTTAAGTTTATTTATTTTGAGAGACAGCAAATAAGTGCATATGGGAGGGGCAGAGAGAGAGAGAGAGAGAGAGAGAGAGAGAGGGAGAGAGAGAATCCCAAGTAGGCTCAGCACTAAATGAGGAAAAGGACAAATTTTTTAAAATGTTTATTTATTTATTTTGAGAAACAGAAAGAGAGAGAGAGACAGAGAGAGACTCCCAAGCAGGCTCTGCTCTGTCAGCATAGAAACCGGTGTTGGGGGAGGGGCGGGATGGGGTGCCTGGGTGGGTCAGTTGGTTGGGTGGCTGACTTAGGCTCAGGTCATGATCTCGCGGTTCATGGGTTTGAGCCCCTCGTCAGGCTCTGTACTGACATCTCAGAGCCTGGAGCTTGCTTCGGATTCTGTGTCTCCCTCTCTCTCTCTGCCCCTACCCCGCTCGCACTCTGTCTCTGTCTCAAAAATAAATAAATGTTAAAAAAAAGTTAAAAAAAAAAAAAAAGAAACCGATGTGGGGCTTGAACTCACTAACCTCGAGATCAACTCGAGGTGAAACCAAGAGTCGGGCGCTGAACCGACTGAGCCACTCAGGTGCCCTGGAGTTTGATTTCTAGCCAGTCTGACAAGCTTTGTGTTTTCACTGTGGAGCAGTGCATTTCACTTTGCATGGCTTTATATAGAACCGAAAATCATTGAATTAGTTAAATTTCTTTGTCTTATTGTGTGCTGTTTGTCGTGTTGTGTGTTATGACTATTTTTTAGAGCAATTTTAGCTTTATAACAAACCTGAGAGACAAGTACAGACATTTCCCATACACTCCCTACCCTCCTCATGCATGGCCTTCCCTGTGTGCTGGTCTTTATTTTTGCTTTTCTTTCTACTTTCTTGTGTGGATTGATTTTTTTATTTTTGAGTGAAAAAAAAATGTTTTGTGTTTATTTATTTTGTGAACGACAGATGCAAGTGGAGGAGGGTAGAGAGAGAGAGGGAGGCATAGAATCTGAAGCAGGCTCCAGGCTCTGAGCTGTCAGCACAGAGTCTGATGAAGGACTCGAACCCAGGAACTGTGAGATCATGCCCTGAGCAGAAGTCAGACGCTTAACCGACTGAGCCACCCAGGCGCCCCAGACTGAGTTTTTTAAAAAAATCATCCCATTCCTTCCTGTTGATTGTTTTGGAAGTTACGGTCTATTCTTTTAGTGGATCCCCTAGATGTTTAAAACTTAATCACAATTCCGGCCCTCTTCAACAATGTAATACAAGGACCTTAAGTTAACTTAAATCCTCAAGTCTCTACCTCCCCCCTCTCACTCCTTTATATTCTTTTGTAGTTCAGAGTTTTCATTCTATCTTTTTTTTTCTTTTTTTAGGAGAGACTTCCTATTGTTTCTTTATATGGTCAGATATCGTTCATTGGTGGCTCAGAGAACCACCAATCTCTTTGTTCACGGTTTCTTTTTGTAAGGGCATCTGTCTGAGATTGCTTTCCTTCTGCCTGAAATTCATCCTTTAGAATTTCCTTCCGCGTCTGTTGGTAGTAAATTCTCTCAGTTTTTATAGGGTTGAAAATTACTTTCTTTCACCCTCATATTTAAAATTTTGAATAAATTCCTTGAATGACAGTTATTTTGGTCTCAGCACACTGAAGATACCCTTCTGGGTTCCATTGTGACTGCTGAGAAGTGTTGCATCAGCCTAACTGCAGTTACTTCGTTGCTGATCTATATTTGTTCTAGACCCTCTGCAGTTTCGCTGTGATGTAAGGACTTGTGAATATATTCTTCTTCATCCTTCATGGGATTTCTAGATCCAGAGTTTTCTGTCTTAAAACAATTTGGAAAAATTCTCGGCATGGCCCCAGGGAGGTGCCTAGGGCACCAAATTGAAGGAGATACTCATTCTTGACTTTGTATATAAATGCAGAATGGGTCCTCAGAGTGAGTGTCTAAAATAAAGTTTATGCCCTAGGTACCTCACCCACTTCACTCCCATCCTGCTCCTGATTCTACAAACACTCCTCCTCCGTATTCTTTCCTTTATTTTCTTCTGTAAATACAATTAAATATATATTAGACCATCTTATTCTATCCTACAGTGTCACATATGTAGTTCTTTTTATTCTTCATTTGTATATCTTTGGGTCACTCTTTAGATTTCTTCAGATCTATTTTCTAGTATGTGAATTCTGCCTTTAACAGTATCTAATCAGGGTACCTGGGTGGCTCAGTCTGTTAAGTGTCTGACTCTGGATTTCGGCTCAGGTCATGATCTCACGGTTGGTGAGTTCAAGCCTGGTGTTGGGCTCTGTGCTGAGAGTGTGGAGCCTGCTTGGGATTCTCTCTCTCCTTGTTGTTCTGCCCCTCACTCGCTCACACACACTCTCTCTCTAAAATAAATAAATAAATTTAAAAAATAAAAAAAAGGTATCTAATCTGTTATTTAATCCATCTTAGTTTTAATTAAAAACATTTTTTTTGAATTTTTTAACAGTTTATTTTCAAATTGGTTTACATATAACACCCAGTGTTCATCCCAACATGTGCCCTCTTTAATGCCTGTCACCCCCTCTCCCCCCTCCCTCACCCCCTCATCTTCAGTTTGTTCTTAGTCTTTGAGAGTCTCTTATGTTTTATCTCCCTCCCTCTCTGTGTCTTTTTTTCCTTTCCCCTCATCCCCTCCCCCCTGGTTTTTGCTTAGTCTCTCAAAATCCACCTATGCGTGGAAACATATGGTATCTGTCTTTCTCTGACTGACTTATTTCACTTAACATAGTACCCTCCAGTTTCATCCATGTTGCTACACATGGCCAGATTTCATTTTTTCTCATTGCCACGTAGTAGTCCATTGTATACATGTGCCACATCTTCTTTATCCATTCGTCAGTTGATGGGCACTTGGTCTCTTTCCATGATTTGGCTATTGTCGAAAGTGCTGCTGTGGACATTGGGGTACACGTGCCCCTATGCATCAGCATTCCTGTGTCTCTGGGGAGATTCCTAGCAGTGCTATTGCTGGGTCATAGGGTAGCTCTGTTTTCATTTTTTTGAGGAAACTCCACACCATGAAAACATTTTTTAAATATTTTATTTATTTTTGAGAGAGAGAGTGTGAGCAGGGGAGGAGCAGAGAGGGGGAGACACAGAATCTGAAGCAGGCTCCAGGCTCTGAGCTGAGCCTGATGCAGAGCTCAAACGCACTAACCGTGAGATCATGACCCGAGCTGAAGTCGGACGTTTAACCAACTAAGCCACCCAGGTGCCCCTTAAATTTTTTTTTTTTCTTCAAAATTGGCTTGGTTACTTTTATAGTCTTTTACCCCTGGCTCATATGTTTAAGGCTTATGTTTATTTTTTGAAATATATTACATACACTTACCCATTTTCTGTCCTTGATAATTTTTATGTCATATTTTTGTGGGGCTGATTAGGCTCTTTGTTGTTTTTGCTGGTTCTCACTTATGGTGTCTTATTTCCTTGTGTGTTTTGTGATTTTTAGCTGTAAGGCCCAATTTCTTGGAATTTGATGGGCCTTCCTTAATGTATCAGCTGACATTGTAGTTCTTTAGGGAGCATTTGTATTTGCTTTTACCATTACGGAGCTTTATTCCTACCTGGAGCTACTTATGTTTTCTGCTTGAAGTTTCCAAATACATAAGGTACAGGTTGTATGAATTCAGTCTTTAAACTCAGGTGAAAGTTCGTTGGTGGTTACGAATTTTCAGGGGAGATCTTGTTTCTCTTTGCTGCTGCCATATCGGTGTTTGCCGAACAAATTTCCTTGATGCCCCTTCTGTGCCTTGGATGTTTCTCACTCACCCTTACACTGAGGCTGTAACTTTTTGTGGACCCTTTTGAGGGGCTTCTGTTACACTTCTTACCTTGTGTGGTCTTCCCTTCTGCCCGCCTCTGTCACCTTCTTACCTCGTATCTTCTGTCTTCCTCATCCTTTGTATTTATTGGAATGAAACCTTTGTCAGCAGGTTATTGCAGACACCCTGAGGGGAAAGCTGTCCTGTGCACTCACTCGTATTCCAGAGTTCCCGTTTTCTTTCCTGTTCTTCTTTTCCTTTTTTATCTTGGCCTCTGCATATTTCTTTTTTTTTTTTTTCAATTTTTTTTTAGGTTTATTCATTTTTCAGAGACAGAGACAGCATGACTGGGGGAGGGGCAGAGAGAGAGAGAGAGAAACACAGAATCTGAAGCAGGCCCTAGGTCATGAGCTGTCAGCACAGAGCCCGATGCGGGGCTCGAACCCACGATCCTCGAGATCGTGACCCGAGCTGAAGTTGAGCACCCCTCCGAGTGAGCCACCCAGGCATCCCAGCCTCTACATATTTCTTACTTTTTTTTTTTTCCAATTCAGTGATGTATTTTTGAAAAAATTCTGTATCTTACTCAATACTTGGAATTGTTTACGTTGAGAAAGCCCTCCAGGGTATTTTGGTCACCACACCATCGGAAGCTGAACTGGTTCTTTTACGTCACCAGAGCAAGTGGTAGCACGGTGTAGTATGAAGAGTTGGAGGCTAGACCTTACTGGGTTCAAATCCACATTTCATTCTTTCAAGACCAGGGTACCTGGTTGGCTCAGTCGGTAGAGCAAGCAACTCTTGATGTCAGGGTTGTGAGTTCGAGCCCCAGTGTGTGATGTAGCGTTTACTCAAAAAAAAATTCTTGGAGTTCCTGGGTGGCTCAGTCAGTGTCCAACTCTTAGTTTCAGCTCAGGTCATGCCCTCGCGGTGTGTGGGATTGAACCCCGCCTTGGGCTCTGTGGTGACCGTGCAAGGCCTGTTTGGGATTCTCTTTCTCTCCCTTTCTCCCTGCCCCTCCCCTGCTCGTGTTCTCTCTCCCAAAATAAATAAATAAACTTCAAAAAAAATTCTTACAAGAACCCTGTGATGTAGGTGCCATTGTTATCTTCGTTTTATAGATCAAAAAACCTGCCTAAGGCCACAGGATAGAATGAGGAACCAAACCCATGTAAGAGACTGGAGCTTATGTTTTTGCCTTCAGTAGTATTCTATCTTTCTAACAGAACAGGCGAATGAGTCCTAAAAATTGAATACTTATCTAAATATAAATGCACTGAAGTATTTAATCTGTGGGATGGGGATGGAGGACCAAAAAGAGCTAGGGTCGCCTGACTGGCTCAGTCGGTGGAGCATGTGACTCTGGATCTCAGAGTTGTAAGATCAAGACCCGCATTGAGCATAAAGCTTATTTAAAAAAAAAAAAAAAGGGGGGCGCCTGGATGGCTCCATTAGTTAAGCATCCAACTTTGGCTCAGGTCATGATCTCACGGTTCATGGGTTCAAGCTCCACATCAGAGTCTGTGCTGACAGCTCCGAGCCTGGAGCCTGCTTTGGATTCTATGTCTCCCTCTGTCTCTGCCACACCCTGGCTTGTGTTCTCTCTCTGTCTCTTAAAAGTAAATAAACATTAAAAAAAAAAAAGAGCTAAAACACTGGCTAACAGACACAGTGATTTTGGGGTTCACTGGAAGCTCTTTTATTGGCTATGAGGGAGGAGAGAGGGCAGAGTAAAAGATGATTCCATATTTTCGAGTGACCAGATGGAAGGTACTTTTGTATCGAGTTTGCTTTTGTTTTGTGCCTCAGTTTCCTCATCTGTGAAGCAAGGTGGTTGGTGTAGACACGTTGACCTGCGTGGGAAACTAGGAAGGGGAGGGACGATACTTGAGGCCATCGAAATGAACTGATAGAGGAGCATGGGATCTTTGGGGGTGATGACCGTGACATACAACACAGGGGGCGTATTAGTCTACTAGCGCCGCCAAAACCAAGTACCACAGACCCAGTGGCTTAAACAACAGAAACTTATTTTCTCACCATTCTGGAGACTAGAAATGTGAGGTCATAATGCCAGCTGAATTGGTTTCTTCTTAGGGCTCGCTCCTTTACTTACAGAAGACCCTGCCTTCACATGGTGTGCCCTCTGCCTGTGTCATGTTGGATTAGGGCCCACCCTAATGACCTCACTAATTCCTTTTGAAAGAGGCTGTCTCCAAATACAGTCACATTCTGAGGTGCGGGGGGGGTTAGGACTTTAACATATGGATCTTGGTGGGATGCTGCAAGGCAAGAAGCAACAGAAGGCAAGAATCAGGGGCGGAAGAGAGAGAGGAGAAGGGAGGACAACGGAAGAGTACAGTCACCCAGAGAAACCAGAGGGGGAGAAAGGTGGGGAAGTGAGGAGCAAGCAGTGGGGAGGGGCGCCTGGATTAGCAGCTGGTGTGGCTGAGCACTCCGTGCCAGGGAGCCTTTTCGGTCGAGAAGTGGAGACCACGCTTTGAGGATTTGAGGCAGATGCCAGCATGGTAAGAGAGTAGAGGAGCGAGGCCAAGCAGCCAGCTTTTGGTTTCGTCTCTAGACACAGTAGATATTCCACATGCGTATTCATTCACTATATGAATTCACTATATGAATTTTCTTTCCTCCCTCCTCTGATCCTCCGTGGTCCCAGGACTTGGTTTCTCTTTAGAAACTCTGAGGAGAGGCTGCCTTCCAGGACCTTGGGCCTGAGCTTATTCTTTGATGTGGCTGGGTCTTGAGGACAAGCCAGGGGGAGGAGAACATCTTTTCTCTGAGGAAGACAATGAATTGCACGAACCAAACCCAGCTGCATTATCAGTAAGCCGCCACGTCCGTAAAGACGCGAATAGGGTGACATGAGGTTGGAGAGGCCTTGGGGGTTATTTTGTAATTTTCCTGTCTGCCCTTCAGAAATGAAGAGGTGGTTCATTCATTCACTGAAAAAAATTTTAATGAAGCATCTACTCCGAATTGGGCACTGTGCTAGCAAGGGGGAGGTATCAGTGGAGCAAGTATTGAAGGTTTATTGACTGCTTATGTAATGCCAAGTCCTGTGTTAAGTCCTTGGTATACCTCCTGCCTTCAAGGACAGCGTAAGGCAGGGACTGTAGGTGTTGCTTTTGCTTTTCTTCACGGGTAGGGGAATGGGCTAACCGAAGCTTAAGGGGGTGGCTCACTGTGGGTCACAGAGTTGTATGTTAGCAACTTGGATACATCTTTTTTTCCTGCCCTAGTTTCACCCAGGCTCCTGGGGCTTCCCCCAGAGTACAGTAAGGGGCAGGCTTGGGGTCCCGCGTGAGTCAGGCTGAGCTGGGGGTAAGCACTCACAGTTCCTGCTGTTCCATCCTGTCCTTGGCCTGAGCAAGGACGTCGTTGTAAAGGGACGGATGTGGGCTGGGATAATAATGCCGAGTCACTGCTGATGAAAGCCCTACGTGTTCACCTCCGCCCAGCCACCACCTGAAGCTCGTCTCTTCTACTGTCCTTATTGTCATACTCACATCCCTCTCAGCCTCACTGAAAACAGCTGCGATTGTGTCTCATGAACCAGAAACGTGTTTCCTTCCTTCTCTGGGGCTACCTCAGCGCTACCTGAGAACATAGCCAGACTCTGAAGTCTTCCTCCAGAGCCTGGGATTTTTCCTTTGGTTCCAGATAAAGGGACATACGTAGGTTCTGTGAGCTTCTTTTGAGCGGGATCACGAGGAAACAGTCCAGTGACCTCTTTCTTCTGTTTTGACGTGAGGAGGAACGTGGTCACGCCACTGACCAGTGAGTCAGTGAGTATAGGGACGGAATTTGCTATATTTGGGTGGAGACACGGGAGGTAGAACCCAATTTGATGACTCACCCCCAGTCTAGTTTAATCTGGCAGTCAGAAGCCTTAAGACTTAAGGAGTCCATAGAGATATATATACAAGACGTTCATCACATTGTTTAGTAGTAGCGAGCTATCCCAGCTGTAGGAGACTGATGAAATCACTGATGGTTGCTCTTTACAAAAGAAGTCTAAATTGCCATTGAACACTGTGTGGTGAACCGGTCAGGTATATGTCTAGAAAGGCGTTCAAGACTGATTGTTATGGGTGCCTGTGTGGCTCAGTCTGTTAAACATCCAACTCTTGATCTCAGCTTGGGTCTTGATCTCAGAGTCACAAGTTCATGGATTCTGCACTGTACATGAAGCCTACCTAAAGAAAAAAAAATATATATATATACACACACACACACACACATATATATATATATATATATATATATATAGAGAGAGAGAGAGAGACCACTTATTAAGTGAATAAAGCAAGCCACAGAAAAGTGTATGTGTGTATTGGTTTCCATAGCCATGGATGTTTTCTGGAAATACACATGAGAAGCTAACTGGTTATTTCTGAAGATCAGGAATCTAGGTTTGGGTGAGGAGGGATACTTGTGCTATTCACTTTATACTCCCATGTATATATTTTTTAATAATGAGCACGTGTGTTTTTATAATACAATGATGGTGATGGAAAAAAAATGTAAGAAAGAAAGGCTTAAGGTTCACAAACCAAAGATACTAAAACAATTCAGCACCGAATCCAGGAGTGCTGAGGGCAGGAGGAACGACAAAGTTGGGGCTGAGATGATTTTGTATGATGGAACTTTCTCTTAGCCACTGCTTGCAGAGACTGCTTTGACCAGCCAAGGGTGGACACAGAGGTAGGGACTGGCAGGAAATCACTATTTGCAAGGCTGGCTCGGTGACAGAAAATCTAAAGCAAAATCAAGGCCAAAGTTCAACTCCAAGAATAGGGATTGGAGTCTCTTATAACAATAGCTAACACGTACCGAGTACGTGTATCACATGTGTATGACACTGTCATGTATCATAACAGTGTGCAAATTGTTTTACTTAGCATTATCTCATTTAAATTTTCACAGTAAACCCATGAGGTAGTGCTGTTATTATCCCAGTTTTACAGGTGAGAACCCTGAGGCTCCCGGGGTCCAAATACACGCAATTAGAATTGGTAGGGCTGGGATTAACCCAGGTCTGTCTGTTTCTGGAGGCAGCTCTCTTACTACCTCCTGAATACTACTCCATGTTGAACTCTAAGGCCCTCAGGTCCAAGAACAAGACATCCTTACCATCAAGGAGCAGTCTGGATAGCTGGGGAATATCGCACTAATGCGTGTGGAATATATAGTGTCTTATATAAGTCATACATTTGGATTTAGCTGGGTTGCAAAGGTGATAATTGTTTTTGGATTTTTAATTTGGGGAGATCTGCAAGGTCTGTAAATAAAGCCATCTCAGAGGAGGAAGGAATTAAACCAGGTCTGGAAGGATGGATTGAATTAAGAGAGGGGTGGGGAGAACATTCCAGAGAAGAGAATGCACAAGTTGTGCAGAAGTCTGCTCTGTTGTTTCAGAGGCAGTGACGCATCTTGCCTAATCAGAGCTAGAGTTGTGTACGTGTGATAAGTGAGCTGCTCTGTACGGGGAGGGAAAACAGAGCATCAGAAGTCATCCTGAAGGGTGAAAGCTGGCAGGAGAGTTGTCACGTAACATGGGAGGGGGTCAAGAGAGGCCGAAGGTATTTTGGGGCAGTGAAGAGACACTGCAAAGTGATGCTTCAGAGACATTAATCTGACAGAGGCGTCCAAACGCTTTGGAGTGAAGGAGGGAGCCATGGGAAAATGTAGGTGTGGGGTGACGGAGATCTCAGCGAAGGTCCTAGAGGAATGAAGCCGAAGGGTCGGGGTGAAAGCTGTTGAAAAGGAGAGAGGGAGAGGAGACAACAGGACTTGCTGAGTGAAAAGAAACAGACTACGAAAGCCAGGGTCCAAGCCGGATAGTTCTGGGGCTTCAAATTCGTGTGTCCAAAGAAGGGAATGCCTATATTGGGAATCGGGAATTGGGAGAGGGTTTGCTGTTGGAGTTGGGGTGGGAACAGATGATGAATTGTGTTTTCATTCCAAACCTCCCTTTTTCCTGTGACTGTAAGTCAGTGTAGGGACTTTTGCTCTCTGTTTTCTTGGCTGTGTAATGCATAGAACTCTCTTTGTCTGGACCAGTTCATTCATTCAACAGTTCTTTATTAAGCTGTCATTATGGTCTGATTGTTGGGAACACAGCATTAAGAGGCCAGATCTGGTCCTTATGCTCATGAAAGGCAGATACTGAGCAAGAAATTGTAAGTGTTCTTACTATGCTCTTAGTATGAAGGTGACATTTCTTCCCCAGACCAAGCCTGCTCTCTACTCCCCAAATCGGTAGCAGGCACCAACTGGTAAGGGAATTTGTCAGACTTTTTACTATGCGTTGTATCTTGTAATAAAAGAAAACCATCACAACCATTCATTTATTTCTTTGTTCTATAAATATTTATTATATGGCACTGTGGCTCTGTATTTTTAGCCCTCATGCTCACTCACTAGTGGAGGACACAGACAAGTAAACAGATAATGGTAACATGGTGTAAGAAGTATAGTGAGGGATAAGCACCAGGTGGTGGGAGCAACTGGGAGGGATGTGTCGTAAGTTTCCCTGACAAGAATAATGAGGGATGGGACGCCTGGCTGGCTCAGTTAGTGGAGCATGTGACTCTTGATCTCAGGAGTGACTCTTGATCTCAGGATTATTGGTTCGAGCCCCACTTTGGGTGTAGAGATTACTTAAAAAAAAATCTTAAAAAAAGGGGTACTTGGGTGGCTCAGTTGGTTGAGTGTCTGACTTCAGCTCAGGTCATGATCTCACTGTTTGTGGGTTCAAGCCCCGCATAGGGCTTTGTGCTGACAGCTTGCTCAGAGCCTAGAGACTGCTTCAGATTCTGTCTCCTCTCTCTGCCCATCTCCGCCTTGCGCTCTGTTTCTGAAAAATAAATAAATGTTTAAAAAAAATTTTTTAAATAAATCTTAAAAAAAAAAAAGAACAATGAGGTGTTATCTACATAAGGGCAGGGGGTGGGCATGGGGTATGTGTTCTATGCAAAAGGAATTTCCAGTCCAAACACCTGGATCCCAGAGAGGCCTAGGTTTTTGGGGTAATGATTTACAACTTAGAATTTTATACCTAGCAAAACTACCAGTGAAAATGTGAAGAGAGAACAGAAGGCAGGATATATACTGATACCCAAGGTCTCAAAAAATTGACCTCTCCTATATCTCTTACCAGGAAACTACTGGAGGACCTGCACTGCCAAAATCAAGATGTAAATCAAGAGAGCAGATACATGGGAATAACTTCTTGGAGCTCAGGTAGGCAGGAGCTGGATCGAAAAGGGATCTAAAGGCATAGTGGGGAGTTTGGACTTGATTGTAATGACAGAATTACCTAAAGTAATAATAGGAAGATATTCTAAAATAGTGGGTTTTTTTTTCAAACTTTGAATCCTAGGGACCTATTTGAGCAACCTTGTGATTGACTTTTACTGGAAGCAATAGTTTTAATCTATTTTTTCTTTGTATTCCTTTGCAAAGGATTCTGCTGAGTTTTAAAAAGAGTTTGGAAGCCATTGTACTAAAAAAACTAAAACTGTGTAAGTACTACTTGAGCAGTCTCGTGCAATGTGGCAGGGCCTCCAGAAGCTCCCAGGGCTATGAAAATTCCCGGAGCAGTGCACTGTGGGAGAGGGGAGAGCTGTAGAGGCAGATGATAAAACATCGCGACCAACTTTGAGCGGGATTCTTGGCAGGTCATTCTTCCTTCGTCAGCAAAGGTGATCCCTAGAAGAGTATTTCTACTCGAGCAGATCCGTTTGCCAGTTCAGTGTTGAAGCTGCCTTCCCCAGTGACTTCCAGACTGCCCACAAATAAATTTTAAAAATGCAAACTTGGGGTGGGGGAAACACAGCCTGACCAGAGCCCCTCTCCTATGGAGCTTTGTCACAGCTGGAATAAGGCGGCGTGTATAGGAGAGAGAGAGAGAGAGAGAGAGAGAGAGAGAGAGAGAGAGAGTGTGTGTGTGTGTGTGTGTGTGTGTTGAGTGGGATTAGAAGAACTCATGGGTATGTTGTATGTTACATTGTAGCAGAGATCCAGTTGTTTCCTCAATCTGGAGCCAAGGGGAACCTTTTCTTTATGGATTCGGCAGAAGGCCGTTTGTTTTCTTTTCGATATCTGCATTTCAAGCACTGTGATAAAAGATCAGCCCAGAAACCAAGCAGCTTGTTAAGGTGTTTACTGGTTTTGCTAACCATAAAAAAGGGCGTTCCCCCCCCCCATCAGCTGGCAGAAATCCTTCCCCACCCTCTCCTGACCAATGTCTTTCCCTCCCCCTAAGCAAGTGAATTTTAAATACCACTCTAAAGTTGTTGGCTGGTGACCTGGAAAATTTCCTTTTGCTTTGTTATCCTGTTAATGGCCCATCAGTGTAAACCTCCTACCCCCAGAAATGTTCTTTCTCCTAACTAGACTGAGGAGAGAACAGAAGTTTAAAAAAAAAAAAAATGAAAGAAAGGATTCCTGTTTCTGAGGGCTTTGGGAAGATTCAAAAATGGCCAGGCCCGGATGAATGGAAGGAAGGAATTTCATTTGTCTTGATCTGTCTGCACAGCACCTAGCAAATGTAAAGGCAGAATTAAATTAGGTCTCTACTGAATGACTTTAGAGGAAGGTGATAACTGTTGAATGCAATAATAGCTCAACTATGTCGGATTTTGGCAGACACAGGTCTTCTGGAAGACCGCTAATTCCAGAGACCAAGATTCGGACTTACCTTAGAGATGTGTAAGCGAGTAAATGTGTAACTGTCAGTCACCTTCCTTATTCTCATCTGAAAGGTACATTTAAGGGGCACCCAGGTGGCTCAGTCAGTTAAGTGTCCTCTTGACTTCGGCTCAGGTCATGAATCTCACAGCTAATGCGTTCAAGCCCCGCATCGGACTCTGCGCTAACAGTGCCGAACCTACTTGGGATTCTATCTCTTTGCCTCTCCTGTACTCATGCTCCTGCGTGTGCTCAAAATAAATAAACAACAACAACAAAAAAAATGGCACGGTTAATAATTGCTGGGGAATCTTGGAATTGTTAGTTATAAAACCAACAGTTACTATTTAAAAAAAATTTTTTTTCATGTTTATTTCTGAGAGAGTCAGAGACAGAGTGTGAGCAGGGGAGGGGCAGGGAGAGAAAGAGGGAGACACAGAATCTGAAACAGGATCCAGGCTCTGAGTTGTTAGCACAGAGCCCAACACCGAGCTGGAACTCATGGACCGTGAGATCATGACCTGAGAAGAAGCTGGATGCTTAACCGGCTGAGCCACCCAAGTGCCCCAAACCAATAGTTACTGTTAACTGCATGTGCCCAGTACCGGGCTCAGGACTTTTCCTGCATTATGTCATTTAATTCTCACTGGACAACTCTGTGAGGTAAGTACTATTATCATCCCCATTTTAGAAGAGAGGAAATGGAGGCTTAGGGAAGTGGTACAGAATCCCACCTGGGCTCACTGTCTTAATCACGACATTATGCTGTTTAGAAACTACAAAGATCTAAGAAATCATAAAGAGGAAGCAGAGAGTGGCTAAAGTCTTCTTCCCTAGCGCATGACCGTTCCCCTCTTGCCGTTCCTGCAGGCTGCAAAGTTACCAAGTTACCAGGTCCTCGCTGCAGGGGCCAGTCCTGCACATAATGTTCTAAGTGGACCCTTGCCCCCAGCCTTTTGGGTTTCTGGATTGAGGTTCGGACCACAAAGAACTATTGTTTCTCATCAGGTCTTGGTCTGTCAGGTTCCATTTCTCACCTTCCAAAACAACACATAGACGCATAAGGAAGTCAAAGCCTTTGAACATCCCTGCCGCTCCCTTCACCTACCTCAACCGGGCAGGTAGCACCTTTGGCAGTCTTTCCCTCCCAGATGACCTTTGTCATCTCTTCCATCAACTGGGGCCGCTAGCTCTCAGGTCGATCTTCTACAACCCAAAAATTCCACGGGGCACTCGCTGACAGGAGAGGAAGCAGCCGACCAGGTAAGAGATTGCCACTGTAATGGCTCGCTGAGAACAAAGCAGCTGTGGACAGCAATGGGACTGTTGACACCTGCTGGAAAAACTGGCAGAGGTGACATTGGCCAGGGGCTTATCTTGGCTAGAATTCCCAGAGCCCAAGGTAGGCTTTTATGCTCCTCTTTTAAATATTTATTTTTATTATTTATGAAGAGAAGTCCCTTTGTCTAAAAAAAAAAAATGGTTGTCAACAACTTAAATAATATTGGGATTACTAGAGAAAGTAAAAGTATGCCGTTAATGCAACACACTACCCTGCTCTTACCCCCACCCACATGCATCTGCCCAGTCATCACTAGTAACAGTTTGGAATCTGTCCTTCCAGATGGTTCCGCTAGTTTCCTGTGTGTGTGTGTCCGTGTGGTGTTTACAGAAATCAGTGAGGAGATCTTGTTCTGTACCTTGTATGTCACGAGCGTCTTTGGAATCTATCCACACAGCTCTCCCCTTTTTAATAGCAGCACACTATTCCACTGTGAGGACGGACCAGCCTCCCTTTTTTCTAATCTATGCTTTAACAGATCTTTCGCTTCCTCGGGAACCGGTCTCAGGGCCCTTCTCTGGGTCCTACCTCAGGGAACCGCACAAATGGGAAGGCAGTCAAAAGGTGGGAAGGGCAGTGTGGGCCCCGTATGGGAGGGGGTGGGGGCGGGTGAGTATATTCTGTCCTCGCCATTCGGGGTGCACAGAAAATTCTTTCTTCTCATCCTGCCAAATGGTTCCTCCGTCTGCCTAAGGCAAAACTGCACTTTTGATGGGACTCATCTTTGAAAATGACCAAGAAGATCAATGCAGAGAAACATAAAAGGCTGTTTTCTTAGAGTTCCACTCCATTTTGGGACCTGTACTCTGAGCATGCACACCGTCGTGCTGTCAGAGTGACCAGAGACCCTCCAGGCCGGTCCCTTGCCTCCATTCAAGACATGTTTGCAGCCCCAGCTACGAGCACCCATGCTTTCTCTCTGTGTAGCTACCCTGTGTGATTAACATTTCTATTAGGTGGAAATTTGCTTCTTGTCACTGGAAAGACACTCCAGCTTAGAGGACTCAGGCTTTTGGCCAGATTTCCTCTCTGTATCAAGTTCCTCATGTGTAAAAATGGAGGTAATGACAGTACCTATCTACTTTGGTAGGTTTTTCTCTGTAACCTAAAGAAAATATGTACAGGGCATATTTGGTGTATTATAGGGAAGATGGCAAACACTCAGTAATGTGAAAGCTTGTACCTAAATCCATATAGCTCTTGCTGCACTTGAAACCTAGACTTTAGAGACCGTCTAGGTCACTGGCTCTTTGCCCTGGCTGCACGCTGGCTGCCCTCAGCCAGGGAACCTTCAAATAAATGCCAGTGCGCAGTCTTCGTTATCAGGGACTCTGATTCCCTGGGACTGCCGTGGGATCAGGGGCGGTCGTTGTTTTTGAAAACCACCCTGGAGAATTCTAATTTGCAGCTAGGGTTGAGAGCTACTGAATTGACTTCAGTGTTGTTTCTAGGGGAAAAACCTGTGAGGCCTGGAGCAGGGAAGGGACTTACTGGGGCTATCCGGGACTGGGCAGGCCAGAAGGGCCCAGGTCTTTCTTATCCTGGAGGCCAGCCCTCTCTGGGATGCCCTTCAGGTGGTCTTGCGGGATGAGCAGGGCTGCTGTCCCTCCTTCTAGTCTGTCTCTGGGTAATACTGCTGGACCCCTCAACTTATTCTTCGGTCACCAACTCAAGAAGGCCTCCCTATAGGAAGCCGTGGTTCTAGAATACGACTCTCTTTGATTACAACACATACAGCAGGTGAAATAATCCCATCCATCCATCCATCCATCGATTCATTCATTTTGAGAATCTAAGCCCCCTGGGGGCAGGGACGTTGTCTGTATTCTTCCTGTTGTACCAGGCCTAGAATGGTGACCAGCGCTTAATTAAAATTAAAAAAAAAAAACAAAAAAACAATAACAGAAAACTCAGTAAATGACTGAATGAAGGAAATCCCAGGAGGTAGTTGAGTATTTTTTTATTTTTCTGGCCCTAGCCATCTGATTCTCATTACTCCTACAGCCCGGGAAGCCTCTCTCCGCCTTGGCGTTTTATAAACCTCGTGTGCGTACGTCGACATTTTAACCATAAATCCAGAGTTTGGGGGCTGGAAAATTCGAGGCGAGGGGATTAGGGGAGGGGGTAAAAACCACCCGGAGGTCCGAAGCCGGGCCCTGGGGTTGGCTCGGGAGGGAGGGAGGGAAACCGTCGGGCGGGAGCGCCTCCGTCCCCCGCCTGCCCCCTCCGCGGGAGATGGCCCCGGGCCGCTGCATCCATCAGAGGGGTGCGCCGCCGCCGTCTCCTCCGGTCCGCGGGAATGGGAGGCCGCGGGGGAGGGGACGCGATCCAGGTCGCGGCCCGGGGGCGGCTCCGGCAGCAGCCCCCGCATTCCGGCCGCGCGCACCCCCGGAGGTGGCGCCTTGGGGAGGCTGTATTTTTTTTTTCCTCTCTGAGCCGCAGGGGAGAAGGGGGGGAGGGAGGGAGGGAACCCTGTGTGTGTCCCTTTAAGAGCCGGAGCGCTGCCCCCGCCTCGCAGGCGCCCGGAGCCTCACAAAAGAACAGGATGTTGTTGATTTGTCACCAAACCACAGAGAGGAAATGATTGTAAATTTCCTTTAAACATCCCCACCGCGCTCCGGCCGCCCCCGCTTCCTCCTCCGCCGCCCCCGCCCGGCCGGGCGCAGCGGGGCCTCGGCGCTCCCGCGGGGCGCCCGCTCCCTGGCCTCCCCGGCCAGGCCACAGGCCCGGGCCGGCTCCGGGGCGCCTGCTTGAGCAGCCCCCGCCCCACCCCCGCGCCGTGCCCCCGCTCGCGTTCCAGTTGCTTTCTTCTGATATATTTTTTTTTTACAACAGTTGCTAGCCGACGCCCACCCTGTTTAGACTTACTACTGCCCTGCAGAGGCAGTAATCTTTAGCTCCAGTGCTTGGGGGGAAACTGAGGCCAAGGTAAGTTCCCTGAGTAGCCAAAAGTCACCAGTTCCTGAAACCTCCTGAGGGCTCTTGGAACACCAAACCTAGATTTGGTTCACCCTAGAGCTTATGTTTGTAACCAGTACGCCATACGGCCGTGGGAACATTCTAGAAATTCCCACTCATCAAAAGTGCCAGTGTCTCAAAGCAACGGTGACCTCAAATGAGGTTTTTCATGTGGAGCGTCCCCCACCATGTCCTACTGGGCACCCATCTTCAAGGAGCTGTTTGGGTCTCTGTTCCATCTGTGCCTTAATGCACCCTTACCCCTCCTGACCCCCTTCTCCATTGTTTGGAATGATTTTTGAAAGCCTCTGGTGGAATTAATGTTTGCTTGCAACTTGCAGTCCATGGCGGAGTGGTCAAGTCTGGTCCGTGGTGCAGAGAAAGGCTGCTTTTGCTGTACGGAGTGTTCTTTTGGAGCAATTAATGCTTATGATTCCGGCATTGGCTGCACTGGGGTTCTTGGCTTGAATATTCAAAGCAGCAGCAAAAGCCCCAGGAGCTGTGCATTCTCTTACTTAATTCCTTACATAGCCCCCTTAGACCTTGCTAGCCCTGTGATACAGATGAGGAAACTGAGGTTCCGAGAGGTTGAAGAGTTGGACCAGCTCACACAGTGTCTCCTTTTTCTGATTGCCGGTGGCGTGTTTCTTGAGTCCTTTAAAATTGATCATTTGGTTAAGTGAAAGGGTAGTGAAGGAAGCACAGGATATTTTTGCTGGGTCCTTTGTCACCGTAACCTCTGGGGAACTCTAAGCCAAATCTCACTTTGTGCAAAAAGCATTTGAGTTATTCGTACTGTCGGGCTGGAAGTCTTCCCTTTGGGCCCTTATGAGGTCCTGAGTGGCTTGCAGGAAGAGGGGGACTGGTATAGGGTCTGAGTTCTTTCCATTCTGCTAGAATGAGAAGCTTAAAAAACATCTGGTATTGGATTCCTTAGGCCGAATAGCTCCTTCGTTTCCAAGACCCCTAATTCTAAGCTCTTAGGGGGGGTGAGGTGCATGGGGGTGGGAGGAAGGGAGGGTTGTGTTTTACTGCAGATATCATCGTGTCCTGTAAGAACACTTAATGTTTTATCATGTCCCTGCTGTGTGCCCTGGACCGTGCCTGGGGCCTGTGCTTTCTCATTTGATGCTAAGAAGGTCCTAACGGGTGAAAAGTCGATATCCAGAGAGGTCGTACACCTAGGAATGGTGTAGCTGGGGTTTGCAACCCTCTGCACAGGTTGCCTTGTGTCTGTGCAAGAGGAAGTTATCCAGGTGTGCCAGAAATGGGACTGCAGTGCCTGTCTTCAGGTGGTGCAGAGAGCCAAGAGGGTCCTGGATGCTGGTGGAGTTTGGAGAGAGAAACACAGTGGCCTTTGGCTCCTTTGCGTGCAGCTGTCTGCAGTTCTTCAACTCTGAGCACATTTGTCAGTGGATTTCCAGAGCCGCTGCGCTATCTCCACCTGTCCTTTTTGCTTTTATAGATTGCCAGTCACTGGGGCATCCGGGTCCTGAGCGTTTGGGAGGGAGAGCCATCTGCTTAATTATTTCCATTCCCCAGACGAGGAACACAGGACACCAACATGCTGAGCTGTTGGTCTGGGCAGGCTGGTGTGCAGCAGAGCAAGAGAGCAGGAGTTAGGGCCCTCCACCTCTACTACTGCTCATTTCTGGGGAAACAGGAACCAGAGGGTAGAGCATCTGATGTCTCTTGGCCTCAGTTTCCGAGCCTGTGCAGAACTTTGGCCAGCGTGGTCTCTGATGGCATTTCCAGTCCCCATCATCCAAAGAATAGCTTCTGTTTACTCGTTCAGTTAATATTTATTAAACATCTACTATCTGCCAGGCATCCCTGCTGAAGGTGCTGGAGATCCAGCAGACCACAAAACAAAAGCTTTGCCTTCTTGACGTTTACCTTTTAGGTGGAGACAAAAAAAAAAAAAATGAACACAAAATGTCTGGTAGTAGTACTTAGTGCTATGGAAGATAAAATAAAGAACGTAAGAGGGGGGTGTAGTGTGTGTGTATGGAAGGAGGGGGCTAGTGTTTTCTTCAGGGTCCCAAGGGAAGGCTCACTGATAAGGTGGCCCTTGAGCAGGAAGAAAAGAGCGAGCCACACTGCCTTCTGAAGTTTGCTTCAGGTAGTTGGGACGGCAAAGATAAGAACCGGGAGATGGGAGTATGATGCATAGCACTTACAGGGCGTCAGGCACTGCGCTAAATGCATTATTGTAGTTAATCCTCTTACCACTGTATTTCGTTTGAAGAAGCTGAGACTCCGAGAGGTTCAGCGATTTGCCCAAGGCCACACAGCTAGTGGCTAGTGGAGGTAAAATGCAACTGCTAGTCTTAATCTGCTGCTGCTTCCTGCTCAGGGACTCTTTTGGAGCTAGTGTTTAATTCATGACCTAGTTCTTTTGATTTCTTGGGGATTAAGTGTCAGCAGTGGCAGTGACTCCTGGCCCTTGAGTTGCCAGTGTTGGGGAAAGAGCTGAGGGCCTGAAGTTCCTTTTCCCGGGTGGAAGAGGGTAATATGTTTGATGCTGGAAAACCCCATGTTGTGTTTATGGCAGAAGGGTGAAAAAACACCTTCAGATTAGTGTAAACAAGAGAAATGGGAGAGTGGGGTAGCCTGAATCCCTCCGCCCCCCTCCGTTTTAATTTCCCCATGATGGGCTCAACACAGCATGTTGTATTATACAGTGATAATTAAAACACTTGGATTAGTGAGCTGAGATTTATAGGGCAAACAGGAGCCAGAGGAGAAACGACAGTCATGTCTTTTATTTGCAGGCAGATATCCAAATTGCCACTTGCTTGCTTTTTCTTCCTGACACTATCACCTACTCTGCTTAATTAGATTCTTTTTTTTTTTTTTTTTCCTGTATCGTTTCCAACACCCGCTCAACCTGCTGCTCAGCAGTTTAGGAAGCTGCACACTGAACCCGTTTCCACAGCCCAGGGAAGATGAGTCAGGAGCAAGGCAAATGAAAGCCAGCGAGGGCACCCTGGCGTCGGGCCGTGGAGCTCACCTGTTGGTCAGCATGATGGAGCAGGCCTGGGAGGGCGGAACCCAGGGTCCCAGAGAGGAAGCGTCACATACTTTACTGTCCTCAGTTTTCCACGAAACACCCTCTTCTTGTGGGGAACAGAGAGTGAATTCCCTAAACAGCAGACCACCCCCAAGACAAAAAATTCCGTCTCAAAACAAATAGTCAAATCACGTTCCCCAATTTTTTATTGAGTATTTTACTGTATTCAAAGTATCATCATAGACTCTGTGGGGGGGTGGGGCGGCGAGGGGTTGAGGGGACTGAGATGAATAAAACGCTGTCCAAATTTACCAGCTAGTAGAAAGAAGAGTTGAAAATAACTGATGAGGATTTTTGGTGAAATTCATACGTTTGATAAGTGTTTGTTGAATATCTAGTACAAGTCAGCCTAGGCACTTAGGGGACACAGTAGTGGCAAAACACTGGAAAAATCCCGGTCCACATGAATATACCAGTTCTTGGGGTGGGGGACGGCCCAACAGTGAATTCATCACTGAAGAGCATAAGACCTATGGAGAGGGGCGCTCAGATCGAGATCTTGAGGTTCCTGGGTTCAGGCCCCGTGTCAGGCTCTCTGCTGTCAGCACAAGAGCCGGCTTCGGCTCCTCTGTCCACCCCCCTTCTCTGCCCCCTGCTTCCACGCTCTCTCTCTCAAAAATAAATAAACGTTAAAAAAAAAAAAAGAACTACGGAGAAAAATTAAGTGGAGAAGGTGGCTAGGAGAGGCCTGGGGCTGGTCATTTTAAAGACCAAGAGGGTGAGGCAGCGTGCCCTGGTGCAGACGGACAGATGTGACAGGGAATCTGGGCTTCCGCACCTACTGGCCGTGTGACCTTTCCGTTTCTGTAATCAGTTGGTCTGAACTTTATTTTTCTCATGTGTCCAACAGTAGGGCTAGTCATAGACACTCATGAAGGGATTAAATGAGGCAAAAAATATATATATAATAAGAAATATATAATAGGAACGCCTGGGTGGCTTAGTCAGTTGAGCGCCCGACTTCAGCTCATATCATGATCTTGCAGTTCATGAGTGTGAGCCCCACTTTGGCCTCTGTGCTGACAGCTCACAGCCTGGAGCCTGCTTCGGATTCTGTGTCTCCCTCTCTCTCTCTGCCCCTCCTCTGCTCACTCTCTCAAAGATAATGAATAAATACTACAAAAAGAAATATATAATAAATAATATAAAATATATTAAATACATATATAAAATCCATACCTGATAAGGGCTCCCTGAGTGCTTGCTGTTCTCAGCATTACATGCTTATAATAATAAGGTACGAGGAGCTGAAGGAACAGGGACTAGTTACAGTTGGAAAGAAAAGGGTCGTTAACCTCGTCCCCCTTCCCTCACAGTTTGCCCATCCCCCAGGAAGGCCGGAGTGCAGGCGAGCTCTCCCGGCAGCAGCAGGACCGCAGAGGTCTAGGTCGGGGTTTGGGGTTTGGTACGCAGGCTGTAGGTAGGAGCTGGAGGATGGTTGAGTTTTGCATTTGCTCTTAGAAATTATTTTTCACATGCTTGGTGTTCACCCTGATACTCCACAACCAGCGTGGCAGGGGGGCTGGGGCTGCCCACTTGACAACCGGGAAAACAGGCACAGGATGTGAGTGGCTGGCCAAGGTCACCTCCAGTCTCCAGAGGAGATCTCCTGCCGGCCTCGAGATGAGTCATCCCGGAGTGTTGTTCCCGGGGTGAAATCACAAAGGAAGGAAGGCTCGGATTTATTGCAGGCAGCCCGGGAAGTTTCCTGTTCTTGAGAAATCTCAGAAACAGTAACTCCTCCACCTGCGGGGCTTTATTCTTCCTAGATCAGCCTACTCAGGAGCCCCCGAGCCTCCAGAAGATACAGGGCCTGATACGGGGTGAGGGCGAGGGTAGAAGCCTTTGACGTAAACAGAGGAGAAAGAAGCAGCAGTGTCGGGGGTGGAGAGCTCGGACCCTGGGGTCAGACAGATCTGGGTTTGATGGTTCTGCCGCTTAGCAGCGTGGGCAAGTCACCTGGCCCTCTTTGAGCCTCCGTTTCCTCGTTTGTAAAATGGAATAGTAACAGCCCATAACTCACAGGTTATTGGGAAAGTGAAGTAAGATAGTGTGTGCCCAGAGTTTAGCCCAGTGCCTGGCAGTGGGAGGAAAAGGGGGCAGCTGGGTAGGGGCTAGGGGGTGAGGGGGCCCCCAGGTTGTGCACGCTTCCCAGTGCTAGGGCAGTTAGACGAGGTGATGAGGAAGGTCTTTCCACTCAAGGCTTCCGGAGTCAGTCCCACAGTAGGTGCCGTCCCGACCCTCCAGGAGTTTACGCTGGGCCCAGCGGAGCGCGACCAGACAAGTCTCCAGTGTCTTCCCGCGGTGGCTCACCACATCACGGTTCACTGGGCACGGCGGCCTGGGAGGCGCCCCCCTCGGTTCGCCTCTCCCCCTTCCTTTAACCTTTGCTTCTCTGGCTCAGACCCAGTGTTCGTCCTGCTGCTGCGGACCCTATATAATGAAAATAATTGAGCCTGTCTCCACTGATGACCGTCTAGGAACAAATCAAGCCTGGCCCGGTCATCGGCCTCTGATTGAACACACCCCTCCTGCTGCAAATGGTGCCGAGGGAGCCTGGGCTTAACCGGAACTGCAGTGCTAGAAGCGCTTGGCAGCGTGGCTGATGCCCTACGGGACAGCCTCGTGGTTTGCCGAAAGGTGTCTAAAGGTTCTGGGACCAAGGCGCAGAAGCTCTGAGGACCCCCCCTAAGCGTTATCCAAAGCACTAACTGCTTAACTCCAGTTAAGCATCTGCCCTTCGTCCTCCAGCCTAACTTCCTCGCCACTCCCCGCCCCATTGGATGTAGATTTTTGAAAACAGATAACTGAGGGAGCTAAGGAGTCGCTTGGGCTTGGGGTGGGGAAGCTACGGAGGCTTCTCAGATTTTTCTGATTTTTATGTAAATGGTTCCAAGAGCAGACCTCAGAGGAACAGCACTGCCCAGCAAGAGTGAGAAGGGCAGGGTTGTTGATTAGAGGAAATCTTATTTAATTGTATTATTCTAGTCCAAAGTCACATTTACGTCTGCATGTTTTGTTAAGATAATACCACAGTCTTACATGAAAACACCCACCACCCTGTCTTCTTATCTCTAAAGGGACCCTGCCCTTCTGCCTGGGATCCAGTCTCCTCTTTACCCTTGCACATGTGCACGTCATGTGACCTGGCGCTCCGGGGCCAGGACTGTGCTAAATGTTGGCGTATTTTCGAGTTCCACCAAATGCTTGCAATAATTCGAGAAGGAAGAAATTATTATCCCACTACTTCAATGAAGAGAGCAAGGCTCTGAGGTCACATGCTCATAGATTCAAACCCAGCTCTGATTCTATCCAAAGTCTGCAAACTTAGTGATAGATATGTTTTCCACTCGCCATGGTAACTATAAACATTCCCCCCTGTTCCTTTATAGTCTTCCTAATTCTTGTTTAAAATAGGAACCTCAGGTATTAGGCTACATGAAATAAGCCAGTCAGAAAAAGACACATAGCGTATGTTTTCACTCGCATGTGGAATTTGAGAAGGCTAACAGAAGACCATAGTGGAAGGGAAGGAAAAATAAGTTACAAACAGAGAGGGAGACGAACCATAAATACAGACTCTTAGAGACAGAGAACAAATAGAGGGTTGATGGGGGGAGGGCTGGAGAAAATGGGTGATGGGCATTGAGGAGGGCTCTTGTTGGGATGAGCGCTGGGGGTTGTACGGAAGCAATGAATCACGGGAATCTACTTCCGAAGCTAAGACTACACCGTATACACTGTATGTTACCTTAAGTGACAATAAATTATTAAAAAAAATAAAATAACATACATAAAATCAAATAAGAAACTCAGGTTCCCCAAACCATCACTGCCTGACCATTTTCTCCTTTAGGGTGTTTGTGGAGAAGCGCACTGGCTAAGGGCTGCTGAGCAGCGGTGGCAGCGAAGGGCACGGTGGAGGGCGGAGGGCTGGGTGGGCTCTCGGAACCTCGGGCACATTGCAGTTGAGGAGCACACGGAACTGCTTCCGCCTCCGCTCGCTTTGACCCCGGGCCCTGGAGTGGGCAGCCCCTGCACCACTCGCTCTGTTTCAGCTGTGTGAGTTGGGGTGGGGGCTGGGTCAGGGTGGCGGCAGGTCTCTGCCTGGGTGGGGGTGGTAGGGAAGGTGCAGTCCCCTTGAAGTAGACGAAGTTTCTATCCCCATCTTAACAGATAAGGAATCTGTGTCTCACAGAGGTCAAGAGACTTGCCAAAGCACAGCTCTGAAGTGGCAAGGTGAAGAACGAGGTGTTGGCATCCTGACCCCTGTGCCTTTCTCCTCCATCAAGCTGCCGTTTTTCTCTGCTCCTCTGGCTCTCTCCTCCTGACTGCTTCTCTTCCTGGTGCATGGGGCTGCTCCCCAGATAAACCCGTGTCTGTAAATCCACGCCAGATACAAGTGGTACCGCAGGGTTGGCCCTGTGGAGAAAACGGTTCCTTTCTTTCTTTTTTTTTTAAGTTGAGTTCTTTATTTTGAGCGAGAGGGAGAGAGTGGGAGCAGGGAAGGGGCAGAGCGGAGGCGGGGGGGGGGGGGGGGGAGAGAATCCCAAGCAGGCTCCACGTTGTCAGCACAGAGCCTGAACCCACAAACTGAGATCGTGACCTGAGCCGAAACCAAGAGTCAGACACCTAACTGACCGAGCCACCCAGCCTGTCCCGAGAAAATGATTTCTAAAGAAGGGCAGAGTAGGTGGGAGGGAAAACCGGGAACTTGTTTCTGAAAAACCTCCCAGGTCCAAGGTGGAATTTTTCGTCTCGTTGGCTCAGGATGGGAATCGTGGCTCAGGTTCCTCCTATAAATATTTAGGATTTAATGTGGCCAACTCAGCCTCTGTCCAGGGAAGTGCAGTGCTGCTAGAAACACCCTTTTCCAGTCCAAGCAATGATCACTGCACAGTTTTCTTTCACAGGAGAAAGACCTGAGTCCCTTAAAAGAGTGTTTGCAAACAGCATGGCGTTCTTAGAATGACAAGACAGTTTTAAGAGAAAAGAAACACACTGTTTGTCAGCTCTGCAGCTTATCGATACGAAATGAAGATTCATTTATGTGAATGGGCCATTTTTTTGGTTGGGGGAGTTGTTAAAAATTCATATATCTTTGCTAATGGAATCATTTTCACATGCACAAAGGGGAAAAAAACCCACCAAACAGAAGAACAAGGCTCATAAAACCTTTCCTGGAACAATCAGCAAAGGAGTGAGCCCCTGAAAATGCAAATTTGTGGTATTATCTTTGCACATTGGCAAAATTCTTCTAGCTTTCGAACCGTGACCTGGTCCGCTGTTATATTGCCTTAGCATCCTCTTTTCATTTATGCTCTTCCTCGACTCTGTTTATCTGCCCTCACTCTGAGCCAGCTGTGCTGGCCCACTTTGCACTCACCATGGCCTTGAATCCTTACAACCCTTCCCCCTTTGAAATAACCAGAGTTCCTCTCTCTGTGAGAACACCGTAAGAAACTGGAGTTTTGCCACGTAAGGGCCCCAGAGCCGTAGTTACCGGTGATGACCAAGCTCTGAAAGGCTCCGAATGGGAAGGTAGCGGGAAAGACAGGACCCGAATCCAGCTCTGGAGGACCGCTAACACATACTGGTTGCACCACCCGGTTCTGCCTTCGGTTAGCAAATCCGTGCCGAGCCCCTTCTGTGGAGTAAGGCACGCCGTTAGGCAACCACCTTGCAGGAGATGCTGCGGTGACTCAGAATATTTACTCTCTTCAAGGCCCCTGCAGTCTAGCGTGGGTTGACGGGTCATCCTTTGTTCTATAGAAACGTTTATTATTATTATTTTTTAAATGTTTGCTTGTTTATTTACTTATTTGAGAGAGAGAGAGAGAGAGAGAGAGCGCACGCGCAGAGAGAGGGAGAACCCCAAGCAGGCTGCTCACAGTTGGTGCTGGGCCCGATGCCAGGTCCCGAACTCAGGAGCTGTGAGATCCTGACCTGAGCTGAGACTGAGCGTCGGGCCTACACCGAGCAAGCCCCCCAGGTGCCCCGAAACCCTATGAACTTGTAATCCTCATTTTAGAGGTAAGAAAACTGAATCAAAGAGGTCAGGTGACTCGCCGAAGGTCACGTGGCTATGTGACAAGACTTCTGTTAAATGGGTGTTGCCAGAGGCCCACAGTGGTCCAGGCCTCTCAGGTGGACCATCACCTTGCTACCTGCAAGGCAGGAGGGAGGTCAGAGCTGCACTTAAAGGTCGTACGGAGGCTGAGGTGGCGAGTGCTTGGAGGGTATGTGCTCAGTGCTCCCGTACTGACTAGAATTTCCCAAAGAGCCTTCTCCCTGCAAGATGCCTGTAGGCTCCTGGGTCCGTTGTCTCGGGTCCAATAGAACTCACGGGCTCATCCGCCTCTCTCCCTGTGGCGAAGAGTCCCTCCTTTAGCAACCAAACTCAGGAGACCTCCTGTCCCCAAAGGTTCTCCTGTAGGACAGAAGCCACCAAGGCCTTCTGGGTTGGGCTGGGCTGTGTAGAACTACTTGCTTTAGGCTGCGCAAGCCAAGGAAAGCCCGGAGGAAGGAGGGCCGGCTGGGAGATGCCGTAAGCCCGCCCCCGCCCCTCCCCACAAGGCCTGGGTTTTCCAGGCCCACCCCCTCGGAGTTACTTGAACCCTCAGCTTGTCTGCTCATCTCTGAAGTGGGCGTGAGGATGACACGGACTCCCTTTCGCCGTGTTGGGAGGGGAGCTGAGAGACGGTCGAGTCCACCGTGGACTCAGGGTAGATGCTCCGCTTGTCTCTGTCCTTTCAATTTCTAGCTGGTTAATCAGCCGCGCAGGACTTGCTGCCATCTTCACATCTGCAGCGACAGCATTTCTGTGTCCCTCTCTCTAGGCTCCTCGGGGACCGTCCTGCCGTACATGGATTTCACGTTCAGAGTGAAGAAATGTGGGGTGCCCTGTACCCCACCAGGAGGGGAGGCAGTGAGGCCGTTCTTTTATTGGCCTTTAGAGTCACCCAGCTCCATATTCATCCTAGCCTCTGCCTCCTCGGCTGTGTCACCTAGGTCATGTCGTTTCACCCTCCTGTGCCTCTGCTTCTATATGCGCAAAATGGAATGAGAAGAGTACTTCTTTCCCTACAGATGCAGAGAGTATTAAACCCACTAGTGCTCAGACCCTGGCCCTGGTGCGTGCGAGGAAATGTTGCCTAAAACGCCAGATCCAGCTAGAAGGGACTTTAGACGCCAAGGCCCACCTTTTGATTTTTTAAATTAATTTGCTTCAGTCACTGACAATAATGAGAAGTAGTAGCAATAGCTGACATTCATTGGGCCCTTGCCGCGTGCTTTCACACATGAAGTTGCTGACAAACGTGAAGGTGCACCTAGTTCTTTTCCGAAGAGGCAGCCGCCATCGCCAGTACGCTGTGCGTCTCTATCTGGGTCCTCTGTGCGCATCCAGATTCTTAAGTCTCTTTTTACGCCTTCAGCTTTAAAGTTGGGAAATCTAGGGCTCAGGGGGAAAAACACAGATTGTCATAAAAGTGCTTATTTCGTGGGGCACCTGGGTGGTTCACTTGGTTAAGCATCCAGCTTCAGCTCAGGTCATGATCTCACAGTTTGTGGGTTCTAGCCCTGTGTCAGGGGTCCGTGCTGATGACCAAGAGCCTGGAGCCTGCTTCTCATTCTGTGTCTCCCTCTCTCTCTCTGCCTGTACCCTGCTCACGCTCTGTCTCTCTCACTTTCTCTCAAAAATAAGTAAACATTAAAAAACGTTTAAAAGAATGTAAGTGACTATAGGGGTACCTGGGTGGCTCAGTTGATGAAGCGTCCTACTCTTGGTTTCAACTCAGGTTGTGATCTGAATGTTCGTGAGTTCGGGCTCCACATCTGGCTCCGTGCTGATAGTGTGGAGTCTGCTGGGATTCTCTCTTGCCCTCTCTCTCTGCCTCTCTCAAAATAAAAAATAAACTTAAAAAAGAAATAGAAAAAAAAGAATGTAAGGGGCTATTTAGAGTGATCAAAGAAATACAGTACGTCGTTGTGCTTACGATTTAAAAAAGTGAAAAAAAAAAGCAGAAAAGAAAGCTGCAACAATTTACATATTTTTTTAATGTTTATTTATTTTTGACAGATAGAGAGATGGAGCATGAGTGAGGGAGGGGCAGAGAGAGAGAGAGACACAGAATCCAAAGCAGCCTCCAGGTTCTGAGCCATCAGCACAGAGCCTGACGTGGGGCTCGAACTCACAAACCGAAAGATCATGACCTGAGCCAAAGTCGGGCTATTAACCGACTGAGCCACCCAGTCGCCCCCAATTTACATATTTTAAAAGCCAACAAATACCTCGAATACTAGCGAATCCAAAATAATAACATTTTTATTAATTAACTGCCTGACATACCTCTATCGTACTTTTTATTCCTCTGTTTTCTAGCTTCATATTCTTTGATCCCTTCTATATATGATTTTCTAAAATAATTTTCTGTGGAGAGACTAAAAGATAATTTAGCCTTTTTTCTAGCATGGTTGATCCAAATCTGTCTTTTTTTGGTAGTTCTGTAGTTTTATTAACACAAAGATGACGTGCACGCAAGCCGTCTACGCATTTTCTTTGCTGTGCAGCCTGCCGTTGGGATTGGTCGCTCTGACGGCCCCCTGGGCAGCTCTTCCCACAATGGCTCTGTGGTTCTTGGATGAGACACTGTGAGCAATCTCTGCACAGTAGGATCTGCTGCACGTCAGCAGCACTTCAAGCTCCTTGACGTTGTGGACTGGGCAACTTCCGGAAGCCGCTGGGCAGCTTGTGCTTTGTTTTCTGGTTGCTCCCGAAACGGTCATGGAGCATCGAGATCTGGCCCTTGACTCTTCCGTGCACCCTCCTGTCAGTGCCTCTGGGTTTCCACCAGTTGTGCTCAATTTGACATCCATCAGTCTGACTGATGTTGGATGAATTTCTTGGTCCTCTATTTTTTAATGTTTATTTATTTATTTTCTGTGTGTGTGTGTGTGTGTGTGTGTGTGTGTGAGAGAGAGAGAGAGAGAGGACAAAGCTCAATGGGGGAGGGGCAGAGAAAGAAGGGGAGAGAATGCCAAGCAGGCTCTGCGCTGTTAGCGCAGAGCTCCACTCGGGGCTCAGTCTCATGAACCGTGAGTTCATGACCTGAGCCCAAATCAAGAATCAGATGCTTCACTGACTGAGCCACCCAGGCGCCCCTTCTTGGTCCTCTTTTTTTTTTTTTTTTTAATGTTTATTTATTTTTGAGACAGAGAGAGACAGAGCATGAGTGGGGGAGGGGCAGAGAGAGAGGGAGACACAGAATGTGAAGCAGGCTCCAGGCTCTGAGCTGTCAGCACAGAGCCTGAGCCTGATGCGGGGCTTGAACTCACAGACCGCGAGATCATGACCTGAGCCGAAGTCGGACGCTCAACCGACTGAGCCACCCAGACGCCCCTCTTGGTCCTCTTTTTAACAGTCTTGGGCTTCACCGGAGGTCTGAGGGCGGCCATGTTGCCGAGTGAGAGATGGCCGGCGAAATTTGTCTTTTATTATTAACAGTTTAGACATAGAAAATGAGCGAATTCACATAGATACACACACCGTTTGTAGTATTAGTACATGGTCATGTCCCATAAGCAAACGAATGAAATTTTGGTAAATTCTATTTTGTGTGATTGCCATCAAAAATGAAAAAGGAGACTATGGTGCACTCTAGCTGCGTGTGTCAAGTGTATTCGTGAGAGAAGAGAGCTTCCCCTTTGACCACAGGAACAGAATCCTCAACTTAGTTTTACAGGTCTCACAGTGAGGAGCGTTTCTCACAGGCTGGCATCTGGCTCTGTACATTTTAAACCCTTCTCTCGCTTCCCTACCGCGTGCTTCCGTTTTGGGCGCCGAGCACGTGTGCATGCGGTATTTTCACGCGCTGACGTGGCCGGTGTCGGGAGCCGGATGGTGGGCCCTCGGGTGCAGGAGTAGTCTTGGGAGTGCGTGCCCTGGAGGTTGGCAGTAACTCATCATATGCGGGGGTGACTGTGAACCACATCAACATCTCCTGCTAGGAACTCAGTGTCTCACCCATTTGACTCTTGCTTGGGCATTCCCTGAATGCCAAGGCCACTGTGGACGCCACACAACAGGAGGGCAGGCATAACAGAAGGGAAACTGGAGTGGGGAGGAATAGAGCTCTCTCTACTTGTGGTTGAGACTTGACTTTGGCAGAGCTTAAAGAAACCCAAGACCCTGTGCACATGTTTCTTTCCAGGGCTTTGGAAGGGGCTCCTGTGAGCCAGGGCTCCGAAGCTTGAGCTCTGAGCTTTACAGTGACCTGGGTAGCTCTTGCTTGTATTTGTGGTCAGAGAGAGCCAGGCAGCCCATTTAGGAGCTGTGTGACCTTGTCTCTTTGTAAACATGGGTCCCGCAGTAGTAAGCACGATACTCTTGCTAGTATTTACTTCACTGGGAATGTAAACATGAGGGCAGGCGCCCGTCTGATTGTTTATTGCCATGTCCACAGTGTCTAGAACACACAGCCCACACTCAACAAATACCTATTTTGTGAATTTCTTGAAATGCGGGGTGTTGGGTGTTTAGCCCCGGGGTCTCAGAGTAAAGGAAACTGAGGCACGGTGAGCTCTCCTGTGGTATACGCTGCTGCTGGTCAGACCCAAGGGAGACCCTGGGTGTGTGGACCTCCCTTCCTTCCCGCTGACCCTCTCACCTGTGCCGCGTAGACAGGGGGAGCTGAACTCACTTCCAGGTGCCTGAGATAATCATCCGAGTTATTCCCCCTGTTCTGGACTTGAGCCAGGGTCCCTGGGTCTCAGCCCTGGATTTTGCTCTGGTCCACCGAATCCACTGTTCCAGAGACTCTCCTGTCTTCTCCCCTCCGCTCCCTGGCCTGGGTCCCTGGGAATGGTGGGAAGCAAGGAGACAGTTGAAAGAACAAAGGTGAATCGTTTTGAGCCATAAAAAAGTGAGCCTGAAAAACAAGTTTGGAAGATGAATGGCTTTGGGCTTGCAGAGCTTAGCAGGGGGCAACCCAGAGAATTGTTGACATTCCCGCCTAAGAACTCCCGGAGGCCCTGCATGGGCCACAGCCCGTCTCCGCGCAGCTGCCCCTCTATTCGGAGAGGTCCTCAAGCAAAGCCAGAAGTCACCCGGTGCCGCAGAACGTTGGAGACGAGGCCGCAGGCCCCTCCTCAGCCAGTGGTCATCTTGTCGTCACGTGCCGGGAGCTGCGGTCTAAGGAGCCAGCTGGTTGCAGGTGGTCAGTCTGCCAGAGACCCAGAGCAGGCGCCAGAAGTGCAGTCTGGGTCCTGTGGACGGAGCACGCCTCTTCGCCATCCTCTGTCTGATGTGGGTTTCCAGCCAAGCTCCGCACCGGCTCCCACCTCTGCTTTGTGCCAAGCTGCCCCCGTGGTGTGGGCCTGTGCCTGGGATGCTTCCCCTCTCTAGGGGGAGCTCAGGAAAAGGAGGAGGGTGCTCCCTGCTCTTGCATGCCCCCCTCCCCCCATTAACAAGACAACTGGGATGCTGCAGGCTCTACTTCTAGCCTGAACCTCGCCTCCCACCCCCCCCCCCCCGCCCCCCGCCACGTCCAGCCCTAGGATAATATTTATATACAAACGCTGGCTCTGGTCTCCACCCAGGAAAACACCAGCTGCTATTGAAAATCTTTTTTGCATGTGATAGAAAGCAGAGCCCTGGGCCTCACGTGGGCCCCCTTGAGCTTCTCTGGAGGGTGGTAGGGAACAGCAAGTGGGTTTTATTTGTGTTTTTCCAAGTCATCCCGGGGCTGTGTCCAGGCAACTGAAGGCCTGTCAGAGCCAAAAACGCCTCATTCCTTTTTAGAAAAGACAAAGGGATTAGGTGTCCTGGGGACTTTAACAAACGCATTGTTGGTGGTTTTGATTGAGGCGTCATTGAGGGAAGGCGAGTGCAGAGTGCGGACGCCAGAGCTCCGGGCTGCCAGTGCCGCGAAGACGCCCGGAGACAGGCACGCATACGCTGTTGGCTCTGGTGTAAACCAGCACAGCCTCTTGGAGAGAGATTTGGCAACATCTTTCATAAAAAATGAGTGTGACCTTTGAGGCAGCGATTCCATTCCTTGGAAACTATCCTGGAGTGCTGTTTGCCCCTGTATACAAAGATCTCCGTGCAGAAATGCAAAACAGTAGGAAATCACCACTGTGTCTCTCAGCAGGGGACGGGCTCAGTAAATGACAGTTCATCCAAATGATGGAACACTATACGACCATTAAGGAAGACAACAAAGTGAATACAGTAGTTCTCCTCCTCCCCCACTATTGAAAAGTTTGCTTTCTAGAGTTCCAGTTACCCATGGTCAGCTGAAGTTCAGAAGCAGCTGACCTTCCTGAAGAACCTGCAGAAGTAGCCTAATGGATGGGGCGCCTGGGTGGCTCAGTCGGTTAAGCGTCCGACTTCGGTTCAGGTCATGATCTCAGGGTCTGTGAGTTCAAGCCCTGCATCGGGCTCTGTGCTGACAGCTCAGAGCCTGGAGCCTGCTTCAGATTCTGTGTCTCCCTCTTTCTCTGCCCCTTGCCTGCTCATGCTTTGTCTGTCCTGCTCTTAAAAATAAATAAAACATTAAAAAAAAAAAAAAGAAGTAGCCTAATGGTGTGTCCTGATGCCTGAACCATCTCCTCACTAGGCATTTTATCGTCCCCCATCATCACAAGAAGAAAGGAGAGTGCAGCACAATAAGATATTTTGACAGAGAGGGAGACTACATTCACCTAACTTTTATTATTATTATTATTGTTATAATTGCTCCTTTTTTTTTATTGATTGCTGCTGTTAATCTGTTACTGTGCTGAGTTCTTTTTTTTTAAGTTTGTTTATTTGTTTATTTATTTATTTATTTATTTATGAGAGACAGAGCACGAGCTGGGGAGGGGCAGAGAGGGGAAGAGAAAGAGAATCCTAAGCAGACTCCATGCTCTGCATTGAGTCTGACACAGTGCTCAATCTCACGACTGTGAGATCATGACCTGAGCTGAAATCAAGAGTCAGACGCTTAACTGACTGAGCCCCTCAGGCACCCCTGTGCCAAATTCTTAAATAAAATTTCGCATAGGTAGGAATGTGTAGGAAAAAACGGTATATATGAGGTTTGGTACTGTCATGGTTTCTAGCACCTACTGGGGGTCTTGAGATGTATTGCCTGTGAATAAGGGAGTCTTTTACAATGACAATGGCGACACACACACACTACTTACTCTGCACGGTATCCTACGTTCTGTACTTATTTTATAATATTTATGTATTTATAATAACTCATTCAATCTTCACGACAGTCTTTTGGTTACTATTAGAATATTTTTATAGATGGGGAAAGGGATGTTAAGTAATTTGCCTAAGATCACATAGCTAGTGAGTGGGGCTTCAAGCTGGCCGGCCTCAAGTTCTAGAACCACCCCACAAATGCCTCTAACTCCAGATAAAGAAGGAAAGATGCCCTTAAGTTATTCTAAAGTGAAAAATTCAAGTAGCAAAGAGTGTGATTTTATTCATGTAAAAATAATTGTGTTTGTGTGTGTGTGTGTGTGCACATGCATGCATGCACGTGTGAATATATCACATGTATATGTAAAATTCAAGATCTGGAAGAATACTTACCCAGGCAATAGTTCCCTTCAGGGAGGCATAGGAGACGGATTGTATAAAGAGGACTTTTTTTTTTCTTTTTTTTTTTTACTATTAACGTTATAGTTTTATATTTTCTTGAATAGTGTTTTTTGGAATTTTAGGAACTGTAAGCTTGAGCACACTATCAAGGTAATGATAATAAAATAATCACACTTCCGTTTCTTTTTTTGTTTTTTTTTAATGTTTTTGGTGTTTATTCATTTTTGAGAGTCAGAGAAAGACAGTATGAGCAGGGGAGAGGCAGACAGAGAGGGAGACACAGAGTGCAAAGCAGACTCAAGGCTCTGAACCGTCAGCACACAGCCAGACACGGGGCTCAAACTCATGAACTTCGAGATCATGATCTGAGCTGAAGTCGGATGCTCAACTGACTGAGCCATCCAGGTGCCCCCATACTTTAGTTTCTATTTCTAAATGCTCCTTAGAAAGGAGAGACTTCCTATAATCATGGACTCAGAGTAACTCTTTTGATTAACTCCAAAGTAAAAGATGCGGGTGCAACCTAACAGACAGGGCTTGTGATGAATTAGATGAAGGTAGTCCAGGTTCTTCAGATTGGCCAAAAGGCATCCTGAGATAATTATTCTTACTCTCATCACCCTTCAAAGTCTTGCCTTCTCCTGGAAGCCTTTGCCCAGACATTGGAAGAGTGCTGATTTTTTCACATACAACCCCACCACATTCCCTCCTCACTCCCCTGCCTCTTGCATTTAATGTGTTCATGTAATGCATTATTGTGCTTCACGTAAATACTCTAGGCATTTGGGCCTTTGTTTCATTTTTTCCCTTCAGGGTCATCCGTTCCAAATGCACTCATGATGTATTACAGTTTTAGATAATTTGCAATTTGCAAATCGTATACCTATCTCATTATTTCAGTTAACTGAGCATGGTGCCTTGTCACTGTAAGGCACTTCACCCAACATCTTTTTTTTAGAGGCAAAGCTGGGGCTTAGGAGAAGGTCTGATGAGGAAAATGAAGGCTATCAAAATTTTGACACCCATTATTAAAAAATTTTTTTTCATGTTTATTTGTTGTTGGGGGGGAGAAGACACAGAGGGAGAGAGAGAATCCCAGGCAGGTCTTGCACTGTCAGCACAGAGCCCGACACGGGGCTCAGTCTCCTGGACCGTGAGATCATGACCTGAGTCAAAATCAAGAGTCGGACGCTTAACCTACTTGAGCCACCCAGGTGCCCAGAGCCCCCATTTTTAAATCCCAGTGTTTAAGCATTGATTTGTGAAACGTGACCCATCACAGACAATACAGAAAAATAACCAGAAGAGTTCTACTCCTCATGTCTGGTCGGAACGAACCCAGTGTTCCTGCATGTTTTGTTTTAATTCTCGAATTGAGATTAGGGGATATTTTTTTTTTTTAATGTTTATTTATTTTTGGGACAGAGAGAGACACAGAGCATGAGTGGGGGAGGGGCAGAGAGAGAGGGCGACACAGAATCCGAAGCAGGCTCCAGGCTCTGAGCTGTCAGCACAGAGCCCTATGCGGGGCTCGAACTCACGGACTGCGAGATCATGACCGGAGCTGAAGTTGGACGCTCAACCGACTGAGCCACCCAGGCGCCCCTAGGGGATAATTTTTATCTCCCATTATCTCCATAAGGAACTGAGGCTCAGGGAGGTTCCATGAGGTCCTCAAAGTTGTATGTGTGAGAAGTGGGAGATGGATTTCTCACCAAGGTCTGTCTGTCTGTCTGCAACATCCGAGTGCTGAGCACCCAACAGAGGAAAAATAGAAAAGTTTCACTCCAGTAACACCTCCGTATATAGTGTTAGCAATTTTGTTTTATTTCTGTAGTTTTATCTATTTAATCAAAGCTAAATTAGAAAAATAAAATGTTGGTAATGGACAATATGTAAAATGTTTATACTGTTTTCCTTTTTCACTAACATCATGAAAACGATCATCCTTGTTGCTCTGTGATGTCATTTTAAATAATCGCATACTTCTTAAAACTCAGTACTAAAAAACCCTGATTACCTGATGAAAGCAGGCTAGGGCGTGAGAGGGCATTTCTCTAAAGAGGACAAAGAGGCTGACAGGTATATGGTAAAATGATCAATGTCACTACGTAGCAGGGAAATGCAAATCAAGCCACAACGAGATATCACCTTATACCAGGCAAGATGGCTACCAGAAAAGAAAAAAAAAAGTGTTGGCAAGTGTTGGAGAAATTGGAACCCTTGCACACTGTTGGTAGGAATGCGAAATGGTGCAGTTGCTATGGAAAACAGTGTGGAGGTTCCTCAAAAAAATTAAAAATAGAAATGCCATATGATCCAGTAATCATGCTACTGGGTATTTATCCAAAAATATTGAAATCAGGATCTCGAAGAGATAGGAGCACTCCTGTGTTCACCGCAGCACTGTTCACAACAGCCATGGTGCGGAAACAACCCAAGTGTTCCATCGACAGACGAATGGAAAAAGAAACCGGCATATTCGTATAGTGGAATACTATTTAGCCTTGTAAATGAGGGATGTTCTGCAATGTGTGACAACAGAGATGACCCTCGAGGACATCATGCTGATGAAATAAGGTGATCACAGAAAGACAAATACTGCGTGATCCACTTAGGAGCTATGTGGAGAAGCCTTCATAGAATCAGAGAGAAACGGAAGTGGAGTGGAATCGGAACCTGGGGGGAGGGGAAATGGTAATTACTAATCAAGGGGCGTAAAGTTTGAGTTAAGCAAGATGAGTCAGTTCTGGAAACCTACTGTACAACATTGTACCTCTAGCCAACAGTAATGTGTTATACACTTAAGAATTTGTTAAGAGGGTAGATCTGTTCTTAAGTGTTCTTACCACAGTTAAATAATAATAATAATAATAATAATAATAATAATAATAATAGATGTGTATTATTCCAGGAGAGAGCTGTTCTTGGGAGGGATTCCCACACATGGAATTGGTAGGTCATAGAATATGTTTTTATGGTTTGTGCTATACACTGCTAAATTGCTTTTCAAAGGGACCGTATTAATTTGCATTTTGGCCAATAATTTTGAGTGTCGTGGTTTTTTTGTTTGGTTTTTTTTTAGATTTTTAATTTTTTTTTAACGTTTATTTTTGAGAGACAGAGTGTGAGCAGGGGAAGGGCAGAGAGAGAGAGGGGCAGAGAGAGAGAGGCAGACGCAGAATCTGAAGCAGGCTCCAGGCTCTGAGCCATCAGCACAGAGCCCAGCGTGGGGCTCGAACTCACAGACAATGAGATCATGACCTGAGCTGAAGTCGGCTGCTTAACTGACTGAGCCACCCAGGCGCCCCTGAGTGTCGTTTTCATCATGTTGTAGGCCTCAGTTATCGTTATAAGATGAAAACCCCCAAAAGAGTCTGACTTGTTTGCTAATAGGTATCAAACTGTTTCATAGTGGTTAGTTTGGAGAGTAGAACAAGGCCAGTGGTGGAGGGGGAGGGGCAGTGAAGGGGGATGTCTGTTTTCTACTTTACCTAATGTGGTTCAATTAAAAATATCTTATTATGGACACATACTACTTTTGTAATATGTATATTTTGAAGTTTTTATTTTGAAATAATTTATCTTAGAGAAGAGTTGCAAAAATAATACAAAAAATTCCGTGTGTACCCTTCACAATATATGTATATTTTAGAGTGACAGAGACAGAGTGTGAGCAGGGAAGGGGCAGAGAGAAAGGGAGACACAGAATCCCAAGCAGGCTCCAGGCTCGGAGCCGTCAGCACAGAGCCTGATGCGGGGCTCGAATTCACCGAGAGCGAGATCATGACCTGAGCCGAAGTCGGACACTTAACTGACTGAGCCACTCAGGTGCCCCTATATATATATTTTAAAGATGCAATAATTAGAAATGTTCCCCAAATGTCAGCTTTTGCATCCACAAGGCAGACTCCTGGGCCCGAGAAGGATCTATGAAATCAGAATGTTTGTTGGTGAGCCTGAAATGTATTTCAGCAGCCTCTCCTGGGGCGCCCGGGTGGCTCAGTTCGTTAAGCATCCGACTCTTGTTTTTAGGTCAGGTCATGATCTCATGGCTCCTGGGTTTGACCCCATGTCCAGCTTCATGCGGACAATGGGGAGCCTGCTTGGGATTTTCTCTCTTTCTCTCTCTCCCTCCCTCCCCCACTGGTGCATGCATGCAAGCTCACTCTCTCTCTCAAAATAAACTTGCAAAAAAAAACACAACAAAACACCTGCCACTCCCTCGGGCAGCTTTCAGAGCCCTCAAGGGCTGAGAGCCACTGTTGAAAGCTTCTTCCTTTTCATTTTATTTTCTCCCGCAATATTATGGCTTCCTTACTTGGAAAGCCCTCCAATGTGTAAAGATTGGGAAAAGTGAGTGAAATCTGAGCATCTTTGCTGCAACTTTTCACACTTTGTGTTGCTACTGCTCTGCTCCAGCCAAGCTGTCTTGTAATTTGTTTTCTCAAATGCCTGCTTTCTCCCTCAAACTAGAAAGAAGCACCCCAAGGGGAGCCGGGTCCAGAATGGCAGGGTGGAGAGTGGCGGTCCTATTCACGCTTGCCACCTCTCTGTTGGGTGTCCCAGAGAGTGGTGGCCGGAGCTCTTCCTGTCGCCTGGCTCCCTTGGAGGGGCAGCCAGAAGGCCCTGACGGGGAGGCATCCCTCCACAGTCAGGTGCCAGGTCCTCCTGCTCTTTCTTGTGTTTGGTGCTGTTGCTTTTCCACAGATTGTCTCTCTTGGACACCATGGACATGTTCTTTCCACACGTGTGTACGTAGGGGCTATTCGCCGGGTCATCTCCATAGGGGCTATCTCACCTGCCCCCCTCACCTCCACCGTCCTCTCCACCTTCCTGTCTGCCCCAGAGATGTTCTTTCCGAACCGTAGATCTGACCGTGTCGGCTAACAGCTTAGCGATGTAATGACTGTGAGAAAGGAGTGTGGGAAGTGTGGCCAGTAGAGAGCCAGACTGGGGGGCAGAGGGGGTTCCTTTATTACCTTTGAAATGGGAAGACAACTTTTTCAAGTAGTTATTTTTGAGAGAGAGAAGGAGAGAAGACTGTGTGCACAAGCAGTGTTAGGGGCAGAAGGAGAGGGAGACAGAGGTTCCAAAGCAGGCTTCACACTGACGGCACAGAGCCCAGGGCGGGGCTTGAACTCCCAAACCTGGAGATCATGACCTGAGCCGAAGTCAGATGCTTACCTGACTGAGCCACCCAGGCGACCCTGGGGAAAGATTTTTTTTTTTAAACCGGGTCCTAATGGTTAATATAGACAATGTGGAAAATAAAAACAAGTGGAAAGTGGAGGGAAGAAGTTGCTAGCAGGTCCACCGGCCAAAGCAAGCTACAGTCCGCACCAGGTGTGAAACCGCGAGGAGGATGCCGGCCAGGCCCCGAATTGGGCAAATCTGAGTTCAGATCCCTTCTTTCCCCTTTATTAGCAGTGGGCAACCCATGGGCAGCCTCATTATCTTCTTGGAGCTTGAATTTTCTTCTTGATAAAGGGAGGATTGTCCTCGCTGTCATAAAGGTTGGGTGAATGAGAGTGTGAAGCAGTTAGCAGGACGCTTACAGAGCGAGTGCAGATTCTTTGTCAACACAGCATGGTTTAGTGCACCATTTCTTTATTGTTAGTCGTAGCAATGACTTCACGTTCCTTGTTCCCGGAACCCTCTGTATGAACACTTTAAAAATTTGTTTTCTTTATGTTTATTTATTTTTGAGAGCAAGAGAGAGAGACACGCACACAGAATCTGAAGCCGGCTCCAGGCTCAGTTGTCAGCACGGAGCCTGACCCAGGCTCGAACCCATGAGCCGTGAGATCACGACCTGAGCCGAAGTCAGACACTTAACTGACTGAGCCCTCCATGCGCCCCTATGTATGAACACTTTTATGTGTAAGATGCCCTCCTCCTTCTCCCTGTCACTGTCAGTTTCAACCATTTTCCTGGGGAAGAGTCTTAGAAGGGAGATTATAAAGTCAAAAGGCATGAACTTGTATCAAGGTTTGGGACTTATGCTGCCAAATTGGTTCTTGTAGAGTCCTCTTCTGTTTTCAGGGCAACTGATGAGACCCTGACTGAGGGAACTGGAGTTTATTGTTATGCATTGTAGCTGTTGATATGCCTGACAGAGTTAGAGGAACACCATCAGATCTGGGGTTTGAGTGGATTCATCTGGTGGCCATTGGGAAGATGGATGGGGGCAGGGTCAATGTTACGGACGGGCATTGCACTGTCCTTGAACTTGGTCAACGCCCCCATCTATAGGAGTAGCTGTGGTCACGGTCTCACAATCCCGTTTTCTTGGTAAGCTACTCCACCTATGTGTGCTTTCGGTCTAGCATAAGTAACTTCAGGTTGTTTCTGTCCTCCGTGACCAAAACAACAAGAATTCTTCATCTTCAGGGATCACAATACAAGACAGTAAGTTTGGGAGCTCTGGGGTCACCGCCCGGATTGGGATCCCAACCCTACCACTTATTAACTGTGATTTGGGGCCTCAGTTGCCCAATCTGGGAATGTTACCTTACCTCAGAGGATTCAACAAGGCATTGTATATTCAGCAGAGAAAGTGCTGAGTGTTTGGTATTACTCTTTTCTATCTCCTTTCCACATTAGGTCTTTGGTTGAAAGAAACTAATTCAGCCTCTTGATTCACTGCTTTCCTTCCTTCTGAACCCAGCAAGTGTGTGAGGATTAGGGAACCATGCCAGGAAGCCCACTTTCCCCAAATGTGTGTCCATCAGAAATCGTGGGGAGAGAGGGAAGGAGCTGGGGGAAGGAAGCCACAGCGATGGACCAACCTTCTGGGATGTGATACTTTATAAGGGCTAAAACCAGAACAGTAGCTGACAACCGAGGCTGCTCGGTCATCCTCGCATGCTGGTGGTGGGTGACAGGATCTGGTGAAGTTGTCCAACGGAGAGAGAAGCGAAGTCTGGAGTACTGGAGAAGTATTGTCTTTTCCTTTAGTTATTTTAGGCAAAACTGCTTGAGCACTCGTTTCACCTGGAACTTCTGGGGATGAATTGGCTGCCGGAAAGGAGACCCACCCACCTGGGGTGGGAGTGGGGCGGGAGATCGTTAAGTGCCTCCCAGGAAGCGGCCCCGGGCACTTCAGTATCTCCCAGACTCCTGGGCGCGCGTGAAGTGAAGGCTGTGCGTAACGCACCACCTTTTCCCAGTGCCGGCCGGTTCTTCTGTTCTCTAGAAGCTCACTTTCTTGGCACGAAGAGGATTCAGTAGCCCTGAGTGGACGAAGGTTGGTTCCCAATTCTACTCCAGGTCCCTTCCTAGCCCTGGGTCTCTGTGTGCAGCACCCGTGAGACAGAGGCTGCGGGAAGCGAAAGTGACCATGTTTAGGCTGCAGGCGAGTGGAGGGGGTCGGAGTCTGTACTTCCTCTTCCAGCCCTTTGAAAGCATTTTTAATCCGATTAGGTTTTCAGCAAACACTTGAAGGTTTGCCCTCCTCTGAGAGGCTCCCAGAGCTGAGGAAGAGCCTTCCTCTGTTTGCTTTTCCTTTATGTGGAAACCTACTTGGGAGGTTTGTACAATCAGCTCGCCCCCCCTCCCCCGCCTCAGACTACCCCTGTCCTGAGATTCCAAGCAGGCCGGAATTCACCAACCACCAGGGCCCTGGCCTCCCGTGGCTTTCCGGGCCTAATGAACCCTCATGCTCTCCAGGAGCACCACTTTGAACAGTGGGCTCAGGCCACTGCTCTGACCCGTGCTGGCCTCGTAAGTGTGCCGGGAGTGGAGAAGTGAGCCGAGGGCCGCTGACGCTGTAAACTCCCCTCCCTCTTTCCTCCTGTGCGTGGAGAAAGCCAGGAAGGTGGGGGCCAAGATGGGCATGGTTTTGGAAGGCAGAGAGCTGGCTTTCAGCCTCACACTGCTCCTCTTCCTCCCCCTTGTAATTAATTTTTTACGTAAGCTCTATGCCCAGTGTGGGACTTGAACTCACCACCTGGAGATCAAACACACATAGCCTCTTTTTTTATTTTTTTATTATTTTTTTTATAATTTTTTTTAACGTTTATTTATTTTTGAGAGACAGAGTGTGAGCAGGGGAGGGGCAGAGAGAGAGAGGCAGACGCAGAATCTGAAGCAGGCTCCGGGCTCTGAGCCGTCAGCACAGAGCCCGACGCGGGGCTTGAACTCACAGACCGTGAGATCATCACCTGAGCTGAAGTCGGCCCCTTAACCGACTGAGCCACCCAGGCGCCACCATAGCCTGTTTTTAATTAAGCCCCTGCCAGGGGTAAGGCTGGGTGGTGTGGAAGGGAAGGAGGGCAGATGGTCAAAGTAGTCTTCTATGCTTGATTCTGTATATCAGTGTATTCTGTAAGTAACCCATTAAATATTCATTTTAATGTACATATTAGTATATATAAACCAGGAAGTTATTCTCTGTGATGAGTAGGATCCACTGCTAGGTGGAGTACAGGGTCAAGCCTTGGAAGATTCTGGAATGACTTCCCAGAGGAGGTGGCAGGTGAACTGGAAGCAGCTAGATTTGTTCATTCAACAAACAATTGTTGAGTGTCTGCTGGGTGTCAGATTCTGTTCTAGAAGCTAGGAGGCTGGTGGAGCGCAAACTGCATATAGACCCTGCCAGTCCAATGGAGAGAGACAGCTGAAGGAAAAGATGACATGTTAGGTGGTGTTGAAGAAAAATAACTCTGACACAGGTTAAAATGGTCAGGAAGTCCTGATTCAGGACTGTTTCGGTAGGGAAAAGCCTGAGTTCAGCTCTGAATATAGCACAGACAGCTGGACATCTATAACCCACAAAGTTGAGGGGCTCTGTGGATGGAGGAGACATTGAGGGTGGGGGAATTTTTGTTAAATCATCTGATTCTTACAGAAGGCAGGCCAAGCAGTTATATAGCAGAGGTGGGGGGGTGGAGGAACTTGGTCAGATATCAAGGGTAGGGACTGATCTAGAAGGACCCTTTTCTGAGGGCAGACCAAGGTAGAGGCCCGGTTGAAAAGAGGGCTCCTAGGAGCCTGACTAAAGTGTGCTTGAGAATGCTTGGTGCTAGAAGGTGCTATGAATGAAAACAAAGCAGGTGTGGCATAGAGCAGCTAGAGACAGATGGGGGGTGCTTTTTATTAGACATGGGTAGCAAGGCCTCTTGAAGGAGGTATTATCCAGCAGCAGTCTAGATCCTGCCAGGGAGTCCGACCTTCCAGCACCCCAGGAGGTGTCCCAGGTAGAGGAGACAGCAAGCGGCAAGGTCTGAAGGGTGGTTTGGGGTGTTAGAAACACCGTGTGGAGGAGGTGGTCTGTAGGGGAAGAGTGGTAGGAAGTAAGGTCAGAGAAGGGGTGTGTGGTGGGGGGATAGATCCTGCAGGGTCAGTCTTGTAGGATGTGGTTAGAGGGGGTGAGTGGGCAGCTGGAAGGATAATCTGGGCCCAGGGTAATAAGATGGAGTTTTGCTCACATGGTGGGGCGCGGGGGTTCCGTGTTCCCCGGGGGGTAGGGGTTAAAGAAGGAGCATGTACCAAGGAGAGTGTCCGCAGGGGGCCAAGAAGGTGGAGGTGGAGGTGGCTGGGGGACAGTGGGGGTGGGGTGGGGAGAGAGAGCTGAAGGGAAGGGGTGGACCATGTGGGTCCTTTACCATCTCTTCATGTCAGGGTTTCTCAATCATTTTAATGAGAGCCTCCTTCCCTGCGGAAAAAAATCAGGCAATAAAGGGAGGAATGCCTCTCCATTTAACGGAGGAGAACTGCAGAAGACAAAGGAGGTTTGGTTGGAATAACGTTGGAGCTGGCCTCCTTTGGCCGGCTGCCGGTCCTATAAATATCGCCCTCCTGGTCCTGGAAAGGCATCAGTGACGGCTGTTGCGAGCTACTGGGGAACATCCTTCCTGTTCAGATGGCCAGGAGTTGGCCGCCCGTGCACATCCGCGCGCAAAGTGCCTGGAAGCAGGGGGCGAGCGCGCAGAACAAGAAGTTCGGGATTCTGAGCCCGCTGCTTTTACCCTCGGGGCCGGCCCCACTTCCTCTGGGGGCCCAGGCATCCCTCTGGCAAGTCTTCAGCGAAGAAATCTGCAGAAGTCGTTGGCCAGACTTAGAACTAATCCTTTGTGCCAAAGGGGTTGGTGGAGGGGAGGGAGCTTTTTGCCAGAACCAGGATGTTCCTTGCTAGCGGTGAACCCGGCTGCCTCCCAGCCGTCCTGCTGCTTTTCTTCTGGAAGTGGGGGAAATGGGATCGAGGGGCGAGTGCCGTTCGGCAACATGGGAGTTAAAAAGCAGATGAAAACCCACAGCGTAACCAGACATTCTTCTCTTTGCATGCAAGATCCTGCTGAATGTTGGAAGAGGAAGGAATATTTTTCTTGCTTTTCAGACATTACATCCTGTGAGGAGAAGATTTGGAACAGATGGGGGCCAGGGGGACCTCACTGCATTTGCTTGTTTCCCCCTACCCCCTCCCGCAACCAGAAATGGTTCATTTATTTTTTTCCTAGTGAGGTTAATTTTTTTTTTTTTTAAGAGAGTAGGAAAGTAAGATATCGGGATCAGGGAGAAAAATCCACAAGGTTCCAGAAAAAATCTACTTTTCCTCACAGAGGCTTCTTCTAAGCTAAAGATAGATAATTAACGAAAAATTTCATTTTTTTAGTTAATGCATTCATGGGGGTGGGATAAAGGATCCCTTACCCAATGGAGAAAGAGGCTTTCTGAGTACCGAAAGGTATGGAGTGCTTCTGAAATCCTGGGTACACAGTGCGGGGAAAAACAAAGTCAATAGTGTTTTGTGGGAGCAGGTCAGGTGTTGGAATGGTTTGTACCCCCACTTCTGTTGGAGCGATGGCGTTAGGGAAGACCGTGAGATTGGGGATGTGAAGTGAGCTGCAGTGTATTTAATTGGCTGCCTCGGGGTCCCTGGTAGAGCGGGTGGGTCCCCTGACATGGCTGCAGGCAGCCGGACGCCTGCCGGGATGTTAGCCCCCAAACCACAGCCAGTCCTTTTTGCTGAAGGCTGTGCAGACCACCGTTCTCCTTCCCCTGAACCATGAAGGGGGCTCTGCTGGCGGAGTCTGATGGCAATAATTAGCCGGGGTGGGCCTGCTCAACTGCCTGCTGCTGTTTTATCTGCTCCCTGAAGGGAATGTGGGGCGATTGCGTGAGAAAGGGGAAGGGCAGGAAGAAGAGCATGTGGCCTCTGTTTGCCTTTATTGTCCTTCCTTTCAGGCTTGTTGAAGCCTGTGACAGGGCCGTCTCTTCCTTCTTGGGAGGGGCTTGTGAGCATCCAGATCTGGTGCCACTGCCTGCTTCTTCTGGAGTGCTGTTTCTGAAGAATGTTGTCCAGAGTGGGTTCATTGAGGCAACAGTGACAGCAGGCTGATTTGGTTAGGGAAGAAGGAAGTGCTAATGGCGGTGCGCTGAGGTTCCCAGTGGATAGGGAGAGCTCTCCTCCCCACCTGTGAGAGAGATCTTGCTTCAACAAGAAAGACCTAATTTAAAAATTAGTTGACAGGAGAGAAAGATGGCCTATGTGCCTAGAGTGGGATCTCCTATCTTGAGTCTTCGGTGTTTGTTTAAGTTTATTTATTTTGACACATACATATACCTAAGCATGGGAGGGGAGGAGAAAGAGGGAAGGGTGGAGAGAGGGAACCCCAAGCAGGCTCTGCGTTGACAAGGGGCTCCGTCTCACAGCCCACAAGATCATGACCTGAGCTGCAATCTCAGTCAGCAAGTGTTAACTGAACGTCTGCTGATTTGTGAGACCCTGGGGATCCACCAGACGATGGGACAGACAGTCCCCGCCTTGTTGCGTCTACAGGCTGGTGTAGATGGCCTAGTCAAAGCCTCTGGAGCAATGCTTTGCTGTCTTACAGGAAACCAAAGGCACTGTGGGTCCTTCATGTGGACGCGGGGACCTGGGGATGCCTTCCTCGAGAGGTGATGTTTAAGTGAATCCACTGATAAGAAGAGCTGTGCTTTGTCGAGTGTGTACTCTGTTGGCCTGGTGCCGTCCTTCGGTCCTGGCATCATTTTGGTTCCCTCTTTCACCTGAGAAGGTGCTGTGTTGGGATGGTGAGTCCTAGGGCAGCCTGCTGTGTGCCAGGCAAGAGCTCTGCCACTAGAATAGTGCTGGCTTGTTCTGAGTGCTCGAAGATGACCTGTTAGCCGGTCATTTGACTTACCTCATTTAATCCTTGTAACAACCCCGGGGGTAGTAGTGTATTGGTTAGGAATGCTTTTGGTTGCAAGTAAGAGAAACACCGTGTAAAGGTGGCTTTAAGCAGAATGGCATTTATCGTTAACCAAACAAGGATTCTGGGGTTGGTGGTCCCTCAAGTCGGCACTGGCTCACCGGTGACATCAAGGACTCAGATTCTTGTTCTCTTTCTACTCCACCGTCAAGCTTGGCCACATAATTTGTAGGGCCCAGTGCAAACGAAAACGTGGGAGTCCTTGTTTAAAAAGCAGGAAAAAAGTGCCATTTAGGGTACTAAAATGTAAAGCTTTTTACTTTTTGTAATCTTTCAAGTGTGATCATTTTTTATTTGCTATTTAATGTTCTAAAAAAAGAAATTAAGTATTAAACTATTAGCATGAGTTTTACCATTTATCTTTATATTGTGCAATGCTGGTTTTAAATGCAAATGTAAGAGCATTTAACTTAGGTGCAAAGTTGTAGTTATTTTCAAAGATAAGAAAGTATTAAAAATATTTTCTTAACAAGATGCTTTTCTAAAATGTTCACATTTATCAATGAGATGGAAAAAGCAAAAGAAAATTTACAATTAGTGGTGAAATTTTAATCAAGATTATTTTAAATATTTTTTTTAATGTTTATTTATTTTTGAGACAGAGAGAGACAGAGCATGAGTGGGGAAGGGGCAGAGAGAGGGAGACACAGAATCTGAAGCAGGCTCCAGGCTCTGAGCTGTCAGCACAGAGCCCAACGCGGGGCTCGAACTCACAGACCTCGAGATCATGACCTGAGCTGAAGACAGACACTCAACCAACTGAGCCACCCAGGCGCCCCTAAGCAAGATTATTTTAAAGCCGAAAAAGTCATTTCAAATTTGGAAAGTAAATCTTAGGTTTTTTGTTTGTTTTTTTTTTTTTAAACTTAATATCTGGGCCGCATGAGTGGCTCAGTCAGTTGAGTGTCTGACTTCAGCTCAGGTCCAGAGCTTGCGGTTTGTGAGTTTGAGCTCTGCATTGGGCTCTGTGCTGACAGCTCCAAGCTGGGAGCCTGCTTCGGATTCTCTTCTCTGCCCCTCCCCTATGCATGCCTGCATACACACATACGTGCTCTCTCTCTCAAATTTTAAAAATAAAATAAAAATTTGAATTGCATGCATACATGCAATATGATGTAATTTTGCAAAATGTTCCTTAACCACCATGTGCACCTGGGGTTAACATAGCGTTGATGTGTGTGAGTATCTGTGGAACCATGAATAGGAACAGAAGCAAGAAAATGGATATTCAGGAGTCTTGAGTTTCTATACTTCCTTTTATAAGAATGTGCTGCCTTTGTGCTGAGAGGAAGGACCCAAGGAGATCATTTGTCTTTTCTCTTCCCGGAGCGCTCCTGGCCCTCAGGTCCTCCCCACACTCCTAGCAATGTTGGTTTCCCATGGTGGCCAAAGCACAATCCACAGCTTTCTCACTTGGATGCAGCCACCTTTTTTTTTTTTTTTTTGAGGACGTAGACAAGAGATATGAAGTATTGCTCTGACATCTGAATGGCGTTAGTCCTCACAGCAGATGTTGAGGTTATAAGTCATGCTGTGTGACCCTCAGGGACAGAGGCACCCGTGTATTCTTTAGCTCTGATATGTGCGTTTGTGATAGATGAGACCCTCTAAAGCATGGAGTTTAGTGTAGGGGCCTCTCTTGCCTGGTTCTAAGGTAGAACTGTGTTTCCAGAAGTCCTCAACTGGCTGTCTCTTAAAATTAAAAAAAAATTTTTTTTCTGGAAGTAAGCTCTACACCCAACATGGGGCTGGAGCTCACGACCTCGATATGAAGAGTGGCATGTTCTTTTGACTGAGCCAGCCAGGTGCCCCTCCTCTTCCTAAATTCGACTGGCCAGGATTCGTCACTGGCAAAAGGAAGGTGGGTTTCTAGCTCTTACTTATGCCAGTCATGATGTATTCCCTAGCAAGAGCATGTGGCCTGTGAACAAAACTGGCGTCATTAGTGAGGAAGACGGGAGATAGCTGGGTACTCAACCAATGTGAATTATTATTACCGTCTTTTTCTCAAAGGGAAATTGAAGCTTGGAAGATGAAAGTCACACACCTGGAAAGGGACGCAACTGTGTTTGGAACTCAGGAAGCCCGACTTACAGAATATGTCTTGAACCACTCTCCTTACTGCTTACTGCTTCCCATGGCTGATGAGCCTTGTTGGAGAGTGAGGAAGTAACGAGGTCTGGAAGGAGCATTCCACACAGAGGTGCCAAAGACTGGAGGGAGGCAGGAGACGGCATGATCTAGCTGAGGATTGAAAGATAGTACAAGAACTGTGAGCCTGTTGTACGAATGGGGGGCACTGGGGGATAAGGTTGGAGAACAGATGCAGCTAGGGCTGCTGGGTGGAGACAGGAGGTGGCAAGATGAGCAGCAGGCATGGACTAGGAGGTTGTTCAAAGACTCCAGTAGGGCAGACATACTGGTAACTGAAATAGGGGAGGTAGAAAGGAATGTTTGTAGTCAAAAGATATTTGGAAAGCAGATTTGATAAGATTTGATGATATACTTGTGCAGGAGAAGGAAAAACCAAGGATGACACCTGAGTTTATGGCTTTGAAATGGGTTTTGAAGGGGGTGGAGGAGAATGAATACATTTTTTTTTTTTAAGTCCAATACCGAGCATGTCAAATTCAAAGACATAGAGTGGAGCTGTCTGTAGACCTTAGAGTCTGGAACTCAGGGTGGAAGTCTCTGCTAGAGAGCTGTGGGCTTCTTCATGTACAACCTGTGGATTCCACCGCGGGTGAATGTGTAACACGTGAAAAGCAAATCTAGAACAAGCCTCAGAATCCCAGTATGTAGGGAAAGGGGGCCCACAGAGGCACATGGAAAGTTGCTGCCTCTGTTAGAAGAAGCCAAGAGAGTTCGGTGTTACTAAAGCCAAGGAAAGGTGGTTTGAAGGAGGGAAAGGTAAGGCCTGAGAAATGAGTACCAAGGTAACGGACAATGGTAGTGAGGGGTGTGTCCGAGAGTGACCACAACCCTAGAGTAGTCAGGTGGCAGGACACGCGGATGTGGATGGAAGGTAGTGGTAGCTCCGGAGCTATGGGAGGATCCAAGGAGGTTTAAAAAGAAAAAACGGGGACGACTTGAGCGTGTTGAAGTCTTGGTGAGAAGTAGACTTCTGGTAGACCGGAAGTTACAGACACAGAGAAGAGGTGGGTGATGGATAGCACAAAGACCTGCGGGGGGCGGGGAGAGGAGGGGTTAGGAACGGGTGGGGAGGAGGCAAGGAGGATGCACACGTGGGGGAGTGTGGCACGAGAATTCGAGTTTCTGTCTGGATGGCTCCTTTGCTCTGTGAGGCAGTGGAAAGAGGAGGCGGTAGGTCAGGTGGTTAGGAAAGCTGAGCTCTGAGGCGTCTCCTGGAAAGAGAACTGACTGGGGAGAGCTCCACCGTGTGCCGCCTGCATAGCCTCGCGGGTTTCTGGTTTGCAAGGGTTTCGTGTCTCGTTTAACGCTCTGCTGCCACAGTCTTGAAATTATTGTTTTTTTTTTTTAAGTTTGTTTATTTATTTTGAGAGTGAGGGAGAGACAGAGTTCAACTAGTTTGGGAGCAGGTTGAATCCCAAGCAGGTTCCACACTGTCAGCACAGAGCCGGAAGGGGGGCTCGAACCCACAAATTGTGAGATCGTGACCTGAGTGGAAATCAAGAGTTGGAGGCTAAACTGACTGAGCCACTCAGATGCCCCCTTGAAATACTTAATTTATCTAACGAAGAGTGCCTCGTTTTCTTTTTTTTTTTTTTTTGGTATAAATGTATCCCATGTAATACTTGTGACACACACATGAGAAATGATTTGTTGCGCCTGTGAAATTCAGATTCCACTCTCTTTTGTCTGGTGACCTTCACTGCAACGGGGAAACGATGTGGCTGGTCCTGCCGGGAGGCCTAGGGTGACAGTGAGGTAGTGTCACAGGCCCTAGGAGCTTTCCTCTATGAAGCACCGAGTGGTGGTGGGTGTGGAGACTGGGTTCGTGGTGGCTGTTGCTTATGAGGCTGTGCAGCATCTCCCCAGACCCCTCTCCCTCCAAGTCCTCCATGTCCTCCCTGTCCTCTGTGTCGGTGTGGAGAAGGCAGCTGTTGCGGGACCTCTAGGTTCGACAATTTACCGTGTCACTTGGGTGAAACCCAGTGGCTTTACCTTGGTTTGTGAGGTTCTGTCTGCCCTCCTGTTTCAACTCCCACCGGGTTCTTTTTTTTTTTTTTTTTTTAAAGTTTACTTATTTATTTTGGGGGGTACAGAGAGAGCGAGCGAGCACAGATGGGGTAGGGGCAGAGACAGAAAGAGAGAGAATTCCAAGCAGGAAACACACCAGCAGTGCAGAGCCCTGTGTGGAGCTCGCACCCATGAACTGTGAGATCATGACGTGAGCAGAGATTGAGAGTCAGATGCTTAACGGATGAGGCCACCCAGGCGCCCCCCACCGGGCTGTTCGTCCTGCAGCCTCTGGTCAGCTTGCTGCTCCTCAAACCCTTCAAGCTGATTAAGCCCCTGGCCGCTGCTCTGGTGGTTCCTTCTGCCTGGAATGTTCTTCTTCCTGTAGGTAACCTTAAGGCTCTCGGTCCTTGTCCCCTCGGGGTCCCCCAGAGGCTTTCCCTGACCATTTTTTTACAAAGCACCACCACTTCTATCTTTTGTACGGTTCTCTTTTGCCTTCTGTCGTTTCTCACTGCCTGATAGACATTTTGTCTCTTTTAAAATAAAAGCACCATGAGAGTAAGGACTTTTCTTGCTTACTTACTTACCCCTTGTTCCTAGGCTCACAGAGGAAGCTTAAGAATTTGTTGAACTAGTACATAAAGTAATGATACATCTTACCAGTCTTTTAGGTCAAGTTTTTATAGGTGAATTTTTTAAAACCTTGGTGTATAGATGTATGAGTGATGATCACCAGTGAAAGGAATGTACTCCCGGTCGGTGCACCAACACGCATGAATCTCAGATGCGTTATGGTAAGTGAAAGAAGTCAGACTCAAAAGCCTGCAGCCTGGATAACTTCATGATATTCCGGAAAAGACACAGTTGGAAGGACATAAACCAGAAGTTGCCAGTGGCTGGGGGTAGGGGGAGGGATTGGCACAAAAGCACTTGTTTGGGGTGATGGAAATGTTCTGTATTTTGACTGTGGTGATGGGTACACAGCTCTGCATTTACTAAAACTCATAAACTCGTTACTAAAACGGGCGAACCCTCCTGCATGTCAGTCATACCTCAGTAGACTTAACGTTACCTCAGTAGACTTAACGTTGTTCTCAACATGGGTTTTTGTTACACTATTGAGTCATTTCTTTTGTGAGGTAGCTAGTAATTCATTCTGCCTGGTGGCAAAGTGACCCCAGCCCTCTGGTGTCACTCATGTGTACTGCTGCCAGCGCACGCCTGTGCCAAGAAACTGGTTTGTTCTTAAAGAGAGAGAGATTTGTTTGCGTGGAAATCTGTTGTCGCTTTCATTCCCAGGATCTCCCACTCCCTTCTAGGAAGAGAACACCTTTTCCTGTGTAGTGGGGTGGGGCTGACCTTTGCCCTGTGTCCCTGGGCGTGGTTAAGTGAACTGAGCCAGTCAATTCCTCTCTGGCACTCAGAGCTCCTGAGGAAGATGGTCTGTTGTTACGGGGATTGGTAGGACGTGAGCGTGAGGCTTTCAGCGGATATCGTGTTCACCAAATGGAGAAAATAGGACAGACAGAGGGCTGATACTTGAGCCGCTTTCCCTGACCACTGGATCTAGCCATGTCTGAAGCCAGACCTCTACCTGGGACTCCCCAGTGACCTCAGCTAATGAATTCCAATTTTTCCCACTTAAGTCAGGCCAACTTTGGCGGCTTCTATCAATCACAGCTGAGCAAGTTCTGACTCACAGTGTTCTGGTTGAAGATGAGTTCTTGACCTCTGTGGTGCTCAGAGAGTAGATTAGACCATTTTAACTAAATGAATGGTGAGAGCACGTTGTCGTTTCCCCAAACCTGTTATGCAAGCACGAGAACAGACCGAGGGTTGAGATGGGGATGAATGAGGGAGATTGAAGGGCGAGCAGACAGGCATGCCCCTGGACAGATGGGGCCGGGGCCAGTAGGATGGCATTCCCGCCCAGTTGGGGTTCCCTGGCCGGAGTCAGTGGGCAGAGGGATCAGGGGAGCCCAGGACTATAAGGCTCTTGAGTTTAACTTTGTACCCCTCGTTACTGACGGCCTGCTCACTTCAGGGCTGTGAGAGGCTCATCCGAGGGGACAGCCTTCTTTGGAGACACTCTGATGAAAACTCTCAGCCCTGGATAGCTTCATTTGCTCAAAGTTAAAGGCTGGGCTGGACAAGGGCTTGAGAATCACTTGGTGTCTCTTGTAGACTTGGGCTTTGGTCTGACGTTGCCGTGAATGGCAGATGACAGATCATTTCAGGTAAAAGAGGATGAGAGGAAGCATAAAGGCAGGGCCTAGGGGCCGGAACTTGGTTAGGGGTCAGAGATGGTATGGAAGGAGATTGCTGAATGCTAGCCTGGGCAAGGGGCCTGGGGCAGGCTTCTGGCTGGAGTTGGTAAGTGCCTTTCACATACTGGAAAGAAGAAAAGACCCCCTTTTAAAAAAGGTCTTTCTTTTTAAAAATAACGTAGAGTTTTTCTGAAAACAGAAAAGTACGGATAAAGAAACAAAACCACCTGTGATCACGATATTTCCAGCGGTATCACTGGCAGGATTTTTGTCTGTTTCCAGTATTGATTTCAGTGTCCTCGTGTATATTTTAAAGATAGGAGAGGTAGCCCATTAATAAAATCTGACTTTACTGTATATATGGATTTAGAATCTGTGTTTTTTCCTTAATGTATGAGAGAAGCATTTTCCTATAGATTTTTACATCTTTTTTTACAGCCCGATTTTTAATTGTTTTATTCCACATCTAGATGTATACTTTTTATTGCTAGAAGACTGTTTCTAATGTTTCAGGGTTATAAAACAATATGGTGGTTAAATCCTCAGAGGTATCTTTGTGGACATCCTTAAACAGTTTCGTAGGACAGAGCGTTAGAAGTGGGATGGGATTAGAAGCCAAATGGATATCCACATGAGAATTTTGGTCCTCCTCTGGCCAGGTTCTCCCTGATAAGTTAGGTGTGCACGGGGATTCAGAATTCTCAAAATCTGACCCTTGCTGGGTATTACTGAATTTTTAGGAACTTGCCAATTGATACGTGGGAAAAGCTTTTCCTATTTTATTTTTTTCAAATGTTTATTTATTTTTGTGTGGGTGGGAGAGAGAGCGCCAGAGCCTAGGCACAGGCAGGGGAGGGGCAGAGAGAGAGAGGGACAGAGGATCTGAAGCAGGCTCTGCCCTAACGGCACAGAGCCCAGCGCGGGGCTTGAACTCACAAACCATGAAATCGTGACCTGAGCTGAAGGTGGATGCTCAACTGACTGAGCCACCCAGACACCCCTTATTTTTATTTTAATATGCCTTTTTTCTGGTTACAGTAAGGCTGAACTTTTTTTTTCATAGAATTCATAGCTCTGTGTGTGTGTGTGTGTGTTTACTGATTTATAAGGACTCTGTTTTTAGTAAAAATGTTAGTGCTTTGTGGGTGGTACTGATATTTTTTTAAGATTGTGGTGAAATGTGTTAGTAATAGATCTTTTATTGAGGTCAAGGTAGAATGCTTGATTGCCTGGGGAGGGGGCGGATGGAAATCTGATGCTGCCTACCCCCCTTCCTGTACCGTACACATCTAGAAATACAGTGTATCTTATGATGTTAAGATGTCCCGAGCACAGCCTGGCCATCACCTGTGTTCCACAGACACGTCTGATTTAGGCTGGCGAGGGGGAGCTGGCCAACCCTGCAAAGCTGGCTGCGTACTACAGCACCACTTTGCATGCCCCGGGCCTTCTGCGTCTTCTCTCCCAGGCTTCTAAACCCTCCTGGTAGGCATTTGGTGCCTACATGGTGGTTTTACACAGGCTGCTCTACTAGAAAGCAAAATCTATTTGAAAGCTCTTTCAGGTTTTTCCAGAACTTCCAGTTTTTTAGAATCCACCTGCTCCCTTTGCCCCCGGCAATTAACATTTGAATTTCCCAATCTGCAGCTTCCTTTGTACAATGCAGTGTACCTTCCGCCTGGGATTTGAGTTCCTTGGGAGAGGGCCTCGGAGCGCTTCCCCTGAGCTGGGGCCAGCCCCCCGAGGAGAGCTCCTTCTCCACACTCCCGCTGCGAAGCAGCAGCAGGTCGCGGAGGATGTGGATTCTCTCCACCGCTCAGAGGTTCTTTCATACAAATACGTTCATACGATTTTCTCCTGCTGCTCTTTTTCCTGCCACAGTGAAGTTAGAGGCTTCAGTTGCTAAATTTAGCTCTTGCTGACGCGCTGGCTCTCTCCTAGCAGCCTCCTCGGGTCTCAGTGTTGGTCTTACCCTCCCTCTTTTGCTGGTAGACGAACACCATCACATCCTACATAATACTTAGCTCTGAGGCGTTTCCAGATGGGAAATGCGTTTCTGTATTTTCATAGCTGTGTTCTCTGCATGAATGGACTGCCGTGAAGCTGGGGGCTGGCAGCCGGGGAGGCGGGGCAGGTAGGGGACTGGCAGCCAGCCTATGAGAAGCAAAGATCTCTAGGGTGGTGACGGGGAAACCAATGCAGTCCTTGCCATAGGTTTTCTTGTGGTCGGGAGGAGAGAGCGGTGGCTCTCCGGGGAGGTCTGGGGGTGGTATTTGACTGAGATGCGAATGACGAGTTTTCACAAAGGGGAAACCTGCCTCTTTGAGGCAAGCCTTAGAATATTGTTAAAGAAAATTATTCTGACCCTTGTTAAAATGTGGCAGATTTTATTCAGGGCTGTCACAAAAAGGGCATTGCAGTAGGAGAGAAATGGGGCTCAGCTGGGAATACGACACGGACGAGTGCGTATTTATCGCCAAAGAGCAGAACGAGAGGCTCAGGGGATGGAAAATGGCCCAAAGGAGGTATCAAGGGTAGGGGGACTTACACATCAAAGTTGGGGGAGTCTCTCTAGACCGATGTAGCAGATTCTGGCCAAGACTGGGCTGTGGAGGCCCAGAGGGCTGGAGGCAAAGTCAAGGCCTGGTGGAGGAGAGGGCTCGGAGAAGCCTGACTCAAGTTCGATCAAGGAGAGCGTCTTTGTAAGTTCTCCTGTGTTCAAGGACAGAGGAGACCGTTTTTCTTCAGAACGATCTAAGTTCATTTCTGGTTTGGTCGCCTTTTGTTCGCTGAGTACCAGCAGAACCATCTGTTGGGCTTGGTAGTAGAGGACTTTGGCTGGATGGTGCGAACCGTCAGGTGTTTAAACGAGGGGGACTCATGCTCTGTAGTGGTGAGGGGTTCTTTGAAGTTTTTGTCAGGTCTTCCAGCTTCAGCCTGCAGGGCCTCTTTAGATCTTGGTGGGGAACTAATAATAAGGAACTGATCAGTCAGGTTGTAGTTCTCAGTGAAGCCAGGTCAGGAGAGTGGGAGAAAAATTGGAAACAAGAAGAATCGAGAGCTTGGTAAGGAGAGAGAAGATGTGCAGGGTGACACGATGTGGTCTAGTTGACAGGCAGGTAACACAGTAAAAACTAATTTATGAAAAGGTGAAAGATAGCTCAAGGACAGTGAACCGGACCAGAGTTTGATGCCCACGGGGCTGTGCTTTAGTTTCCTCTCGAAACGTACAATTTCTACAGCGTCTCGCCCTGGTCCCTGGGCGGGTTCGTTGAAACGTCAGCGTGGAAGGTAGCCTGGTGTCACACAGGCCTGGCGTCAGATCCCTGCACCAGCTGTGAGATGTTGAGCAAACTGGTTTAATAAATCATGTAGTTTGTGCCAGGGCGATGCTGACGCGCAAGTAGAGACCAGAGTTCATGCACTTAAATGGGTCTGCCAGTTACTAGGTGCCGGTGGGAGCCGTGTGTTGTGCCCTGGCAGTGGGGGAGGGCTCTCCTTTGAGGCAGAGAGGGAGCCTCTGACCCGGACCACAGTGACCACAAGGCAGGACCCAGCCGGGAGAAGGGCCAGGCCAGCTGTGGCCAGTGGAGGCTCCTCCTGAGACGCTCCTCACCGGCCGTGCAGGTTTCGCTTGCACCAGATGGATGTGTATTTTGGTCCCCCTCACATCTCAGGTAGGTATCCTTCACCCTCGTGTGCAGATGAAATCGAAGCTTAGAGAAGGTAACCACCTGCTCAAACACACAGCAAGCAGCAAGGCAGGGATTTGAGCCCAGGTCTGTCTGGCCCAGAGCCCGTGCTCTCCGCCCTTTTGGGCACCCTTGGTGACCAACGAGGCAGACCCATGCTAGGGAAGAATGCTTATGGGCAGTGCCGAGGCACAGGGATACAGGCGGTAATGGCATGGCCTTTGAAATCAGGCAGACTGGGGTTCACATCCGGCAAGGATACTCCTTGGCTGTGCGAGCATGGGAATTCATTTAACCTCTGTGATCTTTGTTTCCTCCTTGTAAAATGAGGGAGCCGTTCAATATGCCAAGAGAGTGTGAGGATATCACGAGAGAAGGTCTGTAAAACCTTGACGTAGGCCCTGGGGCGCGGTGAGCATTCAGTCAGTAGGGCTGCTGTGGTTTATATGCGGGTTGCTGGGCCCTTGCTCATTCCGTTGAGCTCCTTGTCGGTTTTTAGGAAGGGTAGACTCTGGAGGGCGAGTCTCTCAGACATAGGGTAAACTTTGGCTTAGCCGTCAGTCCTGGGATGTATTGTTGGGAGCTGTTTATCAGAAATAGAACCATTGAGAGGCTCCTGGGTGGCTCAGTCAGTTAAGTGTCTGACTCTTGATTTTGGCTCAGGTCATCATCTCATGATTTGTGAGATCGAGCCCCTCATCCGTGCTGTCAGCACAGAGCCTGTTGGGGATCCTCTCCCCCTCTACCCTTCTGCCCCTCTCCCCTCCCCCCCTCTCCCCCTGCCTTTTCCCCATTCATGCTTTCTCTCCCCCTCAAAATAAACAAACATTCAAAAAAAAAAAAAAAGAATATAACTGTTGAAGATTGGCAGGACAAACAGCGGGCAGACTGGGTACGACGTTCCCAGAGTGGTCCAATTCTGCTCTTTCAAGTGGTGGTCCCAAAGGAGAGACTAGAATAGGGGATCATTGGGGCCTACTGGGACCTCCTGCAGGAACTTAGCCTGGCAGACATGGGCAGGGTCCAGAGTTCTCCTGGGGCAGGAGGGATTGCCTGTGTCCCTGGCAGTCTCCCCTTGAACCTTTCATATCAGCTTGCCCTACAGTGGGCCTGTGTCTTTAGACCCTTCCCTCTGGAGAGGTGTGCTTGCCGCCCCCATAAACCATCAGCCGACATCATCTCAGCACCTGCCTCGTGAGGATGTGGTCAGGATCACATGCTAATGGCCGTAATGCTCTTAGACTCCAGCTTTACATGTGAGGAATGCCTACCTTCTCTCTGTGGCTCATTAATAATTTGTTGACTCTGGCACCGTTTTAGGTTCAAAGGTCAAGTGATAAGCAAACAAACAAAAAGTCCACACATTCACAGGGGTCATACTCGGGTGGGGGAGGACAGACGAGAAACATGTAACCACATAGATTTGAATGTAGTCTTGGGGAGCAATACAGCAGTGGAACGGGACAGAGGGGTCTTTTGGGGTGAGCTGGAAGGTGGCTTGTAAGCAGAAACCGTAGTGAAGCAAGGGCTCCAATCATGAGAATTTGCGGGGGGGGGGGTGAGGCGCATGCCAGGCAGAGGCCCGGAGGGGGGGGCCTGACTTGGGTACAGCAAGAAGGCCCACGGGAGCGGGGGGAGGGGTGGGAAATGAGGTCAGGGTGGAAGCTACCAGTTGACATTGGCCTTCTCACCATTTGAACCCGTCATTATTTCCAGACCTCAGGGAGGATTTAGCTGCTCCTTTCCCTGTGTGCATCTGCCCCTGTCACCCGGGGCAGGACTGGTTGTCTATTTTATCCCCACATCGTGAGCTCTTTCAGCTAGGAACCACGTCTGTCTGGCTTACACCTAACCCTAGTGTGGAATATGTGCTTCACACATTTAAAAATAAATTTTACGGGCTCCTGGACGGCTCAGCCAGTTGAGCATGTGACTCTTGATTTTGGCTCAGGTCATGATCCCAGGGTTATGGGATCGAGCCCCGCATCCGGGTCTGCACTGAGCACGGAGCCCGCTTAAGATTCTCTCTCTCCCTCCCTCTTCTCTTCTCCCCTGCTTGCTCTCTCTGCTGCTTGCTCTCTCTCTGTCTGAAATAAAATAAATAAAAATTTAAAAGTGAATTTTAGCGACGTCGCTGCTGTCTGCCTGGCTTTCTGTGTACCAGTCACTGCGGTAAGCACCTTGTAGTTGATCATCCTGTCCAGTCAGCCCCCTCCCAAGGGGTTGTCCCAGTTTTAGCCCCGAGGATACATACTTAGGATCTACTCTGCTGGGATTCCAGTGGGACCTGGGTCCTGGGACCGGAAGGGCCATGCTTTCTACTATGATAAAGCCTGGGGGTTGGCTGCATTCCGTGGCGTAGGTGCCGGGCGGCCGCTGTGACCGCTCTTGCCCGGGATGTGGTGTGCACTGCTGCGGGTCCTGGCATCCCTCCGGCTTGGTGGTCCTCCAGGAGTCACCTGGGGCCCCGCCTGCCCCCGTAGCATCGCATGGGGCCAGTGGGGTATCCCTCAGACCTCCTCTCGGCTTCCTAATCCACAAATGGAAAAGTGGCACTTAGAACGAATTTATTCAGGTGGGAACTGTGTAAGACGTGGAAATAAGGCTTTTGAGCTGCTGCACATAAACTGGAGTGTAAATGAAAAGCTTTTTATTTGGTTTCCGAGTCAGACTTGGAGAAGCCAGTGGGCCGTGTGGTCTGGAAGCGCACGTTATGGGCAGTGGGTCGGAACAGGGGCCACTTTGACCGGCGAGGAGGGAGACTCGCTCTTGTACAGCTGGAACGGCCAAGAGGCCAGGACGTCAATAAACACAGTCGGGACACAGAAAGTCTTTTCCGAAAAGAAGGGCGGGGCGAGAGAAGAGGAAAGGCAGCGCCTCACTCCAGGCGTATTTGAGAAGGAAAATGCTTGAGGTAACCCGTGTTGGCAGCTTTTATAGCTTCCTCCCAGTAATGTGCCGGGCAGCCCCTGAACAGGCTGGCGTTTTATTTTCATGTAACGGAGCCGAGTGGACCAGGGGCAGCCCTCCAGCAGCGGCTCGCCTGGGACTCTGCCCGCGGAGCGCGGAGCGAGGCGCGGGGGCCGGGGCCAGCTCCCCGCCGCCGCCCTCCCGCCTGCTGGGGGAGCCCCGGGGCCGGGGCCGGCCGGCGGGGGCTGGTTTCCCGGCCTCCCCTGCGCACTCGCTCCATCGCCTTGTTGCGGTCCTGCAAGGGAGGTCCCCTAGGGTCGGTGCCAAAGAGGGAGGTGGAGGGCGCGGCGGAAGGCAGCCACTCTGGGAAGAAAGGCACGGGTCTACACGGCAAAGGCTTGCTGCCTGGGAACTGCGGAGCAACCACAGCACGGGGAACCCACAGAACAGTCTTTGTGCTTGTGGCCACCACTTGCCAAGGCCCTCTCCATGACGAGGTTCAACCTGCACGGTAATAAGTACATAGGCGTGTGAGGTATATTTGGACATTGGATTACGCGCGTGGTTAAAAATACGTATCTCTCACGTTGGTGGCCCGCATGGGCGTGTGTTTTGAGAGCCAGGGGCTCGAGGGAACGCCCAGTAGGCTGCTCTGAGAGGCTGGGAACCTCGGAAAACTCTGAGGTGCAGGTACCATCTGCTGTTTTATGTTCCTGTTATGGACTCGTCCCTGTCTTCTTCTATGTGATTATATGGAAACCAGATACGGATCTTAGAATTTTTAGAAAGATCTTTTATCCTGAGAACTTCAGGTTTGTTTTCTAACCCATATTAATTGTGGAAAAATTAGAAAATAGTGAAAATAAGAAGATAAAAGTCCTGTGCAGTCCTGTCACACTCAGGGTAATTGCTGCTGCTGTATGGGTGTCAATGTTCTTCTAGACTCTTTCCTGAGGAGTACGTATGAGTGTAAAATAAAATCCAGTAAGTGATGATGGCTTACATTTGAATGTTACTATTTGTCAGCACTTTACCTGTGTGAACTAATTTAATCCTCAATCATCCATGTGGTTTTTATTATTAAACCCATTGTACAGATAAGAAGGTGGAGGCCCACAATGATTAGGTACCTTAAGATCACATAGGTAATGGAGTGCTTGGGTGTCTCAGTCGGTTAAGCATCGGACTTCCGCTCAGGTCATGGTCTCACCGTTGTGGGTTGAAGCCCCGAGTGGGGCTCTGTGCTGACAGCTCAGAGCCTGGAGCCTGCTTCAGATTCGGTGTCCCCCTCTCTCTCTCTGTCTCACACTTGTCTCTCTCTTTCTCTCTCAAAAATAAATACACATTTAAAAAAAAGTTCATTAAGATAACGTAGGTAGGATCCAAAACCAGGCAACCTGGTTCCATAGCTATGCCCTTAGCTACATATTATGCTACTTCCAAAAGAAAAGGCTACATCGCAAAAATGGAATGCTATTTTCTTCTGTGGCTGTTTTGGGGAAAAATGATTATTATTGTATTTAAAAATAGCAGGCATCGGGCTGCCTAGGTGGCTCAGTCAGTTGAGGGTCTGACTCTTTATTTCGGCTCAGGTCATGATTTCACGGTTTGTGAGTTTGAGCCTGGCATCCGGCTCTGTGCTAACTCTGTGGAGCCTGTTTGGGATTCTCTCTCTTTTCTGCCTCTCTCTGCCCCTCCCCACTGCACACAAGCCTTCTCTCTCACCCTCTCTCTCTCTCTCTCTCTCAAGTACAATAAACATAAAATAGCAAACATCAAGGCTCCGCCTCATACTCTGCTAAGAGCTATGTGCATATTATCTAATTAATCCTCATGGTAATTAGGGTTTCTTGCACAGAATAGGTTTTGAAGGATCAGGTGTAGATTTTCCAGAGTGTATGTCCTTTCCATTAAGCCTCAAATTTAGATTTTTTTTTTTTAAAGTTGGCTCCATGCCCAACGTGGGGCTCGAACTCACAACCACGAGATCAAGAGTTGCCTACGACTCTGAGTGATCCAGCCAGGCACCCCTGAAATTGACGTTGTCGACTTTATCTTCAAATAAAGCTATATATATGGTAATAATATTTTTGTGTGTTAATTTTAAAAACAACTCGTTATTTTGAAATAGTTTGACTTAGAGAAGTTGCAAAAATAGTACGGAGAATTTCTGTATATCTTTCACCCTGCTTCCCCCAATGATAATATCTTCCATAACTGTAGTACACGGTCAAAACCAGGAAAGTGATGTTAGCATTTCCCATCAGCTCAGGTTCTCTGTAATTAAAGTTAAATTGTTTTAAAAACATAACCAAACACATCACTTGATAATCTAGTTCGGTAGTTCTTTGTTATTAAGTATATATAAGTCTCTAAGGGGGAGAAGGCTGGGGCCTCTCTCCTGCCTCAGGGGGGTGAACAGTGTTAATTAGCTCCATTCAAAGGGTAAGAGATAGGGATCAGAGAGGGTAGGTCACTTGCATGAAGTGACACAGCTACAGTGAGCTTCAGAGCTGGGACTTAATCCCTCTGACTCTGAGATCCACTCTTGAGCCCCCATACTCCCCAAGGTCTTCTGCTTTGCTGCGGTTCAGGGCAAGGCTCTGAATATAAGTCAGTGCATTCACAGGTATTCCCGCCCCCGTATGCACACGGACAGGTATTTGCCCTTTCTCCAGAGTTCCTTCTCTGAGACTAGAGAATGCTAGAACTAAGGAGGACCTTGAGTTGGGCATTAGCTCAACACCTCATTTAATAGAGAGCAGTCACGCCAGCTCAGGGGCCCACGTGCTGTGTTTCTGGTTGGCCCAGGCCCCAGGGCTACAGGCCATATTCTCCCATAAACATGGTCACTTTGTCATTTAGCTTTGAGACTCTCTTGCAGTTGCTCATTTCCACGTTTGGTGACTTCGAGACTCTTCCAGGTTTGGTGACCTGGGTGTTGGGTTTGCTCAATTCCCTCCTGGAGGCGCCTGGGGAGCCCGAGCACTGATGGGCTAAGCTGAGTCTCCTGAACCTCTCCCCCCTCCTTCTCTTCTCCCATCTGCCCACCCGGTGCCTTTCAGCCAGTGCCTGAGACTCCAGCAAAGAGCAGAAGCCGACTGCATAGGGAAGATGCAGGAAATAAGGTTTCTATAACTTCCTGTCCATAGGAAAAGATACTTTTACCCCATCGGAGTCAGTCTCCCTCTTTTACTGCCTTCTTTTCCAACCAACCTTCATTCTTTCATTCATTTATTTATTTTTAAATGTGTATTCAGTTTTTGAGAGACAGTGTGAGCCAGGGAGGGGCAGAGAGAGAGGGGAACAGAGGATCCGAAGCAGGCACTGCACTGACAGCAGAGAGCCTGATGTGGGGCTCAAACTCAGAAATCGCAAGATCATGACCTGAGCCAAAGTCGGATGCTTAACTGACTGGGCCACCCTGGAGCCCCCGCGCAACCTTCATTTAGAACTTGAGCTGTCAGTGCAGTCCACTTTGGCAACCCAGAAAGCAGACAAAGCCCACCACCTTGCCTTCCTGGCCGCATCCATGGCCTGGCACTCAAGCAAAGGTGATGTGTGGAACTTTTCATTCCTGTTTAAGAAATCAGGGACCTGTCTGACCCACCCCACTTCAGAAATCCTAGGTGTGTGTCTTCCACTCTTCCTTGACCTGATGTGAGGTGTGTGTGTGCACATGTGTGTGCACCCGTGTTGGTGTAAGAGAGCGTCTGGCGGCCTGCGTGGATCTCCTGAGCAGTTGAGAGCAAGCCCTTATTTGCTGAAGCTTCTGGCCCCTCGTGGGGAGGTGATCCCGGGCCCAGGGCTGCATCTGGTGGGGGCCGGGATGGGATGGCAGGTGATGGATTCACAGAGCCCTGTCTGAAACGGCTCTGAGAGATGGTCTTCAAGTTAAGCAGGGCTTGCCGAGTGGCATCACCACTCTAACCTCATTACATGCTGGATCCTGTCCCCTGCTGTCCTCACAGGCAAGCAGAGAGAGACTGTATTTCCTCACCGGAAGCCCCTCAGCCTGAGAGGAGGGAACTAAGAGAGGATTAACTTGCCTCACCCTTGGATCTGCCCAAAGCTTGGTCTGCAGTTGAAGGCTCTGGTATGCGGGAGAAGGAGGGGGTCTACTGAGAGAACATTCCAGGCCGACAGGTGCGTGTCAGGGGCATCTTTCTGAAGGGTAGCTAAAAGACAGAAGTATCAGTACTTCAGTTGCCCTAGTTTTTAAAGCAGATTCTACCATTGTAATATTCATTCATTCTTCCAAATTTGTAGCAAGCAAAGTACAATACAAATGCAAATGACATAGTCTTGGTCTTAAGAGATGAGTCAGTAGCAGCCCTTGGGAACCTGTTAGAAATGCAGAATCCCAGGCCACCTGGGTGGCTCAGTCAGTTAAGCCCCAGACTCTTGATTTCAGTTCAGGTCATGATCTCCTTGTTCAGGAGTTCAAGCCCTGCGTTGGGCAGCACACTCCACACGGAGCCTTTTTGGGATTCCCTCTCTCTCTCTGCCCCTCCCTTGCGCGCTCGTTCTCTCTCAAAAATAAATGAACTTAAAAAAACAGAATCCCAGGGCTCGTCCCAGTTATTGAATTAGAGCTTGCATTGTCACGGAGCTTGCATTGTCTCAAGGTCCCTTGGTGTCTCACATGCCCCTTAGAGTTCACATGTTCGGCCCCTCCTTATTCCTCCACCTGTGACATACATCATCTGTGGATCAAACGATTTTTCTGCTGACTATATATTTGAGTTGGCGCATGTGATGAAATCTCTTCATCCATATCGGAGTAGGAGAGAATTCCCTAAGGCAGAATTTCAGTGCAGTGTGCTAAGTCTGCTAGGTGAGGTATAGGCTTTGGGTGACGAAACTTCTTTTACTAAATTTTTGTTGCATGCTGCGTTTGTGGGGCTGTGCTAGCAGAGGAGCGTAATATAAGGTCAGACAAGCTTCCTGTCCCGAGGAGCTTAAATTCCATGGGTGGGTGCGGAGAGGGGTGGATGATATGCAAACAAGGTGACTACCCATGGTGATCAAATGCTTTGTAAGGAATAAAAGGGGAGATAGGGGAGAACGAAGGTACTTAGGGCATCCAGGGAGTTGAGGGGCATGTGAGTAACTCCCGGACAGCGCATGAGAGGCGCTTGAGAAGCTTATTATTCTCACTACCGGGGTGAATGTTTTATCTGCTAATGCATGTCGGTTTTTAATTTGCAGCAGCACATACTAGATTTCTGTCCCCAAACACAACCTCTCTTTTCTTGACATGTGTGGGGGCAGCCTAACTTCATCTGGGCTTCCCAGCCTCTCTTGGCAAAGTCCACCTATGCTGTCTTCTCCGCCTGAAACAAGATTGTGAACTGAGCAGACAGGATGTCAGAGCCCTCCGGTGCCCTCCAGTCCCCGTAGTCCGCTCTGATGCCTCCGTCAGCCCAGCTCTGTGCTTTGGAGGAAGAACTTCTTTTCCTTCCTTATATCGCCTTTCTGTCTTCCCTTGGAATCTAAATCCCATGTTCCCTTTTGAGTCGGACACACATCTCACTGGACGTATTCATAGCTACACGCGATCACACCAGTGCCTGCGAGTCTCTCTCTTCCCTCGTCTCCTGCTTGGCTGTTGAGTGCTTGATCTCTGCCAGGCCCTGTACTCAGTGCGTGGCAGAAGTCCACGGGGAAGAGGATGTGTTCCCCGCCCCTGGAGTGCGGGCAAGCGGACTAAGTCTCTGTTCACTGCATCACATACAACACAGGAAAATTCCCTTGGGACCTATGCTGGGAAGGGGCCAGGTGCCTGGTATCTTGAGAGTCTCCAGTGAGGGGATCTGGCCTCAATGGCTACTGCTTCCCCCCTTCTAGCCTCTGTGGTCAAATTCATGGTCATGCTCAAACCTTGTCTTATTTGACCTGCCAGCAGTATTGGGCACAATCAATAATTCCTTTCTCCTTCAAACTTTTTTTTTAAATTTTTTTAACGTTTATTTATTTTTGACAGAGAGTGCGTGAACAGGGCAAGGGTAGAGAGAGAGGGAGACACAGAATCTGAAGCAGACTCCAGGCTCTGAGCTGTCAGCACAGAGCCCGACGCGGGGCTTGAACTCACAGACCACGAGATCCTGACCTGAGCCGAAGCTCAACCGACTGAGCCACCCAGGCGCCCCTCAAACGTTTTTTTTGATAGGCTCCCTGGACACTATGCTTCCCTGGTGGTCTTCCTGTCTACCCAGCAACTCCTTCTCAGACCCCCTTCTTGTTCTTCTTCCTTCTGGCCTTCCCTGTCGAGGTGTTCTTTGGATCTCTTCTCTGTTCCTCTCACTAGCTGGGATACCAGCTAGATCCTAGCTTAGATACCATCTCTAAGTTTATCTTTTCCAGCTCTGACCTGTCTCCTGTCAGGCTCACTATCCATCTACCTGCTCAACATTCCTGCTCAAATATCAAGATCAAAAATCAAGGCCCAAATCAAATTTGTCTGCTGCTTCCCCAACCGAATTTGTTCTTCCCAGCGTTCCCCCACCCCAGTAAATAGTTATTCAAGCCAGAGGGTATGCAAGCCACAAACCTTGGAACCATCTCTGCCCCGTCTCCTCCAGTCCACTCACCGTCACTGCTTCAGCAAATCCTGTCTACTTGACCTTCAGCATATATCTGTCATCTTTGCCCTTCTCACCACCTCTATTTCTACCCTTGGTCTAAACCCCTTGCTCTCGTGGCTAGACCATTGTGGTCAACGCCTTCTGATTGGACTCTACTGTGACCCTGCCATCCTCAACATGGCAGGCAGAATTGTCCTTGTGATCAGGTCATGATGCCACGCTCTGCTCAAAACTCATCAAAAGCTATACCATGTCACTAGAATAAAAGCCAAAGTCTTCACAGTGACCCGTTTCCTCCTTCCCTTATATACTGTTCCAGTGTGTGTAATGTGTATTCTCTTCCGTGCATTCTTAGAAAATGTACACAGTTAATTTATGTGCAAGTTTCTCAAACTTTTAACTAATTATAATACTTTAATATTTAAGTGGTATTGTTAAAGATGTCATTCTGATTCTTTTTTCACTCAGCTCAGTGTTTTAATCTCATCTTCTCGCTAATGTATGATAATGTAACCAGCTACACACATGACAAAATAATTAATGCCATAATTGAATTAAAAAGGAGAATTGAAAGGAAATCAGTGTATAATAAAAGGTGTAATTTGATATGTAAATGCACAGGCATAGATATACTAGAAGACATAATGAAACACGCTTTTAAGGAAAAATTGTGGCTTTCAGAGAAGGAAAGATTTACCTACTGTCGTTGGGAGTTTCTGTAAAGCCTTTGGTATTTTGAAGTAAGAGCTAAATAGGTACCTATGTGACAAAGAGATGTCCCATGTGAATGTTGGGCAAGTCCTGCGGGTGTACGTGTGTATTTCCTGCACGTAGTGGGACCTCTAGCGTTCCTGCCCTATTCCCAGTCACTGAGAGACACAACAGTGCCCCCACACGTGTCCAGGATGCCTCCTGGAGATGGATCACAGAGCTAATATCTTTTATTCCTCACATTTTGCTCTCTGAAATAGGTGGTAAATATTACCTCTCGTGGTAACGGTTTTTCAGATGGGGAACCTGGGCATGAAAAGGTTTATTAGTAAGTCGTCGAAGGCCACGTGCAGGTAAATGGCAGAACTGGGGCTCAAAACACAGCTGCTCTGGTTCTAGACCCCAAGCTCCTGTTACTACTACCTTGCACCTCAGTTTGTTCGAGCCAGTATTTTAAAACTGGGAAGCTTTGTGTCAAAATTGGGAGAGCTGACTTCTGTTGACCAGAAGAACTGGTGACATGGGGCTGTGTCCCCTTGTGGTAACAATTGGCTAGTGCCTAGTCAAGCCTGCCCCTTGAGTGGTCTCTTCCTTACCCCTGTCCCCACCTGCCCGTCTCCCGTCCAGTTCTGAGTCCTGCGCTCTTGACCTAGCTCCCATACTTGTTGGTACCTGGATTCGTTTCCATTTTCCACTCCTGGGTCAAGGTTGTATAGTATTCACAGGTAGGGGTATTTATAAATATGTCAGGCACTTTTCCTCCGAGATCGGGACTCTTTTCATTCCTGTTTTCTGCGTGAGATCTTAACAGCCATGGAGCTAGCAAACACTCACATGAAATAATGCAGACAGGGCTTGGGCTTTGCCTTGACCCAGGGTCCCTCATTTGGTGACTGTATTATACCTCCTCCCCTTCGGGTCTGGGGGTTTCCTCCCAGCCTGTTGGAGATTCTGTGGGAAAGCTGATAATTAGAGCAGAAGAAATTGCGGTGCTATAGGAACCAAGGGTGAGGAAGTCAACCTAATAGCCCATGTCTGTTTTTGTCTGTACATGGAGTGGACAGCTCCTGAGCATAACCATTTTTCTAGAACTATTTGTTGGCTGGAAAACAGACCAGCAAGAATTTTTGTTTGGTTGTTTAGTTTATTTTAAGGTTATTTATTTATATTGAAAGAGAGAAGAGAGATTCCTAAGCAGGGTTCGCACTGTCAGTGTGGAGCCCGATGTGGGGCTGGAACTCACCAACGGTGAGATCATGACCTGAGCAGAAGTCAAGAGTCGGACACTTAACCAAGTGAGCCACCTCGGCGCCCCTTGTTTAGTTTTTTGTTTTTGTTTTTTTTTAAGCTGAACATCCAGGGTGGGGCTTGAACTTACAACGCCAAGATCAAGATGAAGAGTCGCACGCTCTCCCGACTGAGCCGGGCAGGTGCCCCAGAGTTATCCTTGAAGAAAGAAGAGAAATCTGAGAACATTTCAAAAAATGAATTGGTACCTAGTATGCGTTTAAAAATTTTTCATTTAGTGAACCTTCCCTTCCCCCCCCCCTTATTATTGGACAAAGGGCCTTTTCCTAGCCAGTATCACCAAAGAATTTTTTTTTTTTTTTGGCAAAAAAATGATACGCTTCTGGCCCATTTCTCAGGCAAGTTTATTTTAAAGTTCCCAGGATTCTCTTCATTTGGTTTGAGATTTGGAGCTGGTGATAGCAAGCACAGCTGAGAAATGAGGTTTCGGCCTGGTTATTGTCTAACCAGGTGGGTTGGGGTCCTTGAACTTTAAGAAGCTTTTGTATTTCCAGCTGTACCAGCGGGATTAGTGGCTTAGTCCCATCTCATGGGAGCAAGTTTTATTGTTACCTCTTAGAAGGCTGAAACCATAACGCCATGGTTTTTTACACAGTGCCATCTGCTACAGGATCTCAACGTGCTTCACTTAGAGTCCCCCGCCCTGAGTCCCTCCCTCCAAATAAGTTCAGTGTCTGGAAGAGCGAATTCAGTTTGGATACAGCCACAGACGTGTGTGGTAATACGTAAAATGCAATCGGTTGGTCATCGATCAGTCGTGTGGTCACTGAGCATCTGGTGCAGGCCAGGCTGTGCGCTAGACCGTGGGCAGTGGCAAGAAAGAGGATCGAAATGCGGTTCCTTGCCACAAGGGACCTGGCGAGACATAGTACACAAAAAGCACATAAAAAGTACGACAGCCACAGGAAGTAAAAGAAGCAAGAATAAGTAGAAGACAGAACGTGGAATCCTGAGTCATTTCCGAAGGCAGGCTGCCGGCGTGAAGTCCTGGGGTCTCAGTTCTCTCTGGTAAGGTCCCTCTGTGAGCGGCAGCAGAGCCCAGGAGTGTGCAGGGCAGCACAGCGAGAGGGGCGCTTCGAGGGGGAACAAAGCTGCTTGTCTAAGCACCAGGGGGAGTGCTGTCTCTTCAGCGGGGTCCGGAAATTCATTCTGTAACAAAGAACTGTAATTCCGAGTCAATGACACCTTCTCAGTCCTCTCAGACTATGCCCAAAATTATAGAGGAGGCATGGCGAGCCAGTTCCGTTCAGCCCGAACTGGATAGCCGTGTACTTTGCTCAAATGCCTGGGACCTGGTGGAGATGGGCCGGCAGCCAGGAGATACAGCGAGTCGATACAGGACTGGGAGAGCTCTGATGCTGGAGCAGATAATGAGGAAGGGCCAGGGTTTGAAAGCATGACCTCTTAGTCTTCCTGTGTAATGAACGGAACATAATGGAGGCCTGAGATCCGAGCCCTTGGTGCACCTGTGTCTGTGCCCAGCCTGGCTGCGTCTTTGCATACCTTGAGTAAGCTCTGTGGGAACTTCACAGCCTTCGGGCCACCTTTACAGCTGACCGAAAAGAGTAGAAGGCAAGAGATCTTCTCTAAAGGGGAGAGGTGTGTGGCTTAAGGGTTAAGGACTTGAACTTCAGTGTTAAGACCTGGCTACCCCGTTTACTAGCTGTATGGCCTTGAGCAAGTCACTGACCCTTTCCGAGCCTCAGAAATAGGAAGAAGAGGGCACCTGGGTGGCTCAGCCGGTTTTGTGTCTGACTTGATTTCCATTCAGGTCATGATCCCAGGGTGGTGGGATCGAGCCCCATGTAGGGTTCTGTGCTGAGTGTGGAGCATGCTTTAGATTGTCTCTCTCTTTCCTTTGCCCCTCTCCCGGGGTTGAGTGCACGTACTTTCTCTCTCTCTCTCTGTCTCTAAAGTTGAAAAAAGTGGGAAGAAAAAAGGTAATAGTACCTACAGGGTTATTGTGAAGACTAAAATACAGAGACTAAGAAACCACTTAACGTGTGTGGCACATGTGAGTGCACAATAAATCAAATCTTTTATTATTAAAGGAGATGATCATGAAGACAAATATTTTAAATCGCTTTTTCCTTCCTTAAGTTCTGGACCGGGAGGAGACAGGGTGGGGATAATTCTCTTCTCTCTGAGTTCTCCATCTCGGTCTTTGAGAAGATAAGTAACTCATGCCATGGGTAGGAGGTGGGATGAGGATTTGGAGAACGGCCCTTGTTTCCATGCCCTCGAAACCCAAACTGACTTAAAACTGTGAAGGTCAGCTCTCCGAAGACGTGGGTAGAACACTGCTACCGAGGGACGAGAATATGTTATTTCTTGCCCCTTAGAGAATCGTAGAAATCTTAGCGCAGTGCTTCTTAAATGCTAGCATGCGTATGAGTCACCTGAGATTCTGCATTTCTTTTTTTTCCTTAAATGTTTAATCATTTTGGAGAGCGAGAGCGAGAGCGAGAGCGAGAGAGAGAGAGAGAGAGAGAGCGCGCGCATATGCGCAGGTGCACGCATACAAGAGAGCGGGGGAGGGGCAGAGACAGGAACAGCGGATCTGAAGCAGGTTCTGTGCTGACACCCCAGAGCCCAATGTGGGGCTTGAACTCGTGCACCGTGAGATCATGAGCTGAGCCACCCACGTGCTCCGAGATTCTGCATTTCTCACCAGCTCCCAAATGCTGCTGCTGGTCCTCAGACCACATTTTGTGTAGCAGAGTCCCTCAAGGCCTTGGGTTCTTGAGCCCTGTGTCGTGGCCAAAACCTCTCTACAGCCTTTCAGTGACAAGGCTCATCCAGGTCTGCTCGAACACTTCTGAGCACGACCAGCTCTTTCTGTGGCCAGATGGCAGACGTGACAAGAATGTGTCTCTTTTTCTGAGCTGATAGAGCCATCCCTTGATCCTAGTTCATTACTTTGACAGCAGTGGGGGTGGGGACATGACACCAATAATCCCCAGGAGGCTTTTAACCTGGTTTTGGTCTTAAGGAAGAAGTCTGTGGAGGGGAGTGGGGGTGGGGCACCAACCCCCTGAAAATGTTGATAGAATTTTGTTTGCGTGTACAAGCAAAATTCCTGGGGAGAGTTTCCATAGCTTTCAGTAGTTTTTCAAGGGTGGCTGTCGCTTCTCCCTAGACCATTGAGAATCACTGGATTCTTTTTCATACCATGTTGTATCCCTCACATGTCTGTTTGGAACATTAGCCCCTCCTTATTCTCTGTATCTCTTGTCTCTTTTAAAATTTGTTTTATAGAATTCTTTGTGTAGTGTGGTTTTAGACACATTGTTAGTCTGGCCAATTTTTCCTAGCTTGTCTTTGTCTCTCCAAGATGGCGTCCTCCCTCCCCCTGAACCACGCACAAGCTAACTCCAGGAATCATCTAACCAGCGAGTGTGTGGCATCTCTCTTTAATTCGACTTGAGACTTCTCTTAGTTCTTCCTAAAAGTGCATTGTCTTCTTTTGAAACCATAGTGTAATTGACAGTACTATCAATTTGGAATATTATGTTGCAGACTAAGAAAAAAGAGGAAAAATTAGCATTTAAAGGGAATTGTTGGTATAGGTAACAAGACCCAGGCATATGGGTGGTACCGCCTTCAGGTGAGCCTTGATCCAGAAGCTCAGACCACTGTGACCAAGCACCCAGCTTCCTGTTCTGTCTTTTCATAGTCAGGAGTCCCAAGTCTTTCTCACATGTACCACGTTGAGCCCCATCTCCCACCATCCTGAATCTTTCTATGGGTTTTTGGATCACGTATGAAGGACCTGATATTTATTACTTATGAACTGTCTTCTTAGACCATAGTCCTGATTGTTCCATCTCCCCCGCAGTCTCCGGGTCCAGCTTCGGGTCATCTTCAAATCTGAGCAGTGTGCCAGCATAGTAATGATGGTCAGTTAGACAGGGTCGAGGCCAGAGCCCCAGCATCCCCGCCCCCACAGATACTTCAGCCAGGGGTGATGTTACATACCTTTGAACATGGCTGAACACATCCCACAGTGCATTCTGAAGGACATGAGTCTGTAGGATGGCCCTCAAAAGTGGACCCTTATTATAATAACCCCTAATTGGCTCTGCTACATATCTGAAACGCTTGTGAGTATATTAGAAATTCCGATGAAACAGATTGTTAGAATACAATACATTTGTAGAATACATTTCCAACTATTTGACCATTAAACTCTCCTCCCCTGCCATGCTTTTTAACTCCTAATTATAATAGCCTATAAACAAATATTCTAGAGAGCACAGTCTGACAAACGCTCATGCGGGTGTTCCAATGATCAGTTACTCGTTTTGTCATCTGGCCCAGATTCTTCCATTGCTGACCACAAGGGTAAAATGAGAGACGTTGTAAATGCCTTGCCGAAAACCCGTTGACCTTGCCAGTCTATCCCTCCTTCAGAAGGGGGACTATTTTCAGCTGAACTCTGTGTGTCCGGGACGGCTTTGATCACAAATCTGCCAGGTGAAGCCCGAGTGCCTTGGATGGGTGTTTTTCAAGTGTTTTGGTAAAAGCAGAACCCACGTGTACTTGGAAGTGCTCAGGGAAACCCAAAGCCGGGGTGGGTGGGGTGGAGGGGGAAGGTAGCGGATCATCATCCACAGTAATAATGGTGATTGGAAATAGCAACAACAACAACTCACAGCTATTGAACCTTTACTTTGTGGCCAGGATATCACTCCGTGCTTCTGATATAATACTTCACTCTTGGCTCACAGCAAACGTATGTACGAGTTGGGCAATACTGTCGTCCTTATTTTATTTTTTTTAATTTTTAATTTTTTAATATTTTTAATGTTTGTTTATTTTTGAGAGAGAGAGTGAGAGAGCAAGGGAGGGACAGAGATAGGGGGACAGAGGATCTGATGCAGCCTCTGTATTGACAACAGAGACCTGATGTGGGACTCGAACTCACGAACTACAAGATCATGACCTGAACTGAAGTCAGACATTTAACTGACTGAGCCACCCAGGCGCCCCTGTCCTTGTTTTATAAATGAGGGGCCTGAAGCATCAGGAGCTCGGAAGAGTTACTCAAGTGGACACAGCAAAGGAGACATGGAGCTGGGCGTCACGCCCATGTGGTTTTTTTCACAGTCATGTAGTTCATGAAATGTTGACTTGGGTTATGGCACGGAATGTGAACCTGAAGACACAGTCTTTCCCCTTAAGGGACCGGCACTTTATTTGGGGGAGGTTTTTGCTGTTTAAGGCATAGAATACTTAGTAGGCAAATAGAAGGAAATGCATGAAAACAGAACGCCAGATGCTGCCCCTGGCCTGCCCAGACCTTGCCAGCCGAAACCCTGCAGCTTGCTCTCGGAAACCCACTTGCCCATGAATGTCTCCCTCCCATTCTTCCACGTTATCCTCTGTCACACATTCCCTTCCTCGTCTTCATCTTCGCCTGGTCCTCTTGACCTCCGTGTGTCCTCAGGGGAAACCACTGACCTCTTGGCCTCTTGAGTTTTCGGTCTGTGCGAATCCCCAGCTGACATTCACGGCACTTGGAGGTGACCTGGTTTGCCTGAAATGCTGGGTTTTCAGTTATATCTTCAATAGGCTGAGTTGGCAGCTTGTCAGCAGGCTTATGTCACCTAATGACTGTGTCCATTCCCTTCTTGTCTGGCTTCCTGTTGGTAAATATCCTCGGGATGCTCTTGGAACCCAGAAGGTGTAGGAGGCCAAACAGAAAAGAGGAAAAAGAAAGGGGGAGAAAAGCAGAGAAGACCCACCCCTCCCTGCAAAAAAAAAAAAAGATTACAACTACGAACTATACCAGGAAAAATAATTCCCTAAAACAGAGGGGGACTAACTTGCTGAGGGGTGTCTCCCTACGGAACAATTTTTGTTCCAAAAGAGAGTTGGTTTCTTTAACTTTTTCTTTTTTTTTTGACCCTCTCTGTTCTCGTTTATCTCCACCTCCTGCCCCCCCCCCCCCCCCCCCCCCCCCGCCCCCCAGGCTCTTCCTTCCTGTTTGGCACTTTTAAAACGGTATTACTTCTCTTCCACAATAGTGACCTGCTGGGAGTAATAGCAGAGACATTTCCTCTCCTGTGGCTCTAGTTGTCTTTTTAATAACAATCCCCACCCCACCCCCTTCCCCTCTGCTGCTCTTCATAAACATTTTCCTAAGGCCGGGTGGAAAAGCTTCAGGTGTGCCCATTAGGTCTTGCAAAGGTTAGCCGCATTGGAGGCTGGAGCCACCCCACCCCCCTCCCTCGGCCTACTCTTTCCTGGGGACAGCAGCATCCGGATTCCTGCCCAGTGACCTCCTTTTTGCACCGTGAACTGTAGCCTCGGGTTTGGATGGCACACGCTCCGAGGTTTGGCTCTTACATTTGAGGGTAACAGTGATTCTGTGAGCTCATTCTCTTGGGAGTTGCTCTAGGGATTCTAGGCCCTTCCAGCCCTGTGACAGTGGGTTAAATGTCTCAAGCAATAGTGGGGGTGCTTGCCTGTCCAGCCTGGTCTGAGGCCAGACAAGGTCATCTTTGGAGGCCCGGGCAGCTCCACGGCCCTCTCCAAGGACCGCCTCTGCAGAAGGCAAAGTTCGTGTTTGCACAAACCACCAGAACAGATGAATTGGTTAGAGTTCTCCGTATGTCACTTCTTCTAAAAACATGGATTCATAATTCTGAAATTTAGTCTCAAATGTTCTACCGAGACTCCGCTATTTTAGTGAATCTATTTCTCCCATAGTTCAAAAGCCTAAGGTCACAATCCTTCAGCCCTTCCTTCCTTTGGCTAATTAGTTTATTCCTTAATTCGTCCATTTGTTTCTTCATTTAAGAAAGCATTCATCGAACACTCGATTGCCAAGTGCTGGGTGAATAAAACAGAAAAGTTGCTGACCTCATGACGTTTATGGTGCCGTCAGGGAGACAGTCAGTTACGTGCCCAAGCACCGAGAGTCCTGCCGTGCCGTGAGTGGCGGGTTGCTGGGATGGCGAAGCAACGGGAGACCCGGAGAGGGTTGCCAGGCCCGGCCCACCAGAGGTGGTGACCTGTGAGCCCAGATGGGAGGGATAAGGAGCAGCAGAGTGGAAGGTCCTTGGCAGAAATGAGCTTGACACTTTCCAGAAACTGAGAGGAAGCCAGGGTGGCTGTAATGGGGAGGGAGGTGGAAAAAGGAACTTAGAAGGGTGAGCAAGGCTTGGGCGTTGAAGTCTTATGTTTTCAAAAAGGCATACAAAATGTGCACCTAACTCCATACTCTTTAGAGCACATACATAGAAGCCTGAAATACAGTAAAACTCAGTAAATATTAGCTATTTAAAAGACGTTTTAGGGGCGCCCGAGTGGCTCATTTGTTTGAGTGTCCGACTTTGGCTCAGGTCATGAGCTCGTGGTTCCTGAATTCGAGCCCCATGTCCGGCTGTGTGCTGACAGCTCAGAGCCTGAAGCCTGCTTCGGATTCCGTATCTCCTCTCTCTGCCCCTCCCCTGCTTGCGCTCTGTCCCTCTCTCTCTCTCAAAAATGAACATTAAAACATTAAAAAAAATTTTTTAAGACATTTTAGGGGCACCTTGGGTGGCTCAGTTGGTTAAGCGTCTGACTTCGGCTCAGGTCATGATCTCATAGTTCGTGAGTTCAATCCCCGTGTCAGGATCTGTACTGACAGCTCAGAGTATGGAGCCTGCTTTGGACTCTGTGTCCCCTCTCTCTGCCCCTCTCCCACTTGAGCTCTGTCTCTCTGTCTCTGTCTCTCTCTCTCTCTCTCTCTCAAAACTAACCTTTAGAAAAATTAAAAAAAAATTTTAAGTATTAAATTGATTTCCCACTAGTGTCTCCTTTGTCCTGTGACTCTGTGTATTCCTTCGCATAAGCACGTGCCCTCAGAGATGTGCAAGCCCCGTTTTGAGACCGACAGTCCTGCTCCGAGACTGGCGTGGCTGGGGACCGATGGAGGAGTGACTCCGGTTCTCTCCTCAGGTGATGCTTGGGTGGCCTCCTGTTGCTCTGAGGATCGGGCCCAGGGTCTCCCAGGGCCGTGTGTGGGCACCAACAACGTGGAAACCTTCTATTCCTTTCTTTCCTCAGATGGAGAGGACTCTCGGTTGAACTTCCCATTGTGGTTCTGTTTGGGGGTTTGAAGTTCATATTAATTCAGCAAATATTTATCAGTCATCTGCAGTGTTGAGGCCCTATGCTCGGTGCGGAGAACCTATACGGGATCAGTCCACTCATCGCCCCAGGGAGGGAACCATCTAGCTCGGGAGTCAGGCTTAGGTGCACACAACTCCACCTTGAAACAGTTCAACCAGAGGAAGGTTGCTTGGCCCACAGTGGGGCTTCAGAGAGAACATCCTAGAGGAGGCGATGGCCAAATGACTCAAGAAAGATAGTAAGAATTAACCAAGGATGGGCAAGGGTTCCCAGGAGGTAGGAAGAGGCAGCAAAGGCCTGGAGAGGGGGAAATGGTGTGAGTGAGGGGAACCGCAAGCAGTTTGATCAGACGGGAGGAATGTACCGTGGAGGAGGCAGGGGCTGAAGCTGCAGAATGAGACCGGGCTGGCGTGCCTTCCTGGGGAGTGTGGCATGGAGCCCGTGGGCCACGAAGCCCCTGAAGGATCTCTGGAAGGGGGTTCTGTGGCTGATGGGGGATGGGCGGGGTAGCAACACGCCACAGCGAGGTAGACTGTCAGGAGGCTGTTGTTCTTGTCTGAGTGAGAGGTAACGAGGGCCACAGGAGGGCTGTGTGGTGGTTGGTCTAGAGAGGAGGGAATGGATGAGAGAGACATTAGAAGGTGCTATGCAAAGGCCTTGGTGGAGAAAGTCTCCCTGGGGGACAGACCCCAGGAGGGGGGGGGCTTTCAGGGATAGTGGGACACTGAGGACAAAGGTATTATTCAGTGACCTTGGCATTGACTGTCCCCGTCCCCCAGTCCCCACCCCTGATGTATCCTGAATGCTGAGTGTTGTTCAGGGACCAGGACATCCCCATGTGGGCAAGCATTTCCTTAAACAGACACACACGGATTTGGGGGCTCAATTCTGGGTCGCCGATGTGTGGTTTAGTGTGTGTTCAAAAAAGACGAAGATGGACAAAAATTTAGTCTTTTCAACTCTGGTAGGACTTCCTGGGGGAAGAGTGTCACCATGTCAACCGCTGGGCTTGGAAAACCTGGCTCCCAGGAGGGAGGAGGGGATTGAGAAAAAGGTACGCGGCATCTTTCCGTACTCTACGTATGACCAGTGGGGCCCGGTTTTGTTGTTGGGAGTCTTTTCTGGGAAGGGACAGAACGAGCAAAAAGCACTTCTCAGTCAGGTCTGTGAAAATCAAGTAATTTGCATCCCGCCAATCCTCTGGCCCGCCCTCTGCCCGGTGAAGCCCATTCCGTGTGTCCCACCCTGGTGAGACTCAAAAGCTGATCCCAGAGCTGAAGCGACCGGACACAGTGAGCAGTGTGTCTTGTGTGGTTATGATTTAATAAAGCGTGCCTTGTTCCCCACTTGGCAGCGCGGCCAGGTCGCTCTCCTAGCAGGTGGTGGGTAACTGGACCCAAGCCCCGTGATGGTCGCTCAGGAACTCCCTGGTCCAGCCTTTGATATCAGAACAAGAGGAGAAAACAGTGACATAGGACACTTCCTGTCCCAGAGGGGATGTGATCCCGGACACCTGAAACAACAGGCAGAAGGAAGGCTTCACCGGGGTTGTTTTGGGGGAGCCGGCCTCAGCCTGCCCTCCCCAAGTCCTCTAAGACCTGGGCAGCAGTGACTGGATTGGGCCACCGCCCTTGTGGCAGGGATTCAGCTCAGTGGATTATCGTGTGTTCTGCACGGGTGGGGCACAGGCTAGACACCGACATCCCAATGCCTGCCCTTAGGAAGCATAGGATCCAGTGATGAAGTCGGGTAAGCACGCAGTCACTATAAATTACTGTGATGAGGGCTGATGTTTTTTTTCTAGAGGGCGGAGAGGGGTTGTGGAAGCCCCGATGAAATGCTCCTAAACTGTCCCGGGAACGTCAAGGAAGGCTTCCTGGAGGAAGAGGAATCTAGGCTGGGACTTGAAGGATAAATAGGAGTGGGACTACACATAGTTGTACAGGCTCCAAAGCTGTAGGTTGAAAATAAAACGGAAATTTAAGCTTAAGAATTTTATTTTTATGTTTATTTATGTTGAGAGAAAAAGAGCCTGTGAGTCAGGGAGGGGCAGAGAGAGAGGGAGAGAAAGAGCATCCTGAGCAGGCTTTGCACTGTCAGCACGGCGCGCGATGCGGGACCCTGTGCAACAAACCACGAGATCCTGACCTGAGCTGAAGTCAAACGCTTAACTGACTCGGCCACCCAGGGACCCCTGAAGCTTAAGAATTTTTAGTAAAAATAGAAAATTGAAACTTGAGTGCTAGTCTCCTTTCCTCTCCCTACAACTCTCTAGCTCACTATTAATAGAGTTCGCACAGCGTGGGGTGGGGGCGGCAGAAAGTGGGGATATCTGATTGTCTCAGGTCTAGATGTATGCAAATGAGAAGGCTTTTATCTTCTAAGGTAAAATGCCTGGAAGCACAAGTCCCAGATGAAAATCACCCAACATTGTTTTGATTTTTTTAAGTTGATGCATATCTAACTAGTAATTTATTTCAGGTCCTGAAAGTTAACTGGCTGAGACTGTCAGGAGTCCAAGTGAGTTATTTTTTGTAGTGAAAATTCAAAAAGTCTGGGACTTTGAAATACTGGTGATCACCTCAACTCTGCTAGAGGCTGTCTATGCATTCTTAGGTAAATCATAGCCCGTCAATGAAAACTAAGGAGTAGACCTCTATTTGCCTATTTAAGCTATTATTTTATTTGCCCCCACGCCCCTGTTTAGTTTGAAAAATCTAAAACCTATGGGGAAAATGGTAAGAACAGAACAATATTATCTGTAGGTACGTGTAGACACACACACACACGGATATTTTGCTGAACGGTTTGAAAGAAAACTGCCTATATCCTGGCATTTCTTTTCTTTTTTCTTTTCTTTGTTTTTTTTTTTTTTTTTTTTTAAGTTTTGTTTCTTTATTTTGAGAGAGAGAGGGAACATGAGCAGGGCAGGGGCAGAGAGAGAGAGGAGGAGAGAGAACCCCAAGCAGGCTCCGCACTGTCAGTGTGCAGCCCAGCGCGGGGCTTGAACTCCTGAACAAGGAGATCATGACCTGAACTGAAGTCAAGAGTCAGATACTTAGCTGACTGAGCCACCCAGGCGCTACAGATACCGTGACATTTCTGTCCTAAAGTCCTCCGCCCTAACAACAGTGGAATTCGCAAACTCAGGAAGTGTGACAGTCCAGATTAAAATGGTTCTAACCGTCTTGGTCAGGTCCTTTGTTAGTAGTTTTTAAGTCAGATCGAGTCCCATCGAGGGCAGGTAGTGCATTAGGCTGTCATGCGTCTTCTGTGTCCTTTAATCAAAAATGGTTCCCCAGCCTTTCTCCTTCCTGCATGAGCTGACACTTTTGAGGAGTCCAGGCCAGTCCCTTCGCGGGTGATACGGCTTATTCACTGACCCGCCAGCAGTGATTGCACACCCCCTGTGGGCCGGGCGCGGGGCTGGTGATCGGAAAACATCGCGAGCAGGGCGGGCGTGGCCATCTTCCTTTTGGGGCTCACAGTCTAGCGGGAGAGCCTGGTGATAAACAAGCAGACTACGCAGAAGTGAAGCCTGCCCTGGGGCGCTAAGAAGAGTTCGTGGTTGGACCGACTGCTCGAAAAAACGAAGACATAAAATAGGCCTGAGATAACCGAGGGAAGAGGGCTCCTTTTGATGGGTGACTGCAGAGGGCCTCTCTCTGAGGTGGTGCTATTTAAGCTGAGAGCCAACGGAGGAGGACGTGCCCACGAGGAGGCATGTGTGGAGTGTTGGCGATGGCATGCCTGGCAGAGGGAACAGCATATGCAAAGGCCTGGAAGTTGGGAAGTGTTTGGCTTGGCTGAGGCTGGGAGAAGGGCATTTTGCCTGGGGTGGAAGTAGGGGGTAGGCATGAGGTGAGGTCGCTGCTGTGGGCAGGGGCTGGTGGGGCTTCTTTTAGATGTGATGGGAAGTCCCTGGAGAGTTGATAATGGGAGAGTCCTGAAATGAGATGTTCTTTCTTATTTTATGTTTATTTTTATTTTATGTTATGTTTATGTTTATTTTATTTTATGTTTATTTATTTTTGAGAGAGACAGGGTGCAAGTGGGGGAGGAGCAGAGAGAGAGGGGGTGAGAGAGAGAGAATCCCAAGCAGACTCCGCACCACCACTATAGACCCCAACTTTGGGCTCGAACCCACCAACCGAGATCACGACCCAAGCCACAGTCACACATTTCACTGACTGAGCTGCCCAGGAGCCCTGAGGTGTTCTTTAAAAAGTTCACCCGCTGCTGTCTGAAGCCTCGCTGAGGGTGACTGCCAGGTTGGCATGAAATCGCTTCCACACGTTAATGAGGGTATTATACACTCAGGGTATTGTTTGTAAGAACTTACAGGTATCACAAGGGACGATTTACATTTTTAAATTTATTTTTGTAATTGAAATTACAGCCGGGTAATTTCGGGAGCATGGGCTTGGCCTTGCAGAGAGAGCGCTGGAGCCGTGTCTTGTTTCCTTATTTGTCGTCGGTTCGTCAGTGATGACGAACACTGTCAGGCTCTAGAAACAACGTAGTGGTACCCTCGCCCCCCAGGCAGCATGTAATTTGGTCCTGGGCTGGTGTCTCTGGGGAATCCCGCCGCCCTTTTCTCTGGAGCTCCTGCCTCCCACCTGCTCCTCCTCCCCCCGTGTCCCTTCCCAGAGCCCACCCGCGCTGGCTCAGTCGACCATCCTGGAACCACAGCAGCTTCAGAAGAAACCCAACAGCAGGCCCAGCAAGGCACCGCCCGTTCTTGGGCAGGCCCAGTGCAGCCAGGGGCCCTCTGTCAGTGGTGCCACATGCTCCCAGGGACCCGGCAACCAGCGCAAAGCTTCAGAACCAGAGACAGAGAGAGAAGGATCCCCCTTTGCAGATTACCACCTCAGGTTAAGCAGCACTGAAGTTAAAGGTCCCTTTTCCGTCAGCTCCACCCTCATGCTGGTTGTTGTGTATTAATTTCCAGACCTGCATTAATTTCTCTTCTCATGGGTCCTCCACAAAGTTTGTCCGCAGTTTTGATCTTCGACACTCCTTCTGCCTGTCTTTTCTCTGGGCCGAGAGCTGTGCTGGGAGCTGGGGGGAGGTCACTGAAGAAGGAGCATGACCCGGAATCTGGGGCTGGCTAGAACGGCCATGAGGCAGCGCTGCAGACGGGGCAGGGAGGGATCTAGCAGCTGCTGAGCCTGCTCCCGGGCTGTCAGAGGCAGACCCCCCACCCCACCCCATCCCGCCCCCTGCAAGCCACACTCAACTGTAGGAGTCGTGTCTCAGGTCCGGGAACATTCCATGCTCCCCACTTCTTTAGAGCCTTGGCACCTGCTGTTCCCACTGCAAGAATACTTCCTGCCCCACCCCCTCAACCGGCCAACTGCTCCCCTGGGAAGCCTGCCTTTTCTGACCACCCTATGTCTGATAAATTTATTACATGCATTCGTGGAACTGTCTGTTTCCTTCAGAGCACATAGTTTTGTTTTATTTATTTTATCTTATTTTCAAAGTACTCCCTGTACCCAACATGGGGCTCATCCCTGAGAACAAGAGTTGCTTGCTCCACCAACTGAGCCAGTCGGGCGCCCCCATAGTTGTTTTAAATAACGCATTAGTATTTATCTTCCCTGCTTGGTTGTAAACTCTGATAGTGGCAGGAACATGTCTTTGTCTTTGCTCATCACGTAACCCCAGGGTGACCCATGCTTAACCCTTTAGTGGTTGGGTTCCCCAGAGAACTGCTCGTTCCTGGTACTAGATGGAGGCTTAGGAGGGAGGGCGTGTGCAGGGTGGGTGGCTCCTGAAGGCTGCAGGACGGGGCTCTTCTCCTGCAGGCACGAGCTGGTCTGTCATTGATACCTCCTCTGCGGCTGTGAAAGGGTCTAGTAGATGGAAATGAGACAGGGCTGGGCAGGAGAGGGTGTTTGCAGATACCGGCCATTTCCTGACCTTCTGAACAGCCAGAACCCAGGACACCTGAAGTGGTAGCTCCCCACTTACCTTCAGGGCAGGCCACCGGGCACTTGGTTTCCCTGATGTCTCTACTCCATTGCCTTTTGCCTCTAGGCTCCCATTCCCCATAGTAGGATTTGCTAGAGGGGAGCAAGGGGCGTGCTCCATTTCTCTGCTCTGTGCCGAGTCTCAGCCAGGGAGAGGGAGCGCTGTGATCAGCTGTGTTTTCTCTCCTCGGCTCCTTTGTTAGGATACTGCTCTGAAAGGATGTCCCATTTCATGGAAGAGCCGGGCCAGCCTCAGCATGAGCCCTTATTTCAGCTGGATTGTGTTTATTCCCCAACGGTTCTGGGCAAATACGCTTCTGTGTCCCCACTTCCTTGGGATGTCCTGCCGAACAACGTTTTGAAATAAAACCTAGTGTCTGTGTGGTTGCAGGTGTATAGCCCAGGAATTGGGTAGAGATGTGGTCATCATGATATGGAAAAAGGGATCGTTCTAGAGGGCTCCCAAACTGGACTGCAAGCATGATGGCCCAACTAGCCTTCTCCTTGACCGTCTCATGAAAATAAAATACAGCAGCGCACAGTCTAGGTCAGAGACTGAAATGCCTACAGGGACTAGGGAGGTGGCGCTCTCCTGTAGCTGCAGAGTGTCCGCTCTTGTTAGCTCTAGTCCCCACCACTCCCTCTTGTCCCTAAGATTACAATCGACTGCTAGTTTTGAAGAAACAGACTTCTTAGGTGGTCGCATGTATTAGTTTCTATTTTGGTTGTTAGATGTTTGGGGTGGGGACTGTGGCAAACCAGAAAGCTTGTGGTTTCTCTTGTGGTTACTCAAGAGGACAGCTGGTTTTCAGGTGAGATTATGGACTCCATGTTACCAGATAATCTGGGTTTTCAAGAGGAACTCAATATCTGGATTTGTACGTAACATTTTCTAATTTTTTAAATATATTTTTTGAATACTGACTTATTTTTGAAAGAGAAAGAGAGAGAGAGCAAAAGCAGAGAGAGAGAGGGAGACACAGAATTGGAAGCAGGCTCCAGGCTCTGTCAGCACAGAGCCCGACGCAGGACTCGAACCCACAAACTTCGAGATCATGACCTGAGCCAAAGTCGGATGCTTAACTGACTGAGCCACCCAGGTGCCCTGTGGACTTTCTAATTTTTAAATGTTGACCACAAACCCATGATGTGAAATATTCCTTGTGGGTCTCACAAAACTTATCTGGGAGTGACATTTTGCCCAAGAGTTAGCAGTCCCTGGGCCATTGGAAGGTAAGGCATGGTAAAGGTGCCATTTCTTCAGATGGCGGAACACAAGCAAATGGGTGTAAATGAGAGAAAGACCTAACCCTCTAAAAGAGCTTCCGGGAAGCTGCACGGGGTGTTAGAGGGAGATGGGCGTCGGCCTGTGGGGTCCCATGCGAGAGAGGGGGAATGGTCCAGTCACTCCACCTCACTGCATCTCAGCTTTCCAGAGTGTGACATGGGAAGATGGCGTTTGTTTCTTAGAGCCCATCGAGGTGGCCTGCGTAGTGCTCAGTAGCTGTCACTGCAGCAGGCCTCCCCTTCAACACGATCAAACAGAACTGGTCACTGCACCCGGGTCTTCCTGCCGGTGTCCAACAGTCCTACGCTCTTACTCACACTTTGGCCTCAGCTTTCCAACTATTTCCGTATCACTAGTCCTGCTTCCTCCCGAATCACCTGACTGGTGTCTCCAGCCCACCTTCCTGCCGTGTATCTCTGCTGGGAGCAGTGTTGAGTTCCCCAGGACTGGCCACAGGAGCTCCCCACAGCCTGGCCCCATCACGTTCTTCATCATCTCCGTCGCCAGCCTGTCCAGGCTCCTCTCATGCTACGCCTGCTTCCCTCCTCTCACCCACTGGCCCCCGGCTGCTTTGCTCTCTTCCAGTTGTGAGAGTCTACAGTCATTCAGTGAACAGGAGACCCAGAAAGCCATGTTCTTTCCAGAATCCTGATACTTGGCACGTTGGTCTCCCTCCTCTTCACTCGGCCAACCCTTAAATGTTTCTGCCTCACATGACATTGCTCTAGTCTCCCCCCTTATTTGCCTAGTGCCCCCTGGACTTCTCAGCTTTTACCCCAGCAGTAATGAATTATTTGTTTCTAAATGTGTCCGTCTCTGGCTTGCTTATTGGAAGGCCGTACCCCCCTGGCTTTTCTGTGTCTCCTGTTCACTGAAGGAGTGTAGACTCCTCCTACTTAACTACTGCAGAGAAACGGAATGACTCGCCGTTCCACGCACGCACCTTAGAGTCTTTAAAAGCGTGGGCTCTGGCATTGTCTGCCTTGTTTCACTTCTCTCTCTACCCCGTGTGGGCTGTACATTGTTGTCATTTTATCTCTTTGTGTCTTAATCTCTTCAACTGTAGAATGGGGTGGATAATTGTACCTCCCCGGCAGCATCCCTACCCGACCTTGCGTTAGCTGCCTTCCCCTGAGCTTGGGTTTTCCCCTTTGGTAAGATGTGGGTGGTGATGGTAATACCCTCCTCCCTGTTCTTCCCCACTGCCAGAAGGATGAAGCGAGGGAAGGCGCAGGAAGGGCACTGCCCCCCGCCTTGTACAGAGCACTGCTCAGTAAATGATTACTGCTCTTACAATTGTCGTTAGTCTAGTGGTGGTTCTGGCACAAATTAGAGACACCTGTTTCTGGTAGTGCTTTTAGGGCCATCTGTGGGGAGAAGGAGACGTTCCTACACTCTTAAGGGGGTTGCCGGTGGCAAGGGAACATTACGCAGAAAAACCCCTGGTCGCCTACTTCTCTCTCCCGGCTCTAGCTCTTATTCTTGGGCTCGTGTTTGACCTCAAACACAAGGTATTCGCAGGATAGCCTGTTTGTCGTGACCGGTGCGGTCTTGGGCCATCTTTCGCTTCCTGGGGGCAGCTTCCTCGACCGTGCCACCTGAGATGCTCCTCCATCCTCCGTCCTTCTCCATCCCATCCCCCTGTTTATTTCCATCATAGGATGTTTCTTGGCTCATGACATTATGTGGGGTCTGTTTTCATCCTTCCTAGACTGGCAGTTCCATGAGGTCAGAGACTTCGTATGCTTCTCTTCTGGGAGAGAGGAAAACAAGACCCTGCAGAGGACCTTGAATATACTTGAGAAGCTGAGGATTTTAATCTGGTGCCAAGTCTGAGTTGGAGGTGGAAACTCTCAGAAACAGGAGGGCAGCTCCCTGTGTCAGTGGAGTTCGACTCGGTCATTAATGGATTCTCATAACTTCACACAGAAATTTCTATGCGTGCGCCCTGTCTGTCTCCAAGGAGGACACAGAGCCTTCTCACCCCATTCTAGCCGAGGATGTGTTTCTCCTAGGTCAGCTAGTGGCCTCCCAGAGCCCGCTGGCCCGGCTGTACCCGGCTCATCTTTGGATGACCTAGATTGCGGTGGGGACAGAACAGTAGTAGAAATAATAGCAACCGGCGTTCATCTGCAGAGTTTTTCCTTGTGTGCTGGGAGCTCGAAAAGTGCTCTTTATTGCCCCCCATGAATGGAGGAAGAAACTGAGGCTTGCAAGAGCACAAGTTATTCGTCTCAAAGCATACAAGTAGCAGGGCCAGCATTCCAACCATGTCATCCGTTGTTAAAAGCCCCCGTTTCGCTGCTGTGGCGCTGAGCTTTGGCTTTGAGGTATGTCGCGGGCAGGTAGAGACAGGGAGAAGGGGAAGGAAATGCCGTAGATTTATCTTGCTAATTTTACTAGGCTTAAGCTAATATTAAAATTATTCTGAGCACTCCACTGACAAAGGCGGAAGAGAGAACCCAGTTCGATATTAAATATTTGCAATGGAAAATTCACAAAGTCTTTCTGAATGGAAGATATTTCCGAGTAATTCCCCGGGGACTAATTCAGCCAGTTGTTCCTTCTGCAGCATGCTTCCTGTGGTTGCTTCACTGTTCTCAGAAATGAACATTCCTGACTTTGAAGTCCTGGGGTTATGCTGGGCTAGAGGCTGAACTCTGCCTTGGTTTCCCTGGCAATGAACGAATAAAGGGGACAGGGCTGTGTATTGCATTTAATTGCCCGAGATATGATTCTGTGATATGTGAAAATTACATTAAGACAGGCGCCTTGGGTCACAGAGGTAGGATATATCCCAGTCTTAATAACCATAGTACCTGACACTGAGTGAGCGTTTGCCGTGCTGCCTATAGGGCCCAGCACCTCACATGCCCTCGCTCTTTGAATCCTAACAACTGCCCTGTAGTCAAGGTCCTATTAACCCTCTTTTATAGACGCAGGATCAGGAGCACAGAGGTTAAGGTCTGGGCCCAGCTGGCGTGTGGCAGAGTCATGACGAGAAGCCAAGACTGCTTGGCTTAGAACTTCCACGCTGCCAGTCACGATGCTATGTGCCAGAATGATCCTCAGAACGTAGAAGCGGTCAATAGAGGAGCTAGACATCGTTCCAGAGCCCTGGCCATGGTGGGCCGGAACTGCCCGCACAGAGGGCGGAGCACGTCCACGTCCGCCCCGGCTGCCCTGTCGCCTGCCGCTTTCCGTGGTGGTCTTGGTTCGCTGTACATCCAAGCAGGCGAGGCGCGGGAGCGGCTGCTCGTGTTCAGTGTGGAGGCCTGCGCTGCGAGCCCTTCAGATGAGAAAGCCCTGGAGTGCGGGAAGTAGCGCTGTCCTCTCTCTCCTCACGGCCACGCAGCCTGGATTACCGGGAACTCTCGTTTCCGAAGACGTCATGTCTGGGAGGAAAACTCCAGGGGGACAGGGACTTTGTGAATGCTGTTGGGTGCTGTGTGCCCAGGACTCAGTAGCACCTGGCTCACTGTGAGGTGTGTTCCCCATTTGCTGAATTTTTACTGCTACCCGGACCCTTGCTTCTGCTCTCTCCTTTCTGTCTCCCCTTCAGCTAGACGTTCTCGTACGCTTCTGCACAAAATGCTGTTCCATCTGCATAACACGGTGTTCCCTGCTCTTCGCCTACTCAGCCCCCTCTCCTGTTCAGGTCTCAGCTTTAAATGTCACCCCTTTAGATGGGCCTTCCGGATCTCCATGTAGGCCCGCCCCCTAAAAGGCCATAGCTGTCCCTTTGCTCAACACTCTCTGACACCCCATACTCTTCCTTTAAGGTATGTGTCCCAGTCTATACTTAGACATAAATGAGTGGAACCCATCAGTGTCTGACCTCTCACTAAACTCTTAGCTCCACAAGGGCAGAGACCCTATCTGTTTTGTTTATTCTCCCGTAACTCGCTGGGTTTAGCGGGCGTCACAAACATTTGTGAATGAATGAGTGAGTTCTTCACCCTCCCCGCTGATAGCAGATTCGTCCAGAGTGATAGGTTCCAGTGTATTAACGTTAATAACTGGATGAAGGCTTTTCTCCCCACCCCGAGCCTCACAACCACTGCATTAGCACAAGTCAGACTCACTGCATCACGGAAGGGAGTGGTTAATTTTCCCTTTGGATTTGAGAACACTCACGTTCACGGAAAGCTCTTGTCTGCCTTTGCCGTAGTCACCCGTCCCCAGGCCAGAGGGTCGTGGCTATTTCCGGAGTATTTTAGGGTCCTCGAGAGTCACATAGAAAGAGTCTTAGTTCTCAGTCATCTGTTTTGTGGGCAAGGGGAAGAAAGGCAGGTCCGTGGACCCGCCTGCCACTCTCTCCCTCTGCCATTCCTTTCCCTGCCTCATGTATCTTGTTAGCAGTGAGATGAATGAATCATTCATTAGGGAAAGTGGGAGAAGTTGGGAAGAATCAGAACCAACGATACTGTTCCTCAAGGAGAAGCCGGGTTACTGCAGTCTGGGGGTGAGCAGAGAGCTGTTGTGTTTGAGGCCAGAGCTGGAGGGAAGCCTTCAAATGAAACATTCTGCAGGCTGTGAACTGTCGCTGGGCTCCAGTATCCTTGACCTTTCTCCCAGGTGGCCGCTTTGAAGGGTAAGGCACACAGGAGAGCCCAGAAATTCTCCTTGGGCCCTTCCGGTCTTGCTCTTTCCTTCATTCCCCTTTCTCGTTACTGACCAGCGCGCCTCAGGCTCGTCCCCACCCGGCCCTTCCTCAGCACTGTTGGCTTTCGGCTCGCCCGCCCGACATCCTGTGGACGCTGCAGTTCAGACAAACAGCAAGATCATCAAAGAGAAGAGCATGAATGAAAAACTGCTTTATGACATGCCTTCAAAGTGTCTTTTTAGAAGTTCAAAGGATGTGGAGAGGAGGCAGGGGAATCAAAGACGACGGGGGAGAGCAATGAACTCTCCAAGGGATCGTCGGGGTTTTCATTGTATATTTTCTGTGACGCTTGTGATGTAAAAATCAAAAGTAATTTCGGCCCTCAAGGGCTCCGCGCGCGTGCGTGCGTGCGTGCGTGTGTGTGTGTGTGTGTGTGTGTGTATATCTGATGCAAAGAAGGAGAAAACTCACCTTGCTGGTGGACAGCTTTGCCCTGGCTTTCTAAGTCATCCGTTAGCATCTGCATTTCCTGTTTGGACCTCGATCGAATATTTTGATCTGGGAAGACTGTGTCCAGAGATGGAGATTGAATGCTGCTTATGTGGTTCGATGGAGATGAATAATTTAGTCGGTGCAGAAATCCCCCATTACCTTTTCCATTTCAAGACGAGCCAGAGGCTAGTTGTGGCAGTGGATATGCAGAGCTCAGGAAAGGTCCGGCGTCGATCGTAAGCTCCCAGAACTTCCCTCGGACACTTAGAGCTGAGATTCCACTTGAGGCTGGAGCGGGACCTAATGGGTACACTGGCGGGGACACCACTGATACTTTGATACTTTGAAATGTCTTGTGCCCAATCTACCCAGAGTGTTTTGGCAACTAACATAGTACCTGTCCCATGGAGGATGCTCGAATGAAATGAACGAATGATAGAAAAAAATGAACGGCTTTGTTTTGTAGTCCTAGAGTAGCTTCTTTCATGGGAATGTTTCCTGTTGTCCTTGGGCCACTCAGTCCCAGAAGCCAAGGATGGTCTTGAGGATGAGATTTGAATTGCTTTTAGTCAAGTCTGTAAGGGATTCCAACTGCAAGGGACAGATACCCTGACTCAAACGGGAGGAATTTGGTTGACTGATAAAAATAGACCAAACGTGTCTATTTGTGAAGTTCATATGTGACAACCACCTTAATAGGGAACATGATGGTGTTTGGAGGTGGGGTCTTTGGGACGTGATTATGTCCTGAGGGTGAAGCCTTCCTGAATGGGATTAGTACGGTTACCAACGGGGCCCCAGGGAGCTCCTAGTCCCTTCCGCCCTGAGAGGAGGACACAGTGAGAAGATAGCTGGTAGACCAGGAAGCCGTTACCAGACACCGAATTTGCCGTCACCTTGATCTTGGACTTGCCAGGCTTCTGAACCGTGAGGAGTAAATGTTTGCCATCTGCCACTAAATCTCTTGTAGTTTTGTTACAGCGGCCCATGCAGACTAGGTCAGCTGATTCAAGGGCTCCGGCAACATCCTTAGGACTCTGTTTTACCCTCTCCATCTCTCAGCTCTGCTTTCTGTGTGTTAGCTGTCTGCTTTTGCCCAGCCTCTCCCCGAGGGTGCCAGGGCACAGGAAGTACTGTTTGACAGCTAAAATACAGTTTCTGGAGCCAGAAACAGACTTAATTCGAATCTCCAGTGCATTGCTCACTAGTTGTTCAAACTTAGACTTGTTTCTTAACATCTCTGTGCCTCGTTTTCCTTCTCTTTACACTGGAGACGAGGGTGATGGAGGTAGTCATAGCTAAAATGTCCTGAGCACTTGCTGTGTGCCTGGTGTTTTAAAGACTGCAATAGATAAATTGACTCGTCTTTACAACAATCTATGAGATGAGTCCTGTTAGTGACCCCATCATGCAGATGAGGCAACTGAGGTATAGAAGTTTAGATAACTTGCGAGATTTCAAATGCAATACGATTGACCTCCAAACTATGCCACCTCATATAATAAATAGAACTGGCAACTCCCGGGACTCATGTGGGAATTAAATGAGATAATAATTGTGTCTGTGTACACACACACACACACACACATATTTAATAAGTTCTTGGCACATAGGGTTATTTCACTTAAAAAAGAAAAAGAGCTGCCAGCAACTTTTGGCCTCTATGCTATGCTCTCAGTAACCTCAGCAGAGAATGATTGTCTCTTCTAAGAGTTCCACAAAACTCTCAGCTCTGGGTCTCGTTGAACCAGTCATTATGGCCAAGAGATTGCAATGTTCTGACAAGCCAGGCTGGTTCATATGTGCCTACTCTTGGTGTGCGGGTGGAGTCAGAACTACCTGAGTCACATCAACTGAAAAGTGAAGGAGGTTGTTTCTTCAGACCAGAAAAGTAGGATTACTCGCAGCAGACAGAGAAACTACACCCAGTGTCCACACGGGCGCTAGAGGCTGGCTTTCTGTGGGAGAAGAGTGTCGTGGCAGATCCACGAAATGAGAAGGTGGTCTGAGGCCCCAGCCTCTCAGTCCTGTTGAATCCTTTAGCATGGAGTAGTAAGGGAAGAGGGATGAATAGGTTTGGAAAGAATCACCGTTTTATTTACTTATTTAGAGAGCTCCAGTGGGGGAGGAACAGAGAGAGGGAGAGAGAGAATCCCAAACAGGCTCCGCACTGCCAGTACAGAGCCCAGTGTGGGGCTCGGTGTCACGAATCTCGAGATCATGACCTGAGCCAGACTCAAGAGTTGGGTGCTTAACTGGCTGAGCCACCCAGGCGCCCCAAGAATCACCACTTTTAAGGCTTAACTCACTGTATCATTCAGGGCAGCACTCAGCGAGGTTACGTCAGGAAGTCAAGTGCTAGTTCATCTGGATCTACAGGAAGGTAAATAGGACATAATTACCCAGATGGCATGTGGGCAGGCCCTGAGGCCACCTTGTGAGAAGTGCTGGGCAAGCAGTCGCAACCACTAATGATGCCCCTTAAGGCCCTGGTGCTGCTTAGAGATGGCGCCACCAGCCCCGAAGTCCCCATTCCCATGGTCCTGGGTGACTCAGGCCATGCTGTTGGAGCAGGGCCCCCGCCTGATTCACCCAGTCCCACTTCCTCCGCTTCCTGGTGGTCCCTACCCACACGACCACCACACCCACGTTAGCACTGACCAGTGGGACCAAAATTAGCATCTGAGGCAAAAATGGGAATCTCGGTCCAAGGTCTTGTGGGTGGTAGACGAATTACCAAGGGACCCGGTTTACCAGTTTACGTTTAGGTCTATACCGTGTTCCTCTTACTGGGCCCTCTCTTGCTGGGGTAGACCTGAAAAGACATTTCCTTGAGTGGCCAAGTCTCAGCAGCTAACTTCAGTCAACCGTCTCAGGATTAGCTTGGCAATGTGTGTAGTGGGTACCATCACCATAAAAGTAACTTGATAACAGCAACTCAGCTTCTTTCTCACAACTGCTCATCATACGTGCACATGGGTCTAGCCATCTTTGCATATTCTTGGCCCTACCGGTTCTTCCAAAGACTCCTACCGCATTCTTCTGTGCACTGATGACCTTGCTTCAGAATTCAGTAAAGAATGAGACCGTCAGCTGGACAACCCCCCCTTCTCCCTCTGTTCTTCACCGAGGCTCCAGAATCATCTCTTTCTGCAAACTGTGGGTATTTTATCCACAATTTTTTCCTCCCCTCTCCACCCCCCATGCCCTATTACTATCTTTTCTGATTTCTTTCTTTAAACCTATGTTGAAATGACTCATTCTACAAATAGGCAACCTTCCCTCACTCCCCACAATGCCTGTAGCTATACCCTTTCCACCAAATGTCTAGAAAGAGAAGTTTGCGTATTATCCCCACTTCACAGCTGTTACATTCTCTTTCCGTTTCTACCACATGACTGAAATGGCCTGTCTAGGCTTACAACAACTGGTGGATCCCTGTCAGTAAAAAAGAAATTGAGTGCATGTCTCGAGATATGAATATTCATTTGTAAATTATAGACCTATGTTAGTATGTAAATGTATATACTTTAAAAACTATAAATCAAAACAAATGATGATTTAAAAGATGATTTAAATGTAGAAGCTCAAATATTTTCCCTAGGACGATAGTCTCCTGCATGCTTTGGTCTCATTGCTGATTCCAGTATGTTTTATTTGATTTTATTGACAATTTTATTCAGATATAATACAATGAAATCAGTTTGAGAGAGAGAGAGAGAGGGAGACACAGAATCTGAGGCAGGCTCCAGGCTCTGAGCTGTCAGCACAGAGCCCGATGCGGGGCTCGAACCCATGAACTGTGAGATCATGACCTGAGCCGAAGTCAGACGCTTAACCAAATAAGCCACCCAGGCACCCCAAAATTTTATTTTTAAGTAATCTCTATGTTCAACGCTGGGCTTGAACCGAGAAGCCTAAAATCAAGAGTTCCATGCTCTACCGACTGAGCCAGCTAGGCACTCCTAAAATATATATATTTAATCTGCTGTCTTGCTACTTGTTTTTTGTTGGATTTTTTAGTCTTTATGCATTCTTTTGGATTAAGTGTATATCTTATGATTTCATTTTTCAGCAACTTTATGGAGGTATCATTTACATACCACAAAATTAAGCATTTCAGGTATACAATTCAGTGATTTTTAGTAAATTTAGAGTTGTGCATTCCTCACCACAATCTAGTTTTAGAATATTTCTGATACTCCAAAAGGATCCTGTGTGCCCATTTGTAGTCAATATAATTACTTTTTCTTAAATCTCCTTTAAATGGTTTAATCAGCTGTATCTCTTTTTATTTTCTGAGAAGTGCTTGTAGGGTCTACCGTACACACCTTCAGCTACCTCTCTTCCCTCCTCCTCTGTGTTATTGTTTCTCATTTGTTTCTCTCTGCGCCTTGAACCCCTCAAAGCATTCTTGCTATTTTTCCTTTGAAAAGTCACTTCTCTTTTAAGGAGATTTTTAAAAAGTTTTCATTTAAATTCCAGCTAGTTAATATACAGGGTAACATTAGTTTCAGGTGTACAATATAGCGATTCACCTCTTTCGTACATCGGGGTGCCTGGGTGGCTCAGTCAGTTAAGTGGCCAACTTTTGGTTTCCGCTCAGGTTGTGATCTCATGGTTTTGTGAACTCGAGCTCCACGTCGGGCTCTGTGCTGGCATTGCGGAGCCGCCCTGGGATTCTCTAGCTTCCCTCTCTCTCTGCCCCTCTCTATGTGTGCTGTCTCTCTCAAAATAAATAAATAAATACACTTAAAAAAAAAAAAACAGTTTCATATATCACCTCGTGCTCATCACAAGTGCAGTCCTTAATACCCATCCCCTATTTCACCCGTCCCCAACCCACCCATCAGTTTGTTCTCTCTAGTTAAGAGTCTGTTCCTTGGTTTGTCTCTCTCTCTCTCTCTCTTTTTCCCTTTGCTCATTTGTTTTGTTTTTGAAATTCTGCATATGAGAGATTTTTAAAGTTAGAAAAGGTGTATTTACCCACATACTTTTTATGCCTGGTGTTCTTCATTCCTTTGTGTAGGCCTCAGGTTTCCGTTTGCTATCATTAGCCTCCGGTCTGAAAGACTTCCTTTAACATTCCTCAGGGCGGTGGTCTGTTGATGATGGTTCTTTTCACTTCTGTGTTCAAAAAGGTCTTTATTTCACCTTTGCTTTTGCAAAATATTTTCGCAGGGTATACAGTTCTGGGTTAAGAGTTCTGTTTTAGCACTTGAGGTACCACTGTCTTCTCGATGGCATTATTTTTGACACGAAGTCCTCCATCAGTCAGTCTTTATTCCTCTTTGTCTCTTTCCTCCGGCTATTAAAATTTTTTTCTTTTATCATCAGTTATGAATGATGTGGTTGTGTTATGCCTTGGTATAATCTTCTCTGGGTTTCTTCTCTGAGAGGTTTGCCGAGTTTATTGCATCTGTAGGTTTCTAGATTGCATCAAATTTGGAAGTCTTTCAGCTGTTGTTTCTTCAAATACAAAATATCATCATTATACATTACTGCTAGGCTCCATGCCCAACATAGGACTTGAACTCATGAACCTGGGATCAGGAGTTGCGTGCTCCACTGACTGAGCCAGCCGGGCACCTCCTCTTCAAATGTATTTTTACGCCCTCACTCCTGTTTTCTTCTTCTTGGACTCCAGTTCAATTGCACATGTATTTGCCTGCTTCGTGTTGTTTGTCAGCTCACTGATGCTCTGTCCATTTTTTTTTTTTTCCTAGCGGTTTTTTTTTTTTCCTGTCTGTATTTCACCTGCATGGTTTCTATTGCTATGTCCTTAAATTCATTAATTTTCTTCGTGCCGTGTCTAATCTGCTCCTTAATTCCAGCCAGTTTATTTTACATCTCAGACATGGTATTTTTAGTCTCTAGAAGTTAGACTTACAACGTTTTCTGTCTTTCATGTTCCTCCTTAACATGCTCATGCTTTTCTTTAACTTTCTGGAACTTAGATCATCATAATACTGTTTTAATATTTTTGTATGCTTTTTTTTTAATGTTTACTTATTTATTTTGACAGAGAGAGAGAGAGAGAGGCAGAGGGAGAGAGAGAATCCCAAGCAGGCTCCGTGCTGTCAGCACAGATCCCAATGCAGGGCTCAGTCCCGTGAACCATAAGATCATGACCTGAGCTGAAATAAAAAACCAGACGTTCCACCAACTGAGTCCCGCAGGTGCCCGGGTGCTTTTCCTCTATCATCCGTGACGTTTCTGGGTCTATTCCTTGTGATGAATTTTTTTCCCTTCGTTATTATGGAGTATATTTTCACTTCTTTGCATGACTAGTCATTTTTTATTGGATTCCAGATACTGTGTATTTCATAGTACTGAGTGTTGGGGTTCTTTGCGTTCCCGTAAATCTTGTTGAGCCTTGTCGCTCTGGGATGCAGTTAAGGTTCTTGGAATTAGTTGGATTCTTTTGAGGCTGGTTTATCAGCTTTGTTCGGGTGAGTCCAAAAGACTGGCTTTAGTGTAAGCCAGGGGCTGGCAGACTGTGGCCCGCGGGCCGGCCGCCTGTTTGGGGAAATAAAATTTTACTGGAACTCAGCCACACACGTTTGTTTATATATCGTCGGTGGCTGCTTTTGTGTTCTAGCTGCAGCCCTGGGTGGCTTGTGGCAGAGGCTGTAAGCCCTACAAACCTAAACTGTCTGGTGTCGGATCCTTTGAGAAACAGTTGGCCAATATCTATTGGAAGCTAATTTGGGCTCAGTATTGAAGTAGTCCCCGCCCTCCTGAGGACCTGCCTGACGCTCCATGTTTAGGAGTTCTTTCCATTTTCCCCGGTTGGACGATGGGCTACTCGTGGCCCTGTATGAGCTCCTGGGGTTGTTCCTCCTCCCTTGTTGTCCCTTCCTGGGTTGGGATCTGGAAACCGTGAGCAGTAACCTGTGACACTTAGGGTTTACCTCGCTTGCTTACCTTCCTTAGGGGATCATCATCTTGTGCTGCCTGTTGTCCAATGTCTTCCTGTTGTCCAATGTCTTCCAGTGTCTTTTTTTTTTTTTAATGTTTGTTCATTTTTGAGAGAGAGAGACAGAACACGAGCAGAGGAGGGCAGAGACAGAGACACAGAATCCAAAGCAGGCTCCAGGCTCTGAGCTGTCAGCACAGAGCCTAACGCAAGGCTCGAACCCACAAACCGCGAGATCATGACATGAGCCGAAGTCGGACGTCCAACTGACAGAGCCAGCCAGGCGCCCCTGTTGTCCAATGTCTTAAATGTCTCATAAATTTCGTGTGTTTTTCTGGGTTGCCTAGAGTAGGATATTAAGTTGGTCTCTCTTGTTCCGTCATGGCCAGAAGCTGTCATCCAGTAACTTTTTCTTTTTAACTTTTCTCCCCCGATTACAGAAGTGATGTGTTTCCCTGCAGTACTGCATCTGACTTGCCCATTCTGACTGTTTATAATTACTCTACTTCCACAATAATTCCTCCTCCTCCTCCTCCTCCTCCTCCTCCTCCTCCTCCTCCTCCTTCCTCTTCTTCTCCCTCCCCTTCCTCCTCCTCCTTTTTTTTTTTGGTGTTTTCTTTTAAAATTTATTTTGAGAGAGAGAGAGAGAGTATACGTGCACGAGCAGGGGAGGGACAGAGAGGAGAGGGAGAGAGAATCCCAAGCAGACCCCACACTGTCAGCACAGAGCCCCACGCAGGCCTTGAAACCCACAAACCACGAGATCATGACCTGAGCCGAAGCTGAGAGCCGGACTCTCAACCAACTGATCCGCCCAGGTGCCCCCACAGTAATATGTTCTTTACCTGTGGTCTGTTTCTTCTGCTCTTCTTTGCTGATTCTGCCTCTCTTTCCTGCCTTAAGGATGAGGTTAGCCGGTAGTGCTCATTTTTTCCATCTGCCCGTAAGTTTAGCCACTGTCTGAATGGGGAGGCAGTAAATGCTTAGGGAGCTGAAGTGCAGCTTGGACTTGTTCAGGCCTGGAAGGAAAACTCAGTTCGACCATTCGTTTCGATGTGTGGAAACTCAAGTTTTCTGGGAGTTAATAAGAATCCTTTCTCTTTTTTTTTAATGTTTTATATCTTTTTGAGAGAGAGAGCATGAGCAGCGAAGGGGCAGAGAGAAAGGGCAGAGGACCCGATGTGGGTTCTGTGCTGACAGCAGCAAGCCCGACACAGGGCTTGAACTGGCGAACCCAACTGTGAGATCATGATCTGAGCCGAAGTCAGATGCTCAACTGACTGAGCCACCCAGGCGCCCCACTAAGAAAAATTTCTAACATGTTTTGGGGGTCCTCTTTTTTTTTTTTATTTTATTTAACATTTATTTATTTTTGAGAGACATAGAGACAGAACATGACCAGGGGAAGGGCAGAGAGAGAGGGAGACACAGAATCCGAAGCAGGCTCCAGGCTCTGATGAGCCGTCAGCACAGAGCCCGATGCAGGGCTCGAACTCACAGACCGTGAGATCATGACCTGAGCCGAAGTTGGCCGCCTAACCAACTGAGCCACCCAGGCGCCTTGAGGGTCCTCTTAATGTATAGCTGGTGATGTGCTAAGTGCTTCACACACGTCATCTCTAACCCTCCACGACAGTGCTATGCGGGAGATACCTTTGTTACGCCCATTTTACAAATGTGGAAACTGAGGTTACAAGAAGGCAAGCCACCTTTCCCTATTAGAGAGGCTAGATGTGGGGCCCAGGTCAGGCTGACCAGACTAGACTGACCAGCTGCCCTGTTTTCCCTGGGACTTTCCTGGCGTTAGCACCAAAAGTCCTGCTTCCTAGGAAACCTCTTGGTCTGGGCAAACCGGCATCGTTGGCCTCTTTTCTGTACTCACTTAATACATTTTGCATAGTTTAAACTCTAAAAGCATGTTAATCATTTTATATGGTGCTTGACACGTAGTAAGTCTTTAAAGGTAGGAGTTGTCGTTACTGGTCCTATTTCTTTCTTTCTTTCTTTTTTTTGTTTCTTTGTCTTCATCTGTTTATTAGCAATACATGTTGTTTTTTTATTTTTTTCATTTTTTTTATTTTTTAAATTTATGGTGAAGTCAGTTTCCATACAACACCCAGTGCTCATCCCAACAAGTGCCCTCTGTGCCCGTCACCCACTCTCCCCCCTCCCACACCCCCTCCCCTCTCAGTTTTTAAGTCTTTGAGAGTCTCTTATGTTTTGTCTCCCTCCCTCTGTGGCTTTTTTCTTTTCCCTTTTCCCCTCCCTCATGGTTTTCTGGTAGTCTCTCAAAATCCACCTGAGTACTGGTCCTATTTCTAACCCTTCTGAATATATCGTAGCTGCCATTTGTTATTCTGTTGTCTTCCCAACATCTGAACATCATCCTTCTGTGGAGGACCTCTCCCGCCTCATGAGGCAGGGCCCATTTCATCCTCCAGAGGTGGCCAGCAGCAGAGGCTTACCCCCAATCCCATCCCCAGCCGGAGAGCTCGAGCACAGGCCTGTGGCCCAAGTCAGATCAGAAGCAGGGCCCGTGCACAATCCCCCCTCGTGGTGGTCGTGGTGGACACATCCAGGCTTCCTGGGGCAGCAGCTGTGTTCTAGAAGCAGAAGGCTGGGGCAGACCTGTGAACTGCCGTGTCTATTTCCAGTGGTGTCGACAACGGCTTCCTCGCTGGACTAGCTCGAGAATGATTTTGGTGCTTGCTCCTGGCCGCAGAGCTGTTGACCGTGGTCCTCTGGCTGGTAGAGAAATTCTGTGAATTGTCAGACGCCCTTGAGTGAGTTCCTTATCTGCTTGAGTTTGCCAGACTGGCTTTCTTCTCTTTGCAACTGAGAACGCTCCTTGATACATACACCTTCTGGATGTTGTGGGCGCTTCAGGCTTAACGGGTCCCCAGAAGGACTCCTTACCTTCCTTCAGATACCTACGTCATCTTACTCTGAATCTCAAACACTGTTCCTCATTCCTTACCGGAGTTGTGTGATTTCAGACCAGAGAGTCAGCTTTCATTTCCTCTTTCTATACCCGCAGACCTCTGGCATTTACCACGCAAGGGCACCTCTGGTGTAGCCCACAGACTTCCCTGCCCCTCTCTTCGCCGGGTTCTGTCGTGTTTTGCCCTGATCACACACTGCCTTGGATCCCAGGATTTTTTCTGCCATTCTCTGGGCAGAAAGTAGAGCTCGGCCAGCGTGGTTTCTGAGGCCTGAAGATGAGGACAAAGCAGAAGAGAAAGGGACTTAGATGAAGGCAGATTCGAACCCACAAAATTCATGCGTCGGTTGGGAGAGAAAAGAAACTTTCTTTAAAGGTTTGAAGGGAGAAAGATTACAAGATCCCGTCACCCTCATTATTCACAGATTCTTTAGTTATACTTTTGCCTCCTTGCTAAAATTGATTTGCAACCTGCACATCGGTCCTGGTGATGCTTCTGTGGTCCTTTGTGGACGTGCTTAGAGTGGCACAAGTTTGAGTTCCATGACGTGCACTTTCCTGGCCGAGGTGGATGAGAGGGACTCTGCGTCTTCTAGTTTGAGCCCTTGTACTGTGAGCGTGTTTTTCACAGTCTGTTTTGTGTCACATTTTTTGTGCTTTTTACTGGTGATTTCCCTATCTGAAATAGCCCCAGGCATAGTGCTTTAGTGCTGTCTAGGTTCCTAAGTGCAAGAAGGCCCTGATGAGGGAGAAAATACATATATCAGACACACTTCCTTCCGCCATCAGTTACAGTGCCCCTGACCATGGGCTCCGTGTTCAACAATACATATAAAGTAGGGTCTGTGAACAGAAATACGCATAAAACAAGTTTAGTTAGGCCTCCATCGGTTGATGAGAATGGTGTGGCCAGAGGCTCACAAGAACTTAACCCTGTGTTTCCCCCTAGGAGCTATGATTCAGTGTTTGCAAACTCAGTGTTTGTGGCAACTTTATGGAACAAAAGTCTGATGAGTAGTGACTCACATTAAGCGCCTTGATCCTTCACAGTGCTTGATACGGCGAAGGGAGAGTGGCTTCACGGGAGCCCCAAGTTAGCCCTTCTGGGAAATGATTGTATCACTCAAGATTCAGCCCGAGAGGCAAAACCAGCAGGAGGTTCTGTTCTCCCCCCCCACCCCCCGCCATCTGTATTTCACGTTAGATGGTTTCTATTGCTATGTCTTTAAATTCATTAATTTAAATTTTTTTTGTAATTTAAAAAATTTTTTCCTATAATGTCGAATCTGCTCCTTAATTCCATCCAGTTTATTTTATGTCTTAGACATGGTATTTTTGGTCTCTAGACCAAATAGAAGAGAACTTTTTATGTCTTTCATATTTCTCCTTAACATGCTCATGCTTTCCTTTAACTTTCTGGAACTTCATAGTTATGATACTGTTTTAATGTTTTTGTATCCTTTTTCTTTCTTCCTTTCCTTCTTTCTTTCTTTCCTTTTTTGTTTACTTATTTGCTTTTTCTTATTTGTTTGTTTACTTATTTATTTTGAGGGAGAGAGAGATGCAGAAGGAGCGAGAGAATCCCAAGCAGGCTCCTGCCGTCAGCGCAGTGAGCGAACCCAAAGTCTGTAGAGCGACCTATCGGGAAGGGAAGGTCACAGGGCGGCTGGAACCCACACACACGGCAGGAGCTGTTACTCACAGTCAGCAAGAGAAATCCAGTGAAGGGAAAGCATTTGTAGATCCAGAAGCTATAGCATCTCTTTGGTCAGGAAAAGCCCGACTTCTTTTACGGGCTCACCTGGTTAGGTTAGACCCGCTGAAGATTATCTTCCTGGTTTGTTGTCATCTGATGAGAGCCTTCACGATCACATCTGTAAAACCCTTGCAGAGAAGCACTTGCTTTAGTGCTTGATTTTCTAACTGGTGGAAGGCGTCTGTGTGCTATCACATAGCCCTGCCCTCTCCTTTCCTTGTCTTTTAGTCTAGTGAGGTTGACCCATCTAAAGACCATCACAATGATGCATCGAATGTAGGGTTTCTTTCTTTATTAAATTTTTTTTTAATATTTATTTTTGAGAGAGAGAGAGAGAGAGAATGAGCATGAGCACTAGCAGGGGAGAGGCAGAGAGAGAGGGAGACACAGAATCCGAAGCAGGCTGCAGGCTCTGAGCTGTCAGCACAGAGCCCAATGTGGGGCTTGAACCCACAGCCAGGAGATCATGAGCCGAGATGAAGTTAGATGTTTCACTGACTGAGCCACTCAGGTGCCCCTCATATGTAGGTGTTGTTTTTTTTTTTTTTTTAGGTTTATTTGTTTATTTTGAGAGAGACAGAAAGCTAGTGAATGGGGGAGGGGCAGAGAGAGAGGGAGAAAGAAACCTTACGCAGGCTCTGCACTCACAGTGGGCTCGATCTCATGAACCGTGAGATCATGACCTGAGCTGAGATCAGCAGTAGGATGCTCAGCCACCTGAGTCCGGCACCCCTCAGATGTAGTTTTTAATGCAACTTATTTCTAGGAGTTAGATGGTTTTAACTGGCTATCTTCCAGTCAGTCCACATTTCATTTAACTCCTTCCTCTAAGCGTACATAGAGATGGTACTTTGACCACCCTTATTTCACAGGTGGGGACACTGGAGCACAGAGAAGTTAACGGACTCATTTAAATGATGGGGCCAGAGCCTGTGCACCTTTTTTTTTTTTTAAGTTTATTTAGTTTGAGAGAGAGAGAGAGATCATGAGTGGGGGAGGTACAGAGAGAGAGGGAGAGAGAGAATCTCAAACGCTGTTAGTGCTGAGCTGGACATGGGGCTTGACCTCACGAACATTGAGTTCATGATCTGAGCTGAAATCAAGAATCAGACGTTCAACCTCCTGAGCCACCTAGGTATCCCTAGAGTCTGTGCTCTTTCTCTTCCTCTTATGCTAAGGCTCACTATGGCATTTCAACAAGTCATTTCTACTCCAGATTCCTGCATGTTTAGGGAAGGCAGGGACTCTGCAAGGACCACAAGGATTTGGTGGGCATTGGTTGTCTGGTGGCAGAGGGGGCCTACTGTCTTGTTGGGGCCATTAGTGTCCCTTGCAAGTGCTGGAACCTTAGACCTTAGTTCCAGAGTTCTGGTCCTTCTGGCCCTTCTCCTGGGGCATGTGTCACCCAGAATCCTTTGAACCATCTCAACTCTCTGAGTCCTACAGATTTCCCGTTTGCCCCATACTCAGGCCTTATTACACAGCAACTCTCTCGAATTTATTTCCTGTGGCTTCAGCTAAATCTCCTGGCCTGGGTTAGACCTTTCCACAGAACTTTCCTATTAGACTCTGGGTCCCCCTCCCCCCATTTTGCTCGTGCATCCACGCAACCAGTGAGTCAATGAGCATTTACTTCGTGCCAGGCACCTTGCACAGTACTGGGGAGACAGCCTGTAAGAGGACAGACAAGCTCTGGGCGACCTCAAAATGACGACCTTCCCAGCTCCCAGAAATAAAGGCTCAGGAGGAGGATCGCCTGCCGGGTGGGAAGGCTGGATCCAGCGGGCCTTGCGTCCTGCCTTTCTTCCTCATTCAGCAGATATTTGCAAGTATGTGAGTTTCTGTTTGACAGGTGAACACATTAAAACAGCTTTACATCATTAAAAGCCCCTGTTCGTCATCTCCATCCCTTTTGTCCCTAGCCCACTTCTGTTCTCTACCCCCAAGGTGACCCTTACGCATTTAGTGCATATCTTCGCAGACCTTTCTTCCATGCATTTATCAAAGCACGTGAGTATACTGTGTTCCAAAGCATTTGTAATTGTAATATGATGGTTATTCGGGAAGTGCTTCTTGGCGCAGAAGTGGAGGAATGAATCCATTTTCACATGTGTTTCACCTCGGTTTCCTCGCTGCCCTCCCTGATTTCTGAACCCCTTGCCGTCAGAGGGGCGAGGCTGATGAGGAGAGCAAAGGCTCTGGCCTCTTGGTTTTCCCTTGAACCACATTAACTGGACATGGACAGAAGAGCCAGCTGTCAGTGTGAGCCAGTTCAACCTGCCACAACACAACACAACACAACACACAACACAAGACAACACTACAGGGTGGGGGGCTCACACAACAGAAACTTGTTTTTCACAGTTCTAAAGACTGGGCAGTTTAAGACCCAGGTGCCTGCATGGTTGGTTTCTGGCGGGAGCTCTCTCCCTGGCTTACAGATGCCGCCTGCTGGTCATGTCCTCACACCGTGGGGAGAGAAGAGATTGGGAGGTCTCTTTCTCTTCTTACAAGGCCATAGTCCTCTTGGATTAGGGCCCCACCCTTACGGTCTCACCTCACCTTTCTTACCTCCTAAAGACCCCGTCTCCAGATAAAGTCACACCGGGATAGAGTTTCAACGTATGGATCTTGGGGGACCAATATTCTGTCCTTGACACTGTCCCTGATGTCTTTACATGACTCGGGGCCCCGCACAGAGCTGGGCTGCTCCAGGGCTCCTGGTTCAGGGTTCTGCCCCCAGCAGGCATGCTCGAAGATGTTTATTGACTCATGCATTTCTTAGAGTAGAACTTCTTCCCGGGGACCTAGGGGAAGCTGAGGGCCTCCCAATGGCCTCCGTCCCTAGCATTCCATTTGAAGGAGTGGAAATTTCAACCACCACTCTGTGAATGGTTCCAGATGTGCATGCTGGGGGAGAGCGAGGTAGCGGGAAAGACAAGCTTAAAATTAAAAGTTAAATTAAGTTTGGGGTGAATGACAGCTACCGTCACCTAAGGGTTCAAGAAGGGGAACAGTACCATCGGGAGAAGCCTCTGCCTGTTAAAAACGGAAGGGCTAGCCCCGTGCCACGATGAAACAGTGGCATGCGAAAGCCAACTAATTAACCTCATCCCTCAGCTGAGATCTTGGTCAGTTTTAAAGGCTCAGAGGACAGAGACAGATGCAAGAGAAGAAAATAGAGAGTCCGCACCGAGTGACGGAGAAGAGAGAACAGTTCCCTGGGAGATTGAGGGCTAATTAGTCTTTGGAACGCGATTTCAAAGGAGAAACTGTCAAGTGCCCACAGAGAATCTGTCGTGGGGATTGTGAGTCACTGAGGACGGCTCTGAGACCCATTTCTGTAGTGGTTCGGATGCCGGGATGAAAGACTAGGAGGCAGGGTTTTAGGAGGATGGAGTGGATGACGTTTGTGGAAGAAATATTGGGGGGAAATGAACTTCTGGCTTGATGTGGCAAGAATGCTTACAAGGCAAGCCAAACGAAGACTGTGTGTTGTTCGGAAATGAAATGTCTGCTTGATGTGGGAGAACCATGTGGCGAGTCCAACGGCCAAGTAAGATCTGCAGAAATCAAAGGGTTGCTTGAGGACCAGGACTGTGAAGCCGGTAACCTGCTGTCGGGGTGGGTCGATTTGCATCAGCCTTGAATGTGGACTTGGGACAGTTGTTCAGCGTGAGGTGGTCGTATCTGGTAGCTGCCCTGGGGAAAATTATCGTGTATCATCGGGCGGTACAGGAAGAAGCTACCAGAAGGGTTAAGAGCCTCGATCTTGTGATCAGGCAAGCCCTAGCACTTCCTCTAGGCATGTTACAATCTCTTTAAGCCTCAGTTTCCTCACCTGGAAGGGTGGGCCAAAAAAAATAGTACCTACGTAATAGGGCTGTTGAAAGGACTAAATGAGGAAATGCCTGGAAAAGGCTTCATTCATGGTAAATGCTTAACAGATATTAGGTGTAATTATACCAGTTAGGCAATACAGTTTGTGTCCTTACGATAAGCACGTTTTCGCTTCACTTTCTCAAGTCAGAAAGAATAGACACGTGAAGAAGGAAATAAACAGAACACAGGTGCAGTCAAATGGATTTTGGCCCAAGTCATGCCAAAGGGAGCAGAGAGAGTGCTTCAGCTGGGGTAGAAGTGTTTATCGAGTTAGGAGTGGGAATTGAGTAACATGGGTCTGAGCGGATTGAAAGGGAGGAGAAGAAAGAAAGGCAGTGAATTTTACATTCTTGTTACCCCGACTTTCACGAGCCTGGATAAAACGCCCGCTGTGAACACTGCGCCCCACCATGTGGGGGATCACGTGGAAATGGCGGCCTGGCCCTTGCTCATGTGGTCTTCACGGGGCAAGTAGCGATCAGCAAAATGAATGAGGCAGTGATGCAAGCATTAAACGCCACATGCGGGCAGGAGCGCTACCTGAGTAGAGCCCTGATTCTGTCTCGGTGAAGGCCCACCACATGGGGGACTCTAAATATGTCTGACAGAATTCGAGTGTCCCCTTCCTGTATCGCACTGTTCTAGGCGTTCTCTGAAATATGCAGGCTGATCTCCCATGTTAGCCCCGCATTTGGAAGAAGTGGAGAGAACATAGACATTCCAGGAGAGAGGGGATGAGCCCAAATTGGGGGTAGGAGAGTGGGATAGAGAAAAAGAAGAGTTCCAGTCCACGATGGCAACACAGGAAGACCCTGTGTGTCCAGGGACACCCCAAATCTGCACTTGTTTGTAGAGCGTTTCCTCCGGAAGGAGAAGTGAGAGCTGACAGAGCAGCTTCTGCAGAACCAAAGGTCGACCACACAGAGAAGAACAGGACTAAGGGCAGAGACACGGTAACAAAGGGGACCCTACACCCCAGGCTATGAAGGATGGTACTGAGAGACCATGAGCGGATTTGCTGGCCCTGGGGCAACTAGAATATAAAGGAACCGATTCTAGAATTCTGCCAAATCCTGTATGTGTCAGAGGGCAAGTACAACGGTTTGTGTTCCCCATACAGCTTGACAGCATGGACAGGAGCAGAGAACAGATCGGTATTTGCCAAAGGCGAGAGGGAAGGGGGATGGAGGATGGGCAAAATGGGTGACAGGGAGTGGAAGGAGGCACAGGCTTCCAGTTATGCAATGAATAAGTCACGGGGATGAAAGGTACAGCCTAGGGAATAAGTTATGAGTACTGTAACAGAGAGGCGTTGTACGGTGACAGATGGTAGCTACACTTGTAGTGAGCCTAGCTTAATATATAGAGGTGTCACATCACTATGTTGTACACCTAAAACTAACGTAACACTGTGTGTCAACTGTACTTCAACCAAAAAGAAAAATAAATAAAAGAGACAGATCCAGATAGAAGAGATACTGCCCTGATAGCATGTGAGTCAATGAGTATGTGGAAGAAGGGGGAAGAACCCAAGGGCTTTGAATTCTAGTGACCATGAAGTCCTATGAGCAGAAGTGGGGTGCGCTGGAGGAACTTGGACCAGTGGTCATCACATCTTAGCGTTTAAGACTCACCTGTAGGGCTTAATACTGTAGATTCCTAGTATACACCCAGACCTACTGAGTGTGAATTTCTGGGGCGGGCCAGAAATCTTCCTTTTTTAGCCGAAATGCTGGATGAGAGAAAATAAACATCTTAGTCTGGCCCTCCAGAAAGCTGGGGCTGAGGGAGGGGCTGTGGTAGTAGCACTTTACCAGGGAGGTGAAATCCCAGGATGGTGAGGGGGAAGTAGGAAAGCCGTTATCGGGTACATTGATTTTTTTGTGTGTGCTGGCTACCATTTTAGAATAAGTCGTGACAGTCAAGCAGGTCCCTTCGTGTGCAGGGTTGCCCCAGACAGTTTGCATGGAGGAATCACACCTCAGCATAGTTGGAGGGCGAAGGAAATGGGGGAATCTGGCTTTCTCCCCGTGCTGCCCTGACACCTCTTTTCCACTGGTAAAATTCACTCCGGCGGGAGCTCAGTTTCCCCTGCCTTTCAGGATTGTGTCTGTTGGCCCTTTGGTGACTTCTCTGGAAGCTGGCCCCCATACTTCTGGTACTAGAGTGGCAACCAGGGTGGGTGGGACCCTGGCTTGGAGAGAAAGCAAGAAGGAAGCAGTTGAGGGCATGTGAGAAGGTACAAAGATTTGTCCCTCAGTAGACTCAAGAAGTGAGACTGGCAAAGGTTTCTAGTCCCCACAGTGGATTACGTTTCGGAAACTGGATATTAAGAAGAAAGATTTGTAGGGAAATTATCTAAATAGAGTTATGTTAACAGTGGTAATAAGAGCAAAAGCCTAGACTTTGTATCCATAAAGTAAATGTCTTCAAGTTCTTTTTTTATTTGCATTTCTTGTCCTAGGAAAACTTGCAGCAGAAGACGACCCTGGTGATGAAATGGCACGTGTGAACAGTGGCAGGGCTGTGCCAACGGGAGGCTGCATAAATTCAAGGTATCACCTGTTGAGTTTATACTCCTGAATTAACTCTCTGCCTTCCCAGCCCAGAGGTCTAATAAAAGGTTTCACTTGGGCTAGAGAGCAAATGGTGTTTGTGCATCTCATCCAAAATCCCACAGCTTTTCCTCTAAAGACCCGTAAGTTCCTGAGACACTCTAAAAGGAGTATAAAAATAATAATTGTAATTCTTGAGGGTTGCCAACGGTATACTGGGTTCCAGAGAGTAATAACCTCGTGTAACGCTTACGTGAAGCTTGCCATCTGCGTGTTGCCAGATCTTGGCTACCGTTGCACACTGGCAAATGGCATTAATCTGTCATAGAAACAGGAGGACTTAGTTGCAGGAAGCTTAAAGAACTGATCATGTCCTGTAAGGAGCTGACAACAAATAGACAATCAGACTGACTTAACGGTAGCATCCTAAACCATTTACAATTATTTCAGGTGGCTGTTGAGATCCCATTCTCGGAAGAAACCTCTCTTGACAGTCATAAAGATATTGATAACTCATTTGCGAAGAGTCAATTTAGTTGGTGTGAATGCGTGTATTCTGGGGGCAGGGCGTAAAAATTTGTAGCTGTTTTTATTTTTTTTTTTATTTTTTAAAAATGTTTATTTTTTAGACAGAGACAGAGCATGAGTGGGGGAGGGGCGGGGGGGGGCACAGAACGCAAAGCAGGCTCCAGGCTCTGAGCTGTCAGCACAGAGCCTGACGCGGGGCTCGAACTCACAGACTGCGAGATCATGACCTGAGCTGAAGTCGGACGCTCAACCGACTGAGCCACCCAGGCGCCCCTGCAGGTGTTTTTAAACGCGGCCAATGGACTTGTGAGGGAAGGTGGTGGATGGGTGAGGGTTGATGGATAACTCATGGTTTGAGGTAGAAGTTCAAGGATGGAGAAGCCAATGATCTGTTGGTTGTTAAGTGCTTGTAGGCAATGTAGGTTTGAAAGGACAAGTAAGGAAAAGGTGTTGATCAACTAAAAGGGCAGAATGGGGAAGAAGAAATGAGAAGCAAAACAAGGAGGGGAGGCATGAAGGAAGGAAGGAAGGAAAAAGAGAGAAGGAGATTGAGATGGTGATTGTTGTAGGAAGTGAACATAATCCATCAGCAAATTTAGTGCAAGAGATATTTGCCGCACAGAAGGAGTGGTTGCCGGTGACTGGACACGTAATGTTCATTCAGAAGGGTTTTATTGAAAAGGTACATACATGACATTGAGTCCAATGGGAGGAAGAGTTTGTCTCTTGTTTACTGTGTGACGTCTTTCTTCCCTAAGCCTCCAGATGCATAGCTTTTTAGGGAAAGAAAGTCAGCAAAGGTGATTGAACAGAATGCTCTGTCCACAAGGTCTCTTCTAGCTCTAGAATTCTTTGATTCTCGGCCACAATCCCTGGGGCACCATGGAGTCTGTAGCAAGTGTGTTCTTTGCAGGCGGGATCCCTATAGGGTTGGACAGTTGTTGTTTTTACTTCCTGCCCCTCCGGCTTCTTCCTGTTAGATAGGAGTATTTCAGTTACAGATCGATGGAAAGTGTAACCAAAGCCAACTTAAACATAAAAGTAATTGATTGACTCACAATACTGAGCAGTCATGAGTGGGTGCATTCGGGAATGGCTGAATCTAGGACCTCAGAATCCGTCACAGTGTCCGATTTGCCTCTCTTTGTCGGTTCTGCTGGCCTGGATTGAGTCCACTTTCACATCTGTTCTCCCTGGGGGAGCACGATGGACCGCCACAGCTTCACAGTCCTTACCTTTCAGTCCCAAACTTGGGTAGGGAACACGTCTATCCAACTGAGCTCCCATACACCTCCTGGAGATCACGCTGATGGTACTCGTTCAGGTCTCATGCCCGCGCTTGAACCCAGCACTGTGGCCAGAGGGATTAAATTGTGCTGATCGGTCAGGAATGGGCCACATGCTCCTCGCCGCCACAGCCTTGTGGTCTGGGGAGTTGGGGACACTGTAGCCAGGAGATGGGGGAATGCCTTCTGGCCAAAAATTAATACTGGGCCACGCCAGGCTCAGTGAAACCTAGGAAGAGGCCTGAGGTTCTGATTCAAAAAAAATCCAACAAGAAAAGGCCACAGTGGGGGTCAGAGACAAGAAAGAATTCCAATCCACAGATGGCCCTGGGAGTGAATGGGATGTGTCCAGGGTGGCAGCTCACTGCCCCCTCAGGTTGCCCTTTGTTCCCTGGGCTGACCAAGGATTTCGTATAACTCTGGTACGTAGTTACTTTCAGGAGATTACAGGGGAAAAATACTCCACTTCCTGTTTAGGATTACACTCTTAACCCTCCCCTCCCACGCAGGCCATATGTTCCTTCTAAGCTTCAGCATCCAGCCAGAAAAGCCCTTTGTGTTTTCTTGGCAAAACTAGAGCTCAGTAATTAAAGTCCATATGCAAAGCTGCTACCTCCAGCCCACACCGAGGTCTTTTAATTAGTATGTAATTGGTCAGAGAGGTACCATCAAATAGCTCCCAGTCTGGCCGACTGGAAATGCCGTGTTTGAAAAGTCCCAGACCAGAGAGGGATGATAATAAATACTTTAAGTCCCATCTGTTGGAATGATTTGCCTAAGGTATAAATTTCTCTTCTGTTACTATTTTTAACAATTCTGCTTATAGCATTTCTTAAACTCTGTAACAACTAACCGAGTGTTCGCTGGAGGTAGGAGTGTGAGTAAGTGAACCAGAAGAAGGCTTAGCAAATCCGTGAGGTTTTTTTTTTTTTCTTTTCCTTTAAAGAAATTCATAAAATGCAGCTGGGATAGGGAGGGACAGAAGTGAGCCGGGCATTTGGTTTGAGTGGCTGGTCAGCCACTCCGGGGTTATGTCCTTTCACGAGAACAACTGTCGGGGAAATCAGCCTGTTAACAGTCTGTGGTCTTTGAAGTGAGCAGCGGCTGTGTCTTTTAGCATCGCCCCCAGAGCACCGTGTGAGTTTTTCAGAGTGTGAGGAAGGACATTGAATTCATCTTGGTCATCAACTGTGAAGAAGCAAAGGGAGCAAGAAGCTGGGAGGCTGACATTTCATTGCCTTCTAGAAGCCTTGCAGACTAGACTAGAGTAAAGCTGGAGTAATAATAGTAATGATAAATACTATATTTATTGATAGTAATAATGCTGTCATCTTCATCGTTGTCATCATTGTCACCATCATCATCATCATGGCAGCCAGCATTTTACTCTGTGCTCACCAAGTGCCCAGCGCTGTGCTCAGTATTTTGCATGAATGGTCTCATCTGATCTTCACGCCGACCTGAGGTTGCTACCGTTGCTCCCCCTGTTTGGTAGATGAGAAATCTAAGACTCCGAGGCTTGACCGGCTTGCCGAAGGCCACCAGCTAGTAAATGGCAGAGCCAGGGTTTGAACCCACGTGGTCTGACTCGAGCCTGGGCTTCCCATTACGCTTGCTGTCTCCTCCCAAGCATCACCGAGAGCCTTGGTTTTGCTTGAAGAGTATGTCAGGGAGGAAGGAAGACAGAAGGCAGATGGCTGAGCTCCTGCCAGGTTCTTGGTTTAGCCTTGGGGGCAAATGTATAGTCGAAACTTGAGGTTTGGAAATGCAGGCAGCTGGCGTGCATGGGTGGCTCAGTTGGTTAAGTGTCCGGCTTCGGCTCAGGTCATAAACTCAGGGTTCGTGAATTCGAACCTTGTGTCGGGCTCTGTGCTGACCCCTATTCAGATTCTGTGTCTCCCTCTCTCTGCCCCTCCTCGGCCTCACACTCTCTCTTTCTCAAAAATAAACATTAAAAAAAAAAAGAAGAAAAGAAAGAAACACAGGCAGCATGGCCCTCTAGGACAATGAGTCTGAGGTCGCTCTCAGCTCTTGTGCCTCTACATTTGACTCCCAAGTGTGGACATAAGAAGTATGGACACTCTACCAGTACCACACCCAGACAGGGTGTGAGAATGTGTGTGGAAGGTTGAGGGGAGGTGTATGGAGCTTTTCGGCCACTAGAAGGCCCGTACAACCTTGGATGGGCCTCTCTTTGTCCCCTTCATATGGCAAGAATGGTAAGGGTCTGAACATGGTTCCCTCCAAGGAACCTTCTTTCTCTCCTGTCTCCTCACTCTGCTGTTGAGGGGTAAAAGGCAGGACATACCCGTGTCCCATTGTCCCTTCTAGACGGAAGTCCTCTTAGAATGATGATTGTGCTGAGAGATGATTTGGAGTGAGGCCTGCACCCCCTGAGAGAAAGCCTCATTGACTGGCCTTTTTTTGTTGTCTTATTCTGTTGTCTGTCTGTCTGTCTGTCCATTTTCATTCTTTCCCTTTAGCACAGTTACTTTCTTTCCCTTGGCTGGAGAGGGTCTGGGGAGCTGGCCTACATTTACTCCCTTCTGGGCACTGTGTCCACCACCCCCATTTTTCTTGCTTGCTCTCTCATCTTCTGTGTTGCGGTGGTAGCTGGCTCTTGCGGGAGGCTCAGATTCGGGCCCGGAAGTGAACATTCCAGGCCCTCATGCTTAGCTAGCTCAACTTAGGAAGCTCACAGCCCAGCCAGTCTTGCTGGAGTTCCGCTCAGAGCCCGAGGGCAACCCCAGCCAATAATAAAGTGTTGCTCTGCCTTGCTTTGTGCACCCCTTTTCCCCAGAGGCCTTGTGGGGACAGTGGCTGCTTTGTGGCAGGAGTTGGGTTTGTGTCACCTCCAATCCCATCATGTGCCATATTACTTTTCTCCTTCAGATTCCTATGCGTGTGCCCAAGTTCTTGTCCTTGGACGTTGGGCAGACCCTGTTAGCCTGAGATGTGGCAGTCTGGGTGAATGGACTTGAGATTGAAGGAGATAGGAGGGATTTGTTCAAGTATCATTCTGAACAGAATACCAGAAATGAAAGCGTCTGTGTAAAGTAGCATGGAACGAGGATTGAGGGAAAGAGTGGGGACAGCTGTAGGAACTGGCAAGAGAGGAAAGTCACAAAATCCCGCTTCTAAATGGAAGTCCTCTTTGAAGAAAAAACTAGTGATCTTTTGAAATGCCATATTTAACATAAAAGTGATTAAGGCTAGGATCTGGTGTAAGTGCTGTCTGACACTTAAATCCTTGCTTCTAGAATGTTTTCTGCTTACAAAATAACAGTATTTCAGGTTTGGGTTGTAATGCTGTATCAATAGATCTTGGTTTAGGAGAATAATGGATTAGCCCCAGAGGAGAACTATTGATAGTAACTCTCATTTTTGCAACATTTAAAACACAGGTGGTTAAAAAAAAAAGTCTTTGTCACATTCCTGATAAAACGAAGGGCCTCACCTGACACTCCATGGAGTTTGGTTTATATCCGGGGAGGGTTCCAGCATGCAGACTCAAAGTGGGCTGCTTGGTGACGTGTCTGCACCTGCTGGAGGTCTGGTGTACCCGTTAAAGTTACAAGGCAACTCTTAGCCACAAACTGACACCAAGATGGCAGGTGAAACTTCAGATTGGTTTAAACAGGGTCATGTGTCCACCAGGGCAGAGAGTGAGGTGGGGGGTCATGTGTTTGGCAAATGGTAGGAAGCCACTGCAGCCTGAGGAAGACAGTCTTCTGATAAACAACAGACAGACACCAAGAGAAGTGGGGTTAGGGTAGGCTTGTTGAAAAAGGGAGACCTAAGGTTTGGTTTGAGTCCTGAATGTGTGACCCTGGTAAGTCTCAGTTTCCCATCTTTTGTTTGTTTGTTTGTTTGTTTATCTGAGAGAGAAAGAGAGCAGGGAAGAGGCAGAGAGAAAATCCCAAGCAGGTTCAGCGCTGTCAGCTCAGAGACCGATGTGGGGCTCGAACTCATGATCCCTGACCTCGGGCACATCAAGAGTCGGCCGCTGACTGACTGAGCCACCTAGGTGCCCCTCAGTTTGCAGTCTTAAAATGGGAATTGAGAACCCTTGACTTAGGAAAAGATAGAATTCATTGGGTGTGAACTCAGGCAATTCTTGCTGACGTAATTGCAACAAAGTTGCACCAAAATGTGTTAGTAGGAAAATAGCAGCAGCAGCAGCAGTGGAAGATGAAGAATTTTGTAGAAGCATTCAGCCTGCTAATTGGAGCATGGTGTGAGAGAAAGGTTAAGTCCCCCACCCCCGGATTAAATTTTTCTCCCTGCTTTCTCATTCCTTCTGTGAGACAAGGAACACAGATTAGCCCAGCAAACTGGTAAGGGCAAGGGCCATGGATACAAGGAAGCCTGGAGGAAAACTCACCATTAATATAATGACTTGTAAACCGAGGACAGTTTAGAGTAACTCGAAATAATGCCGTGCACAGAGAAGGCACTAAATACACATTTATTAGGCAAGAGAATAAACATAAATTACTTTTTTTGATTCTGTATTTTTAGTGTCTTATTCATGGTTTTTTATGTCATTGATACTAACATATCTTTTGATACATGATGCTAAAATAGAGAAAAAAATCAACCTAGTGGTTGGGCTGACTGGGTAAAATCAACTAACTAAATGAGAATGATATTGACAAGTCATTCATTCATTCATTCAGCCTAATGACTGGGCCGTATACTGTACGTACATTCTTTGAGCTGTATGCTCTCGGCGGGGGCGTGGGGGAGACGCCTGTGGTGAGACACTGAAGTCCCCTGTGGGATTGTGAGGAGAGAGACACTAACACACGCTCACATAAGGGAGTAGCTTCAGATATAGACTAGTCCTGCACGTAAATGCAGTCACGGAGCAGCTCATCCTTCTGCCTTCTCTTCCTCTGGGCGAGTGTTTGTTGAACACTCCTGTGTGCCAGGCCCAGCTGAGGTGTCCTGGGGAGCACGGCGGACCTGGTCACTGCCCTCAGGGAGCTCACAGCCAATAGCAGAGAGGATGCTTTCTCCGTTATTAGGGCACCTAATGGATTATGCACTTTCTAACTTATTCGGGATCTTTTATCTTGCTAAATGTAATTTCTTCCTTTAAAAATACTGACAGAGCGTTCGTGGTGCATGCTGTTGTATGGAATAATACATTCCTGATGAAAACATCATTTTCCAGCTAAAGAAGTCTTGAGGTTGAGACCGAAGGGGCTGACACATGTGTTCTGTGTTGATGGTGATTAGTCTGTGGGTTGACTTCATTTACAACCTTTTCGACATGGTCTTAGGAGATCTCAGCATTTGCCAGTGGTGAAGTGAGACTGTCTGGGAGGGGGCGGGTGAGATTAGAGCTGTGTATGAGTCAATGGAACACTATTTGCTGTTCCTGGGCAGTGGGTGGTTCTCCTCTAAGCAGCGTTCGGAGCTCCCAGGTTTCTTCCATGTTGTGACTCCCCATCTCCATCACGTGGCTGCCAAGATCACACAGAAAGGAAAAGACCTTGGCATATTACACATGGGAGGTTGTAATGGACCGGGCCCGAAGTGGCACCCGTTCCTTCTCCCCATATTCCGCTGGCCAGGACACAGTCTCATGGCCACATCTGGGAGGTTGAGAAAGTAGTCTAGCTATGGGCCCAGGAACAAATGGAAGCCGTTTCAAGTAAGGAACAATGGACCTTTTCTGGGACCATCTACAATTTCATTTTCCTAACATTTAAAGAAAAAAAAATCTGAGGGGTGCCTGGGTGGCTCGGTCCATTTAAGCATCCGACTTTTGATTTCCGTTTAGGTCACGATCTCATGGTTGTGAGGTTGAGCCCCGCATCGGACTCTGTGCTGATGGTGTGGAGCCTGCTTGGGAATCCCTTCCATCCCTCTCTCCCTGCCCCGACACCACTCATGCGCTCTCTCTCTTTCTCTCTCTCTCAGAATAAGTAAATGAACCTTAAAAAAATAAAAGCTGAAGACGGGAAATGTTTGAATGTTCATATTTGTATGAATATACATATGCATATTTGTATATTCCTATGTGGTTTTAAATAATGACACCCTAAAAATGATTTACTTTTACTTTCCTTTCTCTTTTTTCTTCTATTCTCTTTTTTCTTTTCTTTCTTTCTTTCTGTCTTTTTTTCTTTTTTATGTTGAGAGTTAGGAATTTCCATTAATTTTTCTTTTTCTTTTACAGGCTTGAATATAGCCAGCTCACCTTTCATATATATGTCAGTCTAAAAGTGTCAAGGACTGGTAATAATTGAGAAAACCACGTATCCCCATCTGGGCCAGGGGGTGGGGAATTAGAGGGGTACAGTTTGCTTTGGAAAGCACAAGATAATTTGGTTTAAAGCCACCTTATCAGGAACACATGAAAGGATTGAGGAATTGGGTTCTCTCAAACCTTCAAACTCGGGGCCCATCCGTAATAACTAATGGGGGAGGGAAGCAATATTGGGGCCTGTTTTTGAGATCTGTTAATTTTCTCCATGATTATACTCCACTCTTGAAATGTGCAAGACATTAGGGATTCTGAGCACCGTCCCCCTAAATGCCCCATGGCCCACAGGGAACCAGCCAGAGGCTGGGGTTGGCTTCAGATGGCTGGACAGGTGGCCTTGTAATTAAAACCTTTCCCTGCTAACTGCAGGCCTTGTTTCACCAGGAAACCGAGGTGAAGAAAATGTTCTAGTTATCCGCCTGTACCAGCTGCTTTGAAAGCTTCCTTGCAGCTGTCCCCAAACCATAGCAGACAGCCACATCTCTCCTTTCAAAATCTAGGGGGCTTAGTGATATCCGAGATGGGATAAGCAGGCATAGAGATGAGGGAAGATTTCCTCCTGATCTTAAAAGTTCTGAGCCTTTTTGAAGAATTAGATGGCATACACACAAAAGTCTGGGCTGCAAGCACTTCCTCCTGACATCCACTCCTTGAGATAGAGGCCGCGATTTATCCTCATTTTATACATGAGAACATAGAAGCACAGAGGATTCAAGTAACTCAGTCAAGGTCATGTCGTTGAGTGTCAGAGTCAGGATTCAAATCCAGGTCGTCTCGACTCTCTGTTTGGGCTCTGACAACCTCTACTCTTAGGAATCTCCAACATTAATTCCTGATCATTCCCCGCGTGTAGTCTCCACTGTCAGTGTTTCTCCACATCCGTTCACAGCCACAACACCTTTCCAGTTGCTCAGGCCATAAGCATGGATTTCATCCTTGACTTCTCCCTTTCTCTAAAACTCCACTTAGTAGGAAATTCCACTAACGGTGCCTTCACAATACATCCGGCGTCTGACCAGTCTCATCGCTTCCGGTGCCATGTACTACCTTTGTCAAAGCTGTCTGCGTTCCGTTCTCTGTTCCGCAGTAGCCTCAACGCTGATGACTCTGCGCTTGTAGTCTTGCTGTCACCCCTGTCTCTTCTCATCACACCAGCCACAGTGATCCAGCACTGGGAGGCAACTCTACTCCACAAGATCATTCTGGAACTGAGGGGCCTTCTCTCGAATTTGCCTTCCCTTGGGGTGCTGTGTTCATCTGTACAGTCAGAGCTGGCTCAGCTCCCTACCTGCCTTCTAGCCCACAGAAAGGGAATAAGAGAGGAAATCCTGAGGCACAATTTACTTTGAAACAAATGATACAAGATATGTTTACATCATTTCCATTCACATTTCACTGGAAAATAAATGGCCACGTGGTCACCCTAGCTGCAGGGGCATCTGGGAAATGTAGTCTCTGAATGGATTGCCATATGCCAGCTCCCCAAGGAGAGGAGCATGAATTTGGAGGGTCAGTAGCATTGTTCTAGAGTTCAAGAGGGAAAATGGACAGACCAGTTAGGAGGCCGCTCAGGAGCCCAGGGGAAAGTTGACAATAACTCCACCTGGCGAAGAGGCAGTGGAGATGGAAAGAGGTAGACAGATTTGATATGTCCTTGGGAGGTAGAATTGGGTTGGGTATAGGGGCCAAGGAAGCAGCCAGGATCAGGAGGTGACTCCCAGATACTCCTGTCTTGAGAGATAGAGTGATGCCATTTTCTGAGTCTAGGACGCAGTCTTTGGAAATAACCTGTTTTTGGAGCCTGTAGACTAATGTGCGAAGCCTCTCTTAGGGGGCCCATCTTGCATCACAGTGGACGCAACCGTGGCAGGTTTAAATGGCTCAGAAGAAACATCCAAGGGACAATGCGCTAGGCTGATTACATGCATTTCGTCTTAAAATGCTTCTGAGGGGGGAAGAGGACCATCTGTGCGTGGTGCACTGGTCAGCCAAAGTGCCGGGCCAGGTGGAGGTTGGTTAAGAGAAGCCAGAAGCTTCGGAGCCCAGGTTGCATGTGGTCATAGGTCCAGTTAGGTCTAGGTAGCTGCCGTTGGTCTGGGGGAGGGAGGCGCTAGGCAGGAGCACTTAGTGTTCAGCACCTGAGCCAGAAGGGGTCCTACTCCCAGCACCTTGATGCACCTTGACGTTGAGGGTTCTTAAGTGTTTTCTCTGTTTTCTGTTTGCATGCCTGGGAGCACAGTGTGAGGAAGTGTGTTTACAATGAGAATAGTCAAAAGGCCGAGGGTCTGGAAGGATGAATAAGTCACCCAACCGGGCAGTTAGAAGGCCTGCTATGGCCATTTTGGGAAGCAGTGTGGAAGGTGCGTCGTGGTGGGAGGCTCAGAGGTCAGATACGCCTTGAGCCTGATCAGTTGTGAAAGCACCATCAAGGCCATGTTCCCCGCTCTGAGTTGGGGGGCAAGATGCTCAGGCCACGATGAGCCTCGCTCGTGCTGCCACCTGTCAGAATGTGCCTGGAACGTTGCCACTTTCTATAAATGTTAGCTATTTTAAAACATTGCTCATTATTAATTTCTAAATCACTCATTATTGTGCTGTGTACATTTTTTCAACCTTTCTATTTTACCACAGAGAAAGTTGAAGTTAAGTAACCTATAGAAGTAAGGAGAGCCGGAGGTTAAACCCTTGCTCGTGAATACTCTGGTGTTGAATTCACTTACTGGCTTTTTTAGTGTCTAGAGGGTTAAGTGTCATCAGGGCCAGAGGAGCTTGTGGTGCCTGTTGGAACGCAGTTTAGGGAAAGGGTCCAGGCTTGAAATCAGCAGGCCTGGGGTGGAATCTAGCTCCCCTTTCTAGTCCTGGGACCCTGCGACTCAAGTCACTGGTATAGCCTCCTGGAGTCTGTGGCCTCGTCGTCATCATCATCTTCTTCTTTTTAAAGTTTATTTATTATGAGAGAAGGAGAAAGCATATGCACATGGGGGGAGTGGCAGAGAGAGAGGGAGAGAGAGAATCACAAGCAGGCTCCGCACTTTCAGCACAGAGCCCCACACGGGGCTCGATCTCATGAACTGTGAGATCGCGACCTGAGCCAAAACCAAGAGTCGGATGCTTAACCAAGCCAACCAGCACCCCATGTGGCCTCTTCTTTAAAATAAGAAGTAACCAGTTCCCAGCCTACCTTTAGGCATTGCTGTGAGAGTTCCAGGAGATGGCCCCTACAAAGGTACTTGGAGATCAGTAAACCACAGTACAGCTCGAGGTCTCCCTGTGATCTCAGAGAAGGGACCGGAAGGAAGATGGACATGAGAGCTCAAATGCTTTCAGGTTCAGCCCATATTTCCTGTTTGTGAGTAGGGAAAGGTGGTCTGATGTTGGAAAACCGAAGCTGTGCTTATGGGGGAAGCAAAGAAAAAAAAATGTTTTAGGTAAGTGAAAGAGAAAGGGGGAAAAGCATTAATTTCCCCGTAATTATTGATGTGTTACTTAGTGATAACAGAATCTCCTGGATGAGTGAATTTGTTCATACAGCCACTGTCTCACCTAAGTGTCAAAATACCCTGTGATACAGAGGCGTGGCCATGAGCCCCGTGGTCCCTGTGGCTTAGAGGCAGAGAAAGCAAGGCTTCATGACTGCTAACTTAGCCATGCAGCCAAGATGGAGAGTCCCGTGAAAAACTCTGTGGTGTTTATTCTGGGAATCACATCTGGATTTGTCCTAGAAAGCATGAAATCAAAGCAAAGTGGTTAACGAGTCTTTGTGGGATGTTTTTCCTAAGCACTTCTGGATGAAGACCTTTTGAGTTTTGTCTTTGTCATTTACCTTTCAACAGAGCAGAATTCTCCCACCCCCTCCATGTGCAGGGCTTCTGGTAAACTCGGGCAGGGTCTTCTTATCCATTTCCTGCTCTTCAGCATTCCCTTTTGAGTTGCCAAAAACTTGTCGTCACAGCTCTTCTTCCTTACAGTTCTGACGCTATCTTGAGGTCAGAACTTGTCTGCCATTCACTGAATTGAAATGAGTGTCTCCCTCCCTCCCTCTCTCCCTCCCTCCCTCCTTTCCTCCCTTCCTCCCTTTCTTTCTTCCTTCCTTCATTTATTTAAATTTATTATTTTAAAATATTTTATTTTATTTTAGAGACAGAGACAGAGCGATAGAGACTGCATGAGTGGGGGAGGGGCAGAGAGCTAGGGAGACACAGAATCCAAAGCAGGCTCCAGGCTCTGAGCTGTCATCACAGAGCCTGACACGGGGCTCAAACCGACGAACGGCAAGATCATGACCTGAGCCAAAGTCAGATACTCAACAGACTGAGCCACCCAGGTGCCCCCTTTTTTGTTTTTATTATTATTTTTTTATTTTAGAGAGATTGCCAACCAGAAAAAGGGGTAGAGGGAGAGGAAGAGAGAGCCACCCAGGCACCCCCAGTGTCTTCCTTTTGAATCAGGCAGGCTCGGTGGCATTAGGAAGTACCCTTGTCTCGTGACCCAAACCTGTAGACATCATTTCTGATGTGGGTATATTTCTGGGAGATAATGTGTGCATTCAGCTAACCTTATACCTTTTATGTTGGCTCCGTTTAGCTTCATCCCAGAATGAGCATCTTCTAATCTGCTTTCCAAATTCCACATTATATTGTCTTTGAGCTTGTCCCCTTCTCTGTGCTGAATATATTTAATTCGATACAGCGGATATTTATTGAAGGCCTCCCATGGCCACTCTAGGCTTAGCAAGATTAGAATAATGGTCGTTTGTTTGTTTTAAAGATTTTATTTTTAAGTAATCTCTACACCCATCCTGGAGGTCGGACGCCCAACTCCCAGGAGTCACATGCTCCCCTGCCGGAACCAGCCAGGTGCCCCTAGATTAGAATGTTTCGGTTAAAAAAACATGGAGTTTTTTTTAATGAGGTAAGAGAATATTTAATCTTACATCAATATACTAATGATATATTAAGGTAAAAGAGAAAGATGCAATAAAGAATATATAGTATGATATCATTTAAAAAAACATTTAAAAAACTTTCATTACTTAAATATAGTTGACAGTATAATGTCATATTAGTTTCAGGTACACAATATAGTTATTCAGCCGTTCTATACATTATATAGTGCTTACTGTACAAGTATCGTTACCATTTCTCACCATACATCGTTTTTACAATGTTACCGACTATTCCCTATGCTGTATTTTTCATTCTGGGACTTACTTATTTTATAGCTGGAAGTTTGTACCTCCTAATCCCCTTCACCTCTTTCACCCGTCTCTCTTACCCCTCCTCTCTGGGAACCACAAACTTGTTCTGTGTATTTATATGTCTGCTTCCGTTTTTTGTTTGTGTGTTCATTTGTTGTGTTTTTTAGTTTCCACATATAAGTGAAGTCATCTGGTATTTGTTGTTCTCTGTCTGACTTCCTTCACTTGGCATAATACCTGTAGGTCTGTCCCTGTTGTCACAAATGGCAAGATCTCATTCTTTTTTTTCTTTTATGGCTGAATGATATTCCATTGTGCGTGTGTGTGTGTGTGTGTCTTGAGAGAGAGAGAGAGAGAGAGAGAGAGAGCTCACAGGGAATTTATAATCAGATTTGTTTTTCCAGTGCTGAGTTGTTCAGGTTCTTTATATATTTTGGATACTAACACTTTATCAAATATGTCATTCGCAAATATATTCTCCCATTCATTAGGTTGTCTTTTCTTTTTGTCGATTGTTCCCTTCGCCGTGCAAACGCTTCCTTATTTTGCTGTCGTCCCAGTAGTTTATTTTTGTTTTTGTTTCCGTTCCCTGAGGAGACATATCCGTAAATACATTGCTACCGCTGATGCTAAAGAGATTCGTGCCTGCGTTTTCTTTGAGGAGTTTCATGGTTTCACATCTTGCATATAGGTCTCTAATCCATTTCGAGTTTATTTTTGTGCACGATGGAAGCGGTTGGTCCAGTTTCATTCTCTTACATGTAACTCTCCAGTTTTTTCCAGCACCCTTTGTTGAAGAGATTGTCTTTTTCTCACTGTATATTCTTGGAAAGCCATGGGCTTTGGGGTCAGGCCTGGGCTCCCATCCCAGCTTCACCGCTTACTGGTTGCCTCAATCGTACTACTTGTAAAATGCAGACGGGAGTACCCACTGCAGTGGGGCTTGGGTGAGACGTGAATGAGGAGGGGCGCCAGCTGGCTCAGTCGGCGGCGGGTGCCACTCTTAATCTCACAGTTATGAGTCGCGCTCCACGTTGGATGTAGAGATTACTTGAAAATAAGATCTTTTTTTTTTTAAGAAGAAATAATTGAAGTCATGTATGTAAAGTGTTTAGTTCAGCGGTTGTGCATGATACATACTTAATAAAAGTAAAACTTAAAAATACACATAATGCTCTATACATGCATTCATGTGTTTCTAAACAAATACGTATGGAGTTTCCTCTGCATGCAGATCTCCTCTAGGCTCTGAGGGTCGGCAGAAATAAAGTCCATGACCTCATAAAGCTCACAGAGTAGTGGAGATGTATATAGTAAGCAAATAAACCCATAAAGGAAGTGACAAATGGTGAAAAGTGCCTTGAAGGAAAATAAAGCAGGGACGGGGACAGAGTGACGGGGGAGGTTTTATTCCTCAAACTTGGCCCTTGCTTGAGAGCGTCTGCATTTGCTATGCCCTCTGCCTGGAATGTACCCTGTCCCAGTCTCCCGTCTCCCAACGTCTTCACGGATTCCTCTCATTTCATTGGGGTGTCTGCCTACACCTCACCTCATCAGAGAGGCACACCCGATCTTCAAAAATCACACACAAAACATGACAAGAGATGCCGTTCTTGCCTTTGAACTTTGCAGTCCTGTAAAAGTGACAAGTACGCAGATGACGGTCCTTGCAGTCCAAGGCTCTTGCCTTCAGAGAGGTACAAATAAGTAATACTCAGTTCAGGGAGTCAGGAAAGGCTGTAATTAAAAAAAGGCACTTGGATGTTGCTTGATAACAAAGGAGCAGAAGGTCGGAGCAGCCTGGGTTCACATCCCAGCTCTGCGTCTCGCTGCCTTGAGGTCCTCGGCATCACTCAGAATACAGAGAGAAGCTCACCTACCCCAGAGGGCTGTTGCGTTCCATGAGAAACAAGCCCCCGGTGCCGCGGGGGGATAGGAGGCCCGTTCTCAATGGTGTCCTCTACCCACTAATAGATAATCAATAGGAGCGTTTGGTTTCGGTTCCCATCAGTCTTGTTCTCACAGTGTGCTACTGTTGTGTAATTGTCTGGGCACCCGGCTCTGCCAGGACAAGGGGAGCTTCTTGAGGACCCGGCCCGTTGTGTCCCCGGCATAGCAGGTGGGTCACCCCAGGCCTGGGGCGCAGGGGCCGATGATGAAAGATAATGAGTACATCCATCTAACGGAGGCCAGACTGTTCTGCACAGGCAGGAACCCCCAAGGGATGGTGTGTTCTGTTCTCCGTCCCTGCACCTCACTACCCCAAAATTGTTTCTGACAGATGGGTGTTTAGCATGTTCTTGAAAGATATTCTCTGTTCCCTCTGGGGACCTGCACGGTGGGTTTAACCATGTCTTTCAAAATTGGCGACATGACGTTGGCATGCCTACCTCTTCTGACCCCGATTCTATTTTAACGCCCCCAGTTTTTAGAAGGAATTAAAGAATATTAATTTTTTTCCAGCGGAGAGGCTATAACCAGAATATTACTGTTTTTAAGATCAGAGATAGTTTTTAAGACATGGAGATTTTTATGTCAGCGAAATCTTAATTATTCTAGGGATACTAGAACTCTAACGTCAAGTTAGTGACCTTCCCAGGCATATTTCTTTTTTAAGTTTATTTATTAATTTTGATAAAGAGAGAGAGAGAGACTGCACACACGAGCAGGGGAGGGGCAGAGAGAGAGGGAGAAAGAGAATCTCAAGCAGGCTCCATGGTGTCAGTACAGAGCCTGATGTGGGGCTCGAGCTCCTGAACCACGAGATCATGACCTGAGCTGAGATCAAGAGTCGGATGCTTAAATAACTGAGCCACCCGGGCGCTCCTCCAGCCATATTCCTACTGCATTTTTAAAAAAAAGTGCTTTCTGTTTGTTTCTTTTTGCCTCATAGCAACTCCACCGTAAAATAAATAAGACACAGAAGAGAGACAATCCAAATAATTATGCTTAGGAAATTTTGTTAAAATGTGGTGGGGAAAGGGAGAGGGGAGGCCGTTGGCTGCTGAGGTGCCGGGGAGGGCTCATTAACGGTACTTGGTGTCACCCTCACCTCTGTCCCTATTAACCCATAATTCCGGGTAAAAGTCCCTGCATTTGGAGGCCATATCTGGAACTGGAAGCTAAGGGTGAGTTGTTGTGGAAAACTCTCCCTGCTCCTCAGAGCTTCCACTGTGGATCGGAATGTGGGCCACCAAGTCCCAGCCCCAGTCTGTGGCCTCAGGCAGCCATGCAGACACTGCAGTCCCAAACCAGGAAGGGTATTATTTGTCACAGTGACAGCCTTGATCTCAACACTGGGCCGCCATGGGGATCCATTGCCTTGGAATCCATCTGACTCCTCAGGACAGAATGCTTCCTCAGAAAAATACCGCAAAATGCTTTCTAATTACCAGAATTGTTTTGGCAGTCATCTCCTCGAAGGAAGCCTGAAGGCCTTGGGTAGAGGTAGCCCCAAAGCCTACTTGGCTTCAGAAACGACTATAACATCAGGCAGTCTGATGTTGAGCTTCTTTTCTTTTCTTTTCTTTTCCTTTCTTTTCCTTTTTTCTTTTCATAAATTTTATTCTTTTTAAAATTCTTTTTATTATTATTTTTTTTATTTTAGAGAGAGACTGCAGGACAGAGGGGGATAGGGAGAGGAAGAAGGAGGCAGAAAGAGAATCCCAAGCAGTCTCTATGCTCCTCGTGGAGCCTGACGAGGGGCTCGATCCCTCAACCCCGGGACCATGACCTGAGCTGAAATCAAAAGTCAGAGGCTCAACTGACTCAGCCACCCAGGCGCCCCCTGCTCATTATCCTTAGACGGGTTGAGGTTACAGTCACTGGTGAACCTACCTACATAAGTAGAGTTACATTTACTACCCTCTGGGCTATGCCAGGCACTTGTGTGGTGCGTCAGGCAGAGGGGAGGGGCCAAGGCTTCATCCAGACCTGGAGCACGAGAGATGGCCCAGACAGAGGTGTGCATGTCGCAAGCCCCCTAGGTATGGGCGCTGCTGTGACCACGGCCTTCCATCCTTGGACCTGGTGCCTCTGCCCTCCTCTAGGAGAATTATTATCCAGTGAGGACTTCTTTCTCTCTGCTGGTAGGAGCTCAGCTGCCTACAGCGAAAAACCAGCTTAGTCTTCCACCACTGCTGCTTGGGAAATGGGCCTCTCCACTCTTCCCACCCTAGCCCATCCTCCATACCAAATGGGAAAGGATTGGCACCCTGAAGCATCTCTTTGAAGGAAAACTAAGGCCTCCCTTGTGAAAGGTCAGTTACTAGTTTTCATAGGTCTCTCTCTCTCTTTTTTTTTTTTTTTTTACAAAATAATTAACTTACTACATGTGACTGGCAAATAGTGGTTGCTGATACATTATTCTCTCAACGTTTGTGACAAACTTCAAAGTAGAAAATAACTTTATATACCACACAATTACGGGGTCCTTGAGCTTCTCTAAACATTTTTCGAGCTGGTCGACTTGCAAGGCCTGGTCCGTTAAGTTTACCACCCAAGGTGGCCAGAATTTTCCCATCCATAAGGATCAGACTCTCCTTCAGATATGAAAGGCCTTCCCTAAAGGAACCAGTGAAGGCCCTGAAGCAGAAACAAGAGGAGACAAGGGAAGAGGGGGCTGGGGCTGGACGGGAGCGCTTCTGTGGGGAGGGCGGAGAGCTCTTCATGACCAGCATTCCTCCGTGCTCACCTGCTGCCTCCCCCACCCCCAACAGGAGAATGACTGCCCTAAAACCGTACTAGGTAGATCTGATGGAAGAACTTTCTTCTGGTAGTTTCCAGAACCTCAAGAGCGGGCCCAGCAAGACCCTCAAACGGAGCCTGGAGTAGGCAGGATGCGAGGGAGGTACATGCCCTCAGTTAATGAGAAGTCTTGGTCTGTGAACCCAGGTCCTGGAAGGCACCAGACAGGTTGTTTGGTGACAGATGGCCCTGGGCCATCACACTGGAGTTGCTCACACCGGCTCCCTAGTGACCAGCCCAGATCTGCGTGTTCCGCCCCCGTGTTGGAAAGGCACAAAGCCCCCGGCCCATCTTGATGTAGGAGAACACTTGAGTGACGTTGTTGGTGCACTGCTGGATGGGATCAGCCATAGCAGAGAATTTATCCAGAACAGTCTGGCTGGCATGAGTCAGAGACACAAATCTCAGTCTTGCCACTAGTGGGTAGTTCTGGCCATAAACTCTCCTCCTCCGGGTCCAACACTGCTTCTTGAGACTCAGCTGAAGGAAGACACGAAGCAGGTCTGCGAGGGTGCCCCGGGCACCGTTGACCTGTTCACCTCTCCCAACAGTCACCCCACCGGGCTGCTGCATTTTCTGTTTCTGGAGGCCTTCTCGGCCGCAGGGGTCGCGTGTAAGGTTGCATTCGAGTCTCTGCGCTTGCGCGCAGAAGCGACCCAGGAGGCGGGGCTTGGCGTGATGGACGTGGGGCAGGCCGCAGAAGGCGAGGGGCACCCGGGCGCCGTGGTCAGCGGACAGGTCATTCCCCAGGATGTCCCAACCCCTGCGCACCTGGTGGCCGCACCCCAGCAGGGTGCACGGAGGCATGTGGCTCAGCACCACCGGGAGCAGCTCAGGTGGGAGGTTACTCAGGTCCAGCACCTCCTTGGGTTCAGGCTCTAGTGCAGTGGCCTGGGGACCGAGGTTGGGGGGAGGGTGGGGGAGGGACCAGCGGTCTAACACCACAGTCTCACACCACGTGCTCTCCTGCACCAGGCTTAGCAGCCCTTGACTCTCAAATTTCTGAACACACTCATCTGCCAGTGGATTATCATCACCTCCAATCCACCAGTCTCGGAGGCCTCTCCTTTTTGCAGTGAATCCAGGCCCCCCGCCCTGTGACTGACCCTTCTGTCCCCCTGCCCCTCCCACCTCCCTTTGGGCTTGTTCTGTTCATCCCTCTGTTACATGTCTATGGCCTTTATCCCACCTCTGGCTGCTGCTTCCCTTTACAGTGTCCGAGGGCCTCTGATTCGCCCAAGGGACAATGCCTTGACCCCACAGCTTCTCTGGTTTCCGTCCAGCCTTTCTTCTTTCTCATCAGAGCAGTCCATGCACACCGTGTCCACTTACTCCTATCCGCTACCCACCCCGTTGCCGTCTGCCTCTTCCCCCAACATGTCACACAGCTGGGCTCCTGGCCGCCCACTCCTTACTTCCCCAACGCCGTGTCTCCTTTGGATCCTTCCCTCCTTGGACCTCCTGTTGTATGCAGGGCAGGGAAGCCCTCCCTTCAGCTTCAGCTCTCCTTTCTTAGCTCCTGAGACTTCATGGTCACTTGTGCCATTCTCTTTTCTTTCTTTTTCTCTCCAGCATGAATTTCTCTCCCTCCACTTCTAAATTCATGGCTGGGGCGCCTGGGTGGCTCAGTTGGTTACGCGTCCGACTTCAGCTCAGGTCATGATTTCATGGTTCGTGGGTTCGAGCCCCCGCGTCAGGCTCTCTGCTGACAGCTCAGAGCCTGGAGCCTGCTTTAGATTCTGCATTTCCCTCTCTCTCTGCCCTTGCCCTGCTTGCACTTTGTCTCTGACTCTCTCTTTCTCTCTCAAGAATAAAGAAACAATAACAACAATGAAAAAAAAAAAACCTAAAGAATTCATGGCTTCAGGTTACCTCCTTGACCTACTTCGTTCTACTTTTTGTTTGCGTGAGGTCTGAATATCGGGTAGCTCAGACCTCTTTCCCCAAGGTTGTGAGCAGGGTGTTGGTTGGAAATGCCTTCAGAGGCGAGCAGGCAAAGGCAGCGATCGAGGCAGAGTGTGGCAGACGAGAGAAGTGCGTATCGTGGCGAAAGAGAGGGGCTCCACTGCTGGCTGACAAGCAACAGTTCAGGACTAGTGTCGCCACACTTTCCAATTTCCCCAAAGAAACCAGAAATACATACTCCTACGTGGAATCTCTCAGTGATTAGATATTGGTTCAAAAATGTGTCTAGGGAAAAGCTGTTTTGAGAACTATGTCTGAGAAAGGGCACCTGTGTGGGGTAACGGTTTGACTCGCCTTCCACCAATTGGCCAATACCATTGTTCTGATGCCTACAGATACTTTGAATTGAATGTACCCCAAACCGTCTTTCCCCCAAACCCTCCTCTCCTCCTCATGGGCACCTTTTGTCAGTTAACGGCACTTCCTTCTATCTGCTCACTCGAGCTAGAATTATGGAAGAGGGTGTCCTTTTTGCTCTTCCTCTTCCTCCATTTTCAATCCACCACCAGAAGCTACCAACGTCATTTCCTAAATAAATCATGAGTCTGTTCTCATGTCTGCACTCCTTGCCACCATTATCATAGTTTAGGCTTCTAGCGTCTTCTGCCTGGCCCAGTAGGCTCCCGAGTGTTTCGAGTGATGATTCATCGTAGTTAATTCCCTCTGTGTATAAATTATTATTCTGAGCCAAACATGTAACCTCGTTCACTTGACAGTGATTGGTTTTGAAATGGGCTTGGGATCCAATCTGGGCTAGTGGGACGTGAGGCAAAATTTGCTGGGAAGCTTCTGGAAAAGTTTGCCTTGTTAAGAAAGAGACCACAGAAGAAACGGCTCCCTTCTGACTGTGGGCTTCGCTGTGTCCATGCATCACTCTAGGAACTGCTACAGCCGTCTGGTGAAGATGCGGAAAGGCAGCCCGCAGGCAGAGCCCACCACAGAGAATGATACAAGGAGAGAGGTTGGAACCTGGGTCCGTGGTTGCATTTTTGAGCCACCGAATCAACCACATCTGCCGCCTGTCATCTCAGTGCTTGCAGTTATGTTGGATAATAAGTCTCTTGATAAATTCAGTCAGTTAGACTCAGAGCTTTGTGTTTCAGGGAGCCAGAGGCATCCTGACTGGTACCCTTGTCTCCTGCCTTGAGGTCTGTGCTCCATCACCCCCCATGACACCTGACTTTCAGGGTGGTCCCTCTAGATGCTAATCTGACCACAGTGCCTCCCGCTCCTAGCTCCCATCGCCCACAGGATAAAGTCCCAGGACCTTGGCAGGATATACAAAGGTTTCCGTGACAGACCTCCTGCTTCCATAGCCGAATCGGCTCTCGCTCCTTAACGTAAACCTTATGCTCACTTGGGTCTGATCTATTTGCAGTTCCGTGCATGCATGATGCTGTTAACTCTTTCATTCATTTGACGGATATACACAAGTGTCACCTCTGGGCCAGGAGTAGTGCTGGGCGTCCCAGCTACCACTCCCAAGTCCCATGCTCTAGCTGTGTCCTCTCCCCGGGGCACCTCCCCTCTGTCTTTGTCTGACTCGTGCTCTCTTTTCGAGTCCAGTGTTAGCTCTTGCGATAGCTGTATATATGTAGCTAGCCCTTGAACAAAACAAGTTGGAGCATCGTGGGTCCATTTATAAACGTGGATTTTTTTCCTGTAGATACAGAACAGTACTGTTAATGTATTTTCTCTTGTGATTTTCATAACATTTTCTTTCCTTCATAACATTTCCAGCACGCTTTATTGTAACGATACAATATATGTTATATATTAATAGGCACAATATGTGTTAATTGACTGTCGATGTTATTGGTAAGTCTCTGGTTAACAATAGGCCATTAGTAGTTAACTTTGGGTGAAATCCAAAGTTCTACAGGGATTTCGAATCTATGGGGTCCACGCCCCTAACACTTGCATTGTTCAAGAGTTAACTCTGTGTGTGTGTTGTTAGCAGTTGTTTATCCAGTATTCTATTTTGAAAATTAAAAAGAGTTAATTAAATGAATAGTACAAGAAATGTGTATGTATACCCAGATTGACTAAATAACATTTTCAGATTTGTTTTCTTCCCCCCATTCCCGTTATGTACATATACAGACACACATATACAGATAGACATGTCTGTTTTTGAGCCATTTGAAAGTAACTTTTAGATATCATGTCTCCATACCACGAGTAGTTTAGTATGTATCTCCCAAGTACAAGGACCCTTTTTTTAAAAAAATTTTTATGTTTATTTATTCTTTTTTTTTTAATGTTTTATTTTTGAGACAGAGAGAGACAGAGAACGAGCAGGAGAGGGGCAGAAAGAGAGGGAGACACAGACTCCAAAGCAAGCTCCAGGTTCTGAGCTGTCAGCACAGAGCCTGATGCAGGGCTCGAACCCACGAACTATGAGATCGTGACCTGAGCCGAAGTTGGACACTTAACCAGCTGAGCCACCCAGGCGCGCCCCTATGTTTATTTATTCTTGAGAGAGAGACAGAGTGTGATCGGGGGAGGGGCAGACAGGGAGGGAGATACAGAATCTCCGTGTCCGTGGAGGCTATCCATGTGCCCCAGGACACTTTCTTACATAACCACGGTGCCATTATTACACCCAAGAATTTAATGATAACACAATAAATTTATGTGATATTTGGTTCATATTCATATATCTGCAGTTTTCCCAAATGTTTGTGGCTTTTTAACCTACCAGGGTCTTCTAGACTAAGCCCTCATCTCTTTCAGGAGGACTTCCTTGAACGCCTTCAGCTTCCCAACGCTCTGAGAGTGTTTTGTGCCAATTGCTGTCACGGTATTCACCGTTCTGTTCATGTGTGCCTCGCTCTATTCAGAGCACGTCTCATGTCATGCTTGTGTTCTCAGTGCCCAGCCCGGTGTGTGGCACACAGCAGGTGCTCAGCATTTGGTGGTTGCATGGGGGATTGAGTAAGTGGCAGAATTGGAGACCAAGCCCACAGCCTCATTGCTGTTTTCTTCCTTCCATATGTAACTGCCTTTTGCACACAGTGATGATAATATTGTAAGAAGAGAGTCCCATCTGCCAAATGGGGAGAGGAGAGGTAAGCCGGGCGAAAAATGGTGAACAGTGGAAAGAGGCAACGATTAATGATGCCTAGGGCCGTGCTGGTGGAGAAGCCTGTCCCTGGTTACTGAGCGCATCAGTGGAGAAAGACATCATCCTTCCATCAGTTGTTGCAAAGCCCTCATCCTATTTGCAGGTGTACCTTCTACAGAAACCTGGACCCCCACCCCTTTTTAATGTATTTATTTATTTTTGAGAGAGAGAGGGAGAGAAACAGAGCACCAGCGGGGGAGGGGCAGAGAGGGAGACATAGGATCTGAAGCAGGCTCCAGGCTCTGAGCTGTCAGCACAGACCCCCATGTGGGACTCAAACCCATGAACCATGAGATCATGACCTGAGCTGAAGTTGGACGCTCCTCCGACGGAGCCACTCAGGCGCCCCAGCCGGGATCCCTACTAAGTAATGTTTCCGCAAAACCCACATCTGCCTGGAGCCATTGTTTCTCCCAGGGTGAGTTTGTCCGCCATCTAGGATGGGTCCGATGGTACCAGGGGGAAAGCGTCCCTTAGCTCTGATGCAGCATCTCTTCCTGTAGTTCTAACTTTATTTCTGGAATTACCTTAGAAGTTTTCTGAGTGGACAATAGCTGGTACCGTAATTAATACTTATTTCCAAAGACACCGAATATGAACCCAAAGAACATTTCCATTCTGCTGATGACACTTCCTTAACCGAGAAGAATGTGAAGGCAGGGTCAGGATGAGCCGGGTCACTCAGAAGGCTGCTGGCCGTTGGTGGGGAAGTGACCTCTTGACATCGTCCTTGGAGGATTCCTTTTCTTTCCTAACTGACCACAGTGGTTTTTGCTCCCTTTCTGTAGACTGTTGGGTTCTCTACAAGAGGTCGCTGAGGGGTTTTTGAAAATTTCTCAAAGCTGTTAAAACGGGCAGATGTGATCTTCCCGGCGAAGCCCAACTCCATCATTCTGCTGCTGGACACAACTCTGGGCGCCTGCGAAGGACCAGGCGTTGCAGATACAAAGATGAATAAGCCTCTGCTCTCCAGGAACTCATCATCTCTTGGGGCAGCAGCCACACAAAGAGTCTCCAAGTTTACGGAGAGTGCTGCGAGGGAGGTGCGCACAGGACACTGCAGACCTCAGTGAGAGGGGCACTCATCCAACCCAGGGAGGGGGAGGCAAGGAAGGGCTGGCTGGTGAAAGTGGGTGTAGGATAGAGAGGAAATAGATAGGTCGTTTGGAGGATTCCAGCCACGGGCGTGGGAGGAGGCTTCTCTGGAGATTTCCAGCATCGTGATGAACGTGGGGACAGAGTGCTCATGGACTCCGCGTGCAGAGGATGCGCGGAGAGGGCCATCTTTGAGAACGTAAGGTGCCCGCCCCAGAAGTTCAGCGGCCGTCTCTCAGCTGACTTGGGCAGGCTTTGCCTGTCTGGTCCTGGGCGATCCTTTAATGGCACTCCCACTAAGGGTTAAAGGTAGAAGACATCCTCCCCCTCCACCACCACCTCAAAAAAAAAAAAAAAGAAAAAATGTCAGGGAGGGTAATTATACCACCATCTATTTAGCTGCTGAAGAATTTACCATTCGAGGAGATAGGACGCTGCCTCACCAGAGGCGTTTAACAGTCCAGCACTATCGCGTTACCCAGATTGTATAAAGAGCATGAATGATTTCCGCTCACAGACCTCTAATGGAGGTATCTCTTTACAAAGCCCCTACTTCAGGCCAGCTGAATGCCTCCGCAGCGCCTCCGAAAACCCGCAGCCCTAATCCCTTTAGCAACAAAGATCTGTTTCTTTGCTTAGCATGAAGTAGGCCTCAGAGGCCTGTGTGTGTCTTTGCCTGTAGACCAGAAGCCTCCTGTTTACAATTTCCCTATTCCTGTTTTTAATGTTGTTCTGAGAGCAGCCACAAAGGGCTAGTTTTGTCCAGCAGGAACAAGGGAGCTATTAGAGAGAGACAGAGGAAGGAAGGAAGGGCGATCGCAGGGAGGACTCCTCAAGGGATTAGCAGACACAGCTGTTCCCGAAGGGAGAGGAGCTCCGGGCTGTTTATAATTTCCGTCACATTTACATTTTTTAATATTTTATTTCCTCAAAAAATTTTTTTTCTGATCAGTTTCCTATTCACCACCTAAAGGGAGCATCTTGTTGCCATATTGATAGACTTAGGGCCATGTTTTGCTCTGTGTCCTGAGGATTTAGCTTTTTTACCTCAGCGCTCTGTCAATCTGGTGTGGTGGTCTCCAGCGCTCTGTGAGGTCCCAGGCCTCCAGACCACCAGGTGCCCGAGGAAGTCAACTGAAGGGACTGCTGTCACTTCTTGTCCCCTTTGTACAAACTGTCAGGGTTTTTTTTTTAGGCCGTATCTGATTCATTTAGATTCCGTAGACCACTGCCTGTCTGCACAGTGTCCCAGACCTACTTATCCTTGTTTTTTGTTTTTGTTTTTGTTTTTTTGAGTTTGTTTATTTATTCTGAAAGAGAGATTGAGAATCCCAAGCAGGCTCCACGCTGTCAGTGCAGAGCCAGAAGCAGGGCTCAAACTCATTAATTGCGAGACCGTGACTTGAGCCGAAATCAGGAGTTGGACACTTAACTGACTGAGCCACCCAGGTGCCCCCAAAGACCCAGTTTTCTAGTGCACCCAGTTTTATCTTTATAGCTAATCTTTGTGTTACAAAACGTATTACCTGCAGGTGGAGAATCTGTCATAGTCCGTATTGTTAAAATGTCTTCTTGCAGTGACTTTAAGAAAATGGTCTATGGTTTCATCCTGGAAACAAATGTTTGTGTTACCTTCTAGTTCTTGCCATGAATATTTTTCTATCCAATGATAGTCTGTCCCTGTTACATTTAAACACATAGAATTATGTTTCTCTTTTACTTAAAAATGTAGAATTACCCAGTGTACACATATCCAGTATTAGTCCATGCATATTTTTCTATCCAGGGACAGCGGTCTCTGTCTCTCTCTTTTTTTTTTTTAACGTTTATTTATTTTTGAGAGGCAGAGACAGAATGTGAGCAGGGAGGAACAGAGAAAGGGAGACACAGAATCCACAGCAGGCTCCAGACTCCGAGCTGTCGGCACAGAGCCCGATGTGGGGCCTGAATCCACGAACTATGAGATCATGACCTGAGCTGAAGTCGGATGCTTAACCGACTGAGGCACCCAGACGCGCCCCTCTCTCTTTTTTTAACTCTTCTTCCTCCCTTCACTTATCTTCCTCCCTGTTAAAATATTAGCAGCTTGGGGGTACTGGGTGGCTCAGTCAGTTAAGCATTTGACTTTAGCTGATGTCATGATCTCATAGTTTGTGAGTTCAAGCCCCACATCAGGCTCTGACAGCTCAGAGCCTGGAGCCTGCTTCTGATTCTGTGTCTCCCTCTCTCTTTGCCCCTCCCGCCCTTGTGCTCTGTCTCTCTCTCTCAGAAATAAATAAACATTAAGAAAAAATTAGCAGCTTGTATATCCTTCTACACCTAGCTCTTTGCTTAAATAATGATATGGAAAAAAAATTTTTTCAGGTTTGGGAGAATTATTGTTATTACAGTGGGGTTATATATTAGCTACTTCCCTACATCTTGCTTTCCTCACTTAACAATATACAGAGGAAATTGCATTTAATATATTTTTAACCAACATGGTCTGTGCAAGTTCACTTTGCCCAAGGAGGCTCTGGCTAAAGTTGCAAATGCCTGCGTATATGTCAATTTCATTTTTTTGGAAACCATTTTTGTTAAGTTTGACTTTTTCCTGGGAAGCTTAAGTCAAGATCCAAATGACTTTCTCAAATGTCCAGTCGGCCCGCTGCTGACCCTTTGGGCTTTTGTTGCCTTTGGGGTACATTTCCGGACTTGAGCGTCTTTTAGATCCGGCTGACATGCTACTGCTGTTACAGAAATATTCCTCACAGCAGCCTCAAAAGTTAAGTGTATGCGATTTCCTTTAGCAGGGGCCTGGGATGTGAGCTAATCTTTAAATAAAGGAGAGAGGGGACAGTGATTAACATTCTCCCAAGTCACTCAGGGACAGCTGTTCCAAACCTTTCCTTCCTGCTCAGAGGAGTAACTAGTTTTCAAGAGGAATTAAAAAAAAATTTTTTTTTTTTAAAGACTATGGAGTTCTTTCAGGATTGCTCAATGTTTCTTCCTCTAAAGTAAAATAGTTCAAACCATGTGCCAATCCAAATGTACTTTCTGTCTTCGTCTTCACTGGAAACGTGGACCATAAGATAAGATGCATAGCCCCTGGTATATTGTTATTCAGAACTGGCCAGGAAAAAGCCACAACTTCAGCTGCTTTGATTTCCCCTTTGCTTTTTAGAGAGGAATGCTAAGGATATTTTCGGGAACGTGAGCTTCCGCAACCCCCGCCCTCCGACCGCTCCTGTTGTGCAGGCTTCTTTGGCAAGATTACAGATCTGAGGTGGTGATGACCGTTTTGGTGATTACATGGCTTTGAGGGGATCATTTTCTGATGAAAGAAATTTTTTAAAGATGTCTTCCCATTCCAGGTAGAAATGTAAGGCCCTGAGAACTTTAATAAGTGTTTTTATTTAAAAGCACAAATTACCCAATATATACATATCCTCTGGGTTAGGAGTGTTAAGATTTGATTAGCCCATGTCAAGGACATTCCCTTGTAGGAAGGACATACCTTAGGTGGAGGAATAACTGTCTTCCTTCATCTAGGAATGTGGTGTCTCTGACAAGAGGCGGTGTAAGAAATGTCCATAGAGCCGTGATGGCGGCGGCAGTCTCCGTCTAGCCATCCGAAGAAACAGAATCAACTCTGACACGGCGGGCGACAGACATCACAGTGCAAGCCTCTTCTATTTACAGAGATTACGTATATGAAAGTGTATCGACGATAATGTGTAGGGCCCCTTTAAAAAAACATAGGATGTGTCAATTTGACTAACTCCATAGTTCTATGTGTATTACAGTTGGATCACACTGTAGGTGAAGAGACAGGAAAGAGGCATTTGTCCCTTGTAGTCTTTTTCATTTGTCAGCATACAATCTAGAAGAGGTAGTAACCAAAAATAAAAAAAGGAAACTTAGTAAAATCTTAAATTTTTTCAAGGTACTTTTCTTTAAAACTAAAAACTTTTTTGGGGAGGGGGGGCAAATCATAAAAATGCAAGTTAACACAGAACCAAGGGAAGAAGAACCAAAAGTCACCTTGCCCAAATTACACTCCCTGGTAACTACTATTTCTGTGAGCTGGTAAAATTAAGAGAACTTGATTCGGTGCTTCTGTGGTGTGAATAACAACCAGCTGCAAATGATGCCAACTCAATCCATTGAAAAATGAAAAAATTAATTTTGAAACCATGTTTTTTTCATGCATTTATCCAGATAGTTATTTGGAACAACGAAGAGTATTGGGGTGGGGAGATAGGGCTGAGCTTCAGGGACCTCTGCTTTACTAAAGCGATTCCTTTTTTATCCGTTTTATGTGTTCCTATTTTGCCCAAGACTGTGTGTTTGGGGGCAGGAAGGTAGAAGACAAGCATTCTGCTGCTGCTAAAAACTGTTTGAAAAGAATCGTTTTCTGTAGAAGATAGTTCGTTTTTCTTCAGTTTGAAAAATGCACTAGTATTAATGTTGCCTTGTCTGGTAGTATTTTATTTCCTTTTTAATTATTTTAGAAAGAGTGCATAAGCAGGTGAAAGGAGCAGAGAGATAGAGAGAGAGACAGTCTTTTTTTTAAATTTTTTTTTAACATTTATTTTTGAGACCTAGAGACAGAGTGTGAGCAGGAGTAGGGCAGAGAGAGGGAGACACAGAATCCAAAGCAGGCTCCAGGCTCTGCGCTCTCAGCAGAGAGACAGTCTTAAGCAGGCTCCATGCTCAGCACGGAGTGCGACGTGAGGCTGGATCCCACGACCAAGGGATCATGACCTGTGCTGAAATCAAGAGACAAGCACTCAACTGACTGAGCCACCCAGAAGCCCTGCCTAGTATATTTTATCTGAGCTTTATGGGAGCCAAGTTGCACTTAGGACTGTGAATAGATTCTTGAAAGGTGCCTACCTCTGAATTATACAGATTTTGAATCTTTCCAGGGTTGCCCATGATTAGGAAGTATTGTCTCACGTTGAGAATCAAGAGAAAAAAACAAGCACCAAATGCCCTAACATCTATCTATATTACAAATCACCTAGAGCTAAGAGAACAGTTTTCTCTAGGAAAAACCACAGTGGCCTTTCACATACAGTGTTAACTTGGAGTTGTTGACAAAGGCTACTAGACCAGAGTCGCGATCCAACAAATGATGTTTGTGGAGTGAAGGAATTAGAGATCTTCCTTCCTATTATCGATTGTCCCCCCTTTCTCCTTCTGATAAAACATTCCTTCCTTGGGTTTTAACCAGTGACATGGTACAGAATTAGACCCGCATGTGGTTTTTTCCATTCTGTTTATTTCCAGTTGTTTTTTTCTTTGCATCTGAAGGAAAGGGAATTGAACGTCAATCTTGGATTGCGTACATCAAATCTGTTGGAGAATCTTTTATAGAACCAATAACTCTATCCTTGGTAACTTCGAGTGCTGAAGTTACGCTAAAATATTGATTATAATCCTCATTTCCCTTTGCCTCTAACTTTCCAATAAGGTATCCTTTTGAACTGAAACTTTACATGCTTAGTTTCGACTCAAAGGTGAATTTATTTTGGAAAGTTCATACTAATTTAATTCAGGGACTTGGAAGGGATATGCGAGTAAAAATATACCTTCTACTCTACAAATAAATGTAAGACTTCGGTTATAGATAACTCCGGAGAAGCCAAGCAGCAGAACAATAAACAGGTCTCAGAAAAATCCCTGTTACAGTGAAGCAGGTTGAAGTGATTAACCCACGTTTCCTGAAGGCTGTCGCTGAACAGATTGGAGCTCCTTGAGGCTCTGTGGTCTCCTCCGAAGGAGAGTGGCCACGACAGGGAATTTCGGGACCTGCATGGATGGAAGAGATGAGAGATTTAGTGTGGATCCGGGCAAACTACTTCATGGTCTACAGAGTCCCAAAACACGCCGATTATTGTTGAAGGCCCTTCTTCAGCCAGAGGGGCCAACCGTTCCATCCCAAACACAAAATTATCCAAGCCTGTAACGTGATGTCTATGAGTACAGGTCTAGCACCCCTGCGATGTTGAAATGTAATTATGTAGAGCTAGGTTCCTCCATCTCAGCACTGTGGATGTTTTGGGTGGATAAATTATTGGCTGGGGACGTAGGTTCTGATGAGTGCGTTGTAGGGCATGTCCGGCATCGCTGGCCTCTACCCGCCAGGTGCCAGGAGCAAGCTACTCTCCGCCCACCCTCCCCTTCTCCAGCTCCACCTGTCTCTCCCCGAGTCATAACAAACATTTCTTCAGACATTGTCAAATGTCCTTAGTACAGGGAAGAGCCCCCAGCTGGGAATAGCTGGTAGAACTTTGAGTTTAGACCCATCTGAGCAAGGTATTTGCACTCGAAGGGAATCCATGCAGTGGGAAATCTCAAATGGAATTTTCCTACAAAGTAGAGTCGGCCTTGCAAAGAAGTAGCCGTCCTGTTCAAAGCTGCCCTCCCTGACTTGTGCCGTTTGTCCCTGCTCCGTTCTGTTGCTTTGTGGGACTGGATCAATACCTTAAAAATTTTTTTCCCTCTTGAATTGTTGCTTCTCCAGTGAAACCTTTCCCTGAACTTTCAAGTATTTCCATCTTAGATGGAATTAGCTGCTCTAATTATTACACTTTTTTTAAAAATTTTTTTAAACTTTTATTTATTTTTGAGAGAGAAAGATACAGAGCATAAACAGGGGGAGGAGCAGAGAGAGAGAGGGAGACACAGAATCCAAAGCGGGCTCCAGGCTCTGAGCTGTCAGCACAGTGCCCGACGCGGGGCTCGAACCCACAGACCGTGAGATCATGACCTGAGCTGAAGTCAGACGCCTAACCCACTGAGCCGCCCAGGCGCCCCTAATTATTACACTTTTTAAAAAAGTTATCTCTCTGCGCAACGTGGGGCTCAACCTCACGACCCCGAGATGAAGAATCACATGCTCTACTGACTGAGCCAGCCAGGTGTCCCTCGTTATTATATTTTCTAATGTAAAGAGAACATTCCCTTACTCCATCAACAAGAGCTAGTGCTAATCATAGCCGATGTCCTGAGCATGCCCATGCCCACTCTGCTCTAAGACCTTGCGTGCTTTTTCTGTCTTTCTGAATGTCGCTCTGTTGCGGATACTGTTCTTATCCTCATTTTCCAGGTAAAGAACTAAGGTGTAGTGAGATGAGCCAACTGGTCCCAAATCTCATAGAAGTAGCACAATGTGGGTTCGAACCGAGAGTCTTGAGCACCTCCTTGTCTTAACCACTCTGCCATCCTGTCTGTCCATCCCACACATCTCTGTAAAGCCTCTTTGCGATTGTTATAAGGGAAAGTTTAAAAATCTGCCTTTAAGAATCCAACAAAGACTTAGTATGACAAGGGATCCATACTGTACACTGGCGACGCGGTGGCGAACGTGGTGAGATCCCCGCTCACAGTGCGGCCAGTGGTCAGAAGATGTGAACAGATATGAACATCGTAGAACAGTGCAGAGTGTGAAACATTACTCTCATCAAAGTACAAACTGAGGACTAGTGGAGTAAACAGGCTCTAGGGATTGCTGAACCTGGCAGAGGAGGAACGCATGCAAACTCCCCGGAGGGATAATACGAGACCATATTGTATGGCAGGTGCCACGTCAGGTGTGAGGTAACACGCTAGCAGTCCAGTGGAGGGGACAGAATGAATCCGATGATCACACACATTTAGGTGGGACTTGATACATTTCAAAGGGATATGGTATCTTGAGAGTATCTGAAGGAGATGGGCCTAAGTTTTTTGAAGAGAGGAAGGTCTGGGAAAGTTTTCCTGAGGCAGTGATGCCTGACCTGAAAGCTACAGAATGAGTAAGCATCCTTGAAATAGCCAGATGCCAGGGGCCTATGGACGCATGAGCATGTGTGTATATATGCATATTATTGGGTGGGGGAGATAAGGATAGTTGAGGTAGAGAGACCAGCAGGTGCAAAGGTCCTGAGGTTAAAGCGAACACAAGGAGCATGAGCCACTAGAAGCCTATGAGACTTTAAGGCAGAGAGTGAGGGGGGGCAGGGGCCAGAGCGTGCAGGGCCTTGTGGGCCAGGGTAAAGATTTTAGTCTTTATTGGAAGAGGAGTGGGACATCATTAAGGGATTTGAGGGAGATGGGTGACATCACCCGATTTGAGATCCCCTGTCTACCGTATAGAGAGTGGATTGAAAGGAGCCCAGATAGATTTGGGGTCATTGTGACACTTCAGATGACAGAGCACAGAAGCCCACAAACATGTTAGTTCCTGTTCTTCTTTGCTCTTTCATAAGTCAAATAATTTTTCTGTTCAAAATAAATACAAATCTAATGGAGGCCCGCCTTCAGCCCAGTGATTCTACGCCTTCTAGCTTTTGGTGGTTGCTGACAGTCCTTGGCATTTCCTTGACCTTGGTGTATCGCTTGAGTCTCTCGCCCTGTCTTCACATAGCATCTTCCTCCCTGCATGCCTTTGTGTCTTTCCTCTGATAAGGACGCGAGTCATTGGATATAGGGCCCACCCTCATCCGGTACGGTCTCATCTTTGTTCATGGAATTGCATCTGCCAAGATCTTATTTCCTAAAAAAGTCACGTTCTGAGGTTCCAGGTGGACGTGAGTTTGGGGCGGGAGACCTGTTCAGCCCAGGATACAGATCCTCGGGACCCTGTGTCAGGACACTGCTTAGGAGCTTCTTTTGAAACAGAAGAGATCTGCACAGAGTTTTCCAGAAGAGCCTCCCGGAGTGAAAGCTCTGCATAGACGAGGGTGGCCTCTCCCTTTAGACGGGCAGAGACTCTCTCTGCTGGTCACTTGCCTGCACCTGGTCATTGACATATCTGGCTTCCTCCCATAGATGTTTGAGTTTGTGGCCCCAGACATAGATTAAAAAGTGAACAACAGGGGCGCCTGAGTAGCTCAGTCGGTTGGGCGGCCGACTTCGGCTCAGGTCATGATCTCACGGTCTGTGAGTTCGAGCCCCGCGTCGGGCTCTGTGCTGACAGCTCAGAGCCTGGAGCCTCCTTCGGATTCTGTGTCTCCCTCTCTCTCTGCCCCTTCCCCACTCATGCTCTGTCTCTCTCTGTCTCAGAAATAAATAAACATTAAAAAAAAATTAAAAAAAAAAAAAGTGAACAACGTTATGATGTGGAAAGAACCGGAGGCCACCGGGGAGCGTGTCATGAGGGACCCAGTTTAGTGAACATTGCCGAATGGGTGAACGCCTCTATTAGAAAAATGCGGTGGGGTTCTTCGGGCAGCTTCCGCTCTGGGAGACCACAGATGATGTCTATTATATCCTCATGCATCAGCCATTACCTTGGAAATAGGCCATCCTAACAGCGTGTCAAGGAAGTTGTTATAGGGAATTATTTCAGCCAGAAGAGATCTCTGCAAAGCAATCTGTTCCAGCCTACCGTGTCATGGAGTGGTCCCCGTGTCCCTGATTTTTTGCTAGAAATGCAGCAGCAAACAGCATGGAGCCTACACCTGTCATGAGCTAATGTGCAGTGCCTGCCAAGGTTTGCACTTGGGTTCCATTCACAGGATGGAAGAGACCTTCCAGGGAAGCGTGTTAATGTTTAACCCTTTACCCGAGGATCCTCTCTCTCCCGGAGAAATCTGCCGCTGGCCAAACCACCGCCAGGCCACTTGGGGTTTCGCTTTTGCAGAACGGCTTGGTTTCGGAGGCAGACGAGAGAACGGAAAACTGACCTTCAAGGGCAACGTCCATGGGCCTTTTAAAAAAAAAATCAAGGAAGAATGAGCTGAGCCTTGGCCTGGAAAGTGTTCATTGGCAGACATGATCTAAAGCTGAGATGAGAACTAAATCTCATTAGTGTCAAATGTCTCCCTTCTCTCCAGCTGCAGGCAGAGCAGAACCGAGAGATGTCTGGGTGGGAGGTTAGCAGATCCGAAGCTTCAAAATAACCCGTCCACTGTTTCTGTGTATGGCGAGGGGTAGGGGCAGTTTCGAGACGGGGATCTGCGTCCCACTGTGAATTTTTCTACCATGAGACGTAGCAGGGGCGGCTGGTGGGGAATACCTTCCCCGTGCCTAGCCTTCGTAGACAGGGGAATGTTCCCTGTCCGGTCACGGTGGGAATAAGTATAGTTAAGGGGTCCAGGGGCGAATGGTTCTGTTATTATTTGTTGCAGAGGAGCACCTGCAAGAACAGCCCCTGGCGAGGGCTGAGGCTCGGGGTAAAAGTTCAGAAGCCGGAGCTCGTGGGTCGGGGCGACCCGGGTGGAAGAAAGTTTGGGATTAGGAGATGAGTTCTGGAGAGCGTCAGGGAATAAAGAAACTCTGAAGCAGAGGTTCTGTTCCTAGAGAAGAGACTAGTTCATAGAAAACAGCTTCGCACGCAGTAGGCGCTCAGGAAATAACTGCAGAACCAGTGAATGAATGGAGACATTGCGTTGGCAGTCTCCTGCCGTGGAGGAGAGTTCTTTTATTTTGTTTCTTGTATGTGAAGGGGAGGGAGTCCCATCGCTCAGAAGGACGTAGCTGATACAGTTCAATATCTTACAATTATTTCTCATTATGTAAGTGATACAGAAATAAGTCGTCCTTGTAAGCAAAGCCAGAGAATTCATTTAAGACGCTGTCCTTTACCCACTCCCCCAAATTTTGGGGTGCGTGTGTGTATGAGTGTTTATGTCTGAAGGTTCTAGGGAATTTCCAGGAAGCGTCTTGGCCACAAGCGTTTTCGCCACATAACCCCATTGGCTGTAAGGCAGTTTTGTCTTAAAAGATAAAAAATAGCTTGGTTAACAGTTTGGTCTGGCAGCTTGTTGGGTTAATCAACTGGTTGCCGGCTTTCATTTTTCTCATTGATACGGTACTCCCGACATTTTTATATCCCATAAATCGTAGCCCTCATAATGGTCTATACACTGTCGCAGAGTTCTGAACCCCCATTTCCTGAACCGTAGCACGTCTATCAGCATTCCACTTTGAGAGTTCACCAAGGACAGGCACCAGCGAAGAAGCCTTTCCCAGTGTCATCCAAAGCTCAGGTACCAAGAAGCATTCGAGTATCTGGAAAGTGATACCTCTCTTAATGAAGACAGAAACGTTGGAGACCAAAGTGTGATGCGGAAGGAGGAGATGAATCAAGCAGAAAAATAAGATGTCATACTTTGGACAAAACACTTGGAAGACAAGGGCTTAGAGGCAGACAAAATAAAATCAGTTATTCGCACGCTGCTACCATGAATCTACACTGTACATTATGAATGTATTCAAATATTGTGTGTTTTGTGATAAGATCGTAAGTTTTGTTATTCATTGTTTGTGTTTCATTACGTCGTTAAAAAAATTGTTTTTAACTTCTTTCGAGAGAGAGAGAGCGCCAAGAGCGGAGGGGCAGAGAGAGAAAGAATCCCAAGCAGGCCCTGCACTGCCAGCGCAGAGCCCGGTGCAGGACTCGAAACCATGAGCTGCGAGGTCATGACCGGAGCTGAAACTAAGAGTCGCTGCTTAACTGACTGAGCCACCCAGTCACCCCTTGTTATGTCATTTATAATACATGTCGCTCTATTATTTTTCGTGATTTTGTCTTTTATGGCAAAATTGCCTTACAGCTGATCAGTTATATGGTGAAAATGTTTGCAGTGAAAATACTTACAGTTAAAATGCTTGCAGCAGGGGCGCCTGGGTGGCTCAGTCGGTTAAGTGTCTCACGTCGGCTCAGGTCATGATCTCGCGGTTCTTGAGTTCGAGCCCCGCATGAGGCTGTCTGCCGTCAGCACAGAGCCCTCTTCGGATCCTCTGTCTTCTCTCTCTGCCCATCCCCTGCTCGTGCATTCTTTCTGTCTCTCTTTTCCTCTCTCTCAAAAATAAGTAAAAACATTAAAAAATACTTAGAACAAAGATGCTTATGGGGGAAAATGCTAGACACGATGAATGCGTATGCCCACGTCACCATGAATACCCATGTCTGCTTACTCGTGATCACTTCCTATGCCGGGGAAGGTGTCCTGGTGGACTTTGTCTTTCTCTTGTGATGAGGGATTGCTTTTCCCTCCCATCTGAGCTGAGGTTGGAGCCTCCATCCATGGAATCTAACCCACCCACTCTCTTAAGTGACAAAGACTGGGGTTCTTGTTCAGAGACAGAAGGAGTCTGGTCACTTCGGTGACACTTGTCAGCCTGAGGCGTTTTGCTTTTCCGCACCATCCGCCAAATTGCTACGTAACCTCTCTGGCGCCCTGTGCCGCCCAGCATAAGGTCTGCACGTCATTTGTGCACCGATGTGCTGTGTCATCACTAACATCCTCATAATCCTGAAAGCCTTCTGTGACGTATATTATCTCTGCAGGTAACAAGTGGGCGCGTTGCCATTTCTTAACATCTCTCTGTGTGCCAGACTGCACAGTCCGGAACCAGTGAGCTTGGTGCTGAAGAGACCAGGGCGAAGAGGTTATGAGCAAAGGGAATATTTTCCTTTCACCAGATCCTTTGAAACCCTGGGATAAATGCAGGTTGGATATTTTTTGTTTCCTACCCTTAATGAAAACTCCCCAGTGGTTAACTTCTACACGTACAGTCCACCGCTTCTTAGAAGTCTTCCAGGATGACACCAGGGGACACGTTATTATCAGTTTGCCCTTCTTCTGTTGTCATCTTTGGCAGACCTCCCTCAGGCCACTTGGTTTACTGAAACAATTTGAGTTCCAGGGAAACTCTTTAATATGGCTTCAGATTTTTATGTGCCTTGCATATTCCTGTCCGGGGCCAGGAATCTTCAAAGAGAAGCCTTGCCAGCATTACGTCACTAAAGAAATCAAAGGTTTCTTTCTTTTTTAAGTCACTGAATCTAAATACTCATAAATTTCTTGCTCTGTGTACCAAAATCCCCTCAAATCATAGTAAGTATTTCTTTACCACTGAATCTGCTGTGGCTTAGCTTTATATGAATGTCAAGTTTTTTTGTTTTTTGTTTTCCCAACATTTATTTATTTAGAGGTGGGGGAGGGGCAGAGAGAGAGAGGCAGAGAAAGAATTCCAAGCAGGCTCTGTGCTGTCAGCACAGAGCCCAATGTGGGGCTTGATTTCATGAACCACATGATCATGACCTGAGCCAAAATCAAGAGTGAAAACCCTTAACCGACTGAGCCACCCAGGTGCCCACGGATGTCAAGCTTTTAAACCTTTTTATGTATTTTTCCCTCTCATACCACAGTGCCACCTTCACTTGGTAAATGGAACTAACACCCCTTTTCTCTTTAGGCTGGCTGAGTGTACAGGCTCTAGAGTAAAAGAAGTGACTTTGAGTCTTTTGAGTCTTGCTCCATCGCTTACCAGCTGTCACCTGGGTTGTCATTCAGAATTTTTGAGCACTAGGTTTATCACCTGCAAACGCTGATAATGATCCTATCTGCATTGTGAGAATATCGTGAGAATTAGTGAGGTAGTGTGTGTAAAACATAGCGCCAGCCACATAGTGGGAGCTCAGAAATGAGGGTGAGGATGTTGGGATGACTTGGACTGACTATGTGAGAAGTCACCAGGCAGGAAGCTGAAAGACGAGGGGGGCAGCTGGGGGCAGCTGGGCAGAAGAGCATTGCTACTTTTCCTCTTCCTCAGTTTTGTATGGCCGTGCTCTCCCTGCTGGTCCACAAGCGATGAGTCCAGAACTTGTGCTTCTTCTGATGCCTTTAGGTTGTTTCCTAGAAAGCTTTGAAGCCAAGACCTACACTACACAAGGTTTTCTGAAAACCAAGAATTCTTTTTATGAATTGGGTGAAACACATATCACCTTTTCCCTCACCCCTGGTTCTTGCTGAAAAACTGTACATCCGAGTTTTAAGGGAGCTTCTTGGGTCTCCTTCAATAGCACAGATTCAAGAGCCCCTGCGTTGGCTCTTCACCGAAGGCTGATAGTGACACTAGGTCACAGAGATGATGAGCTAAGGCAATTAAAAACAATTGTGGAACTCAAGACCTGTGAAGTCTGTAACATCGCCTGAGTTGCTAAAACGGCTGAGTCTGTCTTTGGAGGGTTTCCTTATTTGTATCAGCTGCTGATCATTTTCTGGGAAATCACTTGATATGAATCAAGAGACTAGAAAGAGGGTGAAAATGTGTCCCTGGAAAAGGTGTTTCTCTAGCCCACCCCACCCTGGCCCAAATATTTGGCTACTGCCAGAGTTAACATCATCTATTGCAAGATTTCGGGCCAAGCCCATGTGGTCAGTCGTGGTCTTGAGGTTGAGTGATTTCCTCTCTTCGTTTCGTCTGTTTTCATCTTCTGCCTTGGCCCAAGCACCTGAAAACCCATGCAATCTATTTTGCTCTGCTGGTGGTTTTCAAGCATTTTGAGTTGTTCGTTACTGTTTTTGATCGGACCCCCCAATCTACAAGCAGGATCTGGAGGTGGGAACAAACGCACGTTGGGCATCGCTACAGATAGAACATAGTGTGAAAACCAGGGTAACAGTAGCTTTATGCCAAATCCAAATGCACGGAAATATGCTCGTTTGACTATAAGACTGGTAGATTCTTTCCCAAGGTGGGTTTGCTATGCAGCTGGACCGATGGCCTGCACAGCTTCCCACCTCGCAGGAAGTAGGTTGTTTCTTACCAGGCAGTGGGATTTTTTTAATGGCTATCAGACAGGGTTTCCTTCTGGTCCGTCGCTCTCTTGTTTAAGTTGAGCTTGCAGAGCTGAAACCACACTGCTGCCATCTCCTGAACCTTCCGTGGTGTGAACTATGTGCTTGCTTTTTCTTTCCTTTGTCTCAGAGGAAACCAGTGTTCCTCACAAGCATATTTCACGGTCGACAGGAGATTCTTGGAGATCTTTTCCCTGTTTATTTGCAGAACTAAAATACGTGCAAAACCAGGGAGTCGGTTTCATTCTCATTCTCATTCATTCTGGTAGTTGAAAAGATGGAGGGAAGGAGGGTGGTACCCGGAAAGGATAGCGAGGGGTTCTGGGGTTCACATAAGGGTAGGGGAGAGCAGAGGGAAGGGCCACCGGGGGCTGATTGAGATGGTGCACAAAGATGGTGATTGACCGGGAAATCCCAAGAGCGAATTGCCCTTCGCAGAAGGGAGTTGCTTCTCAGCTTACCGGGGCACCGATGGAGGGTGTCATATCTGGACCAAACAGCAGAACATCTAGTCCGCATTGCCTGAAGCAAGGTATCGGGAGCAGCGTTCGGGCCCGCATGTAATTCAGAGCCACTGTATTTCCTTTCTCGTGGAGCGTGTTGGTGTGACGAGAAGAGAAGATGAACAAAACTGTCCCGTGGTCATCTCCAGAATCACTTGCCAGCAGCTTTTCATGCCACTCTCCTCTTGTCATTGCCTTGGAGTGAATCACTGCAGGCTTGGTAGAAATTTCTTCCTGCTTGTGGGTGAGAATTTCCTGGCCTCTGTGATGGGTCTCTCCTCCCAGCCTTAACTTACTTGTTCAGGTGGCTATGCCCTTGGCACAGACCCCAGTGGATTTATTCCTTATCCATACTAAGTGAAGATGGCTGTGTTCTGTATGTCGCAATCAAAGGAGCAGATCAGGGTCATGCGTGGAGCAAAGGCTTTTGGCAGGTCCGATAAATGTGTTGATGTTTACACACTTCTTCCCGACGGAAATTGTCCAGGCAGGTGACTGCGCCCTGGTTGTGATCGTTAGTGTCTGTGTTAATTCCTCACCTAGGTTTTAGAAGTCCTGCATTTCACAGAAGGAAGCCAAACTCTTCTTCTTACAGTTTGTTCGCTTTGGGGCTAGAGCTACAGACACCTGTTTCTGTTCGTGTTTCCTTGCGGCAGCCATTTTCAGGGTGAGCTCTGGTCGATACACTGTCAATACAGTGCCTCCAATGAAGGTTGTAATAGGTGGATGGAGGGAAGGACGGAAAGAAAAAGAAAGGAAGGAAGGATGGAAGGGAGGAAGGAAGGAAAAGAAGAGAAAAGCTGGATGGAGAGAAAGAAGGAAGGTTTCCATGGATAGCTGTGAGAGCAGAGTGGTTTTCAGACTTGAGAGTGCCGAAGAATCCCCAGCAGAGCTACTTTAAAAAATAGAGGTTCCGGAGCCCCACTCCCCAGAAACTTCCGTCAGTACTCTTGACAAGGGCCCCTGGTGGTTTTGACGCAAGTAGTCCACAGGCCTCACGCTGAGAATCGTTGTTATAGAAACTGTGAATGTGACGAATCCGTTTTCCCTCCAGAGCGTGAGAGTGGGTGTATCAGTCACTATAAATGTTTGCCAGAGTTACAGTCATCACTCTTTGTGGAGAAGGAGAAGGTCTTTAATGGAATCACGCAGCACGCTGGTGAGGGGAGAGGCCGAGTTACCATTTCTGCCCTTGGAGGGACTCGAGGGTGTAGTCATCACTGAAAGGTCAGTGTCTTTTGTCCCACAGGTAACCTTATCAGTGTACCCCTGGCATTTTCCCTTTCTTGGGCTCCCTTGCTTCCCGTCACATCAAAGCCAACCACGTCCCATGACTGTATTCAGGAAACAAGAAAATAGAGTGTATCATAAATTTAAACTTTGCACACGCGTCCGCTGCGGGCGTCGGCTCGGCCGCTCCCTCAGGATGGAGATGTTATGTAACCGTGCCGCTGCCGGCTGCCCCGTGCCCCAGCTTTCCTCTGTGACTCGTAATTCTTCCGAAGTGGAACCTGCCACCCACCAACAGGATCCTTTTCCAGACATTTGGATCCCCTGTCTGACCTCTTCTGCCCTCCCCTCCCCACATCAGATCGTGTGGGGGCCCCTCGTGCACCGCCGTGCCCTGGTCAGCCCACGTGGCTGGATGAGGTGATGTTGCCTTTGCTTTGCATCACCACTTGTGTGGGGTTTATGTGGAAAGAGAGACTCCGCCGCCCGTTAAGGTGCTTGTGTGCTGAACTGCCTTCCTCGTACTAGCCTTCGGCACTCACGACGGATCTTTCGTCCTCCGCCATCTCCAGCCTCTTGACTAAAGCTAGTGTCTATTGCTTTTGGCTTTTTATGTTTCTTGCTGTTAGAGAAGTCATTCCAGCCCTGCGGTTGGTACAAATAGGAAACCGAAATGGCTCCTGGGCAGCTGTATTTGGAAGGCTCTGCTGCTTTTGTGATCCTGTGATCCAGTGGTACCGTAATAGTGGTCTCCGATTTGGAAAGATCTCACTCAGCAACCGGCTGTGGCCAGGGGAAGCCCGTATAGATGATCGTATTGGAAAGGCCAGAGGGCAGCAAACTCTGGAGTTCTAAGTCCCGCTTTGCTCAAAGGTGCCTGAGGAATAGCAGCCTACTGACAGCTTGAAGTATGGTGCCCTGGATAATTGGCTTCCTCATTTAGTAATTTGTCTGCTTTCTTTCCTCTTCCTCCGCTTCCTCTCTTCTTGTAAACTGATAGCCTCCTGCCTCTTCACTAGGCTGATAGAGAGTCCCCTGAGCAATGGCTAAGGGGAGGGGGTGGCCAGAGCCCCAGGTGGACGGTCATTTGGAAAACTGACACAGAAAATGACCATCTTTTTTCCCTGTTTTTCCTCTGGTTACCCATCTTGATTTCAGTCTCTCTTTTTCATTATCTCCTTATCCTTTGTTGATGTCTCCTTGCCACTTGATAACTCGTATTTTTCTTTACTTCTTCTGGATGGACTTCCCTAGTCTGTCTCCTTTCACTCTATCCTTTCTACTTTTCTTACCTTTCCCTTTTTCTTTTTTCATTCTTTTATTCTGCACCTTCCCCCTTGCTCCCATTCTCTTTCCTTTGCTCCACGATTGTTCTAAGTGAAATTCAATTCAAAAAAGGAAATTACACCACATTTATTCAGGGTAGCCTAAGTTTTTCTTCTTGTCGTGTTTTTTTTTTTTTTTTTTTAATCCAAGGAAGGAAGAAAGAAATTTAAAAACCCATATCCGGCCCTTTCTGGCACCTTCATCGTCTCAAATGTGTTTGTCTTTAGGTGTCGGAAGTCCCAGGACACAACATCCCTGCTTCATTGAAAGTGCAGATGCGCCACTCAGAACTTTTACACTTGGACCTGGGAGGTGACGTCTGGTTTCACTTAACAAGTCATTTTGGTCTCCAGGTGGAATTCAGATTATTCCATTGCAAACAGGAGCAGACCTGCCCCTGGTGCTGGAAGAGTTAAGTCCGGTGTCTCAGGCCGCCCACAACCTGGAAGGGCAATGTCGACATTAACCATCTCCTTAAGATGTTTTCCCCAGAGTTTGGGTCATCTCGATGGCAGAGGCGGAGAGGGTCTCTGCCTCTTTCTCATGGTGGACCAGTTGGGTCCACAGTCGCAAGGCAGTCTGAGTAGTCTGAGTGAACCCTACTGACAAGGGACTTTGCTTAGAGGTCAGAGGGACAGCTGCCGCAATCCATCACTCTTCCCCAGTTTTCATCTTCCAGTTAGAGTTTCCGGAGTGCACCTAGGCCAATGACATTCTTTTTTAGAGAGAAGAGGGCAGGCTCTGGAGTCAGGATGCTTGAGCTCAAATCCCAGCTCCCCTAGTTGTGCGACTGTAGACAAATTATTCATCCTCTCGGACCCTACATAAGCTTCCCAAGGAACTCGGTCTATTGTGTTTATAGCTGTATGGCATCTAATACTCACGATACATCTGCTAGACGTTCAATAAATGCATTTCAGGGATGAATGTGACGTGAAGAGCAAGGACTTCGTTCCGGACTGCCTGGGTTCAGATTCCAGTTCTCCCAGTTACTATGGAAACATGGGCCAATTACTTCATCTTCCATGCTCAGTTTCTTTCTCTGGGAAAACAGATAGGATTTATGTACGTGTCCTAGGGCGACCATAACAAATTACCACAAACTCGGTGGCTTAAAGCAACAGAAATTTACTGTTTCACAGCTCTGGAGGCCAGAAGGCCAAAATCAAAGTGTCGGAGGGTCACGCTCCTGCCAAGTCTCTACGGGAGAATCCTTCCTTTACTCTTCCAGCTTTTGGAGGCTCCAGGTCTTCCTTGGCTTGTGGCTGCATCTCTTCATTCCCTGTTCACATGGCTCTCCCCCTCTTCTCTGTGTCTTCTCCTCTTTTTGTTTTCTATAAGGATACTTGACATCAGGTTTATGACCTACTTGGATAATCCAAGATGATTTCATCTCAAGACCTTTAATTAAGTCTGCCAAGACCCTTTTTCCAAGGTCATATTCCTAGGTTCTGGGGATTAGGCTATGGGCATACCTTTTCAGGGGCCACCATTCAAGCCACTGCCTTGTTGTTATAAAGAGCAATTAAAAATTTTGTTTTCTTTAATGTTTACCTATTTTTGACACAGAGACAGAGCATGAGCAGGGGAGGGGCAGATAGAGAGAGGGAAACATAGAATCCGAAGCAGGCTCCAGGCTCTGAGCTGTCAGCACGGAGCCTGACGCAGGGTTCGAACTCACGAACCATAAGATCATGACCTGAGGTGAAGTCTGACGCTTAACCGACTGAGCCACCCAGATGCCCCATGAAGATCAATTTAGTTAACATACATAAAGCACTTAGGGCAGTGCCTTACATGTGGTAAGAGTGAAATGAGTGCTTTCTTTAGACCTCACAACAATCCTCTAATAAAAACAGACAGATATGTGTAAAATACTACGGTGTCTGGCACACAGTAAGAGCTCAGTGAATGTTAGTTATTAACTTTGTGTTTTTATATTGAAGGCCAACTGTGAACCAGGTGCCCTGTTCTAGGTACCGGCAATACCACAATAAGAAATAATATATTATAAATAACAATGAAGGATCAAGAACCCAGGAAAGCCTTTTTCCTCGATCGTGCCTACGTTCCAGTACTTTCCACTAATACTGTGGTCATCACTACCACTGTCGTGGGTGCTGGCCTCGTAAGGCCGAGCCACCCTCCCAAGATGCTGAAGAATGAGTTTCCTAGGCGGAAGAGGTCAAAGACAACAGCCCACAGCCGAAACCAAACTTCTGCTCGTGGTTTCAGAAGCACGAAAGATCAATTTTAGTTTCAGCAAAACTGAGTTCAAAGGTTTGGGGTTTGGTTTTCTAGAGAGGTTAGTTTTTTTTTTAAATTATTATTTGTTGGGATCTGGTAGAGGAGCAGCGGACATCGATCTTGGCTAAAAGTCCTATCGGTTCCTGATCTTGCAGCGGTGCCAGGATGCTGTGGGGGGCAGAGGCAGGCAAGGCCGTTGGAGATGAGCTGAGACCGGTGGGCAGTGGGCCACAGGGTGCATTAACCTCAGAGAGCAGCATTGCTGGTCCCTGTTGCCGTGACAACAGCGGACCGTGCCAGGAGACCCAAAGAACGAATTAAATGGAAGGAAATTGCTGGTGCCCTCAGAAGAAAAAAGAAATTAAAGCAGGCTTCTCAGGAATCTGTGGATGTCTCTTTGACCTCCACACTCATGTGGAATATGTCGGCAAGGAACACTCTTGGGGTGTGGGGGTTGGGGGCACCTGCCCTGCCCACAGGATGTCCTTTTGAGAAGGAAGGCCGATCGCACAGATCGCGCATGGTGACTTTCCCTGGCCGGCCCCAGAACAAGGACCCGGCTCAGCAGTGGCAGCGACGGCCTGTTTTACCTTCCAGCTCATCCCACATCTGTGGAGTTTGCCCTGATGGGACGCGGTGACCTGGAAACTCACACAGAGCTCTGTTTTGGAATAGACTGTATAGAAAATAAACATGTGGGATAAATAAAGCACAGGGCAGGAAGTAATGGTTTTAAAAAGTTACCGAGAAAACCACGGGTGAGGTCAGGTTCAGAAAGCATAGGGCTTTCGGAGGCCCTTAGTCCTGACATCACTCAAATTGCTCAATAGGCCCTCCGAGGGGAGCGGTTGCTATTGGAGTTTGCCCAGCGCTCAGTGCGCTACCAAGCAGAGGAGCCCTGACCTACTTTCCCCACCCCTCACCACCCCCCCTCCCTGCTTTTTTTTTTAAAGAAAGTTTTGCTGCTGGTTGTGAGGCCTCCAACAGGGCAGCGAAGTCGATGGAGTGGATTTGGTGTTCTGTTTTGTGACTAGTTCATACATCAGAGTCCATGTCTCCCTTATGGAGACCAGCCAGCGTTGTAAATGGACCGCGTAGGATAGGACCGAAGTTGGAGCCTCTGCACAGCCCCTTCCTTTGGCTCCCCAGGCTCAGGCCGCATCTCAGGGCCCTGCGATTCGTTCAGGGCTCGGCCCTGCTGAGAAAGAGAGAAAATGGCCTTTTAAAGCAGTCACACCAGAGGGCGGACTGCAGTGAAACCTCCTGGGGATTGGATCATGGGTTGCCATGCCCTCCCTGCAAATGCACCGATGGCTCTCCTCAGCGCTTGGAATAGCATCCGGACCTCCTCACGGCCCTCCCTGACCTGGTTCCTGCAGCCTTCCCTGCCCCTGTCTTCCAGTGCTCTGCTTCCCTCGTGCTTTTCCAGCCACTGGCATGCTCTTTCTGTCCCTAACGCCCCTCCAGCTCTTTTCTTCCCAGGGATCTGTGCTCGCGGTCTTTGCTTCTGGCTGGGAAACTGTCCCCAGGTCCCCATGTGCTGGCTCTTCCTTTGATTGCCCTCAGATGTCACTTTCTCAGAGAGACCTGTGCCACTGCCTGCTCTAAAATGGCCATGTGCCTTACCAGCCACGTGACCACCCGCTTCAGCTTCCTTTCCTGCATGGCCCTGACCATTCTTCGAACTCATCTTATTTGTTTACTCGTTTATCGTCGTTGCCCCTCACCCTCAAACGTAAGCTCCATGGGAATAGCAACCACGACTTTCCTGATTGCCGCTGTAATTTCCAACTTCTAAAATAGTGCCTGGCTTATAGTTGGTTCTTGAATATTTGTAGAGTGAATGCATGCTTGCCAGAATCGTGGGCTTTCTAAAACACTACCCAGGACAAGAGAGACTGTAAATCCTTGAGAAACGAGTTTCTCTTGGGACCCAGTGACCCCAAATAAAAAAACACTTTTTAATGTTTATTTTTATTTTGTGTGTGTGCGTGAGGGAGAAAGAGAGAGAGCAGGGGAGGGGCAGAGAGAGAGGGAGAGAAAGAATCCCAAGCAGGCTCTGTACCGTCAGTGCAGAGCCTGATGCAGGGCTCGATCTCACGATCGTGACCTGAGCTGAAATCACGAGTCGAGTGCTTAACCGACTGAACCACCCAGACACCCCTCCCGGTGACGCCAATTTTAGAAGAGGTGGACCGTCTTCCCAGAGACACTTTGGGCTGAGATCTTGCCTCATGCAATGTGATGAACACAGTTTTGGGTAGGAGGTTACCATCAGGAGAGTTTCTGCTACAAGAAACAGACGACCCAGTTAAAATTAACTTATGTATTTAGGACAATTACCAGCTTGCTTAGCAAAAATCCTACCGCTCTTCCGAGGTTGCTTAACAAGAGAATCAAGGACTCAGGTTCCTCCTGTCTTTCCGTTCTGCTCTTCTCACGTATGGCTTTTCCTCGTAGGTTTGTCCTCATGTCGCAGGATGGCTAAGGCTATCATCTCACACAATCGATTTGAAAACCTTGGGAAGGGAACAGCCCTGTCCCTTTTCCTTTTTAGGAGCCAAATGAGTTTCTCAGATTTTCCTTCGGTCTCATTGACCAGAATTGCAACAATTCTCCTTCCTAAAACAGTCACAGGCCATAGGAATCCTATTTATTTAGTTAGATTGATAAAAATTCATACCCCGAGACAGGGGAGGGGCCCAGCTTCATCTGCTACACCTGTCTTCTAGATACCTGCATGAAATAGTGGCTTTGGGGCTGATGGGACAAGTTCCTTTGCAAAATGAAAGGCCTTTCTTACTACGGTGCCTTTCAAAGCACAAATCACTCTATGAGCGACTGACAGAAATTTGACTAGCTAACCCTGGGGCCAAGTTAACAAAAGCGTAAGTAGAGGGTAACAGGAAAATGGAGAGAAAGGGGATAAAAACCGAAGTTCAAGAGGAAAGATAACATGGAAACTATATTACAGGTCACCATGCTAGAATTTCACGGAAAGAATTAGGGTGTCACGTTGCTCCTTTGCCTTGTCGCCTTAGTTGTCCTCTGGTTATCGAGACAGTTCTGTGAGTTCAACGAATGTGCACTGAGCACCTACTTTGTAAATTCCGATCCACAATTCCATTTTCCCTGGCAACGTTTCACTCCATCGTGCTTGTGTTCATTCTCATATACCCAGGGAAGGTACACTCTCGTCAACCTACTAGCCCTTCGGCTTTGAATTCAAGGGAAACTTTTTGCCTCTGATCGAACCCTCTGTCTCAGAATATGATTTGTTCGGAGACCAGCCTTTGACTGTCTGTGGGCTGACTGGATTATTTCAGGATATCACAAAGGATACCTTAGTTTTCGGGGTTTCACACTAACTCATCTCTTTGGTTTCTTTGGGTGCTATTTTCATAACAAATTTAAAAATAGCATAACTACATTGTCTCCCACCTGCATTTGATACACTGGGTATCAAGACTGCATTTTACGTGTGTGGCTGTCAGCTTTTCCTTTCTTCAGTCCATGAGTAAATACTACTTCTTTAATTTTCCTTTAATCACATCCTGTAGGAATTAGTCCTTGGAAAAAATCTTTTTCTTTCTTCATTCCCACCACGTTTCTTTGAAAAGGCCAGGGCCCTCTAATTCCTTTTCTCGAGCTTTCTCCATGTCACAGGACTTTAATGGAATGCGCCAGTCTTACCTAACCTAGTAACTTCCTTGTGGTTGATTTTGGTTTTGTTATTTTCTCTTGTAATTGTGAAAAACTCAAGTCCGCACAAATAATATAACGGACACCTGTTTACGTACCGCTCAGATTAACACGCGTTTATATTTTGTCATATTCCTTTCGGATCATTATTTTTTTAAGATATGAAACATTACAGCTAAAGTCCTTCCCCTACTTCCCCAGAAGAAACCATTAATGGAAAGTGGAAGAGCCTCTTTCGCATGCATGTTTTATACCTTCCGTTATATCTAATTGTTCGTGTAACGATATATATTAGCATTTCTACTTTAATAATTTACTTAAATGCTATTGTTTTCCACATGGCCTTTTGATATATGCTTTTATTTTGACATTATATGTTGCAGATTTATCCCTGTTAATTCAGTAGACAGACCTCATTTTAACTACTGCTCTACTTCACTGTATGAATATAGTAGTGCTGATTTATTTGGCCTTTAAAGAAAATATTCTCTTTCTTTTCCAATTCGTTACATATAATTTTGAATATTGCTTAAGTGAACATTCTCTTACATGTTTTCTTGGGCATATATATGATTTTCTTTGTTATATATTTAGAAGTAGAATTGATAGGTCACAAGGTAACTTACCTTTAAAAATCTACTAGATGGCATGTCTAGGTGGCTCAGTTACTTGAGCATCCGACTTTGGCTCAGGTCATGATCCCACAGTTTGTGAGTTTGAGCCCCACGTCGGGCTCTGTGCTGACAGCTCAGAGCCTGGAACCTGCTTCAGATTTTGTGTCTCCTTCTCTCTCTGCCCCTCCCCTGCTCACACTCTGTGTCTCTCTTTCTCAAAAATAAATAAATATTAAAAAAGATTTTAAAAAATTGACTAGAGACTAAGGAATTGCTCTTGAAACCAATGAAAAGAACTTGAAGAACTGTTAGCAATGTACGAGAGCTGTCATTTCTTTTTTAAAAAAATTTTTAAATGTTTTTATTCATTTTCGAGAGGCAGAGAGATACAGAGCCCTATTGGGGGAGGGGCAGATAGAGGGAGGGAGACACAGAATCTGAAGCTGGTTCCAGGCTCTGAGCTGTCAGCACAGAGCCCGATACGGGGCCCGAACCCACGAACCATGAGATCATGACCTAAGCAAAAGTTGGACACTTAACCGACTGAGCCACCCAGGCATGCCAAGAGCTGTCATTTCTTAGCATTCTCACAAACACTTAATTTCATCAGATTTAAAATAGTTTTTTTGCCCAGTCTCATGGGTATGAAAATAATATCTAATTTTTTTAATGTTTGCATTTGCTGGATTGCTAGTGATGTTGAGTATCTTTTCATTTGTTTATTGAGCATTTTGGCTTTCTTTTCAGTTGAATTGCCTGTCTATATCCTATGTCCATTTCTGTACTGGGTTATTTATTTCCTACTGATTTGTATGTGTTCTTTGCGAAGTATAGATGGTAATCTTCTATCAGGTCTCAGTGTTCCAAATATCTTCTCCTGTTCATTGCTCAGCTTTCATATATAAGGAATTTAAAAAGTTTCATGTAGCCAAATTGATAAACGGTTCCCTTATACTTGTGCTTTTTATAGCATATTCAAAAAACTCTTTTCATATCACTCATTTAGAAAAAAATCTCTCTTGGGACTCCTGAGTGGCTCAGTCGGTTAAGCATAGGACTTCAGCTCAGGTCATGATTTCACTGTTGGTGAGTTCAAGCCCTGCACCGGACTCTGTGCTGACAGTGTGGAATCTGCTTGGGATTCTCTCTCTCTTCCTCTCTCTCTGTCCCTGCCTCATTCTCTCTCTTTCTCAAAATACATAAGTAAACTTTAAAAAAAAGGAAAAAAATCTCTTTTCTTTTTCCTTCTGAAGCTAAAGGATTGCTGATATTTTTCATTTAGATTTTTCTTTGCCCTGGAATTAACTTTGTGTGTGCCGTGAGTTAGGAATTGAGTTTTTATTTTTTCACGTGGTTAACCAGTTGTCCTGCGTCCATGTTTTGAACAATCTCACCTTTATTATATATCCTCAGTACGTGCTGTGTAGTATCTTTGGCCTATCTGAAAACAGAGACGAAGGTAGTCTGTTGTATCCCATGAGGCTCACCCCTATCAATGTCCTTTTCATACCCTCTGCTATTGATTCTCAAACTCTAGGGTAACTTAGAATCACTTGGGGCGTGTATGGAAAATGTGGATTCCCAGGACTCACCTCAGATCTCTAAGTCAGAGTCTTTGAGGGCCTAAGCCCCGGAATCTGCATTTTACTCAAATGGACCAGCTGCGTTTGTTGCAGGTACCCCACAGGGCACACTGAGAAACGCTGCCCTTAACACTGGGAAGTGTAGTTAAATATTGTACTTTCTGTGTTTTACACATGCGCGCGCGCGCGCGCGTGCACGCACACGCGCACACACGCACACACACGCGCACACACGCACACACACTGAAAACTCACCTGTTAAAGGGTCCCAACCCACCCCTTTGATGAAAACGGGAAGAACCCTAGTCTTCAATCTTCCGTGATTGTTGTGGGCACTTTAATTTTCCCCAGGGAGCCAGGTAATATTGTCAGACTGGTAAAAATGAACCCGGAGGAGTCTAGAGAGCCTAGAGCTCCCCAGCGCTTGCCGGGTTTCCGCTCAATTTGGCCATCGTGCGTCTTTCATGCTATTAGCTCCTCTCTGTGCAGTTTGGCTCTTTCCTGCTGAATCTATGCTGTTCACTCTGCTTAGAGGCATGGTAGGAGTTTTACCATCTGGAAGACAATTTGAAGTAATAATAACTCACCCGCAAGCCTCCACCCGTTGGTGGTGGTTTCCATTGCTGCTGTCAGCAGACCCTTCCCGGGGAGGGGCTGGGTGGCCTCTGATCTAAGCCCTTTCTTGGGATACCTAGACTCCTCGGCACCATGGGGCCAAGGCAGCCTTTTATGTTTTAGAAGCTGGAAGATTGAGTTTCTCAAACGGGCATGTGTGTGTGTGGAGGGCAGTGGGGATGAGTCGCTGGTGGTAACAAAGACTTGTCTGCTGATTTCGAATGTTAAAGAGGCCAGAGAAGGAGGGTTTTTTTAACACCAGGGCACAGGAGCTCCGTTTCCTGGGACGGGGGTAAAAATAGATGAAAATTCAAAAGTTACCTGGAATATTTATCTTTTTTATTTGTAAGAGAGGCAATTTTCTCTTTTTCCTTCTGAAGTGTACCACCAGGTTTAATGCTCTCATGGTTTTGATATCAGGATAGCTTGCCAAATATATGCAGGTCCTCAGGAAACCTCTCTTCTCCCTGCTGCTTCATTTGCAGGCAAATTCCAGACCCCAAAATGAGAATGATGGGAAATCTAATCTTTGAATAAGTGACTCCCAATATCATTTCTAGACACCACATGTTATCACTCAGCCTTTCCTTTGATATTTGATGGGAAAGCTGATCCTTTCCATTGATGGGGAGGGTGCCCTATCCTTTAAGAGGTTCTATAGGGAAACAGAATTTTTGTCTTTGTTCTGAGTATTGTTAGCTCCGATAAGTAAGGCAGAGGGGAAATAGTGACTCATGTGGACGAATATGACCAGTCGTTGGAAGGCCGGGAGGAAATCCCAGGAAAAGGGTAATCTTTCTAACAGGTGCATTTCTCTGTGACTTCTCTGTCTGGATCTCTCTTGGGAAATGCTTTGCTCTGTGTTTGCTTAGCGTTGACAACACTGAGTCCACCTCCCTAGCCACGGGTAAAATAGAGTTGTTCATTATTAACCTCTTGGACTTTGCACAGACACCTGCTTATGCAGTTTAGTGATCCCTGGTGGCCGGAAACCCTCGGAGGTGCGGACTGTCTTCACATCCACAGTGCAGATATGAAGCGCAGGGTTCCGGTTCCCGGCGCTCAGAGTTTCTCAGTGCCGAGGTAGATTTTAAAGTGCTTACGGTATATATTACCAGAGCAATCATGGAGCACAAGAATGGAAAGCCAGATGTACTAATGATTTTAAGGAAGTCTAGAAAACACACAGATATTTGGCTAGTAATCAGCATTTATGATTTAAAAAATAGATACAGCATTAGGAAGAGGTAGAACCAGAACTTGAACTTAGGTCTGAGTGATACCAAAGTCTATATTCTTATCATAAAACTGTATGGCTCCTCTTGGGATTATAGGAAAGACCCATAAAATTCATCATTGAAAGGACTGATTGACCATGTCACCCAGAAAAAAGACCCTTAATGTATGGAGGTTTTTCTACATTTATCAAGATTAAATTTTTACACAGAGTATTAAATGTGGAGCTATTGATATCAGTGACCACAAGGTACCTATTGATGATGATATAACAGGGAGATTTTGTTCTCATTGATAACTAGGTAATTAACATAGTTTCCTATGCCACATCCCCAAAGAGAGGGAGAGAATACATTTCATTGTCTGTAATACAGATAAGTCCTCTCCCCTTCTTTGGGGGTGTGGCGTAGGAAAAGGGAAAGCAATAACAGGCAGGCTACATTCGAATCTGGCTACGCTCAGACAGAAAGACAAGTGGTTTTTCTCTATCAGTAAACAAACATCTTCTTGTAACTCCTGTAGTAAAGAAAAAAAGCTTTCCCTGACCCACATCGCCCTTCGGCCGCTGCCCTGTTTGTCTCCCATTCACAACACAGAATCTTGACCAAGGTACCCCATGATCGTCATTTTGCCTCCTCCCCTGCTTCAGTTTTCCTCTCATTTCCCTCTACACACTCTTCGGGCCCCGATTTAGCGCTGCCTTTCCACACTGCTAACTCTAAACGACGTTCTCTGCCTTTAATTTGTCAGATTCACAGCAGCGTTCAAGTCTTTATTCCTTCTTATAGCCCTTTTTTCCTCCTGGGATTTTTCTCCTGGCTCACTGGCTACATCTCCACTTTCTCTCCTGCTGGCCTCTGCCCTGCTCACCTTCTAGGTTTTGGAAAGCCCATGGGAGTTTGCCTGCAACCACCTCTCTTTATCTTTACTTCGCTCAAGTGAGCTTCTTAAATCTCCTTGTGTTACACCTCCTGTATAAACTGAAGATGATATATCTACACCTTTAGCTCTGACGTCTGCTTTGAACTCCAGTCATCTCTCTGGCCACCTCCTTGACACTTGTTCTTAGGTAACTGAAAGACACCTCATACTTAGTATGTCTTAATATGGCCCGCCCCTAACCTACTTCTTTCTGAATCTCCTTCATTTCATTAAGAAATACCATTATTTACTCGAACCTCAGGCAACAAACCTAGGAGTCCTCCTAGCATTTTTTCTTTATTTTACTGACCATATCTCATTCTTCAGCCAATCCTGTTCTCTCCATTTATTCCGCTCCCACTCTCGTACGAGCCACCCCAACTCTTTCGCAGACCATTAAAGTGGCCTCATACCTGGTTTCCTTGCTTCCACTCTTGCTTCCCCTACAAATCATTCCCCTACATAGGAGCCAAAATTATCTCTTTAAAAAGTGAATAAGTTCTTGTTACTCCCCCATTAAAAATTTTCCACCGGATGACTTCTAGTAATATCTTACTCCTATCAGAATAAATCTCATCTATTTAACAACTGTGAACTCTGGAAAAAGTGGACAACCACCTGGAAGCTCTGTCAAATATTCAAAAGCACACAATTGGGAAGAGTTTGTGCTTGAAAAGTGGGGTAAAGCAAAGGGGGCTACCCAGAGTTCTGAACGATCTCTGAATTATGCTTGCGTGAGGTAGACTTCATGCAACCCAGAATAAGGTTAACAGAACTCAAAAGAGCTCTCAGCTGCCATACCCTGCAGGGGAAACAGAACTTGGGGTTTCAGGTCCAATTAAGATAATATTAGTAAACACTACTTAGAGAAGTATTATAGAGTCCAGAGAGAGGCACAATATTTCATTCTCACTGTCTAGGGCACAATGCCAAAATTAATAGGCATATGAAGATAGTAGTGTTACTAATACCTAAGCAAAGGCAATCTTTGAGTACCTATTACTACATTACCGTATGTCAGATTTAGGAGACAAGGATTTTAAAGCAAGTATCATAACTGTGTTCAAGCACCTAAAGGAAAGTATTCCTATAATCAATAAACAAACAGAAATCTCAGCAGGGTGAGAGAAACTATAAAAAGAACCAAATGGACATATGTGAACTAAAAAATACAGTATCTGGGGGAAAAAAATCACTGGATGAGCTTTACAGAAGATTGGACATAACAAATGAGAGAGTTTATATACTTGAAAATAGGCCAGTAGAAATCATCCACGCTGAAGAATAGAGAGGAAAAGTGTTGTTAAAAATGAACCCTACGTTATGGTACTGTTAACCTAATATAACCTCATCTATAGCTTGAGTCTCCAAAATAGAAAAGGGAATGAACAGGAAACTATTTAAGGAAATAATGGCTGAAAATGTCCCATATTTAGTTAAAGCTATGCATCTAATAATTTGTGAAACCCCATGAACCCCAAGTGGAAGAAATACATAGACAGCGATACCCAGGCAAAGTATAATAATTCTGCAGAAGACTAGAGATGAAGAGTGAATCTTGAAAGCAACCAGAGAGACATATGATATAAATGACTGTGAACTTTGCTATCTCTAGAAGCTTGAAAACAGTGTAACAATACGTGTAAGTGCTAAAAGAAAACAAAATCAGCTCAGAATCCTACATATATCAATACCCTTTAAATTGAAAGAGTTAGGGAAGGGACATTTTCAGATAAGCAAAAGCTAGGAGGATTCATTGCCAGCTTTTTGCATCACAAGAAATACTAGAGGAAGTTTTTCAGGCTGAAAGGAAATGATACCAGGGCAGAAATCTACATATTCAGGAAGGGATGAAGAACACTGGATATAGTAAATGTATATTTATATAGGAAGGAGTTTTTTCTTATAATTCTTTTAAAACATATATGATAGTTTAAAGGAAAAATTATAACATCGTGTTCCAGAGTCTGTTAATATCTAACATGTAGAAAAACTTTAGTATAAAGAATGGGAGAAAATAGACTTGTTCTGTTGCATTGTTCTGACATTTATGCGAAATAGTATAATATTAACTTTAAGCAGACCGTGGAATGTTACAGGTGTGTATTATAATCTCTAGAGCAACTACTGAAAGTAAACAAAACAATAATATGGAGGTCTACCGAAAAGACTAATAGATAAATTAAAATGGAGTTCTAAGAAGTGTTCGATTAACCTAAAAGAAAGTGCACAAAGACGAACAAAAATAGAGCAGGCAGAAGATAACATGGTAAAATGGTAGACCTAAATACAATCACATGAATAATCATATGAAATGCAGAGCAAATGGGCTGATTAGAAGTAGAGATTGACAAACTAGGTAAATAACAAAATCCAAGTCTATGCTGTCTGCAGGCAGCCCGTTTTAAATGTAAAGACAGGGGCGCCCGGGTGGCTCAGTTGGTTAAACATCCGACTTCAGCTCAGGTCATGATCTCGTGGTTTGTGAGTTCGAGCCCCGCGTTGGGCTCTGTGCTGACAGCTCAGAGCCTGGAGCCTCCTTCAGAGTCTGTGTCTCCCCCTCTCTCTGCCCCTCCCATGCTCATGCTCTGTCTCTCTGTCTCTCAATAATAAATAAAAACATTAAAAAAGTTTTTTTAAATGTAAAGACAAATAGATTAAAAGTGAATGGATAGATTTCCCTATACCATGCAAATAGTGAAAATAAGATAACTGAATTGGCTATATTGATATTAGATAAAATAGACTTGAAGATAAAGAGGTCAAGAGAAACATCATAGAGCTTAAATGGTTGATTCATAACTGAGCAATCATAAGGATGCATGCTTCTAATAACAGAACTTCAAAATACATGAAACAAAAATGGACAGATTTAAAGGGAGAGATAAGCGTATCTGTCACCGTCAGAAAATTAACACTGTGAGCAGTGATTGGAACAACTAGACAAACATACAGGTAAAGTGAGCAGCTACAAATAACACCGTCAACCATTTTGATCCGGTATTTTTACAACACTGTGCAACATCTGCAGAATACACACTCTTTCAGAGTGCATGGAGTACATTCATCCAGACAGACTCTATCTTGGGTCATAAAACAAGCCTCAGTAAATTTACAAGGAACGAAATTATATGGAGCATGTTTTCTGCAAATTATTGAATTGAATTTTGAAAACAGAATGCCAAATTCTGGAAACCACCCAAGAGTCCATCGCCTGATGAATGGATAAAGGAATGTGGTGTATGCACACGTGCGCATGCCCACGCACCCACCGTGGAATATTGGCCGTAAAAAAGAATGATATCTTGCAATTTACAACATGATTGGAGCTGGAGAGTATTATGCTAAGCAAAGTAAGCCAGAGAAAGACAAATAGCATATGATTTCATTCGTGTGGAATTTAAGACACAAAATAAATGAGCAAAGAGAAACGAAAGACAGAGAGAGGCAAACCAAGAAATAGACTCTTCATAGTAGAGACCAAACTGATGGTTACTAGACAGGAGATGGGCGGGCGGATGGGTTGAAATAGGCAATGAAGTGTTAAGGAAGGCATCTGTCATAATGAGCACTGGGCGACGTATGAACGTGTTGAATCACTCTTTTGTACATGTAAGACTAATATAACAATATGTTAACTAACTGGAATTTAAATAACAACTTTTAAAAAAAAAGCAACTAAAAACAGTAAGATATGTAGGGGCACTTGTGTGTCTCTGTCCGTTGAGCATCTGACTCTTGATTTCTTTCACGATACACTTCTGCAAATGTCTTACATACTCTTTCAAGCCTTCGACTGCATATCTGTTCACCTGCTTCATGTGAACCCTAGTTGGTTTCTCAAACCTCCACCCAAAAGACTGTTGTCACGCAAAATCACTATAAACAGCCCATATTGTTTGTCTCTCTAGCCAAGTCCGGCTTAACATTTCATCCTCTCCAAGCATGAAAGATGGGAAAAAGAAGACTTCTGTAGCTGTTACTCTTTCATTCCCTCACCCCCTGCTTTTCTGAATTATTTCTTTTATTGTCTATTTTTACTGTAAATAATGTATCAGAAACGGAAAATCTCACAAAACAACTGTAAAGTTTGATGAACTTATTCTAAGACAGATACCACCCAGGTCAACAAATATAACCGCTCCCCAGTCCGGAACCTCCCCTGCCGCTCCGCCCTGATCATATACCCTCTGTCCCCTCAGTAGTGCTGGTTGTCCTGACTTGATATTATCCACTTTCTATTTTTTATAGTTTTATCACCTTACTGTGTGTACTTATATACGACAGTTTAGTACTTCCAACTTTTATTATATATCTATGTATAATATATATTTTATATATAAATATATATATAACACATATGTAAATAAACATACACAATTTAAAAAAATATATAAATACATATAATATGTATATACAAATATGCCTATATATTTCTTCTAAGACGTAAGTATATATACATAGATATGTATGTATTTATTTTAAGACTCTTTAATCTACATATTTCCTGCCACTCAAGGTACTTAACCTGTAGAGTTTCCCACAGTCTGTCTGGATTTGGTTGATTGCAATTCCCATGATCTGTTTCTTCAGCCTGTTCCTTTGTCCGCTGCGTTTCCTGCAAATTGCCAGCTGGTTCAGAGACTTGATGAAACTAATGTTTGATGCACTATGGCTAAAGTAGAAGTGGTGCTGTTTTTTTTATCAGGAGACACATAATGTCTGTTTTCTCTCTCTCGCTCACTCTCTCTCTTTTTGTAATGTTAGCAGCTATTGACGTTCATTGCTTAGATCTTAATTCATTGGGGTTATAGGTTGGTGATCTAATTTTTAAAAAAGTTATTAAAATCCTGTTTTCCTTTTAAAGATTTTCTTTTTTTTTAAGTTTATTTATTTTGAGAAAGAGAGTGAACCTGAAGAGGGGTAGGGCAGAGAGAGAGAGAGAGAGTGGATCCTAAACAGGCTCCACGCTGTCAGTGCAGAGCCCAACACGGGGCTCGATCTTGCAAACCACGAGATCATGACCTGAGCCAAAAATCAAGAGTTGACCGCTTAACCAACTGAGCCACCCAGGCGCCCCTGCATTCGATTGTTGAAAGCAAGTCACAAGCCTCGCCCAGATCCACAGGGTGGAAGGAAAGATTCCAGCTCCCCATGGGAAGAACTGGGAAGGATTGGTCGCATTTAATCTGTCCCATTTATTTTGTAAATATCTTCTATGCTTTTTTGGTTTTGCTGGTCTAGTGCCTCTGTTTTAACATGGTAATTCAGGGAGATTTGAAGATGATGCCACCACCACTGACGACAATTGAATCCTCCCTCTGAATCATTTCTTAATCAACTTACTCCTTGGTGTAACAAGCCTCATGCAAACAAGGAAGTGTCTAGTAGGGGAGGTGGCCAGGAGTTCTACCGCCGCAGTGTTCTGTATTTGACTCGTCAGGAGCTGCAGGCTTTGACACCTCATTACTGCCCTTACCTTAGAGACTTCCACAGAAGCCTGAGTCCTTGTGCTCTCAGATCCATCAGCTCTGCATGCCCAGATGGTTCCTTCAGGGTTCATTGTGCTGGGGCCATCCTGTGGTCCTGACAGCACTGTCCCTCCTTTCATGGGGGCTCAGATCTGGTCCATGAAACCAAGCCAGGAATCTTGCCATAGCACCCTGTCTGTTTCAGTCAATATGTGTCTGCTGACTCCTTCCTGCTGCCTCACCCCTGCTCCAAGTGATAGGTATGCAGCTCCTCCCCGGAAGGGCCTTTGACCTCCGAGTGACTCAAGTCACAAAACACACTTGCCTCCCATCCCACACCAGCTGCACTAGCCCACCCATTTACTAAACAGAGCCAAAGTGAATCCCACTTCAGGTTCCAGAGGGATATACATTTAGAAAGACAACCCCCATCAGAGATTATATTACTATTTCTCTCTATATTTTTTGGATAACTTCATGTATGGCTTCATGTCATAGATTGAAATACTTAATCCTCCTGGACTATGTTTTGGTATATTAGAAGTCATAATCTAACTTTTCTACCAAATCCTTAACCACATGTAATTAAACTATCTTGAGTAAACTCTTTCTCCACTGATTTGAAATAGCATCACTTTTTCCTTTACCAAATTCTTAGACACACACCCCCATCCTCGGGTCTCTGCCTGGACTCTCATCTCTATTTCCTTTACTCTGACTCCTCGTAGTTCCTGGATGGCACTTCATTAGAACATCCTTGTGCCTTGATTAATTATACTTTTAAGTACCTTTTCATGTCTTATTTTTGTGCTCTCCGTTCTTTTCCTCCCACCCCTTTCCGGGTAACTCTGTCTCTCGTATTGATTTGGGTCCTCCCTCTCTGTTGGCTTCTTACCTGCCACCTATAAACATGTTCTTGTCTCACATGCTAAAGCAACGCAGGAGCAGACTCTTGAATCCTTGTGTTTCCTCTCACTGCCTTGCTCCCTCTGTGCTTTCCGTAGGTGAGCTCTGCGGAAGAGTTGTGTTTCCGTCATCTCCACCACCTCCACTGTCCTGACTTCAGCAAGACTGCGTTGTCACCGTGGTCGCTAGTTGTGTTTTTTGTTTTTTGTTTTTTGTTTTTGCTGAAGAAAGAAGATTCTGTTGACCACCTTCGTCTTCTCAAAACTGTCTCCTCTCTGGTCTCCTGCCTCAGCTTTACTTAGAGTCTCCTCTCTCTTAGTCTGTTCCTTCTCAAGCTTCTTATCTGTCTTCTATTCCTTCATTAGCACCTTCAAAATTCGTATTCCATGGAGTTCCACGCTGGCTCTCTTCACGCTCACTCTCTCTGATGTCATCGCTTCCCCATGGCTTCAACCTGAAGGTTGGTTCTTTGTTCTCAATCCAGTGCCTTTCATATTTCCGATTATCCACTGAATGGACCAGCAGGATATCCCATCAAGGGCAGAGTCTCTTATCCTTCTATCCTTCCATCCTTCCCTACACATCTCCTCAGTGTATCTCAGATGATGGTCTAACCCTTCATCTGATCCCCAGAGCAGGAAACCTGAGCCTCATGCACAGCTCCTTCCGTCTTCAGTTCCTCCCACAGCTGGAAGAGAAGGAAGCTTGCTTTGCCTGGAAACAAGCTTCGATTCCAATCTTGACTCTGCTTCCCTGTCATCACATGCCTTGAGTGAGCTCCTTAACCTTTCAGAGCCTCCATCTCCACTCCATGAAAGTGGGATGATGAGGGTACCTACTTGAAGGGCTGTTCAGAGAGTTAAATGACATGGCGTATGTATAACTCAGCCCTGACTCAGCACCCGGGCTCTACAAGGGCTGGTTTCCTTCCTAATCAGTGCTGCTTTGATGTTGTCCAAATCAGTGTCTTTTTTTTTTTTTTTTCTCCTACTGATCTTTCCCTTCTGGCCACCTCATCTCTTGTCCGGACTTTCCCAGCAGCCACCCCATTGTCCCCCTTCCTCAAGTCTTATCCCCTCTCCTGTGTGTACAATGCACGTGGTTTGGTTCTTTCTTCCTCTTCGCTCTCTCTTCCCCACATCCGGGCCTGCTTCGGAACCTTACTGGATAAATAAAGTACATCTTCCTCAGTACGGCTTTCAGTCCTCGTGGACAGCTGGCCCTGGCCAACCTTCCCATCTTCCCCTCTGCCTGTGTCCCATATGCTCCATGCTACCCTTTGCCCATGGAGCTTGCGGCCCCTCTAACCTGCCATGATATCTCTCTTGCGTGCTTTTTCGTGCTCTGGACTTTTTGTCTGTCTTGGAATTCTCCTCCCTTCCCATTGCACCCATCCCAGCCCTTGACTCTGAATGGCTGGCAACCTCCTTCTTATTATTCAGAGCCTAGCTCAACCCCACCTCCCAAAATGCCAAACCAACTTAAGTGATGGTTGGTCCTTTCAAGTCCCATTGCTTTGTCCTCTGTTGTATATTCTAGTAGGAAACTCTGTAGCACAGTGTGTTCTATTATTTGTTGCGTGCCTTCTCTCTCGCCATTCCCTACCCTCACCCTCAAATGACCAGGAAGAGAACTTGAAGAGCTGGGGCTCTGGAGGCAAACTCGATGGATTCAAAATCTTGGTCTTAATACTTGCTCATTTGGTTGTCATCGGTCAAGTTACTTAATTTACTTGAGCCTCAGTTTTCTCTGTCATTTTATTTTATTTTTTAATGTTTATTTATTTTGACAGAGAAACAGAGAACTCAAAGAGTAGGGGAGGGTCAGAGAAAGAGAGAGAGTCTGTCAGCACAGAGCCCCATGCTGGGCTAGATTCCACAAACCAACAGTGAGACCATGACCTGAGCCGAAATCACGACTCATACCCTTAACTGACTGAGCCACCTAGGGGCTCCTCAGTTTTCTAATTTATGAAACAGTAATAGTACCTACCTTAAAAGGTTATTTTAAGGATAGGAATAATCCGTGAAAGTTCTTAGCCCAGTGCTTGTCTCACATTAAATGCCCAATAAATAGGGGCGCCTGGGTGGCTAAGTGACTGACTCTTGATTTCAGCTCAGGTCATGATCTCACGATTCATGAGATGGGAGCCCCGCGTCAGGCTCTGTGCCGTGACAGCACGGAACCTCCTTGGGTTTCTCTCTCTCACTCTCTCTTTCTGATCCTTCCCTGCTCTCTCTCTCTCTCTCTCTCTCTCTCTCTCTCTCAAAATAAATAAATAAACTTAAAAAAAAGCTCAATAAATATTGCTTGTTGCTACCATGATTGTTATTTTTTTGTTACTTCATTTCTTATATTATTATATTATTTTTATTACAAATGAGAATGTCTTTTTTTATGCAGGACTTAAAATTTTTTTAATTAAAAAATTGAGGTATAATTGACTTTTAGGGGTATAGTATAATTTGATATTTGTATATATTGCAAATATATGTATGTAATGTATAACTGCATTAGAAGTCTAATTAACCTCCATGACCCTATGTAGTTGCAGATTTTTGTGTGTGGTAAGAACTTTTAAGATCTGGTCTCTAAGTAAGTTTAAAATATGTGTTATTAACTATAGGCATCATGCTGTATATTCTATCCCCATGACTTACTTATCTTATAACTGGAAGTCTGTACATTTTGAATTCTGTCACCCATCACCCATGTTCTACCTCTTGCCTTTGGCAACTACCAATCTATTTTCTGTATCCATGAGCTTGGTTTTTGTTTGTTTTTAGATTCTATACGTAAGTGAGATCATATGGTATTTTTTTGTCTTTCTCTGTTTGTCTTACTTCAATTAGTTTAATGCCATCAAGTTTCATCAGTGTTGTTGCAAGTGACAGTATTTCCTTCTTCTTTTTTTTTTTTTTTTACAAATGAATAATATTCTATTGTGTGTCTGTGTGTGCATGTGACACATTTTTTTAAATCCATTTTTCTCTTGGTGGGCACTTTTGTTGTTTGCATGTCTTGGCTATTGTAAATAATACCAGAAAGAACATGGGGATGCATCTATATTTTTGGGTTAATGTTCCCGTTTTCTTTAGATAAGTACCCAGAAGTGGAATTGCTCGATTGTACGGTAATTCTGTTTTTAATGTTTTGAGGACCCTCCGTAGTGTTTTCCACAGTGGCTATTCCGATTTGCATTCCCACCACCAGTGCAGAAGAGCCCCCATTTCTCTACATCCTCACCAACACTTGTTATTTCTTGTTTTTTTGGTAATAGTCTTTTCAACAGGTGATATCTCATTGTAGTTTTGATTTGCATTTTCCTGATGATTAGTGATGTTAAGCACCTTTTTATGTACCTGTTGGCCATTTATATGTCATTGAAAAGTTGTCTATTCAGACCTTCTGCCCATTTTTTAACTGGATTCTTTGGTTTCTTTTGCTATTGAGTTGTAGTCCTTTTTTTTAATGTTCATTTATTTTTGAGAGAGAGGGAGAGAGGGAGAGTGCAAATGAAAGGTAGGCAGAGAGAGAGAGAGAGAGAGAGAGAGAGAGCAGGGGACAGAGGATCTGAAGCAGGCTCTGCACTAATAGCAGAGAGCCCGACGTGGGGCTTGAACTCACAAACTGCAAGATCATGACCTGAGCCAAAGTCGGATGCTTAACGGCTCAACCACCCAGGTGCCCTGAGTTTAGAAAGAAGTTCTTTATGTATATGATGTATCAGCTATATGATTTGCATGTATTTTCTCCCATTTGGTAGCTTGTCTTCTCATTTTGTTGATGGTTTCCTTTGTTATACAGAAGCCTTTTAATTTGATGTAGTCCCACTTATTTTTTCTTTTGTTGTCTTTGCTTTTGGTGTCCCATCCAAAGAATCATTGCCAAGTGTCAGAGAACTTACCGCCTATGTTTTCTTCCAGGAGTTTTATGATTTAAGGACTTTAATTTTTGTGTATGGTGTCAATAATGGCCCAGTTTCATTCTTTCCCACGTGACCGTTCAGTTTTCCCAGCAGCAGACTCTCCTTTCCCCATTGTATATTCTTGGTTCTATTGTCTTAAGTTAATTGACCATATGTGCTTGTATTTGTTTTCAGAGACATCTTCTGTTGCATTGATCTATGTGTCTGTGTTTATGGCAATACCATACTCTTTTGAATTATTACAGCTTTGTGATACAGTTTAATATTGGGGAGCATGATGTCTTCAGCTTTGTTCGTCTTTCTGAAGAATGCTTTGACTTTTGGGGGTCTTTTGTGGTGCCATACAAATTTCAGTATTGTTTATTCTATTTCTGTGACACACGTCATTGGAGTTTTGGTAGGGATTGCGAATCTGAGATTGCTTTGGATAATAGGGGCATTTTCACAATCTTCTTCTAATTCATGAGCATGGAATTTGACTCTTCAGTTTCTTTCGTCACCATCTTAGAGTTTTCAGTATACAGATCTTTCACCTCCTTGGTTAAGTTTGTTCCTAGATATTCTTTTTTGATGCATTTGTAAATAGGATTATTTTCTTAATTTCTTTTCTCAATAGTTTGTTATTAGTGTGTAGAAAGGCAACAAATTTTTGTATATTGATTTCGTGTCCTCACAACTTTACTGAATTCATTTATTCTAACAGAGTTTTTTGGTGGAGTCTTTAAAGTTTTCTCTATACAGTATCATGTCATCTACAAATGGTGACAGTTAGACTTCCTCCTTTCTAATTTGAATGCCTTTTATTTCTTTTTCCTGCCTAATTGCTCGGACTAGAACTTCCGATACTGTGGTAAATGAAGTGATGAGTGTGGCCATCCTTGTCCTGTTCCTGATCTTAGAAGGAAGACTTTGGGGCGCCTGGGTGGTTCAGTTGGTTAAGTGTCCGACTTTGGCTCAGGTCACCATCTCATGGTTCGTGAGTTCGAGCCCCGCATTGGGCTCTGTGCTGACAGCTCAGAGCCTGGAGCCTGCTTCAGATTCTGTGTCTCCCTCTCTCTCTCTGACCCTCCCCCACTCATGCTCTGTCTCTCTTTCTCTCTAAAAAATAAATAAACGTTAAAAAATTTTTTAAAAAAAGGAAGACTTTCAGCTTCTCACCATTGAGTATGAGGTTACCTCTTATCTATATATAATATTTGACTTGTCATATATAATCTTCTATACTCATTTTGTTGAGAGGTGCTTTTTTAATCATACATAAATGTTGATGTTGTCAGATAATTTTTTTGTATCTTTTGAGACGATCATATTTTTTTGAGGTGGTCGTAGTTTTGCCCTTCATTTTGTTAAGGTGGTAGAGCACACTGGTTTGCAAATGTTGAACTGTCCTTGCATCCCTCTTGATCATGGTGTATGATCCTTTTAATGTATGAATTAATAAATGTGGTTCGCTAATATTTTGTTGAGGATTTTTCACCTGTATTCATTAGTTACTGGCCTGTGGTTTTGTTTTCTTGAGAATTTCTTTGTTCTTATTTGGTTTTGCTTTCAGGGTAATGTTAGCCTTGAAAGACAAGTTTGGAAGTGTTCCCTACTCTTCTGTTTTTTAGAAGAGTTTGAGAAGGATTGGTATTCATTCTTCTTTAAGTGTTTGGTAGAATTCATCAGCAAAGCCATCTGGACCTGGGCTTTTGTTTGCTGGGAGGTGAGAATATCTTACTCATCTTTATATTGCCAACCCCTAGGACAATGCCTGGCTCATAATGGATCGTGGTAAATATTTGCTTAAGGATGCATTAATAATATTAGCTAATGTTTATTGAGTATTTACTCTTTTTTGAGTGCGTGCAGAGCACTTTGGATGCATCATTTCATTTAGTCTTCATAATCCTGTAAGACATCAACTGTTATTTTGCTCATTTAGCAAACAAGGAGACCAAGAAAACTGGCTTAGAGACTACATGACTAGATTAAAATGACACAATAAATAAGTAGCAGAGCCAATATCTGACTTCTGAGCTGGTGGTCTTCACACTAGGCCGTACTTGCTGTGCGATCATGGGCGAGCCACTATTCCTCTCTGGTATTTCTCTTCCTCATGTGAGGCCGATGGGGCATACTGGACCTTCTCTAAAGCCCCTTCCACCTCTTCTACTCTTTTATTCCATTAAAAGCAGAAGACAGGGGTGCCCGGCTGGCTCAATTGGTGGAGCATTTTACCCTTGATCTCAGGGTCTTGAGTTCAAGCCCCACATTGTGTGTTGAGCTTACTTAAAAAAAAAAAAAAGAACAGAAAAAAAGGTTGGGGGTGCCTGGGTGGCCCAGTCAGTTAAGTGGCCGACTTCAGCTCAGTCATGATCTCACTGTTCACTAGTTCAAATGCCGCGTCGGGCTCGACAGCTCAGAGCCTGGAGCCTGCTTCAGATTCTGGGTCTCCTCTCTCTGCTCCTCCCCTGCTTGTTCTCTCTCTCTCTCAAAAATAAATAATAACATTAAAAAATAAAATAAAGAAGAAGTAGAAGGCAAAGTTATGACAAATGCCATGAAAATGAAAATCTCCTTCATAAAAAGATTTTCTAGTTCCAGTTAGTGCACCATTTCTCTCCAGATACGAATTATTCCGTTGAAGTTTTTGTTGAGTCAAAGAGCTTCGATGGTTTCTTGGAGTTGATTGCCTCGGTATTTGGCCAGCCCAGTAGACCGGGACCTTGAGCACGTTCTTGATTGCCAGCCATATGTGGAACCCGCTGGCTAGCTGAGGCAGAAACGGAAATTTATTAAAGAATATTAGGTGGTTCACAGTTTCTCTAGAGGCTGAGGGGTATCAGACTGAGACTAGGGACGAGGCCTAAGGCATGCTGATGAACCATCTCGGGAAAGCTTCTGGGTTGCCATGGCCAGACACAGACTGCAGCTTATACGATGATACTGGGTCCTGGATGCCAGGACCTGCTCCCAAGCACCACATGGTCAGGCTGCTGTCTCACCATGCAATGGATTCTGCTTGTTACTCTTGTGAATAGAAGGCTCGCTGGCTCTGTCCGATTAGAGAAGACTGGTCACACACCTGCACTCTGTCTTTAGGTGAAGCCAGGATATGGGCAGACGTTTTCTTCTGCCTCTGGGAAGCAGGACTTATGATGTGGGCGACTTCCTAAACTGGAAAGCCTCCAGAAGGTGCAGGATGACCACACCCACTGGGATAATTGGCCACTACATAGGTTTATTATCCTGGCTTGAGAAAATCAGCCAGACCTTATCCTATAGGTGTGTCTTAAAGCCCAGAACCTCTTTGAATCCAGACATTGAAATAATAGCTGCTAACATTCACTGCCAGGCCTTGTGCTAAGCTGTGTATGCACGTTTTCCCTTTAGGCCTCACAGCAATCCTGAGAAGTTTGTATTATCCCCAGTATGTAGCATTAATGTCATCCTGCAGTTGGGGAAACTGAGGTACAGAGAGGCAGTGCTGTGTCCTGTACCACTCAGCTAGTAGGTTGTTTTTTTTTTTTTAACTTTTTAACGTTTTTATTTATTTTTGAGAGACATAGAGACAGAGTGTGAGCAGCGGGAGGGCAGAGAGAGAGGGAGACACAGAATCCGAAGCAGGCTCGACGCGGGGCTCAAACTCACAGACGGTGAGATCATGACCTGAGCTGAAGTCGGCCACTTAACCAACTGAGCCACCCAGGCGCCCCTAAGCTAGTAGGTTTTAGAACGTGGACTTGAGCCCAGTGAGCCACTGTACCATTCTGCCTCCAGGAAAGACGTGTATCGGGTTGAAGAGCAAACCCTGGTTCTGGGTCACCACTGGTAGTGGCCCTCCTGAGGTCTGAATTTAGAATGCGCCACAACCAAACAGAATTTCCCAGGGAAATAACAATGACCAGATTTGTAAGAATAATTATGCATATTTCTCTTAATATTTTTGAGGTCAGTAGGTTCAGAAACAAGGATGCTCCTTCATCTAGTTAAAATTGAAGGCTTGCAGGGTGCCTGAATGGCTCGGTTGGTTAAGCGTCCGACTCGATCTCCGCTCAGGTCTTGATCTCAGGGTTGTGAGTTCAAGTCCCCTGCTGGGCTCTGTGCTGGGCATGAAATCTACTTAAAAAAAAAAAAAATTAAAGGAGTGAAAATGGTCGGTGTCTCTGTCCTTCTTCACCTCGGTGTGGTGGGAAAGGGCCTCGATGGAAAAGTATCAGCTAAACTCAGCTCCCGGCGTCCTCATTTAGCGCTGTACCGGTGCCTCAGCTGGAGAGTTGCTGTAAAATCCTGGGAACCTCGTGCAGGGGGAGAAGAGAGGTTTTCTTAACTCACTCAGGGTCCCTGGTGGATGTGGAAATTAAACTCACAAGACAAAGTAGGAGACAAGCATACAGATTTATTTAATTTAAGTTTTACATGACACAGGAGCCTTCCTAAGGAAGTGAAGACCTGAAGAAACCAGTGAAAGCTGCATGTTTTTACGCTGGGCTGATGAAGTGCGGGCAGTGTGGAGAGATGTGATGGAACAGAGAATAGGAGGTAAGCGTAGGGGGAGGCTTAGCAAGGCCCGTTCGTGTGGGTTCTTTCCCGTGATCCTTCATCCCGGAAATGAGGAGGCTTCTTTCCTCGGGTCTAGAGAGAGCACCTCTCACATCAGGGTCTTGAGATTTGCTTCGGAGAGTAGGGTGCAGGGAAGGTCAGAGAGAACTTCGTGCTTCTGCTATTTGTTCACATTCGTTCAGCTTAAAACAGTGGTCCTGTGCGGTGCCTTACTGTGGGGTAGTAAGCCCTGATTCCCGTCGCTTGATAGCAACGGTTTGCGTTCCTCCCCTTCCGCTTGTATTCTTGCGTCTTTCTCCGACAGAGTCAGCAGCCACTTTGGAGAAACAGATATTTGAGACAAAACAACCCCACCTCCCACCTTGCCATGCGTACGCGCGCATAAACTCTGGTTGTGAAATTCAATGCTCGTTGGGCCTGAGGCTAAATCATAAAGGAGTTTTACGGCCCCATTCAGGATGGAGAGAAATGCACAAATGAAAATACACATACTTGCGCGGAACACACACAATTAATGACGGCCCGAGGGGAGCATCCTCCCTCCCCAGGTGGACCGCTCTCACTTGATACTAGTTAGAGAGAACTAGCGGGAGGCAGGAAGGAGGGAGGCCGCTGCTTCAGTGCGAGATGACAACTAAAGCCAGGAGGGGAAGGAAGCGAGAGGAGAGGCCAGAGCAGAGGGCCATAATTGCATTATGAATTCCTGCCTCTTCTGAGCAGATTGTCCCCAAATTTGTCATTAAAAGTGCAATTTCCTCTCCGAGAAGTGTCTTTCCAAGGATCCCGGGAAAGATGATGAGAACAGGAAGTAGGGTATCCAATTATTCATGTTGGTAATGAACTTTATTCCATATTCATTATTTATGAATGCTGCATTCTGCCGAAACGTTGCTTAGTTCATATTGCTTTCTTCTCCCCCTTTGCTTACGGGTTTGTCCACAGACGCTTCTCGGTTGCCCGCTGAGTGGGGACACTGGGTGTACCAAGGCGGTCCTGGCTCTGCCCTCAGGTGCTTACACTCTATGAAGAGAGACAGACGTGAAGCATCTAGTGACAGCCATGTCGTCTCCAGGTTGATGCATGCTCTAATGAATCAGAGGCTGTGAGGAGAGCAGGTCACAGGCGCAGCCGACAGTGTCGAGGCTCCGGGGAGACTAAGCTGGGAAGTGAATTTCAGTGGAAACTAAAGGCGAAGAGGATAAAAACTAGGGACCAGAGGGAAAGCAGAAAAGGTAGTCCGATGCAAGGAATGCGTGAAAGGTGTAGAAGCGGCTTCCAAGCATGGGTTTGTCAGGTCTGTTCTCGTCATCCTGGTGTTAACTACAGGAGAGTTCTTCTGAGTGTTATTTATGAGTCACGTGCTTTGGAAGGGGGGTGCATGTTAAAAATTCACATTCCTGGGCTCCACGTCGGGCCGCTAAGTCAGAATCTGTGGGAGCAGGGCCCAGCAATCTGCAATTTAAGTTCAGAACAGACTCCTTCCAGCAGGTGATTCTCAGATATATTCACTTTGATTTGAGTCCCTTCCTAGTAGTAGTAAATGGAGCTTAGAATTCTTTGCAAAGGGCTTCTGCTTAGAATCCCTTGGATCCCACTGCCACCTTATATAGCGCACAAGCTAAGTATCATTATTCCACTCGTAGAGGGACTACAACAGAAAGGTGCAGGGGCGCCTGGGTGGCTCAGTCGGTTGAGCATTCGACTTCAGTTCAGGTCGTGATCTCATGGTTCGCAGGTTCAAGCCCTGCTTCAGGTTCGCTGCTGTCAACATTGGGCCTGCTTCGGATTCTCTGTCCCCCCACTCTCGGTGCCCCTCCTGAGCTCTATCTCTCAAAAATAAATAGACGTTAACAACAACAGAGAAAGGCGTAGAGAGGTTGACGCACTCAACAATGTGCCTTGTACCTTTCGCCTGATGCCATACCGTGTCCCCGCAGTGGGGTACAATTACATCCACTTGGCAAATGTGATATATCCAGGAGTGGATGGTAAGCTTGAAGGCGTACTTATTTTTTCCTCATGGTGAGAAAATACTGTTTTTGATATATCACCTTGTCGTTGGGCAGATCCAAAGTCAGAGAGACGTGGGGTCTGGTCCCAGGTCAGCTGCTCACTCGCTGTGTGACCTTGAACAGGTCACCTAACCATTTGGTACCTCAGTTACCTCGTTTGTTAAGTAAAGAGAAATAATTATGCCTCAGTCATTGAGTTAGTGTCAAGATTAAAACACTGTGTATAAAACACTAAGTGCAGAGATTTTGAACACTTAGTACTTAAAAAAAAAAAGGAAGCTGTTGTATCTGTAACATTTAGGACACGCTTAATAACAGAGTCGGGCAATGATTCAGGTCATCACTGGAGGTTAAAACTTACTGTTAAAGGTTGTTGGGAAATAAGATGTTCACATAGTCTAAAAGATTACTTGTATTAATATTGTTTACTTTAATATTATGCAAAGAGAAAAACGTGTCTTTCCTATGGTGAGATCTGGTAAATACCATCTGAATCAAATGACCAAATGTAGCATCACCGTTATGAGACAAATTGACATTGTGTGACTTCTGATGTAATGCGACAGGAAGTATACACCCTCACCCCTGTGGTGGTATTGCCAAAAGTGTCTAACCTGAATGAAATTATAGGAAGCAATCGGACAGACCCACAAGGACATTCTCCAAGACATCCACCCTGTGCTTTTCAAAAATTTTACTGTTGTAAGAGATAAAAAGGGGGGAAAAAGATTTCCTCGAATCTAGATTAACATTCTAGAATTAATGTTGTGTAATACAGATTAAAGGATGCTGTTACAGGATAATGTATTTTCTTTGGATCCTGGCTTTAAAAGAAAGTCATAAACAACGCACATTTTCGTCAGCTGACAAATGGATAAACCAAATGTGGTCTTTCCGTGCAATGTGATATAACAGGGAAGAAGTACCAATATGTGCCAGGACATAAATGAACTTTCAAAACATTATGCTAAGAGAAAGAAGCAAGACCCCAAAAACCTCACATATTTTATGTTTCCATTTCCATGGAATTTCCAGGATAGGCAAGTCAATAAAGACAGAAAGTAGATGAGTGGCTGCCAGTGGCCAAGGGAGGGGAGAATGGGGAGTGACCGTTAATAAGTTAATGGGTTTCTTGGATGATGGAAATGTTCTGGGATTAGATGCTGCTGATGGCCGAACAAACTTGTGAATATATTAAAAATCTAAATGGTCCACTTTCAAAGAAGGGATTTTATGATGTGGAGATTCTATGTCAATGAAAAAAGCTATTAAGACATTGGGACGATGGGGAAAATTTTAATATGAGCTATTAGATATTTTTCTAATGTTAGGTGTCCTGAATGTAATAATGGTATTGTGGCCATATAGGATTATATTCTACCTTGTAGGGAATACTTAGGGACGTATTTAAGTATGAAGTATTTAGGCCTAAAATGTCGTGCTATTTGCACTTTCAAGTGAATCAGAAAGAGTAATGTAAATTAAAAAAAATGTAATGCAGAAATAGTGATGTTTTAACAGTTGGTGATCTAGGTAGAGGATATACATGGTTTATTGTATTATCCTTGTATCTTTTTTGTGGCTTGATTTTTTTCAAAATAAAAACATGGCGGAGGACCGTTTATTGTCTGTTACACGCCAAATAGGGAGTGACAGATTCTTTTGGGATGGTGACAGAGCAATTAAGAATATGGAGCACAGCCCTCCCTCCTTCCTGAATGAGTCCTTAATGGAGAGCGAATTGTTGCTTTCCTTCAAAACATCTCTTGGTCCCACCATCATCAGAGACAGAGAGGCTGTCTGTCTTCAAGGAAAGTAATTCTTTGCTTGGGCTTCGTAGGTAAAGAGGGTCCCCTATCATGTCTGACTTGATAGGATCAGCCAGGGGGTCTTAAAATCTCCCAGAGAGCCAGCGTTACGCAGTTAGTATTAACTGGTTAGTGTGAACTACTGAAATCTAAAGGGTAAGAAGATGCAAGTCAGTTAGGCATGAAAGCCTAGGAACTAGAAGGAAGAAGGAGGGGGACATGGGTGCACGTAGTGCGGAAGGCAGGTGCTCAAGGCCAGCAACCAAGGCGTGGCTTTTGAGTCTGAGTAACAAACAGGGAGCAAGGGGGAGCCAATGCCCTGGCCCCATTTGCAGACTCCAAATGGTAAAGTTGATTCTAGGGAGCCTTCTTGTTCTGCCCTTGCTCTTGGCTGGCGGTTAGAAAAGGGGCTATATTGTGTCCCATATTGTCCCACCTACTCTGGTTGATAGCCTTCTTACCCAAGGAATCGTCATCTGCTTGGCCAATTTTTTTTTTTTTTTTTTTTTTTTTTTTTTTTTGCCTTCGTTCCATTATTTTTCCGTCAAGGATGTTAAGAGAGAGTCTGGTAGAGCTGAGCTAGTACTTACTCTTAGATCGAGATCGGGGGTCTCTCTCAATTTGGAGCAGGGTTTGGGGATGTGGAAACGGTAGAGCAGCAGCAGCAACAGAAGCAAGTTTTTGTGAGGCTAGCGGGGAGGGCTGGATTTCTGCTCTCCCCCCCCCCCCCCCCCCCCCGCCCGACCACTAGCACCTTCTGTTTTTAAAACAGACGTGCTTCATCCTTCCCGGAGCATGGGCCAACCATGGGAACTCAAAATGCAAAGTCCCAGCCGGGGAAATTAAGCTGCAGGAGCTCAATGCCTAAAAAATATTGACTGTTTCTTTTTTTAAGCTAATATTCCAAATTTCTTATGAAAGTCAACTTAGACATCCAGGACACAGGAAACAAGGCAAGAGGCCACAGCCAGCTGCCTCAGAGGACCCAGGACGCTTTCTTAATAACATCCAGATGGTTCCAGAGAAATTGTTAACATCTTGAGAAAAAAAATCAGCTGCAGGAGAAACGAGATTCAAGTGGTTTAGGAAGGACAGCCTGGAGGAGAGTCCCACGGGACTGAGACAGGGTCTGAAATAGAAGCCTCTGTCGTGGGTTACTGCTTCCTGTGGCAAGGCTGGAGGGGAGTGGGTGTAAAAATCTAGAGCTTCCAGGGGAGCCTTGGGGTTGGCAAGACAGCCTCAACAGAACTGCCCTTCTGGTCATGTTAATCCGTTCACTAACCTGGGTTTGCAATCACTTTTCACATTAATAATTTTTCTTCTGTGTTAGAGAGGACTGCTTACTTCCCAGTCTGCTGTATCTACTAGGCTCTATAGGGCTGGGGCTCAGAGCTCATGGGGTTTTAAGGGCCTATGGCAATACTTAACCCTGAAAAAAAAATTACATATATGGTATATTTATGATCACCTATGTGGTGTATAGATACATAGCAAAATATAAACATATTTTCCAGCGTATGAAAAGAAGTCCACAAAATTTAAATTAGTATTGTCTAATTAAACGCCCATAATAGCTAATATCGGGTCCACTTAGTTCCTAAGTTGAGAGTTCCTTAAAACTTTATTTCATTTGAAAATAATTTGTGCATTAGGTTCATTTTAATTTGTTCGTCAGAGTTACTCCTTTCCCCAGCGTTGTTTCGACGTTGGTTCTTTAGAGCCAAATAATTTTAAAAGTGAACTTTAAAAATGCTTTCATTATTTTACCAGGGAAAGAAACCTACGTCTTTAACCTGCGATGTGAGTGTTTTGTAGTTATGTTTACACCAAGGAGGGAAGAGCATGGAGTCCACAACTGAAAAATCAAGAGCCCAGGGGCCTCTGAAGGCCTTAACCCAGTCCTAGGTTTCTGAAGAGGTGTGTGTTTCTTCCTCTCCTCTCGGTCGCCTTCCCCCAAGGAAGAGGAAATGGCTTGTTTGTGGAATGTAACTGTTTGCACGCAAATCTCTTATTTGGAACCCAGAGTCGGGGAGAGGGAGGGCCGAAGGCTCAGGGCTCGATCAGCATTCAGCACGCCTCTGCATTTTCCACTCCGCACCACAAGTGTCTCTTACCTGGGCTGCTTCAAAGCCCATTAGAGGAGTCTCCTGCCCCCCACCCCTTCTGAGGGTTTCTCCCCCACTTTAACAGGATTCGGCTCCTTTGTCTGCGGGTGACAATAGGAGATTAGAGCTGACAGGGGGGTGGCGAGGGCCGGTTGCCTGGCTTTCCTTGCATTTTCCATATCCTAAATCAGGAAGCATGCAGAAGTGGGGAGTGAACCGTAAGAATATACACATCCTGGGACTCTGGTCTGAAATGCCTGTGTGATTAGTATGAAAAAAAAGGCGTATTACTGCCAAAACAAAAACAACCCCGAAACACCTGATCACAGGCGCTAGAATTTTCTGCAGCAAGCAGCATTACCAAAGAAAGACCAGCAAAGGGAGCCCAGGGCTGGTTATGGGGCATTAACCAGGTAAACTCATTAGATGGAACCATCTCTTTCCTTTGGGAGAACATTGACATTTAAGTTTTGGCTTCTTGGGATTCAGCTGGAGGACTCTTCGGTGGAATGCAATGACTCCTTCCTTCCTCCCCGAACTGAAATCCGGGCTATTACAATTCCAAATGGACACATAGTGCTGCCAAGTTTATAGGAAATTGGAATGACAGTGTAGGTTCCCACCACTGGGGATAGCAGAAACTGAACGCTCCGAGAATAAGTAACATTTCCCTTGTGATTCCCAAACACTCTATTTTTATTTTAAGAGGTTCTGTGTTTTCGTTTAGTTTTGTGAACGGAGGAATCCATATGGAATTTTTACCAACTCCACTAAAATAAAAGCACGCAGCTTCTCAGCAGTGCCCTGAAATATGCACAAAGATTCACCGAGAGGTTGGGAAGAATTACAGACATTCACTTTTGAAAATCTTTGAGAAATCATCAACTCATTTTCAATGGGTACCTTCCAGGCCCCTGGCGGAATACAGTATCGATTGCTAAATCCATGTATAAGAGACCTTGACTTTGACTTGGTATGGTTCATCATTCACAAGAGGTTATAAGTAGCTGCTCGGAAACGAGCAGCGTGTATTAATTTAATATAAATGAAATATAAATGTATCTATTTTATTTAAAGTGCTGGATTTGGGGGAGGCAGGAGATCTGAAATAATACAGGTATGTCTTCGTTGGTAATTTTCAATCAGATTTCTGTTACTCGTCTACTCCCCTAAGAGAGGTTAATAACCATTTGAAACTATGTGATTCATTTATTTGCTTATTGTATTCAGCCCAACTTCTTTAACTTCCGACTCAGTCGCCACGTTCCCTGTGTCACAGAAGCGCCGCAAAACAGGGAGCTTACTTACTGTGATTCTTTCCTCCCAGAACTAGAGTAGAGCCGGAGTCATAATAGAAGTTCAGTAAATGGTTTTTCCTCTTCAGTCATTCAATAAATCAAAACTTTCCCTCTCTTCTGCTTTTGATAGGTTACTTTTGTGAAAAACGGAGTGACCTAATAATGAAAAAAGACAGTACGTATCTTTGGTTAGGTGACTGGATTTTCTCTGGTACCCGTGGCTTGTGGTTTCCCTTTACGCTGCGTTTTCACTGGGCAGTGTGCAGCATCGTTTGCTTTTCAGATACCTGCTCTGTACCAGGCACCGTTCTAGGGAGAAAACATCCTGTATCCGTGGGACTTGCGTTCCACTGGAGAGAAGTGGACAGTAAAAACGTAATATATATTTTGTCAAGTGGAGAGAAGTATTGTGAAGGAAAGTCAGGTAGGATAAAGGGGTGGTTAGGGAAGGCTTCTGATGGGGGGGGGTGCATTCGAGAGCTAGGTGGAGGATGGGAAGGAGCAACCACCACGGATAGCTGGAGGAAGAGCAGTGTTCCTTGCTTGTGGAGGGGCCGGGAGGCTGGAGCGGAGCAAGGGGAGGGTGCAGGAAGTGAGGGGCGGGAGCAGGTCCCAGAGAGCTCGGAGGCCTGGTATGGCCGTGGAGCTGTGCTCCACGTGAGAGAGGGAGATTTTCAGTGGAAGCGAGGAGAAATGGGTGGATTCTGGTTGTGCCTCGGAGGTAGGGCCATAGGATCTGCTCATGGTTTGGAGATGGGGTGTGAAAGAAGGAGCCAGGGAAGGCCCAAAAACTTTGAGACCAAATCCTTGGCAGGATACCCTGGCCATTTCAGTGAGATAGCGGAGCCTGAGATCCCCACACTTGGGAAGACCCTGACAGTTGATTTCGGGTCGTGTCATGAGTTTTAGCGCCTTGGTAGAACCTGGGCGACAGAAACCCAGGATGGGCACGATGACCCCTGAGTCCTAAATTGCCAAGGGCCCAACAGGGTGTGTGACCAAGTGTGGGGTCGGCATCACGCTGCACAGATGCTCAAACGAAGTAGTCACACATCCTCACGTCTGGAGTAGAGCTCTTCCTGGTGGCCAGGGAGAGCTGTCCAGGAGCCCGTGAGCACCCACCTCTCTGAGTCATTCCCGGGGCCTGGCTTTGGCTGTTGCCTTCATGTTAATGTTCTCTTTCTGGTGTCTCTACACCCTTATGCTATTTATTGATTAAAGCACCATAAGGTGACTTGTTTTAAACCCAACACAGAGGTTAACTAAAGCGTTTAAACATTTGACTTTTTACCACTTACAGGTGCCCCTAGGATAAAACACATGCAAGCACCCTCGTTGAGATTCCCCGTGAAGAGCTGTCTTGTGTCCAAGAACCTGCAGTAAATGGTAGTTACTTAGGGGCAGGGAGGCCTCAGGTCCCCTCTTTGCAGAGTCTCCCTGAACCACCGGTCTTTGGTAGTTCCAAGGACGGGTGGCCAGCAGGAATGTGCAGAGAGCCCGCCACTGTCTACTCTGAAAATGTTTAGTCGGTCTTAACCTTGGGAGTCTCTCAAGCCCCGACTCATTTATGACTATTGACGCTACTATCCTGAGTCCCCAAGGATCCGGTGTAAGCAGCTCTTGAATTCTTTTTTCCCTTGAACCTAAATCTGAAGCCCCGCGGGCCTTTCCCATAGCATAAATAACATTCTATTTCAGGCCATATTGTCTCAGTCACAGGAAATAGTCTCTGAATGACATCACAGACCAGTTCTCCCGCATTCTGTTGACGTTTATTGTGGCACTCTTGTGGGAATGACATGGTTCCTGTCCCCAGGAGTTGGTCTGTCCCATCCGTTTATAGAGACGGGGGACACAGAGGCGAGTGAAATTCCAGGACATTTTGCCATCGTTTCCGTGTTGAAACACTAGCACACCTTTTCTTTAAATGTTTTCCAAAGCATGATACTTCTCCTTCCCTGTGCCGTTTGTGACGTGATAAATAAAATTCAAACTTGCGGGGGCGCCAGAGTGGCTCATTTAGTTAAGTAGCCCACTTCGGCTCAGGTCATGATTTCACAGTTCGCGAGTTTGAGCCCTGCATCGGGCAGTCCGCTGTCAGCATGGAGCCCACTTCAAATCCTCTGTCCCCTTCTCTCTCTGCCCCTCCTTTGCTCATGTTCTTTGTCTCTCTCTCTCTCTTTCTCTCTCTCTCAAAAATAAAATAAAATAAAATAAAATAAAGAAGTAAATAACTAATTTGTCTTTGGAAAGGTTGGGGGGACGTGGGGGAGCAGTTTAGATCATTGTTGCAGAAACTAGTAGCCGTCTCCACCCCCCCAATTTTAAGTGGTGCCTATAGCCAGGTGGCCTTAAGATTGCCTTTCTCAACTTCCCTTGCAGGTAGGCCATCAGAAGGAGTTCTGGCCCAAGTGATTAGTTTCCATTGGCTGTGCCAGCTCCTCAAAACTCCACATAAGAGGCATGATAATGTGTCTCCTCTGCCTCTTCTTCCTCATGGGTCCTTCCATCCTGCTCCCTGAGAGGTGGACAGTGCCATCTTCGGCCACGAGGTTGAAGCTGTGCTTCATGGAGAAACGAGAGAGAGGGCGCAGCACACCGCACCCTGACTATCTTTGAGATCTTTTATACGAGAGGAAGAAGAAATGGTATTTAAGGCGCTGTTATTGGAGATTTGCTAGTCGCCACAGCTGAACCGAATCCCAACTGAGAGGACTAGCTAAATTTTGCTCTATTTAGGCTGCTCGGGGATGGCCCCGCCGCGTCATGGTCAGTGGATGAGAACAGGTACCCATTCCGCGTCAGCAGATGAATCCTCAGTTGCTCCCAGATACTGCACTATCCCACCAAGATCATTCTTGACAAAATCCTCACGTAGCGAGCATCACTTCCCTCCGTATATCAAAAAGCGAAACTACTGGATTCATATCTAATGCGATTTGAGCTCACATGTTCCCCCAGCCACAAGGACTTGTCCCAGTGTACACGATGTTGTCCTCTACTTTTGTCCATCGCTTGGACTCTAGGTGTCGATGAAGAGAGCCAGGCAGGGGCGCCTGGGTGGCCCAGTCAGTCAAGCATTCGAATCTTGGTTTTGGCTCAGGTCATGGTCTCAGAGTTCGTGGGTTTGAGCCCCGTGTCAGGCTCAGCACTGAGTGCATAGAGCCTGCTTGGGATTCTCTCTCTCCCTCTCTCTGCCCCTACCCTGCTTGTGTTCTCTCTCTCACTCAAAATAAAGGGGTAAACATTTTCAAATAAAGTTTCTAAAGGCAGATGAGAAGAACATCCTCCCACTACTTGAGGTTGGATTTTATTAAAGAAGTTAATACATGTGAAAAATTTGGATGGTACAAAGCTATGTACAGTAAAATGTACCCCCTAGCCCCAGTCCTGTTACCTAAAAGTCGCTATGTCAGAAGCTTTGGGGATAACCTAGAACTTTTCCATATATGGAAAGCCCTTCTTTTTAAAAAAATGTGTAAAATATATAAGTATATATATATATACATACATACATATATATATATATATATATATATATATATATATATATACACACATAACAGAAATGGGAACATATCACACACACTGTAATATACTTTGTTTTTTTTTTTTTAATTTCATGATAGTTCTAAACATCTTTCCAAAATACCATATGCACATGACTTCTGTCGATGCATAGTGTCCCATTGTACCATAGACGGACCATAACTAACTTCATGGACATTGGTTTCTACAGTTTTGCTGTTACAAACATTGCTAAAACAAATTCTCGATATGTGTATCTTTGCGCGTATGCACCAGTACGTCCGTAATGGGAATTTGCAGAATTGGAATTGCTGGGGAAGGGGGATGACGTCTGTGTCCGTTGGGCCCTGTGCGTTTACACTCCCACCAACTGTATAAAGGCTGCTTTTTAAACTCAGGTTGCAATCAGGAACCACAGTTTGACATTCGCTTTACTTCCTGTTCACTTACTGCTTTTGTTATTTGGGTTTGTGTTTAGAGAAAGCAGGATGTCTGATTTTTCGAGAGACAAATGAGAAGCAGGCGATCAGTATAATACGATGTATTGTTTAACGCACCTCGTGAGCAACGGTTCCACCTGACTCCTGAAAAGATGCAAATGATTTTTTCTGTTCAAGCTATGAGCCTATTACACTCCGAAGAAACAAAACGACTAGCCCAAGAGCTTTGAGGGGAAAGGATCCGGGATGCAACTAAGGATATAAAGGCTAGTCTTCTGGATCCCAGGCTCCAGAGAAGCTTTTCCACCACAAAGACAAAAGGGACTTTGAATATCATTGGAAATGGGAAGATCCCTTATATAAGGGCTGGGAGAAAGTCCAAATTTAGGGCTTATTCAATATCCTGTGATCTCTAACCACCTATCCCTACATCTAACACTTCCCCTCTATTCTCAGAATCTTTTCAAAACAACCTTAAAGTATGCATCAGTGGTAGGGTTTTTAATTTATTATTTATTTATTTATTTATTTATTTATTTATTTATTTATTTATTTATTTATTTATTTATTTATTTATTTTTACATCATCCCCAAGTGCCCAGTAAGCTGCTTGGATTAATGCCGAGAATCAAAGGAGACGCTTTGCATCTGTTCTGCTGGTGCGTTCGTTCGTGCTCCGCGAACTCCTACCTGTTGTCCATCTAATTTAGGAGGAGGACACAGTGAGTGGGAGCATTTTCCCTGCGCTGGTGAAAGGGCCGCTCCGAAGCCCAAACCCCAGCCCTGCCTGGCGTTCTTGGCGGAGCCGTCTTGGAAGTAGGTAGCACCCCCTCCTGGGCTAAATCCAAATGTTTTCGATTTGTCCCGAAGTCATCTAGGATAATAACCGACATTTACCTTTCTCTGGCCAGCTCTGCCCCATCACTGCCCCCTCCTGGCTCCTTCTGTTTTTAAAAATTTATTTATTTAAATGCTATGCCGAACTCTGCACTTCCGCAGAAGTAACATTGAAGGTTCCAAGTAAGTTTTGTTAGGGAAGAAGAACTTAACCATGTGCGGGATGAGGGCAGGGGTGCGATGAAAGGAAAGAAAAGCTTGTATTCAGTGTAGACCAGGAATATGAAGAATGAATCCCTAAACGTACTCACAAAAACTATTTGCTTGTTTATTTATTTATTTAAAATGTTTATTTTTGAGAGAGTGCAAGTAGGGGAGGGGCAAAGAGAGGGGGACAGAGGGTCCGAAGCGGGCTCTGCACTGACAGCAGAGAGGCTGATGTGGGGCTTGAACTCCTGAACCCAGGAGATCAGGACCTGGGCTGAAGGAGGACACTCACCTGACTGAGCCACCCACGTGCCCCGAGACTATTTTAAACAATTACAAGGCACCGAGTGTGTTGTAGGGACTCTGCAAATGCAGAAATCCTAGAAGAGGGAGCTGAGGTCTCTTGCCTGGCAGTCCCTTCACGAAATGCCGGACGCTAGGGAAAGACAGTCCTCACCCCCCCCAGTAGTTTGGATGTAGATGTTCTGGAAGATTCTTTTATTCAACAAGTTAATATAAAACTGCACGTCGACCACCTACCACCACCTTCCACAGTCCTCTATTTTCTTCACCAGTCGTTAGATTTCTCGTTGACATTTGCTGAAAAAGAAGAGATTTTAATGGTACCTTCTCAGTCCCGCTCAACATTCTAGTTTCCGTTTCATCCAGACATTTATTCTAATTGGCATAAAAGTTCTGTTTTATTTAACTGTGTCTGCATGCTGAAGACCATGGGCATTGTGCATTTGATCTCATAAATCAAGGACTATGTCTGTTTTGCTGGTTCGGTTTTCAGTGCCATCATGATAAAAAATAAAAATGATCATCACTGTCACTTAGTGAGTCCTTGCATGAAGCCAGGCACAGAATAATTTTATATTCTTTCCTGTGAGGCTCACAATTACCTGATGGGCTTTATTATCCTGGTTTCTACAGATAACGGAAATTAAGGTTCAGTAACTTGCCTAAGTGTTAGGGATGGGATGTGACTTGGGGAGTCTACCTCTAGAGACCTTGTTTTTATCCACTGTTCATATCATCTGTCTCAGCGTTTGCAAGTAATTAATAAATGTGCTGCCAAGGGACTGAAGAAACAATCACGTTCCTAGGTATAGTTCATTTCCTAAAGATTAATGTGATTTGGCATCGCGGGATTGAGCTAGGGAGGAAGTCGAGTGTTTCTGAGGTCTTGGGAGCCTCTGTCACTAGAAGAGGCTGTGAGGACGGGATTGGCTGGCTCCCTCTAACAAAGAACACAGCACAGAGCTTCAGGTCCTCGCCAAGACTTAATGAATGCTTACTGTGTTCCAGGAAGCGCAGTCGCTCAAAACCCAGCATGCCGTTTCGTTTAATCCCAGAAGAGGCTCAGGAAGGTGAAGCACCTTGCCCAGGGTCATGTGGTCAATGGATTGATGGACTGAGCACCCTGGATTCCTCCCAGGGGCCACACGGGAGCTCCTAAGATCCTCTCTCTCTCAGCCCACGCACAAAGGTCAGATTGTCCCAGGGGCCCCTGCACAAATGTCCCAGTACCTCCCACAGGGTCCTCTCTGCATTGAGGGCTCGAGCGGGCCAGACGAGGGCTGGAGTCTGCCTGGACTCTAGCACGTGTGTGCCCTCGGAAAGGCTTCTGGTTCTGAGGGTTCAAAGGAGTCGGTCTGCCCCAGTCGTACCCAGAATGGGCCTAGAAATACTCGTGTCAAGGTCCAGGAGAAGACTGCCAATATATTTGAACTCCAAGCTGATAAAATGTGCCCTCTGGTTGTCTTCAGGAGCAGCAGTGGGTTTCGTGATTTCACACCACCTAACCGTGCTGGTCACACCACTGGTACTTACTAGATACAGAGGAACGAATGAGCGAATGAATGAATCAAAGAACAAAGAGAAGGCAGATACTATGGGTAGGAGTCTGCTTAGGAACCCCTTTCCTCCAGAAACATCTATAAAATAATGGTTCTGATCGCTCTCACGAAAAATCTCCGTAAGATAGGTTTTCATCTGGGGGCGCCTGGGTGGCTCAGCCAGTTGAGCCTCAGACTCCTGATTTCACCTCACGTCATGATCTCAGGGTCACAGGATTGAGCCCGGTGTTGAGTTCTGCTCTGATAGCGTGGAGCCTGCTTGAAATTCTCTGTCTCTCCGTCCCTCTGGCCCTTGCCCTTCCACGCGCCACCCCCAGCCCACTGCTCACATATGCGCTCTCACTCTCAAAATAGAAATAAAAAAAAATACATGTTTTCAACTGGATTTTGAGCGTGGGGCTCTGGAGACAGAATGCCTGTGTTCTAACGCTCTCAGCTAGTTACCTGTGGCAAGTCCCCGGCCCTCTCAAGGTCTCAGTGTCCCCTGTGGGATTGCCGTGAGTTCCTGCAGGTGCTGCGCCTGGCTGGACTAAACATTTGGTAAGTGCCAGGTAGGGCAATACCAACGACAGGGTGACAGGGTGACAGGCCTGCTAGAATCGGTGCGGGCACCATGCTGCACACCAGCACCGGGAAACTTTCCCCCTCGGCCTGTGAGCGTAAACTTCTCAGTCCCAAGTTGAACCCAGCGTGGAGCAGCAAACCCTTGGCCCCAAATATAATTTCCTCCCGCAGCTCATTGAGGCCGCGAGGAAATCGCCGGGGGAGGGCCCGGGAGTGTGGTGCGGCAGCCCCATAATTTCCAGAGCCCTTCTCCTAGACTGACACATAATTGTCAGATTGTTTTATGAGGGCGGCTTCCTGCCCCCTTCCTGCCTGGCTTCCAAATGTGCTCATTCCCGAGGAAGCAGCACCTCTCCCTCTCGCCCTTAATCGCTCCTTTCCTGCCCGCCCCGGCCCGGCCCCCGGGGCTGCGGCGATTTCCTAAATCACTCAGCTCGGCCTCGGCCTCAAGTGCTGGCAGCGGCGCCCAGGGTGGGCCGGGGGACAGGCGGCATTTGTTCCAAGTGGCTCGTGACCCGGAGGTCAGAGATGCTTCCAGTCTATTTGATGTCCTTCCCGGGACGCCTTGCCTCGCCCACCTCTTCTCTCCTCCTGAGCCGACTTTCATTCGGAGGTCAGGAAGAGATTAAGGAACTGAGTCCCGCTGCTTTTTCTATCCGGAGTGGGGGGAGTCGTGGGAAAGCCCCGAGGGAGCCAGAGGCGGGCAGGTTGGAGGGGAGAGAGCCCTTCAGCCCCTTCCCCGTCCCAACTTGGGGAGTTTCGGAATATTCCCCTGAGAGCTGTGTTCTGCCGGCTTCATCGGAGAGACCCCTCTCCTCGTGGGCATTTCCCTCTGCCTCCAAGCGCTTCATTCGCAGGAAGAAATGAGAAGTCCGAACGTTTTCCCCACTTGAGAAATTTCAGAGGAAGCAACATGGTTCTTTTTGTGTTTTAACTACATTTTTTTTTATTCCTAAAGCAATACACAGTCATGGTAAAAATTTCAAGCAGAATCGCTTCCAGACGTAACCACAGTTTAACGGCGTTCCGTATATCCTTCCAGAAATGTTCGGGGAACCTACAGGCGTACAAATGTATGTATATTTTTAACACAGACGGGAGCATATTGGACAGCTTGTTCTACAACTTGTTATTTTCACTTAGCACATTTTGGATGTTTCCTATCTCAGTAAGTCTAGAAGTACTAAAAAAAATTGCTACGTGGTGTTCTCTTCTGTGAATGTACTAATGTAATTTACCCAGTTCCCTGTTAAGGAGTATTTAGGTCCTTTTTGCTTTATTACAAACAATATTAAGATAAGTATCCTAAATCTATATTCAAATAGAATATTTTTAGAACAACTTCACTTAGAGGTGTTTTTTTTATTTGTTTTTTGTTTCTTTTTTTTTGTTTGTTTTTGGTTTTTTTTTTTAGATTAAAAGGCCCGGGAAAATAAAATCATGAGAAATGTTATTGAATTGTCCTCCAAAAAGGTTATGTCCGTTTAAACTCCAGAATGAATATACAGGAATGTCTGACTGTGCACTATACACGTATAATCAAACGTTTTAACTTTGCCAATCTTGAAATACATATATTTTATTATTTTTTAAATTAGTATTTCATTAGGAACAGGTTTCCAATCGTTTTCCCAAATAATGATCATCCTTTTCTATAAACGTCCTGCTTGAGTAAAGTTGACTCCTTTCCTTTTATTTATCTGCCTCTTATTGACTTGAAGATTTCTTTACATCTGGAAGGAAATGACCCTTTTTTGTCATGGGTACCATCCGTAGGTCCTCGGTGTGTCACTTGTCATTTGGTTTGGTTTATGGTATTTTTTCCATCTCGCATCTGAAAAATGATTTAAATGACAAATGTATCAAATGTATCAATTCTTTATTTTTGTTATTATTATTTTTTGCTTTGGGGCATGCTTAGAAACTCTTCCAGAAACTAAGGCTTGTTTTGTTTTGTTTTGTTTTTTTAATCACCCACGTTTCTATTTTTTGCATTTAAGTCTTTGAGCCAACTAAAATTTGAGAAGAACAATCATCCAATAGAGGTCAACTTTGTGTCTAACTCACCCGAATGATTGTTTCACACTGTCCATGAACCAATGTATTAAGCTTTTTTTTTGGCATTTATAAAAAATAAAACTTTATTTTTTTTGAAGTTTATTTATTTATTTATAATCTCTACACCCAACATGGGGCTTGAATTCCTAACCCTGAGATCAAGAGTCACATGGTCTTCCAAATGAGCCAGCCAGGGCCCCCCAAAATAAAACTTCTTAATATCAGGAGAACACTTACCATTTCATAATGATGGCTTTCCCGATATGTAGGGCTCTTTAGAGAGGAAAACAATTTAATCTCTGGCTGACTTTAAGATGCAGATGACCCGGGGCCCCTGGGTGGCTCAGTCAGTTAAGTGCCCCACTGTTGATTTCGGCTCAGATCCTGATCTCACGGTTCCTGGGTTTGAGCCCCGCGTTGGGCTCTGTGCTGGCAGCATGGAGCCTGCCTGGGATTCTCTCCCCACCCCTCCATCTCTCAAAAGAAATAAACTCTAAAAACTACAAATAGAGATGCCAAGACCCATCTTCTAGAAAGCAGTGCAAACTGAGTGTTAGTACTTGAAAGTCTTTGTGGAACAAATGGATTTTCCATGGATTTCCAGAGTTGGTTGTTTTCCATTCCTTCAGTCACGTAGCCCTCGTCGTGAGTACGTATAGCCTGTGGGATCCCGGAAATGATTACCAACAAAATTTGCTCTCAGCACATGTGTCATCTGATGGAAAGTGTTGGATCTTTCATTTCGTGGACGTGTGTGTATGCGTATGCTACGTTTACAACTTGCTGCTGTGCCTTGGGTTCCGGGGCCTGGAAAATGTAAGAAAAAGTTAAGTTTGTTCACTTGATTCTTTCAGGAAATAAGCTATTGAATAAATGAAAGTGAGAACATCAGAAAATATTGTAAGATACCTGTGTTTTAGGAATGTGTACTCTGTGTGTGTGCCTGTGTGTTTTCATCTGTCTTAGAAATAGTCCTTTCTGAGTAGAGCACCCTCAGATTTAGAATTTCAGAGTTCAGGGCTAGGAAGGAAAATAATTTTTAGTTATGTTCTCCATTTTACTGAACTAAAGCTCTTTGTCTTACCTATGGTCACGACTAAGTAGCAGAGATAGAATTGTAAACCAGCTCTTTCTACTCAAGAGTTGTGGTAAATACTGTTAGGTGCCTAGCTACTAGTGTCTCCCCCAACCCTTTCTGTGACGTGAATACTGGTTTTGTGTGGGGTAAGAGGGCCCAGCCTAAGACAGTCATGCCATCCCATTTCCTTCCCTCAGTCTTCTTTGTATAGAGTGCTTTGTAGCTGGAAGACTGCATTAATTTGCTAGGGCTGCCATTAAAAAAAAAAACAAACACCACAGGGGCACCTAGGTGGCTCAATCAGTTGAGCATCCGACTTTGGCTCAGGTCATGATCTCACAGTTGGTGGGTTGGAGCCCCGCGTTGGGCTCTGTGCTGTCAGCCTGCTTCAGATTCTGTGTCTCCCTCTCTCTCTGCCCCTCCCCTGCTAGTACTCTGTCTCTTTCTCTTTCAAAAAAAAAAAAAATCTTTAAAAAAATTAAAGAAATTAAAAAAAAACCTACCACAGATTGAGTGGCTTCAACAACAGAAATTTATTTCTCACAGTTCTGGAAGGTGTTGGCAGGATCTGTTTCTCCTGAGACCTCTACCTTGGCTTGCAGGTGGCTGCCTCTTTGCTGTGTCTTCACGTGGTCTTTCCTCAGTGTGTACACACCCCCGGTGTCTCACTGTGTGTCCCAGTTTGAGGAAATTTGGAAATTTTGTATAAGGACATCACTCATAGTGGATCAAGACCCACCTTAATGGCTTTTAATCACATCTTTAAAGGCCAGGTTTCTAGGTACAATCACATTCTGAGGTGCTAGAGTTTAGAGTTTCAACATATGAATTAGAGGGGCCTGGGGATATCATTTACCCTATAAAAGGGACCAAACTTCTTTTGGCCTTTGAGCCCTAAGGATTTGAAATCTACTGGGTGCTACTAGGGTGGATTCTCTTCCCAGATCAATAGACCCTTGTGAAGAGAAAGTTTTTATGCTCCTGCCTGCCTGTCTCTCTGTCTGTCTGCTGCCTTTCCAGCTTGGGATCCTGATGCCTGGAGCTATGGCAGCCATCTTGTTCAAGGATTTGATGAACAAATCTCTATTCTCTTTGTTGGTGAACTCTGCCTTTTATGGACCTTAAACGTAGCCCTTCTTACTCTGATCATTAGCGCTAGAGGTTAGGTCTTTGGGAAGGGTTTCAGTATTCATTTTAGATTCTTCTTTATAGTTTTAAATAATGTTTGAATTATAGTTTACAACATGAATGCAAACCGTGGTAATGTGCAAGGAGACAGGGAAAAAGAGCCCGTCTCTTACTTTTCCTCTTTCTAAATGAGAGCCCTTTATTATTTTTACACCTTTATCAGATGCTATTTTATCTCTTTGAGTTATGGGTCAAGGAAATGTTTCCCCTCTTGTGTAGGGAAGAAATGGTGGGATGGTAGGTGCTTTGTTTGGCATGGCAAGTAAGAACCAGTCTTTTGTTTTTTTTTAACTAGGATGAACGCGATCTCATCCATCTTTTTTTCTTTTTTTTCTTTTTTTTTTTTTTAAGAGAAAGAGAGCATGAGCAGGGGACAGGCAGAGAGAGAGGGAGGAACAGAGGATTCAGAGTGGGCTCCACGCTGCCAGCAGTGAACCCGATGTGGAGCTTGAACCCACAAACCATGAGCTCATGACCTGAGTGGAAGTCGGACACTCAACCACCTGAACCAGCCAGGTGCCCCAAGTAAGAAACAGTATTAAGAGTTACTCTTTCTGGGTCAGAATTCTACCTCTGCCCCCTACCATGATCTTGTGTGAGCCATCTAGCCTCTCACCTTCGGTTCCCTCACTAAGAAATGGGGACGAAATTAGGATTGATGTCAGGGGTTGCTGAGAGGGCTTAGTATGTGTTGATATTGACGTGGCTCGGTGCCTGGCGAGTCCTAAACTCTTGTTAAGTGTCCGCTGCTGTTGTTTTTCTTAGGTTTTCATGCTGCACCACCATCATGGATTTTAGTTTTTCAGATTTGCATTTTTTTTTTAAACTTTCTATTTTAGGATAATTTTAGGTTTAAAGAAAAGTTGTGAAGAGGTACAGAGAATTTTCATATCCCCCTCACCCCGTTTCCCCCCATTTTCAACATCTCACGTTACCGTGGTGCGTTCCTGTTAGCTTAGCTCCAGACTCCAGTCCACACTGCCATCCGTTGCCCTGTCTCCCCAGGTTCCTCTGGTCTGAGAGTTGCTGGGTCTTGCCTTGTTTTTCATGACCTCAACAGTCATAAGGAGACAGTCCTGGGCTTTTGAGTCTTCTGAGCCCACAGACAAGAGTAGAGGGTGTTGACCAAAGATGGAGGACTGCATCTCTCCACTGGGGAGAGTGTAGATCTGGCTATGGGGAAGGTATTTTCAGAAGACTCCACCTGCAAAGGGTTCTGTTTATCCAGGGAGGGCCGAATGGAGGTATGTGGGCAGAGTGGAGTTTCCCGGGGTAAAAACTTGATGTTGATAAGGTTGGTAACTGGTAACTCTTGCTTCTCCTTTCTGTTGAGTATTAAGTGACATCACAAGCTCTTTCTGATGAGCCCTCATCCTGAACCCTCTCCCTTGACTTCTCTTGGATAGCTCTACAGTGACCCCTTCCTTCTAGGTGTCCAGGGGACAGAATTCATCTCGAATGGAAGGAGAAAGTCTCTAGTTGAGCAGATCCACAGCTGTGCACACTATTACCTTCTGGGGCTTAGTACTTTTCCATTCATGGTCATGTTCAGACAGCCCCGAAGGACATCTGAGCCCCATTAAGTCCAGATTTACATTCTTCTCCAACAAATGGCCGTGCTTCAGAAAGTTTGTTTATTTAACATCAAGTGCAATTTAAAAAAGTTTTAGCCCCTAGAGTATGGGAGTTTATGTGACTTCGTGCCCCTCTTTCTGGGGTGGGATAAACAAAACAGGGAAATGGCAGAACCTATAGGGTTTTTCCTCCCTCCTCGTGGATGGCTCGTCTTTTCTGTTTATAATACTGCGGGGCACAACTTCTACGTGGGAAGAAAAGAGCAAGATTGTTTTCTCTTGCGCATGGTTGTTTGTGTTCGTATGTATGGCAGCTGATGAGTTTTGGAAAACCTAACTCCTTCCTTATCACTTTTTAGTTCTCTATTCTTTTTGCTTCAAGTTGGGAAGTGAATTTCCTTGTCCTGTGTGTGTGTGTGTGCACGTGTTGTCTCAGGGAGGATCTTGGACTCGGTGGAACCAAATTATTTAAAACTCTTTCTTGTGTGTGTGCACACAGGCCTGGATTGTCCTTCTCCTTAGGGTTCTCTCATAGCCTGCAGGGTTGATGGGTCCCGGCAGAGCTTTTAAGCTAACCAAACTCAAAACCCAGAGTAAGGGTATGTCCCTGGAGTCAGGCAATCCTTCCCAAAGTGAATTTCAGAGATTTTTTCTTAAACAACTTCCTTGAGGTATAATTTACATACCTGTAAATTTACTTTTTTTTTTATTGAGGTGTAATTGACATATAACAGTATATTAGTTTCACGTGTACAACATAATGATTCAATATTTGTACCTACGTCACAAGAACCACGACAATAAATCTAGTGAACATTTGTCACCTAGAGGTCTTTTAATTAAATAGTCTTTGAGCCGTGAGACGCCACTTTGGGGTGGAGCAGGTATCAAGATAGAAGGCTGGGGTAGGGAGGAGGAGGGAGATGGAGTCAGTGAAGCAGAGATGACGAGTAAATAACAAATGATCATAGTGGTATTTAAAAGAGAAGCAGGTCGTAATATTAAACGTCTCAAAGTATTCAGCCATTGCCAGTCACCGACGGGAATCTTTTGTCAAAAAAGCTAGTCAGTATTTGACTGAAGAGTTTTTGTTATCAGTATATTATTAACAGGTCAGATTTAACATGAAAAAACTACAAAGGATTATCAGACTCAGGTGGTAGTGGAGTTACGTGGCGTTAAATATTGCCAGAAATAAGTGGGCGCTGGGAAGAGTTTAGGGTTGTTTTGTGTTGCAGTTACGTTTGCTATAGTGGGACTTGGTCCATCAGGAACCAGAAGTTCCCGCCAACACTGTCTTCTTCTGCTAAAATGCGACCGTCAATCACAGATTTCAGCGGCCACTTACAGTTAGATTTCGGAAACTATAAAAAATTGTCTTCTTCCAGTTTCAGAGGCGAAGGACACAGGTGGAGAGGTGTGGCATGAAATCATGTTGCAGACGGTTGGCAGGCACAATTCCTGGGCCACCAACTTCTGCTGGGCTCTGGAAATCAGTGTTCAGAGCTTATTTCCTGCTTTGGAGGCTTCTGTGCTTCATAAATAGCACCAGGAGGGGGACTGAGGGCGGGAAGGTCCTGGCGGGTGAGCCGTGATTGTTCTTGGAATAAAGTCTCCGGGCAGGTGAGGTACGCAGAGGTGAGGTCAGTCCTAGCGTCAGAGCTGGCAGCCTGGAGGTGGGGCCTCACGCTGACCGTTATTCTCATGGCCCACACCCCTCCCCCCAGTGGTGTCCCAGGAGCCTGCAAGAGGCTCCGCCCTGTGACTTCCTTCCCTTGGAGACTCACGGTCTCCTCCTCGTGCTGTTTTCCTTAATGTCCTTCCCCATGGTTCTAACGCCCATCCTGTCCATGTACTATCTTCGGGAGTCGTTAAAAAGGCTGCACTCCTGGAGAACATGCCAGGGAGAGCAAGGGCGGCTCCCCATCCCACCCCAGTCCTGGTGGCTCCTTTTCCTAAATGAGCATGTTTAGTGAATCAAGAATATTCCATTAACCAAATAAGTAGAGCTGCCAACAGGAACGTTCCAAGGAAAATAAAGGAAAACTTGTCTACTTTGCGCTGTGTTGGGGGGTAGTCTCTTTTTTTAATCATAGTGCCTGTGTCGTTTCTTTTCTGGTCGTAGCATGTTAGAACAAACACACCTTGAGGGCACCCGGGTGGCTCAGTCGGTTAAGCGTCGGACTTCAGCTCAGGTCATGATCTCACTGTTCAAGCCCCACGTCGAGCACTGTGCTGACAGCTCAGAGCCTGGAGCCTGCTTCCGATTCTGTGTCTCTCTTTCTCTCTCTCTGCCTCTCCCCTGCTCATGCTCTGTCTCATCTCTCAAAAATGAATACATGTTGAGAAAAATTTTTTTTAACTATGAAAAACAAAATCAAAAACACACCCTGAAGGTCCTGGGAATGTTTTCCTGCAGTGATAATTCCCAGCTCAAAATGTACAATGCTTTATACTCCCCTCTCCTCACTGCCTCAGGCACCGCGTGGTAAGACACTAAACATCGAAGAAGGTGCATTAACTCTTTGGAGCCATTGGCTTGCAAATCTAAACGCTGGTGTCATTACAACAACAAAGCAGTAAAAAAATTATTATTTTAAAATGTAATCTATTGAACAGATCTCCTATAAATGCTCTTTCGTCTCTTTCAATGACGAGTCCTTGTCAAATGAGTTTGAAGGAGTAAAGAGAACTCCCCTCAAATGACAAATGTCATCGTTTCCTCCATTTTAGAAAAGAAAAAGAAAAGGAGCTCTCTTGGTAGAAACCGATGACTCCAAAGCTGTGATTTTGAAAGAGCTAATGTACCTCCTCAAGCTCCAAATTTGGCTGCTTGTTATTGTCCTCCGTCATCAGACGAGGAGCCTGCTTGTCGTTGGCTAATTGGCCAAGAGAGACTACAGAGTAAGGTGGATAAGACTCTAGGCTTTGCCTCAGACAAGCCTGAGTTCAGGGCCCAGCTCTGCTGCCCAAAGCCTGTGTGGCCCTGAGTAAGTCGTCTAACCTCTCTGAGCCTGTACTTCACCAACTATCAAACACACAAGCTTGGGTATTAAACAAGGTTACCCATACGGAACCCCTGAACCCTTTCAAGGAGACCGAGTGGCAGAGTAATTAAGAGCAGGGCCGTTAGAGGAAGCCGGGCCTGAGTCTACCCCCACCTGTATGGCCATGGGCAAGTCGGTTTACCTCGCTAAGCCTTCGTTCTTCCATCTAAAAATTGGCGATGATCATCATAGCATCTGCAACTTGAGAACCGAATGACATGTACTAGAGAAGTGCATCACAAAGACAAGGAATCACTCAGAGGAAAGGCCAGAGGGCCATCCTTGGTGGACATGAGCCAAGGTAGACATGGAGACCCACTGAACATGTTTTCAAATCATCCCACCTACACTGTGGAGTATACACAGAACATAATATGTTGACATGGTTTCCATACTTAAGTCTCTTAGGGATTGATTGGCTCCCATTGGCTTCCCCAGGTCTGATCTGCTCTAAGGCACTGGTGAGGCAGAACATCTCTCCTGTACCGTCGTAACTTTATTGTTGCACTGCCAACCTGTGCCGTGGTAGTGGCCTTAACTGTCCTAGAGATAACCTACCATCCTCACTGTTTCCTATATAGCCTACAGCACCTGCGTTTTAGCTATGTTTACTATATCATAACTAAGTCCATAGTAAGTGAGGGATACCATATTTGTCCCTCTCAAGTCCCAGGTTCCCAGGACCTTGATCTTGTTGTTAAAACGAGAGAAGTTTATATCTCTGCCGTGTAAAAGTATTATGGTATGTAGTCCAGGACTGGGTATAGTAGCTCTGCTCTGCAGAATATGCAGCTTCCATCCGTGTTTCACTGCATGACTTCTCTAACTGAGCTCACCTCATGGTCTAATATGGCTGCTCCAGCTCCTGCCATTACAACCACATTCTAACCCAACAGAAAGAGACAAAATGGAAAAGGTGAAGGGCCTCCTACATCAGCTTTATTTCCAAAAAGGCTCTTACAGGCTGCCACATGACACATGAACTCAGTCACATGGACACACTGAGTTAAAAGCGTATCTGGGAAATGTCCTTATTCTAAATAGTCAAGAATGTAGCTGAAAAATTAGAAGGGGAATTTCTTGGCAGAGAGTTAGAAGGGCCTTAAGCACATAATCAGTTTTCCTCTTCAGGTCATGTGTTGCTTTGTTGGGCTGTGCAGGACTAAAAACCTAAATGCAAAGCCTCTGAAAAGCAAAAATGAAGCCTTTTGCAATATCTTGAGATAAAAATTGGAGTTACAGACCCTCCAGGGAAAGGAAATCTGGACAATCAAATCATTATATTGAGCTTGTTAACTCTATTACAATTTTATTTGCCATGTAGGCCTCAATAAAGCTGAAAAATAAAAATAAGCATAAATAGATTTCAATTCTTTAAATGTTTCCATCTTTTTAACCTTTTTGCTCCATATTCTTTCCCATTTTCTTCAGCATTTTAAGTATAGTTATTTTTTTAATTTATTTTATTTTTATTTTACTTATTTTGAGAGAGAAGCAGGGAAGAGGCAGAGAGAGGGAAAGAGAAAGAATCCCATACAGGTTCTGCACTGTCAGCATGGAGCCAGAAGTGGGGCTCAAACTCACAAACCATGAGGTTATGAATCGAGCTGAAATCAAGAGTCAGACGATTAACCAACTGAGCCACCCAGGTGCCCCCAGCATAGTTACTTCATAGTCCTTCGCAGCTACCTTTAATGTGTTTCTCTTGTCTGCCTATGAAATGATCTTTCATTTTGTTAATGTGGCTTATCACACTTACTGATTTGCTTATGTCAAACCATCCTTGCCCCTCAGGAATAAACCCCACTTGATCGTGGTCTATCATCCTTTTAATGCACTTTCGAATTCAGCGTGATAATATTTTCATCAGGAGTTTTACATCTGTGTTCATAAGGGATACAGACCTATAGTGTCCTTGCCTGGGTGTGGTATCAGGGTAAGCCTGACTTTGATATTTGGTACTTTCAGTCCTTTAGTTTTGTTCTTAATTCAAGATTATCTGTTTTATTAGCTCTTTGTATTTCCACATGAATTTTAGAATCAACTGGTCGATTTCCAGGAAAAAGAAGAAACAACAGGGCCAAGATTTTGTTTGTACTTGCTTTGTGTCTGTACCTTAGTGTGGGGAGGACATCTTTGAATACTGGACCTTCCTGTCCATGTTGTGTCTCTTCATTTATTTAGTAATGTTTTTATATTTTACAGTTTTCAGTATAGAGGTATTCCATCCCATTCATTTAATTCATTCCCAGGAATTTCGTACCTTCTGATCCTATCGTAAATGGCATCATTTTTATTTTCCTGTGTGTTTGTGGCTTGTACGTGAAAGAAAAATCTCAATCTCATTCTTCAACCAGTGACCTTGCTTAATTTGTTTCTTAAACGTAATAGGTATTTTTGTCTTCTCTCTGTATTCACGTCCTGTGTATTCATGTCATTTCCAAATAGTGATCATTTTATTTTTGCTTTCCAATCCTTAGCCCTTTTTTTATATTTCCTACCTTCTTGTTCTGAGTAAGACCTCTAGTCTTACTTACTTACTTAATATTATATGCTTACACAATGGCATAGGTATACAATATTATTCCATATCGTAGGCCGACATTTTTCAGTATTTTACTAATAATGCAGTGAGCCTTTCCTAGGACAAGCTACCTCAAAACACAGTGGTTTCAAATAGTAACGATTTATTATTTCTTACCAATTTGTGGACTGGGTGGGTGGTTCTTCTGTTTGCATGGGGGTTGACCCATGTGGCTGCTTGGCGGCTTCCTTCTGGGCCATGAGATCCAAGACGGTCTCATCTTGTTGTTGGTGAGGGCCGTGGGCTTGGACGTCACCCGCGTCCTTCAGGAGGCATCTCCTATGCCTGCACCCGAGACTGGATTCTTCACTCGTGGCCTAAGGACAGCTTTTCAAGAGGCAGCTTGTCTTTTTAATAAACCATGGTTGAGAATCAGAACTAGACACGGCAACTAAAAAGAGGGAGAATCGGAAGTTCTGTAGATAAGTTAGCTTATGAATAATCTAGTGCACACATCCTTAAAAAAAAAAAAACACCTTTAAATATCTGGGAGCTTTGGAAATAATCCTAGGTGCAGAGGAGTGGATGAAGATCTAAGACGTGTGGAAAAGTACTCTATCTTCATATTGTAGAATTTGCATACGGAATTAGTGAAGAATAGAACCTTCCCAGCCACGCACCGTTTGAAAATGATACTTCTCCTAGTGATGACTAAAAATACAACCCAGACCCGGGCAAAGCCCCTGACACAGCGATCGTTGGGACAGCCTGGCACACACATTGGTTATTTCTCAAAATTAGATGTAAAAAAAAAAAGCCCCAACAAAACCCTTTTGGTTAATGTATTGTAAAATCTGTACAACTCATTAGGTTTTGCTTTGTGACGCAGATAATCCTAAGGGTAGCTTTTGGACTGGTATAAACTCCATTGATTTCCAAGGAGTTGTGAATCAGTCTCCCTGCTGCCCCAATGTTATACTACCCGAACATTAGCTGTCTGAGTAAAAAATTTTATTCAACACTTTTTGAGGGAAGAAAAAGGTATTTAATGAGTAGCTATCACATAGTGAAGAATCACGGGAGAATAGTTGACAGATTACTAAAGAACTGTTTTGAGTATACCTGGAAAATGCCATCTTTAAAAAGGAAAACCTTGCTTAACCGAGCTCTGTTGCATATTAAGAAGGCCGATATACCGAAAATCCTGTGTCTGGGTTTCCAGTGAAGAGTAGGTTTGAAATCAAAGTTAACTCTGTATATAAAGTAAAATTTTAATTTACTTTTCTTCAGAGACTAAAGAAAGTCTCTTATCAAATTTCAGTTCCATACTGTAATCAAAGAAGTCTCAAATCTTTTGACTCAAACAGAAGGACCACTTGTAAAGATAGTGTGTCTTCCAACGTGACATTTCAGTTCTTGGAATTAGTCAGGTGAAACCAAAGGAGAAATTAACAGTTTAGTGTTGGGAGTACGGACCAGTAGCTACATGTATGTTTATTTTCCTCATGAAATGCGAAGGAAAAGGAAGATAAGTTAGAACACTGAGATGCGTTCTCTCTCCTCTTTGAGGTTTTGGTCCAGAAAAGTCTATAGAGTTCCTGTACGTGGCGATCATTGTTACAATCTGTATTAACTTTTCTCTTGGTGCTATCCCAGATTATCACACATTTAGAGGCTTATTATCTCACAGTTTTGCGGGTCAGAAATCAGGTGAACGCTGTCCTCTGTTGTCTCACAGACCGAAATCGAGGTGCGCGTGCGGCGGAGTTGTGTTCTGGAGCCTGGAGGAAGAATCCCTTCCGGGCTCGTCCCGGTCGTGGGCAGAATCCTGTTGCTCATGCTTACAGGACTGAGGTCCCCGTGTCCTCCCTGGCTGTGGTCTGGGTGCTGCTCTGAGCTCCCAGAGACCTCTCCTGAGAGAAACAGAAAGCTTCTAGGTCTTGAAGGAGGGGCCTCAATCCTTGTAAACCTTGAAGGCTGGGCTCTCAGGAACTGTTGAGGGACATCACACCCGGGACTTTACGACGTGATGTCTCTTACAGTCTCAGGGTTCGGGTCGATCATTTCATGCTGTTCCCCCCGCCACCGCCTTTCCCAAGACTTCCCTTCCTCTACTTCCAGGGAATCCTTGGTGCCGTAAGTGAGATTTCACCCCGATAAATACAGGGTTTTTGGCCAACCTCACCAAATGTTGGGGCCTTTTAAATATTAGGACCTCGTTAGACAAGCTTGCATTGTCAGATTTTTATTGTTAGGTTTTTAAAAAATCAAATGTATTGAGCTGTAGTTTCCAGGTAATAATAAGCATCCCTGTTAAGTATATGTGTTGATAAGGCTGAGGAGAGTTCTACCTCCATGTAATAACCTCTGCTACCAAGATCTGTAACACTTCCATGTCCCCAAAACGTTTCCTTGGCTCCCATGCCAGTCAGTCCTCACCGCTCACCTTCCTCACCCCATCCCACCCCACGCAGCCACTGAGGCGCCTTCTGTCGCCATGCTTTAATTGGTCTTTTTTAGAGTTTTCATAAATAGAGAATCATTTGTGTCTGTATCTATACTTACACTCGTACACACTTAAAAAATTTTTTTTTAAATCTTTATTCTTGTGAGAGAGACAGGTTATGAGCAGGAGAGGGGCATAGAGAGAGGGAGATACAGGATCCTAAGCAGGCTCCAGGCTCTGAGCTGTCAGCATAGAGCCTGATGTGGGCTCTGAACCCACGAACCACGACCCGAGCTGAGGTCCGATGCTCAACCGACTGAGCCACCCAGGCGCCCCACACACATACCCACTTTTATCTGGATTCTTCTGCTTAGTGTGATGCTTTTATTATTTTTTTAATACATCCTTTTTCAAAAAAGTTATTATTTTTGAGAGAGAGAGAAAGGGAGAGAGAGGGAGAGGGAGAACGAGCAAGGGAGGGGCAGAGAGAAGGAATCCCAAACAGGTTTCACACCATGAGTGAGGACCCCGACTCAGGCTTCAGTCAGGAGCCCTGAGATCATGACCTGAGCCAAAATCAAGAGTCAGAGGCTTAAAGGACTGAGCCACCTGGGAGCCTCTAGGGTGATGTTTTTAAGATTCATCCCTGTTGTCATGTATATCAGTAGTTTGCTCCTCTTTGAGTCATTGCTGTTGTATGGATATACCACAATTAACCCTTTTCTGCATCGCTAGATTCGCCAATATTTCGGTGTTTTTAAATTTATTTTATGAGTGATATTGATCTGTAGTTTTCTTATAATGTCTTTGGTTTTAGTATCAGAGTAACACTGGTTTCATAAGTTGAATTAGGAAGAATTTGCAACGTTTACTGCTGTTTTCAGGTGACTTTTCTTGACCATCGGTTGGGTACTGTTTCCCCCAAGAAACCCGGAGATGGCTTTCCAAAAGCCTTCTTTCCAGGATGAGGGAGAACACAGAAGCCCCGGGCACTGCTGTCAGGACTTTGCCACTTAGCAGCAACCCCCCATTCCCGTTCAGGTTGGCACACGTCAGGAGGGCCCAGCCGTTCAAGCAGCATACACAGAAATGCCCAAACCCTGACCTTCCAAGAACTTTGAGCCACCCGCTTGAGCCTGGCCGCTTTTGCTTCTTTGGTGTGAAGCAGAGGCCCACATCCTTCCCTCTGGATGGTCTAGTATAATCCCTCGAAACCCAAACTGCTCACTCTTACTCTCTTAGGCATAAAGGAGAGGGAAGGGGGAAGCAGGGGCCAGTAAAGGGGATAAGATGCTCAGACCTTTAAAAAACAAGTCTGGGGCGCCTGGGTGGCTCTTCGGTTAAGCAGCTGACTTCTGCTCAGGTCGTGATCTCGCGATTTGTGAGTTCGAGCCCCATGTCAGGCTGTGTGCTGACAGCTCAGAGCCCAGAGCCTGCTTTAGATTCTGTGTCTCCCTCTCTGTCTGCCCCTCCCCCACTGGTGCTTTGTCTCTCTCTTTCAAAAATATTTTTTAAAAAACTAAAACAAACAAACAAACTCAAAAAACATCAACAACAACAAAACAATTTCAGGCTTTGCCTGAGGGTGGAACAGGGAAGGGAGACACGTTCAGTCCCTGCTGAGTACCAGAAGCAAAAATTCCAGAAAAATAATTAGTGTTCCCCTTAAACACTCCCAATAAACCCAACCAAGGCAAATTTACATCCGTACATAAACTTCTAGAGAAGGAATATTACACATCATATAATATCCCTCCTCAGCCGTTTGTCTTTTACACATGTGGAGACCGTCCTTCATCTCCAGCCCTCAGAGCCAAAGATATTTGAAAACTCCTATTTTATGAGGTTTTGGGGGCCCCAGACAAATGAAATTTTTGCTGATTCCACACATATCCTGAGTTGGCATGCAGATCAGGCTCTCTTAGAGTTCTGGCTAGGAAAATCAGGAGAAGGAACACTTAATGATGACTTCCAGCCGAGGACTACTTTCTGCATCATGCCACTTGAAATCCCATGATCTCCCAGTGCCTTTTTGTTGATGCTACAGCAAGGATAATCACTCTCAATAAATACGTTCTGGTTCTTACCGTGTGAGTTTGTGTGTGTCAGCACACACATGTGCGGTTATAATAGTTACATGATGAAGGCATTAGTACCCTGAGAGTGTCGTATTCAAAATTTAGGGTCTGTGTTCCTGTGTTGTTTGGGAGACCCGCTGTAGACTCCTAAAAGGGCTGGAACAAGTTACCCGAACCGTGGCCACTCCTGGAGATTCCTCAGGGATTCCAGTCCCCATTACCGGGTAACTCCATTGTAAATCCGGCACTTTTCTTAGTTGGAAACCAGAACTGAGTGGAATGTCTATGAGGAAAAAAAGAACCGGTTTGTTAGAGCATTCGGAGTTTGACCTTGAGTAGAGCAAGATATTTGGATCAACCAATGTTCAGGGGCCAAGGACCCAAAATAGAACAGAGAGGCTGGCAGAAAGCCAAGGAGGAGTCAACCTTAGGATAGAGGGAAGAAATCAAAGCTTTGTTTTCAAGAGAGATAGCTTGAGAGAATAAAAAGAACCTAAGATAGGGTGATGGGGGCGCCTGGGTGGCTCAGTCAGTTAACCTTCTGACTTCAGCTCAGGTCGTGATCTCGCGGTCCATGAGTTCGAGCCCCGCGTCAGGCTCTGGGCTGACAGCTCAGAGCCTGGAGCCTGCTTCAGAGTCTGTGTCTCCCTCTCTCTCTGCCCCTCCCCTACTCACACCCTGTCTCTCGAAAATGAATAAATGTTAAAAAAAAATTTTTTTTTAATGATGGGGAGGTAAATCACCAAGTTTGGGTTCTGCCTCTGTTCCACTATAGCTTTGTGGCTTCTAGAATCTTCACTTACTCTCTCTGGGACTTAGTCTCTTCATTTATAAAAAACAAGTTAAAGACGTTGGTTATTAGATTTTGTCTAGATTTCAAGTTTTAACACCATGAGGACAAAAGTATTCTCTGTCTTTGCTTATTTGTTTTATAATGTTCCTTATAAAGTTGTCAGCCTGTAAGTAGAAACAAAGAAAGGGGGTACTTCAGCTAGAGGCAGCAATTCAGGGGGGGAAGAATCCGAGACTGCCCAACATTCGTTACTTCTAGAAGATTTTTTTTTTCATTCTTGAGAAGATTTTGTACTTTTATTTAAGCACATGTTGACTTGGCTAAAGAAAGCTATAAAAGTCCTGGTATCCCAAGACATAAGCAAACTCCACATAAATCTTGTAATTTTCTTTATCCTCTAAGCCGTAAGGAAAGTCCTATAAACAATCATACTGAGTATAAATATTGAAAGCTTGGAGTTTGCAGTGGATTGTTTGCCCAACCTCTCTAACTTTCCCTATCCTGCCTGGGACCAGTCCCCTAGGCCCCCCGCCCTACACACAGCTCCTTGCACCGCCCACCTAGCCTCAGGGTGAGCAGGCGTCTCTATACAACGTGGCCACCCTCTGGCCGCCTTCCTCTTGCTGGAAATCTGTGCATTCTGACACTGAGAAAGCATCATGGAAGTCATTTGGGAATAATGTTTGGTTCCGACCTCAGGATTTCCATGAGTGAGTTAGGAGGAGGAATAGATTTGGGATGGAGAAAGGGAGAGCTAATTACTTTCAAGGTGTTTCCTGCTCATGCACTTGGCAATGTCTAGCAGGCAATTGAACATACTGACCTGCAGCTCCCAAAAGAAGTGCTGATATGAGTTGGAAATCATCAGGGAACAGGCCGTCCATGAAGGTGCGGAAGCAGCTGTATTCACCCAAGGAGAGCGAGAAGGGCCAAGAGCGAGAAGGGCCTTATGCAAAAGAGAGGAGAAAAAGCCAATCAAAAGAGATTGTGAAAGATGGTCAGGACTGTGAGCCAGGCCTGTGTCACCATCCTTTGCTCTCTGAGAGACAGCCTCTGGCTCACACACGTGCCCTCTGTTTTACCTACAAATCACCAGTTTCCAATATTTTGTGTCTAAGGTGTCAACATTTCCAGAATACCTTAGTGTTCCGGCTTGCCCAGCAATCCATCCGCATGTACCGTTAGTTCATAATTAGGGGAGATAAACTATCTGCCCTTGCTTTGTCGGCCACATTTGCATCCCTTACATTCTCCTGAGATTGACAGAAGTACCTGTTAGACCTTTTGGAAGAAATCTGAGTGGCTGGACAGCGAGGCCAGAGCCCTGATAACTTGCTCTAGGCCAAAGAAAAGAAGTAAGTGTTAGAATCCATGTTTTGGGGGTACCTGGGTGGTGTAGGCGGTTAAGCGTCCAACTCTTGATCTTGGTTCAGGTCATGACCTCACTGAGTTCAAGCCCCATGTTGGGTTCTGCACTGATGGCGTGCAGCCTGCTTGGGATTCCATCTGTCCTTCTCTCTGCCCCTCCTCTGCTTGTGCTCTCTTTCTCTCTAGAGAAATAATAAACTTAAAAAAATTTTTTTTAAAATGAATCCATGTTTTGACCTCTTGGTTTCTCATTCAATTGAAAAAAAAATAAATGGAATCCCTGACTTTGCTCTTGTAAGGAACCAACGAAGGAAGGGATTCTGGTTCTGGTGGGTGAGTGAGAATGTCAGAGTCATTTAAAACCTAGAGTTTTGAATCTTGCCCTTGGGTTTCATGAGCCTGACTACTCAAGACCTTTCCCTCTTTAAGTCGTAGCAAATCCTCATCCAGAGGGTGGTGAAGTCGAAGGCCTTGTTCCAGCAGAGTCTGGTATCTTCCTCCCGTATCTCTACCAGAGACAGGCTCAAACAGAAACACTGCTTTGGTTGCGTCAGTATGTTTGTTTCAGCTCACCAGTTGCAGAAAATAAATGGTTATGGTTTCAGTTTGAGCTACATCCCCAGGGTTTCTTTATGTATTTAAAACATAAGTTTAGTTTTGCCACTGAGTTTAAAAAAAAGAGGGGGGGAATAAGTGAGCTTAATTGAAATTTCAGAAAATGGGGATGCCTGGATGACTCAAGTCACGTAAGCATTCCACTCTCGATTTCAGCTTGGGTCATGATCTCATGGTTCGTGAGTTTGAGCCCCGAGCCACGCTCTGTGTCAATAGTATGGAGCCTGCTTGGAATTCTCTTTCTCCCTTTCTCTCTGCCCCTCCCCTACTCATGCTCTCTCTCTCTCTCTCTCTCTCTCAAAATAAATAAATTAAAAAAAAATTCACACAATGTGCAGCCTCTGGTAGACAAAATGGGTCACATTCCTAGCTATTTATTCTTAGCCGTCTCCTTCAGAGGGAAGTGGGTGACATCTTATCCTTTGTTAGAAATGTCTATGGAAAATAAGTTACTTATTATTCCTACTCCATTTTCCTCTGAGTAAAAGTGAAAATTCCTAAATTTAGTAAAGTCTAGGTAGATGTTCTTTTCCTTGTCACGCTGTTCCTGTTTTGTTCACGATCTGGTGTAACTCTTGTGGTCATATGGGGGAGTTATTTTTCAGGCAAAGTGGTACTGTTTCTTTTTCTGCTTGAATGTGAAGGACAGAACCTATGTAGTAATTCCGGAGTCTCCTGCTCTAGGCAGAAGAACAATGATGAGGTTAATGAAGTGTCAGAAGACGGCAAAATCCGCCCCATTGTTATGCTCTCCAACTTTTTAATGAGGAGTCCTGATGAATGGCTTGCTTGTAAAATATTCTTTCACTGAGAGACACCCCCGCCCAGTAAGGAAAGGTGAGGAAGTACGTGATGAGATAAAGCAGAGCAGTCTGTCTCTGTCTGCTTTTCCCCGAGTTTGTCCAGCTCACATCCAGGGCCTGTAGCTGCCTGTAGCTGCCATAAATAACATCCCAGGGGCTTTCAGACGCTTCTAGAGACCAGAGCTGCCAGTGTAACATGAATTACCATGGAAACATAAGAGAGCTGGGAGTTGTCTGTTGCCATTTTCTTCCTGTAGACCATTGGTTTAGAGCCAGGGTTTCCCACAGCTTTTTTGTGTGTTTTCTAGATGGAGCCTTAAGATTTTGGCTCTTGTGGGATGGGCTACTTCCAGGTACTCATGGTCACGAAACCAGAAGGTTTTCTGGAAGTGTCATTGAACAACCTAGGAGACTCATGAGAGAGAACCAAAATTTCGCCAAGTTTGTATCCCAGAGGAAGTACTCTGAATGTTTCTCTCACTGTGTCGTGATGATGTGTTTTAATAATTTCCAGGCCCCTGTGGATATTATCACTGGGACACAGCCACACTTCTTTTCCCAAGTGAATAGAGATGTCCAGGACAGGCATCAAAACTAGACAGATGGTGTGATTTAAATTTTTTTATGTTTATTTATTTATTTTGAGAGAGAGAGAGACAGACAGAAAGATACAGAACCCGAAGCAGGTTCCAGGCTCTGAGCTGTCAGCACAGAGCCCGACGCGGGGATTGAACCCACAAACCATGAGATCATGACCTGAGGCAAAGTCAGATGCTCAACCGACTGAGCCACCCAGGCACCCCTAGTCACCTACATTCTTAATATTGGATTCATAATTTTTATTATTTCTTTTTTGAAAATACTTAATTTGAGAGAGAGAGAGAGCGCATGTGCACGGGTGTGTGGGCATGCACAAGCAGGGGAGGGAGAGAGAGAAGCCCAAGCACGCTCTGTTCTGTGAGCACAGGTCCTGACACAGGGCTTGAACCCACAAATCTCAAGATGATGACCAGAACTGAAATCAGTCGCTCAACCAACTGAGCCACCCTGACGCCCCAGACAGTGTGCTTTTACATGGACAAACAAGGTGCAGGGAAAAGAGTTTCTAGGAATAGAAATATGGACCCTTCATTATAATTTTACAAAACATGATTTCTGGACTGTGATCTTTGGACATTTGTAGAGAGTTGGAAATACAGGGAGTTCGAAAGAAAATATAACTCTCTATTCCCTCTACGCCTTGTTAACCTCTAATCTATTATAGATACCTCTTATCAATAGAATCATACAACATTTGTCCTTTTGTGTTTGGCTTACTTTATTTAGCATAATGTTTTCGAGGTTCATCTATGTTGTAGTGTGTATTAGTACTTCATTCCTTTTTATTCCCGAATAGTATTCCCCTATATTTATATACCACATTTTGTCTTTGCATTCGCCTGTTGATGGACATTGGGCGGCTTCCATGTTTTGGCTGTTATGAAAAATACTGCTGCGAACGTGGTTGCTCAGGGGTCCTTGCTTTCTCTTCTTTTCCATCCCCACTTTTTAATTTAAAAAGGGCACGTATGTGGGAATTGTAGTTTCTAAGAATCTGGTGCTTGGTCTGAATCTAGTCCTTGTTCCTTGTGCTTAGCATTCTGAAAGTATTTGAGGAATTCCACCAATTTCTTTATTTATAAGTCTCCTCAGAATCCTGGGAGGGGGAGGAAGGCAGTCACAATTTGGGCATGGGGAAAGTGGACTCCGGGTCATGGGCAGGAGTCCGGCAGGAGCTAGCCTCCGTGGCCAACTTACTCAGGTTGTGGTATCATGGCTTACCGGGCTTGAAGTAGTCTCTGATACGTATTTCACATGAGATGCTTTATCTGGCCTTTGCTGCATTTCGCTAGAGTTTTCCATGTCATCAGGGGAGGACTTAAGTTTAGGGAGAAAAGTATCAAGTGAGAAGTGACTTTCTCACTCTGAAGGGTCTGCTTTTATTGGCAAGATATGTCTAAACCGAACCAGACTCAGATAACTCAGCTAATTCTTACCTATTTAGAATAATTGGCAATAGAGGGATGCCTGGGTGGCTCAGTTGGTTAAGCATCTGACTTCTGCTCAAGTCATGATCTCTCGATTCAAGAGTTCGAGCCCTGTGTTGGGCTCTGTGCTGACAGCTCAGAGCCTGGAGCCTGTTTCGGATTCTGTGTCCCCTTCTCTCTTTGCCCTCCCCCTGCTCATGCTCTTTCTCTCTCTCTCAAAAATAAATAAACATTAAAAAAAAAAAAAAAAAAAGAAGAATTGGCTCTAGGATCAGTCCGAACTACAAGAAATATGGGGAGTAGGTTATGATTAACTTCAAGCATGTACCTTTGGGACTAGGAGCCTAATAGACTTTCTTTAATTAAAAGATAGCTATAAATTATTTTTAAGTAGCTTCATTTGTATACCTGAGAGTCTATAGTCATTTAAAAAATGGTTGTTTTTTTTAAGCAGCAAGACGTTTATCCTCCAGTGTTGCTAGTTTGTTTATGACACTTCTCTTGATAAACATTGTAAAGCTAGTTCAGTTTCACCCAAGCCTTTCTTGCCATAAATTCACTGTCCCATGAAGACTAAAACTATAAGATTTTGTTTTCTATGACTGGGCGTGCCTTCTTGGTAGACTGAATATAGAGTGGTTGTTGTTTGTTTTTTTATGTTAGAAGTTTTCTTTTGCTCTCAAAGGATGATGCACCCTCCCTTTTACCGCCCTCCTGCCACAGCCTGCCCCCAAGGCTAAGCTTCTCACCCTGGAGCAACTCCTTTGGCTTCAAACCCTTAATATCCAGGAAGCTGCTAAATCTAAGGTTGGTGTTGGTAGTCGCAGCGTGTATGTGTTTCTACTTCAGGGAAGCTGTTTAAAATTTTTTTTAATATTTTGATTTTTGAAAGAGGGAGAGACAGACAGAGCATGAGCAGGAGAGGGGCGGAGAGAGAATCCAAAGCAGGCTTCAGACTCTGAGCATCAGCACAGACCCCGACCTGGGGCTCGAACCCATGAACTGTGAGGTCGCGACCTGAGCTGCAGTTGGAAGCTTAACCAACTGAGCGACGCAGGAGCCCCTTGGGGAGTCTTTTTAAAAGGGACTGTAAACCTATTCTGGATTGCCTGGACATTGACCCTGACACTCAGCCTGGCCACACTGTTGACGTCCCAGGTTTGGGTGGGAATTTATGCTCACACTGGGAGCAAGGGGAGGCTGTTGACTTCCCATCCCAGGGTAGACTTAAGGGGAAACATGGTGTGGAATTTGAGTCTTCAGAAGGCTCACACCAACAGAGGTGTTTTGAACTCAATAGCCTGATATGACTGTTGATTTTTTCATTATAGGAAGAGCTTGTAAGTTCCAAATTCATTAGGATTTTTCCTTGAATAGGATTTTTTTAATCTTGTACTTTAGGATGCCTCATTAAATCGATTAGTCTTTCACAATAATGGAACAGAAGTTAAAATAGGTTTATTATAAAAAAGGCCAAATTACAACAATGGAAGAATAATTCATGAGGTCCATTTTATGTGCTGGGCACTGGGTAAGTACTTCCCTCATATTATTGCATGTAATCCTCACAACAGCCCTGATTTGGGGTTCATTTTCTTCATTTTATGTTATTATGTTTTACATATTTATTTATTTATTTTGAGAAAGAGGAGGGGGAGGGGCAGAGAGAGAGAAATCCCAAGGAGGCTGCGTGCAGACAGCTGTGCTGATGCACGGCTCGATCCCATGAACCGTTGACCTGTGTCAAAACCAAGAGTCGGACACTTAACCAGATGAGCCACCCTGGAGTCCCACACTCTTCATTTTAGGGGAGACAGGGTGGAGACTTTAAGAGGTTAAGCACTTGCCCAGATCTCACAGTGGGATTTCAGCCCAGGCCACCTGACCCCACACCCACTGCTCGGAGCCTCCTTGAGTGAAAGAAAAGGTACACAATGACATCTTTCCGCTCTTAAGCACAATTTTAGCCAATATTATCTCAGCAAAATAGCATCGTCTGCTACAGGTTTGTCTACATGTTAGATTTTATTGCTATTATTGTAAGTAGATCATATATATTTATTTGTAGATGTTTTGGTTTAATAGTTGTGTCAGAACTATAAGCCTAAGAGTTTATACTAGTTTTATGTATTTGTGTGTATTTAGGTCATATTATCATAAAAATGGCTTAGGTCAACACGGGCAGCCCACAGTATTAAGTCATTAACACCCTCAGCACAGTAACACTGTTTACTTTAAATAAAATCCCTTAATAGCCTAAGAGACTGAGCATACTTGATGGACCAGGAGTGAAGAGCCAACAAGGAGGGTCACAACGGAAGGTGTGTTTAGAAATAGCCCGGCGGCCGGTTGCAAGCTACCGAGAAGGGAGGAGGGGTGGAGATCTCTTCTCTCAGCACGTTGAAGACCGCCTTCTCCTTTCTCTTGGCCGCTGCTGTTGTGCTGAGGTCCGCTGCCAGTGTAAACGCCACTCCGTAGGCAGTCGTCTTTCCTCCGGCGGTTTCTAAGATACTCTCTGTGGTTTCCTCTGTCCTCACAACTGTTCGTCTGGATGTGGCTCTAGTTCTATTCCCACTGCCCAGGACTCCACGTGCTTCCTGAAACTTGGGATTCGTGTCTGTGATTAACACTGGGAAATTCTTGGTAAAAATGTCTTCAGATACTGTCTGTTCGTTTTTCTCCTCGTCTCTCATATTGCCGCTCCTTTCATTCTCTCCTCCCTGGCTCGTGACCTCTTGTTGATCTCACCATGGTACCTTCCGGCTTATTTCTTCAGATGTATTTTTCTCTTTACCCACGTTGTCTCTTTGGATATGTCCAGTATAATATGTAGCTCATTTGTTAGGATTTTTTTTAAAAAAATATTTATTTGAGAGAGAGAGAGAGAGAGAGAGAGAGAGGCAGAAAGAGAATCCCAAGCAGGCTCTGTGCTGTCAGTTCAGAGTCCAACATGGGGCTTGAACTCACAAACCGTGAGATCATGACCTGAGCCAAAATCAGGAGTTAGTCGCTTAACCAACTGAGCCACCCAGGCGACCCCAGGATTTATTTTTAGTAGAAAAGAGAGGAATTGTAAATTGGTTACACTTTTAAACAACTTTATTGAGATATCATTTATGTACAATAAAGCACATCCACTTAAACTGTGTAATTAGATGAGTTCTGATTAATGTATTTGCCGGCGGGGTGCCTGGGTGGCTCAGTCGGTTGGGCGGCCGACTTTGGCTCAGGTCATGATCTCATGGTTCGTGAGTTCGAGCCCCGCGTCGGGCTCTGTGCTGACAGCTCAGGGCCTGGAGCCTGCTTCGGATTCTATGTCTCCCTCTCTCTCTCTGCCCCTCCCCTGCTTACACTCTGTCTCTCAAAAATAAATAAATGTTAAAAAATATTTAAAAAAAATGTATTTGCCGGCAAAACCCCTACCACAGTCAAAATACAGAGTGTTTCCACCACTCCTAAGAATTTCCTTGTGTCCTTTTGGGAAGTTTTCAGCAATTACTTCTTCACATTTTTTTTTCTGGCATTTTTTTCTTTCTCTTCTTCCTTTGGAATTCCAGTCGTATGTGCAGTGAACATTTGAATATTGATCCCTCAGGTCTCTGAGGTTCTTCTCAATCTTTACTCTTTCTGTGACTCTGTCTTCAAGTTCACTGAATGTTTCTTCTGCCATTCTCAATAGATAACTGAGCCCATTTAATCAACTTTTTAAATCTTGGTTTTTGTGCTTTTCAGCACAAAACTAGATCTAGAACTCCCCCCCCCCTTTTTTTTTCAGTTTCCATTTTCCTATTGAGAATTCTTAGGTGTCCGTTCAATACAATACCATATTTTCCTTTACTTCTTTCAACGTTTTTATAATAACTGCTTTCAAGTCTGCTAAATTCCACATCTGGAGGCATTCAGAGTCCGTTTCTATTGGCTGCCTTTTCCCCTGAATACAGAACGCGCTTTAACATTTCTTTGCATGTCTAGTAATTTCTGGTTGAAAATTGAGCCCTATAGATGATACGTTATGGCGATTCTAGATTCTCTAGTAATCTTCTGAGATGTATTTTTTTTTTCTAGTAGATAGTTAACTTGTCTGGACTCGTGTTGCTTTTGTCACCCCTAGGATATGCAGCATTGAATGTCTCTGTTCTTATGACGTCTCATTGCTATTTGTTTCACCTGGCTCTTTGGGAGTTTTCTGCTTCTTGTCATTTAGTGGCTAGTCAAGAATTTCAACAGAGATGGAGGTCCCCCTCTTCGGATTTTCTTGCTTCTTTTAGGGGGTTCTCTTCTCCCTAATTTCTAGCTCTTTGGCTGGTGGGGGGCTCTGTCTCTGACCTTTTAAGCCCATAAGATTCAACTTTCTGGCACCCAACTTGTGCATGTTTGGGAAGTTAACTCAGTTTAAAAAAAAAAAAGGGTAGCAAACTCACAGATGGAACTGCATACAGTTTTTCTTATTCAAGAGCTGATTACTTTCTGGTGTCTGCCTGCTTTTTCCCGAGGCCCCTTAGTGCCTCTTCCCACACATGCGTAGTTTAGCTCTTGGCCAGGGATTTGGGCAGAGTTTATATTCAGAGTTTTATACTCCTTCTGCGGTTTTTCTGCTGCCAATACTTTTCCTGTACATTTCTACCTACATTTTCAGCCTTGAACTCTGATCTCTGGCATCTTAGCTGGTAAGGCTGTGGTTTTCCACTGCCTTTTTTTTTTTTTTTTTACTGCTCAAGCTTTAAGGGTCGGGCATCACCCTCAGTCCAGGAAGACATAAACTCTCAATTCTGACCCCTTCCTGTGGCAATTTTTTGAGATTAAACTTTCTTGCTTCTGTCAGCTTTTGGATTCTCTCCAGGGTCCAAAATATCTTTAAATAGTTGCCCTTTAAGAAAGATTTCTTTCATCTTATTTTTATTATTGTTATCTATGGGAGGGCTTCATGTCCACTTCACTCCTCTGACATTTCTGGAAGCAGTCCACCTCTTGGGTTTTTAATTTCAGTATCTCTATTGTTCATTCGAAGTTTTATTTCATTCCTGTCTAAGTTAAATTTGCCTGGTGTTCATGATAGTCTTTTTATTTGTCACACTGTAAGTCCCTTCTGAAAAATGTATTTGCCCACTTTAAATGCACCTATTTCTGGTCTGTGTCCAGTTAATATCCGATAATTAGAGCATCTGAAGTGGTTGTTGACTGACTTCCTCTTGTTCAACTTTTTATAAACAATTTTTGGGTTGTTTGCTTGTACTTGGTGTCTAAAGAATATCATGGCCCTTTGTCTTATATTAGTTTCTAAGGCTAGGGGTTCCTAGGTGAGGCAGGTAGTGTACATTTGTAGCCCAATTCTGCTTGAGGCCAGACTCATGATTATAGATTCCTGGAAGGATACCTTCCTTTCTCATAATACAGAGCTGAGGACAGCCATATCCCCAGGCCTGTGGATAGACTTATTTCCTCCTGGTTCCTCCCTTTGCTGACAGTATAGCTCTTTAAAACTCCAGGTTAGGGGCACCTGAGTGGCTCGGTCGGTTAAGAGTTTGACTTCAGCTCAGGTCACGATCTTGCAGTTTGTGGGTTTGAGCCCTGCGTTAGGTTCTTTGCTGACAGCTGGCTCAGAGCCTGGAGCCTGTCTTCAGGTTCTGTGTCTCCCTCTGTCTCTGTACCTCCCCTGCTCGTGCTGTCTCTCTCTCAAAAAAATAAATAAAAATCTAAAAAATTTAAAACTCCAGGTTAGTCGTAGGTTCAGTTATAGTTTCTGCTTACCTCCAGCTCAAGACCTCTCCTGTGCACCACGCTCCCCATGAACTTATAAAACTTAATTTACCTGTTTACCATGAGAAATGAGATGAGGTCTCAATACTGTCAGTTCCCACTTACTGCTCTGGTGTTTTATTTTCTAATTGATTTGACTTTCTACGCTGGAGGGTTTCGAACAGGAAAAATTTAAAAAGAGTGCAATAAACTTCCATATGCTTATATTTATTTGTTGCTAACATTTTGCCTATTTGCTTTTGCGTGTGTGTGTGTGTGTGTGTGTTTGCTGAACCATTGTAAATTACATACATCATGATATTTTACCCCTAAATACATTATCTTGCATCTCTAAAAAATGAGGCTTTTCTTTACAATATTGTAGTACTATTTTAATACTTAACAAATTGTATTAATCAGGATTCTCCAGAGAAATAGAACTGAGAGAGAGAGAGAGAGAGAGAGAGAGAGAGGACATGTATGTGTATAGGAGATAGGAGAGAAAAAGAATTATCTAAGAAAATTTCCCAGAAAATTCTCTAGAACTGAAAGTCATGTGTTTCTAGACTGAAAGAGTCCACCATTAACCTACCACAATGTATAACAAGAGCCACACCAAGGTATATCATTACAATGTTTCAAACACCGGAGCCAGAGAAGATAATGAAAACTTGAGAGAAGAAAAGAGGTAACATTCAGTTGATCAGGAATCAGAATGGCATTATATCTCCTCACAGCAGCACTGTAGCTTAGGGGACAATAGAGTAATAACTTCATATTTGTGAGGGAGAATAATTTACAACCGAGACTTTCATACCCAGCTATACTGTCAAATGAAGACAGAAGACAGAAACACCTTCTAAAAAGAAACTATTTACCATTTGTGGAAAAAGCTACTGGAGGAAATATTAAACAGAAAGGGGCTAAGTCAAAAAAGAAGGTTGCATGGGATCCTGAAATAGTAAATCTAAAACAAGGAAGGCACAAGGAATCCTAGGAAAATAATGGCAGGAAGCCATAAGGCTGATAGCACCGCCAAAGGTCCTCACAGATCTGAGGTCTCCAGGGGGCACATCTCAGTGAAAACCAAACTGATACAAAATGTAGTTGACTGTGTTTAGAGGCTTTTTAGAGTTTGTCAGAAAGTTTGAGGTTCAATTAGTGATGAATAAGTTGAAAATGAAGGAAATGAAAGACAGACACTTGTATGAAAATGACATAAAATCCACTGGCTTATATGTAATTAATGGTTTCAGTGTGTTGCTAATGTAAACATTGAATCTTGAACTAACCAGTGATGTGACTCTATAGATAGGGTGGGAAGAGCCTCGGGATGGGGTAGAAGTTATGTCTATGGCTGGTGGTGTATAGTCTAAAAAGCTAAATCTCTATCTTCCATAGAATTAAACGAATAGATACCGTTTAATAGATACTGTTTAGAAATACAAAGTTAAGTATCAGGAGAAATTTCTAGAAGAAATAAAAGTGGTCGTGTCTGCAGATCAGGAACCAGGAGTGCAATGGGAAGGAGTACTACTGTTACACATTTTCTAATACTGTAATTTTAAAACTATGTATCTGCATTAGTTTGATTTCAGAATTTTTAATTAGATATAAAAAAATTCATTAATTTCAGAATTTTAAATAGTCTATGTAATTTATTAACTGTGACCCATGGCCAGATGCATCATAACATCACCATATTGGTAAAGGTGTAATTATTTCTCACCTTCTTCAGACACAGGGTATTCCTCCTCCTAAATTTGCACTGTCCAATGCCCTAGTCACTAGGCACACATAACTATTTTAATTAAAATGAAATAAATTCAAACTTCATTGTTTGAGTTCTAGTCGTCACATTTCCAAGTGTTCAATAGCCACATGGGGCTAGCGGCCGTCATAATGGACCACACCGTCCCAGATCATTCTCAGATTCATCTCTTCTCCCCAGCTCATTGCCGGTCTTTTTGAGGCAGCACGCGGTAGCGATTGAAGGTACAGGCGCTGGAGTCCGACCCCGTGAGCTCAGGCATGGGCTTCGGCACCTCCTAGGTGCGTAACTGTGGGCACATTGTACCCTTCTCAGTACCCCCATGTCCCCACCTGTAAAGTGAGGATAGTAATGGCACCAGCACCTCCTAAGGGCGGTAAGGATAGCCTGTGACAATGCATTTAAATGAAATGCTTAACATCGTGCCTGGCCCATGGTAAGCACTCAGAAAAGGTTACCTACTGCAGCTCGAATTATCATCATCATCTTCATCATCATCATCATCATCATCATCATCATCATCATCACCACCACCACACCCTGCTACCTATCTCTTCAGCCACTTCTGAGCTTACCTGTGGCCCATACAAGCCCACACATTCCCTTCAAGAGCCTCTCTCTCTCTCTCTGTTTTTTTTTCCCCTGCCCGAGGACTTCCCTGGATGTTATAGAAGTCTGCTCAGTCCGGAGGCACAGCAATCCAGAAGTGCTGAGATTGACAGCTCCAGGCAGGGGAAGCCCTCGACTGGAGAAGGGTGGTGTTATTTGGAGAAGGATCCTACTTCTGTCACTGGGGCAATTCTGAGGTGTCTTCTCCACAGCCCCCAGGGACCCCCAGTGCAACTGAGCCTCGTTCGTCCACAGCAGCGACCTGTTCACTGATGCTTTGTTGGCCCTTCTCCCATCTCTGTCTTATTTTCCCCTCCATCCCCTGTGCTTCTCCGGATCTCCTTCCAGCCTGCGCCCACGCCGTGGCCTCAGGGTCTGTCTGGGAGAACCAGCGCTAAGAAAATCATCTCTGTCACCACTGTCATCAAGTCAGGATCTCCTCAGCCCAAGGCCACACTCTTACGGTACCTTTCTGACTGGTTTTCTTACCTTTTCCACACGACCGCCAGAGCTGTCTCAGTTTAAAGGCAACATGGAGTCATGACCTACCTGCACAATGTCTCCGTTGGCTCCTTCTTGCCCAAACGTTAAGCCTCAGCCTGCAGTCAAGCACCGTCACAGATTCCCCAGAGTCTCCCTTATCGGCCTCACCTCTGCACGCTGCCCACCATCCTTTCAACACGCCCTTTTCTTTGTGTTTCTGCGTCCGAACGTGTGCTGTCTCCTCTCCTCTGATTGGACCGATTATAACAGCGGTAATAGTTAAACACTTACCCTGTGTTCTGTGCAGTCCGCACCGATTAGCTCGTTTAAGCCTCACGATAACCTTATGAGGGAGGTTTTCATAGTCTACCTGTATTAGAGATACGGGAACCACATACCGAAGAGTGGAGTTGGGTCACTCCAGGCTTGTGCCCTATACCTGGAAGGAAAGGGACATCACATGCACACAGTTAACTGAAAAGAAATCAACTTGACCGACTCAGGAGAGAGAGCAGGAGTGGGGAGGGAGGGAGGGAGGAGAAAGATTACAGTAAACAGTGTGGGCGAGCTGCTGACATTCTAGTCCGTGCATATGTGCTCCCAAGGGAGTGAGAGGAGCAGGCGTCTGCTCTGTTCCCTGTTTTCCAGGCCTCTCGTACTGGGAGCACTGGGCCAGCTGAAGGTGGTCACAACGCTTCATTATTCACAGTGTCGCTATGACACGGGTGCCCCGCAAATGCATGCCAGTGACTCAGAGAGATGGCACCTCTATCTCTGGGGCCTCTTCAGGGCTGACTTTGACTCTTCTTTTCGAGTGGAGTCTCCAGTTCCTAGTCAGTGAGTGAGGTGACATTGTCCTGCCTCCCTCCCCTCGTTTCCCCACCGTCCTGCTTCCTTTTCCCACTTCCCCACCTGGTCCACACCTGCTCATCTTTTCTGACATGTTGAACATCACTTCCTCTGGAAGGCTTTCCCTGACTCCCCCGCAGAGAATTTTTCCTCCCACCTGTGCTCCTGGGGCCTCCTGCGTGGGTTTCCTTCAGTGCTCTCTTATGTTGCATTCTGACGATTTGTTCATAAGCCACGCTCCCCAGCTAAGTGGCCGAGTCCTCAATAGAGCCCTTTCCTCCCTTCGTTCCCCCATGTCTGTTTCAGTAACTTCCTCCATAGCAGAGATTCAGGAACTGTCTTCTCTCTTTGCTTGTCAGGAGGGCAGGTCTCTGTGTCTTCCAGAAAAAGGGATGAGATCGGTTCACAATAGCTATTGTAATCAGTCGTATTTCTTACAGATTCTGGAGCCCCCCAAATAATCTATTCTGTCTCTGTGCACTTTCTGTCTCTTTGGTTTCTTTGTTTTTCCCACAAGGTCACTGTTTGTCGGACTTTGAGAAGCCACTTTCTACAGGGCAGTGTGGTCTGTTGAGTTTTCCTCATTAGCTCTGTGTAAATATATTTATGTTCTTTATTTTCATCCCCAGATTAAGACATCTCCGCCAGCCAGCCAAACCCCCTACAAACACTGAAATTGACACCATCTCTGTAGAGTTTCCAAGTTGCTTTCTGGTTGTTGTTGGTTGTTTTTTTTTTTTTTTATCTTACGAAGGATGTGGTTTTCTTATGTGATTCTTTTTAAGCCGCTTCATTTGTGTTTAGACTGATTAATAGCATAGCTTCCCAAACTTGGACAGAAAGGTCAAATTCAGAATCTCTGGAAGCACAGCAGTAAGAAGCTAATTAGTCCGTGTTTTCCATATGAATGAGACTCAAATACACAATCACTGCTTCCCTGTTCTGTCTCTCACCCTTGACTGTGCTGGCAAACCTTGCTCTTCCTTTTCGATACAAGGGGATTTGTTGGGAACAAAAAATAGTTTCCTGTACTCCACCTGCTGGGTGGACTGAATCAAAGCCTGGGGGAAAGGTCGAAATACTTAGCAAATATAACCTCAACCCCCCAACTTTCAAGTCTGGAATACACTTAACAGGCCCAGGCCAGAAACGTGCATGCCATTGCTGCTTATTTGTGTCCTTCGGCAGAGGATCTGGAGAAGTGTTACAATGCAGTTGTGTAGGGCAGAGAACGAAGGAGAGAGAATGATTATGTATATATAGCTTCAACTCGGTTTTCTGCAGGTGGCAGAGAATGGAATCCACCCAACCGCCCTGTCCCATCCTCGGCCTCTGCTTTGGCAGCTAGCCTCAATTTACGACATGCTCCCTTTCCTTTGGTCACCACACTTGAGGCTCATTGGCATTGTCTTCCCTCCTGCCACAGGACCTTAGCAGACGCTGCTGCCTCCATCTGCAATGTTCTTCACAATACACACTCTATCTCTTTACCTAGTCAACTCTTACTCTTCTTTCAGGCATCAGCTCACTGGGAAGCCCTTAAGTGAGTTAAATCCCCTTGTTACATATTCTGAAGATACTGGATACTTCTCTGTAAGCACCTCTTGCACTTAGAATTTTACATTTCTCTGTGTGATCCTTTGTATAAATTCCTTCCTAATGTGTGGTCCATAGATGGCACAAATGATATGCAGACATTCTTTTTTTTTTTTAATTTTCAAGTTATGTGTTTATTCTAATATGTATTTTAAAAAATCTGTATTCTAATAGCTTATCCTTTGGTGAACGTGTTAGCTTACCTTGGGCCTACGGTAGAGAAAACTGTGAATCCGCCGTCCATAAGTCCAAGGAAGTAGAAGTGTGGTGATTGGGCCATAGGCACATAGGCAACAATTTTAGACGCCGTAGGCAAATGGTTGAAATTTGGGAAATATGTTGATAGTTTCTCCTCACTAGAACATAAGCTCCAGAAGAGAGATCTTTTGTGCCCCTTTGTCCCTCCCAGGCTTGGTGCATATTTGGGCCTTGATAATGTCAGTATTGGTTGAAAGACTTGACAAGTGATTGAATGAACAGTGTAAGAACTCAACAAGCGCCCCTCCTAAATGACATCAGGCCGGCCACAGATCGGACAATATGAAAGAAGGTCGAGATTTCTCTTGCGGATCAGCCATCTGGATTGCACACCGTGGAGACAGACTGGATCTTTGTAGACTTAGAACCTTCAGCTTCAGATGCCCAAGGACTCTGCCACGTCACAGGGCCGTAGGGGACCTTTGCAGTGCACCTGCTCGGGAGTAGTGCCTCTAGCATGCTGGATGGTTACTGTCCTAGGTGGGGCTCCCTGAGAAGCAGACTCTGAGGTGAAGATTAGCCCTGCTGGAAGTCATTAGGGATTCAACTAATGAATCAACACCTATGGAAGGGAAGGGAAGGAAGCAGGATAAGGCAGAAGGAGAGGTGAGGCAGTCTCAGGAGGAGCTTCGTTGCCTAATGAGAAGTTCTGAGGCTGGAATGATCCTGTAGCGCTATCTGCTATCCAGAGCGGAAGCAAAGGAGCCAGGCAATTTCGCCCCTGTGCAGACCGCCTCAGGGGGCATGCCCTGGGGCGAGCCAGCGCTCCTCGCCTGGGCCATCCCTGACCAGTGCTGATGGCTTCATCTTTTTTTTTTTTCATTAAAAAAATATTTTTTAATGTTTTTTATTTTTGAGAAAGAGAGAGAGGACGAACAGGAGAAGGGCAGAGAGAGAGCGAGACACAGAATCTGAAGCAGGCTCCAGGCTCCGAGCTGTCAGCACAGAGCCTGACTTGGGGCTTGATCTCACGAGCCAGGAGATCATGACCTGAGCCGAAGTCGGAGGCTTAACTAACTGAGCCACCTAGACGTCCCTTGATGCCTTCATCTCTAGAGGGGGACCTGGGCGATCCATCCCAATGTTGACCGCCGTGTCCGTCCAGTCCCGGAGTCCAGGAGGGACAGAGATTACCTACTAAATGTGGCAGTGCCTCAACCGTGGTTGGAATGGCTGTAGTCGTCAGAAGATTTTTTGTTTCTTTGTACTGAACCCAAACCCCTCCCTTGTCAAGTTCTAAATACCTATATTCATTTTGACTACTGGAGCAAGAAAACCAAAGAAACCATCAACTATCTGAGGAGAGCTAGAGCATCTCATTTTAAATCTCGTAACCAATCACTCGTTTCGTCAGCTCCGTTCTTGCATGTGGTTTTCTGGCCTCTCACTATTTGTTTGCTCTCTTCTATATAACTTTTTTTTTAATTTGTAAAACTTCATTTTTTTAATGTTTACTTATTTTTGAAAGACAGATCGCAAGCAGGGGAGGGGCAGAGAGAGGGAGACACAGAATTCGAAGCAGGCTCCAGGTTCTGAGCTGCCAGCACAGAGCCCGACTCGGGGCTTGAACTCACAAACTGTGAAATCATGACCTGAGCTGAATGCGGATGCTTAACCGACTGAGCCACCCAGGCGCCCCTGTAAAACTTCATTTAAGGTGTGCCATATATAAGTAAGCTTGGCGTCAATCAAGACTTACATTTTCTTCCAGTGAATTGCTATAAAGCAAGATCTCTTTACATGTAAATTCGTGGAAACAATCACTGGGAACCTAAGTGGAGACTGTAAAAGCCCATTGTTAGCCCTGTCTTATTATAATATGTATAATTATATTTATGATAAAATAATTGCAAACTTTTACTTAATCCTTTTTGTATGCCAGATGTTGCGTTAAAAATACTCGCCTGCCTCTGTCTCCTTTGATTCTCTCAGCAAGCCTGTGAGGCTGAGCCTATTGGGATCCTGGTTTATGGAGGACGTGGAGGACAGCTAGACCAAGTAAGTCACTTGCCCACAGTTACCAAGTCACCACCCGGAGGAGCCAGGGTTGCAACTGCTGGTCTGACTCCTAAGCTACCTTGTTCCGTATATGTATATTACACTGATTTGGGTTGATTTAAAATAGCAAATTACCTTATTGTTTCACTGAAAAAGACAAAATAAAATAGCATATCTAGGTCTTGATATTTAAAGAAAGCACCTTGCATGTATATGATGGTCTTCGGAGAGGCTCAGGGGGCATAGAAAAGAGCGATTTTTTTTTAAAGGAAATAAAGCCTTCATTTAGGGACCATCTCCATCCACTACTGCAATAAGCCACATGTGTTCATCTGTGTCTAGTGGAGTGGCTGTATCATGGTTATGCTAGTTGTCAGTCTGTTGTCTTTCTGCTCCGACTCTGTTCTTTGCCTTGTTTTTGTGCCGCTGCAGCGGGTCCAGGTAAACACTTCTTTACCAGCTGACGTAACTTAGGGCCTGTCAGCAGAGGGCGCTGGAGGGACACCTCAAGGGAAGGGGCTTGTCTTTGGGGTTCTTGTGCTTGTCTTCTTGCTCCTATGGCACTGTGGCCACTAGACAGCCTCCTGCACAGCCCTGGCTCTGCAGCAGACTGCTTCCGGAAGGTTCCACTAGCGCCCCAGCGGGAAGCTCCCTGAATCGCCCCAGTGAGATCCCCCACCGTCCCTGGGCCACAGCCTCCCCCTTTGCCAATGAAGTCTGAATCTCATGCCTGAGGGAAGGCCCTCTCTCAAGTTTCCTCCTTCTGTGATTAATTTCCTCAGCCTTGGGTTAGAAGCCGCTCCCTACATCTGCGACTCCAGTATTGCATAGAGATCCCTTAACGCCTCAGCAGTTAATCCCTTTTTATGAGTTAATAATTCTTGCCATTAGAATTTCCCCGTTCACATTGTTGGTATGGTTTCAGGAGACCCTCAGTGTCGCAGTGCTAGGTACTCCGTAAATGGCCAATGAATGAATGCGTTAGGAAATTGAGGAAAAAAGCTTCATTTTCACCTTTTGCTCCTGGTTATTCTCGAGGAGTCAACTGTATAGAGTCACCGTCTGCCCTATCAAACTCTTTTCAAAGGTTCTAGTTGCTTGAGAGTTACACGTTTTCTAGAAACCTATGACACCCGTATCTCCTCTTCACTTGGGTTAAATGTTCTAGGACAGTTTCCAGGAGCAGCAAGGATAAGGGAACAAGTTTCTCATCTGTCCCCTCTGCACAACCACGCCGCATTGATGATTTATCCTGTATTCCCAGGAATAATCCGGCCAGTCCTGAAACCTGCACTGTTTCCCAGATCAGACTCCAGGCTCCTCATGCAAGTATTGTGTTTGAGAAAGCCAAAGGTCATACTGTTCATTTCTGTAGGACCCTCCTGAACTCTCAGCACACCTCAGACTATGAAGAGTCTTGTTTTTACAATCCAAACAAAGCAAGTGAGTATCCGATGACATTCCTCCAACTTATGTTGGAGAAAAAAAAAAGTTGGGGCCCAAGGCCTCTCAGGAAAATAATCTAACATCTTGCTCTTCTGTATCCCTGGGTAAGACTAAAACAAATTTCTCTTCAGGCAGGAAAATGGGACAGATGAAATCACAATGATATGCGTCTCCATGACGACTTGCACAGATTGCCTGTCTACACCTGCAACCAAGTGGACCAAATCCTGAAATTGAACACGATTCCAAACAAGGAATGCCCAGACCTTCATTAGGGCTGATAGAAAAGCCTTAAAGGACATTGTGAGGTTTTGCTTAGTTATGTACTAAAAGAGACACTAATGTTTAGCTGCTCGATGCGTCAATTTAGCCTGCGTGACAGTGGGTAGCTAAGAGGGAAGGAAGCAATTTAGGAAATCCCTCCTTTCCACGTCACAGACATTCTCACACCCATCAGAAGACCCCCAAACTAGGTCCTACAATACATGGCGTTTTATAAAGCAAGCCCCCCCTCCAGCTTCTGGCTGGAAAGTGAAACAACCTGGTTTCTCTTTTTGATTTTATAACTAGGGAGGAAAGCTACGCGTAGCATGTCATGGCCAATATATCAACTGTAAAGTGGGTACAGTGTTACAGAGAGATCCCAGTAGTGATTTAGTACATTTCCCTTGTAACTCGAGAGACTGTTAGATGAATCCCCGGGGTCCAGAGTGTCCCATGTCGGGTCCCCACGCCTCAGGCTCTTTTTCGTTCTCTGACTGGACTCGAGAGTAAATTTTATGTACGATAACGAGGGAGTTTCTTTCCGGGGGTGGAGGACAGGTTTAAGGAGTGGAGTAGGAAGGAGGCTTTTCACAAGCCGTTATTTCAGTTTTAACAGGTTGTCAAGCAGATGCCTGGTGCTTTTGAAATGGAGAAGATACAAGTCCCACCGCTAGGTTGGGCTTAAGTATTCCTGTATTGTACTACTGTTCCTGCAAATAATTTTTGTTCATTTGTGAAAGTGCAGTTGTTTGATGTGTCACTATTAGCATACTCCTCAATATGACGGTGACGCAAGAGCGCTTAGGGTTAGGGTTCCCCTCCCCTCCCCGCCCCATGGCAGATAGGACATCACTCAGATAAGTATGGAAGCCAGTGACTTCATTTATATGTTTTCCAGTTGCCGTCAGGCTCACCCATAAGAGGCCAATTCTCAGCCAGCCTAACCTGTCTCAGACACTTAGGGCCCAGAGTTACTGTTTTCAGTTGGTTCATCAAAGATGAAAATTTGAATCCCTGTAGCAGATACTTTCCAGTAGCAATGATGTTTTTCTTACCACCGAGTTATGGATGCTAAACTCTTCTCTTAGGTACATCAGAGAGCAATGGCCAGAAAGTGTTGGAGGCTGGGGAGGAGGCACAGAGACCCTGGGCGTCTAGCCTTCTCCTGGCTCAGCCTACTTTTCATGTCTTGTTTGGAAATGGTTATAGAGGTGCCTGCGTGTCTCAGTCGGTTAAGCATCCGACTTCAGCTCAGGTCATGACCTCACAGTCCGTGAGTTCGAGTCCCCTGTCGGGCTCTGTGCTGACGGCTCAGAGCCTGGAGCCGGCTTCGGATTCTGTCTCCCCCTCTTTCTCTGCCCCTCCCCGACTCATGCTCTGTCTCTCAAAAATGAATAAATGTTTAAAAAAATTTAAAGAAATGGTTAGAAATATGAATTTGGGGGTAGGGGAGCAAGAGGGAGGAATGAAGTGAAGACTGAAGATGTTGCAGAGGGGATGACCTCCAGCCCCACAGTGGTGCGGATTCCCAAGGAGGGGAGGGGGCCAAAGTGCTCAGGGCTGTGTGAGCAGACACCTGCTGAGAGCACTGGGGACCACAGAGGCTGCAGTGTGCCTGTGGGCTGGCGTCCTTACACTCATTTTGCAGGATTAGTAGCAAACCCACTGAAAGAATTCACCAGGCCCTCCGAACAGATGGTTCCTGGGTAACAGGATGTTCCCCTTGTCTTTGAACAAACCGCATCTTTGAAAACACTGAAGTCATAATACAGGATCCTAATTGGGGTCTTGTCATCTGCGGGAAGAAGAACGGTCGATTTAAGCCAGTATTCTTCAGAAAACCATGGTTGTGACCTATTAAGTTGCGATCCAATTTAATGGATCTTTGACCAGCATGTTTTCGTGGAATGTAATAGAAAAAAAATGCAGCTCGTATATGTGTAGCTTCCTGACCTTCGTTGTTGCAGTTGTGTGTACGCACGAGGGTAGGCATATGGTGGGTTGTGATGGAAAATGTAGTTCTTACAGTGTATCAAACTCCAAAAAGCAGGAAAATTCGGGGTTAAGGTGACTTTAAAAGGAAAAGGAGCGATTGATTTTGGCGTGGAGTTCGTAGAAGGGGCAAACACTGCACGATGCTTTTTAATACGTTCATGCGCTTGCGTGAGTGTATGTGTGTGAGAGCCGGTGTCAATGTGTGTGTACATGTGTCAGTGTTTGTGTGTACGATCCGATTCTGCCACGAGGTCTAGGCAACAATATACTTTCTCCTAAGAATAAGAAGTCAAAAGGTTGACAAGGTTACTTAAGGACATGTTGCATAGTATGATAACAACTTCGGAAGACCTGATGGGCAAACCTATCACCCTTCATCAGGACGCTTGAGATGCAAGAGACAACCTTTTGCCCTTGACTTAATGATGTAAAACCTTCATTTTTCTCCCCAGGTCATGGTATCTTTGCTTTAGCACATGCCGGTCAACTGTACAATAGTAGCATTTTTCATAACTTATAGTATGAAGATAGGGTATCAGTTGAGTGCACTATGGTGCTTGGTTCTTCAGGAGGCAAATTCCCTGAATATACTTGCCTGGCGTATCCCTAGAAAAACACTAATATTGCCTTAGGTTTCCAAACAAAATGAAAAATGTTCCTATCTCAGCTTTTCCTGTCAGCCTTTAAGGTCTCCCATCCAGGGACAAGCCATGTGTTGAACACCAAGCAGCCGCACCTGCCGGGTGCGGGGGGGCAGACCTTCCACGGGAAGGTGAGACATCGTGATTTTCCAGAACTCAGAGAGACATGATCGCCTTTTAGTGGAACATTTATTAATACTTGTAAGGTGCCCAAAATAAAGAGACAGCGATGTGAAATGACAGATGTCTTCTTCATCAGAGGTCTGCTTTGCAGCCCACGGGCTCTGTTGTTTTAGGCAGTATGTTCTAATAAGGCTGCGAAGCTGGGCTCCATTGCCTCTGACCCAAAGCAAGGGCCGCCATCTTTGGTAACTAACATAGGCTGCTGCCGTCAGGCTGTGGGAAGTACACGCAGTTGGCCAGGGAGGCTCTCATTATCATCCCTTCCTCGGAAACAGATCACTGCCACCTGCACCTCCATATTGCAAACGCTCCAAAGCATAAACGCTCCTGATGCTTTGTACAGAATGTCAGGCAGTTCTTAACAGTTGGCCTGAAGATGAATCCACACGAGAGACGTGTGACAAGCAGATGGCTACCTCACTTAAGGAAAAGAGAGAGAGCCACAGGAATGCTCCGTGTGGAAGGAACGAGAGTGTGTAAGGAACTCGAATGGCGCAGGGAACTGGCACCTTCTTACAAGATCCGACAGGCTCTTTTCCCAATTTGAAACCGGTTGTGCTGAAGCTGACGTGGTTCTACAGTTGAAAATATTAGGTTTACCTGGCCGCGTCCTCTGATGCGTTGATGGGGGTTCTCTTATAACCGGGTATTGCTAATTCCTCCAGAACCTGGGTTTCTGGGACTTGCTGTTTTATTCAGCAGGAACCTACAAAGTCTCTGTTTTTAACTCGACGGAAATAAATGAATCCACAGCGTCTTTCATCATGAATATAATGCCCTGGGAGGGAATACAGCAGCAAACCAGACAGACACTGTTTCCAGGGGCCCCAGTACCCAGTAGAGTGCCTAGTACACAGTAGGCACTGAATAAATAACTCAGTGAATGAATATATGAATGATGACCGGGCAGAGGCTGTGGAGGCCACGATAGTGTTTCGTCTAACTGCTTTGGGTCTTTGAAACCACAGCCTTCCGTCTCATCTGTTAGCAACATTTAATTTTTCTTGGCCAGTGTTATACTCGAATTTAATTCATACACTATACATCATGGACCCTTCTATATCTTAGACTTCCTCTCCGCGTGCGCTTTTCAGGCCAAATCTTCATAGTAAAGAAATGTTAAACCACACCACTCTATCCCCAACTCGCCTGGAAGGATTTACTAAAATAAAATAGATGTGTGTTATCCAAGGTACAAAAGCAAAGTTCTGAAATCGTTTTTCTGTACAAATGCAGCGTGATATTATTAGCCATAGTGTTAACTTAGTTTGGTTCTTCAGGTGCACTATATCGCTTTGAACTTCCCCAAACTGTCTTTTTTTCCCCATCATAATATGACACTGCAATTCGTCAGGAGTTATTTTTCAGTTAATAATGTCGGTTCCTAGAACATGAGCTAATATTCTCATGGGTTTTTACCCACAGTTACCCCGTCGTTGCCCAAGAGTCCTCGTTTTCAAAGGAAAACTTGTAATAGCACGAATGAAAACAAAGTACAATCTCTTTTGTAGGTAAATGTGGTGTAAGTCGTAGATGATTGCCATGCTTATACATGATACCCTATGATCATCATTCTCCGTGGCCGAGTGCTAATCAGTTAACTGCCTTTGAGCTATATATTTATAAATGTGATTAAGACACACAGTCTCACCGTAAATTTAAATGGCTTATTAAAGACCTCTACATGGCAACAGTATCATATGTCAGAGATGAATGGTGTTTCTAATTTGCTAGCCACTCGGGTCAAGTTTACTTTAAGCAGGAAGCGTATTTATACAAGTAATCGTAACACAAATGGTCTCTTGAGACAAGCTGTTGGTGAGCGTTTAACGTTTTTGAAGTATGCTTTTGTATATCTTCTAAATGGGTATTTTATAGGCATTGGGCCAAAGCGCCTCAAATCCGTGTTCCTCAACACAGTTGTAGCTGCTGCTGCTGCTGCCTGAGTGTTCGGGAAGACTCGGGGGTGTGCGTTTTTTAAGGGCAAGGCGAGAGAGGCTCGAGGGCCTTGGGCCCCCTTCCATTGGACAGCATGCTTCAGGACTCTGACTTAAAGTATGGAGGGGGGGAGGGGAAGCCCTAGGACCCGCAGCCCCTGGGGGCTTGTCAGAAGTGCACAGACTGCACCCAGACGCACTGAACCAGAATCCACGCTCCAACGCGATCTGCATGTGATTTGTAAGCCTCGCCCGGGTCCCAAAGCCTCTGCTTTCTGGGAACCAAGCACAAGTCATGGCATCCCTCCGTCTTTCCTTCTCAGTTCTGAAATCAACCTCTTTAGAGGCAAACATCCCCTCAGCCCACGGTTCCTTTCTTTCTCAGCGCCCCCACGCCCCAAACGCAAAGGAATTTACCAACTTCGGATGTTTTTGCTTTTATCAAGAATCTACTTCTCGTGCTGTCCGTCTGACATCATCCAGAAGCTTCCCGCTGCTGAATTATCTTGGGAAAGTCACGGCATCGTAACGACTCCCAACGCTATGTGTTTATTCCGCTTTCCTGTGGGCCGAGCCTCCCATCTTTCATTCATTCCTCCCTGAGAGCCCATCCTTCTAAGCCGTCCGCCACAACCCAGTCTCCCCTAGCGATCTGAACCCCTTCTGTTCTCGAGGGGGGATTTCCTTCCTCCTGGTTTCTACTCCTGGAAGACTCCCTTCCCCTAACCTAGGATAAGCTTCTCTGCTAGTATTTGCGGGGTGTTGAAAGAACGAAAGGGCATCATGCCAGCTGTTTCGGGGAATCACAGACAGGATTTACTCAGTAGAGGGAATTGTGTGCGGCTACTAAAGACCCCATGGTGGCTCCCTGAACTCACTTCATTTGGCCCCGCCTTTGCATTGAGAGGCTCAGTCTGCAGCAGGGGCCCCTGAGGCAACCGGGCCTCCACACACCCAGACTGGCCAGCCAGTTGGCCCCTAGGAGCTATTCGATTCCTCTGTTCGAGACCCTGCTGGGGTAAAAGGCTCTGCAAAAAAGTGAACCGGGCATTTAGAAGCGCACTGCTTACAAATTCAGGCTCTGTGGGCCAGGGGGTAGCGCAGCCAATAGTCGGGGGAACAACCTGGGGTCAGCTGGGTGGGGACCCCCTCCGCCTCCTCTGGAGCAGTCGGCACCCAGAAGAGATTTCTTTAATCAGAGGAGACTGGCAGGGGGAGGAACAAAATTGCCTTCTGGCCATAGTGAGTCCGGGGACCGCGTTTGCAGCTTCCGTTCTTCTTGAGACCCACAAACCAATTCTTTTCCGAGTGCTTCTTGGACGTGTAGGTGTTGTAATGGTTTTCCTCCAGCCTTTCCAGGAACAGACATTCCTCATTTGGTGTCTGCTAAAAAGATACAACGGCAAGAGAGTGGAATTATTAGTGACTGGTTTTCAGTGAGGTTTCTCTGTTTACTAGCCGCATGGCCTCGGGCGAGTTTACGGAGGCTCTTTGTGATTTGGTTTCTTCTTCAGGAAAATTGAGATAATAATGGAGCCTATATCCGAGGATGGTAATGAGGACTTAGAATAAAACCCAGCACATAACGAGTCTTTAGAATACATTGCTTTTGGGGCGCCTGGGCGGCTCAGCGAAGCGTCCGACTTTGGCTCAGATCGTGATCTCACAATTCCTGGATTCGAACCGCATGTCAAGCTCTGTACTGACAGTGTGGAGCCTCCTTGGGATTCCTTGCCTTCTCTCTCTGCCCCTCCCTGACTTGCACTTCCTCTCTCTCTCTCAAAATAAATAAACTTGAAAATAAAAAGATAAAAAGAGCTTCTTGTTAAAAAAAGATACACTTGCTGTTTTTGTAAGCTCCCCTTCCATTTTCTGTCCTCAGGACCCTAAGGTTTCCCACTGGGGAGATGCTGAATGACCATGAGCACGTTAAGGGCAGGGCTGGGCCTTTTGTCTCTGTGAAGTCTTGGCATGTGGACGTGACCATGAAAAACAGCCCAAATAGGTAAAACCAGGCCGTGATGTGCTGGGGAGTTTTGTTTATTCTTGAAAGAGAAATGAATACCTACTAATATTATTTTATATTCTGACGATTTTCACTAACAATGTCAGGATTTTTACCCTAGCGTTGTCATGAATATAAACACTTGTGCAAAATGTGTCCTAAGCATAAAACATATCCTGGAATTAAAAATTTTTTAAACATGAAAATAGCTTAATTTTTTCCTACGTATAAAAAGATCTACTTATACAAAGGATTGTATTTTTTAAAAAATCACAACTTTACTTAAAAAAAAGAAAGAAAATGGGGTGCCTGGATGGCTCAGTCAGTTAGGTGTCTGACTTCGGCTCAGGTCATGATCTCGCATCGTGAGTTCGAGCCCTGCTTCAGGCCCTAATCCTAACTCTAACCCTGTGCTGACAACCCAGAGCCTGGAGCCTGCTTCGGATTCTGTGTCTCCCTCTCTCTTGCCCCCTCCCCCACTCATGCTCTGTCTCAAAAATGAATGAATGTTAAAAAAATTTAGGGGCGCCTGGGTCGCTCAGTTGGTTAAGCAGCTGACTTCAGCTCAGGTCATGATCTCACGGTCTGTGAGTTTGAGCCCCTCGTCGGGCTCTGTGCTGACAGCTCAGAACCTGGAGCCTGCTTCGGATTCTGTGTCTCCCTCTCTCTCTGCCCTTCCCTTGCTCACACTCTGTCTCTATGTCTCTCAAAAATAAATAAACGTTAAAAAAAAATTTAAATGTTTAAAAAATTTAAAAAAAAGAAAGAAAAAATTTACCGCCCCAAAGCCTCCCACCCAGATATAGGGAACTGGTAACGGTCAATGAACATACTTCCTCATGTCCTTATGTATGTATACACAGACAGACACAGATAAAGCCATGTGAATACAGCCTGATATTATCACAATGGCATGGTATATCTGCTTTATTTTTTTAATGTTTATTTTGAGAGAGAGAAAGAGAGAGACAGAGACAGAGTGTAAGCAGGGGAGGGGCAGAGAAAGAGGGAGACACAGCACAGACTCTGAAGCAGGCTCCAGGCTCTGAGCTGTCAGCACAGAGCCTGCCACAGGGCTCAAACTCATGAACAGTGAGATCATGACATGAACCGAAGTCAGACGCTCAACCAACTGAGCCACCCAGTGCCCCTCTGTCTGCTTTTTTTTAAGTTTACTTATTTATTTTTAGAGAGAGAGAGAACACAAGCAGGGGAGGGGCAGAGAGACAGAGAGAATCCCCAGCAGGCTCTGCACCATCAGCGTGGAGACCAACACAGGGCTTGAAGCAACAAGGGGTGAGATCATGATCTGAGCTGAAACGCTTAACCAACTGAGCCACCCGGGCACCCCTGCTGTAATTTCTTTTTTTTTAAAAAAAAGGAGAATAAAGCTATGAAAACATTCAACCTCACAAGAATTTGCAAGTTAAAAAATGATTTAACATGTTGACTGTCATATCTGCAAAGAAGAAGACAATTTGCAATGCTTAGTATTGGTGAGAGCACAGGAGATAGACACTTTCCCGCACTGTTGGTGAGATAAATTGGGGGAAATTTTGTGAGGGCGGTTAGGCAGTATGCAGGACCTTTCACCCAGCAGTTTCTTATAGGAATTGACCCTTAGGATATAGGCAAGTGTAAAACGGTATTTTCAATGATGGTGTTTGCAGTATTGCACATAATGTTGACAAATTTGAAGCAATCAAAATCTTCATGGAAAGGTGACTGGTTCAAGTAGATACTGGTCCATCCCTACAGTGGAATCCAGGGCAACTGCAAATTTATTAAGTGGAAAGATCGCTAGAACATATTAAATAGTACGGTTGCTTTAAAAATGTCTACCCATGATTACTGTTTCGCTTGGAGTTCATCTGTTGGAGAGTGGGAAGAACCCCAGGAATTTGAACTTCCTATTCATCAAGATTTTAGAATACGTTTGTTATATTTGGATATAAAATACTTATGCCGTATATTGACTTTGCTCCCATTCCAAGTCATGTGATTTCTGTATTAGCCCTTCACCCAGAGTGGTTGGTGATGCCCTTTCTGGTGGTTTCCAGGCTTGTACTTCATTATTCTTTACTCGTGGGCTTGTTTGTGTGCTTGACTGTGAGCTCTCCTTAGGGAAGAGATGGGGTCTTGTCAGCCTTGTGTTTCCCCACCCCCTAGACACAGAGCCTTGTAAGCGATAGGGGCTCGCCAGCTAGGTGGTGAGTTTAACTTGATTCTCGAGATCGCGGAAAGCCGTCTGTAAAGTTCCTTTTGATTAGTAAGGAACTATGTAACGGGAAGTTTCCTGCTTCTTACTCATTTGTAGTCTAGGGCATTGACAACTGGGTGAGACACTTTGGGTCATTTTAGAATAAGACAGAGCCTAGCTGTAATATTTAAGTGGGTGACCCTGCTGCGTCTAGAGGGACTTATCCAGACATTAGTGTTTGATGCACACTGTCGGGTGTGGGAGGAGGTAGGAAGGTTTGGACCTGTGTGGGTTGCCTGCTCCCCTGTAGGGAGGGTACCCCGTGACACCCCTCAGTGGGCGTCAGGCCTGTGTTCTTTGACGAAGCTGAGCGCAGCCACGTCCCTCACCTGATGTCTCCGTTGGACTAGAGCCGTTGACACACTCAGAATGGCTGAGTCACAGGCTGAGTCAGCAAGCCAAATCGGAGGTGCTCCCTCCCTCCCTCCACCAGGATTTGTCAGGAGTCATTACGTGCTTGGCGCAGTGCCAACAGCCTGGAGATGAACACTTGATTCATGCCTATTTTAAAAATTATTTTCTGTTTTTATGTTCTAGCCTGCTTTTTTCCCCCAACTGTTTGGGTGACATATATCCCCTGTAGGGAATTTGGAAAATACGGGGAGCATTCACATATTGTAAAATCAGCTGCTTATCCCCCTTAGAGATAAATGCATTGCTGTTTTGATATATAATCTTTCATTAATGTTTATATCTATGTCCTTTCATTATTAAATATATATCTCATTATTTTCTATAACCTTTAATTTTTAATATAAAATATTTTATTTTTAAAAATAATGTCCTTTCCACAGACATAAACATTTGTATCAATACAAATTTGTTTAATACCTAAAACTGCCCCTCTTCCCCATGAGGTAGAGCCCTGAGGTGTTTTAGAAATTGTCATTTATTAATGGACAAGCATATTCATTTTAGGCATAATATATTAAGATCACCCTCTGAATATTTCCAGTGAAGTACAGTGATGGTCAGGACTATCATGGGAGCCTAGAGGAAATTGGATTTGGGGCTTCTTCCACAATATTTTTATACAAATAAAAGAAGGTTAAAAAAAGTATCAAAACTGATTTAAAAGAGGAAAAGCTGTAAGCTGTAAATATAACCTAGGAAATAATGAAGACGAGGGACTTAAATCTTATTATTTGTCTTATCGTTGCCACTGATGGAGCACCTCCCATTGGTCAGCGACATTGGCGGGTGGCTTCTGCGCATTGGCTCTCTGACCCCTGGTAACCCCTGTATGTGGTAGTGACCTTCCATTGCCATCTTCGTTTTAGACAAGGCTCAGAGTGGGCAAGTAACTTGCTGAAATTGCAGAGAATTGAGATTTAGTTTTTCAGTGATTGGTTGGTTGATTGATTTTATTACCAACTGGAAGAATGATCTTTAAGGAAAAATCTACTTCAAGGGGCACCTGGATGGCTTTGTCTGCTGAGCATCTGACTTTTGATTTTGTCTTGGGTCACGATCCCAGGGTTGTGGGATTGAGCCGTGGGATTGATTCCCACCTTGGGCTCTGCAGTGAGTGTAGAGCCTGCTTGAGATTCTCTCTCTCTCTCTCTCTCTCTCTCTCTCTCTCTCTCTTTCTCTTTCTCTCTCCCCTCTTCTGCCCCTCTTCCCCACTTGTGTTCTTTCTCTTTCTCAATGAACGAATGATTAAATGAATGAATAAAAAGAAAAATGTGCTTCCTGTGTAGCAAAGTCTAGCTCCGAACCCTTTAAAGTTGTCCCATTTGATACAGATTTCAGCAAACAGCCTACAGCACGCTGCCCGTCGCTCTGATGATCTTATCTCCTGACTCGTAGCAGGCAGCACGAAAAAGCAGACTATGTTCAGATCCCAACCCCTGGCTGAAGTTACAGCTTCAAGAGCTAGTTTTCCTTGCCTGCTGCCAGTTGGCAATTTGACCTAAGTTAAAGGGAGCCTCCTACTAGCTGCCTTTTTGTAGACATCTACAAAAAGGAAAAAATGGGGTTCGGTCAAGCCTTAATGACCAGTTGTTAGGATAAAGAGAGAGAATCATTGAAATTGAGAAATAATTTCAAAACTTGGGTCCATTGGCTTTAGTTCTCTTTCCATTGAAATCTGTTACCAAAGGTAGCAAGAGGGGCAAAATCAGATTGTCTGTTTCTATTCCTTTCTCACAACCATCAGTATATGCTGAATCAAACCTGTATAAGACATCTCTCCAGGAGAGAGAAAGAGAGCAGAAGGTGGTGAGGATTTTTAGCTACTGAATAAACTCTCAGACCGTGCTTCTCAAGGACACGGATGTGGCTCATTTGTCCTAACGCCCTTCTGTACTTAGACACAGGAGGCACTTGGGTGATGTAACTCAGGCTAGCGTCTGAGCACTATAATTTTTGTAAAAAGCACAGAGAACACACTTTGGGTGTGTGGTGGTGCTCAAGAAACATGTTTGGAATGAGTGGATGAAATGGGAATAGGAATTCTGAAATGACTGATTGATGCATTCCTAAAATTTCAATCAATGTCTCCTCTGTGTCTCTGATAATTCGTTCGAGTCTTTTGAGAGAATACCACAAGGAGTTCTTTCATGTCTGAGCCTAAAATAAGGCAGGGTAGAGGGTGGGAATCCTGCTGGAAAAAATAACAAACAGAGACTAATTGCTAGTTTATACTTTACATCACTCAACGTAACAAGATTTCTGGAAACCTCCAACCCTGGCCGTGTCTGGAAGCATGTCAGCCTCATACTTACTGAGCCGTACAAAAGCCCGTCGGTGTCCATGGCCAAGTACTGGCCAGTCTCGGTACTCTTTATATACACCTCCCCCACGCTTTCCGCACTGAGCTGCAGCTGAACTGAAATAAAAATAACACGAGCAAAAGTAAATAAACACTAAACCTTTGCCGATAGGGCCTGGCGGCCAGGACAGTTAGCCATGGAAAATTCTGCTCATTCATTTTGCAGTGCCCTCAAGGATGAGCCTCAAATTAATCAAAACATCGAAATACAGTTCCTTTTTCTTTGCCCTCCAAAGAAAGCTGTCCTTTGGGAATTATGTTCTTGAGAGAAGGAGAGATGACGGCGGGGCGTGCCCACCATCCTCGTTTGTTACACAATGACCCCTCATGCACTTCCTGTCTCTCTGTCCCCCGGCAGGAAATAACCATAGGAGGAAGCGACATGCGCTTTCCTAGGTGTTGTAGAGGGGACAGCTGGCCAGCCTGAGTGTGTACTGCCTTCAGTTATCAGCCTGCTTTGGGGGTGCCTCTTTATGGCCCCAGCCTATTGGGCATGGAGCTTCTCATGGACAGATCTGATACCGTTGGTTGGCCATACAGGGGGGGTTCCTAGGAAGTTGGGTTGGTTGGTGCGTCTGAAACTCAGGGAACTCTGTCCACAGATGAAGTTCAGTCAACTGCCAGCCTCTTTGGTGGCCCAGCTGGAATGAGGCAGAGGGGACCCCAGCTTCTCATTGGGAAGATAAAGCAGTTGCCTGGAAATGCAGGGATGGTTCTCACCCTAGGGTGATTTTGTTCGTCAAACAACAATTGACCATGTCCACAGACATTTTTGGTTGTGTTGGCGGCAGTGAGGGTGGTGGTACTGGTACCTGGTACGTAGAGGGCAAGGATGTTATGACACGTTCTGCAATGCACAAGGCAGCCCACACAACAAGAAATTTTTACGCCCTGAAGGTCAATAGCGCTGAGGTTGAAAAACCGTGAGGTTGAGGGCAAGGACATGAGTTCCTCTGAGTTAGACTCCCCATTTATACTGATTGCTACCCCATAGGAACTTTGCCCGCTGCTGGACAACGAACTGGAGTGTGAGCCCCGTTCAATAATTACTCATTTGTTCATTCTTCTGTCGTAGTTCAGGAGGGAGAGATCCTTCGATGGCTCGCATTTGAGAATCAAAATTAAATCTGGACTCTCTGGACAATTTCTTTGGTCACTAGACTGTCACAACCTTCATTAGGAGTGAAACGTACCTAAGGACCACTGAATACCCAGTTCTCCAAGGGGACAGGCCGACCTCCCTAAAGATCAGCTTACTCAGGGGCCTGAGGGGCAGGGTGGGCTGGAACATTGGGGTTTGGTTGGCAGATGGAGACTCCTCATTGCCTTTTCTTTGTTTTCATGTTTTACTTAATTTCTTCGAATAAGAAATACATTCCCTGTGTGTCAGACTTGAAAACCGTGTAAGAAGAGACTGTGAGGACTCTCCATTCCATTGCCCCCACCCCCCAGCCCTCATTTGTAACTGATGGGGATACAGTGGTAAACAGGATAGATGAGACCCTTGTCCTTCTTCCAAGGATACGTTCATTCTTAAGGGGTGGGGAGAGACAGAGACAAGCAAGTAAACCCCTCCTAGATATATTTTATGTGTATCCTTCTAGAGAGATCTTATGTATATATGAGCAAATACATGTTATCCTTCCTGCCTCTCTTGTTTTTAACATAAACGGTATGATAGACACACAACTATATACCTTCTTTCGTTCTGCTTGTTTGTTTGCTTAGAAACTAACTAGAGAGCTTTCCAGTTCAGGACTGAAAGAGTTAACCTCGTTCTTTTTGCCCCTTGAATTGTGTTCTCCCACGTGGCTATACGATACTCATTTAACCACTTCCTTATTAATGTGTCTGTATTTTCTCATTTCCCTCTGTTTTCTCTATCTTCCGATTCATCCCCAGGGTGATACATAGTGACATCACCCTTACCCAGGATGCAGTTCTCCTCTCCTTGGAGGTGTTGGCTGCAGACGCTCGGGTCTCCTGTAGCTTCCTGTGGTCAGTGGAGTTCATCTTATTCACTGGAAGGGACGTGGAAGCCCCTGATCTTCTTTCCCACGGGTCCTCCTGACTGGGGTTACTCTGAGAGGGTAGTCATGAGAGAAGGGGCCAAAAGGCCTCCATCCTGACTGAGGCCTTCCCTCTAGCCTCACACCCCACCCCCTGCTCGCTCACTCACCTCAGCCCCTCATTTAGCTCTCCCCACACATCAAGCTCTTTCCCGCCTCAGGATTCTTGCATGTGTTCTACCATTTGTCTGACCCCTTCCTCCCCTCAGTATTGACAAAGTTGGTCCTTCTCTTCCTCCAGGCCCCAGCCTACATGCTCCCGACTCAGACAGGCCTTTCCCACCCAAATCTCCTCCGACTGTCCATACAGGGACCCTCCACCCGCTGCCCCTGCCAATGCCACTTTAGCCTTCACACGATCATCGGGTAGGTCCCTGTTCGTTTCCTTCTTGGCACTTCATTCAGCGCACAGTTATTTTCCCCACTTAGCGGTTTACTGGTTTATTTCTGCCTCCCAGAAGGGCGTATACTTGGGGAAAAGGGCAGGGATCTTCTCTGGCCTGTTCCCCGTAGGTCTCCAGCACCTCACACAGCGCCTTGCCCGACAGTACAGCCCATACATATGTGCCGGAGGAATGATGTTAGGCCAATATTTGCAGAGATGATTCTACTGGTCCATCACCAATAAGCCGTGCGCTTTGAGTTATGTTTCCAGACGTGCCTTGTGGAGTGAGGTAAGAGGGACCAAGCTGAGAGCTTTACGGGCTCTCGCAGCAGCCAGCTGGGTGACCTTGGCGAGGCTCCTTCATCTCAAGGCCACAGTCTCCTAATCAGTAACACGGGAAGGGGTCGTATTCAGGCTCTAAAGTTTTTCCCAGCTCTAACAGTCTATGAAGCAAGGAAATACCTTTAATAGCAATGCTGCGCGCAACAGAATAGTGTGCGGCCATCAGGGGGAATGAAGTACTGATATGGGCTACCTTGTGGATTAACCTTGAAAACGTCCGTGAAAGAAGCTGGTCACAAAGGACCACATATGTTTTGATTGTATTTAAATGAAATTTCCAGGATGGACAGACCCATAGAGACAGGACATGGATTCGTGATAGGCAAGGGCCGAGGAGGAAGGTGGAGCCAGCAGAGGGGGCATGGCGGTTGAGAGGTGTAGGGCTTCTTTTGCGGGCAATGAAAGTATTTCTAAAATTGATTGTAGAGATAGTCACAACTCTATAAACATAAGAAAACCATTGAATTATACACTGTAAGTGGGTTAATTCTGTGGTATATGAATAATATCTCAATAAACCTGGCTTTTTTTTAGTACCCTGTATTTTCTTTGGACTTTATGGTTCTCAGAGAAGTTGTACATACGTTTTTCTGTCAATTTATCAGCATGACCCTGTATGTTTAAGAGAGACCAAAGGAAGGAGCTAACAGTGTATTGGTCACCTACAATGTGCCAGGCATTGTGCTAGTTTCTGTCCTGGTATAAATAGTATAAAATTAGACTGTAGCTCCAGAATATTAGCTGTGTGATCATTGGTCGAGTTATTTATCCCTGTTACCGTGTGCATAATGATAGCCCCTGCTTCCCGGAGTTGTTTTGAGGATTAAGCGATTTATTCCATGGAGAGGACTGGGGACCATCACTGTCACTTCTGCTGAGCTACGGTGACCTCATTGCTTCTCCCAGCATTCCCTGGAGGAAGATGGCCGTGACTTTGTCCTATAGATGAGGAGACTGAAGCTTGCTGAAAGCCTATTTTACCCAACATTATACTTATAATCAGGACTAAACTCGTGCCCAGAGCCCAACTTTGAGTCTTTCAAGTACCCTGCTTTTTCTTCTCTTTCATATAACACCTTGGGTTCCAGTGACGGGAAAGATGGGTCCAAATCCAGCCAAATTCCCTTTCTTGCACCCCCTTGTGTTCAAACAAGATATACAAGCTACAGAACGGAGCGATGTGAGCGGCCTGGGGCTTTGTTCCACCTACGGCCCGTATATGTAGGTATTGATTCAAACACACTGTAGACGCTACAGAAATCCCACAGGACGGGTCCTTTTGGGTAGTCAAGGAAGATTTTTTTTTAAGATAGACTTTATCTTTTAGGGCAGTTTTCGTTTCACGGCGGAAATGAAGAGAAGGTACAGTGAGGTCTCCTGTACCCCCGCCGTCCCACACACGCGTAGCCCCCCATTATCGAGGCCCCCATCACAGTGGTACGTTGGTTACAACTGATGGACCTAAACACTACACATCAGTGTCTTCAAGGAGGAGTTTTAAAAAGCTTTTCGTTTCCCAGTTCATTCGTGTTCTACGCCTTACCTACTCTGTGTTTGTCTTTCTGTGGGGGCAGGTAGAGCCGGCTTTGCCGGCTTTGGACTCCCATCTTGGCCGTGTGAGGGCCTCACGGAGGCGAACGCCAGCCAGGGCCGCTTGGCACGGGGACTCCGTCCTGGGCCGCGAGCCCCCACGCCGGGGTTGTTGCCCTGGTGAGAGTTCGTCTCAAGAGTTTCCTCTGTAAATATTATTTCTCCAGGATGTCCAAGTTTCATAGCTCATTTTCACTGGATTTCTTTCTGGCGAAGTTTCCTAAGCATATATCCTCCGCGAGCGGGCCTGGCAGGAAGGAGTAACACCCAGCCCGGGCCGCTCGTGTAACCGACGAGGCGTCCAGCTCCCCAGGGTGACTTCATTCCAGTTTTCTCAACTTACAGTCTCCCGCAGCTGCTGCCGAGGAGGGGAGCGGGAAGGGGTGTGGGCGAGAGAGGGGGGCCCTGAAGGAGGGAGGGGGGCCCCACAGCCCGGCCGAAGCCTCCTCCCTCTCGGAGCGGCGCCAGGGCCGCTCAGTCAACACACCCGCTCGCCGCCCGGCCACTGCGTGCTGGGGACCGTGCCCCGTGCCACACACGGACCCTGCCCCAGGTGCCTCGGGGGTTCAGACCCTGGAATGATAAAGCCACCCAATAGAACCCCCTCCCCACACACACACTCGCTTTTGAACTAAAAACAAACACAAGTGCAACAACTACAACAGACACTCTCATAGATACGTATTAGTTGTTATTCGATAGAGCTGACCTACTTATGTATTGGGTAGACGCAAAAGGCTGAAAATAATGTGTGGTGGAAACAGCAAACAGCAAAAGCACATTTCTAGTAAATCCTTGATGAAATGCTGTAGAAGGCCCAAAGCTGTGTGCATAGCTTATGGATATATAGGGAGTAAGATAGGAAAGCGTGCACTCGGTTCAGACCAGATTCACACCGGTTGCTGCCGTGGGGGAGGGTGAGAAGAACGGCTAAGCCTGGGGCAGGGCGCTGGGGGGAACTTCCCCTTCGTCCTAGCTCTTCAATTCCTTTTTTTTTTTATTTTAATGTTTATTTATTTTTGAGAGAGAGACAGAGTGACAGAGTACAAGCGGGAGAGGGGCGCAGAGAGAGAGGGAGGCACAGAATCTGAAGCAGGCTCCAGGCTCCGCAAGCCATCAGCGCAGAGCCTGATGCGGGGCTCGAACCCATGAACCGAGAGATCATGACCTGAGCCGATGTTGGATATTCAACTGACTGAACCACCCAGGTGTCCCAACAAATACAATTCTGAGGCAAGAACAGCCAGTGGGTGACCCCGGCTCAGTCTGGGTGACGGGGCTGCCGCTGATTGTGGGTCACTCCTTTTTCGGGGCAGTAGTCGATGTAGAAGGCTTGGCGCTTGGTCAATGGGCAAATGCTCAGAGCTGGCCAAGACTCCAGTTTCTTGCCCCTAATGGCCCTGGCCATGCTCTAGACTACCTTCAGGTCTACACGGTGCGTGGGTCAAGCCTGAGCTGGGCGTCCATGAAGATGACTCCCTTGAGGGTTGACAGGGAGCCAGAAAAGCTGATAAGACAGAACGGGGAGGAGGGGCCTCTAGGGCCACACATTCTCTGCTCAGTTTCCTTTTCCAGCACCTTCCATCAGGTTAACCAACACCCGAGAAAAAGGGAAGGAACTCCTTTTCTTTATCCCACGCAGGGAATTTAGGACTTGCCGTCTGTGACAGGAAGGCCCTTGGCTCTCACGCTTCCCAAGGATGAGGGGGCGAGGACTTTTCAAAAATGAGACAAGTCATTTCGTCCATACAGTACGTATTGTTCCACGCTGAGGAACTTTTGGTTTAGCAGAAGAAATGGAAGCAGTTTTTAATTAAAAATTTTTTTTAATTTGTTATTTTACTTATTAATTTTTAAATTTCTTTGTTATGGCCACCAGTTCACACAGTCCCCGGGGCCCGCGCAAGCACAGAGGCCCTGCCCCTGCCTGGGGCTCCTGCCTTCTCTCTCCTCAGCCGACCTCTCCTCTGCCCCGACTTGCCAGCCAATACTGGAAAGAGAGTCTAGACGTAAGTTACTTAGAGAAATTCGGATTTTCAAAGCAGTGTAAAAAATGTGCTTCAAGAAGGTCGTGAGTGTTTGCTCGGTGGATTGGTGACAGTCATGTCCCCAATAGAATCCAGAGTCCTGCTTCTTTACTGGGAATGGCCTGTTTATCGAAAATAAATGTCAAAATACTGAAATGTCACGGGCGTCTGGGTGGCTCAGTGGGTTAGGCGTCTGACTTCGGCTCAGGTCATGATCTCGTGGTTCGTGGGTTCGAGCCCTGTGTAGGGCTCTGTGCTGATGGCTCAGAGCCTGGAGCCTGCTTCAGATTCTATGTCTCGCTCCCTCTCTGCCCCTCTCCCCGCTCGTGATCTGTCTGTCTGTCTGTCTGTCTCTCTCTCTTTCTCTCTCAGGAAATGAATAAACATAAAATATTTTTTTAAATACTGAAATATCATTTTCCACCTTCGCGGATCATGCTCCTCCTGCTCTGTGTTTATAGTTTAGACGCCTTCACGGATCTTTCCTTGAAGGAGCCTATGTAACAATGAACCCAGAGCTTTTGGGTTGGATATGCTAGCCCCTACCTAGGCAGTCTGCCTTTTTTTCTGCAGAGCTGTATCTGTATCTCCGGTTTTCTCTTCTCCCCGGTGCCTTCCAGTAGCTCTTGGCAGTACTTTACTTACAGGAGACTCACATGATTCTTACTTTCCAAGGCTAGAAAGAAGGAAGGGGTGTTCTGCGCCCGCCACTGCCAAGATCATTGGACCCTGGGGCGCTGCACCGTGATCCCAAGCCCCAAGCCTTCCTGGTGTCTTCCTCTCCCGCCCTAGGAATTTTTGGTTTAGTTTAGTTTTCAGTTAGTTAATTAATTAATTTCTAAATTGACATCCAAGTTAGTTGGCATCTAGTGCAGTAACGAGTTCAGGAGTAGAATCCAGTGATTCATCCCCTACGTATAACACCCAGTGCTCATCCCAGCAAGGGTCTAACTAGGAATTTTTAAAGATAAGATCACAACTGGTGTTTTCGGGGCACAAATGGGTGCAGAGGGAGGACCTCTCTTCTCTGGTAGCGTGTCCGTGGCCTTTAAGCCTGCTTTCCACCTCTGCTCTCCGAAGAGAGGCCAAGAGAGATTACGTGCCTGGTTTATTCTGGGTCGGAGACTTCCCGTCCTTTGCCGTGTTTACCCAAAGTGAGGTCGGCCTCGTTCAGAACTCGGTGAGGTGGTTTTATGTCAGTGGCATTTATAATTAAAACGTAGCCACAAGCTGGGCTCTCTAAAGCATTAGAGAAAGATGGACAAGAAAAAGAAATTGAGTTTGTGGACCAAAAAATTCCAGTGGTTTGGAATACAGAAACACACACACGCACGTGTGTGCGCACGCACACACACACACATATGAAAAAGACTTTTCTTAGATTGTGGAAAGGTGTCTCCTTCTGCTTTAGGGGCTGAAAAAAAGTGCCTGGAAAATTCTGATCTAGTCTGTGGACTGTGCGATATTAAAAGAAAAAAGGTTTATCTAGAAAAATCTCTTGTGTGTAACCAGATAAAGGGCGAGTGGGAGGAGAGCGGCAGGGATCCCTCTGGCGTCACGGCCCACCGAGCTGGGAGCGCCCCACAGAGGGGAGCGCTTCTGCCTGAAGACCTGCCCTGCTCTCCGGCTTTGGCGGCAGGGCCCAGCTCGGCCCACCTTGGTGATTTGAAAGCCGTCTTGACTTTCGGCCCCAGCTGGTGGGCAACAAGGTGCCTTTACCATCAGGTGCCGAGTCCTGGTAAACTAGAAACTGGAAGCCTGGACCGCCCCAGTACAAGGAGGCGGGAGGGTGTGCCCCGAAGAGGAGTCAGCGCTTTACAAAGGGCTGCAGAGTAGGACTCCTTTGACGAGTGAACTCCCTTAGTGCCTTTAGGATGTGGTTTGATTTATAAATATTTGATTGGCACACACTTTGCTCAGGCGCATTTCCATCTGTGCGGCGAGCACTGCCAGGAATCCTCCCCACACAGCCCTCCTGTGTGCTTGGGGAGGCCAGGGGGCGTCGGTCACAGAGGAGGCTGCAGATCGGGGGTGCTCGTGAGCTGCTTGTTCCCCGTTACTGCTGCAGGCACTCGTCCCATCAGGGAACGGGTCATGTCCCCCTTCGCCTGAGAGGAAACTCCAGCAGGAAGAGCAGAAGCAAACACGGAGCCCCTCCTTGCTTTGCCCAACACAACGCTCTCTGCCAGAGGAGGTAGGCAGGGCAGGGCTTGCTGGGCCAGGCGCTGGGCACTTTTTTCCTACATGCCAGCTCTCGAGAGCTCCAAACCTAGTCCCGGCGATACTGAGATGAAGAGAGGTAAGGTCAAGTAAGGAGGAAGGTCAGGAAAGCCTACGGGTCAAGTCAGCCAGGAGGAGGGTCAAATATGCCTGGGGGTGGTAAGGATAACAAATAACATTTTTTGGGCACCTACTGTGTGCCGGTGGTGCGTATAACATCCTGTGACATGGGAACTGTTGTCATCCTTGTTTTTAAAATGAGGAAACTGAGGCACGTGGGGAAGTAACTTCCCCAAAGTGGCAAGGAACTAGTAGACAGGGCCCTGCATCTGCACCTGCCTGACCCGGACGACAGGCTGTGCGCATCCGTTATGTTTACTCGATCAGCTTGTGAGGTGAAACCACCATCACAGTATCGGTGTCAGTGGCAGTAGGGGTGTGTGTGAAGAGCCGTAGTCTCAGAAGAAGCAGCTATGGATCTGTGCCCACGCTTCCTAGTTACTAGCTGGTCACAGATCCTGTTAACTCAGTGTTTGCAGAGTGATGACGATTAATAACCTTGTGGGCTAAGTGGAAATGAAGGCATCTAAGACAATGCAGGGCGTCTGGGTGGCTCAGTTAGTTAAGGGTCCAGCTTCCACTCAGGTCACGATCTCACGGTTTGTGAGTTCGAGCCCCACGTCGGGTTCTGTGCTGACAGCTCAGAGCCTGGAGCCTGCTTCTGATTCTGTGTCTCCCTCTCTCTCTGCCCCTCCCCCATTCTTACTCTGTCTCTCAAAAATAAATAAACATAACATTTTTTTAATTTAAAAAAAATTTTAAGAAAAAGAATGCCTGGTGTGTATCAGGAGCTCAATAGGTATTTACTGAATATATCGTTGGATTTGAATTTATCTGGCACCAATAGAATGCATTCACTCATCAAATTAAGACTTTTTGGGCATTATACCAAATGCCAGTCAGCGTACTGGATGCAGAGTTGCAGTGTTGAGGTGTAAGAGACCAAGTCCCCATCCTCAGGGAGCCCAGTAGGGAGAAAACCATTCAAGAATCACACAAACAAATGTGGAATTATAACCGCAAGGAGACGTGCATGGTACACAAAGCCCTCCTCAAGTGCCCTGTGTCTGAAATGGAACCAGTCGTCTCTCCCTATGCCGGTTCCTTCCAGTATCCTCCCTTTCGTGGTGACACCGCCTTCTGCTCATCTTCCGAAGGAGATCGCGGGGAGTCACCGCGGATCTTCCTACAACTTAATGTCCCTTGCCGTGTCTCACAGTCTGCAGCTCTGACTCTGGTTTTGCCAGGCTTTTCTAGAATGCCGGTGTAACACACGTCCACAGCCTGTAGTGAAGATTGCCTACGGCCGTGATTTGAAGACTTAAGTATCTTCTCTTTGGACCAGGGATTCCCACCAGTGGGGACCGTTTACTCAGAGCTCCCTTACACTGGCCTGCGCACAAGCATCTGTTGTAGGTTTATACCGCTCCAAGAAAGGCTTTGTGTTAGGTACTTGGAAACTTACTCTCCTGGAGGAAGGAAGAAGATAAGTTTTGGAAACATCCCAGTTTTTCCCAGGGCAAATCCGCTGACTGGGGACAAAGAGAAGCTATGAAAAGAGTTATTCTTTGCCTTGTAGAGCTGGAAGGCATATGGTTCTATTTGGTATGGTTTATGTAGATTTATTTCAATATTTGATTGGCTTTTAGAAATACTGTTTCTGACGGAAGTCTTAGAGTGTAGCTCTATACCTGTGACCACAGTCTCTAGTCATGTTCAGAGTAATCATATAGCCAGCGTCATCCCATTCTGTCCACCCCTGCCTGTCCAGATTGATCCTGATTCAGAATAACTCTTGGCCTGAAGATGGGCCATGGCAGTACCGCCACTGGGCAGTAGAGGGCGACAGAACCACACCCAGTGGGCGCATCCACGCTAGGGAGTCCTCTTGCCTGCAGGACTTTTCAGCCTTGTCAGACACAGCAAAGTGATATTATTCCCATTCCGTGGGTGAGGGAGCTGAGTCTCAATATTTTCCCCAAGAGTAGACAGTTGGGAACACTGGAGATATCTAAATTTCTAGACAGTACAGGATGATTGGAAGGGTCCTTGGGTTGAGGGACTTGACGTTTCTTTTGCAGAGCATTTTATGCAAAATGGAGAGAATGGACATTGTATAGTGTGCTCCTGACAGTGCGGGAATATGAATCCACGCTTTCCGACTCTAAATCTAGGGCCCCCTAAGTCTGCAGAGAGTATGTAGATTATCCCGTTCTCCCGGCATTGCCAGGTATGGGGATGGATTTCTGCGTACTCACCCCACATACTCTGATTTCTGTCCTCCTCAGCCCTTGTTCTTAGTTCTAGAGTAAATAAATAGGCCAGCACAACTCTGTATGTTGCCAGAGAGGCCCTGAATCAAAACCTGAATTGAGACCATTGGCCTTCCCGGGAATCAATGTTACAGAAGCGATGAAGGGAAGGTCCTCAAATAGTATACTGTATTTCCCCAGGCTGGGTTGAGTATCTGGAAGTCTCGGTGGTGGTGATGACAACAGCAGCAATAGTGACCGCTGTGTGCTGAGCTGTTACCCTGACCCACGCACTGTGCCAGCCACTTTCCCTAGATTATCTCATTTCATCCTCCCAAGAAACCTGCGAGGCAAGTAATATTATTCTTCCTTTACAAGCAAGAAAAGGGAGGCCAGAAAGCTTACATAACTAGCCCGAGTTCACTTGGCAAAGAGTCGACCCGGCATTGCTTGGAAGTAGCCCTCCTCACACATGCCTCCCGCTCTCTTGTGCTGCATTCCAAGGGTTCCTGACGTCGTAGGTCAGGCGGCCGAGCTCACAGCACATTCAGAAGTTGTCCCCATGGTACATACCCAGAATGCAATCCTTAATGCTGAAATGACGGATGACAACAGGGAAGTCCCATGCCATTTGAACTAAAATTCCAGTACTTGGAAGTCCTAATTATTGTGTCTTGTTTTCTCAGAATTCAAGATTTCCCAGGAGAGCCAGCCTAACCCTGAGAACACATCATCATGGTTGTCTTTCCCTTGGGATTCCGAGCACCAGAGAGCATCCCCATTGATTCAGAAAATGGGTAAGATTTATCAGAACCATTTAAAACCGCAGAGGAATTATGGGATGCCTGGGTGGCTCAATAGGTTAAGCGTCGACTCTTGATTTCTGCTCAGGTCATGATCTCATGGTGCATGAGTTCAAGCCCCATGTCGGGTTCCACTCGTTCAGTGCAGAGTCTGCTTGGGATTCTCTCTCTCTTTCTCTCTCTTCCCTTCCCCACCTTGCGCATGCTTGCTCCGTCTCTCTCTCTCTCTCTCCTCTCTCTCTCTCTAACAATACAGAAATAAACTTAAAAAATACCCAGAGGAATTAAAGCTTCTTTCCCTTGCGTCATGTGGGGCAGATCACGTTAATTATATAGCTCGCCTCACAGAACAGACTACATCGTAAGTCCATTTGTTTGCAGTGAATGTTACTTATATATGTTTGATGTACTAAGTCGAGTCTTTTTTGACTCACTTGGGTACCTCGTTTTCATCAAATATAAGGCATTCCCTAGGCCTATTTGAAGATAAACCACGAAAACAAAACCCTTGAAAATCTAACCCCGCGGGTGCAAGCCTCAATATAAACCTTCTTGCTCTTTATCTCAAGGGTCTGCCTGGCGGATGGGAAGGAAGAGACCCTGCCTTCTGGTCCATAAACGCTGCCAACTCCGTGCCCTTTGCATCTGAGAGCAGCATGAGCACGACGGAGGCGGTCATCTGTGCTTACACGCTGCCCCCTGTGGTGTATATTACGTGACTAATGAAGACATTCTGGTATATAAACCATCACCTCAAAGCCAGTGTTTTGCGTTCATTTCAAAGCTAATTCTGCAGAACCTCACTTTCTACCTGGGCTGTGATTATGTCCCTCCTGGTTTCCTCTATGCCTTTCTTCTCGTGATTCACAGTGTGTTTTACCCGTTAGATCACGGACCCTCCCTCTAAGCAGGAACCAGTTCTGGCTTTCAGCTCCTCCACAACAGCTAATGCTCTCAGGGGCGCTCGGGGAATCCCTGCTAACGTCACAGCAGGACGCAGGCACCTCATATCACACATCCGTACCACCGTGAGAAGTACTAAAGCCAAAGGGCAAGATTTTTATTCTTAGATAGTCAGGAAGACTCTTTTCTCTAAAGTCAGACCTCCATTTATCAGCACCATCTGAGAGCTGAGCTGGCAGGAAAGCCCGGAAGAGAGACTCGGCGTTTGGCCCCAGCTGCTCCCGCCCGCCAGGTTCTATAACGTCTGGAGAATCCTTTACCTCTCCCGGTTACCACAACCACGTCTGCAGGCTACGCAGAGCCAGAGCTGCATAATTTATGATGTGTCAGACTGCGATTATGAACTAGGATCTCACAAATCAAGCTCCGTGGAAACATAAGCCGGAGAGTCCGTTCCCATGACACGGAACCCACGTCTATGTGTCGGGTTGACTGCCCCTGAGCCATGTGGCCCTTCCTGTCACAGAGCAGGCTGGGCCCCAACCAGCCTTGGGGGCCAGACCTTTCTTCGCTAAATGACAGTAACTCCGAAGAGCCGATCACTGGCAGCCCCATCTGATCTCGAAGCATTTGTGTTAGGTCGCCAGACAGTCCTTTCACAATCTTGAAATAGGACCCCTTCAGGTAGGCTGTAGCTCCCACAGCTCCTTAGTTTCCACGCCTGGCCCCTACATGCTGCCCCCGAGTGTGTCCTCCCTGAACCGAACCTTGGAGAAAAGGGTACCCATGCCCGGATACCCTCCCTTCTCGCATCCTTGCCTAAGGAAGACCCCAGGAAGGGATGGGGCTACAAGAGGGATGGGTGCTTACTGTGCTGGTCGCTCCTGTCCCTTGTCCCATCCACCGTGCCATCTGGAAGGATCCTCAGGAAGTGACCCCCGTTGCTGCAGTAGAGGAGTTTGGGCTTCTTGTAATTCCCTGGAGGCAGGTTGAACTTCTCCGTCAGGGCCGTGAAGGTTGTGATTTCCCCTTCGGCCATGGCTCAGCGGCTGCTGCTCAGGGCGTGCTTTCAAGGCTGTAAGAAATTAGACAACCCTGTAGAAGGTCCCCCCAGCAGAGGCGCCGCGTCCCCTTCCAAGACGGGAAGGAGCGCCTCGGGACCCAGGGCTCCTGCTCGCTTAGTAAACCACAAACTGCCCAGGCGGTGCCCACAGCAAACAGGCCTGCGTGGTGGGCAGCGGTTAAGGAAGAAAGGTCTCTGGCATGGGAGGGATTTTCAGGATATTTCTTACTTCCCAATTGGCCACGGCTTTGGACCAAGCCGTGCATTTTTTAGAACTTCAAATTTAATCATTTGGCCGAGGGGGAAAAAAAAATAATGTTTTGGTCCCTCCTTCTGATCCACACACATCCTCAAATTAAACACTGAAGTTATACTAAAATAACACCTGGGCTCTGGCTGAAACCCACAAAAGCCGAGAGGCCGGCGCTGAGGTTTGGCTCTCCTCCTCCCACTGTTTTGGCCGGGGACTGCCCGCCCCGCGTGCGCCGATAGCTCAGATAGCCCGGCTCTTTGGGACCTGTAGGAAGAGGCGTGGGGGCCTTTCAGACTGCCCACTGTAGAGACAGCCAAGGGTTAACATGAAACGGGAAGTTCTAGATTTGCTGGTGGGAACAGAACCAGAACCAGGGAACAGACACTGGGGGGTGTTATGTGGGGTTTTAAAGGGCAGACACCGTCCCCAAGGAAACTTTATGAGACAGATCATCATGGAGGTTCTGCCATGCTTGCTTCCCCAGCCATCCGTACAACCTCATGTCACGCACAGAAGGTGCGTCTGGCCCTTGTACATAAGCCAGCTTCATTCTAATTATTTGCTAATGAGATATACTTACCGCGACACAGAAACCATCATACTGCGCATTGTAATTCTCTAAGATTGCATACGCCCACTATAGAGAGATTTCCAATATCAGTGTTAAAACACCTCAGTGACACGAGTCTAGGTTTTAAAAAGCCAAATTAATAGTTCAGTCAGCTCAATCGGTTGGTCGTCTGACTTCAGCTCAGGGCATGATCTCACAGTTCATGAGTTTGAGCCCCATATTGGACTCTGTGCTGACAGCTCAGAGCCTGGAGCCTGCTTCAGAGTCCGTGTCTCCCTCTCGCTCTACTGCTCCCCTGCTTGCGCTCTGTCTCTCTCCCTCTCTCCAAAATAAATTAAAAAAAATTTTTTTAAAGCCAAACTAATAAACAGAATTTTAAAACATCTGCTCCCCCACCATTTAGGAGAACGAAGCGCTGGTGACTCTAAGGACGCACAAGGAAGAGGCGAAAACGAGCCGGGGAACTAGTGCGAGAACTTCCTTCCAAGTGTGAGTAGGTCCTAACCGCACACACTGATGATCGAGCGGCCTCGTAATCGTGGTGATGGTCAGCATTAATAGTAGCTTGTAATCCGGGCTACAAGTTGGCTCGTGTAACTCTCGTTATTCCTCTTTGTGACAGACACTCATATGATCCCCACCTTTTTCTAAAGTGACACCAAAGCTTACAGACGTTCGATGGCCTGTCCAAGGTCAACACCTACTACGTTACGTGGTGGACCTAAGCCTCACAAGAGGTGTGTCGCCACAAAGCCATGACTCGCCCTTAACACCAGGACAAGGCGATGTGACTTTGCTGATACTGAAGTGTCATTGCCTGAAGTGGGATTTTCCCCCATGTTCTGGCACATATGTCTGCCCCAGGAGCTCATTATTGGTTGTGTTAATTATTTGTGACCCAGATGTTGGGTGTCACCACCAACACCCTCCACTTTCATCCCTGTCAACCTTGAAGTGGGACTCCAGGCATCTCCTCATTTCCCAAGAGACCCCGCATCACCGGGTGCGAGGGAGTGCTGTGAACTTCACAGAAGGCCTGCCAGCCTCCCGCATCCCCTGCAGTAACCATCCATCCATCCATCTATCTGTCCATCCATCCTCTGTCCATCTGTCTGTCCATCCGTCCATCCATCCATCCATCTGTCCGTCTGTCCATCCATCTGTCCGTCCATCTGTCCATCCATCTGTCCGTCCATCTGTCCATCCATCCATCCGTCCGTCTGTCCATCTGTCCATCCATCCGTCTGCCCGTTTACCCATCCATGCCCAGAGCATCCTCATAGAGTTGCTTACGTGGAAAGCAATTCTCTCATAAATTGAGGCAACAATTTGAAAATCTGTTCTGGCGACTCTGGAATTAGGGTTCATGCTGGAAGCACCTAATTGTTTCTTTTGCTCCTGGCATTTTAACGTCTGTGGTATGTGTCTTCCAGTCTGTAGTCACGTAAGCCACTCACTGTCCCCACTTTCAGCCATGGTTTGCAGGCCTTCTGAGTACCCCCCAAGGGAATTTTGCATACACTGTATAAACTGTATTTAAAGTCAGGCCATCCCAAATATCCCCTTCACAGGTGGTGACACTCTGTCCAGCTCTTTCCAGATAGGACAGTGACAGATTGAAAATGTTATTTACATCCGTAGAGTTTATCTTGGCACCTTGCATTTCCTTCCCAAACCCACACTCTCTCTTCCAAACCCTTCTTATTCATCCACAAGCTCTATGTCTCTGGGCCTACCTCTCTCTCTCACGTCTCTCTGTCTCTCTTTCTGCTCAGCCCTTCTTCCTCCACCTTCTCAATCTCCCTCTCTTCCCACTTGCTTCTGGATCCCCTTCGGATGGAAAGCACTTTAGCTCTTTCCAACTTTGACATCTTCACCCGTTGCCTCTGCGTTGACATGCAACAGTGATCAGGTCCCCGTTCCTTCAAGTACAGCCAAGAGAGGAAAAATATTTTGTTCCTTTGTTTTCCCAAGCGCTCGTTAAGTTGTACACTTAATTTGGTACAGGAGAAAATAATTATATACTGGTGGATATATATTTGCCATTTAACCGTACAGATAGCCATTCGTGTTGTCAGTCTTAGGTGGATGAACTTTTGTTTCTTGTTGTCCCTGGGTTTCCTCAAGAGGAGGTCCCCGTGCGCCCTTGACTGTGCGTCAAGTGCATGTGAAGCATGGCCTCCCTTCTAGATCCAGCACCGGCGGGGAGTCTCCATTAAGTTGTTGTCTATGTGTTGGGTATAGATGTGGCCGTACCCATTGTATGCACATGGGATGAAGGTGAACAGATACAGCAGAAGGCTCCTGAGGGTAGAGCAGCAGCCCTGGCCAACCATTGTCCTCGTGCTCATGTGTGTATAAGCCACGCAGCCTGGGCTAAACCTCCGCGGAGGTCTCCCCAGATTAGCAACCTTGGCCAGAGACCAGCAGGCCCTCGGGTGTCCCTTCCTCTCCATCACAGTGCCATCTGCAGTTATAAAGCCACGATTCTGCTCTTTGCCTGCTCCCCCACCCCCTGCCCCAGGAAGAGGGACAGTAACGGGGGTGGCTGTACTAACTTCAGACTGCTCCCATGACCCTGTGGTTCACATCCATATCTGGAAACCTCAGGGGGGCATGTTAACTCCTGAAAATCAGCCTCGAGTCACCCTGAAGCTGACAGCGTGGGGCAGCGGGATGTATGAATCCGCTGAAACATACAAAAAACAAAATCCATTTTTGTCGCTGAAGGAAACTCCAGAGGCACAAAAAAGCCCTGTTTTGGGGGTTCTATTTACAATTTACCTATCTTTAAAGCAGTAGTTAGTCCTGATTTCCTTGCCTATTCAGGGTTCATTAGCAGAGATAAAGGAAGTCTATGACATGACAAAACCATTAAGCAACAGCCTTCACGGGCCCTTGGGGATTTTCACAAATTGCTCTAATAACGGAGTCCATTAAGTACCTGAAATCAGGCATTAGGCATAATGGAAATTTATAAATTCTGTTTCTTGTTACTATTCTCTTTTTCTCGGCTGTCAGGGGTGGGGGTTATCTGTGTCTATTTGTTGGGACATGGAAAAAATCAAGCCCAGTGGACTTCTTGTCATTGCCGTGTGCTAAGCCCAGCCCTTTGAGATTCAGGGCACTGGTGAGATCTAGGAGAAAAGCCAGAAGATTCTCTCGACTTTTCAGTGACACCAAAGTAAAGGCCACATGAAGCTCATCAGAACATCCGTGGTAAGGCTGGCATATTTTGTCAGCTGCAGCCCCTCGATGAGAACCTGAACTCTGACACATGAACAAGATGATATATATTCCTTCCAGCTTTGCAACTGTCATGTTTCGATCTGGGAGAGTGAGCTCCACACACAGCCCCAGCTATGCACAAATCAACTCCAGGAACCTAGGCGACTCATTGACCCCTTCTGGGATGTTCCCTCTAATAGCCCATCCTTCCTCTCTCACAGAGTTGTCCGAAGGGTTAGCAATATCCTTCACAGTATTCGTAACAGCACTTGGAAAGTAGAAAGATGTGACGTGACCTACAGGAGACATGAGTAAGTGGTTACGTTGAACTAATTGAAGCCTGGTGTACTCTAGGTGAGCCACCTCTGAATGGTTAATTTAAAATAATTGTTCAGTTGGTATGAAAATATAAGTTGTCATTCTCTCTCGTATTTGGGAGAAATTAGGTAAGCTCTGTGCCCCATCATTTAAGCCACAGACATGGCAGAGAGGGAAGGAGGTAAAGTGCGCTATGGTTGGGCAAGAGGAATCCCAGTCACCATTTCCGACTCAGTTCTTGGCTCCTCGAGAGTCGTCAAAGTGACCTTGATCAAGACCACTACTTAGGAGCCATGTGTGTTGACTCAGCTGACAGGAAGAATTTAGGGTTCGAAGGATCAAGGAAAGGCACACAGCGATGTGTGGGGTTTTTAAAAAATTGTTAACCCTTGTGACTGCTTAGGAACACAGAATACCCAGGAAAGAGAACACTTTACAAATAACGCTACCAAATGCAGAATGCTACCAAAGGTAGATGTATAGGCATCTATCAAGGTGACAATTAGATAAGTGTCCTCCGACCAAGCATAGGTAAACCAGCTCTCACCTTTTGTTCCATATAGGCTCTGAGCTCTTGCTGCCTGTCTCCAGCAGCGGCATCACCCAGCAGGATTAACTCGTAGTTAGAGATATTACTTAACCTTACATTTTATTGAGTCACATATGAATGTTAAATGTTAAGAGTAACTACTGAAAGGGGGCACCCAGGTGGCTCAGTCAGTTTAGCATCTGACTCTTGATCTTAGCTCAGGGCATGATCTCACAGTTCATGAGTTTGAGTCCCACGTTGGGCTCTGTGCTGACAGCGTGGAGTCTGCTGGGGATTCTCTCTCTCCCTCTCTTTCTCTGGCCCTCCCCCACTCATGGTCTCTCCCTCTCTTTCTTTCTCTCTCAAAATAAATAAGTTTAAAAAAAATTAGAGGCATCTGGCTCGTTAGGGGCATCAGTTGGTTAGGCATCTGACTTCGACTTAGGTCATGATCTCACAGTTCATGAGTTCAAGCCCAGCTGACAGCTCAGAACTGGGAGACTGCTTCACATTCTGTGTCTCCCTCTCTCTCTGCCCCTCCCCTGGTTGCACTCTGTCTTTCTCTCTCTCAAAAATAAGTAATAAGTGTTAAAAAAAATGTTTAATTAAAAAAATAAAAATGAAAAAAAAGTGACTGCTAAAAGAAAAGGAATAGAATGTGGTGATTTCACCCAGCAACTGGTAAGAATAAGGGAAATGAAGTGAAAAAAATCTGTACTTATCCAAAAGAATCTAGAAAAAGAGAAGAAAATCAAAAGTAGTACTCAAAATTAGGTGGCAGAAATAAATCCAAATATATTTACATTCACAATAAATGTAAGTGGGCTAAATTTACTAGCTACTGGATTTTTTTAAAGTTTATTTTGAGAGAGAGAGAAAGAGTGAGCGAGCACAAACTGGGGAGGAGCAGAGAGAGAGAGAGGGAGAGAGAGTATCCCAAGCAGGCTCCAAGCTGTCAGTGCAGAGCCATGTGGGGCTCCATCTCACACACTGTGAGATCATGACCTGAGCCAAAATCGGAGTCAAATGCTTAACCAACTGAGCCACGTATGCACCTTGCTAATGGATTTTTTAAAATTCCACCTGCACTCTGATTACAAGAGACATGTTTAAAACGTAAGGACACAGAAAGGTTAAAAGCAAAAGGATGAAAAATAGATACCAGACCAGTCTTAACAAAAATTCAAAGTTGGTATAGCTACGTTAATATAGAAAGTAGGTCTAAGGCAAAAAGAGTGATCAAGGATAAAAGGAATCACTGCATAATGATAAGTAGAATAATTCAACAGAAAGGTATAAAATCTTTAAATTTGTGTATAGTTAATTATGTAACCTCACAGACTCAAAATATATGAAACAAAAATTAACAAAAATAAAAAGAGAACTTGGCGAATCCACCATGATGGTGGGAGATTTTGATACCTTTCTGTCACAGATGATAAAGCAAGCAGGCAAAAAATATTAATAAAGGCGTCGGTCGAAATGCACAATTAACAAGTTTAATCGAAAGAACATATCAGGGAGGCCCTGCGTCCGACAGTTAGTGAACACTCTTCTTCTCAAGGACGCATGGAACATTTTCGCAAACTGTAGGTGTACCGGGTCATAAAACAAGACTCAGCACAGTAGAAGAATCCATTTTGTTCGGACCATTCTGTGGGGATAGTAGAGAGCACTCCCACGCATCCCATTAGTGACAAAGCCCTTTCAACTGTACCTTTTTACTGTCTCTTAAAGTCGTCCTCTCTTCTCCATCCTCACTGTGGCTGCTCATCGCAGATGCAACACCTTGTCTCCCCTGGGCTGCTAAGGTGGGCACAAGAGGTCTGTCTTCCACTGCAACCTTCCAACCCACTTTTGATTCTGCTGCTAGTATCCTTTCTAAGGCATGAATCTAATCATCGCTCTCATGCTGAAGATCTTTGACTGTGTCAGTGGTTCCTGCTGCCATCAGGATAAAACCCAGACTCCACCGTGACCTATGAGGCATTCGTCATCTGGTCCCTGCCTAACTCTCTTACCTTTTCTCTTATTGGCCTGTTCTTCTTGTAGCCCTCCCCGCCTTCACATTCACCGAGCAACGTTCTCTCTCTCTGCCTCCCTCCACCTTCCACCATGACCTGGCTAGGTCATACTCACCCTTCAAAAATTCATCTCAGATACTCCTCTTGCAGAAAGCCAATTTGGATGCATCCCACAGCCCTAACCTCCCTATTCTTCTTCCACACCACACACACACACACACACACACACACACACACACACACACACACAGTTTAGACTTTAGTTGATTCCCTAGTGCTCCTACAGCAGCCCTTCTTTTACCCTCTGGAAGCACTGGGTGTAATTCCCATGTACGTTTCCCACCTCAATCATCAGTGGTTTCCCATTGCTCTTGGGATAAAGAATAAGGCCTTATCCTTATCTCTTTGTAATGTACATAATGTTGAATCCCTATGTTGTACAGGTTGAAACTAACAAAATTTTGTATGTCAATTACATTTCAACTTACAAAAAAAAATAAATAAAAGTCACCATTTACTTTAAAAAAGAAATTCTACCTGCAGGGCTCCGAGGACTAGTCCTGGCTTCCTCCTCTGCCTCCTTTCCCACCTCGTTCTTACCCAAACTGGCCTTCCATTTCCTTGAAACTGTTGTGCCCCTTTACACCGTAGGATCTTTTCCTACACTGCTACCTCTACAGCGCTCTTTCTTTCTTTCCCTCTACCCTAGTCACCTGGTTAACTCCGACATCTTGTTCAAGCCTTAGTTCAATTACCAATTCCGCAAGGAAGACTTTCCTGACTTTTCTTAACTGGGTCAGGTTCCTCTAGTTCTCAAAAGACCGCTTAACATTTCCTCAGAGCTCTTACTTCATTTTTTAATTACACATTCATTCTCGTGATTATTTAATTAATGTCTCTCTTTATGACTGGACTGTCAGCTCCATAATAGCACAGCCCAATCTGTCTTGCTCACCGTGGTCTCTCACTGCCTGGCAGAATGCCTGGCATCTAATGGGCCCTCGATAAATATTTGTTGAATGAGTGAATGAATATAGTGTAACTAAGGTTACCTGACTGGCTCCTTCATTAGTCTCTGAGGCTCTGGAACAAAAGCTATGCCTTTTTTTTTCTAGGCCCTGCACTTAGCAAATGCCTGCACATAATCATTGTCCTCTACATGTTTGTTGATTGAATACCAGGCCAGTTCCTTCTTGGGAGCCTCTGGTGGAAACATATTATCAGGAGACCTAATTAATAGGTGGGGTCTTTGAGGTGTTAACAGGCTAACCCAAGAGCCTAAATGTATTCTAAGTGGGTTCAAACTAGGCTGGAATATCCTCCCCTTGGTTAAAGCAGACCCAGGGGCACCCGGGTGGCTCAGTTGGTGAAGCGTCCGAATCCTGATTTTGGCTCAGGTCGTGATCTCACGGTTGGCAGTGCCACCGAGCCTGCTTGGGAGTCTCCCTCTCCTCTCTCTCTGCCCCTCTCCCACATGCTCTCTCTGTCTCAAAATAAAAAAGTAAATATTTTTTTAAATTAAAAAAACCAACAGACCCAACCGTTTTTTCCATCTTGTAGAAGATACTTCCTTCCTTCTTTGAAGGCAGTGCTATGGAATTTAAGGATCTCAAGGAAAGATAGATCATTTAGTCTCAAGTCCGAGCTCTCTGTCAACCACCAAAAAGTTCGTAGGGCCTGAAAAGAATTGTAGGTTGTTTTTTTTTTAAATTTCTGCCTGGGAGTGCCAGGTTGGCAGGAACCCATTTCACACTCTCTGGCGAAGGAAAACTTGCCTGAAGAAAGAGAGACAGAGTGTCCTTCTGTCTCTTCCCCCTCTTCCACCCGCAGTGATGCGTCCCAGGTCTGGGGAAGGAATGCAGCCACGGCCAGCTGGCGGGACTAGCGTCTTGGTGTGCTTCTCCCAGGCCAGTTCTGTTCCATGAGCGGTAATCTCATTTCCAGAGCTGGCAGCAAACTGTGGACATGGCCTTGGGGTGGGCTTGATAGTATGGTATGAGAGATGCTTCCTACAGATTTGTGAAAGCCAATTTTTGAATATTCAGGAATTTTGCAAGCTGGTTATTAGTGTTTATTTTTGAGAGAGAGAGAGACAGAGTGTGAGTGGAGAAGGGGCAGAGAGAGGAGACACAGAATCCCAAGCAGGCTCCAGGCTCCGAGCTGTAAGCAAAGAGCCTGACGCGGGGCTCCAACTCATGAACCGCAAGATCATGACCTGAGCTGAAGTCAGACGCTTAACTGGCTGAGCCAGTCAGGTGCCCCTGCAAGCTGATTATTAGACCATTAGTAGCTTGAAATCAACCCTTGGTGAGAGTATTTACAGCACAGAAATTGGCAAATGCTATAAATCAAGGCTTTTTTCTTCTCTGTTTTCCTTTTTCTTTTCTTCTCTCTCTTTCCCCCCTATCTTCTTCCCTCCTTCCTCCCTCCTTCCTTCCTTCCTTTCTTCCTTCCTTCCTTCCTTCCTTCCTTCCTTTTCTCTGATAGCTGGTTTACCAGCATGCTGCTAGACTCAGGTTTCAGTCCTGGATGGACACTCACTAGCAAACTCGTTCAGTTTTCGCAGAGCCTCAGTTTCCTCATCTGCAGAATGGGACCCCATAACTGTAGATACCACGCAGTTGCTATACGTGTTAAATGATCAGGCCTATAAAGGGCTAAGCCCAGCACTTGAAAACTTGTAAGCATTCGTAGGTGTTAGCTTGATTATCATTCTCCATGTCTCTTGTTGTCTTTTGCTAATCACCTGTGCTATTGATTTAGGACTGAACAAACTTGATTTTCGATGTGTAGTAATATCCTAGCAATATTTTAAAAATATCATTTTCTAAGTGATAGGTTAAAACTTGGCTTTACCACTGATGTGCAGTGAGGCCCTCTTCTCTTTTACTCACCTGCTGAATATGCTGTACTAGTGACCATCCTCAGTGTGTTTCACGGGTTTGAGTGTTCCCGTCCCGGATGACAGAGAACCTGAGGATCCAACAGTCTCTCTCTCCTGTTCTTTAATTCAGAATCTTTCTAACCCTAAAGAAGTCCCAAGTCACTGAGAATAAACTGTCGCCTGTCTTCCAGAACCAAATATTCTTCGAGGGAGATCAAAATGTCATACTCTTAGATGCCAACCACTTCTACTCCGCACCTGCCACGGGCAGACTGTTCGGGAAATTTAAAACAGAAAATAAGGAGAAAGAAAAGGAAATGAAAAGAAAGACCTCAAATCCCTAATCTACATTCCGAAATGCAACATGCTCTGAAAACTAGACATTCTTTCATAACTCACCTTGCGGCAAAACCTGACCCAGACTGTCCTGAGACTACTTTTAGAGCCTTTATTTATCACCCAGGTGTTACTACGTGTGTAATCAGGTGCAGAATCACCAGCATGTTTGATTCTAGGGGACTGCTCTGGACCCCACAGAGTTGTTCCTTAATATATATGCGATATAGGCAACAAATCGCCTTTCTAAAATCCCCCAAATTCCCTGTTCAGAAATGCATCTAGCTTTTCAGATAAGGCATTCTGGGCCTGCTGTAGAAATCACAGTGTCTGTCTTTAAGGCGGTTAGAATCTGGCCATTCCAGGTCAGTCAAGCCGAGCTTCCAATAAGGGCACAGATGCACGGACCATGCGTAGCTGGTGGGAAGTGCGGCCTTCAGATGCCGTCCAGCTGTATCACCCACCAGCTCTATCTCCGTCTTAGCCCCTACACTCCTGTGTGAGGAGTAGAAGGTATTAGCAGGTACACCCACATTCCCCGGGCTCTCCAATATGCATCGTTTGCTCCCTGGGTTCTGGGTCTTTAATTCTCTGCACTGTGACTTATCCGCCCCCCAAACGCTGCCCCCATAGAGCATCATTCCGTTGGAGGTCAGGAATTATTTTGATGCTTAGAGAAAACACCTTCCAAGAGGAACCACAGAGCGCTCGCTGGCATAGCAGCATGCTCTGAAGGCCCCAGTTCGGCCTGAACTTTAATGGTACACCCTGGTCCAGAGCATCCCGTAGGCTCCCGGCTATCCCGGAGACCAGCACACATCTTACCTGGAAGTATCCTTCCTGCAGACTGATGCTTTAAAGGCCTGGGCTTCGAGCCAAATGCAGAGTGATTCTGCAGGGGCCCTGGCAGCCCTCGTCCCTTCCTCTAGCCTTCCCCCTACTCATGTGTCTCTGAAAATCTCTTGAAAATGTTGTTCAAGTTACAGTCTCCCGAACCAGCCCACAAGGACATTCCTTTTTCAAAGATGGCGGACCTTCCAACTCACAGGAAGATGGCTTGTTTGCTAGGTCTTTTTTCTCCCCTCCTGACCTACAAAATTTGGCTTCTCCAAGCTCAGTCTTTTGAAGTAGGTGTTTGTTATCTCTTTGGAAATGCAGAGGGCTTGCCCGACCATATGTTTCCCAACAGCCTGTTCTGGACATACCCATAAGTAATCAAATAAGCCCATAAATAATAAAATAGTGACTTTTTGTTCAACATTTACTATGTGCCAGATCCTGTCCTAAGTGATTTACATACATTATTTTAATTAATCCTCAGAAAAGTTCTATGAGATAGGCATTGCTTCCTTTCCTTCCTCTCTCCCTCCCTCCCTCCCCCTTTTTCTTTCTTTCTCTTCCTTCCTCCCTCCCTCCCCCTTTTTCTTTCTTTCCCTTCCTTCCTCCCTTCCTTCCTCCCTTCCTTCCTTCCTCCCTTCCTCCTTCCTTCCTTCCTTCCTTCCTTTCTTTTTCTTTATTTCCTTCTCTCTCTCTCTTTCTCTGTTTCTTTCTTTCTTTTGTAGGCTGGGAGATCAATGAATAGAGTGATATTTCTATGTAATTATCTACCCTAGCCAGTTCCTGTCCCACAGTTTAATTAACCGAACAGGGAGGCTTGCCCTGAACTAGACTCAAGGCATTGCTTTTTTTTATCCCCAGTTTGCAGCGAAGGACACCAAGGCTTGGAGAGTTTAAAGGCTTTGTCTATGGTCATACAGATAAATGAATGTTAGAGCTGAAATCCGAAGGTAAGATTTTTTGATTGGAGCCTCCATGATTTTAGCTGCCGAAGAAATACGGGAAACAGAAAAAATGCCTTTGGTTGAGTGATCCTTAGGTTCCCTGTTCTGTTTGTTCCCCGGTCCCCTCGCCCGCGTAACTCAGGTAGCTCTCCGACAGATACTCGTGTCTCTTGAATGGAGTCTTTGCAAGTTCCTCCCTTGACACAGAAACGTCACCTTTCGAAGCACTATAATGGCCTCAGCAGCACCTTCCTGATTGGCCCAGTGGCCGTCAAGGCACTGTTGGCTTTTGTCACAGTAGAATCATTTGCCGTTGCTTTTAAAGGGCTGGGGTGAACCCTGCAGCCCACTCTGGGAACCCAGTGGATAGTCCTACTTCAGACTGGGCTGGAAAGGCTATGAAAAAGGGAAGTTCTAGATCTGGGCTCTAGTTTCTGCTGTATCATTAGCTATTTGCATGACTAGGCAAGTCATTTAACCTTTCTGATCCTCAGCTGCCTCATCTGTAAAAGGAAGCTGTTAGGAATATTGATCTCATCACAAGAGAGAGAGGCAGGCCTGGGAAGGGTCTCACACACAGTGAGTGCCTAGGAAATAGAAGGTGTTGTTATGGTTGTTAATAAGAGCCTATGTTAAAACAAAAAACTGTTTTTAATGTTTATTTATTTTTGAAAGAGAAGAGACAGAGTGTGAGCAGGGGAGGGGCAGAGAGAGAGGGAGACACAGAATCCGAAGCAGGCACCAGGCTCTGAGCTGTCAGCATAGAGCCTGATGCGGGGTTCGAACTCAGGGACCGTGAGATCATGACCTGAGCTGAAGTCAGATCCTTAACCAACTGAGCCACCCAGGCACCCCTACTCTCAACCTATTTGTACCTTTGGGTCTCAAGTAAATCTTTGGTAGACAGCATATATTTGGGGTTTGGGATTTTAAAAAGTCCATTCTGTCCTAATTGGAAAGGTCAACTCCATAAATTTCCTTTATGTATAACCAACTGAGCCACCCAGGTGCCCCAATAGGAGCCTATGTTTTAATGCATGGATTGTTTACATTAAAAAAAAATTTTTTTTTTAGCATTTTTATTTTATTTTTGAGAGACATAGAGACAGAGCGTGAGCAAGGGAAGGGCAGAGAGTGAGGGAGACACAGAATACTAAGCAGGCTCCAGGCTCCGAGCCGTCAGCACAGAGCCCGACGCGGGGCTCAGACTCACAGACCGTGAGATCATGACCTGAAAAATTTACATTTTTATGGCACTTGGAGTTTCACAAAGCATTTTTTGTGGGTAAGCAGGCATCTGTAGTTGCCTTTGTGTAGATAATACACGAAGTACTTTATAATCATTTTGTAGTTTTTACTCCTCCTATTCCATGGGGTAGGTGAACACTTTGTCTTTTTCTCTAGCCAGGAGAAGTGTGACACAGAGAGGCCGAACAGCGTATCAAAGCAAATCTGTGGCTCAGCCAAGAGCAAAACCCCGAGTCCCAAGACATCACTTTATTATGTCACGCCTCTGTCGGGCAGCCTCGTTTCCTAGGGCCCCGTGCTCATTCAAAACGTTGAAAAGTACAAAAACATAACTCACATTTCCGCCAGACAGATGATATCCAGGCGTTTCTGGGAGAATGGTTAGCAATCCCGGCGTGAGGTTTTGGGTTGAAGGCGCTTAGATACGGAGGAGGAATGCAAAGCCCCACGGAGCTCGTCTCACAGGTCACAGTCTATTCTGAATCTTGAAATTGGGCCTCGGAGGCCCCAACTGTGCCCCAAGAGAGCCGCATTCCTGCGGAGCCTTCCAGCACCGTGCAGGAGGCAGGGGGTGGGGAAGCAGGGCCCAGGATTTGCAAAGGGACCCAGTGGGTGTCTCAGCCAAAGGGCGGCAAGAGAATAATAAGCTGCTCCAGTGCCAGCCTTCCAGGGCTTAGGTTTTGCAGAGCCTACATCAGGACAGTATAAACCCTGTTTTCTTTTGCATTATTTCTTTTTAAGGACTTTGGCTATTTTTAGAGGTTCCTTCCACTTGCCAGCTCTCTTTGATCCCACACAAAAAGTCCAAAAGGGACCATTCTCCTGTCTCCCCAGTTCGCCCTGTTGCAGCATGCCCGATGCTCTCATGGTCTTGTGACCATGTCATTGGTATTCTGCACACAGGCCGACACACACCCCAGCTGTTGGCAGGAACCAGGTGGGTTTTATGGGAAGGAGATGGAGCAAGACAATATCACCGAACGCTCTGGGCAAGGACTGGTGTTTGATAAGGAATGAAAGAGCTCGGAAGTGTGTTGAAATCTTGTATCCAAGAAGGTAAACTGAGAGATAAATCCGCCCCTGGTATCTAGCGTCTCCAGGAAGGTGCATGCCGTGCGTCCCAAACATGGGGAGGCACCGGTCAGCTCACCAGTGCGCTCATCTGTCAAACATGGCCTCTCGCGGGAGTTTGCTTTCATTTTGGCAGGTAGTTCAAAGCATGGTTTGCTTTCACCCTTGCAACTCCTCATGGTTTCTCTTCATGTTTATTTTTCTTTTCTACATAACCTTTCCAAGCCATTTATACCCCGCACCATCCACTGCCCCTCTCTCATGCTTTAGAGATCAAAGTGCTACTACGTTGGGTGGGGTTGTTTGAAAAATGAAGAATTTCTACATTACTGGCCTTTGAGAGTAGATTAGGCAAGAGGAGGTAAGAAGAAATGTCAGACGGACTTCTCCTTACTTCTCTAGACTGCCATCTTTTTGCACATAATTCTGCTGGCTTTCAAAGGTCCTGCATTCCTCAGGTTCCAGGGGCTCCTCTGGAATTCCATAAATCTAGACATTTAGCTGGGTGTGGGGCAGACAGAAGGCAGAACATTTCCCACTCTTTCCCAGTATTGTATCCTTTTTTTTTTTTTTAATGTTTATTTTTGATGGGGGGGGGGGCAGGCAGGGGCAGAGAGAAGGGGACATAGGATCTGAAGCAGGCTCTGTGCTGACAGCAGCAAGCCCGATGCGGGGCTTGAACTCACAAATCGTGAGGTCATGACCTGAGCTGAAGTCGGATGCTTACCCGACTGAGTCGTCCAAGTGGCCCGCCAATATTGTATTCTGGACCCCTCAGCGGTGGGAATACCTTTTCCATAGATGTGATCGTGTACAAACTAAGTCGATGGTGGTGTTTTTCCAAAACCACCCTCCGTAGGAGTAAGGCATGAGGTTGTCAAGCTTCATACTCTAGAGTGGAGTTTGGTTGATTCGATTTGCAAAACTTCTTAACACTGCACTTTCAGCAACTGAAGTATTATAGGAAGCAGGACATCTGTCTCCTTGTGTCTAATTGCATCAGGCCCACCCCGTCTAGTGTAGTTCCCTGCACTTCCCTGTGTATATTTCCTGTCTAACACTTATGATCATTTATGACTTTATGTATTTGCCTACTAGTTATTGACTGCCTCATGCCAACTCTGCTCCCAGACACACACATGCACACGCACACACACACACGGTGGACTATGAGTCTCATGAGGACCCACAATCAGTTTCATTTTGCTCATTTATGTTAGCACCTAGATCTGTACCTCATATGTAGTAATTTTGCTCAATAAATATTTGGGAATGGATGAATTCAAGGAATATTTTCTCAGAAAAGCTGTTTGGTTTAAAAAACCTAACTTATCAAAAATAATCCCTATAGGGGCGCTTGGGTGACTCAGTTGGTTAAGCGGCCGACTTCAGCTCAGGTCATGATCTCGCAGTCTGTGAGTTCGAGCCCTGCGTCGGGCTCTGTGCTGATGTCTCAGAGCCTGGAGCCTGCTTTGGATTCTGTGTCACCCTCTCTCTCTGCCCTTCCCCTGCTCACACTCTGTCTCTATGTCTCTCGAAAATAAATTTAAAAAACGTTAAAAAAATAATCCCTATGGAGAAAGATGATATTTAAGTGTAGTTCCTTTTTTGTGCAGGTCTGGTTAAGAGTGGTGATTAGTGTTTGTCAGAAAATAGTGTTTACCAAGGGAGTTGGAATCACCGTGACGCATATAGGACTTGTAAGGAATAGAATGAGACCTGTCACTTCCATTTCTCTCATTTCCCTTCCATCTATACATCCTTTGTTCTTCCTGTATCTGCTAAATGCTAATCAAGTATACACCAGTCATGGTAGGGGAGGGATGATACCATACCTACCTCACATGATTGGTGTGAAGACAAAATGAGGTAATTGTATTTACCGACTCTGGCAAAGTACCTGACATATTAAGAGCCTGGTAAATGGTAGCCATTAACATTATCAGAAATATTTATGGAGCAACTATTATGCACTTTCTGTCTCAGAGTCTCCAGAATGAGGAAAAAGAATAGCATCTCTACCACCAGCAGGCTTGTGATGATTTACATCCTCCATTTTCTTTGCTTAATATTAATTAATATTTAATATTTTAAGAGCCAAGGGTTACGTGATGGCCCCCAGGTTTACAGGTGGGGAGGGTCAGCTAGCCAGAAGCACAGTGAGGAAATGAACAAAACATCAGAATTTTAAATACCGACGGGATCGGTATTACAGAGTTTTTCCTTTTGCCCCAGGGTCCTTTTGTGGCTTGGCTCACCCATGTTGTGAATCCTGTCTTTTCTAAACAAATTTGATTTTTTTTTGTTCATCAAGGATTGTTTTGCCCTAAATTTGATTTTCTAAAAAAATATTGTACTAAAGGGGTGATTGGCTCAGAGGAGCATGTGACTCTTGATCTCGGAGTCATGAGTTTGAGACCTACGTTGGATGTAGGGATGACTTAAGTGAATGGATGAATGCATGGATGAATAAACTTAAAAAAAATATTGCACTAAAATATTACTTATCTTGGTTTCTGAGTAAGTTTTGTGCCCAAAGCGTGTACCTCCCGTGCCTTGCCTTCATCCCAGCCCTGCGTTGGTCAACTTTCTAAACTCTTATGTTCATGTTAAGGGCTGTCAAATTTATGTGCTTAGTACCTACTGTTAACGTCCAGTCCAGTCCACTGTCTGAACTTCTGATACAGCCTCCTGTTTTGTCCTCAGCACCCCTCCCCCATCATTTTTATACGTAGGGTCAGAAGGATCCTTGAAAACTTACATCGCCCCCTGCTTGCAACCTTCAGCTTTTCCTTTCCATAAAGTAAAATCTGACTCCTTCCCATGGCCTGCGCGACGCTGTGTGGTCTGGCCTGACCTCCCACCGCTCCTTCCCTTTGCCCATGGTGCTCCCGCCACTCCTCCAGTCCTGTCTGCTCTGGGATCCTGGAGTCCAGTGTGGTCTCTTCTGCATGCCTGCCTTCATACAATGTATTTGCTTTCTAGCACTTTCTCCTGGCTGGCTCCTGCTCACGCTTCAGATGGCAGTCGTAGCCACCTCCTCAAGGGTCTTCCCTGACCTCCCCACCTAAGTTCTGTTCCCCCTTGCCTCTCTTATTCTCTCTTGTACCTCCTCTTCTTTCCTTCCCAATGCTTCCCACCACTTGTAATTAAGTATATATCCACATATGGGTTGTTGGCCTATTGGATGCCTTCCCCATCAGTAGACCAGTAGACAGAAAGCTGCTGGAAGGCAGAAGCCATGATTATTCACCATCTTCTCCACAGCCCCTAAACAGAGCCTGATACAGAGGAGTTGCTTGATTATTTGTTGAATAAAAGGGAATGAGTGAATACACCAATCTTCAGTTTTCAAAATCTTCACCTAAGGACTCTGCTGCACTGGAAGGGACTTCTCAAGTCCCATTCTACTCTTCGTGGTCATGAACTTTGCTCTTCTAGAGCAAGTGTTTTTCCCTAGATTATTTTTATTGGAAAAAGTGAAGCAAATATAGAGATAATTATTGATTGTCACTCATCAAGTCTCTGCTACCTATCACCAACATCCTCCTGGGAGCCTGCTGCAGGATTCCTGGGAACCACAGGAAGTAAGTCCGCTAACCACTTGAAGCGCTTTTATAAAAATAGACCAGACTTGACCTTCTTCCTGTGGAAGGGCCTCTTTCCTCTGGGCAAACATTGCAAAGAAATGTTATCTGCTCTTAGAAACCTCCCACGTCAGTCATCCTCCCAGCAGGATTTATCTGGACCTGGAATCCTGTTCTGAAGTCGTCTCCCTACTGCCCCGGTCATCACCTGAGCAAATCGCTCATTTGTTATGTCCGTGCCGTTGTTTTCGTATTAAAATGACAAGATCGAAATCCAGGCCTGGGGGAGCTATGGGAATATCCCAGTGCCCGCTGACACCCCAGAGTCCTTTCATGCTCACAGACGTTAGCACCACTTTCCTTGGTCTTTAGTACAGGTGCGCTGGCCTCAGCATTTTGGTCATGATCCCCTTACCACAGTCCTTATTTTTGAATTTTATTGGAATGACCGATGTATGGTTTTCCTTAAATTTAATTTCCTTATTTAAAGGAAGTTTTATCTCTCCAGTATAATTGCAGAAGCATCCCATACACAGATGGCAGTCCTCAAGATAAATACAGTGCAAGGGCAGCTGCGGTTGACTTCTGCTCACGTGCTGTCTCCTGTCCACCCCCCCTCTTTTGCTTACAAAGAGAGAAAAGCGATTGAAAACCTAACTGCAAGAAGCCAAAGCTGTCTCCTTGACTACAAGCAAAATGACTGAAGGAAATTTCGAAGGGGGCGCCCTTTCTCTCTGTAGTGTTATTGAAAGATATCTTCATGCCGCTCGGAACTTCTATATCAACAGGGGCACATGCCCCTCCTTTGGGAAACAAAAGGTTAATAGGGTGTGTTTCTTTACTCTTCTAGCAATTCAGCAAATAAGCACAGGATGTCAGTCCCCTTAGAAGCTCTCAAATATAAAAGAGGGAGAGAAAAAAAAGATTATACAGATAAACATCAATAAGATTTTTTTAATATTGTTCCGGATCCTTGCAGCCGAAGGGAACTTCCGGAAACATGCCAATTTGGAGTTCTAAACTTTTACAAAGTGGTTTCTATCTATGAATATATCAGATTTTCCGAAACAAAAAAAACAACTTTCTGCTTTGTTAAGTTTCTACATTGTTGGCCCAATTTCTATTTCGTTGCTATCTTTATTTCTAATTTTTCTTATTTCTGCCTACTTTTAGTTTGCCTTGCCCTTTTATTTATTTCTTTTCATGTAGAATCTTGGGTCATTAATACGAGTTAGACTTTCAAAAAATATATATTTTTTAATGTTTATTTTTGAGACAGAGAGAGACAGAGCATGAGTGGGGGAGGGGCAGAGAGAGAGGGAGACACAGAATCCGAAGCAGGCTCCAGGCTCTGAGCCATCAGCACAGAGCCCGACGTGGGGCCCAAACCCACAGACCGCGAGATCATGACCTGAGCTGAAGTCAGACGCTCAACCGACTGAGCCACCCAGGCACCCTTAAAAAGTATTTTAATATGAGCAGTTAAAGATGAAAATTTCCCTTTAATAATTGTTTTAGTTGCCTTCCCAAATTTTCATGTACCGTATTTTATATATTATTCAGTTTAAATTATAATTTCTCCTTTGACTTTTTTGATGGATTATTTCAAGGTGTGTTGTTTAATTGAAAATATTTCCAGTTTTCCAGGACACCTGGGTGTCTCAGTCGGTTGAGTGTCTCTTGATTTCGGCTCAGGTCGTGATCTCACAGTTTGTGGGTTCGAGTCCGGCATCAAGCTCTGTGCACTGACAATGTGGAGCCTGCCTGGTATTCTCTCTCTCCCCCTGTGTCTGCCCCTCCCCCGCTTGCTCTCTCTGTCTCCAAATAAATAAATTAAAAAACTATATTTGCAGTTTTCCTAGGTGTGTTGTAGTTATTGATACCTAAGTTAATTACATCGTGGTCAGAGAATTTGCTCTGTGTGATTTCAATTCTCTTAAATTGATTCAGGCGTGGTCTGAAGAATCACGTGATTTCTCTTTGTAAAATTTATATACATAGATTGTTTTATAATCTGCTTATTTATAACCAGACTTTACTAAATACATTAGGATTTTTTCTGTCATTAATAAACATAAATCGACATCTCCATTTGTAACGGCTACATTGGATTATAGGATTCCATTATTTGGACATGCCCAACTCTAATCCTTCTCATTTGTCACTATTATAAACAAACTCACTGTTACTTCCCTGGGGAGGATTTATGGAAGTGGAATTACTGGGGAAGCTCATGCCTTTTGTTTTTGTTTTTACTGAAAATATTCAGAAAGTTTCTACGTGTTGGGGGTTTAAGTTCTATTTTCATTCCTTGACTTTCATGTACTTCGTTTCTGATTTAGATGTCTGCTCTTGGTGTTTTGTTTTGTTTTTTTAACTTTTTATTGTCAAATTGGTTTCCATACATAGATGTCTGCTCTCAGAAGCAGAGAAATTGATTTGAAAGTTTCAGACCTGCTGACTTTGGTTTCAGAGTCACCTCGCAAGATGGGAGCCTTGCTGCCTTTGCCTAAAGTCGCTCTGAGGATGCCATTACCCTTCATGGGATTTCATTGCAGGTGTTTCTGGACATGTGACCCGGCGCAAGGATTGCTTTTTCCGCATGGGCTTGGGCTCTCGCCAGAGTCCAGTGGGCCTGGACTCGGGGGAACAGAATGCCCTGAGGCAGCATTGGAGTTATCTTCTGACCGACACTTGGGCCACTTTATGCCTTTGCTGTTCCACCCTTACGTCTCAGTTCCGACAAACCAGTCCTGACCCCTGTCCAGAGCTCACCTCCTCTACAGATCCCCAGGCATCAAGGACTCCGTTTAATCCAGCAACTCCCAGACCTCTGGTAAAATCACCTGTAAGTGCTTTATGTCTGTCCCTTTAATCCGTTGTAAATCTGTAAATTCACAGTAAATTCCTGCAAGGGTGACCTCATCTCCCACTTATTAAATGTGGAGCCTGGCATGGAACACAAGGTATTGAAGGCAGTCGGTAAACACTTACTGAAATAAGAACCCAGTTGGTCTCCCAGGCTGTGGTGAGAGTTGGCACAGCCAAATAAAAATGGCTGACACCTGAGACTTCCTGCTCACGTAAGTAAGCATTCCAAATGGTGTCTGTCCTTGTATTTAAAATAAGAGACAGCCAAGATACTGGTTAAGAGCTCACTGTGATTCAGGCCAACGGATACGATCTCTGAGTCATCCCTTTATAGATGTGTGACTACAGGCAAGTGGCTCATGCTGTCTGAATCCATTTCCTCACGTAAACAGTACCTGTTCGTAGGGTTGTTGTAAAGATAGAATTCGATCGGAGCATGCAAAGTGAAATGCGCACAGTGTCTAGCCTGTGATCAGCTCTCCACGAAGGGTATTATTAATGTCTTTAGTATTTTGGGAATTCACTGAAAAGCCAGCCTCCCTCCTGGGTTTGGGTTGTAGAACTTTCTGTTTGCCTGTTCTTTTGTATGCCGTGGGGGACGCGCCGTGAAGGCTGCTTGGCTTTCTCTAAAGCCTGCTCACTGAACCCTTCCACAGAGGAGGGAGATGGTTGCTTTGGGAAGAGGACTTTGCTTTCCTTTCAGGACTCCTGAAATCCAGGTAACGAAGCTTCTCCCAAACAGAGGATGAGACTCACCAGGGCTCCACGGGTTGACTGCTCACTGTTTCCTAAAGCTGTATATTTTGCACTAATTCTTCTGGTTTTCTTAGGCTGTTTCCATCAACTGGAAGCATCAGGAAGGCAAAGGCTGGGCGTCTTAAGGAAGCTCACACTGTAACACTTAAGCCCAGAGACTGCAGTCAGGGAGACCTGGGTCCCCGCGTGGGTCTTTACTTATTTGCTGGGTGGCTTTAGGCAAGTCACCCCACTTCTCTGTGCTTTGAGTTTTCTCATCCACTGAATGGAGATAATAATCATACCTCATAGGGTGGTCTGGAGGATTCCTGAGATAATGCATGTAAAACACCGAGCAGGTACTAAGGTGTCCGTGAATGTGAGTTGCTGTCATCATCATGCTTAATTGCTATCATCACCTTTCCATGGGACCTAGCAGGTCCTTGCCTATGGGGTCAGCTCAGCAGCTTAAGTGAATACCATGAATAGAATATGTGCCCCACCCCGCCTTCTGCCAGAAGGTGAAATCAGAAATCTTTGTCATTCTGCAGATCCTAACTATAGTTTGTGGTGTTTTACTTTGAACAAGCTTTTTAGTCCCTGCCTCCGGGGCCCCCACGCGCTCATCTGAGAGTCTTACCTAAGCTGTACCTTATGTCACCAGGCATAGGGCGTGACCCTGCCTTTGCATCCTGAGCTTCGTTCCTCAGAGTGGGTCCCCCCTGCGTGGGGATCAGGGGAGGGCCCCTCCTCCAGGGGTTCGTAGTCACTGGGCCGGAGTTGGGGCTGGCACCTACAAGCTCCGCACGTCTCCCCAGGAGAATCTCGTACAGGCCAGAGTGAGAACCCCTGGTCTGGGAAATCCTTTCTTTCTGCATCAAGAGAGAGATAAGGGGGCGCCTGGGGGGCTCAGTCAGTTGATCATCTGACTTCTGCTCAGATCATGATCTCACGGCTCATGGTACGAACCCCACATCGTGCTCTCTGCCTCAGGAAGGAGCTCACTTTGGATCCTCTGTCTCCCTCTCTCTCCGCCCTTCCCTCTCTCTTTCTCTGCCCCTCCCCCTCTAGCGTGCGCGCGAGCTCTCTCTCTCTATCTCCCTCTCTTAAAAAAAAATAAACATTAAAAAATTTTTTTCAAGGGAGAGATAAGGAATTCAGCGTAGAAGGGAGAGGCCGGCTTGGTTATTTTTCTCCTTTTTAGCAAAGTCACTGAAATATCTCCAAATCTACTTTCCTTGTTTTCTTTAAAAGCAGTGGCCTGAGGGACGCTGCCCATTTTGATATGTTTATTTTTTCCTCTTTCTTTCCATTACTCATATTTCCTTTACTGAATTGTTGTTTGTCCTTGCTGGGGGGGGGAGGGGGATGGAGAAAATAAAACAGAGGGTAAGGCAACATGAGCGAAGGCTGCAGTCCCTGTAGCCTTGTTCTGCCGCGTGACGCTGGGGCAGAAGGGCTGCCTGTGTCTGTAGCAAGAGGCGCAGGCCGCCGGCAGGCACACCAGTGCCCCTCGACTCCATTCGGATTGTTGTGAGGCTCCGGGGTACTGATCACCGTGGCACGCGGCGGCAAGGCCCCCCGTTCTCCAAACCAGAAACCAGTTCTGAAGGATAAACCCGGGCTCCATCACAGTCCACGAGCCCGTAATAAGATGAAATCAGACCTCCAGGGCGAGCAAGGCTATCTGGTTTAGGACTCTAATGAGGTTCTGTTATGTTTCCGTTCCTCTCTGCCTCTTATTTTAATGGGTAACGTTGTTCCCAACAGTTCACAGATTGCGGCGCCCATGTATCCACTTGGTGAGCCTTCCGCTGTGTGCCAGACGTGAGGAATGTAGTGGGAAACAAGGCAGATGCAATGAGGACCTCCTGGAGCTCCCGTTCTAGTGAGGAGGGCCCACCGTAAAAGGGATTCCCAGTGAACTGAGTGCTGCCGTGATGTCCAGGGGACCATGGGAGTTAGATAATAGGTGACCTAGGGAGCCTGAGAGATGGGAAGCCTTCCTAGAAGAGGTAGAATTTATATTCCTGGTGAGTAGAGAAAAGAAGGTAGCAGGAAGAGCATATGCAAAGGTCCCGAGTCCAGAAAGAGCGTGTTTCCCCGGGGCAGAAGAGTCGGCTATCGGTGAGGAGAGACGGCTGTGGCTAGAGCAGCTGGCGGGGTCAGCCCACGCAGAGCCATGGGGACCTTTGTCTCAAGGATTGTGGAGAACTACTCAGCAATGCAGGCTGGGATATGACACAATGAGCTTTTTTTTTTTTTTTTTAAATGTCCCTTGGCTACTTTTTGGAGAAGTATGGAAGTGTGGGAGAGGCAGATGCAGGGAGGAGGTGCGGTAGCCCAAGTAAGAGGCAGCGGGACCTCCGATAGGGGGGTAGATGTGGGCATAAGCCAACATGTGGCCTCCATTCTTCACGGCTTCCCAGCCAGAGTGTCTTGGGTCACAAGCACGGTGGCTTTCTCTGAGAGGGACGGCAGCATTCAGCCAGTGCGTGGTACGGAGAGGTGAGACAAACTTGGATGTGAAGTTCCTCCCCGCCAGATATACCAGGAAACGTAATTCCCACAGGAGATGGTGCTGCTCGGAGAACGTGGGGCTCGCTGATCTTCCATAGCAGATTCGGAAGCGAGGCCCCGTGGGATCTTCACAAGATGACACATAATGCTGGGGAGCCCGAGAGCCCTCGCCGCCTGCCCTTCCGGTCTGGGCATTAAGGACGATTGTCCCTGCTCTTGTCCGTCCTGCTGTGACTCACCCAGTGACTGGACAGATCGTCCGTCTCTCACTTGCATGCGTGTGACCCCGAGAACTGCATTTCCGAGTCATGCGACTCTCCTTGATGAAATGTACAAGATGGTGTCATCTCTGCGAGTTTGAAGGGCAGGTCAGACAGCCTGGCGGGGAGGGAGTGGGCCAGCCAGCTCTCAAGATGCTTCCTGGGTCTTATGATGCCTTGGGGCTCGGGGACACCCGAGAAGACGGCTGAGGTCATTCTAGGGCACTTCATTCTCTTACTCAGCAAACGGTTGTTAAGAATCTGCTGTGTTCCTGGCCCCATTCTCGAGTGATGAACAAAGCCGGCCGTGTCCTTACCCCATGGAGCTTAAGTTCCAGTAATTTCCTGAGGCACAACCAGTGACCCACACTGCTTCCATGCTCTCTTGGTCTCGGTGTTGAGTTAGAAGGGCCACATTCCCTGGCATCCGGCCCACCAGCGGCCTCAAACAAGAGTGAACTTTCATTCTGCAAATGTGCCGAGCTCGCTCTACCCTCCGGGCCTCTCAGCTGCTTTTCCCTCGGCCTGGAGCTCTCTGTGCCGGCATGGGCTCCCATCCCCAAGATAGTCCTACTTCTCCTTCAGACTTCACCTTGAATATTACTCAGATAAGCTTTACCGCCAGCCCCAGGTCCAGACCCCGCCCTGTGGGGAGGGGGGTGTCTCCTCTTTCGCTGGTGCTATTTACTGAACTGTTTCTCCCTCAGGGCAGAGCCCTTGTCTCTGGTGCTCAGCTTTATCTCTAGTGCCTTGCCCAGCCCTGGTTCATAATAAGTGCTTAATAAATATTTGCTGAAAGAAATGAGGAAGGGAGGGGAATGATGACTTGTGCTGTGCGCAGTCTCAGTTTTGCTGAAAAGACACGCACTGTGCTTAGAAACCCCTCGGGAACCAAAGCCTGAGAAACTATGCTAATTAGCCACCTGCCGAACTGAACCCAAGTATGAGAACTGTTTTTTAAGATTTTATGTTTAAATAATCTGAACACCCAGTGTGGGGCTTGAGCTCACAAGCCTGAGATCAAACTTTGCACGTTCTACCGACTGAGCCAGCCAGGCGCCCCCAAGTAGGAGTATTTTTGATTGATTACCTCTATATGACATTAATCCTGCATGTTCTCTGAAACCATTGGTCTCTCCTTACCAAAACTAACAGATCAGATGAAAACACCAGGGAGAGACAAGCTGGATTAATCTATTATTATTCATTAATTCATTCAACAAATATTTATTAGGTACTATGATTTATCAGGCGCTAAGGACCAGGAGGCAACAGAAAGTCCCCCTTTCCTTGTCTTTTTTCATTCCTGTAGGGGGAGGTACTGCCTTTTTAAAAAGTGTGCAGCTGACTAAGAAAGTCTGAAGCAGTGCCAACGCCTGTTTCCCTCGGCTGAAAGCAGAGATCAGCAGAAGGGGCGAGCGCACCCGTAGATTGTGAGTGGTCCGGGTGTCTCTGAGGAGGTAACCTGGAGCTGCGACCTTTGAGGATGAGCAGGAGTTCAGCGGGCGGGGTGAGGGACAACGTGTGCAGGGCCACCCGCATCCACGTCCGTCTGACCAGCTGGAGGAGACGGAGTGATCCCTGTGCGTAGGGAGCTGGCTCCTTTCAGGGAAAAGAAGTCAGGATGCGAAACTCGCTTCCAGTTGTTAGCCCGGAAGGGCAAAGGATTCAAACACAATTCGCCAAATGGGAGGCGGGGGCGGGGGGTGCACAAGGCTTCATATAATCTTTTCAAGGGACAGATGCTTCTCTGAGGGCCAGCGCTGCCTCCATCCTGAACCTGTCCTCGTCCTTACCCAGCTCAAAGTCATGGTTTCCTCCTGCAGCACGTTGGCCGGAGCTGTTGGTGGTAGTCCCCATGTTCTCCCCAGCGATAATCGTTATTTGCATCCTGTTGTCGGCCTCCCTCGTGACTTTTCACCTTCCTGAGGGCAGGCGTTGGAGCTCACGCTTTCCCTTCCTCCACGGACACACGCGTGTCTCGCTCTTCTGGACGCTCAGTGAATGTCTGCTGCCACTTATTAAATTGAACAGGATTTCTGGCTAATACTTTGAAAACATACCTATTTTAAAAAGAGTCTTGATTTGGGTCACAGAAATGGTAATTTGGAGCTTACAATTCTTTTTTTTTCTCTAATGTTTATTTATTTTTGAGAGAGAGCGAGAGAGCGGAAGCAGGGCAGAGAGAAGGGGACCAGAGGATCTGAAGCAAGCTCTGTGCTGACTGCAGAAAGCCCGACCTGGGGCTCGAACCCACAAACCGTGAGATGATGACCCAAGCCAAAATCGGACAGTTGACCGAAGGAGCCACCCAGGTGTCCCTGGAGCATAGGACTCTTGAGGGACACCCACACTTGGATGGTTCTACTTGAGAACATTGAATGCCTGGAGGGTTTCCAGTGGAGGGGGCAGGATAAGAAAAGAAAGTTGTGAGGGGCACAGAAAGAGGCAGGGCAGAGAGGACTAAATGGCTCTTTTGGCTGTTTTGTTCTCGTTGGTGGTAAACAGCCATTGAAAATCATCTTATACGCTCCTTCCGGCCCTGTGCCACAGACGTCGGTGCGTGCCCACAGATTGCTGCTGCCTGGGTCGGTGGTTGATTTAGGGGTTGGTTAGGGTTTCTTGTTTCATTGGTCATTTCTTCCTTTGAGTTTATTTTCCATACCTACAGAATGTTTTGTCCTGATGCATCTAGAGATATGCAGGCAGAATGTCTTTTTAATTCTCACTTAATTAGTATTTTTAAAGTTGAATTAGTGTTCTGACTGGAATTTATATCAAATGGAAATTTGGTATTGCTCCTGGTACCGACTGCCGCAGAAGGGAATTGTACAAGTATGATCAAGTATGATCAAATTACAGCATGTTAGGAAACGAAAAAAATAAGAGTCTATGACTATAAAGTCTAATTCATATGCGATGTCTTATTAAGTGATTGCTAGATTTTATCTCATGATTTCACACAGCGGCGTTTCGACATGAATACTGTTATTCTCGTTTTGGTACATGAAAACTCTGAGCTCTTGAGAAATTAAGAAATTAAGTAGCTCCCAGAGTTAGGAAGTCTTTTGATCTGAATTATTACTTTGGTTTTCTTTTTTGTGTGCCAATGGAACGTGGAAAGAGGACTGCATGAATTTCATGGCGCTCACAGGTAGAATAGATGGCGGGGCCAGAGATTATTCACTTTTAAAACATAAATTTATGTAGTAACTGCTTGCTTTGTAAGTAATCTAATGAAGCACAGAAACACAAAGCCGAAAAGCAAGAGTAGAAAGGAGCTGTGTACCAGGAGGGGTGAAGGAAAGCGCCCACTGTTAGCAGAGGAGCCACTAGCCCTTGGCTCTTTGGGTCACCATGTGGGTGAGTTGGCTGTGATGGCGCCTGAGTTGAGGATGAGGAATGGCCTGGTAAGGGAAGGGTTACATAGAGACAGGGAAGGAAAGAGAGGACATGAGGGCCGTGCTTCTTGTTTGGCTGCAGCTTATTAACTAAACCCAAATTCATTTTCCTTGAGCCCTCGGACTAGGGTTAAAATCTGATGGAGGCCTGAGGGGATGGTCCTGTGGGGCCTTTCCAGGGTCAGGAAACTCACAGGCAAGCTACTTTGTTTACATCAGCAAATCCAACTGCATCGTGCAGGCGCTTGACCGGCCACTGACTCTCAACTCAAAGCAGATGTCTGGGCTGCACAGAGGAAACCCAGGCAGGGCTCCTGAGCTGGTAGGACTTTGTCTTGATGCGCTGGGAAAAGGATAGGAGACGGATGGCACCAGGCGTGCCAAGAGTCGACAAGAGCTACGACCTGGTAGACCTGACTGGGTGCTGTCTCGAGCCACGTGGGCTCCCAGAGGAGATGCTCAGAGAGGACTGGAAAGCCTAAGCTGCTTTCCTGCCTGAGAAAGCGAAATTGCTGTGTGTGTTGGACCATGGGGTTCTGAACCGCCTTCTGCGGGGATGTGGAAGGAGTGGAGGTCCCCCCGGCTAGAGAAAGTGGGATCAGAACCAGGATCCCACTTGGAGCTCAGTCCTAGAAACTGCTCTTCTGATTTCTACCTACGTCACGTTCGTTTTTGAAAGGTATCTATATGGTAGATGGTGAAATAAATCTCTCCCAATACATAAATGGTTATCTAATGAACAGTCAGGTTAATCATTATGTTAGACTTATTTCAAGTAATGTTTACCAGTCAGAAATGTTCGTGAACGATGAAAAACCAAGTCTTCCTTAAACAAGCAGGAACTTTGGGGCACTTGGGTAGCCCAGTTGGTTAAGCATCCAACTCTTGATTTCAGCTCAGGTCAAGCTCGCACAGTTCATGGGTTTGAGCCCTGCATCGGGCTCCAAGCTGACAGTGCAGAGCCTGCTTGGGATTCTTTCTCTGTCTGTGTGTCCCTCCCCTGCTCATGCACTCTCTCTCTCTCTCTCAAAATGAATAACTTAAAAAAAAAAAAAAGAACCAGGCACTTTTGCATATGCTGTATCCAGCGCCTCCCAGCAAACCCTGTGTCATCTTATTTGAACGAAGTAGCTTGCATTCCATACCATGCTCTACTCTGAGAATTAATATTCACTTAGTAGATTTGCAAAATTGAATACTGCGATACAATTTTTCCTTGAGAAGAAGGATGAAATCAAGGCAATAACAATTATTTCAGCTATGAAGAACTGATTTTAAAAGACAGTACTACGTATATATGCTTTGAAAAGTGAGAGTACAAATTACACAGATACACACGCGCACACACACACAACACAACACAACACAAAAACATGCACACACACACCCAACTGTGACAACAGCCATCACTGAGTGGTAGGTTATAGGTGATTTTTGTTTTCTTCTTTATATTTTCCGCACTTCCCTCATATTTTATAGGTAGCATGTATTATTTGTATAATTAGAGAAATCTCTATTTCAGAAATCCATTAAAAATGCTATACATACCTCTTGCTGGAGTCTAGGGGTCAATACCTTGAGTTATTCCTGAAAGTTCCTCACTCACTGCTCCTTCTAGGAATATAGACCTTTTTCCCTTGAGATAAAATTTGAAAATTTCTCAATAGGGAGCAATTGCTAAACTTAGGATTCAACATGGCACCCAGGGGACAGGTAATAGCTAAGGGACTAGGCTTCCAATACCTTATGATAGATTTAGCATAGAAAAATAATGATTTCTCCTTCTAGAAACATGATCGTTTTTCTGCATCAAATCTCTCTGTCCCTGTGGCCACTGTCAGGAGACTCCAGTTACAGGAATACATATCTACATTTGCACCCCAGGTCCTCAGTCCAGTAACTGTGGGACCTTGGCCAAGTCACGTATCAGCTTTGTGCCTCTGTTTGTCTATAAACTAATAGGCTTATTTTGAGGATTAAATGAATTAATGCATGTAAACTCATGTTAGCACAAGTGGTAAAGGTTGGCTGTTATCATTATCTCCTTGGCTTGCCCCGGCCATCTTTTCCAACTATTACATGGAGAACATTTTTCTGATTTAGACGGTTTTTATAATTTCATGGCATCCATTGGCAACCAGAGCCTTCCAGAAAGGCCCCAGGAACCCTAAAAAAAAAGGGAAAGGCTTAAAATGTAGTTCTTCCTTACCTGCTGGCACAGGGCTTGTTTCCCCACAGAAGCTTCACCGTCTGGTTGAGCAGCACACTTCACTCCCTAAGGAAACCCCTGGGAGCCTGGCTGCCTGGCCCCCTTGCCTGCTTCCCTCAATAAGCCAGTGCTCTCTTTAAGCTGTTCCTTTTGGTGTCTCTGACTCAGAGTGTGTTAGGTCATTCTGAGACAGACTTCTCCTTCCCTACTTCTACCTGCTGTCCTGGACATTTGTCATCTGTTGACTGCCCAGTAGCTGAAGCCACATTCCCAATTTGAGGGATTCCCACACACACCCCCCACCCACCCACCCAGCGTCTTCGTCTGGCCCGACCCTTCCTGTGACATTGGACCACTGTGCCTCCCCAGTGATTCTTTGGGCTGTTCCACGTTCTCTGAGTTCTCTTCCTGTTTATTCGCAGTCAAAATCGATTGTGGTTGCTTACAGTTAAGAAACCTAGCCAGCTCCTCCTTTGGCATAAATCCTTCAGCTGTTGGTGCCCGAAACTCTCTGAGCCTCCATGTCCTATCATTTCTTACCCATCCTGGTTATGACATATTATTATAAACGTCTTCTCGTTTTCCCCGGACTATTAGCTCCCTGAGGATCAGGGCTAAAGCCGTTTACAGCCCTGCAGTATCTTTATCATGAAACAGTCCCTGGTCCGTAGTAGGCCCTCAGCAAATGCCACATGAATGAGCAAGCGACAAAACCTCACCACATGGGCGGGGGCCAGAATAACTACAGTAGTTCCACTTGGAGAATCAGTTAACTTGCCAGCTTTCTGATAATCTGGCCCCAGTCCCAGTCTGATTCTAGGGGCAGCCAGATTTCCTTTAGGCTTTGGCAACGAACAGGCTATTCCAGCAGCATCTTGAGTGGGAGGGTGCGATGTTGGCCGCGTCTTAAAGTGGGTGAGTAATCCCCCAGGCAGCACTTAGCTTTACGCTCTGGCTTATAACGTGGTCATCTCCTGAAGCTCCCAGCTTAAAATGGAAAGTGGCATTACTCATGGTGAAGGGCAGACAATAAGAAAACATTTAGGTGGGGCCCGACACAATGGAGTGAGTATTCCCTGATGATGGATGAGAGCATCTCCGCCCTTGGCACCCTCAGCCCCGGCACACCGCTCAGTCATAGCAGGGCTTTCGAACTACACCTCCAACTTAGCTCATCACTCCGTACCTTGCTCTTTGGAGTGTTGGGAGACACTGTGTTTCTCAGCCTACAGCGGGCTCAGTGGGAGGAAATGGCCCTGAATCCGTATCAGCAGGTCGAATAAAGCGGTGTTACAAACAGAGGCTTCAGCATTCCCCAGACCTGGGTCTGACTCCCAACTCATCTACTGTAGCTTTGTGACCGCAGCCTCCTTTTCATGGTCAGTACTCTCCATCGCTGTCTTGTTTTTCCTTCACTTTCTCGGTGTCAGTCAGATTGTATACCAAGAGCCCACTCCCCAGTATCTGACCTGTCATCGTCTCTTCCCCAGTTCAGAATCCGTGGCCCAGCATGCCATGAGGCAGAATGCACTGTAATAAATCACTCTGATTATAATGAAGCCTCTTGGACAGATCGGGCAAGAGGTAATAGATTGACCCGGGCTCAACACCAGTTTCCAGCGCCCTAGCATAATAGACAAGCAGCCACAAAAGGCAAAGTGGACCACAAGCCAGTCTTACCAACTTACGCTTTGGGCAACATTGGCGATAATTACGAAGGTAGTTTTTTTCTTGGAAAAGGACATACCACTAGCTTTTCCAATAAGAGGCCTCTTCAGTGAGTTCATAAATTAGATTCTGATTTTTTTTTTAAAAGGATCTACTCTTGGCCTAAAGCATGCATTACTATTTAGAGATAAGTGACGGCATAATGTGTCAAGACTTTCAGCATCATTCTAGGAGGTTCTGTAACCCATGATGCAGAGACTCCACAATCATCAGTTCCTCCAGGGTTAAGAAAACTGTCACCTTTGATCACAGATGACTAGGTTAACCTCAGGTGATCATCTCAGGACATGTCTTAACCATTCATTTATTCAACACATTTAATGAGCAGTCTTCTGTGTGCTGGGCACTTTTCTGGATATCATGGAGGGTATGGTAACAAATAGGAGGCAAGCCTTGCCTCCCAGGAACTTACCACCCAGCAGGGGAGGTAAACATACACAAATAACTCATGGCGGGTGAGGGGGAGGGTGGAATGTGACAGATGTCACGAACAAGACATCAGGTTTTGTGGGAGTCCCCAGGAGGCACAGATTACTGATGACACAGATATCAGGGAGCAGTGGCTACATGGGATGGTATTTATGCGGGACTAGGGTCTCTAAAGGCCAAGATCAAAGTCACATAGGAGAGAGGGTACAGCACACAGCATGGGCAAGGAAGAGAGTTAGGAAAATAAGGTGAGAACTGGCAACAAGGACACTTTGAGTTAGGGGTGGCTCATCTGTAACGGGGTCTTGGGGAAAGGGACTAAGGCTTGAAAGACACTCTAGCCAGGTCTAACATCTCACTTCCTATTCAGAATCTCCACTCGCAGGTCCAATAATTATCTTAAACTTAGGATGACCCAGACGGCACAGTTGATTTCCCCTCCATCGTCCCTCAGTCTTTCTTTTTCAAGTATTTCAGACCTTAGTAAACGTCCCCCGTGTCTCAGCTGAACAACAGAGAAGTCCTTTTCTGCCTCTCCTTCCCCAAGTTCTACACATTCTCGCTCCAAGCTCTGTGCTCCATGTGACTTCTGTCTTCTCCATTACTACCACTGTGTTCCATCGTTTCTCGCCTGTCTCCTGTTTTAACCCTTGGCTTCCTACAGCAGCTTGCTTACGCAAGACTACATCCCCTTGCTTGGGTAAAACCGTCTGGTGTCTTCAAAACGACGGTGCCCCACGGGCTCACGATCAGAATGTACTCCTCACCACTCCCTCCTTGTTCTTTGAGCTCCATCTACACTGCCAGCTTTCTTTCTCTTTCTTGAGCTCACCAAGCACGGGCCTGCCCCAGCAGATATGTATTTGCCATTTCCTCTCCCCAAACCCTGTTCCCTCAGCCTGAAATGCTTCTCTTTCATTAGGTCTTTACATGTCCACTTGCTCATGGTTCATATCTCAGCTTAGATGACACCTTGTCATGAGGGCCTCCTCCTCAGACCCTCCTAATGAAAACAGCCCCTTCTCTGTTTTTCTCAACTCAGAACTCCAGATTTTCCTTTATAGCATGTATCTGAAATGCTGTCTAATACCGATATATTTTTCTGTGTTATCACCACCGCTTCTCCTAACCTGTGCCTGGGCCACATACGCAGAGATTCCGATTCATATGTCTGGGCTGGGACCAGGCAAAAGAAGAGTTAATTAATTTGAATCTTTTAACCATATATATTTTTTATTTTTTAGCCATGTTATACCTGGCATGATCCCCAGGTAGTTCTAAGTTTAAGACAGACTTGAGACCCTGGCCTTGAGAATGGAAATCTCTCTAGCATCTTACTGTCCATGGTGGGATCCATGGATCAGCAGCATAGGCTTACCCCAGATATTTATTAGAGATGCAGAATCTCAGGCCCTACCCCAGACTTAGAGAACCAGGATCTGCAGTTTAATAAGATACCCCAGGTGACTTGTATGCATGTTAAATTTAAGAAGCACTGACCTAGCAGAAATACAGAATTCCCAAGAGTACGTGCTTTGAATTTGGCAGGATGTGTTAGTTATATCTGTAGGACCTGGAGGTGGGCTTATCGTGAAGACTACTGGAAAGGTGGTTCTGAAGCCACAGAATGAGAATTCAAGTAGAAGTGAGTATCTTCCCCAAAATGTTCATTGAGGGTTGGCATGTAGGAGCTTGGTGAGGTCATCAGGGGAGAGAAGAAGAAGAGAGAAGAGAAGAAGACAGAGTTGGCAGACCACGGGAGAGCCCCAGGATGGCACGAGAGGAGGGGAGCTGAGGTGCAGAAGTGAGAAAAGAAAGAGACTGATAAGGAATGCTTCTGAATGAAGTCAGAACAAGGGACAAGGTCAAGAAGAGGCAACCCAATGTATCAGATGTGCAGAAAAGTCAAGGGACATAGTCCAAGAAATAACCATGAGTTCTGTCTCCAGAGATGGGTGGATGGGGGAGCCAGAAGGGGAGAGAAGAGGCTTGTGCCAGTGGAAAGAGCTGGGAGCAGTGAATCTGTACCACCCTCCCAGCAACGACTGTGTTGCCACCAAAAGAAAATTCATGTCTTGAGGGAGTAGGAAGGGGAGAGAAACTTTTCTTGAAAGAGAGACCTGAGAATGTTTGTCAGTAAGAAGAAACCTCCAGACAAAGGGACTGAATCGATTGGAGATCCAAAGAGAATTTAAGTGATAAGACCAGGTCCTGCAGCCGGTCGGAGAGAATCAGACGAAGAGTGTAGACTACACTCATGTGCTTGTTACCACGGAGACTGACCTGGGCGGGTACAAGGGAAAAATAATAGGGTGCCTTCGGGGAAGGAAGCTGGGTGCATACGGGAAGGCAGGGACACCTTTCTTTTTTATTTAAGACACACCAACAAAAAATGAGAAGAAAACACCTGTGTGCACTCTACCCAGATTTAACACACGTTAACATTTTCTCAGGTTTACGTCCAATCTTTTGTATGTATGAAATAAAACGTTAGAGAGAAAGTTGAAGTTTCCTCTGTTTCCCTTTTACATAATATTCCTCTCTACCTCCGAGGCAGCTTCTGTTATGAGTCCAGCGTGTGTGTAACGCACATAAACAGTGTGCCTTTTGTTTCTGCAGTTGGCTTGTGTTCACTCAACATGGTATCTGAAGACTACCCATTTGTGTCCACCCATGCGGAAACATCGACAAATGTTAGAGGAGGAAATTCTATAAGTAAGCTCTGACCTTACAAATAGCTTCCACTGTATTTGCATATATTCTGTCAGGACAGATATTTCTGTTAGCTTCTCACCACTGCCGTGAACACCCTTGTACATGAAGAGGTATACATTTTACTGTCTTCTCTTCGGAACCTTCTGAATTGTTTACCATGTGTATTTTTAACAGGTGTTTTAAATAAGAAAAATTCATTTCCTTAAAAACCTGCAGATTAGTGTTTCTCGAAGTATGATCCAAGGAACAGCAAAATTAGAATTAGGTGGGACGTTTGTTATAAATGCAGATTCCTGGGCCCGGCCTCAGAGCTCCTGGGTCTCCGTTATAATAATCCTCCCCATGTGGATTGGGGGCATCCTCCGGTTTGGGAAGTACCAGAGAGACAGACGGTTGCTGTGTGAGGGGATGGGGGTGAAGAGGGTGTGCAGGGAAAGGGGTGGAGGGTAACACTGACTGACAGCTCCTTTGTGCCAGGCACAGATATTTGGAGTGAAAGGGAGGGGGAAACCCATGGGGATTTATCAAGATAATATGTGCAGGAATTTCAAAAGTCCAGGAAAGGTGACCATGGCAGTTAAAAATAGGCCATGGAGGGACACATGGGTGGCTTCATCTGTTGAGTGTCTGACTTCAGCTCAGGTTATGATCTCGTGGTTAGTGAGTTCGAGCCCCGCATCTCGGACTCTGTGCTGACACCTCAGAGTTTGGATCCTGCTTCAGATTCTGTGTCTCCTTCTCTCTGCCCCTCCTCTCCACGCGCGCGTGTTGTCTCTCTCTCTCTTTCAAAAATAAATAAACATTTCAAAAAATTTTTTAAAAGGCTGTGGAGTCAACCATTTAGTGTCTGTGTACCCTTGGGAGTCTCACAACCTCCCTGAGCTTCAGTTTCCTCATCTACGATATATAATAGTGCCTGACCGAAAGGGATTTTGTGAAGATAAAATAGTTTAAGGCACCTAACCCGCTGAACCTAGAATTTGAAACTTCTTAGGTGGCCACCGAATGAGGACAGGAGTGGTGAGTGCTGATGTTTAGCCCCCTTCGTAATCCGTCCGGACACATCTCATCGTTTGGGTCATAGCCCGTTATGGAAACTACAGCTGAGGCTTATAGTAACCAGATGCTACTTTCCTGTCCCCTGGACAGAGGGCTTCAACACGCAGCCCTCAGCCGCTCTGTTCTTCTCATGCGGAAACAGGGTTAACACATTTAATCAGCCGTGACGCCGGTTCTTCAAATGTATCAAAGCGGAAATTGGGGAGCCCCTGTGTTGTTAGAGGTGGGGGCCTGAGTCCAAAGGGTAAACATCGTAAACTCTAAGCCTAAATACATAGCTTAACGTGCACATGCCCCCTCACAGCGTGCACACGGCCCGAATTAGCCCCGTGGAGGAGCCGAGTGCATGTCGGCACAGGGGCAGTGGTGACTCGGCGGTATCTACGAGCGCCTCTCCGGCAGGGCCAGTGCTGGGGGGCGAAGGAGCTAGAAGCAGAGGGAAAGGCTGCAAGGGTTTGGTGGATGGGGGGAGGGTCTTGTCTGCCGACAGGGAACAGGGCAAGATGACCCAGGGGTGGCCACCCCCTTCCCTTCCTGCGTCCTTGGCCTCAGTTCACCTTTCTCTTGCCACTTGCCTCAGCCCACGCAAGCCCAAATCTGCCGCCACAGCCGGGGGGCCGTGGTCAAGACCCTTGGCTTAGAGTTCACATACAGAGGTCTGAGTCCCAGCTCTTCCTCTTGGGACTTGTGTCTCTTAACTTCTTTTTTTTTTAAATAGACTTTATGTTTTTAAAGCCGTTCTTAGGTTCACAGCAAAATTAAGAGCAAGGTGCAGCCGGTTCCCTTTCGCCCCACCCCCCATGGGTGCACAGTCTCCCTTGTTAGCCACATCCCCACCAGAGGGGTACGTTTGTTACAGGGAGAAATCCACCCCGACATCGTACTCTCCCGAAGTGCATAGTTCGTAGCCGGCTCACTCTTGGTGCTGGGCCCTCGATGGGTTTGGACAAATGTGTGATGACATGTGGGTCTTCGCCCCTGCGGTGGCATCTGACGGAATCATTTCGCTGTCCTAAAATCTTCTGTGCTCTGCCTGTCCATTCCCCGCCCCCAGCCTCCTGGCAACCACTGATCTTTTTACTGCCTCTTTACTTTGGCCTTTTCCAGAATGTCATAGAGTTGGAATCATATGATGTGTAGCCCTTTTAGGTTGGCTTCGTTCGTTCTGCAACACGCAAGTAAGGCTCCTCCACATCTTTTCCTGGCTCGAAAGCTCATTTTTTAAAAAAATTTTTTAATGTCTATTTTTCAGAGGTGGGGGAGGGGCAGAGAGAGAGGGAGACAGGGGATCCAAGTGGGCCCTGTGCTAACAGCAGCAAGCCGAATCCAGGGCTCGAACTCACGAACCAAGAGATCATGACCTGAGGCGAAGTCGGATGCTCAACTGACTGAGCCACCCGGGCACCCCGATAGCTCATTTCTGTTTAGTGCTGAATCATCTTCCAACATGTGGACATACTACCTTCTCTTAGCCTCAGTCTCCAGGGCTCTGGAGAACAGGAGCTGAGAGAATTCATAATAATGATAAGCATGAATGTTCTAAGCGCTCGGTACCGGCCACTCTGCTGAACGCCTCTTTCTGCACTACCCCATCTCTTGTGACATGGGTATGAGGAACAGCCGCCCGTCCCTTCCCTTATAGATGAAGAAACTAAAGCTCAGGGAACTTAAATGATTGGTCCGGGCCACGGATCCGGGAAGGAACTGTCTGGAATTCGGCCCCGGATGTTCTGACTCCAGGTTTTAGTGTCGAGGCTCTAACTTTCCAGGAACGTTCTGGCCAGTGTTTGGCACGTAGAGAAAACATGTCACCAAGCGTTACCTCCTATTAGTGTTACTATTTTTGCAGCAGGGCCATTGAAGTGGGAAGGTCACGATTCTTTTCTAAAGAGAAAGAGGAGGCCCTGGGCTGGGGTTCGGAAGCTTCCTCGTGCCTCACAAGCCTAGAACCGGAACCAAAAGCCGTGGTTAATGGAGGCTCTGAGTTGCTCTGAAGAGAGTGCCAGTGGGTTTTTTTTTAAGGTACCATCTCCTGAACGCTTAGCAGATAGGTTATCCCATCCAATGCTACAACGACCCATTGCAGGAAACAGAAGAGCCCAGGGGACACGGCTCTGTTCATCTTTCCCCCCCAGAAGCTTCTCCCGTGTTGCCTGCCCCTCCCGCCCCATCTCCCCGCTCCCCACCGCAGACTGGCCAACATTTGCAGCCCCGGGCGTGCGTCACGGCACAGAGGCAGCCCGGGAGCGTCTGGGTCTGTCCGGTGTCTGGCCTGAGGTGTGGGTGCCTTGGCAGCCGGCTCTAGCTCCCCCTCATCTGCCTGGTCACAGTACCCGCTGGCCCCCGGCAGGCAGCCTGGGCCGGGGCGCACCTGCTCACTCCCTGTCCCCTCCACTTCCTTCTGCCCTGGATTTCCAGACAGAGTCAAAAATGGGTCCACGTCAAATACGATTTGTTTGCTCTCAGTGTAATTTTCCATTTATAGACCGCTTTCTCTCAGGAGGCACTGTCCTCCTTCCTCTGTCTCGTTTTTTTTTTCTGGGTATTTGAGGATAAACTGCCGGTGGTTGTTTTTAAGCCCTGCGGTCAGCAGCCCAGCCGGCCATTCATTCAGAGTGTCTCCTGCGAGCCAGCAGTTACCCTTACAGGATTTATGCTAACTTCGGTGGCCTCTGAGACCTCCGTGGGGCTGGGGCCACATGGCCGGTGTGTAGTGTTAAAAAGAAATGTCTGGTCGGGGCCAGCAGGGTCCCCATCCACGGGCTCATCCTGGTGAGATGAGGAGGGTGACAAGAACAACAGTAAGAGCAGCTGCTGCTGAGAGCATACTCCTCTAGGTGCTAAACGGGATCCTCTCCTTGCTCTGACATGTGAGTGCCGCTCTGATCCCCTGATACGGATGAGGAAATGAGCCCACAGAAGCCACGGCCATGGCTGACCGCAGGGTAATTGGGATCCTGCCATCCTCTCTGGCCCAGCCACCCCACACACCCCTTCTAGCCCTGGGCTGCAGCTATACCCGCTTTGATTTGGTCCCTTGGATCGCCACGTTCTCCTGCCACAGTTCCTTTGCACAAGCTCTTCCCGTCGCCTGGGCCACTTTCTCCTCCACTGTACACGGAATCCTGCCTGACTCATCTTTCAGATCTCAACGGCGAATTTCTCAAGGATGCTCTACTGGCCTACTGGACTCCCCCCGCCCCCGGCAAGATGCCCCATTAAAGCTCAGTTAGCCCTGCCTGCCTCTCCTCAAAGGTACTGGTCCTGACTGAAATCCTACTGTTATTTGTGTGATTTTCTGGTTAACGTCTGGCTCCCCCTCCAGACCCTCCGTCCACGAGAGCAGTGGCTTGAAAGTGCTACCTTGGACATAATTCTGCCAGGACATGCCGGACTGGAATGATCTGTTTATACGTTTTTCTCATCCCTTGGTCTGTGACTTTCCTGAGGCCAGCGTCCAGGTCTTTTTCTCACACGGTGCTCAGCTCAGTAAATATTTGGTGAGTTGAATTGAAGGAACGGGATTTAATGGAACAGCGTACCTGGAGAAAGGACACCTGAGAGCTCAGAACTCAGAGCCCACAAAATACCATCATTCAGAATCCACCCCCCACCCCTGGAGATCTGGAGCGGTGTTGGGGAGAAGGTTAGCTCTTTAAAAAAGCCAAGTTCCCTTATAATTTGGATTGCGGAATAGAGGGATCCATGCCTCTCCCAAGGAAGCATCGTATTACAGTCATAAAGCCAAGAGAGGTGAGGAAGAAAGCACATCTGTCTCTCAGAGGTTCATCCGCAGTTGAGAAAAAGTCAGGAGCAGAAATAACTCGTGGACTCTCACTGGAAGCTGTCTTGGGATTTGGCTCCTTACGGCCCTCGGCCTTGCGTCATTTCCTTATCTCTCCTGGATGACCTCGCCTGGCTCGTTCCCCAGTGCTGTCATCGCTGACTTTGACTCTGTAAATGTTGTGGTCTGGTTGCATGGAAGCACCCCCAGCTTTGGAGCTGGCCCTTTCCAGGCCCCGATGGCCTTCGGTCCGGCAAGTGAGTCCTCGGGTTTCCAATACCTGAGGACGGGGTTGGGGAGCTGGGGGGGAGGAGGGAAGAGAGAGAACAAACGGGGCTTCTCTTCTTTCCGGGGGTGAGTAGGGCGAGAGGCAGGCTGTGGGTTGCAGGCCTGGAGCCCACCCAGCAGAGTTTTATGAAGATAAGTGCCGGGTGACCGCAGGCACCCACATCTAAGCAGGGCCCAGCTTCAACTCTCCCCACCCCGGCTCCAAGGAAAACACGCAGCTATTTGGAAAAGCTGTTTGCTTTCATCCTGCCTCCTCCTTCCGATCATAACAGATCATAAGCCTGTTCAGAGAGTTGAATAGTCCCTTTGAAGAAGTTAGAAGCCATTTCCGAGTAAGAGGATTGACCTAGTTGAAGTTACCAGTAGTAGCGCAGGAGAGACTAACAGTAACGTGGAACAACAGTGAAGCTCCAGTGACCCGTCAGGACGCTCGCTCGCGGATCGCCAAGCATTTTGCAATATAAGCGCCACCTAGTTATCACACAGGATGCGTTAAAGAGATACTACCCTCACTTGTCCCCCACCGTGAACCCGCTCCTAGCAGGCTCCCTGGCATATAGGTAAACTTTGCTTTGCAAATATTTGTTAAATTAATTCAGGAATTACCTGAGTGAGGCTAACTTGAGTTTTCCACAGTGGGACAGAAAGCTCCAACGTATTGGGTAATGGCACGTAGAACTGTTTGCCATCCCCCTTTAGCTTCTAGACTTAGTTCCCACTTATCCAAAATTTCGAATGTATTCCTGAGAGTTAACAAGTTAAGTGGAATCCCACTGGTTTAAATCAGATCAAAGGAGGGTGTTGTTTTCTTTTAAATTGCAACCAAAACGTCGTTTTTAAAGAGGAGACAGAATTCTGTGTAACCTGAAAATACAGCACAAATATTGAGCAAGAGCACCTTGAGGTTTCGGTGGCTGAGGTAGGAGAAAGATGTGGTGAAGCTGGAACTGGAGATCAGAGCCGGTTTCCAAACTGAAAATCGGACTGTCAATCTGACTGCCCTTCGTGGGCTGTGCCCTCGGTGGTGCCATGGAACCCCGGGTCCAGAAGAGGGCGCTCTGAGCTAAGTGTGCCAACGGTGAAATCGAGAATCTCTATGCTTCTTCGCCTTTGCTTTTCTCTACATGTTTTCATGTTCTCTGCAGGAATGAGAGAGAGTGTTCCTCCCTGTGCCAACGAACCATCTTTTGAAAGTATAGCTAAACTGAGGCTTTCACAGATTAAATGCCAACTCCCAAGAGTATCATCATGTTTAAAAAAAATCTTTTTAATGGCCTTCAACCTTTGGTCTCTCTAAAATCTGTGAACAAATTTCCCACACCAAGGACCCTTTCACTATGTCTAAATGGTCCCTCAGGAGTTGGCGTGTTCTTTGAATATTGACCCTATGTGTAGAAAATGGATGGTCAAACCAAGAAGGGTGGACTTACTGGATCTTTCTGGGACTTATGTGTCTGTGTTCCATATTTATCAAGTGAATGAATGCACGGTACCTGTCCATGTGAGTTGTGGTACTTACCCACAACATCTTGCTTAAAAAGGAAGCGATATATTTGTCAGCTTTAAAGCTTAAAAGATACTTTAAAGCCTCGTTTCCATTTTCCAAACATTTGGAAAATGTTTCCAAATACATTTTCTCCTCTACATTTTTTATTCCCAGGCCCTGAGAGAAGAGCAGACAGATTCAACCAGTACTTGGAGGAGACAGCATACCACATGCAGGCTCCGGGGCTGGCAGATTCGATATTAAGGATTTGTCCTATGGCAGAACTCACACCAGTGCCCAGAGGCCAATGCGTGAGTTTCCCAGCAGCGCTGTTAATAAGAGCAGGAATTTGGAAACCATGTGCCTCGGTAATGGAATGATAAATTATACAGCCAAGCAAATACCAGTCAGCCATAAAAAAGAGAGCTAGACATATATGTACACAGATGAGTGGAGGGAAAAGGAAGCCCTAGAACAATATATGTGGCTTTATTCTGTAACTGATTTCAAATGTTTATTTTGAGAGAGAGACAGAGCGTGATCAGGGAAGGGACAGAGAGAGGGGGAGCGAGAATCCTAAGCAGGCTCCTCGATGGCAACACACAGCCTGAAGCGGGGCTCGATCTCACGAACCGTGAGATCATGACCTGAGCCGAAACCAAGAGTCGGACGCTTAACTGCCTGAGCCACCCAGGCGCCCCTGAATTTTAAAATTATATGTGTATCTATAGATACATAGCTAGAAACCTGAAACACTGGTTAGCTCTAGAAAACGGGATGGAGTGGGTAAGGAGGAACTCACATTTTATTTTGTTTTGGCAGGTATGTTTTTTTTAACTCAGAGGAAAAACCAGTAATATCTTTGAAGCCCTCTATTCACTCAGTCCTTCCCTACAGCTCCCCAACTTGCTAAATCCATCCTTCTGGAGAACACTTCCCACTCCCCCCACCTCTGCCCTGAGTCCTGTTGCCCCCCACAGGGCCGAGCATCCCAAAGGATGCCAGAGCCCGGCCACCTCACAGTCCTCCCTGGTCCTCTGGAGTCCTCCTTCTGCCTCACTCTTCTACCCAAAGTGCCTGTGATCTCCTCCGACACCACGATAGCACCCTCGTGACCCACGAGCCAGATGTGGCCTAAGGCTGTATAGTTTGCTAGGACTGCCGCAGATTGTGTTGTGTTTATTCTTAACGGATTCAACGGATTCAACGTTTACTACCTGGGAGATTTCACTTAGAATTCCTGCTCTCTGTCTTCTCTTTAACCACCAGAAGATCTGGCCCGTCACACCCACCTTCCCACATGGCTAGAAATGAGTGTCAGCCTGACCCGGGGTCTCCACAGCTCTGTCTCATGGAATCTCCTGGCCCTGTGGGCAGTAGAGCTTTTAATTCCATTCCAGACCATTCTCCTCCATCTAGTTTCAGCAATAGCACCAGCCTCTAGGTCTTCTTCTTTCTCTGTAACTGCCCTCATTCAGCCTCCTGTCCTGGATTCCTTTCCTTTAGCCATCTTTGGAAGTCCAGCATGCCTCAGGGATCCGTCCTTGGCGTATATGCTGTCCTCGTCTCCCTGAGTACCTTGTCTGCCTCAGCTTCTGCTCATGTCTCCAAAAGCCCTGAATTGCCTCTGCCTTAATTAATGACAGTACAGTGGTTAGAAAGTAACCCAAACCACAGACCTTAGTCATACTCCCTTTCCCTCACTACCCACAGGCCTCTCCTCAGGATTTGACCTAAACGTTCCTTACATTGTCATTCCTTTCCTTCCCTACCATCATTGTCCTGAGTCCGGCCAGCAAAGTCTTGACCTCTTATCCGAGGCAACTGCTTCTCATTTTTCCGTCTGTAGCTTATTCCTCTTAACTCAGCCGCAACATCTCCAGCCTCGTCCTTTGAAACGACAAATCTGATTGGGCCTCACCCTTCCTCAGATGTACTTCACTATTCTTTGCTGCCTGCAGGCCCAAGTCCAAACTTCTTAGCTTGGCATTCAAGGCTCTTTATGATCTGGTTTCATCCTTCATTCGTTCAGACAACAAACTGAGCACCCCTGATTTGCCAGACTTTGAAGATACTTCTGTGAAAACAAGTCGTGGTCCCTGCCCTTATGGGACCACATTGTACCTGACGCCTTATAGACTCCCCACCCCCAACATGCGCACACACATTAAAGGACAAAGAAAAATTCAGTATCGAGGAACTAAGAGAATAAAGAGGAAATCCAACTTTAGAATAAGTGGTCAGGCAAGACTTCTCGAGGAGACATTTAATCTGAGACCCAAAGAAAGAGAAGATGCAGTGGGGAGCCCATTCCAAACAAAATCCCTCCTTCTCATTCTGACCTGTCTTCACTCCCTTTCTGTCTATTCTGCACACCCCGCAGGCTGAACTACCATGTAATACTTGTATACATTGTCCTCGGAGGTGCTTCTGCCTTAACTATAATCTTCTCACTGGGAGGAACTGCCTTGTTTATTTGGATACCCAGTGTCTGGCATGTAGTAGGCTCAGTAAGTGTGAGATGAAAAACTGGATGAGTGACGGATGGATAGATGGGGGTAGCTGGAGGAATGGGTGAGCAGGTGGGTGGGTGGATGGCTGGATAAATGGATGGACGGATACATGGGTGGGTGGATGGCTGGATAGGTGGGTAGGTGGATGGGTGGGTGAATGGATGGGTGGATGAATGGTATATGGGTGGTGGATGGATGGGTAGATGAATGGGTAATTGAGTGGGTGGATGGATGGGTGGATGGGCGAATGGATGATGGGTAGATAGGTGGGTGGATGGATAGATGAGTGGGTAAAAACACACATACTTTAAACTGAACTGGGTGTGTTATCTTTGGGGATGATTTTATAACCAGCCAAGCTGAGGCTTTGACTTTGCAAGAGTTGGCTTGTGTTGGAGAAGAGTGATTAAAAAGAATTCTCACTCAGGTTCTCTACCACTTTAGTGACATATCAGTTTTTCTATCTAGTCATTCTTTTTATTGTGAAATGGGCAAGTAGTTTTTGAACTGAAGTATAGTTGACATGCAATATTATATTAGTTTTAGGCATACAACATGGTGATTCAACAATTACATGTGTTGCAAAGGCTCACCACAATAAGTGTAATTACCATTTGTCACCCTATAAAGTTAATGGAATATTATTCACTATATTCTGGGCAAGCATTTTTTTCTTAGAAATTATAAAAAAATAACATTTTACATTTTTTTCTTCAGTAAACAGCTCTTAACGAGATATTGCTTCAATTCTCAGGGAATTTTTTAAGTCAGGAAAGCGAGAGGCAGTATATACAGTGCTTAAATGCCCAGCCTATGCAGCTAGATCCCTGTGTTCAGATACTGGTCCAGCCACTCCCCACAGTAGATCCTGAGAAACCTCACCAAGCCCTCAATTTCCTTACCTGTAAAATATGAGTAATAACAGTACCTACTCTCAGGGGGTGGCTGCGAGGATCGGTGGCACATATAAGGGCGCCGCACCTGAAACAAAGTTAGGACTCAAAAATTGGGAGGTGCCACTGTCACAGGACTGATGTTTCTTTAGCTCGGCCCATCCCACTGCCTCCAAAAGCCTCTAAAAGAATCTAGCCAAAGACGACAAAGGACATGCACTTTGAGCTATTTTTCTGGTTGAAGAAAAGAAATTCTCTTGCTTGTACGCTCCCTGACTCCAGAGTAGACCCACGGAGGTGGCCACAGGCACTACAACACACATCAGCCTCGTTCATATTCTGAACATCTCCCTGCCCCCGCTGCCCTGTGTTAGGCTGGCTCAAGGCTGTGCTAACCGGCCATAGACAGGCCCAGGTGGCAGGTCACAAGTTCCCTCACACAGTATGGCTGTAGTTTCTCTCCATTTGTCTGTAATCTGGGCTTGCTCACAACACCTCAGCTGTTAGGTGGCTGAAAATCAGTTCAGTCTTGCCTAGTATAAGAATTTAAGTAGTCCTGGGGCACCTCGATTGAGCGCCCAACTCTTGATATCAGCTCAGGTCATGATCTCATGGTTCACGGGATCAAGCTCCACATGGGACTCTGTGCTGACAGTGTGGAGCCTGCTTGGGGTTCTCTGTCTCCCTCTCTCTCTGTTCCGCCCCTGCTCGTGTGCTCTCTCTCTCTCTCAAAATAAATAAATAAACTTTAAAAAAAGAATTTAAACAGTCCTCTTAGGCAGTACTCTGCCCCTAAGATTCCCCCACCTCAGGCCACCCTCTCACTCCTTTTGGAAGTATCATCTCGCAGTACGAGAGAGGAGATCCCTCAGTCTCTCACTGGAAGAGCTGAGACCCTCGTTCACAGGCCTCTGGGGCTCACGGTCTCAGCGTGGAGCCCTTCCCCTGCCCCGTCGCTGCCCACTCACAGCCTTTACAGCTCACATTGAGGTCCTGGTCTCTCTCAGTGCAGTCAGAACTCGGGGCGGCTCCTCGACTGACCAGCTCCTGCTGGCTACGGGCTCCTCGCCTCCCCGGCCGGGAGGTCTCCCCATGGCCCCACAGCAGGGTCACCCCACAGCGGCCTCTGGCTGTCATCTCAGCATCTGCATCATGCAGGAATCCCAGGAGATCCGGAGTATGAACTACGCCCATGTGCCCCCGGATCACACTTCTCCACACCACTTATCTCAGCCTTCCAGGCCTCCCCGCGTTACAGGGCCAGCCATCCTGCGCTCAGCTCATCAGGATGTTTCCACGGCCACGCCACCTCCACCCCCCCCCCCCAACCACCCACCCACCCACACACACCTTCTTTTCCGCTTCCATCTTCGGATGCTCCCGTGGCAGAGGGCATCCCCAACACAGTGGTAGAAACGCCACGGTCTGTCCTGTCAGGCCTGGGCCTTGCTGCATTCAATGGGAGCTCAAGCAATTTTGCAAGTGTTCGCTTCACAAATCTTGGCAGCTGAGCTGACTGTCCTCTTTATTCTCTGTTCCCTTTTCCTCCTCTGGCTCTGTGTGACAGGCCCTGTGACCCCGGCTCTGGGAAAGGAGGCTCCAAGTGGAGCATGGTTTAAAGGCAGCAGGATGGGGTTTAAATATAACCTTTCCTCTCCCGGGCCTACCGTAGCTAAAGGAATCCGTGTCCTTCAAGACTTTTTTCTTTGTTTCATTCTTACATAAGTTTATTCAACAACCGTGACTGAGCACCTGACATGCAGGCACCGTGCTGAGAACCAAGTCCGTAGCTGCCTCACTGACACAATGTAAACGCAGTTGAACTCTTTGAATGACACGGGGTTAAACTGTGCAAGTCCTTTCTCTTCCTTATGCTTTTCTTATTAACGTGTTCTTTTCTCTAGCTTAGTTAATTGTAAGGATACCGTACATGACATACAAAATGTGTGTTGACTGTTTATGTTCTCATTCAGGCTCCCAGTCAACAGTATGCTATTAGTAGTTGAGTTTTTGCAGAATCAAAACTTCTACATCGATTTTCACCTGCATGAGAGGTCAGCCCATGTTCAAGTGTCAACAGTATTCTCCTCACATGAAAAGATGCTCAACATCATTAGCCATGAGGGAAATGTGGATTAAAACTACAGTGGGGTAGTATTTCACACCCACTAGAAGAACTATAATCAAAAGATGGATACTAACAAATGTTGGCAAAGGTGTGGGGGAATCGCAGCCCTGTCCTATGGCTGATGGAAGTGTAACATTGGTATAGCCACTTTGGAAACCAGTTTGGCAGTTCCTCAAATGGTTACCCATAGAGTTACCATATGAACCTATAGTCCCACTCCTAGGGATATATACTCAAGAGAAATGAAACATATGTTCATCCAAAAACATGTACGTTAGTGTTCAGAGCAGCATTATTCATAAAGCCAAAAAGTCGAAACAACACAAATGGCCTTCAGATGATGAATAGATAATCAAATGTGGTATATCCATTTGATGGAATGTTATGGGGCTATAAAAAGGAGTGAAGTACTGATAACATGCTATGACTTGGGTGAACCTTGAAAACCTTATGCTACGTGAAGGAAGCTGTCACACAGTACTATATTTTGTATGATTCATTTGTACGAAATGTCCAGAGTAGGCAAATCCATAGAGGCAGAAAGTAGATTGGTGGTTGCCAGGGGCTGGGAAGGGGTAGAATGGGGAGTGGCTGCTTAATAGGAGTGGGTTATTTTTAGTGTGATGAAAATGGCCTGAAATTATTCAATGGCAATAGTTGCATAATTCTGTGAATATAGCGAAAGCCATTGTGTTGTACCCTTGAAGTGAGTGAGTTGTGTGGTATGTAAATCATATCTCAAGAAAGCTCTTAAAAGATGTTCTCATCGCTGTAAGTGAATCTCTCTCTCCCAGTTCCTTAGCTCTCCTAGGACAAATATGAATTCAACTTCCGGTTATTTTAGGACTTTCTCCAACACTCTTTTTAGATTCAGTGTTAGGTAGCTAGACATCTATTTAATGCTTTTTATTTATTTTTAAGTCCATTTATTTTTAGAGGGACAAAGGGAGAGAGCACAAGCAGAAGAGAGGGGCAGAGGGAAAAAGAGGGAGAGAAAAGAGAGAGAAAGAGAGAGAGAGGGGGGATCTTAAGCAGGCTCCATGCTCAGCATGGAGCCCAACTCGGGGCTCAAGTCCTCAACCATGAGAATAATGAACTGAGTCATAATCAAGAGTCAGACACTCAACTGACTGGGCCACCCCGGTGCCCCTATTTAACGATTTTTGAACTGTTTTTTCCCATTAGAAGGTAAGCTCTAAGAGAGCAGGGAGTTTTACTTTGTTGATTGTTATGTCCCCCATGTGTAACAGTGGGCCTGGCACATGGTAGGGCCTCAGTAAACATTTATTGAATGAGTGGATACCTTCATGGAACGAACTCACATACCAAATGGACACAAAATCCCAGCGATGCATGAGATGACTGCTAGGCATTATTCACTCAGGACAAGTCTACTGCAGCCTCATGGTGTATGGAGTGAATGAATAAAACAGACGTGTCTCTGTCCTGGGGGAACCTACAGCAAAGGAAACCTGTCCCGAGCAGGTTTTACACTTTGATCAAACCCTGAAAACAAGTAATAGCTAACATTCACTGAAGGTTTCTATATGCAGAAAGTGGAAATTGTGTTAAAGTTGCCCTTACTGGGGCTTTGTGGTCAGTTAGGCTGAGCTGAGACAGTCATGCAAAGAAAAAGAAGAAAGATTCTAAAGGATAGGGGGTGAGTGAGAAGAAGGTCAGTCGAGAAGAAAAGAAAGCAGACATTTTCCAGTGCATTTGCTGGTTCCAAGGACCAATTCCAAGCTGTGATTTTAAGTTCTTGTTGAGGTGGAGGGCAGTATCGAGAAAGGGGAAAGTGCCAAGTACCATCCTTCATGTCCAGTGTCGGGAAGTCTTTGAGAAGAGATATGAAGGGAAAGAGTGACTCAGTGGCTGGGAGGGGAGGGAACAAGGGTGTTTCAAAGGGATGGGGGAAATTTCATTAGAGTACAACGGCCTTCTTCACAATGGAAAATTATGGGAAGGATAGCCAAGGGGTCAAGAGAGAGGGCGAGAAGATATACAATGATGACACAGTTGGGAAACCGAGAGGCCGGCTTGTAGATACGCAGCCCATGGTGGGTGATGGAGGTCTTGGGGTCAAAAATTAAAGCAAGAAAACTCATCCAGTTGACTTTTCCCACACATACAACCTCCTCGTTCTGCCTCTCTCTTGCCCCATGTTTTCATTTTAATATGCAGGGTTTCTAGAAAACCTGTAATGGGAAGGAGATGTGAAAAAGGGCTAGGAACTGACTGAGACATGACCATGGCTCTTGCACAAGGCGAGGCAGAGTCAGAGAGTTTAGACACTTGGAGAGATGGGAGGAGACAAGGAAGATGTGGGCAGAATAAAGTTCAGGGTCAAGGATGACACCACAGAATGCAGCACAAATTGCTAACTAGAGTTTGGGGAGAGGGAAAGATGGGTCAGAGATAGACCTGAGACCCAGGAGGCTTATGAGCTAGAAAATAAAGATCTTGGAGAATCTTCCTAAAGGAGGTGGCTGACTTTACAACTCCCAGAGTTCAGGGGAGCTTGAGAATTGGAGTGAGCCCAGGCATGGATGAACGAGGCGAGGTTTTCTTTATTCTTGAGATAAGTTGCCTCCATTGTGTTTTTGAATTGCCCAGCTGTCCACCCGCCAGAAGGACCAGATGACAAAGATGGCCCATCGCCTTCAGAGGCCATCTTGCCTACTGATCAAGGGCAGGGATTTTGGCCTAGGAAGCTACCCTGGCTCTGTGTCCTTGACCATGCACACCGGCTGCACTGCACTGAGCCCTGTGCCACATCTGTAAAGCAGGGGTGATAAGAAAGGGCTGTTACTGAGATGAAATGAGTTAGTAGAGACAAAGCTCCTAACAGTATGGCACCTAGAATACTTCCCAAGCCTCGGAGGCACTTTTCTGTGGGTATTTTACCATCTCTAAAATCAGGAAGTACAGCATTTTTTATTTCGTAGTGGTATTTGTATAAAATGATGGTGTATCGTTCGATATATGGTGTCTTAAATTTAATGAAACAGGGAAGTGGACATCTAGTAAGAGGCAATTGGGGGGTTTTGTGGTTATTCTACCTGAGCTAGATTCGTGGTTCCATCAATGCTAGAGATTTCATTCTTGACTCTAACTGGCTGAGCTTTTTCCGTGAGGGACAGAAGCTTGGGTGTTGGAGTCAGCCCCGCTGAGGGCAAATCTTGACTTGGCTGCTACACACGGTGAGACCAGGGCCATGCGACATCACCTCTCTGAACCTCGGTGTCCTCTTCTCTCTGAACCTCGTGTCCTCCTCGGTACTGTAAGGGGGATAACAGTATTACCCACCCTCCTAGGTTTATGGGAGGATCAAATGGCATAGAGTTCTGTAAAGTGCTTAGCCCAGTGCTGCACTTGTGTATACATTGAATAATCTTGAGGATGACAAGACTAATAATTATATGGCAGCATTGCCTTCATAACAAGATTACATTTTCTAAAAAGTGTTATTATTATTCCTGAGATACCTGGGGAACCCCATCACAAGACAGCCAACTTGGACTCTCGATGGACAGGGACCCAAATCAGCCCTCCTGTTCTGCGATGGTGTGTATCTAGGACTGCAGCCTCACCTTGAACCCTCTCCCCCGCTGCCATCCTCCTTCCTGAGCCAGCTCTCCGTCTCTCCAGCTCTCCCTTCCTCAGGACTTTGATACCCCAGGACACATCCATTTAGGAACTGTTTGTCTTAGAAAGAGGGCACACTCATCTCCCTTGGAAAAGACCACCACACACCATGGCTGGGGTTTCTCAAGCAATTAATGACCCAAGAGCTCCCCAGCGAGGCTCTTCTCTGTCCTGTCATCCTCCTGTCTCGTCTTGCAAACTTGGTCACTTCACCCAGCTGTCTGCTTCTGTCCCTCAATATCCAGTAGCCTACAGGTAAATGCATGTTTTTCGCAAATCCTTTTTCTCTACCTAATGAGTCAGGCTTATCAAAATCACTCAAGATCTACGTTTCTCACATCAGTAACTCACACACCAGAGCCTCCCCATACCTTCGGATCTCCCTGGTGTTGCCCATGCAAATTCTCTATGGTCCTGTGGGGGCGCCTGGGTGGCTCAGTTGGTTAAGTGTCCGACTTCGGCTCGGGTCATGATCTTGCGGTTCATGGGTTTGAGCCCTGTGTCAGGCTCTGTGCTGACAGCTCAGAGCCTGGAGCCTGCTTCAGATTCTGTGTCTCCCTCTCTCTCTGCCCCTTCCCAGCTTCTGCTCTCTCTCTGTCTCTCAAAAATAAATAAATAAACCTTACAGAAATGAAAACCAATGAACAAACAAAGTTCCCCATGGTCCCGAGAACATTCACAGACTTCTTCTCCCCAGCGCTATAAACAGGGTTTCCTCCGGGGAGGCTGCGCAGAGGCTCTCCTAGTTCCTTTCTTCACCCCTGATATTTCTCCACACTTCATGAGGACGGAAGCTGGAACTACTGGCTTTTCCCCAGGTTGGCTCTCTGGCAAGCCTTTCTCTTTCGAGGTGAGACCTGCTCCTGGAATCTGCTCTGTTCTACTTTTAATAACTGGCCTGACTTGTCACATCAATCCCAGGGGCAGGAAAACCCAGAGTTTTATGTACGGCACTGCCCGTGGAATTCCAGTGTAACATGAGTGACTCTAGCGTGGCATTGGATGGAAGTATTTTTTTTTCTTTATAATAGTTTTTTTGAATGTTTATTTTTGAGAGAGAGTGTGAGTGGGGGAGGAGAAGGGGAGGACAGAGGATCTGAAGCACGCTATGCACAGACAGACAGCAGCGAGCCCCATGCGGGGCTCAAACTCACGAACCGTGAGATCATGACCTGAGCTAAGAACAAGAACTGGACACTTAAGCGACTGGGCCACCCAGGTGCCCCAGTGAAAGTTCTTTATCTTTAACATCCACTGGTTTCCCCTCAAGCATGCGCCTTATAGATGCCCGTTGGGGAAGCTGTGTAATTAGGGCTTTTCACTGGGTTTGCAGCACAACACAATGACTCTCATGGTCCTAGGAGCAGGTCACAAAAGTCCCAGCCTTTTAAAATGTGTTTCTGTTCACTGAGAAATCTTAAGGGCATAGTGCAGTGTGCTGGCTGGGGAGTAAGGTGTCACACAAGGCGGCAGCAGTGGGGCGTCGTTGAATCGGAGACTAGACAGCACGGCCTCTTAGACGAGATTCCCCACGTTTATTTATTTAACTGTCTGTCTGTCTGCCCATCTGTAGATCGTCAGACATATTCCCCCACAAATGTGGCATTTAAGCCAGGATATGGAGGACAGCGTGGCCTTGGAAAGGTGTCTAGACTGTAGCAAGACGAGCCAAACTCAAGCCAGGGGAAGAAATAAAGCAAAGAAAGGTGGAGCACCTTGTAGTCGCTCCCAGGCAATAGGTAGAAAGGAGTGGGCTTTCTCCATTGCTGAATGGACACCCTGCAGAGGTTTTCTTTGCGGTGGGGGGGGGGGGGGGAGGCGGGGATCTGAAAGATCAAAGTGCCTCCCATGGTCAGGCTTTGGAACCTGGGGCCGCATTCCTCCCGGCCCTCCAGGGCTGGCTCCTGCCCGCTCACACCCTCCCCTGTCCATGCCCACAAAGGATGGAGGAGGCACCCTGGCTGGTCTCACGGTGGCTGCCTGTGCACAGCGCTCTGGGCGACCAGCTCTTCCCCTTTCCCAACCTTCCCATCCTGCCTCTCCCCCTGGCCCCGCTCCCACGCAATCGGATGCCACAGAGGTCCTGCCCTTAGTCACAAAGGCAGGTCTGTCTGGAGCAGAGCAGGGCAGGCCCTCGGGGGAGGGCCCGGGCTCACTCTTCTCCCCTTAAGGAAACAGACAGGTCCGGTCCAGTAAGTTGGGGAGAGGGTGTTGCCCTCGTTAAATATCTCCTCCCAGGCTCAGGCGGAGAGGCACGGTGACTGTGTGAGAGGAAAGTGCTCTGCTCTGGGCACCTGTGCAGCAGGGCTGTGTAAGAGGGACGCGTCACCTCCTGAATCAAATCAGATTAAACCAATCGGGATGCAATGAGCTCCTATCCAGTCTTTTGCCCCTGCATCGGTCACAATGGCTTCCCTTTGAAAACCGCCCCTGTTCCCTAGTTAATCCACTTGAGATGTGGTCACTAGCCATTCTTCCTTTGTCATCGCTCAGAGATTGTGTTTTGTAGCATGACCTTGAGGTTCACTGCTCTGGTTGTCACTGTCCCCATTCACTTAATATCGAGCGACCTTCGTTAAGTGTAAGAGACCTGATAAAATCCAGTGAGGGAATAAAGGTGGGGTCACGGTCAGAGGCATGGGCTCCAAGGCCAGGATTCCTGGATTTAAATCCAGGAAATCAGTTCACCAGTACAGTGAGACCAGGGAGAGTGTCCACCACCCCCCACCCCCCACCCCATGCTTGTTTTAACGATTCACCAAGGAGGTGCACCTGCGTGGCTCACTCGGTTAAGCGTCTGACTCTTGGTTTCAGCTCAGGTCATGATCTCACGGTTCATGAGATCGAGCTCTGTGTTGGGCTCTGTGCTGACAGCACGAAGCCTGCTTGGGATTCTCTCTCTGCCTCTTTCTCCCTCTCTCTTTCAAAATAAATAAATAAGCTTTTTTTTTTTAAGGGTACCGGAAGTTAATGTGAGTGAAGCATCTCATAGGTTTAGCTGTTATTTTTGTCGTTACGATTTTTCAGAACAAATAGGACCAACTCCCTGTCCTTGATAGAGGGTGGGAAGTGAAATTGCAAAGGAGACAGACTGCGGTAAGTGCCGTGATGGGAGGGTGAGAGCCTGAGGAAGAAGGGGCCATGGGTGCAGTGGGCGCCCAACCACGAGGACAGATAGGCTTCCTGCGTGTGGACGCAGGATCATGGGAGAGCTGGAACAGAGGCCCAGGCATGGAGGGCACGGCCTTCTCCCCACAGGGGGACGGGTTCTGCTGGCAGGAGGCTGCGTAGGACTCACAGGGTCACCGCACTCTCGTTTGGAGTCAGATCACGGAGGACCTCCATGCCATTCTGAAGAGTTTGCACTCTTATCTGCAAGCGCTGGGGGGCCAGTGGTGATTTCTGAGAAGGGAATTTGGAAGATGCTTCTGGTCACACCTTATAGGAAAATGGCAGTGGTGGGGGAGGGCAGGGCAGGGCAGAGGCCGTGGAGAGGCCAAGGGGCACAGGGCTCTATGTTTCCATCCCTGAAAACATTCATCAGTCTTCAAGTCCTTGCTTAACGGTTGTCTTCTTTCCTAAACTGTAATCTGGTCGAGGGCAGGGGCCACGTGCTTCCTCTGTACTGTCATATCCTCAGCACAGCCCCCGGTGCTCCATAAAGAGTGTTGAATTGAAATAGGTCCGAAACTAGAGCTGTGAGAGTCGAAGGCAGATGATGGGTCCAGGATCACTTGGGAAAGACAACGAGGGGGATTTGACAAATGATGGGAACCAGTAAAGGGATCATTGGATGCCTCAGGGTGTGGGTACACAGGACGGAGTCAGGGATGGAGAGCTGCTTACCGACAGAATGGACGTAACCAGGAGAATCCCATTCTGCAGAACAGACGTGAGCTACCTACGGTGTGTGCTGCATCGGAAGTAAGTGTCGCCCGTCTGTGTGGAGCGGGGGGCGGGGGTGGGGAGGCAGAGACAGTAGGACTCTGCGGACGGGCCAGACTTGGGGGCAGATGCAGAGGGGTGAGGTGGGATCTTCGAGGGAGAATAACGTGGAACCTGAGGAGGGAAGTGAATAGAGGCAGCTACTCTGGGGAATGCTCCACGATCTCAGAGATCTGCAGTGTAGACCATTCTCTCACGGAAGCCACAGGAGGCAGACCCGAAGGCCCAGGATCACAGCATCCAAGAAAGAAGCTGGTCCACACTGTGCACAACAACAGAGGTTAAGCAGATGGAAAATGGAAGCCAGAGCTTCAGGGTTGGTCTCCTGACTCCCAAGCCTTGTTGTTCCAATCACTTCTTACGCTGCCTCTGAAGTCTCTCTTCTAAAGGAGGCCCTGCGTGTGCCAACGCACCTTCCATTGCTTCCCACTTCCTAGACAGTAAGACCCAAAGTCCTTTGCAAAGCGTTTCAGTGACCTCAAATCTGGTCCGAAGAAGCCCTACCTTCTCCTATATCCTTCCCCATCTCACTGGTTGGGGCACCACCTCTCTTTGTTGCATACCGGGGACTCTTGGGCCTTCTTGGTTAATTTATGCTGTTCCCTAGCCTGGAATGGCCTACCCTTCCTAATTACAACTCTTCTTATCCTTCATCGCCTCTATCAAATGTTACCTGTCTGTGGCACAGCCTTCCGTGATATCTCCAGTAAGTAAGATCTTTCTTCCTTCAAGGACCCGTGCCCTGTTTTGCCTAGCAATTACTTCACCCTTTCTATGGTTCCATGGAGGTGTTGGCTTGGCTTTCCCCTCCCCTAGCTTATGTATGAAAGCAAAGAACACCTTGTGTCTTTGAATCACCCATGGCAGGAGCCCTTATGCACAGAAGGGAGTCAACCAGTACCAGCAAACCATGTGCAGAAAGAAAGGCCTGAGAGCAGTAGGTGCTGGCAGTTCTACCACTTCCAGTTGTTTCTTTGGAAACTGTGGGGTGCCTCGTAGTTGTTTGGCTTAGGGGTTTGCCCTATAATTAATACCTTGGCCCCAGTGGTGAGCTGCCTTATAATCAAATGTGTTACCCATGATCTCTCGAGCCATTTTGATATTGAGGATACGCTATCGCACATACGCTCATATTTTCCAGAGCATTTCCCATAGTTCAACAAACTGGAAAAACTTGGCCCGGCCATCACAAGTGTTTTATCATGTGTGCTCTCCTTGACGGCAGTTTAGAGAAATCCCTACACAGTTCCCCCGGGATCCTAAACGTATTTCACCAGCCTTGAATTAGGAGGATCGAGTTTCCCAACACGCACTTTACAGACTCAGAAAGCATCTGTTCACTCAATCATCTACCATCTTCTTTTGTCCCTCCGAACAGGCACTGACAGTGCGTAGATGAAGTGAATATAATGTTTTCTTTCTCAACCACTTGCTGTCTGTAAGGAAAACATATATTCGAGAAATACATTCAGCAAGGTTCGGTGAGGACCTACTACGTGCCAACAGTGTGTCTCTGTCAACGATGTACGATATACAAGTCAGGTTAGTTCTTCCTGTGGTCTCTGTTTCCGGAGTTAGATATTTTCTGTTTTGTTAGAGAACACTGAGAGCAGTTTAGGATTGATGGAGACAGTCCTGCTTTTTTTTTTTTTTTTTCGCCTGCTTTGTTTTTATTTTAGGAGAGACATTTATAAAACACAGCTGGCTACATGCTAAATGCAGCTGTGAACAACAGAATTTAAATATATCTCTAATCCAGCAAACCTGGTTTTTGGCAAGGAAAGGGAAAAGAAGTTAATTGTTTTTTAACAGTTTAATGTTACACACAAAGAGTAAAAGGGTAATACAGCCGGAGGGTATGTTGAGTGATTTTCTTTTATTTTTAAGTTCGTGTTACTTGGATCCTGCAGTGTAGGTTGGGAGGGAGTCTTCCAAAGCACCGAGCTTTGGAGAGAAAACTCTTACTCTATCTTTATGATAATAGTAATCACCATTTTATGAGCGTTCCTTCTAGGCTGGGCAGATGCTTAAGAGAGCTTTACCCGATTGACTTCATTGCGTCCTCCGGGGGATACGCCATTCACACAGCAAACTAAGGCTCAGAGAAATGACCTTGCCTGGAGTCACACCTTTGGTTAGCGGTAGGACTGGGATTTATGCCTGGCTGCCTAATGTCAGGGCCCACGCTGTAGCCACAACGGGGATTTTTCTCAGTCTACCTGCATTGTGACACAACTGCACAGGAAACGTGCCTGAGAGATGAGTAATGACAGACCGGGAAAATGGAGGATATGTAACTGACCTCTCCTTTGCTCGCGTTCTGAAGGACAGATGCAAGAAATATGCTAGCTGGCCTACCCGAAAAAGCCCCAAGATAAGTCTTTCTCTCTTCGTATTTCAATATATAATGCTTTTCTCTCTTTGATAAGTAATATAGGTATGCTTAAGGGTTTTTTGGAAGGAAGTTCAAGAAGGCATTATTAATATGAGTAGCACAAACTGAATATGCAATAATAGAGGGCTCATTACATAAATTATAGGGAAATGCGCCGCCGCCGTTAAGAATTCTATTTTAAAAGAGTATCACATGGAATGAAGAATGCCCACGTTATATTGCCATGTGAAAAAAGTTAAAAGCCTAGAAATACTGTTCCCATGTTTGTTTCCCACACATACTATCTATATGCATAGATAGGGACAGGCAAACAGAAACAGACGTACATAAATACAAGAGAAGGACTAGAAAGATATCAATGTTACCAATATTTTAATGATTTTCTCTGGTTAATGGGTATTTTTATTCCAGTATTGCTTGCATTTCCCATGATGGAATATATTAATGATGCGCAAATTGTTTTTAAGTAACTTACTAACCCAACAATTTCAGTACACAAATCGGTTTTGAGTATCCCCTGTGTACCAGGCACTACGTATTCCAAACATTAAAAAAGAATTATAGGGGCACCTGGGCGGCTCAGTTGGGTGGGCGTCCAACTTCAGCTCAGGTCATGATCTCGCAGTTCATGAGTTCAAGCCCCGCGTTGAGCTCTGTGCTGACAGCTCAGAGCCTGGAGCCTGGTTTGGATTCTGTGTCTCCCTTTCTCTCTGCCCCTCCCCCGCTCACATTTTCTCTCTCTCTCTCAAAAATAAATAAACATTTAAAAAACTTAAAAAAGAAATAAAAACAAAAAAGAAAATCTACTCATATTCCTGCTTCACTAACATTTGGATAATCTCCTTCAGGTCTTTTTCAATGCAGTTTTTACTGCATTTTTTTTTAAGTTTATTTATTTATTGAGGAGGGGTACAGAGAGAGAGAGGGAGAGAGAATCCCAAGCAGGCTCTGCACTGTCAGTGCAGAGCCCCCAACACAGGGCTCAAACTCACAAACTGAGAGATCACGACCTGAGCCTAAATCAAGAGTCGGATGCTTAACGTACTGAGCCACAAGACACCCTCAATGCAGTTTTTAAAACAGAGTAGTCACAAAGCAGACAGCTCCTGAGCCCTGGTCATTGGTTCATTCAGCCAATAGGACCCAAGCAGCCTGAGAGCCCTGACTTCGCCCCTTGTACTCAGACATCTCTTCCCCCAAGCCTTCTCTCCATTATCAGTACGAAGGAGCAAGAGTGGTACTTACCGCATCAGTCTTCGACAGATTAAGTGAGTTGCTACAAGTAGAGTGCCTTGAAGTAGACACCAAATCATAACTATTATTGTTACTCTATGTAGAATGACTACATTGCCCTTCTGTTTGGCATCTGCTTTCTTCCAAAGAGTACAAATAGTTGTGTTTCTCTTGGACAGAAGCGACCACTATTCAAGTCATTCAGGCATATAAAGTCGCCTGTGAATTTTGTATGTAGGTGAGATCACTCGGTCAAAGCCCTTTGGCCTCCTATCTGAGGCAAAGCTGTCAAGGACAGGGCTGCCGTGGTGTAAGGAGCATTTATACACCTTTCAGAACGTCTTGGGAGCCACTGTTGGACAAAGATCCTACTTATTTGGGTTTGAAAACCTAACACATATGGCTAGTTACAGACAATAGGGTATCTAAACTCTACTGCCTGTGTCGACTACCTCTTCTCTTTGGGGCCTGGTGTTCTCTTGTGTCTTATGAGAGTGGGATACCATCTTATGCCTCTTCGTAAGGACAACGTCCGGTGGCAGGCCACTTCTTGGAAGAGCCTGCCTGTTCCTAGCTGTGGTCCTGCCTTGCTCCGGCCTAGCCACCGTCCTCTCCTTCCTGCGTGATTCTGGGGCCTCCTAACTCACGCCCTGCTTTCCATCCTGCCCCTCTTAAGATCCCTTCTCCGCTCAGGACCCAATAAGAGTCTTAAAATGTCAATCATTGCATGTCACCCCCTCATTCTAATCCCCTGTGGCTTTCCACTGCCCTCAGTGAAAAAAAAAAAAAAAGACCCAACTTTCTGGATGATTCCACAGCTCTGCATAATCTGTTCTTTGCACACTTCTCCATTTTGATCCCATTTCCCCCTTGTCCACGATGCTTGAAGTAACCTGGCCTTCCGGTGTATTCTAGAACACACCAAGCACTTGCTCACCTCAGGGCCTTACCCTGTAGTCTTTCTTCCACAAAGAATTCTCCTCACCTTACTGTTGGCGTGCACGGTGCCCCTCATTCTTTTGGTCTTGCCTTCAGTGTCACCGCTTCAGAGAGGCTTTCCCTATCTACCTAATTTGTAACAGCTTCTCTTATTCCAGCTCTACTTTTATAGAGTAGATCTTAACAAATTCCTTCTTATTTCATTTATGTGTGTGTTGGCTTATTTGGTGTGCGTTTACACGGCTCAGTCTGTCTATCCCCAGTCTTCCCTACCCCGGTAGAATGTAAGCGCCCCAAGGGCAGAACCACATCTTTCCCTTTGTTGTTGTGTTCTCTGGCGGAGCCCCTCGTGGAGAAGGTGCCCAATAAATATGAAAGGAACAGAGGGAGAGAGGGAGGAAGGAAGTCTCCGAAAAGGGGGGTGCTTTTCCAGGCAGCCCAGTTTCCCGTGAATGTGGGCAGCGTGTCCTGTTCAGCCCTAGCATTACTGTGCAAGTTTAAAAATAAAACCCCTGGGTGGAGTGAGAAGCCTTTCAAGAGGATGGAGGAGAGATAATGAGAAACACGAGCAGCCAACGCAGGCCCAGCAGGATGTGGGACTGGCCAGGAAGCGAAAGGGACCTTGACTCCGGGAAACACTGACTTTGGGGCTGGAATAGGCTGACGAATGTAGGACTCCTAATTAGTCACCAGAGGTCTTCCTCTCGATCTCCGGTATAAAAAGACTTGAAAGCGGCCAACTCAGGATGTGCTTCTATCCTACAACAAGACATGTCGAGAGATTTTCGAAGAGACGTTCTTTACGGTTGCTAAACCAGGGGCCTCCACACCCCGCATCTGACCCGCCTCTCCGTCAGCAGAAGGGAAGGCCGGGAGGTAACCGAGGCGATGAAGCCAGCCTTGGCTCGCCCTCCCCCTGACCTTCCCCGGGGCCCTTCCCAGCGTGGGATCTGAACCTCCCACCATACTAGGGCTCCAGCCAGACATCCTAAGGTGTATCCGCCCTCCAAGGCCTTAGCTCAGTTCCGAGGCAGCGTGAGGCGGGGAGGGCCAGGTCAATGGGTCACTAGAGACAGCTTGGACATCGCCTTGGAAACGCTCTCCCCCCACGTGCACTGCCTGCATTTGGATCCACCCTGAACCAGCTGTGTGTGAAATCCTCGGGCTTTAGTGGGAGGTGGGGAGGCATCTGGGGAAGGTCAGAGTGGGTCAGGAAGGGGTCTGCCTCCTCTAGGGAAGATCGTCAATCTGCAGGCCTTCGTGAGAAGTCCGACGACCCCGGGGAGCAGCAGGCTGAAAATCCTCACCTAGACCGGGCCCCCGTGGTGCAAGGATGGGCCGCGCGGAGTGTGGGGGCTGCCAGCATCCCCTCCTTCAGACTGTGGCCTGGACCCCTTCCCATAATCCATCTCTCCCTGCCGCTCCAGAAGCCAAGTGATTTGCTCATGGTCACCTGGTGCGAGCAAATACTTGCAAGCCTTTAAAACATTGATCGCTGCTGGGTTTTTTCCATATCCGCAGCTATGTGGTGGTCAAGAGGGCCACAGAGGAACGGGTCTGGGGAGAGACAGCTGGAGCTTTAAGCACCACGCTTAACCTCCAAGCCACTCTGTAGAGGCAACTCCTATAGGGAAGGAACCCAAAGCCTAACAAGGACCAGTTTCCTTACCCAAGGTCACTCAGGAGGGAGGGGCGGAGCACTGGACAGCCTGAATGCAAAATCCAGTGCAGGCTGGCCTCTGGCAGACTGTCCCTTTCATCCCTGCAGTTGACTTTCAGATGATTGAAGCTCAAAGCCCCAGACCAGGGCCCTCGAGCAGAATTTGTGAATAGTCTGTGCCCTGAGAAACTCCGTGCCCCCGGTGCGTGGGAATCTCCACGCCGTTTTGTGGGTTGAGCAGAAGGAGCCTGCTGGGGTCGAGTCCTTCTTTAATTGTTTGTTGGAAATGCCCTCAGCCCAAAACTGCTGAACAAATGGCCTGTGTCTGTTCCATGCTTCAACTCTTCAAGGGGTCTGTTGCTTTCTGGGCTAATTCTAGTTTCCTGACGTGAGTATTTTAAGTGCTGCGAAAGCACGGGGCGATAGTTGTCCCTTGCCACAAAAAAAGCTGATGGAGGAACGGCAGGACAACACGTGATCACCTTCGTGCCCAGGACAATTATTTTTACATCGAATACATTCTTATGAAGGCTTCCAAAGAAGCCTTAGCCAGGTCGCAAACCTGTCGGTAGCAGTAATTAATGTTTTATTGGGCAAATACTGTGCTGTGTGTTGCATACTAAAACATTTTTGGTACTTTACATGTACTGTCTCGCTGAACTCTTAACCCAGCCGTATGAGAGAGCAGCACCTAACGCTGATAATGGAACCCAGTATGGACTTCTCCTGGCCACAACCCCAGGAAATAGGTGCCTCTATTCTCTCTGTTTTACAGAAATGGACAGGAAGTTGGCCAGGGTGGTGTAGCTATTGAGGGTCAGAGCCAGAATTCAAACCCAGTCTTAGCCCAGAGTCTGTGCTATTGGCCATTTTGCTACCCTACCGTTATGCACCACAGACTGTCACCCTGAAATAATGGAAGGGTAATGAGAGCAGTGGGCCAGAATTGGAACCATGAGAAGCATCTTGGGCTTCTGTGTTAGCTCTCTTTCCAAGGAAGTTAGGACTCTCCTTCCGGAGCCTTCAGCAAAGACATCCGGGACCAGCCAGGGAAAATGGCTGCCAGGCTTTGTGGCCAACTGAGTGCAGATTTGCTCCTATAATTTAAACACCTTAATCACTAAAGGTCAAGAAGCCTGGGCCAACCCAGCCCATGACACTGAGCCAGGGGAACATTCTCTGGGCTGACTTGTTCTGTGTGGGCTCCAGGGAATGATTGGAGCCTTCATCTCAGCTCTCCCACAGTTGCCATTTCTAAACTCTGATGGAGATTCTGAGGAGAAAAAGAAGAGTCTCATTTTCTAGAGGCTCTTTATGTCCCCAGAGGTATTGGTGCAGCCGTTTGCACACATTGATTAATCAATGCAAATTGCTGGTGTTCCCTTCAGACCGATGGCAAAGGCAGAGATGCTTTGGTCCACCTGCCTCCATGGAAGTGAGGGCTGGAACATGCTGGATCGATGTCTCCCTTCTACATGACCGACATCACTTGTTTCCCCTTGATGCCCATCAGCCAAAAGAAGTTATTCATCTCTAAGCATGAATAATACCACTAAGCTGGATTTTTCCAGGCAACCAAAGTGAGTTCTCTGAGGAGAGGAGACTAGGCCGGCTAAGGCAGAATAGGTGGCGTATATCATAGGGTCCGTGAGGGACCCTAAGTCAGGGTCACAGGCCCTGGATGCAAACTTGTCAACTTTGCTTTCACATGTGATGTACCCCTTTCTAGAACTGTGAGGAACATCAAAGACGGGGAGATCCCATTGCCGTCCTGGGCCTTGGATTTCTGAGTCTAAGATTCAACAATTCACTCATTCATTCATTGGGCCAATATTTCTTGAGCACCTACTCTGTGGCTAGGCTCTGTCCCAGGGATACAGCACGAAACAAGATGGATGAGAGCCTGCTCTCGTGAGGCTCACGTTCCCTTGGGGAGGATAGGCGATAGCAAGTGTTAAAAGAATTGACAAGATAAATACAGACTGGGGCGAGTTCCATGATAGAGCCAGGAAAGGAAGCCTCTCTGGGGAGTTGCTGAGAGAGACGAGGCCCAAGGATGAAAAGATCTGCTACATGAAGAACAGAGTTGGGGGCGCCTGGTGGCTCAGTCGGGTACGCATCTGACTTCGGGTCAAGTCATGATCTCACGGTTCATGGGTTTGAGCCCCGGCTGGGCTCTGTGCTGACAGCGCGGAGCCTGCTTGGGCTTCTCTCTCTCCCTCTGTCTCTGCCTCTCCCCTGCTCATGCTTGCTCTCTCTCTCTCTCTCTCTCTCTCTCTCTGTCTCTCTCAAAATAAATAAATACATACATACATACATAAACAAACAAACATAAAAAAAAAACAGAACAGGGTAGATCATTCCAGGCAAATGGAACAGCAGTCACAGTGTCCAACAGGCTGGTAAGAACATGGACCCACAGAAGAACAGAAAGGAGGCCACTGGGGCTAGAGTGAGTGGGAGAGATAAGAGCAGAGTCGGGGGATCCTGCTCCCCAAGAGGCCTCGCGCTGCTTACTCACCTTCCTGAAAATCGCCTCTTTTTTCCGAAGTGTGCTCCACTTGCTCCAAAAACTCATCCTTGGTGAGCCAAATCCAGCCCCTCTTCAGAAAGAAAAAGGAAGAGCGTTCTTTTTGTGGCAGGCGGGGCATACGGCAAAGGCGCTGCCTTCAGTTTTACATCGGGGCTCCCGAGTGGATTATGCCAACGACAGTCGGCACCGACGAGAAGTTTCCCAGTGATGGAAACGGCGCGCAGTTGGTAGCGGGGCGCTCAGGCAGCCGGAAGGGCCGCGGGCCCCAGGCTGGAGCCCGCCGGCTGCAGGCCCATCTTGCCGCTGCTCCCATGAACTCACAAATAAGGCAGCCTGTGGCGTCAGGTCCTTGGCCCTGCTCCTTTCAGACGCTTCTCGGCCCACTTTCAGCCCTGGTGCCCTCGGGGGTCTTTCTGGACTCCCTACCCTTACCTCCTTCTCCCTCATAACCGGAATCTCTGCCTTTCTCCACAGCCCCCATAGAATAATTAGCCTCTGGAATGCACGCCTGCTCCTGCACCTTCAGGCAAAGTACAGCAAGCAGACAGATTACATTCGGAGGCCTCCCTGTGTCCTCCGCACGTTGCCAAATGGGGGGCTGCCTAGCCAACCCTGGGCAGTCCGAGCTGCCAAGCTTGCTCATTACTCTTGCTGACAGAACAGAACTGTCCTGATTTGACCCTTCCCCATGGAGCCTTGACGGACTCCTAGAATGTGCTCTGTTGAGGGTCGACCATGGCTAGAACACTTTTTAGGAAGTCTCCTGGAACTCCTGTCCCTAGAGGTGAAGCAACCAGCCCCATGTTTGTAAGCTCAAGAAGTCTGATGTCTTGCTTTTGGGAAGACCCATCGCTAAATCATGCCATTTATGTCTTTCCCAACATTCTCTTTGTTGAAAGCAGTTTGCTGTATCCAGGACCCTTCCTTCTCTGGTCTCCTATGGTTCTCACTTGAAGGACCCAAACTGTCGACACGGCTGGCATGGTCTGGCCCCCTCCTGGGCCTTGTGCCCTCACTTGTCCCCTGACTTGTCCTCCTTCTTCCCTGCATTCCTTCTTCACTTCCTTCCTCCAGCCACACTGGCCTTCCCTCCGCCCCTTGGCAACGCCGCACTTCCTCACGCCGTGTGACCTTTGCAGTATTTCCCCTCCATCTGAAGCGTTCATCCTTCATCCACTGGACACTTGCCCACCCCCCACATCTCAACCCAAGCATCCTGAACTCGCCAGAAGCTTATGCTTTCCTGAGACACGCAGAAGAATTACTGCGTGATGGAGTGTGTGTCCCTCTCTAGCCTCTAGCTTTCGGGAAGGCAGAGACTGTCCCTTCCAGGCTGGGTCACACCCCCAGTGTCTAGCATGCTCTCTGGAACATCTCACGTGGGCGCTAATGACTCTCAAGTACCCCCCATTTCTGTTGTCTTTAGCCAGCTGCCTCTTTCTTTACTTTCCCTTCCCACCTCCCTCCTCATCTTTGCTGCTCATTCCTTCTTCCTTCCTGGGACTTAGACCTACCTGTGATTCCCATCAACACTGTTTAAAGTCAGCAGAAGAGCAGTCATGAGTTAAAGAAATGAGAAAGTTGTCATAACTCAGTACAATGTGTTGGCCTCCAGCTAGATCACCCCAAACTCAGGGCCTGGGGGCGAACCTAGGAGCCTGGCTCCCACCATAGTAGTTTCCTAGGGCTCCCATAACAAGCACCTCTGACTGGGCGGCTCAGACAACAGGACTGTATTGTCTCACAGTTCTGGAGGCCAGAAGTCCAAGGTCAAGGTGTCTGCAGGGCTAGTTCCTTCTGAGGGCTGGGAGGAGAAGCGTCTTTCCAGGCCTCTCTCTGTGACTCTTAGATGGGCCTCTTTTCCCTGTGTCTTCATGTCATCTTCCCTCTAGATGTGTCTCTCCGTCCCAGTTTCCCCATTTCGTAAGGACGCCAGTCATGCCGGCATTAGGGCCCACCCTCATGACATCATTTAAACTTGATATCCCCTGTAAAGGCGTCTCCAAATAAGGTCGCGTTCTGATACTCTGCGGGTTAGGACTTCACTGTATGAATTTAAGGAGGGGCCATAGTTCAGCTCACAACACCCGCCTTCCACCTGCCCATCGCCCCAGCCCTTTCTGATTTCTTGAATGAGAAAAAAGTAGGGAAGCCCAGGGCCACATCGTCTTGTGAGGAAGTCATATGGGGGCCCCGGGAATGGAAGTGGGCCAGAGAGCGGTGTGAGCCAGAGAAAGGCGCCCAAGAGCGAGAAGGAAGGCTGAAGTGACCCCCAGGTAAAACTCCACTTACAGGAGGTTACGTGACAGCGCTCTGGTCATCCGCTCGTCCTGAGTTCGTCCCCCAGATCAGCCACTTACTGGCGGTGGGGCCTCTCCCCTCCCTTGTAAATGGTGGATAAGAGCAGCACGTGGGCTGTCCTCAATATTATGACAAGTGGAGGGCTCGTCTGAGGAATTCAGGAAGAAGGTGATGACAAGGAAGGGGCTAATTGTCCCTGATTCAGGCCAGGTGACTCTGGGTTCTCGTTCACAGCAATGAAGGGAAAAGAGCCAGAACAATGGTCAGAGGTTTCCTCCACTGTGGCCTGGGACCAAAGATAGAATCACCTGGGCCCCACCCAGGAAGTGCAAAATCGAGGGTCCTTCTGGAACCTGGCTAAATCAGGACTTCTGTGGGCAGGACCTGGGCACCTGAGTTTTTAAACAAGCTCCCCTGTGATTCTTATGCACTTGTAAGTTTGTAAACTACAGGGTCCTGGAGAGAGAGAGGTGAGTCTTGTCCGAAGTTCTGCCCCCGCCCCCCCACGCCTACCCAGCCCTGGTGCAAGGGGCGCATGCTCCTGACCGCCGTCCCCATCGCTATCATTCCTTGGACAGAGAGAGGTGGCCTTGAGCAGTTATGCATAAAACAAATCTCTGTCACATTTTAAATGCTGTCCTTAGAGGGGTCGCATTGGCAGACCAAGTCTTTCCCGTCACTGTCACCTGCCCTGCAGCCGGACACTGAGTTCTGGATTCCCCATTCCTTCTCTCTCTATAACAGGAGTCACCCAGTCTTGACGTCCAGCTTAGCTGAAGATGACCTCTGACCTTAGGCCTGAAGAGCTTGAGGGGGATTGCTGGCCCAGCAGGCTTGCTGCGCCTCTGCCTCTGTCTCTGTTGTCAGGCACTGTTCCTCTCTTCTTGGGCACCATCTGCTGACCGGTTCAGGAAAACCCGAGGCCCATCTTGTCACCCGTGCCTTCATGTCTTCTTCCTGAAGACCTGGTCTTAAAAGCCATAGGTCCTCAAGGTAGAGATGCTGCCTGTGGGCCCCACTGGGGTCGGCCTTTCTCTCTTTCTTTTTTTTAATTTTTAAAAAATGTTTATTTTTGAGAGAGAGAGAGAGAGACAGAGTGTGAACAGGAAGCAGTAGAGAGAGAGAGAGGGAGACACAGAATCTGAAGCAGGCTCCAGGCTCTGAGCTGTCAGCACAGAGGCCAACGCGGGGCTCGAACCCATGAACTACAAGATCATGACCTGAGCTGAAATCAGATGCTTAACTGCCTGAGCCACCCAGGCGCCCCTGGGGTCTGCCTTTCTTAGTAGAGCTACAAATCCTGGCCTACTTTCCTAGGTCTTCACATATCACCTGTCGTTGAATTCCTGTCACCAAATTCCACCTGTCTCTTAGGACCTCTCCAGTGATCAAATAAAACAGACACGGCATATCAGGTAGGAGCACAGCCTGGGTGTGATGTGTGGCTCTTTCCGTTGGCGACTGCATGCACTTTGGCAAATGGCCCAGCCTAGCAAGCCTCAATTCCTACTTCCCAGGGTCGTATGAGAATTCAGCAAGGTCATTCACGTAAAGCCAAGTAGAGTACCCATCACATACGTAGTAAAGGCACAGGAAGCATAAAGTGTCCCTTTGGACTTTGGAACAAAAGGACTTGTGGGCAGCATTTTCAGAACCCACCTTTCACTAATAATAATAATAATAATAATAATAATAATAGCAGCAAACACATAGTACTCACTATGAGCCGGGCGCTGTGCTAAGAGCATAACTCATTTGATCCTTTCAACAACAAGGTTGGTACTTTATCACCCCGTTTTACAGATGAAGAAACTGAGGCACAAAGCCACAGGATCCAGGCACAGTCTGAATTTGAACCCCAGGGAGCCCGGCTGCAGAATCTATGCACTTGGCCACTATGTTAGGCTGCCTGTCTTAATTAGGGATATTACTATTCCCTTCCTCCCTCTTCTCTCTCTGTAGACCGCTGGCCCGGATGCTTGCCTTTTTTCCCATACCTTGAACCCTGCCTTTCAGCTGAGTGGGACGTCCTGTCAGCCCATGCCCATTCTCTGTTACCTGCCCACCCAGGTAGGTGCCCTCCGTTTTCCGTGGCTCAGCGGGCTCAATCCACTTGTACCTTGAGATGGGACCCCGTGTCAGTACTCAGTGAGCATTTGTTGATTAGTGAAGAACAGGGGGGAAAGCCTTCATTCACCTATAATTCATTTCATGTGTAGGTGTTAGATTTACCTAAAACAGGGTATGTCCATGGCACAAATGACAGACAATTTTTCCAGTAGCTTAAATCAAGACGTTTTGCATTAACCAAGCAACACCCGTTTGACGAGGCGGATGGGGAATGCCTTCCACTCTGCACCATCCGTCACTTCTAGAAAGCAGCCCAGCGGGCCCGGCAGCTCCATCACCCTCCACGGTTTACTTGCGTCCACAGAACACACGTCAGCCAAGTACGCGGGCGCGCTCTCCGTCCTGGGGTCAGGCATCCCTTCGCTCAGTGTAGATGGAACATCAGCTGCCATCTACCGTCACCACTGATGATACCATCATCCTGGCGGATGCTCCTGGCCCATGACGTCACACCACGCCACCAACCTCAGAGGGCTTCCTTAAATCCTCGTTGGAACCAGGCAAGCCATAGCTGTACATGTGCACACCGGATCTGGGAGAGAGTTCCCAAAGAAACTCGGTGTTCCCCCTTATTTGTGTATTCACTTGGCTTCTGATGAAGTACTTCATTTGCAAATCCGTTTACTCATACTAGCAAAGGCAGGGCCAACAGGAGAAAGCCTCCAGTGTTCGCCAGCCGCCCTCAGCAGCACTTTGGATGCTCTCGCCTTCAGATACACAATCTCAAACAAGGGGAATTTCCTCGGAAGCCCTCAGTGACCAACACAAAGAAAACAAAGGAAAAGGGAATTTGTGACTGTGAATCACAGTCTCCACCAAAATCCACACTCGTTCACCCAGACAGTCCCAGTAAACAGCCGGCCAGCCCTTCACCGGACACCGCTCCGCAAAGCCAGGCTGCTTTCTTTTCAACCCCTTGCCACGGTGAGGCTGGCTCAGCCTCACAACGTCCTCTGGCCGATGCTTGCCTCTCCCACTGCTGTTTGCTGAGCGACGTCATAAACAATCACATCCCTGAGAGGGAAAGTGCCACAGCAGAGAAAGAATGCAGAAGGGCGGGGGGAGGGGGGCGAAGCCACTGGGGAAAGCGCAGAGTGGCAGAGTGTTTACATTCTGCTGAGTCACGGAGGGAGCTCTTGGACCCCAGTGCCCAGATAAGGTGAGCTCCTCTCAGGTCTCTGAAAAATGGGTACTTGATGCCTGGGTTCTCCCCCAGCCCCGGAGGTCTGAATTTTACAAGTGCTTTTCTCTTGTAGAGTTGGCTAGCCATTCTCCTCCAGTGCCAGTCTGCAGGGGTGTGATGTGCAGAGAGCAGAAGGAAGGTGAGGAATATTCCAGGTGAGGCGCAGGGCCGCCCGAATACCAGCCTATCATATCGCATTCAGCTAATCCTATATTTCAGCCCGACTTCTAGAGCAAAATTTGGATTGAGTCTGAGGGGCTCGGTGAACAGACTTGCCGAGGCAGCTGAATGTCCGGGCTCCCCAAGAGGGCGAGTGTGACACAGCACGCTAATGCCAGCCAGCCTTACTAAAGCCACAGATTTTTGGCTTCTGCGGAACCGAAAGGGCCATGTCCAGCGCTTGAGTAAATGAGAACATTCCGCCCCCTCCAGGCCCCGTCGGCCGGCAGTGGAGGGATAAAGGTGCTGGGGCCGCGGGGTGCATGGTTATTTTTACAGTCTCTAAAGTCTAGGTGCTATTTTTACACGCCCATGCCATCAGCAAGCCGTCTCCCCAGAGCAGCCGGCACCGTAGTTTAAACCCAGCCGGAGGCGGGCTTCTGGGGATTCACTTGCCGGGGACCTGGTTCCAGTGGCGTCTGCTTAAAACATCCCGCTGCCTTCAATCTTCCTGATTTTTCCCCCTCTCCGTGTAATGTTATCCTTGCACTTGGACACACACCCAGGCGCGCGCACGCCCTCAGCTCTGCACATCACCTGCTCTTTCCTCCCCGGAACAGAGACTCGGATTCTTACCTGAAAACCTCGTAGGCTGAGGACTGTGCCTCTTCGTCCAAGGGACCGGGATTCCGCTGCGTGTCGTCTGCTCTGTGTCACTGTCACCGTGCTGCGGCTGCTTCCCCGGCAGCCCCACGCCGGCTCTCTGAACTTCTCGGTTGCTGCAGCTCTGTGTGGGGAGAGGGGACGGGCCGTGGCATGCACATCAGGTTGCTGGCCCGCCTCCAGACACCATGCCACAGAGCCGGCTACCAGTCCCGCAGGGCTGTGTGGGAAGCAGGGAGGCAGGCTGGGGAGCTGGGAATGCCAGCCTCGGGGTCTCTCGCTGGCCTTGTTTAGCTGCAGAGGGGACCTGCCTTTAGACTACCGTCCGCACTGACCCCACCCACAGGGACATCCACAGAGCTCTAAGTGACCCCAACGCTGGACAGCCAGCAGCAGGCAGAGCTATTGGCCAGCCGAGAAGGGAGCAGACGGCAGCTATCCTGGGTGTTATTTTAACGTGGTTTGTCTTGGGGCAAATGGCTGAGCCCAATGGACTACTGGCCTGTCTGAGCAGAATCCTGTTTATTTGGAAGCCTCAGTCGCCAGGGAAACAGCAGGTCGTGGCTCAGAGAAGCTCCTCTGGAATCAGAAGGCTGCCGGATGAAAGAGTCCTTTTCTGTTCTGTCATCTGGCATCCCTGCACAGGGTGTAGGTGTCTGCGTGTGGCAGAGTGTGTGTGCGCGTCTGTTTGTGCCATTCCTAGAGCCAAGCCTTGCAAAGGGCATGTTGCAAAGCCATCCAAGGCAGGGGCCGTCCAGGCTAGGGCTGGATGGGGCTGCAGAGTGAGTATTTCTGTTCTTTCTGACCAGCGGTCAAGCCTGTCACTGCTGAACGGGGCTAGTGGTTCCTCAGGTGAGCCCAGCTCCAGGGGCGGGGATTTCATTAAAGGACCACAGGCATCATCATTATGCCGAGGCCAGGACAGGGGGAGGAGGGGAGGGAGCTGCCTGTATAAATAACTCTCTGGCTAGCAGGTAGGGAATGAAGCTGGAAACTGGATTCAAAGTGTATGCATCAGGAGATATCTTTGAAGAGACTAAATGGAAACTTGATAAATAGTTTCCTACAACTGAAGAAGAGTCCCTACTCCTTACGTAGGCATTTGAGCCCGGGAGGTATGTGTGTGTATGTGCGCGTGTTTGTCCGAGCCCGCCCACCTGCTGATTCAGACAGACAGGTACAGATTGACCTGTGAGAACTAGGAGTATGCTCTCTGGGGGCGCCTGGGTGGCTCAGTTGGCTGAGCATCTCACTTTGGCTCAGGTGATAACCTCTCAGTTCATGAGTTCAAGCCCCATGTCGGGCTCTGTGCTGACAGCTCAGAGCCTGGAGTCTGCTTCAGATTCTGTGCCTCCCCCTCTCTCTGCTCCTCCCTTGCTCGTGCTTTTGTCTCTCTCTCTCTCTCTCAAAAAAAAAAAAAAAAAGAAATATGCTCCCTGGTCTCCGCCTCCCCTTGGAAGGTAGAGGTGAGAGGCTGCTCTCCAGATGCATCGTGTGGCATCCAGGAAGCCATTTTTGTGCCTTCTGAGGAGACGAGACTCACAGACGCTCATTCCCTGGAACAGGGTGGAGAAGCCACGGCTCTTCCAAAAGGGACTTGAAAAGTACAGAAAAAATGGATTTCACCAAATTTTGTTAATGGGAATCTCCGTGAACCACCGCGTCCACGTATTCAAAGGTCCTCCTAATTGCTCTCAAAGATAATCTTCCTGAGCCTCTGCACAGTTCCAAAGGAACTTCAGAAGCACAGAAAGATCACAGTGTTTCAGACGGTCGTCTTCTCAACATCGGAGATTATTCTGCTACCTCCAGTGTGCATGTTAACTTTCAACCACATGGAAAGATAGGTCTTAAGGTTAGGAAACACTAAATTAGGAAATTAATCCCATTAAATAGCACACTAAAACTTCTCAAGACAGAGATGCAGTTCAGGGTCTCATCCCGTACGCACCCCTAATAAGAGCCTTCACTGCGACTAAAAGCAGGTGTCCCTGGCTCAGGGTCATGCCTTTGAACCTGCCCACTGCTGTGTGGTTGGCCCTTCCTGGGCAGCTCAGCTGGGTTCCCAGTTCCCTCCTTCCTAAAGGAGGTTAACGAGACTGCTAGCCGCATCTTCCCTGCAAGCCGACAGGAGTACTGTGAGGACCGGGTGTGCCAAGTTGTGTGAAGGCACCTTGAAAATGGTTAACAGCAATGTAAGTCATTGTTTTAGTTTTATTTCTCATTCCATTCAGTTGTGAACTGCTGTCAAAAAAAAAAAAAAACACAAAAAAGCAAAACAAAAAAAAACCCTAAAGCTTTTCGGCAAAGATAATCCCTTGCTAGTGTTATAAACCAATTTTTTTTTATTAATGTTCATTTATCTTTAAGAGAGAGACCGAGTGCAAGCGGGGGAGGGGCAAAGAGAGGGGAGAGACAGAATCCGAAGCAGGCTTCAGGCTTTGAGCTCTCAGCACAGAGCCCGACATGGGGCTCGAACTCACAAAACGTGAGATCATGAGCTGAGCTGAAGTCAGATGCTTAATCCAACTACCCAGGTGCCCCTAAACTAATTTCTTTGGTGCATGTCTGGTATTCAGCATTGTTACTATCCAAATACTGGGAAATAATGAATCTTCGGTTCCTTATTTACTGTAATAAAATTCCCCTCACTATTGAATTTTTTAAAATTTCACTTCAGCCTCCCCCAAATTCCACATTTATTTCAACTTTCATGTCAAGCATGTAAATTTATCTTTTAAGTAGTATACATTTGGATGTGTTGAGTCGTGAGACATGATAATGTTAACGCTTTCTGGCCTGTTGGCCTGGGCAGGGACTTGGAGATAGCCCCGTCTGAAGGGCTGGCCTCCCAAAAGCCGTCGAGCTCTGCGCCGGGAACTAGTAGCCGTGAAGGCTGTTCGTTAAGCGTCCGTACGACTCTAGATCCTATACAGATCTTGTAACCGAAACAATATCTTCCCTCAAAGCTCTTCGACTACTTTTAAAGCCATTTCTGCGATGATTAAAACCTCTATGCAGGGGGGGCGCCTGGGTGGCTCAGGGTGTTAAGTGTTCAACTCTTGATTTTGGCTCAGGTCATGATCTGAGGGTCGGGAGATCAAACCCCACGTGAGGCTCCACCCTGAACATGGAGCCTCTCCATGAATCCGTGGAGAGATTCTCTCTCTCTCCCTCCACCCCTCTCTCCTGCTTGTGCTCTCTCTCTGTCAAAATAAATAAATAAACATTAAAAAAAACCACACCAATATGCAGGCCTACTAACACTGCAGAGGGCGGGTCTGGGAAAGGGAGAACATGATAGGTTTGCAGGACCTACGGAAATCCTGGTAGAAGCCTGTTAGTTTGATCCACAGAGGTGTGGCCATGGCCAGAGCCGTCCACGCCTGAAATGTCGTGGCTGGTTCTGGAAGTGAGATTTTTCTTTGCACGTCCTAAGAAATTGACTCGCCACAGAGCACGTCAGCAGTCGCTCTCATAGAAAGGGGCTCTGAACCTCTAATAAGAACCTTCGAAGGGCGATAAAAGTAGAATGTGGCATTTCCATGACTCGACTTATTCTGTGCTTGGTGCCTCTGAAAAGCAGACACCTCTTTTCAACTGCACCGACCTGAAAGTGGGCCAAGAGCATGATAGAATCAGCAGAACTCACCATGCCCCCATAACTATTCTCTCTCTCCGGGCATAACGCAGAAGCAGTAGCTTCTCGCGCCTTGAATCTGTAAGCTGACAGGCAATATTTGCTCAAGATTTCTCCATTCAATCGTCCTGTTTACGTGAAAGATGCGGTTATTTGAAACAGGCACCAGACGCTCTGCATTTTCTTTCTAATTCCATTTGACCTTGTTGGGACACAACAAATCCTAATCAGCTGACAGGAGAAATCAGATGCTGCTCTGTGCTCTCTCCCCTAGCAAAGTATTTCCTTCTGTTTATGCCAAATCATGCAATTAAATGAAGGGCACGCTGGCCTCACGGTGAACCAGCCGCCAGGATGATGGCGGGGAGGGATCGGACAGCAGAGGGCATAGAGAAATGCAGCAGGCACATACAGGAAATTGTATTAGTTGCCTGAGGAGACCTGAAAGCCACAGACGTCACCAGAGCTGCAGGGCAGAAACAGGTCGCCTGATCCCCCAGTAGCCCAGGAACCTGAGCTCACCCCTCGGTCAGCCTGGCCCTCCAGCAGCTTCAGGGGATTGTACTGGGAAAGGACTTGCCCACGAGGGGTGGGCTTCCTCTCGGTGATACCGATCACCCATCGCCTCTTCTGTTTTACGTTTTCTTTTGTCTCGATTAAAAATTTTTTATCGTAAAATATTTTATCTTTAAATAAAAGTGATGCTTTGCACACATGACAAAACGCACGATATACAGAAGGGTATAAAATGACCCTCATGAAGCCCCTCCCCAAAGATAACCACTGTTAACTTTTCTTTTTCCTGGATCCTTTAGAGAGGAAATGGCTTCATACACCCGAATGTGCATATGCTCAAAAGCAATTTACGAGGCACAGTGTCCTGCATTGTTGTTTGCTTTTCACTTTGTAATAGATCTTTGCACATTGATCTAGTCCGTCCACGCACCCGTGTTCCTGGGCTATTGCAATATCCTCCTAGCTGATTGTCCTGCTTCTACCCTTCCCCTCTATGGTTCGTCCAGAGGAATCCTGCTAAAAGATAAATCAGACCATCTCCCTGATTGTGTACAACCGTCCAGTGCCCTTGACTTGCTCTTAGAATAAAAGCCAAGCTTGCTACCGCCACCACGTCCCTAAGTCCACGTCCCACGAGCTCCTTGTTCATCTGTTCCAGTCGTACTACTCATCTGGGCCAAACGTAGTCCTACCTCGGGACCTTTGCACCTGCTATTCCCGCTACCTGAAGTGTCCACGTTGGTTTTCTGCTCCTCTGTGCATGGCAGGCTCTTGCTTATTCTTGTCTCGTTTCAGAGACACCTCTTCCCTGACCCCCTGCTCTGAATCAGCCCCCATCACTGTCCTTCACATCCTCCTGCACAGACCTTACTGCCATGGAACGTTATGGTAGTCAGTTAGTTGTTTACTTGTTTGTTTCCTGTCTCCTCTGCCACACGCACCAGGATATAAACTCCATGAGGAAGACAGGGATTTCGTCGGTCTTGTCACCATTACGTCCCCTGTGTCTAGACCAATGGTTCTCAAATGTGGATGTGTATCAGAAGCACCTGGAGGGTTTATTAAAACACAGATTGCTGGGCCCAACCCTAAGCTTCTAATTCAGGAGGTCTGGGGTGGGGGTGGGGCTGGAAAGGTGCATGGCTCCCAAGTTCCCAGGTGACGGTGAAACTGCTGTCCAGGGTCCACACTCTGAGAAGCCCAGGCTCGACCATGCCTGGCCCACAGCGGGTGTGCATATATGTTTGTCACATGGTTGTATGAGTCTGCACGTGAGTGACTGCCACCTTCCTTGTCAGGGAATTTCCACTTGATTATTTACTTCTATTTCTGACTCTAAGTCTCTTCAAGTTCTTTGTGACAAGGGGGTCCAAGTTTTGTCAGCTAAAAGGATGTATTGGCTTCACCGATTTGTCCGCGGTTAAATCAAAACATGACATTTTCTAGGCCCAGGGAGGTCCATGGGAGTCCTGTCTTGTGCTCTGCCTCAGTCTACCGTCAAACCAAAAGGTGGAATGACTCTCACTTGACACGCGACAGAGAATTTTGCCCAAAAGTAATTGCTCAGGCCTCCCCTGTAATTGTTTAATAGTTGTCCCCTTGGCTTGGATTCTGCCTCGTGCTTTGGAACATACATCCATAGTCTACCTGGACCCCAGCTTATGAAATGTGGGGAGCCCCGTGGTTTTTCTGTGAGTCCCCAAACCCCTGAGAATCTGACAAGGTCTATTACCCTTTTCCTGAACACACACACACACACACACACACACACACACACACCTTTTTATGTTTAATTCCTGCAAGTTACAAGATATCCCAAGTCCAAATTCAAAATTCCTGATTTAATAATGGTCTATCTATCTTTTGTGGCAAAACCAACAAAACCAACTTGGATCCTTAGTTTAGTATTTGAATTCCTGAGAAAGCAGAAAGTTAAATGTAAGGAGAACAACGTTAGAGGAAAACATGAATTAATAAGATTTATAATCTTAGAACTGAGAAGGCTTTTTGGAGCAGGCCTGGAAACCCAGACATGAAAAGAGAGTAGTGAGATCAATTCCATAAAATTTTAAATAATGTCCACAGGAAAGAGGGGGCCACAAATCCTCCCCACTCAGAGTCTGTGGAGAAATCTAAGGATCCCATTTTTTTCCATCTGTGTTCTTTCCACTTGGATTGTCTGGGTGGTCTGCAGCCGAGCTCTGTGGGAGAAGACCTAAGCTTATCAGAGCAGACAGGGTGAGGCCGGCCACATCCGTCAGTGAAGCCCTGTCACTGGGTTCATTACTTAATTAGCCATGGTTGGGTTTTTAAACAACTTTGAGGTATAATCCACATACCGTATAGTTCATTCATTTAGAGTGAACAATTTAATGGTTTCTGTGTATTCACATGGTTGTGCAATCATCACCACTAATTTTAGAACATTGTTGTCATCCCCGGAAAGAAACCCCGTACGCATTAGCAGTTCCTCCCCACGCGGCGTTCCCGGCAGGCCCAGGCAGCCGCCACTGTACTCTCTGCCTCTGTCGAATCGCCTCTTCTGGTGGTTTCATAGAATGAACTCATACAACATGGCTTCTCTCCCTTCAAACGCATAATGTCTCTGAGGTTCATCAGTGTTACAGCAGGTATCAGAACTGCATTCCTTTTTATTGCCGAGTAATATTTCCTTGTGTGGCTATGCCGCGTTTTATTTATCCGCTCATCAGCGAACGGACTTCAGGGCTTCTTTCTCTGTTTGGACTATGATGTTTCCCTGTTTGGAATAATACTGCCATTAACACGTATAGTTTTTGTGTGAACATCTGTTTTCATTTCTGTTGGGGCCGACAGTGGTTTTTCTCTTAAAGACTTACCCAAAGAATTTTACTTAGTCTATATAATTCTTCTGGTTTTATTTATTTATTTTTTCCCACAGTAAACTCACGGAGAAGTGAGCAGGCTTGGATCCTAAGACCTCAGAGCTCTGTTACCTCCAGGCTAGGCCCTTCTCTGCTCCTAGGTTATCTGGGACCCGATCAGTCTTGCCATGCCTCGCTGGTGAGGGCGCCAGGCCTCTGGCCCTCCTGGAGGACGCTGTGAGGCTTAATGACATAAATCCAATAGGATCTCCTCTTGAGAAGATGCTGGCCTGTATGACTAGGTCAGTGTGCGTCAAGGAAACCTCATCCCCTCAAACCAAGGGCCTCGCCGGCATCACAGGTGACAGCGTCAGACAAGAGGCCAGCGGCTGGACGTTAGAGGTACAGGTAGTCCAAAAAATGCTCACTATATTCTCAAGATTTCGGTTTCCTTTGAGGTCAGAATTTGTTGTTCCCAAACCCTGCAAGGATTTCTATCCTGTGAGGGTAGCAATGTCAGGGCCAACTGCCTAATGACGGGCAGCCGAAAGGGCGAGTTGAAGTTCTAAAACCCACTTTCCGGCTAACGCTTCCTCAAAGGCCACGCTGCCTTCGTTTAACAGAAAAGTACCTCACTCTTTAGGGCCCCAGAGGCATCTCCTTTTGTGAAATCCATGCTCCCCTGACCTTCCTTATGGCTTTGGGGTAGGTAAGTGTCTCTTTGCCCCTGGGTACAAACTAGTAAGGAACCCCCTGTAGAGGCAGTGGGAGCCCCAGTGGCAGAAGATGGGTCCAAAATACCCAAGCTTACTCATGCTCTTTGACCAGTCAGCGGTGTTCCTTGGTCTTGAAATTCAGGCAGCCGGAAGCTCCCCTGATAGGTATGTAAATGCCAAATTTAATAGGACATGAGATGACAGGGATGCCTGGGTCCTAACTCCCACGTCACCACGTACGGGACAAGTGAGTTAATTCTCTGAGACTCAGTTTCCCCATATGTTAAATGGAGGGATAATGCCAGTATTTGCCTTGTAGAGTCATTGTGAAGGTTACCTGAGATGATGCCTGTGAGGCTGGAGCTCAATTAATGTTTGCTATAATTATTACATTCCTTTGAGAGTCGGAATTTAGGACTTCACGTGACCTAGCCATCCTCTCTCAGGTGTTCAGGGAGGCTGGGTTTCTGTCGGCCACTTACTTGGGCACCTGCTATGTGTCCGACACCACAGAGAGGGCTAGGGATGATAGCTCATTTCCCCCAGGAGTGGAGAATTCAAGCTGGGAGGGAAAGTGAGATACAGTAAAAGTGCAGAAGCCACCGTCCTCGCCGTCTGGATTCAGGGTGGGGGACGGCAGGAGGGCTCCACGAGCCAGGGAAGGCCTCAGGGGAGGCCGCGCTGAGGCCGGCCCTTGAGAGGCAGCGTGGGTTCACATCCGCGGAGCAGAGGGAGACACAGGTGGACAAGGGTGGGGGCGTAGGGAGGGGAGATCCGTGTGCACACAGGCAAGGTCGGCGGGGGGGGGGGCCCTGGGCGGGTCTCGGCACGGTGGGGTGTCTGGGCCCTGAGCTAGAGAAAAGCCTTCTGGTGTCTTTTCCGCTATGCGGGGTCTCTAGCAATGAGTGCCACGGACTCCTTCGGTCCCTTCTTCTTCTTTTTTTTTTTTTAATGTTTATTTTATTTTTGAGACAGAGAGAGACAGAGCATGAGTGGGGGAGGGGCAGAGAGAGAGGGAGACACAGAATCTGAAGCAGGCTCCAGGCTCTGATGAGCCATCAGCACAGAGCCCGACTCGGGGCTCGAACTCACAGACTGCGAGATCATGACCTGAGCCGAAGTCAGACGCTCAACCGACTGAGCCACCCAGGCGCCCCTCCTTCAGTGCCTTCTTATGAGACTGCTTATTATGAGACTTTCTGTCACTGATTTTTGTGGACTACAAGAGGGAGGAGAAGCGATGTTGGACGAGTTTCAAGCCTAATCCAGACCATCACCAAAAGGAGCAATGCAGAGTGGCAGGCGTTGGCCATGGCTGCCCTGTGTCGAGCCCCTCCTCTAGGACCGGCACCTTGATTATCTTTGAGGACCCGGCCCTTCATAATTCCTTCCAGTCTGCGTGGTTTGGGTGGGGATGGCTACGCCCCCATGGCAGGGACGGCCGCAGTGCCCACACTGGTTCAGTGAGATGTGACGCCGAGACTCCTAGACTCTTGGGAGAAGGAAGTGTGGGTTCTTCTGGGGTGGCTTTGCCATTAGGTGTCAGCCTGGAGCTGCTGGCGGCCATCTTGCCACCGCCGTAGGTGGGTCTTCCTCAGATGCAATGACATGAGGATGCAGAGCCAAGAAGGGGAGGGGGACAGAGTTGGGTTGCTACCCTCTGGGCACCTGGATCCCGCCATACCAAAGCCTTGTCAGTTACCTAAGCAAACACATTTCCTTCTCTTGGCCCACGTCTCTTCAAACTGGGTTTCAGGCTATTGTCACTAAAAGAATCCTGATTTATTGGAGTATCTTGCTCCCTCCTCCATTTGGTGGGCTTCTCCCTAGCATAGGTATTTGCAGTCCATAGTCAGGGGGACGGGTGGTCTGTAACAGGGGTTAGTGGTATGTATGTGCCAGCGATGGTGACATCTGTACACGTCCCCAGACAGGCACAAGGACGTGTCATGCGCTTGGGAGGGGAAACCGAGACTGTGCAAAATTTGCTTGTCTTCTTTGTCCCTTGACTCTGCTTACGGAGCAATTCTCCCCAAACCCTGCATTTTATCTCTCTTGTTCTCAACCAAGCAGATGAGTCCCGGGATGTGTTAAGTATGTTTTGCAGGGCTCCAAGTCAGGAAGAGGTGCGGAAGGAATGAGCAGAGAGGAAGATCTGCACATCCCACTTGTGGTTTTTTTTTTCCCCTTTTGTCCGATAATAAGGAATGAGCCAGCATCCTTTTATTTCCTATTTCATGCATGGCTTTTTAAAACGAAGATGAACTCGACTGCAATGGGATTCGTCTAATGATTTCTTGGAAAACATCTTGGATCTCAGCACAGAGAATCCACTTGGTGGGAATCATTTCTCCCTTCCCCGCTAAGAACTGGACCTACCCTGTTCTTCTGGGGAGTGTATCGGCCTCAGACTGAGAGACGAGAGTAGAGGTATTTTAAGCTAGCATCCATCACACAGACTCAAGCCTGCCAGAGACCCAGATCAGGGAGAAGCAGAGGAGGAAGCGGGGCAGGGGAGAGAATTCATGCTGGACAGGAGCCCAAAGTCCGTAGTAATGAGCCCCTCGGAGAAACGAAACAGACATACTCACCTCTTTGCTTTGGCTCTGGGGCACTTTCTTTCTGGGGTGATGCAGCCACAGCAGCCTACAGCGTCCACAGTGACCTAACAGGAGCGCTGTAGGCAGGCCGCAGCAGGAGGAAGGGAGTTCCCATGCTCCATCAGCAGGGAGTGTCCTTCACCAAAAGGAGGCGATGCCCTTATTCCTCTGGAGTTGAGGCTGTTGGTTCCGCCTGTCCTCCCTCTCCTGCCCCCTCTCTGGTGTGGATGGAGTTGAGGCTGTTGGTTCCGCCTGTCCTCCCTCTCCTGCCCCCTCTCTGGTGTGGATGGAGCTCAAGGGAATCCTCAGAGAAGGGCTGAGTGCAAAGCACACACCAGCCCCGCCCCGATACAGGTGGTTTTCCCAGCCCGGGAGAGCCTGGGGAGGGAGGCCGCCCTCTCCGGGGGCCTCCACCAGTGCGGCTGACGCTGGTGTACCCACGGAAAGCCCAAGGACGGGCACTCGTGTATTTCTTTCTCAGCTCTCATGTGATCTTATTTTTGGACCGGCCACAAAAGCTATTTGGGGGCTGGACAGCTGCCACATGAAAGGACCATTATCTTATCCAAGTTGTCTCCATGCTTCTCTCTGAACCAGTCTCTGTTACCTCTCCTTGTATAGGGCAAAACTGGGAGGGGGGGGGGTGGATCTTGCTCTGAACCTTACTTTTCATATATCCCAGGAATTGGTCCACATGAGTAACTTTACGTCAACTAGTTGAGCCCCATCCTGTGAGGTTTCACAGACGACAAATATCATGAACAATAACATTACTATTATGCCTGAGGCTGGCAGACGTATCACGTAGTCAACATAGCATGGCCGTCACATACAACACTATCTTAGACATCGAGACCCTCTTATCAACACTGGGGTGGGAGCTTCAGACTTGGAAGGCGTTCAGGCGCAGAGTCAAGGAACAGAGTGAGGGCGTAACACTGAACATTGGATGCCCACCCCCAATCTGATGGCGTTTTCTGCCTCTAACTCGTAGGGGTATAAAACTTAAAAGACTTAAATGGCTTCGTTTTTCACCCAGATTTTTCCTCTTCAGACATGAATGGAAAGTTTTGAAACACTCATGCCTGACAAATGCTGTATCATCATCTTCACAATCATCGCTGTTATTTGTTAAGCTCTTGCTAAATGCCATTCATCTGCTCAGCCCTTTTCCTGCCCTGGCTCATTCTCCTCACAGTGGCCCTGTGAGGAAGGTACTCGTGCTCCGATTGGACAGCCGGAGAAGCAGAGGCTGGGAAAGGTGAGCTGGCCACGGAGAGACCCGAGCCACCCATCTGTCTGAAGTTTTTGGCCACTGTGTGCTAAAGCTATAAATTACTGAGATTTCACTGTTGTTTTCATTTCCCAAGAGGAAAGTAAAAAACCTCATGGTTGATTCAGATGCATGACTTCACTCCTCAATTTCTTTCCTAAATCCGGTTCTTGAAACAGAGAGAGAAAAAGGTCTTCATCTGTGTACAGATGTGGGCCCTGATTCTAGATACAGGGTAGAGAGGAGTCTGGCCTCTATTCTCCTTGGAGCCTGTTTTCTATGAATAATTCACTTGTGCAAACACATATACTCCAGAGAGGACCTGGGTGGGCGGTCCACACTGGGCTCCCCACTGCATCTAGATGGAAGCGCCCTTTTCTCTCCACTACGGGGAGATAGAGCCTCGGAGAGCAAGTTGAACAGCTTGTCCAACGCTGCCCCCTGCAGGCCACTAGGCTGCATTACCCCCAGGACGACCATCAACACTTCACGAGGGGCACCCCGAGGATTGTTTTTAGGGAACTGGTTTCTCTAGGCACTCTTTCCTAAAACTGATTTGCCTGAGAAAGTGTCTGTGTTCTTAATAACCCTTCCCATATCCCTCAGCCCACAAATCTTACTAAAGTGGTATTACTCCAAATGTGAACATCTCCAGCTCCAGGTCCCCCAACTGGAAGCTTCCTTTAATAGTTTAATTCAGGTTCCTTTAATGATTAACTAAGGTATTTTTCTTTTTTTAGTTTGTTTATTTTTGAGAGTGAGACACAGAGTGCAAGTCGGGGAGGGACAGAGAGTTACATGGAGACACAGAATCCGAAGCAGGCTCCAGGCTCTGAGCTGTCAGCAACAGAGGCCGACGTGGGGTTCGAACACCAACCTCCAGATCATGACCTGAGCTGCAGTCGGATGCTCAACTGACTGGATCCACCCAGGTGCACCAAGGTATTTTTCTTATTTAACAAAACTTGTTTCTTCTATTTCTTGAATTTGAGGGAAAGTACTATGAAAACGAATCATAGGGAGTACTGGAAATAATAACAGATGAATAAGTATATTTAAAAATGATATCACTGCTTAATTTTTTAATTCCAATATTTACAATACGATGGAGCCATATCTTGAAGCCATATGAACCTAATGATGAACATGTTACATATCAACTTGAAGATGTAGGTAGAGATAGCCTCGTTTTTCTAAATTGTTTCAGAAGACACAGGAACAACAATGGTTGAAATCTGCTGTACCCTGGGGCTGGCCATTGCTGACTGATAACAGATCCCTCCACCCAACAGAAGTGAACACGTACTGTATGTCAGGCATTGTTTGGGACACTAGATAGAAACGTGGTGAGCAAAAACTTCCATGTTACATTCCAGATTTTTACCTGTGGCTGCCTCTAGGGAGTTGAGTGAGGCAAATAGCTTAATTTAATAATTACTCAAATCTGAAATTCAACTTGGATAAGTACTACTACGGAGGGGCATTTGGTGAGTAGAGAATGTATAATGGAGATTGACAAGAAATAATGAGGGTTGACTTAATTCATGAAGGAGATGTCAGGGAAATTGCTCCTAGAGAAATGACATCTGGACCAAGAATAATGTAGAATCTCTATGGAAAGAACTGTGAAAACCCAGAAAGAAGGACCATTGTAACATGGGAGGATTGCAGGAGTGTTTTCAGGAAGGGCCTTTGCCCGTACACAAGTCAACCCGTCTTCTAAATCAGTGGTTCTCAACTGGGAGTCATTTCTTTCCCAGGGGACATTTGGCAGTTTCTGCAGACATAGTTGGCTGCTGGGACTGGGGTTGTGCTAATGGCATCTATGGGTAGAGACCAGGGATACTGCTAAATATTCTGCAATATACAGGGCAGCCCCCACATCAAAGCAGGCAGCCCCCAAAGTCAATAGTGCTTCGGTTGAGAAACCCTGTTGAAGAAAAGGCAGGGCAGACCATGAAAGTGTCTACAGTAGATGTGGATTCATTTGTTCATTCATTCATTCATTCATTCAATACTTATTGAGTGCTCACTATGATTGAGAGAGCATTCTGGGTATAATTGAGGCATACCAGATACCCCTTAACCAAAATTGTAACCTCAAGTGGCCTGCCTGGTTGTGACCCAGCCTAAAATTGTCACCATTCAAATAGTGGCAAATTTGGTCTTACTGTCTGGAGAAAGAAGAGATAAACAGGTTGGTCACTGAAGCATTGTTTGTAAATAGTGGAGACAACCTAAGTATCTGTCAATAAGGGGATGGTTACATAATTCTAGTGCATCCATACAGTAGCCTCCAATAGAAAGCAAAGAAGCAAGTCTCCTTGAGATGACACAGAAAAATAACCATGAAGATATTGATAACTGGAAAAAAAATTGGGGAAATGGCAGGTAGAATATAATTGATGTGATTTGTGTTTTGAATTTTTTTTAATGTTTATTTTTTGAGAGAGAGAGAGACAGAGACAGAGACAGAGCGCAAGTGGGGGAGGGGCAGAGAGAGGGAGACACAGAATCCAAAGCAGGCTCCAGGCTCTGAGCTGTCAGCACAGAGCCTGATGTGGGGCTTGAACTCACAAAGTGCAAGATCATGACCTGAGCCGAAGTCAGACGCCTAACCAGGCGCCCCAGTGTGATTTGTGCTTTTAAATTGGTTCGTGTGTCTGTTTGCATGTGCATGCAATTACTGAAGAAATTGTCACCAGATCCTACTCATGGCTCCCTCTAAGGAATGGAAAATAACTCTGGGACGTGTTCATTGATAATAACCGTCTACATAATTTCCTCCTTGCACATCAGTTAGATTCTCTCCAGTTTGTCCTCTCCATGACTACCAGTATTCAACCACGCACCAACTCCTGGGAGTCCTTCAACTTCTAGGACAATACCCATCCCTTATCATTGAATACAAGGCCCTTCCAAACTTGCCTCCAGTTGGTCCTCATAGGCTGTTCTTGGGAGCCGCTCTCCCTTCCCAGCCTTGTTCCCACCCCCCACCTCCCTGGAGCTTCGGGAGTCCCACGGTGGACTCCTGGGACTTCATCATATCCTATCAAGACAGGCTCACCTCTGTGCCTGAAAAAGAGCCTTCCTCTTTTTATACCTTTCTTAGTCAGGATAGACTAGGTTATACTGTGGTTAGAAATACCCCCAAATTTCAGGGACTTAAAATAACAAAACTTTGTATCATTAATGGACATCAACCTGTCCATTTTCAAGGTGGCTGGGCAGTTCTGCTCCACGTCACCCTTAATCAAGGACCCAGAAGGCAAGGGAAGTCAAGGAACTCCAGTCCTCTGCTTTCAGGAAGGAAAATAGGGATATGTTTACTACTATTTTAGAACCTAGAAGCTACTTCTTTTCCCATTTCATTGACCAAAACAAATTCTATGGCCACATCTTACATAAAATGAGATGGAAAATTTATTTTTTTAATGTTTATTTATTTTGAGAGAGAGAGAGAGAGTGCAGGGGAGGTGTTGACAGAAAGAGAGAGAGAGCCCCAAGCAGGCTCCGCGATATCAGCACAGAACCGGAGGCGGGGCTCCATCCCATGAACTGCGAGATCATGACCTGAGCTGAAATCAAGAGTCAGACATTTAACCAACTGAGCCACCCAGGTGCCCCAAAATGGAGAATTTCAATCCTATTATTTTTCTTGGAGGGTAAGAAGTCATAAATATTTAGGGAACCTGAATTCTATAGTTGATAGGTGCAATATTCTATAAAGTCCATTAAGTCATTTGGTAATCATGTTCAAATAATCTGTATCTTTATTCATTTACCTGCTCACTTCTTCCTGTGGTTTTGCCAATCTTAGCTTCATATTTTTGGTGGTACATTATAAGATGTGTGCAAGTTTTATAATCATTGTATCTTCCTTGTGAATTGAGTTTATTATGATGATGTATCTTTCTTTAGCTGTAGTAGTGTTTTTGCCTTAAAATATAATTTGATATCAATGTATACTATTAATATTAATATAATTTTCATTAATATTTATATATTTCCCACCCTTTATTTTCACTATTTTAAAATTAATGTCTAAGATCTGTTTTTTATAGATAGCATGTATATTTTTTCGATACTTTGACTTTAAAAAAATTTTTTAAGTTTATTTATCCATTTTGAGAGAGAGAGAGAGAGAGACAGAGCACAAGTGGGGTAGGAGCAGAGAGAGAGGGAGAGAGAATTCCAAGCAGGCTTCACACTGTCAGTGCAGAGCCTGATGTGGGGCTCGAAACACATGAACTGTGAGATCATGACCTGAACTGAGATCGAGAGTCAGACACTCAACCAACTGAGCCACCCAGGAGCCCTGATACTCTGACTTTTAATTGAAGTACTTTGTTCATTTACATTTAATGTAATTACTCATATATTTGGTTTTAAATCTACCATCTTATTAAGTGCTTTCATTTATCCCACATGTTCTATATTCTTTTTTTCTTCCTTTCTTGCTTGTTTTGGTGTTGTTGAAAACCCTATATTTCTCTCTGTTACCTTGGAAGTTATACACTTCTTTGGCTGTTCTTTAGAGGTTATCCTAGACCACAGTGTCCTAGACCACAAGGTCTTTGACTTATCAAAGCCTAATGTTAATTGGTATTTTTATCTTCATCCACAGTAATACAAGGATCTTAGACTATTTTAATTCCATTCACCCCTTCATTCTGACTTATACATATTTGTTATATATTTAAAAATTTTAAATTCCTAATGGACATTGTTAAGTTATTTGGTACAGTCCAATTCTTTTGGATTCTTCAAATTACCCTTTGCATTCTTCATTTCTTCCTATATCTATAACCTGTCATTTAAAATCATTTTCCTTCTGCTTAAAGAACTCTCCTTTAGTATCTTCTGCTGGTAAAGAATCCTGAAGAATATCTTCATTTCATTTTTATCATTGCAGGCTGTTTTTTCTGGGTATGGAATTTTAGGTGTTCTGTCAGTACTTAAAGGACATTTAAATTCTACTAATTTCTAGCTACTATTATTTCTGTTAAGAAGCAAGCTAACAGTCTATTCTTTTTTTTTTCCCCAAGTAATGGTAGTTGCTTTTAACATTTTTTTTTCCTTGTCTTTGATTTTCATCTATTTTACCCCCGATGTACCTAGGAGTGGCTTTCTTTTTCTTTATCCTGCTTGGGATGCCCAAGGCTTCTTGAATCTGTGGCATGATATTTTTAGTCAATTTTGGCAATTTCCCAACTATTTTTACTTTCACGTATTGCTGCTGCCTTATTGGCTCTCCCATCTCCTCCTAGAACTTCATCCTTCACTTTATCTTCCATATCTTTTATTCTCTCACAGTATTTTCCATCCTTTTGTCTTTTCATGTTTTGTCCTGATGTTTCCTTCTAACCTACTGCCCATTTCATCAATTCTCCCTTCAACTGTGTCTAGTCAGCAGTTAAACTCATCCACTGAGCTCTTTTGTTATTTATTATGCTTTTCGATCCTACATTTCTGTTTGGTTATTTTCCAAATCGCCACTGTCTTTTTTTAAGTTTCTAAATCTATGCCAGAATTTTTAATATATGATCTCCTTCACATAGTCTGTGTCTGATAACTCTAGTAACTGCAGTTTTCTGGGTTTTAATGGTAGTTTTTTCTGTTGGATCTCATTCATGTTGTCTTATTTCCTTATGTATCTGGTTAGCTTCATGTGTGCAGAAGTTGTGTGTGAAAAATTGTTGGTAAGAGTGACACGAGACAGTGTGATGTTATATTTCTCCAGAGAGTATTTACATTTTCTTCTGCTAGGCACTTGGGGATACTAGCAATCTAGTAGCATCTTAATCCAATTTGAAAAATTAAGCTCATTGGCAGCTGAGCTGAGATCCTGCAAAATGTGGCCCATCTCCTATTCAGCCAGTCTTAAGGTGCAGTCCATCAGGGCCCTAGCCTAAAATGAGGGATAACAGGGTCTCCTCTCCTTTGATGGGCACTGAATTCCAACTTTCACCCCCTTACTATGTACAACTGCCTATTCGCTGATCAGTTTCTCAGCTTCTCCGTTGTCTCTTCCAGATGCAGCAAAATCCCAAGGGGGAAAAGATAGTCGTTGGTCTTGCCTCCCTCATTGCCCATCTTTTCCCAGACCTTGGTTTGGTACCTTTTTATCATCTTTTTAATTGTTTGATGCCTTCAGGTTGATTTTATTTTTATTTTGTCTGGCCTTTGTAATTGTCCAGCAACTATCGAGTCTGCTGTTGCCACATGGTAGGAAATATAAATGCAGGAAGTGGGCCAGGTATGCATGCAGGTGCACACCTTATGTGAGGGGTGGGCGCTGGGATCAACCAGAGAGCATGCGGCTTTTTTGCCTTATAGAAATAAGAGTCTTGTGTTGCCAGATTTTTCAATTTGTTTTTCAAAAGAAGTAGGAAATGCAAGCTTTTTAAATGTGAAATCACAATTTTCAATGGCGGCTACAAAAAAAAAATTAACTCTTAAAGAAACCAAACAAGACACGTTTGCAGTTCAAATCCAGCCCGTAGGACTTCACTTTGAAATATCTGAACTGCAGGATGTGTCGATGAGAGAAGGAGGATTAAAGGTGGTCGTCTCTCACTATTAACCTTGGCCTCCAGTAGTCCAGGCTGCCTTGTTATAAACCCCAGTCCTTCATAAAAAAAAAAAAAAAAAAAAGAAAGAAAGAAACGAAATAAATTAGTGTCTTTACTGAAATGTCTTAAAAATGCCAACCAGGAGGAGAGAGTCTATTCATAATACCAACAAGGTTTCTGGAAAATCTCCTCCCATCTCTCTTCCAAATCCTTCTCATGACAGCGCACTGGGTACTCGAATCCCGTTTAACTTACCTCTTGAATTCCCCCCAGTTCATCTCATCTCTGGCTCTCAGCTCCCTCATCCTTCCTCTTACGTTCTGATCCGTTCTGCTTTCCCTCGCAGGTAATTCCCCGCCTTTTCTCTGGTGGCTCACTGAGCCGCCCACACATGCAGCACTGCGTGACTCAGAATCCCTTCCAGCACTTTCCTATATTCCACACAAGAAAGGCTCCAATGCCTAGCTGCCAAGACTAAATCCTCCTTCACAGGAAGTGGGGGTGGGGGCCCACAATGCTGTAAATACTCTAAAATCTGTATTTTTTCCCTGTGCCATCAGCTCTGCCATCTGGGATGGGGGGAAGCCAGGACGCAATGTCATTTGCAGAGGAAGCAGAGCCCATTTCCGGGATGCTTTGGCACCAAGTTGAGTTTTCAGATGCCTGCCTTGTCACTTACCTTCTACTGAAAGGACAGGGCCCCCGCCCATAGCGCCACCCGTCTTGCAAACAGAGAGAGAGAAAAGCCAGAAGGGAGAGAAATCAAACGTTGACTTTTCCTGATTTGCCTCATAATAGAAAGTTAGCAAAGCATGTCAGAGAATAGAAAGTAGTTGATAAAAATAGCATCTGGTAAGCCTGGGACTCAAGCTGGAGAGGCATGGAAATGAAATTCATTCCTTTCTTGAGTGTTCCCCTGCTAGTATAACAATTTTGTCTCCCTCATTAATGAGAGAGGTTTAAAATGCTGCTCTCTGTGACCAAGACGTCTCTCTTTCTCAGGGCTGAAGGTGGGGGAGGTGCTGGCCGAATTAAGGAAAGCTCCAGGCTCTGAAGCCCCCTCTGGCCAGTCGGGTGTGGCTCTACCATCCTCACACCCGCCCTTGGCTTTGAGACATGGTGCCAAGGGCCCCACCAGCCTGTGAGAAGGAGGAGCTGGGAAAAGGTTTTCCACAGTAGCCAGTGCGGCTGACTCTTAGGAACCTAACTGAGGATCATACCTGTGTGGTAGTATTGCTGTCCCCGAGGGAGGCCTCTGGCCAGGCAGCCTTCAGTGAAAGGGCCGAGAAAACAGAGGCTGATGTCCTCTCCTTCACAAAGCCACTCCTTACGGTGCCTGGGGCTTTCCCAGTTTCCTCCTGCTACCGAGGACATGCAGAGGTGTCCCCCTCAGCTCAGGATGGGAACCCCGGATTGGCCCTTCCTCAGAGCACATGCCAGAGCCCACTGGACTCTCTCCCTCGTGACTGTCATTCATGTCACCCATTCTTCGGGGTCCTGCTCGAGACTGATGGTCCTTTACCGAGAAACAAAGCTGATCCGAGCTAACGGTAGAGGAGAACAGTGATCACCTGGCACTCTTAAATGGGTTTTTCATGGGTTGGTTGTTTGGTTGGTTTTAATTGTGTTGGAGCTGCCGGCTGGCTCAGTCAGCCGAACATGTGACTCGATCTTGGGGTCGTTGAGTTCAAGCCCCACAATGGGTGCAGAGATTATTTAAAAACAAAATTGTTAAAAAAACATTTGAAAAATTATGATGAAGTATGTATAACATAAAATTTGCCATTTTAACCATTCTCAAGTGTCCAGTTCAGTGGCAGGAAGCACATTCATGTTATTATGCAACCATCGCTATCCTCCATCTCTGGAACTCTTTCCACCTTTTTTTTTTTTTATCAGTTTAGATGCATTTTATTTTCAGACAGCCTGCATGATATTTTGTTTCTTAAAAACAATTCCTCTACTCCAAACAAACCAAGGTCAAAATGAGTGCAGAGCTCGAGATGACATCACCCACTCGTCTAAGTCGTGGTCGCGTGTGTGAGAAGCAGCAGCGGTGCTGACAGTGCTGACGACAGGTGACAGATCTCGGGTAATAGCCAAACTTGTTAACCTTTTTCCATTTCTAAACTGCCCTTAAAGAAAGTCATAGAAGGGGTCACACCCTCTTCACGGTAGTCCGGCCGGGCAGCCACCCCATCTGGCTTCGTGTTTCCACCAATAAAGAGCTGGTAGGTTTTGTAGCGCGAAGGTATGCGTGATTTGGATTCATCAAAGGTTTTACTCTTTCTGGTCTCTGGTCTCCCAAGTTTGCCTTTGGTTGAGTTCATGTAGTCTTTGATGTACTTCCTGTAGGCTGCTTTCGTGAAGCTGGTTTCCTGCAAGGGATCGTTCGTTCACAGTATCAACACCAGCAATTTCTTTTGGTGCCTTCTCTCTCAGGGTGTTTAGCGGAGGCAGTGCCATAAATGAGCGAGTCACCAGTGTTACCCTCTGTCCTACTGACCATCTTTCCCTCCACTTCCAGGGGCTGCCCGCCCTTGATCCCCCAGATCTTGACGTCTGAGGACTTACCATCATGGTTGACGAGGTCGCAATACATGATCACAGTGGCAGGTGGAGACAGCCGAGTGTGGCTTTAGGTGAGCAGGAGCCTGGAGCCTGGAGGGAGTGGTGCAGCCTGAGCAGTGGTCCCCTGGGGAGGAAAGCAGAGGCTCTTTTTGTCTTGCAAAACAGAAACTCCATGCACTTAGACAATGACTTGACTTCCCGTCACTCCCTCCCCTCGGCCCCTGGCAAACATCATTCTGGTTTCTGTCTCTATGATTTTGACTATGGTATGTACCTCATAGAAGTGGAAACACACAGTATTTGGGCTTTTGTGACTGCCTTCTTCCTCTTTGCATAATGTCCTCCAGTTTCATCCATGTTGTAACAGGTATCAATATTTTCTTCCTTTTTTCATTTAAAAAAATTTTAAGGTTTTATTTATTTTTTAGAAAAAGAGAGAGAGAGAGAGAGAGCATGCAAGAGAGGGGCAGAGAGAGAGGGAGACACAGAATCCCAAGCAGGGTCCAGGCTCTGAGCTGTCAGCACAGAACCCAATGCAGGGCTCAAACCCATGAACCGTGAGATCATGCCCTTAGCCTAAATCTGTTGCCTAACTAACTGAGCCATCCAGGCGTCCCAACTTTCCCTTCCTTGTTAAGGCTGACTAGTATTCAATCATATGTATAAACCTCATTTTGTTTATCCATTGATCCATCGGTAGACGTCTGGGTTGCATCCACCTTCCGGCTATTGTGAATAACGCTAGGATGAACCCAGCTGCTCTTTTCAAGATTGTTTTGACCTGTTTCTATTTTAACAGGACTCTTCAGGAAGATCATTCAAACGGTGGGATGTTGTAAGAACCCAAGAAAGTCAGTGAGAGATGTTTTAGGTGGAGACTTCGTGTCCTTTGCATGAAACCATGTCACCGGGACTGCCCCTGGATACGTGTATTTTGCATTTCCTCACTGAAAAGGATGAAACGTAATGCCGAGTGGGGAGAAAATGTATAAACAATTAACTTCCCAAGTCATGCGGCCGTGGGAATTGCGACAGTAGGTTTTTATCAGGCAGTGACATTGGAAGGTGACAGAAGGATGCAAACACAAAAGGCTCTGGCATTGAACCTGGCAGACATGCCCTCCCCACCCCCTCCCCGGGGATGGGCTCCAAACACCTTCTTGTCCTGACTCTCTAGGGTCCCTGTTGATTCCCACTTACCCTTCCCTCAGCTCTCCTGTGTCTTCACCTCTTCACTTCACCCCTTCAGCACGGCCACATGCTCAAGCCTTTAACAAAATAAAAGTGCAAAGCAAAAGCGCAACCCCTTCTTTGAGCCCTGTCTGCTTTCACCTTCCACCCACTCTCTGTCTGTCTCTGCGCCCACCGGAAGCCTGTCTTTGCCGTCCCCTTTCGTGTCCCACTCCACTTCACTCCTCAACCCACTCTGCTCTGGCTTCTGCCCCTGTGCTCTTCTTCCTCTGGGTTCTGATGGGACTTGCTGGGTCTCCTAGTCTGAGCCTGCGAAGGACCTGAGTCTCAGCCTCCTGTTTACGGCAGCCAGAGCCCGGCATCCTGAGAAGTCTTGGCATGTAGCTTCAGAGGCAGTCCCTCATATACCAAAAATACACGCATATTTTCCCCCCGAAGGTGTACGGTAACCCAGGTAAAGTGTGTGATCTCTGGAACCACACCCTTACAAACTCAGAAACAAGAGCAGCCTTTGCAAAACATCTTGCAGACCGTGGAGCCGAGAGGCGAGGAGGTCCACCCTATCATCAAACAGACCTGGAGAGACCCCCCCGCTCTGCTGGTTGCTACCTGGGAGACAACGGGCGAGTTACGTCAACTCTCTGTGCCTCCTCACCTCACCTTGAAAATGGCCGTCGCAATAGCACGTTCCTCGTGGGACTATTAGGAGAGATGAGTAAGACGGTGCATGTCAGGTGCTGAGCACAGGGCATGGCTCGTAACGCACCATTTCATAAGCAAGAGCTCTCATTACTACTTTTAATGGGTATAAGTTGACCTCGGTATCTAAGTCCATCTTGGTTTCAGACCTGTGAAAGGTGAATGAGCACATGTGGTAAGACTAAGGGGTGTATTACAAAACTCTCTAGAGAATCACTCGTTTCCTGAGTGATGAAGAGCATTTAAAAGGGACAGCGTGAGAAAGTACAGGGAGAAACATTGCGTGGGGGCCCACGAAAGGCGGAATTCTCTAATGAGGACGAACATTCCTCGATGTCGGGAGAGAAACCAGAAGGCCCTAGAGTATGACGAGTATGTGCCTGTGTGGTTAGCATCAGATAAGATGAGAGATCTCTGTTCTGCAAGTACAAACACAGACTGTGTGGGGAAACAGCCACTGGAAAAGCTCTCGGAACTAAAATTAGACAGTAGTCAACAGTCTGGCCACCAGAGGAGGCATCTACTGTGATAAAACTGTAGACCTCATTTAAAAATAAGTAGAGACATTCCAGGAACAGATTGTAGACTACACGAATAGGTACCTGAGTCTGACAAAATGGCTGAAGGGCAGGCAGAAACTGAAGGACATCGAAGTGAAATTGGCACGTGTTGTGCCACAAATAAGGGCTCCAAGACAGCTGAGCAAAGAGTCTGGGCTTGTGCCTGCTGGGGGAGGGGGGTGGGCGGGGGGGAAGGCAGCCCGGAGCACGGGTGGCTCTCGGGCACTTGAAATGTAGCTAGTTGAAATTGAGCAAGTGCTATATTGAAGTGTAACACACACAGATTTCAAAGACTGAGTAGCAGACACAGAAAGAACGTAAAATCTATTAACAATTTTAAAAATACTGATCACATGTAAAAATGATAACAGTTTGGATATAAATACTGAGTTAAATACGACATACTAAAATTAAATTTACCATTTCTTTTTCTTTGTAAACGTGGCTTCTATAAAATGTAAAATTACACACATGGCTCATACTTGTGACTTGTTTTATATTTTTCTTGGGCCGTGGTGGTCTGGATACCCCCTTATTCCCCTTGCCCCACCCATATCCACCCTGGTAGTAACCCTTGACCTTGGACAAGTTATTTAACCCATCAAAACTTTAGTTTTCTCATCCGTAAAAGAACTGTAATAAAAATTGAAGGGGGTAATTTATTTAAAAAATTTTTAAAGATTTTATTTAAATTCTGGTGTGGTTTACAGTGTGATATTAGTTTCAGGTGTACAATGTAGTGATTCAACACTTCTACACATCGCCCAGTGCTCATCATGACAGGTGCACCCCTTAATCCCCATCACCTATTTCCCCCATCCCCCACTCACCTCTACCTCCCCTCTGGAAACAGTCAGTTTCTTCTTGATAGTTAAGAGTCTGTTTCTTGGTTTGCGTCCCTCTCTCTCTTTCCTCTGAAGGGGCTAGTTTAAAAAGTATTAGCATGCACTGTTGGTGGGAATGCCAACTGGTGCAACCACTCTGGAGAACTGTGTGGAGGTTCCTCAAAAAAATGAAAATAGACTTACCCTATGACCCAGCAATAGCACTGTTAGGAATCTACCCAAGAGACACAGGAGTGCTGATGCATAGGGGCACGTGTACCCCGATGTTCATAGCAGCACTGTCAACAATAGCCAAATCATGGAAAGAGACTAAGTGTCCATCAACTGATGAATGGATAAAGAAGATGTGGTATATATATACAATGGAATACTATGCAGCAATGAGAAAGAATGAAATCTGGCCATGTGTGGCAACATGGATGGAACTGGAGGATATTATGCTGAGTGAAATAAGTCAGGCAGAGAAAGACAGATGCCATATGTTCCCATGCATAGGTAGGCTTTGGGAGACCTAGCAGAGAACCAGAGGGGAGGGGAAGAGGAGAAGGGGAAAAAAAAGCCACAGAGAGGAAGGAAGACATGACATAAGAGACTCTGAAAGACTAAGAACAAACTGAGGGAGAGGGGGGCAGTGGGTGGGGGGACAGTGGGTGATGGGCACAGAAGAGGGCACTTGTTGGCTTGAACACTGGGTGTTGTTTGGAAACCAATTTGACAATAAATTATTTAAAAAAAAAAGCATTAGCAGAGTGACTTGCACATAGTAGGTATTCAGCATATGTCAGCGCTGGGGTTTTTCTGTTGTGATTTAATTCCAGAGAGCTGAGAGTTTACTCTATGTCAGTATCATCATGCATTTAAGACAACACTGGAGAATGCCTTCATACTCGACCAAACGGGGCCACCTTTCAGGGCAGCATTGCTCTGCGGCGGCCAGTTTTGCCTCCAGAGCCGTCTGGTGATGTCTGAGACACGTTTGCTTCTCAAAACCTGGAGGACGAGGCTGTTACTGGTATCTGGAGGATAGAGGCCAAGGAGCAGACTAAACATCCTACAATCTACAGCCCAGCCTCCCCTCCGCACCCCAACAGGACAAAGAAGGATCAGGTCAAAATATCAGTAGTGCCCCAGGTGAGCAGCCCTGAGTTAGAGCCGCTTGGTTATTTATAGGCTTTGACTGATTAATAATCAAGGGTCAGAAATGTGTGGCACAGCGAGGACCACAGATGCCATCCGGGGGCTTTGGGTAGCCCCCCACCCCCAGCAGCAGCCGCATCACCACTCAGGAAGTGATGAGAAACACACATTCTTGGGCCCCACCCCTTCCCCAGGGAATCCGAATCTTCAGGGTGGAGCCCAGAAATCTATGGTGTAAGAAGCGAGCCCTGCAGGTGATTGTAATTCACTCTCTGAAAAGCCTGCTTAGCGGGCCGTGTCCCCAGGTTACCTCCTCCGGCTCGCTCCAGGCCTGTGCGGCAGGTGACAGCCGACCAGATAATGGTACAGTAAGCCCTGCGTAAAGCCGAGATGAGACAGTGCACGCTGGCGCCGGATTAACTGGGGACAGCTGGCACCAGTGCTCTCCTTCACACCCAATAATGCCACCTTTCAATTTCGGGAAAGGTAGGGAGGGAAAGCATGGTTCCAACTCACTCGGAGTCCCTTCTTAGTCACATAGCGCTTCCGGGGCTCTGAAATTGTTCAGTTCTAACTAAAGTTACTAAGGCATATCCACCCACAAAGTATTCGGCGAATTATCCGGTTGGGACTTCTTCTAAAGCACTTCGCACCCTACAAAATCCCAAGCCGTGAGGATAAATCATTTCTGCTATCCGGGGCACCTTGGGCCAAGCTCTTGGGACATCGCGCACCTGAATGACTCTTGGGCCCCTCCTCTACCAGGCCCCTCCTGGTGAATGAGGAACCTCTCATCCAGGTTTCCCTGAATCTTTTGTCAGGCAGGTAAAGTTAAATCCCTTCGGCAAACTTGAAGGTTTAGAGTGAGTGCATTACCGGTCAGGTAGTTTTCCATTAGAGCCACAAGGGGGCACCCTCCACCCTGCCATGGGCGTCCGTGGTCCCAGTAAAGGCCTTGGAGGGGAAGGTCGCATGACCTAGTAGAGAGTGAAGGAAGGAGGAGGTTTACTTTGTTGGTAAAGCGGCTCAGTTGTGTGACTTTTGGTTGGACTTCCGCCCTGAACTCTAGAGCCGGGTTTCTCACGGTGCGGTCCCCAGTCTGGCAGCATCAGCATCACCTGGGAGCTGTCACAGGAAAGCGAGTTATTGGACTGCATCCCGGCCAGCTGAATCAGAAGCTCTGGGGGTGGGGCCCCACGATTTCTGTTTTCACAAGTGTCGTCTTCTCCCTCATTGCCTCCAGGTGACAGCGGCGCCGGCTCAAGCTCGAGAACCACGGCTCTCTAGGCCAGAGCATCTTCCTGGGAATTAGCCGGGATGCAGAACCATGTTGCTATCTGATCTCATCACACTTCTGCCAGGAGGTGAAATCTAAGAGTCCACGTTCTTGATGTGACATCTTCTTCAGGTCACTTACCTGAGAACACCTGAGGACACTGAGGTCAGTCATTCTGCAGGAACGTGTGCAGTCCCTGGGCTCTGAGAGATAGAAAGCAGTGCTAAGTCAGGTGTCAGCCCTTATGAGCTTCCAATCACCTGTAGAAGCTGGGATTGCCACAGAGGACCAAAGACTGAGAGGGGGGCCCAAATGGTGTGGTTCTGACTACATGTGGAAGCACTCACGTTGCAAAATCTCCCTCCTGGTCGTTCCTCGCTTTTTTTCTGTTCTCTCATACCCAGCTGCTGCTGCAGCCCCTCCCCTTTTCCTTCCCACTCACTGCTGACCCTTGGTTTGCCCTAGTTTTTTCTTTTTTGGCCCCTCATCTCCTGCATCTCTTGTCCTATTCCCTCCACCCAGTTCTGGTTTGGTTTTAAATCACAGAAGTCCCAGGGATAGATTTAGCAAGGACAGATACCCCGCAAGGTGGGGGAGGGGGTGGCAAGGAGAGAACAGATAAGGACAGATTTCGGTTCAAGAGGAAGACTGAGAAACACTCAAGTGCACTGGACCGTCCTGGCTCCTGTCCCTGTGCAGTGCAAGCCTGGGGCAGGGAGACCACTGTGGGCTGCATAGGGTGGAAGAAGCCCCTGAGGGCAATTGGACATGAACTAAGCCTTGACGGGGGAGGGGGCTCGGGGGGGACCAGGAGGGAGGGAGGGGCCCTTCCAGCCCATAGCAGGAAGGAGCTAGAGTGTGAGGAGGCATATTAGCCTGTAGGGGGTGGAGGATATGATGCAAAGCCGTGGGAAGTGAGGCTGGATGGTTCCCCACATGGAGGAGGTGACAGATAAAGTTGGAGTCAGTTCTTAAGCGGAGAACTGTGCGTAAGAATGAATTATATTGGTGTTAAGGAAGCAGCATCTCCTGCAGGAGTCACAGTTAAAATGCCTGCGCAGTGAGACACATAAGAAGCACTAGGGGCTGGAGGAGCCGTAGTGAGCTAGAGCACCTGCCCAGTCTAAAGTGGGCACTTCCTACACGAATCCAGACAATTATTGTCATGGGAAAATAGGCCAGAGGTGCCACATCTTACAATGTCCTAAGAGAAGTCAGAGCTCTGGACGTCTCTTTCCTGATGGGAAGCTTCTTCATATTTTCAAACAGACTAGATGTTATTTTAATCGAGGTATATGGACACACAGGTGTACATCCGTTTCGGGTGTACAGTGTAGTGATTCGATGAGTCTATACGTTGTGCTGTGCTCCCCCCAAGTGTAGCCGCCATCTGTCACCATACAGTGCTGTCACCATACCGCTGACTGTATTCCCAGTGCCGTGCCTTTCTTCCCCATGACCTAATTGTTCCATAACTGGACCGTGTACCTCCCGCTCTCTGTCCCCCATTTTGCTCACCACCCTCAGCCTCTTAACCTCCGGCAACCGTCAGTTTCTTCTCTGTATTTCTGGGTCTGTTTCTGCTTCTTTTCGTCGTTGTTCTTTGGATTCCACATACATGTAAAATCATAAGGTGTTTGTCTTTCTCTGTCTGACTTACTTCACTTAGCATAATGCCCTCCGGGTCCATCCATGTTGTTGCAAATGGCAAGAGCTCATTCTTTCCTGTGGCTGAGTAGTATTCCACTATTCGTATATATCACATCTTTATCCGTTGCATCCATTGATGAACACTTGGGCTGCTTCCATATCTTGACTCTTGTGAATAATGCTGCAGTAAACAACGGTGAATATATCTTTCCAAGTTAGTGTTTTCCTCTTCTTTAGGGGAGTACCCAGTAGTGGATAGTATAGTATGTCTATTTTTAAGTTTTCGAGGAACTTCCATATGTTTTCCACGGGGGCTGTGCCAATCTACGTTCCCACCGGGGGTGCTCAACATCCTCAGCAACACTTATTTCTTGCTTTTTTTGACACTGGTCATTCTGACTGGTAGGAGGTGATAACTTATTGTAGTTTGGGTTTACATTTTTCTGATGATGAGTGACATTGAGCACCCTTTCATATAACCATTGGCCATCCATATATCTTCTTTGGCAAAAATTGTTTTTAATTGATCTTTATTTACTTATTTATTTATTTATAGAGAGAGTCTCTACATGCACGTGAGTGGGGGACTGGCAGGGAGAGAGGGAGAGAGAGAATCCCACGCAGGTCCCACGCCTCCAAGATCAAGCTTGGAGCCCGACTGGGCTGGCTGGATGGCTCAAACTGTAACATCGTGGCCTGAGCCCAAATCAAGAGTCAGACGCTCAACTGACTGTACCACCCAGGTGCCCTGGCAAAATTTTTATTCATGTCCTCTGCCCAGTTATTTTGTTGTTTGTTTGTTTTAGGTACGTTCCACACCCAGCGTGGAGCCCAGTGTGGGGCCTGAACTCATAACCCTGAGATCAAAACCTGAGCTGAGATTGAGGGTCAGATGCTTAACTGACTGAGCCATCCAGATGCCCCTCGGCCCGTTTTTGGCCAGAATATTTGTTTCTTCATTTTATGGGGCACCTGGGTAGCTCAATTGGTTAAGTGTCCGACTTCAGCACAGGTCATAATCTCATAGCTCCTGAGTTCAAGCCCCATGTGAGGCTCTGTGCTGATAGCTCAGAGCCTGGAGTCTGCTTCAGGTTGTGTGTCTCCCTCTCTCTCTGCCCCTCCCCCACTTGTGTGCGCACTCTCTCTCTCTCTCTTTCTCTCCCTCTCTTCTCTCTCTCAAAAATAAATAAGAACATTAAAAAATTTTTAAATATGGCAGCTAATTAAAAAATTTTTAAATCTGGGCCTTTGGTTGGTCAGTTCTGACTTGGATTTTTAAATTTTTAACTTAAAGATTTTAATCCTTTTTTTCAGTTGTTATTTACTTATTCATTTAAGTCATCTCTACACCCGACGTGGGGCTCAACCTCATGGCCCCAAGATCAAGAGTTTCACACTCTTCCGGCTGAGTCAGCCAGGTGCCCCTCTGACCTGGAGTTTTTATCTGGCCTGGGGATGTGTACCATAATCTCACCCGACTAAAACTATTTGTGTCTTCTTAGTTTTTCCTCCCTCACTCTTTTCTATTAAATCCATTTATTACGAGCAGCCAAAAAGTAAGTATAACATTTCCTGCACAACAACATTGTTCTCTGCACGACCCTCAGACAACTCTGTAAGATTAGCTACTCCTGTCTTCTAGACGAGAGAACTAAGGCTCGGAGCAGGCCAATTAACTTGCTCCAGATCACGCAGTGAGCGGGGAAGCCAGGCCTCCAGCCCAGGTGGTCAGATTCCTGAGGCCTGCGTTTAGCCTGTGTGTAGTATCCTTTCTTGCGTAGCTCCGTTACCACGTGTCAGTCACGGCTTTCCCTCTTCCATGCCCGAGTGACACTCATGAGGTTGTGTTTACCTTCTTGTGTTAAATTACCCGTGTGCTTTTCCCCTTGCCGTGCCTCCGTGTGGAACGCGAGTCTGTACCGGTTGGCCTGACGAGTATTTATTGGGTCCTCGCAATGGGCCCTGCAGCGTGCTGGGCACCCGTCATCCACCTTCATGAAACTGTTTTATTTTTTTATTCTACTCATTTTTTTAAGTAAACGCTACCCCCACTGGGGGGCTCAAACTCACAACCCACCCCCAGATCAAGAGTCTCACATGTTTTACCGACTGACCCAGCTGGATGGCCCCATGAAACTGTTTTAATAGGAGGTGGTGACAAATGGAAACAAAATCTCCACATAATGTGGGATGTCATCTTGGAATAAATTGTCTCCAGGATGTGGTGAGATCACACTGTGGAGTCCGCCTGTGGGGGAAGGGGTAGGCCAGGGACGACTTGCTGCAAGAAATGTCACGGGGGCTGAATGTTGAGAACTCTGGGGAACAGCAAGGTTCTAGAGGCCAGCGCCAGAAGAGCCAGAGTGTGTAGGGTGTAGGCAGCAAGAGGAGTCTGGGACAGCAGGGTTAGAGCCACGAGAGGGCTGACAGAAAGGCCAACGTCAGAGGAGCCAGGGTTGTTGGCGAAGGGGAGACCCCACACAGAGAAGAGAGCTTGGTTTGTGAGTGAATGCATGAGAGGAATGAACTGGAAGGCAGGAAGAGGGCGTTGCGAGAGCTAAGCCTGGCACGTGGGAAGGACTCACTACCTCTTCCCGGTGTGGTGCTTATGAGCAGGCCGCCTCACCTCTGGGAGCCTCAGTTTCCACGTGTGAAATGCAATCCGTCTTGCACTCACACAGTTTGGTGAGTATTGCCGAAGATGCCCACGCCAGGTGGAGGCCAGTGCCTGGCCAGGGCAATCACTTCGTGTGAGTTATCATCGTTGGAGGCCCTCGGTAAATGTGTGTGGAATGAGCTTCCACCACCCAGTGCTACCCGCTGGAGTTGGGAGATCGCGGCAGGGGCTTGAGACTGGCCCATGATTCTACATGTCTTTTGAGGACTGGGTGACATTCACGCGAGCCATACACACCTTGCAGCTTCATGATAAACTCCAAGGGGAGCTGTCTAGTCCCCCTGAGCAGCAGCCCGCCTCAACCCGCAAGTCTGGCCACGGATCCTGCAGCTGAGACCGCCCTAATATGGCGCTGAGGCTGTGGATTCTCCCCGGAGGGCTGGTCGACACTCAGGTGAATCTAGCATTCCTGCAGGCTTCATCATTCCCTCCAGGGGCTGACAGTCCCAACGACAGGACGCTCTCTCTGGGGGCAGCTGCGGCAAGCTGGCACCTGGCACCGAGGGGCCCATCTGGTGGAAACAAGCGTCCGCTCAGGATGCGTGACAGCCACGCTTGCTCCCGGGTGATTGATGGATACAGCCGCCGCCCCTGTGTCCCTCGCTCCCAAATAACACAGAGCAGGACAGTCTCCCAGCCACTTGGGTAGCTGCAGGTGGCCACTTTCACCCTGGGGATTCCCAGCAAAGGAGGGAAAAACTATAAAATGGTTGCAGTCATGCTTGCCATATGTGTAGTCATGTGTGCTTAAGGATCTCAACTGCTGGGGCACACGTGAGGTTCTCGCCAGGGTTTCTGTGCCAGCAGCTGTGTGCGTTGATTCTCAGGGAGTGCTGAGGGTCTCTGGAGGAAGGGACCTAAAAAGTGGAAGTCTGGCTTGTTTTTTTCTGAATAGAATCATTTCTGTGGCAGCAGGTCCCACAGTTACCGGTGTGCTGCATTCCTCTATGGAGTAGGAACACCCACAGGCCTGCGGGTTCTGGAAGGATAGACCCAGACACCTGTATTATCAATCAGCTCCTCAGAACTTCTCACAGTGTCGTCTACAGACCACCTGAATCCAATCTCCTGGAGTGCTTGTTTAAAAATGCAGGTTCCCGGGCCCCTGGGTGGCTCAGTCAGTTAAGCATCTGACTTCAGCTCAGGTCATGATCTTGCGGTCCATGAGTTTGAGCCCCGCATCTGGTTCTGTACAGACAGCTCAGAGCCTGGAGCCTGCTTTGGATTCTGTCTCCCTCTTTCTCTCTGCCCTGCTCCACTTTTCTCTCTATATCTCTCCATCTCTCTCAAAAATAAGTAAACATTAAAAAAAACTTTTTTTTAAATGCGGGTTCCTTGGCTCCACCTCAGACTCATGAAGGAAACCGCTCTAGGTATTGAGGCCTTGGGTTGTTTTCAGTGAAGTGCAGTTGACATTCCATGTTGTGTTACTTTCATGGTTCCATATTTGTGTACATTGGCCACCATAGTACGTCTAGTTACCGTCTGTCCCCATAGCAAGTTACCAAAAACTTTTTTTCTTGCCGTGAGAAGTTTTAAGATTTACTTTCTAAGCATCTTTCAAATTTGGGATCCAATATTATTGACTGTAGTCACTATGACGTACGTGATATCCCGTGACTTATTTTATAACTGGAAGTCTATACCCCTTGCCTCCCCTCACCCATTTGGCCACTATCATTCACCCTCCCCTCTGGCAACCACCAGTCTGTTCTCTGTATCTATGAGTTTTTTTGTTTTTGTTTTGTTTGTTCACTGGTTTCATTTTGTTTAGATTCCACATATAAGTGGAATCATACAGTGTTTGTCTTTCTATTTGATTTATTTCACCTGTGAATGGCTTCACTTTTATTTATTTATTTTTGGAATATAATTTATTGTCAAATTGGCTTACATACAACACCCCGTGCTCATCCCAACAAGTGCCCTCCTCAATGCCCATCACCCATTTTCCCTCTCCCGGACGGCCCCATCCACCCTCAGTTTGTTCTCCATATTTAATAGTCTTTTGTGGTTTGCCTTCCTCCCTCTATATTTGTATCTATTTTTTCCCCTTCCCTTCCCCCATGGTCTTCTGTTTAGTTTCTCAAGATCCACATATGAGTGAAAACATATGATATCTGTCTTTCTCTGACTGACTGATTTCACTCAGCATAATACCTTCCAGTTCCATCCACGTTGCTGCAAACGGCATGATTTCATTCTTTCTCAATGGATGGCTTCATTTTTAACATGTGCCTTTAACCTCCAGTCTTGAACACATTTACGTTAGAAAGCTACTGCCTAAATGATTCTGACACATCCTGACGCTTGGAAAGCCACTGCCCCGCAACAATAAAAGTTGCACTTCTATCTTGCAGACCCCAGATATTTTTTCCCTGTCTCAACTAGGCTTCCCTCAGCAACTCGGAGAAGTGTTGGCCCACAGAACACAAAGAAGCAAAGAAAGTAGACAAGCGATGTAATCTGAAGCCACGTTGAGTCCGAGGCCAAGAAATTGTGATGGAAAAACACTAAGGCTCCTCACCTTGACCGTGACAAAGCTTGGGAGGGTGAAATGGAACGTGTGAACTTTCTGAAAACTGTCAACGCTACACAGGTCTTTGGCGAAGGGGCTACTTGTAGGCAGCAACCTTCTCCTGGAGAAGGAGAAGCTGCTTCTAGACTCAGGTGGCTTTTGACTCCTCATAGCAGTCTCGGGGCAGGACGGTGTGAGCACAGAGATTGGGAACTTGGATCCCAAATGTCAGATGCCTCAGCCCCGGCCTTAGCCTGCAACGTCTGACCTCAAGGGAGCAGAGGGGTGCCGTCCACGCGTCTGTGCAGTGTTTTAGGGCAGGCTTTGCTGCCAGCCCTATGGAGCCGTCCCCGCTGTGTCCCCTCTCCTGGCGGTCAGTGTGAGCAGTGCGAGTCCCTGAAGAGTCAGTGCAAAGCATTCTCTGTGGAACCTAGCCGGCCAGACAATGGCCACTCTGTTCCTCTGTTCGCTAGCACCCAGGCAGTTAACCCAGAAACTGCCCTTACGCCCTTTGGGGTGGGCAAATTTAAAAGCTCTCCTTTCAACTTTGGCTCAACATCTCAAAGGCTGAGAAGATGCCCTTTCCACTCCCAAAGCCTAGTTTTTCCATAGTCTTTACCCATGAGGCCTTCAAGGGGGTCTCTTTTCTTCCTCTGCAGCTGCTGATCCCTGGAAAATTTACAGATCTTCAGAAAAACTCCCCGAGGAACTCAGGAGACAAGAGAAACCTGTGTCCACCCAACAGTAGGACTGGAATGCTCAGACTGCCTTTCTCCCAGCCCCGTGAGAGCCAGAGATCAAACAGCCATCCCAGAAGGCCAGAACCTGGAGAGGTGTTTAAAATTTGTTTTCCATTTCATTTTATTAAAACTTGGTGTCATTTCAAAAATTGAGACAGTTTACTAAAATGTACACAGCATATCTCAGCAAGAGGAATAAAAGCAAAGGGGAAGTAAAGGAAGGGATTCCAGGTGGAAGTTTTTGCATGAATTCTCTGGTATAAAGACAGCACACAGGTTTGGTTCTGAGCCTTTTAGCAAGCAAAACTGTGATCAGGGGCGCCTGGCTCAGTGGACTACGCGTCCAACTTCAGCTCAGGTCATGATCTTGCATTTCATGACTTCAAGCCCCTCATTGAGCTTGCTGCTGTCAGTGCAGAGCCCGCTTTAGATTCTCTCCCCGCCCTGCCCTTCTCCTGCTCTCTCTCTCTCAAATATAAAAATAAGCAGTAAAAAAAAGCGATAACTACTAAAGGTAACTCAGATATCCTCCAGTCCTTCACTTTCTCCTCTATTAAAAAAGCAATCTCATTTATGGAGCTTCTTTATGCCAGGTGCTGTCCTAGGCACCAAGGATAGAGCCGTATCAACAAAATTAGGTCCCTGACTTCAAGGAGCTTACTTATGCTCCAGTTGAGGGAAAGAAACAATATCCAAGTAAACGGTGAAACGTGGCCGTGTGTCAGGGGATAATAAATGCTAAAAGATGAATGAAACCTTGTGCAGGTGCCCCATGTACGAAGCCGCGAGGAGGGTGCGGCTGTTTCCGACTAAACGGTTGGGGGTGTCCTCTAGGGAGTGAAGTGAGCTCCGTGGACGTGGTGGAAGAGCGTTTCGGCCACAGAGGGCAGCATGTGCAAAGACCCCAAAGCAGGAGGGCACCTGGCGTGTCAGAGAAACTTCTAACATGTCAGTGGGGCCCGAGCACGGTGAGGGGCCAAGGGGGAGGCAGTAGGTTGTGTACGACGCCCTTGGGGACTGCACAGCCTGGCAGCCCCCGGGAAGAGATGAGATCAGAAGGAGAATGGCATCTCCCAGGCCACATGACCACTTTGACTCTCAACTGGAGTAAAATGAGCAACATAGGAGCGTGTTCAGCAGAGAGAGGACATGATTTCAAGAGATCAGTCATGCCGTTGTGTGAAAAATGGGCTGCAGAGGGTGTCTGCTAGTCTCTTAGGGCAGGTCGTGACAAAATACCACAGACCGGGTGGCTGGAACAACAGAAAAGGATTTTCTCGCATTTCTGGAAGCCCAAGATCAAGATGTTGGTAGGTTTGGGGTTTTTTCTGAGGCCTTCCTTTTGTGTCTTCACATGGTCTTTGTGCACACCCATCTCTGGTCTCTGTGTGCCCTTATGTCCTCTTCTTGGTGAGGCTATCAATTAGATTGAATCAGGGCCCATCCTAGTGGCTTCAAGTTACCTTTATTATCTCTATCCGGGCCCTTATCTCTAAATATACCTACATCCTGAGAGCACCTGGGTGACTCAGGCAGTTAAGCATCCAACTCTTGATTTCTGCTCAGGTTATGATCTCATGGTTTGTGAGTTCTAGCCCCACGTCAGGCTCTGCACTGACAGTGCAGAACCTGCTTGGGATTCTCTCTCCCTCTCTCTGTCCTCCTCCATTGCTTCTCTCTCTCTCTCTCTCTCTCTCTCTCTCTCTCTCTCTCTCACCTGCTCTCTCTCTGTGTCAAAATAAAAAGTATATATATGTACTCACATTCTGAGGTACTGGGGTTAGAGCTTCTACACATGAATTCGGAGAGAACACAGTTCAGCCCATAATGGGGCAAGGGTAGAAGCCGGAAGACCAGTCTGGAAGCTAGCAAGAGCTGGCAGTGGTGAGCGGCAGACTGATAGGTGTGTAAGGAGGAGAAGTGCTCTGATTCTGCAAATACCTTAAAGGAAGAAGCGGGCTTGCCGATGGATGGATGGGTGTGAAGAGAGAGAAGGTTCAAGGGTGGCTCCAATTTGGGGGGCCTCAGCTACTGGAAGCATGGGGTTGGCACTTATTGAGATAAGGGAAACTATGAGAAACAAATGCAGGGAGACGCTGAGATCAAGGAATTCAGTGTGGGGCATGTTAAGATTGAGGCATCCGAGAGGAAATGTCAAATAGCCAGTCTGGGATAGACCAGTCTGGAGTTCAGGAGAGAGGGCAGCGTTTACTGACCTGTAATTAGTCTTTCTCGTTTCTATGATTTCTTCAGGTTCTTTGGTAACAGCATTATTGGGATTTAATTCACATACCATGAAATCCACCTGGCTCGAGTATAGAATTTGGTGGATTTTCATATATTCACCTGATTGTGCACCTATCACCGCTATCTAATTTTAGAACATTTTCACCAGCCCCCCAAAAGAAACCCCGTGCTCTTTAGCAATCACTCCACATTGCTCTCTCCTCTCAAGCACTTTCTCTCACTATGGATTGGCCTGGGCTGGACATTTTATAAAAATGGAATTATACTTTGGTGTCTGGCTTTTTCGATTTAGCGAAATGTGTTCAAGGTCCATCCATGAGTACCAGCCCTTCATTCCTTTTTTGCGGCAGGATAAGATTTCATCGTATGGATCCGCCGTGTTTCGTTTATCCATTCATCAGCTGATGGACTTTTGGATTGTTTCTGCTTTTTTGGCTGTAGCAGCAATGCTGCTATGGACACTCAGGAACAGGTTTTTGCGTGAATATGTATTTTCAGCTCTCTTGAGTACGTGCTTAGGAGTGCAATGCTAGGTTGCAGGGTAATTCTCTCTGGAATATTTTGAGGAACTTCAAAACCATCTTCTAAGCAAGCTATACCATTTTACACTCCCACGAGCAATGTATGAGATTCTGGTTTCTCCGGACATTCTGTAACCTTTGTGACTGTCTTTTTGAGTATAGTCATTCTAGTGGGCATGAAGTTTTTGGTTTGCATTTCCCAGAAGACTAATGATGTTGAGCATTTTTCCATGTGTTTCTTGGCCACTTTATATCATTTTTAGAAAAATGTCTTTCCAAGCTCGTTGCCCATTTTTAATTGGGCCATTTGTCTATTTACTGTTGAGTGCTAAGCGTTCCTTATGTATTCCGGATACAAATCCCTGTCTGGCATATGATTCAGATATTTTTTCTGTTCTTTGGCTGGTCTTTTACTCTCTCAATGATGTCCTCTGAAACCTAAAAGTTTTTATTTTTTTTAAAGATTTTATTTTTCTGTAATCTGAACACCAGCGTGGGATTCAAACCCACAACCCCAAGATCACGGGTTGCATGTTCCTCCGACTGAGGCAGCCAGGGTGCCCCCAAAAGTTTTAAATTTTGACAAGCTGATATACACATTTGAAATCCATCAGCATATAGATGTTATTTTAAGCCACAAGACTCCATGAGAGTCTCTAGGAAGTTTAATTTAATAAGGAATGGAAGTATCTAAGGACCCCATGGTTGCTTATTCAGAGGTCCAAGATGTGAGAAGATATCAACAAAGGTGGCCAAGAAGGCCTCTACTCCCATTTTCCATCTTCTCTCATTTTGGAGTGGTCATCGTTTTCTAGGGTGGCAACAGAAAATTCAGAATTCTTATTCTTTTTTTTTAGGCAACGCAGTTCTGGTCTTCTGTCTCAATTCATTCTTTCAAGGCCATGCAGACTCTAGAGGCCATGCCCCATTCCACCAAGGGGTCCCTTTTCTTCCAGCCTCCTGATCTAATGACCTGATGGCCTTTGCCCATAGATCTCTGTATATTCTCACCTCAGACCATGCGTCACTTGTAGCTCCATCCACTGGTAAGATTTTTCACGTCCATCCCGTCCATTCCAGACCATTCCTCAACGTGGCTCTCCTGTAGCCGCCATTTGTTTTTGCCTTGCATCGGGCAACCAGACCAACCTGTCTGAAACCAAGCTGGGGCTTCTTCATCCTCCTTCACCTGGCCCAATGTGGCACAGGTGCAGGGACGTCTGTGCCACTGTGATAGGCTACCTGGCAGTCTGGACTATCTGTGGAGGCAGCTTGAGCCCAAATACACCGTTTTCAACAGCAGTACAGCTACTGGTCCCACCCAACTGCGTGACTTGGTGGATGTGACTGAACCCAGCTCATGACAGGCAGTTGCAGACACATGATCACTTCATTCCCAGTGGTCGGGCGTTCTGTCTCTACCAGGGCCCATCATGTTCTTTGTCCAAAGGTGTGTGCTTGTCTGCTACAGATTGCATGGCCTTGCTCCAGAATTCCTGGACTGCATTATGATTCTCCCCCCGGGTCTTTCAGTAATTTGTCTTGTACCGTAGAGGGGGCATTCTGGCACACCTCTGGCCATTGGACCCTTAGAAACTTTGCAGTGGTATGGTTGGTCCCTGAACCTTCCTAGCAATCTTATCCCACACCGTCGGCTGCACTGTCTTATCACGCCTTCCAGTGTTTGGCCACCTCTTCCTCATCCTGTCTGATCAGCCTGATGCCATCAGTCTAAGGGATCGGCGTGATGTTCTGTGGAATGTCCAGGTGATCCAGCTCGCTGAACTGTATATGACAGAAGGCGAGAGAGTTAAAAGAGCATGGCAGCCGAGCTACAAATGTTGTCGGTTTCGTGATAATGTGAACTGTTTCGGATCCTTTTTTTCCAGAGCGGTGCGTGTTGCCTTTAATCACTTTTTTTTCAGATCCTCTTTTCTAACGAACATAGAAAACACATTCACCAAAGCAAGAGCCACATGCTGTGTACCTTGGCCTTTTTAATCTTTAGCAAAATCAGCATCTTCAATGCAGCGCGCACGGTGAGGGCTGCCACCCGGTTGAGTTACAGTAGTCTACAGCCATTCTCCAGATCCGTCTGGTCTCCCTCCACCATGATTCAGAGCAAAGCACTGTGTTTACTGTGGACTGTCATTTCCCCCAGGCTGCTAAGAGCTATTAGTTAATTGTCTATCACTGTGGACAAATTTCCCAAAACCTGGTGGCCTCAAACAACAGATATAAATCTTTCTGGGGATCAGGTCGGAAGTGGCTCAGCTGAATGGTTCTGGCTCCAGGACCCTCGTGGGGTTGTAGTCAAGGCATCAGCCAGGGTTGTATGGTCTGAAGCCTTGACTGGGGTCAGGAGCGCATGCTTTCAAGAAGACTCATTCATGTGGCTGGCACATGGTGCTGGCTGGGATGCCTCGGTTCTCTTCCATGTGGCCTCTCATCCTCTAAGACCTTTCTCCATGCGGTTTCTCCTGTAAGACAGTCTGAACTGTCTGGACTCTGCAAGAGAAAGAGTGGCATGAGAAAGTCCAAAACTTCCAAGTCAATCTAATCATGAACATGACATCCTCTCACTTCTGCCATATTCTAATTTTTTAATATTTATTTACTTTTGAGAGGGGATAGAAAGAGAGAAAGAGAGAGAGTGGGAGAGGGGCAGAGAGAGAGGGAGACAGAGTCTGAAGCAGGCTCCAGGCTCTGAGCTGTCAGCACAGAGCCCGACGCGGGGCTTGAACTCATGAACCTGGAAATTATGACCTGAGCTGAAGTCAGATGTTCAAGTGACTGAGCCATCCAGGCTCCCCAGTTCTGCCATATTCTATATGGTAGATATGAGTCCATAAATCCCGCCTAAACTCAGTGGGAAGGGATTATAAAAAAGAACATGAGTACTAGGAGGCAGAGGCCCAGTGGAGGTTGTCTGTCATAGCTATCCTAACAGCAAGTTTGCCTCAGATCCTGGGCTCTCACACAGTTTTTTTTTTTCCAAGAGAGTGTGCAAGCAGGGGACTGGGGGGAGAGAGAGAGAGAAAAGAGAGAGAGAATCCTAAGCAGGCTCTGCTCTGTCAATGCAGAGCCTGATGTGGGGCTCAAACTCATGAACCATGAGATCATGATCTGAGCCTAGACCAAGAGTCAGACGCTTAACTGACTGAGCACCCAGAGGCCCCTCCTTCACCCATTAAATCCCATGCCCCAAGAAAGTGCCTGTACGCCAAAGTATTTTGAGTCCTACGTTCTCGCCCCTTGGTCAAGAACCCTCAAATCTAAGCCCTTCTCTAGCTGCAGGTGATACATGCTAGCTAATTCTTACCGCTTTCGTTGTATAGTCACTTTCCTCCCTTAGCAAGCCCAGCATGTCCTAGACTTTAATCCTGGTTATCGGAAAGTGAGGGCGGCTCCTTGAGGTCTTTTTGGGGAGAGGCCTCTGTAGCACCATCCAGCGCTGGGAAGTGCTAACTCTCACTAGGAAGAAGTGGGCTACCTCTGCAGAGGCACCTCCTGGGAGAGGGAGGCCTCCCCGTGGATATGAATGAGCCCAGAGCGTCCATCTCCGTGTCAGGGCCCGGGTTTGCCAGCCGGGGCTTTGACCTCAGCGGAACAGCCAGGCCGGGCTGAGCTCGTGCGTGTCTCTGCAACCCTGAAACTCCCAACCTTCAAGCTCTGCTTGGGCTTCTCAGCTCTGTTAGCTTGTCTACCGCAGGAAATAAGGGCCTCTTTGTAAGCTCCCAAATAAGCCCTCTGGCTGTCATACTTAGCCTCTAACTGTTTGTTTAACTGTTTGTTAATGACCCTCCGTTTCTCCCCCCTGGCCGAGCTTCAAGACAGTTTAGCAATAACCAGCTAACGCTGCTGCCCTTGAAGACATCAGTCACACTGCTCCCCCACATGGTTCAAACGCCCACTTCTTACCCCCTGTCAGGCTATTCCCTTCCACCGGGATGCTTCCCCAGGCCACCACCAGTGACACTTCAGCAGTGAGGTTGTCACCTTGTGCCAGAAACGCTGTGGCCCGTAATCTACTCAGGATGGAGACCTCCTTGCCTTCCTGGCGATGAGTGAGGCAGTACCCCCACCTCATCTCTCTGCCCGCTTTCTCCAGCCATTCCTGTGCTAGTTTGGGTTCTCTGAGAAGCAGATGCCAAGACGCGATGAAATTCAGAAGATTTTTTTCTGGAAAACGGAGGGAGCAGGATTGGGCAGGGCGAGGCGACAGACTGTTTTGTGTGTCTGAGACCTGTTTAAGGAGACCTAGGGGTGCGCCTGGGTGGCTCGGTCAGTTAAGCGTCCGCCTCTTGATTTCAGTTCAGGTCAGGATCTCACGGTTCATGAGATTGAGCCCCGCATCAGGCTCTGCACTGACAGCATGGAGCCTTCTTGGAATTCTCTGTCTCTCCCTCTCTCTCTCTGCCCCTCCCTTGCTCTCTTCTCTCTCTCAAATAAATAAGTAAGCATTTTTTTAATGTTTATTTATTTTTTGAGAGAGAAAAGTAAGCATTTTCTTTAATGTTTACTTTTTGAGAAAGAGAGAGTAAGGGAGGGGCAGAGAGAGAGACACACACACACAGAATCTGAAGCAGGCTCCAGGCTCTGAGCTGTCAACACAGAGCCTGACACAGGGCTTAAACTTACGGACTGCAATATCATGACCTGAGTCCCCAGGCGCCCCAACATTTTCTTTTTTTTAAGTTTAAAAGAGACATAGGGAAGAAAGATGGTCAGGAAGAGTCTCTGACTGTGGAGCAGTTCTAAGAAAGTTTCAGCCAGGCTGGGGGAGAGTTCTCAAGCCAGAGTTAGAGTTCTCAGGCACTCGGACCACACCATGCACAGCCATTGCTGGGAGCGGTTCTGGAAAGCATTTGACTTGGCACAGACCTATGGAGGGGCCAGAGGGGCTGTCGGTCAGCTACACACCCCACCTCCCCAGCTTCTGCAGCAGCATAAGAGCCGAGCAGCCTTTTCCTGGTCTCCCAGTCTGAGGGTACCCTGACTGCAAGCGCTGGTTGACTGAGCCCAGCAAGAGTATGTAAATGCCCCGAACCTCCAAGTATCTGAGTTGGAGGCTCCTTCTGCCCTAGAAGCTCAGCCGAATGGCCCTCCTGGTCTACCTAGTCCCCATCCCACCCCATGCCCATCCCCCTCACTGGCCCCGGGTATAGACCTGGTCTCAGGAATGAAAACCAGTAAGGCCTGGGGTTGTGACTTGTACTGATAGGTGATGGGGTCTCAGCTGCTCTGCCTTTGCGGACCGAACTTCTACCATAGGAGTCATTCCTAGGTCCCAAACAGGCTTTTCCAATAAAAGAGAATTCTAATAAATAAAATTTATTTATTTTGAGAGATAGAGAGACAGAGCGAGTGTGGGAGGGGCAGAGAGAGAGAGAGAAGGAGAGAGAGAATCCCAAGCAGGCTTCATATCGTCAGTGCAGAGCCCGACAGGGGGCTCGAACCCACAAACTGTGAGATCATGACCTGAACTGAAACCAAGAGTTGGACGCTTAACCGACTGAGCGCCCCAGGCACCCCGGCTCCTCCTTTTAGACTATGCTCCTCATCTCCATCCCCGTCCTGCCCTCGCTTTCCAAGAATGAAATGATTAAATCTCAAATGCTCCCATATGAACTCATTTCCCTGGACCTTTTCTCAATCCCAGGAAAAACCCCCAAAGTGGAGCCACCGCTAAGCGTCAGGAGTATGAGAGCACCACACTCAGCCCCGTGCCCCAGGCGGACGTGGAGCTGGGGCCGAGCCTCGCCGGGCCTCGGTTTCTAAATCTGTTGGTAGACAGATGATAGGTAGATAGATAGATGGACAGACGAACCAATAATAGCACCTTCTTCATAGCTTTGTCTTGGGGTTTAAGGAGAGTCGGGTGCGAAAAGTGCCCGAGCCGGGCCTGGCATCGTAATGTCTTCCTAAACGAAAGTGGCTGTGACGAGTGTAATCTACCTTCACAACTCAGATGTGTCTCAAATGTCCCATTACTTTTTTATAAAAAAGTCCCATTTTTTTTTAATAAAAAAATCCAAAGGAACCCGGCTGTAATCTCCTACTCCCTCGGGCTTTCAGGAAGCTCGATTTCAGTTATTCTGCTAGCTCCTCCACCACCCCCAGGTTTCACGGAGTGCCCAGACGGTGGAGAGACCCCTGTAGGCTACCCTGTGGACAGGTGCTTGGGCCTTGTCCGGGCTCAGGGGAGCGCCTGTAACCTGCTGACCTTGCACTTGCGTGCTTCCCAGGGAGCAGGCGTCCCAAGCTGGGCTTCCGAACGTGGGGCCCGCCTCCCTGAGCGCACCACGAAGCTTGCCCCTCTCCAGCCTTCAAAGCCCCGGGTCTCCATGCGATCCCAGGGGTCCGCGGGAGAATATCTCCAGGGTCCCGTCACTCACCAGGCTGCAGATCTCCCTCTGCCCGAGGTAGCCCTGCTCACCTCCCCAGAGTCAGACCCCGCACTCTGCAGACCTGCTGCGCCCCCTGCCATCTGGTCAACTCGGTAAGATCTTCCTGAAAGAGAGAAGGACAGGCTGGCTTTGGACAGCTTTTGCTCTGTGTCACTGGAGGTAGAGAGGGAGAGGATTGGAAGAGACTGCAATGCATATTTATTTACTTCTTTTTTTAATTTTTTTTAATGTTTATTCATTTTTGAGAGATAGAGAGAGAAAGAGCAGAGCGTTAGCAGGAGAAGGGCAGAGAGAGAGGGAGACACAGAATCTGAAGCAGGGTCCAGGCTCTGAGCTGTCAGCACAGAGCCCGATGTGGGGCTCGAACCCACCAACTGTGAGATCATGACCTGAGCTGAAGTCGGACGCTTAACAGACTGAGCCACCCAGGCGCCCCTATTTACTTCTGTATTCAAGAAATCTCTTCTCAGTGCTGGATGCTGCTCTTGTCCCTGAGATTTATTGGTGAACAAGTTCCTTCTTTCTAGAGGCTCCCATCCTAGCATGTGTGTGTCGGGGGGGTCAGATCCTAAGTACATAAAGAAATGTATAAGGTATTAGTGCCTGGCATCAAGATGCTAGAAAGAGAAGAAAAGAAAGTAATAGGATAGAGACTAGGGCAGGAGACTTAACATTTGGTTGAATGGTTGAGGAAGGCTTCTCCAAGAGGGTGACGTCTGAACTGAGCCTCCTAGGCTATAGGAAGCCAGGCAGGTGAAGATGTGGGTGGGAGTGGTCCAGGGGGAGGGAAAGGCCTTGCAGTGGGAAAGAGCTTGGCCTGTTTTCGAATCATCAGCAAGATGGCAGTGTGTGATGGGGCCAAAGAGGTGTTCAAAGAACTGATCGTGACCTTTCAGCCACAGCAGGGAGAATGGATTTTATTTTAAGTCCATTGGGAAGCCCTTACAGAGAATGGGAAGCAGAGCAATAACATAATCTGATTTATAGATATGTTTTTAAGTTAATTTTTGGGGGGAGTGGGGCAGACAGAGGAGAGAGAGAGAATCCCAAGCAGGCTCTGCACTGTCAGCACAGAGCCCAATGTGGGGCTCGAACTCATGAACCATGAAGTCATGACCTGAGCCAAAGTCAGAGGTTTAAGTGACTGAGCCACCCAGGCACCCCTCTAATTTCTGTTTTTTAGCAGATAACGTTGGCAGTTGGGCAGAGACTTGAGGTTTGTGCGAGGGCACAAGTGGAAGCAGGAGACCCCTGACGAGCTGTCACCATGGCTCGCCGGTGGCGGTGGGAGAAGGCCGTCCTCCCACGGGAGACTGCCATCAGTGTTAGTGTTTCGATACTGCCTGCGAGAGCAGAATGGCTTCCTTTCCCGCTTCCAGTAAACATTTTAATTATCTTCGGTCTCATTTCCCTTTTTATTTAGGAATAAACATGCGCATTTTCCCGCCAAGTGATTTTAAATGTTATGCTCTGTCGGTCAGATTAATTTGTGTTTATGAGTACGTTTGCGACAGGCTCTTTCTTTTTCCTAACTTCCATTTGTGTTGGGTGTTTCAGAACCTCACTCCTTCTCCCGCCTCTCTCTTCCTTTTTCTTCTTGTAAGGTTCACATCTGAGCGAATCCTGTCCCCGTTTTTGTGTCGATTCCTCTTTGTACTGTTAAAAGAGAAACTGAGGCATATTAAAAACTCGAGGAGTTTATTTGGGCAAAAGTCCATTGGAATCAGGCAGCTCCAAACCGGAAGTGGTTATGAGCGCTCCGCTGACTGGAGCCAGGAAAGACAGAAAAGGTACAGAAGCCAAGAGAGGAAGGTGTTTGACTGGCTATAGCTCAAATCCTAGTTGGCTGTTTGTGATTGGTTGCCCTTAGGTTTTTGATTTCATAACCTGGGGACATATGCGTGCTTTGAGTCTGGTTTGCTTGCTTACTTATACCCCCGGGCGTTAGAGGCACCTCAGTGTAATGTCTCCTTATTCAATTGGCTTCCTGTTCTGCAACAAAGAAGAACGTCAAAGTCTAAGTAAAGACTGCTATACTAAAAATCCGGCATACTTAGTCATGATCCTGCATTGCCAAACCACCTGCTGTATGTCAGGCACCAAGCTAAAAACTTGCCTCCTTTAATTCTCATGAGAATCCTATGAAGTGGGTACTTCCACTGTACCCATCTTACAGAAAGAGCTAAGCTCTGGGAAACTAAGCAGATGTCCCCAGGTCTTGTGCTAGAGTGGGACACAGAACCAGCATCCAGACCCTGGCCGCGTGACTGATGGGCCACCTCACCCCTGCCTGCCCCGTGGCGCTGGGGGTTTTAGTCTTAGCTGACCCAGTTTGAGAGCAGAGGGATGGAGAACCGTGTGGGTATAGACTATATACACTTCCTGTCTCTGCGCTTAAGTGAAGTAAACAACATCCAAATTCAAGTTCTAATGCAAATAAGCAGCTATTTGTTTGCTGAGTGAAGCCATTCGTGTGTTTTCTGTAGCAAGTCAATGGCTCCGAGGGTGAGACTAGGCCTTGATTGAATGTGATGTTGCTGTCAGTCCCGATTTGTGCTCACGGATGAGTGACGGTCCCTGGAGGCCCCATGACACTCGGATGCAGCCCTGCCAGGGCTCCTGCACAGCGCACCTCCCCTCCACGGACACAGAGCTGGTGCAGCTGCTAAGCCCATCGAGCCTAATGACTGTCTTCATTTCATGCCTGGCCATTGTTAATGACATTTGGCCATCGCACACACATACCAAATAGAATTAGGATGTACTGGAAAATGTGACTTCTGCATAGGAAGTCACAAATCCAGAAATTGCCATCTGGATCTTATGTGGTCTTACACAAGAAGGCAGCGTCTCGAGACAGCACGTTTCGGGGGCAGCTGGACAGCTTCCTCTCTGTCCTTCCTGCCCCCAGCTGCTGAGTCCAGCTCTGTGACTTGGGTGGAGTTAGGAGATGGGCCTGTAGATGAAGGCTCTGCGCCTGTGCCTTCCTTGTCCCCAGACCCTGACCACTGACAGGCCGGGACTCTTCTCGCTGTCTTTGCTGATGCTGCAGTGAGGGCTTCTTTTCCCTTCTCGGAAACCTTACCGACACCATCTCCCAGTATCTCCTCGTGTCTCGTTCTCTGCAGAGACATGACTTTTTATTGTTCCATGACTTTTATGAAGGCTGGTTCAGCTTCCCCGAGGACGGCGGGTAGGGGGATGGTAAGCATAACCCCCGTTAGCTGTTGACCGTCACTACTGCTGCTGCTACCACTGCTGGTACTACCACTGTATTGTTCCCTGTGAGGAACTCCACAACCTTGAGACAGTTGGAAAACTACCCACCCAACATAAAGGATAAACCTGAAGTTAAAGAGGAGGCCCGTTCCTGTATGGTTATCTCATTAAAAAAAAACACCAACTTATAAAACACTTCGTTAGAGGCCAAGGGTAGTCTTTGTTCTCATCTGGGAGGAGAGACCACTACTTAGTCTGGGATGTAGCTCCTTTCTTACTCCTATACTTAATAAATCTTTGCCCCTTTCTCTAAATGGCTTGCTCTTGAATTTTTTCTTATGGGAAGTCAAGAGCCCTCACGGGGTGAGCCTGACGCCTTCCCTCTCGGGGCCTCGCCCGTCTGGCATCACTGCCGTTCCTCTTGTTCTGCTGCTGCCATAACCGCTGCTACTGTTACTACTGCTCCTGCTCCTGCCTCTACTGGTCAAACCCTTGATGCAGGGTTCATGCCTTCTACAGATCTTAGATTCTAGAAGAGTGCCGGGTACGGAATAGATATTTACTGAACCCCCAGCACCCTGGCTTTATGTTTCCATTTCGCCACTAGTAAAACACCCATGAGTGATTCCCAAACATTACCTATACGTATTGGTGTCCCATCTGTATAATTACTGTTTTCAGTTTTCTTTAGACCCATGGGTCACCTTTGTTTTACTTGATTTCTTTTACAATCTGTCTATTATGTCAGTTCCACAAATGGAAAACCTACCTTTTGCTTTAAGTAGAAGGAAACTTTAAGCCTCATTTTTTAAAAATAATTTGTTGTCAAATTGGTTTCTATACAACACCCAGTGCTCAATCCAACGAGTGCCCTCCTCTGTGCCCATCACCCACTCTCTCCCCTCCCACACCCATCTCTCCCCTCAGTTCTCTCTTATTCTTTGAGAGTCTCTCCTGTCATGTCTCCCTTCCTCTTTGTGGCTTTTTTTTTCCCCCTTCCCCTCTTCCCCTCCCCCCTGGTTCTCTGCTAGGTCTTCCAAAGCCTACCTATGCGTGACAACATATGGCATCTGTCTTTCTCTGCCTGACTTATTTCACTCAGCATAATATCCTCCAGTTCCATCCATGTTGCCACACATGGCCAGATTTCATTCTTTCTCATTGCTGCATAGTATTCCATTGTGTGTATATATATATATATATATATATATATATACATATATATATATGTATATATATACCACATCTTCTTTATCCATTCATCAGTTGACGGACACTTAGTCTCTTTCCATTATAACTATTAAGAGCAAAAAAATTTGTCCATGTGCATCTAAAACCTCTTCTCTGTCACCTATGCAACTCGTTGATGTCTGAGTTTACTAGAAGGGGACTGGAGCGTTGACTATCAATGCCCTTTAGACCTTACTGCTTTTTTGTGTTCTCCACCCTTCAGGTTGTCACCATCGTTACCTCTGTGCCTAAGGTCTTTTTCCAGACCTAGAAGGCCCGTCTGCCCTGCTCCAGCAGCTGCGGGGAATTCACATCCTGAAGTAGCCTGGCCCAATGGCTGATGGGAACTGGTGTGAAAGTGGCCCGGCTCCCTCACCGCCCCCCTCTCCCCACGGGATACTTCTGAGGGATGCCTTTTACCCTGCTTCCCAGAGTTTCTTCGCAAGGTTAAGTCCCAGTCACTTGCTGCAGTTGCTGACCAACTAACACACCCATCGTTGGCTACCTGCCTTTTCTCTATCACCTCTCCAACCCTTTCCCAGCGTCCTTGCACTTCCTAAATGAACTACTTGGTCTCCAGTCCTTGTTTCTTGGTCTGCTCTTTGGGGAGCCCAAACCAAGTCACGGGCTGCTTGCAAATCGGTGGATGATGGTCATTTTCACATCCACTAATTGAGGTTTCCGTGATGTGTGCTTTACTGGACTGTACACTGTCTCCGCAAATGTATCAAATGGTGAGTGAGAACAAGTGTGGATCATATTTTGACAAATGTTTTATCCAGGTAACATTTTCCTGCCAAAGTAACAACTTGAAAAGATTTTCCAGAAATTGAACTAAGTCTAAATAGTTTCCGATTGGCTCTTTCCAATACACAGAAGTAAACATGAGACAAAACTGTTATTTGCATGATGTCCTCCCGAGGAGCACTCAGGATGCTCAAAGTCTGGAAGTTACTAAGCAGAGAGATGGGTTGTACATGAAATTACTTAATCACTTTGAGAGGCTAGAGATAAAGGAGATACTCACCAAGTATTACTATCATCACAATTCCGTCTGTGGTTAATAACTTCAAAATCCTCACGGTTTTATCACTGGGCTCTCTTTTCATTGAACCCTCCACATCAAAGCTGTGCCATTGTCTCCTGCAAAATCTCGGTCCAGGGAATGAAATAGCAACAAAACAGCTTGAGTTCAAAAGGCAAGTTTATACTTTGCTTTGTGGATCTAGATGTTACTTATTTTCTACTTTGTCTCTTCAGAGACAAATGTCATCAGGGCCTTAGCTTCCTTCCAAGTTTCTGATGTACCATCATTAGCATGTGGTTGTTGACACTTCATGCCTAGTGTGAGGACGCTGGAGTGCTGGTCCCATTACAGCGGCCCAGAAACAGGTCAGGAAGATGGGGCCAAGTGCAAATAGGACTAGCTTGCTTGCCAGCTGAACAGTCCCTTCCCTTATAAAGAACCAGAAGTGCGATTTAACAGCTTCTGTTCACATCTCATTGGCTTGAACTGTGTCACACGGCCACCCACTTGCAAGGGAGGCTGGGAAATGTACCTTTAACTGGATCTTCACCACCAATAAAATTAGAATACTGTTAATAAGAAAGAAGCGAGAATAGATCCTGGAAAGGCAACTAGCACTCTCTGCCACAGAATAAAGGTCAGAGAAAGCGCCTTGGAGGAAGGGACATCTCAGCTATGACCTACAAACGAAGAAATACCTATGCTAATAGCGGTGGGAGAGGCTTTCCGGGAAGAGAGACAGCGGTATATAAAAGAGGAAACAGAGAAGAGGGAAAAGAGTTAGCCTTCCAGGTTAAGCATCCCAAAATGAACAAGGTGAGTGTTCCAGCCCTTTCCCGGACTTCCCGTTGAGGGGCACGAGGACTGTAGCCCAGTCAGAAAAGACTGCTGAGCAGGAATATTAAGTGTCTCTTCTCAGAAAGCGAATATTCTATATCGCCGTTCCTCCATGACTCATCCCTTCCCAAATATCTTCAATTTTGAGTGCTTGGTATTTTTTCCACTCTAAGTATGAAATGGTGGTCCCTCTTCCTGCCAAACTCCCCGTCAGCTTTGTTCTGGACTTTGGAAAAAAGACATCCTGTTTCCCGTCCCTCGTTTCCTGGCTGGAGCCTCTGGTTCCACCGCCTCCTTGGGCTCACAGTGTCTGTTTCTGCCTCAGGCTCTCTTACTCGCCCCCCGGTCAGTTTTTCTTTCCTCAGTTACTAGTTAGTCGTGCACAGTTATCAAAGAGGAACATAGCTTCTCTCCATCCAGGTTTTTGGTTTTGTTTTTCCTTTCCCCATGGATCACCTGGTTTGGTTTTTTCTTAAGTTAGTTTCTCAGACTCTGAGCATAGAAGGAGACTAAGCAGGTGTTGAGGGCCTCATTCTCCTGGGGGAATATACTAAAGCAATGCTGTTTTGAGACCGGAAATGATGTAATCAGGTCACTGGCAATGAAACGAAGACTAGGAAAACTCCAGGGTTTTAGGTCTTGTGGGGGGGGGGGGGCAGGGGGAAGGTTGAGAGATAGAACACTGGCCAGGAGGGGGAATCAAGTGTGCCTTGTCTAAGAGAACAGCTTCCAGGTTTGCATAACTTCTGTGTCTAGGCTAGCTGACGTTAGGCAAGTTACTGGACTGCTCTAAGCCTTGGGGTTTTTTTTTTGTTTGTTTGTTTCCATTTGTAGAAAAGGAGCTACTAGTGTCGACCCAGTCAAGTTCTTGGGCTAAATAAAATGATAGGTGTAAAGTGCTTGGCATATTCCACTTAGAAAGCACTCAACAAACAATCATCAGTTATTACTAGTAAGATTTAGAGCATGTGTGGGTTTTTTTTAATTAAAATAATAATATTCTTCATGACCCGTACGAGACTGGCATTAACCCTGGGCCCTCCCTCCTTGGAGACTTGAGGGACAGATGATAAAGTCCTGTGAGTGAGGGCTACTTGGGCGATGACATGACCCCAAATGTTCTCAGTTTGAGGTCAGCCCCCGCTATCCGACTCACCTGGGAAATGCCTGAGGCTGAGGCAGAGACAGGCTGCTCTGGGTTCTCCCCAGGGCGTCGGCGGGTTAGTCTATCGACAGGTGAGGAGAATTCCAGCTGGAAATACAGATTTAGGAATCACGATTCTCACCCTCACAGTGGCCCAGAGGAGTATCGCTTTGAATCTTTCCACCGGTCTGTTAAAACTATTCCGATGTTGACCGCAATTCAGAGCTTCACTTCTCTAAACCAGTAAACCACTAGCGTCTGGAAATTGTGGGCCAAGATGAGAGGATTTAGTAGGCGTGGCTCCGGGAGTGTGTCTGTTTCACGGTCAACTGCATTTGTATCTTTTCTGTATCAGACAGGATAGACTAGGGCATGCGGTAGATACCAAGGGCCCTAAAATCTCAGGGCTTAAAACAACAAGGGTTATTTTGCTCACCCTACATGTCCATATCAGTGTCACCTGTCCCTGGCGGGGGGAAAGGGGACACATAAAATCGTATTCCGATTCTTACAGACTATGGCCTACCTTCCAGTAGCTCCCAATTCCTACAGCCACACCTAACTTTAGCAAAGCGTTCTCCTGTCACTGTGTTAGTATTTCTCCCTCTCGAATGGTCCTGCCTGTAGACAGTGAGATCTAAGACGTGTCTCAAACCTTTGAAATCGTTTGGCTTGAAACTGTAGAGGACTGACCAATGATCTAATGAAAAGGAAGCAGGATGGGGATTTTTGAATGCCTGCTAAGAGTCTCTTTGGGGGAAGCAGTAACGTTTCATCTGCTCACCGGGATCAAAACCAAACCTGTTCCATGCCTTACAATATAGCCTTAAAATAGAAAGTTTGGACAATAAAACAGTCAAGATATATATATAATAGCGATGTTGCTTTTCCTTGATGTATGGTCAAAATAATCTTTGTAAGAATAGTAGATATAGTAAATATAACAGGTTATGATAGGCTTAGTAAGAGTAATAGGTTTTAATAGATCTAGTAAGAAAAAGAGATACATTGAACCTTCTCCAAGGGAGAGCTCAGGATAGAAACATCATCATAAATAAGTCTCTATTGCTTCATTGCTTTATTCCCAATTAATTCTGCTTATAATTTAGAAGTTGAGAAATAATATACCTGGTCGAAGGATGACTTCAGATCACACCTGCCTCTTAAATCACCAAGACCACATTGGACCGTTTGGCTGTTTTGAATGAAACGTCTAAGTGAAGCCAGCAGAGATATAATTAAGCCATCATTTATTGCCTGCTTATCATGTGCCTGGCACTGGGGTAAGCATTCTATACATAAAATGACATTTTACCATTCTCCCAACAAAGGGCAGGACCCCCGAGGCTTTGAGAGCTTAGTGTTCCGCACATGGTCACTTGGGTGGTACATGGCACAGCTAAAGCCTGATTTTAGTTTTTTTTACTCAAAGGTCAAACTCTGAACCAAAAACAGTGAACTAATGAGACTCCACCTAAGGGAACCACATAGACTTGGCAGAAAATTTTGATTGGCTGTATATGATCTTACTTGGCTGTTTTCCACATCTGAGGAACTGAGGCACGAAAGAGACTCACACAAGGATATACAGCGTGTCTTGTATCAGTCAAAGATTAGCTCTAGTTCTGAAAGTGATAAAATAAACTTATGCTCCCTGTCCTCAATGGAGAGCATGATAGCTGGATTTGGGCGTTTCTGGGGCAGCTGGCCTTGGGGAAAGTGTGGCTGGTACTGTAGCCTGTCAGCTTCTACTTTCTCTGTTAGGTTTTTAGAAACTTCCTCCCTCAAACTTAAGCCAAAGCATGACTGTGCCCAGAAATGGGAATAGCTTTTCTGGAAAGGAAAGCACTGCCCAGGACCCCAAGTTCAGAATCATCTGTGCTGTTTAAAATTTTTTTTAATGTTTACTTATTTTTGAGGGGGGGGGGAGAAAGAGAGAGAGAGAGAGAGAGAGAGAGCATGAGTGGGAAGGGGCAGAGAGAAAGGGAGACACAGAATCCGAAGCAGGCTCCAGGCTCTGAGCTGTCAGCACAGAGCCTGACGTGGGGCTCGAACCCACAGACAGTGAGATCATGACCTGAGCCGGAGTCAGATGCTTAATGGACTGAACCACCCAGGCACCCCTGAATCATCTGTACTGTTTAAAGGCTTGGTCAAACTTTTGAGTTGGTCGAATTCTCTAGGGGTAACTTGGAATTTTTATATCCTGAGAAGAGGCGTCTTGACCTCCTTTTCTTTAAGGTCTGAGGACCCAACAAGATTGACGTTGCAATCATTTTTTGAGCACCTCCTCTGTGTGCCAGACATGAGCTGATGATACTGTGGAAGACAAAACATGGTACTTGACCTCAAGGAGCTTACAGTTTGCTCAGGAAGAGAACACGACATGAACAGGGAGACCAGTTGCCATTGCATTTGAGAGGCAGTGCCACATTTAATACACTTTCCTGGACTAAGCAGGCACTTTCCATGTAAGGCAACAGGGCATAGTGAAGGAAAGCCTGGGGACAGATGGGGACACACCAATAATAAGTGATTGAGTTCATTGATCCTTAACCCTATTCCTTAACCTCACCGAGCTCAGTTTCCCCCTCTGTAAAATGTTGCTGATGATAATACTAACTTTGAAGGGCCATGGTAAAGATTAAATGCAGTAATGCATCTAAAACATCTAGCACCGTGCCTGGTTCACAAGAAGGACTCAGGAACTGTTAGCTAGAATCATAATAACAAAGATTCCAACAAAACCAAAAGCTAGTAATCACTCTAACAGTGAGATGGGGGTGGGGGATAAAATAGAGGCTGCTGAGAAGAAAAGGTTCAATCACCGAAGCTCTTTCCTCAGCAATAGTCACCCCCTTAAAATGCATATTCGGTTGCAATTTCCAGCCCTCTCTTAAATACTTAAAGAGTAGTCCTCCTCTTAAATTGGTGTGTAACAAGGGTGAGATACAGCTGAAGGGGAGCTGGTTTAAACTGAAACCAAACTTTTCCTTTTTCTTTTTTCTCTTGTCCTTTCTTTTCCTAAGGTCCAGGACAATGAACCTCATTTAGATAAAAAGTATTTACCCAAACCCTGCTTCCATTTAAGATATTTTGGCCGGACAGTGGATAATCCCTTCTCCCACTGAGGACTTTCAGTCTCTATTATTGTCTATTATTACTGGAACAAAGATGTCATTATTAAAATAAACTCTTCCCATAGAATGGCCCCTTTAGTTATGAGCATCGTTCATAATGGCTTTATAAGAGTGGAAGCTCTGACATCATTGTCGTATAGAACACTATCGCAGATCTCAATTCTAGATCTGGCAGGATTCTTCGGTGGCAAGCAACAGAGCCAACCAACCCGTGGTCACTTAAGCAAAAGAAAGGGGCCATGACCTTGCTCCCAGATCCCAAGGAATAGCTGGCAAGCCAGGTTTCAGAAAGCACAGGAAGGAATCAGGATTGCTCAGGGAGCAGGAACTAACAGACAGACTTTTGGGGTCACTCACACCAGATGAATCAACTTTGCTTATTTTTCACTTGTTTCAAGATTTAATTTCCTCAGAGAAAATCTGGTTGGCCAAATGTGGGTCTTAGGCCCACTGGTCAGCCAGGGTGCCTCAGACCACCTTGACTGACATTCCTCTCAAGTCTGCCTACAGTGGGAGGGGGGTAGTTAGTTGCCTGGGGACACTGAGGTACTGCCACCAGAAGGGGGACTAGGTTAATGGAAAGGTAACAAGAATTTTACACTACAGAGAGCCTCTCAGGTAGAGATGTATTGCACGAATTACTAGGGAAATTGAGGCACTGAATGAAAGTACAGTAGTCCCTCTTTATATGCAGTTTCAGTTACCAGCAATCAATCACGGTCCAGAAACAGATGAACCTTCTTCTGATTTAATGTCAGAAGGTCACTAGTAGCCTAATGCTATGTTTCGATGCCTGTATCATTCATTTCAACTTCTCCTCAATACACAGGCATTTTATCATCTCATATCATCGTCAGAAGAAGGGTGAATACAACACAATGAGGTGTTTTAAGAGAGAGTGAGAGCCCACAGTCACGTAACTTTTCTTACAGCATATTGTTATATCTGCTCTATTTTATTTTTAGTTATTGTTGTTAATCTCTTGCTGTGCTTAATTAATAAATTAAACTTTATCATAGGTATGTATGTATAGGAAAATAACATAGTATATATAGATTTCAATGCTATCCGTGGATTTGGGCGTCTACTGGGGGTCTCGGAGTGCATCCCCCAAGGATGAGGGGGAACTCCTGTAGTTTGCCTAAGGGGTCACATTTAATGGCAGAAATGACTCCTACCAGCCAGATAGGAATTCTCTGCTTGTTTTTACCAGCTTGCTAAAGCAATGGTTCAGAGACCTGGCAATGCATCAGAATTACCTGTGGAACTTGTTAAAAATAGAGGAGCTGGGTTTGGCATCAGGCTGGGGCGTCTGTATTGTTAATAAGCTTCTCATCTGATTCTGTTTACAAGCAACTCAGAAGCCCACTATATCATTTCCATGGGATCCTATATAGAAAAAGAACATCGTAGAACTAAAAATGGGATAAGGTGATCTTAGGGAAAGGAGTCAGGTTTGCTGATAACAAATTTTTGAGATCCATTCAGTGCTAGCTATCTTCATGTTTTGGGGTTAGCGAATGTGAGGATAAGGAGAATATTTCCCTATTTATGACAAGCCTGGGCCAAGGGGATCAGGAAGAATAGGCTGTTATCCTAGGCAGCACTTACGACTGAGCTTCACAAGGCATAGGGCTGGGGCCCCGCTAGGGCCCTCCTGACAGCTCAGTGCTGAAGGGGAAGGATCAGATTATATGGGTAGATTAGCCAAATGCTAAGATCTGGAACACGGGAAAGTGTTGGGAAACAGGCTTGAGCTGGCACACACAGGAAAGGGATCGCTTACCTCTATCTTTTTGTCTCAGCACAGCTGAAGAAGACAGGCCACGCTATGTCTCTCAACCAACTTCATTTCCCTAGTTTTGATCAAGTGTTCTTTCCTTCCCAGTGACTCAAAGGAGGAGACTCCATCCCTAATTCCGGGGTAGATATTGATCAGTTTACATATTCTCCCTCCTAAGAACATTCTTTCTTCTGGCTCTGGACATTGTCAGGTTTGACCGAGACTTCTGGAACTCCTGCAGGCATCTTGCTACCAGCCTGCGCATGAAACTGACCCAGAAGCAGAGAGCAGAGCCAAAGGAATTACAGAAAAGCAATACGAGGATATAGTGTGGCTGGACCTTGATCTATCCCTGAACTTCTTATTACATAAGATCATAGAATCTGTTGTTTGTTCTGGGGTCTATTGCCCTGAAATGATTATCCCAAAATGGAGTGTCTTAAAACAGGAACTATTTTATTATATTTCACAATTTTGTAGATTGGAAGCCAAGCAGGGCTCATCTAGGTGATCCTTCTGTTCCATGTAGCATCATCTGAGCTCACTCAGTGGTATTCAGCTGGCTAATGAGCTGATCTGAAGAGTCCAAGATGGCGTCCCTGACATATTTGGCATCTTGGTGGTGATGGCTGGAAGTCTAGACTCAGCTGGGACCTTCAAGCAGAGCACGTCTACGTGGCCTCTCCAGCATGGCCATCTCAAGGTAGTCAGACTTCTTACATGGGGCTTAGGGCTCTCAGAGAGAGAGGCAGGAAGTGGAAGCTGCCAGACTCTTCAGGCCCAAGCCTGGACTGGCACAGAATCACTTGGGCCATATGCTCTGGGTCAAAGCAGGCATAAAGGCTCCCCAGATTCAAGAGGAAAGGCATAGATCTGCCTCTTGATGGGAAAGTTTCAAAGAGTTTATGGCTACTTCCAATTCTCCACATTACTTAATTCAATTGGACCCAGATTTTCTGTTATTTACAGATAAAAGGATCCTAAATAATTAAAGAAATTCAAGGTTCTTTCAACTCTGGGAAGAGATTTCTTCCTGTTTCTCTAACACAGGGGTCTGTAAACTTTTTCCACAAAAAGCCAGATAGTAAATATTTTAGATTTTATAGGCCACACAGTCTCTCAACTCTGCCAGTGAGGCATGAAACCCACCATGGAAAAATATATAAATGAATAAGCATGGCTGTTTTCCAATAAAAATTTTATTTATGGTCACTGAAATCTGAATTTCACATAATTTTCATGTGTCATAAAATATCATTCTTCTTTTACTTTGTTCCCCTCCCCCCCACCCCCTCAGCCATTTAAAAATATAAAAGCCTGGGCGCCTGCATGGCTCGGTTGAGTGTCTGACTCTTGGTTTCCGCTCAGGTCATGATCTCCATGGTTCTGGGGTCAATCCCTCTTTGAACCCCATGTTGGGCACCCTGCTGACAGCATGGGACCTGCTTGGGATTCTCTTTCTCTTTCTCTCTGCCCCTCCCCTGCTTGCATGCACTCTCTCTCTTTCTCAAATTAAATAGATAAATCTTAAAAGAAAAGCACACCATTCAACGGTTTAAGAAAAATAAGAATATAAAAGTCATTCTTACTTTTTTGGCTGTACAGAAAAAGAAGGCAGGCCGGATTGGGTCCCTGGGCCATATTTTACTGACTTCCCATTGTAACACATCAAGCTTGCTCTAAACCCAGGGCCTTTGCATGTGCTGAGCCTCTTCTGTGGACTTCACATGACTTGCACTCTCTCTCTAGTTGGGTTTTAACTCAAATATTACCTCTGCAGAACAACCTTCTCAGATAACCCTTTCTAAAATTGTTCCTTTCCATTTTCTTGATAGCACTTCTCACTGCCTAAAATTGTGTTCATTTTTCGTTCACGTTTATTTACTGCTGCTTTTCTACCCTCACTCAAGTAGAATCTAAATGAAGCAGGAATCTTGTATGATTCTCTTCCGTATGCCCTTTACTTAGCACAGTGCCTGGCTGGCAGTAGGTGCTCTTCAAAGATGTGTTTGAGTTAAATGGTTCCGACTCAATTCTCTGGGGCTCGACAAGAACGTGAAAGACTCCTCAGTTTGTACTCACTGACGAGGAGTAAAAGCAGAGGAAGGAGTTCATCTGCACCTGGAAATGTGTATCCCTTTGTTATTTCCCCGGGTTTCAGGCAGAAGCCGAAGGAAAAATTCTTCTCTCATGTAATTTTGAAGATAGCTAGTTTCCTCTCTTGGCAGATGTGAATGACTTTCCTTGCCTGTTCAGAGGCAGGAAAAGGGGAGACAACCTTAAACAACCTTATCTGAGGAGGGCGAGTGTCATTATGGTCATTGTGTAGTAGTGTGTGAAGGCTGGGTTCCTCTAGACCGCTAAGGTATAATTTCGTAGACCTTGCCGAGATCCCTGACAGGAAATGGCAAAGGTCTTGTTCTGGGTGGCACAGCAGTAATAGAGATGACAGAGTTGGCGATAATATCAGGCTAAACTTGTGCTCAGCGGGGGAGGGAGGAAAAAGCAGCAGCAGGTGTGGCATTCAGGACAAGAAGGCTGGAGTGTGAATAGTGTATTGGTGGCACTGGGTGGTGGCCAGAGCCCAGCAACTGAGTCCCAAGCTTTGGGGCAGAAGTGGCTTCCAACCAGTCCTCCGGTCCTGCTTCCAGTTATTAACACAGAAAGAAAGAACCCACTAGAGGGGAACATGATAAACAGGAAGTGTCCATGGGAGGCAGTGAGGGCCATGGCTCCCCAGTGAGTGGACCTTAGGATGTGGAGCTTTGTGGCTTTAGTGAGTTCAGGTGAGGAACAGAGAGCTGGAACAGAAGGAGCATCAAGTAGAAACAGAATGAGGCTGACACTGAAGGCAACAAGAGGCTGACCTATAAATGCTGAGCACATATGTGTGCTACATTCACATGCTAGTTGAGCTAAGGGAGTATCTATGACTTTAGATAGCTGATTCTCTGTTGGTGGATAAAGCAGAAAAAATAATGATGCAATTATGTCTCTCATATGGCCTTTGTGGGTGCAAGCATTGGGAAAGCTAACAAAATGTGACTAAAGCTTAAAAAGGGAATTGATTGTCTCATGTAACTGAGAAGTCCAGCATAATGCTAGCTAGCTTCAGGTATGGCCATATCCAGGATCACAGTGTCTTTAGTATTTGGTCAGTCTCTCTTTCTTTCCATATACATATATATCTATCTCAGCTCTTCTTTCCTCCACATTAGTTCCAGTCTCAGACAGGCTCTTCCCATGATATAATGGTTCACATTAGCTCCTGATATATATATATATATATATATCCATATATATCCATCCATCCAGTTTCAAGTTCAACAGAATACCTTTGGCCTAGTCATTGTAGCACATCGGAGAGTACTATCTCGTTGCCTCTGATTGGGTCATGTGCCTGTTCGTGAGCCAGTTACTGAGCCCAGGGCATCGCAATGCTTTTTTAATCAACCCTGGGTCCCCTGTCTTCCCTTTAAGCCCAGTGGAGTCATCTCTACACTGGAAATGGAAATGGAAATAGGGGAAGAAGGGGTTTCCCAAGAAAAACTCAGATTCTATCATCACAAGAATGGGGTATCGATGCTGGGTAGGCAGAGAACAAAACAAAACAAAAAACAAAATTAGATGTCTACAGCTAGTAATCACCAGACTCACACAGCACTGACCAGAAGCCACCACCTCTCTCATTAGTAGATGAATATAATACTAAGTCAATGATATCGTCAGGCCCTAGACATTCAATTGTTTCGTGCTGACAAAGTTACATCCTCTGGTTTGAGTCAGCATTAGGCAGCTAACACCAAGAATAGAAAATAATCATCATGTGAGAAAATGAAAGTATTCAAACTGATTTAAAGCAAAAGCACAGAATAGTACTTATTTGGTAATTAAGTTTGGTAACTAGAAATACAACTATTGCCCAAATAACCCTTGGATTACAAGGTGACAAAGGTCTAGGAGAAAAAAGAAAGGATCTTTTTTAGGGGCCTAGATTGTCTAGATGCTGCTATGGTCTGCCTGCCTCCAAGCAAGTCTTTGTAGTATCCACACTCTCCTGCTCCTCTGGCTCTCTGGTGCCAGTTTGAACAAAGATCATGCTCTTGGATATGCTAAATAAAATTTTCTCGTGTTTTCCAAGACTAGGTTAGAGGGTTCCCAGCAGAAACTTGGAGGTTTACATTTTTGGCCTAAAGGATTAACTGTAGGGACTAAAAGCAAATGCTAAAGACCCTAAAATATATGCTGATCTAATACCATGGGATCAGCAAAGTGACTAATAAGAAACAACAGGTGTTGGCCAGGATGTGGAGAGAAAGGAGCCCTTATGCACTGCTGGTAGGAATGCAAACTGCTGCAGCCACCGTGGAAACAGTATGGAGGTTTCTCAAAAAATTAAAAATAGAACTACCATGTGATCCAGTAATTCTACTACTGGGGATTTACCCAAACAATATGAAAACAGTAATTCAAAAAGATATATGCACTATGTTTATTGCAGCATTATTTATGATAGCCAAATTATGGAAGTATCCATAGTATGGATCCCAAGTATCTAGTGATAAATGAATGGATAAAGAAGATTGGATAAAGATATGAGATATATCAGATCAGATACATATATATCAGATATATATCTCATATATTCATACTTCACATGCATATATATCTCTCCACATACACACACATACACATACATGCATGTATATGTACATACACATATATCAGTCATAAAAAGGAATGAAATCTTGCCATTTCCAACAACATGGGTAGATCTAGAGAGAATACTGCTAAGTGAAATAAGTCAGTCAGAGAAAGACAAATACCCTATGATTTTATTCATATGTGGAATTTAAGAAACAAGACAAAGGAACAAAGAAAAAGAAGAGACAAACCCAAAAACAGACTCTTAACAATAGAGCACAAATTGATGGCTACCAGAGGGGAGGCAGCCGGGGGAATGAGTGAAATAGGTGATGGGGAGTAAGGAGTGCACTTGTTGTGATGAGCACTGGGTGATTATTGAATTGTTGAACCAGTGTATGGAATGCCTGAAACTCAAACACTGTATGTTAATTACACTGGAATTAAAAGAATAAAAAAAGAAATACCAGGCATTTCTCCGGCTAAAACAGTTTATTCACTTATAGCGAGATCTTCTAAGCCTATGCTGAATTTTCAGACTAATATTTTTAAATTTCATTTGAGATCCATATAGATTGTTAGCTAGTCCGAGCAGGGTGAGTTGAGGGAGAACAGTAGAAAACGAGATGAGTGGTACATATATACAATGGACTACTATGTGGCAATGAGAAAAAATGAAATCTGGCCATGCGTAGCAACATGGATGGAACTGGAGGGTATTATGTTAAGTGAAATAAGTCAGTCAGAAAAAGGCAGATACCATATGTTTCCATGAATAGGTGGACTTGGTGAGACTAAGCAAAAACCAGGGGGAGGGGAAGAGGGGAAAGAAAAAAAAAGACACAGAGAGGGAGGGAGATAAAACATAAGAGACTCTCAAAGACTAAGAACAAACTGAGGGTGAGGGAGATGGTGGGGGAGAGGGGGTGATGGGCATTAAATAAGGGCACATGTTGGGATGAACACTGGGTGTTTTATGTAAACCAATTTGAAAATAAACTATTTTAAATTAAAAAAAAAAAAAGAAAAGCAATTTTCTACAAGAAAAAAAAAAAAAAAAAACGAGATGAGAAGATTTGTATCCCTGGATCTTTTGCTTTTCTTTTGTAAGATGGAAAACCATTAGCGGGTTTTGATCAGGAGAAGGATGTGATATAAATTGGTGTTCTTTTAGGATCACTCTGGCTGCCTGGGGGAGATTTAACTACAAGCAGCACGGAGTCCTGAAGTCCAGAGACCAGTGAGGAGGATACTGCAATAATCTAGGAAAAATATGATGGTAGTTTGGACAAAGGATGTAGCAGAAGAGGTGGAAAAGCAGTCAGATTATAGGTTTATATTGAAGATTCAGCCAGAAGAGCGAGCTGGTAGTTGGAAGTAGCTTGTAGAGAGGGAAGAAAAGAATGCTTGTAAGGTTTTTGGCTTGAACAACTGTGGGGTTGGGTTTGCCATTGGGAGGAGCAGATTTGGGGAGAAAATCAAGAGTTCAGTCCACTTGCCTTTCTAAGTTTGAGATCCTTAGTTACGAAACAAATAGAGTGCTGAGTAGTCAAGCTGTGTTTACCTGTCTGGAGTTCAGAGGAGAGGTCAAAAGTAGGGTAGGTATTTGATGGTTGTTAGCATGCTGATGGTATCTGTGGCCCTGAGGCAGGTTGGAGTAATATAGGAGGTCTGTGTGAATAGAGATTTTACCACTAACTTGGGACATTCCAGAGTTCAGAGGATGGGAAAATGAGGAGGAATCAGCAAAGGAAACTGAGGAAGAGGGAGCAGTGAGAAAGGAGACCGAAGGACAGTGAGTAGGAGGTGACCTGGAGGCCAAATGAAGAAGGATTATTGTGCCTAAAGTAACATACTGCTTACCAAATTCTAATGTACGCCAGTGTCTGATAGCGTATCTATGTGTGTATGTGCGTGTGTGTGTGTGTGTGTGTGTGTGTGTGTGTGTGTGTGTATAACTCCTTTGGCCTGGAGTCATCCCAGTATCACGCTCCCTTTGTTGCCTCTCCTAGAAATTCTGAGCCCCTGTGGTCCAGGACTTCTGTATTGGGTCTATGTGGTCACAATTTTGGTAGTTTTCTTTTCCTTTTGGGGCAGCCGCAAGATCAGTTCCTCTTCCTTTCTATGCTTCTAAGGAAAGCCTGGCTGCCCATTCATAAAGTCATGCATTCGTTCATTCATTCATTTATTCATATATACATGCATTCATCAGATAGCTACCGGGAAATTACAATAATGCGCACGTGTCGTTCTAGGCACCAAGGATAGGGCCATGAACCACATGGTCCCCCGCTCTGTCCTTGCCAACAGGGAGTTTACATTCTAGTGGAGTGGAGAGGAGGTAGGGAGAAGGGGGAGATGATGATGACGTGTAGGGTGGTCAATAAACAAATTACTTGAACCTGTTATGTAGGCACCGAGGAAAACTATCAAGTGTCTGGGATACAGAATAACAATGGAGACTGAGAGGGAGAACTGTTTTCAACTGGAAGGGCAAGAAATCTTCTTGAAGAGTTTGATCCTGGTATCTCCAAAATAACCAGCAAAATCGTTTTTCTTTTTAGAGTCTTGAATTGAACCTGTGTTCCTACTTCCTAGAAACTCCGGAGGCTCTTTGTTTCCTCCTGGCTTCCTGGAATAATGGCAGAAACCTATATCCAGTTCCCCCTTCATGTGCACACTTACCTTTACAATTTCTACTAGAACTCTGAAAAATCAGTTCTTTCACAATTTTATCTCACATCCACCAGAGGAGACAAAAGATTATGAAAAGGGAATTGACCAAAGTTATCTTCTAACAATGTGGCCAGTTACCACTTTATTTCACTGACATTATTTTTGGAACACTGACTACAGGGCCGACACAGTTCTAACTCTATCGTTGAATCTTCACCACAGCCCCTCGAAGTAGGTATCATTATCATCCCTACTTTACACACTTAAAACGTGGGAGACTTAGAGACATGAGGTGTCTGTGGTCGTACAGCCAGCAAGTGCAAAGCTGTGGTTACAGCCCATATCTGTTTTATGCTTGAGATTTTGCTTTTGGCATTACTTAATAGATAGACTCCACACCCAACGTGGGGCTCAGTCTCACCACTCTGAGAACAAGAGTCACATACTGTACTGAATGAGCCAGCCAGGCACCCTTTTGGCAATACTTTATAAAAGAAGATGTGAGGGGTGCCTGGCTGGCTTACTTGGTGGAGTAAGAGACTCTTGATTGTGGGTTCATGTGTTCAAGCCCCACACTGGGTGTAGAGATTATGTACATAAATAAACTTAAAAAGAAAGATTATATGAGAACATTCTTAACTATGTCTTTTAAGTACTACATCCATCATAGTCTCCAAATTATTGTTAGCTAAGAAACTTCAATACAGATTTACAAGTGCTAGGATTTCTCCATAGTTGAATGATCTTTGGGGTATTTCAGTGACAAACATGTTTCAGTACTGTTAATCAAATTCCTTCCTCAAGTAAAAGCGTGGTTAGTTTGTGATGTCAGTTTTAAAACAAGAACCTCATTGTCTTTCAGGAATGCTATTAATAGAAATTCAAAGAAGTATTTCACCTACTACAGATAAAAATATTTTTGCGAAAACACCAAATATTTGGCTTTCATTTCTCAGCTCAGTTTAAAAACTGTAATTTCAAGACTTTTTTAGCAAGCATGGTAAATGTCAAAGTTTTTAAAAGTTCATATAATAGTAATACAAGTGAGAACGTATTGGGCATTTATTATACCTGACAATGTATATTAGTATATTAGTATATATGTATGTTATTTCCCTTGTTCTCAAGTATAACTGTCTGTGATAACAAATTATTGTCCATCTTCTAAAGGTGAAGACTCAGATAGTTAAGTAACTTGCTGAGATTAAAAATCATTGTGTCAAAGCCAGTATTTGAGCCTATGGATGGAAACTGATACCCTTTTCATTATGCAACTTTATCTTTTATTCAGATTTCAAAAGGGTTCTTTCCTTGTTAGATTATTTTCATTCTTTAAATAAGTAATCTTAGGGACATATCTTTCTTCTGTGGTATTCATTTTCCTTGCCTTTAAGACAATATGATTGAATTGGGTATTTCCCATAATTTCTTTTAGCTCTAAAGCCACATGGTTCTATGAGTCCATGAATAGCCCATTTCAAAGATGATTTGTTGGTGTTCAATGGGACTCCTGCTTTCCTTATTTGTGCTTTTTGAGAAACAGTAGGAAATGAAATCTTTTAAAAAATATTTAGTTTTGAAAGAGAGGGCAAGCAGGGGAGAAGCAGAGAGAGAGCAGGACGAGGATCCAAAGCAGGCTCTGCACCGACAGCACAGAGCCCGATGTGGGACTCAAACTCATGAGCCGTGCGATCATGACCTGAGCCAAAGTCAGACACTCAACCAACTGAACCACCCAGGTGCCCCAGAAATTGAATCCTTTAAATCGATTTAGTAGGGGGGTCCTAGGTGGCTCACTTGATTAGGCACCCAACTTTGGCTCAAGTCTTGATCTCGCAGTTTGTGGGTTTGAGCCCCACACTGAGTTCCGTGCTGACAGCTCAAAGCCTGGAGCCTGCTTTGGATTCTGTGTCTCCCTCTCTCTCTGCTCCTCCCTTGCTCATGCTCTGTCTCTCTCTCAAAAATAAATAAATATTAAAAAAATAAATCAATAGTAGGCAAATCTACTATTTTTTATACTCATGGATATAGTCCTTAGCTGCAAAATGTTTCCTCACTGACATGATAATACTCATCACTAACAATAGGTCAAAGACATAGATTTGAATTGCCTTCCTTTTCTTTCATTTGTCCAAGGGTCAGCAAACTATGGCTTTCTGCGCCAAATCTAGCCTGCTACTTATTTTTGTTTGGCTTACTAACCAAGATTGGGTATTATATTTGTAAATGGCTGGAAAACAAAATTGGAAGAATAGTTTGTGATACCTGAAAATTATGTGAAATTCAGAGTTCAGAGTCCATGAGTAATTTTTTTTGAAACTAGCCACCATATTTATTCATTTATTATTGTTTGTGGCTGGTTTCCTACCACAAGGCAGAGTTGAGGAGGTGCAATAGAGACTGTATGGTCCAAAAGCCTGGAAACCCTTTCTAGAAAAAGTCTGCCACTCTCTGGGTTAGTCTGTGTTAAAGTAATTAAACAAGGAGGCCAACCGAGGTAGTTCTAAAGCCTTGATAGCCTAGTAAGAAGAGCAAAATCTAAGCAGGACTCGATGTACTGAATTGGAGAAAATGAAACTGAAGAACAGCCAATCACAAACAGCCGTCCAGGCTTTCCTACATAAAGCAACCATGTAAGCTATAACCAAATAATTTCTTTGCTTTGTTTCCAAGTCTTCTCTATAAAAACCTTGTCCTTAGGTCCCTTTGGTGGAGCATTCCCAATTATTCTCTTCATGCTTCCTGATTGGATTGATGTTTGCTCAGATAAACTCTTGAAAAGTTTAATGTGCCTCAGTTTATCTTTTACCATCTGTCATACCGTATTGATTGCTTACTATTGCAAGGCATTCTACAGGTGACAGGGAACCCAACAGCGAACGAGACACACGAGTTCCCTGGGCTCAAGGAGCCATTTCTAAACTGTCAAATTAAAAACAAAACAAACGAGGCGCCTGGCTGGGCTCAGTGAGTGGGGCATGCAATTCTTGATCTCGGGGTCATGAGTTCAAGCCCCACATTAGGCTTAGAGATTATTTAAAACAACAACAAGCGAAGTTAGAGGGACACAGGACTTCCAAATTTAAATTTTGCCAAAGGATTCATTTTTAAATACAGCTACTACCTTCAACGATCACCATCTTGCTTTAAGAAAAAGAGTGTGTTAATATAAAAAATGAGTATGTCAATACCGAATTGGTAGGAAGGACACAATCTCAAAATGAAAAGCACTGTTTCCAATGGAATACATGTAGGATTATGGAAAACTCATTGCATTGTCACTGTTTTTCTCATTTCGTGATGGTCAAAGAAAACTTTGTCCTGAGCTGGTCTAGGTCATCAGATCAGCTTTGGGAAGCACGGGGGTTGGGGGCGGGGAGCTGGGGGGGGGGGTAGTTCCCGTTGTCATTTTTCAAAAGAACCTTTAGAAAATGTCTAGTTTTTAAATTGGAAGAATGTTCACGTTTTAGTGGTGGAGCTCTACTGCTCAAGACTGTCACAGCCACTGATTTTGTAAGTCAAATTTTTCTACAGAGGGTACCGGGTAATACAAATGTAGTGATGGGAAATTCCAGAAAAGAACTAGAAAGGGAAGTGGGGAATTAAATAAAAGAACTCGGCCAACATTCATTCTTGTAGATCTAGCAAATAGGATATCGCTTTGCTTTGCATTTAGTTGCAAGATAACCCATTTTAGTACTAATGTTTCATACTGGCTGCTCCTTAGAAGGAAGTGATGGCGAGAATAATTTCTCCACTGAAATACCGCCTTCCTCAACTCCACCAATGCCACCGTCAACAGACACAACCCCCACTGAAAACCACAGCATCACCTCAAAACCGGAGTCATCTAAAGGAAAGCGGATCCCCAGAGAAGAAAACCTACCCATTGATAAGGACTTAAGGTTAGAGAGTGATCGTTTTCCAGTCGCTTTAGGAAACTTCCAAATTTAAATCTGAATTTAATTTAAATTTAATTCCCAGTGATAAACTTTCTATTTTGCAACAACTGGAATAGCAGCCAAAAGACTAGAAATGACCCCTTTCTCCTGTGTGTCCCCATCTCTGTTGTCTATGATATTGTTCGTTTCCTAAATGTGTTTCATAGAGCACGAGCTACTCATGATGTAATGAGGGAAAACAGGATTGTGGTCAAAGAAAGACGAGAAATACCAGGTTCAGAAAAATCTCATAGGCTGATTTACTGCAGGACATCTCAGGACCTCTAATATGCTAATGTGCCTTTCAAGCATCCATACGTGTACATGAAGATCTGGGGGCAAGAAAGAGAGCAAGGTGGATAGGACCGCTTTCATTTAGATTACTTTATAGGAGTAAGCTATTTTACTTGGTTATTTCTGTAGTTACAGTTATGAGAAACAGACCACTTAATTTCACTGACCTGGATAATCCTGGGTCTGTAATTGAAATTATCTTTGACAGTTTTCTGGTTTCATCACAGTCTGTTAACAAGCTTATTTTTATTTGATGGATTATCGTTTTTCTTAAATATCTTTCTTCATTAATACACATTCCTGTAAATGTAGGTATTATTTGTAAGTGTTTAAGAAACCATTGTTTTTAAAGATTATTTTTAAAAATATCTATCTATCTATCTATCTATCTATCTATCTATCTATCTATCTATTTTAGAGACTGAGGGTGCAAGCAGGGGAGAGTGGCAGAGGGAGAGAGACAGAGAATCTCAAGCAGGCTCCTTGCTCAGCATGGAGACCAATGTGGGGCTTGATTTCATGACCCTGAGATCATGACCTCAGATGAAATTGAGAGTCAGACGCTTAACTGGCTATGTCTCCCAGGCACTCCAAGAAACTTTTCTTAAAACTAATGATTTTCCAGTTTGGGAACTCTCTAAGGAACGTGTATTAATGCAGATGACCAAAATTCAAAAGGAGGTGAAACAATAGGTTTTGTGATTAGTGCGTTATGTCAGGTAGGGTTATGTCTGGCTTTGAGTAACAGAAAACTCCATTAATGGGGCTAAACAGGTTGTGTTCTTTTCTCCCTTATAAGATGCATGATTGGTAGGTGGGCATTCTCGGGCTCATGGATATCACCAAGGCACCTGGCACGTGGCATTCATCCTCACGGTTACAAGATGGCTGCCGGTCATTAATGCATTACATCTATGTTCTAGGAAAAAAGAACAGGAAAGCAAGGTGGGCAAAAAGTGTGTGTCAGCGGTCCCCTTATCAAGAAACCAAAAACTTTTCCAAGCCCCACCTGGCAGATTTCCAGTGATCTCAATGGCCAGAAAAATGGCACATGCCAACAGCAGCCGTGTAGAAGTCTGAGGAATTGAGTTCTTTCAGTGGGCACTTAAGGTTCTACTAGTAACCTAGCATGAGTCTGGAGCTAGCCGATAAGTTAGAATCTCAGTTCAGTGACTATGACTTTAGGTTAGTCACTTTCAGTTTCCACACTATAAAATGAAGATAGGGTCGTTAAGAGATTAATCTAATTAATTTTTCTAAAGTGTTTCGGAAAGTGTCTGGCATATAGTAAATGATATGTAAGTACTTTCTCAGTAAATGAATAAGGAAAGCATATTAAGTAAAAAAGTAGCAGACATAAAAACTGTTGATAACATATAAAAAACAGACATGAATACTATAAGTAATATGAACTTCATTAATTTCTTGAGCCAAAGAATGTTAATTAAGTGTTGCCACCTTCCCTGAAGAACTGGCAAGCAATTGGATTTGTAAGGATAGATTACCTTCTTCTTTCAGGGAAATTGAGGATTTCAGGTCCGTTTCAGTCAATTGTTTCCACGCCAACAGCAGGGCCTTTGATTTAAAGCCAAAACAAAGTAGAGGCTTGTGTGATTATCGATATATTGGGGGCATACCAGAAACGGTCCTGGAAAAACATATATATTTCAGAATGAGATACCTCCTCTTCATGTGCGATCTCATTCCAGTTTGTGGTTTGGCTATTATTATTAATTTTTAGATATATAAAATGTCTTTCTTACATATTTCTTACATGCAGATAGTTATTTAAGACAGATAGATTTGAATTCGTAGCCTAGTTCCACTACTGATGACGTGACCTTAGGTACCTTGCTTCTCTCCTCCTTAGTTGCCTTATATGTGAAATAAGGAGAGAAACAGTACCTACTTCCTAGGATTTTAGTAAAGGTTGAAAATGCGATAAAGTACTTAGATCCTACTACACACAAAAAGCTCAATAAATATCATCATTAATATCAGTACTATCATCACTATTTCTTAAAATATTTCTTATAATTATTTATTGAGACATTTCACCTCAACTTTATTGAGGTATAGTTTAGACACAATAAAATGTGCCCATATACGTCAACACCTCTGTAACTATGGCCACGATTGATACATGGAATATTTACAGCATCACCCCAAAATCATTTCTTAAAACAGGAAAACTGGTGTCTTATCCAGTAATAATACAAAGGTGGAGTCACTGTGTAAAGAAACATATGGTATTGACTAAAAAAAAAAAAAAAAGAAGGACCATGCGCTAAATAGAATTGTAAAACCACGTAAAAGTAGCAGAAGGAACGTTCATTTCGAGGCGGCTGGGGGCCTGGTCAGGTGTACCGCATGTTACTGTTTCTGCCTATTCGGCATTAATTCCCTCTTTTCCTGTTAACAGCACTTTGCTTGTCCTTTGGGCACACAACTCCTCCGATGGTTTATGCATGAGTAGCAGAGCTGTTTACCCCTGGCTTGAGTCTTGCAGTTTCTGCTATAATTCTTAGAAAGCAAACTCTCTTCTTGCTAATATTGCTGGACATAACCGTGGAGGAACAGAGAGAGCCCCTGAGGATGAAGACGCCCTAGAGGAAGGTCAGCTCGTGGGATGGAGAGAGAAATCTTGTGCCGATGTCACCATCTCAGTCCCCAGAGGCTACATCTATTTCTGGTCCTCAGTGACAGGGGGACTTATGAACCTTCATCACAGACACGCCCTGTTCTCCGGTTTGTCTTCAGGAGCCATGGGTGGCCTATGCTCACCTCCACTCATGTGGGCTCAGAGATAACATATATTAAAATTCTTTCTGGTTTTCTACAAATGGAAGATCATCGTATGCAGATGTAAAATTAATTGGACAACTGAAGTCAGAAATAATACGGATTTAAAAATACATCGATACCGAAAATAGAAGTAGTTGGGCTTATTGTTTGATTAATTTGAAGGAATTCAGACATCACCCTAAGAATGTAGGCCAAATAATTTGTTTAAATCTTTCTTTAAGTTTATTTATTTATTTTGGGAGATAGAGTGAGCGAGCATACCCGCGTGAGCGTGCAAGAGTGGGGGAGGGGCAGAGAGAGAGGGAGAGAGAGAATCACCATGTGGGCCTCTATCCCACCAACTGTGACATCATGACCTGAGCTGAAATCAAGACCCGGATGCCCAACCGACTTAGCCCCTTGCCTCAGTTATTTCTGTATTTCCTATGAAGGTGATTTCTGTTTCATTTGCAGTCATAGCTACAACCTATGTTGTCCCACGAGTCACTGTTTCTTCCTTATAAGCTTGTGTCCCTCCTGTTGGCAGTGTGCACCTCTGAAGTACCCACTGCTGTTCTCAGAGCTGGGCCTGTGGCTGCAGATAACCTGGAATCTCTACCTCATGGAGCTTCATTTCTAGGGAGAGAGAGACAAGAGCAAATGCCATGTGCCGGTTTCTGTACTCGATACTACTGCATCTGTTTCTCTTTTCCTGATAATATTGCCTGAAGTGTGGGAGGTGTTTATGGAAATCCTGGATTAAGCTAACAAGAAGTGAAATGCTATCCACACAGATTTGTCTGTAAATGGGCATAGTAAGGTATACATTTGTGTCCATGCGTGTGTCACACACGCTTCTCAGGTAACCTGGTTTAAGTTACAATTCTGGGCCTCCATTTCTCATCTGAAAAATGGAGATTATCCGAGTACCAGTATAAGTGCATGGAAGTAAATAATTTAGCATAGTGTCTGGCACAAACGAAGAGCTCGAGAAATGGTAGCCATTATTATTATTATTTTATTTATACGTATGTATTACTTTATGCACAATTGCCTAGTATTCCTCAATAGAAGATAATAATCATGGCCCCTGTTTTGTTTCATTCATTTGACATTTACTGAAGGCCATGTCCTAGGCCCACTGTGGCAGGTTGCGTTTTTCAGACGTGGCTGCAACAACCTGATCTTCAGGTCAGCACAGAGCCCGGTGTGGGACTCGGACCCACGGACTGTGAGATCAGGACCTGAGCTGAAGTTGGACACTTTTGAGCCACCCAGGCGCCCCTCACTTCCCTTTGAATCTGTGTGGGCTTCTGACTTGCTTGTAGCTAATGAAGGAGGTAGGAATGTGTGGCTTCCAAGGCTAGGACACAGAAGGTGATGCAGCTTTCCCCCTGTCAACTAGGACATTCACACTAGGGTTCAGAGGCTGCCATGCAGGGAGGAACCTGAAGTAGGGAACCCAGAGAGAGAGACGCTCAGCTAACCACCGGCCAGAGACTCTAGGCTGGAACTACCCAGCTAAGCTCTCCCCGTTTCCTGACCCACAGAGATCATGAGAAAAAATAAAAAGACCGTTGTTGTTTTAGACTATTAAGCTTTGGTGTGATTTGTTACATATCAGTAGAGAACCAGAACACCTACTTTTTAAGGGCTCAAAATATAGCATTAAACAAATCTTTCTCATCCTTGGCAAGGGAAGAACAACTATTTTCAGGATTTTAATTATCAGTAGTTTGGGCCTCCTATCAAGTCTAAATTTGTAGATACAACAGCAAATAGATCACATTCATTCATTCATTTATGCATTTAATGAACCAATCAATTGCTTTCTCAACATTGATGGCTTCTCTGGCCCATGAATTTTTAACTTTTCCCCATGTCCCCAAGCTCCCAGGCCTTCTGTCTCACTGCCCAGTGCTGCTGCTGCTTTTTCTCCTGTCCCTCCCACCAACCCCACCCAGCAGCAATTAAGTTCATTCTGTGTTATTCCTCTTAGTATCCTTAGCATCTAGTTTAGTGCCTGCACATAGCAGACCTAAGACAAACAGAACAAACAAACAAAAAAACCTTAACTGAAGGAGGGCTGCTAGTTCCTGGACATACAAAAATTTATTCAGGGATAGTCCCTATGCTCTAGGAGTTCACAATTCAGCCCTGTGGGATCCAGCCTGACAAGTGCAGTAAGTGAGTTGCCAGAATTGATTCCTGTGGTGGAACAGAGTGGCAACAGGGCAGCGCACTGGGGGTGGGAGGTGGGGAGGTAGACAGGAAAAGAGCTATTCATTTTTTCCACAAATATTTATCAGTTACCGGAGCATGCGTAGCGCACGTAGCACACGGTAAGCTCTCAATATCTGTTACTAGGTGCTATCCGCTGTTCTAGGTGTTGGGGATGCAGCAGAGCCCAAGACAACTGCAGTGGTCCGTGCCGTCGTGAAGCTCACAGTGTATCAAAGGACTACAGGCAGGACGTGATTATGTAAAATTTGCTGGATGCCCAGCAGGAACACAACGAGCGACTGAAATTCTCATAAGGACTTTAGATCCCACGATTCGGGGCAGCCGTGGGCGGGTTTTAAGCAGGAGTGGCCATGAGGGGTACAGACTTGGGGGGAGAGGGGCGGGAAGACGGCAGGTAAGAAGAGCTGGTCATTTTAAGATGTAAATATTCTCTGACTGGAATGAGAAGCGTGTGTCCAGGGTTGACATGGAGGTTCCGTGTGCTGGAAGTTCTCCCGGGGTAGGGAGGTCCATTCTGAGTGAAAGCTCAATTGCTCAGCCGTGCAGGGCGGGCTGAATGAATTGCAGTCCCAATTCCCAGGTTTTTCATGTTCCGCACATTTAGGATCCTCCGTTCTCAGACCTGCAGACGCACCACCTCAGGTTCGGAACCGGGCCGCGGCAAGCCAGCACGATCCGGGGTGGCAAGGGCCGGTGCGCCGCAGCAATCACCCCTTGGGCTCTGGGTCTGCAATACAGCGCCGGCGGGAGAAGGCGGAGCTTGTGTTGCGGACCTAGGCGGTGGCGTGGGCCCCGCCCCCCGGCCGAGGCCACACCTCTAGGCTCCGCTGATTGGGTCAAGGCCGCGGAATGGCCGGGTGTCCCCGGGAGGCAGGGGGGTCGGGCTGAGACGGGCGTGTCGATTGGTCCGGCTGAGATTAGGTCATCGCTAGCAGGTTCGAGCGGCCCGGACGCCGGTGGGGCGGCAGAGGCTGCTGTGAGAGGGCGCTCGAGGCTGCTGGAGAGCGAACAGGCGAAGGAGGTGGGGAGGCGGCGGTGGCACTCGCTCGCCTGCTCGCTCGCTTCCCGGCACCGCCGCGGGTCCGCCGCTGCGCTTCCTGCCCGCCCACCACTCCGTTGCGCGCCGCGGGAGCAGCCGCCCCTCGGCTGGGTCCCCACGCGGGTCAGGAGTCGTGCGTGCCGGCGGACACCGCGAGGAGGGCGAGCCGGCGCCACACCTGTGGAGCCGGCGGGCGTCGGGGGTCCCGGCCGGGGTCCTGCCGCGTGCGTGCTCGAGGCTGTGGGCCTCCCGGGCGCCGGGGGAGGCGCGCCTCCCGGCTGGGCGACGCGGGCACTATGGGGCTCCCCGCGCTCGAATTCAGCGACTGCTGCCTCGACAGCCCGCACTTCCGAGAGACGCTCAAGTCGCACGAAGCCGAGCTGGACAAGACCAACAAATTCATCAAGGAGCTCATCAAGGACGGGAAGTCACTCATCAGCGCGCTTAAGAGTGAGTGTCCCGAGCCCGGCGGGTACGGGGCCCTGAGGCGGGAGGGCCGTCGGGCGGCTCTCGGCCCTGGGCACCCGCGCGCCCGCTGCCGTTCCGCCCCGGGGGTCACTGAGGGACGGGTGTAGGTGCTTGCAGTGCGGCGAGATGGGGACGTAAGATGGGCGAGTCGAGGAGGAAGGAGACCCGCCGCCCAGCCGTTGGCTTTCTGGGATGACTGGGAGGTAACCGAGGGCGAGCGGTGCTCGCGGGGCACGGGGGCTGGGCGTGCGCGGCACACAGGTGTCCCGGGAATGGGACGCCAGAGCCCCACGCGCCACAGCCCGTCGGGAAACCCCATCGCGTCCACCACTCCGGCTCCCTTGGGGAGAACACTTGCTCACCCCTGGGTACCCGGCTGGGGAACTGAAACGTGCCCTGCCAAGGGGGCGCTGCCTCCCCTCCGGAACGGCGGCTGGTGATTGCTTCGCTGTCTGTACGCCAGCCTGCTCAGGGCCGCCTGGTTCTGCGAAAGGCACCGGCGCTGCCAGAGAAGGGCTGGGTGGAAGGGCCGCTTCGCTCGCGGTTCTGGGGAGTGTTGGCAGCCAGTAACGCAGGGCCGTGTACGTGTGCAGGTTCTGATTCTTGTGTTTAGCAGAAGGTGACAGGGGTGGGAGTACAGCATCAGAGTGTTCCTTTACTCTAAACTGTGGGCGAGGGTTTAAAAATAGAACGAGCATATCCTGACTGTCTCCCTCTCCCGCTCCCTCGCTCTCCTTTCTACCTCTTCCATTATCCTTGAAAACTCCAAGGTTTTGAAGGAAATGTCCAACGTCCTCACTCAGAAAGGAGAGGTTTCAGCTCGTCCTGAAAGATTCTGGAACCTTTCATAAAACTATTTTTACTTATTTCCTTTTGATAGGGAAGCAGTGAAATTTGCATTCTGTGTGGGATTTTCCCTTGACTTTTGCAGAGCCAGAGAGTTTCTCCTGGCCAAACAAGAGTGTTCTAGGGATGAGCTCTTTGGATTGTGCAGTCCTTCTTGGTGCCTTCTCAGTCTGCCCATTTAAAAATAGTTTGGTCCATCTTTTAGTTTTGAGAACCAGGAATAACACGGAGGAAGATAGTGGACCTGGACTGTTTTTGGCATTTCTTTTCCAGTCTGTGTGATGGATTTCTTAATAGGTGATCCCTTTCAGCTAAGAAAGGTTGCACTGGCAGAGTGGGGTCCTACCTGTGAGGATCGTTCCCAGGCGTCTTTAAAGGAGGCTTACAGCAGTCAGGTGCCCGGGATGTCATTTTGTGATCCTGTTGCTTCTAAAAATGTAGAGGTACATAATGGACCTGAAGCTTGTGAATGACTCTTCTGTGTCCATGTCCATCCTTGTTCAGGCAGCACTCCACCCCTGGCTTGGAGTGAGTTGGGAGCCCACGTAAAGGTGGGCGCACACAGTATTTGTTTATTTATTTTTAATGTTTATTTTTGAGAGAGAGAGAGTGACAGAGTGCGAGGGGAGTGGAGGCAGAGACAGAGGGAGACACAGAGTCTGAAGCCCAGAGCCCAACGCAGGACTTGAACTCACAGACCTTGAGATATGACCTGAGCCAGTCGGACAGACTGAGCCACCCAGGCACCCCTGGGACCACGCATTTTGATTCAATCTCATGTCAGCCTTAATTGGGCTTGTACTTTATTCGGCAATCGTACAGAGTGCCTGCCGGGCGCTGGTTACCTCCCTGGACCCTGACTACGTCGCAGGGAATATTCTGCTGCCCTGTGGTACCGAGACTGATTCCTTGCCCGTGGGTTATCTCATGCTACTCATTTCACAAATGAGAAAACAGGCTTGGTGGAATCTTTAGTCCAGGGCCACCCAGCTCTAGCAATGGGACCTAGTTTTGAACCCCTGCATGGTCTGAGCCGAGTTGGAGTTCCTGCTAATACAGAACTCTTAAGCCTTCCCCATCCTACTCACCCAGAATGGATCCCCTAGACTCACCTGCTAGTATTTGGAATTGCGTTTGTACGTCTGTGTTGAGTGTGAGTAGGGTACATTTGTGTAACTGGCAGTTTATTTGCCTGCTACTCTTTCTTTGGCAGGTGTCAGAATTCTTCGGGTAGGAGGGAATAATGCAGTAATAGGGTTTAAGAGTTGTTTAAGTCGTCTCATGGAATGGAGCAGGCCCGTAACTTAGGGGAAAGACTAGTGAGGAACTAAATGTTCCAATCCTTGTATATCGAGCTGTACTTCTTAACTATATGCTTCAACTGCTACTATTATTCGAATGGGTCGTGTGACCTCTTAAGTGGAAAGGGTGGAGTCGATCACTCTTTCCCTGATTTGAGGCATTCCATTATCATTAGGAGCTTTTACAGTGTGTATTACCGTCTTAGTATTTGTGTATTAGTTTTTTTCTGTTCATCCTTCTCACTACTGAAAATGCACAGTCAGCATTTTAAAAACTAATTACACAAAATAAATATATAATCATATAGATAACCCTAGTTCAGATCGTTTACAGTCTCTTCCGGCTATAAAATTTTATGGTTTTATTTTATAATTAGTATTCACAGAACTTCGCATTTAGGTTTCTTTTATGTATTAATCCGAGGCAATAAAACGGGCCTTTTGGGAATGCCAAAGTTCAGCTCGATCATTGTTGTTCCTCCTTACATTTTATTTATGAAGAACCTGAAGGTTAGGGAGGTCAGTCACCTGCTCAAGGTGACACAGCAGTTAAGTGTATTTGAACCCAAGTTGTCTGATTCCAAAGCCTGCGCTTAACTTAAACCTCATGCCAAACTGTTGTCTAGGTCTGTTGTCTCTTGAACCCCCTTGAGCATCTGGTAAACAAATAACCCTGTTGAAATTTTTCCTTGGAATCCAAGCCTCTGGTCTGGGTACATAGAAGATAAGCAAGAAAATACTTTGAGACCTACCTTGGTGACTGTCAGTCAGCTTTTTCTGTCCCGATTTGTCCATGTCTTTTCTGTGCGCACTCATATGCCCAGGACTCTTCTTACCCTGATGAATCAGTGTCTCAGTTGGGAGGATTTAGTATGTTCAAAACTTTCTTTCTTTCTGTAGAGACCATAGATGCTGGAGACGAAGTTCCTACTTGTAAAATTAAGTTTTAGGATTTCCTGGGTTCCAATCTTAACCCCCTCACTTACTGGTGGACTTCGGGCAGGTCCCTGAGCCTGAGCTCCTCCTATGTAAAATTGAAGTAGCCACCCTGACCTTCTCGTGCTGTGAAGGTCAAATGATTCAGTGCTTGTGAAGAAAGCACGTAACTTGGAGCCTGGCGCCCAGCACTGCTCACTTGTTGGTAGCTATTACCATCTTCCAGCGTTCAGGGCTGTCAAGACTCAGAGCAAGAGTTACTAAGAACAGAGGGACATGTTTTGGTTTGGGTGCAGGGAGTTAGGCAGTGTGCCTTCTTCATGCTACTCGTTGATACCTTACACAGTTACGTACGTGTTAACCACTGGTTAGAGTGGGAAGAGTCCTACTATTCCTGTTTGCATAATGTTGTGGTTATGCCAAAAACGTTCCTCAAGTGAAAAGAAAATAGTAGTAAGCCTCCCAACATACTTTCTGTTCCTAATAACGTTCTGGTGGCTTAAATTTTCAACCTTCCTGCCAGCTTACCCTACCCCCCTCAGGGGCTGGGCTGGCTGCCTCTCTCTCTTGTCTTGCAGGAAAAGCTTGCCGAATGCACTGGACTTCATAGCTGGTCTCATGGACCCAGTGGCAAACCAAATGTGGTTTCATAGAAATGAAAGTGAATTAGGCTTTTGGTTTTGAGGAGTAGTGTGGGTTTTCAGGAACTGTTTCTTTCCATCTTGAGAGTTGGGTTCTGGACTTATTGCTATAAATTTGGCTTCTGCTTAATGAGATAGCATGAGTACCCTTATTCTGATCATCTAAAATGGGAGGGGTGGGGCAAAAATTCAAACGTTAAGATATCAATTCATTTAAGGTATAATTCACCTTACCGTACAGTTTACCCACCTAACAGAATCCAGTTCAATGGTTTTTAGTACATTCACAGAATTGTGCCGTCATCCCCACAAAGAAATCTCCTTCCCATCAGCAGTCGTTCCCCATTTTCTCTCAGCTCCCCGCCACCCCTGTCCCCAGCTCCTGTCAACCACTGAAGTATCTTCAGTCTTTATAGATTTGTCTATTCTGAACATCACGTGTACAATTTTAATAGTTTCCTCCTAGGTGGTAGTGACCAACTTTAGGTATAGAATTTTTCATTGGAATTTAGGTGGGGGGAACTTTGAATCTATATGCTACTTTTCTTCAGGGGTGTTTAAGTAGAGGTGACATCCCAAAGATGGACCTGAGTCCCAGGGCTGGAAAGAACCCAGGTATGCGTTTGTGTCTCCAACTCATGAGTGGAGAATGGATGAGTTGCAATTCCTGGTACTGTGGATACAGAGGAGACCAAAATAAAACTAAGAATCTAGTCCCTTCCTTCTGTGGACTTCTGGTCAAGTTGGGGCAGAGTGTGTGATACTCCATAAAGCCTTACTCTGCCGTCTTACCTGCTGGGTGACACTTTTATTTTTTGTTTTTTACAAAATGAGGTAAATGTCTGTTTCTATAGTTGAGCCTAAGTATTCATGAGAATTTTTGGAGATGATGTGCTTTTGTTTATTGAGCACTTACCAAATACCTGGCCCTACGCTAAGTGTCCACATTAGTGTCCTTAGTCCTTACCTCCATTCTGTGAGACGAATACTCTTATTTTTCTGTAACGTAGAGTTGGGGTAACTTGTCTAAGGTTACATAGCTAGTAAGTTGTACAACCAGGTTTCGAACCTGGCAATGGACTGCAGGGCTCTCTCTTGAACGTGACCCTTCAGTGACCATACTAGTACTGAAGATGCAAAGTCTTCATAGGAAAGGAGAAGCATGCGGCAGGTGCTAGATTAAGTGAAAATATTGTCCCAGTTTTTTCAGACTCTGAAACCTGGATAGCCATGAATAGCTAATATTTGGTATTGTGCTCTGAAGGTTTGTGTTTCTCTCCATCATAGGATTAAAGAACCATTATAGGCTAGAAGGACAAATGATGGAGTCTGGCTGTCTCTTAACTTTAGAAAGCAATAGCGTTTCTCCTTGGGGTAGCACTGAGTATCAGTGATTCCTTTTAAAAATAATTTTTAAAAAAAATATATACTTTTATAGCATGAGTTTAATTTTTAATTAAACATTTTTAAATTGCGCTATAATTGACATATGACTTTGTAATTTCAGGCATACAGCAGGATCCTGTATTTGTATATGTTGCAAAGGATCACCACAATAAATCTAGTTAACACCTGTCACTGTATAGTTACAGTATTTCGTGTGTGTGATGACAATTTTTAAGACCTACTCTCTTAGCAACTTTCAAACATATGCCACGTTATTATGAACTGTTGTCAGTATGCTGTACGTTACATCACATGACTTATTTAGTTTATGGTTTTTTTTTTTTTAATAATGTTTATTTTTGAGAGAGAGAGACAGAGCATGAGCGGGGAGAGGCAGAAAGAGAGGGAGGCACAGAATCCGAAGCAGGCTCCAGGCTCTGAGCTGTCAGCACAGAGTCCGATGTGGGGCTCGAATCCATGAACCTTAAGATCGTGACCTGAGCCGAAGTTGAACACTCAACCAACTGAGCCACCCAGGCGCCCCGACTTACTTGGTTTATAACTGGGAGTGATTCTCTTTTAGCTGGGTAATAAAGCATCAAACAGGAAGGCCACAAATCTACTCCTGGGTCAGATTTGGTAAGGTAGATGGTTTATTCCCATTGCTCATTAAAACAAGACTAAAAAAATCAGCATGAAGTGTTGTACGCTTTATTATTTTTTCTTTTTGAATTTATTATTTTTTTAAGAGTTGCGTGGTTTAAATCATGTCAGGCTTTTGTAGTTCTTTAGGATTTGTCACAGGCTTTTCACAGTAGTGAGATGGGCCCTCTTGGATGGCTTCCCAAAGGATGTTCATTTCCAATCTGCTTTGTCCAGGAGGAATTATATTACTTACAAAATCCTAATAGGACAAACGGGTATGGAATTAAGTAGCAAAAACATTTTCCCAGTTCCTTTGCTTTGCTTTAGCACCTTGCAAAGTAAAGGGGAAAAAAAAGGCATTTACAAATTATTTATAAATGGTGGTAATTTGTCATACCGACATTTGGAATATTGCTCATACAAATATAAACAACAGTAAATTAAGTCCAAACAAGATTTTGTAGTTTTTAATGTAACATTGACTTACAAGTTCTCTATGGGGCTCCCGGGTGGCTCATCTGGTTAAGCACCTGACTTTTGACTTTGGCTCAGGCCATGATCTCAGTCCTGAGATTGAGTTGGACTTTGCGCTGGGCACGGAACCTGCTTGAAATTCTCTCTCTCTCTCTCTCTCTCTCTCCCCCACCCTTGCTTACGTGTGCTGTCTCTCTCTCACTCTCTTGCTCAAAACAAAGTTCTTCTACGTTAATCCATTATCTTTATTGGATTGACTAAATTGCATTTAATCTGTAGTTCTCAACCTACTGACAGAGGTCTAAGGTCTCCTCCGTCCATTTTATGATTAATAGACAATATTTTTAGGGCAGTTTTCAGCTTACAGAACAACTGAGTGCAAAGTATAGAGAATTGCCCTATCAGCCCTTCATACCTTTTCCTCTCAATTTCCCCTGTTAGTGACATCTTGCATCAGTGGGGTGCGTTTGTTACGATAGTGATGCGGTGTTATTAACTAAAATCCATAGTTTACGTTAGGGTTTACTCTTTGAGTTGTACATCCTCTAGGTTTTGACAAGTGTTAAATAACTTGTGTTGGCCATCGTGGCATCATGCAGAATAGTTTCACTACCCTAAAAATCCCCTCTGTTCCACTTACTCATTCCTGTGCCCCTGTTCTTGGCAACCACTGCTCTTACTGTTTCCCTAGTTTTGCCTTTTCCAGAATGTCATGTGCTGTGGTTGGAATCATAGGGTGTTTAGCCTTTTCAGATTGGCCTTTTTCATTTAGCAATATGCATTTAAGATTCCTTCAGGTCTTTTTGTGGCTTAATAGCTCATTTCTTTTTATCACTGGCAAAGAATCCTTTGGATGTACCGTATGAAGGTATCCATTTATTTGTTGAAGGGCATCTGGGTTGCTCCCAAGTTTTGGCTGTTAGGAATAAAGCTGATAGACACACGTGTCTGTAGGTTTATGCGTGGACATCGGCCTTCAGCTCATTTCAGTAAACACCAAGGAGCGTGACTGGTGGATCGTATGGGAGGAGTGTGTCCAATTTTGTAAGAAACTGCCCGACTGTTTTCCCAAGCGTGGTACCATTTTGCCTTCCCGTGAGCAGAGAATGAGAGTTCCTGTTGCCGTACATCCTCATCAGAATTTGGTGCTGTCGGGGCGCCTGGATGGCTCAGTTGTTTTAGCGTCCCATTTAGGCTCAGGTCATGATCTCATGGTTTGTGGGTTCAAGCCCTGCATCAGGCTCCTTGCCGACAGGGCAGAACCTGCTTGGGATTCTCTCTCCCTCCACTCACGCTCACTCACCCTCAAAATAAGTAAATAAACATAAAAAAAATTTGGTGTTATCATTGCTTTGGATTTAGTCATTATAGCAGGCATGCCGTGGTGTCTCCGTTGTTTTTTAAATTTGTTTCCCTAATGACATGATGTTGAATATCTTTTCATATGTTTATTTGCCAGCTGTGTATCTTCTTTGGTGAGGTGTCTGTTCTGATCTTTTGCTCATTTTTAAATTGGTTGTTTGAATTTCCTTATTGTCGAGGTTTTATTTGTGTATGTGTGTGTGTGTGATAAAATATACATAACACAAAATTTACCACTTTAACCTTTTGTAGGTGTACAGTTCATTGGTATTGAGTGCTTTCACAGTGTTGTGTAACTATTGGTGCTGTCATTTTGCAGAAGCTTTTTGTTTTCCCAAACTGAAATTCCGTATCCATTGAACACTAACCCCTCATTCTCCCCGTCCGCCAGTACCTGGTTACCTCTGTTCTGCTTTCGTTTTCCATGAATTTGACTCCTCCGAGTACTTCATATTAGTGGAAGGATACTGTATTTGCCCTTTTGTGCCTGGCTTATTTCACTTAGCTTAGTGTCTTCAGGTTCATGCGTGTCGCAGCATGGGCCAGAGTTTCATTCCTTTTTATGGCTGAGTATCTTATTTGTTGGGCTGTGATTATCAACAACTATCATTAAGAAAGACTATTCTTTCTCCTTTCAAATTATAAAAAACTTTTGTTTCTCCTCTCCATCCTCCGCCCCCATAGATTGATTACTATAAGTTGGGACTTGACCTGTCGGTGTGTGTGCGTGGCTCTCATGAACATTATATGTATGGTTATTCCTTTGAAGTAGCCATTTGTTTCAAGGCAGTATGTTTTGGGGGAGTGGTTCTTATTTTAAGAGCTTTCCTGAAGTATAAAACTCACCAGTTGTAAGTGTACCATTCATTTGTAATTAGTTTACAAAATGCTGCAACCATCGCCCCGTTTCAGTTTTACAACATTTCTTTCACCCCCAAAAGGCACTCTTTAGTCTCCCCTCAAGCATCAGACAACCATGAATCTACTTTTTCCTGCCGCTTATAGATTTGTCGTCTATGAAACAGCGGAATGGAATCATCCTTTATATGGTCTTTTGTATCCGGCTTCTTTCAGTCAGTGGAGTGTTTTTAGATTAACCTGTGTCATACATAGCATGTGTCGGTGGCTTGTTCCTTTTTATTGTTGAAGAGTATTCCATTGTGTGAATCATATTTTCTTGATCCATTCACCATTTGATAGACATTTGGGTTCTCATTTTTGGCTCTTATGAATAATGCTACAGTGAACATTTGTGTGCATATCTTGGTGTGGACATAAGTTTTCATTTCTTATTTCATTTCTTGTGTGAAAGCAGAACAGCAAAGTTGTATGGTAAACTTAAGATTTACTCTTTAAAACCTGCCACACTGTTTTCCAGAGCAGAAACATCCTTTTACATTCCCATCAGCTTTGTGCAAAGGTTCCAGTTTGTCTCCATTGTCACCGATACTTCTTATTGTCCGTCGTTCTGATTGCAGCCCTCCTAGTGGGTGGGAAGCAGTTAATCCTGGTTTTAATTTTCATTTCCCTGATGGCTGATAATGTGGAGCGTATTTCCATGTGCTTACTGACTTGCATCTTTGCTGAGATGTCTGTTGAGATCTTTTTGTTAGGCACTGTTTCATGTCTTAGATTTTTCTCTTTATTTTGTCCCCTAAAACTTGTGATGATTAAGTGAATAGTATTCAGTATCTTTTCTTCATTTGTTCTCTTTCGGGGACTTTTTGCTTCCATTTGCTTTAACGTCAGATGCATTGGACTGATCAGTTTCAGGCTCCCAGGGCTTAGGGTGGTGGTTCTTTGGAGGTTGAATTTCCCGTTTCTGCTTTTGTAAGGCTAGTCAGCATCCCTCTGGGCAGAGGCCTCAGGCTAGACTTGCTAATTCTGGCTAGTATAAGCTAATGATCACAAACCCCATGAACTGACGAAATGAGAATGGGTCAGGGAGGAACAGGGATCACCACTGAGCTCTTGGGGAAAGGGACTCATGAAGGTGACTTGGTTATCCTGTCAAGGCCATTGCGTTAAAAAAATTTTTTTTAACGTTTATTTTTAAGAGAGAGAGGCAGAGTGCAAGCAGGGGAGTGGTAGAAAGAGAGGGAGACACAGAATCCGAAGCAGGCTCCAGGCTCTGAGCTATCAGCACAGAGCCCGATGCGGGGCTCGAACTCACAGACCGTGAGATCATGACCTGAGCTGAAGTTGGATGCTTAACCGACTGAGCCACCCAGGTGGCCCGGGACATTGTATTTTAAAAAGCTACACAATGGAGAGATGCCAATATGAAGCCAGCCAAGTAGCTTTTCTAGATTTAAATTTCTTTTTTCTTTTTTTTGAACAATTAAAAAATATGTCATTTGGGAGAGAGAGAGAACGTGTGCATGAATGGGGGACAGGGGCAGAGGGAACTAATCTCAAGCAGGTTCTACACTCAGCCAAGTGTGAGGCTCGATCCCGTGACCCTGGGATCATTACTTGAGCCAAAATCAAGAGGCAGATGGTCAACCAAGGAACCACTCAGGTGCCCCCCCACTTTTAAAGTAGGCTTCACACCCAGCTGGAGCCAGTGTGGGGTTTAAATTCACGATCCTGAGATCAAGACCTCAGCTGAGATGAAGAGTCAGACACTTAACTGACTGAGCCACCCACGTGCCGACAGATTTAAATTTATCACTGACCTTAGTTTCGATTCTTAAAATTATAACCCAGTGAGTATCGAATGACACATTTTTTGCTGTCTAGGGAAGACTTTTGTTCAACAAATGTGGAGCCCTGTTCTGTTCTTAACATGTCCTTTAAGACCTAGAGTATGAGCTTTTAGGGCGGCTGTCACAGGTGCCCAAGTCACGAGGTGGGAAAGTGCATGGGGTGTTGAGGACCAGCAGGGAGGCCGGTGTGGATGGAGAACGGTGGTGGCAAATGAGCAGGGAGAGAGTCCCAGGAGCCAGGCCGTGTCTTGAGTTCCAGAAAGGATTTGGGGTTTTATTCTAAGTGTAGTGGAAAGCCATGGGAGGTTGTGATAGGATCGTGTTTGTGATTTTGAGAGATCCTGCGGGCCACCGTGTGGAGAATAGATACAGCGGGGCAAGAATGGATGCAAGGAGGCTCGTTAGGAGGCTGTCATAACAGGGAAGGGAAGGGGCGGTGACAGCTTGTACAGGGGTTGCAGCTCTGGAGATGGGATATTTTCAAGTAGAGCCCACAGGATTTGCTGTTCGATCGGATTTATGCTCTGAGAGAAAAGAGTGAAGTCAAGAATGATTCAAATGTTTTGGCTTGAGCAGTGACGTGAATGATGGTGCCATTTTCTGAAAGAAAGATAACATGCGGATGATGAAGTTTGGGGTGGAAATTCACCATAAGAATGAACGACCTAATCTTATAGTACAAAGGTAAAAAAATGACACAGCTCGTTCCTGAATACTTCTCTTAATAGCATCAGAGTATGGAAATGTAAAGAACCCACTTTCCTGTCTTAACCGACTGTCAACTGTTTGATATGTTTTTTTCCTTGTCTTTTTTTTTGTGTGTATTTGGCTTTTCTTTTTTTTCCATAAATGGGACTACAGTATAAAAATTATTCTGCATTTTGCCTTTCTGGTTAATACTATGACTTAGCTCTTCCATGTCAGTACCTGTATGTAGTACATTCTTTTTAATGACTGCGGAGAATTCTGCTCTGTGAATACACCATGGCGTATGTACCTTGTCTCCTCTTGAAAGATATTTTGGAGTGTCTAAGTTTTTCACTGTTAAAGAGCTGCAGGAATCATATGCACACGTACCTTTGTGGGTAGGTTCTAACATTTCCATGGATGAAGGATTTCCAGGACCCTTGAACATTCCTGGAAGGTTCCTCAAATATGGAATTGTTGCCAATCTCCAAGTTTTATAAGCTCTTTGACATCTATTGTTTAGATCTTTTGCATCCATATAGTCCGTTGATACTTGTCTCCTGCTCTTTTGAGTGTGTTAGATTATGTTTCTGAAGTGTAACCTTTTGCTTAAATTGGAAGCATCCTTAAAAGAAAAGGCCTTTCTGTTAGGCATTGACACGGATTCTAAAAGACCCATGGGCGGCCAAAAAAAAAAAAAAAAATCTGGTGTGTGTGTGTGTGTGTGTGTGTGTGTGTGTGTGTGTGAGGGGGAGACAGAGATTACAATTAATTGGCTGTGTCCTAATTAGCTTTGGACCTGTGCATTGTGTTTTCTGAGCTCCAGGTTCTTAGGGATAAAATGGGAGCCAGGATGGGGCTTTGCCCATATCTGATAGGCCGCTCCAACCTCCGTGTTCAGGGACCAAGAAGGAAATCACATTTGTTAGGGTGAGAAAAACAGCATTAGTGGTCGGAGGAATGTTTACAAATTTGAGTCACTGGGTTTTACACATTTGTGTAGAAACCCAGAGTGGAGAAATAGAGGAAATATTAGGGAAAACAGCTTGGCAGTGTGGGCCAGAAGCTGTCACGCTGTCACGGCGTGTTTACATCTGGCTCATTTCACCTTGGTTGGAAGGCACAGAATGCTTCAGCGGGTGAGCTTGGAGACTGGGCAGTTGCCTGCTATATTTAGAAAGAGGAGATTCCTGAGGTTAGAGTGGTGTGTGTGTGCGTGTGTATATGTGTGTGTGTGTGTGGTGTGTGTGTGTGTGTGTGTGCGCGCGCGCGCTTTACCAGATGGACAAAGGTTTTAGGGGCTTGGGAATTCTGGACCAAACCTTATTAACCAGCTGGCTTCTCCAGGCCAAGCCAGTAGCTGCACTTTGACTCCTGCTGCTGCCACACAAGAAACGCCAAAATAAACTCCATTTTACATGGTCGTAAAGATATCACAGGTGAATTTCAAAGCTCATCTGAGCTTGCTATTTACTCTAGGCTACAAATAACTCCAGGCTAATTAGAACACTTTGAATCTATGAACTGGCTCTTCCTGTGAGACTTTAGATAGATTTCCAGGCAGATTGAGTTAGCTTGAGGGATTTTCTGTGCCATGGAGACGGACAGTCAAACTGATAGGACTAAAGCCTTAACAGGGCCCTCGCTGAGAATCGTGTCATTGCGCTTGTGGGTCAGTCACCTGTAGAAAATGATTATCAATTCAGCACATAAAATACAATTAAAAGGGTATTTTCACTTTAATTCATACCTATGTTTCTTTTGAAAAAGTTTATCTACAGGTAATTCCTGTAAATGGTACGTCGTTCAAAAGGGGCAGCGAGCAATTCCAATGTCCCTCCAATTCCGCCTGCCTTCTGATCTCAAGTTCTTCTCCTGGAGGCAACATTTTACCATTTCTTGAGATTTTTTCAGATAAAATGTATGCATGTGCCAGCCAATACATATTTATATATTTTTCTGTAGCATGCCATATGCACGGTTTTGCATATATTTGCATATTACCCAGTCTTAATGTCTTTTAGATCTTATTGTACGTTGATACATATAGAGCTACTCATTTTTAGCATTACATTGTGCTCCATTGAATGGAATACATATAACAGTTTCTGTCACCAGTGCCCTAATGATAGATGTTTAGATGATTTGCAACGTTTTACTATTACCAGACCATCTTGGTACGTTCATAGGCACGTAAGTGAATAGATCTGTACAATGAATCCTAGAAATGGAGCTGCCAGGCCAAAGAGTGTGTACAGTTTTCATTTTGATAAAGATTCCACAGGAGCGTTTCTGGAAATTTCTGAGTGGACTGAATTTTATAAATCATGCTTTCAGAATAGGAAGGAAACTCACTAGTTTATTACCAAGTAGCCTCTGTAATTAAACAATGCTTAGCGTTTTCTCCATTTCTTACTCCCCAGTCTGTATGTAGTATTGGTTCTGGGATTAAAAGGCCAAACAAAATCTTTCCCTAAAATGAGACACAGCTGTAACTAGGAACCACTTGAATAGAGGGCCCCAGAGAACTCGTTTGCATTACTAGTGAGGATGCCCGTTTGGTTTTTATCTTTGTGCAGTGTGTGCATTCTTCAGGAAGTTTGGCAGGTGTTGAAGAAGGACAGTCCTTTGACTGGAGAACACGACTTTGGCCCAGTACGCACACTTGTGTGTCAGCAAAGCTTCTCTGGGCTACGGAATTTCTGGAGAGTGGTAAGGGGGCAGAGTGTTTTGTCCGACTTCTGTCTTGCAGTTTCTTCTTCCTTCAAGTCAGCACTTTTTTCTGTGGAGGATAGGATCATGCCACCTGTCCTGGGTGGTCTCTGTTTCAGTTCCCGTGACACAACTCATGTGAGGATGGAAGGTTCTTGGTGGCAGGGTTTCTGAGACGGGGCTGCCACAGTCGCTGTCTTCCAAGCGCTCAGCATCTTGAGGCAGAGGAAGCACAGACAGTCCGCAGTACAATTAGAAGTTTAAAAGAGTCCTGGAGGAAGGAGCTGAGAACTCGGGGAAAGGCAGGTGAAGGCTTATCAAGTCCAGAGAGCCAGTCAATTTAAAACCACCTCAGTTATTTTTGCCCCACCGTTACCACTGTTTATTTACTTTGAAAAAGTCTATTTATTAAACAGTACATTTATTTCAAAAGGGAACTTTATAGCATTCTGAAATGACACATTTGATGTAGTTAGCAATATTTTTAAAATGTCTTCACATAGCCATTAAATGATCACTAAACTGAAAATTCTCTGTCATCGTATCACCTAAAATGCTCCCATATTTTTTTTAATGTTTATTTATTTTTGAGACAGAGAGAGAGAGAGAGAGGGAGAGCATGAGTGGGGGAGGGGCAGAGAGAGAGGGAGACACAGAGTGTGAAGCAGGCTCCAGGCTCTGAGCTGTCAGCACAGAGCCCGACGCGGAGCTTGAACTCACAGACTGCGAGATCATGACCTGAGCCGAAGTCGGATGCTCAACCGACTGAACCACCTAGGCACCCCTAAAATGCTCCCGTATTTTACCAGTGATTTGAGCTTTCCTCTGCTTAACACTGTCCCAAGGCAGAAATGCGTGAGATAATGGAGACCATCTGGTCATGGTGCCTGGAAGGAAGGGGAGAGGGGGTGAGGACGTGCTTCTCAGACCAGGTATGGGTGTCAGGGGAGGTGGCACTCTGCCAGGGGAAATACAAGCAAGTGACAGGGAATATGCTTTGCTGAAAATCTAGCTCACTTAATGGAATCATTATTTGAATATTCAAACAAACGCTGATTAATGTAATGCAAGATTTCATGGCCTTTTTCTGAGGAGACATGCTGGTGTGGGCAAAGGGAAGAACAAATAGTCAACAGCAGACTGAGGCCCAAGGAGTCCGGGGTGTTTCCGATTTAGGTCTTGGGAGTTTGGTTGAACTGTGTATCTCAGAACAGTGGTGTGTGATAGGGGCTAGGCGACTAAGCTTTGTCCTTACTGAGTTGGTCCCATGGAATTTATAGGTGGAGGCACCTACAAGGCAGTGGGAAGCACAGGTCTGATTCTGGAAGGAGATGGTGGGTTACTGGTTTAGGTCTCAACAGGTGCTATTAGAAACCCAGGCAATGATGCTCTGCCTTAGTTGCCCATTGAAATCACCTGAGGAGCCAGACTCATCCCAGGAGATGCTGATATAGTTTGGGTTCCCATCTGGGCGTGGGGGGAAGTCTCAAAGCTTCCCAGGTGATTCTAATGTGCAGAAAAGGCGGAGAACCCCTGGCTTGGAATGAGAGAAGAGAGCGGAGGCGAAAATCACGAGAGTAGCAATATTCAGCACCACAGGTAGATAGGAGACGGTCGGAGAGACCTTAGCTCCGATGATACGGTGTTTGATTTTGGCCACTTTGGCTGAGGGCTTGCCCACAAGCCTTTGGATTTGACATTGGAAGTGAAACTGCAGAATGCCTCTGTGCAAGAGTGATCAATATCCACCTTCCAATGTTGTGAAGAGTAAACGAGAGAATTGGAGTTACCGCGCTTCGCAGAGTAAGCTGGGACATGGTAAGTGCCCTCTAATTGGAACGTGACGTTTCTGTAGATTGTTCTTGTTCTAAGGTGGTGGTTCTTAAACATGAATTTGTGTAAAAATTCCTGTAAGTGAGGATTCCTGATCTTACCCGAGGATATTCTGATCCGGGAGTGCCGGCTAGGGTCTGGAAATCGGCCTCCCTTGCAGGGCCCCCAGGCGATTAGCATGGAGGGGGTATTTAGAATTGGCCAGCAGAAAATTTTACATAAACCTTGTCTCATGACCTCTGTCCCCTTTTAATGTACGTAGCTGTGCTGGCTAGCCTCACCTTGGGACCTCTCTGGTTTCTGGAAGGAGCCAGCATGGCAGGTCGAGGAACCGTTTGAAGGGGTACGAGTTCCAGCGACTTCAGGACACCTCAGCGTGCGGCTCCATGCCTGGGGTCCCGTTGTTTTATGAGCCTCGCCTGTGAACTTGGACCCTTCTGTAGCATTGGGGGCGGGGAGGAGGTGAGGAAGCTCCTGAAAGGAAGCATTATGCCCATGGGCAGTCACAGGGCAAACATTTTACCCACAGTGAGTCTTGGGTGCTCTTTTCAGGGTTAATGTCTTTGGTGTCAGAGCCTGTAATTATGTTGCACAGTTTTTTCTTTAAAAACTTTCAGAAGCATAATGAGCTGCCTGAGCTGTTAGACCGCTTGCTTGCCCCCTGGGGCTCAGTGTCGGGGGGGGAGCTCAGGAGGGAGACTGCTTGAGGGCTTTGGAGGGTGAGGTGCAAACCCAGAGAGCTGATGTCTTACCCTCTGTTCTGGAAGGTGTGCCCTTGGGGCAACTCATTTCTGGCAACCGCTTTTTCCTTATCTTTCTTTCGATCTCAGCTGGTTCTCCGCAGAGGGGAGGGTAACAGCACAGCAGAGGCGCTGCTGGTGAGACCCCTGGGTGTCACTGTGAGGGGCCCAGTGCTGCTTTCCCTCTCTTGGTTGCTTCTTAAGTTCCGTGGACTGCTCTCGAAAGGCAGGGCTTTCTTGCATTTTTATCTGACTAGTGCACTGAGATGTTTGACACACACGCCGCCGTGGTCTGCTTACTCAGCAGATCCCCAGCCTGACAACTCCTGCCGTGTGCAATATGGAGGCCAGGCGGGCCCTGGGGACGGATGCCTCCGCACCTGCAGCCTTGCCCTGCCCCTGCTGTGCCCCACTGCCTCTGGCCTGGCCTTGGAGGCTATGGACGGCTTCGCCTGCTGGGCTCCCTCGGCCCTCTGACCGAAGCTGCCTTGAGCTCAGCCTGCAGGGTCAGCAAGCTGCCACGTTGCCAGCTCCGTTTAGAGCAACAAGATGGTTCTCTCTCTGGAAAGAAATCCTGCTTCCTCTTCACATGGCCAGCCTGCGTGTGATCAGTCCCTCAGCAGGGAAGCTCTGCTCCACTGAAGAGAAAATTGGAGTGGAACCCAGAGCTTTCGGCCTCGGTGTCTTTTGGGACAGGACTTTGGCTTGCTTCTCCTCTCCCCCACCTCTTCTGGCCGGCATACCTTCACACTACACTGCAACGAAAAGCCCACAACAGGGCTTGGGGTTTTTGTGCTTGGGCCGGCATGGAGGTCAAGCTTGAAGATGATCACCAGCTGAGGATCACTTCAAACTGGCTTGTTCCCACAAGTCTGGGTCCTGAATGTTGGGTTCTAATCTTTCCACTCTGCTTCAGTCTGGAGAACTGAGTCTCTTTAAGAAAGAAGAATGAAATGTTTTTCGATGGTTATCTGAAATGAGAAACTTGTGAAGTGTTAAGGGAGAGGGATGAGTCATGTCTCTCAATGTGACACCTCAGGCTCCCCAAGTGTGCCAGCACGGGCTTAGGCAGTGGTGGGTGGAGGCCTTGGAGGTCCTTTCTTAGGGTTTTTTTGAAGCTGCTTTGTTGAGATAAAATGCACACACCACATAATTCCCTTATGTCAGTGTCCATAATTTTTCATCCATCTCCACAGTTAATTTGAGGACATTTCACCCTCCCCCAAAGAAACCCATGCTCCTTAGCCATCGTCCCCTATCCTTGCCATCCCCCTAGCTGTAGGCAGCCACGTCCTGAGGATTTTAGAGTGTGCTGCTGTCCTGTCAGCCTTGGTTCTTGATCTTGTTCAGCCGCTTCGCTTTTTCCTTTGGTGTGTCCAGACAACTTGCTGCTCCCGGGAATGCTGTGGTTTCAATGCCAGGATGTTTGGATCTGGCGCTCAGGTTTTTTCTCTTCCGCGTTGAATAGATTTGCGTACAGGTCTCCGGTTTAGGAGTTCTTTCATCATGTCTCTTGGCTCTGATCTTGCTCTGGAGAGGGCAAACATCCCGGTGAGAGTGGGAAGGAAGAACCCAACAGCCAGGAGTAGGTAGGTGCATTGTTTTGAGCAGAAGAGAGAAACTTTTGTTTCTTCAGAGGAAAAAATTCCATTAGTATTCTGATTTGGATAGTTGTATTTGCAGAGTTTTCAGCTTCAACCATTTTTGGAGCTATCGGTAAGTAAGTGTCTTATGTGCTGCAGTAGTGATGGTTTGGGATGTTCAAGGCATATTTTTGTTTCATCTTATTTTATTTTTTAACATTTATTTATTTTTTGAGAGCCGGAGTGTGAATGGGAGAGGGGCAGAGGGAGAGGGTGTCACCGAATCAGAAGCAGGCTCCAGGTTCCAAGCTGTCAGCACAGAGCTCAGTGCAGGGCTCAAACTCGGAAACCACGAGATCATGACCTGAGCCGAAGTTGGATGCTTAACCAGTTGGGCCACCCAGGGATTTTGAAGATTTTAACAAGAAAGTACCATACTTAATTACCAAAGTCCTTGTGTTCTAAGAAATTCCAGCTCAAATGTAGATAATATGTTCTCCATCCTGTTTTCTCTCTCATTTGCTTCCTTCCTTTTCTCCTTTCTCTTTCTCCCTCACATTCTGTAACTCTCTGCCTTTCTCCCACCTCATGGTGGCCTTGCCAAAGGGCCAAAGAAGTGACTGATCTCCTGTGTCTTGGTGACTGGGAAAAGCAAAGTCTTTTGTAAATGTGAATGAGCCGAAAATGATTTGCGGAGTTCGGGGATTATAGCTAAAGAAACGATCAGATTTAATGTGACTGTGAATGTGTAGAACCAGGAAGAAGTATGGGCTGGGAATGGTCCCATTTTATAAAAATACGCTGTCTGGGGTGCTCTTTCCTGATACACATCCTGTGTTAGGTGTCATAGGTGAAAGGACACAGTGGGTACAGAACGTCCTGCTCACTGGTGAGCCATGTTGACAGCATTTAGGTGCTTATTTTCGGCTTGTCTAAGGGGATCTGATAGAAGCCTCAGATTCCCATTTTTATCATTGGGGTAGAGGGTGCTATTAAAATTGCCTTGAACAAAAGTAGGTCAGTGACTTAGATTTGAAGAAGATAATTTTGGGGACACTGAGAACATGTTATTTGGGTTAGTTGAACAGCTCCAGATATAATTATGTATTTATAATGTCTGTTAGGGACCTAGAATCCTATTTGGGATAGGTCAGAGAACTGAGTGCTCTCTCTCGAGTTTCCAGAAATAATATATTTTGGACAAAATTCACTGAGACCTGGATAGCATGGTTTACATCTCCCTCCCCTAGTTCACAAAGCCGTTAATAGGAAAGTGGCAGGATGCCCCTTGACCTTCTTGTGAGGCGTGTATTCCCTAGTCTTTTTAGTCATGAAAAAATTAAGCCGTTGAAAGTTGAAATTACCGATGAACAAAAGAAGAAAATGCAAATTATACCAATAGTTCTGATTAGAGATACTCATTTTGGTTTTAGAACCTGTTCTACTCACGAGGTCATGATCATCTTTCCATATCACTGACTGCTTTCTAAGATTGTTTTAGTGGCCACATAATATTTCAGGGATGCTGTGTCAAGACTTCTTGAAATAATCACTTACTTTAGGACAGTTAGCGTTTTCTCTCTCTTTTTCATGATTGTCGACTAGTCTGTAATGGTTGTCGTTAGAGACATGCCGTAATTATCCCCATAAGATAAATTTGCATTGGCCGTTCTTCGTTTTTTCCCCATATCTTTAAGATTGAGGTCCTGTGTCTCTGCTTGCTCCCTTCCTTCTGCTTCTAGTGGAGCAGAGCCGTGGGGACAAAGAGTAGATGTCTTTTGGAGTGCCACAGAATGAAGAATCCCGCTTATTGAAAGCATGGTGTTAACTTTATTTGAGCCACAGTAATAGTCATAGTATATCTAGCACCATTTAACTGCTTACTGTGTGCCAAACCCTTTTGTCTCGTGTTTTACAAACTTGGGATGTTATTGAACCTTCACAACAATGTCATAAAGTATGTGCTACTATCCCCAGTCATAGATCAGAACACCGAGGCACAGAAAGTGAAAGTAACTCAGACAACTAAACTATTGCAACCAGCATTGGAACCCTTTTACTCTGAACTGGTGCTATACTGCTGACTATGGAATCTGAGCTTAGTCCCTTAAATTTTCTGTTTCCTCATTTATAAAATGGGGATAGTAGTGGTGACTTGAAAGCTCTGTAAGAGTTCACTGAGGTAGTGTGAAAAGCACCTGGCGTAAAATCACAGCAGCCAGCTACGGTAATGACTCTTTTGACCTTTTGTTGGATAGGACCCATACAGAAATTTAAAAAAAAATTGTCCTTGTGCTGTCTCTTCATACAGTCTCTGGCTTTCTCACTGGAGATGAATTATATTAGCAGTTATCTTTAAATATTAGACGGAGTCTTGTACTCGGGCCAGTATTATATATATATTTTTCTTTTAAAGTTGATTTATTTATTTTTTAGAGAGAGGGAGCATGGAGGAGGAGCAGAGAGGGAGGGAGACTGAGCGAATCGCAAGCAGGCTCTGCACTGTTAGCACAGAGCCCGACATGGAGCACTTTCTAGCCGTAGGATTTTCCATTGCTGTTTCTTTGGAGTGTCTTTGCTTTGGGGCTTTATGATCTCTAATTAACGGTCATCTGCTGCTTCTCCTCCTTGAGGTCTTCTCAGAGCAGTCCTCTGACCACCTGACCTAAAGTCTTAAGTAGCTGTCCCTTCCTTCCCCACTTTATACCTTTACCCCTTAAGTCTTTGTAGTGCTTTGAACCCTCTAAATTCCATGGCGCAAGTTGAGTAGATGATACCAAATGTCTTCATAGAGCCCAATGACCACTTGACCTGTTGTGAAAGTGCCTTTGAGTATTCATGGCCTCAAGCATCCCTTGGCTCTCTTTAGATTTTATTTTGTTTGGAAGATTCCGTCTTGGACAAATCAGGTGTGACTGTCTCATTGGATAGTGACCCATTCTTCCTTTTGGGTAGCACAAGAAGTGGAGTTAAAAAGCAAGCATCAGGGGCGCCTGCATGGCTCAGTCGGTTGAGTGTCTGATTTCAGCTCAGGTCATGATCTTGTGGTTCATGAGTTCGAGCCCCACACTGGGGCTGTCAGCACCAAGCCCACTTAGGATCTTCTGTTAACCTGCTATGAATTGATTTCTTTCCTTATTTTCACACCTAGAAGAAATAGACTTACAGCTCTTAGAGCAACAAAGTTATTTGCTTATGTTTTTTCCTTTGAAAACAGATTTTGAATATTAGAGTATGTATTCTCTGTACTCATCTAAAGGTGTTAAGTTTTAATTATTTTAGTTATAGTGGTACGTGTGTAAATGTACCCATGATAAGCCTCATAATTAATTACTAAAGACTTACTTTTCATTTTCCTCTAAAAAGATGAAAATAAGAAAATTCTTCCCCTTCTGTTCATATCGCAGGCCTCTGTGTATTGTTTGCTGACAGTGTTTCCATGCTGGAAACACAGCTCTGGTGTTTCCAGTGGACACCCCCAAGACATAATTTCTGTACAAGACTTTTCTGAAACCCTACAGTGACTTTTTACAAGATTTAATATCAGTTTATTTGGATACTTCCATGTGGATAAATGGATCTTAACAGGAATTCAGCCAACAAAAGACAACCCTTCCCGTACAGTGTCTTAACCTTTTAGGACTGGAGTCTTGTTAAAGAGAATTGAAGCCTGAGAGTCAGTCTCTCGTCTCTGTCTCAGGCTCTGGTCTCTGTTTCCTACTGAAAGCTAATCATTCTGAGATGTTTAATTTAGGAGTGGGCAGAGAGAGAGGAGGAACAACATCATGTCTATCTTTGTACACACAGATGACCTGTTTGGTGCTTTTACCCACTAGAGACTCATTGACCCATTCTTCTTCCTCCTCCTTCTCCTCCTCCTCCTCCTCCTCCTGCTGCTGCTGCTGCTGCTGCTGCTGCTGCGGACAGGCCTTTCGGGATCTGGTACCACAGTTACTACTAAAATGTGTTGCCAAATGCAGAAATCTCCATCCCTGCTGACTTCGCCGTTGTAGAAAATTAGCTCATGACCTAGAGACAGAGAGCACTGTGGCTGTGCTTTGAGTGTGAGAATCCTTGGAGGTGGCAGTGGAGGGAGAAAGGTCCCGGAGGAGTCCAGAAAATCCTGAACCTGAAACACCGGCCGGCTTGAGTTTTCTTGGCTCAAAACCAGGCCTTTCCCTCCTTGGTAATTTCTACTTTTTTAATACATAATACAATTTAAGTTCTTTCCGTGTCAGAACTTTGACTCTGTTTTCCTATCAAGGTGTTTTTGAAATTATTTTTTTCTGTTTTAGGGGAACATCCACAGCTTATGCTCATTGAGGGCAGAAGTTAGAGGAACTTTGACCAGTGCGAGAGAGACAGAAACTCTTGGGAGAGCCCCTGAAGACAGCAGGTGCTCTGTTGGCTGTTTGCCGCCAGCTTTGTAGAACAGCATGAGCCCACCCCTGCCCTCGAGTCACGGGGCCATAAACAGGACATGCTATGTGACCTGGATGTCTGACTTTCGTTCCTTTGCTTGGTCACTGGAATGACTAGGCCGAGGCCAGTTGCCAAGCAACCCTGGACATAATAGAATCAAGAGAGCTCTTCCTGCGGACTGTTGTATTCCCTTGGCCTTTTTTCTCTTTGCTGAGGGGCTTGAGGCGAACTAGGTGTGGGTGGGAGGAGAAAAAGTGTCCTAATGGGAAATGTCGATTGTGAGAGTCTTACCCATTTAAGTCTCACTGGTCCCAGCTCTAATCAGATAATTTGGTGTTAAAGTACAAGACCCTGGCATCGGTCAGAAAACCCCGCGTTCCCGGATCAGTTCCGGGGGGAAGAGAGGTGAACTCCATTTGGCGTCCCCATGGATATGGAGTCTTGGTGAGGCACTCCACTAACAATGAATGCAACTCACCTTATTGCTAGCCTTTGAGTTAGTTTTAATAAGGCATATTTGTAGACATGCTCCTTCCACTCTGTGTCAGACAGGCTGCTTTCCGTCATGGAGGGGAGGCCCAATCTAAGCTGCTTAAGCAGAAAGGGAATTTATTTTGATAGGTAGCAAGGATGCTCTGACTTCAGACTGGCCTGAGTCCCGTGGCTCCCACAATGTCTGCAGGTCCTGGTCTTCCCACATGTCTTCACTCTGCTTTCCTTTAGGCTGGTGCCATTCTCAGACGGCATCTTCCCTCTAGTTGGCAAGATGACTTGTGGCCAAGACTTGGAACCGAAGCCCCGAGTGTGGTTCTCATTGGCTTTTTGTTGCATCACATGCTCGTCCTTGAGATAATCCTTGAAGCTCGCCTGGCCTGAACCCAGAGTAGAGTCAACAACAGCATATGAAATAAATGTTCCAAAAGTCAGGGAGGGATGCTTTCCCAGAGGAATATTAGGGTGCTATAAATACAGAAGAAGGGGGCATAGCTGCCAGGCGGCCCAGGCAACAAAATTTTTCCACGTTGGCCTAAGCAAATTGAACAGGGTCATCCAGGGAAGAAAAGGGGCTCTGCCTCCCAAATACCTCCTGGTTCTTCGCCACATTTGGATAAGTTACCTTGGGCTATCAGGGTATGTTGTGTGTGTGTGTGTGTGTGTGTGTGTGTGTGTGTGTTTAGGGTACGTTTTAATAAAGTTACCTCGGAAATTCAGATTTGGAGAGGGAAAAACAAAAGATAGTTTTGAAGTTGCAGGGCCCACCAGGATTGAACACACGGTGGGCAGCCTGAGAATCGTTTTTGGGAGTCAAGTGCCTAGTGAGCAGGGCGTGGAGTGTCAGGTGGGGGTCAGGCTGAGAGGGGACTAACCCTGCCGGGCCAGATTAAACAAACGCAGGGCAGTGTATGAGAACTGCTGAGTAATGCCACAGGTTTGTAACTCCCAGCCGATGCCTGCGTGTCTTCCAGCCCAGCCCGTCTTCCAGAGCCTGACTCTTTCTCCTTAGGATACTCAGGGTCTGGGAAACAATACATCCAGTAGAACTTGTTTGGAATCTGCCCATGTCTAGCAGAGCGGATTAGACTACAGGCGTTGGCAAACTTCTTTCAAGGGCCAGACAGGAAATATTTTAGGGCGCAGGCCACATAGGGTCTGTGTTGCGGATGCTTCTTCTTTGCTTTGTTTTTACAACCGGTTAATAACATAAAAACATCGTTAGCTCAGAGGTCTTAAAAAAACAAGCCAAGGGCTGCAGTTTGCTGAGCCCCCAGTGTGGGCAGCCGTGGAGTCGGATAATCCTACGTTCCGGTCTGTGTTGCCCGTGAACTGTTGTGGGCATTTTAACCTCCGAGACTCTGTTCTCCCCATTTTCTGTTCTGTAGAGTGAGTCCAATCAGCCCGCTCCCCTCATGGGGTTATTATAAGGATCGCTGAGAAAGTATTGGCTTTTTGGAATCAAAATGTTGGCCCTTTGCCTCTGCAGAGCATATTCTGGTGGGGGAAATGAGACCGAGCTCTAGGAGTCTTTGTAATTTCCATTGTTCTTCCTCTTTTGATGCCTTCTTTTTCTTTGTTTCGGGCAACTCTTCATCAGGTTTTGGGAAGTTGATGCCAATCTCAGTTTCATTTCTGGTGTGGTCAGGAAGTGACCCACATTTTAATCCATATTTGGCAGTAACCAAAATAAATTGACTTGGTTCATTATCAAAATGCAGAGTTTGTATTTGTTTTGCTTCCAGCCTGAAATTCCCTCCCTATCCACTTTTTCCCTACATTCCATTTTATCAGCCTATCAAGGCCTCTTATTAAAGCCAGAAGAAGAGTTGTTTTTTCCTGTTGTATCAGAAAAAAAATGTTAGAATTGTGGATTTCTGTTTGTTGAACTTGGCGGATAGAGGGAAAGGTTTGGAAAAGGGCTGAATTTTTCCCCTGAATCTTCTTCACCCTACCACCTACAGGTACCTTGGTCAGGTCTTTGCTCTGGCGTCTGTTTTTCAGTGAGGTCTCCCCTGAAAGCCCTTCTCCCATCCCACTTTCTCATTTTGCTTTTATCTGTAGTACTTTTCTCATTCTAACTTACTATGGAATCCGTTTATTGTGGTTTCTTTTGTCTTTCTCTCCTTGCTAGAATGAAGACTCTATAAGGGCAAAGTATTTGTCTTTGCTCACTTCTATATTCCCAGTGCCTAGAATGGCATCTGGTACATAAATAAATATTTGTTGAATGAATGAATGCATGCTTTGATTCCTATATTGGAATGTTTACTACATCCTATTCTCTCCGGCCTAGAAGTCATGAGGCTCGGGTTTGAATATTGACTCTGCCACAAATTGCCTCTGTCTTTGAGCAAATCATTTAATCTCTGAGCACTGTAGTTTTCTTATCTTTAAAATAAGGGGTTAGAGTAAATGATTGCTAAAGTTCCTACTAGGTCTGTAGTTGTGTGATTATAATCTCTGGTTAAAAGAAACGATGTACTGCTATTAAAATTGCCACAGATATTTCCTAAGAAGTTTGAATTTCATTGGTGGGCAAAGTGGATTGAAAGAGAGTTTCAAAAACGGTTTTCAGAGGTACCCTTTGCCTTCACTAAAACAGTTCTCAAGTATTCTAGTATGGTTGCTTTCCAGAACCTTGCCATTAACCCCTTTAGGACAAAGTCCTTATGTCTTGATAAGGCTTTCTGAGCTCTGCATACTCTGATCCTCACTGATTCCACCAGTCCTTCCGATTTGTTTCAGTTGCTAGAATGGATGATGGCGTGCCCGGCTTCGGTCCCTTGAATATTGCCGTTCCTCCTTCCTGGTGTTCCCGGTGCTTTCCCCATCCCCTTGTGTTTGGCCAACGCCTACTCATACTTTTGGCCTCAACACATAATGGGTCTGGATTTAGGAAGGATTGACAACAGGGTCCCAGTTCCACTGGGACTTTGACCAGCTCAAGTGCGGAGACCGAAAAGGACCGGGTTTGCCGGAGAGCTGTGGCTAGTCTGAGTTGGCTGGAGCATCTGTGTAGTAAGAATGCCAGGGCTTTGGGGATTAGATTGTGGAAGGCTTGGGTGCCGTGGTGAAGAGTCTGTCTTCCTTTAGTGGATACTGGGAAGCCACTGTAATTTTTTTTTTCCGTAAGTCTTTTGAGTAGCCTAGTGACACAGTAAGTTTTATGGACTCCACGGCACAGATCTGCCTTGAGTAACATTGAAAGCATTATTTCCCTAATCCTTAAAGCATACTCGGTTTGTACTTGGGGAAGAGCGGGGACACATAATGATTAAAGGACTTGTTTTAGGCGTCACAGAAAAGCAGTATTGAGCCAACAAGTGTTTTTATAATTAGATAGAATGGTGGTCTGCAAGACTCATGACTGTTGCAAGTAGCTTCGTTACTTTTTCGAGCAGGTAGTCAGATGAATAGTTTTGTTGAGTGTTCAGAGGCAGTCCTTCCAGGATGACTGAGTTGTGGATGCTTCTGGAAGCTTTGGCAGAGCTCGGATTCTGTTTGGTAGATAACGGGATGCTTTTGGGGGTGGATACAGGTTCCTTCCTTTTATCATAGCAGCGCTCACCGTGTGTGGTTGCTCTATGCGTAGATTTAGTAAGATCAAGGAGTAGGAAGATGGTGATTCCTCTCCTGGTTAGTTTAGGAAGCGTGTTTTCATGGCAAACCTCATCTGTGATTCTGTTTATTTAAACTCGAAGGCAGGTATTTGGGGTTTGCAGCTTCATTACAGATTGTGTTTGAAGCTAGGTTTGAAAATGAAGGACTTACGTCGTATAATAGCTAATCTCCAAAGACTAGTTACCACTCTGTATTGGATCTGCTTTGCAAACTTTAACGTGCATCCGCGTTGGCTGGGGACCTTGTTAAAATACAGATTCTTAGGTGGGACTTGAAACTGCAGTTCTTATAAGCTCCCAGGTGATATCGATGCTGCCGAGTTACATGTGCTGCACCTGGATTTTCCTTCGCCTGCCCCTTCCTTTCCTCTCCGCCCCAGCCTTTCTCCTTTTTGGCATCTCAGATACCTCTGTAGCCAGAATGGTCTTTTCAAAATGAAAATGTGGTCTCATCACCTTACTGCTTAGCACCCCGACTGGCCCCCCATTGTACCCACGTATAATGGTCTGGCCCATTTGTCTTTCCAGTCTCATCTTGCACCATCTTCAGATTTTCCAGCCATCAGGCTCCTTTTCTGCCCCCTTTGTTGGTCCTTTGCCTCCCACCCCAGAGGTTCAGCACGCACAGTTGCCTCTGATGCAGTGCTCGTCTACCTCCTCCTCCTCCTTGCTCTTCCTCCTTCCAATCTCAGTTCAAGTGTTATTTCCTCTGGAAGCTGCTCTGGCTTCCCAGTCTAGCGACCTTTTGCCGTTGCCTCTTCGGCCATTGCCAGCCTCTCTGGCCCATAGCTGGGACCAGGCATCAAGGAAACAGGGGGTTTGGTCGGTGTCTTGCTGGATATTATTTTGTAATTGTTCCCTCAAGTGGAACGTTGTGCATAATTTTAGGAAGTTGTAGATTGCCTAAGAGGTGCCTTTCAAAAGCTGCTCTGGTTGGAAGGGTGGTGATGGTGAAAGCGTACTTGATGGTGTGGAAAAGGAAAGGGAGGAGCAAAGCGTTTCCGCCAGGAACGACTCATGTCATCTAAAGCTGGTTTCGGAGGCTGCTGTTATGTGTACATGCTCAGTGAACGGTCATGCGTCCCTCTCCCTGCCCCCGCGCTTCTGCTTTTCTCTTTTGTTCTTGCTGTTTTAGAAAAGCAGAAACTAAACCCCAAAGGAAGGAATTGCCTAGTCGAGGGCTGGAGGAGAAAATAAATCCAGGTCTGCTTACAGCCCAGGCGTCATTACCCATTGTTGGTGTGCATTTGCTTCTTGAAGCCCAGTAGCCTCTGACAGCTTCCTGAGTATGTGAACAGCCCTGTTTAGGTGATGCTATCCCTTCCCAAACTGTAATACCTCGAAGAGATGCCCCGAATATGTTTGGCAGAAAATCTAACACACCTCACTAATTTGGACATCTGTCCTGCAGTGTTACTCTTTCAGCTGTGAGTACTGTCAAAAGTAACATCTGTGGGTTTTTTAGAGGCACACTTTAATGGTACCCCCTGCCTTCACCCCCCACTTTGGAAATTTTTCCTCTGCATTTTTGAACCTTCTTATAACTTACTACAACTTAGACTGTAAGGTCCGCTTAGATTCTAATCTCCGTGTCTCTGTGACTATGTCCAAAGTCGTCTGTGTAGTGACTGGCACATTGTCGCCACTCCACAAATGGTCATAAGGAGAAATGTCTTAATTTGTGATATGTTGGGCAGACACCCCTCCCTCCATCTTTTAGCAGTCCAGGCAGTGATGCTTTGAGGCCGAGAATGTTTGTACCTGTGAATTCTTCCGCAGGATTTGTTCCCTGAGCTGTAGGGAGGGACATGAGCCCCAGGAGCACCTGTGTAATTGGCTTCACAGCTGCTGATTCACTGGCTGCAGTGGGTTGTACAGCATTAAATGAAATGACTTGGTCCGTGGGGGCAAATCTGAAGATGTTCCCTTGTTATGTTCCTATTATCAGTAGGTGTGAACTCTGAGAGGGGCCTTGCTTACCTTCCCGTTTGCTACAGTGATCCAGAGAGCACTGACTTCAGAATGAATCACTGTAAAGAGTTCTGACTAAGTGGATGAATGATGAATATATTCATCCTGACTTAAAGGTTGGGGTGCAGAGCTGGGGAGGCCAATACAGATCATTCACATCTCTGAGACTCAGTGGAGTCCCTCCCCCCCCTTTATTTTGGGCTTCTCTTTCATTAAACTGCCATCAGAGGGCCAAGCTCTTTTTCTTTTTCTTTGTCTTTCTTTTCCTTTTCCAATTCCTTTTCCAATTCCTTTTCCTTTTCCAATTCCTTTTCCAATTCCTTTTCCTTTTCCTTTTCCTTTTCCTGTTATTTGGGCTTCATTTCTAGACTCACTTGTGATGTTAGTAATTGCCCGACTTTCCGTGACTCTTCTCAGGAACCCAGCCTTGTGTTCTCCTGTGCTTTGACCTTCCTAGTGGTGTGGTATCTGTTTGCAAGTGGGAAGGACTTAACATCAGGATGGAAGGAAAGTGGGGGCTGTGGTAGAGAGGGATGAAGATGATGCCAGGTTCATTTCTTGTTCCGGTCTAAGCCAGCGTCCAGACTTCCACCTCATGTGGCTCCCGATCCTCCCTGATGAGGACCATCAGGTCTCTGATGGGACTCTGGGGAGAGGGAGGGGGAGAGAGAGAGAGAGAGAGAGAGAGAGAGAGAGAGAGAGAGAGTGTGTGTGTGTGTGTGTGTGTGTGTGTGTAGAATTTAGTCATCAGCTCACTATAGGAGCTGCTTGCTGTGTGAGGCATCTCTCTGATCACAAGATGGGTGGCCGTGTGGTTTAGTTTGCTGGGGCACAGGGCTGATCACTTTTTCTCTATTTCATAAAGAGTTTTCTGGACATAGCTTTGTTCCCTTTGGTTTTGAGCTGTGGAATTTCTGTAGCGACCTTTTGAATTGTGTTCTACATAGCATCCAGTTCTACCTCCTATCATCTCAAAGCTGTATCTGTGCATCTGATGCTGCCCTGGGGAATGGTGATGATCATAGCTGATATCCGCTGATGACGCCCTATCAGCGGTCTATGGGCCAGACCTTCCTGAAAACCCTGGGCACAGTCTCACCGAATCCTCAAAACAGCCTCATAAGGTAGTGATAGTATCTCTATCGGCAACCTCTCCATTTTATAGGTGAAGAAAGGTGTGAGATCCATTTGGAAAGATATTAGATGCCCCCTTTTTGTTAAAGTCAATAAAAACAAAACAAAAAAACCTAAGCATCCCTTTGAAAAAAAGGAATTGGGTACCTTGCTTGAATCATAGGCATATTTTCTAGGCTGCCTGCTAAGGTGTAAGATTCAGTACAGGGTCCCCCGCGCCCTTTTCTTTTTTAGAACTGTTACCAAGGAGATACATTGCCTTCCAAAAGCAAATACGATGAAGATTTCTGCCTGCTTTTGGCTACTCTTTTGTTTGAAGAATGTCACCATATCTATCTGTTTTCCTTACAGAGGAGGAAGATGAAAATACCTTATCCTGAACACTTGCGGTTAGAGTAGCTCACCCTCTCAGGGAAACACTGCATTCTTTAAAAACGAATTCGGGGCACCTGGGTGGTTCAGTCGGTTAAGCATCCAACTTCCGCTCAGGCCATGATCTCGTAGTTCGTGGGTTCAAGCCCCGTATTGGACTCTGTGCTGACATCTCGGAGCCTGGAGCTTGCTTTGGGTTCTGTGTCTCCCTCTCTCTCTGCCCCTCCCCTACTTGTACTCTCTCTGTCTGTCTCTCTCTCTCAGAAATAAATATCAGAAAAAATAAAAATGAATTCAATCCATGCCATTCGTGTTCATCTGTAAGGCCAGTCGTTGGCTAGAGTGCCCACATAAGCATTTGCCTCCTGTCTGGTGAGATGAATAGATACAGATTAGATTCAGTCACCTTCTGGAAAGTAGATAAAACTGGACTGAAAAAAAAAAAAAGAAAATCAAAGAGTGTCTATTCTTTCTTCAATCCCTGGCAGCTCCAGAGGTGATGGGCGTTGAGAAAACCTGTACTGTGTTATCGTCTATAGCAATGAAGCCTTTGCTTACAACAAAGGTGCAGAGAATTTCCTGTTTCTGCAGAAGTGACTAGTTTTCTCAGTTGTAGCCCAGGCCCATTATCATTGGTGATGAAGGATATGTAAGTGGATGTATTGAAGTTGACATTTTTTGGATTGTCTTTGGTTTTTCTAGTCTTGGTTTCAGAGTGTCTTTTACAAGAGCTCTACCCAGATAGCAGGATTTAAGTCCTCTAAAAAAGTCAGGTCACCCCCCTTCCCCTTTTTTTCTTCTCCTTAATTTTAGTGCAAAGGCTCATGCGAAGTGAAATTGCTGAAGTCTGGAGCAAGATGGAAGAGAGAGAAAAAGCAATTTTCATCATCAACTGAAGGGACTTGAGAGCGTTTTATGGACTGAAGTTTCACAGTTTTATTAGTGAGAAGTACACATTGAAATGACATTTTTTTAACAGCTCTATTGAGATGTAATTCACATGAGGAGGCATTGGAAATTTGAAATTACCTCAGGGACACCTGGAGAGATAGTAGACTGAGTCTCGGACTCTGGTGAAAGGCCCCTAGACTTCTAATTGGTTCACATTTGGTGACATAAGCTTGAGTTTGCCTCTGCCTCCCCTAAGTCCCAGTCCCTCACCTTTAATGTAGAGGCAGTAGTTCCTGGGCCTGCGTCCTCGGGCTCATTCGAGCATTCATTGAGCTACTAGAGCAGGTAAAGTGCTTATTTAGCAAGTGCTGGGACAGCCTCTCAGGAAACGGTGGCTGGTATAGACCCCTTAAACCAGCTTGTATACAGATTCTCGTTGAATTTGGGAGATGTACCTTTCTGGCCTAGTTTGTGTTTGCATGCGTGTGTGTGTGTGTGTGTGTGTGTGTGTGTGTGTGTGTTTGCGTGCGTGGTGTGTATGGTTAAATTATAGTTAATTGAATTGAAAATGCCCTGTCTTACATTACGAAAGTAAAATAGCTATCTTTGGTACCAATTTAATTTAGAGTTACAGATAAAATGCAGGATGCCAAAGTTAAATTTGAATTCCAGATAAAGAACAAAAATTTGGTAGTGGAAGTCGATCCCAAATATTGGTTGGTTGCCTTAACCTCAGCAGGTTGTTTTATATTTTGATTTGCGAATTCCGGTAACCCCAGTATAATCCCATTGTTTCCTGTTGGGAATCTTTTGGCTACCTTTATGATCACTACAAATGAGGCAAGGGATTTCTAATAGGATGTGGGGGTATGATTTTATTTGTGTCTCCCCTGCTGCCTCGTTGTTGCTAGGAGAAGACTGGCCTGCTGTGAGTAGCCCCATCATGTACTAAAACACTGGTTGCATAGCAGCCAAACATCTTTGTTGAGAAATAAGCCAGAAGGAAATCTCTCTGATGGCACTTCCTCTGCTTCGTAGTATTGCTGAGCTTCTGCTGCGGAGGATGCTGGGCAGGGAATCATAACTAAGAGTCTGGCCATGATATTTGTTTTTCATGTTGGGGCTCCACACGCAGGGACTCCGTGGCATCCAGGGAACTATGGTCTCAGGCTTCAGTATATTTGGAAGCCTTACCTGTGCAGGATTCCAGCGATGAACATCCCTAGTGTGCAGGTCTGAGGAGCAAATGAGCACTGAAGAAATGAAAATGCGGCTCCTCTTTGAGGCGTGTATAATTTCAGAGACAGATAGGATCCCCATTTTCCACACTAGGAAATTGAAGCTTAGAATAATGGGTTGGAACCTGGCTCAGTTGGTATGGGAGCCATACACAGGTTGGTATGACTTAGAGGCCTCTGTTTTGGGGCACCCGACTTTGGCTGCTCAGTTCATGATCTTGCGGTTTGTGAGCTTGAGCCCCGCTCTGGGGTCTGCTCGCTCGCTCACTGTCTTGTCTCTTGCATCGAAAATTGCATGTATATGTTGAATCACATGAAATTACTAATATTTTACTGTTTTTGACCTACGAAAATGACAGTCTCATGTGGAGTTCAACCTAATCCAAAGAATTAGGTGGTATATATATGTATGAACACACACACACACACACACACACACCACAATTCACTGTCGTTACATGTGACTTGTGTGTTATACAGAACTTGTTGAAGCTGACTGGGGTGAATGGGCCTTGTTCACTTACCCACTCACTCAGTGGGTCATTCATTGAATAGAAGCTCACTGAATTCTGCCAAGCATCGTATTAAGCATAACTTTTAGCAGGTTTTTTTAAAAAAACTTCTTCTTATGAAAATTTTTCTCCTGCCCATTGGTAGTCAATCTTTCCCTCACTCCTAGGCAACTGCTGATCTACTTTCTGTGTGTTGGGCATTTCTGGACATTTCCTAAAAATGCAGTCATACATCAGGGGGTCTTCAGTGTCTGGCTTCTTTCACTTAAGCTGGTATTTTTCAGGTTCGTCAATGTTGTCGCATGTGTCACAAGTTCACTGCTTTCTATTACTAAACGGTATTTCACTCAACATAGTTATACTCCATTCTCTGTTTGTCTTTACCAGTTATTAGATATTTGAGTCATTTCTGCTTTTTGGCTATGAGGTCTATCGGTAATGTGAATATTCGCTACAGGCTTTTGTGCGGATGAATATTTTCATTTTGCTTAGGTACCCAGGAGTGAAGTTGTGGGGTCATGGCAAATGTATGGCAAAATTATTTTTAACCTGAGCAGGTTTTTGAGGAAGGAGAGTGAAAAATGGGTTTACACAAACGGTCCAAAGTGGAAATGAGGTTTGGGTCAGTCGGCTAGGCAGTGCTGACCCGAAGGTAAAGGACCAGAACCCAGGAAGGTGAGCTAGGCAGACTTCCAGTTCGGAGCGTGAAGAAGAACAGTTGGAGTTGACCGCAGAGATGCTGATGTCTCGGAAGGCTAATGCCGCCTCTCTCTTTATTTGGCAGCGTGGTCAAAGGCTTCTCTCTCCGTTCTTGCTCGTGGACACAGGCGTTAGAATACCATTTCATAGTCTTCCAAGAAAGCAGCGATGCCTCTTGCTAGAGCATCAGTGCTCAAATACCGAGTCCCAGTTTCTGCTGAGAAAAATACGGACAATAGAAATAATGAGTTTTTCATAAAGCTAAATTTATCTCGGTAGCGGTCTGTGTCTCATTCTGAGAGTATATCTTTCTTACTATTTTGGAATAGGTAAGACTGTTCTTTTTATATTAAGTGTAGTGAAATGCATTTTTAAAATGGCTATGTTTGCCAGAGTAAAGTATTGGCAACCTGGTATGTGTGCGTGTCTGTGTGTGTGTGTGTGTCTAAGTTGGTTGTTTGGATTCCCAAATCTGGGAATCAGTGTTCCAGAGAAAGTTTTGGGAAGGAGCCTGTTGGAATCCATGGCAGCCCTAGTGTTTTCCCTCCTTCCCGGTTTTCTTACGAGGAATGTAGGCAGCTGCAGTGATGCCTGGATGAGACCACCATCAAAGGTTAGTAAAAGCAAGAAGAGACCATCGCAAGCGCTCAACCCCATTACTTAGGCATCTGCCCCTGTGTAAATACACGCAGTCAAGGGCACATGGCATTTTCAGGTGGTTTGGTAGTGTGAGGAAGCCAGAAGCAAGCTCAGGTTGGATATCTCTCTCTCTCTCTCTCTCTCTCTCTCTTTTCCTTTTTCAATTTATTTATTTATTTTGAGAGAGACTGTGGAAGTAGGGGAGAGACAGAGAGAGTAGGAGAGAGAGCATCTCAAGCAGGCTCTGGGCTGCCAGGGCAGAGCCCCACGCGGCCTGGAACCCACGAAATCATGAGATTATAGCCGGAGCCGAAACTGAGTGTCTGACATGTGACTGAGCCCGCGGGCGGCCCTCGGGTTGGATTTCTTACAGAAGTTTGGGCTGACCAACAGTTGATTCTCCTCGAGGTAAGGGGTTATTGCCTTTGGATGCTCTGACAGGCCTGAGGCTCCGCACACAGTCCTGCGGTGGCAGGTGTGGGGCAGGCCAGCACCGGGTCCTGAGGGTGGAGGGAGCCCTGGGTCCTGCCCCGTCACGTGCCTGTTGTCCAGCTTGGGGTTAGGAAGTGGAGTGTTTCTGTAATATCTTGAAGCACACATGGCCGTTTTGCCAATTAGTAGTGACAACAGTGATGAGGCCATGCAGGACGTGATTAGGAGTGAAGTGCGTTGAGCCGAACGCCGGGCCAAGCGCCCTCAGGCGTGATGTAATTTGACCCTAGCAGCAGTTGTGTTAGAGAGATTCGGTTATTCCATTCTTGTGTGAAGCAGTTTCGGGTCAGGAATGTTTAGCAACTTGGTCGCTTAACTTGACACTGGGTGAGAGACGCAGAGAAACGCTCTCTGCCGGTAAGGAGACAAGCCAGGATTCAAACTCCGCCTATGTTCTTAAAAATCTGAGACTCTCATTTCAGCAGTTTCTGCCCCAGATTGCACTACCAGAGGCTGAGCACTGTGGATCCCCTTCACCGAGGAGGTCTTGTATGCAAAAAAGGGGAGTCGCGGGTGGATCTGTGGGTGGTGCTTCGCCAGGCCTCCCCGAGGCGGTCTGCACAGCCCTGGTGTGTCTAACGTCCTTTATTTGCTGCCCCTCTGTCGACAGACGGCTCTATTGATTCAGCCTTGGGAAGTCTTTGCCCTGGCTGACCTCCTCAACCCTTTTTGTTGACACATCCCCAGAATGTTCAAGTTCACACCCGAGTTGCACCCCCTGGCTCCTGGGGCTGAGGGCAGGATGTGAGCCCCAGTTCTGTTGCTTGTGGGCGTCTGTGAGCAGGGGGGTCCTGCTGGGTCTGGTGCAGGCGGCTACCCCCTTGCTTGCCGTTGGGAAATGGCAGCCACTTAGGTATTATCTTCACACAGTTCTCTGGTCATATTTTAAAAGCTTTGCCATTTTCTAGTGAAGAAGGTGGACGGGGAATGAGGAATTCGAAGTTTCTTTTCATTTCTCTTCAGTTTTTAAGTTTAAGAATGTATTTTAATCTTTTTATTTAATGTTCATTTTTAAGAGAGAGAGAGACAGAGCACAAGCAGGGAAGGTGCAGAGAGGGAGGGAACACAGAATCCAAAGCAGGCTCCAGGCTCTGAGCTGTCAGTACAGAGCCCAGCGTGGGACTCAAACCCAAAAACTGCAAGATCGTGACCTGAGCTGAAGTTGGATGCTTAACTTACTGAGCCACCCAGGTGCCCCTATTTTTTTTTTTTTTTTTTTTTAGAGAGAGAGAACATGAGTGGGGGAGAAGGGCAGAGGAGAGAGAATTTTAAATAGGCTCCATCCTCAGAGCAGAGCCCAACTGGCAAGCGCAGGGATGGGGGGTGCTCAGTGTCAGGACCCTAGGATCATGACCTGAACCTAAATCAGTAGTCGGATGCTCTACCGACTGAGCCACACAGACGCCCCGAAGAATGTATTTTAGGACAACATTGGACTGGACAGCAGTTGCATCTCTTACATTTGTTAACCTTCAGCTATAGTTTGAGGTGGTGAAATCCCATTCATCTCCCTCGTATCCGATTTTGCTGACTGTTACTGAAGTCGTTTCTCTCTTCCTGTCCATTGTCTGCCCCCCCCCACCCCAGTTTAACAGTTGTCTTAGTTTTATCCTCAACGAACTATGAAATATGGTGGATGTTACCAACTTCTGGTAAAATGAAGTCCTGAAGGCATGTGTTGGTTAAGTTGTGTAGTGTCTGGCTGGAATCAGATCTAGAAATCGGGTCTCTTGCATGCTAGCTCAGCTCATTTCTTTATCACTTTGTGGAACAGATTGGCTGTTAACAATGAGATCCGAGGACTGGGCAGGTCTAGAGGCCCTTCTTAGCTGGTAGTTGAGCTGCATCAAGTATGGTCCATATAGCAAGACGTTAATGATTCTGCTAATACTACCCTGTAATAAATATTCCTAGCACAGTCTTATTAGATGACCAAACCTCAGTACGGTTCAGTAGCCATAGCCGTAGTATAGGCCACCACCCCCTAAATAAATTAAAGACTATTAGACCTAAAAAAGACGCCCCCCCCTCCAAAATTCCATACAATTCCACAACCACTACCACCAGCCACAATTAAACCAAACCCACTGTAAGTTGGAGAAGGCTTTGAAGAAAAACTAACAAAGCTAATCACAAAAGTAGTACTTAAAATAAATACAATGTACATTATGATTATTCCCACATGGAATCTAACCATGACCAATGATCTGAAAAACCATCGTTGGATTTCAACTAAAAGAATTTAATGACCAACATCGGAAAATCTCACCCACTCATTAAAATCATCAATGAGTCAATGAACCAGCCCCATGACTGAAGAAAAATTCTTTGATCACTGCAGAGGTACCCTGACTGCTATGTACTGCTGGAAGTTTCTGCCACTGGAAGAGAGTTGTAGAGCAGTTTTTCTTAACCATGGATGAACTCAGAACATAGGTCTTATCCGTATTTGGCACATGACTTACTGAGCTTGTGTCCTTGTACTTGTCTCATTCTCTGGCTCCTTGCCCATCAGTTAGTTGGCCCTTTTGTAAGATAAGTGCCTGTATGACTGGGTGTTCTGATTTTAAGTCCTGAGCCTTGACTTTTATCAGAAATTTTCAACTTTCAAAGGACTTCGTTGAATACAATTTCGTGAAATGGCAGTGTTAAACTTTGTACTGTAGAGATGTTAAAATGGAACTTGATAAGCGTTTTCAGTGTCCTTTTTGAATAGTCCTGTTTGTGTGTTTTATCAGTCTATTTTAGACATTTTTATTAGGCCAGTCATCTGCGTTCATTGTAGAGTGATTAGAACGTTCAGAGAAGCAAAGAGAGAAAGAGGAAAAGAAAGGAAAAACTTACATACTGTAAAACAAACAGAAAAAAAAGAAATCATCGAGAGAAGCCAGAATATGGAAGGCTTTGAACTTCTCAGCAGGAGTCGAGTTAGTTGTTGCAAGTCATGATCATTCCCAACAACACTCTTCTCTTCCTTCTTCCATTCGCTAGAGATCGGGACACAAATTGGGGCATTTAAGCATGTGCTGGCGAAGTCAAGGTAGCATTCATTTTGCTGCATTCTCTTATGAGCCCCGATGGTTTGGTCCATCGGGTCCATAGGGTCAGAAGTCCTACTGTTAATCTCCCACCTACTAGGGGTGGTTGTGGAAAGAGAAAATTAGTCCTTGCGAGGCTCCTGTTTATACATTTGCTGGTTCTCAAACCGAAAGGGGGAAACATCATCTTAGAGTCATACTTCTTGGCTCAGCCCTCCCAGCCCTACTGGAGGTATCCATTCTTTCATTTACTTGTTCACTAGTTTGTTCTTTCGTTCATTCATTCATTCGTTTTCTGCTGCTGTGCACCCACTGAGCAGAAGACACGGATTGCATTTGACTCTGGGGATACAGCATAAATTAGACAAGTCTCTTGTGGAGCTTACATTGGATTGGTACAGGTTGTGGTATCATTACTTCCCTTTCTGCTTTTCCGTCTATGGCTCTGAAGGCCTTCTTCTCTCCCCTGGAGTTGACCAGACTCCTAGGTTCTGCCTTAACTCAGCTTTGGAGCTTAGTTCACCCTTAGATCCACAGCCAACCTGAAACTAGATTGTCCCCAACAGGGAAGGTGAGGGGAGAAGGCAGCATTTGGCTGGCCGAATTCTCCTCAAAATGGGACTTTACTTTTGTTTGGGAGGAGCAGGGGAGCAGATCACAGAGGGAGGGGTTCTTGGCTTTATCAGAGAGAGAAGGCCTCTTTGTATGTTGTTGTTGGAACCCGTCCCAGAGACCTCGGTACAGTTCTTTGGACAGGGCTGAGCTAAGCTACCATGCCATAAAATAATAGCCTAAAGAATCAGTGTGGAATGTAGGGTAGTATCAAAGGGAGCTCTTTGTTACAGTTCTTTCCAGGCAGAGGGCAGGACTTCAGCCCTAGGTCAAGCCCTGTTGTTAACGTCGTCACGTATTAATGAACACGCCTTTTGTATCGGTGTGTCTGTTCGCACTTTTTTTTTTTTTGGTCCCTCTTAATCTCCTATTCTCTTCTGTAGATCTCTCTCTGATTGTGTAGTCATTTATTAAGGGATTTTGGTGGAAAATTTAAAATTTAGTGTCTGTAAATTCTCTTTGTTTTGAGGTGTGGCATTGTTGGGTGGATAGATGAGTTGCAGGGATGGGGGCGTTTGTAGAGATAACTTAGAAAGTTTCAGGAGACCGTATTTCCCCACCTTTAGTCACTCATGTATTTCCTTCACGATTTTCTGTCACATAGATGTGCTTACCTAATAAGTTTCTTTAAATGGGAGTACTTGTTCTTTCTGAAAGGACACTCTTTGTTTCATTTTTAAAGTTTATTTATTGATTTTAGAGAGACAGAGCACAAGTGGGGGAAGAACAGAGAGAAAGAGGGAGACACAGAATCCGAAGCAGGCTCCAGGCTCTGAGCTGTCAGCCCAGAGCCCAACGTGGGGCTCAAACCCACGAACCATGAGATTATGGTCTGAGCTGAAGTCAGACGCCTAACCGACCGAGCCACCCATGAGTCCAGGATACTCTTTGTTTTAAAAGGGCATTTCATAACTTCGTTGCAAAGCACCAGTATAATCTGCTCGAAATAGAAGGTAACCATATTCAGTGAATATATTACTTCTAATGTTCATTTATGTGCCACCTAAGCTGATGGCATACCCCACAAAGTTGTATGCTTGCCACACTTTGGGAAGTTCTTTTGTAGACTGCACCAGCTCGACCAGCATATTCCTGGAGAGCCAGGTGACTAAATCTCTCCCCTTCCAGTAACATTTCCTCCATCTCCCCTTCCTGTACTAAAGTGAGTCACTAGATGCGACAGAAGTAGGTTTTTGTGAGGCCACAGGGAGTGTCCCAGGGAAGAGGGAAGGGAACATTTTTGCCTGCCCACTTTGTCCAGTCATTTGCCTGTCGATTAACTTTGCTTTCAAACTCTGGTGCAGAGCGACATGGCCAGTGCTGAGGAGCAGAAGGCGCAGAGGCTGAAATGTGCAGTGGACCACGCCTTCCACGTGCCAGGGAAGGGGGTTTGCTCCGCCCGTGCGGCGGGGCCGAGGCCGGTGCCGGCAGCCGGGGTGTCCATCCCGAGCCTGCTCCTTCGGTGACCTTGACAAGCAACCTGTTTCTTCATTTATTCAACAAATAAACATCGTGTGCCTACTGTATGCCAGCCACTGTTTGAGGCTCTAGTGATATACTAGTGAACAAAACAGGAAAAAAAAAAAAGAGCATGCCTTCACGGAGCTTACCTCCTGGCCTTATTTTCATTTGTTAAATGGGAGTAATAATGGCCCTCCCTCCTCTGGTTATTAGGAGGTTTCCATGAGTTGGCATATATGAAGCATGTTTGTTAGTATTAGCACAGTGCCTCACTTGGCGATTGCTTAATAAATACTAGCTGTTCAATTATGTTCAGCTGCGCCCTGTTGTACAAAAAGAGTGCAAGTGGGAGGAGGGGGCAGAGAGAGAGGGAGAGGGACAATCTTAGCAGGCTCTGGGCCAGGCACAGTGCCGGACACGGGCTCGGTCTCATAACCCCGAGATCATGTCCTGAGCTCAAGTCGAGAGTCAGACGCTTAACTGACTGAGCCACCCAGGTGCTCCTGACTGTATTTTAATAGTAATCATTTCTGAAAGGAAAAATTGCAGGCCTCACCTATGTGATTAACCACACAAACATAAGGGTTTGCCCTGGGGCCCCTGTCCCAGGGGCACAAGTCTTCATGGACTTGGGCACTCCTTAGCCTCATAGTAGCTTGAGTGCCCGGTGGCCATGCTTCAGGAGGGAGATCCCGCTGGCCTCCACCCTGCAGCAAGTGATGGGGCCGGTACGTGGAGTTGGGAGCAGCTTCAGCAGTGTGCATATTAGTGCGTCTTCGTTTGTTCGGGTGGCCATAAAGAGGCACAGACAGGGTGGTTCAAACCATAGAAATTTATTTTCTCATAGTTCTCAAGGCCTCCATGTCTGAGATGAAGGTGTTGGCTGGGTTGGTTTCTTCTGAGGCGTCTTTCCTTGGCTTGCAGATGGTCTTCTTCCTAGGACTTGACATGGTTTTCCCTCTGTGATTGAATCCTAATCTGTTTTTATAAGGACACCAACTCTGTTCGATTAGGGCCTAGGAATATGACATCATTATACCTTAATTATCTCTTTAAAGGCTCCGTCTTCAAATACGGTCCTATTCCCACGTATGGGGATTAAGGTGCAACATAGGAATTTTAGGGGGATACTGGTTCACCCCAGTAACAGTGTGGCTCGGGAAGGCCGTTCTAACGTACACACATGACATAAGGCTTGAGTTGCTCAGGTGGGTCTTTGAGCGTTTTAGGAAGAACTAAAGGTGAGCCAGCCTCAGGCTGGGGTCACCTCTGCTGATGCTCAGGAGAGCCGGCCAGTTCTCAGGTAGGGAGACAGTTCTCTCCACCATAGATAGGTAAGCTTCGATCATTTACCTTGTCTTCTGGCTACTTCTGAAATAGTTTGGGGAAGGATTTGTTGATAGGGGAAGTATGATCCTGTCCTTCAGACAAGACTGCGAACTTTGTCAAGAGTTGGGAAAACCATGGCTAGAGCTTTCCAGTAATCTGAAACCCCCCTTTCCTTCCGGTTAGAGGTACTGTAAACAGTGACTGCCTACAAGAGGGGTTTGGAGTCTGTTGACTTTGGCCGAGATCAAGCCTGAGAAGATTCATCGGTTTCTAATTCCTGTTCTCTCAGGATATTAAGTATTGCAATGAACTGGAAAACTTTTCTTCATGAAAATTGGAGGAAGAGTTGGGGTGTTCTGAGGGAGACCTGCAACAGGAAGGGAGCTGACACCAGAAGCTTGGCGGCATTCCTTCGGAGATTTTTTTATCTTTTTTGCACTGTCAGTGTTTAGTAGCTTAAATATGCGGTGCATCAGGGGAGGTAAAAAAGAAAAATAAGTATGATTCTAAAAGTGCTGACATTACAGCTAATTTGTGCGGCAGAGGAGTGCGGTGGTGAAGGGTGCAGGTTCAGGAATCCCACCGACCTGGTTCAGATCCCGGCTACTGCTGTGCAACACCTGTGTGAACTTGGGCCAGTTATTAACCTCTCTGAGCCTCAGTTTCCCTGTTCACACAAAACGAGAATGATTTTGGTTCTTGCCTCCTGAGGTGTTGGGAAGATCAAGCACTAATGCATGCAATACCCTGAGTAAGTGTTCAGCAGTTACTAGCCGTAGGCTAGCCTCTGTTTTTGTTATCAGTGCAGGATGGGCCCCAGGCTGTTTGCCCAGGCTGGCAGCCAGTTCTGATTAAGAATAAAACATCAGTATATTACTTATGGAGTTACTTGAATTTTGTCAAGTTCTAACCTCGTTTCCTTTTTCATTTCTAGCTAGGTGAAGCTATTTTTTTTTTTTTTTTTTTTGAGACGGACACTCAGAGAGGAAATTCCTTTCAGAAGGGAAAGAAGTATTTGTAAAAGTTACAGTTGGTGTTCTGTACATCAAAGTTTTGGTTAGTTTTATTGGTTAAAAAAAAAGTATGGTAGTTAAATGAGGATCATGTATTCATATTATTTACCCCACACATTTATCGAGATGTCCCTGTCACCTTCTTTTGTCCTTCCTTTCCTTGGCATTCTCCAGTCACGCTGGCCTCTCTCTCTTGCCCACCACAGGGCCTTTGCACAGGCTGTTCCCTGAACCTGGAGCATTTTTTGGTCGCTTCCCCTTTTTCCTCCTCCTAGTCGAGACTCATCCCAGCCTTACTCCACTAGTCCCTCTGTAGGACAGATTTTTTTCATTCTGCAGCACGGAAGCTGTCTCTGGAAATGTGGAAAACACCCAGCACGGTGCCTGGCAAGGGTTGGCAGTCAGTAAATGTTACTTCTTTTCCCTGTGCCAGAATTGAGGTGTTCAGGTGGAGAAACAGGTGGGAGAGGAGGGAGCAAGACAAGGGTGCGAGCACAGTGTTCAGATGATGAAGATGAGCAGGTGGCCGGAAAAGCAGGACTATGGTTGGCAAGGGGGCGAGAGGAGTTTCACCTTCCTAGAGTTACTGTTGAGGCCAGTGGAGTGAGAAGGGATGTCTCGTCTGTCCAGGCTACAAAGTAACAAGGTACCATAGACTGGGTGGCTTATAAAAAGCACACATTTATTTCTCACAGTTCTGGAGGCTGGAAGTCCATGATCAAGGTGCCGTCGTGGTCAGGTTCTGGCGAGGGTTCTTTCCCAGGCTGCAGACTTGACTTCTTGTATCTTCCCTTGGCAGACAGCAGAGGGAGGAACAAAGCTCTCTGCCGACTCTTTCAAGGGCACAAAATCCTACCGTGGGGGCTTTATCGTCCTGACTGTCCAATCCTCCTTACTTCCCCAAGGCCCCGCCTCCTAGTACGGTCAGATTGGAGAATAGGGTTTCAGTATGCGAATTGTGGGGAAGACACAAACATTTAGTCGATAGCAAGGGAAGTTTGGGCAGAACTTGAGGGACCGTCTCCCTCTGAGGGTAAAAGGAAGAAGCGGGAGCCAAATGAAGAACAGTCAGAGTTAGAGGGGAGGGACCCCCAAGAGGATGGTGCCTTGAAAGCCTTGATTCATAAGATGGGTTTTCCTGCTCATAGCCACGTGAAGGCTAAGAGGACCTTGGGCGTGCTGCTGCCTTTTCAGCCCCCCACCATGGTGCCTCCTGGTTCCTGACCGTAGCCTGCATCTCCAGCTGGGCAGACATTTAGTAAGTGTCCCCCTGTTGTGAGGTGGCATGAACAGATTGGTACAGTCTCTTCATCCGTCGTCATCAGATTGCCGTTCATGCCTCCTACCAAGACAGTGGTGAGTGGTTACATCAGCATTGTTTCTATTGGAGAGTCAGCCACACTGACACTGAAAAGTTCAAGTGCCTGGTTTAAAATTCCTCTCTAGACTTTGAATCTACTTGGAGTTTGTGGAATCAGAGCTGCAGGTGTGATCTACTTGTGAAACTTTGACAGGTTAGTTGTTCTGGGCTTCAGGTTTTAGAAATAAGATACGAATAATAGGGGTGTCAGAATGGCTTCTGGGATTATAATTAAGGTTCTGCTTTCTCACCCTTAGTGTGTCATCCAGTCCCAAGCCTGGGAGTGTCGGTTTCTGTCCCAGTGTTTGTTAGGAGTTCTGATGGCACAGCTCTTGCCAGGTTTCCTTAGATTTTCCTGGCCTGGAAGCGTATGGTCCCCTCCACCCTGTGTGGGATCACAAACAGGAATGTCGCATGCCAATTACTGTTTAAAAAAAATTCAGTCTTTTTGAACCCTCTGTCTGTGATCTGGAGGAAAGCCAGGCTCCCCCGGGCCTCGTTCAGGCCAGCCAGGCCACGCCTCAGCCAGGTGGCATACCTTCTCTCGGCTTCGTACCTGTGTACACCCTTATTTTCTTAGTGCTGCTCCCATAGGTGTGGTCTTGCGCCCTGGGGTCCGGGACTGGTCCAGGGGGCAGGACTGCTGGAGGGAGGATCCTTTGGTGGCTGTGCCTTATGTTGTCCCTCGGACACTAGTTCTTATTGGTGTCTCTCTGCTGTCCTTTAATATGACTTCAAGAAGGTAGAGTGATGGGTAGGAACTCGGACTCTAGAGTTTGGAGCCTGTATTTGTTGTGTCACTCTGGCAATTGCTTAATTTTTCTGCGTCTCATTTTCCTCCCGTAGAAAGTTGGGAAAGTGACATGACCACCTTCATTGACTGAGGAAACGAGATTCTAATTGTGAATAGCCTAGTTCCTGTGCTAATGCACTCAGTACGTGTTGGCCGTTGGTCATCATTTTTACTTGGTTCCTACCATCAGCAAGGGATAGCACCCCCTGGGCCCTTATGCCAGGCCTTCTCGTGGTACCTCTCCCTGAGTGATGCAGAGGGGACTCTCATTAGAGTCCCCCTTTCCTGTCCCTGTGATAAGGTTCTAGTCCCACCCTTGATCCAGGTGTGGCTGGATGGGCGCCCATCCGGCCTGTGGCCGCCTTCAGCTCCACGTGTTGACGGGGGCCAGGGCTGCGCAACAGCAGGAGTCTCGGTTCGGCAGTGACTCGGTGGCAGGGAGGAGCTGCCTGCTCAGACCAGCCGACTCCAGAGGAGAAACTTATTTCTGGGATGCTGGGATGTCCCATGGACCCTGAGGGCAGGAAGTGCAGCTGGCCTGGAGCCAGGAATTGGGAAATCAGAGGCTGGGTTGTGTGTACTTTCTCTCTGGGGCTGCTCTTGTCTCCTCTCGCTTGACTCCACGGACTGTGTTTGTGCTGCAGCGTGCCCACAACGGCGAAGCAGGCCAGTCCAGCCCAGTTCTTAACACCCCTCGGTTTGAGCGTCCAGCATCAATTAACAAGCTCCCCTGTGTCCTAATTACAAATTCCCCTGAACGGAAGCATATGGGCCGCGCTATGCCAGATGCCTCCTCTGTTGTTTGCAGTAAGGAGGCAGGGCTGGCGTCGGGTGGGCATGTCCTACCTCACTGATAAGGATAGGCAGGTCACAGAAGGATCATTCACCTCCCAATGCGTCCCATCTCCTGGCCTTCTGGCAGGAAGGAAAGCCCTCTCTCTCACTCCTGCAGTCAACTCCGCCAGGTTCCTGTAGACTCAGGTTGTTAGGTCATCTGGGATTTGCTACATGGATAGCCCCACACATCACAGGCCACCGGTGCCTCATGAAGTCCCCCCGTGGTTCCAGACCTTTGGATCACACAAAGCACTGTTTCCTGAAGAGGGGTAGTATTTTATACAGGCAACATGGGGGATGGTTTTAGGTGATACACTAACCAAAGGTTTTTGTATTAGTAATTGTATATTTATTTGGAAAACTTAAAACTAAGGATCAAATCCGCAATTTCACATCTCTTACATATGAAATTTCCTTTATATTACATGTAAGTAAAAACGAGTGTTTAAAAATTTTAGGGACACCTGGGTGGCTCAGTCGATTAAGCATCTGACTTCAGCTCCCGTCATGGTCTCGCAGTTCGTGTTAGAGTCTCTTGTCGGATTCTCTGCTGACAGCTCAGAACCTGGAGCCTACTTCAGCTTCTGTGTCGTCCTCTCTCTCTGCCCCTCCTCTGCTCATGCTCTATCTCTGTCAAAAATAAAAATGAGCATTAAAAATTAAAAAAAAATTTTTTTGAATGTTTGTTTATTTTAGAGACAGAGGGTGGGCAGGAGTGGGGCAGAGAGAGAGGAAGACACAGAATCCGCTGAGCTGTCAGCACAGAGCCCAATGTGGGGCTCGAACCCACGGACAGAGAGATCATGACCTGAGCTGAAGTTGGACGCTTAACCAACTCAGCCACCCAGGCGCCCCTAAAAATTTTTTTTAAATAGTGTGGATCTGGAAGAAAAAAAGAAGGTGGAATGTGAATGGCCAAATTGGGAAACGGGTGATATCTAGACCGAGGGTTTTACCTGAGAGCTCAACGGAAGACATCAGGAGGTTTGTGGATCCTTTGACATTGTAGGCCACATTTTGTGTATTTACTTGTCTGCCCTTATTTCCTAGGAAGTAGGTCTCAGCTTGGTTTCAAAATTTAGTGTGAATTGGAACTTCTGAGAGTTACTTATTAAAAATTGCAGTTGCCTTACCCCCCCGTTTTGATGTAGCAGTTGGAACGGAGCCGAAGAATGTGTCTGTTCACAGACATCGAGGTGACTGTCAACAATCATTGTCAGACTTTGAGGAACCCTGGTGAAAGAGGTCCAGGACCCCACAGAGGTGAGAATCCGCTTCTGACCCATCCCAAGAGCCTTAGGATCGTTGTGCGGACTGGCAAAACTTTCTTCTCGAGAGGGTTTGAGGTCTGTGCACAGGAATTTGCTCGATGTATTTATATCACAAATTATTAAGGGTTTCTTAGCAATGTGGTTCTCTTTTCTCTGAACAGCTGTTTTATGTTTGTGTTTGGCTCTGCTAGTTCAAGATGATAATAAAGACGAAGGCTCATGTTGATCAGTGCCAGCCTGGAGCTGAGGGCTTTGGGCGACCTTAAATCCAGCTGGTCCAGAGAGGACGTGTTCGGCCACAGTGGTTGTTAACGGCAATCACAATATATTTTACCCAAATTGAAAAAACCAAAGGGAAAAAAGACCATCACAAATGTTTGTGTGTGGCAGCAGCAGCCACCAGCCTTGTCCTCGGATGGCTGGTGTGTGTCTGTGCAGCAGGGCGACTGTGGGAGCTGGCCTCTGCCCCAGAGAGCATAGCAGGTATGCTTTTCCATTTAGAAAAGAAAGGAACATTTTCTTGGGAACAGATCTCGATCTCTAGATGTCCATAAAGATCATAAGAAAACCATAATAATAATGAAACATTTTAAAAAGAATTGCAGCGTGCCAGGCACCTCTGGTATGTACTTTCTTATTCTTCCCCAGAACGCTTCAGAGTGCTGTCACTTCCTAATTGCATTTTACAGGAGAGGACACTGAGACAGTGGTGGGATCTGGGCAGCTTCTGCTCTCCTCAGGGCAGACAGGATGCCAGAAAGGGGTTGCGTGAGGTGGAACTCCGGCCGAAGATGGGTCAGCTGTGTCTTGGAGTCAGAGTACAGAGCTTCCTGATACTCTTTTTGAAAAAAAAATTGCGATTTTTTTTATCCCTTAACTATTTTTTTTTATATCTTAACTATGATACCTCCGATGGAGGAGAGACTAAGTTGCTCCCACATGGGCCAGAGCCTGCAAAAGGATGCATCCCTCGGCCCCGGCCCCAACTAGTCTGCTGTTGGTAACGGTAGCTGGTAGGCACCTAAGGCAGAAGTTCTTACCTGGGGATCCATAGACCACGTCCCAGAATTGGGGAAGCTCCTTCAATGGCTTGTGGCAGGATGTTGAAATCTGCGTGTATGTGCTTCTGCCTGGCTTCTGCTCTGCTCCCTGAGTGTCTGTAATCCCGAACAGGTGCCTCACTGCAAGGAGAATGTTCATCCCCGGACTTTGGCTGGCTGGGCTAGGTCCTGGCTTTTCAAAGTATGGTGTATGAGCCAGTAGCTTCGGCATCGTCTGGCCATTTCTTTTATACACGCAAAATCTTGCTGGCCCTGCCCCCCCGCCCCAAATTGGAATTAGCAGTTTAATAAAATACCCAGATGATTTCTGTGAACATTAAGTTTTGAGGAGCATTGATCTGGGTCACCCTCTGTATGAGAGAGTCAGTTTCCAATGCCAGCTCTGTGCTGGGAGGAATTTTTATTAAGAAAAGCTGTATTTGCTTATAAAATTGTTGAGGAAATAGCTTGCCTCTGCATATAATGATTCTCATCCCTCTCCTTTGCTTAGTGGGTGCTCGGCTGATTATAAATTGAGTTAAACTTCTATTGGTTAATGCACGTGAACTTTTAGGTTGGCCATAAAATGGCATCTGGCTCAACCTTTGAGAAATAAAACGTGGAAAGTGATAAACTGTTGATCTGCAAAACAAACTCGATTCCTCATAAGGAACTTCTTCCAAGAGTATCGTTGTGGGCTTTCAGGAAGTAATGGCACTGACTTCTCAGCTGGTCAGGGTTACCTTGGAGAGGTCTCTGCTTGTCCATTTTCTTTCCCTTACCTTTTGCCCAGAGTTGGCTCACTCTTCAACTTTATGTTACACTAACTCTTTGACGAATTGTCAACAATAGGCCAGTTTAGTCTTAGATTTGCGCGGAGAGTTGCCTCATGACTCATACAGTTAATAAATGCAGCCAGCTGGGTGTCCACACATCTTTAGTTTTGCGATGGTGTATTTTCTAGTGACATACACATTGGACTCTGTTTATCTTTGAAGGGAAGCCTCTCCACTTTGGTGTATTTTGAACGGACGGGCCTTACAGTTGATGCTAGACCTTAGCCCATTATTAAACATTAACTCTCTGTGGGTGTGTTGGCAAAAACAGTGTAGGGTTGAATCATAGTATTTTTTTACTTTAATTCTTATGTAGGGGGGCGCCTGGGTGGCTCGGGTGAGCAGCTGACTTCAGCTCAGGTCATGATCTCGCAGTTTGTGGGTTCGAGCCCCGCGTCAGGTTCATTGCCGTCAGTGTAGAGCCTGTTTTGGATCCTCTCTCCTCCTCTTTCTGCCCTTCCCCCGCGTGATGCGTGTGTGAGTGCTCTTTCTCTCTCAAAGGGAATGAACATAATAGGGTATCTGATCTATATATATATTTGACCCATGTCACAGTTAAAACTCTAAATTAGGATAAGCCATTTGTACTCTTTTACTGTCTTCATCTGAAACCTTGGATACTGTATTGGTTACGTGACTGTCTCCCCAGTGGACCGTGATTGTTGCAGTTTGAGCCCCACGTTATTCAGTGTTATATCTCTAACCTTTAGCGTGGTGCCTGGCAGACAAGGGAGCAGTCAACAAATACTTGGTGAATGACGGAGTGGATTAGCCACTCTCACCAGTCTGTGTTCTGGTGCAGAGGTGAGCCCCCATTTGTTGATAGTAGTCAGTGTCATTTACTGAGTGCTTTCTATGGGGAAAAAGCACTGTGCTAAGCACTTTAAATACTTAATGTCACTTTAATTCTCACAACAACCTCATGAGGCGGGTGCTATCAGTATTCCTATTTTACTGGTGAGGAAGCTTATCAAGTAACTTGGCCAACATCGTTGAGCTGGTGAGGCTGGAGCAGAGATTGGACCCCAGGCCAGGAGACTTCGAAGCTGGTGCTGAGTTCAGCTCTGTTCAGGTGTGGGTACTGACCCGCAGAGAATGATGGGATATTGCTTCGCTTGGCTCCTTTCAGCTATAAACAGATGCAGTATAAGAAACAACGCGCAGGTGTGTTTTTGGTCTTTGTCACTGTAGAAGTAAAGCCCCAGACGGGTGAGTGTGCTCCCAGTTCCCCGTTGTCTGTCTTAGTCCCTTGTAGGGACTCAGTGACCTGCTCTCCCAGTGTTTGGAATAAGCCGTGCCATCCTGCCATTCTCTGGCGTTAGTGGCAAACCAGTCTCAAAGCGCCGGTTGTAAGCACGTATTTTAATAAAAAAGAGTGTTCCCTTCTCAAGACGTAGAACTGAGCCTGGTTTGGAACATTTTTTTAGATTATTGTAAAATCACGTGGATGTCACAATGTGTGCGTTCGCCGGTATTTGACAGTTGTAATGGTTGGGGACAGCTTTTACAAATTTTTTTTTCTTAAGTTTATTTTTGAGAAAGAGTGACAGCGTGAGCAGGGGAGGGGCAGAGAGAGAGGGAGACAGACTCCAAAGCAGGCTCCAGGCTCTGAGTTGTCAGCACAGAGCCTGACATGGGGCTCGAACTCATGAACTGCAAGATCGTGCCCTGAGCCGAAGTCAGACACTTAACCAACTGAGCCACCCAGGCGCCCCTGTTTAGGACAGCTTTTATAACTTACTGATGGTTATTTAAAGGCAGTTTCTCCTTAGGTAACCACCCTCTACCACTGCCTTGGGCAAAAGCATTTGTTCTTTTGTAAGGCCTGTCCTGGCAGAATTTTCACTTTTCAAAAGTGGACATAGTTCTTCTAACCCGAAAAGATCTTTCTTTCATTGGTTGATAGATAAATAACATAGCAATGAATAGTATTGTAAATAATACACCGACCATTTCGCTTATTTTCCTGTGGTTCTGGGCTGCCTGTGATGCATAGATTTTGGAACAAATTCCACAATCAGTTGCAAGGTACATTTCGTTGTTGTTGTTTGTGGAACTCTGCAGAAGTTTCAGTGTTTTGGGGATACATTTGCTGCAGTTCACTTTGCTGTGTGTGTCTGAACCTGTGTGTCCCGGGATGTTCTCACTGTCCAGGCTGCTGAGCGTACGTATTGTCACTTCTCGAGCATAGCTGTCAGTCCCGCATTTGGCAAAATAGCAGAACTTTAAAATCCCATGGAGCTAGGTGTGGAGTAGGAGGCTTAGTCTCTGAGGGTCCCCGCTTACCCAACAACTCGCCTTGATTTTCTTTGGCAGGGTGGAGCCGGAGAGCGTGTGGGCCCCGAAGCTCCGGGAGCTGCCATTTCGCTGACATCCCACGGGGCTGCAGCCCTGGCATCAGCAGCTGGATAAGCTTCAGAGTGGGTGTCCTGGCAGGGAAGCCAGACAGGTGATTTGTTAAATTATTACCCGTGTGCAGCTTCTGGTCCCTGGTGCCAGGCTGCTCGGAGCTCGGCGGGATTAGAAAGAGGCTGATTACACAGCCAGCAGAGGTGGGAGGCAGGACGGCCGCTGCCACTGTGCTGAACTGTTGAGATGCCCGCAGAGAGTGGTCCCACAGCTCTGTCTCTGTGGGGCTTCGGAACAAGTAAGAAGTGAGAGATCAAAGCACAATGCGTTAGCTGCAAAAAGGATTTCCCAGGAGACCTTACTATGGGATAGGGCATCAGAGTGCTGCTGTAGGGGCCACGCCTTCAGCAGAATCTGCAGGAGCTCCTTTTTAGGAATTAGGGGGGAATCTAATGTATGTTAAATATATATATATACATATATACATATATATGTGTGTGTGTGTATGTATATACATATATATGTATATATATATATATATATGTTTATTTTTTTATTTTGAGGGAGTGCGAGTGGGGGAAGGGCAGAGAAAGAGGGAGACAGAGAATCCCAAGCAGGCTCTGAACTACTAGCTCAGAACCAGAGCCTGATGCGGGACTTGAACGCACCAAACCGTGAGATCATGACCTGAGCCAAAATTAAGAGTTGGACACTTAACTGACTGAGCCACCCAGGCACCCCAAACCAGTATTTATTGGGAGTCTTTTGCCCTCTGCTACTGCCAGGAGAGACGGGAGAAGGTGGCTGGTACTTTCTCCTGAGATAATTCATAAACTTGGGCCAGCTCCTCTTCTTTTTCATGTATATTGATTCGGCGTTTCTCCTTCCTTGCAACAAGAACAAGAGGCATCTTGCTTTCTCCTTCGGCCCTGGAAAGTGAGCTTGGCTAAGTAGTAGAGTTAATGGTAAAGAGTACCATTTCCTGTGTGCTCTCAGGAGTAATAACATAGCCTCCCCTTCATAGGATAGGTGTGAGGGTTTAAATCAACTGAGACATTTAAAGTGCTTGCCGTAGTATCTAGCACACAGTACATGCTGTGTTATTACTCATATAACTGGCGTCCCGGAGTGAGGAGGGGTGACTCTGGAGGAAGAGGGTGACAGGTCGTCCTCTTCCATCTGCTCCTGGAGGGGCCTGGGGTCTTTCGCGCTGCTCTTCCTGCTCCAGGTGGACATGGGGGTGGGGGATGTGGAGACTGAGAGGGAGGAGGCCGAAGCCTAGTCCCCACCATCGCCGGCCTGGGAGGGGCCCAAGGTCACCAGCCGCCTCCTAGAGACTGTCTGGGCATCACAGCCCTGAGTGGCATCGGCTTCTTGGATATAATCTCTTCCCTGCCCACAGGCCAACAGAAGTTCAAACGGTCTTATTTTTCTTTGTAATTCCTTAGGGGGACGATCCATTCCTTCTGGGACGTTCAGGACATTTTTTCTCTTTTTTCGAGAAGCTCAGTTGGCAGCACTAACTCCAAGGAATAAGCAAGCAGTAGTTAGAAGCCAATATTCTAAAAAGGTCTTTCTGTCCAGAGATTCCAGATCGGAGATGAAGAAATGTTGCTTGAGCTAGAAAGTGTCATTTATAGGTGTCTTTGTTGGAATCCCTGCTCAGAACACAGTTTTAAAATCTGCTTGTGGCAGTGTTGCTGTTCTGCCGTCTGCCGGCCTGGGATTTGTGGAGTTGCGTGCAGGATGCTTGTGGTATTCAGTTTCTAGTGGGTGCTCAGAGATGAGAAGAGGGAGCAGCGTCTGAAGACCTAGTTTTCAACTAACAAATCAACTTAGTGCTGTGCTCCGTGTCTTCATTCGTAAATTTTAGAATATCTTTCTAGCTTATTAGGGTATTAATGATCAGTGAGACAGTGTTGAATTTAGGGATTATTTTTAGAGGAAGGGGGTAGATACTTCCTCACATTGCAATTCACATAGGTGACAGGGCGAGAAACTTGTGCTTTCTTTTTCCATTGTCCTGCGGACATGAGGTTGGCTGCTTCCTAGGTCCTATTTCCAGACTACTAAAGGTTAGCCGTCCAGGTGTCCCAGCACAGCGAGTCTTGTATCCAAACCCTGGAGGAGGTGCTTTACATAATTAACCCATTTAATTGTCGTCCGAATTCCATACCGTCGGAATTGTCATACCCACTTTGCAGCGTAGGAAGTTGAAGTTCAAAGACAGTAACCATAGTTGCATGGTTTCATTCATTCACCCCAGGATTGTATGGCTCCGAGGCACACGACCTATCATCACATCGTGTTCTGGCTCACAGAATTCTGGTGGCGGAGTTGACAAGAAGGCCTGCCCTCTCACCGAGGTCCCTTTGCTGCAGTGATTTCCCGGGGTGCCTGGCCACACAGCTGCGTGTTCTGTAGCTCTCAGCTCTGAAGCCCGGGGCAGTCCCCCCTCCTCTATTCCTTTTTCCTCCAAGCCCTCTGCCTCGTACTATTTCAGATGCCAAGACTAGAAAAATTTTAACCATTTGATGAAAACCCAGCTTACATGTTAGGCATTTTGCTGCTTTTCAAAAACAGAAGGTGCTTAAGCAGAAACCAATTTTGTCTTGATGACTCAGACCTGTCATTACGTGCTTCATTGATGTACCATATGATTTTGCGTCTGCATTTCCAGGTTTTCATTTTCTTCCCTTCTCTGTCAGTTGTCACCTTACCTGCAGTCACTGAGATTGTCACTAACTGCCTCTCTATCCCTTTGGGCTGTTTGTTTCTAACCTGCTGTGAAGGAGGAAACTGAGTTTCTGGGTTTTTCTTTCTTTCTTTTTTTTTTTTTTGGTGGTATAAAAAGCAGGAAGTTGTTGGGTGTCTAGACCTAAAGAATAGGAGTCAGTGACTTTGGGACAGCCACCTCTGAATTGGCCTCCTGGGCTGCTTGCAGTATGGTCCTGTGTCCTGTGGTCATGGTCTTGCTGTGGCCCCGGGCTCTGCCGGAGGAATTCAGGGCTGAATTCTGGCGTCCAGCGGACGTGGCTTAAATCCTGGCTCGACCACATACGAGTTGGAAATCTGAGTCACATTAACATCTCTAAGCCAAAGTTTTCTTATCCTGGCTCAGCAAGCCCTCCATAAGTGATGCCCTTTAGTGGAGATAGGGGGCAGACAGCATGGCCGGTGGTCATTGTTGGGGTAACCGAGGAGAGGATTTAAAAAAACTGAGGATTTAAGGGCCAGGAATACCTGGGCCTCAGTCCTGATCTCCCCATTCACCGGCCGGGTGAGCAGTAACAGAAGGGTATGTATACAATGTAGAGGTAACGATGTGGGCTCTTGAGTTACTTTGAGGGTCCATTTATGGCCCTGCTGCTCCCTTGTTGGGGGACTCAAGTGTGGAAGCTCTCTCGGGTAATAGGACCTCCCTCTCAGGATCGTTGGGGGGATTAGCTTAATGTATGTATATAGTGTGTTGAATAGTGCCTGGTACGTGGAAGTGCTCAATAAATGTCCGCTCTTACCAGCTAATGACTCCCCCTCCCCCCCCCCCCGCCCCCCGCCCCCCGGCATCCAGGAAGTGCTGATGCTCCTTTAATTCCTTACATGTTGTAGTTCATGCCCTTTTTCCCAGCACCATAATTAATTTCAAGATCATTCTTCCTGGTCTTCGTTCCCTTTGTTTTTCTCGGTCTCCCAAGGATTGAAGATGGTTTGTTCTGGGAACAGTTACAGACCCTATCCTGGGGGGACAGAGGCTTTGCTTTGTGAGGCTCCTTTATGAGCAGCATTGTCACCTTCTTGGGGCCTTGGCCGGGAGCTCGCTGGGAGCCTCTGGCAGGTTGTATGAAATGCCAGAGATACTCAGGAGACCAGTATCTGTTAAAAATGGAAAGTGATGTCCTCTTTGGCATCTCCATCTTTTCTTAGGGAGAAAATTGAATGCACTTTAGTGGAATGACTATTCCTGTATTCTGTACTATTATACTTTTAGCCATTTGAATTTTTTTGTCACAGACTTTTTTTGGGCTAGCATATGTACTATAAAAAGATTCATTGTGAATTAAGATTACTTTATCCTTTTTTGTTAAGCCCACCACATAGATGGTAAACCAAGGACCTCCCTCACCAGTTCTAAAATGGTTGGGGGCACCTGGGTGACTTAGTCGGTTAAGCCTCTGACTTGATTTTGGCTCAGGTCATGATCTCATGGTCTTGGGATCAAGCCCTGTGTCGGGCTCTGTGCTTGAGGTGGATCCTGCTTAAGATTCTCTGACTCCCTCTCTCTCCCTCTCTCTCCCTCTCTCTCTCTCTCTCTCTCTCTCTCTCTCTCTCTCTGTCCCTCCCTCCCCTCCCCTCCTCTCCTCGTTCTTGTTCTCTCAAAAAAAAGTTAAAAAAATTAAAATAGTTGAGCAAATGGAAATAAAAAGGAAAAACATTGGGAAAGAAAATTAATAAACATGTTACTCTTTTCCCCAAAGGCTTGTTTTGCCGTGAGTTTACTTGGTTTTTCCTCATAATTACTTGTAACTAAAATACTGTATCTTTGGGTTAATTTAAAAACAAAGGTTTTGCCCTCATACGCAGGGGACAATTGATTGATCCTTGCTGTGAGACCAGGAATGGTCAGATGTCACAGCTTGTGTGAGGGATTGTCTCTGTGTTTCTGAGGGTTGGCAAAACCTCCAGCACTCTCCCGGAGAGCTTCTGTGTGGCTCTTCTGTGGAGTTGCCCAGATCTGGTCTTTGCCTCCCCCGCTGGTACTTGGGCTGGTGTGCTAGGCGATTGTGACAAATAGCAGACGCCTCTCATTCCTGCTGCACCAGCCTGACCCTTGTCCTCAGCTCAAACCAGCTAGTAGGACTGCATTTGTGCTTTCCTTATCTTAGTGCTTCTGTGCTAATGATCCCCACTATTGGTGTATTGCGTTTAGGAAAAAGGCAAAGTTTGATACACAGGTTAGTAAGTGCTGGTTAGGTTTGTGTTTTTGTTGAGTCAGGGAAAGGCTGGTTATGATAAGGAAGGGGGAGGAGGCTTTGAGGTTACCGTAACCTTACTGTCGTTTTGATTTCCTTGGTTGACACTTCCCAGAAGGGAGAGAGAGGGCTGTATGCCGTCTGACTCTCTACACAGGATCTGACCAGGATGGACCGTCTGTCCCAGGGTCACACCTGCTGTCTCAGCGTGATCATTAATAGCTCCCCTTTTCTCAAAACTGCCCAGTTGGGATGTGGTCCCCTTATGTTTGGATCTCATCAAGTTTCTTTGAAACCCTCGTCAGTAGGAATGAACATCAGCTTTCGGTGGTGGTTGTTTTTTTCCCCAGTAGATGGTAACATTGAGGCTACCTCCTCCATCTGAGTCCAGCAAGAAAGAATGGTTCTGTAGAAAGTTATTTGTTACAACTTCCACCCTTTATTAATTTTCAAAAACTACAGATCTCCAGAGCAGAGGGTACTGAAATGCAATGTGATGTGATTACTTATCTTTATCTTTGGCTACTTGCCGCACTTACTTAAAAAAGTAAGGCTCTGGGGCACCCGAATCGCTCAGTTGGTTAAGCTGATAGAGCAGAGCCTGCTTGGGATTCCCTATTTCCCCTTTTTCTGTCCCTCCTTGCTTGAGCTCTCTCTCTTCCTTTCAAAATAAATAAATAAACATTGAACAAAAAAAGTAAAACTTGAGAGCTATTCGGTTAAAATCAGATGTGATAAAAAGCAAGAGTATGAAACCTTAAGGAAATGAATGATCACCGTTCCCAGTGTCACCAGCCAAGTAGGTAATGGTGAGCCACACTGGATGCCCAGGTGTGCCCGGCTTTCTCCACCGGCCCTTGGTGTCTGCCGTATTGGCCTCGCATTTTCAACTCCAGGCTCTGTTAGGTGTTTATTCCCGCCATGCACAGGATGAAATTGATGCCGAGCGCGAGCCGCTGTTGCACAGGAAGTGGCATAGGCAACATTCACGCTCAGGGCTGTATGCCACTGTCACCTCAGAGGGGGTTAAATGATGGACATTTATGGCCTGATGAGAATAGGAGGATGGGGCCATTGGTTGGTATTAGGATGTGCTGGCCCAGGGTGAGCCTTTTTAAGCCTGTGTATGTGAGTTAAGTCTTTTCCCCAGAGTGCTGGTCAAGCCTCACAATCACAGCATGTGGGAATGTTATTCATGTTCAATAAACGTCAAACAGCATCCACAGATTTATGACTTTGTAAATGCAGAGGAGCTGCTATTATTATGGCTCCTTCCAAGCCCTGAATTGCTAGCATTTTTTTTTTTAACAGTTCTAATAAAACAGCTCATTACCATCAAGTATGGTTTAAGTATCTGGCTAAGAAAGGCGGGGTGATATATGTATTTTTCAAATTAGGGCACTTGAGAGTGTCTGTGGCGAAGATGAGAACGATTTTGTGGGAAGAATAAGTTGTGGTAGAGAGTGGGAAGGGGAAGTGAAGGATTTTTCAAAATCCCCCGTTTTCCCCTTTGTGTTAAATCTCCCCAGGTTTGAGATGTTTTTGAGAGTACATTCTGCCCGTCATTCTTTCTTTCATAGTGGTGATGACCTGGGAGTCAAGCCTCGATGTTTTCAGTTAAGGATCTGGGGAGGTCAGACTTTTTAATTCAGAGAGTCGTGCAAGTGGATTAAAAGAAATCAGCCTTCAAAAAACGTTACTGATAGTGCAAGTTTGTACTGTGGCTGACTGGCCAGACTAGCACTGTTTTGTGTTTTTCTCTCAAGCAGTTCCTGTGGGAGTCAGAGGCAGACAGAAGCCCCTGAGCCACCCGGGGTTAAACCCATCCGCCCTCACAAACACTTCGGCCATTGTGATGACTCACCCGGCCGGCCGCTCCATACCCCACCCCTTCGAGTTTGTATCATTTTCCTTGATATCTGTTTCCACCTACACGCGTGCTCTCCAAATCTCCATAGCTACCTCAAAATATGTATGAGAGGTTTGTTTTTTCAGATAGGCAAATGCTGTCTTGTAGATATGCTTGTTTCTTTTGCTTTTTTTTTTTTAATTCTACACAAAATGCTCCGAATACGAATGATAATAGCACCTACCTTGTAGGGGTATTTGTGAGGAGCGAAGGTGATGATTCTGCGCACAGCTGCTCTCGCGATGCCTGGCACATACATAGGCGCGCAGCCTGTTGGTTTATCTCGTTTCCTTCGGCTCTGCTCTTCTCACCCAGTTGAAGTAACTCACCCCAGGAGCCCATTGATCATCACGGAAGGGTGCTACAGTCCCAAATGCTACATCTCTGTGCATTTGATGGGTCTGTGCTCCTCTTGGTGCCAACCATTCTATCGTACCTGGAGACATCTCTGATGTGTGGCCCCGCTGTGTACCTTCATTGTCGTCCTACCTCTCTGGTCTGTCCTTGTTTCTCTTCCTTCGTGATTGGGCCTCTTTCTCTATTGTTCAGAGAAGATGGTCTTTGGAGTTCTGTGCTCAGGTGACTTAAGATAACTTAGCTATCTTGTTTACTTCTCGGCATGATACGAAAATATCCACCTCTGGCCTGACTTCTCTCTTGGGCTTCCATGCATCCATTTTTCTTCTTCTCTCTTTTTAATGTTCAATGTTTATTTATTACTTTTGAGAGACACAGAGAGAGAGTGTGTGCACATGAGCAGGGGAGGAGCAGAGAGAGAGGGAGAGAGAATCTCAAGCAGGCTCCATGCTGTCAGCACAGGGCCTGAGGCAGGGTTCGATTCCCTGAAACATGAGATCAGGACCTGAGCCGAAATCCCGAGTCAGACGCTTAACCTACTGAGCCACCCAGATGCCCACCCATTTTCCAACTGTCTTACTAGCATCTCTGCTAGAGTATATCCTGGTAGCTCAGATAAAGCCTATGTCGAATGCAGGCCACCTTCCCCCGGTGCAAGACACTTTCCTCTGTGTCTCTGAGGATCCAAGTTGATGGTTACAGTTGCTTGTGGATCTGACCCTGGCAAAGCCCCTTGCACCTGCTCTTTCCCCTTTCCTCTTGCCACTGGCGTGACAGTGGTTCCTACAACCAGCCCCCGCAGAACTCACCTGACCCTTGGAATGGTTTCTAAAAGCAGTTACCACGTTTCGTGTTGGTGCCTTTGGATCCAGACTCCGGCTGTTCCCTGACCAGTTCTCCCAAAGCACAGGTTTGGGCATATCCATCCATGCCCAAATCCTTCCTTTTCTCCTTACTGTGCCTCAAATTATGAACACCTACCAAAACCTTGTCCCTGTCCTTTGGTGTGCCCCATCGGTTGACCCCAGGGGTGAAGTTTTTCAGGCTGTTGTTCTGATGGTCAGGGGAATAGTCTCTTCTTGGTATCCTGTCCCTGCTCCACTGGTGAGGTGAAATATTGTCAGTTTTCATTTAATAATGAGATGGACTGAAATGTGTCCCCTCTCCCCCAATTGACATGTTCAGGCCTTCATCCCCAGTGTGACTGTAGTTGATAGGGCCTGTAAGGAGGTAATTTAGGTTAAATGAGACAGTAAGGGTGGAGTTCTATAGGATTAGCGTCCTTACCAGAGGAGACACCAGAGCTCTCTCCCCCTCCGCGCACGCACAAACAAAAGGCGTGTGAACACACAGCTAGCAGGCAGCTGCCTGAACAGGCCAGGAAGCAAGTCCTCCCCAGAAGCCTAGCATGCTGGCACCCTAATGTCAGACTTCGAGTCTCCAGGACTGTGGGAAATAAGTCTCTGTTGTTGAAGTCACCCAGTCTGTGGTCTTTTGTTACGGCAGCCCGAGCTGACTACACAAATAACAAGGAACTTACTGTAGATCTGTCAGGTGCCAGGCGTGGGACACGTTGGGAAACAGGGCTTTTGCTGCCATATAGGTTAGGGAAATCCTTTTGTCCTTACCCTGACATTCTGCAGCTTTCAATCAAAATGGATTGAGCACTCCTAAAGAGCAAGGCACCTGCATTGAACGTTGGGTCGACAAAGGTAATGGAGTGCTCAGAGCCTGGGGGGAAAGAAGATAAATAGATTATTATGATTCATTGGAAGCTGAATCTGGCAAAGTGTTCAAGATAACGTATATAACTAAAGTGACGATTTTAGGAAAGCGATGTAAATAATAAAGTCACAAATGGATCCTGAAAGAGAAATCGATCCTACCGTGAACCCTCTTCAGTTTAACACATTTTCCTTTTGTTTTTTACGTTGTTTTTTTCCTCTCCGATGAGAAAAGTAAAAAAACGAAAACTACCTGCTTCTTATGGAACATTGGAGAATGACAGAAAATTGTCAAGAAGTAGTAACTCTCATAATTCCACCGCACAGAGGGAACATCCTTTCTCTGTAATGTTTTCTGTCCTTCTAAATATCTGTGCACCAATCCCTACTAATCTCCTCACTTGAAACACTTAGGGTGTTTCCATTAATTTTTTGCTATTTGATTTTACTGTATTTTTTTTTTTTTTTTGAGAGCGCATGAGTGAGCATGCACTGGGGAAGAGCAGAGGGAGAAAGAGAATCCCAAGCAGGTTGCCCCAGGCCCCTAGCTTGGAGCCCATTCGCAGGGCTTGGTCTCACGACCTTGAGGTCGTGACCTGAGCAGAAATCAAGAGTCGGACTCTTCACCGAGTAAACCACCTAGGTGTCCCAATATTTTGCTGTTTTAAAGAACTTGCTTGACAATTTTATACAGAAATCTTTGTTTCTGTTTAAAATCATTTCCTTTGAAAAGACTACTTAAAGGGGAATTACTTAGTCAAAGGATGTAGGCGTTGTTAAGGGCTTTGGGAACATCCTACCAACTGCAGACATTTGTTGAGTCTCTTCTGTGTGAACAAGTGACTCTGATTGGCTTTGGCCTTTGGTGCTTGGGCCAGGGACAGCGAGACGAGAATGAGATGTGGCCTTGGAGTTTCCTTTTAAGTGGCTCACACAGTCTTTCCGAAACGACAAGAAGATTTTTTAAAATGTTTATTACTTATTTAGAGAGAGAAAGAGAGATCATGCAAGCAGGGGAGGGACAGAGAGAAAGGGGGAGAGAGAATCCCAAGCAGGTTCCTCATTACCAGCACAGAGCCTGACATGGGGCTTGAACCTATAAACTGTGAGATCATGACCTAAGCTGAAACAGAGTTGGACACTTAGCCGACCGAGGTACCCAGGTGACCCCCGAAATGATAAGATTTTAAACTAGCCCTTGAAAATATCTTGGTGTAGCATTGCAAAGTTTGCTGGGATTCTGGGGCCAACTTAAGACTGACTCATAAATGGGTCATATTTTTTGGCAAGGAGGAAACATGCTCATATGTACCAGGGGATACTCAGTTTTTAACTCTGGACTTGTGTGTGTCACAGGCTCCTCTGAGGAGAATGTGATCAGTGGACAAAAAATTGGGGTCATGATTTATTTCCTTAAGCCACATAACACTTTTTGTCAAAGAGGTTTTGCCAAGAGAGGCTTATTTTAAATTATCTAAAATGTAAGTTTACTATGTATCCAGAAAAAATACATAGCTTAGAAGTGCACACTCGATAAATGATCACAAAACGCATCCATGTAATCACTACTCAGGCCAAGAAATGAAAATTACCAGCATTCCATACAGCTCCCTTCTTAACTCCACCCTATAACCATTACTCCTGAGGTCCAGTGGTCTAGATTTTGCCTCTTGTTGAGTTTGGTGTTTGAAATTGTAGGAAATGTGTTTTTATTTTTTTAAGTTTATTATTTTTTTAAAAAATTTTTTATGTTTTTATTTTATTTTCGAGAGAGACAGAGACAGAGTGTGAGCAGGGAAGAGGCAGCGGGGGGCGGGGGGCACACAGAATCTGAAGCAGGCTCCTGGCTCTGAGCTGTCAGCACCAAGCCTGACGTGGGGCTCGAACTCATGGACTGTGAGATCATAACCTGAGCTGAAGTCGACCACTCAACTGTCTGAGCCACCCAGATGCCTCTTTAAGTTTATTTTTGAGAACGAGAGGGAGAGAGAGAGAGGGAAGGATAGGGGGAGAATATGAGCAAGGGAGGGGCAGAGAGAGAGGGAAACAGAATCCAAAGCAGGATCCCAGCTCTGAGCTGTCAGCACAGAGCCAGATGTGGGGCTTGAACTCATATGAGTGGCAAGATCATGACCTTAGCTGAAGTCAGTAGCTCAGCTGACTCAGCCATCTAGGCGCCCCCAGAAACATGTTTTTAAATTCCAGCTAACATAATGGTATCCTTCATCTATTGCTATGTAACAAGGCAGCCTAAACGTTCGGGACTGAAGAGAGGATACTTGTGTTTCTTGGGGCCCATTGGGTTGACCGGGGACTTCTCTTGGCCTATCTTGGGCTCAGTCATGCCGCTGGATTCTGTCTGGAACCAGCCCTTCTCTGTCTGTCTGTCTTCCTGGACTTTTCTATGGTCAGGCTGTCTTGGAAAAGTGTTCCAGAAGGCCAAAAGTGGAACCTTCAGGTCCTCTGGAAGGCTGTGGAATTGGTACAACAGTCCACAGCATTCCGCTGACCAGAGCCAAGTCACAAAGGCAGCCCAGATACAAGAGAGTGGGGAAATAGACTGCCCCTCCGGATGGGAAGAAGAGCAATGCCACATTGTGAAGGAGCTTTTGTTAAACATATGTGGCCATTAAACAATGTACCCTATCACCTGAAGGGTGCGAGTGCTGTGTAGGCCAAGGTTATTGTTGGCACACAACTTCATGTACTGTGTTGAGGCTCTGTTCCACCTGCTTCACATGTGAACACTGTCACTTTCAGAGCAAAGTAGCTTGGGGCAGTTAGGGGATTCATTTTTATCTTCATCTGATATAAGAGGATTGCATCAGAAGTAGAAGTGCTTTTAGGACTTGACCTTGTGTTTGAACCATGTTTGATCTTTACTACATCTTTTTCTGTTTTTTTTTTTTTTTTTTTTGATACTTCCTTCATTGTTTGATGTGGCCTCAGCTTATCTCATGAAATGCTACAAAGCTAATGGTTTACCAACATGAAAACTATTCTCGAGTTTATATGGGGATTGTGAAAAGCACATTATATCTTAAATTATCAGAGACTCCTTCTCTTTTTCTGGCTGTTGACTCCCTGTGTGAGAGAGTGTTGAGGAGGCCTTGTCTGTTTTACTCCTGGGTCCTAGAATCTGTATTAAGATGAAATAATGAAATAAAGAGTAACAGCAAGTCTTTTTGATGCCAGGGTCTCTGACTCCTCAGAAGTGCTTGATTTACATATTACCAAACGGATGTCAAATCAGCGATTTTCCTTGAATTGTTGTTGACCCAGATGTCTTTTCAGAACTTAGTGGTGTTTGGGATTTGTGGTGGTCAGGATAATAGTCAGGGGTTGGTCTCCTTAACCGACCACTTGACTGTGTTCAGGGAGGGCCTGGGGCTTTGTGCCTTACGCTCAGTGACTCGCCGGGCTTTGGGCGACTCAACTAGCAACTTACGGTTGGCGTACGGTGCGTAAGAGAAGCTCAATAATGGGTGGCCAGTGCTATGAGGTAGGTAATAATAGCTTTCACTTAACTGAGCCCTTGCTGTGATCAGGGTTCTTGAGGTGCATTAATGCATATAATCCTCCTAAAACCCTGTAAGAGGGTTTCTGTGATTATACCCATTTTGCAGAGAGAGTCGAAGAATTCACAAAGCGAGTTAATGGCAGAGCCAGGATTTAACCCCATGCCATCTGAGTTTAGAGGCTCAGTACCTTTTCCTGCTTCTCTAAAGAATGGGATCTTTGAGTCCGTTGATGCGATGTGTTAACTGTTAGAGGAGGTGGGGAATCCGACCCGTTCCGCGGATGCCGCACTGCCCTGTTGTCTAATGCCGGAGCCAGGCACCCCGGGCGCGGTAAGTCATGGGGGCTCTGCGCTGTGCCATGCTGCCGCCTCACCTGCTAGGTGATCTTGCCGCGGTTTTCGCCTCTCACTGAATCTGGGGTTCATTCTTCCCCTCCGAACAGAGTGTCTGGCTTCCTTAAAGCCTGGCAGCCTTTTCCTGCATGTTGAACCAGGCCTAGAGATCATTTACAACTCTGAAGATGTTTTCATTGCTCCCGATGGAGTAACTCGACATAACCTACGAGGGCGGAGCTAAATGCTTTTACCTGTGCATGTTTATTAGGCCACCTTTTCTCTTTAAGTCTCTTGACTTAGTAAGGCAGAAATAATTGCTTGCTTTTCCTTGGCATCAGTGGCTATTCTGTCACATCTTTAAAAAAATTTTTTTTTTCTGTTTTTTTTTTTTTTATATTTGAGAGACAGAGGGAGACACAGACTCTGAAGCAGGCTCCAGGCTCTGAGCTGTCAGCACAAAACCTGACACGGGCTCAAACTCATGCACCACAAGATCACGACCTGAGCCGAAGTCAGAGGCTCAACCAACTGAGCCACCCAGGCGCCCCTATTTTAACACATGTTGAGGGCATTTGTTTTCCCAGGAGAAGTCATTCCTGGGTTACTCTGAGTGGGAATTGGAAGAAAACTGTAGGGTGGCCCAGTCTTCTGTCTCTCTCCACAGTGGTTCAGAGAGGTTTGACACTGTACAGCGAGGAAGAAGCCTTCTTGGTTCCTTTGCTAATTCAGAAAACCTTTGGGTCAGATAGCTTGTTAGTTAGGCTCTTGTATACATTAGTTCGTGTATCTTTTTCGAAGTTTGTTTATTTTGAGGGAGAGAGAAAGAGCATGTGAGCAGCAGAGCAGGGGCGGCAGAGGGAGAGCATGAGAGAGAATCTTAAGCAGGCTCCACACCCAGTGCGGAGCCCAGGGCAGGGCTCGATCTCATGACCATGAGATCATGACGAGCTGAAATCAAGAGTCAGGCGCTCAACCGACTGAGCCACCCAGGGGCCCCAGGTCATGTATGTTTAAAAACAGGTCTGCAGTGTCAGTATTATTGTCCCCATTTGATAGACGCGAAGCCTGAAGGATGATGATACGACTTTCCCCAGGTCAGATGGGAAGGATCCCATGTGGTGCTGGGATCACAGCTCTGCGTTTTCTGTTTTCACGTCCTGTGCTTTTCCCTGTGTGATTGCCCATGTGCCACATGTCCTTCAGACACCCTTTAAATCTCTCCCACAACAAGTCAGGAAACCCAAACGGTTTTTGTATAAAATCCACGATCTGGAACTTGCTGTGGTTATCGCTCGCTCTCGTCCTCCTCGTCATCTTTCCACTTTGTCTCGGAGTCCCTGAGATGAAGTAATGAAGTTTGGAGGCAGGCGGGCCTGGGATTAGGTTCCCATTAAGCCACTTGGCAAGAGAAAACAAGAGAGTAGACGTCATGAGAAACTTCCCCATTGTATCTCTACGGCTCAGCGGAGGATACGCTGTCGGAAAGTTCTGTTCTTCCCCTGAGAGGAATTAAGAAAGGGAGGAAAGATCTTGGCGAAATTCTGTGTTTTCACCCTCTCCTGTCGACCAAGCTCAGTGCTTCGTGCTCATTTGTCTGCTTTCCTCCTCTACCACCTACCTTGCAGATGTTCACACGAAGGACGTGATGCCGATACGGTATCTTGTTCCCTTGCGTTCTCCCCTGAGCTTCGCTTGAGGGATAAGGAGACCTACTTCTTAGGTTCGCAGTGCCCAGTTGTGTCCACATCCCTCCCCTTTGCCCTGTTGGTGCCGCTCAGTGCTTGGCAGACCCGAAGACTGTAGGCTTCAGCTTTCATTACCTCTTACCTCTCAAGTGAACAAAAGCAAAGAAATGCAAAGAAAGCGAATTTTGCAGTGAGATGGGCAAAGGCCTAATGGTGTCAGAACCATCGGGTCAGGTCAGTCTGGGATAGAATGAAAGCTCGGGGCGCCTGGGTGGCTCGGTCAGTTAAGTGTCTGACTTCGGCTCAGGTCATGATCTTGCAGTTGGTGAGTTCGAGCCCTGCGTTGGGCTCTGTGCTGACAGCTCAGAGCCTGGAGCTTCTTTCAGATTCTGTGTCTCTCCCTTTCTCTGCCCCTTCCATGTTCATGCTCTGTCTCTCTCAATAATAAATAAAAATGTCCAAAAAAAAAAAAAAAAAAAAGAATGAAAACTCTTGTAGTGTTGGCTGTGTCACCTCAGTCAGGTTATTGGACCTTTTAGAGGTGTTTTTTTGTTCGTTTTGGTTTTTTGTCTTAGATATACTTCAGTATACTTGCGACTTTTAGAAATAATTAAATGAAATGAACCAAGCATCCCAGACAGTGTCATGTACGTAGTGGGGACTTAATAAATGTTAGCTCTTACTTGAGTTGCTACAAGTGCACAAAAAGTGTCGGTCTGAGGGACGTGGGTCTAGTACTTACTCTGTAGGGTCATTTTTGGAAAAGGAGGCACCTTTGGGATTAGTCTGAAACTTTGATTTTGGAGATGAAGAGAATGAAACCCAGTCACCATTAGCTGTAGAACTAATGAGCGGCAAAGCTGAGACCAGAACCCAGAATCTCGGATTCTTAGCTTCTACTCTCTCTCTGGCATCACAATTCATTCGGTTCACATATTTATACCAGCATCTCCAGGACCGCGTTTGGTGGAATGGCCTTCGCGGGGCGGAGACGTTAAGAAAGCACTGTCCTTGGAGCCTATCCCAGACTATTAAATCACAACCTCCGGAGGTGTGGCTGTGGATCTTCATTTTAACAGACACCTCAGATGATTCTTAAGCATCTTAGGAGTTTACATCTGTAGGAGTTTGAAGTGAGTTTTTGGAAGTGGATTTGAGCCTTACTACTCTTGTGCTATGAGTCAATATTCAAAGAGTTACCCTACAGGCATTATGGTCACTGTCATGCGAGCCGATCGTAATCTTTAGTACTAACGATGTTGATGGCAACTGCCCTTTAAGAAATACCTATCGTGTGCCAGGTATGGCCTGAGCACCTTCAGGTGCTTAGAACAGTGCTTGATATATGGTAAGCCCTTTATATGCGTCACCTGCCGTCAGCTTGCTTAATTTGCATAATGTCCCTTTGAGAGTTGTTATTGTCTGTTTCACAGATGAAATAAACCAACGTAAAGAGATCAAATAAGTCGCCCAAGATCACGCAGGTAAGCAAGTGGCAGAACTGGTTTTTGAATCTCGTGTGTTTGATACCGAAACCCACACGGGATAGTAGATACCTACGTGTGAACTATTCTTGTCCTAAATACAAGGATTTTTTTCATTATAAGAATATCCCTCCAGGTTTGGTTGATAAAGTCGCTGAGAAAGACCCAAGAGAGACCTTGCACAGGTAGATAGTCCCTATTCTGGCTTATTCAGAACAAAAAAGTTCTAGAGTGAGGTGAAGCTTTCCCAAGTGTAGAAGAACTGGCTAAAAGAATTTGTTCATCAGGGAAATGTCCTCATTGTTCAGTCTCTGACTGAAAAACACACGGATGGTGAAAGGAGAAGGTGGCAGCCGGTTGAAGAGCCTGGAAAACCTTGTGCCCTCCATGGTTTCATGTCTTCTCTGCTTATTTTATCACATGAACTGACCTGGAGATTGTGGGTTTTGTTGCACTGATGCCTCCAGGTGCACATGGAACAAGACCCCATCCAGTAGGATGTGGCGGAACTGCCGGCGAGGGCCCGGTATTACTGATGTCGCACACTGCGCCAGCTACTGTGCCTCCAAGACAGACAACTCCAAACTCGATGGTTTCCAAACCATATTGATTTTCCTGACTACCCTCAGTCTGGGCAGGGCTTGTCAGGGACAGCTTGTTTCTGCTCCACATGGCATGGGGATGAGTTCAGGGCTGGGGGCTGGCCTCTTCTGAATCCTTGCTCACTCACCTGTCTGGCGTCTGGCCTCGGAGGACTTAAACAGCCGTGGATGGGAGCAGCCAGCCATCCCTTTATCTGGTCTCTCTGTATGGTGTCTCCAGCATGATGGCTTCACCTCCATGGGGGGCTGTGGGCTCCAGAGTCCTTTGTCCTTGGGCGGGGCGCACACTAAAGAGATGCCATAGTGTCTCTCATGACCCAGTTCTGAAATCCTGTCGTGTTATTTCTGCTATTCTCTTTTGGTTGAGGCTGTTGGAGGGGCCCACCAGGTTTGAGGAGAGAGGAACAGTGGCCCCACTGTTGATGGAGAAGTGTCTGTGTCTCACTCATTGTAAGAATAACCCATTGTGGGAGGGGTCGTACCGGTGTGATCATCCTTGGAAAATAGAATCTGCCGTGAAAGTGTTGACTCTACTTTCACTAAATAGGCTCTTTCAGGGCCTGGGTAGTCTGAGCCCCTTTATTCTCATATTTAGCATGATTTATGAATTTTCAGCTGTCCAGAAGGCTCAGTTTTGGGGTGGAAACTGAACTGAGTTTACACAGAGCCATGTGCATATGTATATATATGGTGGGGAGTGGCTGGCAAAACCTTACCTCATCATGGAGGAATAATCCTTAGATTATTTTTTCTTTTACAAGGGAACAAATTTCTTTGTCCAGAAGTCTAGCCAACTTTGCAATGCGCTTAGTTACTGTCTAACATGTTCGAGGAGCTTATGAGCAAGACATACAAGGTTTTCCCCCATACATAGAACTTAGATTCTTGCAGAAAAGGGAGACCGTACACAAGTCAGTGGATAAGAATTTAAGATAGTTATAACGTTCCTGGGCAAACAGATGAGGAGAGCCCGGGATAAGTGGGAGTTGGGTTAGCGTTAGGTGGTCTGAGTTAGTTGACCAAAAGAGTCATCAGGAGATACTTGTGGGAAGTTTCACTTAGCCCTCTTTTCCGGGGCTATGTGTGTATCCCATTCATAAGTGGGGATGAAATCGTCAAGGAATGGCTAATGTAGGCATGGGCTTGTTGACAAAATCCTAGAATAATAGTTGGATTAGGCACACCTTCAATATCTGCTTGACGGTTTTATTTCTCCCCCTTCTCCTCCAGAGAAAAGTTCAATAGAGGTAATTTAGGAACATAAAAAGAAGTATTACTTTCACGTAAGTAAACACGTGTAATGCATTCATTTTTCTCTGAGACTGGAAGTATGAAAAGATGTAAAAAAAGATTTTGTAAGTTTGAAAACTGGATCAGAAACAGGTTGTTAGGGAAGGTAGTAATGTTAGGATATGCCTCTTACCACTTAAGAATCTATAAGGGCCCCTACGTGATTTTTCTTTCACCGTCTTCCCCCATCCATTCGATAAACAGTAATTGTCTGCCTTCTTGGGTCAGCTCCTCGGGGCGGAGGGTAAACAGTAATCAGGGTCCCTGTGTTCATGGAGGGAGACATAAAAGAAAGCAATGAGACAAAATAAGCCATAAAAAGAACCAGCAAAGCAACAAATCATAGATGATCGAGAGGGACTGACTTGAGGTGAGGTGTCCCAGAAGGTCTCTGAGGAGGTGAACACGGGGGTCAGTTATGGTGATGCTCAGCCAGCCGCCCACACTGGAAGATATATGGGTCCAAATCCAGGCTATCAGGACCCCCATGTTTAAACCGTAATTGAGGAATGCTTGGGTGAGAGCTGGTGTGGGCTGTGTTTCCTGCAGTGTATTAAGTCCTTGTATCCTTGAAGTTAAGTAAGAACCTTTGCCCGAGCCGGAGTCGTCCAGAGTGGCTACTGACACTGAGTGAGTGGACTTCTGCACAGCTCCTCCTGTTCCGGGCTGGTCTGATGGAGCTGGTAGGTTTGTTGGCTCTACCTGAGGCTTATCCCATGAGTGCTAGCGAGCAAGAGATGTCAGAAGCCTGACTTCATCTTGGCTTCATATTTTTGTTGGAGAGTAGTTGCTAAGTGACAGATCCCTGTGGCTGGAGCAAAGGAGGAGGCAGTGGAAAAGGGTGGAGACCAGTGGAATCGTGTAGTGTGTAAGACTTCTAGGAACACAAATCCAAAGAGAGAGAGAGAGAGAGAGAGAGAGAGAGAGAGAGACATGGGGTGGGACGAGGGAGAGACAGAGATTCCAGAGGGAGGTCCTGTTGCAGAATTTCCCACGTTCGTTGTATTTACCTCTCCCCACCTCCCTTGTGATCTCCGCTCTTGGTTTTGGGGTTCATAGACTGTTGCTGGCTTGGTCAGAGCCCCTCAAGCCTCAAGCCTGGTGGTAATTACTGGAGTGAGGTGGTCTGGTGTGTTGGAGTGCGTTTACCCTTGTAGAACATTGTACAGCTCTTCATGGGGGGAAAGGGCCTTTAAATGGGAACATTTGGTTCAGATTATTTTGATTTGTGTTAACCAGTTGGTTCCAAAGTCTTGACTTACTTTGGGAAATCTAATGGAGAACACTTGTAGGGTAGTTAGGGGTTTGCTTTATTTTCAAGTGCTATTTCTTCTGAATTCTTCTATGGTCACCTTTCCTTGTTCTACAGACAATCCACTAATATTTCCAGAACATTATTGTCTTCTGAGAAGTCATCTTTCCTTGAAATTGTTTTCAACACAAGAGTGTGGAACGTTCTGGGCCTTTGAGTGTGTGAGACAGAAGATTTGTGGTCATCTCCCCCTTTGTCTTACTGTTAATGTTCTCACCTTTGTCTTGTGTATTTCTGATTACATGTGACCCTCAGGCTAATAGAGTTTATCTTGGGTTCAGTACTCCACATAAGAAGTCTTTTGGATTAGGATAGAGTGAAATAAGTTAGTTCATATGTTACTGGAAGGACGAGGAGAAAAACGTGTCTAGACACCCCATGGGTAGAACCCAGTATTTTATCTGGAAACAAATAGTAGTTAAGAGAATGGCATTTAGAAATCTTTGTCACTTACCAGCCCTAGGACCTTGAATGGGCTGCTTTAACCTTTCCAAGGCCAATTTCCCATCTGTAAAATAAGGTGGCACTTCCGTCAAAATTTCACTTTGGGGGTTAGATGAGATAATATATGGAAAGGGCTAAGCACATAGTAAAATTTTTTAGTATGCAAAACAACTGTTAACTGTAACAGGTGCCATTTATGTGTGAAGACTTGACAGATCGTATGTTCTAGCTGTGAAGAGTGGGACAAAATCATGAAAAGTGCCTTCCTTTGAAGAATGCTGTCAGCTAGATGAATTTCTTGTAGGGATAAAGAGGCTTTGAGTCAAAGGTCACCCAGAGCTTTGTTCTCCCAAACCCTGGTCTCCCAAACCCTGGTCTTCCCAAACCCTGGTCTTCCCAAACCCTGGTCTTCCCAAACCCTGGTCTTCCCAAACCCTGGTCTTCCCAAACCCTGGTCTTCCCAAACCCTGGTCTTCCCAAACCCTGGAACTGAAATCTCTTGTTTTCTGAGGCTCAGAGGCAAATCCTCCTACCTGGATAACTTCTTAAACTTATTTTGGTTTTGCTTTGTTTCGTTTGTGTTTTTGTTTTCCTGCATCTGGAGAAGCTTGCTATGAATATCGCTTATCTCCTGTAATCACCCCGGAGGTTTCCAAGACCTCTCGGCACCTTGGATGACGTCGGATAGTTGGCTCTGGAACCGAGGCTTGTTCCCAAGTCTTGCTGGCTGCTGCTGCTGGCTTCCTGAGCTTGCAGCTGGGGGGAAGAGCGATGACTCCTGGGAGCCAGATTGAGGCCTGTCTCTCACCGGCATCTGAATAGAACACAATGCGGGGCGATGGGCTCCATTGAAGCAAGCAGTGTGGAGTCGATCAGGATAAAGATGGCGCCTTAGATTGCTAGGACATGCGCTTTCACCAGATTGCAGTAACTGCAATGAGGTCCTCCATTCACTGAATGTTTGCTACGTGCCGGGCGTGCATGGAGCTGTAGTGTATGATCTGCATTTTTCCAGCAAGGCAGCTGAGTCCTTTGGTGCTGATAGAACACACCCCAGGCTTTTTATATACTCCTTATGACTTCTTGATTTTTCCTAATGTCTAGAAAATTTCTTAGTGTGCGAAGACATCGGGCCAGATGGGTAAAGTAGAAAGATTGTTGAACCCCAAGACGATATCCAGTTTCTCCCCCAAGCTTGGCTTGGAGAAGGTGACGCGGATGTGGTGATTAGGATGCTGAGCTCCGGCCTCAGACAGGCGTTCTCGGGGTTGAGTCCTGGCTCTGCCATTGGCTGATTAAGTGGCCTTGGTAAGTGGCGGCCTTCTCTGGGCCCCCGTTTCCTCATCTGGAAATGACAGCCTTCCACAATTACAGGGCCTAAGCGATACAGCACATGGTGAAGCACCTGGTAGGTGCCGGTACGTGTGCGATAAAAATTAGAGATAGTTTTACATTACTCTTTTTCAGAGAGTCTTGTTTTTCCTTAACGAGTGGGTGGTTTTAAAGCTTTTTAAAATTTTTTAATTTTTTTAAATTTTTTAGGGGAGTGCCACAGACCTTGTTGAGAATTCTGATGAGTGTTTTGGACCCTCTCCCAAGAAAATGCACGTTCATCCAAATCACACTCACTTTCTCAGGGTTCAGGACCTTCCAAAGCTCCTTGTCTGTGAACTCCTGAAGGAGAGACCCTTTCTACAACTGTAGACTCCTTTCCACAGGGACCCTTCCGTCTTGTGCCTGTGACCCCTGCTGATCCGTAGGCCAGGCCAGGGCAGGAGAAAAGCCTTTCCATGAGGCCTGCAGACACCGTGCTTCTTGATTCTCTGATCCATTTAGTAACAAGCAGCTTTGCTGCCCAGAACAAGCACCAACAGTGTCCTTCAGAAGCTGCGGCTCTCCAGGGAGCTGCCAGAGCAGCAGGGAAAATCCGTCTTTGTCTTCCTTGGCTGGGTTATTTCAGAGACGAGAGAAGAGGGGAGGAGGTGGGGGCCGCAGACTCTGGGATCCCAGGGATAACAGAGCTACTGTGTCCTGGTGGCCTGCTCTGTGCCAGCGACCGTGGTAGGTACTTTGCAGTCATCATTTCTGGTCCTTTAAGAAATGTACCAGGTAGGTACTGTTATCAGTCCCACTTTACAGATGAGGAAACTGAGGCTGAGAGAAGTTAAGTAAGAATGGCAAGTGGATGAGGTGGGAGTCTGGTCCAGTCTGTGTCAGTCACGAGCTTCTCTGTGCCCTGTTGTGGCAGAGACAGGAGTCGGCCCTTGGAGGCAAGGGTAACTTCTCACCCTTTGCTGTTGATAAAGGAAATGCTTTTCCTCCGTCTGTGGACGCCGGCTTTGTTTTGTGCTCTCCACGGCCTTTCCAGTGCTCAACTGCAGACGTGTATTTTTAGACAAGGAAGAGACTTCTGGCTCTACTGTTTATGTCCAGAGACTTTTCAGTTTCTGAATACTAAGACTAGCTAAAGCAGCTGAGCGTCCGCCCTGGTGGATGTCCACTCGCAGGGGGCTCGATCTTCCGGCCGGCCACTGGCCTGCACTGGCCGTGTCAGCCTCAGGGGCCGGACTGACCCTCGGGTCTCTTGTCTTGATAGCCTCGGCTAAGTGCTGAGTCTGCAGAGGGATCTGTCCCCGCCGCTTCCTCCCTCTGCTCCCCGGTCTGGCCTTGCCACCAGCACAGCTCTTGGCCTGTTGGCAGCTGGTCAGGCGACATCCTTTTCTTCCGTTTCCCTGTTTGCATTTTCCCCATTTTTGCCTCCCTACCCCCGTCCCGCCACCCACACAGCCTTTCCCCACCTTCTAAGACCAACTGCATTCTGAGTTCTTGCTGTCAAAGAGCTGTAGCTGGGGGGCCAAGGGAAATTGGCCAGGTATCCAGGTACAGAACGGTGCACTGGCTGCTTGGAGTTCATGGGGCCAAGCAGCCACATGGGGAAAGCAAAGACCGTGTGCCGCAGCGTGTAGGGCCCGCCGCGTCCCCGTTACCTGCCCACATTGGTAGCTGACACATATCAAGGGCTCCTTACATGCCAGACACCGATTCCACGGGTTATCTGTTTGCTCTTCCTAGTAGTGTCAAGGTGCTTCTGGTATTAACTGATCTTCCAGATGGAGTCCTGAGGCTGGGATGAGCCAGTGACCTGCCTACAGTCACATGGCTGAGGTGGTGCCTGCACTGAGGTGGGAGCTTGGGTGCAGGTGTGAAGCCAGGACGAGTCGACACGGGAGGGAGTGGGGCATGGCGCGTCCGTGCTCATCTTCGTGCTTCCAGGAGGCTGTCCTTTGGTGTGGCACAGGTGATCCAGAATTTCAAGTCCTTTGGGAGATTAGTCTCTTTCACCTTCTTCTGCTCTGACAAAGAGGATTTGGATGGGATTGCCCTGTGGAGGGGGGGGATTTTGCCCTGGGGAGGGCTGCAGAACCGGGCCTGCCGCCTTGCGCTTTGCTATGCGCCTTGTCTTCCTCGCTCACCTGCCTCTGTGGCTCTCACCTCCCCCACCTCTTCCTCTTTGTACCGTGACTAGAAACTGCACGGTCGAGAAGACTATAGGGAGAAGAGGAGGCCACGTGTTAACGCTGTCCTGTGACATCCTGTGTATAGGATGTTAGGTAAGGCTTGTAAGACACTTTCTTCTTCTCTCATTTTGGTAGTTTAACAGATGTCCTTCATTCTTTTCAATTCATTAGTTCCTTCATTATCTTTTGATTAGTATGATTGAAGCATACACATATGTCAGTAGCTCTCCCTTAAAGGAGGTTGCCATGGGAACAGAAAGACGCAGCGCCAACCGGCATGCTAAGGATTCCTCCTGTCTCAAAACGGCCCTGTGAAGTAGGTAGGAACCTGAAGACGGCAGGGCGGTAGGGACGAGTGATGGAGAGAGAGCCCGGATGGAGGACTGCCTAAGGGAGAATCTCTTGGTGTCTGTGGACCTGGGACAAATTATTCAGTCGCTCTGACCTTTTGTTTTGCTCATCTGTGAAGGGGGGATAATAGCACCTACTTGTTCATAGCATTTTAAGGAACAAATGAGATAGCGTTCGTAAGTTTCATAGCATTCCTTGCGTGGATACTAAGACCTCAGTAAAAGGGGGCTGTTTTCCCCCTTATTATTGCTAATCTTTTTTCTTTGTTGTATTTATTTTTGAGAGAGGGACAAGCATGGGAGGGGCAGAGACAGAGGGAGACACAGAATCCAAAGCATGCTCCAGGCTCTGAGCTGTCAGCACAGAGCCAGATATGGGACTCGAACCCACAAACCATGAGATCATGACATGAGCCGAAGTCTGATGCTTAACTGACTAAGCCACTCAGGTGCCACTCTCCTCCTTTTAAAGGTCAGGAAACCCAGCCTTGGGAAGGCTGTCTTTGCCCAGGTCAGGGTGGATACAGCAAAGGACAGTGACATTTTAACTGCCATTGCATGGCACAGAATGTCATGAAGAGGTCCAAGGGAAGGAAGCGGCACCTGCTTTGTGTGGGTGGAGGGGGGTGCTGCAAGCAGACTAGCATGGGCTTGAGGAGGACTTCATGGAGATGGCATTGGAAAGTTTGGTCTCTCCGGACAGATGGAGATGGGAAAGCTGAGCATGGTTGGTGGAGGGAACAGCAAGGGTAAATGCTCAGCACTGAGAATCGGGTGGTGTGTGAGTTCAGGAACTCTCTGATTCCGAGCAGAAGGAGCAGGGCAGTGAAAGCCCCAGGAGGGTGGGACTGGGCTGGGCTGGGCTGATTCTGACCTACGAGGGCCCCGTACCTGGGAGGGGCTCCTTGTGAAGTCGTTCAGTCCAGCTGAATGTCAGTGTCTGGGACAGCTTTAACCGGTGAAGGGGAGTGACGTGGGAGAAACGAGTATCAAACTTCAGTTGGAGAAGGATTTTCTGTTGCTTAGAGACCTGGGATTATTTCTGCTGTGAAACATTGACCTTCTCAGACACCTAACTTAAACTGTAAGTCCTTCTAGACACTAGATTTGATTTTTACCTCCGCTGGGAATGAGCTACTCCTTGAGGTGTTGGTCAGCATTCTGTTGGTAACAGGGGACTGTAGGACTCGGTGGCCATCTCTCTCCCTGGGGTCCTCTAAATTTGAGACCTCAGAACCTTGAACAAAGTTAAAACTTGTTGGAAGTAAATATCATGTGTGGCCTTGCGATTTTCCCAATCATGCCTCCCCTCTTTACTTTCTGCATTTTTCTGTATTGTGTATGATCACACCCTCACTGTAGGTGGCTCTCAGACCTTGGCTCTCTAGTAAAAGACAGCTGCTTCTCACTTGATGTAACGGCTTGAGTAGAGAGCATTTGTGTGCAAATCTCTCTTGTCTAGATGGTGTACGTGCTGCCCAGGTGTAAGAAGCTTGCCTATAATAAATTCTCCTGGACAAAAAATTAGTTTTGGACATCTGAGCCCTTACATAAGATTCTTTGTCTGATTTCCTTGCAATGAAATTTTCTAGAGCCGGCCACAAGGCTAGAAGCTCTTGAGAAGAGAGACGTGCACCCTCAGCGTTGGTAGTCTAGGCATGGCTCGTGGGAATTAACCAATGGGCTCCTGATTCTTGGGCCAGGCAGTTTGTCCTTACCTCCTGTTTGGTTTCTAGGCCTTACTAAGTAGCAGCTGTCAGAGGATGGATGTCCGTGTTCAAGATCCCAGAACAACGAGTTATCTTGGCTCTAAATTCTTGATAAACTGGCTGGCATTAGTGATCCAGGTGCTCTCTGACCGTCTCTGCCGTGCTGTGATGAGTTCCATGACAAGTCCACCCCACGCTGCAACTCGATCTGGGGAAAAAAAAAAAAGGTTTTAGCACCGTCTTTTCTGAACCACAAACTACAGTTTTAAAGGGGGCGAATGGATGGGAATGGAGGTCTACAGATTTGGAAAAAAAGATTTGGAAAGATGGAAACCATTGAGAAGACAGGATAACTTTCACCTTAGCCAAAGCAACTCAAGTAGGTTTTCATGGTGAAGTACGTTGGGTTTTGTGTTCTCTCTAGTATTCCTCACCGTTGAGTAAGACAGGTCTCCATAAGAGGGGAAAACAAACAAACAAAAAAACAACAAAAAACCCACACGTAAACAGCCAAAACCAGTAGTCAAAACCACAAGAACTGAGAACCTGTGGAACAGCAGCAGCCACACTTGTTGTCCCTCTCCTTCCAAAGCGCTCACTTGTGTGTTGGCTTGTCTTCCACAAAGATGGAGGGTCCTTGGGAAGGTGTGCGTCCAATGTCAACTATTACCTACCCTGTGGTTTTTGAATATCTTGTACTATATGGGTGGAGAGAAAAAAGAACTGTCCCTGTAACTAATACAGTCCCCCTCCTCCCGGAGGCCCACCCACTGGTCCTCTTAATGCTCTTCCTCTCAGCCACAGCCCTCCTGCCTCCGGATGCTTGCTCCAGGGCCCCCTGCCCCCAACAGGGCATCATTAGACTACTCTGTCAGTGGGATATTTTCCTCCTTGTCTGCATACATGCTAAAATCTTTATTATTTTTAAAACAAGAAGTAGGGGAAAAGCAATCCCAACTTCCCCTGCTTATGTGCCATCCTGTGCTGATGCCTCTTTCATAGCTAGACTGCTTAAAAGAATATTCTGTACTTACTGTCTCTGTTGCTTTATGCACCAAAAGTAAGTCTGGCTCTTGTCCCCTTCGTTCGTTCTTGAACCTGATGTCTTAGAGGTTCCTGGGGCAACCTAGTTATTTGTTAAACCAGATTGTTCTTAGTATTTTTCTCCTTTCTTGAGTCTCCTCTCTTGCCTTCATTGACTGCATGCCCTCCAGGCTTCCTTTGCCCTTTCTGAGAATCCCTTCCTAGCTCATCGTCTGTGTCCTGTGGGTCTTGCCAAGATTCCTGGCCCTCTTTGCCTCCCAGACCAAATGATCTGTCTCTCTGTGTACCTTATTCCCAGACCTCTCTGCAGCAGCACCAGCCTTTCTCAGTTCTTCATCAGACTCAGGTCCAGAGAAGGGAGGAGATTAGCCTGAGTCATGGTGGATTGTTCGTAGGGTCTCTGTATCTCTAGGGTTTGTTGTACGTAGGCACACATCTCCTCCTTAGCCTTGAAAGATGGTTCACTTTGGCCAGAAGGTTAGAAGTTAAACTGTTCTCTAGCAATAGTTTGGATTTGCCTCTTGTCCTCCCTCTGGAGCTTGACAAAGTAGTGATGAGTGCTAGAGGGTTCTGTTGGTTTTCTGTGAAGAGGCAGGTAATGTTGTGCAGAGAAATGATAACGGGTAAAGAGAGGGCCTTGTATGTGAGCTAAGTAGGGCAAGGCATTAGGGGATGGTTTATGAGGTAGGGGCTCTGAGCAGCCAGGGTTAGTTGGAGAGAGGCAGTACTCAGACTCAGATGGGAATTATTTAGCCTTGGAGGGGTTGTGGGATGTTCACAGGTGTTAGTTGGTGTTCTCAAGGGGAACCCATTGTCCTCTAGGGAAATGGGACCAGCCCTCTGCAGAGACCTTGCTGGACTCCTCTACAGATGTGTAGAGGACACACTACAGATGTGTCTGCTGGCCAAGGTAAAAGGCTTTCTTGGGAAACAAAGCCAGCGTGGCAAGATGTAGATTTTTGAAAACCATCCTTGTTATCTCATGAAATTCAGAGCTGGGTTCTTTATGGAGGCTGTCTCAGAGCAGATCTGTTTCATTGTTCCTTAGATGATACTAATAATGGACGTCGTGCTTTTAATAAAAATGCCTCGGCCTCAGCACCACAGGGATTGTTACCTATTTCACCCATGCGTTTTAAAATGGTGATGCATTTCGACTCCTGTCAACTGCCGGTAGTTGGATTGGATTTTTACGTGATCTCGTTGAGTGTCCCGGATGGGGGACGGTACAGAGTTCGTTTGATCCAAAGGAGGACTCCCCGTTCCTCTGGACTCTGTCATCATTACCGTAGTGATCGTGCCCTGGATGTGTGTGTCTCACCTGTGCCTTAAAAGACCAACACAACAGAAAAGTTAATCCGCCAGAAGCCCTGGGCACAGGCAGGCTTGCAGGCAGAGAATGGAGCCGTCGTCTTCCTATGTCCCACTGAAGTATCTTGACACTGAGTCCTTGCCTTGCCATAGCGAGATGTCAGAGTCAGTTCCCCTGTTTTAGAGGCTTGCTGCTCTGAAACCTTTGACCTCCCTCACCTGTCACACTTGCCTCCTTCAAACTCCAGAGGCGGTAGAAGTACTCCTGGGGAGGCTCAGAGGATCTGCTCAGCAAATTTGGCCTGGACGAATCCTTCTGACTATACAGTAGTTTTCTCGGGCAATTGATGGGCAAATTATCCTTTATGGTAGCGTAGCTTAGATTTAAAAATGGTGGGAGTCTGGAGTCAGGTTCCTGGGTTTATAACTGGGTTTTGTCACTTACTGACAATTCTCCCATTTGTAAAAGGGATTTAAACGATAGTACCTACCTCAAAGGGATTTTGGGAGAATGAAAAGATATCTTCAAAGCACTTGGGGCCTGGTATATAGGAAGATTTCGATAAATTGCTGTTTATGGCAATGTTGAAAATCCTTCAGACTTAGCATTAATTTCGCATTGTGAGAATGCCTCTGGTTTCTCTCAGTGTGTGGACAGCGCCTGCCTTTTCTACTTGCATGTGCGTTTGTAGCAAGTTACGGGTTCTTGGACAGCTGGATCATACATGTTTTTGTTCACAATATAATGGGGATCTCAAGTGGATGGTATCTGGCCCATGGTATGTGTTTAATAAATCGCTGTTGAATGAGTGTAGCTGTGAGCAGATCGAGGACACCAGTATGGTTGGGTGGCATGTTGGGTGTAGCTGGGTCATTTTTGTTAGTTTGAAGGTATAGGACCCTTCCTCATCTTGGAGATCATGAGGGTAGGTAGCATGTTTGGGGGGAAATTCTTTTTTTTTTTTTAACCGCTTAATTGGCATACAAAAACTGCATGTGTTACATTGTACAATTCGACAGATTCTGACATCCATATACACTGGTGAAACCATCTCCACAGCATTAGGGGACTCCTTAATGCCTGTGTCACAAGCGTTTTTCTTTCTCTGTGGCTGATATGCCACTTTGCCCTTGGGCCGTGCATGTGCTGGCTGCTTCACAGGGACGTTGGGGGTGGCAGTGGGGGTGTGCCATGTCCGTCCTTGTCCCAGCATCCCTTTCTAGTCATCATGTGCATTTTTATGTTCTGGCCGTGGAATTTGAGATGGTACCGGGGGGTGTGTGTGTCTTTGAGTGTCTGTCTGCAGCAAGTGGCATGTTGGGGAGCGCAAGGACTCTTGTCAGTTTAGTTCAATGTTGTACTGGCATTGCCTCCCATAGTCCCCACCACATCGAGGGCACTCAGTGGAGAGGGGAAAAGGTTCTTTCATTCACCCCATTGCCAGAATAGATACACAGCACTGCTGGGCCTGCAATGGGAGCACAGAGGGCTGAGTTCCCAGAGACTCAAAGTTGTTCTTGCCTTCATCAGAGAAAATCAAAGGGAAGAAAGTCCTCCTGGGGTGTGAACTACGTCATTAGTGACACTTAGTGACACTAAGGAAACCCTGGAAATGCAGGAAATCTGCCATGACCCAAACCAGACCCCAAAATGAGGTACATGGGGACATTCTCTGTCATTCTGAGAATGATTGTTCTATGCAATGTTCTATGTAGATATTATAGGCTGCCATAAGTATGCTGTTGGAAGGACCCCTGGTCTTTTTTTCCCCTCTCTTAAGCTCGGATTTAACTCTCCCTCCCTCCCCACCTTCCCTCTGCACCTCCCTCTCCTCTCCCACCCTTCCCTCTCCCACCTGCCCACTGCATCATAAATGACAGTGACATTTTCAGCGTCAGCTCTGATTACCTCAGAGAAAAGTCTCTCTTAGGTGCTAAAAGAAGCAGCACAAAAATAGTAATTAAAAATGACCCAACTAGGTAGCCTTCTGTGGTGTGCATTTTGGCAAGAGGCAACATTTTAGAGCAGTAAATAACTGCATGGTAGAGAAGAACCAGCCAAACACGCTTTCCAAACCCCCGCTACAGCAAGTAAGGGAAAGGTGGGAAATGAGAGAGCGTGTTTGTGTCAGGGAGGCTGATTTTCTACTAAATGTTTACGGGAGAGGTGGATACCAGAATCCTTTACAGTTACTGTTTCGGAACCTGGGAGGCAGCTAGTTGGTTTGTGATGAAATGCGATTGTTCCAGAAGCACCGCTTAAGAGGTGGCAGCTCTTGCAGTTTAAAGTTGTATTTTGTGCATTCTCATCCCAGGTGCTTTGGTCCCTAGATATGCATCCATCCTTCCATCTGTCCATCACCATTGACTCCCTGTTAGGTACCAGGCAATGTATCCGAACATATTTCTGTCCTTTGATCCATCCATGTGTCCATCTATCCTATTATTGACTGATGGTTATGTACACACACCTTGCCTGCCTTCCTACTTACCTACCTAGCTCCCTACTTACCTACCTACCTACCTACCTACCTACCTCTTCCTCTGCCCTCCCTTCCTTCTTCCATCCATCCACCCACCCACCCAGCTTTATTGGTTGTCTGTTATGTGGCAGGTACTGTTCTAGGTCCTAGGAACTCAGAGTAGGGAATAGTTTAGCAGAGGAGCCAGGCTGGTGAGCAAGAGTGTTCTATTGTTTTTCAGCTTCTGTGTGAGGTTATTAATGACCGACACCCCCTCACCACCATTTGTAATGCGTGAAGATGCATGCTTTGTCTGCTTTTGCTTGCTTACCTTTGTCTCCTCACTGAGAAGTATATCAGGCATGTAGGCAGTCAACACATAGTTGTTGTTGCTGTTTTAAACGAATAACGGAATAGATGAGTGATCTGTATAGTGTGGGACATGCTTTAACACGAGTATAATCAAAGCTGTGAGAAGTCACACAGAAGACCGTTACTAATACTATCTGGGTCATGTACGGAAGAACGCGGATGTCTGTGAACGCCATTAATCCTCCAGATGCCCACGCGCTCAGTGGCATTGTTTGAGCTGCTCCTCATACTAAGCTGTGGTGCTCCTTGGGCTCCGATGGAGTACGGGACTGACCCGGTCTCTGCCTACACTGAGCACATGTGGAAAGTGCCAGGCGGGGAGAGCCGGGTGAATCAGTGCACAGTGGGGGGCACCTTGGGCCCCTGCAGGGGCGACGGGGGCGGCGTGTGGGAAGCTGCACTGTGAACGGTTCCCTGGAGCAAGCCAGGCGCTGGCAGGTCCGGCAGGGCGGCAGCTGGTCTGTGAGGGTGCTGATCTGGGAAGGAAGCTGGGGTGGCCTGAATGTGGAGAGCAGCCCTCAAAGAGGCCAGGGCCCGGCCATCTCCAGTATCTCAACAGCAAGTATTCCTTTTTGTGTGGTTGCAGAACCCGTTAGATTTTGGTAGCAGTGTGACTTAACAACTCAGGCTTCCTAAGAAAGGTGGTGTATTAGTTTCCTGTGGCTTCCATCACAAATTGCCACAAACCTGGTGGCTTAAAACAACACCTCTGCCAGGGAGGGAGCTTTCTCCAGCTCTTCCTTGCCTTGGTGGCCCCGGCAGCCCTTGGTGTTCCTTGGCTTCTAGCTGATCACTCCAGTCTCTGCCTCCTCCTCTCAGAAGGACACCCGTCTTTGGATTTAGGTCCCATTTTATTTCAGTACGACAAAATCTTAAGTAATTACTTCTGCAAAGATCCCATTTCCAAATAAGCTCATATTGGGCCATTCCAGGCAGATAAGAACGTGGCGGACACATTTTTACCCCCCACAGGAGAGGCCGCTGAAGTTGGCGAAACAGTGCTGGGAGCCTCCCTCCGGGTTTTCTCATTCCTCGAGGCATCGGGATTGACAGCAGGCCGCAGACCTGGCTGTGGGGAGGGCGGGCCAGCTGTGACTTGAATGCCAGTGTCTGGCGAGGGCTCGCGGGTGCAGGCTTCTTCCCTTAGGTGCCTAAACAAAGCTGTGAGGCTGCGAGAGGTGGCCCTCCTCATGTCTTCACCGGTCGGGTCCACCCTGTCCTTCCTGCATCGAGGGAGAGACATCAGGGTTTCTTCCTGACAGCCCCTGGAGCACCTTGAGAGAGGAGGAAGTGGCCACGAGAGTAAACTGGCCAGAATAATTAATGGCCCGAGCCAACAATGGTCTAGGGTTTTTCCACAGTCCTTCTCTTCTCTGGGAAGAGTTTCCTGCTGCTTTCTTGCAGGCCTGTTGCCAGGGACTTTCCGGGTCTCCGGGACGTAGTTTTCCTTTTCTTTCTTGTTGCTCTGCTCTCTCAGGTTCGGCGTCACTGCTTCTTCCAGTCCCCTGGTACTTAAGTTACTCACCGTTTGCCTCTAACAGTGGTTTTGAAACTTACTGTGATTTCCAGAGCTAATTTCCACATTCGATTCCCGGAATTTCTGATTTAGTTATTAAGTCTGGGGTGGTGCGATTCAGGTGAACTCCAAAAGCCAAAGTGAGAAACATCTTCCCCAAAAGATAGGTTTTTGTGTGTGGGTTTTTTTCCCCCTCCGGTGATACCTAGCGTGTTAGAAAGGGTGGCTTCTGCATTTGCATGATGCTAATTGGCACACTTTGTCATCAGATTATGTATTTAAAATTCGAGATAGCTGTCTAGATACACAAATGCAGACTCTTAGCCTATCATTTGCCTATAGGCAAAATGTTATTTATTTATTTATTTATTTTAATGTTTATTTACCTTTGACAGAGAGACAGAGTGTGAGCAGGGGAGGGGCAGAGAAAGAGGGAGACACAGAATCTGAAGCAGGCTCCAGGCCCTGAGCTGTCAGCATAGAGCCCGACATAGGGCTCGAACTCACAAACCGCGAGACCATGACCTGAGCCAAAGTCAGTGCTTAACCGACTGAGCCACCCAGGTGCCCTGCAAAATGCTTTTAAAAAAATGTTTTTATTCATTTTTTGAGAGAGAGTGCGAGGCGGGGAGGGGCAGAGAGAAGGGGGAGAGGATCTGAAGTGGGCTCTGTGCTGACAGCACTGAACCCGATGTGGGCTTTTCTGTAAAAAGGGGGTTGCAGGGTTTGTCATTCTCCCGCCTGAGATCTTAAAAGAGTCACCTGCCTGTTAGTATTCATTTATGGTTTTGAAAACATTATTTGAGGCATACTCCATGCCAGAACTGCAGTCACTGCCGTTTTCTATAGAAAACAGACGTTGGTTGCTGCCTGGCTGTGTTTATAATCTCGTCAAGTCGTCCACATTAAGCAGTTACCAGAATTAAAGGAAATTAGCTCTCGTGTAAAGGGATAGGAAGGGAAATGCTAGGGAGCGGTGAGAGTTTACCACTGGGAGTGGGTGGAGGATGAGAGAAGGCCACTTCCCGGAGGAAGTGACCCTTCAAGTGGAATCTGAAGGGTGGAGAGGCTTGGGGGAGCATTCCGGTCTCTGTCAGGGCTCCCGGGCACAGGATTCCCTCCTGGGCAGAAGGAACACATTGTACTGGGCTTTGTGGCTCGCGTGCTGCCTGCACATCAGAGGATCTGAGTGGGCCAATGGGGCTGGGCCACCGATGCCTGGCGAGGCCATCAGGCTGTGCAGATAAGACACGTTTCATAGGCCTTGGGCAGGTTTTGAAATAAAAAGGAAGAGTTACAACCGGGGAGGGTGTGGAAGGGGCAGTGACAAGGTCACAGTCTGCTTTTTGGAAAGACCCTCTTGGGCAGCTGAGTGCCCAGGGGTCTGGAGGGGGGTCCAGCAGGAAGTGGGGAGGCCGGTTAGGAGTCGGGACCAGAGGTGGTGCTGGCACCAGAGGTGGTGCTGGCGTGGGCTTCTTGATGCAGCAGGAATGGAGGTACCAAGTTAGAGGTAATGAGAAAGTCTTTCCGGGTGGAAAAGGAATCCCAGGTGTTCCTATGTCCACGACTAGCTACTTGCCCTGTGGGGCCCTTATTCATAAAGCACAATTAAGAACTGTTAGAGGTATTACAATATAAAGGCTTTCTTTTATGGGGTCTCTCTCACCACATGGGTGGTGTTTTTTTTCTTTTTTTTAAAAAAATAAAAATTTGGGGCACCTGGCAGTTTCAGTTGGTTGAAAGTACGACTCTTGATCTTGGGGTTCCAAGATGAAGAGTCGGGTGTAGAGATTACTTAAAAGTAAAAAAAAAAAAACCCTAAAAAATTACAGTATTAGTAAGAATTGTACAGTTGTCTTTATTTTGTAGTACCCATTTTTAATGTAAATATAAGATTAGCCTCCTTGCATGTGTAATTACTGAAATCTTGCCATTCATATTATATAGCTCAGATGCATATTAATTTTGTTTTTAAGCAGAAATACTGCATGAGGTAACTCAACTTTGTGTGTGCGTGAGAAGACATGGATTTTTTTTTTTTGAGGTATAATTGACATATAATACTCGTTTCAGGTGAACACCATGATTTCATATTTGTATGCGTTATGAAATGATCACCATCAGTCTAATTAACATCTCTTACTCTATATATAATTTTTTTGTGATAACAACTTAAATCTGTTCTCTTAGCAACTTTGAAGTATGGAATATAGTATTAACATTTTTTTTTTAATCTTTATTTTTGCTTTGAGACAGAGTGAGCAGAGAGGAGGGGCAGAGAGAGAGGGAGAGAGAATCCCAAGCAGGCTCTGCCCAGAGCCCAGTGCGGGGCTCAATCCACAAAGCATGAGATCGTGACCTGAGCCGAGAGCAAGTCAGATATTCAACTGACTGAGCCTCCCAGGCACCCCTGGAATACAGCATTATCACATGTAGTCACCATGCTGTACATTATATCCTGCGACTTATTTTATAATGGGAAATTGGTACCTTTTGACTACCTTCATCCATTTTGCCCACTCCTACCCCTGACCTTAGCAATCAGCAATCTCTTTTTTACTTGTGAGTTTTTTTTAACTAATTTTTTTTAATGTTTCTTTATTTTTGAGATAGATAGATAAAGAGACAAAGAGAGACAGACAGAGTGCGAGTAGAGGAGGTCAGAGAGAGAGGGAGACACAGAATCCGAAGCAGGCTCCAGGCTCTGAGCTGTCAGCACAGAGCCTGATGTGTGGCTCAAACTGAAGTTGGATGCTTAACCGACTGAGCCACCCAGGCGCCCCCCCCCCCCATTTTTGTTTAAGATTCTGTTTATAAGTGAGATGATATGTTGTTTGTTTTCCTCTGATTATTTCCCATAGCCTAATGCCCTCAGGGTCCATCCGTGTTGTCACAGATGGCAGGATTTCGTTACTTTTTTTCAATGGCTGAATAATACTCCATCATATATATACGTACCACATTTTCTTCATTCATCCCTGGATAGACATTCAGGTTGTTTTCCTGTGTTGGCTAGTGTAAACAGTGCTGCAGTGAACCTGGAGATATATTTAACTTTTCAAATTAGGGGGCTATTTTCCTTCAGGTAAATACTTAAAAGTGGACTTGCTGGATCCTATGGCAGTTGTAGTTTTAATTTTTTCAGCAACTTCCAGAGTGTTTTCCATAGTGGGTGCATATTTTTACATTCCCACTGATAGGGTGCAAGGGTTCTCTTTTTTTTCCACCTCGTTGCCCACACTTGTTTTAATTTGCATTTTCTTGGGGATTGGTGATGTCGAGCACCTTTTCATGTACCCATGGATCTTCTGTATGTCTTTGGAAAAATGGCCGTTTAAATCCTCTGCCCATTTTTAAATTGGATTTTTCCTGCTCTTATATGAGTTCTTTATATATGTTGGATATTAGCCTGTTGTATGTGATTTGAAAATACTTTGTCCCGTTCAGTGGGCCTAACCATTGCCTATCCATTTTGCCTATCCATTTTGTTGATGGTTTCCTTTTTTGTACAGAAAGTTCTTAATTTGATGCAGTCTCACTTGTTTGTTTTTACTTTTGTTGCCTTTGCTTTTGGCGTCAGATCCAGAGAATCGTTACCAAGATGGATGTGAAGGAGATTTCCTTGCAGGGGTTTCATGGTTTCAGGTCTTATTTTTAAGGCTTTAATCCGTTTTGAGTTAATCTGTGTGTGTAGTGTAAGGTAATGGTCCGGGTTCATTCTTAGTGTGGCAGTTCACTTTTCCCAACATCATTTATTGAAGCCTTCTTTTCCCCTTTGTATCGTTTTCATTGCTTTGGCGTAAATTGATCTGCCATCTATATGTGGGTTTATTTCTGGGCTCTCTTCTGTTCCATTGACCTGTGCATCACTTTTAATGTCAGTACCATACTGTTTTGATTACTCTAGCTTTGTATTATAGTTTGAACTTAGAGCACGATGCCACCAGCTTTTTTCTAACTCAGGATTCCTTTGGCTCTTTGGGATCTTCTGTGGTTCCGTACACATTTTAAGATAGCTTGTTCTGTTTCTGTGAAAAATGCCCTAGTTCAGCTGTTTTGTTTCCCCTCACTACTTAATACTCACACATTCTTTCAACACTCACTACCTTCCTCTTACTGATGAGTTAGGAAGGACCACAGGTCCTAACCCTCGAGTCATTCACGTGTCTTCAAATGCCTTCTTTTTACATTTGGCAAGTTTTGGTCTGGAAAGAAAACGTGGCCTCTCAGGGCTGTCAGCGTTCCCGCTTACTCAGTTACAGACATAACACACTCAGCCGGTGCTTGGCTCTAGTCTAGCTCAGCTTTCAGACATCGTGGGTCTCCCAGAATTCTGTGCTCATGGGGCATTGCAAACACCGTACGCATATGGGGCCACAGGGGACCCTGGTGACATGCCTGGCACCCATGTTGGAGATCTCTGCTCTCCTTACCCCACCACACTTCAGTTACTAAACATAAGTTCAAAGATTGAGTTTTAAATAATGTCAGGATGGTGGCAGGATAGCATTGAGCTCTGGGTTCCCGTGTGACTACATGGGTTGTGTGTCCCTGAAGCGGTAGTCCTGTCAGCTGCCTGGGAGCCCGTATCCTGGATTCATTTGGGTCTGTGTCAGGTTTACTCTTAGCAGGCTCAGAGAAGATGAACTGGGCAGATCCTGTATTGGCAGCCCCAGCCCGGGCCTGTGGGCCAAGAGTGCTTGGCTTGCCAGGCGCCGAAGGCAGCTGTCACTTCTCTGGAAAGCATGGTTTCCGGATGGGTTTCTAGGCAGTCAGCACCAGAGTCATTCATCAGCTCCCCGTGCCATAAGCAAGGACCGTACTAATCAGGCCCTAAACAGAGCTGCCTTCCTAGGTTCTTACGGAGTCAGAGACCTGATTGAGAACATTTTTGGAAGGAGGCTAAGGGTTCAGATTTTGTGATTTTTAATCTGAATTACGGTGTTCTTTCCTCCCACCTCTCCTGTCACTTAGATTTCTTCCTCTACGAGCATTAATTGCCTGCTTTGGGAACACTTGTAAACCTGTTGTCAGGAACTAGAAGTTCCGGCTTGCTCCTTGCAGCTTAACCTTTGTAATCAGGAGAGGTTCCATTACTGGTACCTGGTACTAGACGTTCTGAGGGCTTAGATGATAGCAGTTCTTTAACTTCTGCATGGGTAAAAGCCACCTGCGAGCCCAGATTCCTGGGCCCCAGCCCCAGAAATTTGATTGAGGTGGCCGGGGTGTGCTCCCTAGGCAAGTCTATGGCAGGAGATGCTCAGCGTATTTGGAGAAACACTAATCTTGGCCTGTCAGATCCTGTGATGGTGTGGGGTAAGGGGGTTCTCGGAGAACTAGCTGAAGCACGATTTCTTGTTTTATTTTTTAATAATTTTTTTTAATGTTTATTTTTGAGAGACAGCGTGTGTGCACGCGTGTGAGATGGGGGGAGAAGCAGGGAGAGGAGGACAGAGGATCCAAAGTGGGCTCTGTGCTGACAGCAGCAAGCTCGATGTGGGGCTCAGAGTCGTGAAGGTTGAACTCATGACCTGAGCTGAAGTCGGTCAACGGACTGAGCCACCCAGGCGCCCCTGAACCCCAATTTCTTACGTGATTGGGGCAGAGCTGGGGAGGAGACAGTGTTAGGTAAGGAGGTCGCATGTCAGGAAACCTGGACCTCCCTGCCTGGTCCCTGGGGCACAGCCTCAGCCAGGTGCAGCAGAAAAGTGGCTCATTGAACAGGGCATAAAAGAAAGTGAAACTAATTTCTGAGGATGGTATTAGGTGTGGCTCTGTTCAGAAATGCCATGTGCTTTTTTTTGTTCGTTTTTTTGTTGTTTTTTTTTTCTTCAGGAAATACTTAAGCCGCAGCAAGACAGGCAAATTTTCCTTTTCAAATGGATCTGACCGGTGCTGGGAAGCTGCTGGCCCGCTTCCTGTGGTATTGGTGGACAAGAGTGATCTGTGCCCTGTCATTATTAGATGGCTTCCATTTAGATCATAATAATGGTCAGAGGTCAGCAGGATGATGGGGGGGAGGGGCGTAAGCCTAGGCGGTAGGAGGCCCAGTGGCTGTCGTCTGATTTTTACACAGAAATAAACCAGCCTGACATTTTAGTTAGTACGTTCTTGGGTAATACTCTCTACTGTTAATATGTATTGTGTTCTGAGTGCTTGCTGCAGGCCTGGTGCTAAACACTTCCGAGCATCATCTCTCTACTCACAGAAATGCCTGGAGGCGGCTTGCTACCCTGCTCACCTCCGTTTCATGCAGGTGGAAGTGAGTGCAGAGGCCTCCTGGATGGCTGAGGTGGGATTTTGAGTTTACCTGTGACTCTAGCACTTACTCTTTATCCGAGGCTTGCCTGGCTGGTGGAAGGCCTCTCTTCACTCGCAGTGCCTTCTCTTGCCTTGAGTACCGTCACATTCATCTCAGCTGTTGACCACAGCAGCCAGAGGGGGATCCGAGCTCGTCCATCATCTCCAGGGTCTGCTGTCTGGGGCTTTCTTACCAACAGAAACTGTCGGTTATATTTGAATGCAAGTCAAGCCCAGCTTCTTTGGGCTGGGTTTTTGGTTTGCTTCTTCTCTTTTCGTCCTTCGCTAGAAAAGGATCAGGGGTTATAGGGAAGCGACAGGCCTTGGCTTCCCTTTTCCTGCTTTTCAAGTGAGCCTCTTGCTTGCCTGCATGGGTTCAGAGCAACTGTGATCGTAGACGCTGGAAGACGGGTTTTCCCGTCACAATTCCAGCTCTAATCTCACGACCTTGGACCAGAAGCATTTGTGTCCTGGATGACCTGTGGGAATTTGGCTTGGAAATCCGTTATCAACCCAGATTAACCGTTTCGAAGCTCTCCTCTTTGTCATTTAAAAAAGCTTTACAGCCCCTTTACACGTGTTTGCCGAGGTGGCAGTATTCACTTTCCTTTTATTATGTGCAGTGAAGAAAGGCGCCGAAAGAGGACACAGAGCGGTTCTCGATAACCTGGGGGAAGTGATGGCGCTGAAACGCGTCACTCTTTAACCAAGTTCTGGAATCCCACATGGCTGCCTGGGCCTTGTCTCTGTGGACCTGGACAGGCAGCGCAGCTAGGGTCCAGTTCTCATCTCCGTTTTTCTGGCTCCCTGTCCAATTTTCATTTTATTGGCAAGACACCCCCCCGCCCCCCAACCCCCCTCTTTTTCTTAAAAATCTCTTCCAAGAAAGTCTGGCTTTTGCTCTAAGTTTACGACCATAAATTTTGAGATGGTACACGTCACCCTCTTAATCTAATTGAGCCAGCACATCGTTGTGAAGACATCATTTTATTTGGGGGTATTAGTTGCTATGGTTATTTGCTGAGACTAACAGAGTCTGTGTTCTCTCCACTGGAGTTTTGGAAACTGCTATTCGAGAATGACAGAGGTGTGCCTCCCTGTAGGAATAGCCAGTGTATGCCCTGACCATTAAAATAATTTTAAAAAGGCACAGAAAAAAGAACTTGGGGTGGAATTTCAGAGCTGGAATTTTAAAGCTAGAAGGGGCCTTAAAGATCATTGGTCATCCTTCTGGTTTTCAAATGAGTTCTTTAAGGCTAAGGAACTTTCCTGAGGTGCATATGTGAGCAAGGACGCAGCCTGTTTCTGACTTTTATTCTAGCGTCTCTTCTGTTTGTTTTATGCAAAAACAATCCTTTCTTCAAATATATACTGAGGTCCTGTATGTTCTAGGTGCTGTGCTGGAAGGAGAAAGACACCGTGATGTTTACTTTTGGGGTCTCGGTTGGGAATCCCAGTCCTTGCCTCCCAGAGTATGGTGCCTGGACCAGCAACATAGGTATCACCTAGAAACGTGTTCAAAATGCAGACTTTTAGGCCTACTGAATCACACTCAGTATTTTAACGACATCACCCGCACTTTGCACATTAAAGTCTGAGAAGCTCTCCTCTAAGATAGTAGGACATTGTAGGAACAAAGCTAAGCCTTGAGGCCCAAGGCGGGATCAGTTGCCCTCCCTCAGACTGTTCCTCTGCTCTGCGTTGAGCATAATAGTAATGCAATGGTCTTGAGCCCGAGGAAGCTCCCCTTTCTCTGCCTGAGTTCGGTCTGTGCACAGTCTGGACCCTCTGGTCCTCGAGTTCGACTTGGACCGGCTCTTCCTTGCAGACACTTCGCTCTGACTAGCGTGGTCTCTTCTAGCCCTCCTCCCTTTTCTAAAGTGTGCCTACTGGAGGAGTGAAACACAAGTACCACCTCCTCAGGAAGCGAGGCACTTAAGGCCACGATTCCTGTAAAGCCCACTTAGCGTGGCTGTCCTGTGACGTTCTGATTCTTTGCTACCTGGTACTGGCCTCCTCCCCCGCGCAGTGGACAAGAAGGATTTCATGATACCACTCCTACCTCTGCGCATTTAAGGGGTACCTCTCGAGCTTAATGAATGTAAGAAGACATGCACGCTACTTTGAGTTACTGTTCAGATAAAATATACTGTTCTCTAGGCCAGGGTTTTTGCCTTTCCATGCACCTGCTGGGGGTAAAAAGAAATTTTAATTTGTGTACGTACGTTACACTTTTCTAAGCATCTGAGGAAAACCTTTTAAGGACTCCAATGTATTTTTAGTAGCTCGATCATTAGGAGGAGGTGACAGGTTTACCCCAGTATCCACAGTAGAGTGTTCCTGTGAAAGCTTTCATGAGCTAAAACGGGATAAAGTGAAGAAGCAGTGACTATTAACTTATGTGGAAAATCTCTCACACATCCCCGGGGCCCCCAGAATAACCGCTCTTAGGTTTTTCTGATCCTTCAGGACATGTCTTGTGAACGGTGCACAAAATAAAGCAAGATGAGGCACAGATGCTGGCAGACACAGTTCAGAGCCGTGGCCACTGTTGCACTCCGCGTGCACAGCTCACTGCAAAACAGACACCATGGAGAAGGAAGAATCCTTTCTAGATTTCTTTTGATTAGTGAAAGTAGGTATGAATGTCGATACGTTGTTAAAGTGAAGTGGCAGATCTCGAACTTGAGAAAAACAGGGGATACCTGTATTTGAGGAATTAATGAGGCAGAAATTCCTTAGTTCTTGAGCTAATTGAGATTCTCCTTGGGTTGACTCTCTTGCCTCTAACCTGTGCTCAGGCTGTGGTTGTGGGAAGGAAAGAAAAACCAGCGTCTAGGGGGCAACCCTGTGCTCCGCTCTTTGAATGTTGTTTTCCCTTCATTTTTAATTCCCACAGCAGCCCTGTCAGGTACTTGTTACCCTCAGAGAGACATCAGCAGCAGAAAGGTTGAGTACTTTAGGCCCAGTCATAAAGCTGGTAATTGGCACATCCACGGTCAGTTTGAACCCATGTTTGTGGAGTCTGGGGTCCATGCACTTCATGCTCTGGTGCATTGCCCTTGACTGTGTGTGTGTGTGTGTGTGTGTGTGTGTGTGTGAGAGAGAGAGAGAGAGAGAGAGAGAGAGAGAGAGAGACACACATTTACACTTGAACTGTATGGAAATACCCTTTCTTTTTACTCTTTCACTTGATCAGGCCCTCTTAAAATGGGTTTCTTTGTTTAGCCAAGCAAATCACCGTTGTTTTCCTTGAGGGAGTTTTTCCTGTGCTGACCTGCTGTCATAGAAGGTCTCGGGGCTTTATGTGAACGTTATTGTTCTGAATCCCGTACCTCCGTGTCCTTGTTTTGCTTTGTGTCAGGGCTGAGGGACTCACATTTGAGGCTGGGCTCTTTGGGGCCTTGACTTTTCATTCTAGGTCTATTGCTGACGTACTCATGGAACATACTGGTCCTTGATCAGCCAGTGTCCATTAAGTACCAGTTGTGTGACCTTAGGCGAGTCTGGAATTTCTTTACACAAGATCAAGTGGTAGGACTTAAACTCTCGATGTTCTTAGGAAGAGCAGCTCATGTAGTGCTTTGGAAATACAAGTGTGTTTGTATACGTCTTTGTGTATAATGGATTACATGTATATAGTGCTAATGCTACCAAGCACTCATAATCAGGTATGAACTTGGAGTTTTCAGTCAGGAGCAGAGTTCTTCTGAATCCGTCATGCTCTCCTTATCTCCTAACTGACCAGTGTGGTTTCTGTACCCAATGTCATGGTTGAGAGGTGTCATCTGTCACCTAGGCATCCCATAAGGAGAAAGCCCCTCGGCTGTACTTGTATGCTCTTGGCAGTGAAGCAGGACGGGAAGTCAGAGTAGAGGTCCCAAAGCTAAGTTCTGCGCCAGCTCCTCAGTGAACGTCATAATCCGTGTTTGTCGATCTTGTCTCTCTCTTTTTATACAAACATGATTTCCATTTCTTGAGGGATGAAGTCTGGATTCCTTAGCTTGGCGTTCCAGTCCTTCCGTGTTTTGATTCTCATCCCTCTTCCTAGTCTTACCTTGTGTCCATCAGCCTGAAATGCCGGCTGTGTCTCCTCTGCTTTTGCCCCTCTTTGCTTCCTGTTGCTACTTTTAGAATACCTTCCCATGCCTGTTTGCCTCACCCTGCGCCGCCTCTGATTTCTACATATGCAAATAGTCCTGAACTCCTGAACTTGGACGCTCTCCTCAAGTGCCACTCCCTGTTCTTTTTTCCTAGGAAGACTCCTTTGGTGGCCCCACCTGGAGTAATAGCCTGCTTGCACATCTGTAGCTGTTTTTTTTCTCCCTACTCTGATAGCCATGGCATGTTCTTCCTTAATGTATAAGTTCATGTACAGTCGTCCTTCCCCCATCCCCCTCCATAGGGGATGTGTTCCAAGATCCCAGTGATTGTCTGAAACCATGGGTAGTGCTGAAACCTACATGCACGGTTTTTATTTTCTGCGCTTATACTACACATACATACTAATGATAAAGTTTAATTTATAAAGTAGGCACAGTGAGATGTTTACAACAATAATTAAAAATACAACAGAGCCGTTAGAACTGCACTGTAATAAAAGTTAAGCGAATGTGGTCCCTCTCTCTCAAAACATCTTACTGTGTTCCCCCTTCTTGTGATGATGGGAGGTGAGGTGAATGAGGCAGGCGGTGTGTTAGGCTGCTACTGACTGATGTCAAGTCCGAGGGAGAATCATGTGTTCTAGAACGGGGTCGACTGCAGGGAGCTGAAAGCACAGGTCCCTGCGCTCACAGATGAGGTCCTTCTAAGAGTCTCCTAAAGGATATGGAATGTATAGGTATCATTTTTTCAATTTCTACGAGTACGTCGATACCAGATTCTTAAGTATTTGAGTCAGTTAGACCTTAGAGTGTTGTAGTTGAGAGTTTGGGAGTCAGAGGGACCAGGTTTCTTACACTACCACTCATTAGCTATGTGACCATGGCACTTATTTAATCTCTGAGTCTGTTTCCCCATCTGCAGAATGGGAATAATAATTCCTACTTGTAGGATTATTATGAGGATGAAAAGAGTTAAAGTACTTAGTAGGTGCATATAATATAGTAAGTGCCCAATAAATGAATGCATCATGGATTTACAGTTATTTTGATGTCAGTGAAGGCAAGGTTGGGGCTCCATATCATTCTTAAAGGATGTTTCCATGTAAATAGAAGTCGAAATCCTGTCTGGGAAGGGGTGAAGCCCCTTCTATCGAATTTTATTTTTATTTTATTTTACTTTATTTTGAGAGAGTGACATGTTCATATACGCAGGGGGTGGGAGTGGGGAAGGGCCTGAGGGAGAGGGAGAGAGAATCTTAAGCAGGCTCCACACCCAGGACAGAGCCTAACTAGGGCTCAGTCTCATGACCGTGAGATCATGACCTGAGCTGAAATCAAGAGTTGGATGCTCAACCAATTGAGCCACCCAGGCGCCCCAGAATTTCATTTTTAAAATAACTCGGAGAATTTCATTAGCCTTAGTGCTCTGGTCGGAAAAACAAATTCTCCAGAGTCAGTGTTGGCTCTGTCCTCATTTAGGAAATAGAGTTTGAGGGAAATGGCCTCAGGAAAAGCACAGGGCTGTATAACCAGAATGCACATGACGTTGCGTGTGGCGGTTGAGGCGGCTGGTGGGCACATGCTCCTCTAGTGACAGGAGTGGTTTTCTGAGTCTGCTCCAGCCAGATTTGAGAGAATGTCAGAGACATGCTGGTGGTGACTTCATCCCTCTAGCCTTCCCTTCCATGTCTCAGACTTGAATGGATAAGATGAACACAGGTCCTCTGAATGTTTTAGGGCGTTTTTCCCCCCTGGAGGCCAGGGCTTCTCCCTGCATTGCTGATTCAGTGCCCACTGGACACTTGTTTATCAGCAGGGCATGGTCTGTGCCCAGCACTACTTGTCAGGCTCTGTCATTTCTCCTTAGGTTATTAGCACGTCTTCTCTGATATTGTCCATCGCCACCTAGTGGCCACAGGTAAGACTGCGTCACAGAAACTAGATGAGTGCTTTGCGGGTATTTTGTTCTACCGCCAAGATTTGAACACCATCTCTCTTTTTGCTCCTGAAGGGCAGGGTTTCAGGCTGTAGAGTTGTACTTAACAAAAGAACATCGCTTGGTTTTCTTCTAGTTAAGCAGTGGCACTAGGTTTAAAACGCCACATGCAGATGTGGCTGTGGCCAACACCTGGCATGTTTGTAGCCCGTTTCTCCTGGTCTCTTGGTTTAGAAAAGGTTTGGTTCATGTGCTTGCTGGTGGTTCTGCAGCTCTTTGGGAAGCTTCTTCAAAAGAAAAGATGAGGGAAGGTGGTTTTATGTTAAGTAAGCATATTCCTGTATATAAAAACTTCAGGTACACTTAACTAAGTTTGGAGTTTGTCCTAATATGTATCTAATCTTTCACTCGGGAAGTATGCAATTGAGAATTTCACCTTTGATGAGGACAGTGAACTAGTGGAGCGTCCAACTTCCAGTCTTTCCCCCTTGTTCTTGCTGTGACTCCTGCTCTCAGCTAGGTGGTGTGCTAGGTTCCGTGGATGTAGTGGTTAGCATGAAGGGGCGCGATCCTCACCCTTACAGCATTTACCAGTTAGGGAGATACTAATAGGAGAATCACCTGAACAATATACTATGAAGAATTACTATGAAGAAGGCAGGTGCATAGGACTCCAAGTGAAGGTAGGGTAGGGTTTGGTCTGGTTACAGAAGTCAGGGCAGGCTTCTTGGAGGACTTTGCTTGGGAGATGAGGGCTGCAGGTGTGAGGAGGGGGTTCCAGGAGCTGCCAGAACCCAGAGAGCAAGCTGGGGGCCCAGGCCTTGCTAGGCTGGGAGGGACTTTGGTCTTGGTTTTTAGAACTCTGGGAACCCATCGCAAGGTTCACTACTGGAGCTGTCATGACTGGAGGGAGAGCTGGTTGGAGGGACAAAAGTGAGTGTGGGGGGTCAGAACAGAGGCATTTGCAGTTACCAGGCAGATGGACGTGTTTGATTTAGACGTTTACGAATGGCGATGGGGAGGAGTGTATAGAACGGACGTGCTTAGGAGATGAAACGGACACACTTGGGAAGCACACTGTGCTGCCAGGGGTGACACGTGGGTGCGTGACTTTGACTTCTGTGGCAGGACAGATGGTGGCACCCTTGGCCAATCTGGGGACACAGGACGAGGCTGTTGGTTGGAGTGTAGGAGAGGAGAGAGAGTTTGATTTGGAGAGTGGGAGGTTCACCTGAGAATGCAAGCTGTGGGCAAAGCTGCGGTCTCGGGACTCATGTCCACCTGTCAGCCCTCTCATTTGGAGAATTCATGTCCACCTGTGGGTCCTCTCATTGGGGGATCTCACATATTCCACCTGTAAGCCACCTTCTGTGCGGGTCGCATCAGTACAACATGCCTTAAGGGCCGCCTTGTCCGGCCCTGTCTTCGGCACTTACCATGCATTTTGCCAGGGAACCACTCATGCATATTTCTGGAAGCTTTCTAAATACGAGGTGATCTGGCACAGAGAGTCAGTGTGATTGGCTTTCAGAGAACATAGAGGTTAGCTAGGCGTGGGGACTTTGGTGTTTGCACTTGAAGCAGCCAAGGGGCCAGTCTTGTCACAAATACTTAGCGTGGTCGTTGGTCTTCCTTAACTGTAATCAGTTTCCAAACCCAGGGAGATGTCACTGAGGAGCAAAAAATTTCATGGGCACCTACATACAGTTCTGGTAACCGGAGGGCAAAGAAAGGTGATAGATGCTCTGAAAGAAGTGTCATTGGAAGGTTCCCTTGAGTCCTTCATTATGTGAGCATACATATTGTGTGCGTGTGTGCACGTGCACATGTATGTTAAGTTTTACCCAAGGGGAAATGGAAATGGCTTGACTTACAGTACCACTGGTAAAACCTGCGTAAATTAAGGTGTATCCTAACTTAAAATAATTATCAACCTTCTTTTGCTGAAAAACAAAATTATACTTAGTTTAAATGGTCAAAGTGGTCTTAAAACTCTATGCAGATTAGTAACTGGGGAGGCAGAACCTGACTTCTCCAGGATGAGAAGGGCACTTCCCTCTGGCCCCTTAGTAAGCAGACATCGAGGCCCAGACTTCTAGTTGCTTCTGTATCCCTTAGCTGCCTGGAGTCCTCACTCAGAGGCAGAGGCAGCTTAATTCTGTAAGGCAAGTACTTGTCCTCCCCAGAAGCCGCCAATTACGACTTCTCTCCGCTCTGGCCAGCATTCTGCCTTTCTAGCAACAGATGTTTCTGCAGAGTAAATATTATTGACTTTTGGCGCCTCGCCGTATCTTGTACTGAACATGAGACACTGGGCTTAGATGAGCAGGGTGTCCTGAAGCTTGGCACGCATTCAACACCAGTACCAGCCTCTCTCCCTTCTCTCCTCTTCTTTCTGGACTGTGCCTGTCGGATTCTTGTTGCCTCAGAGCGAAGTCTCCAGAAGGAAATCTCCATGCAGCTACGTGTCAGAGGTTTGTGTAAGATGCCACCAGGCGTTTTGGGTTGTCGACAAGAAGCAGTGTGTTTTAGGTATTCCTGTTGGTGTCCTCTCCATTGTCCCTAGTAACCGAGAGGGGTTTTATCTGAATGGGGTGAGGCATCATAGCATATCTACATGCTACAAGGATCTCAGCTCGAATGAGCTGATAGAGGCTCAGTTCGCCACGTTAGAGCTGTGTGCTCTTAGGTCACTCCTTTCCCTGACCTGAGTTCTCAGCATCAGGCAGTCATGCTTCCCTTCCCTGGGTCCTGTCCCTGCGGGATTCACACATGAAGGAACAGGAGCCCGGCCTTGCCTAGAACTGAAGCTTACAGTGCACAGAGCGCCCGTGCAGTGTGCCTCCCTGGGGCTCCTGACAAACTGATGGGTTAGATGGGGCTTTCAACTTGTGTCAGGTAAGGTGACTATGAAGTTAGGCCTAACCTAGAGTTAGCTGCATGTCTAGGAAATAGCGGGGCTGAAATTTGAACCCAGGAGCTAGGTAGCGTTGGCGTGAGGGCAAGTGGGTGATCAGCCTGCAACCGGGACCCCACGCAAGGCAAGCATAAAGGGGAGATTCTCCAACGCAAGCTGGAGCTGCCGTTGACAGTGCTGGGGAGTAGGTGCCGAATAAACAAAATGCCAGGTTTCGTTTTTAGCAAAAGGTTTCTCTCTTCGGCACCAGCCACTCAAGCCCGTGGGGACTTCCTTTTCAGATTCCAGTAATTGGGATTTTTAGTCTCCCTAGCTGTGCTCTCGGGCCTGCAAGCAGTATTGCCTCTGGACCGGTATTCATTACGTCATTCTTCCATCAGCGGGAGAGGCGTCCTTATCAGCTCTGTGGGTCCCACGTGGCTTCTCAGGTTTGTGTCGTGGCAGGGTGTGCTGTGTGTCACTGGACAATGAAATAAGGATACTTTCTGGTCATGAGCTAACAGGCGCTGCTCCAGGTTAGATGGGTCCTCCTGTGAAAAGGCCCCACAAAGGCCCCGTTGTGCTTTCTTAGCCGCTCCTTGATCCTCATTGGTAGCCGCCCCTGGCAGCACAGCTTCTCAGGTGCGTGTTGGGAGGTTTTTTTCCACTTTGTCGAAAGACTCCAGCTTGAGTCTTTCTTGCTTACTGGGGAGGCACAGAGGATCGTTAGGTGGATAGAGAAGCAACCCTATTCTTATTCTTTGCTCAGGTCTTTCTTTGTGAATTCTGTTTTGGAGAACGTTCTAATTACGGTGCGACTGAGCACAGTCATGCCTGCATTCTCGGCATGATGTTCTTTGGCCTACTTGGGGGGCTTTGTCTTCCACTCCGAAAGATGCTTCTGCCTGGGGCCTCCTGTCTTTGCTCCCCATGGCATTCTGACTTTCAGGTGCATCTGTTCCTTTCTTGACTTGCCCGGGAGGGATTTGCATTCTTAGGGATATCCTCGGCTTGGGTCAGCCAGTTTTAAGAGATGCCCGATTCCTCTGCCAGCATCTCTGGACTCTTTGCCAAAGACCATTCCATTAAAGTGCCTGAAAAGGGAGAGACTTGAGACCGTTGACGGTTGGCTCGCGTGCTCTCCTCCTCGACTTCAGGTGTCTTCTTCCTGTGGTGTAGAATGGAGGGCCTTGCAGAAGCCACAGCTATGTGGGGATTCGTGTCACCCGAGCCCATGGGAGGGCGGTCTCAGAGCAGGAGCCCTTGCTGTCCAGGTGGTAAAAGCCTGAGCCCCAGACCCGAGGACAGCGAGACTGCTCAGCCAGTCTCTGCCCCTTGGAGCTAGCGCTTGGAAAGAGCTCTGGGAGCGGTGAGCTGCATGCTGGTGGTGGAATTTGTACACTGCCCGCCATGTGCACCTATGATTCGGCACACAGTGAGCAGGACGCACTGCTAGGTACACCAGGGGAAACAAGCAAAACCAAAAGATGGAGGGAAAAAACCCCATGACCCCTAACTTGAAGCAACAGATCTTGGAACTAAACAAGAGGAGGATGCTTCTATTCCGTTAGATGATGTTGATCTGGGAAGCCAGAATCCTCCCAACCTCCTCCCCGTATCTCATTAAAGCCAGTCCATGTTGCCAGTTGTGCCTCATATTTCCCTCCTCGGGGAATTTGAACATAATATCATTTCCCCTTCCACAAGGGAAACATGGACGAGGGTCATTGGAAGATTAGCCTGAGCTGCAGGAAGGCTGCACGTGGAATTGAGTTAAGCGCGTTTGGACTGAGCAGCTGTGTGTGTCAGGCCACTTAAGGGTACCTGGGTGGTTTTATACCCTTAACAGAAGCTGAGGATTCAGGAGAGATCATTGTCTTCTAATACTGACTCAAATGGAAGCTTATTTTTTCAGTTTGACAAGGATTCCCAAGAGCTTTCTTTACAGATAACATGTGGGGTGTGTTTTTAACCCCAACTCCAAACATTGCCAGGGCTTTTGTTCTTAGGGCGGCGGGGAACATGGTGACCCAGGGAAATGGTCCAGACGGAAATTGGCCCGGCTGGCCAGTCACTCGCCCCGTGAGGGGAACTGGGAGGGTGGTGAGAACTCGGCGTCACGTGCGCCTGAGTCAGAATAAGGAGTCCAGGAGCTCCTGGGTGGTGGGGGCTGGGCACGCCTCACCCTTCCTTCCAGCTCTCTGCCTAATGTCGGGATGTGGGAGGTCCTTGGCCGAGCTGACCCACGGGGTGATGGGTGCCGATGTCTCCTCTGACCCCACTTCCTCCTGACACCTCCTTAGGCAAGTGGATTCCCACCTGGGACCAGTGTACCCGACAGGACTCCGTGTGTGGCTGGAGGAGTTAGAGCTGGCACCAGAATGGTTAAAGCAGTGTTAACAGACATAAGAAATTTTCAAGCCAATCAGAATTTCATGTTAGAAACAGCTGTTCAGCGTTTTGGAACTTACATTCTATTGTGTTTGAAATTGCCTCAGGAACAAATCACGCTGCTATATGACATAGAAGAACTGAAAAGTGCAGCCCATATGAAATCAAGTTATGTCCATAATTCATATTTTTTTACTCTTTTCCTTGCTAGATCTGTCTTCAGCGAAGAGGAAATTTGCTGATTCCTTAAATGAATTTAAATTCCAGTGCATAGGAGATGCAGAAACAGATGACGAAATGTGTATAGGTAAGTCCTAATCTTGTGTGTAAGAAAGGTCACTGTTGACCGTTACTCTGTGTGTCCTTGCTGAGCCTTTTTCCTGTGATAGGAAGTATCTAAGTGTTATGAATTAAGTCCATACCAACTGTGGCGGGGACAGAGTGAAGTAAGGGTCGGGGGCCAAGGGGCCCTTGGCGCATTCATCCTAAGCGGCGAACTAGGCCCCGGGTCCGCAGGAAAAAGCATGCACGGGTACAGCGGAGTTGGTATCTCAGGCAAAGTTGCCAAGGTGCAGGCTGGCAAGATGTCTGTGGCTGAGAGGAGATTGGTTCTGGGACCACCCTCCCATGCACGCTCTGGCTGAGAAGAGACTGAGGCGGGGAGGGGCGTGCTGGGGGGTGGGGCAGGGAGGCTGACCGGGGTGGGGCCTGGACTGTAGTTGCTGCCTGCTCCTGGGCAGAGGGCTGAGGGTGGCGGGGTGTTCTCACGCTGGCTCCTGCCACACAGTTCATTCTGGGCACCTTCTGTTGTTTCCTTTGAGGTGCCAGTGGCTGTGCTGAGCAAAGCTAAACTCCTCCCTCTGCCTGGTTCTTACAGGCCGGATCCTCCCTGTTTTCCTGGTCAGTGGACTGACCCACACCCTCCCATCCCGCCATCTCCTGTCTCCATCCTTAACCAGAGGCCTAGGGCGGGGTTATTGTTGATTACTAGGTGTGCACAGAAGAGTCGCCATGTGAAGACATCTGTCTTTGGCAGGGTCTAGTCCTTGCACTTGACTCTTCTTACATTGGGCATCTTGGTTAGCTCCCTGAGGTGAGCAAGGGTTGAGAAAGTTAAACTGAAGAAAGTCGTCAAATGCTTCTTGAATCCCGTGTGGTCCCGCAGAGTGCCTCGAACTGGCCATGAGCAAAGGCAGTTGAGACAGTGAAAATGCATCATCGTCGTAACTCCTGAATTATGTGGGTGCTTTTCTCAGCACTGCACCCATGTCCTGAATCTCCTCAGGCCTATTACACCTAATGGCTGTTGACTTTGGGAATAATTCTGGTGAGGGAGACTCTCTACGTCTGACCACCATGCTGCAGGCTGCATTGTGTTAATAAGTGGCTTAAAGACTCAGGAGGAGGAATCCAGGGAGAAACGAGAGATACAACTTCCAATGTAAGCTGCACTGGTTTAGTTCTGATGCCAGAGGAAAGGCTGGTTTCTGACGCAGCCCCACGACCAAGTTGAAGAGGTCAAATCCTGGGCAGGAAATCCTTCAGCTCCTAAGCGGAACTCTGCCCCTTCCAGCGGAGAGCCTGGGAGCCAGCCAGCACCTCATCAGTCCTGGGTCGTGTCAGGAACAGGCAGGTTTTGGAAGGAAATCCTTTCCTAGCTAGAGTGCCAGGTGAAATTAACCTGCATTCAGGGGTCATCCTGGATGGGTAATGATGAAAAGATAAGGCGAGAACCTTGGGAAGCAATTGACCTTAGGATTCTGCGTGTGCCAAGGGCTTTCCACCCATAACCTACTAACGGTGCCTGGAAAGGCTCCCATAGGCCTGTTTCTCTACATCCCTCTCATGGCTCTTTCTCTTTTCCAGCAAGGTCTTTGCAGGAGTTTGCCACTGTCCTCAGGAATCTTGAAGATGAACGGATACGGATGGTGAGTGTGGCCAGGCTTCTCTGGGGCCCATACAGTGTGGTCATGTCAGCCTTTCATAAATGTGAAGGGATTACTGTGGAGAACTTGAGAACCGAGTTGTTGTCCTCCCAAAGATGTAAGGTGTTCCCATAAGGTATGACTTACGCATGGGTCTTTTTAATTATTTAAGTTTTGGAGGGAATTGTCCAAATTCCCTATGGACAAGGTGGGACTGAACGTGTCACATTCTGCTTCCCTGCCCTGTCACTTTTCATCTTATTAAATGTATCTAGGAACTCCTGAGGGCAGGGGTCTCTCCTTCGCTTTTTATTCTGAAACACCTAACCCAGCGTCTGCCCTGTAGTACGCACCGAGTAAGTGCGCACTAACTATATGATTGTAATTACAAGAGGTTCAACAAAGGGAGCACTGTGCAAATTGAAGACTCAAATGCTGATCTCTAGGTTCTTAAGAACCTTCTCTGTTCTAAATTATTCTGATGAGGTTCGGCATCCACAGATAAGGAATTCCACATCCATAAAAAGTTCTTTTGCATCCTCTCCATATCCCTAAGATATCAAGAATGAAGCCTGAATTGAAATCCCTTTGCTGGCCTCGTGGTGATTTGTCCCTAGGAGGGCTTGTCCCTAGGCGGTGGTGCTCCAGAGGCCCAGGGAAGACTCTCTCACTGAACATTGTTTCTCTCTTCCCATGCTAAAATCGATCATTGGAGACTGACTCTGCTGTCCTCATCTGCTTAGAATGCCAGACCAGAATATAGTCTGGATGGTTTACCCAGCAAATATTTATTTCTTACAGTTGTGGAGACTGGGTAGTCCAAGATCAAAGAACCAACTGATCTGGTTCCTGGTGAGGACCCTTTCCCTGGGTCGCGCGTGGCCACCTTCTTGCCTTATCCTTAAATGGCAGAGAAAGGGGGCAGAGTGGCTCTTATGTCTTTTCTTATAAGGGCACTAATCACATCGTGAGGACTCCACCTTTATGACCTAATTACCTTCCAAAGGCTACGTCTCCAGATACTGTCTTCCCCGGGGGGTATTAAAGGATAAACTGAGACATATCATATTTTTATGACTTTATTTGAAGAAAAATGGGTTCAAACGGGGCAGCACCAAACTGGAAATGTTTAGGGACACTCCACTGGCAGGAACTATAGGGGAAAGACTTTTAATAGGGAACAAGTGGAAGTAGCAAGGAAATTATTTGATTGGCTATAGCTTAAGCTGTGTCTTATTTGGGAAAGCCTAGTTGGTGTCCGTTTCTCAACCTTGAGAGATATACGGCCTTGGGTTTTGGTTTGCTTATGTAGTCTGTTAGAGCACTACAGCCACCTACTCTAATGGCCTCTTTGTTGAATTTATTTCACGGAGGTTAGGATTTTGCCGTATAAATTTTGAGGAGATGCTATTCAGTCCATAGCCTCAACCAAGACATGTATGCATACATTTTTAATTTTAACCCCCGTGATGACTGTGGGGTAGTACCTATATCATCCCATTGTCTAGGTGAAGATACTGAAGTTTCGAATGGTTAATTAACATGGCCAAGGGCACATAGTTAAAGTCACAGTTTGGATTCAAACCCAAATTTGTCTTACACCAAAGAATGCGGGAATGTCTTGAAACTCCCCGCAGAGTGGAAGCTCTCACCTGCCCTGCACAGAGAGACACTGTTTACTTCGATGGCTCATTTTTGGGTGTCGGCACCGAAGGCAGGATGCCGGTAGCTGCAGCAGGGTTGGTGGTGGGTGCGGGCAGGGGAAAGCTTGTGTGTTTGTGCACGTGCTCCTGCCTGAGAAGGGGAAGTGATTCTTTGGAGTCTGATTCTTGGCCGAGTCAGTATTTGTGGGCGGGTGTGGTGAGTAGATCACGACGAATACGCCGCAGGCTGCTGTGGCTCGTGGTAGGGGAACAATGAGTGGATTATGCTCTTTAGTTTGCCTTTGCAATTTTATTATTAACGTCCGTGAACTGAATTTTCTGCCGTCTGCATCCGAGTATCTGGCCATCTTTTGTATTTTTTTAATATCCAGTTCATGCATCTGATTCTCCACTGCGTCTGATAATCACTGCACGTGTCTGTCCCATAGTGAATAGGAGTTCTTGAGCATAGGGCGGACTTCTGTGTCCTCAGTCTCAGCACAGTGCTGAGAACTGAGTGGGAATTACACAGTCGTAGAATCTTAGACCCAGAACAACCTTATTTCTCACTGTCTGTAGTCTTTGACTGACCACATGGGAAACCTGAGGTCTCGTGAAGTCTGATAGCAAGCGGTAGAAGGCCGGGGGCAAGGTCTTCTGCAGCCTGATTCTCAGATACAGTTAGTGCTTTTGTGTATTTACCATCTCCTGAAGGCTAGATTCTCAGCCATGGATGCCCATTGGAACAACTTGGGTAGTTTAAAATATATTGGTTCCCCGGGACATCAATATTGGTTTGAGATATAGCCTGGACTTGGGGATTTTTTTTTTTTTTTTTATATTGGCCTTTTCTTTAAAAGTAATTTATTGCCAAGTTAGCTAACATACAGTTCATTCTAACTTGTGCTCTTGGTTTCGGGGGGCACGGACTTTGGGATTTTTCAAAGCTTTCCAGGTGAGTCTGACACGCTGCTGAGACTGAGAATCACTAGCTTAGGGACTCAGCACACCACTGTGAGCTGCAGAGACTTTGACTTGATTTGTGGAAGACTTAAACAAGGGAGCCCATTAAGCAACATCGAATAATAATAAAAAGCAAACAAGTTAAGCATTGTAACCCTCATGTTAAAACGCTCTCTTCTGAGATAAGTGCTCTCAAAATTGACAAAAGGCAAATGGCAGTAAATTTGGAGACGTGCCACCTTTTATCCCTCTCATCACTCACTCAGTTCTTGGCTCTGTCCATCTATGGCTTTTGGCATTTACTATGTTGGTTTCATTGTGATGGATATGCATGTGATTTAGGAAAATAATCCTTTGTTGCAACAAGATTCCTGAAATAATTAGTTGAGTGACAAGTGAGCAGTTGAATGACTTAAAAGGAAAGATTGTAAAATATTTTACTGCCTTCAAATAGACCATGGAATCTTCGAGTTGGAACAATCTAGCCTACTCATTTTGCACATGAGGAAATTAGAGCCCAGAGAGGCTAAATGCTTTGCCTGTGGTCACACAGTTGGCAGCCAGTCAAGAAATAATTCATTCATTCATTTAGTCATTGAAAAATATTTGAGTGCTCCTTTGTTTCTGCACTCTTCTGTGTTTGGAGGAGAATGGTGGGCAAGCGAGCATTAGCAAGATAGCTGTGTGTGTGTGTGTGTGTGTGTGTGTGTGTGTGTGTGTGTTTATGTTTTAGTGGTAAATTAGAAAACTTCAGTTGGCTTCTGTCTTCTGAAGAAAACAGTTGATGAGGTAGCGGGAGGAAGTTTGCTTTGGAATATGCTGGTGATCAGGGAAGCCTTCCCTAAAGAGGTGACCTTTAGGTCAAAACCTGAATTAGAATAAGAAATGAGTTGTCCGCCAGAGAATTTGGGGCTGGAGCATCTGAGGGAATGGCCGAGTGCCAGAACTGGGAAGTGGAACAAGTTTTGTGCGTTTTAGGTGCAGCGGGGTGTTGGCATGGTTGACGTGAGGACCTGTTAAAGGGATGAGTAGGAGGGAGCCAGCGGTCTGGAGGCACAAATGCCCTGATCCTAGTCCAGTACTGGGAGGAATACACAGAGCCAGGCTGGGAAGGTTTCCATGCCACTGCTTGTCCAAAGGTGTTTCTTGTTTCTGACCTAGACTCAGTGTTGATCTGTGTAAAATATATCTACTTAAGTATAACTTGGGTGAATGGGCATTTACAAGAAGTCGCTTAAGGCTGAAATTTAGATCCTACCCTGTCACCAGCTCCCCTCTGCCTTCACGTGGTTGCTTACATTTTTAGAGATCCTCGTTTGTAAAGAATGAGTCACACGGCGGAAGAATTCCACGTTTTGAGATGATGACTAGATTTTGATCTGACGTGCTTTCAATTCACATATTGTGAACAGTTGGCACCTGCACGGTGTTGCTTACTCACATTTTCAAGTGAGACACGGGAGGCGTTTGGTGCCAGAGCTGCTTGAATTCTTAACTGATAAATTGTTTTTGTGTGTCTGTGTTCCCTCCCCCTTCCCCTCCCCTGCCCGGTTTCTCCTCACCAGATTGAGAATGCCAGCGAGGTGCTCATCACTCCCTTGGAGAAGTTTCGAAAGGAGCAGATTGGGGCTGCCAAGGTGAGAATTACACATACTTTGTTCCCGGATTTTAGGGCAGCCTTGTTTTTGGATTTCATAGCGGCTCATCTGTTATTCACAAGTGTCCGAAGTAAACCTGACTGTAGTCAAACCCCAGAGCAGTCGTTCTAGTATTTTGTTACCTAATCGTTTTGTGCTAGTTCACAAATCATGCAGAGGTAGAAACCGTGCCTCCTTGTGTTAGTAGATACATCTCTGCTTGGACAACATAGAATTGTATTTACTGCCGACCTCCAGGACTCGGAGCCTAGACCCGGGGTTGCAGGCTGGGCCCCGAGGGGTGGGGAGGGACACAGCTCATTTTTCCTGTGTCTGAACATGCGCCCTTTGTTGCTAGCTCTTGACATTTTTCAAGAGAAAGCCAAAAGTCATAGTTTTCTTTAAAATTTCCTGGTTTAAAAAAAAAATACATGTTTTACATTGTGGAGGTCAAAACCCAGGACTGCTTCAACTCCTAGGTCCCAATTGGGCAGCGCTGACGGGGAGGGACCGCAGCTAAAGTTTGGCTGCTATCAGTCCCTGCGAAGACTGCAAAGAGAATCTTGTTCATGTTTACAAGGGGGATTCTCCAGCGATCGCCTGCCCTGTGAGAAGTCACTAGGAAATCCTCGCTAGTTTGACCTTCAGTAGAGTGTTAGAGGCCACCTGCAGGGAAAGTGTTTTCCTTGGAATCAGTGAAAGCAAAAGGATTGTTGAGATTTTCTTCCTGGTGTTCTGGAACTGTGACTCCTTCAGCTGGCGCCACCTGCAGGGAGTTTTGAGCAACATCACTCACCTACTCACTGAGATTTTACTCAGTTGTGAAACGGCCTTGAGAAGTAGGTGCCCGTAGGTGGAAGAAAGGTAACCAAAATATGTTGAAGCGGGATCTGTCTCGTCACCCCGCTTCCTCACCTAAGCACGTCTGCCTCCGAAAACGAGTATGTTAAGGGTCTGCGGGACTTGGACAAAGTCCAAGACTTTGAATTTGCCGTGAGCGTCCCTCCCTGGGTTCTCAAGTGCATAGGCCCAGTGAGCAGACTTCACTTTAGTGACCTTGGGACCTGTGCTTCCTATTGATGATAATACATGGTGGTGGCTCTGGAGGTTCTGAAGAGCTTTGAGGCCGCAGCAGAGCACACAGATCTCGCTCTCGAGTCCTCTTTCCAAGGGTCTTTGCAGCCTCTGAGCACGGACGCTTCTCACTCTGGCCTCTGCCCTCAGCCCTGCTTCTGGGGGTTCCCCCAGTTGGCCCCGAGGAGGAACAGGATTCTGAGTGGGCCCCCTTTGGGTAATACCAGTGATCTCAATGACTTTGCCCGAAGTGGGGTAGAGGTGGGGTTGTAGATGGTGAGAAATAGGAGAATAAAAGAATTTAAATAGAATCATCACTCATCAAAACATACTGCGTCTCAGGTACTGGAATCTCTCGTTCCTGTTGAACAGTGTGATGAAGTTGGGGACGATTTTCCCTCCCTCTCCTTCTGTCATCTTTTTTTCAATTTGCTGTTCTTCCCCTCCCCCATAGGCATACGTTTATATCCTAGGATGGTGTACATTTAAGAGAAAGCAAAGAAACGAACTCTTTACCAGACAGTTGAGGAAGCACACTAAAGAATACCTAAGAGCCAGCCGGGGCTCTTGAGAGGCCAAGTGGAAGTTTCTGAACTCTGCCTGTGTGGTGCTAACATTACCCTTCCTCCCCCTCTGGTGCTGCTTCGGTTGCTATAACAACCTGTTGCTGCTTTGCAAGCAGCAGAAATTAGTGTTGGACGTGAAGGCTGCCAGGGAGGAGGGCTCCTGGGCGTTCTGGTGCAGAGGTAGCTGTCCTGCAAAGGTCATGACCCTGGAGCTTGGCATAACTCGGACCCTCTGGTTAGAATTCTGAGTTTGGGGGAGTTTATTTTTCGGCCCGCCTAGGTGCATTTGGACAACTGGGCATTACAGCGAAAGTAAAATAGAAGTTAGAGAGCAATGGTGAAGAGGGGGGTCATTGGCATGTCAACTTGGGGAGTAGCTGAACCTCTTCACACCTGTTTCCTGATCTATAGGATGGGGACAGTGATAGCAGTTACCTCCTAGAGTTCTTAGGAGGAAGTCCTGAATGAATGCATGTTAAGTGCTTGGAGCAGTGTCTGTCCTATAGTCCTTCGATGTTAGCCGTTAGATTCAATACACAAAGTTCATTCATGAAAAAAGATACGTGAGCACCTGCTCTGTGCCTGGCCACAGGATGGTGGAGAGCAAGTGTAGATTACTGTGCTCATGGTGTGACTAGAGAGAACGACATGAAACAAAAAGATGTAAATAAACATAGTTTCAAATCGTGGTAGGTGTCATGAAGGCGCTTACCTTCATGGGACGATGGGGCACGGGAAGCAGGTGGTGTTCTCCTTAAGGAAGATGTCCGTTTGGATGTTGGGTCTCGTTACCACCATTACCACTGTGGCTACTGTGATCACTGCTGCCGTCATCATCATTACTGAATTTTATTGTGCACTTTCTGTGTGCTGGGCCCTCTGTTAAGCGCTATCTCTGGGTTAGCTCATTTTATCCTAATAGGTCTGTGAAGAGGTGGCTGTTTTTATTCTTCCTTTGTTAGATAGTCTCTGAGTTGAAAGAGGAAGCCTGAACCCGAGCCCTCCTCAGTTTATAGACGAAGGAACCCAGTTTCGGAGAGGGGCAGTGGTTTGTTTAGAGTCATTCCATGAAAAGTTGGGGTAATTTCCGGGATTCTAACTCTGTCTTTTCTCCATTTAGCCACTGGCAGTGGGTTCCCTGGGAGAGGAGCACCGTCTCGTGCCTGAGTAGCTCATGAAATTCCATCCTCCCGTCGTAAGGGCATCATCTCAATCTTCGTAGAGTTATTCCCCAGAGCTCTCGTTGCTGTTTTTTTGGGGTCAGAAACTGCCGTGCTTTCTCTCTAGCTCTCTGTCCCCTCGAACATGGAATGTGGCAGCTCGACTTGCCAAAAAGTCACAGAATGCCTGTGACTCATGTTCCCTGGCCTTTTCTCACCTCTGGCCAGCTGGGCTAGCCCAGCCCAGCCCAAGCTTCTCCTCTTGGAGCTTCCTGACAGGTTGCTGGAGGCAGTCGGCAAGCATGGAGTGGAACGGGAGCCCGGGTCAAAGTGGCTGGTTTCTGTAGAGGAAAGAGTGGCTCGAGTCACTGCCTAGTCTGTCCTCTTCCTCAAGGTGGAAGGGGTAGTATCTCCCCAGGCTTTTTCCTCACTCGCTTGCGCATGTTGAGTTGTTCTTGTGTGTGTTAGTAGTCTTTTAAGCAAAATTCAGATTTGTAGGGATGGATACATGTCAGCTAAAAAGATGTGCGTTGATGGTGCCCACTTTGAGAGGCTTAGAATCTCGCTGTTGACCAGGTAAATGGTGTTCCGACATGCCCGGGGCTTCTGGTGAGAGCTTCTTGGCGATTCCTGTCACCTGTCCCACATAGGCTTGCCCAGTGTTCTGCCCAGAGCATTTTTTACTGCTCTTGTGCTCCAGAAGGCCACCCTATCCCTCGGATGATTAGCAGGTCTTAGCTCTCATTCTTGAGTCCTCTCTGTGGACTGAGTGCACCTTATTTCCTTCATAGCATCTTATTTCCTTCATGGTCTGTAATGACACTTTCTGTTTGTTTCCTGGTTAATTATCCTTCTACTGGAACATCTCCGCCCCCAGACTTGGGACCACTTCTCCCTTGTGTTTCCAGTGGCTAAAGGAGCCTGACACCGAGTTATTGCTTCTGTCTTTGTGAAATGAATGACGATGTCTCTGAGCTTCCTTACCTGGCTGCAAAAATTTTTCTCCTCGTAGAGGCCTTGGAGTTGCAGAAAAAGACTTTGCGTGGGAACTGCCTGAGTTAAGAGTTAGAATGATGCGCTGCCTTAGTGAGGTTGATCCTGCTCTTGAAGCCAGTGTCAGCCTTCTTCCAGTCCCCTCACTTGCCACCCCCACTAGAAAGTGGAAGGAAGAGAGACCACCCGTGAACATGTTTCTCAAGGCCGGTTGATGGGTGGGCTTTGGAGGCAGCCTGCCTTGACCTCAGATCCCAGCTCCGTCGTTATGACTTTCTACAAGTTAACCTCCCTTGATCTAAGTTTTCTTCTCCACAAAATGGGAGATAAAATAGAGTCTCAGTGACTCACTGATTTGGTAGGAATGTAGGGATTGTGTGTGTTAGGATATTTATATTATTTTCATTTTGAAAGTTTTTAATGTGGGATAATAAAAATTTTCCAAAGGGAGGAAGAAAATCACCCATTATGCCATTTCCTTAACTTGATTATTTTCACTAATCTTTCTATCTAATCTTTGTCTATAGGTAGACAAATTCAATGTAGGATGCACCAAGTTCGTATCATAATATGAATACATTATGAGCAGCTTGCCATATGACCACCTAACCTCCTAGTTCCGTTTGTTGGGTGTCCCACCCTTCAGTTACCTCAAACCCTGCCTTTGGGCAGTGATGTGTTTTGCCTTTTTGTTTGTCGGCTATTATAAATAATGCTACTGTGAACACATTTGTCTTCTTTGTTTTCATTTGAATTATTCTTCATTTCAGAGACCTGCATGTGTTAAGTATTATGCCCAGGGATATTTAGGTCCATGTAGTAAGTACTTTTTGACCACTCTTAAGGGTGAATCTGCCCTTATTCTGGACTTGACCCATTTAAACTTTAAGTAGGTGTTACTGCTTTGGAATTAGCTTCATAGGTAACTTTGCTCCTTTCTTTGGCCTTGAAAATCCTTTGAATTAGAAATTTCTCTTTCCCAGTTGAGGTTCTTAGAAACTGAAGTCCTGGCTTTGCCACTATTAAACCTGGTCTTTCCCTTGTTTCTGGCATTGAACAGGTTCCTCTGTGATAGGCGTTCACACCCGTCAGTCTGTTGATGGAGAGTGCCTTGACTTCATAAGAGCTGGCTTGTTGGCGATGCTGGGTCTGAAGGAATGGTGAACTATGAAATTGAGCAGGCAGGACTTGACAGGGTTGCTTTTATTCCTGCAACATTTTACTCTTTTCCTCCTCTTTTCTTTTTGCCAGGAAGCCAAAAAGAAGTATGACAAGGAGACAGAGAAGTATTGTGGCACCTTAGAGAAACACTTGAATTTGTCTTCTAAGAAGAAAGAATCTCAGCTTCAGGAGGTAAGAAACTTCGCTCGTATCCCAAACAAGGTGTTTAATTTCTGTGTGATGCTGTGGAATACACGCTAGTTCCTCCGTGCCGGAAAATCCCAGGGGTTGAAGATCCTCGGAAACCAGGAGCTTGACCCCGATCCCTCATCAGAGGCCTGGTGTCTGCATTGCCTTTGTATCTTCCCATTCAGAATACGCCTTTTGTGGCTCCACCCTCCCTGTGGGTGGGGGCACATACTGCTGGTCAAGATCGCCCACCTCCTTTTTGGGGAGCCCTGATCACCTAAGTGTGCTTCTTCCTTTTAAACTGAAATCTGTTGTCCTGTTTCTCTCACCTTTTACCTCGGTTCCGTACCCTGTTGCCTTACTTTTTGTATACCTTGTATCTGTGACTTGAAATATTAGCATGCGAAACACTTTTGTCTTGCTCCTTTATTATTGTTACTATTTAAAAAAAATTATTTCAACCAGTACTTCACATCAGTGTTCCTTTCTTTCTGTTTTCCCTCCCCTCCCCTCCCCTGCCCTCCCTCCCTCCCTCCCTCCCTCCCTCCCTCCCTTCCTTCCTTCCTTCCTTCCATTTTCTTTTCTCTCTGTCTCTCTTTCTCTTTAAGCAGAATTGTATTGTCATTCATATGTTTTATGCTTTGGGAACTTTGTGTCATAAAAGGTAAATGATCTGACCTGCCCTAGGACTTTCTGGATTGGCATGAAGTGTAGTTCACTTGGAAAGATACGTTAGCTTTGCAACCATGGATCTGTGATAATTCTCATTCAGTTCATGGAGATTGGCATGGTAAGGGGGTGGTTTCTGGGAGACAGAGCAGGTTCCTAGTGGAACTCCAAAGTTGACTACATGGATGTCATTTTATTTAACTCTTGACAATTTACTTGACCTTCCTCAGGTATGTGCTAAAGAGAGATTGTGACTTCCAAGTTAGCCCTCAGTCTTTATTTCAAAAAAATTTTTTTTCTAATGTTGGTTTATTTTGGAGACAGAGAGATACAGAGCATGAGTGGGGGAGAGACAGAGAGAGAGGGAGTCACAGAATCGGAAACAGGCTCCAGGCAGCACAGAGCCTGAAGTGGGACTGGAACTCATCAACTGCGAGATCATGATCTGAGCCTAAGTCAGACGCTCAATTGACTCAGCCACCCAGGCTTCCCTGCCCCTGACCTTTTTTTCAGTTTTTACCTTAAATTCTGGTTAGTTAACGTGTAGTGTGATCTTCGTTTCGGGTGCACAATACAGTGATTCAGCACTTCCCTGCATCACCCCATGCTCATCAGAGCAAGTGCCTCCTTAGTCCCCATTGTCGGTTTCATCCCCACACCCCCCCACCTCCCACCTTGTAACCATCTGCTTGTTCTCTGTAGTTAAGAGTCTGTTTCTTGGCTTGTCTCTCTTTCTTTTTCCCTTTGCTCATTTATTTTGTTTCTTAAATACCATGAGTAGAATCATATGGTATTTGTCTTTCTATGATTAACTTCACTTAGCTTTATACTCTCTAGCTCCATCCGCATTATTGAAAATGGCAAGATTTCTTTTCTAATGCCTGAGTGATACTCCATTGTGTGTGTGTGTGTGTGTGTATATATATATACATACATACATACATATATATGCCACATCTTTATCCATTCGTCATTTGATGGACACTTGTCAAGCGAGCCCTCATTCTTCAATTTCCTTTGTTTTCGAGAAAATACTGTGCAGTACTTCTGTCAGGTGAAGGTTACTATGAAGATCATACGGTGGAAGGTTGAAAAATGAAGGTAACATAGGAGATGGTGGAGTCAAATCTCCTCCCAACTCAGATTTGTTGCACATCCTCAGTTAGGAATGTCGTGTTCTCAGAGCCCTTAGCTCTGAAATGGGAGTTTAAGCCAATCGTGTAAGTGATGAAGAGGAGTCAACAGCGACCCCAGCAACATGTGTTCGTAGTGGGCTTCGCAGATCAGTTCTTGGCCAGCCAGCCAGTAGCAACTGAGTACTTGGTGCAAACTTGGAGGGAAAAGTAGGAAACACTAGCCTATCCTTGAAGATCTCATGCCTGACTGGGGAAAAAGGAGCAAACACGTGTGGGGGGGAAACACAGCTACTCGGGAATCTTGTCAGATATGGCAGAGAAGGTTGAAGAAAACCTGTTGTCATTGGATCGGCTGTGAAGGACTTCATCGACTGGACGGGCACCGGAAGATGCCCACGAATGTGCGACCATCCATGACACATGTGTAATTCCATCTAGGATCTGTCCTGATGCCCTCACTTTTTAGTTAGTTACCCTTCTTTGAGTGTCCTTTAGCTTTTAGGGTTTGGAAACTACCTTTAAGGAGAGTCTTCTTGGCTGCAGCTCGCAGTGACCAGATGCGGCCAGCTCTTCAGTTTCTAAGCAGTTGTGTGAGTCAGGGTTGTTAAGAGTTGAGCAACTGTGTGATTGTTCTAGCACCTGTTGGTGTTGAGAGGCCTGTAGCACAGTTAGTCTATAGGCATGGCATTCCCCAAAGTGAGGACACTTTTCCGATTTATTCTCTCTGTGCCTGGATACTCCTTCCTTGGTCTGGGATGAGTCTAACATAATCTTTTAACGCCATGCCAATATCCTCTCCCCCTGAGATAGCACACAGCATCGGCCCAGAGCACTGGCTGGCAAAGTGGGATCTTACTTCAAGGCCTGCTGTTCCATGTTTGCACTGTGTGACCTAGGGCAGGTACTCACCTCGCTGAGCTTTTAGTTCCATTTTTTGGTAAAATACAAAGTACCTGTTCTGTCAACTTCATGTACGGGAAAGGATATTATGGCCACTAAACAAATATAAAGTATTATCCCTACGACTGGCTCGTTCCTCCCCATCCTCTGTTCCCAAATTGGATGGTACTCTTCCTTGCTGCCTTAGTGTGTTCAGGCTACTAAAAGAGAATACCATAGACGAGGTAGCTTATAGAGACAGACCTTTAATTCTCCCAGTTCTGGAGGTGAGGAAGGCTAGTGTTGAAGTGCTGGCAGATGTAGTGTCCGGTGAGAGCTTGCCTCCTGGTTCGCAGATGGCTGTCCTCTTGCTGTGGCATCACATGGTGAAAGGACGAACGGAGCCTCTTACAAGGGCACTCACTCCATTCATGAGGACCCCATCCTCATGACCTGGTCACCTCCTAAATTTCCCGCCTCCAAGTGTCGTCACATTAGAGCTTAGGTTTCAACATACGAATGTTGATGGGGACACCAGCATTTACTTGGTAGCATTGACTTTGCCAGTTATGGATATTAGTGGGCTTTTCTATGTTATACTCTTTGGTGGTTCTTTGTGTGCTTGTCTTTGACCTCGCCATGCTTTCTAAGTACTTTGAGGGCAAGGAGTGGACTGTAGGTCTTTCTTTCAGGTCTGGGTCTTCTTGAGCATTGCTTGTTAGTTGTGCCTGAGCCATATTAAATTGATAAAACTCTTATAACAACAAAGATGATACAATACTTTTCACTCACAGCAATAATATGCAAATATTTACTGAATGCTTATTCAGGTACTTTATTAGCACTTTCCTTGGAATCTTCTCAGATCCCTACAACCACCCTGTGAGGTACAGATTTATTCCTTTGACATTCAGTAGCCTGCCCGGGGCTAGTCAGTGAGGTTGTGAACATTGGCCCCTGACCCCGGAGCTCTTGTAACTCACTGTGCTCTCCTACTTGCCTCTCTACCTTGGGAGGGAGGGATGTTGCTGGGCAGCTGGGCAGCCATTGTCCAATGCCAGTGTCAGGAAATAGATTTGCAGGAACTGGGTTCCTTGGAGAGGTCAAGTGATTTGTTCAGGGTCTTCCAGCTATTAAGTGATGATTTTCTTCACATTTATTAAAAAATCAATTAGGGAATCTTACTAAACACCTAGTGCAATTTTAATGAAGTCTTTCTTTGAATATCCAGAATTCTTCCCTAATTGCGGAGCTCTGAACTGAATACTTTTAAATTCTATCCCATCCCTACGGTCTTGTGGGTAAAATTAAGGCGCAGTGATGTGGAGTGACACTGCCATCTAGTGGGCGATTCTTTCGTAAATTAACTATATATTTTTGAAGGGCTTAGAAGCTTCAAAAACAATATTCACTTAACAGATACTCATCGCATGCTTCTGTGAGTCCATTCAGGTGGTGAGTGTATTGTGGAGAGTAAGTCAACGATTGGCTTTCGTGATCTGACAGTCCAGGACAATGTTTCTTTTCCAAGAAGCACAGAATGGTTGGTGCATCTCAGACAAGTGGGTAGATTCACCATTTCTCATGTAACAAGCAAGGAAACCATCTTAAATGGCTTGCCAGGTGGGCTGGACTCCTGGCGTGCCAGCCCATTGTAAGGGGATCTAACGATGGGATGAATTCTGTGGCCCAGGTGAGCAAAGGCATTGGCAGGAGAAACCTACCTTTCTCACTGGATTTTTTCTTCCCTTTCCTGTGGAAATGCATTGAGTTAGGCATTTCTTCTGAGGACTGGATCACCGATGCCCATGAAGAGATCAGTTTATTCATTCCTCAGGCATCTCTTCAATGCTTACTATGGGCCAGGCAATGTTCTAGAAGCTAGGATAGAAAAGTGGAAGAATGAGACGAAGTCTTTGCTCTCATTGACATTACCTTGCAGTAGGCAAGCCACAGAAAGAGAAAAGCATTGAAAATAATTTTACATAGTGATAAGGAAATGAATTGGGAGGTAGGTTCCCCACGGGGTCTTTATCTTGGGTACATTAACATGGCCAACGAAGTCTTTCCTCAGCGGGTTAACAAGTGAATGGAAACAAAAGGGTGAGAAGGACCACTAAGAGGAAAGCTAGGACAGTGTTCTTGAAATTGTGTGTGTGTGGGGGTGTCTGGCTGGCTCAGTCGGTAGAGCATACAGCTCTTGATGTCATGGCTGTGAGTTTGAGGCCCATGTCGGGTGTAGAGATTACTTAAAAATAAAATATTTTAGGGGTACTTGGGTGCCCTATTTGGTTAAGCGTCAAACTCTTGATTTCAGCTCAGGCCATGATGCCACACTTTGTGGAGTCGAGTCTCGCATCGTGCTACACACAGTCAGTGCAGAGTCTGCTTGGGATTCTCTTTCTCTGCCCCTCTCCCTTGCTTGCTCCCCCGCCCCCAAATAAATAAAAATATTTTTAAAAAATTGTGTGTCATAAGAATCTGAATTACTGGGTCATGAAATAGAATAGACAAGATTAGAACAGAAAAAAATGATAAAGTCATGTTTTTTGGGTCATAATGTCAAAAATGTTTCTTACTGTGCCTTGAAGTTTAAAAAAACTGAATATTTATTTAGGAGAAGAGGTTTCCAAGTAGAAGGCACACCAATTGCAGTGATGGCATGGCAGGAAAGCATTTGGAGTGTTACGGGACAGGGAGTCCGTCTGGGTGGCTGGAGCACAGTGAGAATGCGCTGTGGAGGGGGCAGGTCACACAGGGTCTTGCAAACCATGGCAGAGGCCAGAGGAAGACATGGAGGAGTTTGTGAGAACCTCTGACTGCAATTTTAAGAAAACTCTTTTGTCTGCTGGGTGCAGACTGGGTGGGGGTTGGGGAGAGAAAGAAAGCAGGGAGACTAGTTAGGAGAGGAGTTAAATCACCCAGAGATGAGTTTCTGACTGGGAGGAGCTGGGACGGAAGCCCATCTGTTCTGAAGGGCTTGGTGGGAGTAACAACAGATGTGCACACAACCCTTTTTGGCTTTCAAATTGTTCACATCCTTTAGCTCATTTTCTCACAAGGGTGGATACTACCTCCAGGTGTGGAAAAGAGACCCAGAAGGGATGAGTGACTGGAGCAGGTCTCTCCAGATAGAAAAATAGAACTGCAAGTCCAACCCAGGTGTTTGGGCTATTAGCTCCCTGACCCATGCCGGGCTCTGCTCTTTGTCCCCGAGGAGTTTCCTCCATTGCTGCCTAACTGCAGCAGCCACACAGCAAATTTCCAGAATGATCCTTTCTTGAGTTGCAGTGTCAGTTGGCAAGCCTGAGCAGGGAGGATGTTTGAGGTGTGTGGGTGGTCAGGGGAAGTAGATGCATCCCTGGTGTAAGTGTGTTGGATTTGCACTGTGAGGAAGTTACAGGCTGCAGGAGCATATGGGGCTTAGCTGGCAGGAGCCCAGGTAGAAGGGATGTCAGCCCAGTGGTCTCAAGAGCCACACCTGGGGAGGGAGGGAGGGTTCAGCAATTTCTGAAACTGGGCCTCCAAATAAAGACCTCTCAGTCCTCAGATACCAACTTCCCCTACTTAGAGGCTTAGAAAATGCCCCCCCAGTTTAACCCTTAATTTTTTATTATTTTTTTTCCCACCCAGCACTTACTCAGCAGATTAGCTTCTGTGTATTAATATGTTGACCTCGGAGGAAGTTGCTCACAGGAGAGTTAAATGGGCTGTTTGTGCTTTACCAGAGTTTGTAATATTCTGTCTATTTACATGATTACTTAATATCTCTTTGCTTCCCTGTGCTGTGAACTCCCTGAAGGAAATTTATTTTTGTTCATGATGGTTGATTTGCCAAGCTTTTTAGATAGAAAGATAGCAGTGTCATATTTGGTGTAAGGGAAGCTAAGGGATCTTGAGAAAGGAACACTGGAAGACATTTCTGTGGGGGCTTTGTCTGCTTCTGTAAAGTATGTTTTAGGATGGTTTCTCACCTCTTCACTTCTGAAGAAGGCAGATTTTTGTTTCCTACTACCAGGATATTCATTTTTATTAAGAAAATAGTAAGCTTGGGTGGGCTCAGTTGGTTAAGGTTCCAGTCCCGATTTTGGCTGAGGTCATGATCTCACAGTTCGTGAGTTTGAGCCCCGAGTAGGGCTCTATGCTCACAGCATGTAGCCTACTTGGGATTCTTTCTCTCTCTCTGCCCTTCCCCTGCCCGAGCACTTGCTCTCTCTAAAAAATAAGCGGATAAATTTTTAAAAAAACTTACTAATAGTTTTTGTCATTGAAATGGGCATTCAGTGTAACAGATGACACAGCGACAGTGTGGAGATGCTATGAACTTGGCAGTGATAGTCCAGGTACTGAATAGCAGCTTGCTGTTGTACCTGTGTGCATTTTCTCCCCTGAAACCTACATCCCACACCAGTGGTTTAATTGTATGCATGTGTGGGCCTTTCTAGCACCCCCTTGTGCACAGAGGGAGAAATGAGGCTCGGATGGAGTGATGGAATTACTCTGCTGGAGCAAACGGACATTTGTTCATTGACAACCAAGAAACTAGGTGTAACTCATGTGGAAATGTCCTTTCGTGACGGCCTCTGCCCTCTAACAGCTGGTTTTGTTCATTGCTAATGGGATGGGTACAGCACTGCAGGTTTTCTTTTTTCTCCTTAAAAGTCTGTCTTCCTTGGAACCTGGGTCTTTGCCTGTGTGTGGGCAGGCGGTACAGTCTCCTAGTTTAAAGATGATCAAGGGTCTTGGAGGAAGATTCGGAAGTATAAAAATCCCAAGTCTGCCTAGTACTGGCTGCTTCAGGTTCCTTCATGTTAGCCGACTTCATTTTCCTCCTGTCAGTTAGAGGTAATGAGAATATCTTCTTTTTAGGAATTGAATGAGGATTAAATACAGTGAATGAGGAGCGAATAAGGTAATATATGTACACCTAACGACATGGTGCCTGGCACAGAGTTCAGTGCTTGGCCAGCCGTTGTCCCTATTCTCATGTCTGTTTCATGCTGCCTGAATTGTGTGTAAAAACCATCTCTAGAGATTTTTCTGGCCTGCTGGCTGGACGCTCTCCTGGGGTAGTGACTTGATTTTTCTCTTAAATTTTGTCTTGTTTGTAGGCAGACAGCCAAGTGGACTTGGTCCGGCAGCATTTCTATGAAGTATCGCTGGAGTATGTCTTCAAGGTGCAGGAAGTCCAAGAGAGGAAGATGTTTGAGTTCGTGGAGCCCGTAAGTAGATGCTCAGGGTTTAATGGTGTTCCCAGACTGTGACCCCCAGCCCGCAGTCCACTGCCTAGATTACGAAATGCTCCAGGTTGTTGATGAAGAGGTTGACCTGCCCTGGTGCTGTGCCTTCTGCTAAGTCACAGTGCTCTGTTGGTCTGTCTACGCTGGGTTGCCCCCAGTGGCCATTCTTGTGCAACCTGAGCAGAAGTGATAGTGCTTCCTCTAGCCCCGCTGTGTTGTGCTAATTGGTTTCTAGATGGAAGTAGGGCAGGGGGAGGAGTTTTCATCTTGCCCAACAGCAGTGATTACACCTGACCTTTTCACCCTCCTACCCGCTTCCTTTCTCCCTCAAATAATCCAAACGTAGTAGTTGCCCAGAGAAAAAGGGAAATGTGCATGATACCTTCCTCTTTTTGTCTGCTGAGTTGAAATCCCCTCCACACTCCATCCATGCGTTAAAAGGTACTACATAAAGTGATTTCTCACTGTAGTCGGTCATAACCGAGTAGCAGGGAGATGGTTCTTGGCGAACCAGGATGGGATTTGGACTTGGTCACTGTGTCCCACTGGCTATGAAAGATTGTAGTGCGGAAACCGGTCTGGCTTTAGTTGAAGCCGCCTTAACATGGGTGTGGCTCCGTGCGGTGGTGGTGCTGCTGCCCTGCCGTGGCACTCAGAATGCACCGTACGAAGATGTCATGGAAACACCGAGAGAGCATGTGGGCCTCAAGTTCAAACTCTTGCAGACCTTGCATTTTTCACTAACAATGGAGCTTCTGATTTAGACTCAAGCCTGGGGTCTCTCTCGAAATAAGACTCTTACTACCTAGATTTCAGAAAGTGATTTTCTTAAGTGAACAATTAAAACTATAAGAAACTGAAAGAAAATAACCACTTGTTTTAGTAAAGAGTGTTCTGTGCTCCATTCCTAATTGATAAAATTTGGGGATGCTTTTTAGGCATGTAAACTTACTAATAGTTGTATCAGACTCTAGGTGGCCTTGGAACCTGATACTTAGATTTTTTTACTGTGTTGGAACTATGAGTTTGCAATTTTATTCTCAGGTACCATGTCTGGCAAATTCTTCTTTTTTAAAAATTGTTATTTTTGGAAGAGCGCAAGCGGGGAAGGGGCAGAAAGAGGGAGACAGAGAATCCAAAGCGGGCTCTGCGCTGGCACACTGACAGCAGCGAGCCTGATCGGAAGCTCGAACTCCAAACCCGGAGATAATGACCTGAGCTGAAGTCAGATGCTCAACTGACTGAGCCACCCAGGCGCCCCTGGCAAATTCTTTAAGATCCTTAATTACCTCAGTCTTCTTCTCTGAACATTAGAAACTGTAGAGTCAACTTCCTGTCTGGCAGTGGTCTCTATCACGGTCTCCGGTCAAAATCCCCATGTTTTTGCAGAGTCTCTGTGGTGGGGGAAGCCATCCGACAGAGAAAATGAGCTTATTGATTGCCCTGCTTAGGACACAGAGGTGTTAAAGCCAGCTTTCCAATCAAAGGTTTACTGAAGATTGTTTCCTGTGGTCTGGGCAGGCATTCAAATACTGTCACATAATTAGCTTTGGGCATTTTTAATTGATTTTACCAGAATTTCTAGAGGAAAACAACAGTGACTGTAATAATCTTGAGGTGCACATTGATAGTATTCTACAATTGCCTAATTTTGACGTCTTGGGTTTTAATTGGCCCGTCTTAGTTCTTTGAGGTGCTTTTTGTTGTTGTTGTCCCCTTAGGTCTCCCAGTAGGTGTTTGTCATGAGTCAGGTACTGTGTCTGTTAGCTCTTGCTGGGTAACAACACAAAACCTCATGTAGCTGTACACATTTATTTCTCATGAAGGTGTGAGTTTCAGCCCAGCTAGTCTGGATGTGGCTGGATGCCTGCTGATCTAGGTGGGCTTTCCTCCTCCTCCTCCTCCTTTTTTCCTCTTTGTTACTTCCTTTTTTTTTTTTTTTTTTAAAGAAACCTACAAGGAATAATCCTTCTAGTTCCTGACACCCATTTGTAGTATGTCAGTATGTTGAGTGTTTGGGAGGCAGCATAACATCATTGATGAGGGAGGGCTCCAGAGCCAGTCTGCCTAAACTGAAATCTCAGCCCGGCCATCCTAGCTGTGTGTTCTCTGAGCCTTAGTTTCCTCATCTGCGAAATAAGTATAGTAATACTACCTATCATAAAAAGATGCTAAGAGGAATCACTTACTGTACTCACATATGATGCTTAGAATAGAGTTAGCCTAATTGGCACCCAGTTAGCAATTACTTTTTATTCTAAGATTGAGGTGTAGGTAAACTTCAGTCACCCAGGGTCTCCTCAGATGAGCCCATGAGACAAGTGCCAGTATTAACAGGGCTTGCCTCTTTGCATCTAAAAAATCTTAGTAAATCTGAAAGTGTTGACTTACTGAATGCCAGAGAAATGGCTGAAGACCCCGTTGCTGTGTCTGAGGCGTTCAAAGCCTCATTTGGGAAGGAAGATGTATGTAGAAGAGAGGTCACCAAGGTAGCAAGCAGCTCAGTGCCAGGTTGGACAGGAGGGAGGCTATGTAGAAGTGCCCGAGGGATGTCGAGAGTGGAAAACCTTTGTGGTTTGTGGATGCACTGAGGCACCAGGAGAGCTAATAAAAAAACGATTTCTGGCCCCGCGTTAGAATGAAGAGAAAGTGCTAGAACTTGCCCAAGGTGAAATTAAATGAGTGGTTGAGAGGCTAGATGTAGAATTTGCACGTTCAACCTTCATCGTTTTTACAGAAGTTCTTGTTTCTCGATCCACCAGCTTACGGGCTGGTCAGTGCTTCAGGAGCTATGGACAGTGGGAGAGATTGATGGAAACACTGCGGATTAGATCAGTGGTTGTCAAGTGTTAGACTCTCAGGCTCTAGCCCAGACCCCAGGATTAGGTGAAACTGTGTCATGTACTAATAATCACTTCACCTACATACAGCCATCCGATCCTTACACTGTTTCTCAGGGTAGGTGATTGCTGTTTTATATCTGTTTTCAGATGGAGGAATGGAAGCACATTAATTCTCCAAGGTGACATCTACCTAGCAGGACTGGAATGTTCTGGCTCTTAGTCTGTAGGAAACAGCATTTGATTGCTTACAGGTGGAAAGGAAACCGGCAAGAAATGTATTGAACGAAATTGCTGGGGCACCTGGTGTGGGTATTCATACTTGGAGTTCGTTGTAGGCAGGGGACTCTTCCAGCCATTCAAGGAATCTCTGTGCCTATTGACTGCATTCGTTTGTTTCTTAGAAAGTAACTTCAAGTACCAAGATGTACTGACCTTCAGAAAAAGAAGCAAAATTTTAGTGTTCTGAGGAAGAAAATTCAGACTTCTGGGGTCTAAGCCATATTTTTGTGTGTGTGCCCTAGAAGCTTTTATTTTCTTATCAAGGTCCTAAATGTTGCGTAGATTTTGGATTGCAGATAATGATCTAGCCACTTCTCGAAGGTGAAGCCACATTCCCTGAGTTTTCATAATTGAAAGTAACCTAGTGCTGAGGAGAGCCCATTCCCTACATTCAGCATTCAGCAGGCACTGCCTCTTCTGAGTTGTACCGTGCACGGACTTCCTGGTGCTGTGCCTTCCTGCGCTTGATCTGCCCCAGTGCAGGTCCTTGTTTTCCCTTTGGGTTGTTGGATCCTTTCTTGGGCTCCCCCCGTCCCCAGTCTAATCTGGACACTCTCACCACAGTGGATCTCCTGACACATCAGTCCGAGTCTATCTGTCTTGCCGAACAGCTCCTGTCGGCATGCCTGTGCTAAGTCCATTTACATAGACAGTCTAGGTCTTCACCACAACCCGGTGCAGTAGCAGGTAGCATTAGTATCCTCCTGGAAAAGAGGAGTTACAGGGCGTTTGGTGGCTTGCCCAGCCCAGCATTTCATTACTCTCCTGTCTGCCCTTCTTTTTGTCACGTGAGTGAATGATGCTTAGTCATTATAATTGTTTGTGAGGGCTGTCCTAGCAAAGTACCACCAGCTGGGTTCTCAGAACAGAAATTTATTGCCTCTCATAGTTCTAGAGGCTGGAAGTCCAAGAGCAAGTTGTCACAGCAGGGCCATGCTCTCTCTGAAACCTGTAGGAAAATGATCTTTTCTTCCTTTTATTTTCTGGTAGTTTGCTGGCAGTATTTGGCATTCCTTGCTGTAAAGGTGTCTTCTGTCTGTATGTTTCTCTGTCCGAATACTGTATATCCTTTTCATGAGGACCCCAGTCCTTTTATATCAGGGCCTGCTGGCCTAATGTTAACTTGATTACCTTCATAAAGACTCTACTTCCAAATAAAATCACATGCTGAACTACTGGAATTAGGTCTTCGACATAATATTTTTGGTTGGTAGTGGGGGAACACAATTCAGCCTGTAACAGTAGCTTTTATTGTGTGAATGGAAACCGTCTAAATTTAGCAGATAGTCCAGAATGGTGGAGCTGTCACTAAAGAAGGCAGTTATATTTTTACTTACTTAAAAAATACGTACAGCTTATGTTGTCTGGTAGGAAATAGAAATAGATTTTTCTTAGTTACTTTCTGAGGGAAACAAGGAAGGGGGAAGAAGGCAGAGGGAGGTGGAGAAGGTCTTTCTTGGGTATTTCCTTTGTCATGCTGTGATTTTGCATTGCCAACTGTTGAGGGAGGAGCCTGTGTGGATGTGCCACTTCTCGGCCAGCCAAGGTGGGGCTCCAGCGAGCTTTTCCCCGGTGGGTTTGAGTACAAGAACTTCTGTACTGACCCCATCTTCGGGGTCTTTCTTTGGGTCTCGCCTGCCCACTGGGAAGTGGTCTTTGAGTTCCTACTGGGCGATAGATTCTAAGGTTCATGCATTGTGTGGGGAGGCGATGTCAGGAGGTGGGGGAGGGGGAGAGAGATGTGGCCAGGGAAGGAGGGAAGTGGGCCAATGATAACAATATCTATGGAATCATTTCCCATCGACAAATGGACAATGAAGCATGATCCCAAAGGAAGTGAGAACCAAAATAAATACTGATAACTCTCTGCCTTTGGAGCGCTTGTGTATGTGTCCAGGTGGTGTATTCATGAGCTTCTGGAGCACATTTAATTATATTGGGTGCGAGAGGCCCTGTTGACTCTAAGTGGAAGATAAATCAGAGTTAATAGGAGGAATGACTTTAGAATTAGCTATGTATCTTCTCCATTACTCTCCAGGGGAGGATGGTTCAGTGCCTTGGAAAAGTGATGGGCACAACATTCAGGGATAGTTGCCGGGGGTGGGGGGGTTGGTGGGGTAGGGAGAAAGAGATCAGAAAAAAACTGTTTTCATCATGAACACTGACACTAGGTTTGGCTTAATAAGAGCTCCTTCTTCTTTATTACTGGAGCCATCCAGGAGGAAAAGCATGAGCTTTCCTCTCAAAAATGTATTTTATAAAGAGGGAGTTCAAAAGCTTCTATTATCTTTGAACAAAAGAATTCATTATTAGTGTTTGGTGATTCTTTGTGGTGTACCATCCTTTCACTGATTTATGTTAGTGATCTATGTATGATGTTACTAGATATTTTTTGAAACTGAGGACCCAGCTGGGCTTGCTTCCCAACCTCCATGAGGATCTAAGGGGATAGTTGTGCTGGGGATAATAGTGGTGGAAAGTCAGGATTTCATATTATGAAAGGCTGGATTTTGCCTTACGTCACAGTACAAAGCTCTTTGATTAAGTGGTCCAGGGATATGGTTTAGTCTAAAGATCATTATTTCCTCTGAACTAAGGGAGAGTAGCACATACCTTAGTGCTTCTCTTCCTGTGCCAAGCCAGGTGGGAGATGAGCCAGAGTGGGCTGACTTACCATTATTACTGCTGCCTCCCAGAAGAGGAAAGTTAGGTGAAAAAAGAAGTGAGATTATGTTTAATTATTAAAGGTATATTTATTTAGGGATGGGAAAATTAACGATATAAAGCAAAGCAACTGTATATTTATTTAAATCTAAGTTAACATTTAGTGTAATAATGATTTCAGGAATAGAATTTAGCGATTCATCTCTTACATACAATATATAGTACCCAGTGCTCATCCCAACAAGTGCCCTCCTAGGCACACCTCCTAGGTGTCCATCACCCTTGTAGCCCATCCCCCCACCCAACACCCCTCCAGCAACCCTCACTTTCTTCTGTGTTTAAGAGTCTCACGGTTTTTCTCCTTCTCTGTTTTTATCATATTTTTCCTTTTCTTCCCGTATATTCATCTGTTTTATTTCTTAAATTCCACTTGTGAGTAAAATCTTCTATGTGTCTTTCTCTGACTCACTTATTTCGTTTAGCATAATACCCTCTAGTTCCATCCACGTCGTTGCACGTGGCAAGATTTCACTCTCTGTCATCTTTGAGTAGTAGTCCATTGTATATATGTATCACATCTTTATCCATTCACCAGTCAATGGGCATTTCCATAATTTGGCTATTGTTGATAGCATTGCTATAAACATAGGGGTGGATGTGCTCCTTTGAATCAGCATTTTTGTATTCTTTGGATAAATTCCTAGTAGTGCAATTGCTGGGTTGTAGGGTAGTTCTATTTGTAATTTTTTGAGGAACCTCCATACTGTTTTCCAAAGCGGTTGCACCAGTTTGCATTCCCACCAGCTGTGCAAAGGGTTCCTCTTTCTCTGCATCCTCACATTCTTGCCAATACCTGTTTAAAGCAGCTGTATCTTGATGTAACATGTGTTAGAGGCAGGTCAGTAAGGTCAGAGGGGACCACTCAGACAATGTGGGTTGGCATTGAAAACTTCACGTTAGAAGAGGGATGGTCCCCAAATGCGGTATGACTGAGCTTATAACCAGGTAAAGTTGTGGTTCTTTTAAACATTGTTTAGACTTTTATTACAATCCTTTCTTCAGATTGAGACTTGGAATTGAGACAGGATGCATAGGACTTGGGAAGGGGCAAAGGAAACCTAACAACAATAGATGTGCATATAGGTTCTGGGAGGAAATACGGGAGGAACATTTGTTGAGCCTGGAAAAGTGAAGGCTGGCAGGGCTCAGGGTGAGGATATTAATAGTTTTAAGTGTATGATGGTGCATTGTAAGTATCATGAACAGATGTTTTCATTCTACAATGAAGACAAGACTAAACAGTGAATAGACTTACTATGTTTTAGCTTGGGGGGATTTAAATGAGAATTCAGGGGAGCCATCCTAACTGAGAATATGGAAACATGGGAGTATTTTCTTGAAGGCTTCCATAGCATTTACCTGCTTAAGGAAAGCACAGAAACACACTTGAGCTAAAGCCTGATCTGGGTGATGGTTTTTATTTGGCTTTGCCTGTTACACTGCAGACTTGGAACATACAGCTTCCCTTTCTCTCCTCTTTGTTGGCTCTCAGTTTAACCATACTTTTCTGCATGGTAGCCTGATCTTAGAGATGGATTTGAAGGAGACTGAGTTGGACTGGGAGACTGGTCTTCAGTTTCTGAAGGAGTGATTTTTGTAGAAAGTGCTGAGGCTCAGAGTAAGTAAGAACTTGGATGTTGATGCCTAGGAGACCTGGTTTCAAATCCTGATTGTTACTTAATCTTTTGGAACCAGTTACTTGATGTTTCTGAACTTGCTTTTTCAATATAGAAATGGAGACAACAGTAGTACTTACCTTCTAGGTTGTTACGAGCATTTAGTGAGAGCAGACCTATGGTGTTACAGTGCCAGGCGTACAAGTAGCACTCAGTAAATGACAGCATTTTTACTACTTTATTCTAGGCTTTCAAAGCAAGATTGGGAACTCAGATAAAGCTACATAATACCTCTTCAGTGTGCTTATGTGACCTATGCCCTCCCTCCTTCCTTCCTTACAGCTACTGGCGTTCTTGCAAGGACTCTTCACTTTCTATCACCATGGTTATGAACTGGCCAAGGACTTCGGTGACTTCAAGACACAGCTGACCATTAGCATACAGAACGTGAGTGGGCCAAGGGGCAGGCTTCCTTTCCCTGGTTCAGGAAAGGAAAGAACAAATTATGGGTCTGGTTGCATAGAGATCACTTACCTGCATCTCATCTGGAATGCAGATGAGGAGGATGGGTCTCGGTTGGGTTCAAAGGGCAGCTGAGGGCAGGCGTTTCTAGGGTGTTTGGTGGCCCCGGGTTAGAGCATCATCCTTTTTTCCATTATTTCTAAGCCCTATTTGTGTTCTCGGAAGTCCTGCTGATATTTTTGTTTTAAATCTGTAGCACCAGGATCAGGATTTCCTTTGGTGGTGGAAGGCCCAGCCTCCCTTCTGTGCATCTAGCTGCCTGGCCCCAAGAACCTTGGGGCGTGTTCCGAGGATGGGGGTGGGGCACACATGGTGGCCTCCGGCTCAAAGGATGTGCTGCTGTTCAACTTTCAGTAAGGCTGACAGGAAATCCAAGTCGGAGCCATTTACTCCCAGTCTCCTTCCCCAGATTTTAACCAGCAGGACGTTTCGATGCTCAGAATCCCACTAAGGGCCCTTTGGTTAGCAGTTAGCGGGCCTAAGCTCCGTCTTCACTGTGTGACTGGCTATGTTAGTCTCTATGCTGTCTGTCTCTAGGTGACCCTGTGTAGCAAAGAAACCCTAGTGTGTCCTTGTGGGTTGTATTGTGTGGGTTTAGAAGCCTGGAACCTTTTCCGCTATGGTTCTTTGTATTGTTTTGGAAAACAGGAAGTTGCAGAGTCTTGGACAAGGTTTCACAAAGCTTGGCTTCCCTTTAGGCCACCTTCCTCCGGAGGTAGACTCTGAAGTGGAGATATACGTGTAGAATGCTTATAGGGGAGCCAGGTTAGCAGAATCACCTGAGAGAGAGAGGGCAGCAGGCACCTGCAGGAAAAGTTGAGCTGTGAGGCCTCAGCCAATGCCCCGGGGCACCCTGGAGCTGCATGGACCTTCAGAGTGCATGAAAAGAGGCAAGGGTGCCAGGCTTTGGATCCCTTCCCTCTTTGCCTCCAGCCTTGACTAGTCCTGGGTGCAGGTTGCCCTGGGAGAAAGGACTGAACTTGAGTGAAGCAGCTCCCTTTTCAGGAGGGGGCCATCTCTGAACCATCAGCAAGTGATATTCCCTGTAGCTGGAGAAATAAAGTCCTCTGTCTTGAAGGGGAGTGCGAGGACCATTTCCTCTGAACCACCTGAATCACAGTCCCTTGGGAGGCTTATTTTAAACAAATATTTCTGGGTCCAGAGCTACTAAATGAATCTTGAGGGGTGAGGCCTGGACACTTGGATCTTCTCTACATTTTCCAGGTGATTTTGGTCTTGAGCATTTCAGAGTCCCTCTGGTATAGGACTTGAAGGTCAAAGGATACTTCTTGAGAGTGAATATTTGCCTAATTCCTCAGCGGCTGAATGTTCCTTATCTGATTTAGATCTCAGGGTTCAAATAGGTTGTCGTTTTGAATTGTTACAGTTGAGAATAAGGTTTCATTTCTTTGCTGTGAATGAAATCCCTTTCATCCTAGACAAGAAATCGCTTCGAAGGCACCAGGTCCGAAGTGGAGTCACTGATGAAGAAGATGAAGGAGAATCCCCTTGAGCACAAGACCATCAGCCCCTACACCATGGAAGGGTACCTGTACGTTCAGGAGAAACGTGAGTGCCAGTGACCAAGCATAGCTCGGGGCACACTCGGGCCTTTTAGCCGGGATGCGGAGGGTGTATGTACTAGTGCCTGGCCCAGGGCAGTGGTTCTGTAAACACACATTTAGGTGAATGAGAGTAGCTTATAGTTGGATTTTTTAAGGGGAAGATGTTCTTAAGGTCTTGTTTACCTCCAACTGCTGTGTTCTTTTTGCTTTATCACTGGGAATTCCCTTGGGAACCTGCAATTCATCGAGGCTCTGTGGTGGTGTTTTTCCTCTGTAGTGTCACGTTTGAGGTGCCCCCACGATTAGTGTGGTTTTGGCTGTCACACGCTCGGCACAGAGGCTTGGGAAGGGGCGCGCGTGCTGGATCTTATTTTCTATCAGCCATCGTATCTTTGGGTGGTTTTAATATGGAGCGATCATGTCTCCTTCACGACTGGTTCAAGAGGACCAAACGATCATGATTTACGCCCTCTCTTTCCTCTCTTCAATTGTTGTCATCTCAGCCCTGAAATTCTATGAAAAGTAGAAACACACACTCACTCCAAGAGGTGGGAAGAGAAATCCATGGTCCTTCGATTTGATGTCACGGAAAGAAATGCAGCCAGGTGCTGCTAACCCAGACTTTTCTGTGATGACTCACAAACTCCTGCACTGGGCACAGGGGAGAGGCTTTTTGACGGTGCTGTTCTTTGAGGGTAACATTTTCAGACTTAGTTCGTGAAAGGCTAGGGTTAAAAGAAGGTACATTTTTTTTCTTCAATGGATAGTTCTCCTAGTCTTCATTCCCTGCTTTTTCGGTTGGGCATGTTACTTCTTCCAGAGTTGGGCTGGTTTTGTGCTCTTTACTGCCCTTCTGTTGTCTCAGGGCGAAGCACATGTCTTGACTCCTAGAAGCTTCCTGATAGAAGAGAACACCTGCTATCAGTGGTTATTGTAGCCAGTGCTTCCTCAAAAATTTGCGTGGGCTTCACGTTGTTGCCTGGTCACAAAGGGGGCAGTCGTGAGGTTAGGGGTTGGAGGCCTGGGTTGTCTTCAGGGTTTTATGTCCTTTACTCTTACAGGGAAGAGCTTGTGGAGGTTTCTATGAGGTGGAAGGTACTGTAGTGATGTTTTGTGTGGGTCTCAGTGTAAGGCGATACTTTTTTTTTTTTTGCCCAATGAGATCCACTTCCAAAAGTTCAAGGTCGCCTCAAATATGTGTTCTCTTAAAATACTTAATTTATTAATATTGTTCGCCTATATATATACATATGAAGTCTTGCACTCTCACCTTTATGATCCAGTTTTACTCAAACATTTCACAGGCTTTTTGAAACATGAATGTCTTCATTATCATGAGAACTTAGACTTTAATTCTCTAACATATCAGCCTAGAGCATACCAATGGGATACAGCTCTTATCATTGGCAAGTTTTGGTAACTTACCGCTTAGATGCATGAATTTTTACCTTTTTCCTACAGTTCTATCCTTCGTTTTCTTTGTGGGTATGTGTGTAAACGCATGTCACAGTCACAGAGACCCATGTTTCCATTTTTTCTGAACCATTTGAGAATAAGTTGCATACCTCATGCTCCCTTACTTGAGCATATATTTTTTGAAAATATATTTTTAAAATAAGGATGTTCTTTTATGTAACCACAGAATAGTTACCATATCCAGCAGTTAACAAAGGTTAGATATTTAATGCAAATGACAGTTCATATTCCAGTTTTGTCAGTTGTCCCTGTAATGCCCTTAGAAAGCATTGTCCTTTCTTTGCGTGTAGTTAGGATTTCATACAGCATTTACTTGAGATGGTTTTAGACTCCTTTACTCTGTAACGGTTCCTCAGCTTTTCTTGGTCTTTCATGACATTGACTCTTTTGAAGAATATAGGCCGGTTCTTTTCTAGAATTTTCTTCAGTGTGGGTTTGTCTGGTGTTTCCCGATGATAAGGTTCAGGTCAGGCGTCCCTTGCCAAATCCTCCATAAGTTACATGGTGTTCTTCTCTGGGTAGCACCTCCAGCGGCACGGGATGGCTGTCTTCCGCTCAGTGGTGATGTTATTTTGAGTCACTCAGTTAAGTTATTACTTAGTTTATCCACTGTACAGTCACGATTTTTCCCTTGTAGCTAATTAACAGTCTACGGGGAGACCCTTTAAGACGATACCCTTCTCCTCATCAAACTTTGCCCTCCATAGAGTTAGCATCTGTCGGCGATTCTTGCCTAAAGGGATTGTCACTGTGATGGTTGCAAAATGGCGATTTCTCAGCTTTGGTGCCCTCCCCACATGTATTAGTTGCCATTCAGTGTACCACAAGCAAGTAACCTCTTTCCCTTTCTCATTCTCTCTTCTCCTTTCCCATCCATCTGTCCATCTTCTTAAAAAATTTTTTTTAAACGCTTATTTATTTACTTAGAGCACAAAAATGTGGGAGAGGCAGAGAGAGAGAGAGACAGAGAATCCTAAGCACACTGTCACCATGGAGCCCAGTATGGGGCTTAATCCCATGAACCGTGAAATCATGACCTGAACTGAAATCAAGGGTTGGATGCTCAACCTCCTAAGCCATCCAGGTGTCCCTTGTCCCTCTTTTTATTGTCATTTTGGACTTTAGGATTTCCGTTCTATTCAATAGGCTAAATCCATTGCTGTCCTTATGTGTTTGGATGCTCGCAGTGTTTGTAAGATAAGGTGCTTTGGGAATCTTTGTGTTGTGCTATCGCTGGAATTTTTTCTCTAAGCCACAAAAATAAATGAAAATGGCTGGTATTTTTGTCTTAGATGCTTCATTGTAGGCACTTACTGTATTGCTTTGTATTTTTTAGTTTTCTAATTGACATTCCACACTTGAAACAGGCACTGCTACCCTAAAAAATAATGATTAAATCTTTGTTAAATCTCATGTTAATACTTAAAAAAAAAAAAAGTTTCTGCTCTGTGATCTTCAGGAGCATCTAAGCCTAGTGTTGATTGAGGACCTCGGAGGCTAATGATGCTAATGATGCCTTTTTCCTCTAATAAAGTAATTGGCTGACCCACCAGGGAAAATCAGGGACTATCAGGATTTGACTGTAGGGCTTTTCTCTCTTTCCTGAGGGATAATATTGAGGGACAGATCCCTTAGATTACCTTTGGTTATTTATAGTCGCTTCCATTTACATCTCTGTGTCCGAGTTTGCCTGTCTGTTTTTCAGATCATCTTGAGTTCTGCTGAAGTACAAACGAGGGCTTTGGCAGTAGGTCAGAACCCCTGTATGTCTTCGCAGAGAGTCACCGAGCAGCTGTGGGAAGCATGAAGTCATCATACCAGATGGGGACAGTGACAGGCACTTGGAGAAGCTCTTCTCTGTTCTTTGCTCAGTCATCTTCCTCCTGTCAGGAGAGAAAGGAAATGTCAAGTGGAGACTGATGATGGGAAAGTGAATTAATTTCCCCAGGGAACTTCTCCTTCCCTTATGTTTTAAGACCCATTGAATGCAGCATTTAGTGGAAAACTGTCTTCCTTGGCCCCTGGGGAAAGCCCTGGCTCATTTCCATTTCCAGCCTGTGGGATCAGATTTCTGCCTCTTCTGGCCTAGCTGGTGGAGACAACATTGCCCCTAGAAACAGTGTAAGGGTAGATGAGCTTTGTGGGTCAGGGGGTGCGTGTGCTTCTAGTATGCGCTCGACCATAGAGATTCTTCATGGGAAATATTACTTTACAGGTCACTTTGGAACTTCCTGGGTGAAGCACTACTGTACATACCAACGGGATTCCAAACAAATCACCATGGTACCATTTGACCAAAAGTCCGGAGGAAAGGGGGTGAGTTTAATTTTTAAATTTGATGCTTGATGTGCTTGGCTAACATAGATTGATTATAACGCTTGTGTTAAGTAACATATTCAGTGTTGCACTGTAATTTTCTTTTAAAAAAAACCTTATAATTGAAGCGAATAATAGAATAAATTAAACTAATTTAACACCTATAATTTACTAGGTGTTAGTTTTGGGTATACAGTGCAATGATTCAACAATTCTATATATTACTGTGTTGATCACAATGAGTGTACTCTTAATCCCCTTTATCTATTCCACCCATCCCCCTACTCACCTCACCTCTGGTAACTACCAGTTTGTTCTCCATATTTAAGAGTCTGCTTTTTTGGTCCATTTTTTTTCTTCGTTGGTTCATTTGTTTCTTCAGTTGCACATGTGAATGAAATCATACGGATATTTGTCTTACTCTGACTTACTTCACCTAGCATTATACCCTCTAGATCCATCCGTGTTGTTGCCAGTGGGAGGATCTCATTCTTTTTCATGGCCGAGTAATATTCTTCTCTCTGTTCTGTCTGTCTGTCTATGTATATCTCAATCTTCTGTAGCCATGCATCTGTCTATTGGTTTCTTCCATATTTCGGTTATTGTAAAAACTATTGCAGTGAGTAGGTGCGTATATCTTTTTTCAATTTTGTATTGGTATTTGTTTTCCTTGGGTAAATACCCAGTAGTGGAATTACTGGATCATACGGCAACTCTACTCTTAGTTTTCTGAGGGTTGTCCATACTGTTTTCCCCAGTGCCTGTACCAATTTGCATTCCCACCAACAGTGCACAGGGGTTCCTTTTTCTCCACGTTCTCACCGACCATTGTAATTTCTTGTCTTTTTTGAGTGTAGTCATTCGGAGAGGTGTGAGGTGATAGGTCATCGTGGTTTTGATATGTATTTCCCTGATGATGAGTGATGTTGAGCATCTTTACATGTGTCTGCTACCTCTTTTTATGTCTTCTTTGGGAAGAATATCTGTTTAGGTCTTCTGCCCATTTTTAAATCAGATCGTTGATTTGGTGTTGAGTTACAGAAGTTCTTCAAATATTTTGGATATTAGCTCCGTATCAGATACATTATTTGCAACTACCTTCTCTCATTCAGTAGGGTGCCTTACATTTTGTTGGTGTTTTTTTTTTTTTTTTGCTGTGGGAAGGCTCTTTATTGTGGTGTAGTCCCAATAGTTTAATTTTGCTTCTGTTACTCCTGCCAGGGGAGACATAGGTAGAAAAATGTTACCATGGCAGATGACAAAGAAGTTACTGCCTGTGTTTTCTTCTAGAAATTTCATGGTTTATTGTCTAACATTTAGGTCTTTAATTCATCTTGAGTTTATTTTTGTGTGTGGTGTAAGAAAGTGGTCCCATTTCTTTTGCATGTAGCTGTCCAATTTTTCCAGCAGTAATTTTGAAGAGACTGTGTTTTCTCCATTGTATATTCTTGCCTCCTTGGTTGTAGATTAATCGATCATATAGATGTGGGTTTATTTCTGGGCTCTCTAAATCTTGTTCCGTTGATCTATATGTCTTTTCTTGTGCTAGTGCCATACTGTTTTGATTACTACAGCTTTGTAGTATATCTCGAAATCCGAGACTGTGCTACCTAGTACTTTGTTCCTTTTTCTCAAGGTTGCTTTGCTGTAATTTTCTTAATTTTTTACACAGTAGTTTGGGGGGAATGGTACCCTAGACGGTAATTAAAGCAAGACGATTATTCTCAGCTCTAAGTTCTGTTAGGAACTGCAACAAAGAAAGATGCTCGTATTTCACATGCATGTAGTGTTAAGTGTGTCAAATGTGTTCAGAGGCTAGAAATTCTTGGATGGGCTTGTCCTGTGAAGCTGATGGATATCGTGCTTACTTGATACCAAGAGAGCTGCCAGCTGGTGGTGTTGGTGTCCCAGTTATCTGTTGCCGTGGAACAGATGACCAAAAAACTTAGTGACTCTTGAAACAAGAGTCGGCATTTTAGTATCTCTCACAGTTTCTGTGGGCCAGGAATTGGGCTCAGGGTTTCTCAGGGGGTTCTAATCAGGTAGTGGTTGGGGCTGGAACAGTGAGGGTTTGAAGCAGATGAAGGCTTATCAGCCATGGCTCTCCTTCTTTCCCCTGATCTCCTTCTTCCTCCCCTTCTCTCTGTCCCTCCTGCTCTGGATAGTCTCAGGGCCTGTCCATCTGGTCTCTCCATGGGAGATAGTTTGGGTTTCCTCACAGCATGGTGGCCTCAGGGCAGCTAGAGGTGTCAAGAGTGAATGTTCCAGCAATGAAAGCTGAGACTGTATGTGGCCTTAGAAGTCATACAGCCTTCCTTTGACTCTGTTGGTTGAAGGGGTTACAAAAGCCCATGTAAGCCCACTCGCTGTCACTGGGAGAGGATGAGACCGTCTTCTCTTGATGGGGTATCACAGTCGCATGGCCCGAAGAACGTGTGGCACAGAAAGACTCTTGCAGCCGGCTCTGATCATGTGCTCTGTAGTCGCTGCTGCAGAGCTCCCCACTGGGTTCCAGCCTTTGTCCTTTCCTCCCAGCTTGCTCCCTGCAGCCCAAGTGCATTTCCACTTCTGGTGATTCGTCTTTTCCCTGGCTGCTCTTAACGTTTCTGTTTTTACCTTTCGGTATTCAACACTTCATTATGATCGTCCTATGTATGATATTTTTTTCCATTCCGTTGTACTTGGGAATTGGGGGCCTTTATCTATTTGGGGACTGGTGTCTTTCAGTAACTCTGAGAAATTCTCAGCAGTTATCACTTTGAATTTTGCCTCCTCCCCGTATCTCCTTCCGGACATAACTCCTTTGGGAGATCGCTAAATATTTTTAAGAGAAGTATTTATAGTTTTCATCTGTTTGAATCTTCAGACTCCATTATACATAATTTCTCTGATTCTGTAGTTTAAGTAATTTTGAAACTGTGTCAAGTATATTGATAAATTAGTCCTTGGTGAGCATTCCATCTCTGGTTGTCTCTGTGGTACATTGTGGGTATGGTGGTGTGTGTGTGTGTGGAGGGGGGGGCATGACAGAGACCAAGAGCACCCAGTGGCTTTGAAATCAGACTGCCAGGCTCCGTGATGTTAGATGCATTGGTCATTCCTGTTACTTACTCCACCAGGCAGCCTCCTGGCTCTCTACCACTTCCAACTTTGCTTCCTGACTTTCTTTTACTTGGGCCACAATACAGGACTTTATCAGCATCTCTTTTCCTTGCATGTATTCCAGCAACCCCCCCGCCCCCAAAGCCCTATTAATGTTTCCAGTCAGGAGTGGAGTAATCTCAGGAAAACAGCATCGTTCAAATAGAGAAACATACAGAAATGACAGAAGTGATGGCAGACACCAGTCAGTAGGTGCGCCCCAGTTTGCATGCAGTGGAAATAGAGTTAAACTCGTTTGTGTTGAGCCATAGTCCTTTTCTAATTCTATCTTTCTAGAAATGAGCTTCCCTAAACTATTCTCTCACACAGTCTTTGTTTTGGGCCTTTTTATGTCATGCTTTCCTGAAGCTTAAAAGAAGAACTCCCTTGTGTTTGGTCTTATCCCTCTTGAAAGTGAATGGCAGAGATGAATAATGGTGGATGTTTGGGACTCCTAAGTCTTCAGTGAGGTAATAGTAAACACCCCATTGGGTTGTCAGGAAGTTTATGTGAATTAGTACATACACTCTCGGAATAGACCTTGACACAAAATGCGTTCTGCATTAGGAGCTTGATATTACAATAATTAATTTTCCTAATCACTTCCTAAATTTATTTTACACTTTTCTGAGTCCTTATATTGTCCCGTATTATCCTGTTTGATTCAGTTTCTCCTTCATAAAGGAGGAAATGGCGGTCCAGAGGAGAAAATGATGTATAAAGCCATACAACGCCTGAGGGAGAGAGCCAGTACTTGGACCCCGATTCTGGAGTCTGCGTCTCCTGAGTCAGAGGGTCTGCTGCTAATAATAGTAATAGTAATTATAGAAAAATAGATAAAATAATAGCTTTCCATGATGTCATTCTATTTCCTCAGCTTCAGGGGAGAGGGAATGTGAAGACTGGCTGTCGACAGGTGATGTCACCTCCATTTGTACAGGAGAGTCATGTGACACCTTCCATATATGTGTTGTGCAAAGCCCTCCTAGGAGGTACAGGCAGACTTAAAATGGGTAATAGGCTGGTTTTGTTCTGTTTTGTTTTTTCCTAACAGGCTTTTTTACTCCTTTCTTCACTTTGCTGTCCTTTTTATTTGGATTATTTTTCTTCAGAAGTACCTGCTTTTTTCTTAGCTTTAGGCTAAGAGGTATGAGCAGATTTCTTCTATCATCTTGGAGACCAGCCCCTGGATGTGGTGAAAGGGAATTCTCCTGTATCCTAGCCTCTGGGATGAGGCCACTCTCTGTGTGTGGTCTGGAGCGGCCCAGAGCTGACCTTGTCCCTTCCCTTGCTTGCACCCCCCCTTACTATTTTTCCTATGCTCTCAGGCTCTGAACCACAATTTGCATAATCTGGCTCTTGATTCCTTTAGACTCCTTTTCTTGCCACTTTGTCTCACCCTCTGATTCAGTCATACTGGCTAGCTTTCACTTCTTCTCAGGCCTATGGACCCTGACCACAGGGCCTTTCCACCTGCTGTTCTCTACCTCCCAAAAAGATAGTAGGTGGAAGGTTTGTGACTATAAAGAGTCTCTGGTTAGCTCTTCTTTGTTCTGTGTGGTATTGTGATACTAGGGGGGTGGCTAAGTTTTACCATATGCAGTCACGTTTCCTATTTCAACAAATTAGGCAAGTTTGCTAATTTTTTCCCTTGTTTAGAGAAAAAGATTGGCAAGGGAAAGAAAAACAGAAATACTAACTTGTTTTTTTTTTTTTTTAAGTTTATTTATTTTGAGGGAGAGAGCAAGCACAAGCAGGAGAGGGGCGGAGAGAAAGGGAGGGAGAGAATCTCAGGCAGGCTCTGTGCTGTCAGCTCAAGAGCCCAAAGTGGGGCTTGATCCCACGACTGTGAGATCATGACCTGAGCTGATACCTAAGAGCCAAATTCCTAACTGACTGAGCCAACCAGGTGCCCCAAGGAACTCTAAATTTTATGTGGCAAAAAGAGAAGAAGTTAGGGACAGAAACGCCTCTGTTTTTAGGCAACAAGAGAGCACTATGCAGTGAAACGGTTGGATTCCATTTGTACAGTGGGATTCTCCTCAGCAGTGAAAAGAAAACTCTTGATTTGCACAACAACATAGGTGAATCGGAGAATTGAGCCAAGTCAAAGAAGTTGGAAATAAAAGGACACATAAGCACATATTGTGTGATTGAATTTATATAAAATTAAATAGAGTATGCAAACTAATCGGTATGACAGAAAGCAGCTTCAGTATTTGCCAGAGGGTAGATAGACTGGGTGGAGGGATAGGATTCAAAAGACACAAGGAAACTTTTGGGGTTGATGGAAATGTTCATTAGCTTTATTGTGGTGTTGACTTTATGGATGTATGCAGATGTTAAAACTCATCACTTGACATGTACAGTTGATTACACATTAGTTTATACCCCTGTAAAGTTGTTAAAACCTATTTATTGAGCCCTTATTCTGTTCTGGGGCCTGTATGGGCTCTGGGTACACAGGAATCAGCAAAAACTGATAGTCCCTGCTCTCAGGGTGCTTAGAGTCTGAAGAGGAAGGAGACATGATTGGAGTCATTGCCCACATCAACGGACAGTTCCAGCTATGATCAGTACTGTGAGGGAGGCAGAGTACATGGCATATGTGAACATGTCCGGGGGATGTTTGACCCGGGGCTGGGAAGGCTTTCCTGAAAAAGTGATGATTGAGCCATTTTACTTAACCCTTACAAATCGGCGTCAAATATTATCAAGGGTTTATCTGGCAGAGGTTGATGCTGTACCGTCATGATGTACCAGAAGTAGATTAAAGCTGGAGATACTTCACGCAAAGTATGACATGGTTTACAGGTTTTAGATGCATGAGGCTCTTGGCCGAGGGAGAGTTTGGGATCAACATTCCACCTTCCCATGGTCCCGAACGCTCAGGCTTAGAAAGATGGAATGATCGGGCTTGTTGATGGGACGTGTTTGTGGTATGCTGCAGGGGCACAGAGCAGAGCCCGCGTCCAGGCCTTGTCTTGATAGTCTGTGTGCTCTCCACAGGGAGAAGATGAATCTGTCACCCTGAAATCCTGCACACGGCGGAAAACAGACTCTATCGAGAAGAGGTTTTGCTTTGACGTAGAAGCAGTAGACCGGTGAGTAGCTGTCACATTTTGCTCGGGAACAGATACTACTGAATTTGGATTTTTAACTTTTTCTAGTCAGTCAGAGCTTTTCTGTCCTCCGATCTCACTCTCCCCCTCCTTCTCCACCCTTCCGGTAATACTCAATTTGGAGTAGCCCTCGGGCCACTTGCTGGGCTGCAGGGATCAGTATAGCTTCTCTCTGCTTGTGGGTGCCGTGCTGAGCCTATGGTTTGGTTTGCTTTAATGTTAGGGGTCTCCTGAAAAGGAATGGGTGTTACTTCTTAGTGTTACTTCTTAGGAGGTTTAGTAGATGTTTAAAGAAAACCGTGTAGTGTGACTCTATGAGCTAGTTAAGGTGTTTTACTTTAAAACACATTTAATTTTTAAATTCAAAAAACGGTTCAAAAGGAATTGGGTAAGGTGAAGGGTGGAACAAGTTGTGTTCAGTTAAAAAAAAAAAAAAGCTGTCTGCTGTAGCATTTCACCCACCACTGCGTGTATGTGCTCGGGAAAGACAGCAAACGCCTTGTGAAATCGCTTTTTGCGGAGGGAGCTGTGCACTGTGTTCCTCAATATATACGGCGTCTCATTACGTTGTACCATTTCATGGTGTTAAGCTGGTTTGACAACATTCCAGTTCTTGGAAACACTGTACTTGGCAACAGGTTAATTCTTTGAGTGAAAGCCACTTGTTAAGCTTTCCTGTGCTGTCTGTTCAAGATCGGCAGTGCCAGCGTTAAAGATCCTGAAACCTCAGCTTGAGTCTCCTCTCGTGCCATTTACTTTCTCCCCTTTATCTCACCACACACATGCGCACACACCATTTTGTCAGGCCAGTACTTCTGCCCTTTCTGGGACGTTTATCTCTGGCCACTCTTTGCTGGCTCTAGAAGATGGCAGAGACTGAGTGCCTCGTGGGGCGTTGGCAGTTGTGGACTGCCTTCTTGGGGCACGAGGTCTCCCTGCGCTGTGACTGGTGGAGGCTGTTCGAGCTTCCTGTGGGGGGAACTTGCCCTTTGAGCTTTAATCACAAGTTCATGGAAACTCCCTCACCTCATCTCTCCAGCACTTAGTCATTACACCTCGGGCTCGGGCTCTCACGAGCAACTGGAGTCTAAATTTGGACTTCGCTGCTTTGTAGCCATGTGACTTTCAGCTAACTACTTAATCTCTCAGGGCCTTGATTTCCTTACCTGGAAAATGAAGATAGTAATAGTACCTAGTTCCTAGAATTGTAAGGATTCGTGCTGATAATGCACGGAAAATGCTTGGCAGGGTGGCAAATAATAAATGCCCAGCGAATTGTCATTTGTTAATTAGCTTGTCCCACGTGTTCACCAGACTTGATTAGTTTGTAAGGTTAGACTCTAAGTGCTGAGAAATAAATACAATTTATTAAATTTTTTTAATGTTTATTTTTGAGAGCGAGAGAGAGAGACAGAGACAGAGACAGAGCAGGATTGGGGGAGGGGCAGAGAAAGAGGGGGACACAGAATCTGAAACAGGCTCCAGGTTCTGAGCTGTCAGCCCAGAGCCCAATGCAGGACTCAAACCTACAAACGGTGAGATCATGACTTGAGCCGAGGTCGGCTGCTTAAGCCGCCCAGGTGCCCTTAAATATAATTTATGAAGAAAAGAGAGTTCCACAGTTCCTGACCGTGTTTGGGGATGTGGGAGGGGAGGGGAATGTGGAAGGGTTTCAGAGGGATGTAGGTTGAAGTAGGGTAGCAAAAGGGAATTATAAAATGTCTACCTCACACCAAAACTGGTTATTCTTGGTTTTAAACAAATCCTAATTCAGGAGGCTTTAAGCACTTGTGTGCGTCTCTGTTCTCAGCGTGGAATCTAAGGGAATTCCTCTTGCTGGCATCCATGAAAGAGGTGGAGACGATGTGTATGTTTAGAAGCCGAGTTAGTCGTTTGACTTGCCAGCTGCTGAGTTTCTAGAGACTGTCATCTCTTCCTATGGTTATTTGGAAAAGGGTGAGACTCACATAGTGGCCATCCCTTAGATTGAAAATCAGCTCAGAGATGATGTCTGAAGCTGAATGGTTTCCTGTTTTCTTCCTCAGAAGTCTTCCCAGAAGTTTTGGCAAGTTGCTTTTTAAGCAATTAAAACTCAACGTGGTGCCTCCATCTCATTTCCACCTTTTCAATACTTCCTACCATCTTTCCCCTTTATTATACCCTTAAAAGCTTTGCATGTGCCAATTAAAAGCTGAGAGCAAATGTGTCACATTGAACATCCTGAGTGGGTTTGGGAGCTGGAGTTTTCCTAAGTTGCTGTCTCTGGTTCTCTTAGGATGACGTGGCGGGGTTTCATGTATAGTTCAGAAACAGGTTGCTAACTCTCCTTTTAATAAGCAGGAGGTGAGCGGATAGTTCTGTTCTATTGTTTATATTTAACATTTTCTGTATATTTGGGTGTCTGGACACTTGAAAAACCTTTCTGGCTGGGGAGAGACTGTCCCTTCCACAGCTAGCCAATTCTTAGAGATAGCCAAGGGCGTGGCCTGGAGGGTGCTATTGACATTAAAAACGAAACAGCCCACAGCCAGGCCTCTTCCATCTGGCCCTTAATCTCCAGGAGACAATAATCCTCTGCTTTAATCATCTGAGGTCCAGGTACCAGGCAAGGAAGGACACTTCTCTAGCTTAGACTCCCTGAAGTTGTTCATACTTGCCAGTAAGCTGTCTACCCTTCCCTGCCTGGCCTTTCTCTTAGAAATTCCAGTAACAGCCACCACCAAGGCTCTCCCGTCACTTCTGTTGCTTCTAACAAGTAGCCTTATGGGTGCTGGTTCTTCCCCAGCTGGCCTCGTTTGGTATGCCATGTACGCATTCTGTTTTTGGGACCTGGGAGTTTAAGGAACTTTGTTTTCTGAGCCTGAGCGTCTTCTATGTCTCCTTTTGTGGCCACACTTGACTGTCACCTTAAGTAACACAGAACATGTATGAAACACCTTCTCTGTTTTCTGTATAGATCATCATCTTTGATCTCAAAGATTAGGTTACAGTTGGGCAGCGTTTTCCTTACCTTTCTCCTATTTTGTCTCCAGTGTCACTCTGCATTTTCTTTAACCCATCCAGAAAGGGACTAAGGAGAAAAGGGAAAGCATTTCCGTGGATTCCTTGGCCTTATTCCTGGCAGCTCTGCCAACTGTCCTGTCTTCTGGAAGATTCCTACACCTTGGTTTTTCTCCAGTGCACTTTAGCCAGGGGATGATTCCCGCTGTCTTTCCAATCTGTGCCTTCCACAGATTTTTCAGCCATACCTGAATGGCTAGAGAGACAGGGGGGTAAAATGCAAGTTTACCACTTAGGAAATGTGGAAGTAAAAGAGGAGATGGTTATATTTATAAATGTCGATGTAGTGTCTATTAAGGGTGTACTTTATGGAGATAAACATACATGCCGAAGTAGTATTTTTTGATATAGAATGTATGATATGCTAGATTTTTAGGGTTGAATACTTCTACGTTTTGGGGTTAGTGGTGATATTTCATTTTGTTTTATAGTAGAGGCCATAGCCTTTAGGAAGTAATACTCCAGGAGGTCAGTATCTTTGAGTTGATGACATCAGCATGCCTACTGTGTGGTGAGAACCACCTGTGCTCAGCATCCTTGGGAGTGCTCGTTGGAACTCCAGGTTCTTGGAATCATCAAGACAGGATGGTGCTGGCACAAAAACACACACTCAGATCTGTGGAACAGAATAGAGAACCCAGAAATGGACCCACAAACATATGGCCAACTAATCTTTGACAAAGCAGAAAAGAAAGTTCAGTGAAATAAAGACAGTCTCTTCAGCAAATGGTGTTGGGAAAACTGGACAGCGAAATGCAGAAGAATGAACCTGGACCGCTTTCTTACACCACACACAAAAATCAACTCGAAATGGGTGAAAGAGCTAAACGTAAGACAGGAAGCCATCAAAATCCTAGAAGAGAAAGCAGGCAACAACCTCTTTGACCTTGGCCACAGCAACTTCTTACTCAACATGTCTCTGGAGGCAAGAGAAACAAAATAAAAAATGAACTATTGGGACCTCATCAAAATAAAAAGCTTTCACACAGTGAAGGAAATAATCAGCAAAACTAAAAGGCAACCGATGGAATGGGAGAAGATATTTGCAAATGACATATCAGATAAAGGGTTAGTATACAAAATCTAAAAAGAACCAATCAAACTCAACACCCATAAAATAAATAATCCACTGAAGAAATGGGCAAAAAAATAGTTACTTTACCAAAGAAGATATGCAGGTGGCTAAAAGACACGTGAAAAAAATGCTCAACATCACTCATCATCAGGGAAATACAAATCAAAACCACAATGAGATACCACCTCACACCTGTCAGAATGGTTAAAATTAACCCAGGCAATGACAGATGTTGGCGAGGATTCAGAGAAAGAGGAACCCTTTTGCCCTGCTGGTGGGAATGCAAACTGGCGCAGCCACTCTGGAAAACAGTAAGGAGGTTCCTCAAAAAATTAAAAATAAAACTACCCTATGACTCAGCAATTGCACTACTCCAAAGGATGCTCAGGTGTGCTATTTCGTAGGGCACACGCACCCCAGTGTTTATAGCAGCGCTATTGGCAATATCCAAAGTATGGAAAGAGCCCAAATATCCATCGACAGATGAATGGATAAAGAAGATACGGTGTACACACACACACACACACACACACACACACACACACACACACACACACACACACACACACACACACACACCAGGGTATTACTCAGCAATCAAAAAGAATGAAGTCTTAACATTTGCAACAACACGGATGGAACTAGAGTGTATTATGCTAAGCAAAATTAGAGAATGACAATTGTTTTATGATTTCACTCATGTGGAATTTAAGATACAAAACATATAAACATAAGTGAAGGGAAGCAAAAATAATATAAAAACAGGGAGGGGATCAATACATAAGAGACTCTTAAATATAGAGAACAAATTGGAGGTTGCTGGAGGGCTTGTGGGTGGGGGCATGGGCTAAATAGGCAAGGGGCACTCAGGAGGGCACTTGCTGGGATGAGCACTGGCTGTTATATGTAGGGGATGAAAAACAAAAAGCAAAAAAAACACAACAAACTATAGCTTCTTGGCCCCTGCGCCAGACTTACGCAGTCTGACTCTGGGGGAGAGAGTCTGAAATCAACGTTTGAAACAAGATCTTCATTTATCCCTTATTCTTACTCATAATTGGTGCATTAAACACCATGCGTATCACAGTACAGTTTTTTCAAAGTGTATAAAAATGGTTCCTCATTAAAATTAGAAGAGCAATTGTGAAACAAAACAAACCAGAAAACTGAAGCTCCTTTACCAAGGAGCTTAATTCTTGCCCATAGAGAGGAGACTAGAGCTAGTAGGACAGGTGATTTCCAGCCTCTGAGCAGGAAAAAAGCAACAGTAAGAACCACAGTAAAACTCACTTGTTGAGTTAAAGATGGCGGAGGGGTGAGGGAACCAGCAGTAAGAGAACATTTTCTGGAAGCTGAACGCTGTTGTTCATACATGTCTCCCGTAATCCTCACAAGAGTGCAAGGTGGATTGGGCTCCACTTAATCCATGTTACTGAGGGGGAGTCTGCGGTTTTGAGGTGTGAGTCTTCACCAAGGCTCAGGAGGGATTTGAATGAAGGTGTGTAGAAGCTCACGGGAGGGTACCTTGCTGCCTCAAAACTGAGGATATGTTAGTATGCTTTCCAGTGATAAGCCCTGTGCTCTCACTATTTGGACTTCAGAGACCCTGCCGTGTGTTCAACTTGCTGACTGAAATCTGAGAAGTGCTTTCTCACTAGAATCACTTGCACGTGGCATCATAAACAAATGGACGAACTAAAGTTGCCAACTAGTGTCTGTTCTTGTACTGACTACCTTGTGACCTTCAGAAAATCCTCACGTGGCTAACACTTGAAAGAAGCCATACAGGTAGACCACAGTCTGGGCACATGTACCCAGGTGTTCCATGAATGCTGGTTTTTTTTTTTTTTTTTTTTTTTTTTTTGGTACACCTCTCCTCCCTTTTAATTTTAAGATGGGAGACTTTATCTTTATCTTGGGAGACTAGAATAAGTAAGAAATCATAGCAACAATGCCATTTATCAATTAATTTCATTGGATCATAATACATTGATGTCAGTTTGTCTTCAAATCCTGATGAAAAGGGGTTAATCTCTGGCATGTACATCTTAAAGGAAGCTTTGTTGGGACTCTGCCCCTTGAATAAGCTGGGAATCAAAGTAGCTGTTAATTCAGAGCTATGGGATTTAGACCATAGTTCTTGAACTATATGTTAGAGATTCTATATAAACTGAATACGTTTCAGAAATCTGCTTTTAATTCTTTTATCTGATTGTTTTTCCTTTGGTATCTCAACTAGGCCTATAGTCTCTTCTCAGTATCTTACTTCGTATTGACTTGACATGATTATGTGATTACATCTACCGTATCCCTTATTCTCTAGTGCCTGCCTTTGATTCCTTTAGCTCAGAACTAGTTTTCAGACCTGAGAGTTTGTTGAAGACACTCGACTATTCTGAGTAAATATTTCACGGGCTGATGGTAGTTTTTCATGTCTCTGGCTTTCCGGCACAAAGATTTTATTGTTACCAACTCGGAAAAGTTAACGTTAGTAGAAATTCTTGTGTCTTTCTTCAATTCCAAAGTGAAAACTTGCTCAAATCAAGATACCATGTCTGTTGAATCAATGTGATACTACTCTGATTTTTTCCCTTCTGGTGTTGTTTTTAAGTTGCATTTCAGGACTCTAGCATTAAGACTCTAGGGCTATAAATGACTGTGTAGAACTTGGAGTACTTGTGGGACGTTGCCACAACATGGTACAAAGAGGAGTATTTTCTTACTTTCTTAGAAGATAGTTATTATGAGTAGAGTTGTGTACCTCCCAATTAATATGTGGAAGTTCTAATTCCTGGTATCTGAAAAGCAAAATTATTTGGAAATCAGGTCTTTACAGGGGTAATCAAATTAAAGTGAGGTCATTAGGGTGGGCCCTAATCCAATATGACTAATAAAAAGGGGTAATTTGGACCCTGGGAGACAGATATGCACACAGGGAGAAAACCATGGCAACATGAAGGCAGACATAGGGGAAGTGTGTCTTCAAGGTGAGGAATGGCAGAGATTGCCCGCAAACACCAGAATCGAGGACAGAGGCACGGAGAGGATTCTCCTTCACATACCTCAGAGGGAACCTGCTAACACTTGTGCTTGAACTTGACAGCCTTTAGACCTGTGTAATAAAGAAGCACTGTTTGGTGTTTTTGTCTTAGCCTTGCCATAGCACCGAGCACTTGAAAGGTTTATATTTTATACTGGTTAATTGAATAAAGACTAGATTTGTCGTCTTTCCCCTTAAACTGTGTCACCTCTTTTTGGGGGAGTTCAAAGTAAATTTCCCCGGGTAGAAACCGGATTCCGTCTAAAAGTACATGTTACTAATACTTGCCAATCGACGCCTCACTTTAGTCACTTTGAATAATTGACTCCACCATGCAGCGTCCTATTGAAATTAACGAGCAAAAGTAGAGAAAATATTTGTTCAATTTAAAGGATCAGGGTGGCAGTCTTCTCCCAGCATCCCTGGATTTGTTCATTTTTTAGAAATTTCTCACAGATGTGACACTTGGGTATTTTCTCCCATATGTTTTCCAGGAGGAGCTGCTAAACCATATGGAAAATAATAGAAACAAAAGCCTGCGTTTGATGCACTAAATCAGTGGAGTCTCTTGAGGGGCGTTGTTTATACTCGGGGAAAGGAAACAATTAGAATGCTTTATTTTTTCCAGGACTAGCCGACTCCAACAGGAGTAGAGTAGTAAGTGTCCCATTCCCAGTATTGGCATGGGGCCCAAGACGAGCTTAGTCCTTGCCTTCACAGAGCTTACCTTTGGTTGTAGAATGATCGCACGCAAACGCAAACGCACACACATTCATGCAACTAAAGGTGTAAACTGGGGTGTTGAGTGTTCCAACAAACTTGGAGGACCAAAAAGCTGTAGGAAAAATGTAACAAACACAGGGACTTATCCTCCTGTTCTTACAGAGATTGATGGCATGACTGGAATATTCTGAATCCATTCCTTGTCTCCTTCTTCTCTCACCCCCCCATTTCTTATGCATGACTACGTGTCAGCGAGTTTGCTGATAGTGAAGGTAGGAAGTTTACTGAGGAACTCTGAATCTCCTGGACTTCCCTTCTTAAAAGCCGTCCCCTGATTTTTCTTCCAAACCAAACCTGAAGTCTTCCTTTTGCAAGCTTTCCACCAATAGGTGAAGAAAGCCTTTTTTTCTCAGACCAGTTCCACCTTGGTGTGTCACAGCCACTGTCAACTCTGCCGTCTTCCCGCTGTATGTACTGTGTATTTGCACGCTGTATGAGCGTGGTAGTGGTTGGCTGGTTGTTTAATTAGGTCAGTTCTATATATCTCTGTTCAACTCTAAATTTGAGTGTCAGTAATTTGCTTCCGGAGGCAGAATACAGCTTTTAATACAGTACTATGTGCATGTGGTTGTTTATTTTGTTTCTTACAGAAATGTAGTTTTTGAGCTAGATGATTTCGTTCTTTCCTTTGGGACTTTGGTGAACTCTTGTGTAAGACACTACAGGAGGTTAATCATGTGAGTTGCTCTCTGAATTAAAATGTGATCAGGTACTTATGTAATGTGGATTTCAGTATAGGCGGGATGAAAAGAATTCCAGGGAAATGGAAGGTTGGTTCAAGTAAGAATAGTGGAGGCTAGAGAGATTTATGGGTGGTCTGAAAATCTCCCCACACCTTCAAATCAGTTACCACCCTTATTTCAAGGATGTTTTTTTGGCAGGCTGCACGATGCAGGTAAAAGATGCACGAAGCTTTGAGTTTGAATTTGGGACCTCTCCCTTAACTAGCTGTGTGACTGCAAGGGCTTGAGCTGCATCTTTTTTTTAATTTTTTTTAACGTTTTTATTTTATTTTTGAGAGACATAGAGACAGAACATGAGCAGGGGAAGGGCAGAGAGAGAGGGAGACACAGAATCTGAAGCAGGCTCCAGGCTCTGATGAGCCGTCAGCACAGAGCCCGATGCGGGGCTCGAACTCACAGACCGCGAGATCATGACCTGAGCCGATGTCGGCTGCCTAACCGACTGAGCCACCCAGGCGCCCCGAGCTGCATCTTAAGATGGGGCGAATCACACTTCCGTTGCAGGATTGTTTTGAAGATGGTACACAATGCTACTCCTTCCTGATGGGGTCCTATGTCCGAGAAAGTGGTGCTTCTGATTTTTTTTTTCTCGACCCCCAAACCTGGGAATTCATTGTTCTTATGTTGAACCTTTACTTTGGAGGATGTTTCTTGGAGCCTTTTTTTTTTTCCGTTTTGTTGTTGTCCCTTTTCTTGGAAGTGTCATGATTTTTCAAGTCCTCTATAAAGTAAGAGTGAACGCAGGTGGGTTCAGTGCATATGTGCAGAGGGACTGCTGGGGGAAGATTCCATTTTCAAACTGTATATGTGGGAACCTGTTATTTGTATATATTTCCTATAAAAGATAAACAGTTTTTATGCCTTTCCGTACAGTTTGTTGTCTCAAAAGGGAACCGTACTAAGTTTAGTATGTGTCATGTGCGCGTGAACTCATTTGTATGTCTTGCTGAGGTTGTGTGAGTGTAAGAGGGTGCGTGTTTTCCAAAAAGGATCCTGTTATGTAACAGACTTGCTGCAGTGCTCCACCTCTAGGTGGCAGTTTTGTATATTTATGAGGAACTATTAAGAAGGTCCATGTGAAAATTAGCTGTCCTATATACATCGACAATTAGGAGTCCGTGAGGAGCGGGGGGGGGGGGGTGGGGTGGGGGGTGGTGTGTGCGTGCGCGCACGTGTGAGCGCTATAGAGGAAATGATGTGAATTACTCCTTAAAGGAGAGGTATTCTAAATGACTCATTCTTTGTCTGGAAATCCTTCCTCCCACCCTCTTGTGATGGATCATTTTCACACCCGCTTCCCCGCAAAAGCAAGCATGCTCAGTGAATCTAGCCTCTGTTTAAACATAACATTTTACCTTGCTTTCTAAGTGAAAAGTGTCAGGCCCTTTGCTTCAGGGACGGCTTATTTGAGGCTGACGCAGAAAACAGATGTGTGACTGCGGCTGTCCGATGTTCGCTGAGCACCAGGCAAACCCACTCTTCCCTCTTGGTGCTGTGCGCCTTTATCTTTGCCCACAGATGAATCTCTTTTTCCTGGTTTCACATTTCCCCTCCCCGCCCCTCCCCTTCTTACCCCTCGTTTGAAATAAATAATACTTGATTTTGCCTTCCTGGTGGTTGGATTAGAGTGCTGGTCTCGGTACCACTGACATTTCAGAGAGGAAATGGCTTTTCCTTCCTCAGAGGGAGTTCTCCTCTCACTTCCCTGACTTGGGTGGAGGTAAACTGGAGGGAAATATTGGGCTTTCTGGATTGCCTCTTGGCCATTCTGTAAAATAAACTGGTTGAGAAGTTCTTGGAGTCTTTAAAATTCATGCAGTTTGAACTTGCCATTGAGTGATCTCACTTTTTTGTACACGAAGAGAATGTTTACTGTTTGATTCTGGCTTACGTAAGAACGGGAAGTGGTAGTTCATGGATTTATGAAGGGAGACGGGGGCAGCCTGACTTATAGTTGTTCTCAGTACTGAAATTGGATGTTTTACTAATGGTGAATGCCAGCTCATTAGCCAGCTTCTAAATATAAAGTGGGTTTGGTTTTTTTTCAAATCTAAACCAAAATATTGCTGTTAAATGAATCCGAAGAGAGAAAAAGAACTCCGTCAGTAAATTGCACTTACTTACAATTTTTTGAATTAGAATATTTTTTCAATTTGTTATCAGTGGTAGTAACAAGTATTGTTCGTCTCCCTGAGTCTTATTCATCATGGCAATTAATAATGCTTTGTCCTGCTGCTGGGTGTTAACGTTTGCTTATGCCTATGTTTTCGGTACCTAGGGTCGTGGCTGGACCATAATAGGTAATCAGGGCCGTGCAGTTTAACCTGCCAAAGATTTCTTTCCCTGGGCTTCCTGTTATAACCACTTTCCTTTAAAATAAAAAAGTAGGGAATTATCTGATAGTATTGGCAATATTTACTCTTGGGAGTATTACTGCTACCCTGGTGCTAATTTTAGGATCTTCCCTCTCCAGGCCAGTGCTATAGGCTGTACTAGGTTATAATTCATTCATTATTAGGATCCGATCCTTTCTAAATTGATGAGAAGCCTGCTTCTGAAAACTTAAGGGGGGGTGTGTGTGTGTGTGTGCGCGCGCGCGCATGCATATAATGCCCCTCTTTCCTTCTCTACCCTTAAGGAGCCGGTCACCATGGATTGCAGGGCACGTACGCTGCATACGCGTGGAGGCAGTACAGTACTCTGTTAAATATACATGGGTTTGGCTTCAGGGTCAGCAGGCTGGGTTCAGGTTGCAGCTTTGCCACTTGCTAGCGGTGTGACATTTTACAGTATTTTCTGAGTCTCAATTTTTTTATGGAGGTATAATGGTCCTACCTACTTCATATAGTTATTTTGAAGAATAAATGATAATGCAAGTGAAGTCTTTAGTACAGGGCCTGCCCCAGAGTAAATACGCAGTACCTATCAGTCACAGTTAATGGGCCCCCAGCTGGCAACTTTTGGTTTCTTTCTCACTTTTTCTGTTTCTTCCTCTAGCCTCCTCAGGTTGTGATGGAATATTCTTTTCACGCAGAAGGATCTGTAATGCACGAGAACTTTCAGTGGGTCTCTAGTGCATGTGTACTTGTGCAGATTCATAGCTTTTTATCTCTGAGTAAATTAATGTTGCTCCCAGTGATGACATTGGGTACTGAGTATTGGGAAAAAGGGGAAGTAGCCCATGTTTCTCTCTCTCTCTCTCTTTTAATTTTTTTTGACGTTTATTTATTTTCAGACATAGAGACAGAGCGTGAGTAGAGGAAGGGCACAGAGAGAAGGAGACACAGATTCTGAAGCAGGCTCCCGGCTCTGAGCTGTCAGCACAGAGCCAGACGCAGGGCTCGAACTCACAGACTGTAAGATCTTGACCTGAGCCGAAGTCGGCCGATTAACTGAGCCACCCAGGCGCCCTTCTCTCTCTCTTTTTTTTTTTTTTTAAGTTTATTTATTTATTTTGAGAGAGGGAGAGCATGTGCAAGCACAGGAGCTGGGGAGGGACAGAGAGAGAGGGAGACACAGAATCCGAGCCAAGTTCTAGGCTCTGAGCTGTCAGCACAGAACCTGACACGGGGCTCGAACCCATGAATGGTGAGATCATGACCTGAGCCGAAGTCGGAGGCTTAACTGACCGAGCTACTCAGGTGCCCTGGCGGAGTCTTCATTTAGGTGGCATGTGTTCTTCACCTAGCTGCAGTCCCCACCATGCCCCGTTATTTCACTCGGATGACAGGTGACAGCTGCCACTTTGCCTTGCACTCTTATTTTTCCCATAGAAGGGATATAATCCTTTGTTCCTTTGATTCTATCAAAAAAGTAAATGAGTGAAAGAAAAAAAATAAAGGGCTGCATGTCATAAGGAAAGTGAGACTGAGCCTGTTTTCCTTGGGGCAGTAAATAATTTTTTATTCACTCTCATTCCTTTTGCTTACTTGCCTGTTCGCTATACACATTTGAGTGTGTAATCTTAGAGACAGGAAATAAATGCCATTCTCTCAACTTATTTGGCCTGACTTTGGCCATATCTTTGTGTAAATGAAGATGTACTGAACCTTAAACCCTAATAATTGTCCATGATTGGTTGGGGCCTGTTTTCCCAGTAGCATGTTGGGAGCACCCCGTTTTCACCTGCAGATGCCAACCCAGTTTTCCCAGCCTTCACCAGCCCCTGTCTTCCTATATAAGCATATAGGCTTCAAACACGGGCTGTGGGGATGTGTGTTTCTGTGGGGGCCACAGCCCTTCTCTCACCCTGAACTTGACTCTTACCTGTGTCCTGTTGTGTGGATGCAAGCCGGGGGATGAGCTCTTGCCAACAGAATACTTAGAGTCTTATGAACGAGTAACCCCTAGATCTTTGGAGGTTGATTTAGAAAGGACAGTACTGTTCCATTCCGAGTGTGTTTGTTTGAGCAGGGTGGAGTTAGAAGCAGCATTTCCTTGTCCAGTAGGAAGTAGTGGAATTGCCAAGCCACTGAGATCACCATTGTTGACTCAGATTCAGGAATAAGATTAGGGCGGGAAAGCTGTCAGTGGCCCTGGAATCCGGGCTGATTGTGTTTCTGCTTTGCTCTCTGCTGCTGAGGAGGCTGTGAGCTAACATCAGTGGTCCCAGCTGGATGTGGCAGCAGAGGGTGTACTGTTTGCCACGGGCTCTTCCTGGAAGCCAGAGTTGGAGGGGACATGGTGCTGGGGCGCAGTTTGCCCCGTGACAGATGAGTAACCGTTTTCGGCATCTCCTCCCCTGTCGTGTGAGAGGTGGAGTGCAGATACTTGTTCTCACTTCTCAAGCTGATAAAGATACGGCGCTCACCAAGGATTTATTCAGAGTGCAAATGAGGTGCCATATCTTGAGTAGTATTTTAGGATTGAGCCATAGAAATGTTGGCAGGTCCTTTGTTACTTCTCCCAACTAGCGAGCAGAGGGAGCTCCTTGGTAGATTTTCTAGAATTTGCTAAAGACCCCTTCTTTGTCCTTACCAGTTATATGACATTAATTCCAAAAGGGGGAAGCAGGCCACTTCGATGCTTTACTCTAGAGGAAAAAGGAAATGGCGAGGACGTCAGAGCCTGTGTGTCACTGCAGCCCCAGCCCTGGTTGACTTTGTGGTAGAGGTGTGATTTTCAGTGCCGTGTGTGAGTTTTTTGGGGGTGGGGTCCTGGTTATCAGAAGCACCTGTGGCTGGTTTCTTTTCCTTTTTTAAACTATATACACCCGCCATTCTCCCTCCATAATTTTGACCCTAGGGCACACTTGACCTCTTTTTCCCTCCACCCCCCACCTCCATTTACCACAATAACAATTCATTTTTGGAGCGTGTCTCACACTTGGAAACGCTTTATGAATATTTCACTTAACCTTCACAACAACCCGATGAGGTGGAAAAAGATGTGGAGAGCCACTCCTGTAGAAAGTGAGCCACAGTCACACTGGCCATCGTCATATTCTCGTGTTGGATTGGCTGTTTGAGTGGTATCCTACGGGTGATCTTGTTTATGAGATACTTTAGGCTTTACAGAGCCCTTTATTGTTTGGTCTTCTGTGATGCCTTGCAGAAACTCGCTCTGGTGCTTCGGGGGGGGGCTAGGCCTTTTTTATCGCTGAGGACTTGGGTGGTCAGTATTAGCTCCCTGTGGCCTAGGGCACCTTCACGTTTGCTGTGATCTTGTGTGCAAGGAAGAAGCAACTGGCTGCTGGGTTCAGATCCTGGTTCTGTGACTGTGGACAAGGTACTTAACCTACTTGAGACTTGGTTTTTTTCATCTGCTCTTTGGGATGATAAGAGTATACCTGCCTCATGGTTGTCAAGATTAACACTATATATATAATATATATATGGTGCTTAGCATGGCATCTGACAGGTCCTCCTAGGATATTGTTATTGTTTTTATTCCATTACGGTATTTGATAATATCTCGATTCTTTGTATCTAGTAGAGCTAGAAAGAGCTCTTCCATTCTCTTTCATTGTTTTATACTTTCCCTTCCTCATTCCATCCCCCAGTCTGGAGTTCTCTTTCTCTTTCCTCCTCTCCACCTTTGTTATGGAAAGCCAGGTGCTTTGCAGATGGGAACTAAGCTGATGCCCCTAGAAAAGTGGGCTGTCTTACAGGAACTGAGAAAATACAGGGTTATAGAGAGTTTTGCTTGTTTTGTTTTGAGGAATGATGGCTAGTAGGGACAGAGGGAGGGCAGATACGCAAAGAAACTTAGTACCTGATTCCAAACTAAAGTTGACCTTTTCACCGTGGTTCTTGGATATTCACACCTAAGAGATTTGTTTACCTGTGGTTTGAATTGTAAGGAAGGAAAAGAAACTCAGAGCCCAAGGAGTGTTTTCTAGAGGTCTAGAAAGGGTAGTACTGTGATCCAGATGTACATATGTGAGACTGAGGGAAAATTATCTGAACTTGGGGTGGGCGATAGGATTCCAACTAAGTCTGTTAAATCCACTTGATTCAGTTCTGTACTGTCCACTCCCCCCCCAGCAAAGGGGAACAAAACCACATGTGGAAAAGAACTTCTATTTTGATATTGCTTCTTGAAGTGAAAACAAATCCTGTTGACTTTCCTGGTTGTTAGGGCCAAGTGGCCTCTGAGTTTGTCTGAACTTCCTCTCTGTGGCTCTGGGTGGGTATCTGACACCGTGTGCCATAAAGTTGATGTGGCATCTGCAAGGTCCCTGAAATCTTGGTATGTTAGGCCACTGCTGTGGTCTCATGTTTGCTGGTGAGCGCTTAGCAGGAAATGAACTGGAGACACATTGGCTCCTTGACCCTCTAGCGTATACCAGAGGGTGTCTTTGCTCTTTAGTGTCGGGGGACAGGAAGGAAAAGGGTGGGGGCTGTGGACAGCCCAGAGTAGTGGGCCTCAGACCTAACTATGCAGCAAGATCACCTGGGAAGTTGGTTAAAATCCATATTCCCAGGCCCAGCCCAAAAATTCCTATTCAGGAAGGTGGTTTTGGGTGGGGAAATCTCCATTTTAGGGGAGTTGCCTGCTTCTTCAGCTCGTGGTCCAGGCACAACACTTTGAGCAACACTCAAAGGTCCAGGTCTTGAGAGCTCTACAATGGACTGTGGCTTCAAAGACTTTTTACTCCAAGTTACTGAAGCCTTTGCTTGAGGTGGAAGAGTAGAATCAATCCACTGCCCACAAGGCAAGGATCACTTCTGTGGAGCCATGGCTTCCAGTAGTCTGCAGATGCTCCTGGGTCTACCATACCGAATAGGCTGTTGGTGGGAGATGGGCACTTGGGTCTCAGAAGAGGAGGTAGGGCCCTGGCAGGGGCAGGTGGAGAAAGGCCATACCGTATTTCTGAAGTCCCCTATGTGTTAGAGTGGCATTGCCCAGGATGGCCTTCACAGGAAGGGCTGCCCCTGGGGTGTTCTCATGCTCAACACATCCCCTCATCCACCAGCTGGCTCACCTACCACCTCTCTTGTCTACCTCCCCCTACACAGGCACAACACACACACACACTCACACCCCACCCCAGAACCCCTTGAATTCGCAAACCCCCTGTACTTACACGCTCACATCTTTGGAACCTTTTTTCTTCAGGGGATGCTGAGGGATGATGAATGAAAAGAAGCACATGTGATATTTAAAATATTTTCAACATAAATAGACCTAGCATATTCATTGGAATTATGGAAATACGCCAGGAGCATTGATAAAATGTGTCAGAATGAATAGACTCCCGCTGTTCAGGATATGCCGAGGCTCGTTACTGCCGTACTCTTCTGTGGTCATTAACAGTACCACAGGCTCAGGCCGTCTTGGGATCGAATTCTTGCTCGCTGGACCTCTTACTTCCTTTTAGGCTTTCTCAGACTCGAAAGATGAGGGTTTAAATCAGCGGTCCTTAACTTTTTGAAGTTTTTGTAGTCTTTTTTGATAATGGAATAGATTGAACTGGTAATACAGAACAACATACATACATACATTCAAAGATGGGAGCGAGGTTCGTAGACTCTCTGGGACCCATCTGTGGATCCTAAGAACTCCTGCTTTAATGAGTGCAGGGGGCTTTTAGCCCCTTCTCCCAAGGATGTTTCCATGGCAGAAGTCTCTTGTTGTGGGGTGCCATCTGTAAAGGGGACCATTTGAAATTGTGTGCAAGCTTTCTGGAGGGTTTGTGCTCAGTTGGAAAGAGCAGACAGATGTCAGTGAGATAGTGAAAAAAGGTAATACACGTAAAGAACTTCGCACCAGACATGGCAAATACGCACTTGCAAAATGAGCTGCGGTTAATGTAGTTACAAAGCCTTCATAAACCCTCTCCATGTCCAAAGAAGTTTAGAAGCATTAGATTGGAGGTTAAGAGACCAGGGTCCTTCCAGCTTGGGATGTTCTCTCTTTTTTTTAATCTCAAGCCCATTTATTTCTGTTCCCTTGAATACGTATGTATGGTAATCCTACTCTGGGTGAAGCTGTTAGGCACTTTGGAAAACAGGAATGAATAAGACCTCAAGGAACAAACAGGGGCTAAAGGAATCACTTCCTAAAACATATTTTTTAAAAAAAATTTTTTAAATGTTTTATTTATTTTTGAGAACATGAGAGACAAAGCATGAGCAGGGGAGGGGCAAGAGAGAGAGGGAGACACAGAATCTGAAGCAGGCTGCAGGCTACGAGCTGTCAGCATAGAGCCCAGTGTGGGGCTCGAACCCACAGACGCTGAGATCATGACCCGAGCCGAAGTTGGACACTTAACTGACTGAGCCACTTGGGCGCCCCAAAACATATTTTTTTTTAATGTTTAGTTTTGAGAGAGAGACAGAGCATGAGAAAGGTGGGGGTGGGGAGTGGTGGTTGCCAGGGGGTGGACAGAGAGAGATGGAGGGAGACACAGAATCTTAAGCAGGCTCCAGGCTCTGAGCTGTTTGAATAGAGCCTGGCGTGGGGCTTGAACTCAAGAACCGAGATCATGACCTGAGCCGAAGTTGGATCCTTAACTGAGTGCTACCTGGGTACCCCTAAAGGAGTCACTTTAATCATTTGTGTTTAGCAACTGTAGGGTCTTGTCTGCTGTATTTTTCCTTAGCTCCCCAAAGGAAACAGAGTCATTGAGGGGCATTTAGGGGATGGCTTTACTTTCTGAGACTGGAAGGCAGCTCTGAAGAGCCGAGCGTGTGTCTGTCTTTGTGTTGTTAATCCCACCAACCCCTCACTCTGCTGTGTGGGTGTCTCTGGAAGCTTCACCTTCATCAAGATCTCTCTGCCTGTGGCCTCGGGTTCATATCTGCGTCCTCCTTTCTCCACAGGCCAGGGGTCATCACCATGCAGGCGTTGTCGGAAGAGGACCGGAGGCTCTGGATGGAGGCCATGGATGGCCGGGAACCTGTAAGTAACAATTCAGGGAAGTGGAACAGAAGTAAAGGCCCTGAGTTGTTTGCTGCTTCCCAAGTGCAGTGATTTTTGCCCTTGATCTCAAGCCTTGGTTTCTCAAGACCAGTGTACCAGAGGGAGTCTTAATTCAAACTGACTTTCGTAGATACCGATAGTGATAGTGGTGGTGATACTGTGGCTGTAGTCCCTGAGCTTTGGCCTCTCAGTCCTTTCATTCTGTGGGATCCTCCCCTCGGCCAAGGGCGTTATAGTGTCCCTCGGTCTCGGAGAAGAGGCAGAGTCTGGCTTGCTGAGTATTGATGCCTCCACGTAGTACGATGCAAAGCATTATCTCAGACCTATTTGAATGGGATAATGATCATAAAAGTGTATACAGATCATGCGGTATCTTTCCTCATTGCCCAGTGGCAGCTCGACATATGTGTGAGACTACAATGCTTTCCAAATGATGACGTCCCCTTTGTCATCTTGTTTCTCCTTCTGAGACCTCAGAGGCCGGAAGAGAAGGCGCTTCTGCTATGTATAGCAGACACACACACTCTACCTTGAGGGTTTTTGTGGGCGCAATAGCTGCTTGTTGTCAGAGGCCTTTGAAAGCCACTTCGTCAGGTGTGCTTAATCTTGGCTACTGTCATCTCCCCTTAATTGAGCCCTCCTATGTGTGTAAGTCACAAGTTTGGCATGTCACCTCTCTTAACCCGTTTATTCTTCTTAGTAGCTTTCTGAGTAAATATGATGTTAGCACATCACAAAATACTACCATTTTACAGATGAGGAAACTGAGACTTAGGTTAAATAACTTACTAGGACAGACAGTAAGCGGCTGTGATAGTAGGATGTGGAATGGGTTGCCACAGCAAGGAGACGCCAAAGTATAGTAGCTCAGATAACACAGAAGCTTATTTCTCTCTCCAAGCCCAGAAGTGAGCAGTCGATACTTTGCAGGCTCGTGCTGCCATACCAACCCGTGACTTCCCAGATCGCTCTAGTCATTACTGTTTCTCAGCCAGGTAATGGAGATGAAAGCATTCAGGACCCAGAAGGTGTACACATCACTTCCACTGGCCCTAACAAAGTTAACATTGGCCACATCTGTCTACGGAGGAGGATGGGAGGGCGAGTTTGAACATGGGCAGCCATGGCCCTAGGCAGTACCCGGGGTATTTTACCACTTCCAGGAAGAAGAAGAGAAAGAAGGCTGTGGGTGGTTGACAGTTTCCACCACAGCGGAGAGCTAGAAAATGAACCTGTGTGTGGCCCCAGGCATACTTGGTTTTTATCATTAATAGAGGTGAAATGTGAAATTGCCTTCTAAGAATTCTCACTTCATTTTTACAGTGCTTTCTCTGACTCTCTTGAATGATTCTCCCATTCTAGGGGAGGATATACCCAGGAAGAAAAAAACTGGTCAGGGCATACTGTTTTTGTTACGGGTCTCCCCGCCAGCCCCCACCCCCACCCCCCACCCCCCGAGAAAAAGCAGTTCTATGACTGCCTAAACAACTCCCTTCTAAGCCTCCCTTCCTCCCTCTCCCCACCACTTGGTATTTGTTCTCTGTCTGTAATTGGTCTTACTAAACACTCGTGTTTTCCTGCAGATCAACATCTGGCTTTTGCAGATGGAAAGCATGGTGTTGAAAGAAACATCTCCTTGCTCCAGAACGTACACATTAAAACATGTTGAAACCCTAAATAATTCCGTTTCTAAACATAATATAAAATTATTTCCTCGCAGGAGCGTAGAGCTCGCCTTGGGGACCACACCGCTGTGTACTTCTCAGTTTTCTGGAGAGAGAGAAACAGACCAATGATAACTGCGTACATGGCAGGGATATTAGGCTCGGTTTTGTCTCCCATTGCTGAGAGCCTCGGGGGAGTATTCCTGGAGCTATATACCCAGCAGACAATTAGCTGCTCCAATTTTAATCACAGTCTCCCTAATGAGTTAAATCTTTCCTCTTTGAAGTTTAGCTTTGGTAAGGGAAGCTGAAACCTCTTTCTCTACCTGGTCTTGGAATGTTCGCTTTATTTCAGGGAGATTACAATGGCAGCACTTAACATTTGTGTTTGTACTTCTTAGCTCAGTTGTTCTGTGAATGATTATTCAGAGTTCTGTGTGTGTGTGTGTATCTGTGTGGTGGGGGTAACTTTGGCTTACATCCGTTTTGTTCTTTGATTGTTTAATAATGCTTCAGGTTGGTTGGTTGGCTGGTTGGAAAACAGCGTAAGTGAGCCCTAAATTAGTTGATTTTATACTATTTCAGTTAATTGTTACAGAAATTACAGTTTGTAGTGCTCAGTGACTTTCTCATCCAAAATAAATTGTGGATATCTTTATGGTATTCATGGCTGTATAATGGTGGAAGAAATTAGAGTTGTGGTTTTGCAGTGAGCATTATGGTTTTTATGTCTGTCGCGAATTTGAGTTCAAATGAAGAAAGCCCAATTTATACTTGCTTGAGAAAAAAAAGCTGGTTTTATCAGCCTTGGAACTGGAAAATGTTGGGGTATAATAGTTCTGGTCCATCTGAATCCAGGAACTTCCCTAGTATTTGTAGTTGTTGTCTCCTTTCGTGTTAATGCCATATCTAGTAGGTTCTTTCCAGATAGTGGTGATAGGCTTCTAAGCTGTTTCAGGTTTACATTATATTATCAATAACAGCAGTCAGGAAATGGACTCTGTTAATGAGACAGATTAGATTTTAGGCTTTGGGAGCCTAAATCTGTCACTCACTGTCGTAGCTACTCTTCTTAGCTGTTGTAACTCAAAAGCAGCCATAGACCGTATGTAAATGAATGGGGGTGGCCACTTTGCAATAAAAGTTTTTTACCAAAAACAGATAAATGGCCAGATTTCAGTGATGGGCCATACTTTGTTGATCCCTAATCTGTAAGTTTAATAGAAAGAGAGACTTATGTTATGATTTCAAATATATTTGAATTTTATTGGACTAAATATCTGGACCCGAGGGTGGGATGGATGAATTGCCAAGAGCTGACTCAGCCGCCCACTGCCCTAGAACTGCAGGGAATGTTGACTTCCCCTGAGGGAAACATCAAAGCATTTTTATATGACGAAAGGGAGACATGAGCTAGGCAGAAGTGGCACAGTTTCTCCCCACTCTGCTATCTGTATTCCATTGAAATTTGTACTCAAAGAGCTTGCTCTTTGATACTTGGTCAAGAGTGAAAACGACAAGTTTGCTACTAATAGCATACTTAATTGAGAAAGACTGAATGCTTTCTCCCTAAAAATGGGAACAAGACAAAGATGTTCACTCTTGACAGTTTTATTGAACATAGTATTAGAAATCGTAGCCAGAGCAGTAGGGCAAGAAAAAAAAAGGCTTACAGATGTGAATATATAATTATTTTTTAAAACCTCAACTAAGCTAGTGATTATAAAGATAAAGTTTTGAAATGATTCTGTTGGGTTTTCTTGACTTTGTTTTAAATCCGGGTTGATAAGCTATAGAGTCACCATTTTAGCCATATAAGCTTTTGACTTCATCTTTTGTGGCCATAGTTTCAGGCTTATGACCAGACTTTACCTATTAGGTCATGAAACTTGATTCAAACTGCATAAATACTGCAGCCAAGAAAAATTTGAGACAGCAGATTTCCTTTTTCTGAGTTCTTATAACTGAAGTTATCTCTCCCTTTCTCTGTACTTAATGCTCATAAGCATGTTGGTTGAAAGCAAGCTGATTAATCACTACAGTCTACCCTCATTGCCAACACACACACACACACACACACACACACACACACACACCTACCCCCTGAGGTATTATTCTCTCTACACTATGACCAGTGTTGGCCCAGCAAGTCATTGGGTACTACTAATAGGGTAGCTGTGACTAGTGGTGTCTGTCTGAAAGTGCTTCTGGTACCTCCTTATTTTAGGAGTTTTAGTCCCCATTCACATCCCAAGGATTCTTTAGTGAAATTAGATATTTCTCTACTTTGAACCAGTACTTGAATCTCTTTTGACAGCCAGGAGGTTAGAAGGTTGGCAGATGCTGGAATTAGGTAGTATTAGATTAGCAAGATAAGAAACAGGTGGTGTAGCACAAAAGATTGCGCATAAATCCACGTATTAGTTGGCACAATGACATTGACACCTTGTAGGTCAGAAGTGGCCGGATACTGGCTTTTTTCATGTGGCCACAACTCCTAGTTGTGGAGCGGAAAGAGGCGCACACCTAGGCTACTGTCACACCTGTACTTATGTAAGAGGGAACGCTGCCTGAAAAAAGTCAGTGAGTGGTTGATCTTGGGTAGATAATCCAAGTCTGGTAGCTTCCAGGTCTGTGCTATTTGTTACTGCAGCACACACTGAGGAATTATTAGGAAGCTGTGGTTGAATGGTACCTACCTTCCCTTTTAAGAGGAGCTACTTTGTGTGGCTCCTGTAGTGGCTGAAGGGAAAAGAGGAAGAGACTAAGGAAAAACCACTCCTCTAGTGAGAGAACAAGACAGTGTGGCTTGCTTCTCACTTCCGTTTTAAAGAAATCTTCTATTTTAGTCCTGTGAACCTAGAAACTGAACAGAGTGTGCCCTTCTCTCACCTTTTTCTACTGTGCCCAAACTCTAGCCCCAACTTCAAGAACTCCTAGAATAAATCAGTAGTTGCCCTGTATCTTATACGCTGCACCTAACATCTGAAAGAGCTGTTCAGAGTATCTGAAGGAAAAAGGAAGCTTGATTAATGTTAGGATTTTAGGACCAGAGGCAGAATGTTATGGGGGTTAGGAATGTAAGGCTCAGCCAGCCCGAGTTTAAATCCCCAATCATCAGTAATAGGCCTCTAACCTTGTAAAATGACCTAGACCCTGCGAACACGTTTCTTTGCTAGCAAAATGGAGATAATAATTATACCTTCCTACGAAGCTGTTTGGCAAGGATCAATATATATATAACGTGATGAGTACAAGTCCTGAACACAGCTAAGTGCTCCTTAAAAGTTAGTTCTTACTATTGTCCTTTTGGAGACGGGAGCAGATAGTGGGATAACTGGATTTTCTTTCTAGCTTCCATTTCTAAATGACATGGGTCATTTGAGTACAGAGTTTATTTAAAGTCACCTTGCCTGGCCTCACCAGAGGGCAGGCAGGGACTGCTTTCGCTACTATGGAAAAAATGATTTCACGGAGCAGTCAGGCTGAACTTCAAGTCTACAGGTAGAGGATTATGAAGTAATCTGTAGCCTCCTTTGCTGTAATATATCCCGGGGCTGGCAGTTCATCACCCAGCCATATGCTGAGCTCATCTCACAGTTTCACAGCTAATGCTTAGATTTTTCCTTTCTGTGGTAAAATAAGTGTTCAAGAGGAGTCTGAAGGGTTAAGAAAGGGTGAGGTGAAATTGCTAAGCTCTTGTGTGATGATGTAGTTCTCACCGCGATGAGATGCGATGCGATGCGATGGTTTGAGAGAATAGTTCTGCCCATTTTGTGAGAGCTTTCTTAGTAACCGTATGAGGGGAAGAGTCTGAGGGCGAGGTCTTTGCTTTTCTGTCCCTTCCTTACATTTGTCCCCAAGCTGCTGGCAAATGGGATCAGACCTCTTTTATTTTACTTGTGTTTCTTTTTCTCTTATTGGATCAAGAAGCTGGTTGCAAGCTTCATCTTAGACCAGTGAGTGTTTTTATACAGGTAGAGCTCATAGTAACGCATGCTGTATCATACCAATATGTGCAAGTCCTAAAAGAATTTAATACTATTCACTTGGTCCTTGTTCCCTTTGGTTAGATGTTCTTTAGAAGAACAATTTCTCATGAAAGTCAGAGTGTTTAATTGAGCAACATGATATACAAGGTGGGAGGAAAGAAAAAAGTGAAATTATTTTATGCTGCAAAGTTGATGAAACTTTTCCAAGAAATGGAATGATAGAAGATTGTTGCTTGGATGTTATGACTTTGTAACATGCTCATGGCACTTACTCTGTTTGTAGACCTTCTTCTTTCAGCATTTAGCAAACATTCATAGGTCGTCTACCAATTAATCTGATGGACAATGAGGATCCAACATCGGGACAGGCCCCATTAATAGAATTGGTTTGCTACTGTTTCCCCATTGCCTCACACAGTGGCTGTCAGAAAGTAAGCATTCAGCAAATATTTGTTGAACAACTAGAGTCAAAATTAAAGGTTTGAGGATAACTGTTATTTTTATTTTATTTTGTTTTATTTTATTTTTTAATTTTATTTATTTTACTTTGGGGGAAATTGGGTTGTTTCTGTTACTTGAGATCATGTGTGTAGATTAATTGAATTCCTTGATTTTATAGTCCATTTAGATACATGCCCGTCTACTTGTACTGGAATTTAGCTGAGTGATCATTGATACTTATTATGCCGTGGGCTCCTTTGACTATCAGGTAGCCTTTAGACCATTTCTCAGAATAATGTATAAAATAAAATACAGGGTTTAAAAAGGGAAATAGTTACCATAGAAATAGTTACCAGAGTATTAAAACCACTTGTAATATTAGATATATGCTTCTTTATTACCACATTAAATAATAAGAGGAAAGGCAGGTCTGATAATCCTATAAAGGATCCTTCAGATTATCTGCAACAGCAGTAGTGTTATATGGAAATAGCTGTGATTTTTCTGGGTGGCAAAGTCGCAACTACTGTGGTTCATTACCCATGTTGGTAGAGAAGGAAATGCTAAGTTTCATTTAAAGGCTAGTGCAAACAGATTTATTTTTTTCCTCCACCTTCCAGGTTCATGGACCTCTGTGTTCTGTCGATGAATTCCATTTCTCTGCAAACTTGCTTGGAGACTCACAAGCCCTTGTCTCAGCTTGTCACAGTAAATTGATTAGTTTGGTAATGTGATTCGTATATGTCCCTGTGCTGGACCGTCATCTTCAAGAGGGCAGGAGTATTGTCAGGGTTTTTCTGTTTGTTTGTTTTTATGTCTCTGTGCATAGGCTCTGGCTCAGAGATGTTTCAGTACATACCTGTCACATAATCAGATGAATGAATGTAAGGGAAATTAGAGTGTTGTTGGTTTTGTGTGACTCTTTTTTTTTTTTTTACTGTTTACCTTTGAGAGAAAGGGAGAGACAGAGCGTGAGCAGGGGAGGGGCAGAGAGAGGGAGACAGAGAATCTGAAGCAGGCTCCAAGCTGAGCTGTCAGCACAGACCCCGACGTGGGGCTCAAACTCACAAACCTGAACCGAAGTCGGATGCTTAACCTACTGAGCCACCCAGGCGCCCTGTGTGTGACGTACTCTTAATCGGTGCTGTTTCCTGGCAATTCCCCACCTACCTTTATGGATCTTCACATATCTGCTGTTTAATATTCTCACTTCTTTGTTCACTTTTTTTATTTAAAAATAAACTTGAACCCCCTTTCAATTGGCTTCAGCATTTTCTGCAAGCCTCAGATCTCAGTATGTTGACCTCATCTCCATACTACTACCTTTCTAGGCTTGAGCTCTGCTTATTTTAATTTTTTTAAATTTTTTTTATGTTTATTTATTTTTGAGAGAGGGGGTGACAGAGAGAGGGAGACAGAAACCTGAAGCCATCTCTGTGCTGACAGCCCAAATGCGGGGCTCAAAACTAACTGAGATCATGACCAGAGCCAAAGTTGATCGCTTCATCAACTGAACCAGCCAGGTGCCCCTCTTAATTTTGATTACATGCCCTCCTTTAATCTTTTGTCACCATTTTTTACTTTATTATTTAGTTTACCCGTTGGAGAGGAGGATTGGTTGTGAGGGGGACTTCTGAATTGTTGGAATTTTTCACAGTCAGCATGTGTTAATGTTTTAAAAAAAAATCATAATGAAGGGGTCCCCCTTAACTCATGTTTATTCTTTCATGAGGTGCTCCATGTTTGTCATGGGCATTAGTTACAATTGTATCCTCCTACTTGATTGTGGACCTCTCATCCCTACTCGTAATGGAAGGCAGAAGTCCTTCTCTGTAGTTACTTGTGTAGTGTGTATCCCTCCAGACCTTTCTGTGTATATTCCTATATATGTCCATCTAGGAATAAAGTCTTCTGTTTTGTAGAATTTTTGATACAATATCACTTTCCTCTAGGTTATTAAGCCTTCGGTCTTTGACATTCAGGTTGTTCTCAGCTTCTCATCACTCCATTGCAGTGTGCACAATGATAGAATGAAAGTCCTTGTGCATATGCATTGTCGACCTATTTGAGCATTTTTTAGGATACGTATCAAGTGGAATCGCATGTTGAATGGTATGCACATTTAATATTTTAATAGAAATTAACAAATTACTCTCTCCAAAAAGATTACCAAATTATATGGCCTCCAGTCAGTTATGAAGGTGCCCCTTTTCTCCAAACCTTTGCCACTAATGCATGTGTGTTTTCGTATGTGCGTCTGAATCTGATGGTGGAAAATTGTGTGTTGTTTTTATTTGCATTTCTTAAATTACTAATGAGATGTTTGAAAATCTTTTTTCATGTTCCTCAGGCATTCATATATCACCTTTTTTATGCAGCAAGGTAAATGAGGTGCATAGAACAGTGTATAGCCTGTGATTCATGCTGTATATAGTATTATTATTTTTCCTTTTTCAAATATATGGCTTGGGATTATACCCATCATTTTTCTCACTTTTGCTTCCTAAAGCCTATTGTAGAAACCTAACTTTATTTTAGAATTTTTTTAGGACTTTTTCACTTCGTCCTTGATGGCATCTCTTATTTTCTAGCGAGCCACATCTGCTGCGGAGTTCGGGAGTGTGAATAACAGAGTGCTTGCTCCTTATGTCTCACCCGGGCTGCCATTCTGCCAGTTCACCAGGCCTGGGAACTGAGGGGAGACTGGAAGATTCTCTGTACCGGGGTACTCCTTTGTTGTGCGATAGGGCGAGAGGGAGATAGAGACTCGCAAGCAGGCTCCACGCCCTTTGCAGAGCCCGTCGTGCTGCAGCTCGATCCCACGGCCCCGGGTCATCCGAGCCGAATTTGGGAATCCGATGCTCTACTGACTGAGCCACCCAGGCGCCCCCCAGTTTTGTTAATTACATAGAATTTTATATATTTTTTGGAAATAGGTATTTATATTTTTGTGTCCGAGGTTAACTACTGCCCAGTCTCTGAAGAGGCTGGCATAGGGAAGTATATAGTTTCAAGGTTTCTGTCACCACTTGGTCCATTGAGTCCAAGGCTCAATAAGAGTTACCTGTTTTGTTTCTTCCATCTGGAAGATAACATTTTTCCAAGTGAAAAATATATCAGAGGCTTGTGTGTATGTATGTATGTATGTTTTACCTTGTTTTTGTTTTTTAACTTTTCATTGTAAAATCACTTCAGGCTTAAAAAACTGTTGCGAAAGTCTTACAAAGAATTCCACAATACCGTCTATCCAGATACTTCAAATATTAATATCTTACATAACTATAGGGTGCTGGTCAAACCAGGAAATTAACTTGGATATGATATTTTGGCTATATATATTTGGCTATAATAATTTTAGCAGTTTGACATTTTAAAGGCAAGTTACCATCAGCAGATGTCAAGATGGTCAAAATTCCCCATCAGCATAGCATCTTGTCTCTGTTCCCATCTTGTGGTGCATTTGGGGACTGTTCTCAATATTCTCCCTCCATCTAGGTAATAATTCATACTTTTCCACCATCAAGCCGTTTCATGTTTTTATCTGCTTCTGAAGGCTCTCTGATAGGCATCCAGTCTTGTGTTTGTAGGTTCTCTTATAATACATGTATTTCTTTTGAACTTTGTCCTTTGTCCTAACTCCTCAGGACATCATATATTCTTCCTCCGGCCATCTACTGTGTTTATTATCTGTAATGCAGTTGTTGGCTTAGAGACATTTGAGGCTGTAATATCTTAATAGACATTCCGTAGCGTGACCTCCCGCCTTAAGCAGCAGTGCCAATTACTGTTGGCCTTCTCTCAGACGTTACGGCCATGATTCATGGGAGCGGAGATTATGATTGGATTAGCTTCAGTTTTTTTTTCCCTCCGCAGGAAAGGCAGTCAATAAGAGAAAGATCTTTTTAGAGTGACTTTGTTCAATTCGAAGAATGATTGACCTGGCTCTTAGGTCCATTTTTGCAGCTTTCTCGTACATCATAAAAGCCTGAAAGTGGTCATATTTGTTAGTGATCAAATCAAGGATGGCATTTAAAGAAAATATTGACAAAAGGATCCGGAGGCATTTTGAATATTAGGAAGTCTGTGAATTAGGTTGCTTGCTTTGCGGGGAGGCGGCGGGGGGGTGGTGGTGGTGGTGTGTGGGACAAGATAATCATTTTTTTAAAAATATCTTTGGGTTTGCTGAATCCGGCTCCAGTGTGATCAGGTCAGGAGGACTCATGATGCCAGTGTGAGCTGCGTTCTTGTTAGGTGTGTTTCCAAAAATCCTGCCCCATGACCCTACAAGAAAACACCAGAGAAGTATAAACACGTCCTAAAAGCAAAGCCATTTTCAAGTAAAGTTTTAAAAATCTTCCCTTCTGGTCAACTGAAAAACAGTGCAGACGTGTGGTCTAGTGGTTACAGCCAAATGCTAAGCAGAAGTAGCATGGCCCCAGTTGGCCCCCCACCCAGATGCCATTGCTGTCTCATGCTGTGTGGTCTTGACCCAATGCCCAGGAAAGCAAGCCCTCTCCCTGATCTTATCTTATCTTCTCTTCTCTTCTCTTCTCTTTCTCTTTCTCTTTCTCTTTCTCTTTCTCTTTCTCTTTCTCTTCTCTTTCTCTTCTCTCTTCTCTCTTCTCTCTTCTCTCTTCTTTTTTCTTTTCTTTTTCTTTTCTCTTCTCTTTTTTTCTTTTTTCTTTTCTTTCTTTTCTTTCTTTCTCTCTCTCTCTCTCTCTCTCTCCCTCCCTCCCTCCCTCCCTCCCTTGCTCCCTTCCTCCCTCAAATAAGAGTAGAGGATGAAGGGAACCAGACAATGAATGGAGATTCCTCAGGTTAGAAAAATATGCCTCTTACTTAAATTTTTTTGAAGTGTATTTATTTTGAGGGAGAGTGCATTCAAGTAGGGGAGGGACAGAGAGAGAGGGAAAGAGTCACAAACAGACTCTGTGCTGTCATCGCAGAGCCCAGTGTGGGGCTCGAGGTCACAAACCTTGAGATCATGACCTGAGCCAAGATCAAGAGTTGGATGCTTAACTGACTGAGCCCCAACTGAGGTGCCCAAGTGTGTGCCCTCTTATAATTAATCATTGCTAATTAGTTTTGTTAATCCCCTAATAAAAAGTGCCTTATTTCATCTAGACTAAGGAAATCATCAGTATTCTTGGGGTAAACGTGGATTTTTTGTTTGTTTTACTTTCAGGAGAAGGGGTACCTAGTATCGAAATAAATTGGAGCATCTTTTACTTCCTTTGTTGGAACTACTTTACAGAAATGAATGCTATCTTTCTCTTGGTAGTGTTGGCTAGGTCAGACTTCAGGGTGCATAATGATACCTTGCTTTGGCGCTTTCTCCTAGTTTAGACCTCTGTGTATTGTCATCCCAGGGAAATGTTGACTTTCTGAGAGCAGTGCTTCATATTGTGCCTCGTTGCCTTTCAGAGGGCTGTGAAACGTAACAAGCACTCATGACTCATTGAATTAACTTGGAGGCATTGCATTGAGGGGGGCTCTCCTAGGTAATGAACAGTCAAATTTGTCCGTTAGGGATTCTGGTCATTATTGGGCTCTTCTGAATAAAAATCTGTGAGGGCGAGGATCTTGAATTTCTTGTTCTTCCCTACATTCCCAGGACCAGGCCAGTACCACTGGGCATACTAATTGAGACTCTATGTTCAGTAAACAACTTAAAACATTTTTAAAAAATTTATTTATTTTTGACAGAGATAGAGTGTGAGAGGGGGAGGAACAGAGAGAGACGGAGACACAAAATCTGAAGCAGGCTCCAGACTCTGAGCTATCAGCGCAGAGCCCAACGTGGGGCTCAAACTCATGTACCGTGAGATCATGACCTGAGCTGAAGTCAAATGCTTAAATATCTTTTTGAATGAATAAATGGAAAAAAAAAGAGTACCCAGGAGTGTGTGTCATTTTGAAGCGACAGGCTTTTGAACTTCCCACACTTATATCCATGCCGCTCAGGATTCCTCTCTCTTTCTTAGTAGTTGTTACTATGTCAGAAACCAGTGTGCTGCAACAGAGAAAGTCTCAGATTATAAGGGTATTTTGGAAACCAAGGATTTGGAATTGATTGATGTTAGTAATCTTTCAGCTGTTCTGTGCTGTCTGTAGTCGGAGTACCAATGATAAAGTTAGGATATATATAAAATTATACATATATATATAACACATAATAATATATATACACACACTTATATGTGTATATTATACATATTCACATCTATTTTAACTTGTCGTCTGCTGGTTTTTTTGAATTTACAAAAAATATGTAAAGGTGTTCAGGGCTTTAGTTCTCGTGGGTCAGGTGACCATGCTGTAAAAGAAACTGACCTTCAGGATCCTGTGGTGCTGAAGAAATTCAAGAGTTGATAGGTCAGAGCTGGTCTTAGTTGGCCTTCTGTTTCCTGACATGGTTCCTTTAATTTATTTAGGCCATTATTTAGAATTCTAAAAAAAGAATACTCTAAGAGAAAGTAAGTGTGTATACATGCATACACACAGTCACACAGTTCTGCAATGATGAGGTACAGCAAAGGAATTGGCAGTAGGCATTCATTACAATTTCCCAAATGGATTTCACTCTGTGTGTGTTAACTCCACTTGCAGTCATGAAAGGGTTAGGGCATGGTCTTTGGAGTTCCCCCAGCCTGAGTTTGACTCCTGATTCTGATGCGGAATATTGAGCAGTTTGCTTAACCTCATCGAGCCTCAGTTTACCTACCTGTAAAATGGAGGTAGTAATAGTGCTCCCGAGACTCCACGAGGTACCACATTCTTAGAGAGCAGTTCTATAAAGATGAGCTGTCCAAATGACAGTGAGTTATAGAGAGTTTTAGATTTATATATGCCTGCATATAACATCATTGTCTAGGGAGTTGCAAGATCACTTCTGACTCTATGCTAACTGCTTTCTGGGCTAATTATAGTCAAAGGAATGATAATGATTCAGAAAAACCCAAGTATGATGTATTTCATTATTTTTGGAGCACAGATTAGAAGAGGATATAAAGCAAGAAAGCAAAAATTTGACTGCTTAAAAAAACAACTTAGGAGTAAAACTTGGAGGAAAATGTGATTCTGAAATTGTCAGGCCAGTTTTGCTAACTCTATGTCAATATGGTAATGATACGTTAAGGAAGCATAGTAGTGTCCTATTGAGGTTTATAGTTTAATTTTCAGTGAGAGTCGAAGTATCTTTGCAGATTAAATTGTGGAGGCCACTTAGGGTGTCCTCCTCTCCAGTCTTTGTTGCAGAGAGTTCAGAGACCAAGTGAGTAGTATGTTCTTTCCCATGAACGGGTGCTGGACCAGAGCTGGATTCCTGTCACCGGTTCCGTTATGCCTTCATTTTTGCCACTCTTGTCCCTTGAGTGCTAAAATCTAATAATGAGTATTGTGCTCCTGCTCTTCTGTGGTTAGGGCTGCTATTATCTAATCGGAATTCATTTTTGGAGGTTAAGATCAATTTTACCTGGGATATGGGCTATTTCTTGGATTGGTGTGTCAGTCAGTATTCTTAGTGGGGTCAAGACCGTTGAATCGATTGGTCTATACCCCAGCCACCATGTGGTTGATTTGGTCTGTGAGGTCATCACAATGGAAGGAAGATGGGGACAAGCAGAGGAGGTAGAAACACAGACAGTAAGTTCACGGGGCAAGGAGGGAGGGAAGTAGCTGGAATTTGAATAACTTCAAGTGATTTGGGCAACACGGACTTCTCACTCTGAGATCCCAGGGTGGACTTGTGGAGGAGTGTAGTGGTAATGTCTGTGAGCCCTCTAATGTGGCATGTGAGATGTTTGGACGCAGGTACGCTAAGGAGAAAAGCGTGTAGCATTTCTTTGTCAAGGGGCACTGTGGTATACGGTCACCTGGTTGTTTTGTGAGAATAAATATTTGGGGGTAGTGAAGTAATGAAATAATAAGTAGTGAAGTGAAGTAATGACATACTGTTTCTTCGGAACTCGCCTGTGAGTTGGAGAAGACTTGGAAGGCTTCACTTCCAAGTGCCTTTGTCTGCCGTCTGCCTCCATTTTGAGCTTGCTCAGAGATAATACACAATTTTATTTCTTTCACAGATGAGTTACACAGAGAATAAGCTTTGAAGAGTGAGTGAGTGTGTATATGAGAGAGAGAGAAGTGGAGTGAGGGAGTGAGGAGTGACAGGCACGGGGAGAAAGGGCACACGTGTGCATTTGGAGGTTGTTTTCAGTCTCGCAATTGGGTTTCCATCTTGGATTGATACTGGCGAGATTTACCCCATTTTTATTACTGCTTAGCTTTCTTTGTTTTGACTCCCATAATTAACGTTTAAACTGAGACTAGTGGTGTGATTTCTTTTTTTTTTTTTTCAATAAACTTTTTTGAGATAGCTTTAAAAATTTTGCTTGCAGGCAAAGTATAATCAGCATTGCTTTTTCTTTTTCCTGGACAACTCTATTCCATTGACCAAGAAAGTTATTAACTTCATGGTTGTAAGAAAGACTATGAATCTGCACTTGTTCATTGAACTCTTTCTGGCCCAAATTATTACAGAGACCTGTTTAGATTAGAGAAGATCACAGAGATGACAGTCGGAGTTACATGAAGAAAAGAAATTCCGTTGAAGGAACATGACTGGGTCCTCTGTGAGGACAGTGTCTGCTAGGAGAGCCTGTCTTGCACGAAGGCCCAGTTAGGTCTGTGGTACTTTCCCTATGAGGTAGTTTCTAGAGTGGTAGATGTGTGGGAAGTGGAAACACGACTTCCTTTCAAAATGATCGTTACCTTTGGAAGACCTTTGAGGAAAGCTAGAAATGTAAAACGAGAAGACAGAAGGCACCCCGTCCCCATAGTAATCGTTCATTTGGGTCCCAGCCCTTCTGTGCCTCGCTTACAGTAGCAGACAGAGGACCAAATAGGGGTTTGGCTGGCATCTCATCTCATCAGCCAGCTGTGGACTTGGGGGAGGCTAGCCAACTTTCAGGGCTTGACTGCCCATCTGAAAATGACAGGAGCTTGTCAACGTGGTAGATGTGTCAGTCTTTAGGATCTTACCAGTTTTAAGGTGATGGGAATGCAAATCCTCTGAGTAAACAACCACTCAAGGTCTGAACAATTGGAGTAGCTGAGGGTCCCGTGTCAGGGATTCTTCATAGCGCTCTAGCTGCTCCATCACAACGTTATCGTGCATCAGCAGATTGGAGGTAAACACGCCGTGAGAGCAATACCCAAGTTGGTATGGCAGAAGGGTTAGTTTCCTAGGGCTGCTCAAACGAATTACAGACTTGGTGGCTTACAGTAATACACACTTAGTGTCTCACAATTCTGAAGGCCAGAAATCTTAAGTCAAGCTGCCACCAAGGCTATGCTGCCTCCACATTTCTCAGGGGAGGATCCTTTTTTGCCTCTGGAAGCCTCTGGTAGCTCTGGGCCTTCCTGGGCTTGTGGCTGCATCATTCTACTTTTTCTGCCTCTGTTTTCATGTGACCTTCTTCTCTTCTCCATGCCTTCCCTTCTGTCTCTCATAGGGGCACTTGTCATTGGAATTAGGGCCAACCAGATAACCCAAGGAGATCTTTCTTAATTACATCTGCAAAGAACATCTTTTCCGAGTAAGGTCACGTTTACAAGGTTAGGCCATGGGCCACCATCCAGTTCACCAAAGCAGCTTAATTTCCTTTTTTGGTTTCTGCATTTTTAGATGTGGCCTGTGTCATCTTTGATGCTACCATTTGGTTGTGAGAAGGGCCTCCGATTGGGGAGCTTTCTCTTATGGGAATGTTTCTGTTTTGTGTCTTTTTCTGCCATGTAAGTCAGATGTACTCAAACCTGTTTTAGTGTTGGCCTGTAGATGGCTTTCTTACTGCCCTTCACTTTTCCTTATAGATGTTGTAGCGTCAGCTGTAAGCAGAAGAAAGCCTTGGTTCCTTAGTGGTGGTGAGGGCTGGGGGGTGGGGACTGTTTTTCAGAGGCAGAAGTGGATATTTGCTCAGCGGGAACTCCATTACTCCCGGACCCGCATTCCCACTGGTGACAGTAGCCACAATGTCATGGAGATTATATAGCTTAGCTTATCATACTTGGCCCCAGCAAGTGACTGTAAGTTGCGCTGGAGTCTAGCTTGACAAAATGACCACCCACACCTCCCGGGATTTCCCTCACCGGAATCCTACTGTCCTTCGTTGACACATGGGGGGAAGTAAGCTGCTCTTCAAAATTTTTAGCCTCTGGAATTCAATTCCAGGGAACATTTATTGAGTATAAAGTGTGTACCACCCACTGTGTGGTGGCCAGTGCTAACAAGTGAACAGATCGGGCGTCTGCCCATGTAACATCGTTCCTTTTTCCCTTCTCTTGTGGTACCTTTTTCCAGTTCCATTGTAATGGTTAGTTCTTTTCAACTGAACACTTGTTTTGTTTTTACCACTTCCATGCAAGACATTCTACAGAGGCTTTCCGTATATAAATGTCTCAACAAATGTGTACGGATGTGGTGTTTCATAGGTTCAGAGTCTCATACCTCATAGGTTTGGAGCTTTCAACCATCTGTTTCAAGCACCTGCTTGTTTCACCGCCTCCTCTAATTGGTTGCCTCTTCAACTCCTGACCCTGGCTGATGCTCTATATGTCATATTATTTCAGTATTTCAGGACTTGACAAAATTAAGTCAGCTTGTCCTATCTGGACAAGACTGTTCTTTTATTTTTACTTTTTTGGTGAGGCGGAATTTACAGAGTACCAATTAAGGAGAGACACACCAGAAGAGTTTGACTCTCCCTTGTATCTCAGGAGATGGAGCAACTACATGTTCTCTCTGCCTGAAGGTCAGCTTCAACCATCCACCTAGGATGGGGCCACAGAATGGTGTCATTCGGTATGAAAGATGACTTCGTGCAGAACCTTGGTGGGCACAGTCCTCTTGGGGTGGGGCATACCAACACTAGAATTGCTTTTTGCAGACCTGGTCTCTCATGGTATCTGATCATATTGTTGTCTTCTTTGGACCACTGGGAGGCCTGTTTCTCCTATTTGGTTCCAGATGGTGCAAGGCAAGCAAGTATGATGTCTAAGCAAAGGGTTTGTTTTGTTTTGTTTTGTTCTGCTTTTGTTTGTTTGTTTTACAAGGGGTTTGCAGACATTACATGTTGTAATCCTATGGCTAATCTTTGGGAAAGGGCGTCCAGACTTTGTGCGATGTTACTAAAGACTCTTAGGCGGTAGTCAAGATCTGTTAATCTCACTCTTCCTATAAAATAAAATGTTTGTCCCCATAAAATGGGATTTTTTTTTTTTTTTTGGAGGACGTTTTAGAGTATTCACTGAATTTAGAGCCCAAACGAAGCTTTGCTTTCTTTCTCTGCTATTCTGGTCACGGTCTTGGCTGAACCTATACATACCCCCTGGTTTCTGGTCAGGTCCCTTTGTTACTGTAATTGAAAATACCCAACATTACCTCTCCTCTGGGTTATAAGTATATTTTTGTATGAGTTGATGAATTACTCTCTTCACTCAATCCAGCCCTTCTGGAGTCATTAATTTGGTCCTGTTTTCTTTCCAGCTCTCTGTTTTCTTTCTCTCTAAAAACACTCAGTTTCCTTTTTAGTCCAGATTCCCCTCTTCCCATTAGGATCGCTGCACATTCCCTCCTGGGAGTTTGCCAGGTCCTCCTGCCTGGATCAGTGACTTTCCAATAGCGCAGGACCTGGCACCAGCTCCACTCAGGACACCTCGAATAAGGGCGTGAAACTTGACTAGTGTCCAGTGGTGACAGAACATCAACTTAAATGTGTTTCTGGTGTTTTGGTGCCCACCCTTTGTCCTCCTGGGACATTGAAGTTTCTTTCTTACGTTTTTTTTCCCTTGTTCAGAAACATGCAATTTGCCTGTTAACTAATGGATTCGATGTAGGGCTAATTCCTGTATTGCGTAAATGTCATCAATTGAAAGACATACTGTCAATAATCACTTTAGGGGAGTAAGAAGGAAGCATTTTATTAAATATAAATGAGGACTCTAAGGTGCACTTCAGCTTCCGGAAAAAGAAGTTTTAGAATAAAGGTAAAGTGGTGTGTATAAACCCCTAGTGAAGTACCGTGATTAGCCTGGAGAAAAATTACATAGACAAGACGTTTTTTGGGAGGAGGGTGATTGGAAACGCCTTTAAAAACCCACTGAGTCTTATGGACTATCTAAAAACAAACAAAAAAAAAACAAAAACAGAAAAATGAATGTACCCAGGAAAGAAATTTTGGCATAACATTTATGAGGGTTTATAGATCCTTCGAATCCACCCAGTTGCAAATCTCTGGCATCAAGGATTCTAAAATAGCGTGTCCTTGTTTGACCCTGTTGGGAGTGCTCTCCCAGGAATGACCGAAGAAGGCCTCTTGCAATGTTTTATATCAAGAAACTTGTTTAGGTTATTAGCACTGAAAGACTCAGTAGACCTCTAATAGGGAAAACAGAAGTAAATAATGACCAGTTGCAGATGTTAGGCTCACCGTAGCCAGTCTCATGGTCCAGGGCACGTCTCGTGCTGTCCCCACGCCACATGTAGCACCCTCGGAGTGAATCCTTGCAAAGCTTGCTGCTTCCTTGGCTTTCCTCTCTTCAAATGCCAGAGTCTTGGCCGCAGCCTTGCGTGGAGTCCAGCCAGCCCAGTCATTTCTTTAGAACAATCTCTGGAGGGCTTTTTTTATTTAGGACTTTTGAAGACAACAGAGGATTAGTTGAGAATTCTGAAACCCACATTTTATAATGAAGCTGCACATGGTTTTCAGCATAATTATGACAACGGGGGCTCTTGTTTATCTGTTTTCATTATCTCCGTCCCTGAAGTTAGGAGTTGATTACCTAGGAAAGCAGAGGTTATGATTAATTGAAAACATAAACTGCTGACAGACCGCTAATAAAATTAGTCATAGCTCAACTGTAGCTCAACCAGTTGTCCTCCTTACTTAACACTTGCATTTGTTTTAGGACATCTTTGGGTCTTGGTCTCTCTCCGGATGGCAGAAAAACATCAAAAGCAGGAGAAAAAATTGTAAATCTTACCAAAGTTGTGGGATTTTTGGAAGTTCACCTAAGAAGATGGACCGTCTTTTTGATTGGAGCTATTAAAGTCGAAGTTAAAGATGATCTTACAGCATTATCGTAAAATCTTACAGGAAAAATTGTATTTTCCATCAGTAGTCTTTTAAGATTCTGTACGCAGTTGAAATAAGAACTTATATCTTAATTAAAAGAGCTTTATTTTGATTATTTCATCTTTCTAGATAAAGTCCTAATAAGTTCCCCTACTGCTACCTAAAGACCACTCTTTGACCATAAAATGTTGGTCTTCATGTTAAGGATATTCACTTTGCGCCTTTGTCTTTGTATCAGTTATCCTGTGCTGATTAGGCCCTCTCTCCAATACATGCATACAGTGACGCACGATAGTGGATTTGGATACGATTTTCACGTTCCTCTCACCACGGAGAGTCTTTTCTGGTTTGATCTAGATTTCTGCCCTACCCTGTTCTTATTCCTGCTGCTGTGTTACCTTCTTGCATTGCACTGTCCCCTACTTGTCATAGAACGTGGTCCAGCACTCTTGTGTGACAACTCAGAACTCAGCTCTAAGTACAGAGGATTTAGTAAGTGAACCACTAAGGAAACATGTGCCTGTAGCCTTGCAAACTCCCCGAACCCTGGGTCCTTCCACGTTCACACATTACCTCGTGTACGGGCGGTGGTTTCCAGCCTCCAGAGGTAACTGAAGAGCGACAGGGACTCTGCATCACTTTTCTGGACACATTTTTGTTTCCTGATGGTTCAGTTCAGAATAAACTTGAAACTTTAATATAATGTGAGCTCCATTTGAATTAATGGAGGGGAATGCATAGAAGGGCCCTTCTCTCTGTTGATTTTAAAGTAAAAATAGTAATGAAAAATTCAAAGGATAGATAGGACCATTCAAACAGAGGTCTCAATCTTTGATGACTATTTTTTGTGCAAGGAACATTCTTTAATTTTTAAGTCGTGTGTTCACATATCTATTCCCCTCCCTCCACTCTGACTTGATACCCAGATTATGTTTAAAATAAGTGTGAAGATTGTGTTGATTCAGCTTTTAGGCAAAGATAAGCTCTGTAAAATAAAATGCCTAAATATTTAGTTAACTGCAAGATTGAAAAGTCTTGAAATACTGGTATAATCAGAGCTAAAAATAAATGCAGCAATCCTACATTGAATATGTTAAAAATAAGCAATATTAGCAGATTTTTCTTTTGCAACCTTCTTTAAATATTTGTGACCTTGAGAGAGAGATGCGCGAACACGCAGGAGAAGATGAGTATTGTTTGAAAATCACATACATCGAGAAAAATGTGCCTATTTGTGTTGAGTTCAGCTTTCTCGTGTTTTAAGGAATGATTGATCTCACACACAGTCAGAGCTGAAAGTGACTTCAGCAATCAACTTAAGCATTTCCTTCCCTTAGAGTAGAAGAAAGGTCCGCAGAAGGAAAATGAATTCCCTGCCAGATCTCTCAAGCGCAAGGTGACAGAGCCAGGACCAGGAACCCAGGGCTGCTGGCTTCTAATTTTATGTTCTTTTTGCTACGCCATGCTGTTATATGGACATTGGTAAGAATGAGGTACACAGCATTCGTGAGTTTTGTCATGGTGAACTTAATGGATACCCACTTCGCCCAATATGGGAATTTTCTATTGTTGCGTAACAAATTACCACAAACTGAATGGCTTAAAACAACCCGTCCTAGATCCGAAGCTCAGAACGCCAGCGTGATGTGTCTGGGTTCCCTGCCCAGGCTGAAATCAAGGCATTGGCTGGCTGTGTTGTCTTCTGGATTCAGAGTCCTCTTCCAAACACTTCACTCTTGGGATTGGCAGAATTCACTTTCCTGGGGTTCTAGGACTTGAGTCCGTAACTCCCTGCTTGCTGTCAGCGCGGGCCTCCTGTAGCGTCTGGCAGTGGTCCTGCATTCCTAGTCCTACGGCCTCTTCTGTTTCCAAGCCAACAGCAGCAGTATGTTGAATCTTCCTATACTTGAAATTGCTCCGCTGTTTTCTTTTGCTGCCCACTCGAGGAGACTCTCAGCTTTTGAAGTACTCATGTGAATAGATTAGGCCTGTTCAGATACTCTGTGTATTTTAATAGTTAGCTGATTTGGGACTATAATTACATCTTCAAACTCGTATAGCTTAGTACTTAGTGTTTGAATCTTGGTGGAGCCATCTTTAGAATTCTGCCTACCACACCCAACTTACCAACTTAACTAGTTCCCAAACTTTAATTTTTTTAAAAATGTTTTTATTTTTTATTAGCGGGGTGAGAGAGAGAGAGAGAACGAGTGAGCATGAGCGGGGGGCGGGGGAGGGACAGAGCGAGAGGGGGACACAGAATCTGAAGCAGGCTTCAGGCTCTGAGCTGTCAGCATAGAGCCCAATGCAGGGCTTGAACTCACAAACTATGAGATGGTGACCTGAGCCAAAGTCGGACCCTTAACCAGCTGAGCCATCCAGGCTCCCTTGTCAAACTTTAGACAACCCTTACCATCTGTGGCACCTTGAAATAAAGACAGCTATGTCAGATTGGTGTCTTTTTGTGTTCCAGAGGCCTCGTGATGGAAATGGCCTCTGGGCGGCAATAACGGTCATAAAATCCAAGCACTTGATTGTATAGAAAAGACAGTGTCATGCATAGCCTGGTGGTCATAGCTGGAAGTTGCTTCCAAATAAGGCAGCTGGGACAGCTTGATGGAGGAGGAAGTGATTTTTGGTAGACGAGCAAGAAAGAAATTGTATTATAAAAACATAGTTGGTTCAAACACCTATGCCCTTCTCATGAATGATGTCCCCAATACTATTACTGAAACCGAGTCAAGAAGAAAGAGCTATATTCCACATACTCAGTTGAAGAATAGAAAATCTTTGGTAGAATGTGAAAGAAATTCCTATCAAAAAGTAGCTTAGCATTAACCACATAAAAAGGCTAAGCTGAATGAGAAAAGTAGTTGACTTAAGCCGTTCCCCATTGGCTTCTTACTCATTTACAATAAAACCCAAACCCCTGGAGTGGCTAGAAAGGCCAGCCTTGCTGGCCATCTTCCTTTACCTAGTACACCGAGCTTTTGTCCACCTCAGGACCTTTGTACATACTCTTCTGCCTCTGTACATTGTTCTTTCAGCTCTTCATCTTCCTTTTTACTTAGTTGGCTTTCTTCTTCAGATCTCAGCCCAAGGGGCATATTCTCAAAAATGCCTTAATTATAATATTACCATCTTCTTTGCAGCCTCCAGTACCTTCTGTCACATCACTCTGAAGATCTCCTGGTGCAGCCTACACTGTTGGCTTGTTTATGATTTGTCTCCTGCCCTTAGAATGTTACTCTTTGAATTAGACTCTAATTCACCTTTGTCTCCCCAGTATCTAGATCAGGAGTCCAGCATGGAGTAGACAGTCCCTATTTGTTGGATGTTTAAGGAGTCCAGAAGCAAAAAATTCCCATGTCACAAAGGGAAATCGTGGCCTGGCAGGGAGGGACACTGTCCCTGAGGGTTTGAGGAGGTCTCAGCTGGTCCCTTGACCGGTTGGTACTCCTCATGACCAGTTTGGTAACTGGGATAAGAAGGACTTAATGACCGGTCTGAGGTCATACAGCTAATCGTGGTAGGAGCTAAGATTAGTTTCCAGAACATTTGATATTTTCATTTGTTCTCCCATGAGGAACTGGTCTCTGTTGGAAATAGTCAACTTTTGAAGTCCTCGCTTTTCTTGAATGAAATTAAATACATGATAGTTATTTCAGGTCCCGTCTGGAGTGTTGGTTTGCCCTCTTACTCCCTTCATATTCTGCTCGTACATTCTCTTCCAAATTTGTTGTTTTCATTTTCAGTGTCTGTTCAACAAAAATGATGACAGATTCATCTCCCGGTGGAAATTACACATCTTTTGAACTCTGGCCAGTGTTCCTCACCCTCGCCACTCCTGGCTTTGTGAAAAATACCATTTACCCTTTGAGATACTTGTGTGGTTGGTACCAAGACCCAATTAATGAGAAATTTCAAAGGGTCAAGCAAAGCAGAAGAGTTGTGAGTGGCAGAGAAGGGCACGGAAACTGTTTCCAAAATAAAACTTTCTCTGGGCTTGCCTTCTGCAGGTGACAGCGGTTTCATTATCTAGAAAAATTAAACCGAAGTGTGTTTTGTTTGGTCAAGTCCATGTGAATGGGTTTTGTGGGTTTTGCCCTTCTGCATCTTTTAACCTCCTTGCAGCTCTCTGGTGTTTCCTGGAGTAAACAAGAATCTACGGTGTACCAGCTGGGTGGGGTCGCTTTTGACTTTGAACTGCATGAGAGAATTGGGATAAAAAGAATAGAAAAGCCAAGATTCTTTATGCCAGGTTTCCAGATAGTCTGCATGGTGGGGCAGTGGAAAGAGGACTGATACTGGGTGTCTTTATAGTTTTAATCTTCGTTTTTAAGTTTTTGTTTGTTTGTTTATTTTGAGAGACAGAAAATCCCAGGCAGGCTCCACTCTGTCATCACAGAGCCCGACGTGGGGCTCAGTCTCACGAGCCAGGAGATCATGATCTGAGCTGAAATCAAGAGTCAGACTGAGCCACCCAGGTGCCTCTACAGTTTTAATCTTTTTTTCCAGTTTATGCTCTGCCATTCAGAAGTTCCTCAAGAGTTTTCCTTGTTAGAGTAACATGACTGAATGATGACTGTTGTTTTTGGGTTTGTGTGTGTGTGTGTGTTGGGGTCAGGGGGAGGTCTCCCAATGATAAAGGTATTTTTGTGTTGAGCATGCTTCTACCAGAGTCTGCCTGAACCCCCAGCAGGCAAATCAGATGAGCTGGGCATAAACAGAGGGTGGGCACAGCTTTTTAAGTTACTATGGAGAATGCTTAACTCTTAATACCTGAGTATCTTGTAGACAGGTGAGGGAGGAGTAAAATAACTTAACTGTCAGAAAGAGGTCCCCATCTCCACACATTATAAAGGGATCGCTTTGCCTGGTGTATGGAATTTATGCAGTGTTCTCTACAGATCATCAAATGCCTAACAGAGGGGAAAACTGAGAGCTGGAGTGTTCCAAGTCATTAATGATTCTAAGGCAAATTAGAAACAGAGATAGAGCAGTTAGATTATACTAAACAGAGTTAGATTATACTAAATCTTAGTTTAGATTATACTAAACAGAGTTAGATTAAACTAACAGAGTTAGATTAAACTAAACAGAGTTAGATTATAATGATTTTTAAAATGGACTTGAGAATCAATGAAAAATCAAGATAGACCAGCGTGAAATTATGATATTTTTGCTGGGCATAATGTATGTAGTTTAACTGATAGAAATCTGACCTGCTAGACTATCTGCAGAATTGTGGGTAGGATGGATACCTGGCAGTTGAAATAAGACATGTGGCATTTAAATACAGCTGTTCCCCTTTATGGATCTGAGTGTCTAGTGGAGGAGATGAGGACGTTAAAAAGATGACCACGCAGTAGAAACAGTCTTGCTGCAGTTGCCCAAACTTCACTGCTACAACCATCTTGATGTTGGTCATCCATCCGTAACACTGGATGTTAGTATTAGTACTATTATTATGATTATTATTACTGTATTATTATTACTCGGATTCATTTCACCTTTTTTACTCGTCACATCGCCTTTAAAAAAGTAAATGCATTTCCTACTACATAAACCACTGTCACTTATTGTATGGGGGAACCCTGAAAATGAATGAGAACAGAGCTATATTGGTCAGTTTTAACTAGATACCCGTGCTAGCCAAAACTTAGGAGTTCTTGCTGGGCTTTTCTCTCTGTTTAAAAAAAAAAAAGAAGTCAGCAACTGTTAAATGTTGAAGACCTGCAGGTACCAAGTGGACTTCAGATGCTATTACAAAGCTTAAAAGAGAATGGGATTAGAGTCAACAAAACTATTATAAACATTAAACTTGCTGGGGCGCTTGGCTGGCTAAGTCAGTTGAGCGTCTTGAGTTTGGCTCAGGTTGTGATCTTGTGATTGGAGCCCTTGTTGGGCTCTGCACTGACAGCTCAGAGCCTGGAGCCTGCTTGGGATTCTGTGTCTCCTTCTCTTTCTGCCCCTCCCCTTCTTATCCTCTCTGTCTCTCTTTCTCTCTCAAAAGCAAACAAAACATTAAAAAATTATTTAAAAAAAACATTAAACTTGCTAAGAAACTGAATTTAATTGTTCCCAACACCAGTAGAAACAGGAAGTATGTGGCTTAGGTAGAGGTGTTAGGCTATTATGGCAATCATACTGCGATATAAATTTATCAAGTCAGTATGTTGTATACCTTAAACTTACACAGTGTTGCATGTTAAATATAAGTCAATTCATAAACGAACGGGGAGGGAATATCTCATGTTGTGACACAGTGCTTTTCAAGGATGTGTCTCTGGGCCCACTGAAATGTCTCAGACAGCCGCAGAGATCTCCCACTTGGGGAATGCCGGCCATGCGGGATGCTGCCGGGGTCACCCGTGGTGATTTCGTCGGTCTTCTGTGTGCTGGAAGTAGAGGCAAGCTGTAGGAAGCCCTTCTGGTGTAAATAGGTGCGGCACGGTGATTTAAGGGGCTTATAAATATTTGTAGTCTAGTTGAATCTTTCATAGACAGTTCTAATATAAGACTTCCATTTGCTCTCTCCCAGTCCGTTCCGGCTTGCATTTTGGACAGTTGGGTTTCCGTTTTTAGTGATTGGCTTTGCGGCATTGCTGAGTGGCATTAAAAGAATTTTTTTTTTCTTTCGTATTTCCGGGATGGTGGAGAAAAACGTATAGGAGAGAGATATTGACACCTGCTTCCTTTTGTTGTTTGAGGACTGAGGTCTGAGTGGAGTCACCGCATACTGCAGGAGAGCAATACCCAGGTGTCTGTGTGTCGGGATGACTTTTGGCTGAGTTGGAATTACATGACTCGTGTCCCCCTGCCTCCTGGCTGGGGACATCACTATTGGTCTTTTCGTATTTCAGGATCCGTTCACATACCTGCTCTTGTTTTTTCTGCATGGCCTCTGTTGGCGTGTGAAGCATAATTAAGAAGGTAAATACTGTGTAAAAGTATGTGTAAATATTTGGCTTCCTAGATGCAAACAGAAATAACTTGAGTTATGCTCAACACTGCTTCCTTCCATTAGCATGGATAATAAAGTGTTGATTTTAGGCATGTTTAATTGTTAACTCTCTTTAGAAAAGCCGTATCGCTATTAAAAGCCTTCGGTTTTTCTCATGGCTTTTGCTCTGATAATCCCATTGCTGGAGAAAGTTATTTCAAGTCCATAATCAAAAATAAGAAAAAGGATCCATATGGGAGGATCATTTGTTAATAAGTTGTCTTTTAAAATGAGAATAATCTGTGTTTTCACCAATAGGGCAATTAGTAAACGGTGGTTTGACTACCCTTTGTTGATACTGCCTTTAAAGCCGTAAATATCAAATGCGGAAAAGTACTTAAGAGAAAGGTAATAGGAGAATAAATGTCTGTTAGGATGACAAGTGTATAAATTCATACAACACAGACGGAAACTCAAAGAAGACACAAGAAGATAAAGCAGTTGCTATTATGGTGTTGGATTTTCTTTTATAAAAAATTATTCTTCATGTTTCAGTGTTATAATATTTTCATCACGAATAATAGGAGCAGAAAAAAAAAGATCAAACTTGATGACCTACGTGTAAAAACAAGGGACTTAGTAAGACAGAGTCAACGCCACTTGTATGAGAAGTCAAGTAAAAGGGAATATTATTAGAACCTTAAGCTTCAAGGTTATTACAAGGTATGTGTAGTATCAGTTTAGCTTTTGATTGTGTAATGGTACCTCCTAGTCTCAGATACCCACGGTGACTTAGCATCAGCACAATGCTTGGCTTATTGGCATTCATGAAGGGACAGATGATAGGTGGATGGTTTCTAAGATCATAAATCCAAATCAGAGTTTAATGTGAAAGCCGTTGGGAAAAAGAATATCCCTCAAACATCCCTGTATTTCAAAGACGAACATAGGGTAGGGTGGGATAGGATAGGAAACACTAATTAGAACCAAGAGGATCTGCTTGGATTAGGCTTACTGAGCTCCATCAAGAGAAGAGAGATCCTTCAAGGCTGAAGAAGTCACGTTCTTGTGGATATGGAGGAAGGAGAGGCTGCAGATTCTACTGGCTGGAGAGGAGGTCAGCGATGAGTGAGAACTGGCTAGAAGCTCTTGATACCCCTGTAGAGATAGACAGTGCTGCACCCAGCGGCCAGAAGGGTTCACATCAGCCTTACACCCAGAATTGTTTCAGACAGGGCTCCTTGGTCATGGGTAGCTTATCTGGAGAAGTTTTTTTTCCTCCATCATCGTCAGTGAAAAGTGACCCCACCTTGCACAAATGACTGCAGGTCACATTTTAGTGACTGTCATTTGAGTCTCTTTGAACACCAACATATTTACGTTAATGGAATTGCACTTCACTGTTCTTTTGTACACAGGTTGTATGTTTGCGTATGTTAATGAGATTGTGCTTTGCACACTCACTGGGTTTTTGTGCTGTTTATTTGGTTGTCACAGAGATCTTACCGCATTAGTGAATTTAGGTATTGCGCTCTTTGACTTGGAATTGTGTCCCTATTTCCCGGCAGTGTGCTGGCACATACTAGATGCTCAATAAACATTGTTTAAGGAATCATTTTGCTTGTATTGTTGTATGCCAGAATATTTAAGTAGTCTTTTTTTTTAGTTTTTAATCTTTATTTCTGAGAGAGAGAGAGAGAGCGAGCGAGCAGGGAGGGGCAGAGAGGGAGACACAGAATCCTAAGCAGGCTTCAGGCTCTAGCTGTTACCACAGAGCCTGATGGGGACCAGAACTCCTGAACTGTGAGATCCTGACCTGAGCTGAAGTCGGGTGCCCTTTAAGTAGTGCCCCTTAAGTAGTCTTTTTAATGAACGTGTAGTTTGTTTCCTGTTTTTCAGTGCTATAAATAACATCCCACCGCCATTTCAGGTAGTCTTGCCATTTCGTGAAGAAACCTTTGTAGGGCGGCAGACTTGGCAAGGTGAGGACAAAGCATTCTGCCCCTCCATCCAGCTGGACGTCAGCTGCCTACCGTGTATCATTCCTTTTTTTTTTTTTTTTTTTAATTTTTTTTTTTTAACATTTATTTATTTTTGAGAGACAGAGCGTGAGCAGGGGAAGGGCAGAGAGAGAGAGGGAGACACAGAATCCGAAGCAGGCTCCAGGCTCTGAGCCATCAGCCCAGAGTCCGACGCGGGGCTCGAACTCACAGACCGTGAGATCATGACCTGAGCCGAAGTCGGCCGCCTAACCGACTGAGCCACCCAGGCGCCCCTACCGTGTATCATTCCTGTTAGAGACGCCTATGCTTAAGATTATTCCCTCCTCCAGCAGAGGCCAGATTTGAACAAACAAAGGAAGCTTAGTTTTATGTTGGTCTCTTCTTTGGAGGCTCTGTATCTTTTGTGGGTAAAGGCACCAGTTGAATTAGTTCTTGCCTTTTTCTTTAGGCGTCGTTGTTTTCTCCTAACTGAATTAGCAGGGGAAGAGAAATTAAATGCCAGAAACGCTTATTGTCCCCGTCAGAGTAGTCGTTCTCACCTTTCTAGAACCTGAGTCCTGTGAGACTATAATGAAGCTGTGGTCTCTCTTCTTAGAGAAACACACGTGTGTGTCCAGTGCATCATGGCCCCTGGAGGTGAGGGGTACAGGGTGAGAACCGCCGAGCCTCAGGGAGCTCTTTTCTCCCTGCCCTCCTGCCTCTAGCACTCCGCTCTTTTCATGGGATGCTGTTTCAGGGAAACTGCGGTGGCAACTTCAGTGACTTGTAAAATAGTCGTGTTGCTGTGTGTGAGGGTTGGGGGGTGTATATAGAGAGAGAATGAATGATTGCTTTTTTGGTAGGCAGAAAGGAAGAAGACATGATTTTGTTTTCCATCAATGTATATAAATCGTCCCAAATCAGATACCTTTTGTGGTACTGGTAGTAATGGTAAGCTAATGAACATGGCGCTCATGAAACATATTTTGAGTAGGAGAGCTGGTCGTGGTGCAGTTCCCACCAAGCACAGTGCTGCCACAGGAGCCGGGAGCTCTTGAGCCAGTCCTGCTGCTGCGTATGGCTTTAGAATGACAGTAAAATGCCGTTTCCACCCTTTAGGGGTTTGTGATCTAGTAGAGGGAGATGAACATGCGAAGAAATAAATGGAGCGGTCTTTCATTTGTGAGCATGGCTCACTCACAAATACCAGAAAGCAGCTCAAGGCAAAAAAAGATACTTTTTTGACTGATGGATCTGAAAATTCCAGGGGCAGACTTGGTCCGTGTTTGTTTTACTTTGTTAGCTTCCCCCTCAAGTTCCATCTCTGCATGTGTGACCCAGCAGCCATCCACTCCTGGTGGCTCCAGGCTTGCATGACATGACCCTCAGAGCCAGCAGGCCACAGAGAAGACCAATTTTCTCCCCTTCTAGTTCCAGCAAAAGTTTTGGAGTTGGTTCAGTGCCCAACCTGCACCAACCATTGTGGCCAGGACAGGGGCGGATAGGATACGCTGACTGACCAGATCTGATCGTGTGAGTAGGAAGAGGGGGGATCCACCTGGACTGACATTTGAGGAGGAGTGGTTCCCAAAAGGAGACTTGTGGTACTGTCACCAGAAGGGAAAACAGATGTGGGGCAAGTGAAGACAAGGCCCACTACAACGATAATGTGCTGATAGAAGTCACTGTATGTTGAAGGCAGACAGTAGCGAGACTGTGCCAATCACTGTGAAGGAAGGAAAGAATAGGGAGCAGAATGAATGAAAGTGAGAGAGAGAAAGAAAAAGAATGAAAGAAAGGAAGGAAGACTAAATTACCCTTCTTTTAGGACGTGGAATTCTTTTTATGAAACTTGCAAAAATGTGATTCTGTGAGTGTAACTTAAGATACCGATCCTATTTTTGTGATACTCAAGATTCTAGAAGTTCTTTTCTTGAAGTGGTATTTTAAGTTTAAAGACTGAAGTGTAGACGTACAAATAATTTTTGTCAGAGATGGATATTAGTATGATACTTGGGTATGACCGGTCTATGTGTTTGATAGACACTCTAGGAAGATAATAGCCTAAGTTCGATTTTTCCTTAGCCTGTGGTATTTGCAGGAGATGGTTTTGGGCACTATCTTAGAAACTCCTGATTATTTGTTGGGGCAGAATAGCTGTGGTTAAGAAAGAAAAAATAAACATAACATGCTTATGAAGAAAAGAGATTGCAGAGGAAGGAAAGCATGTATATTGGAGAAAGTTCCAGTTGCCTGGAGCTTGATAGTAGCTAGTAGGTGCCACACACTGTTTTCGGTGCCGTGGAGACCCCCGCCGCCCCCTTTCTAGTCCCGCATGTTCTTACGTTCCTGCGGTCCTGGATTAGCTGCCATCTCCTGGGCTGAGGAGGCCCCGGGGTATAAGTAATTAGCTGTCCTGCGGGAAGCTTGAACAGGTTTAATCATATTTCTGAGCAAAAATCTATTTCTTCTAGGAGTCAGACCTACAGCACTTTTTTCTATGCCTGCTCATTTTTAAAAACAGGCTGCTGATGATGTAAGTTGCTGACACCATTTGAGCACGTACTGTGTACCATTCTTGGTGCTAACAATGCCACATGTGTTATCTCATGGTCCTGTGAGGTAGGTAAAGTCATTCATGCTGGTTTGCATGTGAGGAATCTACAGCTCAGAGCGGCCATACCATGAAATCGTCGAGTTCAGCACCAGGCTAATTGGGGCGGGGGGGGGGAGGGTGGGGGGGTTGGGTGGTTGTGAGAGATGGAAGACTTCTCTGATGAGTGACACATGTCTGTCTCATGTCTGGAGAAAGTCCAATGAGGGAGCGAGCCTAAGGAGGTTGTTAATTTCATTTCCCATTCGTGTGATACCTGCAGTTTGTGAGATCAAGCCCTGTGCCTTCAGCACAGAGCCTGCTTGGGGTTCTCTCTCTTTCTCTCTCTCTTTCTCTCTCTCTCTCTCTGCCCTTCCCTGCTTGCACTCTCTCATTAAAGAAACAAACAAACTTAAGATACTAATTAGTGATCTAGGGCATGACGTCATTCCGTAGAGAAGAAGAGAAAGGCAGAAACAATGAGGGGCCGATTGGCTGGCTACCCATCATTGAAAGGCCTGCCCCTTCTTAACATCTGTTGTCAGACTATTTGAAGAGAGTGGTTTCCTCACAGACAAATTATAGTCCTCCTATTTGAGAAAACGAAAACTCATCTGAAGAGGGGTGCTGTGGTCTTAGCTGAATCAGTAAAAGCATGTTTATGAGGTATGCGCACGTGCTCTTCCCAGCACTGTACAAAGAGTCTCCTCTCTATAGGTGATTCTCAAGAGTTTACCAGTTGAAACCTTGTAGGAGAGAATAGAGGACCTTAGTTTGCCTTTTTAATTGTTCTCGGTGGTTTGATTTCACCCCATGCCTATGTTACTAAAAGTAACATCTATTGGCAAAGAATGAATACAAGTGAGATTTAAAGAATAAAAGCAGCCCCTTTACACTCCCTAAGGAAAATGGTCAGGATCAAGGGACTTCATCGGGGTAGGCCTGTCACCTAAGGCACAGGGCACCTCCTCCCTCCTTCCCCAGGCTTTATGAAACTACACTTAACTTATTCCGTGGATGTTTCCAAGTCGGTCAGCAACACAACCCGAAAACAGTCTCTTGGTTTTTTGGGGCGGTGGGGAGAGTGCCAGCTGAGAAAGGGAAGTTTGCTTCTTTGATCGTCCTTTGCTTGTTGAGTCGGTGACCACTTCCCAGTCCTTGCCCCTCTCCTTCTCCACATGCATTTTGAAGAGATTATTTTAGACAAGATGGTGCCCTCCCATTTTTAGCTTTGGCCTTCTGTATTTTTACAGCATGTTTTTCAAGTTCATTTATCATCTTATTTTCAATTTGATTTGTTACATTGGATTTTATATCTAGTGTTTAATTATGATCCTTATTGCCCTGGTCTTGTTGGGTGCGGAGGTCTGGTTTTGTCATTGCCTTGCTGTCCTGTTCAAGCTCCTCTCTGATCTCAGTCCTTCAGTGGGTCTTGCTGAATATCTGCCTGATTCGGTATCACTGACCCAAATACACAGGTTTTTCTTGATGTCCCTGATTATAGTATCTGAAATGGCATGACCAAGAAAAGAACCGTCGTACAGGGGAGGGTTCTGGTCCTTCACGTTGTCTTGTCCTCCTGACACCTCAGTCTTGGGCGGGTGATGCGCGTAAAGGCCTTGAATGTTTGAGAATCAGAGATAAGAGTCCTTTGCATTGGGTTTTTTTGTTTTTGTGTTTTTGTGTTTTTTTTTTTTTTTATAAAGACCAGACCTGATCTACAAAACCCTCCAGAATAGGACCCCACCCGCCTCTATTTCTTTCTGCCTTTCTCACTCTAAACTGTTTTTCCTTTTTTTTTTTTTTTAAATGTTTGTTTATTTTTGAGACAGAGACAGAGTGGCAGTGGTGGAGGGGCAGAGAGAGAGGGAGACCCAGAATCCAATTCAGGATCCTGGTTCCAGGCTTTGAGCTGTCAGCACAGAGCCCGACGCAGGGCTTGAACTCACGAACTGTGAGATTATGACGTGAGCGGGAAGTCAGACGCTTAACCAACTGAGCCACGCAGGTGCCCCATGCATTGGGTTTTCACGGAAGTAGATTGTTTCGTACACAAGGATAGCTTAATGCTTTGTTTTTTAGAGGCAGTAACTTTATATACTGATGTAACATTTACCAAGTGTTTTTTCTAAACATGTGCTCACGTACTATGGTAAGAGCTACCAGTGCTCTCATCCTTTGTGGGTGAGGAAGCTTGAACCTCCTCTGGAATTCAGGCCTGACTGCAGGGCCCCAGGCGCCGACCCCGCATGGGGCTGTGCAAGGAATTGGGCAGGCTCACCTTCAGGAGATGGGTACATCTATTTGGCAATCAGTTTTTCTCAGCTCTACACCGTCCCTATGTCGTTTCCTATGTGTGTTCCTTTCTCCCTTTTGAGGGATCCTACTTGATCAAGTAGGACTGAATCCTACTTGAGCCCCAGTCCTTCCTTGGGCTCTTCTGTTCAGTTTTGCGGCCCCCCGGTCCTCCTCATCTCGATTCTTACGCTCTCATTGCCCCTCAAGGGCTTTCTCCATTCAGTCCTGACCTGCCTGGCTTACGATCTAGCACCAAACTCCCCTCTTGCTTGAAGTTCTGGCCTGACCTGTTCCATCTGACTTTGGCCACCCCCAGTCTCCGTTGGCCCTGCACACGCAGTTATGGAAGATCCCTTCTTAGCTCCGGGATGGGAAGCGGAGGGGAGGCAGTTTTGTCATGAAAATGGTGGCGAAATGAGTTGAGAAATTTGGGGTCTACTCTGTTGGTGACAGTGAATCGCACGTCCTTGGAAATGTCGCTCACCTTGTCCGGACCTGCAATTCTGCTGCTCTCAAATGAAAAGAGGGGAGACGGGAGGTGAGCCTCTAGGTCAGCGGTTTTCAAAACCGCTCTCTGAAACCTCTGGGAACCTGTGGTTGTTGATGTGGAGAAAAAGGTGTCTCCCAGCTCCTCCCAGAGTTACCTGGCTTTCTTTCTCATGTTCTGAGGTTTCACATTCGACTGATGGATTGATAGATTTTTGATAAAAAGGATTCTTTATGAACAGTTTGAAAACCAGCAGATGAGATGATCCTAGTATGATCACTCCATCTTACACACAACTAGCTACTCAAGAAATATTTAAGTAAATTTTTTTAATGTTTATTATTTTTTTTTTGTGAGAGAGCATGAGGAGGGTGGGGCAGAGAGAGAAAGAGACAGAGATGCAGAATCCGAAGCAGGCTCTAGGCTCTGAGCTGTCAGCACAGAGCCCGATGTGGGGCTCGAACTCATAAGCTGTGCTATCATGACCTGGACCAAAGTCAGATGCTTAACCGACTGAGCCACCCAGGCATCCCTCTCAAGAAATATTTTTAATTTGAGTTGCCTTTCTTGTTCAGATGTTTTTCCGTGTGCGCAGTCTCCCTAAAGGGTTTTGTAGGATAAACTCCAGTCTTTGTGTCATGGGTCACCTGGATGGTATTAAGAAAGCGTAACAAAATTAGTTGAGGCACATGCGTTTATCTTAAATGAATTCAGTCGTTAGCCTTTCTCTGAAAAACACGAATACAGTGTGGCCTCCAAACGCAAGCAGCTGTGTTGACTTGGTGCTCAGTTAAAGGAACCAGTATGTGGAAGAGATGCCCTTTTTGGAACTTGATGGCGTACAGACAGTACAGTTTAAACAGAACAAAGTACATTATGCTGCATGCAGAGCTTAAGGGCTTTTTGAGAGAACTTTTCCCTCAATCTGGGTTTTGCTTTAAATGTTGGGTTTATAACCTTACACCCAGTTAAGATTGGCCATATCACCGTATTCTGAGGATTTTTATTACACGGTGACGATCCCGTAAGACTATTTTACTCCTGAAAATCATTAAAAAAATCTTTTCCAATAGGAAAATTTCAAAAGCATTTAAAAACTACCTTATTGGGGGCACCTGGGTGGCTTAGTTGGTTGAGCGTCTGACTCTTGAATTCAGCTCAGGTCATGTGTGATCTCAGGTTCGTGAGTTTGAGCCCTGCATTGGGCTCTGAGCTGATAGCACAGAGCTTGCTTAGGATTTTCTCTCTCTACCCACCCCCCTTCTCCCCCAAATAAGTAAATAAACTTAAAAAAATTTTTTTTAAAAAGCACCTCTTTTAAGGAAATTGTAAGTTGATAAAATAAGTAAAATGATGTCACAGTAACAGTCTGTGCACAGCAGCCTTTGCTTCTGAGGGGCAGGGGCTTTTGACTGAGAAAAGGCTAGATTCTCTTGGTCTGGTCTTTTGCTGACCTGGAAAGAAGCCCCCAAGGATAAGGCCTCTAGACAGCCAGCATATTTGACCCAGTCATTATCACTACATTTTTTGATTATCTCTTACGAAGTCGTTCATGTCCATGCCTAGCAAGTATACCCATTCAACATAAATTCAGCCAGGGAAGAAAAGCACACCCAGTAAGACTGCGTACTGAAAAATGCAGAGCTCATAAGATAGACTGCCAGGAAAAGATATTTTTCACATGCCAGAAATATAAATTGAGACCTTACTAAGCTGGATTGGAAAGACAGTTCTGTAGAGACATCTGGTTCCCTGTAGGTGGAATTTAAACTCTTAAAAACAAGCGGACCAACTTAAATAGTGTGTCAACGACAGAAAATTTAGATTCTAAACCTGATGACTCATGCTTTTCTTTGTTTGGTGTCATTCTCAGGTAGGTGCTCCTCCTTGCGACCCTGATAGGTCCCTGTCAATAGTTGACATGCTACCCACTGAGCACCCTCAGTGTGAAAAGTGTGTCTCTTTCCTAAGAGTTACAGCAAAAGTCCCGCAGCTGAGTTTTTCATTGGCTCGGGCCAGGGGCCAGGTCTATCCTTGAAGTGGTCGCTGTGACTCATGGGCCACATCTGAGTCATAGGCTAACCCTGGGGGTTGGCTCCATCCGACCACATAGAGGTAAGGGAAGAGGTGGTTCCCCAAAGGAAAACTGAGTGTTAACAGTAGAGCGGGGGCCAGATCCTGGGCAAGCAGGAGCAACAGTGTTCCTCACAATGAACAACTGAAAGGGGCCATAGAGACCAGCTTTAGAGAGGGCTGTTGGGGTGATGGGTAAAGAAATTTATATAAAAGTGAAACTTCAGACCTGGGTTATTCCTTAAAATTACAGTTTTGCTTGGTTTAGGCCCTGCACCTTTTATTCTATGGCATTGCTAGGCTAATAAAGAGAACTTCACACAAATACTCAGTATTTGGTTATGGGTACACAGAGAGTCCTCAGTTACCTTGATTTTGCAAAGAAGGAAGGCAGAGGAAGAATCCTGTTTTGATGTCTTGATTTGGTTCAAAAGCATTTGGAAAGATGACAAGTTTTTGTTGGATTGACTTGACTGGAGGTCATGGGGGCTGCCACAGGTCAGCCCAGGTAGAATTTTTTCCCTGTAATATGATGATATATGGACATTTGCCTCAGGTCTTTGTGCTGAACCTTACAGTTTCTTGGGTGCCAGTCACCCTTTGTGTGCTTGACTTGATCCATTTGGCAGAACCTGAGGTAGTTGCCTCGAGAAGTTCCTAGCCTTCTCCTGGTTAGGTAAGAAAATGCAACGTGGTGTAGGGAAAGGCATCAAAAACATTTCTCACTCTGCCTCTTCAAACACAGATCTGTTACCCTCCCTTGACCGCAAAAATTCACTGAGGAAGTGGATGAGTCAGAGACGCACTAGGGTGGACATCGTTAGCACAGTTTAGTGAGTCTCTGGTATCTTGGTTTTTTTTTGTTTTGTTTTGTTTTGTTTTAAACTGGTACTGCTTTCCTTCCAGAGTAAATTCACCAGTGTGAAGAACATGAGCAGTACCTTGAAAGGTTTCCGCAGCCCCGTGGCCGGTGGCTGATAGATTACCCACAGACGCACGGGAGTGTGACCCGGTTCTTCTCAACCACTCCGACTTGATTTTCAATGACGCTGACAACTTCAAAATATTTTCCATTTTATTCCAGGGTTCTTGCAGACTTTCCCATAATGAGCGCATTCAGTCTGAAGATTTTCCTTTTTGTATTAATTAGGGCAGGGGCAGGTTGTGTCTGCTCAGATCTTGGCTATATGGAGAGGGGTTATAGGACATGCCTGGGGCTTCAAGGTCATCAGTGGACATCCTGGTCAGTGAATGCCTCTTCCTTCACCAGCAGTGCTGCCCCAAATTTGTTTTCCTATTTCTTCACCTCTCTTTCCCTCCAGCGATGAGGAGGTAAGAGATGTCTGAGAAACCCTTGGTTCCCTTTGGAGAAAGGCACACTGTCCATTTATTTGTATCCCCATTTACTGGTGAGGGTTAGCCTTTGGCCACTCCTAACATTGATCTACGTTCTTCAGACTCAAAGTTGAAATACGAGTAGAGGATGATGACCAAGAGTGTGGTCGGATCAGACAACCTGGGGTTGAAATCAGGCCTCATCACTTACTGCCGATTAATCTTGGCTCCAGATCCTTATCGGTTAAGTGGGATAATTTTAACAGTGACCTTAGAGCTCTTGCTGTGTATAGTTAAATGAGATAATCCACCAAAATCACCTGGCACGATACTTGCCACATAGTAAACACCCAGTAAATGTCATTTGAATCTTATTTCTGGAGCTTTATATCAATAAGTTGGAATTTGGGGTACCTGTGTGACTCTTGATGTCAGCTCAGGTCATGCATTGAGCTCCATGAGCTGGGACCCTGCTCAGGATTCTCTCTCTGTCCTTCTTGGCTCACACATACTCTCTCTCTTTCTTTTCGTCTCTCTCAAAATAAATAAATGAACATTAAAAATGGGGGGGGCAGAATAGAAAGAGGCATAATGTATGTGGTATAATGGCCAACTTTGTTTCACCAATCAGCTTTGTCAAATCTCAACCCTTTACCACATTTCTTCTGAAGAAAAAACAAATTTTTTTTAGGGAAAAGGAAAAGGCATTCCAGATTGAAGTCCTCCCATAACACAATGTATGGTGAAGGAAAAGAGGAGGGGGAACTTTTGAGAACTAAAGTGACTTCAGACACCTCACCGAATCCAATGTGTGCTCCTTGGTTGGAGCCTCATTCGACCAAACCGATTTCAGGGTGACGGTTCAATTATATTAAGGAATCATCACTGAATTTTTTAGGTATCATAATAATTTTTTTCCATAAAATAACACTATTTTGATAAAAATAACATTCTTACTGATTTAAAGAAGATGGGGATTTATAAGAAAGAAATTCTTCCTTATGTTTTCTCCCCTTCCTCCTTAATAAATAACAGTTACCTTGGCACATTCATCTGGGTGGTGTTTCTCATCTCTTCCCCTCCTCTCTCAGTTCTACTAAGTTCTGAAGTCCCAGCTGGAGTCTGAGTTTTGCTCTACTTCAGTTCCATTTGTGTCTCCAGCTGGAGCGAGTCAGCTCAGAAAGAAGATTATTTCCTGCAGGGAACCGTGGTACATCCAGAGGGTACTGGGCGTATTCCTTTGGAGTCCTTGTTTTCACTTAGGAATCGACCAATATGGGTGTATCTCTGGAGGACCAGGTATGGCACTGATGGGCTGCCTTATCAAGCCCTGCAGGAGGAAACAGCAGGGGCAGACTGACAGCTTTTAAAATATTTTAACATTTTTTTCCTGTACATAATCAATGGGAAAAGAACTATTCAGGGGCAGTCTCTGAATTACATTCAGGCTGCATTGTTTATATCCAGGGCAAGGAGGATGTTTGTGTGAAAATGAAGGCAAAGTGCCCCGATGTGAGCCCAATCCTAAGAGGGAATCCCATATGAAGTTAACTCTCCTGAGTTACTGTTGCAGGCACTTAGGAGGGGAGGACAGGTGTGGGAGGTACAGACAGCACTCTGCCTATTATACATCTCGTTCGAGCAGCTAGAAACTGGAGAGTAAGGTTTCCTGGAGAGAAATGTCAACTGGGTAGATCACGCTGTATTGTTACTTCGAAGCCAAATTTATAAATATATATAACAATCAAGTTGAAGATAGAGACTGTTTCCTAGAAAACTCCCAAGTGCTCTCAGTCATACACCTCTCTCCCTCCCCCACAGTCCAGGTAGTCACTATTGTGACTTACATCACCACCGAGTAGTTTTCCTGTTGTTCAGCTTTATGTAAATAGAATCATAGGGAGATACTCTTTTTTTTCATGGCTTTTTGCCCTCAGTCTAATGTCTGTGAGATTCTCTCTGCTTGCATGTATGTAGCAGTGGTTTGTTCTTTTTTATTGATCTAAAGCATTCATTGTAGGAAGTATATCACAAGTTTTTCATGCTTCTATTGATGTACATTGAGTTGTTTTTAACTTTGAGCTATGATGAACAAAGCCTCTAAGAATATTCTCCTACATGTCTTTGGCCATAAGCACCTGTTTCTCTTGAGTACATCTCTAGGAGTGAGTTCGATGGATCATAGGGTAGAGATATGTTTACCTTACTAGATACTGCCAAATACTCTTGCCAGTTGTTTGTACTAATTTCCATTCCTACCATTAATGTATGAAGGTTCTAATTGTTCCACATCCTCATCTATACTTGGAATTGTCTCTATATTTTTTAGGTTTATTTATTTATTTTGAGAGACAGAGCAAGTGGGGAGGGACAGAAAGAGAGGGAGAGAGAGAATCCCAATCTCCGACTGTCAGTGCGGAGTCCAGTGTGGGGCTCGAGCTCACGAACTGTGAGATCATGACCTGAGCCCAAACCGAGTCAGTCCTCAATCAACTGAACCACCCAGGTGCCCAGAATTGTCCATATTTTTAATTGTGGCCGTTCTGGTGTGTGTACGGTAGGTTCTCACTTGGTGTGGATTTGCATTTCCTTGATGAGTTATGATGTGGAGACCATTCGGATATCTCCTTTTGATAAAGGCCTGTGCCATCTTTTGGCCATTTTTTCAGCGCGAGCTTGACTTTTCGATAAAGGCGATATGAATGGCAGGAGTCGTCATGAAGACAAAACTACAGGCAGCCTGCATGTGGAGACAGTACCACCTGGTCAGTGATAAAAGGCATGGATGCACATGTCTGACACCATGAGTTCCAGTCCCAGCCTCAATATCTGCTAGTTAGATATTTAAGTTTCTAAGTTTATTTTCTCACTCTAAAATGTGGTTAACAACAGGACCCATCTCACCAATATGTTGGGAGGTTAAATGAGAGAGGTGTCACTTAGGGCGCAGCACATGGTGCATTAGTAAGTGCTCAATAAATATTACGAATGAAGAGCTACGCTGGTGTGGTAGTGGTGTTAAGGAGGAAGAAGAGTGATATGTGGTGTGTTAGAAGTCAGCTTTGAGTCCGTTTTAGCACCAAGTAGTTCACAACTCCTTTCTCCCACTCTATTCGTCTGGCCAAGCTCTTAATTGTCCCACTGCCCATTTGTGCACTGGCCCGTCCCAGCGACCCGCTGTGTGGGTCCTTGGGCCACCGCCCTGATTCAATGGATGACTCAGCTCCTGAACTCCTTATTCCAGCTCTGACTCAACCTTTTTATTTTTTATTTTTATTTTTTATTTTTTATTTTTCTTCCATTTTGAGTAAGGTAGATAATGTGCATTTATTAAGTGCCTACTTTTTTTTTTTTCAATTTGTTTTCAAGTAATCTTTTCATCCAACATGGGGCTTGAACTTACAACCCTGAGATCACAAGTCACAGGCTCCACCAACTGAGCCAGCAAGGTGTGCCCCAAACACCTACTTTTTATAGAGCGTTAGGGTATTTCTAGAGAATCATAATAACCCAAGGGTACTCTAACTTCTGCAGAACTACTGGTCACAATCAAAGTGGAGATGCCCTCGTCCCTCCCTGGGGGGAAGGTACTTCACTGACCCATGCTGCCACCACACCCCTACCCTGGTTCATAGCTATTTCAGCACCTTCTCCCACCCCTTCTTTTTAAACCTCGTAAATTATGGAGTAAGCAAAAGCTTCACATTTTCCTATTGTCTGTTGTAGTTACACATCTGCCTGCATTTTACTCTGTAGCCTGTTGACACGGAAAGAGGGACTCTTTGGAGGCTTTCATTGTATCCGCGTGCTCAAAAGTCTTTTTTCCAATCCATTTGACCTCCTGCTCCTTTTTCGCTCTTGGTGCATGTCAGCTAGCCTGATCCAGTCCACCTTAGGCTGCTTTCGAAGGCTAAAAAAGTCCTGTGACCAAATGTTTAGCAGGCTGTGCAGACCTGTTGGATTGACAGTTTGATCTAAGTCCATTTCCTGCTTCCCACCACCCCCCATCCCCCAAGCCAAAGGTGGAAACACAGCAAACACAGCAAGTTACATAAGTGGTTGGAGCAGCCCAGATGGCTGGCTGCTGGCCCAGGCAAACTCAGCGCTGGAGCACTTGGGAATGCCGGCCCTGGCAGTAAAACATGGGCTCGTTTTTAATGAGAACAGTCGTTTCGTTCAGCTATGTGAATCGGAATAGTAGAGCAAAGTCGGGGCTGCGATTCCCTGACCGTGGCTGCTGGCTTCACTCTGGGGCAGAATGTGGGACAGGGGGGTCGTGGCAGGAAGGGGTCTGTCTCTACTCTTGAGCCCTGACGGAACAAGAAAAAGTGGCCTGAAGGACAGGAGTAACAGCGGTCAACAGCTTGGAAGCCCCACGGAGTCAGGGAGGGGAAGGAAGGAATCCGAAAAGGAAGGAAAGGATCTCATCACTAGTGCCTGCCAATTCCAGCCTCGATACTCTGTGTTTTCAGTGTCCGATCTTACCCTTTTGTTGTGTGCGTTTCGTCTTGCAAGGTTTCAAAAGGACATAGTTCTGGCAGATTGGAGGCACAGTGTGGCTAAAGTTAACTGACTGCCAATCACAGGCTTGGTTTGTTGTGCCTGCTGTTGTTTGGAAGAAGATAGACGCTCCAGGCAGGCCCTGGGACCTTTTGTCTGGGTTGCCCATAGTGGGCTCACAGGGAGACCGGCTCTGGGTCTGCCCACCTGTGTGTTGGCTTGATGTGATCCAGAAACAATTGTCCAAGGTGCCTGCCCGCCTGTGGCACCACATACAGACCTTGTATCAAGAATTGATGACTGTTCTATCCGGGTGACCTGAGAGCTGCTTGGGACAGTCCTGCGTCTCCAGAGCAACGCCCCCCCCCGCCCAGCCTCCAGAGCTTGCCTAGCGTCCATCTCACTCTTGCACCCACCCTCATGGATCTGCACGTTGTTGGCAGTGAGAACAGATCGCTTCCCAGTTGGGTACTCAAGTTCATCTGAAACGGAGAAGATCTTGTACGTCCTTGATACCCGAGGCTGATCCTTGCTGCTCCATGGTGGATTAGGCTCAGAGACGCGAATCCTCTGTTTCTGTTGATTTAGAATTGGTCAAATGTGGGAAATAACTGAGAGTATAACGATAAAAATGATTATCATTCAACTTACAGAAAGCAGTGGCTAATTTTTGATGTTTGTATTCTCACCCTTTTTTTCACCTATATGTTTATATATACTCACATACAAACCAAATGATCACTTCCCATATATTGCAATACAAGTAGGATTTTCAGGATTTATTGTATTTTTCTCCTATTTCACTGAGTTTCAACAACTGAAAAATCCAACAAACAGTAGCGTCAATGGGGGCTGTTGAGGCCCTGAGCTGTAAGATAGCAGTTTCGGGTAGATGGGATGGTTCTGTGAAGCCTTGAGGGACCCACATTCTTTCCAGCTTTATCTTACTCCGTCTGTAGGGTGTAGACTCTGTCTTCCTTGTCACCTCATGATTGCAAGAGGGTTGCTGTGCTTCCTGGGCTCATGTCTGTGGTTCAGGCAGGGAGAGGGAAGGAGGCAAGAGGAGTGATGGCTTGTGCCCGGGCAACACAGGTTTCCCAGAAATCCCCAGCATCCATTGGTGTTTGTCTCACTGGGTAGACCTGAGTCATATTCCTACCCCAGAGGATTCTAGTTTTTTCACCTGATAGAATTTGTTTCTACATAATCAGGGGTATGTGTTTAATGGAGAAGAGGAGAATGGACATTGTACAGATAACTGGCAGTGTCTGTCACACCTTGTTTCTAAATATTATTCCACAACCAGAAGTTCTTGGATGACTTAGAACTGTTCCTTTGATGATACTAACAAAATTGTGTGTACCTCCTTCAGAAAAATGTGTAAATACATAACCCTTTACATACAGTATCAGAGAGGTTTATATGGGCGCCGAGACCCCTCTGTGGATGGCTATCTGTGTGTCTTTCCTTAGCATAAAGTCATAGAAGTGATACGCTTGGTGAACCCATAGATGTGGTTTTGTTTTTTTTTTTAAGTTTATTTTTTTATTTTGAGAGAAAGAGCAAGCGAGCACTAGCAGAGAAGGGAAAGAGAGAGAGAGGAAGATGGGGTGGGGGGAAGGGGATAGAGAATCCAAGCAGGCTCTGTGCTGTCAACACGAAGCCTGATGCGGGGCTCTGTCCCTTGAACTGTGCGATCATGACCTGAGCTGAAATCAAGAGTCTGATGCTCAACAGACTAAGCCACCCAGGTGCCTCTAGATCTGTTTTTAAACCTTGCTCTCTGTGAAGATTGTGTCAATTTATACTTCCATAAGTCCTATAGGGTAGTGTCTATTTCCCTCAGCCTACACCAATCCTGTCACCGTTTTTTAAAAATTTATAAATTTTTTTCAAAAGGTGAAAAATAAGTTAAAATTTGTACTTCATTGTGTCCTGATGAACTTGAATATTCCTCACATTTATTGACTATTTGTCCTCCTTTTCTAATAATTTATCCTTTGTCCATTTGCTTTTCTGTTGATGTGTTTACCTTTCTTTTATTGACTATAAGAACTCTGTGTTATTAGGGCTTTGAACTACTTTCTGTACTTTATCTTTGCTTGATACATCTGCATTGTTTTTTTTTTTTTAATGTTTTATTTATTTTTGAGAGAGAGAGGGAGGCAGAGGAGTACAAGCAGGGGAGGAGCAGAGAGAGAGAGACAGACACAGAATCTGAAACAGGCTCTAGGCTCCGAGCTGTCAGCACAGAGCCCGATGCGGGACTTGAATTCACAAACTGTGAGATTGTGACCTGAGCCGAAGTCAGATGCTTAACTGACTGAGCCACCCAGCTGCCCCTGAGGTGTCTGCATTCCGAGATTAAATACTTACCTCAGGTATGTTTGGGCATCAAAGCAGTGTAAGGCGGAGATCTACCTTGATTTTGTTTGCCTCCAAATGATTATTGTTGCCTTAGCAACGTTATTTCCAAGCTGATTTGAAATGCTCTAAGATGGTTTAAGAAGCATAGTAGATTTTTAAGCACATGGAGAATGTAAGAGTTACTTCTATAGAAGAAACTGCAGGAGCTGCCATGCTTTGAGAGATTCTTTTTTTTTTTTTTTTTTTATGCCTGACATACTTCTGAGAGTGAGGAAATTTGGGCCCTTTGTCTTGCCCTGGGTGCCGACTGCTGAACCTTTTGGTATCAAAACAACTATAAGTGTGTAATTTAATACTTAAAATGCTTGTAGACAGATGGCAGTTTACTCTTCCCAGATTTGAAGGGTTCTCTAAGTCCTAAATTCATTTTTAATTATGTAACTTCTTCAGGTATTGGAGTGGAACTCACTATGTTAATGTGAGCTGAGCCTAGCATGTGAACTGACAGTGCTTTAAATGTCCTTGGTTCATAACGTCGTTCATCAAGTGTTTATTGGATGCTCAAGGCCCTCTGCTGTCTGCAGGGATAAATCTGTCACCTTGCTATTATTTCACAGTGGAAAAATGATGAATGCGAGGTGTAAACATGGTACTTTAAAATAGAGAGTTGATTTTAGACAGAGGCAGTCAGAGACAGCTTCATAGTGGAGGCACACGTAAGCAGGGCTTTGCAGGATCTGGATAGGCAGAGATGGACGGAAGGGCTCCCATGACAAGCAATGTAGGAACGACGGTTCTTAGGAAAGCGTGGCAAGTGTAGGAAATGCCAGTTGTGTTTGCTAGGGTACACAGGTTGGGTGGAGAAAGGGGAAATAAGTTAGGAAATTTGGGGCCAGCTTCTGAGGACTCCTGTAGAAATGAGGACATTATGCGGTTGGCGATGATGTGACCGGAACAGCTCTGGAGCAGAAGTGATTTCAGAGCAGAAGTTGAACCAGTCCAAAGGAGGAGTCTTGTGGCTGAATGGGAAGCAATGGATGTGATCATCATTTAGAAAGCAGAGTACAATCACTCTCACCTGATTAGCTGAGAGTTAAAAGACCAGACCTAAAGGTTTTGGGTCCAAGTTACTGATGGAAGAGTCTTGCCCTTAACCAAGATAGTGATTATTAACTACCGTTGACTGAGCCTTTATTGTGTGCCGGGCACTGTGCCAGCTGCTTTAATCCTGATGATACTTCATCCTTTAGTTTGAGTGGAATGATCCCCGTTTTATAGATGGGGGGCATTGAGACACAGAGAGGTGTCACAACTAGAAAGGACAGGGTTGCTATGTGAAGACAGGTTTGTGTATTTCTCCCCCTATTAAATGGCCTTATATCAGCTGACCACAAACAAGTCCTAATTGAGCTGCTGACTCACAGTTTGAAGGTGTTTCCCCCTCCCCTTGTCTCAGAAACCCTTCTTGGTGGTGTGCAGAGGAATAGGTGCTGGGTTTGAGGTTCAGGGAAATTCTCAGGTGGAGACGACCAGCAGGTAGTTAGAAATGGAGGTGGGCTACTAAGAAAGCCAGAGGGAGGTTGGGGTTGTATGTTGAGAAGTGAGTGCCATCTGTATAGAAGCATTTGTCGAAGCCGTGGGAATGGGTGAAATTTCTAAGTGTGGTTCGTAGGAAGAGAAAGTGTGTTAAGATGGGCAGGGAAGGAGCTTTGGGAGTTTTTAGAGTAAGTTATGGAATTTTCCATGTATACTGCTGGTCGAGAGGCGATTGGTAAATCTACCCACAACCTAGTAAAGTTGAACATGACATATCTTGCAGTGGTCGTTGCTGTACCTGCTCAGTCTGCCGTTGTAGCCCAAAGCAACCGTGGACGGTATGTTAATGGTGAAGCATCACTGTTTCCAAAATATCTTTGCTTAAAAAGCACCAGGCAGACTGGATATGGCCTGTGGGCTGTAGTTGGCTACCTCTGCCCCAGGGAATTCACACACATGCACAAAAGGAGACCGGTGAAGAGGTTGTTCACTGTAGTGTGGTTTATAATAGTGAAAAATTGGCACTAACCTGTATTGTTCATCTGTCCAGTAATGGATACGCAATGGCTTATTCATTTAATGGGAATGCTGTACAGTGAATAAATTTGATCCTGCATGTATCGATGTGGATAAATCCCGAGAACATAATAGTAAATGAAAGAGCAAGTTAGATACATACGTGGCATCATGCCATTTATATACATTTTTTAAATTTAAATTAAAAATTTTTAAAACAGTATGTTCTTTATGGACATGTATACATGGAGAAGTATTCAGCCAGGCATAGGAATGGTACACAGCATCTTTGGGATAGGGGAAGAAAGGCACAGAGACGGAGCTAGGGACTATGATATTTATTTAGTTCCTTAGAGATCTCAATTGGAAACAAATTTAGAAAGCGCTCAGTATCTGCTCTGTCTGCATCATGAGTCCCTGGGTGACTATGAAGTGATTTTTTTTATTTTATGTATTCTTATGTATGCTCAAAACTTTTCATTGGCATATATTTGACCGTGTACATATATACACACAGTTGATCCTTATTATCCGTATTTGTGTACTCACCTACTTGAGAACACTAATTTATATCCCCCGATCAATACTTGCAGCGCTTTCATAGTCTTGGCAATAGGCACGGTGCAGAGAAGCCTTTGAGTTGCCTAACGTACTTTTCCAGCTAAGATTGGACAAGGTGATACACTCTGCTGTCATGTTTTAGCCCTCAGGTTGTACGTAAGTGTCCTTTTTTGCTGGAGTCCAGCTCCGGCGAGTCCAGGTGTCCATGAAGGATGGACGGTCAGCGAAAGGAACAAGAGAGCCACGAGATGTAGTCCGATCACCAAGCAGGCATCTCTGGCAATTCCGGTATCTCTGCCCCGCCGGTCTCAGTGTCTTTATTTAAAAGTAATAAATGGCATTACATCAATGAGTGACATTTCATCAGTAAGCATAATTTGATATCTTTAATAACAATGTATTTTTATCAGCAAGGCAGCAATTCCCTCAATCTCGCAAGAGATTGTTTTCAAGTTAATTAGCATATAAATTTAAGGCAGGGGGAGAAAACAGGGTATTACCTATGCCTGTGTTAATTATCTATGAATAGGCCAGGAGTCATTCTGCCAATTCTTCCAACTACAATGGGGGAGGTGCCGCCCATCTGGCAAGGACAGAATTCCCAATGCTTGTCCTTTGCTTATGAATGAGTGAGTTTTACATAATAGAGGCCCAGTGTTTACGTAAGTTACATTAGTATTTAGCCAGCTCATAACTGTTACCAATTTGTGTAACCTGTCCCCAAGAGTAGACTTCAAGGCGCTTCTGGCCAGGCTACTCTCATTGAGATGTCATCCGTCAAAGCATTGCACTCCAGGTCCTTCCTTTTTATTTAAATGGCATAAAACAAAAGAGCATTACATTCCTTAAGGCCAATGAGAGCAGCTCAAGAAATCCAAGCCTGAAAGGTTAATATTAGAAGGAAATGGTATTGGGTGCCAATTTGGTGGCAGGAGCCTTGCAACATCTGCCTTTTCACACAGGGAGAGTGTCAACCTGTGTGCCCACGATGGCTCCCGACACTTTTTGTTATATGTAGTACCACTTCTTTTGTGTTTCTTTGCTTTTTTGTTGTTTGGTGTTGTTTCAAATGGTCCCCAGGCCTAGTGCTGATGTTCTGGCTAGTGTCCCTAAGCACAGGAAGGCCGTGATAGGTATTACAGAGAAGGCACCTGTTAGATGAGCTTCCATCGGGCGTCAGGTATAGTACTGTCGGTCAGGATTTCAGTGTTAATGAATCAACAATATATATATTAGATAAGGTGTCTCTAAACGGAAACACACATCAGACAAGGTCATGTGTTGATCACTTGATGAAAATGTTGGGACCAGAAGCTTCTGGGAACCTAACTCTAAATTTCCTATAGGAGTAAAGATTCCATATTGACTAACTCACTGTTTATGGTGACTTGAAAGAACATAACCAGAGTGAATAATAAGAATTGACTATATGTGTGTATATATGTATGTATATTTTATTATTGTATATTTACAGTTTCATTGCATTTATAGTTATTTTATATTCATGTATAATATATATATGTAAATACTTTTTTCTAAGTTAAAAAAGATAAGCCCAGAGTAGAGGAGCCTGCAGAGTTGCCTGTGGAGCAGACTGGGTAGGGTTCAGGAGAGGTGAACGTGCAAAGGACACAGGCTGATTTTATCAAGTGCTGCAGGAAAAGTCCTTTAAGTGGGTTTGTTCTCTGTTTACCTGCCTTGCTCTCCAGTTCAGGTCAGAAGTAAGGCATGTCCTAATCTCCCCTGTCTTCAGCTCTGGAGAGGGGGCCCCTGTGGCCTTAGTTCTCCCGGTTGCCTTTGGTTTCTGGCTGTGTTTGTAAGTGAGCTCAGTGGCTCTGTGTACGGCACGCTCTAGGTCTCCACAGAAGAAGCAAGGGAAGCTGGAGGTCGGGCACTTTGTGCTTGGGATACTGGTAGTCATAACAACCCCTTTCTTCCCGGTTCAGTTTAGACTACACTGTTCAGTAAGCTGTGCTGGTCTTTGGTCAGCGGTCTTCTCACCTTCTTCCTTTTCCTTCTGTCCTTACTCCTTGTTCTAACTTTACAAGACGTCATTTTTTTTAAACTTTTTTAAATGTTTGTTTATGAGAGAAAGAGAGAGAATGAGCATGAGCAGAGGAAGGGCAGAAAGAGAGGGAGACACAGAATCTGAAGCAGGCTCCAAGCCATCAGTCAGAGCCTGATGCAGGCTCAGACTCACGAACCGTGAGATCATGACCTGAGCCGAAATTGGATGCTTAACCAACTGAGCCACCCAGGCACCCCAGCAAGACCTCATTCTTAGCCAGTTGTCAGCAAACTCCAGTTTAGCGTGTTACCGATAAGATACAACGTTGCGACCCTCCCATTGTAGTATAAAAGGTGTAAAGTGAATGGAGCCTTGAGCCCCGCAGGACTGAAAAGACTCGTTTTTGATGGTGGAATATTGAAAAAGTTAGGCATTGGGAGAGTCTGGAATTTTTAAGTCTGAAAATTAAAAAACTTTTTAAAAATTGTTTCAGGCCTCTCTTTTGATGGATTAGGAAATCAAGATCCAGAGAGAGGGAGAATCTTAATTAAGATCACACAGGAAGTTAGTGGCTAGTCAAGACCACTCACTTGTCAGCTCCAGTACTCCTTGCGTCTTCATATTAAAGTGCATAGGCAGCCATGTGGTTAGCCATGTGCCCTGAAAGTTAGGCTTGACTAGGTAGGTAGGTCGATCGATCGATCGATCGATCTTTATAGAGCTCATTTACTTACCCCTTGTCCTGTGAGTCGAGTGGGTAGAGAGCAGAGAGCGGTTTTGTTGGTACTGTGAGGACCCCCAAAGGTTATATGGACAACTCAGTGTGACAGCTTTCTAGGGGGCGAGTGATTAGTGCTGCTCATTACTGAATTTGTATTTTAAAGCATTGAGTTTCAGATCTGGGTTGTGACTCTTAAGCACCTATTATTTATGTTTACAAACGAGGGAAACTAAGGAAATTAATTCAAGATGGATCATAAACTTTAAACATAGAAGCTGTCACTCTGACATTTCCCAGAAGAAAACATAGTGCAAAATCTCTGTCTTGTCTGGCATTAGCAGAGGTTTTTTAAATAGGATATAGAGAGCAATACCTCTACAAAAAAGAAAAAAGAAAACGTCGACTTTATATTTGACTCTAAAAACTTGTGCTTATCAAAAGGTACCATTGAGAAAGTCAATTGGCAAGCCAGAGAATGGAGACAATACTTGCAAAACATACATCTGACAAAGGACTTGTATCGAGAATGTATTCAGAGCTCATAAGGCTCAGTCATCAGGGAAGTGCAAATTAAAACCACAGTGAGATATTCCTGTGTACCCACCAGAATGGCTAAAATTAAGACTGCCAGCACCGTGTGTTGGTGAGGATGTGGAACAGCGAGGACACTCAGACAGGACTGGTAGGAGTGTAAAACAACCGTGTTGGAAAAGAGACTGGCAGTGTCTTGTTTAATAACGAAAATCCATGCCCTGTAACGGAGCGGTTCCATTCCTGTTTATTTACACAAGAGAAGTGAAAGCCTATGTCCTCAAAAAGACTTGTACAAAAACATTCGGAGTGTCTGAATTTATGATAGCCCAAGACTGGGAACATCTGGTGTCCGTGAACAGGAGTATCAATAAACAGTGGTATAGTCGATTCATAAAATAATACTCAGCCGTAAACAAGACCAGAAGTATTGATTCATGCCACAACATGGATAAATCCCAAAAATTTTACGCTGAGGAAATAAGATAGCCATAAAAAGTGTATACCATATGACGCTATCTGTATGGTGTTTAAGGACAGGCAAAACCATAACAGAACAGTTACTGCACACCTGCGTGAGTGTGTGTGTGTGTGTGTGTGTGTGTGTGTGTTGGGGGGGGTCCTGGGGAGGATTTGGAGGTAAAACTGCAAGTGGCCTGAGGGAACTGCCTGAGGTGATAGAAAAGTTTCTGCCTTGATAGGGCTTTTTAAAAAAAGGGCATGAATGTATGAAATCATCACAAGTCAGGTAAGAATTGCGCGTTTCCTCGTAGGTAGCTTTTACCTTAAAAAGACTGATAAACCAATATTGAACTTTAGTAAATGATAAGGGTACTCAAGCGTTTAGATGAGAAGTGCTGATGTCTGCAACAATTTATCAAAAAAGGAAGTCAGATTGGGGCGCCTGGGTGGCGTCCAGCTCTTGATTTTGCCTCAGATAATGATCCCAGGGTCATGAGATGGAGCCCCATTTGGGCTGTGTGCTGAGTGTGGAGCCTGGTTAAGATTTTCCCTCTCCCTCCTCCTCCCCCCCTCCTCTCCCTCCCCCTCCCCCTTCTCCCTCCCCCTCCTCTCCCTCCCCCTCCCCCTTCTCTCCCTCCCCTTTCTCTCCCTCCCCCTCCCCCTTCTCTCCCTCCCCTTTCTCTCCCTCCCCCTCCCCCTTCTCTCCCTCCCCTCCCCCCTTCTCTCTCTCGCCCTCCCCCCTTCTCTCCCTCCCCCTCCCCCTTCTCTCCCTCCCCCCTTCTCTCCCTCCCCCTTCTCTCCCTTCCCCCTTCTCTCCCTCTCCCCCTTCTTTCCCTCCCCCCTTCTCTCCCTCCCCCTCCCTCCATCTGCTTCTCTCTCCTGCTTGTACAAGTGCTCTCTCTCTCTAAAAGAGAAAACAAGTTTTCAGAGTCAGTGTTGAAAGTAGAGATGAATATGCTTTCTGGCTGACCTGGCCTAAGTCATACTGTCCGTCGACCCCACAGAGTCACAAGTGACATGAGGGAGAGATGTGGACCCTTAGAAGGAGAGCAGGGTACACTTGCCTCAGGAACAGTGAGTGAGCACTGTGGGTAACCAAAACACAAAGCATTATTTCTGAGGGCTCTGATGGTCCAGCCTTATCCTTTACTCCAGTCATTGTGCAGGAAATCCTGTAGAATCTTGATAAAACTCCTCCCTTCGACACTGTCTGGAGATAAGAAAGGGCCCAGTCTAACAACTTTTAATCTCTACAGAACCAGAAAGGATTCTAGATTCTACCCTTTCAGTTTGCAAACACCATTTATTTACAGGGAAATACAGAGATGGCTTATGTCATGGTGGTAGGGATCTCCTCCCTACCAGCTCGGAGCAAGAAAATCAAAGTGCATATTCCCAGAACCCCTTGCTGCATATGCTGAGTTGACATCAGGGTTTTTCCTAGATTTAGGAGGGGACCCGTATGTCTGTGTCCAGGAAAGAAGTCACTTGCGTCTGTTTTGGACAGATTTGCCTCCTGCCTCTCAAAGAGGCAGTGCCGGGATTAATCAGATCAGGGTCAATGCCACTTGCTCGAAGTTGTCTGAAGGACAAAGGGACTGGACGTTGAAAGGAGTGAATTTTGTACAGTGACTCACTGTCTGGCGGTCCTTTCTCTCAGGCAGGGCCCTGCTCTGGCAGCAGAATGTCACAGGCTCCTGCTTTGGGATCATGTGTACTGTACCGAAGAATTTCTCGTGCAGTTTCCAAAGCACAAAAGAACCAGTTTCCGTCTCCTGCTGCTGGAGCTTTGCCACTCTTTCCAAAGGCATGGAAGGGGTGCGAGGGGGGCACAGGAACACAGAAGGACATTCTCTGTTGAAGATTGCAATTTGTGCCTGGCGAATGGGGCGGTAGAAGTTTCATGCTGTTGGGGCTGGTGGGTTCATACCTACTTTTTAATGTTACGTCCGTGTGAAGCCCGGAAATGTGAAAGGCAGAAGACTCCTCACACTGTGATCTGACCACATCCTATATACGTGTCAGCTCATACGCCATCTACTTAATGTGTGCATTTGATATCGAGTGAGCGTGTGTGTGTGTGTGTGTGTGTGTGTTTCTGTTGCCCTTAAAATTTTCCTGAAATACTTTTCTTACTTGGACGTTACTTAGATTTCATTTTTCCTCTTTCGCATCCAGGTTTGTTTGTATTGGCTGTGACTCCAATCTTGGGTTGAAAGCTAGGGAAGTTGCTTATAGGGGTTTTCAGGATTTCTGAATATGAAATGCAAGGAAATTGCATAATGTTGCAGCGTTTCCTCTTCTTGTTGCTCGCTTGTTACTCAAAATACAGTAGTTCCTTCTAGAAGCTTGAAGGAATTTGGCAGGTCCTACCCTCTGATGGTCTATTGTGGTCTAGAGAGGCAGTGTTATCCTGATTTGAGGTTGAGTTTTTCTTGAGGTCAAACAACAAAGCTTCCTGAATTATAACTATGGCAACAGTGTTTATATAACACTCCAATCACAGTGCTGTGGGGGAGGAGGAGGCCTCCTAGCAATCAGTGTTAGCAATTCCAGAAACCTTGCCCTCCCACTTAATTCACTAGGACCAGAAACAGGTTAACATAGATGGCCCACCCCTTGACTGGGGATCTGGGTGTGACTGACCACCTAGATGCTCCGGGAGGAACTGTTGCACCCTTTCCTTCAAAATTATGTGAGCTTGATTTGAGGTTTCTCACAGGGAAGTGCCTTAAGGGCCGGTGACACTGAAAATGTGAAAGCATCACTAAAAAGATCATTTCCTCCTCAGGATCCTTATGACCCACTTCTAACCCACCAAAAATGACTGGAAGAATGTTCTTCCTTTGTCATAAGCTCCTTGTCCCTCAATCAGGAGTGACTTCTCAGACCCTGAACATACGCCCAGTAACATGTTAGATGCCAGGTGGATCCCTATAGAAGTGCAAGACAGCACTGGTCATCGGGGATTTATTTGCAGATTACAAATATTGGAAAAGGAGAATTTATATTCTCAAGTATTAAGTTGCTTAGAATAGACGGTCAGAGCCGGGACAGGCCGAAACAACAGGGTGGCCTGCAGCTGTGAAGTCAGGGAACCTTTGTAGCAGTAGCAGAAAGGGAAATAGCGTTTTTGAGTACTTGGAGGGCACTGGGAGGTTATTTCAATTCTCCCAATACCCCATCAGAGTATTATTTAGCCCTAATTTACAGTAATAAAACATAGTCAGAAATGGCAAATCACCAGATGAAGGCACATAGCTAAAATGTGGTAGAAGGCCATGGCCCGGGGCCGCAGCACTTTCTGGCCACCACCCACCTGCATCTGAGCCTGGGCCCCTTCCCCCACCCTGGAATTTGAAGGCTTGTGCAGGAGGCAGGAAAGGCTCACAATAATTTCACCCTCAGATGACGCTGCACTTGTCAGCCCAGAAATGCCCAGGGCCGCCTTCTAGATGAAGTGGAGTTTAGTCTTGTATGTCACAATGACGTTGAGCCAGTCTTCCTGCTTTGGTGGACCATGAAGAGCTCCTAACTGTCGGTTATTTATATCCCGCTGAAATCTGCCTTCCTAGGACTCCACCCTGCCTCTCTGTTCAGAGTCGTAAGTCTTCCTCTTCTTCTGCCCTACAGCCCTTTGAGTATTTGAAGTCTAATATCGTGATGTCTCGAAGGCTTGTCTACAGCCAGAGCTGTGGTTGAGGGAAATGCATCTTGCAGTAGCAATGCGTATGCCGGGTAGGAGCCGAAGAAGAGCGGAGTAGGGGCGCCTGGGTGGCTCAGTCGGTTAAGCGGCCGACTTTGGGTCAGGTCATGATCTCATGGTCTGTGAGTTCGAGTCCCACATCGGGCTCTGTGCTGACGGCTCAGAGCCTGGAGCCTGCTTCGGATTCTGCCTCTCCCTCTCTCTCTGCCCTTCCCCCACTCATACTCTGTCTCTATGTCTCTCATAAATAAATAAATGTTATTAAAAAAAAAAAAAAAAAGACCAGGGAGAAGGCCACTGTCAGAGTGCTGACAAGATGCCAAAACCTGACCGAAGGCAGTAGAAACAGAAATGGGGGTGAGGAATAGATACAAGGAATATGATGCTGATGGAATTGGTCGTCTGGGTCTGGCGGCTGCCCCAGGGGAATGAGAGTGGCATCCACGTGGGGCCTGGACGCTAGGAGGAGCAGCAGGTGTCCAGAGCACTTTATTTTCCCCCGTCTTACTGAGGAGTTGCGCAAGAAATAATGCCGCTGTATCCTTGAGTCCAAAGCAGCAGGGAACGAATGGGAAAGAAAGTTTATTTTTGCATCATCATTGTCATAATTTTGTTGAACAGCAATCAGTCATTTGTGTTCACTGGTGTGTTTGTAAGCAGAAAGGCTCAGGGGGCCATCAGATTCTCTATTCACTTGGCTTCAGGAACACAGCCTTTTGGTCATCGTTTGCTGGGCCATTTTCCAAGAGACTGCCTGAGCCCGAGGTGCCTCTGTTGCATAGGCACAGAGAGACTTAGTACTACAAGGCAGAGTAACTCCTTCCTCTGCATTTCACAAGTTCCTGGTGACGCCATAGACACTGAAACTTGTAGCAACAATTTATTGACACCTGTTGGGTGTAGCGCTAACACTGAGCAGAGAAAACAGATGGCTCTGTGAGGAGCTTTCAAAGCCTCAAATTAAGCCAAATAATGTAAATCTGCTTTATATTGCCTTGTAATAAGCCCTGAGTGGTACATTTTCATTCCTCTCTAGCGCAGACTCCTGGAGCATTTGCCAGATGTTTGGAAGAATGCTATCCCGTCCCTCAGCAGCGATCCAGCTGACTTTTCTGTCTGGTCAGTGCATTGATGCATTGTCCTCATCAACTCCAACATGAGGATTTTAAAAAAATTCAGTCTTTGATTCTTCTCCTCAAAAACCGTTCATCTAATCAATAGTTACTGAGTGGCCTGCTATCTTCTAGTTACTGAACCCTCTTCACAAGTAATTCTGCAAGGGGCAAGAGCAAGGTGTTCGCATTTGTTCAGGAGTAAGTCCTTGGGAAGAGCCATCAGACAGATGTTAATTGGCTTCACTTTGCAGAGAGCCTCCCTCAGCCAGCAAATGCAGTCCTGGTAAGAGTGGCCAGGGCGAGCCGAACAGAGCGTTGCTAGGCGAGAAACAGAAAAGCAGCAGCCGTTTGACTTGATTTTCTCCAGCGCCTCAGGCTGGGGCGATGAGAGGCACACTTCTAATGTGAGAAGGAGGGAGCTCCGGCCCCGAGCCCCTGGAGCTCTGGCCCCTCTGGAGACAGTTGAGACACGTCCTTTGTTACTGCAAGCTCTTCAGACTGGGTTTACTCCCCATGCTTAAGATTCAAACAGTCCTTCTCAAAGCTTTCCCAAATACAGCTTGGGGCCCGCCGTGAGAAGGGTGTCTCCCCTTAATATAAAAATGCATGTCAGTTATCGGGTGGCATTCCGCAGACCAAAGCTATCTTACTAGTAACTGCTCAGGAGCGTCTCTTAGAAGTTTCTGAATTGAGCCTCTTGATGGAGATCCACCAGGATTCCAGCGTGGGGCTGTGCTCAGAAATCTGCCACACAGCCCTTGGCACGTTCTCTGTGTATGTGCTCAGAGGTTCAGGGAAGGATGTGTTTGGGGCATCCTAAAGTGTCTCAGGCTGGTTGTGGTTTTCATTGACTGCTATACTTGTATTAATTGGAAGTTGGTAGAATTACAGCTATGTTTAAATTGGGTGGAAATTTTGTTCTTACATAATGGTTGTATTGTTGCCACTTTAATTACTGCCTAGCTTCTTTTGAGTTCTTAGTTAATTGCTAAGGTTTGTTTTTTTTTTTCTTCACTTGGAACGGGGACTGAGTGGGGAAGTTGCATGAGGTTGTGGTTAAGCACAGAATCTTTTCTAGAGGATTCTGCCACTTGCTAGCTTTGTAACCTTCAGAGTGTTATTTAACCTACATAACGGTATAAAGTATAGGTATTAGTAGTGCTCTTTAGGCTTCAGGATGAATTAAAGTAATTCATCTAAATGCTTAGTATGGTGCATGACACATAATTCATGGTGAAAATGTGGTTGAACAAGACATTGGTGGTAGGTGGGTACTTTTATAGTTGACTGCTATTAAAAACATTGAGAACCTGTTGGTCTAAATGTTGGCTTTAGATCAGACTTTTAATTCCTTGCCTTTAGTCCTTTAATTAGTTTCAGTTGAATTAAAATGCTGGACAGACCTGCCCAGTGTCACTGGATCCCTCAAACGACAGTCCCATCCTTAGCCTTTTATGCCAAGGTGGGGTAAGTGTGCAGGGAAGGAAGGAGAAGGATGATAGTGATAGTGGTGAAATTTCATCTTCATGGAATGCTCAGTGCGACGTGGAATTGTGTTAAATATTGGATGTTTAGTATCTCATTTAATTTTCACAGCACCCGTAAGGGGTAGGGAATGTTAATATCCTCCTTTTGCAGGTGGCAAGGTTGTGGTTTAGAGATGGTAAGTGATTTGAGAAAGCATGTTAACCGATCGAGCCTTCCTCGGAGCCTTAATTCACGAACTGTTGAGTGACTCATGTCCCCGTGAGTTGATCCAGGACAGTTACGTTCCGTCCTTTCAAGACAAAGTCTCTTGAGAAGCTTACTCGAAAGCTTATAAACTGATATAATTCTGGTAATCAGTTAAAAGAGAGAGGCCATGGCCAGAGAGACCTTTTAGTTCAGGAAGCTGTCCTTACTCTGTGCTTCAGTCTAAAGATTAGTGGGTAACCATGAGATCTCTAGAAGAAGGTTTCCCTTGAAACTAATCCAACACTGTATGTTAATTATACTTGAGTGATAATAATAAAAAAGATTTCCCCGGAACAGGCTGTGTTTCTAAAGGGTGAATTGCATGCCCTTACCTCGTGGCAGTATGGGAGGTATTTGTGAACCATAGACGACTGGTTTTGCTCGATAGTCATGTGCCTTTGCTACTGCTGGGACAAGTGAACGAATATTGTAACCTCCCTTTAGAGGCAAGATAGAATAGTAAGCCTCCCGCTGGCTCTCTGTCCTTGGGCAGACCGTAACCTCTCTGGGCCTCAGGTTTCACGTCTGTAAAATGGGAATAAGGCTAGTACATAGGCCATATGGTGGTTAGAAGGATTCAGTGATGTGTGTGATACTTGGTAAGTTCAACAAAGCCGTTGCCTCTTAGCGCCCTTACCGTGCCGCCATCTGGCCTGTGTGATGGTGAGGCTGCTCCCCTACCCGGGGCCTTCCTTGGGAGGCCATGTAGGCACACAGCTCTGGCAGGCATGGTTTGTTAGCTTTATTTCAAAACTCATTCTCTTTGGCTCATTTACCAAACGAGACAGAGATTAATGGCCTGGCCTCAAAGGATCGGGCGGCACATGTTTCTGGCACCTTCAGCTCGTTGATCACGCCTCTCCAATTCGGGGACTGCTTGGGTGATGCAGGCAAGGGCCTCCTGAGACCCAGGAAAGCTTAAAGGAAAGTAATTTGGTGCTAATTCTCCTCCTAATTAAGGAGGGCTAAAAGCCTTGCATTTTGTTATTCTTTCTGGATTTTGCTGCTTATAAACAGGAGCTAGTTTTTCTTGGATAGAATGTTTAAGTGTAATGGGCAGAATGAATTGATCAGGGGTGACCGAAAAAAAAACTTGGCAAATAGAATCTCTTCGCTGGCACTTCCCTTACCGTGCTTTGTAAGATTAGTGAAGGTTACCTGCTTCACTCACAGGTGACAACATCCTGCAGGCCTTGCTGCCTCTCTGCCCCAGGGTCCTCTCCCTACCTTCTCTACTGTGCACTGATGGCCAGTTGCCCTGGTCTTCCTCCCTCCTAGAAGCCGTGTGCCAGGATCACAGGCTTTTGGCTCCTAATCTCAGGAACTTTTTTTTTTTTTTTTTTTTTAATTTTATTTTTGAGAGACTGCGAGAGGGGAAGAGAGAGAGGAGACACAGAATTCAAAGCAGACTCCAGGCTCTCAGCTGTCAGCACAGAGCCCAACACTAGGCTTGAACTTGAAACCATGAGATCATGACCTGAGCTGAAGTTGGACACAACTGACTGAGCCACCCAGGCACCCCTAATCTTTAGAACTTTTAAGCATAAACACTGATGCCCTTTCATTGACCACACAATCTGCCTCAACTACAGAAACCCTTTTCTTTAATTTTCATCCTCCTGACTTTCGAATACTGGCTGGGCCTCTTTATTCTTCTTTAGGAAATCAGTAATAATGGAGTGATTTGTCTTACTTAGAGTTTGATCGTTCAAAACCTTCTTGGCCAACTCCTTCAATTTACAGGTAGAGGCCCAGACAGGATGATGGCTTTACCCCAACACACGAGGCAACTGAGGGGCCCAGTTGAAAAGCTCTTGACCAGCCATTCCCACCCATACTTGGCTAGCAGGTGAAAATCCCTTGTAGGGTTTCATGGCTTTCTTTTTACAGGTGCTTGGCTCAGTACTTCCAGAGCTTAAAAGTGGTTCTCAGCCATGAGTAGCCATCACAATCCCTTAGAAAGGATAGGTAGGTAGGTAGGTAGATACATACATGCATGCATGCATGCATGCATGCATACTTATGACCAGCTTTACCCTATGCCTTTTTGTATATGCAGAATCATAATCACCAAAGGAAGATTTGGAAAACTATGATTCCCTCCCCTCCCCCCACCCCGCAAAGCAGAGGATTTACCTTACTTAATAATGCCACCATATCAGGGATTGGCAGAGTGCCCTACGGGCCAAACCCAGCACGTCACTTGCTCTTTTTTTTTATTGCCCATGAACTAAGCATGGCATTTATAGATGAACATTTGGAATTGATTTGATGGGAAATATTAACTTTGACCCCTAATTAAGCCCTATGTTATCCTCCTTGTAAAAACCAATAAATAAATCCTCGTTCTTCTGGTTGGTGGATCTGCATTTCGAAAAATTAGACTCCTTGGGAAAGATACTCCACGTGGCCAGTCTTGGTTGAGAACCACTTACTTAACCTCTAGAGGTATTAAGCCCAGCATTTCTGAAAAGAGAGCCTTGAAACCCTAATGGGGATTTTTACCTCAAGGAATATTGTATCTGTTTTTCAAAAACTTGCTGTATTTTAAGTTTTGTCAACTAAAAATTGGTGGAGATTCGTTATCTCTCTTCTTGAACAAGTACCTACATAATATTGATTTTGTCCCTTGGCCTACGAAGCCTGTAATATTTACTTTCTGAGTCTTCACGAAAGAAACTTGCAGACTCTTGCAATACGTCATATTGTCTGTTTTATACTGGAGTATTTTCCCTTTTTCTGTATTGGAGCACTTTGCTTTTATGATTTCGGTGAAAGTAGCATATTCTCCTTACAACATGCCTTACGACATTCAAATTTCCAAAATCTATAAAGTAAAATGTGACCCCTCCCATTTCTATTGTTAATAGTTAACAGTTTATAATGTATCTTTTTCCCCGACTTTGCCACTTACTAGCTATGAGACCTTAGTTAACCTCTCTGAGTTTGAAATTCTCCATCCATAATACAGTGATAACAGTTCCTGCCCATCAGAATCGTTGTATAGATAATTCGAGATAATACATGTGAATTGCTCAGCACCTTGCTTGGTTCACAGTAAATGCTTAATGATTGTAACTATTTATAATTTTTCTTTTTTTTTTCTTTTTAATTTATATACACACATAAGTTTGTTCTTTTAACAAACATCTGACTTTGGCTTAGGTCACGATCTCATGGTTCATGCCCCATCAGGCTCCATGCTGACGCCTCAGCTTCGGATTCTGCAGCTCCTTCTCTCTCTGACCCTCCCTCCCCTCTCTCTCAAAAGTAAATAAACATTAAAAAATTGTTTTAAAGAATATGGATCTTTTATTTTTACAGTAAGTTTCCGCATTAAAATTAAATACAGGGCCATAGATCATTTTAGAGGGGGTTCATAATTTGGGGGCCACAAATTGCCTTCCATTTTATAGCACAAATTAGGGAAAGGGGCAGGTCATAATTTGCTTCATTGAACCTGTGGGGTGGTATAAAATGCACACTAGTAAACGTTGATTTCTATTTTCCAGGTCTACAATTCGAACAAAGACAATCAGAGCGAAGGGAGTAAGTATGCCCCTTGGATAATTTCCTACCGCTGGGGTTGGGATGGAGCTTTAAAAGTTGCTGCTCTGGGGAAGAGCCACCAGGGGGTGCTGTGGGCATGTTGGGTCTGCCCCTTTTCCCTGGTGCAGGGTGAGGTGCTTCCATGCTGATTTACCAGGTCATTGACTGCAGGGCATTCAGTGAGCTCCACAGGCAAGGCTGTAATGACACCTTGCGTTACATAACCCTTCACACTTTACAAAGCATTTCATGTATATTATCTCAGTTAATCCTGGTTCTTGATAACGTAGCTCCAATCACCAGTTAAAAGCCAGTTAATGGAATAATACACAGTGCCCCAAGAACCTTGTCCTGTGGGAAAGCCAGAATCACCTCCTACCTGGTCTTGCTGAACAACTATCTTAGTGATGGCTTAGTAACCTGTGTGCTTTGTTACATTTTTGGAGAGGAAAGAGTAGAGATGGTAAACTCTGTAATAATCATCTTTGATGGGAGAGACCCTGGGCCTCTGTAGAATATACAACACATTTCCCCTCCTGCTGTCTCTGAGCACTCTGGTTAATCATAATTTCCAAGGGCATCTGTAACCTTGTAAAGACGATGGGATAAAAATGAAAAGCTACTGCGAGAGTGTTGGGACTGATGATATCCTGGGCGCATAGGAGTACGACCCAGTTCCTTCCAGGCTGCTTACAAGAGTGCAGGGGAAATCCTGTCCCCTTGCCTCGAATTTGCTTTGTAAAATCCACTTGGAGAAAAGTTCGAAGATAGTCCTCCTATGAATTCCAGTGATATCAAAAAAATCAGTAAAACAGGACCACTCTGTGTGGACAAAAGGATGAGGTATTTCTGTGCGTGGGAATTCCATTAAAGGACAGATATTTTCCTTTCCGGGAGGAAAAAAAGGCTTTTCTTTTTTCTTTTTCCCTCAAGAATTGAGTAAGGGAAAATTTTTTCAAGGAAATATCCAAGGAAACAAGTGCTTCCCACCCCCCACCCCCTATTTCAGCAGGTGAGTTTGTCTTAGTGTATCTGAAGTCAAGCCTGGCTAACTTGTTCTAAAATAACACTAGCAGCGGCGCCTGGGCAGCTCAGTCAGTTGAGCATCCAACTCCTGATTTCAGCTCAGGTCATGATCCCAGGGTCCTGAGACTGAGCTCGAGCCCCACCTCGGGCTCCACACTGAGCATGGAGCCTCTTGGAGTTTCTCTCTCCTTCTGTCTCTGCCCCTCCCCTGCTCACCCTTGTATTCTCTGCTTTAAAATAAATAAATAAACATTTAAAAAACCGCATTAGCAAAAACCACAGACGTAAAAATCGAAGACTATGGAAGGCTGTAGAGTAACTCACAGTAAGGGAGGAAGAACTAAAGAACCAGGGTTGAAAACATACCAGCTCTGGAGCCCCAGGAGCCGGTAAGAAATACCGAAGAATAATGGCAGGATGGTGAAGGCCTAAACTGTTTTTAGTAGTTACCTCACTCTTCTAAGGATTCAGATTCCCAGGAAAGATAACAACAGGTCGGTCTAGGTTGGGCCGATCAGGGGAAAACAACCCAGTGCCGCTGAGAATTTGAAGAGTATTGCATAAAATGGGAGCAGGGTAGTTTGCCAGAGGGAAATCAGGGAATCCAGCAGAACAAGAGAAGATAGATGCCCAAGCATACTAAAATAACACGGCAGTCCCATGCCCCTAGCTGGGACACACTATCCTATAATAAAGGACCCAAGAGCTGTGGGGGATGAGATGTTTATCAATGGAGACCGCCACCCAGAAGTTTGCTTTTGACTTGTGATTAACCTCCTTGCTGCTTGAGATAAGGGCCCATAGATTTGAAAGACGACCCTGATCCTGATTCTATTAGGGGGGCTTGCCGTCTGGTTATACGTTCTGTAAGACCTTAGGGGAATATGCATTGGAAGCCAATATCCTTTGACCCAGTGATTTGTCCTAAGGAAATAGACTAGAATACAAAAATGTTTGTGCAACAAAGAAGTTCACTGGAGCATTGGTATTAATAATAAAGATGGGAGACAATCAGCCATCTACTGGGAAGTGGCTTAGAAATATCAAGGTGTACTATGTAGTCTTTAAAAACAACAAAAGCAATCTAAGTATATTTGTGGAAATGGTACCCACAGTATATTGTTAATCGAGGTTTAAAGAAAAAATAGGTTCCAGAGCAGTATTCTTAGTAAATTATTTGACTCACCTAAATATAATGATAGAAAAAAGTCTGGAAAGACAATTATCCTGAAACTGTTAATGTGGAGAGAGGGTAGATTATTGCAAGGGACTGACGTTCTGTTTTTTCTCCAGGCTTTGCATTGTCTGCAGTGAGCATATATTTTAAAATCATAGCTATGAATAACTCCAACGCTTGCTATGTTTAAGGATGTTTTCTGCGTATGAGCTTAGTTAATGCTGGAAACACTGTGTGAGATAGGTGCCTTCGACCTACTTTGTATATTGGGAAATTGAGGCTAATAAACTCAGGGGGCACAATTTAATCTGCAGTCTGTGTAACTCCAGCGGTTCTGCTGTCAACCACAAGGATATTCTGCCTCGTGAAGCAAAGAGCAATACAAGAGGTTCCATTTTGGAGAACGCAGACCCTTGCGGCAGTTTGCTCTTGGCATCCCATTATTCACAGAGCACAGAGAGCTGGCTGCCTGAAGTGTCAAATGAGTTTTCAATTGCTTACCCTTTCATTTGGCAAGCTGGAGAGAAAAACGATGGGTTAAAACATATTGGCCACTTTTCCAGGAGTGGTTTGGATAGAAATGATTTTTTAAAGTATTCTTCCAAAAGCTGTTCTGTTCGCTTATGTCCAAGCTGGCCAAAGCAGAGGACGGTGAGTAGGGTTCTTCCCTCCTCTGGCATTGGGACCCCTTTGTCGCATCACATAATGCCTTAGCCCCTCCCCCCCCCCTTCTGATGTGGTTGTACTTTCTGTGTCTGTGGACTGAAGTGATTTTCATTTCCAGTCCACATCCACCCATAGGGCTCATCTGCCACAGGTGGCACCATTGTCCAGGGTCTGAATGTTAAGCAACTCTCTATCTGTTTATACAATGGTCGAAACTGTTTTAGAGGAGAGTCAGTCTGATAGGAATTTCCGAGTGTGGCATTGCTCTTTTTTCCTTGAATATCCTAATTCTAAATGGCTAGCATTTCCCTTTCTAGAAAATGTTTTCACGGGAGTTAGAATGCCACCATTTTATCCCAGGGCCAGAATGTTTTGAAGGGGCAGGTAGCAAAAGGAAATTCCTCTGGGGACACTTCTGAATTTATTGCTTTCGTCTTCAAGTTCCTCTCAGGGCATGCAGTGCCTGTGGGGTATCAGAGGCATAAATAATGCCTGTCGGCTGCTGGTATTTTCCAAATGGCCCGGTTGTCAGGGAGAGAATGGCAGCAGATAAACAAATGCACATTTCTTCACAGAGCCTTTTTCCTCTCTCCTTCTGTAGTCTCCGTTTGAATCTCAGGCGTAGGGGGTGGAATGAATCCTACTACCTGATTTGTGGCTTGGGCACATCACAGGGTCTTTCGTTCATTCATTCGTTCGTTCCCATTTAACTCTCTTCCCAGCTGTTATTTCTTTCCTCCTCTGAAGACCACCAGTCTACTGTGTACTTTAAAATGTGTTTTTTGAGCGATGTGTGTTTTTTTATCTACCTGTATTTTTAAGTTATACAGATTAGATATGTCTTGTTCTTTTTCTCTGCTTCCTCAGCATTGTGTTAGGAGCCACCCACATTGCTCTGTCTGCTTCTAGACTGTGGCGCCTGCTGTGCCCTCCATGGTGTGTAACACTGTGTATTTGTTTTTACAGAGCTGCACGCTCCATCTCATGACCACCACCAACACCACAGGGAACTCTTTGTACATCTTGTACATCTGCCTGTGTGAGAATTTCTCTGGGATATACCCATGAGGAGAATTGTTGTCCAAAGCGTGTGCATGTACTTAGTTTGAGGGAGTCTTTCTCGAGTGAGTCAGTCCACAGTCCCGTTAACCCTACACGAGGATGTCTTCATTTCTGCCAGCTTTCTAATTTATTGTCAACCATATAAGTAGAAAAGGATAGCTCATTATTGTTTTCATTGGAATCTCTCTGATAATTATTAAGTTTGAACATCCCTTCGTATCCTTTTTGACTGGGTTTTCCCCTTCTGTTTATTGCCTATTCATGTACTTGGCTCATTTTTCTATTTAATTTGCCATTTTTTTCATGTTGATTTGTAAGGTTCCTTCTATATTTTAGATACTCATCCCTTGTTGGCTGTAGACATTTAAAATACATTTTTCCCACTTGTCATCAGTGTATTAATATTACATGTGATATTCTTACTTGACTGTAAAGCCTTCTTATATATTGAAATGCATCTTTTTTTTCACCTTCTGATTTACGATTTTCAAGTTGCGTTTTAAAGAAGGCCTTTCTAGGGTGCCTAGGTGACTCAGTCAATTAAGCTTCCAACTCTTGATTTCAGCTTAGGTTATGATCTCATAGGTATGAGATCCGGCCCCGTGTTGGGCTCCACACTGGGTATGGAGCCTGCTTAAGATTCTTTCTCTGTCTACCTCTGCCTCTCTCCCTCTCCCTCTCCCTCTCCCTCTCCCTCTCCCTCTCCCTCTCCTCTCTCTCTCTCTCTCTCTCTCTCTCTCTCTCTGTGCTTCTCAAAAATAAAGAAAAGAAGAAAATAGGCCTTTCTGGCCCATGTCACAAAGATATGCACCTACATTTTGTTTTTTTGGCTTCATAATTCTTTTTTTCACACTGAGGTTTCTAATCCACCCATATCTACCGTTGTATATAGTGTTTCATGAAGATCTAGTTTCATTTTTGTCCACATGAAGACTCAGTTTTCCCACAAATACATTCTTTTTGCTTTTGACTTACAGTGCCAGCTTTATTGTATATTAGGTTTGCATATCTGAGCTCTCTCTCTCTAGTTCTTTATGTCCGTGGTCTGTTTGCTCTTGTCCCAGTACCTCTCTGATTTTCACATGATGTCTTTGAGGCAAGTCTTAATGTCTGGTACCCTACTTCTTTTTTTTCTTTTTTCTTTTTAATGTTTATTAGTTTTGAGAGAGAGAGAGAGACAGAGCGTGAATGGGGGAGGGGCAGAGAGCCAGAGGGAGATATAGAATCCGAAGCACGCTCCAGGCTCTGAGCTGTCAGCACAGAGCCTGGTGTGGGGCTTAAACTCACAAACCGTGAGATCATAACCTGAGCCTAACTCGGACACTTAACTGACTGAGCCACCCAGTTGCCTCTGGTACTCTACTTCTTAAGGTTTGACTTAGCTACTTGTGGACCTTTATCCTTCTGTGTAAATTCTAACATAAGTATTATAAGCTCCTCAAAACCTTAAAACTTTCCTTTGGAATTGCATTGAATTGTATAGATTAATTCAGAGAAAATTGACACTTTTATAATACTGAATCATCTCTCAAAACTTGGGATATCTTTCTCTTTATTCAGATCGCATGTGTCCTTCATCAGAGTTTTAGTTTTCTGTCTAGAGGTCTTGGGCACTCTTGATTAAGTTAATCCCTACATGCTTAAGTAAAAAACCAATGTGGTCTTTTTTCCAGTTCTTACCGGGGATCCTGCTGCCCTCAGGGGACCTTCCCCAGGTTTGTTCTTAGAATGTTAGAAGTATACCTCAGTGATGCTGAGTTTTCTCTAGTGGTCCAGATTCCTGCCTGGTAGAGAAAGGAAGGGGGAAAAATGCAAGTAAGGATACTAGAGAGGGAGGGAGTATGGTTTGTTGTTCCATAAGCTTCTTTACCGATCACACACCAGTGCCATTTGTTTAGGCAGCTGATACCTGTCATGGGTTTGCCTCCCTCCTCATTGCACAGAACAGGACTCTGCCCTGGGCAAGACCCCCTCTTCCCACCCTGCCTTCCCCGGTGCCCTGTGCCACCTCAGTGCCTATCTCCTCAGTCTCCATGTCCTGTTGCTTGCCCTCCCTTCGACTGCAGCTGTGAGATTTCTTCCCCAGAGGCTCTGTGAGAATTGGTTTAGTCTCCTTTGTGATGAGCTCCAGTAGGAATCAAGAGAAGAAGCCCAGAAGTGGTCTCTTCCCTTCTAAGGCTGCTGTTGTCCTGTAGTCCCAGCTGAGGGACGGTTAGAGAGCCGAGAACTTGTCAGAGAGGATACTCCAGGCCAGCGCCAGAGAGTAAGGGGAGGGCAGGCTTTTCTAGGGTGGGTTGATGTCTTCCAAGTTAGAAGTTTTACATAATAAATGTCGCTGCCTACTTAGCTCTGCAAAGATTAGCTTGTTTACAGAAACGCTGCCTTCCCACTGCTGCTCCAGCTGTTAAAAGGCTGAAGGCTGACAGAAGGAGCCACAGAGAGCTCAGTCTCCTAATCTTGACTTCACAGTGCCACTTCGCGTAATGCGAATATTAACTCAGATTCCACAGGTTAATCAGATTATTTCAAAGGCACATGCCCAGGTCGCCTCAGACATGCCTTCTCGTGCACTTCAGACTCCTCTTAGTGCCGACTGTCTGGCTTTTCAAGAGGACCTTGCAGTGGTTTCGGTGCTTCCCACTCTCTTTCCATGTGTTCTGGTTTGCTCCTAACTGCACCTTTCATTTGGTTTCCCAGCCGGAGTCCAGCCTTCCTGGTGCACTTGATCCGATTAATAGCTCTCAAGAGGTCTTCAGCGCCTGTGGCCCCGGGCAGTGTGAGGGCGGAGGGGAAGGACACCCACAAGTAGAACATGTACCTGCGCCTTTAAGGAGTATATGGTCTGCTTTTGACGCTCACAGCATGCGGAGATGGTAGCCAGATGGCCCCCCCCCGTGCGTGTGGGTGCGTGTAAGCGTGGTGCTATCTGCAGATGTACCTGCTGTGCAGACAAAATGCCCCGAGCCAGTTGGTCGGAGAGCGAGCCCAGAATGGAGTTCCATCTAGGCTAGCAAGACTTAAGCAATGGGAACTTGCTACCTGCCCTCCTCCTCCTCCAGGAGAAGGAAGTAGAGCACTTGCTCTGCTTCCACATCTCAACCCCTTCTTTCCCTCCATTTTATTGTTAATCTCGTACTTTGACAGGAATCCATTGTGTTTGTCTAATGCTCAAGAAGTCACTGGAGTTTGTTGTTTACACTGGGATGTAGAGGGGAAGCCGTGACTGGAGAAAGAATGCAGAGTTGGAATTAGGATTCAGTCATGTGTAGGGTGTAGACATCAGATCTCCTAAGCAGCTTGAAAAACAGTGATTTTGGCTAAGTATAAAAATCATAGGAACTCCTTGTAGAATGAGAAGGAAATACAGCAGTGGTTTTCGGAAATTCAGTAGAAGTCATCTCTGATATCACCCCCAGTGATACTTCCTTCTCGTCTTTTTTTCATGATTACCTTAAATGGATTTTGTCAATGTCGACATGGATTTTGACTTACTTGGCATTACACTGAATATATTTTTGGCATCCTGCTTTAAAACCTTTACAAGCGTTTTCCCACGTCATGAAAATTGTTTATGAATGCCACTTGCAATGGTTGTTTAATATTCTGTCCTAGGATTATATTCACATTTGTTGAACTATTTCCTGTCATTGGACTTGAATGTCCTTTCCAGATTTTTGCTCTTATGAGTAATATCAGCCTGAACACTCCTCTACATCAGTTTCTGCACATAGCTCAGATAATTTCCTGTGGGTAGGCCCTGCCATGTGGATTGGAGAGAGCTGTGGAGGCCACGTGAATGGTGTGGCTTAGCACGCTGGCACGGTGGCTCTGGAGCTGTGGGTCAGTGCGGGACGTCTTTCAGCTTGCTTTGCCTTTGATGTAGAAATGGATAAATAACACCTGCCTCATGAAGTTGCTGTGACGATTGGAGTTTAGCAAAGTGTCTCGCATATTAGTTAATAAATGCCTCATTACCATTGATTCTTACCCTTCTCCTTATCTGGTCATGCCACTTCGTGTGTGGTGTGAGAAGGAAAAAGCCCCCTGGATGGGCAGAAGAGTTCCTGTGGGGAGCGGGGAGGAGAACGGAGGTGGCAGCTAACACCCCTGCTGCTGTCAGGCTTGGTGCCTATGGGTGTTTGTTCATTAAGTGACCGCATTTCTTAAAGTGGGACATACACATTACCGGTGGTATCTCATATCATTCTAGATAGTACTGGACACACGTTTTAAGTTACCATTTGGGTTGATATATTTGTTTCTACATTTGTTAGGAAGAAAACACGTGAACATATAAACCCTCAGGTTTTCTTCTTGCATAGCAAGGGGCGTGGCCTTTTCAGTAAAGAGCCAGATAGTAAATATATGCAGTCTCGCAGTACTCTTTAACTCTTGATATTGTAGTGTAAAAGCATCCATAGACAACACGAAAACTAATGCATGTTTGCTAATAAAACTTTATTAGCAATGGTGAACTTTATCCAGCAATGATGAATTTGGCCCACGTATTAGAAGTTTGTCAACGCTTAGACCACTTTTTAAAAACTTGCCCTTGGTATTAAGCTGTTTAAGATGGCATAAAGTTACGGCAGGCAGCCTGAAAGTGGTCCATCTACATTTGCCATTAGTGGAAATGCCGTTCACAACACCCGAGTTTACAAATGAGCGCCCAGCCTGAAGAAGTCCAGGTAGCAGAGTCAAGAAGTAGTGGAGCAGATGCTCAAATCAGAGTCAGCCTGATGGCCAAGGTCACTCCCCCCCTCCTTCCCCCACTTCTTGATATGTGTGAAGTCTCTCCTCTGTTACGCCATCTTGTCATTTTGTGGCAAACCCATTGGGGCTGGAAGGCCTTTCATCATCAGCCTCACCTAAACCTTCTCAGCTCTTTGCTGTTGGGGGGCCATCTCATATTCCTTCTCGGTGAGGCTCCTCATTAGAACGCTCAGTGGCTCCTCACATGCTGCGCCTGAGGCTGAGATACAGTAATGCATGTCAGTGACTCTGCAGCGTCCCAGGCACGGAACCGTGACACGGCCCGCTGCCCTTCTGCAGGCATCAGACAGCAGGGCCGAAGCCGCTTGTGTTCCTGTTACACGCATTCATCTTTCCTGAAGGCATCCTTCAGATCACATGCCCTGAGAGTGTTGTATCCAGGCTTTTCTTGCTCCGTGAGGACAAGATTGGGGACCAGGAGAGGAGATGGGAAAGTGCCATTACCTTGCTCCGTTCGCTTATTGCCCTGCCTCTGGTTTATACGTTCCCTTCACCTCTGTGCCTCAGTTTCCTGTGATCTCTAGGGAAGGACTTCATGGAATCCTATGGGTCACGGTTTTTAAACGGTGTTAAAGCCTTCAGACATTACTAAAAGTCCAAAGTCTGATGAAAGCAGCAGAGGCCAGAAGAGAGGGCTTTCTTTTTTCGTTTGCTTCCAGTCACCTTCGGCCTTTTGCTGTTAGAACGCCCACAGTTGAGAGGCAAGAGAAGGCAGCCACTGGTAACCAGGATCCCTGTGGGATCAGAGCCATCCAGTGGCTGCCAGGTCTCCACTGGTCGGTAGCTTAGAAATAGAACATTTCCCTTTTTAAACCTGGGAAGGATGGGCTGCATTCATGGGCATGGTGGCCTGGCCTCCTGAGCCCTGGCCCACGAGGCAGTCAGCTGAGTACACCTTCCCTTCCAGCTTTCCATCCACACCTGCCAGGCCGGGGCTGATAGGGGACAGGCGCTCCCTCCCACCCTTGCCTGAATTCCCTTCCAGCCTCCCCCCTCACCCTTCTTGGCCCTTTTGCTTTCTCATTTCCCCTCCCTCCTGTGCCATGGCAGGTTTCTGTGGCTGCCACCCTTATTTCCTGAGCCACAGGCAGGCGAGATGGTGGAATTCTAGCTCACCTAAGTGCTGACTTTCTCCCCCTTACTTTCCATTATGAGTCGTGTGTGCAACACAGTGGGTGTGGCCCATGTGGAACTCAACATTATATTTAGTTGAGCTGTAATGCCCTCGCTTGAGACTAACCCTGGCCGAGGGACTGCGGGCTAGCAAGAGAGAAAGGAGAAGGAGCAGCGTGTTTTCTCAGAGATTTTAGCATATGGGATCTCAGCTATTTTCTTTGGTGGGACCCCATCCCCCAAGGATAGGACCGGGGATGGTGCTGCCCTGGCCAGCCTGGACGGTCAGAAGACTTTCTGCTTGTCTTAAATGACACTTAACAAACCATCCTCTCATCCTAGGCAGGTGTGAACCACCCCTTGGCATCCTAGTTCGGGCTTCAGCCAAGGAGCATAGAGCACATCCCTGGCTGTGTCTTCAACTCCTCAAGCCCAGGGCAGGGGGTTGTTGAGGCAGAGACTGAAAGATTTTCCTCAAGGCTCTTGATGAATGTTGATAGAGCACATACGTATTATGGGGCACTGTGCTCGGGACTTCATGGACGTTCTGTTGTTCGATCCTTAGAAGAACCCTATTCTTAGATGATGATATTATTGACTTCATGTAAAGATAAGAAAACTGAATCCTCATTCTTAGCGCGTACGTAGGGCCCATCAAAGTCATCCCTTCCTACCCTGATCAGAGTATTTAGAGTGTGCAAGTCACATTCAGCATGTAAGAATCAGCAGAGGCTAATCAAATCCTATTTTCCACAGTGGGGATAGTGTTGACTGGCAGTTGGGAGCCGGGCTGTGCAGAATTGTTACTACATGGGTTGTAATCCCAGCCTCACTACTTACTGGGTGTGGGACCTTGCAAAATTAGTTTCCCCACGGGCACCTGGGTGGCTCAGTCGGTTAAGTGTTGGACTTCGGCTCAGGTCATGATCTCATGGTTTGTGGGTTTGAGCCCCGCGTTGGACTCTGTGTGGACAGCTCAGAGCCTTGAGCCTGCTTCTGATTCTGTCTCCCTCTCTATCTGCTCCTCCCCCATTCATGCTTTGTCTCTCAAAAATTAAATAAACATTAAAAAATTAAAAAAAAAAAGAAAGAAAATTAGTTTCCCCAGGTTGCAGGGTTTCTTATCTGTAAGATGGGTATGACTTTATTACCAACATCATTGGTTTGTTGGAAGATTAAATGGGATTAGGATGGAATAGCAGTGCCTGGTATTCTAAGCAGTCATTAAATGCCATTATCGGCTGTTGTTATTATTAACAACATCATCATTATCCCAATCCAGAGACTATATATATAAAAGAATGACAGCAGATTGTCTCTTTATACTTAGAGTGCTTTCATACATGTCACCTTATCTGATTGTCACAGCACCTGATCTGTACAGATGAAAAGGGTCCCAGAGACGAAGTATGCCCACCTCCCACAACCAGTTAGTGGTAACTCCAGCCACAAATGTTCAGCCTCTGATTATGAATGTTATCTCTAAGACAGGTAGGAGGTAAAGGCAGGAGAAGGATGTAGGTGGGCAGAAGAGGTTAGTTCTCTGCTTCAAACACTTCCTCTTTTGAAAAGCTGATGATTTCTTTTGGCTGAGAAATCAGTGCACAGTTGCTCGGCATTACCACGGTGTGCGTTAAGCATTGCTCTTTCACTACTGCCCAGATTGCGAATTTTAAGGTGTACTGGGAGACGGCACTGTAGAAACCCACAAGGAAACAGTCTCCCGCCAGCCGATCGGCAGCTCTCAGCTTGTGCTCTATAAGAACCCAGACACGGCCCCTTCAGCTGCAGCGTCTTACTGAGAACTGGATCGCTGTTTATAGGCTTCTTAGAGCCTCTGTTGACTCTGGCTGAAGGCTGGTAGGTTTATTCCAAGCCAGGCAGGGATTTCATCTCTTTCCTGCTACCTTTACTTTCTTTACGCTGTGTCCCTCTTGGCTTACTTTTGTGTGTATGTGTCCCCAGAAACCATGAAAAAGAAGATAGGTGCCTTTGTATCTGGTAGGCTGGGGAAAAAATTCCGATTGGCAGTATTCATGCTTAGAGGTCAGGGGATGAATGAGATCCCAGTCAGTCGTATTTGTCTTGTGCTTCCTGCCACAGGGCCCATGAACTCTAGAAGGTTCCAGTGTGTTCAGTCAGCTGCTCAGCATTTCAGGCTCTTGGAGTGTGGGGACTTCTTTACCTGTTGGTTTCTGGTGTCTTAGCTGAAGATGAGGACTGTATCTCTTGCTCCATCCAGAAAATATTTATTATATTTATAATAGTACAGTAATGAACAAGGCCGATAAAGTCCCTTTTCTCACGGAGTTCTAATCAGAGAAACTGACAAATGGCATGTAAATAAAAGTATACTTTGAGGTGCAGAGAGGGGCTAGGCAGAATTAAGAGCAGAGATAGAGCATGACTAGAGAAGAGAGAACCCTTCTAGATACCTGGAGCAGAGAGGCCTCTCTGAAGAGGTGACATTTGAACAGAAACTCGAACAAATGGAGGGAGCAAGACATGTTAGGAGCCAGCAGAGAAACCAGCGTGTGCAAGGGCTCTTGCATTGGAGGGGGCGAACCAGCCGTGTTCACAGATTACCTGGATGACTGCGGTGACTGGATCGGAGGAGGCCAGAGGGAGAGTGGTCAAGTAGGCTAGAACTAGACCCTGCGAAGCCATGGTCAGGAGGACAGCTTGTGTTCTGAGTGTCATGAGAAGTCCCTGGAGAGTCATGATCAGGCAAGTGACATATGAGCCAATGTGTATTTTTAAAAGATGCCTCTAGCTGCTGGTGGAGAATAAACTGTATGGGGCAAAAGGAGAAGCAGCTGGGAGACGATTGCAGCAATCCAGGTGAAAGATAACAGTGGCTTGGATCAGCTATCAGCAGCGGACATGGTGGGAAGCAATTGGGTTCTGGGTGTGTGTTTAACTGTGATCGATGAGGCTGGCTGATAGGAGTCAGGGAGAACGCAAGGAATCAAGGATGACTGTATTGAAGTAGGCCATCTTGCTGGTAGAATGATGTACCCTCCCATCCTGTCTTCCAGCCAGATTGAATATAGTACACGATCAGGGACAAATTAAGACAGTAGTTCCCAAATATGTTACATTTCTATCATTGACTTTTTGGTGTTTTTTTTTTTTTCTTTTAACATATACATATACCACCTGTATTGGTACTCTGTACCTACTAATTTTCTTAAATGAGTTCACTCTTTTTAACTTAAATTTATTTTATAAATAGAGCATGTCATCCTATGTGTAATAAACAGGTCAATTTCTAATATTCGTTGAAATAAGTACACAACTACAACTATTACAAATATTTGTGAATCATTTGGAGTGGCACAAACAGCATATAATGGTATATGTATACGGGTACATAGCGCTGTAAATGGATATTATTAGATGGGGACTGTGGAACAGATACTGATAGCTAATTAATAGTCCACAATCACTTCTATTCCTCTTTAGTGATAACTAGTTTTTGGTTTTTTTTTTAAGTTCATGTATTTTTGAGAGAGAGAGAGAGATTCCCAAGCCGGCTCCATGCTGTCAGCCCTGAGCCCGATGGAGAGCTCGATCTCACAGACCATGAGATCATGACCTGGGTTGAAACCAAGAGTGGGACTTAACTGACTGAGCCACCCAGATGCCCCTTTGGTGGTACTAGTTTTAATTGCTTGGTAAACAGTACATCACGGTCCCAAGTGTGCTTCTCACACCTACTGGAGTACAACTGTGGGAGGGTGCCCACAAGCTCCATGGCAACAGGCATGGTCCTGGTTCTCTTGTCCACTAGATTTGAGAGCTCCTGCTGGAATAGAAAGGGAAGAACCAAGAAAACCTGATCCCCAACCCCTATCCCTATCTGACTGAACTTGAGCTGAAGAGTGGGGAGTAGATGAGGGATGAGCCCTGGAGTCAGACTGAGTTACTGTCCCAGTTCCACCACTCATTAATGCCAAAGCCTTAACAGAAGTTCCTGAACTTCATCTGACTCAAAACTTCCTGTCTACAGAATAGGGGTGCTGATGAGGTGGACACAGTGCATTTAAGTGCATAGCCCAGAGCAGTGCAATCAGTTCAGCAAGCTTTAGCTACTGTTATCATTGTTACCACTTAACGTTGTGAGCCTGGCTTTTCTCATCACAAAAAACTTGCCAGATACACTGGGAAAATCAATTAAGCTATACTATATTAGTATATTGTATCAACAGTATGAAAACATAGCAAGAAGTTGTTAGTGAGAACAGTAACAGTGTTTGCCCCGTGTGATTATTATGGGGATAATAGGAACTTGGATATGAAAAATGTTTCATCACCTAGAAATTTTGATTCAGATGTTGATAATATGGCCAATGACCATTTATTGAAAACCAAATAAGTCAGTATATACATTTTATTTGACCCTCACAACACGTGGGTGTGTTACCCCCACCGTGCCGGTGAGGAAAGTGTCAGGTGCAGTGTTCATCTTATGAGTGTATGGCTCAGAGGTGGCAGAGACCTTAATCTAATCTATGTCTTTCTGGATTCTTGGATAATTAAGAAGCAATTGGCCACCTTCCCGGGCCCCACTGAAACCATCTGAGAGCTGCTTCCCTGAAGACTGTTTCCCAAGGGCCACAGCCATGAAGCCCTGGGAACTCTGGGTCTTTGCATGGTTAGGAGAAAGGACGTGAGCCCCTTGAGTGTGTGGGTCAATTGGAAATCTCCAGATGGATATGGTGTTTAATTCAATGTGGGTGTTTCCCTTCATGGCTTTTAATGGTGTCGAAATTGATTAAATTGAGAATGAGTGAGGTAGGCCAGACTTTAGAGAGCAAATCACGTTGGGAAATTGAGTAAAATTCTGTGGCGAGAACATGCCCTTGGAGCGGTCCATAAAATGGTGACCAGCTCATAATAACTCCAGTTTTCTATATCTATCCACATTAAAAACAGGGCAGTAACTTCCTTTGCCTCTCAGTTCTGTCATTTTTATGTAAACACCCAGCACTACCAGCAAATTCCATTTCTCCTATAAAAAAACTTGAAAGATTTTTGTTGAATAAGATTTCTGGGGTAAGATTTCTTAGACTAGGGAAAACCTGTTGAATGCCAGCTTTAGAAAAGTGGGTAAAGTGTTCTCATGTGTTGGGGCTAATTCAATAGAACATCTCCTCTCTTTTCGGAAAGGATTTGTCTTATGAGATCGGTTAGAATTCCCAGGATGCATTTATGGGGTGACTTTGGGGTATGTCCCAGAGAGTTGTTTTCACACTCTGTGTGTCCATCAGTCACCCTGTGGCATGGAAAGGTCCCGTCCATCCAGAATTAGTGATTTGGCCACCTTATGCCAAATTTCTTGATGTTCTGAGTAATAAGGTCTGGGGTAGAGCAACAGCTGTCAGAGATTTTCAGTAAAGGGCCTTCTGGACCGGAAGGACAATGTGGTCTCTTGGATGGCAAACAGCTCTAAGGGAGAATGCTCTTGTTTTCTAGGGCAATTCTTGACCTCAGGCCTGTCTCACTATGTAGATGGCCCAGATTGCACGATATGGAAAGAACCCCCACACTCTGTTTCCACCAGCCATAGCTTCATTCCATGTACAGTTGGGCGATGATAATGCCTCGATGGAAAAGCAAAGGATTTCTCCAAGTGTCTAGGAAAATCAGAAGTTGGTTTTATGTTCTCCGTTTTATGTCTTGGCTTCACAACTTTTGTTTTTCCTTTCTCTTAAACCCATTCTTGGGGTTGTACTGCTAGGTGGTGATACCTCTTCTATTGACATAGGAAGGAAGGAAGTAGTTAGGTCAGCCGTCCGTATCTTTATTTAACACTTATATCTTCACAAAAGATGAAAAATCGAGGTACCAGAGCTTAAATAACTTATCTCCTCTTGGGTTTTTATCACTTGGAGTTTGGAGGGTCATTTTCACTACATCATGCTTTCCCTTAGTGACCCTCCCCATCATACTTAATATCCAACATGATAGTAGACAGTGAAAGGCAGAGACAGAGTACTGAATAAAAGAAATAGGTAAAGATACACATGCACCCTTGCTTTCATGAATGCAGATCTGGTTAGGTAGGCAGCATCATAGAAATAAATGTACACTTAAAATGACATACTCTGAAGGAGAAGTTCATAGTGCTATATCCGAGTTGCAGCGGGAACATGAACCCGGTGGAGAGGTCAGGAGGGCATTTTTGAGCAATTGGCATTGGAAGGGAGACCTGATTTGGAGTAACTTGGGCCATTGGGCTTCCAAGTGAAATCCAGAGCATGTCCAAAGGCTAGAGGAAAAGTGTGGTCACTTGGACGCTCTGAAAGAAAGCCAGTTTGGTAGAATGCTCAGGTATGGAGTCATGGCTTGAGATGAAGCAGGCCAGGCCAGACCGTACAGGGTTATGGACACATTAAGGATTTGGGTTATCCTCTTGAGAGCAATGCAGTGTCATCAAGAGATTTTAAACAGGGTGGTGATGTGGTCTGGTTTCATCTAGATCATAGGGGCCACAATGTGGAGGACAGACTGGAGGGAACTAGAGGAAGAAGAGGATACCAGTTAGGTGGTCATCATAGCAGTCATGGTAACAGGTGGTGGAAGCCAGCACCAGACAGAATTGAGGGACCTGGTGATAATTTGGATATGGGAGTAAGAAAGAGGGAGAGTGCAAAGGGGTTTGCTCATGGTTTTTTTGTAGTTCTTACCCTCTACCAGCACCTATGCACTTCATTTTCTTTTAAGGTGGAAAGAGCCAGGGAAGACATTTCAGGTGAGGTACCATTTGATGCAGAAACTGCAGAGCATGTGTATCCACCTGGGCCATCAGCTTCCCCCTTTTAGGCAAGGAAGTCATTGGATTGAACCTTATATAGTAGGTTGTTGTTTCTAGCCCTTAGCAGTAAAATCGTCTGTTTCTGGGTTTAACCTGCTTCCCTGCTCTTGGTATTTGGGGAATCTAGAGTCTCTTGGCATAATAATGTAAACTCCAGCAGTCTGCCAAGCCTCTTCCCTCTTCTCTCCTAAGACCCTCCAAGTTGACTGAGCGTCAACCCAACTCTCAGTGTTCGTGCGTTCTCCATGGAACTTACAGAAAATAGGTTTGTGTGACCCTCCTCTAAAAGGAGACGAAGGAAAAAGACTTCACAAGTTGAAGCGAGGTACATCTGGGTGACTCAGTCAGTTAAGCGTCCAGCTTCAGCTCAGGTCATGGTCTTCAGTTCCTGAGTGCGAGTCCCGTGTCAGGCTCTGAGCTGTCAGCGCCTGGAGCCTGCTTCAGATTCTGTGTCTCCCTCTCTCTCTGTCCTTCCCCTGCTTGTTTGCTCTCTCTTTCTCTCCCTCTCTCTCCCTCTCTCTCCCTCTCTCTCCCTCTCTCTCCCTCTCTCTCCCTCTCTCTCCCTCTCTCAAAAAATGAATAAACATTGAAGAAAAAGTTGAAGTGAAAGTTAAGAGTATGATACATTTCTAACTTGAAAGGTTAACCTGGGTATTGGGTGGGAGTGCTGCGACAATCTCATATGACACCTGTTGGGGCTGCCTTGTGCACAATCCTGGGCAAAGCTGAAGTTGAGGTTGAGGGAGGAAGAGAAGCCAGTTGAAGCCATCTATGTAAGATGGTAGATGGCAGGCATAGGAGCCATGGGTCCCGCAACAACTCATCGCAAGTCAAATTAAGGGAATAATGGCAGCCTAGTCGATATTTAATGAGAGATTATTCCCGGAGATTATAAGGATACAGAAATTGCAAATAAATCCCTGACCTTTTCTGAGCCTTGGCTCAGTAGAAGAGCTGAATCACCTGCTTGAGGGGATTAAGGACAGCCGCTTCCATCTGGCGGCTGCTCAGAGTTTTTTTGTCATTAGCAAACACTGTCTGGTGGCGATCATGTTCTAAACCTTTTAGTGGGAACTTGCTTTTTGGCAGAGGAGATCTCAATTAACTTAGATTATGTACCTGCTGGACAGAGATCAGAACTCATGATCTCTAGTTATGTATTATAATCTCCGTTATATTAGTAGTACTCTGTACGTGTTAAATAATAAAGCAGTCGTTAATCATTAGTAACCTAATCATGACGTCCACAGGAAAGCCAGGTTGATGAGAAGTCAGACCTGCGTGTGTGTGTGCACGCACACTCATACATACCATAGAGTTACAGGGAAATACAGGGATGACCCATAATGACACAGGGAGATACAGGGGTGTCCCAAGGCAACAGGCAGTGTAATAATTATACCATTTCCAGTTTAGAGACTTAGAACAATGGCTGTTAAACTGTATATTATGAGCTCCTTATTGGCAACTGTTGTTTGATATGAATTCAGTGTCTGAACACAGTACTATCTTCCTATAAGTCTTCACTATGCCACTTGAACACTTAGAGGCTAACAGAGTTACCTTGAACTCTGTTTGGCTTTGCAGTATGTAAAAGCATTATACTTGTGAACTCAGACAACAAACATATACTAATACTGTGTTACATGTGTAATGTGTCAGGCCTTTATGAGTAACATCTGTGTAAGATTTAATCAAGAAAAGGAGTTAGCAGATTTAAAACAAATGAGAGAACTTGTGTTGGGACAACCAAAGGAGAAATAATAACAAGGGGGCAGTTTGCTTTACTAATTTCAAAAAGAAGTCATTGTCATTAGTTTAGGTTAGTGGAATTCAGTTTTTTCTGGACACACTTGGAAGGTTCCATTGCATTCTTTTCCATTAGCTATTAGTTGCCCAGAAAATAACCTAGAATCTTCTTGTTTTTAATTTTTTCATGTTTATGTAATTTTTGAGAGAGAAACACAGTGCAAGCCGGGGAATGGGAGAGCGAGGGAGACACGGAATCTGAAACAGGCTCCAGGCTCTGAGCTATCAGCACAGAGCCCTATGTGGTGCTTGAACCCACGAATCATGAAATCATGACTTGAGCTGAAGTCAGATGCTTCGCTGAAACCAACCGAACCACCCAGGTGCCCCAAGATCTGGCTTCTTAGAGTAAATTATGGACAGGTTCAAGGTCTCATGTGGCCCTGCCGGTTTATCTCTAGCCCCGCCCTTATGTCTTCTGCTCATTGTGCTGATAGCTGTATAAGCAGGTATCTATTGGTCACAGAGGTGGTCATTGTCAGCTGCCAGGTTTTTTTCAAATTTTCCAAAACTTTTATCCATGTTTCTGGGGAAAAGCAAAATGCTTTTTGTCCAGGATAGAAGTTCATCAATGCCCAAAACAAGACCATGCCCACAAACCTAGTCTTAAAGCATCCAAGCTTGGAATTAGCAGCTCCCCAAAGCATGGTGCAAAAAGGGGGTTCTTTCTCTCCCAAACTTCTTGGACTGTCATCCTTGTGCACAAATTTTGTTAATCACCTCTCACAAGAAGAACTGAAAGGCTTCAATGGACTACGGAATCACAGTTATGAGCATTTTGGAAACCTCCTTAGGTACAAAAAATAATTTCCCTTGTGATAAATGTTTCCAGTAGGTTCTCTGTTCTGACTACTGTCTAAAGGAATGAATATCCTCCTCTGCACATGAAAAGATGCCCAACATCATTAGTCACTAAGGAAATGCAAATCAAAACCACAATGAGATACCACTTTACGCCCACAAAAAAACTATGATAAAAAAGACAATAACAAACATGGGCAAGCATGCGGAGAAATAGGAACCCTCATACATGGCTGGTGGGATTGTAAATTGGTGCCACGCTGTAGAAAGCAGTTTGGGAAGTTTAGGATCAAGCTACTCTATAATCCAGCTATTCCATTTCTAGGTGTATACTGAAGAGCAAAAACTTGTACACAGATGTTCCTAGCAGCAGTTCCCAGCCAGAAAGTAGAAACAACGACCCATGAATGGATCAATAATGTGGCTTATCCAGACAATGGAGTATTAGTTAGTCATAAAAAGAAATGATAAACCGATGCTGTGACATACATGACTCTTGAAAACATCATACCGAGTGAAGGAAGCTAGACGCAAAACACCACCTGTTGGGTTTCCATTTATGTGAAATGCCTCGAATGGGTAAATCCATACAGACTGAAAATAGATGAGTGATTTTTAGGAACTGACGGAAGACAGGACATAGGGAGTGACTGCTAATGGTTATGAAGTTTTTTGTTGGGGGATAATGAAAATGTTAGTGAATTAGATAGTGGTGATAGATTCATAGCTTTGTAAATAGACTAGAAATTAATGAATTTCGAGCTTTAAATGGGTGAATGTTATGGGGATATGAATTATATGTCAGTAAAATTCTTACTTTCAATAATCTTCCCCTAGATTCTAACAGGGATTTGGCCTGTGTATCATAGTTTGTTATTAAATTTGGGAAAAATCTATGGCATGAGTTGATGGAGTTTCATTTGGAGAATTATTTCAATCTGACTTGCAGCATCGAGTCAGAAAGCTCTGTACCATGTGATTTGCAGAGTAATACTTGGTTTAGACTAGAAAAAGCATGAGAGTGAGTTAGTACAGCTTTATAGCTGTACTTACAACTTTAAGAGCAATGGTTTGGGTAGCAGGTGGTCTTCTGGAAGACAAATACAGTTTTCCTCCTTTTCTGGTACTTTACTGACTATCCCAGAGGCCAAATGTGATTACAATAAGTATCAGTGCTAAACGGGCATGTAAGAATAAGAGTTATTTTGTTTACTCTGGGAAAAGAATTTGTGATAAATTAGCATTTCTTTTTAGTTTGAGGAATTCTGAGTGATTTTCTGAAGAATTTTTATCTTCGTTGCATCGAAGTTGACTAATAAATGTTAATAATGAGAGAAACGTGCACCCTTATTTTTATTGAAGTATAATTTACAGTAGCCAGATTATACAAGCAGCTCAAATGCCCATCAATAGAGAAATGGATAAAGAAATGTGGCATATATATGCAATGGAATAATATTCAGTCTTAAAAAGGAATGAAATCTTGACATTTGCAACAACATGGATGGAGCTAGAGAGTATAATGCTAAGCCAAACAAGTCAGAGAAAGACAAATACCCTATGATTTTACTCATGTGGAATTTAAGAAACAAACAAGAAAAGTGAACAAAGGAAAAATAAGAAAGGAAAACCAAAGAACAGACCTTTAATTATTGAGAACTGATGGTTTTCAGAACTGAAGTTGGGGGACGGGGATGGGTGAAACAGGTGATGGGGATTAAGGAGTGCAGTTGCCCATGATGAGCACTGAGAAGTAGATGGAATTGTTGAATCACTATATTATACACCTGAAACTAACACCACTCTGTATGTTAACTATACTGAAATTTATTAAAAATTTTAAAAAGTATTTGAAAAAGGTTCTTTTTGGATTAGAATGAGTTCAAGTTCTGTGTAGTTTGATTTTTTACAAGTTTATTTCTTGCTCTGGGATGATGGCAAGTTATTTATAAATATTTATCTTCCTACTTTCTGTCATTCTCTTCTTTATTGTGAACCATTAGTTTATTGAATGTCTTGCCCTGATGTCCCAAGGTGCTCAAAAGGTGAACCTATTCTTAAACCTTACAATCTACCTCTCCTCGCTGGGTAATCAAAGCACGGGAATGAATTTTGGTGGGTTCCCGGCTCATTGCCAGGTTAGGAAATTGGTTTGGTGCCCTGGAAAAAGTTGCTGCTATTGGCCATTTATTTTCTGAGTCACATTAGTGGGGTTTTAGTAGGTGGAGAGCTCTGACCCACCTGCTGACTTAACCACACCCAAGATGGCTCTATTGCCTTATGCTTATTCCTCAGGTAACTTCTTTGTTGTAGACTATTTTAATTTTCCTCTAGGTTACTTTTCCTTTTTTCTAATCACCTGTGCAGGATTCGACTTCTCTCTCTAATTCAGGGTCATATTTAAGGTCTTGGGTCGTAAGGGCTTATGACATAAGGCACTTACTAGCTCTGCAGCTTCACTCAAGATTTTTGGCTTGCAAATATCATTCTACAAATGAGGCAAATCTCAGTTGCTTCACCTGTAATATAGAGCCAATGATAGTATCAGCCTAGAGGACATGCTGGCATTAAAAGAGATAATCTAGGTAAAGCACTTATCCAATGTTTATTGAGCCACCAAATTTATACTTTTTGAAGGAGACCAGGAAGCAGTTGATTCTACAGCTCCTGATACTGACAAAACAAAGGGTTTTACAGGATGCCTGCTTATTCCTTTGGTAAAGGGCTCATCACTTTATGCTGTGATTTCTTCAGCTGTAAATAGAGGATGCCCTTGCAGAGTGACCGGGACAATTAAATGAGATCATATAAACAAAGCACTTAGAGCTGTACCTGGCATGGGACGCCTGGGTAGTTTGGTCAGTTCAACATCTGACTCTTGGTTTTGGCTCAGGTCATGATCTTGTGGTCTGTGATTTCGAGCCCCACCTCGGGCTCTGTGCCGACAGTGTAGGATTCTCTCTCTGTCCCTCTCTCTCTGCCCTTCCCTGCTTGCTTGCTCTCTCAAAATAAAGGAACTAAAAGTAAATAAACAAATAAATGAAAGAGCTGTACCTGGTATACAGTAAGCTCTCAGTGAATGCCAACGAATATTTTTAAATCATTCATGTATGCCGCCCGAACCATGGGACTGATTGATCCTGGGCCCGTCAGGCCTTGTCCAGGGTTGGTATATTCATGACTAGCAACCTGACTGCCCTTTTCTTCCTCTTCCAGCCGCACAGTTGGACAGCATTGGCTTCAGCATAATCAGGAAATGCATCCACGCCGTGGAAACCAGAGGTAAAGTTGTTCAACGCATTGGCATTGTTCTCGCTGAAGGTCATGCATCTGGCGAGGCGTCAGACCTGCTACCTGTTTCCCGATTTTAAGTGACTCATTAACTCCCCAAGTGCCATCGTTGGTGTGTTTCCACGAGTCGTGTTGCTCTGAAGCAGAGGCTTTCGACCGATTTGGTGTCATCAGCCTCTTAGGCTGATATGAGAGTATTTTAAAGGCACATGTGTCAAATACATGGGATAATGAGGAATCTGGTTACTGGAATTCAGTTAAAATATTGAAAAACAGTTGTGATGTAATAATACATGAGCTTCTTTGTTACCACATTAAATAACAAGTAATTGTTGGTGGGTGTCATAACTGTCATGATTCAGAAATACAGTTGACCCTCGGATATTGCTGGAATGAGGGGCGCTGACCTCCCACCTCCAGCCAGGCAGCCAAAAATCTGCATATAACTTTTGACTTCCCCAGACAACTAGTAACAGCCTTGTGTTGACCGGAAAGCCTTACCTATAACATAAATAATCAGTTAGCATATAATTTTTATGTTATAGTATTACACACTATAATAGTATAATAAAGTAAGCAAGAGAAAAGAAAATGTTAAGGAAAGAAAAATAGATGTATTTATAGTACTATACTGAATTTACTGAAAAAACTCCACATGTAAGCAGACCTGTGCATTTCAAACCCATGTTTATCAAGGGTCAGCTGTAGTGCTATTTCAAAATGTGTATAGCAGTTACAGTGTGCTGTGAAAATACCTGATTGCTGGCCAAGTCTCAGGTATTGCTAACACTGTGATTTATTTCTTACAGTGGAAGGGAATGCTTAATTTCGATTATAAGGTCATGAAAGTAAAGGTGTGGTGGTTTTCCTGTCTAAGTTCATTGATACCTAGAATTCTCTAGTGGACCCCAGGGTCTGTGGATACCTGGTTGAGAACCGTGCTTTGGGGAGCCAGTCCCTGGCGATTCTCCAGTTCGGCAGAAGGGGTCAGGCCCCGGGTTTCCCATGTCACTGCTGGAGTCAGGCCCTGCCTGTAGCACACTGACCTTTCCCTGTAGGAGCAGGACTTTGACATCAGGGAAGCTGATTCATCCCAATGGCCTCCATCCCCTCCTCAGATGTTGCCACGAAGGAGATTTCTTAGTTCCGGCATGTGGTGCTTTGAGTGCTCTGGTCTGTTGTACCCCTGAGAAAAGCTGATAACTCCCTTTCCTGTGAATTGGATTTGGACCGTTGTCAGAGATGTGAATCTTACTCTTCCTCCACAGCCTCTGAGCCCACCAGTCTTTTTTATTTGGTGGAAGGAAGTTTTGTCTTTTAAAGCAGGATCTGTAACTCTCACTAGTTAAGAAATATAAATATCTTTATAAAGTCTGTGAAGCCTTGAGTAGAAGGGGAGAAAAAAAAAAAAAAAACTATATGGGCCTCTCCTCCTACCCGGTCAGAAAGCGTTCTTCCCAAAGTCGTTTTAATGTATGCTAAGGTTTTTACAAACGTTTGCATATTTCTGCTACACCTTCCTTCAGTCAAGAGTTGAGGCACCTTGTGAAGATAAGCAAAATAGGGTCAGAGAGTATTAAGTAGAAGTAGGTGAGATTTTTGGGAATCGATCTGGAGAAAACAAGGACACGGGCAGGTGAGCCAGAGAGACGTTTACCCTGTGGTGATAACATGAAAAATCTGAGAATTGGTTAAATCAACAGTGGCACATCCTTGCGGTAAAAAGCTGTGAATTGCTGAAACTTCTGTAGAAATAAATGAATTGGCATGCAAGGTTTTCGTTATTACATATTAAATGAAAACCGAAAGCCGTAAAACAGCCCGTACAGCCTGAACCCACTCTGGGGATGTCAGGGGATGGGGAGTTCTGCGCATGCACAGGCACCGTTGCCTTGTCAGTGGTCTCGCTGCTGCTCTTCTTACCGTCTCCCTTTGATTTATCTACGTGCCTTAACTGCGGGTTCTAAATTTTTAAAGTATCTCTTATAAAGGCAGTTTTTTGACAGGTATTTTAATTTTCATTTTAAAACAAAAGAATGAGGAGCCAGAGGTATGGGGTTAATAAAGGTAGAGGCATAAAATGGAGCCAGAGGTACGTTCAAAACAAAAATCCCCTCCCCTCCGCTGTGAAATTCACACACTTGCCTGAGGTAGGCCTCGTGTTTGTCTCAGTTTTCAGCAGCCAAACCACCAGTAGGGAAACAGAACCATTTAAACCCCTTTGCAGAGCCTGTGTGATAAACGCACACCGGTGTCTCAGGGGGACAGCCTTTTAAGACGTAAAACCAGAAAATACGTACAATAAGTAGTAGAGGCAGAACAAACCAGGTCACCCGTGGTTTGGTGTTCGGTGTCCTCACCTCTGCCTCTTTGTCCCCTCCTCCTCTAAAATGAAAATGAAAATGAAAATGATGTGTTTTAACTCGTAGGAGAGTTTTCATTTGACATGAAAAGGAAAAGAGGACAGTGTGCGTTAAATGCCGTTTTAACATAAATACTTGAAGGAAGAGATTCTTTGGCTGCTGGAACGCACGCGTGTACACACCTCGTCTGCGGTGACCAGAGAGGAGCAGACCTCCCGCACTTTGTGGGATTCATCGTCCAACGGGAGACGGTGCTGCATCCAGTTCCAGGAAAGCTCAAGGACAGAAGTAGAGACCCTTGAGAAAGAACAAGCCTCTTAAACCACCACGTTACTGACTGATGGTTCTGTCATTAAGGAGCTTGGGCCCATCCCTTAGTGTTAGACCCGGCTCGTCCCCGAGCTGTGCAGGCTGACGGATGTGCTTTCACAGGCCCTTTTTAGCTATAAAATCCTGTCATTCTGGCCCACTTCTTTTATTCTTCTTTTTGTTCATTAATTCTAGATAGGCCTCTAGATTTGCGCGTGTATCATACAGTGATCTAGGTACTGGGAGGAGTAAGGCGAAGAAGACAGACTCACTGCACATAGTTTATATTGTGGTCGTTGGGAGAAAGATAAACAAGAAACTAAATAAAAATGGTAATTCCGGCCATTATTACTTGCTAACAAGAAAAGAGGGTAGGGGGCACCTACCTAAGGCACCTAAAGGCTTAGGTTGGCTGCCTACTAACCTGAGGCGCCCAAGACTTAGGTCGAACACGTCGTATTTGAGCGGATGCCTGAATGGTCAGAAGATCGGGGGGAAGTGTGTTCCAGGTACAGGAGCTGTACAGCAGCTGAGCAGAGGCCGTGATTTGGGTGCGCAGGCTGGATGTGTTGGAGAAACGGGAAGGCCGGTGTGGCCGGAGCCGGGTAAAGGTGGTTGATGATGCAAAAGCAGACCTCGGCTTAATCCTCCAGGGCCGTGTGGGCCACAGGGCGCTTGGCTTATGGTCTCAATGTGGTGGGAGGCCATTGGAAGGTTTTAAGGAAAGAGAGAGTTTGAACTGATGCCTACTTTAAGAAGTTCATTCTGTTTGCTGGTTGGAAAATGGACCTCAGGGGAGTAAGATGGGAAACAGGAGACTAGTTAGGTGAGAGGTGTCAGGTATGATGGGGCTAGGGGTCACTGGAAAATCATTTCCAGTCAGTCTCTCGGTTCAAATGGTCCCTTTTTGTACACAGTACAGTGGTGATCTAATCCTTGGACGTAAATGAACAGAGCACTCAGAAGGGTTAGGTTTTGGTTCTTGGGGTATGTGAAGGTAATCGCCTTCTAGTTCATTTAAACAGTGACTTGGGTTGAATGAAGGTGAATCTTCTTTTTCTTCATAAATAATGTTTATGTGACACGATTTTCTCATTTCTCACTCCTGGTGCACATTGTCAGAAGTTTAAAGGGCTCTCACACCTCTGTATTCTTCTTCTGTATTTGAAAATAGATTGTGAAGCTTTTACTCTTTTCTACAGTATGAAATTTCCGTCATGTCATGTTGGGCTTTTTCAGTTGAAAAACTACTTAAGTGTAACCTTTAAAAGTATATATTTTCCGTCTTTCAAAACTCGTCAGATGCCGTGTTTGGCAAGAGAGGAGGAGGGTCTCTTTCCCCTCTGTTGACTGAACTAAACTAACACAAGGGCTGAAGTGTGCAGCACACCCGTGAAATCGTAGACAGCTGCACCAAATCCCACTCCTTCGCTAAGAGCAGAGCTGAGTGACAGGGGACTTTAATTAGAGCGGCTTTTAGAAGGCCCGAGAAAATGAAAAAAGTACATCTGGCTGGATTGGCTTGACTTGTGTTCTGACGTGCCTCTAATTAAATCATCACTGTTTCTTTCCTCAGGGATCAATGAGCAAGGCCTCTACCGAATCGTGGGGGTCAATTCCAGAGTCCAGAAGCTACTGAGTGTCCTGATGGGTGAGTGCAACAGTAGCTGTGCAAGGCAGGTCCTAGTGGAGTCGAGGGGGCACCTTGGAAAAGTCACTAGTTGTATCGGTACGAACAGCCTTTTGGGAAGGAATTGGGTATCCAGGAGCGAATGCTTTGAAATCAGCTCCCCCGCTCACCAGTTGTTAGGGCCGTAGGCATTACTGGAAAAGATGCTTAGTGCAACTGGACAAAACAAAAAAATGGCAGGTCCAAGGCGCCACACCCTCTGTTTATAGACTCAGCCGCTGCCAGTCCAAGTGGTGCTCGATCACTCATGTGACCACCACACCCTGTTCTGTCTTTAATAGCTCCTGACTCCCCCTGTCCGCTTGGGAGGCAGGCTTGTAGTGGGCCACGCCCGATGCCCAAGGAAGGGCATCCTTCTAGCCCGCAGCAGACCTCAGACCTCGTGTTCCCTAGTGCCGAGAAGGTGTCACGTGACTGCCAGATAACATGCATAGAAGCAGATCATTCTTGGATCCTCTTTGCATCTAGATTTCAACCTAGACTCTGTCATTTGAGCAGCACAACCTCCCTTACAGCTGGCTGGCACAAAATACAAAACCACTATCTTCAAATGTGTAGTGTTTGAATCAAAACCCCATGAGCCAATTTGCTTAGGCTGCAGATTTCCTTTATTTTTAGATGTGAATGCAGCCAGCTTCAGTGAGTCACATGGATTTAAATGGCAAACAGATCAGATTTCACAGATCAGTGGCTGTTACTCATCCCCATGGAAGTCCAGCCATGCACTTGCAGAGATGGCCTATCACTTAGGGTCCCTGCTCAGAGTCTGGGCAGGGACACTTCTCTTGCCAGTGTTTGTCTTTTTTTTTTATTTTCTTTTTTTTTTTTTTTTTGCCAGTTTCTGAAAATAGTTTTCATATGTAAGGAAATCTCTCTCATGTTGACTAGAATGACTTCTTCTCTCTCTTTTTCTAGCGAGCCCCTTGTCTCCTGTTGGCAAAACCCTGTTGTGTTGCTAGGTACAGTGAGATCTTTTATTTGAAAGCGTGATTATTGGTGAGCTGCTCTTGCACTGAGAATCTGGATCATATTTGGAGTGGGGATCGTTTTTTAATAATTTAATCTTTTTGTTTTGAGATAATTTTACATTTGTATGCAGTTGTAAGAAATTCTATAGAGAGAGAAGGGTATCTTTAACCGCTGTCCTGCGGCGGTCACGTCTTGTTACACTCTAGGAGGAGATGACAACCAGGATATTGTGTAGTCAAGTTGCAGAACAGTGTCCTCGCTGCAGGGATCCCTCGTGATGTCCTTTTGGCCACACCCATCTGCCTCACCTCTCAGCTCACTGCTTTCCCTAGCCCCCAGCACCTGCTAATCTAGTCTTCACGTCTTTCATTTTGTTATTTCAAGATTATCTCAATGGAATCATACGTAATCTTTTGGGATTGGCTTTTTTTTTTTTTAATTTAGCATCATTCCCTTGAGATAGTTTCACGTTATTAGATCAACACCTGGTTCTTCTTTATTGGCGAGTAGTATTCCACTCTATAAATGTACCCAGTTTGTTTAAGCATGCACCTACTAAGGGACATCTGGATTGTTTCCCGTGTGGGGAAGTTAGGAATAAAGCTGCTGTAAACAATTGTGTACAGGTTTTAAAAGTGAATATAAATGTGTTTCTCTGGTCTAACTGCCCGTAAGTTTAATTACCGATTGATGAGTTGCCAGTTGCTAAGTCCAAGATGGCAGAAGCATAGCGGGATCTGGTGGCTCTGGTGACGTCTTTACCTTTGTTGGAGCCTTTTCCAAGATCCCTTTATTGTGGCTTCTCATTAGCACTGCTCTGTGCTCACCTCGGTATCGGCTGTGTTGTCTGTGGAGTGGTCCACATAGTCTGGCCTCAGCAGTTCCTGAATCTTATGTCATTGAGAAGAGAGTATCTTTCTTGCCAGTTCATTGACAACTCAGATTGGTCCGCATGGGGCATGATTCACTTCCCAGTTTCAGGCCAGTCCCATGATTTATAGCAGATGGGTCCGGATGGCCCGTTGGGGGAGTGTGGCCTAGAGGTGGAGTAGGGAGAGGGTTAGACTGTAGAAGCCCGTGGACTGAGCAGGATTGTTAATAGAATGATGCAGGGGTGCTTTCCTGAAATAATGGCTGCTGAGTAGATAAAAATAAAAGCATGTCTGTCACAGGTTTAACAAGATCAGATTGTAGTTTTTTGGAGGGTACTGCTGGCGGCCATGGGGAGCATATATTTGAGCATGGAAAGGCATGGAGGAAGCAAACAGTGGAAATCATGAAGCATCACATAGCCTATCAAGGGTGGACCAGGTAGCTGCTCTGAAGTTAGGGGGAAAAAAAAAAAGGCTCAAATGGAGAGAGAGAATCAACAGGACTTTGTAACTAACTGGATATGGGGCAGAGAGATTTCAGATATGACAGCTTATTATGTAAGCTGACACTAGTGAGAAGAAATATGACATTTTAGATGGCTTTGTTAGAAAAAAGAGCCACTTTAGCTCACTCGTGCTAAGCAGAGAGAGGTATGAAAGGATCTTGTTTTTATCACTTCTCTTAGTGACTCTCAGACCAGGTATTTGTCCTGTTCTCTTCTTCAGTTTTCCCAGGGACAGGCAAAATAATCATGAGCATCTGAGAAATGTCATGAAAAACTAATCACCAGGGGCTGAAAGTGACGAGGCCAGCTGCCTCTGCCAGAAGAACATTACAGATAGACTAGAATTCCCCCCGAGGCTCAGGCAGAGCTGAGACGTGACCCTAATGCAAAATCTCATCACAAGCAGAGAACGGTGTCCATGGTTCTCACTACTAGTGAAGGTAACCAGGTTGGGGCTTGGAAGTGAGATCCTCTTAGACGAGTGAGACCCCAGACCTGAAGGCAGAGCCCTGTCACCCTTCCGTTTTGTGAACATGCTGTCCTTGTCATCAATTCTTGGTACTGGTACTAAGCTGGATTAGCCACGAGTGTGAAATAAATAAACCTCTCCGTGAGATGGCTGGGCAGAGTGTGAACCATTCATTTTATGACTGCTTTCCTCTGTATTGATTGGATGCTCTGTTAGGTACCAGGCGGTGTGTAAGTTGGGAAGATTTTTTAAGGGCTCTCACAAGTGCAGTACTGAGTTTTTATGATGGAAAAGATGGACGAGAACTAAGTAACAACAGAGACTTGCTTCGATCACTTTGAGTTTATGTACTCCTGGTACATTGGGGAGGCTCGAGGTTGGAAGAAGAATCTTAAGATCCAGTGCTTTTGAGAACTTGTTATTTCTCTTGGTCAGGGTTCCTTAAGAGAGCTCGTTGGAATTTCTTGTAGTACCTGCGGTATAGTCTGGTGCCAGTGTCCTAGCAAGAGCTACCCTTGATCACTTCCTCCTAGCGGTGGGGGTCCTCAGTCTGTGAAGCGTGAAGAGGTCTGAGGAATTCTCTCAGATTCCTAGAAATAGTCTCTTCCATGTGTGAACTGTTGTTTTTTGCTCTCCCCTGAATGTTAAGACAAATTTTTCCAAACTTTAGCTCAATGTTTTTCAGTACAAATCAGCTGTATGCTTGGTCAGCACAGGTCTGGTTTCTCTTCCTGTACGGTTTTATGTTAATTTTCAATAACCTTTTTTGGTTAACAGTTGTGGGTGGTGATTATAGCAAATTTGGAGAGATACAAAAAGCAGGAGGAAGAAAATAAAAATCTTGCAGATCAGACCTTCAGTGACCATTTTATCATACCTTAAAAATATATTCTGTGAGATAAAATGTTAATAAAGTTGGGATCACACCATGCGTGTAGATTGCTTTCTAATAGGCTTTTTCCATGTGACACTGCAGTCTCCTTTCTGATGTTATTCAGGTTCTTCTAGGGTGTGATTTCTGAGGGGGTGGGCATGTATTATGCAGATACAACTTTTTTTTTCTTAAGCATGTTTATTGATATTGAGAGAGATGAAGAGAGCGAGTGAGGATGGGGGAGGGGTAGAGAGAGAAGGAGAAAGAGAATCCCAAGCAGGTCCCACAATGTCAGTGCAGAGCCCAAATCGGGCCTCGAACCCACACACCGTGAGATCATGACCTGAGCCGAAATCACGAGTTGGACCCTTAACCACCTGAGTCACCCAGCACCTCTAGATTAGAACTTTTTAATCAGCCCCCTGTTCTTGGATACCTCGGCTCCCTGCACGTTTTCATCATTCTAGAAAATGCTCAGGGGAACATCCACATTGGGGGATGCAGAGGTTAAGAGTATGTATTTTGGAGCTCGACAAGTTGCCTTTCCTCTGCTTCTCCATTTGACTTTACATAAATTATTTAAACCTGTCTTCTGTCTCATCATCTGTAATGATAACTTCTGCCTCTGTAATAATGTGAGGATTGCATGAAAGATGCATGTGGGTCACTGTGAGAACCTGCTAGTAGATTCTGCTATGCTAGTAGATAAATGTTGGCCGTTGTTGTTTTTAACTTACATATGCATATTGAATGATTGCCCTGGGATTTAAGATGTTGGTATGTCATGTCATGGGTCAGGGTATGTACATGTTTTCAAGGCCCTTAATTGATATTTGCTGTCAGCAGTCGCCAGAGTGCACCACCCTGTACCTCACATCCTTGCCGTGCTCTTAAGACTTAGTTTGAGTGTAAATTACAAATATATTTTTCATGTGTCTATTTTTTATTTATTTAATTTGACATTTCTGTCATTCTGGGTGAAGTTGGGTATTCTCTTTATGTTTCTTGCGGATTTATGTTTTCTCATGAATTGCCTGTTTTGCGTTGGTAGTCTGTTTTTCCATCCGTGCATCCATCTTCTGATGGTAAGTACTTTCTAGATATGGAGGCTATGTTACCAATATTTTTTCCAGATTGTCATTTATCTTTACATCTGAACTTTATTCGTGGCACTTTTTGTTTTCGCTTTATGAATAGTTTAAATTTTTACAAAGTCCAGTCTTTTGTGAAATTAGTCCTTTTCCTGGGTGAATTTTTTCTTAAAAGATCTCCATTCTAGGGTTACAAAACCTTTTTGTTTTCGTTAAAGCCCGTTAAGAATATATTTATATAAAATGGAAACTCTGTTTTCTCAAATACTTACCTGATTGACCAATAAGCATATAATGAGAAAACCTCCCCCGACCCCACTACTTTTAAATATCACCATATAGCTAGTCCTCTATACATTTTAGGGTCTGATGAAGGAGTTTTTACACATATTTTTCCAAAGAAAAACAAATTCTCTTTTTTAAATTTATTATTCTACAATTATAAATCTTTAAAGAAAAAAATTATCTTCATCTTTTTTTTATCTTTCTAAAGTATGTTTTTCTCCTGAGTCTTTATATGTTAGAAGAAATTCTCAAACTTGAACCTTATATGTTTGTCATGTGTTTAAATTTGTTTGGGGTTGATTTTTTTTTTCTGTTTATAATGCAACGTTTAATTTTGTGATTGAGTTTTCAGTGGCTTTTACTAACCTCTCTTATTTAGCTGTTTTCATTTATACTTTTCAGCCACCCCTTTTTTTATTTCAATGTGTGTCTTCTTATGTTAATGCCTTATTTTACAGTGTCCATATTTTTCTGAATTTTACTTATAATACAGAGCAGGTGCTTTCTGAAAATTTGTCAGAGTGTTTTGGTCTTCATGCTTTATGTCAGGTATTGTATCTGCTTTTTAGTCAAACCCAAACACAGAGAAGTTTATAAATCTTTGCCATTAAATTCACTGTGGATACATTTTCCTTGTTCTTCTATTTCCCTTAAAGCTGTTAGAATCATCCTGTTTCTAATTGGGGGACTGATATACATGAGTCCATCCAACTTACTGGCATTCTTAAATCTTTGTTTTAGTGTGGGCCTGTAAGCCTGAATAGATTTTTCCTGACTTTGCTATTTGGTCATGGTTCTGGGAGGACTGCTTAATGAGAAGTGTGCTGTGGTTCTTGGCTGTCACTTGCATATTTCTTCTAGAACTTTCTCCCTTCTGAATTCATTTCTTGTGATATGAAGGGACACCCCTACACGGCTGTCCCCCATCTAAACTCACTGCCTGGATTGTGTTCTTTGAACAGTCCTGGCCATTCCTAAAAGTAGCTTCCCCCTCTCTGTGTGCTGAAGTGGGGTACAGAAAGTGCGGTGACACTCCCTGGGGTGTCTTCGACGATGGTTTAGGGTGGGTGGGAGGCCATTGCCTATCATGTCATTCCTGCAGGTCAGTTTTCCTCATGACTTCACTGAGTTCGGTGTGGTAGATCTTCCTCTGGTGACAGGCAGAATGTTGACTGTGAACCTCACTGTGCTGCCGAAACTACATTCCCCTTTTTTTGTGCATCTTGATGAGTATTTCACCATGGTGGTGAAGGAATTCAAATTCCTTGTGGCTGTTTTGTTTTTTTCCTCATTCTGTAACTTTTTCCTTTTTAATGTTTAAAGCGAGGTTAGTGCTGCAGATAATACCTGGAAAGTGTTAAACTGCCAAGCTTTAAAGCACCAAATTACAATCCCATGTGTCACCCACTGACCTCTAATTCCACCATGCGCTGTCCTTCCTTACTCCTCTGAGATCTTGAATGTCTAGACAGACATTCTTTTTTCTATGCCCTTCGTGTCTCACATCCTTGTACAGAGTAGCATAAATAAAACAAGAAGAGACTTCTTTCAGAAGGAATCCTAAATAGGATTCTTTATGTCATTCTTCGTGACAACTTTTGAGATCTGAAGGCTTGCCTACTAAAGATGGGAAACAGCTCCGGACTTTGAAGACTCTAGACTCCTGGAAGCAGCAGAGCCATGCAATACATTCCAGTTTTACCCATGAGTAAAGCGGAACAGACGGATGGTGCAGGACTGGGACACGGTAGACTGTTGGGATGCAGGATTGATTGCTTTTAACCACAGTCTTGGGTAACGGAGGGGCCAGATGGGAGCCCACTTTCCTCTCTGCTCATCCCACCATCACTTTTGCTTATTGGAATGCGGCAGGCAGGCTCTCAAAAGACGGGGATTTGTCACTGTAGGAGCTTTTGGATATTAGTACAGAAGCGGCTGTGGATTCTCTTGATTCCTTTTTTTTAAATTTTTTTTAATATTTGTTTATTTTTTGAGAGAGAGTCACAGAGTGTGAGTGGGGGAGGTGCAGACAGGGAGGGAGACACAGAAACAGAAGCAGGCTCCAGGCTTTGAGCTGTGAGCACAGAGCCTGATGCAGGGCTCAAACTCACTGACTGTGAGATCATGACTCGAGCCAAAGTCAGACGCTTAACTGACTGAGCCACCCAGGTGTCCCTGTCAATTGACATTTGATAAAGGTGTCAAGGTTAATTCAGTCGGGAAAGGACAGTCATTTTTGGCCGATGGTACTGTTGGGAGAAAATCTGTATGAGAAAAAAATAAATTCAATCATTGTCTTAAACTATATATAAAAATTAACTCAAAATGAATCATATTCCTAAATTGAAGAGCTAAAACTATAAAACGTATAGAAAAAACCCAGAAAATTTTGTTGACCTTGGTTTAGAAAAGATTTCATAAATAGAATACAAAAAGCAGGAAACATAATAGAAAAAGCTTATTAGCTACAGGCCAATAAAAAACTTGAGCTCTTTAAAAGATACTAAGACAGAGAAAGATACCATATGTTTCCACGCATAGGTGGATTTGGAGAGACTTAGCAGAAAACCATGGGGGACGGGAAGAGGGAACAGAAAAAAAGCCACAGAGAGGGAGGGAGACAAAACATAAGAGACTCTCAAAGACTAAGAACAAACTGAGGGGTGAGGAGGGTGTGGGAGGGGGGAGAGTGGGTGACGGGCACAGAGGAGGGCACTCGTTGGGACGAGCACTGGGTGTTGTATGGGAACCAATCTGACAATAAATTATTTAAAAAAATATAAATAAATAAAAGACACTAAGAGAAAGAAACGGCAGGCTACCGATGAGAAAATTTTTGCAAGCTATGTTTCTGATAAATGACTTGTATCCAGAATATGTTAAAAAATAACTCAGGTAATTCAGTAATAATGCAACCAACTCAGTTTTTAAAATGGGCAAAAGATTTGAACATTTTACCAGAGAAAATACACAAATGACCAAAAAGTGTGTGGAAAGATGAGCAACATGGTTAGTTCTTAAAGGAGAGGAAACTTAAAGAATGAATTATCCCTTCATGCCTACTAGAATAGCTGAAATTTCAAAATTAGACGCCTGACCGTGTCACATGTTGGCAAAGAGGTTGCTGTGGGAAACCAAATGACCCAACTGTTGTGGAGCGATTTCTGGTAAAGTGAAACATCCTATGTGACCTTTTCTTACCAATTTTTACCCAGTTCCGCTACTAGGCATTAACCCAAGAGATGAAATTAAAGTCCATAGAAAGACTTGTGTGTCAATGTTTATACCAGCTTTATTCGTAGCAGTAAAAACTTGGAAACACCCCAAATGTCCATCACCCGATGAATGGACGAACAAATTGTGGCATAGCCATGAATCGAATGCTACTCTGTAATGAGAGGATTGAACTACTGGTCCGTGTATCAGCTCGGATGGATTTCAAAAGTGTTAGGCCTGGGGAGGGTGGATGCCGGCGGCTGGAGGTGGAGGGAGGGGGATTGATTTATCAGGGCACAGGAGTATTTTGTGGGTGATGGAAATGACTTTTTCCTTGATCGTGGTCTTTACGTCACTCTATACGTTTGTCAGAAAATGGTTGCTCAAAAAGGGTGTGTATATTCCGTAAACCTGACTTCAAACACACACATAGGAGAAGATTCTTAACCTTCTTCCTCATTTAAAAAAAAAGGCAAATTAAAAACATGACTTTTTTTTTCACCTCTCACGTTGGCTAACATCAAAGTTTTAGATGTTGTTGTCAAGGATTTGGGGAAGGAGTCACTCTCAAATCTCATGGGACAGCATCTGAGGCATGGTTAAGGAACATCTTTCAAAATTAAAAATACATGTACTTGTTGAACTGGAAATGTCACTCTTAGGAATTTTTTCTAAAGGTAAGACAGGTACAAGGAGACAGTAGTTTATATCATCGCTTATCATAGCAAAATGCAGGCAATAGACTCATTTCTGTTCCTGAGGACGTTAACTATGGTGAAGGGATCGACTGTGCGGTAGAGAATTTATGTGCTGATAAGGAACAATTTCTTAAGATACTGTTAAATGAAAATAGTGTACAAAGTGACATCTGTAGTGTACTACTGTTTGTTTTTAAAAAGTCATAGGTATTGATACGTGTGCTTGTGTGTGCACACGCTGTTAGAGCTGGCCTGCACATACACAGAACTGGTCATTAGTAGTTGCCTCTAGCACAGGAAAAGTTTATCTTTGAATGTTTATCTACTTTTTTGCTTGAATATTCTTTTTTTACCATGTGCACATACCATTTTCTCAGTTAAAGAGAAAAAGTAATTTGCTTACAATTAGAATGCATGGTTACAAAATTTAGGAATATGTAGGTGGCTGTCTTATTCCTTTCCTCCCATATGTCCTTAGTGTTTTCATCAGCGACACAGTAGTGCACCCAGTGGATCTTGGGGCTGATCAGTATGACGTTTCCGAGACTATTTCTGCTCGTAACCACTGCTTCCAGTCTGTCTCCTGTTTTTCTAAATTCACTTGGGAGTAGGTTCAGAAAGAAATACTCTTGTTTTGCTTTCCCCCGAGGCTGCCTTTCTATACGTTGGTCTGCTCCCGTAGCTTAGGTCCGTTTGCCATGCGTTGCGGTGATCAGGTTGCATGATGGGAAGACATGTACTGAGTTCAGAAGGAAAGCGTAATTAGGTAGGTCCTTGCCTCATGTCCAGATGCCATCAGGAAGGTCCGCTAAGTGAGGGGGAGCATCGGTAAGGGAAGTGTGGAAATTGGCAGCACTTTCTAAAAACGAGGTGGTTTGGGAGGCTGCCTTCAATATAGTTTGGATATTAAATTAAAATGGACGTGCCCAAGTTGTGAGCCTTGTCTCGTCGGTGCTATAAAAAGCCCTTTAGCTGGGCTGTAATTTGACTCTCCTTTCTGTAATGTTACACAATATTCCTATGGTTACAGAGCCCGAATAAGTGGATGCTAATGATTAGTTTGCGAAGCATGCTCCCGTGGAACAGTTCATAACTCCCAGACCTGCCAGCTGCTGCTTGTTGAGTGTCGTGCTCTCTCCTTGGGTAGTTGGTTTGTTCTTCCGAAAAATGTACAGTAACCGTTGTCTCGCCTCCAGGACCCGTGCACTGTGGCAGCCCTCCACGTGGTTCGGGGATGGGGATGGGGAAAAAGGTCATGCTAAGCAAAGTGTTTTGGTGCATACTCCTCCATAGGAAGAAACCATCAGGGGAATGAGAGATGACGAAGCAAGAAAAGAATTAAACCGGCAGAGGTTTTACACCCTTGGGTTCACTTCTTAGAAATTTGCTGTGATAGAGCTCTGGAGTTGACCATTCTGTGACCCTAGAAATAAAATCACACTCTTTAGCTTGTTCAGTGTTTGTTTCATGTGGCAAGACAGACTCCATTAATGCCCAGGGTCACCTGCAAAGGCACAGAGCTGTGCCGCCTTTAAGGCCCAAACGTTTTATAAGCTGGGGCCTTTTCTGTCTCATCTAATATGTATCAGGGGAACATACTGAGAGCAGTCGGTACTGGCTGGATTTGTGCCCTTACCTGGGGATTAGAGCCTAAATCCTTAATCCACTCATGATTATTTGGCCTCTTCCTACTAGAATGAGAATGGGTTCTTTCCCAGTAAATGGAAAATATATTGTGCCCACCTGTGACTCATTCCTCCTTTCCAGCTGAAAAGCTCTAGACTCTGTAGGAGGGAAGCTCTTGTTTCTTTGAGACTGTTGAGAAGGAGTCCAGTGGTTGTCTCTGTTCACCTGGTGTGTCATTTAGATCTCGTTGGATTGTATAAAAGAAAACCTGATCTCCCCTGGCTTAAGGAAAAAGGGAATTTATTGGCTCATATGACTAAAAAAAGTATGGCGATAAATACAGGCTCATATTGTCCAGATCGGCTGTCTCTGCTTCTCTCATCTCTGGCTATGTGTGTCCGACTTCACTCTGAGGATCTAGCTGGTGGCACCCAGCGCAGCTGATAACCTCGCAAGTACAATCCCAACAGGAAATAGCAGACAGCCTTTCCCTTGTCTCCCAAAAAGGGCCTGAAGTTCGCTCTGATGCACCTGGCTTAGGTCTTGGGCTACCCCTGAACCAGCCATGGGGCCAGAGAGATGCCGTGATTTGATTGCCCTGTCTGAATCTCATTCTGAATCTCCCCAGAAGCTGGAGTCTTCCCCAAGCACGTGCAGTAGGAACCAGAGAAGAGTAGCACCTTAATGGAATATGAGGCACTGTGCAAAACAAAATAGGAGTGAGTGCTGGGAGGCAAATCATTAACTAGTCTTGCGTGTGAGGAAGCCAGATTCTGTCTTCAGTTTCCTGAAAGACATCACTTACGACTGCCTTGACAGCCGTAAGGTGGGGCCTTGTTGGTTGGTGAAACAGTTCATACTCCCCAGCCTCTGCCTCTTATTTTCATTTGCCTATGTGCTGCCCAGGAAGACTCAGTGTAAGAGTGGTCTCTCCCTTTACAATACATGCTCCTTTAAAATACACGTATTTATTTAGTAGTCTACACAAGAGGAGGCAAAAGAAGCAATGACAAGGATCCAGTGTAGTTATGGTGGTCCCCATTGCACTTCCTGGCTTCCAGCAATTAAAAAAGTACCAATAAAAGTAACAGAATAAAGTCATGGTTTAGAAAACATAAAAACGAGAGTTCTACCACTTTAACTCCTCCACTGTTTTAATTTTAGAGTATTTCCTTTCAGCCTTTGTTCATAGAAGTTTCTCACAAACTTTTAAATCTTGGTTTGTTTGGTTTTTTTTTGTTTGTTTGTTTGTTTGATGTGGCATGATACCCTAAGCGTTTTCCGTATTGCTACATGGTTAGCATTATCGTGTAGATGCAACATAGTATTCCATCAGCGAGACATGCCACAATTAATCATTTTTCCATCACTGAACATTTAGGTTATCTCCTTTTAAATTTTTTTTTTCTGCTGTTGAAAAGCATTAGTGTGTATTGAACATTTCAGGGGTATGTAACTTTTATCTTGCTTTATCTTATTTCCTGAGGCCAGATTGTGAGAAGTGGGATTACAGCTTCAAAGGGTATAAACATTTTTATGGCTCGATACATATTGCCAAATTGCTTTTCAAAACTGTTGTGTTTTATCTCTTCTGCCCCCAGCGGTTTGTGAGAGGATCCTTGCACTGCGTCGTTGCCTGTCAATAGATATTTTGGAGTTTTAACCATATTCTCCACCCGCAAAAAAATAGTTGTCATTTTTGTTTTAATTTGGATTTCTTCGGTTAATAGGAGGCTGAATGTTTTTAGTTTTATGCTAGTTTTTTTTCTGCTCCTCTTTACACATTGTCTTTTCTTCTTTTTAGACCCCAAAACTGCTTCCGAAACAGAGACCGATATCTGTGCCGAATGGGAGATAAAGACGATCACTAGTGCTTTGAAGACCTACCTGAGGTAGGGGCTTTCCATTTGCAAGGCAGGGTGCCAGCTGGTATCATGCAGTCGGGAAGAAAGCAGTTTTATTTTCAGCCTCCAGAGAGCTGTTGGGTGGGTGTTTGAGACGTGGAAACAGCTCATGTGTGGGTGCAATTAGCTCCGCTGGTCACACCAACTTTAAGTCCTCCATACTTGACGGGGTGCCATTGTGCGGTGGTGCCATTGAGTGCTTCAAGAGGCTTCGCTTTTTATGAGAAGATACTATGATAATCAGCCTTTAACAGAACCTAAAATACGCTCTTTCCTGAAATCCCCAAATCCTCCCTTAAGAAAAGAAGGACACTCACATCTCATTCTGTCGACAGTGTGATTACATGCCCTGTGGATTTTGGTGGCTTTGTGCCTTGCACAGATGGACTATATTGCTGACGATTGGTCAAGTTAAATACGAATTTAACGCAAGTCCTTTTTGACTCCTTCTCTTATGTTGGAAAACATATTCAGTTTATTGAAGAGACTCTTTTTTCTTGTAACAATATATGCCCTATTACTCCTACTTCCCTGCCCCCTTGGGAAGGGGGAAGGAAAGGGAAGGGACGATTCTAGCTGCCTCCCTGTCAGTTTCATGAAGTGACCAAACCTTACACTGGACTTGAGGGCTAGGCAAGGGTTCAACAAAGGGGAGAACTACACTCAGGAGTTGCAAAAGCGTGTGTTCACGTTTTGTGAAGATTCACTGGGCTCAGAAACCAAGGAGGAAAGCCCCAGGAAAGGAATTAGTGATGCAGGTTTTACTGGCTATTGGGGGAACTGATGGAAGGATCTCGAAGTCACAAATAAGATGTAATGCTAGTGACGATCGAGTCAAGTGAGGGGATCCGATGAGAATAAAATAAAATCTGAGCCAAGAATAATTTGTAGTCTGTTGAGACACTTATTCTTTGAACTGTCAGGAAAAAAAAGCTGAAGTTTACAGTTAAACATACTCATTAAACATATTCCTTAAACATTCATACTACAAATACTACCATTGTAGTTTACACAAAACCGTATTACAGAGATTCGTATTTAGCACTTAATTTGTGGATGTTGATATTGACTAGCTAATAAACCAGTAAGTATAAAACATTAAAATAAATAGAAAAAATTTGATTATATCTTGCCTCATGTTAGAGATTCTAGCCTTTTGGCATTCCAGAGAAACACGCAGTAGTGAATTGGTCACAAAAACACAGAAGTTATCTCATAGTGTTTCCCAATGAACTGATTGTAATAACAAGTTGCTGGGAAGACCAGAGTTGTAAGCACAGGTAATTGCAAATGTTTAGTTAGTTGCCTTTTTCTCAGACATGTCTTAAAACGCTCTTGTCAAAGGGTGAGTCACTGACTGAAAAGGAAATCTCTTGGTTCGTGCTAGACTTCCACATTAGTACTTTCCTAGTTGTAACTGGGAAACATAGTTGCATCCATTCCCTTTAAAAGGAAGAGAATGAAAATGTCACATGAAATTTCAGGACCCTTTCAAAGGGGAAACTCAGCTGGACTAAGTTGAGTTGATCTTGTGTCCCTTGATCTTTGTCTGTATACAGTTGGGCAGTGTCTAAGCCGTGCTTTGTAGAGTATGATTGTTTTTACGAGGCTGACTGGTGTCTATCCTTTTATCCCAGAATGCTTCCAGGACCACTCATGATGTACCAGTTTCAAAGAAGTTTCATCAAAGCAGCAAGTAGGTTTTCTTTTTGTCACAGTTTTAAAGGGGAAAGGGATAGATTTTCCTGTTTCAAAGAAAAGTCAGTGTACCCAAATAAATACTTTCTGCCCTTTATATTTTGCACGTAAACTACCAATATACGTGCTCACGAGGTGAACACAGAATAGAGAAGCTCAGCTGGGATTGTCTAGGGCCTTGCTAGACAACCACGTTGAATTTACAGTCGAGAGAAACTTCAGAAGTGTGTTTTTTGGGTTGGGGGGGAAGAGAGAACAGCAAGTTTGGCTTTCTAATTTTGATTATTGGAGTTCTCACTCCTTGGGTTGTTTCCCAGCCCTTGAGTAGCATTTTGCAGAATGAATCAGCCTTCACACATTGCCTAAACTGAGCACTGGAAGTGTTTCCTTGAATATGATACCATTTATATAACTTCCCAGACCTCTTTCCATCATGGCTTCCATTTACAGCTTATGATCATTCTTCAGCTCTATCATCCAGGTCCCTTGCGTCACATTACTGGTATTAAAATACATAGGGATTAGGTGCAAGCTGCCCTAAGTATACTGGAATCTGTCTACGTGGGGCAGGCCTCCTGTAAGGGGCAGTAAAATTCTCTATCAGATTTAAATCTGGCATGAATCTCCACAGTGTTGTTATGTCAATAGTCTCTGTGCCTCTCTCTGTTTCCTTTAAGCCGTCAGAGTCTATTTACCTGGTAGCCCCTGCTGGCCTGATTTAGTAATAACTAATGTTCTGATGGCCTTATCTTCTCACGTTGTCTCCTTAAAAGAGGGAGGAGAAAGACTTGAGAGACAGCTGGGAGTGAAGATCATGTTTATGTGATTTCTTTCTCAGAGAAATTCCAAACCCATAGCAGCCATTCTCTAATTAAACCTCACATCAGTCCTATAAATAGGTGTGGTGAGCCCTCTCAGTCTGTCTCCCAGAGAAATGAAGCCACTCACCCAAATTCAGCCAAGCCCTGGCAGGTCGTGATTGAGATTACAGGCTGGCAGAAAGATTTACATATTTTACCAGCCATTTCTTCTACCACGCTGGTTGGTCATCACACACGGCTTGAGAACAACCGGACGTTACCTTGGATTTGTCGGATGCCGTGGTCTGGCGTTGTTTTGATATTTGAGACCCTTGTAATGCTGTCCATGTACAATTTGTTTATCATTTGACAAGTGCATAAAGTTCCTCCCTTCCTTGAAAGGAAGCCGTCATTCTAGGAAGCCAGCTGCTCCCAGGTTTATGCCTGCTCTCAGTGTGCACTTGACTGGCTCCCTTTCAGCCGGTCGTCATTTTGGCGTGAATTCTTTGATGGTCATTTTTTTTAATGAACTGGTACAGAAAGCATCATTAAAAACACTTCCAGATCGAGTCATGAGTACGTAGAACGGATCTTAAACCTTTAAGCAGTCCTTGGCCTCGTAGGGCCCAACCTTTGATTGCCTTGGGTTTTGTCTTGCAATCTGATTTGGCTGTGACACTGATCAGATACTACCTCCTTCCTTCCTTTGCAGAGCTGGAGAACCAGGAGTCTCGAGTCTCTGAAATCCACAGCCTTGTTCATCGGCTCCCAGAGAAAAATAGGCAGATGTTACAGCTGCTCATGAACCATTTGGCAAAGTAGGTTTGAGACCGAATCCTACCCTTTTATCACCCCTAGAAAGTTCACGTCAGAGCACTGAAGCTGGTCTCAGTGCTGCTTAGTGTCCCTCTCCCTCTGTTGCGTCAGGTATGTCGGAGGCTTAGGAAAGAAATGTGTGAAATGTTAACTGCAGTGAGTAACAGCCCCAAATGCCAGGTGATCTTTGCAGAGTAGGCTCGAGAAGTGCCCGGGATTTCAGGCCACCGGCAGGGTTTTCGGGGGGCTTTTGCTCTGGGGCTGATCAAGGGCAAACAGGAATATGTCATCTGAGATAACCAGGTTACAAGCAGAGTTTTCAGGAGTTATATGTCCTTGTGATAATCAAAGACAAATTGGAATAGGTTGTGGGTTTACAGACCTGGGATTGGGAGTAAAGAGGCCAGGGTTCTAGAGTTGACTGTTCCTAACAAGCCACTTAATGAGCCATGAACAAGCCACAGAACCTCTCAATTCCTTAGTTTCTTCATCTCTCAGATGAATGGGTGGTAGGCTCCACTTTATCTATAATGTTATTCATCTAAAAAGTAACATGTATAAAAGCCTAGGGAATAAAGGCATTTGGCACATGCCCGCTTGCCGTCTGATATAAATCAAGCAGGGCTTGCTTTCCTGCTAAGAGTATTTACTCTTGGAATGGTTTTGAATTTGTCTGTTTGCTCTTGCTGGACCCTTTTGGGAATGGCCTTCCTGACTTCCCTTGCTGTGTCAGTGACCACATGGATGTATGTTCTAACCTTCCACTGATTTCGATGAATGTTCTTGGAGACTGAAGTATTAAAAAAGACCGAGTGTAACAGCTAACTTAAACCATTAAGTCGTACATCCTACTGCACCGATTGACGTGTTATACATTTGGCCCTTTCCCCACACTTACTTCATGCTGTTAAGTTCTTTCTTTGGGATAAGTTGATGGTGATGCGAGGAAGATTATGTCGGTTTGTTTTCATATTTCTACCGAGCACTTGGTCCTACCTTATGGAGGGAGAGTATATGTGTTATCATAAAGATTTCCACAGATCTTAGTTGTGAAGAAACAAGAGTCTTTAGCATGTTGGTCAGAAGCAGTTAGGCAGAATCAAGGATTGCTCTGTTATTAGGCACATGTCTTTCTTTCCATGCCTCTCGGAACTGCACGTTCAGAAACAATTAGGCATCGCAGAGAACGTGCAAGCTTACAAGGGGAATGCCCAAAAAATGTCACAGGATTCTGATGAAGTGTGTTTAAAATAATGGGAACTGGGCTTTCAAAGGAACTCCACATGCTTGGAGATGACGGGTTGGTGCCTACTCCACCCAACCCGGTCAGGCATGTGTTAAGTGGAAAAGCTGGCTTGCTTCTTAATTGCAAAACTTTGCACACTTGAAGGGCCTTTACTGAAACAGGAAGTTCTGGATACATGCTCCAGCCAAGTGTGTGGGGGGGTCCTCATGGCTGCCGTAGGGTTCTGAGCCTCCTGGGAGCAGCTGGAGGGGAAGGCTTAGCAACCAGCTGACAGCGGTGGGCTTTGCAAGCTGTGGAGTTGGGAGGAGAGCTTAAATGGACCGAGTGTGACTGAGAGTAAATGGTAATCCAGCAGAGCCAGGACTGAATCTACCCCCTTTGAAAAGTGCTCTGAGGACAGAGCCTCTTTATCTTTCACGGGCTGGTCTGCTTTCTCCCTCTTGTCCAACTCAGCGCTGCCAACCCCATTAGATTCAGTTCATCTTTGTCGCTGACCCAACAAGGAATACACCTAGAATATGGACATGACAGCGTGACCTTGACTTTTTGCCTTCTAACTAATTTAAACCAACTGTGTTCCTGGAGTTAGTTATAGTATAGCATTTATGGAGCATTGTGTCTTGTCTTTGATACTTCTTGATGATTTTCTTCGGTTCTATGAGGTTATGTGGCTTTTCTTTGTTCATTTAATCATTAAAAGAAATCTGCATGGAGACCATAGAGTGAGTCAGAGCTGGTGTTACAGCACACAGACTCAAGTTCTCAGCAGGCTGTGTTCTTGGTCTCAGAAGATGGGGATTTAAAGTGTCTTGGAGGAGACGGGTATAAATGAGCATTGCCGAATCCAGTAAGGAGTATTTATTTAGTTCTGAAAAAATGCTTTGGCACCCAGAGGAGTTCTCAGATTCCTATTAAATGCGCTATGCTCACTTACAGCACTGTCCTATTTTAAAATTGACCAGGAAAGGCAAGTTAACTTGGGATAAGGGGTCTGTCTGTCTGATTCCAGTTTTCTCAGTTTCAGACTTACCCTCGGATACACCTTGTCTGTTGTTCCTCTGGTCCACTTACTTAACAGTGAGCTTCCTTCCTAAGTTTTGGTTTCAAAGCTAGATCTGCTGGAAAACCCGGATTCACGTCTCTCCTTACCTACTGTATTTGCCCTGTGCCTCTCAGGAGTCTGATTCAAGGGGAAGACATTTTGTGTTGTGTATTTTTTAGAGTGCCTTTTTTTTTTTTTTTGAAATACTTTCCAAAGTTGATTTATTTTAACTGTGGAGGGAGAGTTAAGACGTTTTATATTTAATCCCAAGTAGAAATGTGTTCAGAGGGGAAAAAAGTCTTAGAGCAGGGTATGGTTACAAACTCAAAAGCCTTCAAGCAAATGATTACCAGGGAGGATCCAAATCACGGAGCTCTTGGGTTTGTTTCAGACCTCAGAGGGAACGTAAAAATTGCAGGCAACTATGCACTGATTTTTGTTGATCCCGCTTAAATCTACTCTGATAATTGGGTGTTTTCTTTTCGGATCCTGGACTCTAGTAGACAGGCGGGAGTCACGTGCCCTCGGAGCACAGTTCGACTCCCCTGCGGTGTTTGTTTACAGTTGACGTTGGGGCCCACACCCCTGCTCTGCTAAATTGGATGCTGTTTGGGAATCCGCACATCTGGTTCATTTCCCAGGTAATCGAGATGCAAAAAACCTTCTGAGAACACTGGCCTAGAGAATGGGCCGCATGCAGGGGTTTTCTAGGAGAGAGAAATGGCAGTGAGTGGAATGGGTTGGGATTTAGGAAGGTATTAGAAATAGGACACGGGCACCTGGTTGGCCCGAAGCGTCCGACTTTGGCTCACGTCATGATCTCAGGGTTTGTGGGTCTGAGCCCCGCGTCAGGCACTGTGCTGGCAGCTTGGAGCCTGCTTCGGATTCTATGTCTCCCCCGTCTCTGCCCTTTCCCTGCCCTTTCCCTGCTCATGCTCTGTCTCTCTCTCTCCCTCTTCCTCAGATATAAAATAAACATTAAAAATTTTTTTAAAAAAAAAATAGGACAAAGAATTCAAAAGGAGACTTTCATAATGACATTGCTAAAAAATCCAGTTTTGATTTCCCATATCCTTACAGTTTGACACTGCATTACATGGAGTTTCAGCAAATGACTTTTTTTTAAATCATACACAAAGCATTTTTTTTTTATAATAGTTTATTTTCAAATTGGTTTACATATAACACCCAGTGTTCATCCCAACACGTGTCCTCTTTAATGCCTTTTTAATAATAGAGAAGTGATCTAGCTGGGGGACCTGGTGGAAATTAATCATTGAACGCATTTACCCTCAGTTTTCTGATTTCCCTTCTAATCATGTGACTATTTTTTCATCAGGTGGAAGGGGTAGAAAAGAGAAAAAAAAATTCCAATTTTATAATTGCACAAGGAAATAGGAGTAGAAGAATAATAAAGACAAATTTCATGGTAGTTTCCTCATGTTTATATATTATGACGACTCCAAGTATGTTGAATATCCCCACACATACCATTCATAGTGGCTCATGGTCATTTTATTACAGTGTTTATGCCGCCTTAGGAGGATTTCAAAGGACTCTCCATACATCAGGAATGGCGATTAAAAATATCTTTTCACAGCTGGTTTTCCCAAAACACTTACTGAGAAATCAGTCTCAGTCTCTCCTTTTTTGAAGCAACTATTCCTTTGTTGCTAGGATGTTGTCAAAAGGGTAGAGCCATTTTCTTCCTCCTCCAAAGAGGTAGTGTATCATTGAGGACTTTGAATTGGATTCAAAATCCAATCAAAGTGGCTTAAACAGTAAATGAATCTGTTTCTCATTACACAAAATCAGTCCAAAGAGTTTGTTACTTTCTTGAAGTACTCAGATTATTTCTATGGTCTTGCTCTTAGCCGGCCTCATCGTGTTGGCTAGGTCAGGGTCGTAAGATGTTGTGTTGCATCCTTGCACATCTGTGGTTGTTCAGAGGCTCTTGGCTTCTCTTTTTAAGAGCTGTGATGATATTTTTCCCACAAGTTCTCCAGCAGACTTCCCATCACATCTCATTGACCGGGAGCAATCTCCAACAAGGGGAATGGGGCCACTATGATTTTTTTATACCAAACAGGACTTACCTGGGCCATTGGTGGGAGGCCTGGATATTAGTATAAAAGCAGAGCTCTGAGTAGGCAGTCCATATTGCTTACTGTAAAAAGTTTTGATAGAAGAACATTCATGGTGCCTGGGCGGCTCAGTCGATTGAGTGTCCAACTCTTGATTTCGACTTGAGTTATGGTCCTAGGGTTGGAGGATCAGGCCCAGAGTTGGGCTCCATGCTGGGTGTGGAGCCTGCTCAGGATATTCTCTCTCCCTGTCTCTCTACCTTCTGCCCCTGTCCTCTGCTCTCTCTCTCTCCGTCTCTAAGATAAATTAAAAAAAAATAGCAAAAAAACACTTAACAAAGAGCATTAATCTATTAAATGGTCTTCACATGGTGTGCTAACTCAACTTGAACATAGGGGACACATAGGCCAGTTTGGGAGGGGAAGGGAGATGAATACATCTGCAGTGTGGGCATACATCCACTAAAATTCTAAGATTTGAGGGGTGAAAGGTGAGAGAAAGAAATGAGGAGGGCAAAAGCAACTTTTAGTCTCATTGTCATTTGCTGGTTTCTGTTGTTCTGGTTATTATCCAATTGTCTGATGTTTATTTGAATGATACATTACTTGCTGTGGCTTTGAAAAAAAAAATGACAAAATTCTGTAGTTTGCAGAAATCTGGAGAGAATATTGTGGTGCAAACGCTTGGCATACAAGTGAGACCTTAGCAAACTACGTAGACTCCATTGTCACAAATAGTCACGGGCTGACTGTTTTCACCTTCCTGTGACTGGAGCATGAGTACTTCCAGGCATTCCTGCAACTCAAGAAGGATGTATTCATATTTCCTTAATGATCTAGAAGCAGAATGAATTGGGTTCATGTACAAATGCCTGTGGTTATAAAGAAAGTCATTGGGGCGCCTGGGTGGCTCAGTCGGTTGGGCGGCCGACTTCAGCTCAGGTCATGATCTTGCGGTCTGTGAGTTCAAGCCCCGCGTCGGGCTCTGTGCTGATGGCTCGGACCCTGGAGCCTGCTTCGGATTCTGTGTCTGCCTCTCTCACTGCCCTTCCCCTTCTCACTCTCTGTCTCTATGTCTCAAAAATAAATAAACGTTACAACTAAAAAAAAAAAAAAAAAAAAAAAAAGAAAGTCATTGTTAGGCCTTGGCACCAAGGAGGATGGACCAAAATGATTAACTAGCGTTCTTTGAAGTTCTTTAAGAAAAGGCTAGAATAAAAGGAAGTGGGTGTGGATACTTGGCATTAACATATATCTTACAGATTCTCTAATACTCCTTCTCCTCCATCCCAAGTCTGAAAGATAAGATTTAGTTTAGCGAAGAGCTTTTGAACAAGTGAGAGGAGCTAGTTATTTCCCCATCAAGACTAGTCCAAACAAAATAGCTGTGGAATTTTACAAAGCCCATTTGTAAGAAAATAGTACTTTTGAGATGATGACTTTCTAAGATGGAAAGCTCCTGTGAGCTTCTCTGGCACTCTTCCCTCGGCCATACACCCTGGCTCCTAAACCTTTCTTCTGTCTAGTAACCACTGGCCACCAGCTGCTGCCAGTACAGAATTCCTCGGCTGCTGAGCCACTGGTGGTGTGCCCTGATACCCCCATGGGGCCATTTTGACCACATTCTCCATTTGGCTTCTATCTCACCAATTCCTACCCTGAACCGATAGTTCTGGTGATTTTAACCCTTCTCTGTCTCTTAAATCTGCCCACCCCCCTGGTCTAAGCTGGCGTCATCTCTTTCCCAGGCTGCTTGCAAAGGCCTCCTCCCACCTGGCTCTGGCTCGCTTCCAGTCCCCAGAATGCATGCTCTGTAGCCGGGGAACTTGGAACACTACAGATCTCAACCTGTGATTCCCTTGCTTAAAAAACTTCAAAGGAAGCTTTCCCGTTGCTCTGAAGATCAAATTCTGGGTATGACCTCCAATGCCTTGTCCGCATCGGACCCTTTCACACTCAGCGGCCTCCTCTTGTGTCTCTCGTGATCACCACTGCATCCCTGCTGCATGGCGCATGTAGACATTCACGCATATTTGTTGGGTAGAGGAGGCAGGAAGAGTCTTTTGACGATTTCTCAAACGTTCTCTTCCTGGCTCCCTCTTTTTGCCTCTTTGAATTCATTTTCCTCTGTCCGGAATAGTCTCTCCCCAGGCTCAGCCTGCCAGAGTCTACCTTATTCTTTAACCCTAGCTCAAATGCCATGGACTCCAAGAATCTGTTCTGCCTCAAGTGCCCTCTCGCTTTCCTCACCTCCCATAGCCTCTGCTCATTTCTCCCTTCTAGCACGTATCACATTGCACCTGGTGGAACAGTTTACCAAGTATCTGTCTCCTCACTCCTACTGGGTTGTGAGCTCCCTGGGGACAGGCGGTCTGTCTTCCTGTATCTTTTGTCTCTTACCTAGAGGTGGCAAACAAGTGTCTCCAGCCAAAGCAGCCCATACACGTGTTCTGTTTGGTTTTATGGTTCCACTTGTTGCTGTTTTTAAAGTTTGGACAGGTTTCCAACATTTTTAACTGGGGTGATTTTACTTGAAAGAATTTAGATCTCTCTGTTCACAGTTGACTACAAGTGGGTAGAGGCCACACCCTAACCCCCTGGACATGGCTTCTTCAGTGCACCAAGTCCTAGCTGTCTCTGTTGTCCCTTGTCCTCCCTACTGCCCGGCCACGGGGTCGACATTTGGGTTTTCAGCCCTTGACTGGCCTGTCTGCTAATCCTGAGAGGGAGGCTTGATATTGAATGATCACATAAATAAATGAACAAGCAGAAATGGGCTGGGAGAATTATTTCCCTGATCAGCTCTGTTTTTCTCCTGAAATATTTATTATTTCTGATAAATTGGAAGTCCCTGGAAGAAGTGGGAAGAAGTGCTTCCGGGCCTATTTATGTGTATGAGCTAGGGGGGAGAGTGTATTTTTTTAAGACTAAGAATGGGATTCTCAAAGGACCTTCTCTAGCTATTTTTGGCAGAGTCAAAGGAAAATGTATTTAAAGGGACACTGCAGAGAGGACAGCCACATACTCGAAAGCAAACAGGCAACTTAGCACTTTAAGTTAATGGAAGTGTAGGAAAAAAAAATCAGAACTCAGCCTAGCTGCCTGGCCTTCTGTTACTTTCAACTCAAAGATTTCTCTGTTCTGTTACCTTCCAGACTTTAGGGTTTGGACAAGGAAAGATACAAGTTTAGTTGAAGTTTTTGCTCTATAAAAAAAAAAAGCAACGAAATTTCTGAATTCAAGGAACTAAATCTCTCAGCTCCTAAGAAACGCCCCTTCTGCAAGGGGAAATGCTTGGCTTCAGGCTGTTACTGCACTGCAGTCTTGGAGCGCCTTTGATTTGGGTCTCCTGTTTGTACTGAGTTGTTCCACTTCTGGTGGGCTAATTTTTTCAATGACTTTCCTTTTCTTTGATGCACCTCTTCCTCTTCTGAGCCCAGAATCAGCCACGGGGTTCCCTCTCAAATTCCAGGAGGAACAAAGAGAAGGACACTATCTTTTTTTCCTTTCTTAGGGGCTGTTCCCATTTATTCTGGACTCTTCTAAAAGTGAGCATATTAACTCATAAGAGCATGATTTAGTTTCTTCTTTGCCAACTTTTATCAGAGTCAGGTGTCTATTTTTTTTTTAATTTTTCCTTTATTTTCTTTCTCTCTCTCTCTCTCTCTCTCTCTCTCTCTTTTGTCTCTTTCGTTTCCAAATTTGAGTCATCTTTTTTTTTTTTTTCTTAATACATCTAGCTAAAGGTTTATCTCTTTGGTTTATCTTTTCAAGAAATCAGCTCTTAGTTTCCTTGATCTTTTCTATTGTCTTTTTAAAAAGTCCTCTTTTGTTGATTGCTGCTCTGGGGATCCAGACTTCTGCACTCACCCCAGGATTGGTTTCCTTAAATTCTCTTTGTGGCTGAGCAGTATTGATTGACTGACTCACATCGTTTGGGGCACTAATGCCCTCGCCTGTTGCGTCCTCTTCGCATCGAATGGTGAGCAGTATCTGCAACACTTATTTTCTTACCCTGACTGATTTCCTAACCAGTTCTTCACAACTCTTGGGGCTTAAACCTGGCAGCTGCCTTGAAGCAGTCAAAGTTCATCAGTGAGAGCACAGTGATTAAGAGGCCATTTCTGGACCCTGACTGCCCAGTCTTGCTCTTGACTCTTCTGTAACCTTAGGTGAATTATTTCTCCATCCCCAAGTTTCCTCCTCTGAAAACAGAGTTTGAATAATAGTATCAGGAGCTTTTAAATTAGCACATAAGATCCTCCTGGCTTCTCCTGTGTGTACCTCAGCCAGCAGTGCAGTAACCAGTTGTGTGGGCCACACCTTGCTTCATGCAGGCCCAGCTTGGTGGCTTGTCACCTCATGCCCATTCCATGTGCATCTGGCCTCTTACCTCTCAGCCCGGGGAGGCATGACACATAAGGGCATCTCCGCCTACACTACTTGGAAGCAAGGGAATCTCTCGAGGGTAAACCTTTGACTAATGGGAGGAAGGAGCTGGTCATTCCCAGTAGTAGTCCTTAGCCAGTCACAAGAAGGTTCCTAGAGATGGAGCAAATGCTGATGCTTGAACCAGCCAGTGGCTAGCTACTCTGCCTCATTGCTCATTAAAACTGCCTAGTAAAGTATATAAACTATAAAAGCCTTCAGTATTTTACTCTTCTTTCTGGGAAACCTAGAGACAGCAGTAGCACCTGCCTTCTTGGGGTTGTCATGAAGATTAAGTGAATTGATCCACATGAAGCTCTTAGAAGAGTGTCTGGCGTGTAGCACACCCACCATAGCTATAAACTTGTACCGTCTGTTTGAGGGCTCGGGGGACTGGGGAAGGAGGATCATGGAGCTATGCCTTGTAAAGTGAGGGAAGATGGGGAATCTTTGAAGCAATGAAGCATCTCCTCAGGAGATGAATGGGCCTTTCTTCATACTTCCGTTATTGGCCAGCGGATCCTTTAGGGCTTGATGCTGAAAACATAGCACACGCAGCTCTTGTCCATGTGGGAGAATTTTGTGTGTGCCGTGCTGATCTTTGCTCTGGTTTGGTGTCGTTGGCAGTTTGTGTGCATCTGGCCCAGAGGGCCGACCATGGCTCTCACCCTTCCTCGCGAGGGATGAGTCAGCACCAGGTCACCTGGGAGAAAGAGCCTGTTAATTCCTCCTTTCAGGTCATATGTTACGCCTCGCTTCACACTGCGCTGTGAGTAGCCAGTGCTGTTCATGAGTCAAATGCCCCGTGGAACAGTGCACCTGTTGGCAAGAAGCTCTGCAGGGCTGATTTCTACGGGAGGTGAGCAACTCCTCACCTTCGCCCTGCTGCTGCTTAATGTTGCAAGGCAGATTTCATCTCAGAAGCAGCTGTCTGTGCTGCAGTTTAATAAGTATTAATTTCCTGGAGGGGGATGATACGTTATATCACGAAGACTCATCTTAGTCTGCACAGTCTGGAAATTTCCACTCATCTTCGTGCTCTTCAAAATGTTTCTCTTTGTGGGAGAGTCTGACTTCCCTTCATTCTTACTCAGTTTGACCGCCCTCTGAGATGCCATTCCCAGATTAAACACTACCATCCTCTGTAAAAACGGTTCTCTGTGCCTCTAGGTTACCCCATGGTACACTCCGAGTTACAAGTCTGCACTGAAGTATTAATCTCTGCTCTGAGGAAAGCTGTACGTGTAGGCATCTTCATTCTGTCTTGGTAGACACTCTTGCCGCTTCACTCGAAATGAGGGTTCGGGAAAAAATCGTCAGGTGATTTAAATTTTGGTCTCTGTCTTTTCTACTTTCTCACGTGTGCATGCTCCTTTATTGTTTCCAGTTTGGTGTGGTAAATGCAAATCACTTACCACATGATTTCCATCAACTCAAAGAACTTGTTGAGACCGGCTAAGGACTGTTGAGTGGATGGTGGAGGAACCCAGGTTGTGGGGCTTATTGGTGTATTGCAAGCTGGTGTTCCTGTGCATTGCGGAGTGTCATAGGATTTCATAGAATAGGATCACTGTTTTATACAAGTCCGAGTGTAAGTGAGAAAACGTGGTAACCCTAGGCCTCAAGAAAGGGTTGGCATAGTAGGTCATTGGTTGTAAACAGCAGAAGTCAACTGTGGCTAATACAAGAAAAGAAGGAAATTTACTGGAAGTGTTCTAGGTCAATCACAACTGAAAGCAGAGTTGAACCATCAGACACTGGAAAGCAACCTCATGGGCCCTGAGGGGCCTTGCATCCTACTTTCCAGCTCCAAGTTCCTATGCCCTTCACTCCTCCCTTCTACAGGATTATCTCAGATCTTGCTTCCTATTTTACTGAGAAATCAGGAGAACTTCCAGAAGCTACCACACCCTTGCCTGTTTCTACCTTTCATCCAGGTGTGCTAGAGGAACAGTCCTTTGCTGGTACCTAAAGGCAGTCCCTGCCCGGGGGCACTGGAGTGGATTCCTTTTTGTTTTTAAGTTAATTTATTTTGAGAGAGAGCAGCTCTGGCCTGCATGGGTGTGTGTGTGGGGTGGGGGGGTGGGGTGGACAGAAAGAGAGGGAGAGAGAATCTCAAGCAGTGAGTGTGGAGCCTGACTCCGGGCTCGAACTCACTAACCATCAGATCATGACGTGAGCCGAAATCAAGAGCCAGCCAGAGCACGCCCTGATTCCTGACTGCATCGATAAGGGCTTGGCTCCAACAGTGTTCCCCTCGCTCTCCTACATTAACAACTCTTGAGTCTCTGCTGAGTCCTTCCTATCGGCACGTGTTGTAATTTCTGTGATACTTTACAAAAGGAAAACAACAACAACCTTTCTTGCTCTTGCCTCCGCTTCTAGATACTGCCCCGTTTCTTCCTGCTCTTCTCAGCAGAATCTCTCAAATAGTTGTTTGTGTCACTGCTCCCAAATCCTCTCTCGAACCTACCGCACATGGGCTTTGACACCCACTCCTCCACCGAAAAATGTCGTGTCGGTGTTGCTAAATTCGTTTCAGACTTCCCTTCCCTGATCGTTCTGAAGCTTTTCGCAGTTTCTCACTCCCTCTTCCTTGAAATGGTCTCCTCACTTGGCTTCCAGGATCCCACACTCTCCTGGTTTTCCTCTTCCCTCCTGGCTGCTCCTTTTTAGCCCTTCAATCTTTAGACCTCATCTCCCTTCCCTCCTTCCCCTCCTGCATGAGGTCTTGCTCCAAGATTGTAACTGCCAGCCCTGTGTTCCCTCCCCACTGGCATTGCTTAATTTTTTCCTTAGCACATATCATTATTTCATATACTCTATATTTGACGTGTTTATTGTTGTTTTCTTCTCGCTGAAATGTCAGCTCCTGAAGTCCGAGATTTCTGTCTGCTTCCAAACTTCTGTATCCTTAGCATCCAGAACGGTGCTTTGTAAATAGTAGGAGGCACTCGTGAATGTTTATTGGATAATAAGTAAAATAAGAGGTGGAAAATACCCAAGGAACTCATGGGTAGCCCCTTTGGAGCCCTGCCTTTGGAATGGCTAAGCTCTGACCTCCTGGAATCCCTCTTGGGATTCCATGCAGGTTTCCATTCCTGGTTAAGGAGAGTTCTAATACCCTCTCCTGAGTAACGCACCCACTTCTCTGGTGAGGCAGTAGTGGGGTTCTGACGGACACTCTTGGGGGAACCACACATAATGAGAGTCGGGCAAACCAAGGAAAATGGGTGCCATTATTCAAAGGAAGCTAGACAGCTAAACATACCAGACACTCGCTGTGTTTGCCGGACCACTGTTTTTTGCCTCAGAGATTCCCTATTGTATATAGGCCTTGGCACAAATATTAATTCTATGGTAGATGTATTAAGTGCCTGGATAACCCTGTTACGCATCATTATGTAGAAGATGGGGCCATCAGAATGATCAAAACAGCAACCATAGCGTTCAGATATTTCCCTAATACCTCAGCTCGGTTCTCCAGAATGCTTGTTTCTCCTTCTACGTGAGCTAGCACTTCAGCAAGTCTGGAGCCTCTTTCCAGAGCATGCCTTCAGATGTGCCCTGGACCCAGGATCATCCCCAGTGGAGTCCGATGGAGTAAAGTTGCTGGTGCTGGCTCGGGTCAGCAACACCCAGAAGGCGGACCATTTAAACACATGTCCCCAAGTCACCAGGCATATGGCCGTTTTTCATGTCAAGTGTCTCTCAGTCCAGCTGGCTAATAAGGTTTTCTCATTCTGTTGAGAGATAACCTTGATATTTTGCTTCTTTAAGAACTATACTTCTTTTCTCACTAGAACCTCCACTTAACCTGCTTAGCACTGGCGCCCAGCTACAAGTTTTTCTTCCAAAATAGTTAGAACGTTTCACAAGATCATTCTACCTGGTTCTGCCCAGACAGTTAATGAGGCAGAGAATGTTGGCAAAACCACAGATTATCCTTTCCTTGTCATGTCATTAATGTGCCGTGACTCTGGACGTGAATAAGCCCATCAGAAATTGTTTTAGTCATGGTCAAGTCTGATCTTACTCATTTGAAAAATAAGGGAAACCTTATGCAAATGTCTTGATCCTTACTGGTTTTCCTAATGTTCCCCCTTAGGACATGGGAGGATCCAAAAGTGAATCCCTAATGAACAGATCCATAAAGGACCAGAATAGTGGTTCATTTTAAAATAAAGCCAAAAGGAAACCTTCCAAAGTGAAGCACTTTCCAGAAGCAAAAATTCTGAGTTACATGCCGGTTATTATTAAAGGAGGCTGTCCTTGTATCTGTGTGCTCTCTGGAATTTGGCAGCCTGTTAAAACTTATGCTGCTTGGTGGTGTTGATAGTCAGGAGCATCTCTTGGGCGCCTGGGTGGCTCAGTTAAGCATCTGATTCTTGATTTGGCTCAGGTCGTGATCTCACGGTTTGTGGGTTTGAGCCTGACATCAGGCTCAGAGCCTGCTTGGAATTCTCTCTCTGCCTCTTTCTCTGCTTCTCCTCCACTCATGCTCTCTTTTTCTCAGAGTAAATAAATTTAAAGAAAAAAGAGCATCTTTGATGAAGCTAGGTGGGACAGAGCTGGACGGAGAGAAAGACATGGGACAGCACTGTCGGCATCTCCTATTTCAGCATGTATTAATTTAGTGAGCACCTGTTAGGGACAAGGCACCGATTCAAGATGCAAATTATTTCAGTTAGGAGGTGGTAGGAGGGAGCCCTGGGCCAAAAGACAAGATGCCCTACTCCTGAAGTTTTACAAACTCATTTTATGCACAATCTTGAGGAAGTTTACCAAATCTTGGATTTCTTTGTCTACAATATGGGGAAAGGGATGCGAGGGGGGGGAGTGGTGGGCAGAATTCTTCTTGTATTAAAAAAAAAAAGCACACATATACACAGACATACACAAACACAGTTTCCGGCTAAGGAAAACAGTCTAGAAGGAGCTTTCCACCAATATCTTAACTGTTACCTCTAGATACCTGAATTTTCTCCTCTTGGCTTCTTTATCTTTGAATTTTTATAAGATGATTATGTGTGCTATTTAAAAAATTATAATTACTTTTAATGAATGGAGTAGCTTTTTGACTCTGAGCCCCTTGAAATTCAAAGACATGTATGATTTTATGCACCGGACTGGGTAGGACAAGATAGGACAGTCAATCTCAGGTATTCTGAGATAGAATCCCTTTTGTCTGCTTTTGTTCCCAATCTTTTGTCTTCTTCACTCCTCATTTGCATCTCTCCCTGAGAGTGGGCAGCAGAGAGAAGAATACATTTCAGCACTGCTGGAGACGGTGGTAAAACTTTAACCTGGAAAGGTTTTGGGTTTTTTTCCCCAACTAGTGTTACTAATGACTTTTAAATATACCAATTTCTTCCTCGATTCCTTAGCCATCAGTTAATTGGATATGAGTGTCACTGTTATGGTACAACTAGTTTAAAAGAACAATAACAAAAACTGCATTGTTTTTTGTTCCTGTGTTGTGTCTTTTGGTCCTATGTTCACGTATCGTGAGGGTCCACTTATCCACCATGGACTTCTCTCTCCTCCTCTTCTACTCAGTCTCTTCCAGCCTTTCTGGTACTTGGAGCTTTTCCCACCTATCCCTCTACCGAGATGTGCCAGTGCAGGGGTGAGAAAGCCCTGCTGCTGAGTTTTGTGTGGCCCTCATGTAAGTTCACGACGGTTCTTTACATTTTTAAATAGTTGGAAGAAAATAAGAATAATAGCTCATGGCACATGAAAATGAAAAGACATTTCAATTTCAGTGTGCGTAAAGTTTTGTTGGAACAGAGCTACACTTAATCATTTACCTATTCTCTCTGGCAGCCTCCAAGTTACACTGGTCGGCTGAGCAGTTGCAAGAGAAACCGTATGGCTTTCAAAGCCTGAGGTATTTACTGTCTGGTTCTTGAGAGAACAGGTCTGCCAATTCCGTGCTAGAGACTCTTCTTCCTTGGATGTCTTTGAGCTAAGACCTGTTGAGATGTGCTAATTCATTCAGGAGATACTTATCAGGTGCCTGCAGTGTGCCAGCCCCTGTGCTAGACACAGTTATCAAAGGTGAACACGATGCCTTCTCTATTAAGAGGAACAGCCTAGAGAGGAATGTGACTGTGTCCACAGGGAAACCACATCATGGATCTGTGTGCCCTTGCCCAGGTGTGAGGTAGGGGCTGTGGGAACTCCCAGCGGGTGCCCGGACCATGCTGGGGAAGGCAGGAAGAGAGGAAGGAGGTCTTCCTTAGGTCCAGGATAACCAAGCTTTGATAGCTTAAAGCTGCAGAGGTCTACATAGGTGAGTTATAATTATGATTTACTTGTTACCTTAAAGTTCATCGTTACCTAGAATAAGAGTTGTCATAATCTTCGCAAGCGAGCCTTTAACGCTTCAGCTGTGCATCAGAATTACTGCTCTGTTATGGGGTCAACATTTTATAGAGCTATGTAAATAAACAGCGTATAGAATGACTTTAGTTTATCATCATCAAAATTAAAATTTTCTTTCAACAGTCCCTGTTAGCTGTGCACTTATGAGAGGGAATAGACTTTTGCATTAAACTTGTAATTTTCATTTGCTTTAGGTTTTGTTTTTTCACATGGTCCTTAGTTCATTTAAAACAAGTTAACTCTTCTGTACTAAGGACATTTGTTTTTTGTTTAAAGAGGAGATCACTGGCCCATTCAGGATCTCCTGATTCATCATGTTGGGTGCTTGAGTGGGGGCTGGGGAGGGCAGGGAGTTTTATTAATTTTATTTATTTTTATTTATTTGTTTTTTTTAATGTTTAAATTTAAAATTTTTTTTAATGTTTATTTATTTTTGAGAGACAGAGAGACAGAGTGTGAGCTGGGGAAGGGCAGAGAGAGAGAGACACACAGAATCCGAAGCAGGCTCCAGGCTCTGAGCTGTCACCACAGAGCCTGACTCAGGGCTTGAAGTCATGAACCGTGAGACCGTGACCTCAGCCGAAGTCAGTTGCTTAACCGACTGAGCCACTCAGGCACATCAAGGGAGTTTTATTTTTTAATAAGCCCCCAAGCAATCTGTATCTACACCGAAGTCTGGGAACTACTGTTATGGATAATATTGATAAAAGATGGATTTTTAAAAGTTACTGTTACATGTATTTTTTAAACTGTTTTGTCTTCCCTATCATGTGCTATCAGCCCTTGACGTGTAGAGCTTTTTAAAGTCCCCCAAGACGATACGAAGGAATCTTTTTGATTTTCCAAAACATAGCCCCTCTCGCTCTTTCTTCCTTCCTTTCCAGGAGAGTGGGAGGCAGGAATTAGAGCAAAATGTACAAAACATCATTTAGAATATAACGTGTATTTGATATGTATCCGTATGTTTTGCCATAATTTTTCACACATATCTGTGCACGCGTAGGAATATATACTTATATCACAGTTAGCATCTGGCCCGTTTGTTCTCACTGTCGTGCTAACACTGAAATCCTCTTTTGGCTCCTCCCAGTTCCTTCCCTTTGCCCTCCGCTGGGAAGTTAACATGAATTCTAGCATGTATCCTTCTGAACTATGTTTTGATGGTTTAAAACTGATTTTTTTCGTGTCCAAATATAGTCCTCTAGTATTTGTGTATGTGTGTGTGTTATAATTTCCATAAATGGCATTGGAGTGGACTCTCATCCTTCAGCTTGTGTTTGTCACTCAGTTTTATCTTTTCGAGATAAATGCTAGTTCATTCCTCTCAATGCTGTGTAAATATGCCACAACTATCTACCCCCTTACCCTATTAGTAAACATCTCGTTGTTGTTCATTTTTTGCCATCGTAAACAATGCTGCGTTGAACATCCTTGCAGACCTCCTTTGTGCACGTGTGACTTTTGGCATGGTGTGTGTACCCGGCAGTGGAATTGCTGGGATGCACACAGCTTGTTTTTTTTTTTTCCTTTTTTTAGACATCGCCAAATCATTCTCTGTAATGACCGAGTCCACATATGTGCCTGGCCTAGTTTTCATCCTCAGCCGTAGACTGATAAAGATACGGATTCTTCCTGGGGCCTCTCTGGGCTTTCAGGCGGTGCCCTAAGTTCTCTGCCGTAGGTTTGTGGGAGTCGCTAAATTACCATCTGACCTGAACTGGAAAAGATGTCAAATGCAGAATTGAGGCTTAACAGAGGTTGGAGTGGAGGTGGTAGCACGCAGGCCTGGAACGCCAAGGAAGGAAAAAGAACCAACGGGATGAATCTCTTCCTGGGGCGCAGGGCCAGCTGGTGTTGTACAGATCTCCCAGCCACTCCCCTCCTCACCGTCCTCACCCAGGGGGCCTTAGGAAGTCCTCTTTATTCTAACAGGTAAAGGCTCCTGACCCATGCCGCGTCCTCCATACCATAGCCCCCCATCCCGAGACCCAGCAGCTGCAGACTGCACACGACTACCTCCTGGGGCTGCCGGCTTCACCAGGTCGCCGTGCCTGTGGAGCCCCTCTTCTGGCCTGCACAGGCCCCACTGACTTCTTTGCGCAGGTCTCTTTTGAGGATGAATCTGAAATCTCTAACCGGTATGAGGAATTTCTGAAAGCAAACTGTGCCAAGAGAGGTCTGTCTTTCGGACTTGGGGTCGGTGTAGCCAGCTGCCCGCCCCGCCCCCCCTCCGAGGGGTCTAAGGCCAGGAATACTCGCTGTTCTGGGGCTTCTCAGTAGTGGGGCGGGCGCCTGTTGATGCCTGGGCTCATCTTCCGGGTGCAGGCCGAGCACATGTCTTCTTTGCCAACATTGTTGGCAAAGCGTGTCCCTAAGACCCGGTTGCCTCTCACCTTTGCTGCCAGCCTCCGACGGCCGACTAGTCTCTGCTTGCCCTCTCATCGGTTTTACCGCCACTGAAGTATACCAACACATGACTGTTTCCTACTGCCTGCGAATGGACAGGAAGTGGAATGAAGGAAGCAGGAAAGCTAATGAAGAGGGGGGAAAAAAGTCCTAACAAAGACTAGGTTCCTGCAATACCCAGCCAATAACATTATGGCAACTCAGTAAAGAAGTTTAAGCTGTACGTAAAGTAAGCCAGGACACCAATATGATGTGTCAAGCAGGGCTGGGACTGGGATGAGACAAGAGACACCTGGGCTGCAAAATTTGAGGAGGCAATGACTTTTAAGATCCAGAGAGTAAGTGCCTCTTTATGGTCACCTCCCTGGTCTCTCTTGCCTGACCTTCATCCTGGCCCTGGGTGGGTTTAAATTCCCCTTCTGGACTTTTTGTTGCCGTGCAGACCTGAGTCCTTCGTCCTTTTTTCATCAGCTGTGGACAGTGGCTGCAGTCACTAGAGAATAGAGATGGGTTCAGTCTGTCTTCAGTTGGCCATCTCGGCTACATCTGGAATTTCATAGCAGGCAGTGGGAAAAGGGGGTTTCAGATACAGAACTTTGGTTTAGAGAGACCTTTTCAGGAATGTGTTTGTTGCAGTTTAGCACGGATAATTGAAAATTGCCACCACCACTCCCCTGCCCTGACGTGTGTGCGTGCAGGCACACCCCCCCCCACGCCCTCATTAGTAATTGAAAGCTGACCATGTGCGCCACTGTGGCCAAATAGAAACAGGTGGATCCATTCTGCTGAGGAATTGGGGAAGCAGCTTCCAGACCTGTGCACCCTCCCCCCCCGCTGGGCTTCGTAAGTACTTTGTCTCTGGCTGGCTGCGGAAACAGGTGGTGTGGCGGAGCCATTTAAGCACATTAGTAGTAATAGAATAAATGAAATTGACATGGCGTTTTTGTTTGAAGGAACCAATCCTCCCTTCGGGCACATTATCTCCTCACTGTGCTCAGCAAATTTGGACCCTGAAGGTAACTTACAGCTGACTTGAGCAAGAATAATACTGGCCATGGAAAAGGTCCTGGGATTATCATGATCTTATCACAGGTTTAACTTTTCCTTGGTTTCTCAAAACCAGTCCTACAGAAGACCTTCCCCTCCTTTATCTTGGCCTCTGTTGGGAGGACGAAGAAGCTTAGCCACATCTGAGTGCAGAGTCAGCTAGGGAGGAGTGAGAGGTGGGTGTGTGGGTGGGTGGGGAGAACACAAGGGATCTATATAGTTACACAACAAAACAAGTTAGGTTGGGTAAGCCTATGAAAAAAAACCACTTTTTTTTTTTTTTTTTTTTTTATCCTGAGCTACTGTGAAGTAAGCATCTTTTCTGTTAGAGCAGAAATCCCCTTCCCCCTTCTCTGTTTATTACTGCTTGCCTGTAAGGCCTTCCCTTGAGCCTTTGCTACCAGGCTAAGGCTCTTCTGTCTTTGCACTTAGCATGGGAGAAAGGCAGACAAGGAGATCACCCAGGAAGCGCCGTTTGCTGTTTCAGAGTTAACTGTGCTGGGCAGCCTATTTGATTATCACATTAAACTGAAAACACCTGCTGGGCCTGCCAGAAAGAGCACATACAGCCGGCCTGCTATTATGGATGCCACACAGACCCTTATCACTGTCAGACTGGGTTAAATGGATGTGTTGTTTAAATACTTATATGCCTCAGTCAGGCCTCTGAACAAGTACTTGTATCATCTGGGTGACTCCTCGGGATAGAAGATGCACAGAGGACCTGCTTTGCCTTTGGACTCATGTCCCCATGGCCTTAGTGTAATTGACCCGGTGGTGCATGATGTCTAGGGAAAAGGAGCTTGTTCATTGTAGGCTTTTCAGGGCCTGGACCTAGAGGTAGGAAGTAAGATACAGAAGTCTCTCAGTGCCCAAAACCTGGCCTCATAAGGCCTCACACTCTCTTCTCCCCTTTTGAATGACAAGGTCAGCAGTCACGTAGCCTCAGGACATTTGGATGGGAAGAGCTAATGTGAAGCCCTAGGAGTGTGACCTAGCTTTGGATAATGGGCACTTTGAACTACTCCAGTGGAGTTCAAATGGCAGTTCCAGTAAGGGAGTGTCTGTCCTCGTTACCTGTAACACGGAAGTTGGCCTGATTTGTGTAGGACTGATAGGATCCTTGCTTTATTCAAATATCGGGGTGTCTGTTGTACACAAGGGCTTTTCTAGGCACAGTGATATAACAGCAACCAAGACAGATAAAGTCCCTTCTCTCCTGGAACTCAAATTTTAATGGAGAAGAGAGACAGATATTTGCAAATACTCATTGAGCAACGAGTCAGTGTCCTATGAATACAGCAGCAGATTGTTGAAAAATATGGTACGAAAATGCAGACTAAACTTACCGTGAAAATAGTTTCAGGGAGTTTTCAGTGCTCTCAGGGAAGGGTTTACAGTTGGAATGATGGGAGTGTGTGAGGAGCTGTCAGATCCCTGAGAAGGGAACCTGCTGAGCGTGGAAACACACCAGGCTTATTCCAGAACAGTGAGGTCAGTATGCGAGCTGGGTTTGGAGAGCTAAGCAGGGGCTTAGACCAGGTAGGGTTCAGGGGGCCACGGGAAGAAGTCTGAATTACATTCCAATTGTATTGGGAACCTATCCCATTGCTGAAAGGGTGGGTGATAGGATCTGTTTTTGTTGTTTTCTCCAAGACTGCTCTGTTGATCCCTGGAGAGTAAGCTGAATGGGCATGAAAGTAGAGTCTCGGAGACCAGCTTGAAGGCTCTTGCAGGAGTCCAGACTGAAGACCTTAGAGGCCTGAATGAGGATGGGAGTAGTGGGAGTGGGGAAGTGGTCAAATTTGTCATATACTTTGCATATAGGGCCAGTAGAGATAACTCATGGGCTCGATGGGACATCTGAGAGGAATCAGGATGACTCCTGAGGTTCTGGCCTTCTCTAGAGAAGACCGGGGAGTCTAGTTCTGTTGTATTGGTGGGATGGAGTCGTGTCAGCATGAGCATGTCAAGAGTTCCATTGAGAGCTCTGAGCATATAGATGATTTTTCTTTACTGTATATCAACATGGAACTGATAAGGTCCCTGAGACCAGGTCTGTGAGTAGAGAAGTCCCAGGACAGAGTCCTGAGCACTGCAGTATTTAGAGGTGGGGAGAGAAGGATCAACTTGCAATCAAAACACAAGCCTCTGGTTGTGTCCTAGTTAGGGCTCACACCTTATACAGTGAACCAAAATTGAAGTCTAAAAATCTAAGCCTGCCATTTGGAGAATAAATTACTTGGTTTATTTAAGGTAATGACTATGTAATTGGTTTTCCATTGGTGTTTTTGACAATGGCATATGATTTAAGAGTCAAAGCCCTGGAGTCAGACAGATGGGAGGCCAAATTCCACTTACACCTGGGGGGACCTTGTACAGCTATCTGACATCTGGGACTCTGTGTCTTCATCTCTAAAATGGGGAGAACGTTAGGACCTTACCTGAGAGTTGTGAAGATCAACTAAGTTGATACATGCAAAGTGCATGCTGCAGTTTCTGGCATGGAGTAAAGGCTCAGAAATGGCTGCTTCCACTGCATTAACACTTTTTCAGGGTCCCTTGCTAGGAATGTTTAATACATGGTGCAATACTAAATTTTCTACTTTGCATTCTTGGATCTTCATTTGCTATTTATAACCGCAGTTTGGTATTGGTTGCTGGCTCTGAGCTTGATGACAATACCCAGTTGCTTCAGCCTTGACACTTGCCCTGCTCCCCAAGGCAGTAATTATGTCATCCTGGAGGTGTTCAGAGAAATTCCTTTAGGGTGAATGAATTCTGGACTGTCACAAGAATATGGAGCTGTGTTGCTTCTTCCCAGCTGGGGAGAAATGTTCCCCTCACTGTTTGTCCCCACTCAAAAGTCAAGAGCAACAAGAATTTATATTGAAGAATTTATGAATATAAATAATAGAATAATAAAATCACTTGGCATTTGTTGATGTATGTGTCATATGCTTTCAGTATATAATATCTAGTCTCGTTGCAGAAATCCCACAAAGTAGATGTTGGGGACTTACTAGTTTACAGAGGAGAACATTAGGATTCAGAGAGTCAAATTATCTGGGCTGGCTGGCTGGCTGGAGCATTGGTGGAGCATTGCGACTCTTGATCTCCTGGTTGTGGGTTCGAGCCCCACATTGGGTGTAGAGTTTACTTAAAATCTTAAAAGACAAAACCAAACAAACAAACAAAACACAAAAAAACAAGGGGTCACATTGACTTGACCAGAGTCATACTGCTACTGTGTTTCATAGTTAAGATTTGTTTGCATGGTCCTTTATGAGTCTGAGCCTAATTTCTTTTGTGCAACATTCAGCCTCCACGTAAGCATTCATTATAGATCGGACACCAAGATAATGGGAATGGGTCTACAGTTCAGTGTAAGCAAACTCCTCCTTGTATTGTATGTATTTCCTTTTTGATTTCATGAAAAGAATATTCTTTTCAAATCATAAAAGTGGAAGTTCATTTAGCTTTTCCCATGGATGCCATTTAAATGATTTTTCTACTTACATGGTGCTTACCTTTATTTGATTATTCATAGCTAAAAACATTTTCGTATTCCGTAAGATAAAGGGTCCTCACTGTTGCCTTTCCATTTTCCTGATGATATCTCTATGCTGTAGTTGCTAAGAATCTCTGCAGAGTGTATCCACCAGTGGAAGGCAGTCCTTAATGCACATTGGGGAAACCAGATCTAGAGGGTTTTTTTTTTTTTCTTTTTTCTTCCCCGTTACCACCTTAGTCACAGACCGCATTGTTTCCCAGATACGATCTACTTTACATTATTAACGATGTAAGACACAAGCATTAGCCACCTTCCTAATAAGGAAGTTCATTTGCCGTTTAGAAATACATCTAAAATTCAACTTGACTTTCGTCTCTAGTGTACTTTCCATTAACCGTTCCAGTAATCAGTTTTGCTGCAGCACAGTTTATCTTTGTCTCCTTTTCTCCTCTCCTTGCCACTCCTGTGTTCTTTGAGGGGTAGGAGATAAAGACTTATTTGTCTGACTGTCCCCAGGATCTAGTCTGTTGGTCATGTTGTACATGCTCGCTATGTATCCTTCACATTGAGAAGAATCGGCCCTTTCTTTTCTTGTGCATCTTAACCCAGAGCCAGTACATCTCCATCCTCTCTAATTTGTTGGGACTTCCATCTCTTATAAGAAGGCCTTGAGATATTTCATTTGCAGAGGAAATTTAAGTCATTCCACATGATGAAGTTACAGCCTAATTTTGGAGCAAATAATGTTCTCTGAGATGAGACCTTTTAGCTCTTTCCTTCACTTTATTGAAGGTACCTAGGCAGGATGCAGCTGTCCATGTTTTTGACCTTGATATCATGCCACCGGCCCAGTCCATCTAGATGTATTCCTGAAAAGGTAAGTTTTTTCATCAAATTCCATTCAAACAGAAAAAGAAAAAAATGAGAATGAGACCGATTGGGCTGCTTGTGCCCAGCCGTGGGCTCTGGATTCACACTCCCTGTGCTGATTGATTCATAATGGATCTAGACATGAGTTTGGAATGCATGGAGAAGCTCTTCCCTCCTTTTTTGCTTCCTTGAGCAGAATGCCTGGATTGCGTATGGGAACCTTGGCTGGATTGCTTATGGGAAATTCAGCAGGAGAGCAGGGAGGGATTATGGCCTGCATTTCCACAGAACTGGAGGGAGGCGTGTTTGGAACCAAAGGGAGCCCTGCCCTTTTCCCTGCCCTTCTTGAAGCTGACGCGTGCCCTCCGCAGCATGGCATACTAAGGCGTGCTTGATCTGGACACCACCTCCCCTGCAGCCTCGCCTCTTCACACCACGCCCAAGGCCTGATGCTCTGGGAGCGACTGATTCTTACGCCTGTGTCTCCCTCTGAACTGCTGCACAGGCAGAGCTTGCCGTTCGTCACTCCGACCCTGCGCATTGTGCATAACCCGGTCACAGCCTCTGAAACCCTTGGCTCACTGGTGTTTCCTCCTCTTTGTTATAGTACGAGCTCTTTGACGACCGGCCCAATGTCTGCCTCATCATTGGCCCCACTCGGCCTGCCCCTCTGGAGGTGCTTCACAGAGCTTGCTCTGGTGGGAGCGAATAGAGGAGGCGTTCAGCAGAAAGTCCCCTGGACACATGTAGCCACAAACTGCAGCAGAGTACAGAGACTGTCCCTCATTGAGGCCGGGGGGTGAGCTAAGAGCTAAATGATCAGTAGGAGTCAGTTGGGTAAAGAAAAAGGACACAGGAGAAGAGAGGCTCCCAGGTAATGGCATACGTGAAGGTAACAGTGTAGTTGGAGTACACAGCGGAAGAGACCAGGGTGGAGCTCAGCTTAGGCTAAGCATGCGGAGGCATTACTCTGATTGCATATAATTAATAATTTCTAAGTGAAATAATCATTCTGAGTTTCCTAACCAGACAGGACAGCCCTGCAAACCAGATCGTTTTGAGGCTGTCCTCACCCCAGACGCTGAGGCTGGTGGTGGCCGAGGCAGAGTGCTCCAGAGCATATGTTCAGCTCAACCCAGTGTCAATCCATTTTAGTGCAGTTCGAGTGCCAGAAGTTAGCTGAGGAGCCTCAGCCCTTAAAGTAAATAGCTTGTGGGTACAAGGAAGGAAGCAAAAGAATGCCTTGAAGTTTATGCTCATTGGAAACCATGTTGGTTGTGGAGATTCTTACTTTTTTTTAAAGTTATTATTAGTGCTTTCTTGTAAGATTTAAATAATTTCGGCTTCCCTGGTCCCTGTCATGCAAGAAAACTTTCAATTCCTCAAGGCCGATTGAGTGCCCATCAGTGCTTTTCACAGAGAGAGAAGACAAAACTCTCGTTTTCATCCCAGTCTTTGACTTGCAGAGCTGGTCATATGGAGTTCCATTTGGTGGATGCCGAGGTGGCTTCTACTGACCATAAAAGATGAGGAAGTTAGGAAGAATACTTTTCTCTCCAGAGTAGCTCGGAGAAGAATTGTGAAGCGGGGGATAGCCATTTGGAGAACTGGAAAGCTTCCGGTCCCCTCTGGCACTGCTAAAATGACACAAGACCCATGGTCTCTGTTTTTATGTGGAATTTGGACTATGGGGGAAATGAACTTAGGCCTCCACATTTCGTTTTTGTTGTCATGCAAGCCACTTTTGCCAATGCACCTAGATCCCGGAAGTGATGAGAATGGGAGAAATAGCCACAGAGCCCTAAATCCTAACTCTGAGGTCCCTTCACCTTGGACATTATTCTAGGGCTTCTTACTTGGAGATGGAGCCAGTCTTCCTTGTGTTAATCAAGATAATTCCTGCCCTTCCTATCTCTTTGGCTGCTGCTGAGATGCTGCCGGTGAAAATTCTCTTCAGCCTAATGCAAGTCTTGATTCTTCCCTCTCACCTGGCGGGGGCGGGGGGGAGGGCCTTGATACCAAAGAATTCGTTTTAATTAATACAGAGGGGTTTGCTGGGCATGACAGGGTCTTCATATGCTCAGACATCCATGTAAGTCCGGAGCCACAGTAGAGTTCGGGATCCCTCTCTCACTCTTGTTCGTGCTTCCGTGTATGTGCACACTTTCTCATGAGACCCTTCCCTCCCCGCCACCCGTTTCTTTTTCTTTGTCTCTCTCTCTCTCACTTATTTGTACCATCTGTTCGGTACAGCTCCATCAGTGAAGTCTTCTGGTTTTATATGCTTGCTGGGTCACGTTCCATTGCGTTTCCCAAGCACTAGATAAATGCCCCCAAGCTCAGTGGCGTTGTGACCCATATTTGCTATCAGGGAACTCAAAAGATTTGTGCAGAATCCAGAGCCCGGCCACCACCTCTCGAGAATTCAGACTTTCCTGGTAATGAGCACCCGCCCTCCGAAGCATCAAGATGTTAGTAAGATTTCTTAGACACACTCAGATTAAGGTGTTGCAAGGCCGCCCTGGGGTTTCACTGTGGGGAACCAGAGCTGTTACCACTTGTGCTGTTAGAACTTTGTTGTTACATTGGAATTAAAGGAATTTGCCCTTCAGCAACTATAAAAGGATGAGTATCTAACTGTTGTGTTTGTTTTGAAAGCTGTTTAGTGCCAGAAAGGCGTGTTTGATAGAGTTCAGGAGACTACAGTTCCTTCTAAGCCTTCTGTTTACTCATGACTGGATTTATTATATGCCAGCCTCAACATCTCCTTCACCAGGCTGGCTGTGCGCTCTCCACTCCAGCCGTTGTAGCTTTCTTGGAGTTCTTCAAACGTGCCCTCCTCTCTCTTGCTGTAGGGTCTTGGTCTATTACCTCTGGCAGAATACTCCTTCATCTAATTAACCCCTACGTGTTTTTTATTTTTTATTTTTTAATGCTTATTTATTTGAGAGTGTGCACATGCACACACACCGTGTGCACGCACATGAGTGGGGGAGGGATCAAGAGAGGGAGAGAGAGAATCCTAAGCAGGCTCTACGCTGTGAGCACAGGGCCCAGCGGGGTCGAACTTAGGCATGGGGAGATCATGACTTGAGCTAAAATGAAGAGTTGGATGCTTAATTGACTGACCCACCCAGATGCCCTAACTCCATTTATTTTTAAATAGTGAGTGCTTCTGTAACTGGAATCACCTGGAAGTTTGTTACAATGCACTTTCTTCCCAGGTAGGCTCCTGAAGGGGCTAGGATTTGACAGTGAAGATGCATTTGACATTACACCCTTTTCTAAAGCCCTCTTCACAACCGTATAGTTTCGTAGAATTATGCCATTAGCTTATTGCTGTTGATCTTTGCACAAACTGTGAGCCCTCTGAGAATGGGGACCACCTAGAATTTCTGCTCACTCTTTTGTTTTCCCAGCCAATCACACAGTGTGGCATGTAGGGCACACTGAGAAGTAATTGGCTGTTGTATTGGCTGTTGATAACAATGGTTAACTTGATTGGTTTCAGAAGACAGGGAGATTATAAAACCCAGGCGTCTGGACCAAAAATTTGGTCATTATCTTCACTTTTTTTCAAGGAAAGAGCCTCCTGGAATATTTAAATTTCATATCCACCAGAAATAAGCTAAGGTAATTTTAGACTGAGGTAATCGCATGGTGGGTGAATGCATGTTGTTTGGTCTTCACTATGCGAAAGGAAAAAATGCTAGATCACTTGAACTCTTGACTTGTCATTCCCAGGTACTGTGTTCCTTTTTCAACATTCTTTTTTATTGAGATAAAATTCACGTAACACAAATTAATCATTTTAAAGGATACAGTTCAGTGGCATTTAGTACGTTGACCATGTTGTGTAACCATCGGCTCTGTAGTCTATTTTTAACCATTGTCATCACCCCCTTGGGAAGCCTCATCCCAAGTGCCGTCTTGTGAGTTCAGCATTTCTAAAACTTTGTGGTCTCGGCACAAGGGCTCCAGTAGCCTTTATGTGAATTACATCTATGTTGACAGAATGAGAAGTTAAAGGTTAAAAAAATTAAAGATTTCTTGACAAATTCATTCAATGACATTTTACATTTTTGTAAATCTTTTTAATGTCTGACTTAATAGAAGGTAATTTGATAATAGTGTCTTCTCCATTCAATCCGTTGTCAGACATTTCGTTATTGAAGGATATGAAAAAAATCAGGCCACACAGATATGTGCAGTTGGAGAAGGAAGAAATATTTCCACTAACCTTTATAGATAATTTTGAATATTCTTTTTTGTTAATATACCAAAAGTCAATAGGTGATAACTTTTTAAAAAATTATTGCAACATGAAGAGTGAAATCCTGTTAGTGAACCTGCCACACAAAATTGCATTGAAATCCATTGGGCTACCTTGTACTTTGACTCTTTTACCCATGCATGGTTTTTTTAAGTATATTTTTTAATGTTTATTTTTGGGAGAGAGAGAGAGACACACACACACACACACACACACACTCGGAGTGTGAGCATGGGAGGGGCAAAGAGCGAGGAAGACACAAAATCTGAAGCAGACTCCGGGCTCACAGAGCCTGACACAGGGCTTGAACCCATGAACTGCGCTGAAGTTGGTCTCTCAACTTACTGAGCCACCTAGGTGCCCCCGTGGATGATTTTTTTAACATTGGTCTTTTGGAAAGTGTTGGTTCAGGAAATCATACAGATCTTGCAGTTTGTACAGATTTCATCATAAGATACTTCTGAAATCACTTGTGTGTACATTATCAGTAATCTCATTAAAAATAATTATTAAGTATTGGGAAGCTGCCAAGCTCATGGTGGCCAATCCAAGTTGTCTAAGATTATACTTTTTTTTTCCTTGAAAGAATGAATTTTATTATTGCAACAAGTACTGTCAGTTGTTTTCCTAGAAGCGACCGCCTCGCTTGGTTCATTTCTGAGAAAATGTCTACCAGACACTGAAATCTGAATAACCTTAGTTGGTCATTTTTTTTTTTCAAGTTAAAATGGTGCTTCATGAAAAAAGAGGTTGGTTTAGTTGGGACTCAAAGGATTGCACAACTGCTTTCCCTCAAGTCAGCCTTGGTATGCAGTAAACTGCTTTACTCACATTTCCTCCTTCGTTACAGTATTAAAAAAACATGTGGTAAAAGGTCAGAATTTAATAAAAATAATTTTCACTGTCTCATCAAGGGTTTTAGTTGAGGGGCGCCTGGTGGCTCAGTCGGTTAAGCGGCCGACTTCAGCTCAGGTCATGATCTTAAGGTCTGTGAGTTCGAGCCCCGCATCGGGCTCTGTGCTGATGGCTCAGAGCCTGGAGCCTGTTTCGGATTCTGTGTCTGCCTCTCTCTCTGTCCTTCCCTTGCTCATGCTCTGTCTCTCAAAAATAAATAAATGTTAGAAAAAAAAAAAGGATATTTAGTAAAATTGGGTGGTTGTTTTTTGTTGCATTTTGTTGTTTTTAACCTGTAGTTTGGAGTGGTAGAGAATACATTGTTGGTATAGTTGGAGGCTACTGCCTAGATTAATTCTAAGGCCAGCAGCATTTTCCCTAAGCCTTGTTTCTGTGTCCTATGGAACCCCTGAAAAGGTCTTGGGAACCTCCCACGAGTCCATGGACCACATTCTGAGAACTATTGGTCCTAGCTAAAATAAAAAATCACAAAGTAGCCTTCTAAAAACTATGCTCATTTCAGCTACTTAAGAAGTGTACCTGACTATGAGCCAAGCAGTAGGAGAATTTCCTGCGAGCACACTAAAGCAAATGAGCCCGACTGAGAATTCAATGAATTCTCTCAAAGCAGAACTAACTTGAAAATGGCCCCTGGGTTGCCTATTAACATCTAGGATTTTTTCGTTTATTTAGGTATCTCCAACATATTTTATTTGCTGACACTTTGAGGGGGACCTATTCTTTAATTTTAAGAATCTGGAGATTTTTGAAAATAGTTTTCTTGTAAAATTCCAATTTTTTAAAAATTGTAGTTCAGACTCAGGTTCCTAACTTCTCTGTTCATATTTTATTGGTCAGAAGAACTGTTCCTTCATAGCCTTTTCTCAGTCTTTTTTTTTTTTTAAAACCTGAGTAATGTAGAGCTCAAAGCTTGGAATTCTCATTTTAAGTTGACTCTAAACTAACTCTTCTTGTCCTAGAAATGTGCTTGGAGTTTTGACCATAAGTTACCATCTTAGGATTCAAACCACATAGACTTGCTTGGTCTTCTCATTGGATAGCATATCTGTTGTGTTTCTTTTTGAATGTTTATTGTGTCCAAGCATACAGCTTCTAATCTGATTTTATTAATATCCTAAGGTGATTTTTTATTTTTAACTGTGCTGTATTTTTCATAATTATTTTGCTCTTTGCGGGGAGTCAAGTTTGACTCAAAACCAGTTCACAGGAGTCGTCACTAGTGAGTTTAGGTGACTATTGTGAGAAAACTCATTGAATTACCTGCCTTCAAAGGCCAGTATGTATTTAATCTTCATTAGCTGGACCATTTTGTCTAGAAAAGGGAGGGGGAAACGCCTTCGGGTGTTAATGCCAATGGGTAGATGTTTTAGGAAAAGATTATTCAGTTCATTATATTACGAACAGAGCATGAGGATTCGATTTGAATCATGTCTCTGTTCCTTCTTAGCTAGATGACCTCGGACAAATTACTCAATTTCTCTGAGCCTCAATTTCCTCATTTGTCACATTGCAGTAATAACCTCTCTCTCGTGGGAATTGAATTTAATGGCATAACATAAAGAAGGTAACACATTGCCTTAAACTTGATACTCTTCAATAAATAGATGTAATGTTAATGTATATTTTAAAAACATTTTTGGTAAGACTTTTATAAAAGTACAGAATGTCAAGGATTTATGAGGTTACCAGTATAAAACATAAAGCTGATCCAAAAGAGAATAGGAGAAGGATACTTAGATAGCTCAGTCGGTTGAGTGTCTGACTCTTGATTTTGGCTCAGGTCATGATCTCATGGTTTGTGAGATTGAGCCCCATCTCGAGCTCTGCTTCAGGCTTTACGCTGACAGCAAGGAGCCTGTTTGGATTCTCTCTCTCTCTCTCTCTCTCTCTCTCTCTATCTATCTCTCTATCTCTCTCCCTCTCCCCTCCCCCTCTCCCTCTCCCTCTCCCTCTCTCTCCCTCTCCCCCTCTCCCTATCCCTCTCTCTCGCCCCTCCCCTGCTCACTCATGCTCGCTCTCTCTCAAAAATAAAAAAAAAATAGAATAGGAGAAATAGACAGTGGAAGAAGGAACTCTGAAAATATAATCACTAAGTTAGATTCAGAACTGGTTCATGTTCTACAGGGTAATAAAACCTTAACATTTGTTTTTTCTGCTGAACAAAAATTACTCACACCTCTGCCAAACAAAAAAGATTGGCAAACTTACCAATTTTAGCTCAAGTTGAAATCTACTTTGACAGAGTTTGAGTCCTTATTGGTAGTAAATAGTAAATCAAGCAAATGTTGTGTTTCCCCTAGAGAATTAATTAATAGGACCTCCTGGCAATGTGACTATTTTAGTGGGTGCGGAGTAGAGGAATTCAGCGTCACCTTTATCCATTAACTTGGGTTCTAAAATCATGTGGGAGTGTCGATGGGCCGTGGGGAGCACTTCAGTGTAGAAGGGGTTAGAGTTCACTTCGAAACCTCTGCCATAATCAGGGATCCTATACAGGTTTTACTCTCAGTGAAAACCTGGCCGAGATTCCAAGACACAATAGAACAGGGGATTTATTTTTCTGTCTCAGCCCGGGATCTGTAAGGAAATTTATAGCAACATTTAAATTTATTCTACCATTACCATTCACCAATAACTGTGTGAGCCCTGGCTGAAGAACATGTAGTCAACCTTTGGTATGAGTTCAGAATAAAAAAATACAAAGAAAACAATCCCGTCTCAACCCAGAGATCATGGAAACAACATAAAGAAATATCAAAACCCATGGACTTCAAATAATAAAACAGTAATTTAAAAATCCCATAGTGCAGCACCTGGGTGGCTCAGTGGGTTGCGTGTCTAACTTTGGCTCAGATCATGATCTCATGGTTTGTGGGTCTGAACCCTGCATCGGTCTGTGTGCTGAGAAGCTCAGAGCCTGGAGCCTGCTTCAGAGTCTGTCTCCCTCTGTGTCTCCCTCTCCCCCGTTCACACTCTGTTTGTCTCTCTCTCTCAAAAATAAACAAACATTAAGAGAAAATTTTAAAATCCCATAGAAACCCTAAAACTAACTGCATTTACAGTCATTAAAAATACATAGAAGGAATTAAAAGCAAAAGAACAGGCAGCGTTGGAAGAAGCAAATTGAACTTACAGAAGTAAAAAATAATTAAAATTATAAATAAGTTGATTAAATAAATGAGACTAAACAAAGCTGATGAGAGACTTGCTAAACAGAAAGATAGACCTTAAAAAAGTTCCATAATGCATTCCAAAGAAATAATGAAATAAAAAATATTTGAAGAGGGGCACCTGGGTGCTTCGGTCAGTTAAGTGTCCGACTTTTGACCTCAGGTCAAGATGAGTTGACCTAGGTCTGGATGTCAGGGTCATGAGTTCAATCCCTACATTGGGCTCCACAGTGGGTGTGAAGCCTACTTACAAGAGAATATTTGAAGAGACATGGAACGCAGAATGAGAAGATCTAAAATATGTCTGTAGGAGGTACAGAAGATGAGACTAAGTAGAATGCTAAGGCGTAACATTTGACGAGATAATCGCTGAGAATTTTCTTAAATTGAAAAATCTAAAACATCAGACTCAGTAATCATGACCAACTTCAAAGAGGAGAAAGAAACTGAGTCTAGAGAAATCACATCCATAAAGAAGAGCTCTCGAATGCAATTAAGGGCCCAACACCTTGGCCCACATCACATGAGAAAGTAGTGAATGAACTTCTGTCACCTAGCCTTGCCCTTGGCACCACCAGTCCTGCTATAACATTAGCGAGGTGAATGATGCAGACTCTCCTTGAACTTCACTGTTGTAAAAGTGGTTTTAGACCGACATCTTTTAGGTATAGCGTTTTACAGCTGAGCATCATTTGTTCTACTTACTATCTCCTGATTTTCTCTTCTGATGTGCATAGAACCAGAATAGTCCCTGCTTAGCAAATTGCCTTAGCACCTCCACTGGCTTTGTAGGCAGGAAATGAAACTTCTACATTTTTGGTGTAGACTTGAGCTTCCTAGGCCGCTCCTCTCCTTCTCCTTTCTGCATATGAATTGATACACGTATCACCATTTTCTGGGCATCAGTAGAGATCTGAAGCTGGCAAGCATCCCCGAGAGGGAGTCACACACCAGGATACCTCACTTGCAGACAGTCACAACAGAGTGAGATGAAAGAATGAGAATGAGTGCTGGTGGGGGTTGCGTTCTTAGAAGAACAATACAGAAAATTGCTCCAATCCTGATGTAACATTCTTCATTTCTTTCTCGTTATTTTTCATTTTGTGTTCAGTGCGAGGTATCAGTGAGTCTCATGATGTAGGACTGCCGAGGTCCATACGCCCCTCGATTTCTGTCCGGAGGCGTAGTGCTTCAGTGTGTCTTTCTTTGGGCCTCCAGATAGTTCTTACTCTTTCCTTTGGTGTCTGTTAACAGAAGGGGATTGTTTTCTCAGCCCCTCTGGGGGACACTTTCTTATTATCCATCACTGTTACTGATTTTTCTCCCTTCTCTTTCTTCCGCATCAGACCACACAGTGCTCCGTTGCTTGTCAGATCTAATGTTCTTCAGAGAATGTCTCTCTTTAATTATTTTTCATTCTTTTTTTTTCTTTTCCTAACTCAAACATACACAGTGTTAAACAGTTGTTTCCTGTACCCCTCAGTTTGGAAACTAGATGATTAAGTTTTTTTTCATTGCTATAATTGCAATGCCCACATTTCAATTTCTGGTGTGTGTGCTATCCAGAATTTAACTGGATGAGACAGAGAGAGAAGCTGGAGGGGAGGTGGTCATGAAACATAAAAGCTTTTTATTTTCATAATGGCTTGGAGCGTACCCTTCTTGGGTGGGGGAACAGTTACCATGGCAACAGGTGCTGGTTCAGAGGGAAGGCTGCCTCGGCCCCCGTAGTACAGGAGTCTGGAGAGTGTGGAGCAGTCCCCAGGAGCGGCAGTAGCCTCCAGCAGGCTTTTCCTTTCCTAGTAATTACTGCCATTTTTCATAATTAAGACTGTGTGTTAGGTATAGATGGGTAGGTTGGTGTTTTGTTTTGCTTCTGAGTGGCCTAGAGATCTGTGAGCAGAACCGTAAGTCGAGGGCGGGCCCCTGAGCCCCTGCCCTGTCCATAACCGGAAAACTAAGGTCTGGTAGGCACGTGGGTGAGGAGACTGCTCTGCCCTCCTTGCAGGCACTGCAAGCCTTCTTCATCCACCCTGTTCTCTTCTCTTGACACACCTTAGGCCTAGGGCTCCCTCCTTGTAAACGCCAGTCTGCTTGATTAGGGATTACCAGAGCGGGAGTCTTCCCTGTCAGGTCTTCCTAGAAATGCCACCTCAGCTGCTTTTCAGAGGTTTGCCTTCACCAAGGATCTCAATATTGGCCCCCAAATGCGCAAAACAAATGTGGTTGGTTTTTGTTTTTTTTTGGACTCTTGCATAGAGCGAGTCCTTATCATAGGGATTTCCTTCTCCAGCTCAGAATGCTGAGCCTAATAAATCTTGCCCAACAGTGCTTAGTTCTGCTAATCACTAACTTCCTGCTGCGTCTGAAATGGATTCAGTAGTCAGAGTGCCTTCCGAAAGGAGAAGCAAACCCAAGTCCATACAAACACATATCCCAGAGAAGCTACAGAATGCCCTAGACAGGAAGAAAAATCTGTAAAGACCTCTCAAATCATAAATAAGAAGCCAACAACCATGGTCTACAATTTATGCCTCTTGTGTCACCCACCCAGGAATCCCAGAGCCGGAACCTTAATTTCTTACCGTGGCCTGCTTCACCGATACCATTGTCTGCATCTCCTCATCATTCCTGGCGCTCTGAGCCTTCTGTTTAAATTTTTCCTCCTCCTCCTCAGTGTCATCATCACCACCGTCACCCTGCTGTGCCCAGCGCTGGTTTTCAGAGACTTTTTCACCCTCTTCCTTGCTTTGTCCTTAGAGCATCCCTGAGAAGTAGATTGAGGAAGTACTATGATTCTTGCTTGGACTCTGTGGCAAGCCAGGGACACAGCACTCACTGGGATGGGCTGTTTACTTTGAAATTAGTGGGGCACATATTCTGAACCGCAGGTTCCTTCATGTCCTTTGGCCACCAGCCTAAAAATAGTTCTAACAAAATGTATTAAGCACCTGTCCTGCCAGTTCCTGGGCATATATTGATAAACAAGGCAGCTACGGTGTTTACCTTCACAGAGCTTACAAACAAGGTGGTGGGGGGGGTGACATCATTTCCCTGTCAAATGTCTTTATTTGCATTTCTCTGGTAGACCCCAGTACAATCCTGTACCAAATACTGAGCCAGGGAAATTGACCCTCGGCCAGATTTCATTGAGAGGGATTTGATATCTCAGTAGTCTTTTTCATCCCCATTAAATTTCATGAAAGATACCTGGATTATAAATACAGGAACGTCATAATAGATGTAGAGCTATATTTATCTTTAAAACTATAGAAATAAGGCCGTCTTATTATACCTTATAGAAGTCAGGTATGTCTTATTACTTACCTATTAACTTGTAGTCTGCTTGGCTGGAGACTGATTGTTATGCCCTTGATAAAGTCATTGGATGAATAAACATTTAGAAAAAGGTCGATATCATTAATAATCAAAGAAATATAACTTAGAACTGGATAGGCATGGTACTGTTTACTACATACTAAAAATCTCAAAATAATAATGCCTTAGGGCCCAGAGAAACAGGCTTGCTGAAACATTCCAGGTGAGAGTGTAAATTGATAAAGGCCTCCTAGGTGACAGTTTGGTAGTATGTATTAAAATTATTGATACCCTTTCATCTGGAAATTCAATTTCTGCACATTTATTCAAGAGAAAGAAAGATGTACAAAAACATTTATGTGCATCCAGGTTTACTGCGGTGTGACTGGAAACAAAACATCAAAAACAATCTGAACGTCCAGTAATAGGGGATTTCTTGAATGTATTACCCATGTAGTGGAATAGTATGTAATCATAAATATGTCGAACAAGGTAATGGATGATATTTGAAAAGTTCATGGTAAGGCAGTAAAATCAGGTTGTAAAGCTTTGTGCATGCAGTATGATCCAGGTTGTTTAAAATGTGTGTGTGTGTGTGTGTGTGTGTGTGTGTTTATGTCTATGTGTGTGCCTGAGAAAAGCATAGGACATAATATCTATACCTTAAAACATGGGGTGAAATTTAATTATTTCCGACGAGTTGAATTGTGGGTGATTTTTATTTTCCTCGTGCTTTTCCATCTTTTTCAATTACCCTACAATGAACTTGTAATACCGAAAAATAAAAAGGACAACATGTATCTTAGGGTTTTCCCCTAATTATAGCACTAAAAGAAAAAATAAAGGACAGCTACTTAAAAATGGCCACTACTCTAACGGCCAAAGTGCCATCTAATGACATTTACTGATTCTCTCTTAAGGAAGACAGAAGCATTTTGGTTCCTAAGTTGACTCTGTGTGTGTCCCAGAGGCAAGGGAGACCTACGTGGGTGTGTACGTGTGTCAAGGAGTGTACCACCCAGCTGGGGGTTTGTGGGAGTATGTGTGGCCACGTACCATAGCCTTGCACTGCCGTGGCCCTCGTGGGAGTCGCATGGTTTGGTGTGTCCAAAACTGCTGCATGTGCTTGACTGACCAGTGTGGTTCATGCCCCGACTCATGGCCACATGCCGTCCCCTCTGGTGACCCAGGTCCAGCTACAGGCATCCTGTCCTCTGTGGGTCAGGAATCTGCAGAACTTGCACCTGCACCAGGACTTTTTGAGACAGACTTTTTTGGAGCCACTTGCTCTTTATTTTTTTTAAATCCCAGTTTTCTAGCTTTCACTACCAGCTCATATCGAAGACTCGTTCAGGTGAGCACAAGTATAAGTGATCTTTCTGACATTTTTACAGTGAACTCTGAACTGCTGACCTTTCGTAGAGCAGCAGGCCTTCCTGAACCTTGCTCTTTTCTCCCCCTCAAGTTTTCCAAACACAAACGATGTTTTTAAAGGGTTACTCTTTTGTTTGTTTCCTGCCCTGTTTAATGATTCCCTAGCTTTTTACATAACCCCCTCCAAATGCTGGCACATGTCAACAGGATTGTGGTATACTTCTCTCCTGCTATGTAAATTTTAGGAAGGTGGCCTTCTGTTGGCAAGAACCAAGCAGTAGATCTATTAGTCACAGTCTCAGTAGGAGCCCCTTCCTGACTGGGTTGGGACAACAGATACGGAGGAGGTGGGAGGGGCAGCCAGAAGCCACAGGTCATTCTCAGTGTTGTGTCTGAAAACACAGGGGTGGCAGAGATTCTGGTGCTTTCCACTGGGCTAAACAGCTTGTCACACAGACTTCAGAATACCTGCAGGAAGGAAGCAAACTCCTCTTGAATGTGACTTCTGAAGGAGTCTGAGACAGGCATCTCTGATGTCTATGGTTGAAGATCGGACTTCTTTATTGCCAGTGCATTTGTGTGTATGATTTGGAGTCTTCTCCTAATTTGTGGACTTCCAGACTCTACTCTCTCCATGGACAGAGCTCGGCTCACATGTCTCCCCTTAAAAAGAGACCTCAGCCAGCCTATCTAAGTTAGTCCTCCTCAACAGTTTTTGGCACACTCCTATTTAATTTCATCTTACTGCTTTTCCAGCCTGACATTCTTACTGTGTTTTTGTGTATTTTCTATCTTCCTAACCGGACTGTAATGCCAGTACATGGAAGGGAGGAATCTTGGCTGTCTGGTTCAGTGCTGTATCCCAGCGCCTAGAAGAGGGCATGGCGTCTCATAGGTGTTCAGCCTGTGTTGGGGAGGAACAGACATGGTACGTTTAGGAACGTGCAGAAGGCTGGGGTAGTTGAGAGCTGTGCGTGAGGGCAGAAAGGCAGGATGGCAGTTTGGAGAGGTCGGTGGGGTCAAATCACATAGGCTACAGTGAGGACTTTGGGGTTACTTGAGGATCTGATGTTCATTAAGTTCTTGCATCTCTGTGGGTTTAAACACAATCCAGGTTGGTTTGCTAAAGTTAGCTATCAATGGCTTCTCTGCTGGGAGACGTGCACCGTGGTGTGCCTGAAGTGTTTCTTTAGCCTGCACTGCCATTCTCTTCCCTGCCTCCAGTGCCATCACCGCGGCCTTCTTCAACCACCTGCCCGGAGGAGCCCAGGAAAGCAAGGGGACAACAGCTAAGGTGTCGGGCTTTGATGCCTGCTCAGGTGGAAGCATTCCAGAACTTTGTCATGAAACACGTTGACTTCCCCATTGAAAAGTACTGAGTTTGGGCTTTGTGAATGACACTCTCTGAGAGCCTGAAAGATGGGCAGATCAGGAGCCCAGATCTCACCACCACTGTTTAAATCATTCGGCGTCTCTGTGACCAGATACTCCCTGCTGTTCTCCGCCTAATGAACAGGTGGGGTTTCTCACGTTGGATCACCAGTTCCTGTTTGACCCTGCACTTTGTTGTATATTTTGCTTCCAAAGTAGCAGAATGCAAGGAGTCTCCAGTTTTGTGCTATCTATGAGGAGGGCAAATCAGAGTTTGCCAGGCTTGCATTGAAATAAGAACTCATTGGCATAAGTCCCTGCTGAATCTATTTTTGTGATTAAGGCAGCAAATATAACAGAAGGGTCTGTGTGTTCACTCTTACTCTAACATGTACCACTATATATAAACATAATTATTTTATATGTATAAATAAGTAAGATGAGCTACATTTTCACTTAGGCTTGAGCTAACACGGAAATTTTTGGACATAACAGTTGAGTGCAGCAAGGAGCTAGGAGAGGTTGGCGCCGAGCTTCAGGAGTAGGGAGTGGGGAGACGTAAGAAGGGTAATCCACTCAGATTTTTTTTCCTAGCTTTCATAGTCTATAAAAAGGAAGTTGTCTTTTAAAGAATTCCGTTCTTTAGCATCAGACATTTGAACATAGAGAATGTCGATGTTCTCTTCAAATCCCTCTTCATGGGTCTTAGAGATCTGGGACTTCTTCTTTCGTTGTTAGTACTAATTGATTTCCAGAACCTTCCCATGGGTTGTCAATTCCTGTACGTGAAGAGCCATGATTTCTTCAGGACACCTTGAAGTAATTTTTTTCTTACTTGAATATCTACATATGATTTAAGAGTTCTGTGACAGCACATGTAGACTTAGAAATTTCAGTCATTTTGGTACATTGGCCCTTGAAATACAGCCACCTCTTTCAACCTCAGCCTCTGACTGTTTCAGACTCACAGTAAAGAATGCAATTTTCTTTTTTTCTTTTTTAAATTTTTTAAAAAATATTTATTTTTGAGAGAGAGAGAGAGAAGTGGGGGGAGAACCACTGGGGGAGGGACAGAGAGAGAATCAGACACAGAATCCAAAGCAGGCTCCAGGCTCTGAGCTGTCAGCACAGACCCCAATCCAGGGCTCGAACTCATGAACCACGAGATCATGACCTGAGCCAAAGTCGGATGCCACCAGGCGTCCCAAGGAATGCAGTTTTCTGTCTGTTTCCTTTTTGGGGTGAAAGTGCCCCCCTTTGCAAAAATAGACCAGATGGATTATTTCCCTGATTTAAAATATTTCCATGAAAGGAGATAGATTACCCAGGGCATACGTATGATTGTGCGTGAGTGTGTGTGTGTTTATTTTCTTCTCTAACAATCTGTCAATCTCTTACTCTGTAGCTCTCCCATAATCCCATCTGTGGATTTGCAACCTTGATTTGCCCTCCGGGAAGGATTATGTTCCTTCCCATAAAAACAAGGTTTGCATTTCATGGGACGCAAGTTCTGACTACTTAGTGTCACAGCCACTGTTACAGTTGGAGCTGAGCCACATGGTGAAGGGCCAACCCTTAGCCTTTGGTTTAGGTCTTTTGTCCCTGTTCTTTGACCTGTAAAATGGTACTAGTATATGGATCCAGCTTCAGAAGACTACTATTTATTTTAATTAGAGATTGTAAAGATGATTAAATTCAGCGAGCTTTGTGAATATTTACACAACATGTTCAATGTTGGTCCTGTTTGTGGGTGACAGCCTGGTAGCAGGTAACTAGCACCTAGAGAGTATGACTCTAGGCCTTTAAATCATGTTGGCCTCAACATGCTGTTCGTCTGCCAAGTTCCTCGTGGAGGTCAGCACAGTGACTAAGGGAAAAATGTGGGCCAGCTTCATAGACCTCCCATGTTAACTCAGACACAGGTGCAAATGCACAGTGCCCCTGATGGGTGTTAGTTACTCAAATAAATAAGAGAAGTGCTGTATTCTAGTTTTTACGTGTCTTGGGTTCTCTGAATGGGTTTTATGCTGGTTCGCAAAGTTCTTCTGTGTCTTCCATCCCATGGTCTTGGAGCATGTAAGTCTTAGTAGTTGAGACCTTTCCGAGTCTTCAGAGAGAAGTGACAAATACTACTGTTATCTCTCTGATCAGAATTTTCTCATTGCTTTTCATGTCACTGAGCGGAGAACAAAGCTCGTAAAGTGGCCTGCAAAGCCCTACAGGATCGGCTGCCCCCGGGTCCACTACCTGCCCGGCTTCTCCTAGTGCTTTCCCCTGTGCTCGCTCGTGGCAGGCACACTGGCTTTCCTCAGGTAGTGCCACCATGCCACACGCGTTCCTACCGGAGGCCTCTGCCTCTAGTCTTTGCTCCCTGTAGCTTTTTCCCCAGAGATGATTGGCGAGATTGCGCGGCTTGCTTTCTTCCCTCCTTCAGGTGTTTGGTGCATGCCTCTTTCTCACTGACACCTTTCCTGACCACCCTGTCTAAAATTGCTCATAGGCCCTCATTCCTCCCTTTCCACTATGTATTTTATTTGCTTCTTGTCTGTCCTACCCCCAAAAGAAAATAAGCTGCTTAGAGCAGGGAATTTGGGGGAGTGTCTTTTTTGTTCACCGCTCTATCCCCAGCACTTAGAGCAGTCCTTGGCACATAATAGGCACTCGAAAATATTTGATCGTTGAAAAATACAGGGTGCACTATTGGCCTCTGTTCCGGGTCACCTTGTACCTTTTCCTTGGATAGGAAGGCCTAAGGCTACTTCTCCATGACCTGCCTTTTTGGACAGTGCTGGCTTAAAGGTGATAGGCTGAGCCACGGCAGGAAGTGTTGCCACCAACAGGAACTGATGTATTCGCAGCCCTTGGTGCCATCAGGCTGGCATGCCTACAGGCAACTTTTAAACCTCCTCCGTTTATGCTGTGGCCTCTCTCTCTCCATGGGAGAACATAAGCTTCAAAATAAATAAATCAGTGATAATGAATGTGAAAGGACTTTAGAAACTGGAAAATGCTTCAAGAATGACAATTCCATTGGGCTGAAGAATGTTTCGAATTGTTCTACAATTTGAAATAGTTAAGTAATTTTCCAGGAAGAAGGGTTCTGTGGGCCAGCTTCTTGGTAGTTTTTTTTTGTATGTGAGTGCTGTTTTTCTCCATCCAGGCCCATGGCCTGGGTCCTAGATACAGCTACAGGGCTAGGTCCTGAACCGGCCATGACCAGAGAGGGAAAAACTCATCAGTTAACCCCTAGATTTAAGGCATGCACCTTCTTCGTAGATAAGACTATTCAAGTACCAAGTAGCTGAGTGTAGGACAAATGGAACTCAGGTTGGCCTGTCGTTACTCTTTAAACGACTGTGACTAATTTCAGAAAATGAGGCAGTTTAGCAAAAGTACAGTTCTTATTCTTAATGAAAGCCAGCCTATTCTGGAGGTGGCCAGTAATTCCCATGGCCCAGATTAGTTTTCTACCTTTGGAAAAAATTAGGGTTTAATGCTGTCGATGGGCAGACTTGAACCTCATATTCTTGTTTGCTTTCAAAACATCCTTTTAAAAATAATCACATTCTTCTTTTACCCCTGATATCTTTAAGGTTAAGCTTTTTGGAAGAGAATAGAGGCATGTGGAACAAAATGGCAGCCTATACCCTGTGTATAATCTGTCTCACACGGGTCTGCACATAACACACACACACACACACACACACACACACACACCCATTGTACCAGAGCATTTAAGAGCAGTAGGTCTGGAATCAAACTGTAGGCTGCCCGGCTTCAAATTCCATCTCTACTGCTTATATGATACATGACCCGGGACAGATTTCAGTTCTCTGAGTATTGACTTTTTCATGCAGGACAGTAGTAGAGGTTAGCTTGTAGAGTTAACGTAAAGATCAAACGAGATAATCGATGGAGTACTAAATTCCTGACTCAGGGTAAGTGCTGAGTTGCTTTTATTATTAATGATAGTTTTAATATAATCTAAGATAGGCAGGAAGTATAAGAGGTTTTCAGAAAGTGATAGAAGAGAAAAAGACTTAGATGATATGTTTTTAATAAGACATATTTAATAAGAATATTAGGAGATTGGTATAATATAAGTTTATGGTATATTATAAAATGCATATTACATAATGCATGTAATAATGATAGTCATACCCTGCAAATATTTTATGGACCTGGTACCTTGCAGGTTAGCGATGTGGCCAAGGTTTGTTACCTGCCTTCATTGTCAGGGTGACCGGCCCTGGCTATTCCCCCAACTCCTTTGCTCAGGCGTGGCAAAGACTCTAAGACACCAGTTGGTTACATGGAGATTTAAGCTGGGCATTTAGTGCAGCTGAGCCTCAATACTCTTAACGTGAATCTAGCCTCCCACGACATGCACACATCTCTTTCTTTTCCCCTTAACACCTGATAGGAACAAGCTCTGTCCTGGGCCCTGGGGATGTGGCATTGAGGGAGGTTAGTACCATCTCCATTCTCTTGGAATAAGTCAGGGAGACAATGACAATTCCATGAATGGCGACAGAATTCAGTGAGTGCCAGGAAAGAGAACTGAGGAAATAGCATTGTAACAAGATACCTGGCCTAGTACAGAGTGTCCAGAAAGCCCTCTCAGAGGAAGTGCGAGTGGTAAGTAGAACAAGGCCAGATCCAGGGGGCTGTGGAGCTGCCCTGGTAAGGGGGTCAGTGTAATGAAGGGCCTGGAAGAAGTTAGCTGGACCTTGCAGGGTCTTGTAGGCCATGCCAAGGGTTTTCATCTCGAAATTAAAATGAGTCGGAAGCCCTTGGCGGTTTTTAAACAGTTAGTGATGTTGCATTGGAGGAGATCAGAATGGAAATAGAGCTGAGGGCACACTCTTCCTTTTGTCGGAAGACTTTTTAGCACCAAGTGAGTGTTACAGTTGACGTACGAAAAACTGGGCGGTGCTTAGCACCTTAGCAGTGACATTCACCCATCTCAAATACAGGTGATGCATGTTAATACAAGCAGAGAAGACTTTGGTAGTTACTCCCAGAGCTTTGAGATCCCTGGATGAAAGCAATGTAGCCTGGATGGGTTTACGTATAGCCATATTTGGTTTTTGGGGGAGGGGAGGGAGTTGAGAAACTATCAGCCTGTTTTTCTTTCAATTTGCTCTTCTCTCTCAGTCTTAAAGTGTTTAGTCTTTCATCATGAGGAAGCAGCTCTTTGACGTGCCAGCCAACTACAAATGGAATGCCCTCAGATTTGGGGGGCGGGTATTTCCCCATTTCCATGATTGTGTCATTCATGCAGCCAATTTCACTGCAGGAAGGGAGAGGAAACAGTGGTTAGTTTAGTATCACTCCGAGAAGGCATAAATAAACCTTTTTCTTCTGATGTCTCAGTTTCTCCTCTTACTCTAATTTAGTGATTTGAGTGGTGAAGAAAGGAGCTCTATTTATTTCTCTGTTATATCCACTATTTCATTCCCCACGGCTTCAAGCATGTAACTTCTCTGTGTATTCATTTTTGGTTGGGTTTTCTGAGGAATAATTTGGCCTCTTTTAGCATAGGCTGAACTGACCCTGAGTGGTGTGGGAACAGCAAAGCGCTAGGGTAAAGAGTATGGGTGCTCGCTTCGGCAGCACGTACACTAAAGTATGGTAAAGAGTGTGGGCTTCCTCTCCTGCCTCTGCCTTTGACTGGCCTGTGGCTTCAGGCAAATTTCTTAACTCCTCGCTGCCTCAGTTTCATCTTCTGTAAAATGGTAGCAATAGCCTCACCTACATGCCTCAAAGCATCCTCTGAAAGATCACACTGTGTACACTTAACCCCCATAAACAGTCACTTAATTATTCAAAGCTTTAAATGTGACTGCTCACTGGACAACCATTCCCAGAAAGATGTTGAATATGGCTGGTGAGCGTGACCTCAGTCTGCACACAGAACAATTTATTTTAAACTCTCCTCCTGGTGCCAGCCACTGGGACAGCCCAGCAAAGTTATATTTATGGCTCTAATGGGTTTCCTTGACACAAGCCTCCCCAGCACCATCCAGACGGGTCCCGTCTTACCAAGTCCTGGTGGTATCCAGGCAACACACACACACAGACTGCCTTAGTAGAAAACATGTAGCCACCGGGGGTGGGGATTCCCTCTCCACCCCCCATCATATACTAAGGATAAACTTGAAATTGTTGAAAGGAGCCATATTAACAACCCTGAACATTAAACTTGCCTTGTCGACTGCAAAAAAAGTAGAGTTCTAAGAACTTCATGTCCACCTCATCCTTCTTAGCCTCAGATCTTTGAGCTTCTCTGCCCCTGGGTGGTAGTAGAGAGAAGAGTGATACTGATCACAGCTTAAGTGCCTACCCACTTAGCCACTTTGAGAATTGGTAACCTGGGGCCTACCTGCTACCACCTGCCCAGGGGGATGCTATAGGGGGTGCTTTTCAAATCATGATCTGGTCCCCAGTCTGGAGACACTCATGAGAGGGTGAACAATCGGTATAGAAATGTCCCAAGGAATGACCATGAACATAACCATTTAGGGGAGCGAGCTCTGTACAGCCTCCGGGCAGGGGAATGTCTGGAGCCAGGCTTTGCAGGGAGATGAGCTTTGAACGGCGAGGCTTTGTGAGGCAGGCCAGGGGCCGAGTGTGCTCCTGAAGGCAGAGGGGAGTTTGATGGGCATGCTGTTGGCGATGAGGCTCCCAGTCTGTCGCGCCAGAGGTACTTGGAGGGAGGCGATGGAATAGAGGTCATTTTATGTTCTGGACTTTTCTACCGATTGGAAGCATTTCGTAATTTTTAGAAAGAAAAAAGAAAAAAGAATAACCAGAGAAATACAAATGGGTAGGGTAACAGACGTCCCGAAAATAGGGGTGGAGGAGTGAGTGCTCTATGCCCCAGGCAGAAGCAAGCCGCTGGAGGTTCCTGCACAGGATACCAAGTGACACCACCGCACAGTGTGGCTTTATTTTTTTAATGTTTATTTATGTTTGAGAGAGAGAGACACAGAGCACAAGCAGGGGAGGGGCAGAGAGAGAGGGAGACACAGAATCTGAAGCAGGCTCCAGGCTCTGAGCTGTCAGCACAGAGCCTGACACAGGGCTCAAACCCACGAATCGTGAGCTCATGACCTGAGCCAGAGTCCGATGTAGGCTTAACTGACTGAGCCACCCAGGTGGCTTTAAATTCGCAGTTGCTGCTACTTCCCCTATCATCACTACCTTGACCACCTCCATAAACAATACCAACTGTCATTGATTAGGTCATTATTTCAGGCCAAGAGATTTATTCACCTAATCTTACTTAGCTTTAAAACTTAACGAGGTAGGCATTGCTTCTCCTGTTTTATAGGTGAAAAACTAGGCTTAGGGATGCCATGTGACCTGCCTGCTGTCATCCAGCTGGAAGTATCTACCTGATTCCAACCACTGTGCCATCTCCTTTAGCCTTTTTTTTCCATATTTGTAAACTGGAGGTAATATTTTTCCTCTCTATCCCTAGAGTAGCCCTTCTCAAATTGCAAGTCATGGCCTATTACGGGGACGTGAAATTGCCTTTTTTTTTTTTAATAGTAGTTAAAAAAAAAAAAAGAATTGAAAATATCCACATTCATCCCCCTTATTATTCCCAAAATTTTTGTTTCTGGTTTGTGCGTGCGTGTCTTTCTATTTACGTATATAAGTATGCATGTACTAATGAAATGTTACTTAGGAAAATGTTTTCCCTACCATGGGACGTTGTCAGAGTATTTTGAGAGCTGTTGTGTTCTTGAGACATGAGGAAGGTTGAATAAACCTAAAGAACAGTTGCAGAGCTCCTTAGAAACTCTAAAACATGCTACAAGTATAAATTATCATCATTCTTTAACACTGGAAGCTGAACCAGGCCATGGTGGGTAGGTGTTCCGGCGCTGTGACTCCACCCATCTGGTCCGTGGCACATAGCGCTAACCTGTCACCACACTGTGTCCAGTGGAGCCAGGGCTTAGGCTTGACACTCCTTGACAGAGCATTCCAGGCTTCAAGATGGAAGCTATTTGCAGATGCAGCACTCGGCTTAGGCTTTCTCAGACTATATCAGGACCAGTCTGTGATTTAAAGCCCTGCTTAGCACTTCCAGAGTCATGGCTCTCATGTAAGCGACAGGAAAACAATGGGATCCCTTTGACAGCATGGGGGGCGTTGCGTTACAAGCCCCAAGGGGGTTGACTTCTGTCTCCTCCTCTCATAACACTCCCCTACCACCATCCTCATCTGGAAATGATTTACCTCCTTCTGCATCTCAAAGGGCGGCAGACCAGTCCGGAGTCCCCACCCATCTCCCCTTAGAGGTGGCAAGAGGCCCCTCCGCCAAGCTCGTTTTCCTTGAAGCATGCCCTTTCCTCATTAATTGCACTTCATGAGGGAACTGTTGGCAACATGGAGTTACAGCCCCCAACAACTGCCCTGGAGGCATGCTCTTCAAGAGATGTGCTGCCTTTCAGCTAATACAGCAAACTCAGTGGTCACAGAAGGAACCGGGTCTCCCTCAGGTTCAAATCGTATGTGGAACTGTTTTCCTGCAACCTGTTAAAGGAAGCCCGTAGAACTGGCAGTTCCTGCAGAAAGCACCTCAGAAACGTCCGTGTAGACCTAAGGATCAGAAAGGCATGAACTCCTGCGGTGGAATGCGCAGTGCACAGGAAACTTTTGTATAGGGATTCTAAGTCATGATTCAACACGACGTTCTGGTCGGGGTGAGGAAGAGCTCACGCAGCCCAATTACCAACCTGGAAAGCAGCTCTCGGTGTTTTATAGACCTCACTAATGAATGAGTCCCGTGGCCTCTGCTGGACCAGGCTTCCCAGTGGTCTGCCAGCCCGCCTCCCACGCATCTGTAAATCTGTCAAGCTGTAATGGATGGCTGGTGCCGGCAGAGTCTGAAGTCTAGGCCTTTCTCCCCAGGATACATAGAGATCTCGAGCCATTCATTATTCATTCTAGAGTAATGAACACAGCCAGACCAACTTGTGAACAGTAATAATCAAGTGACAGATCAATTTATTACTTCAGTATGCCCAAAGATAATGGTAGTTAGTCATGAAAGGTGCAGCTTTCCCCCCAAAAAAGTTTTAGAAGCCATAGATCGATGTGTTTTTCAAGTTTTAAAGTAAAATGGATCATTAAAAAGGAAATGAATTATGTTGGGTAGCCTCAAGCCTATTTATATTCAGAGTTACTGTACCTTTCTCCCTAATGCCTTGGGCATTGGGGCCTGCAAATTAGAGTAATTGTTATTCATTAATTAAACCTAAGAAACGGAACACAGCTCCAGACTTTGAAAAGGGAGGTTGGGATAGTTGAGAGATAGATTCCCCCTAAAAAACCATCAATAATAATTGGAGGTTTTATGGGTAAGCAGCTGGGTTGGGAAGAGTCGTTTTATGTGTACCAAGAAGCATCACATTTAACATCTTAAGAACATTCATTGGGCTTCTCCTGAGCCGGGCACTGTGCTCGGTGCCGATGTTACCAAGTAAAATAAGCGTACGGTCTCTATCCTAAGGCAGCAGGAGAGATATTAATAACGTGTAATAAAGATAATACTTCTGCCTTTGTTGAGAGGTGGAGGATTGGGGAAAGACTAGACAGAGACTGCAGAAAAGGGAGGGCGTATTCGAGAAGAGTAACAGAACATTCTAGGTGGAGGAATGACAGAGGCAGACAGGTATGAAAGTGGGAAGAGGATGGGTAGTGAATTACTATAACAATCGCTCCGTTTCTCACACATTACCATATTTAATCTGTACAGCCACCTCATCAGCAGATGTATTATTCACCTCCCCTCCCCTTCAAAGATGAACCCAAAGCTTAGACATTGAGTTACCTGTCCAGGGACCGAGACCTGGCAGGCGGCAGAAGGAGGGCTTAGAGGTGAGTTGGGAAAAGGTATATTACTTCGCTAGAGTCTAGCCTTTAACTTAAAGACATCGGAGCCTGTCCAGCATTTATAATCATTATTTCAGAACAATCGAGCAATAGCAACATTGCTAAACACTTTTTACACACACTGGTTCACTGCGTTCTTTCCCAGTGAGGTGTGGGGCCTCGCTACCTGTGAGGGTGGTTGTCAGCAGAGGGATGACCTGATTGGGGCTGAGTTATAGACAGTACCTGGTGGTAGCAGTCAGGATAAAGCTGACCCTAGAAAATTCTAGTCAGGGATCCTGGCTAGAAGGCTCTTGCTTTAGTTATGTTAAGAAGCACGGCAGTAAAAAAAAAAAAAAAAAAATCATCATCCAAACCATGTTTTTATATTGGTCTACAGTTTAAAAGTACTTTGATACATAAATAGATTGTTGACTCATTTGCACAAGGGACTTTTGTGGTAGGAGGGGAAAGACTAATGACTTTGCTCATTTGGGAGGGGGAAGAATAAGGGCATGGCATTCGCTTCTTGCACCCAAGAGCCCATGTTGAAAGAAGCGATGTTACCAGCAGCTTGTAAATATGCGTACTTGCTGATTGAGGCACAGGCCCAGAATCTTTCCCCCTCGCCAGGTAAGAACTTGACCCTCTGCATTCACGCTGTTTCCGAAACATGATGCAGCTCTGGGTAGGTGGGACGTGTGTATGTAAAATCGAGATGGTCCACTGGAACTCAAAAATTGTTTGCGAATTCCCTTCAGTTCTGGACACTTCTACAGTTACAGCTTTCACTGACCTACCCACCCCTCCTGCCCCTTTCAGCAGAGAAAGTTTTTAGGAAATTAGACTTTCAGCCCTGGAAAATGATAGAAAAATACACATCTGCTGATAAAATCGCTTGGTGTAGTAATTTCACTTAAGGCTCAGTTTCACCACCAGCACTTAGGGCAGTAGAACCTCTTCTCCTCCTACAAAATACAAGTATTCAAGAGAAACAGGGCAGGCATTTATAGAATTGTGTGAAAAAAGGACTCCATATAAATAGCACTGAATGCTAGGGAGGTATGTCTGTGCAAACTGCTGTATCCAGTTTCTCTCTAGTTGCTAGTAATGAATAGTTTCCTTTTTCTAACAGGTGATTTAGAGAAGCCCCTAATATTGTCTTAACAGTACTAAATGGAGCTTAACTTTTAACTTATGTGTTGTCTATACATCATTTGGATATTTTTGTACGTAGGGCCAGCAAACGAACAATTGAGTTTTATGTCTGGGTCATGGTGGCTGGGGTATAGAGTTCAGATACACGTTGTGAGTAGTACTTATCCAAAAATAAGTGTATGTATTTCGCAGATTACTCAGCCCCGGCTACTGCTGACCCTGTGTGTTCCCTAGACTTTGAGTATAAGTGACAGAATAAACAACAGCCATATGCTTGGATATACACAGTAGTGCATTTTTATTTCTGTTTATGCCACATGTTTCGCTTAATGTAAGCCACATGTTTAATGTGATGGAGTTTAATACTTTGAGCTAAAGTGCTGAATTTCCTAAGATCTATCCATTGTTTAAAATTAGGTCTGTTTCGGGGCACCAGCGTGGCTCAGTCGGTTGAGCATCTGACTTGGGCTCAGGTCACGATCTCGCAGTTCATGAGTTCGAGCCCCACGTCGGACTCAGTGCTGACAGCTCAGAGCCTGGAGCTTGCTAAGGATTCTGTGTCTCCCCCCGCCACCCACCCCTCTCTCTCTGCACCTTACCCCACTCGTGCTCTGTCTCTCCCTCTCAAAAATAAATAAACATTAAAAAATAAATGAATAAAAGAAAATTAGGTCTGTTTTGTGCCTTGTTTGCAAACATATGAAAGCCATCAAGAGTTTTTATATTTGCACTAGGGAAAATGCTAATTATCACGGTGGTTTAAGGAGCAGCGAGTGTAAAAGTCATAATTAAGAAGATCAGCAGTTACCTGGATGTGCAGAGCAGGAATTCAGATGTGCGAAGTTTTACATTTTGGAGGGCAGCCGCTTTGGTTGCTTAGTTGGTCGTTGTAGGCAAAAGAGAAATGTGTCAAAGAGTGTCATGTCCTGAAAGAGCAAAAAAGCCCAAACACTGAAGATTTCTAAAATCTGGGGGACAAAAAAACAAGAAAAGAAGTCTCCCTTGGGACTCGATATCTAAAGATGTCCCAGGATCCGGCTCCTACCAGATGAGGAGTCCGAAGATAGGGGAAGGCACGGTGAAGTCAGCCATCTCTTTGTGTGGTCTTTGTCTCATGCGTGCCTTGTCTTTTCCTGCCTCCCAGTGTTGCTAATAACCACAAGCAGAATTTGATGACCGTGGCAAACCTCGGCGTGGTGTTTGGACCCACCCTCCTGCGTCCTCAGGAAGAAACCGTAGCAGCCATCATGGATATCAAGTTTCAGAACATTGTCATTGAGATCCTCATAGAAAACCACGAAAAGGTAATAGATCCTTGGTCACCGTGAGTGAAGAGTTTACTCTCGGGGAACTCGAGTTGGAAGTGGCGTTCAGGGTCGATGCAAGTTCCCAGTGCTCACGGCTTTTACACCATGATGCCGATGAAGCTGCTCAGAATGGTGGTGTCGTTAGTGGCGGTCATCATCTTGTCATGGCGACTTTGGCCACATGGAGATTAGGGCAACAACAGTGGTGGTTATGGTAGCGGTTGTGGCGGGCACCGCGGGCCGAACATTTCTCCTGAACCGGGTGCTATGCTACGCACTTGGCACTCCAGTGAAGGAGGTACCCTTTTGAGCGTCATTTACAAAATGCCCTTGACCCGTTTTTTACTTGAGTTGTCCTCTCGTGAATATGAGAGTTTTTTGTTTTGTTTTTTTTTAACACTGGGGAGAGTAAAGTATTTTTATTTCTAGTGCAAATGTTTTACCTAATGTGTAGTTGACCTTCCAGTTTTCTCAATGGTGTATTTTTTCCTACTGTGTGTGTTGCAGGGAGTCTGTCTTTTCTTTTAGGTCATTGGGGTTTCTGGTCTTTCTTAAAAAGATCTCTCTCGTCCCACATAATAAACTATTGTCAGCACAGCTATCCTTACAGAACTGGAGGGGGGGGACATGAAGCTTTATATATCTGCCCCACCTTAGTTCCTAGTAGCAAATTCTTAAGAAGCTTCTCAGAATTCGTAGGGGGTTCCCTCAAATACCATTTGACAGCCACAGTGATAAGATAAAATAAAAAAAAAAACATAAAAATGTGGCCCCTCCTAAATGAAAACTCTGCCTAGAATGGCAATTTAATTGTGCTAGATAACCTGCGAAATAAATGTATAGTCAGACCACTTCTCACCACTTGTCTGCACCTGATAACACTCTACCATAAGCCGTCCTCATCTCTTGTCTCAGTATTTACAAGAGCATCCCTATTTGTTGCCTTCTCCCATCCTTGGCCTCTCTATTTTGATACTAGTCACCAGAGTGAGATTTTTTTTTTAGTGTTAAGTCAGATCACATCAGTTGTCCGCTAAGAACCTTCCCGTGGCTTCCCACTTCACTCAGTGAAAGTCAGAGCCCTTATAAGAGCCTAGAAGGTCCTACACAGACTCTGCTCTCGCCTTTGTTACTTGCCTCATCTCATCTACAGCCTTCTCCTCGAGTTCATTCTGGGGCCACCTTTTGTTGCACGTGGCCAGCATGCCCACCTCAAGGCCTTTGCAGTTGCTGTTCCAGTACTTGGAACAGTCTTCCTCCGTGCAGCTTCATGGCATACTCTCTTCCCTCTTGAAGGGCCTCTGAATGAGGCCTGCCTAGATCTCTCTGTTTAGATTTGCCTACAGTCCCAACTCCAGCATTCCCCTTCCTCCCCCGACTCCTACTTCCTCTCTCCATAGCACTTACCCCTTCCTAGCATACTACATATGTTACCTCCTCGTTAAATCTGTTGCCTTTCAGGCCTCCACTAGAATGTATGCTTCATGCATGCAAGGGCTTTCTCTGTTTTGTCCACCGCTTTGTCCCCAAGTCCTCATAGCCACTCAGTACATATGTGTTGGATGAATGAATAGGCTCTTGTGGCATCTGGCCTCCTAATGGCTCTAGGTGACCCTTGTGTCCTGGCATCACTGCCTCGTGTAGTCTCTTCTCTGAATAGGGGAACCCAGTATCGAGCCCAGTGGGATCCTTCGGGTACTGCACAAGTAATGGAGTATGACTTTGGAGACTGATCAGATAAGACCTTGCAGCTCTGCCTTTGGCTTGTGGACTTGCTCACTTTGGGGAAAATAAGGCACCATGTTGTCACACAACCTTTTGGGGGAGAAAGTGAGGCTTCCTGCCAACAAGCAGACCAATTCGGCCACCATGTGAGTGAGCTACTTTGGATGTCACTCCTTCAGTGCTGGTCAGACTGTCAGGTGAGCGGCCCCAGCTGAAGTGTGCAACTTCATAAAAGGCCACTGAGCTAAGCCTCTCCTGAATTCCTGACCCACAGAAACTGGGAGGGACACTAAATGTTTTAAGTCATCAGGCCTTCAAGGTAATTTGTTATGGAGAGTTAAAATCAACTACCCAAGAACCTCTGAGGATAAACTTTCACAAAGTAAGAAGTATCCTGCAAAGCTGTGTGAGTAACATAGCCTCTCGCTTACATGGTTAATAAAGAGATAGGCGATCATATTATCTATTAGAAAAAATTATCTTTTCTTTGTTCCAAACTTTGGACCGTCATCCAGCCACCTTTCTCATATATAGTTAAATAAGGTATAGGTGAAGTTTCTGTGATCTATGATAAAAATGAACTTGCAAAAAGCGAATGTAATTGAATAGCACTTAAAAATGGTTTCTAAAGACAAACCACTTGGATTCAAATCTGCCACCTCTTCCTAGGTACGTGCCCATGAGCAGATAACCTCTCTATGCTCATGAACGTCCTTTCAGTGCAGTTTAACCGCTGCAGCATATAACCCCCGAGTATCAGTGAATCAGGAAGTAGAAGTTTATCTCTTGCTCACATAACAGTTCACTATAGGTATTCTGAGGGCGGCGTCCTGTGTGGCAAGTAAGCAACCCGTGTTCCTTCCCTCTAGTTAGTAGCTCTGCCTTATGCTCTGCCGATCTCTGTGATCCGCCAGTTGGCGGGGGGAAATGAGAGAGCTTGCAACACTGGGTTAAGAGTGCCTAGACTAAGCCTTCAGGATGCTTCCCTTGTTTTCTTCCACATTCCATTGGTCAAAAGTCAGTCACGTGGTGACCTCTAACTGCAAGGGAGGCGGGAAAGTGACTGAACTGTGTACCCAGAGCAAGGGGAAGCAAGTCTGATGACCAACCAGCCAGTTTGCCACGTTTCTTCAGTTTGCATTGGTGTGAGGATTAAACGAGATGATATCTAAAGGACTCAGCCAAGAATCTGGCATGAAGTCAGGTTCATTAATGGAAAGCCATTGTTTTTAGCAGCCTCAACAGGGTTCTCTGAAAATAGAGCCCAAGTCCATTTCTGAATGTCACATGTTCCCTTCTCCCAAAATAATATTTTTGTGACTTAATCTTTTCTTGAATAAACTATGAAATGTTGAGGCAGATATGGGAGGAATGAGCCGTTTGATAATGTCCCATCTCCCCGAAGGGCAGTGTCTAATGATTTTTGAACTCTAGCTCTTTTTGGTGTCATTGGGCCTTCAAAGCCAGCAAGCATATTCAAAAGCCTCAAGACAGAGAAAAGGACCAGAAAGTGCTAAAAAAATACTGAAACTTGTGGAAACAAGCGGCCCTCCTGCCTAGGGCACAAAACACAGAAATAGAAATATGAAGTGGTCCACAGTGGGCCAAAGTAGGCGGGACCTGGATATGTACATTATTCTGGGGAGAAAATCCTTCGTACTCATCGGGTTTGCCTCTTCGGTCTAAACAACTTAGGGCAAGTCAGCTAGACTGCTTTTTAAATGTACCTGTAGGGCCGGTCTGGTATAAAATGAGCACTTGTCGGATTCACCTAACAGGAACCCGAAGTATCCGTGGCCATCCTCTGGCCCCTGGCTTTCTGGAGATGGTGCTTTAGATTAATTTCCTCTCAACAGAACTGAACTTCTGTCATCACATCCAGAGCACTTTTGTGTCCTCAGATGAATATTGTCAGAGACTTGTGCTTTAAAATTAACACCATTAAGATCTTAGTTCATGTTTAGTGAGTGTTCCCTTAGGCCTGACTGTGATTTTCTAGTAACATGCACACATGCACAGATGTCCACGCGTGACTCTTTTTCTAACTAGCATCACAAGTAGGACAAAATTCTGAAACCCCACTTGAAGAAATGCTTTCCAACAGCATCTTTCCGTCCTGCCGCCCAGTAAGAAGCATGCAGTAGCGTATGCCCTCTTGCTTGAAACAAAGCTGAATACAGGTCGTATACATAATATGTCTCCCGCAATTATTGGCATAATACTCTCTCGTGTTGTTAAGAACATTTTGTAGAAGGTATTGACTTGGTCCCTTGGGATAAAATTAGGAGGCACCCATTAATAGAAGACGGTACCAAGAGAGGGTGTATAGAAGCCCAGGCATGTAGCCATTGGAGCCACACACAGACAGACACACACACCTGGGGCGGGGGGAGCATCTTAAGATGCCTATTTCAGTTATTTATTCCTGCTTAAAAGTCATCTTCAAACCTAGTTACTTAAAATAGCAAGGATTCTCTTTTTTTTCTCTCAATTCTGTGGGTCAGAAATTCGAGGAGGAGCCCCTGTGTGTCCATCTGGTATCTTCTGGAGTAGTTCGACTGCAGCGGGGTGGTCCAAGATGGCCTTCGTCCACGTGTCTGAAACCTTGGTACTAGCTGTCGGCCGGGACATCTTGATCCTCTTCCCTGGGGCCTCTCTCTCTCTGTCTCCATGTGATCCCTCATCAATTGGCCCTCTAGGCCAAACTGTCAAGCGGGCCAACAGAGAAACCACAAGGCCTCCTAATGCATAGGCCTAGAATAGACCACGTGCTGCTTCAGCCACGCCATGTAGGTTAAAGCAAGTCACCAGGCCAGCCAGACTGAAGGAGTGGGAGATAGAACTCGCCTCTGCTGGCAGAAGTAGCACGCTCGTAGAGGTGAAGGAGCAGTTGGGGACCGCTGTCTCTGCAGGTGTTCCACCATAAGGCCTCACCTCGCGCACTCGGCAGGTTTGCATGTAGTTTCTGTTGGAGAAGGCCTTGCTTTCTTATGAGAGTCTTGCCCTAAATGCAGGCAGTTCCTCTGTATTTCTTACAGAAAGCACTCTTCTCCTTCTCCTCAGCATTGCCATTTTTTACAGAACCAGGGGACATTTGGTGATACTGACACGTCAGTCCTCAAATACCCTTTGAAAGCCTCAGTGTGGGGAACTAACTCATCAATGTCTAAAACTGGAAAAACATCTTTGTCGTCAAAATTGACATTTAAAAGAGAGAGGAGGGGGGAATGCTTGCTAGCCAGAAAATTCCATTTCTTTTACCTGACGAAACATCCTTTTTTTGAAGAGAAGGAAAAAGGCTTCTGTGTTTGAACTGGCTTCAGCATATGGCTAAAGCATATGGCTGGAAGTGTTGTCCTTCACCTCCCCCCACAGATCCAGTGAGGAGAGCACTGTTTGGAACAGTTTTAGGAAATAAATAGCCCACAGTAAGTGGAGGAAGAGAGGAAAAAGTCAGAAGATAGCAATTATGTTTGGGGACTCATGGGGCAATCTTCCTTTTTCCGTGTTTGGTAATACATACTGATAGGTAGGTAACGGATTTTTGTAATGTACATAGTCTAGAAGTAATGGAGCAATAGAGGGACGCCTGGGTGGCTCAGTCGGTTAAGCATCCGACTTTGGCTCAGGTCATGATCTCACAGTTCATGAGTTCGAGTCCCACATTGAGCTCTGTGCTGACAGCTCAGAGCCTGGAGCCTGCTTCAGATTCTGTGTCTCCCTCTCTCTCTGCCCTCTCCTGCTCTTCCTCTGTCTCTCTCTCCTCTCAAAAAAAAAATAGTAGTGGGAGCAATAGTTAATTCTTTAAAAAAAATGTTTAATGTTCATTTATTTTAGAGAGAAAGAGTGTTAGTGGGGGAGGGGCAGAGAGAGAGGGAGACACAGAATCTGAAGCAGGCTCCAGGCTCTGAGCTGTCAGCCCAGAGCCCACTGCAGGGGCTCGAACCCACGAACCTTGAGATCATGACCTGACCCGTAGTTGGATGCTTAACCGACTGAGCCACCCAGGCTCCCCAGCAATAGTTGACTTTTACTTACAGCTTCTTGTCTACAAGATGATGTGCCAAGCAGCTTTATATCCATCATATCATTTAATTTTTGTAAGGTCGATATTTTTACCTCTAATTTACAGATGATGAACCTGATGCACATAGTTTAGGAAACAGCCTGTGGAAGAGGAGCTGGAGCGGAACTGCCCTCACAGCCCAAGCTGTTCACATCGGCTCTAGTTTACCTCTGAGCACTGAAGTTTTTGAGCACTTACTATTGGCTGCAAATGAGTAAGATGGGACCTTTTCCGTAAGATGCTCCAATTTTATCAGGGTACAACTAAGCATGATACCGTGTGCTAAGTGGCATCCAATAAGACGAGTGAAGTCCATGGTATCACTGAGGAGAAATCATTTAATTTTGCTGGAGTCAGGCTCAAACAGATAAAGATGTTTTCTAGGCAGAGAAAGAGTTGAGACAAGAGGGACAGCCTTCCAGGGGAACATCAATCAGGATTAAGGAATTCATGTCTATTAAAATTTACATGGTTGTGAAAGAATTGTGGGTTTTATGTTAGCAAGTAGTGGGAGGGGCTGCCGAAAACTGTTGGTTTTACCCCTCGTCAGGAGTCTTGAAAGCTATGGGAAAGGGTTTGCATTTACTCCTGAAAAATGAGAGCTGTCACATTGCCAGGTAAAGGGGTGTGAAATGATTTAATCATCTCGGCACTTTAGAAAGACGTCCCTTGGAAGCCGAACCAAACTGCACTCTGATCATTGATACCAAAATCACTTGTTAAATAAAGCACAGAATCATAGTTGACCATACTGTCATAAACTTGGTGGCTTTACATAAAAAAAAAGTCTCAGAGTGTAACCTTTGGCTTACAGCCTTTGCTTATTATAGGGTAGAGTAAGAGCCTAATGGGTTTTATTTGGTTCTTCTTGAGACCTAAAGAGAATAGACCTAAGAGATCGCCTTTTTTTTTAAATACCTGTAGTCGCATTTCAAAGGGGAAAGATTTTAAGTCTTGTCTTGCTTGGTTTAAATTAACAATCTGTTAGGTAAAAATCACCATTTCTATATGGACACAATCCTCACCCCATTCAGAGCTTAGCACTTTCAGCCTTAAAACATCAAGCAGGCCAGTACTTAGGGTTATAGTAGCAGGTACCAATATTTATATGCTGCTAGTTAAGATTTTAAAACAAATTGTTGAGTGCCGTCATTGTCTAAGTTTCCCCAAAACCCAGGAATTTTGCTGCTTTTTTTTTGAAAGACTATCTTCCCAATAACTTTAAAATTTTAGATATTTGGAAAGAGCAATAATATCAAGGAAACAATCCACTTTCTTTGTGTAGTTTTAGTTAAACTTGAAATCTCAGGTTAATAACATGTGTGTGTGTGTGTGTTACATCTTCCTGTTAAATTCCAACCTGTACTAGTAGGATTGGACCCACTCATTCTGTAATAGTCCATGATATTTCTTTTTTTTCTTTTTATCTATTTTTGAGAAACAGAATGTGAGTGGGGGAGGGGCAGAGAGAGGGAGACACAGAATCCAAAGCAGGCTCCAGGCTCTGAGCTGTCCGCACAGTGCCCGACACGACACGAGGCTCGAACTCACAAGGTGTGAAATCATAACCCGAGCGAAAGACGGACGCTTAACTGACTGAGCCACCCAGGCACCCCAGTTCACGGTATTTCTTATGACAGTGACACTCACAAGGGTTTCTGCACCCAAAGCAGAATGTGGGTGTGCTCAGGTGCCCGGGTACCACATGCTTATCAGCCGTTTGATCTTTTACAAAAGAAATCATCATGATTCTTTTCCCAGTTCATCAGTTTGCTTCGGAAGAGGTAGGAGGGTTGATCTTTGAATTGTTAATTCTTAGAAATGCCCAAAGATGCCCTCTTTTAAGGTATGTTAACTTTGAATCTTACATGATAAGGGGAAGAGCGGGTAGCCATGGATGGCCCCACTGAACACTAGTATAAACACCAAGGCCTAAGCAACCTTGCATTCCCATCGGAATGGTAGTGTCTTTGAATGCGCTTGTCTTGATTTGAGTTGATTCGGGCCCACCAAACTACCTTGATCTGCTTTGACCACAGTGTTGGTGGAATTGAAATGTATTGCCCCGCTGTAGGCGTTTGTGCACAAAATGTACATCAGTTAATAAAATACAATTGATTTGAACTGTTTCTGGCAACTGACCAGCATTTGGTAGTTTTATTCTTGATACTTCAAGCTGTTGTCGATATCAGCATTCATGATGATGAATTATGGGAAATAACAGGAAGTTAGGCTTGTATCTTAGGATCGTGGCTTTTTTTGTGTTCATTGATTTTTAATTTTTGTTAGCTTTTCTTCTATTCTTTCTGAATCTACTTTCTTTGGTACTGTCCACGTTAGGTTTAAAAGTAAGCTAGATTTACTTTTATGCTGGGCTGGAATGCTTCTGTCACAGGCTTTTTTTCTTCTCTTGAGTGTCAAGTGTGTGCAAGTTACTCTTCAATCGTGTGATAAGGTTGTGGATCTGAACATGTATATTCCCTCCCAACAAGCCCCAGATAAACGGATCATTGTTTGAATGTGTAGCCCCTTTAATGTTGCTCAAATAAGTGTGGAGTTTTGTTATGTTTTCATCTGTTCCGTTCTGTCGGCAAAGAGAACAAGAAATGGAATCTTTTGGGAGATAGCGAAAAATCCTAGCACCCCGTGGATTACCCATGCCATCTTTATATGCCCTCCGTTACTCAATGGAAGTGGTTTCTTTTCAAAGGATTGTTAATAAAACTCCCAAACTGCTTTGTAAATGGTGGCTCCCTCTGCCAAAATGCTGATAGCAATAGGACATCGGACTTCCAGTTGTCCTTAAAAACTCTGTCTGTAGCTGTAGCCTGTGAATTTGGTTTCTTAAGTGTTTCCCTAAATGAACCCTGCTCCGAAGTGCCTGGCTTTCCCATGGAAAGGCGCTGGGTTTACAGCCCCTCAGGCCCTAAGCAGCCTTACCGCACTGTCCGTCCATGAGAAGGAGTGGGCAGGGTGTGAGCCCTGCTCCGTGGTTCCAGCCCTCCGCTCCCAGAGCAGACAGTCCTCACATTAAACAAGCCCAGATTTGTTGATCCTTTAATACTTGGAACCGATGCATTTGTGTCTCAGGAAAATACTCAGTGTCGTCCGTTCTGCTCTGTCATCCCCTGGTCTCTGTCGTTGACTGATTGTCTGAGAGCTGCTTTGCGGTCACAGACCAGGAACTCGTCATCATGACCTAATTTTCCTCCCATAAAAATCACAGCACATAATAAAGAGTGTACCCCACACATTATAGGGAAGCTCCTAATCCTTGTAAAGTACGGGAGCATGTAATGAGTGGGACCGGAAAAGGTGTGAAAATGTGTATGTGCCACGGCTAGAAACAGCTTTACCAAGTGTCAGTGGCCTCCGGTGTCAAGATGGGCCTCAGGCGGGCAGGGGGGTGGGCAGTGAAATTCAAAGTTTGTAGACGTTGCAAGGGAAAAGAACAGGACATTTTAACACTGCTGTAAGCAGTTAAGATCGATGTTTTGCAAAGAGCAGTAATTAAATTTGCACTTATAAATTAAATCCTTGTGTCCTGACTGCAAATAACTCATTGTCGAGTCTCCACTTATTTCCCTTCTTCCACTTTCTTTATTGAATGCAGTCATATCCCTTGAACACTGAGTGTCAAAGTGTGTTAGGTGCTTCAGTCTTCACCACGGTCCTGCGAGGTTTTACAGATGAGGCATCTGAAGGTCAGAGAGTTACACAACTTGTTCAGAGTCCCAGAACCACTAGTAAGCAACTAAAGTCAGATCCACTGAACTGTAAAACTTGTAATCTTCTTGTTTTGTCCTCTGTCTCTCAAATTAATAATCGGCATAAAGACCCCAGGTGGTTAAGACCCAGACAGTCATGCTAAGTTTCCAGTCCAGCTGCACGCACATAGGTGACCTTGGACAAATCAGTCCATCTCACTGACTCTTTCCTCACCTACGCTATGCCACGAATAGTAGTACCTTTCTTATAGAGTTATTCTGAGTAAAAATAATGAGATAATTCATGTAAATAACTTAGCATGATGAGCGCTCAATACAACTTGGTTATTTTATTGTTATTGGTTCCATGACCACCTCTTGCCCATTCTTTGCTAGGTTCTGTGTGCTAAGCCCTTCAAGCTTGTCACTAGCCCTGTGAGTCAAGCATGGAATCCTCCTCACGTACACAAGAGAAACAGTCTCAGAGGGGTTGAGGCTTTTGCCTGAGTCGAACCCGAGTCTGTCCAGCTCCGAAGCCTCCTTGCTTTCTACCCATATGTACATTCCTTTCCTGTACTTTTTGTGGCCACATGTGACAGTGATGCTGGGTATCAGTGACGGTGAGGTCAGTGCAGCTGTAGGTGTTGCCATTGAGTAAGCAGCAGAACCCAGACTCCACCCAGGTCTGTGTGACTGCCGAGGTCAAAGCGCCCTGATCACTCCTCTGACCGCAGCTTAAGGAGAAACAGGAGCTTGGTATTTATGGGTCTGCTAATTCCACTTATAGGAAGCTTGAAATTGAGAATACTTGGAAGAGTATCTAGAGTTGTATTTTTATTTTACAGTTTTATTCCTCAGTAACTTCCAGAAGGCTCACAGTGTTCCTAATAATTTTTTTAACGATTTTTTTTAAAGTTTATTTTTGAGAGAGACAGAGACAGAGACAGAGACAGAGTGTGAGTGGGGGAGGGGCATAGAGCAAGAGGGAGACACAGAATCCAAAGCAGTCTCCGGGCCGTCAGCACAGAGCCCAATGCGGGGCTCGAACCCACAGACCGTGAGTTCTGACCTGAGTTGAAGTCAGACAGCCCAACCAGCTGAGCCACCCAGGTGCCCCCGATTGTTTGTTTTTGAGAGTGTGTGTGTGTGTGTGTGTGCGTGCGTGCGTGCTTGCGTGCGCGCGCATGCATGCTCGCGAGCGGGGGGAGGGGCAGAGAGAGGGGAAATAGAGGACCCGAAGCGAGCTGTACACTGACAGCAGTGAGCCCAGTGCAGTGCTTGAACTGACACGAGACCATGATTTCAGCCAAAGTCAGACACTCAACTCACTGAGCCACCCAAGCACCCCAACTATCCCCAAAACTTTTATTTCTAAGATGTTCCTAAGTCAGAATTAGTTTGTAAGTTTGGATAGAACTAACAGACCACCTGGGGCACAGAATAAGTCCCCACCCCCGCCTTGTGTATTAATTTGGAAAGTGTCTGTGACGTGAGTGGATTCTTCAGCCACATGGTGGAGTGCCATAAATCCATTGTTCATAGATAATGAGAACTCACCCTTCCATCATTCGGCAGAGCCATTTGTACACTGATTCTTCTCAACAGAACAAAGGAAACTGCATTGGATTTTCTTAAAATTCTCTCTTCCAAACGAAATAGGATTGGAATAACCAACAGAACCGTGAAAAATTCAGATTTTGCATCCAAATTCCAAATCGAGCTTTTGGCACAGAGGCAAACTCTTGGCCTGACTAGAAGGTGGCCAGACCATAAGCAGGCTTGAAACAGCTTGCGATTGTTCAAGTTTCAGAGTCAAATGAACAACAGTGTTTTGGGGACTGCTTTCTCAGACTCCTTCATGTAAGTTTGTGTCATCTGCGCTGGCGTGGTCACGTGGTCTCATTTACAGAGGTGCCCTTGCACTTCGGAAACGTGTAATCATGGCGGCGATAGTCTTGTGTCTGGCACTTTGCGTTTTGGGGCGTGAGAACAGCCCCATGAAGCTCTTCAGGAGCCTGGGCCGGGCTCACATCGAGGTCCGGAGAGCTGGCCTTCAGGACTGTAGTTCTCACCCGAACTGGTTCTCGTTTGCGCAGACAACTTTCCTTCGAAAGAAAGCTACCCGTGCGTAAGAATGAGATACTCTCGAGTGTTCCCACGTCTCTTCCTGCTCAGTTGTGTACCAGCATTGCTTTGGAAGCAGTTTTTCACGCATCTGCCCAAATCCATGGCCTTTCCTCACCACTTAGTCTTGTTTGTTTCTCAGCGTTTCCTACGGTTTTTAGGAAGGAGTACAGCCTCACATTTTTGGTGACCGTTGAAATTAAAATGTGTATTCATTATCTCTGTGCCCCTTTTGTTGCACAAGGAGCTCCAAGACTCGGAGGCTAGACATAAGAGGGCGGAGGCCTCTCCAGAAGTCCGAATTCATTTTCAGATGTCTTCAGCTTTAGGGACGGCCGAGAGTGCTGTACTTGAGACCAGAGGCAGAGGGGTGCTGAGAGGCACCATTGCTTGTTGAAATCCGTGCTCGTGGGTCCGGGGCATGACTTCTCTCATGAAGTTTGGCTGGAAATCTGAGCTGAAAGAGCAGGCACAGCCGAGGAAGCGGAGAGTGCAGATGGGAGAAGCCACGGCCCTGGATTCTGGTTCCCGCCCCTCTCCTGCTTGGCTGGGCAGCAGGACGGGAAATCTCTCCCGTGGCATGCTCAGCCTACTTTCTATGCCAGTGGACCTACGGCTTAGAGAGAGGTCACGGGAAGTACCTAGCACAGCTCCTGGTAGGCAGGCACAGATGATCACACACAGGAGCAAGGTTTAAATGGCAGTGATAATGGCGTGCCTTGAGGGGGTCACCTGGGAGTAGCCTCACTGCTCAGTGTGGTTTGGGGAACACGCTAAAGGGGGAGAAAGCCTCTTAGAGGCTGTGGACCTTGAGCTCATCAGGAACCATCATTTCTTTTTGCTCCCCTCGCAGATACTCAGGAGACTTGTACATCTGCATAGCACTGGTACTTATTTTTACGGGTGCCGACTCCTACGGAGGCCAGGCCGTTTCTGTTGTTTTTGCTTTAAGTCCCCTTCTCTTCCTACCCTCTCGCCCCACTTGAACTCAGCTATGTCGTGATTCAGTTTATTCTGTTGAAAATTCAGTCCCCTGGGGAAAATACGATAATGGCGTTTTTCAGACAGCTGTGTTTGGGAGCGAGACTGACTTAACCAGCTGGCTGGCATCATTGGAGCCTAAGGACTTGCCAGCCCATGGAGAGCAGCTGTTTTGGCTAAAATTCTCATCATTCTTATGACTTTGCTTTCTATATATCAGCTTCAGGGTTCTGCTTTTAAATGCACGCACAAAGAAGAGAGGGCCATTAGTCTGTGGTGTGTCTAATACCATCCGCAGTTGAAGGAAGTGGGGTGCCCCTACCTTCCTCTTGTTACTCATGATTTTTGAGAAAGAGGAAATCCAGAGGGAGGCTAGCTCCGGAGTGAGAGATGATAATGAGTGGATCAATAAATATTGACACCTTAATACAGCGTGGTTGTTACATAACCAGTGAGAATCATGTTAACTATTTTTTTAAATATTTGTTTATTTTTGAGAGACTGAGACAGTGCAAGCAAGGGAGGGGCAGAGAGAGAGAGAGAGAGAGAGAGACACACACACACACACACACACACACACACACACACACACAGAATCTGAAGCAGGTTCCAGGCTCTGAGATGTCAGCACAGAGCCTGATGTGGGGACTTGAACCCAAGAACCATGAGATCATGACCTGAGCTGAAATTGGACGCTTACCCGACTGAGCCACTCAGGCGCCCCAAAATATTTTTTAAAGAAGGGAGAAATGTTGAAATATAATATTAGATGTATAGGATACAAAACTATGTAGATTATATAATCCCAATTAGGGAAGTTTTTTGGTTTTTTTTGTTGTTGTCGGGCTTTTTTTTTTTTTTTTTTTTTTTTGACATTTAGTGAGATAACTCACACAAAGCACTTAATCCGGCTCCTGGCATGACAAATGCTCAGTGAATCACAGCTCATGGATGCAAACTCTCCAACCACAGGGAACACATTGACTCCTGCAGTGTTAGACCCAGAGTCCTCGGTATGAAGTAGGTGCTCCAAAGATCTTTCTTGATTGAATGAATGAGTGTTCCTATTTTTAGATGCATTTGAAAAGAAATTGAGAAAAATCGGGAGAGATAGCTCTCTGTGTTATCTGTAGTTCTATCTATAATCATGGCCGCCTAACCTCGCTACCTGGGTTCTTCATTATAAATGGTGAGGGCAGTACCTCTTGATCCGGGTCATTGAGAACTGAATGAGCCACATGTAACACACGTGCAGGGACTAATCCGTAGGGAACTGACATTACTTTGTGGCCACGGTTATCATGTAAGCACCCTGTAAGTGTAGCTGTTACCATACTTGTAGCAAACTTGTATCTGTAAAAAGAAGAAAAAAAGTGTCATGATTTTTATCTGTTCTTTTCTTCTCATTTTATCCCTGGGCCTTTTTTTTTTTTTAGTGAAAGCTGAAAAAAAAAGTTCATAAGAAAACTCAAATGCTTGTAATGGTTCTCTCTCAGCAGTGGAATTGGGAACGTTTTTCTCTTTTTTTTTTCTTGATGCTTTTCTCCATTTTCCAAATCGTCTGTAGCACTGGTTACTTTTATCATCAACCTCTCCCCTCCCCTCCCCCTTTTAAATAAGAAAACACTCAGTGTCCAAGATGACGCAGAGCTGCTGAACTAGAAAGAAGGCTCCATCTAAGGATGGCGGAGGACCCGGAACTGGTGCCCTGCTCTGGGCTGCTTCTTGGAATATTGTTTAAATACATGTTTCACATTCTAAGAAAGTTGTGGAGCAGTCGTTACTGGCCAAGAGAACCAGGGAGGAAAAGTAAAGGGGTTTTGATTAACTGGTTCTGGACAAAAGGTAGTCCACACTCTGAGAGCCTTGGTAATAGACCCTGGCTTGTATTAGCACAGTGCTTTCCCGTTTCTCCTGGAGAGGACAACCGAGAGAAGATGAGGGAAAGGGACGGCAGAAGGGGCTGGACAGGGAAGGGAATAGTCCCCATTCTCCGGGCGAGAACATGTGTACTGTCGGTTCCGAGAGATGTTTCTCCTGAAGTCCTGAGCAGATGCCGGTGGTCCTTTCGGGTCTTGTTCTTACTGATTCTTCGATACCACCAAGCTCTCAGTTGTGCCGGCCGGGGCCTGTGCTTGCGTTCCTGCTCGCGGCAGCGCGTAACCCTTCTGTGAAACTTTGCTTGCAGATATTTAACACGGTGCCTGATGCACCGCTCACCAATGCCCAGCTGCACCTGTCCCGGAAGAAGAGCAGTGACTCCAAGCCCCCTTCGTGCAGCGAGAGGCCCCTGACGCTCTTCCACGCCACGCAGTCGGCAGAGAAACGTGAGTCCCCGGCTCAGGGCCAGCAAGGCGCTCCCGAGATGTCCGTTGCCCCCTCCCACCTGCTCAGGGTGCACACCTCCGGCCTCTCTCCTGCGCGCCTGCCCCGTGTGTCCTTGAGGACGGCGTTTGACCGTGCCCTCGCAGGTGTCATTGCTGAGTCAGCCCGGTAGGACAGGAAGCAGCCTTAGGAGAATGAAAGGCAGGGGCCGCTTGCTGTTGAGGATTCTCTTTCCAGAGCTTCTCTGGGCAAACGGCGGAGCGTTGTTTCTTCCTGCTGTCCCGCAAGAGCTCAGCTCCGGCATTACTGCGTCGGCCCCTTTTTGGTTAGCGGCTCCCACAGAACCAGTTTCCTTTGCTCAGTCTGTAATTAAACGCTTATTAGTGCAAGTCACATGCCCTGCCAGAATGTGACTCTGAGGGCCGGCCCTTGCTTTGCTCCGCCTTGTGCTCCATCTCACAGGGCCCGGCATGGCGCCGACACCTAATAAAGGTGTGAGCTTAATTAATGAATTAATTAGAGAATAACGCCCTCTTTGTTGCAAGCAGCAGAGTGTTATCACCTCAGTTTTACTGAATCCTCCTTCCATGTCAGAACGAAGTTCTTTGCAGTTATCAGGTGACTGGGCCCTAAAATAGCCAGGCTTGTTGGGCGTCTGTAAGAAGAGAGCCGGGTGGTGTTGAGGGCTCAAGCTCTGCCCGGAGTCCCAGCCGACCTGGGGTTTTGTGCCAGCAGCAACACACAAGGCAAGCCTTTGACCTTCTCGCAGCCTCCGTTTGCTCATCTGTATAGTAGGGATAATAGTGCCTATCTTAAAAGGTTGGTAAGGATTAAATGAAGTTTTGCATTTAAGCATCTGGCACGAGTCCTAGACTTGGCACCGGCCGAGAACTGCTGCTATTATTACTAGTTATTGTTTAATCCCGTGCAAATACCGAGGCTAGTTCTTTCACACAACTGACACTTACGCGAGGCCCGCAAGGGACTGGGAGTATACAAGGAGGACCTTGTCTTTAAAGGGTTCGCAGTCAAGTGAGGGGAAGAGACAAGTGAATGGATCCCGGGAGGTCACCGCAGCAAGCACCCTCAGAGAGACGTACCCATTCCCAGAGGCTGCGGGGCACGTGATGGCCGAGTGCACGCCCTGGCGCTGGACTGCTTGGCCGCCAGCTGTGCGTCGGCCGTTCTCTGGCTGTGCATGACGTGGGCAAGTTACCTAGCATCTCAGGGCCTCAGGCTTCTCTTCTGGAAGACAAGGATAACAGTGTCTCCCTTCCAGGGTTGTTGTGCAGATTAAAGCACTTCGCATGGTACCCGGTCCACAAGAAGTGCATTTACGGGGAGAGGGGAGCGTTGCTGTTGTTGTTATTATTAACCTTTATGAAAGCACAGTAAAGACACAGATCACAAGAATGAACCGCTTGGCTTCGAAGAGGAGAGAAAGTCCGTATCTGGATTGGCATCTTTTTCTTTGTGATGAAAAAGCATTTCTTATCCCCTGTATTTCAGAAGTTAACGTTCTGAAAACAAATCTTCGTTGCCCCCAGAGCACCACTGCATTTAAAGATGTCCTCCTGCCCCATAAAATGGCCGGCCCTTGGTGAATTTAGCACCTTTTGGGTTGTTTCAGATATTTAGCTTTTGTGAGTACAGCTACTGTTAATCTTTGTAGCTAAATCTGTTCATATACATGATCTTTTCCTTAAGATAAATTCCTGAAAGAATCTCTAGGTCAAAGGATATGCACAGTTTGGGGGTTCTGACCTCTCTGGGGTTAAGTTCTCTTCAAATGATAGTCTCTGTTGCTCTTAAGTATCGGGCTTGGGTCCTTCTCATGTGGTCTGGGCCCCTATGAGTGTAGCAGGGAACACTTGAAACAGGACTCATCACACCTGTATCTGCCATGAGCAGGGCATTAGGCTTGGGGGGATGTGTTTCTCAAGTTTCCAGGAGAGCCACAGTCACCTCATGGTTTGCACTGAGCAGTGAACAGTGTAGGTTGGGACTGAAGCAGAAGCAGCTTTGGAACAGGGCTAAAAGCATAGTCGGGGAGCATGTAAGGAAGATGGAGATGAGGAGCAAATCAATTAGATCCTGACGCGAGATTAATTTTATCACACGAGGCAGAGGATGAAAGTTAAAGATGTGTGAAAACAGGTGCACCTAAGCCGCAGAACGAGCTGCCGTGTCCCTGCGTGCACCGTGGATGGAAGGGCGAAAGACGGCAAGACCGCGAAGCAGTGTATCTTTCCTCTGAATGTGAGGAAATGCACCCCGGAAACAGTACTGGAACCTCCATACACTCGGATATTTGAGGGGGCTTAGCTTTCCTCCCTGTCTCAGAGAAGAAACGTTTTCATTGAAAAGGATGTGGGTGTGCATATATTCATAGACTTTTTATAGTTTGTTTTGGAAATGGCTTTTTTCCTGAGAAGCTACAATGACACCCAGGCTGGCTTGGAAAGCACTGTAGGAGGGGTTGAGTGAGCTGATGCTGGAAGAGAAGACTGGCCAGGAGCTGGAAGGTTCTGTGAACACCCCACCCCAGGCTGTAACCCAGCCACCCCTCAGCGATAGATGAGCAGGTGACAGGGTCCCATCATGCTTGCATACACCTTACCCTTCCCTCTGTTTATCTGTGGCTAAAGATAGAAGGCTACTTTATCGAAGCTCTTGGCTGAATTTACTCCATAGAATTAAAGTACAAATACACACTGCAGATAACTGGTGGGGGAAAATTTTGTACATTTCTATATGATGCTTTTTCAGTTTAAGGGAACTTGGGCTACTTAGTGACTTCCCAAACTCAAATCATTTGCATGGACCTTCATTCACTCTTTGGCCCTCAGCCACATAATTCATACCCTGTTGTTTGAATACATTTCTTTAAATTGATCTTAAAGCCACTCACTTCTTTACTTGACTTCATCCAACTCAGTAAAATCTCTAAAAACATGAATTTGATGGTCTTACTGTATTGCTTTCTAATACATATTAAACATGTGACCATTAAGATAAAGAATGTTCATCGAACTTCTTACTGCCCACCTGTGAAATGCGTACCATGGTTTGGAGTTCACAGATCTTGCTCTGAACTTTTGAGTGACTGCTTTCCTTCCTCTTAATGTAAATATACGAACTCAAGTTTCTTTTGACTAGAGTTGGGTTCCGACGCCGTCAGTTGGCTGTTCTGTCACTGGGGATGTGCAGTCTTCACCTGTCACTTCCATGCTGTGCACTTTCGGTTCCTGTAACACCTGGCCAGCTTTGATGTGACCTTACCTTTCTTCAGGTTCTGGCCACAGAGCAAAATCTTGTTAGAGGGCAATCTTAGACACAAATCTGTGCCAATGCCCTTGGCCTCGGGTGGCAAGTTGCCTCCCTCTTCCCGGAGAGAAAGCTCCTGAGAGTTCATAGGCTCAATCCTCTGTCTTTGTGCTTCAGGGTTATGGAAGCATGAGGCATATTAGCTGATGCTCCTGGACATGGGTCTTGTTTTCCAGAAAGAGTTTTTCCTCCTGCGTAAATAGTCTGGTTGCATCCCAGGCACCTCCATAAGATTCCTCACCTTTAATCTATGGATCTTAGCGGAATCTGCTCCCGGCAGCATTTTCCCTTTCCCTAAAGGTGAGATAGCTTTATGATGACTGTGTCCTCTTCCCAGAATGAGGAGCTTAGATGCTTTCTCCTGCTGTGTGTTGGGTGGGACTTTGGTCGATCCGAGGCAGCATGTGACTCCTTGTAGACAATCAGTGTGTGGTGAAAGTGGGAGAGGAATGAGACGGGATCAGTCTCTGAGATTAAAACTTGCTGGAAGGACACCTGGGTGGGTCAGTCAGTTGAGCCTCCTACTTCCCCTCAGGTCATGATCTCAGGGTTCGTGGGTTCCAGCCCCTCTGCATTGGGCTTTGCACTGACAGTGCCTGGCCTGCTTCGAATTCTCTATCTCCCCCTCTCACTCTCTCTCTCCCAAAAATAAACAAAAATTTAAAAATTAAAAAAAAAACTTGGTAGAAAAGAAGAAACGGAATTGATGGGGAAACACAAGACTTAGAAACAGCAACCAATGCGAGTCACTGAATATTGTTAGTGAAGAGGAGACCACAAATCCAAGTTGTATGTAGGTGGTCAAGGAATGCTTTCTGAAAGGTAGAATTCTGAGTAAGATGCTAAAGGAAGTGAGTCATAGTCTTGCACAAAGGACAGAAGAGTGGCTGGGATGCTCTACAGAGGGAACATGGAATAGTCTTTCTATAAGTAGCAGAGGGTAGCTCTTGTCTCTCGAACTGAGGATCGTGGAAAGATATGTTCCCAAGTTGACCTTAGAAAACATTGTCCCATAGAAATCAGTTTTTTGTTAATATCTAATATATATATATGGGTTTTTAATTTTCACCTGGTTTCTCGTGCTAAGCACTGTGCATAGCAGCACCTCACTTAATCTTGATGGTTAGATAACACAGGTACTGTCCTTTGGGACAATGGAGGAAGATAAAATATTAAATAATAATAATCAGGATCACACAGCAACAAAGTAGGTTTGAATCCAGTTGTTCTGACCTCAACGCTGCACTCTTTAGCCAGTAATTATTCTGCCTTCTGGTTTCAGCTTGTGGGGTTGTCCTTGAGGAGATGTGGTTCTGTGTGCTCTTGTGATGTAGCCCGCAAACCCAGCCTTAATTTTAAGGGGAAATACTTCCAGTTCTGTTTATGAACCTGGAGTTGGAACTTGGCTTCAGCGAGAGGTCTGCCTACACAGAGCTGGGGGTGGGAGCGGAGGGCTGGTGTGGAAGGATAAATGAATGCATCTGATGAACCTTGAGACCGAGTTAGATCAGAATCTGATTCAGGTACAACAGCAATCAAAGTTAAAATTATTATACCTCACCCTACATGCCAGACAGCCTGCTTAGCCCATCCTTATCTTACTTTGTTCTCACAACTGACCGTCACCGGGTGAGCCAGGTTCCCCCCATCCACACTTTGCAGACAAGTAAACTCACACTCCAGAGGGTAAGGAGTCACACAGTTGGTAAAGCGCTGAGGAGAAATTTGTACCCAGGCGATGTCCCTTCTCCGGGCCAGGTTGTCTCCAAAAGGGTGCCTCTGTCAGTTCTTCAGCGCGGAAGTGAAATTCTTTTTCGACTGAATTACAGAAGCAGTAAAAGCCATCTGTCCTGGCATGTAGCGGTGCCACGGGGGCACTTAACCATCTTGGACAGATTCCTCAATATGCAAACCAGCAGGCAGCCGCCCCTCCAGGTCTTGCACCAACTATTCACAGAGCGGTATGCGTTCAGCAGGGCCTTTGGTTTGCTGGGCCAAGGTAGTCACTGTGATTCGCGATCACAGAATGAGGTTTTTTCAGCTGTGCTGGTGGATGAATGGTAGCAAAGGAGACAACTGTTCAGTCTCCACGGTGCCACATGGATACATCATCCAGCAGAAATCAGAGTGGTGTATCTAGGTGAAATGTACCGACATAGAAGCCGTACTCTGGCTGGACAACTGTAGAAGGTGGAGCCAGGAGGACTAGCGGGAGCCAGCAACCAGCTCTGGTGCCTTTTATTTATTTATTTATTTATTTTATAATGTTTATTTATTTATGAGAGAGAGAGAGAGAGAGAGCACAAGCAGAGGAGGGGCAGAGAAAGAGGGAGACACAGAACCCGAACCAGGCCCCAGGCTCTGAGCTGTCAGCACAGAGCCCAACGCAGGGCTCGAACTCGTGAAGTGGGAGATCATGACCTGAGCCGAAGTCAGACGCTTAACTGCCCGAGCCACCCAGGCGCCCCTAGATCTGGTGCCTTCTAAAGTTCTTCCAAGAGATTACGAGGTGACATTTATCACTGATTTTTGTCTCAGATTTTTAGTACTTACACCAAGGTGTTGACACATGTTTGTTGGACACAGTAATTCTTAGATTTGGTATACATTTGACTCGTGTAAGGAGCTCGTTAAAAATAGGGATGCCTGGTCTCCTCCCAGGTACGTTCTGAATCAGGAGGTCTTGACTAGAGCCCAGGCATTGGTATTTTTTAAAGCGCTCTGGTGCTGCTGGTGCCAGCTGAAGTGAGAGAGACACAGGCCCTGGGGGGAGGAGGGACAGTCCAGGCTGCTCGTTTCTGTCACTATCAGAACATCTCTTTGACTCCCTGTTGAGGTTTGCAACAGCCTGGTGTGGTGGTTGAAAGCAGGAGTTCTCCACTCAGACTGCATTGTTTCAGTGCCATATCTGTGCCTCAGCAGCTCCAAGACCCGGAGCGCGTCACTTTCCCTTTCTGAACCTCCATTTGCTCATCTGTAAAATCAATCACTAATAACAGCTTCCTCGGAGGGCAGTTACCATGATTAAGTGAGCCAGTGCAGGTGCACGTCAAGTCCTTGACACTGGGCCTAGAACATAGTAAGCACCTAATAAATGTTAGCTACCCCTGTGATGATTATCATCAGACTCTAAGACTCTAGTGTTATGTTACATTTGACTGAGAAAATACTCCCTCTCTGGCTCTCGCAGATTCCCAAGGAGAGGCCCACGTGTGAGGGTAATGCAGAGTCACCCTGGCCCCAGAGAGAGCTGTTCTGGTGCTTCGATTCACATACATCAGCAGCCGGGATGAATTGTACACCACTGGTGGGCCTGGGGGGTGGGAATACATTCTTGGGCTTTGTTTGACACGGATCACGCTAACTAGCTGCTGGGATTGTAGCTCTCATTAATTCTCGTAGCCAGTATAATTCATCCTGGACCCTTTCCCAGACAGACCCAGTGAGAGGTTAAGAATTCAGCTCATAGACTTCTCACTTGCGTCTTCCTGGTTGGAAAATGACTGGGAATTCATGGGCTTATTACATAATGCCTTTCTCTCAGCTCTCAAAGCTGTGGCATGTGCCTTTCTTCAGGTTGCCTCTGCAGATCTTGGGTGCTCTGGACACACCTGTTTGTTTTGGCAGGTGCCATGTTTATCCTCATGGATTCCTACTGTCACACGGACCGTAAGGTGTGATGTGGCTCTTGGCTTAATTATACATGGTGACCATGTGTGACTGAAAACCACATAGTTGATGTGGCCATTTAAAACATGATGCCCTGGAAAGCTAATGGCAAGATCGTTAAAAAGCTCGAGGTAGATCGTCGAATGAAAAAAGCGTATTGTAGTCTTACGTATCTGGTTTATCACTAAGCGAGCCAAGCGAGTAACTCAACCTTAGCTAGGATGTTATGCTATTTTGCTAAAAGTACATGTATGTATGTTTCTATGTATAGAAAAATGACTGAACGTTTATACACCAAAATACGTATATTTGTGTGTTTTTCTGTACTTTCAGAGTTGGAGAGGAATTCATCTTTATTATGTGTCGACTAATATTTACATCATTAAAAACAAACTACCTAGTCACACATTTCTTTACTATCCCAAAGCCATTTTTCAGTGAGTCATGGTATAAAAATAAGTAAACATATCATTTGCTGTTTGCTAATGAGCAATAATATAAGCATTCTGTCGTGGATTCCCTCACTTATCAGGGAACCAGAGACTAAAGGAAGACCGTCCCTCCTCCAGAGCAAGTGCTCAGCTCAGGGGGGAAGAAACAAAGGCTTTGTTGTACGTAGTAGAGTATCTGTTTAACTCTGATCCTTCAACCCTGGTTTAGCCATATGTAGACGTTCGTTTCTACATTGTGGTTCTGGAAATGGTGTTGTTTCAGGGGTGGGCTTCCCCGTTCTGCCTCCATGCCTCTTTCCTGTGAATCGTTTGGATCCTGGGCCAGCTGCAGCGATTCCACCGTTCTTTCGTGAAATCCAGTTTTACTGGCGTTCGTTCCCTTTGCGGAGAAACGGGTTATTAGGAGCGCCATGAGTAGGAAATAAGTCAGTCATTCCACATAGGACCAAGACTGGGAGTTTTTGCTGAGGACAACCTGCCAAAAGTTGTAATACCGGTCGTGTTCTGTGTCCTCTGGTCAAAATAACAGATTGCCCATGTTTTTTACTCAGTTCACCGTTCATTCCGTCATTGCTCAAACTGCTTTTTAGGACTGTTTTTTGAAACCTTGCCCCAGATGTCCTTATGTGCCCAAACACATTGCTCAGACTGCTTTTTAAGATTATTTTTATCATAGGGACTGACACTGGGTCAGCATGAAACCATACCACCTCAGATTTTAGCGCGGCTTGGCACGCCACTGTTATCAGGAACAAAAACTACAAGGGAAAAAAATTGCTTCAGAAAGTCTGATTGTAAGCCTCTCATGTGCTTGGGTGTTTCCCAGAGATGGTAAACTCAGAAATTGCTGTGCACTCATCATTTTTTATTGCAAAATTCATTAAGCTGCCATACTATTATCATCCTATCTTGTCAAGATGATGCATTGCAGGCTTCATTGCAAAACTTTAATAAGCAGGAGAAAGTACACCTCTCTCCCTGCCACACAAGGGAAAGCCTCTGGGTATATTGCTTTCGTCTTGGTATTTTTTTTGTTTCAAGTCTGTGTGTCTGGAGAACTTCCGTCAGCCTGGTAACTGGTAACTCCCTTTCCTCCTTGTTTGATCGTGTAGACAGCGTGTTCCCTCCTTTGGGCTCTATGAGGCATCCCGAGCTGCTCTTAAACGTTTCTCTTCCTTCATTTGACAGTGAGGTCTCAGACATCATGGAAAGATGGTGTTAGCCCATGTTCTGACAGACGTCCACCCGTGGTAGGAAACCTCCCCCAGAGTGACAGTGCAAGTCTGTGCTTCCTACGTCTCCTTCCCCCTCTGTGCATTCAGTTAGCCAGAGTGTCCAGGCTGGCTGAGACATGTGAATTCAGTTTGGTTCTGCATGTGCGTTCCTGGCCTGTCTCCGGGTTCCCTAATAAACAGAGAACCTGCCTTTTGTGTGGGGGGGTGGGGATGTGGAGGGAGTGTCATTAGAGTGAGCAGGAGTCACTTGGTAAATATGGAAAGTGAGGTTGCTTAGCTCCCAGATTTCCATGGCAACCCCCAGAACAAGTACAATATCACCAAAATTATTCTGTGGCTTTCTTTTTTTAGTGGCAGTGATTTGGTTGCACAGTCCTATTTTTCCGCTCCTGATTTGTACAAAAAACACAGACTCTGCCCACTATAACCATTACTTTGGCTTCAAGGACATTAGTGGTGCCTGTCCAAAGCACCTGAAAATTCAGCCACGCAGAACTGCCTCTGTGTGTGCTAGCAGAATACACTTCAATGGCTTATTGTCACCTGATATTGATTATTTGCCATGTAACCATTCATGGAGCATTAGTGTATATTATGCATGGGCCAGGTACCAGGAGTGTGTGACCGATGCCGACCTCACAGATCACTGTAACAGACGCTCGAGATGCTCTTTCTGGACATGATCTAGTTAATCACTCTTCACAGAACGTATGTTCGTAAAAACATCCATCGCTTACCCATACAGGTTTACGATTGTTCAGGGCTTTATTTTCTCATTTCCTTGCTCCAAGCCCTTGTTTTCTGGGACTAAAAGGAAGAGAGATTCTTGTTGACACACATGTTTGAAGAAAGCAAGCATCCCCATGGACTTGAAGTGGTTTAGGAATACTCCTGAGTTGTGGGCATTCTTTCTCTTTGGGTCATCTAAGTGGTTCTCTCTGATCCTGTTGGTTTGACTCATAACCGTTGTTGTTTTTCTTTTTCAGTCCACTAGCCTATAATTTCCTTTTCTTCAGCAATGTAATTGTCATCAGTCCTTCTCAGACCCTCTGATGACGATGCCGGAACCAGCTTGAATCATCAGTGTCTCAGACAGGTCCAGCTCTGATATTTGAACAGTTTGGTTAATTTAATTTTAAAAAATGGTGTTTAAGGCTGCCTGTTCTCTTTATGTTTTGCCGTTAGGGCAGGTACTCATTTGCCCAGCTGACAAAGATCCCCCTGTTTGGAGTGACATTACTGAATCATGTTCCCCCGTTTGTTTTTTTTTTAATTCATGCCAAATGCTTTAGAATTTCTCTTGGTAGAGTTTGCCCTAACCACTAAAACATTTGATTGGCTGTTGATTTTACTCTCCACCTCTTCTCTGGACTAACTCTCACTGTCCTGCTCACCCTCAGTGAAACAGCTGTCAGTGTTTGAGCTCAGAAGTCTGCCTATACCTAGAAGCTCTCTGTCTCTCTATTGGAGGTCTCCTGTCCAATAAGACTGTTGTGGTCTTACAGCCGAAGAGTGCCATGTTTCCACATTTCCTTATGGGGCCCATCGAGGCACACCAGTAAAGAGTCTGACTCTTTATATGTATATTTGGCTATCTTGACTCCAAAACGATGAAGTTTTACGATTAAATTTTTTGCGTGTGTTCTCGTTGGTCATAGGACTCCTTCCTTGATCTTTTGCTTTTGTTGTCCTTTTGGTGTAGTTTCTGCCATAGTGGTAAGGCCCGAGATACCTGAATGTAGTCAAAACTGAATCTCAAAAAGGATTTATTTCCTAAAAGAGAATTCTAATGACCTCCCCTGAATGAAATACTGGAAATCCTTGATTTCAGTTTGTGGGTAGCCACTCATTTATTTGTCTTGGCTTTCTAGTCCAGCGGGGTCAGGCTCTCCCCGTCCATCCCTGTCCTCGCTCCCGTGTGGGTTCATTTCAAACGGATGTCAGTCTCCACATGTAGCAGCCTTCTTGCTTCACGCGTGGAGAAAGCTACGAATTTTACCCAAGTCCCATCTGTAGAATGAGATTCTTACATGAGTGTTAGGATTCTAATAAAATATTTTATAAAGCAAAGCATCTTCTTTTTAAAAATGATGTACCGTCAGGTGGCTAACATACAGTGTATACGGTGTGCTCTTGGTTTGGGGTCGATTCCCGTGATTCATCGCTTCCATATGGGTGTTGCAGAGAATCTTTATCTAATTTTTTTTCAGTTGTGATTTCAAAGTTTTATCTGTCCGGTGTTTAATCTTAGGTTGCCTGTGGTCTATCAAGGAAGGTAGACATACGAACAAATAAATAAGTACAAGTTAATAAATAATATGCATCTGACTAAAATACCTGGGAATTAGCACAGGGGTTCATGGTCTGGTGATGTGTTTGGTACTCGTAAGTACTTAATAAACATTCACTGAATAGATGAAAATTGAAAATGATTCTATCTCAGATAGTCTCTTTTCCTAATGGATAGTAAGCGGGGGGGGGGGGAAGCCCCAATAATATTTTAGAAAAACTAACATATTTTTAGCAAGGCATTGTTTTTAATTTCTAGAATCATAGCCCTCTTATGGGCAACCGAATATAATCACGGGAGAGATACGAACTATGGTTATACTCTTCTATTTCCTATAAATTCTGAGAATTACATCATGCAAACTTCTCAAGCTACAGTTGATAAAAGCATTCATCTCTCCTTCCCTGTGAAGCAGAAATTGACTGCGTTGAACCCCTGTGCTTCTCACAGTCTTGCAGAAATCTCTTTAAGAGTATTTTGGGCAAAGGTGAGTTTCACTTAGCTGGTTCATACTTACAAGTGGCATATCCATTTTCTCGGTGATCCCCTATATGTAATTTTAGAGTTATTTTTCTTCCTCCCTCATAGCTACTTCCCATTTAAGGGCCTTGGTAGTTCTCCTACATCTTGGCTGATTATAACTCTTTCGGTTTCTCTTTCTTTGTTGTTGTTTCTGTTTGGAATTTAAGCTCTTGAAATAAGAATAGTTCTAAATCTCAGGAGTTAAGTTCATAATCTCCTTTGTTTTTCTTTTTCTTTTTTTTTTTTTTGAAAATGTACCTATAGTTCAGAAATGTCCCAATAGCCTCATAGGATTTTTTACTCTTCTCTCGGGCTTTGTAGTTTTTGATTGCCCTATAGGGTTTTGTGAAGGTTTTTTTTATAAGTTTCTTTATTTATTTTGAGAGAGAGAGGGTGCAAGCAGGGGAGGGGCAGAGAGAAGAATCCCAAGCAGGCTCCGCCCTGATAACACAGAGCCCATTGTGGGACTTGATCTCACAAACCACGAGATCATGACCTGAGCCGAAATCAGGAGTCCGTTGCTAAACCGACTGAGCCACCTAGGCGTCCCTCTGCTATAGGGTTTTAAACACGGCATTGAGAATTTGCTAAAATATTAGGGGCTTTGAGTGTGTGAGTGTGTGTGTGTGTGTGTATGTAAGTTTGTGTATAAAATGTGAAAAATACTGTAACATCATCTCATAAGCAAATACATTTTTATACACATGACTAGTGCAAATGGAAAAATATTTTTTATCACATCATTCCCTTGATTGGCTAGATTTAGACACCTGAGTTCAAATGTCAAACCTCTCAATTACCATGTCAGTGGGTCCAGTCTGTCTTCTTAGGGATATGGTATACCTCTGGCTCATTTCAAAGACCCAGTGTCCAGTAACCCAGATACGCTATTTCCTGATAAGTGAATTGATTGCCTTCGATGTCAGCTGATTTGATTATGGTGTATCTGTATTGAACATGGGACAAGAATGACCTTCCAAGTCTCTGATATTTTGCTACAGCAGGGGTGCCTGTACCATTTAGCTAAATCATCCCCCAAATTTTTTCTTCATCACATGGTTCCAAGTTTTTAAGGATGGGAAGTAAAAGAGTTATTTTCTTTGAAACGTTGTTCTTAAGTTTACAAAATGCTTTCTTGCATATGATCCCTCTTGATCCTCATGAACTTCTTAAGCCTTGCAGAGCAGCTGTCACTCTTCCCAGCTGATAGATGCATTAACCAAGAAACGGAGTGGAAATTGCCTGAGGCCACTCAACCAGTCAGGGGTGGAGTCTCAAAGAGAACTCTGCTTTCTTCCCTACCAGCTTAGTAATACTCTCTAAGCCCCACTATGACCACGTGGACTATGTACTTGGTGTTTTTATATGCAGACTACTCTGTAGTCCTTAAAGATCTGTTAATCAAAGAACTAACTTGAAGCTAGACATCAAATACATGGAGCTGGAGGTAACTCAGAAAAGTTTGTCTTGGGCGTGGCCAGGAATTTAGATTGCAGAGTCACAAAGAAGTTGGTGGCCAAAGAGTACATATTTTGGAGTGAGGTGGTTTCGAATTGGCGGTGGCCCCGACAATTAAGACCGTTTTGGGAGCAAGAATTTTAGAAGAAAAGGTAAATGACACAGAAACCAATAGGATCTGTTTGAAAGCAAGGGGCTGTGAAGATTGCCTCTGTATTCTGCCCATCGGCCTGTCAAAAGAAGACACACAATTTATGGTACAGTGGTAGGGTCACGAGGAACATGGCTGGTCCGTGTTGTCAGGCTGGGGTGGGGGGCGCTTTGCTCCAAAGTTGCAAGTCACCTGTTCTCCTCTTTCCTTTCCTCTTCCTTTTCCACCTGTAATTCCTACCCTTTCCTATGTCCTTTTCTTCGCTTTGTTGAGATCTCAATCTGTTGTCATTATTGGTAAGTTTTTGTATATATGTAGGAACAAATTTTCCCGACGAAATAATAGTAATATGGGGCTTGTGGCCTTGCTTTTCCACAGAGGAACAAAGAAACAGCATCATCAACTCCAGTTTGGAATCTGTCGTCTCATCAAATGCCAACAGCATCCTTAATTCCAGCAGCAGCTTACAGCCCAACATGAACTCCAGTGACCCGGACATCGAGGTGCTCAAACCCACCCGGCCCAACTCGCTGTAAGTATGCTGTCCAGCTGCCTGCCATACAGCAGGCCCTGGCTGAGCCATTCCACCCGGAATTGGCCCTCTGGCCCCATCCGACTTGGAGCGTTGTCTCAGAACGTGATTTTAACCTTCTTCCTAAATGTGGAGCTTGGCTAGTTTGCTGTGGATTTTTTAAGCGTCATCATCTCAGAGGGGAATCATGATTCTTAACATACTGCTTCTTGGCCTTGGTACCTTTGATTTACCATCCTGCTGAGATGGCTTTGGTGATGGCTACTGACTGTGCTGGCTGCCGGGCATGAAAAGCGATTTCTTTTAGTTTTACGAAACATCCAGGCACTGTAGTAACTCACTAGATCCGTAGCCAAGTCTGCTTCGCTCATTTATGTTGTCCTGGTTTGCCTTCTCCCTGACCATGTGGAGTACGTCCAGTGCTACCTCTGTGTCTCCTTCGAGAAAGAAGAGCCCTCCAGTACCCCTTTGAGTCTCCAGATCCTTAAACCTTAGCACGACCATGATCACGTACCAGAGACTAAAAAAGAGAGGAACTTTGGTTGCTTCATTTTTGGGTGGCAAGCACCCATAGCTGAGAACAGGCAGTTTGGGGGCTGCTTGTCTGGTCCTCCGTGGAAAGTAGATCCACTGTGCTAAGGCCAGAATCCTCCCTTGTGGTTTCCTCCCACGTCGCTTAGCTTGCTTCTTCAGACCAATGCATAAATCTTGTCGACCAGAGCCTTTGCAAAAAGTATGTGAGGCCATGACCAGAACAGCTGGACTGTCAGGCTACGGTCGTATAAGCCTCGGGAAAAACGGAGTTGACCTTGCGTTTCTCTAGTGAAAATAGTTCGAGGTTCAGCCACAGATTGCCTTCCGGGCAGCCATTGCACTTGGTGAGGCCCCAGGCTGTCAGAACCTTCTCCTGCCCCTCTCCGTGCCTTGGTTGCATGCTCACACCCTGCCATTCTATGTTTTTAAGATATTTCTCATTTACAGATCTGCAAAGTGGGTCCAACAAGTTTTGCCTTAGAGGAGACTAAAGGATGTTAAGGCTTGTGGGGCGGGGAAAGGACTCTAAATGGAGTTAAAGGGTACTTACACTGCAGATGAGACAGTAGTATAGGATGAAATCATATACTGGGAGAATATGGCCTGTTTTCAGTTGGCGGCAGCTTTAAATCCTACCTTGATGTTCAGGAAATTCAAATAGTTACCTGTTACCGGGTGGGTAATATGTTTATTCACCAAGAAGTATACCAGTGCCTCAAGAGCTCAAAATAATTTAACTTGTTCAGCTTATGGGCGGGGAGTCTCTTCTGCTTCTCCATGGCCACCCCTGCCTGTGGAGGCTGCGTCTCTTGCTGTCTGGCTTTGTCAAACACTTCTGTATCTGCTTTCCTAGACTTGAAGGAGATTCTGGTTTCTTTTCTCTCTCTCTCCCTTCCCCCTTGCCTCCCTCCCCCTTCCCCCCCTTCCCCCTTCCCCCTTCCCCCTTCCCCCTTCCCCCTTCCCTATTTTGTCTAAACTTCTGTACCTGTCAGTTACTAATGTTATTTGTTGCTCAGCATGAGCAAGGTTGAATTTCTAGCCCAGGCTGCTTACTGTCCCCTGATTTTAGCCAGCAGTACCAATTAGTGGTCTTTAATCTTTGTTTTGAGTAGCTGGGAGCCGGGAACCCCCTGAGTCACCACTGAGTACAGTATGTCTAAAGAGGCCGTTCTGGCAGCTAAGGGATAAATAAGACAATGGTCCTAGAGCAGGGAACTTTGGGTTTTTATTTTTCAATTATCTAGGTGTGATTTGTTTTACATTAAACACCGGGGGTCACTCTGCCCACTTCACACCATCCGTGGGTACCGTTCCCTGCCTGCTGCAGAATTTGGGGGCTTTCCCAGGGAAGGAAGGGTGATACCAGGAACCACTGGACTTTGTTTGACTCTCACGGAAAGTTGGATGTAGGAGTGTGGATGTTTCCGACAAGACCGCCATCCTTCTAGGCTTCTAGTGAATACCTTACCGGTACCAGTATGTCTTGAGCTCAAGGCTCTTCCTGAAGTGGAAGCAGTGTTGATGCTGGCACTGACACCAGAGTGTGCCACGGCCCTGAATGAGGGCCACGCAAAAGGCCCTGTAAGCTCCCCAGTAGGTTCACCGACCATTTCTGAAACCAAAGCAGTGAGATGCCTTTTCCAAGTTTGTGACTCCCTGGTTGTTTCTGCCTGCGATTTGCTTGGGTGGACCATGGACAGAAACTAGGTGCTCCTGGCGACAGAAGCCGCAGTCCTTTCCCTAAGAAAGCTAATTCCGAGAAGTCTGTCAGCACAGTGTGCCATAGTGATTGGGCTTAGTCACAACCAACGGAGACCCCTGGGGAATGAAAGTGTCCATTCCCTCCATCATCGTTCACTTGAAAGTGCACAGAGATCCTTGAATGGGAACACTTAATGATGCAGATGAAAACAGAAAACAAAGCCAGGGGGTGGGGGATTACCATTAGTTTGAGTATTAATTAGGCATAAGGTGGGGAGCCAGTCACCAGAAACGGTCTGTTCTCCTTTTTATTTCATTCATTTGCTTTTCATTGTTTTCGTAATGACTGGAACGGTCATTATGACCGTGTAATAGTCATAATGAAAGGAACATGCTTTGTGACTCAGCATCCTTTGGTACTTTGGGGACCACATTTTGCTGTCTCATTGGTAAATCTTTCCTAATTCTCCAAGGAGATCAGGGCCCTCTTGTTTGTGTGGGCATAATGCTAAATCACGCATCAGCGTTAGAGATGCACCATTCGAGCCATGCCAGGGCAAGGCTGCGGTGCTTACGTCTTTGGCAGGTCCTCAGCCAGACCTCCTAAAGTGTAGCCATCTCTCCTGAAGATCAGAGGACCTTTGCTAAGGCAGGACCAAAGTCCAGCTAGTCTAAAATTGTCAGCAACTATTGCTGACCTATTGTGTGGCCAGACCAATGCGAGGCTGCCAGGGGTAAATGAGAAAAAGAAGGTTCCGGCCTCCCCAAGAGTTTATAGTCTGACTTAGGAGGAAGGACAGTCATATATGGCAGTGCTAAATGGGATTCATAGCTCATAAGTGCTTTTAGAGTTCACCAACCTGTTTTTTTTTTTTTTTTTAAGATTTATTTTTGAGAGACAGAGAGACACAGAGTACCAGCAGGGGAGGGGCAGAGAAAGAGGGAGACAGAGAATGCAAGCAGGCTCCAGGCTCTGAGTTGTCAGTCGAGAGCCTGACTTGGGGCTTGAACCCATGAACCATGAGATCATGACCTGAGCCAAAATCAGGTCGACTTAACCCACTGAGTCACCTAGGTGGCCCCAGACCTCGCCAACTTTTAACTGATTGTGCTGAGTACATGCACCAGTGAGAATATTGGAAAAGGTGAATAGATGAAATGTGAGGTTGGTGTTAGCTAAGATTATATAGATGAAAATGGATGGATGAAGATCATTGCAGATAAGGGGGACGAGGGAGGCAAAGATGATCTACGATGGAGAAAAACAGCCTACAGGCATGTGTGTTGGTAGAAAGGGAGCTTCCCCTGTCACTCCCACCAAAACACAAACCAAAAACAACACCTACTAACCCAACATTTATTTATTTATTTATTTATTTATTTACTTATTTACTTATTTACTTATTTAGTGGTGGTATTGTTTTATTTACTTAAACAATCTCTATACCCAATATGGGGCTTGAACTCATGACCCTGAGAGCAAACCAACATTTCATGCTGGACAACTAGACATCCACATGCAAGATAGAGAGAGAGAGAGAGAGAGAGAGATACAGACTTGATACCTTTCAAAATATTGCCTCAGAATGGGTCATAGATTGAAATGTAAAATGCAAAACTGAAATTTCTACAAGACGACATAAGAGAAAATCTAGGTGATCTTGGGCTTGGCAATGACTAGGTCCAGGGTCCATGAAAGAAAAAATTGGTAAGTTGGACTTGATTTAGGTTAAAAACCTACACTCTTTGAATGATACTATTAAGAAAAACAAAAGCCAAGCCCAGAATAGAAGAAAATATTTACAAAACACATACCTGATAGAGGATCAGTGTCCAAAATGTACAAAGAACTGTTAAAGTTCAATAATATGTAAACAGCTCAATTAAAAACTGGGCAAAAGATCTGGACAGGCACCTCAGTAAGGAAGACATTTAGATGCAAATAAGCCTATGAAAAGATGCTCCACATCTCAGGTCATGTACACCTGGCTAGAATGCCTCAAATCTAAACCAGTGACACCACCAAATGCTATAAGGATGCGGAGCAACAGGAATTCTCATCCATTGCTAGTGGGAATGCAAAATGAGACACTGCCTTTGAAAGACCATTCGTCAGTTTCTTAGAAAGCTAAACATAGATTTCTCATACAACACAGTCCAGCAATCACACTCCGCGGTGTTTACTCAAATGAGTTGAAAACTGAAGTTCACACACCAACCTGCCCATGAGTATTTATAGCAGTTTCATTGGAAGCAACCAGGATGTTCTTCAGTAGTCAAATGGGTAAACCAACTGTGGTCCATCCAGATAATGGAGTATAATTTGGTGATAAAAAGAAGTGACCTATGGAAGTCATGAAAGAAGCTACTCCGAAAATACTACAAATGGTATGATACCAAATATCTGATATTGTGGAAAAGACAGAACCGTAGAGTCAATAAAGAGATTAGTGGGCAGGAGGGAGGAGTAGGTGGAACACTGGGTATTTTTAGGGCAGTGACCCATTCTGTATGGTACTGTAACAGTACACATCTCTCAAAATGCATAAAACCAGTGGGGTCACAGAGTGGATCCTAATGTCAACCATGGACTTGAGTTACTAATAATGTATCAGATTGGTTTGTCAGTTGCAACAAATGTACCTCACAAATGAGAGATGTTAATTACAGGGGAATGTAGGCAGTGGGGAGAGGTTACATGGAAACTGAGTTATTTTGAGCCCTTTTTCTGGAATCTGAAAACTGCTCTAAAAAATTAAGTCTATTAATACAGTTTTTTCAAGCTGGATTTCCAACTTCTTTTGAAAAGTTAGAAGATTTAGCCATGCTAAATCCATGTGTTACTTGGTAACAGATGATGCTCGCCACAGGGGCTGTCTGCTCACAACTGGCCTCCTTCGCTCTGTCTTATCTCCTGGCTCTATCCCTGTGATAGATTAAATACGGCCAAAGAATCTTTGCAAACCCCATTCAGAGGTGGACTCCTTGCATCTAGGCCAGCCTTCATCCTCTGCCCTGATCTGGCCAATAGAAGGTGGTACAGATGATACCTTGTGTAATATCCAAGCCCAGCCCACAGTGCCTTGCAGTTTCCCATCTCATCATCTTGGAATCCAACTGCCATGTAAAAAGTCAAGTCTTGCCTCCTTGGTGAAAGATCATTGGAGAGAGAAGCCCAGCCATCCCAACCAAGCCCAAGTCCAGGCCACCAATCGGTTGAATGCAGCCACATGAGTGAGTTCAGGAAGGACAAGTAGAAAAGCCGCCCATTCAGCCCACAGATTCATGAGAAATAATACATTGTGGTTTTTTTAAGCCACCGAGTTTGGGCCAGTTTATTCAGCAATAGTGAAACGACACAAGGCCTGTGCATTTGTGACCTGAGAGGCCTCAGACTGTCTCGGGAGAGGGCCGGACTGCATGGGTAAGGTAGAAAAGCAGGAAAGGTTCTCACTGTACAGAGTGGCCGCATGGAGACTAGCCTGTGAATTTTCAGCATCTTCTTTGAAAGAAAATGATTCATAAAAGAGATTCTCAGAAGTTAAGAGACAAAACAAAACCCATAGCTAATGACTGAGGCAGTCAGAAAGATAGCTCAAACACTGGCGTGGAAAGCAGGAAACCCAGGGTTTTACTGCTGGCACCAACATAGACTGGCCGGTGCCAGGGCTCGGCCTCGGGCATGCCCATCCCCCCTCCCCTCCTCCCCCACTCTGAGAATGGAGGTGGTTCAAACGGTGCCTACAGAGGACTGACAAAATAAAAGTCACTCTCTCCTCTCAAAGTGACCAGTGGAGTTGGCCTTGTGCGCCGCGTTTTTGGAAGATAGTGATTTTTAAGGAGGAAGTCAACAAATGCTAAGAGAGAAGCCAGGGGACACCCCACTAGAGACATAAAAATCTTGAGTAATTCCCTCAAGTTAAAAACTCCTAGGTGAACGCTTTCTTCAGACTGCTGGGGAAGGGATGGAGGGGCTTGTTAAGACGGAAAGCACGCTAGGAGGACAGAGGATGATTCTAGCCATGGGAGGAACCCACCCTTGGCGTTCTCCCTGTCCGAGTGGTCCCCACCCCTAGGAAATACTCCCTGCCCAGTAGCCTCATAAATAAAATGAATTTTTCTTGTCCTTGCCGCTTAACACACACACACACACACACACGCACACACACACACAAGCACATGCATTTCCAAGTTATTTCTGGTGACCTAAAAGATGTGTGCATGCCAAATGCCTGCAAACTGTGCCAGAGTCAGCCGTCCTCTACCTCTCAGTGGCCAGTGAGAGGCGAGAGAACAGCCTCTGGAATTCAGAGATCAACAGGGCCCGCGTCCAGGCTGCGCTGTTCTCTGAAGCAGGGCTGGCTCCTCCTGACGTTGATTCAGTTGCTCTCAGATGAAATCTGAGGAAAACTTGAGAGGTATCTGCAGATTTTCACTTCTGTTTTAGTTAATTCAGCCAGCCTCCACTCGACACGTGCTGCTGGAACACCTCCCGTGGGCCAGGCGTCCGCTCTCGAGACGCAGTGATACCCACAGGGGGTTTGTGTTCTCCGCGCTCTCGTCTCATAGTGGAGACAGAGGTACATCAGAGTCAGTGTATCAGACGTTGGAAAGTTCTGTGGACAAAACTAAGGTAGAGGCAGAGGAAGTACTGATCTGGAGGGAAGGGAGGTGAGTTACTTAAGTGCTTTCCACCTCATTTGTCCCATCTGTAAAACAGGAATTGTACCCCCTCAGAAACGTGTCGGGAAGATTAAATGAGATCTTTTACCTCCTATGTTGAGTGCTGTGAATAATAGTTAATTTTGTTTTGAAGGGCCTCCTGCCCTCCTCCCTCTCCCCCCCTCTCCCCCTCCCTTCTCCCCTCTCCCCCCCTCTCCCCCTCCCCCCCTCCCCCTCCCCTCTCCCCCTCCCCTGTCCTCCCCTCTCCCCCTCCCCCGTCCTCCCCCTCTCCCCCCTCCCCTGTCCCCCTCCCCCCTCTCTCTCTCTCTCTCTCCCCCCTCCCCCGTCTCCCCTCCCCCTCTCTTTCCCCCTCTCCCCCTCTCTCCCCCTCTCCTTCTCCCTCCCCCTCTCCTTCTCCCTCCCTCCCTCCTCCCTCTCCTCAACCACTGTGTGTCTTTCTCGTGCGTGGACAGATGTCCCAGGCTGTTCTCCTCACCCTCCACACCAGCGTCCCACCTGGAATCGGAGTGTCGGAGACTGGAGTTGTCATTCCGGTCACCGAGTTATCCGTGAAAAGGAGGAACTTCTCTAGGGGCAGGTGTTGCCCCTCTTGAACCCCAGACCAGCTCGGGGGTAGGCGTGCCTGTTGCTGAACAATTCGGAAACATCCACCTCCCACGGGGTTGAGCTGCGTGCGTAGCTGTTATTTATCGAGACCAAATGAATCACAGAAGGAAAGACATGCATTAAAGGGTGATAATAAATGGCGTATTTTTAAAGCAATTTTATCACCTAAGTGCGATTTTATGCCAAAAGAGTTACACCCAAACAGGCAGCTATGGTTTTACTACAGTGATCTTGATTTGTCATTCTCTGGAATGCAGACATTCAAAGAGGAAGTTTTCCTCTGTGGCTGAATCACTTTTCTGTGGAGGAGGCTCTTTCCTCTTAGGCTGAGGATTCTGATTCTCGCCCACCTCCAAGCAGAAAAGGTCTCTTCAGACTGTTTTGCCTGAAAACTTGGTGGCATTCTCCCCCTTGGGAAATAATGTGAAAGCAACGTCATTTTTCACAAGGGCTCACTTGCCTCCTCTTGTTCCTCCTCCCAACCCTGGTGGTGGTTCCAGCCAAGCTCGTTCGTGGTCGTTTCTTAGACCAGCTCAAAACCATGCCGCTTCCACCTCAGCCTCCTGGGGCCGTCGCGGCCACAGCTCCTCCACGTAACCAGGCCACGTTCCCTTGGCGTTTTTAGAGATCGTCGCTGATGTGACCCGTATTCTTGTTTTCTGAGTGGCTTCCTGTCAGCTTTTCCCATTCCCTGGCCAAGACCTCCTTCACCAGTTTGGAGCCCAGCTGGCCTCGCTTGGTTGAGGGTGGAGATTCCTGCCTGGTGACCCGTCTGATTTTTATTGGATAAATGTGTTTGGTTATTAGCAGCTCTTTTTTTTTTTTTCACATAAAAGTTGCTCAAGGCAGCCCTCACGCTTCATGAGCCAGCAGGATTTGTTTCCCAAGCACCAAGGCTGTCGGTGCCACTCGGATCTCTAGAGCCTGTCAGCAGAGGGGGTATGGGAGGAGGCGGAGACGGGACACCGTTCGAGCGCGTGGCCACATCCCTGCATCATGGAAATCGCAAATGGAAAAATGTTTGCCTTCACACACATTGTAGTTGTCTTTTCCCCTGGATGAGCTAACATCATAAAGGTTCTGCACTTGTCTCTGTCAGCGAATCAATCTTGCTGAACAGTCTCAAACAACAACCCAAATTTGTCATGACACAGAGTAGTTGATAACTAAAGCCTTGGGGCTTAATTCAGCGTAGAAATAAGTGAATTTAATCTGAATTTAGCTGCCCTCAAATGCCTTATGGCCCTGTGTTTTATAGGTAAGTAGATGTTAGGCTTTTGTAAATCTCAATTTCTTTTTGTTTGTTTTTTTTGTTTGTTTGTTTTTATCAAATCTTTAGGGAAGGAAATAGGCTTAATATTTTGCGCACGGCTTTTAGCACTATTAGCACTATAGGGGACTTCGAGGGAACTTCAAATTGCCGTTTTTGTCCCTTAGAATTAGCTTTGGAAGTGTTTCTCTCCCTACATATATACTGTGGGGAAATCTTATTGGTAGATTCAGATCCTAAATCGGGTAAATTAAAATCATGTTAAAATGCTCCTTTTTAAAACCTTTTTAGTCAGTCTGGAAAGCAGATGCTAGGATTGCATTTCTAGTTGGAAACAGCCTTAGGATCTTATTTTTAACCCCTTCTCTGCATTAAGGATCTGGAAAACCATGCAGGATCTAGTGTAGGCTCCCTTTGGTCTCAGCTACATAGTCCTCCAGGGCGGGGTCTCAGCCCAGGGCGGTGTTCAGTGTACTCTTTGGACCAGTGTCACTGGCACGACCTGAGAGCCTGTTAGATAGACAACACTCTCAGGCTATGCCGCAGACTCACTGAGTCAGCTCTCTGGAGGAGGAACCCAGGGCCCTGTGTTGCCACGAGCTCTGCAGGTGATACAGATACATCATGCAGTCTGAGAACCGTAGGCACAGAGTGTATTGGGCGGATGGACTTCCACAGGAATAAACACAGGATTTACCTCCTTGTAAAGCCTGCAGGACCAAGCCTGTATCATCACTAGCACTCCGGTCGTCCCTGCGGTAATGACAGTAGAGGGGCTTAAGAACACCCTGTCCCCAGCCTTCGAGATTAGTCACAACTTGTGAGCCTGGGGACTGAGGAGGTTGCTTCTCAGAGGAACCCAGTTAGCTCACCGGGGCTGAACTCTACACAGCCCCAGGGAGAGCCAGCCTGTGGCTTTGCAAATGCATGCTTTTTGGTCACAAATCAAGAAAGGGTAGGTGCATCAATTAAACCAATAGATACTTTTATTGAGCACCTGCTTTATGCGTAAGATGAGAAGGTGAAGACCTTTGCATCGAGAGGAAAACCACTTGGAAAGTAGTAGATGACCATTAACATGTAAAGGAGATTTGAGGCTTCTAAATGAGCATTCCCCCAACTGGTGCAGGACGAGCAGGACAGGTGGGGGAGAGCAAGCGCTGAGTCGGATAAAGTTCAGCAGATCCTTGTCTCGAGGACTTTTGAAGCATTAATAGTCCATTGTGAATCTCCCAATGTGGCATAACACATTTCCTGAATGTATTTGACCTTAGAATGTGCTCTTTACACCACTTCTCCTTAGCCTCTCAAAACTATATTCTACAGTTTAAGAAGTGTTTTTCTATATAAACACCCTGCTTTTGAGAGGGGAAATGTCTTTTTCATACTGGGTGGCATTATTAGGGCAGCAGTCCTTCAGGAGAACAGATGTAGTTTTTATATACATTTATGGTTACAAATAGCTGTCCGAGGGCCGCCATGAGCTGTATCATGTCCGAAAAGCTTTGGGATCTGGTGTTAGGAAAAACCCACGCGGCCTGGTAGTGAAGCTTTGGCTCTGCCTTTTCCTAACTGTCAACTTGAGCAGTTACTTTCCCCCTCTGAGCTAAACCTCTTCTGTGAAATGGGAATAATAACAATAATAAAAATAACCGTAGCAATAATAAGACCTACCTTCAAGGTTGTCGTGAGGGTCAGCTGAATTAATGCCTGCATACTTAAGTGGGTAACAGAAATTGGTTCCCTTTTATGCTAAGCAAAGAGTGGTTTGCTCTTAGACTCTTGCCCCACTATGAACAGATCCTTACTGTTGATTTCTTTTGGAGATACTAGTAGACACTCAGTGGTTGTTTTTGTTTCTTTGATCCTGGTGTGACACAGAGAACCCGTATTAAAAATATTGAGGCAATTTTAAAATTAAACACCTAAAACGAAGTTAGCTGCAAATAACAAAATACACCGAAACCAGGAGAAGCACTCCTCTTTCAAGACTGGCTTCAGGCTGTTTGCCCAAAGTCAGCAGGCTCAGGTGTTTACTCTCCAGAGTCTTGTCGAGCTATCTGTCTACTCCATTGTCCCTCTGTTGGGTGGAGCCAGTTGGAACGATACTAATTAGAGGAGAACCTATTTGCAGTCCTGAGTTTTCACTGGGGGATACTTTAGCCTCAGGAATTCCTTTCCTGCCTGTGACTCTGTGTAAATTTGACCGTCATTATGACAAAAAGAAAAAGTTTCTAAAAGCATTCTGAAATTCTGCCTTAGTCATTCGCTGCATTTGCTCTATCAGATTCTCTGAGTGCCTGTTAGCTTCTTTGTCAAAGAAGCAGTGGAGTTCTCCCCAAGACATTGCTTCCGTGTTCCCTTCAGTAGTCCTTCCCAACTGAACAGGTGATGGGGCCGTGCCCAGGGTTACTGTCAAAAATGTGCAGTAAAGGAATAAAATAGTTGCTGTGTGGACCACCCCATCACCTCTTTTTGCCTTATGTGAAGAAGCTGTGTCTTCAGAGGGAGCCTAGATGATACTGTCCACAAAGAAATAAATGCGAAGATGTCTGCCCAAGGATAATGTATTAGAATCCTAAGAAGAAACATCAGCACCATGAAAATAGCATAATTCAGGGAGAGTTTACTTATAAAGGAGTGCAGGGAAGGAAAGATCACAAGAGATAGTACAATAAGCCAGGGCTAGTCACACCCAACCAGTTGTCATCCTTAGGCTGGAGGGACTCAAGTAGAAAATGTGACCAGACCCAGAAGCGGAGAGAGGTCTATAGAGTCGGTACCTTGAAAGGAATTTTGGTCAAGGGGCTCAGCCAGGTACAGGCAACCTCTCAGGGAGACAAGGGAATAAATACCTTGGCTCTCTCCTTTCTCCGCTAATCTCTTGCCAAAACTTCCCCCTAGGTGACCCCAGCAGGAACCCAGAGGGTGCAGGATGTAACCCATGCTAGTTAGCTCCTAGAGAAAAGAGGGCAGGAAGAACGGTGGGTCTTCTCCAGTGCCGATGTACATTGTAACACCATATATAAAAGCCGAAGAGTGGGACCTGAAGGGATAACCATCGGTAAAAGACTGCCAAAATAAATCCTGGAGTAGACCGCTACCCGGTACAGCAGAGGAATGAGGAGTTTTTCACCTGCTCGTATGGAACAACCTTCTAAAGTTCATTAAGGGAAAAGCAGGGCGCTCTGGTTCTCAGCCCAGGCTGCACATTGGTATACCTGGGGAACCTACAGTAGAAAATGCCAACATTCTTTTCCGGGGGCTTCAGAGTTAATCGGCCTGGGGTGGTCTCAGACCCTTGATATCTTTCTTAAACTTTCTAGGTGATTTTGATATCCAGGTAGATTTGAAAACCATTCGTGTGTGCAGTATAATCCTATTCATATATAAGAGTCCAGTGACATTATACACCTAGAGGTATGGGTACATGTTTGTAATGTTTCTGGAAAGATACAGGGGAGCACACCTATGCACTTGTCTCTCATAGAGGCACATGGGACCGTTGCCTTTGGTGCAGGGGACACAGACGTTTCACCACTACCCTTTTGCAGTGTTAGACTTTCTGTAACGTGTGTTATGCCTTGATTGTTCCTGTTTTGAGAACTCAGAAGTAGATTTTCTCAGTTTTAAAATCGCCATTTTATTTTTTTCTTCAAGTTGTGGGGGTACATCTTTGTGAGAAGGATTTTTTTTCTAACACATGTGCTTTAATTTTCCAGTTTTATTGAACAGTAATTGACACTCGTCACTGTATAAGTTTAAGGCGTACAGCGTGATTGTTCGATTTGTAAACTGTGGAATGCTTTACAAGTCGCGTGTCGTTTTTGCCCCGACGTCATGCTGATCTTCTTCGTATCATTCCAGTTTTTAGTGTGTGTGCTGCCGAAGTGAACAGAATTTTTTTCTTAACTTTTAAAATTAGTTACATCCTCAGTAAGTAAGGATGTGAGTAAGACGCTGTTTGAAGAATAAGACCTATACCAAGAAGGTGTTGCTTTTGGTGCGTTTCAATGAAATCAAGTCTTCTTGAATTAATATTTCAGCAGCCGAATTGTCCTGGCTGGTCTTTCTAGGGCTCCAGGTCAGATTAGAAAATGGTAACTCTTGGGACAGCACAGGACATTTGTCTCAAGGAGCTCGGTAAAGTCGATCCAGTTAGATCCCTGCATCTGGCCTGATTTCAGATTTCTTACTAATTGGAGACGCTCTAACTTAGGAAACCAGAAAGTCATTTTTTACATTTACTCATGAACTCCTCCACCACCTCCTAAACCAACATTGTGAAATGTAAGTAGTTCAGCTTTCTCGTGCTATATATAGTTCTTGAACCTGATCTTCATCTGTCAGCTTCCATCTGCTCTCTCCCCCAATTTCCTTTAAAAGCCCCATTTTAAAGCCGAATATATAATGGAAAAACCTTAACTCTTGACCTTTACAGAGGCACACTAGAGTTATTCAATAATAATTAGCAGTTGCCCTGGTAACCTCAGACACACAGCTTAAATCACCTGTATTCGTCTCTACCCCCTGCCTTCTAGCCAGTAAGATCACCCGCTTCGGGCTAATGAAAAAAGGAACAATTATTTTTATAATCCTTTTCAGCTTCTGTTGTTGGAGCAGAAGTGATACTGTTTGTGATTCCATGCACTCCAAAGAGGTTTTTTGTTGTTCTAGTGACTGAAAGCTCTGACATAGAGAAATCATCTTAGGTTTTGAGCAAGTTGGCCAGCTCTACCCAATTTATTTTGTTCACCACTGTCCTCCCAACCTTAGAAGACATAAGCAGGTGCACCTCGCAGATTAGGTGCACCGTAAGAGTCACGGCCCTTAGGGATATGATGGGAGAATGACATTGGCAAGGCCGTCGGCCTGCCACGTCACACATCCCTGACAAGGATGATGAAAGCCCACTAACTTCAGCCCTTGGGCTTGAAGGATACTGCTTGAAAGTTGGAAAACCCAAAGCTGGAGCACAAGAGAGACTTCTTACGTAAAGCCAATGTGTTGACTTCAGTTCTGTCTCTGAGGAAATCTGTATCCTCCCTTAACTTGCGTACACCGTGCCTTACAGCACAGACTTCATGATAGGATTGCCATGGAACGCTTTGCTTCTGCTGCGGGAGAAGTGCCCCCCACCCCCTCACACATCCTCTTTCCCATCCTCCTCTTGATCCTTTGTGTGAAAGTGGAATTAGAGGAAGTATGTCCTTAGTCATCCCATGGCAGTACTTACAATGTACAATTGTCACAGTGGAAATACACTGGCTGGAGATCAAGAATCAAGAAGTGGAGTCATGGGAATCCTAGACACACTAATCCAGGAGAGACAGGATCCACATGTTGGTGACCGACATGGCCAGTATAATCCTCCCAGACAGTAGTTAGACCCAGCTCTGCCCCCAGTGAAGACTGCAATTGAATAATTACTAGCAGGAGGACACCCACCAACTGCTCTTGCTCGGCCCTCTAACTCGTCCCAAATCTCACTGGAATGCAGACTTACCTTTATCTTATGTGTCCCTTGGGTATATGGTGCCACAGTTGAGTGTCGGCTGCAGTACCTTCCTGCACCCTAGAGCCCTCACAAACATCAGCCCAAGTCAGCCCGATCTGACAGTCCCTTGCCAGTCAGTTAGCAGATAGACTAAATACCTACTTATTTAGTTATTTAGATATACTGAATACCTACTGTTTAAGACAGTGTTCCAAGCCCTAGGAAAGAGATGAGCAAATTCTCTCCCCTCGGATCCCTTACAGCCCAGATGGTAGAAATCAGCTCTATATGCATAGGGCAAGCATTGCTGCCAAAACAAGACAGATTTTAAGTAGTTAGCGAGTGGCTTGGTCATTCACTTCAAAATATTTATGGTTGGATAAATTGTCTTTGCAGTTTATGTTGTGTGGGCAGGGTTTCCAATAATCTCTCTACTTCATCTTCTAGGTCTACTCTGAAGTTTGTAATTTCCTTGTCTGCTTCTGTGTAGTTTCTGAAAGTGGGGGAGGAGGAGTGGCAGTTTTATGACCCAACTTTTTTATTCTTTTAGCCAGGAGACTGCCTATGGCTAAAAGTGCCGATTGTCATTGGGCTGAGAAAAAAATACGGTGCAGTGTCCCAGATGTTAGTTTGCTTGTTTGTTTTTGACAGAAGTCTCTATGGATCTACATTTAAGATGCCTTTGGGGTGCCTGGGTGGCTTAGTCGGCTAAGCATCTGACTTCAGCTCAGCTTATGATCTTGAGGTTCTTGAGTTTGAGCTCTGCATCAGTCTCTGTGCCGACAGCTCGGAGCTCGGAGCCTGCTTTGGATTCTCTGTCTCCCTCTCTTTATGCTCTCCCTCCTCTTGTGCTTTGTCTGTCTGTCTGTCTCTCTCTCTCTCTCTGCCTCTCTCTCAAAGATAAACATCAAAAAAACTTTTTAAAATTTAAAAGATGCCATAACATTTAAAATTTGGACTGTAAGAATCCTGGAGAGAGAGAAAAAAATACTTAAAGGAACAAAAAGTTGGAATTTGATCATTTGGTTATATTGTGTTTTGAAGCCTCCCCACCCACAACCTGAATTTCTCATTAGGACTCTTGGACTTTTTTCCCTCCCAGACACCTGGCAGTTTACTAATATCTGTGACAAAAATCGAACAATTTCTTGTATAAAGCCCTATACCAACTATCTTATTCAATTGGAATTTAATTCATAACTTGAAGAGTTGTTTTCTCTATTTACATGGAAAAGGAAAGTTCTTGGGAATTAGTTGTTCTTTAAATTCTGAGTCAATGAAAAGTAAGTGAAGTTTTGCTACCTGATTGTCGTGCACCAGCCAAATAACTGTGAAGGGATGCAGGCTCTTTTTTCTGGTTCTTTGTCCATAAGGAAATTCTAAATTCCCTCTTCTTCACAAACCAATTATTAAGTTCTGCCTCTAATTTCAGCATGAGTCAATTAGGTCAGATGCCCAGAAGCAAGCACTCTGGTTCATCATTACAAAGGAAGAAACTTTTCTTGCTGTATTTTTCTTTGCACACGTGGCTGATTTTTCCAGGCTTTTCTTCTGCTTCCAGAAAGGTCACCTTCTGGTGTTTATTCTTTTCGAGGTACACTTCACTAACCCATTCCAGTGACAATTCAAAGAGAGACTTAACAGAACCTGAGTTGAGTTGAAATCTTAGATACCACTTGGTCTGAACTGGGCTGTAGAGAGCTCTCTGGTATCCATAATCTGACCACCCCTGTTGAAACTCAGCCAGCTTTGCGGCTGATTCCTCACTTTTGGTGTGTCTCAGACAAGGAGGTCGCCATGTATCCCGCCCAAGGCGTACCTTGGGAAGAATTAAGTCTCTATGCACAAAACGTTCGGCGGAAACCTAAGACACTCATCAAGAAAATGAATATGTAATCAGTACATCGGGCCCCAGAACAGGAAAGCAATGTGATTTCAGGCAGAACCCTCTTTGTGCACTGCCGCAGCCTTAAGCTTCACTTTTACTCCAGATTCATCAAGAAATACAAGAATTTGTAGTAAAAATGAAACAGAAGACACTTTGTCTGCTCAGACAACCTGACCTGAGTTTTGCTACCTATAAAGATGTCCTCCCTTTTTTTTTTCCGGAGCGGATATAACCCTGTAAAGACTGCTTACGTGTGCATCACTGTGGGCCGCCTTTGCTCCAGGTGGTAGCTGTGAGACCGGAATGTGTGCCTCTGCAAAGCTGGTGTACAATCGGGACTCTTAAGGGCCATGCTCTGGTTTTGTTGAGCGGGTGCACAGGTTGAGATTTTTTAGAGGCTGGAGTGGAAAAGGGAGAGAGGGGAAATGATGAATTGTTAGTTGGGAAGAACTGTGGGGGAACAGACTATCTAAAAGAAAATCTGAGGTGCCTGGGTGGCTCAGTCAGTTAAGCATCTGACTCTTGGGTTTCAGCTCAGGTGGTGATCTTGTGGCTTCATGAGTTCGCGCACCACGTTGGGCTCTGCGTGGCTGCTCGATTCTCCCTCTCTTCTTTTTCCCTCTCTCTACTCCTCTTCCACTCATGCTGTCTCTGTCTCTCAAATAAATAAACTTTTAAAAAAATTAAAAAATAAAATCTTACAGAGTTTCTCAGATGTGGTAAGAGATAGGAATTCAAGTCCTCTCATGAGTCTTCAGTAAAAATGAAGTTTGCGTTATTCAGTGTGTCTCAGGGTTACATAGGCCCTGGGGCAGACTGACTGGAGTTTGTATTCCAGCTTCACTGCTTCCTAGGTATGTTGCCATGAAGAAGTTGCTTGTTGCCTGATCTATTTGACAGGAATAATAATAGTATCTACCTCGTAGGGTTGTCGTGAGGATTTAATGGAGTGGCTCACATACTTACATAGCTTCTGGTTAATTCATGCCAATTAAGAGTTACCTGCCATAATTACCACGAGAGTTGTTATTTTAACAATACCTGAGGATATGAAGTGTCTTTGGAAGGAGTGCCGACATGCTTCCTGGTGAGCATGGAGTGAGAAGGCAGGCTGCCCCCGGGACTCCATCATATCCACTTCCAGATTGACACAAACTCCTCCCCTGGCTCATGTGGACCAATCCCAGAGACGCGCCCAGCGGTGCGCACTGAAGTACCCCGCGGAGCCCGGAGAGCCCACACCTTCCTCAGGTCATTTCGGAGGATCACGGGAGTATGGGCGGAAGCACAGGCCAGAGATCCGCTAAGGTGGAAAGAGCTGGAGCTACAGGGAAGTAGAGCCCCTTGGAGGAAAGCCAGGACCAAAACGAAGCGGGTATCTTTGCGCCACCTCACCACCCTTCAGCCGTTTGGTGTGTTGTTGACTGCATCTTGTCCCCCGAGTGGCTCTTTGTCCATGGAGTTGGAGTACCATGACGCCTTCTAGCCCCAGCACTGCTCTCCACTGGATTTAATCTTCTCCTTCTACCTGTTCTCTGCTTCCCAGCCCTGTTTCCTGAGAGTGAGAATCTGACTGACTGAGCGCAGCTTTGCCCTGGGTGCTGTCATTGGCTGGGGGGCGCCTATGAGCCAGAGACCCTGAGGCAGGTGCTCCTGCGATTTAATCATTTGTGACCAGAGGGGCTGGGTTACAGAACTTTTCAGCAGGAACTGAGCAGGGAGCAGCTTCTAAGGTTGCCACCTTCAAGGTGTAACTTATTCTGCACCCAGTTATAACACACGTGGCTCCCAGATTTCCCATCATCCGGTCTTTTGGAACGTAACTCTTCACCTGTTCATTTAACAAAAGTTAATTGCTGATGAGGTGAGGTACAGAGAACTTAGGGGAAAAAAGGCACAGACGCTGTAGTAATACAGAGGTCTGGATAAAAAGCAAGCCATGTTTCATCCCCAGCAGCCCCTCGAGTTGACAGGTATATGACAATACAAACAGTAATTGATGCTTATAATCCTTATGTCTCAATAGAGTAAATTCTATTTGGTGTATTCTGGTTTCAAAGGTAAGAAAAAAAATGTTCTGTATCTTAGATTTCACTTGGTCATGAAGAAAATGTGGGTCCAAAATTATTAAATTTGTAGAGTGATTGGATGGAAAACCTTGTTCACTGATGTAGATTTTGTGCCATAGTTGTGGTAATAGTGTGTGCAAGTGTGGGGAGCGCATGACCAAGCTGAGTCGACTTAGTATTTTCCCACGGATTTTTTCTTATCCTGGAGGTGGGTTACGACTCTGTCTTGCCCTTCAGATTGATGAACAGCCGTGCTTCCCACAACAAGGACAAAGACCGTTGGCACTGATTACAGTTGTGCACAGATAGAGCAATACTGGAGAGGTGGCTTCCTGGACCCCTTTTTCCTTTCTCTGGTTCCAGGTGTCCCAGGCTTCTGCAACCAAAGTATTCCTCAATCATTCAGCATCTTCAGTGCGTAAGCACATCGCGTTCAAGATGATGTAGATTGACCTAGGGCCCTTAATAATGACAGGTGAAAGAAATAGAAAATATATTAATATATTATTAATACATAACATAGAAACTATAGAACAACATGGAGGAGTTTAGATGCTACAGGGTAAAGTGCTGCTGAAATTCCTCAACTGGAAAGAGGACTTTGAGCCAGGATGGTCAAGGGAGGCTTTGTGATCAAATCGACACTTGACCTGGGTCTTGAAAGGTGGGTTTGGTTCAGACCAAAGGTACCAGGGGTATCCTGGGCACAGGGAACAGTGCAGAAAGATCCAGAGGCCGGAACATACAGGGCATGTGCCAGGAGCAGCCCGTAATTGACTTTGTCTGAACATATGCTTTTCATCTATTATATTACAGTTGTTTTGTTTCTTATGTCAATATGATTTTTACTTCTTTAGGCGCCAAAGCAGGGAAAGCCTGTTAATGTTGTCTTCCCGTTCCAGGATTCCGGGCTAGCTAGATCCCGATAGAACATCTTCAATCGATTTATCTTGTGTAATTGACTTGCCTGAGACGTTCCCTACTTTTCATCACAGTTTCGCTTTGCAGTAAATAGATCGCACCATCTGGAACTCTTCTCTATTTTTTTAGCACGCTTTTCTTCCACAAGGGCCTGTTTTCATTTCTTAGTGTCACACAAGGACCTACAACATTCTGCTTCATCCTCTTCGCTTTGAGTTTTATGTTGTAAAAAGCCTGAAAAACAGGCCGGAAAATAAGCTATATTCTTCTTGTCCGTTACAACACAACACTAAACACGTCAGACAAATTCTGACACCTTCGCTTTCAGCAGGAGCTGTTTGCCTCGGAGTCAGGCCGTACCTCTAAGAGACTAACTTTGGGCTCAGGGAGGGCAGAACAGCTCAGAGACAATTGTGACAGGCCAGATTCATAGTGGGCTTAATAAGAAGAAAGTATAAATAGTGATCACATAGCCTTACAGAAAATTCCTGCTTATTTTTACTATTTAGAGTTGCTATGCTTTGCCTTTAGTTACTGTGCTAAACCTGCTACAGTGAGCCTAGTGTTTATTTTCATTTGGATTGATAACATTCATTCTCTTTCTCAAATTTTTGGTGAATTAAACCGCATCCCAGCAGTTCAGCTATAGCTAACACATTGTCACAGAGCACAATGCACTGTTGAATTCACTGTCCTGGCCTTTATTTCGGAGTCTCTGCATTTCTTTAAACCCAGGGCCTTTCTTGACACTAACAAGCGCTAGCTATTCCTGACCTTCTCACATGTTTCTGGAAGCTGAGCCCTAGTGTAAACTTCCCTAATATGACATTTTTTAGATGTACTGGTAGTTGCTATATTCAAGATCCTACGTGTCAGCTTGAGCAAATTACCAGTTAGGAGTCTTGGTTACAAGTAACGGAAAACTCAACCAAGCAAACTTAGGCTAATGTGGACTTTTTGGTCCATGTATTTCATTGAGAAGCAGGGGAACTTTTAGCTTCAGGCATGGCTGTATCCAGGGGCTCGGATGTCGCCATCAGGCCCCAACTCTTGGCATTTCTCAGCTCACTTTCTTCTCTGCTGCTTCTCTTACATCAGCTCTTTCTTTCTGATTGCAAGATGGTTGCCACCAGGTGGACTTAATTCCATAAAGTTTAAGTCCAGGAGAAAAGGAAGAATCTCTTTTCTCTAAAAGTTTGAAGAGTAGTCTGGGCTTAAACCCTCCTGGTCCAAACTGAATCACCTCCCCATCTTTTAACCAGTTTCTGGGGCCATGATGATGTGATACTCTTTTGGGCTAGGCCTGAATCGTCCATTCCTCCTTGGCTGAGGAGGGAAGATTGACATGCAGAGTTCTTGGACTCTGATCATTTAGAAGCGGGGGTGGGGATGGGGGTTCCCAGAGGAGAGACAGCCTCAGACCACAGATGTCCACTACCACGGGCCTTTCTTACATGGACTTAGTGAAGCATTTGGTAGCTCTACTCCCCAAGAGGGAAATCACTACTGATCTTTATTATTGTTTCCATGAGCATGTTCTCTGAAAACGTCCCTTTTTTGAGTCCAAATGGTTGTTGCAGAATTTATTTTTTCCCCACCCAACTGACCGGCTCCTTGGACAGTAACATTGTATAGTTTTTAAAAACGAAGAAAAACTTCTCTTCCTACTTCTTTCTGGACGAAGTTGATGCATTTAAAAAATAAATTTCTCGGAAAAGGCTTTTATTATCAGTGCCCATTACAGATCATTAGAGGACACAAACTCCAGTGTGCTGGGGTTTGGCCTCCATTAGTTTTAATGACAGAGTTGCGAGGACTGCATCTTACTTAGGAAGGGATTAAGCAGAGAAAAGGGAATCTTAAAGGACCGGCCCCTTGTCCTGTGACAGCCAGGAACATGCAAGAACAGTGTATCTTCTGGCTCAGCAGCTCTGGAGGCTTGTTCCTCAGGCACAGTTCTCTGGGTATGGCATCTTCTGGAGGTCTGCCAGAAGCGGCAGGGCGGCCAACGGCCAACTCATGTGCTATGTGCAAGCCTCCAACTTGTGGTGACGTTGTCCAAACCCTATAAATGTGGCTCAGAACTGATTCTTCTGCCAGCCTGACATTGAGCTGCTGGAAAATTACAGCTCGGTTAGATGCTCCCGTGCCTGGTTCTTATTCTTGAGGACACATTTTGCTTTCAAAGGTCGAAAATACAATCCTAGGACGTCAGGTCGCCGTAAGATATTGGAGCATGGTGGTGGTGGTGGTGATTGCTTAACATTCATTAAGTGCTGATGTGCCAGGCACTTTCCTTGAATTTGCGTATTTAATACGATGAAACAGGTACAGAGAGGTTACCTAACTTGCCGCGCTGGTGGTGGGTGGGTAATGGCAGGCTCCTCCTGTTGGGTGCATAAGGAAAGAAACTGAAGCAGTCCCTGCATGTTCTCTAGTTCTAACCCTCCATGCCCTAGTGTCCCTCAAGTTCAGATTCTGGGTGAGTTTGGGGAGCTAAGAAGAATGTGGGAGAAGAGGAACAGAGAAGGAGTAGCTGGAGAAAGAGATAGGGCAGGCCAAAGTTGAAGAGGAAGAGGGAAGGGAGAGAATTGAAGAGGGAGGGGAAGGAGAGCAGACGATGGTTGGGATAGACTATAGCAAAGAACGGAGGAACAAAGAGCGGATCTCACAGGAAGGAAAAAGAGTGGGATGGCTGTCTAGGGACCATCTACTCTTACCAGGTGCTCGTCAGGGGGTTTTGTGGACATTGTCTAATCTTCCCTACAACCCAGTGAGGTAATCACGCAGTATCAGCATCCCCACTTCACAGATAGGGAAGATGAGTTTCAGAGGGACAACATGACTTCGTCGAGATCAGAGTGGTGGGAGGCAGCAAACCGGAATTTGAACGGAGGCCAGTGTCAGCCCGGCCAAGTCCTCCATCCTCTTGAGGATGAGCCTCTTCTTAATCCTAGCTACGGTTTGTAGCCCACACACAAGCCTTCCATGAGGTCCTGAGATTGGGCGTGTGCTCAGAGAGGATATTGATACAGCTCTTCCTTTGCTGGGAGGTACTTGGTGTTCTCTCCCGTCACAAGGAGCAGGAGGGGAAGGGACAGCTCTGTAGCACTCCTCCTTTCTTTCAAAGCTGCAGACTTGATAGAGCCAGCTCTTGGGACTTGGTGTATACTGACAGACATGCTCGTCTCCTTCAGCCCTTCTTAGCCCTCTAATCTCAGGGAAGCAGTTCTTTATACTTGAGAGATTTCCTTATTTTTGCTCCTTTCTGCCATTAAAAACGGAAGTAGGGGCGCCTGGGCGGCTCAGTCAGTTAACTGTCCAACTTCGGCTCAGCTCATGATCTCACAGTCTTTGAGTTCGAGCCCTGCATCAGGCTCTGTGCTGACAGCCCAAAGGCTGGAGCCTGCTTCAGATTCTGTGTCTCCCTCTCTCTCTGCCCCTCCCCCGCTCACGCTCCATCTCTCTCTCTCCAAAATAAATAAACATTGAAAAAAAATTCAAAAGCTGGCCATCTGGTTGTCACTGTACTTTCCTTCGAACTGCAGAGGTGGCAGCAGGGCCACCTGCAAGTCCAGCCTTCTCTCTGGCACAGACAGAGTCCCAGTATCTATTGAGTGCACTTCAAATTTGCTATTAGATTGCACTTGGGGAATTAAACTTCCTCTTCACTTTTGCCCTTTCCTTTCTTTTATTGCTTGGAATCTGGGTGTAATTGTCCCCCTCAGGGCAGAACTGATTTCATTATACTTATTAAAAGATGGCTCTACAGTCTGGGCCCTCTATCCGTCTCACAGTCTGTGCAGGCGACCGTCACGAACACGGCTTATGTCCTGTTGCAGCTAAAACTGGGGCAACGTTTTTAAGACTTGCAAACCTTTCCTAAGTGCAAGCATTTGTTTTTGATTTCAAGTCTTTGTGTGCTGACAAGTGTGGTATGAGTGTGTGTGTGCACGCGCACGTTTAGAGCACATTTGGGTGACAGTGCAGGCAAACATATTACATGTCTCAGGTGTCTGGTGACAACTGTTCTCCGAGCATTGTTGATAAGCAGACAAAAATGTGACATTCGTTATTCTTTTTCAAAATACACACACAGTAGAAAAGATGTAGAATAAAACATAACAGCAGCTTAACCAAGGCTGGGAGGAAAGGAAAGACGTTAAGCATCATGCTGCCCTGAGCTACCTAGCAGTCGTAACAAAGAAGGGAAAAATAGGACGGCATATACAGTTTAGTGGTCTGTTCAAGGAAAGCACACAAGTTCACCGAGACCTGCAGGTTTTAAATATTAATTTGTCATGTAAGTCTGTGTATTAATGATCTTGGATAGCACAATAGATGACATCTTCTTTGACTGTTGTATGCAGAGAATAAATCAGGCTTTCTATATGTAGCCACTTGTCGTATTGTTTCTGATTACATGTAGAGTATAACGCTAAGCTAAAGTATTGAAAAGTCCTCTTCCTGTGGTACAAGGTGGAGAACAACCTAGTTAAAGCATGCTGGTCGTCCTGCTGGGTGAGGGGAATGGTGCGTGGGAGGTAGGCTGCCTCTTACAGGAAGTCCTCCTCAATGACGTCGCCTATGCTTTGACAGGAGCTCCCTGACAGGTGATTCTAAGTTGTGGCTTTTAAGGATATAAACACCTGAAGTGCAGATATCCATGTTGTTGAGTGAAAGAAGGTACCAGAGGCATAGATTATGGTCTGTCAGGGAAATTAAAGAGACCGACTGGAAACACAGTGTCCATTGGAGTTCGTTTGAATTCATCCGCAGTTACCAAGTGCCCACAGTTGTGTTAACCCAGTGCTGGGAACTTAGCATACAGCTCTGATGAAGACTGTGCTCTCCAGTCCTTTCCAGGTAGCATCACGGTGCTGCAAGGGAAGTGGGCTCGGGGGACAGTGGGATCCAGAGGAAGGACACTTAGAGTTGCCTCTGGGCTACAAGATTGTAGGCAGATGGAACGGCACAAGCACAAGGAGACAAAGAGTGTGTGTGCCCAGGAAATGACCGACATTGTATGGGGCCTGCAGGAGGTGCGGGGGCACAGAGAGATGGGAGTCAGGACACTGGAGGATCCGACACCCGGAGGCCGAAATTCCCAACCAGAGTATTTTTAGGTGCCGCCGAGGTGTTCCTCACAAAAATGGCTTCAGATTGTTTTATTAATCATCAACTTTTCTTGAGCCCTCAGTAAGTTCAGGCACTTTGCTTAGCAAGTTATATAGGCGTGATTTTCCTTAATCTTCGCAGTCCCCCTCTGAGGGAGGTATTACTGTGCTCATTTTACAGAGAGGAATCTGAGCCATAGGAAGGTTGAGTAACTTGCCCAAAGCCCAGTCAGTCCAGCTCTAGAGACTTTTGACCTCCTCACTTTTGGGGAGGTAGGGTTTTTTTTGTTGATTTTTTTGTTTGGTTTTGTTTTTGGGTTTTTGTTGTTGTTGTTTTTGTTGATTTTGTCCATGGCCTGTGGAAGTCCTAAATCAGAGCCCCAACAGAATTTGAGTTCTGCGTCAAGCTATGTGGAAGGAAGTGGTGACCCTGACCTAGATTCCATCAAGGCTTCCCTAACCTTAGGGAATTCTGGTTTGGGAGAGGCAGCCTGGATCTCCAGGCTGGCCCCACAACACGATCCACGAGATTCTTGCCAAGTTCGGTGGCTCCTTTTCCTGCGTTTCAGCTACTGCTTACAGGCAGCACGAAAACTTGATCAGCTTTAGAGAGAGACATGTTGCCTTCTTGTATGTAGCAGCAGAAAGGCTAACGTCTGTCTCTTCCTAATAGGCTCTCCGTGTCATCTAGACATCAGTACTTTTTAGAAGAAGAAAGGCAGTAGGCAGGACAAAATGTTCATATTTATACTGTGTTCTTCCCCCCGCCCCCGCCCCACTGCCGACTTATTCCAGCTCTGATAATCTGTCCCATTCAGAAAAGGCAGGAAACAACCTATACGTTGCTTGGTAAGGGTTTGGTTGAATAAGGTGTTGGGCATCTCTACAAGAGAATGTTGTGTAGTCACTACAAAGAATTGAGAGGCCAAGTGTTCGTGTACTGATGGAACATTCCTTATATTGTTAAGGAAGATACGCAGTATTGAGAACAATGTGAGTAACTTGCTACTCTCTCTCTCTCTCTCACAAGCTGATGAGATTTTGGTGCTGCTCCCTGGCTCTCGCCCTCTCTCAAAAACACATATACCTAAGCTTGTTTGTTCCTACAATATTTCTGGAAGGAAGTACAAGAAATCCATAACAATGGTTACTTCTGCAGAGAGGGTCAGTGGAGTGAGTGACTTATTTTTCCCTTTCAGCCTTTGATACTCATAGCCTTTAATACTCTTTGGAAGTTTTAGCAATTGATACAGTGTCCATTCAGTGGAACAGATTAATATATAAAGAGAAAAGCCTCCCTATCCCCAAAACAAGCTGAAAGGTAGTCGTATATTTTATTTATAGATACAAATATACGCCTTTATCTCGTGCTTGTGGATTATCCATCATAAGAGTATTTTGAATCTGTAGTTGATAACCAGGCAACCCCGTAGCAATAGAGTATTACCTGGGATCATAAGTAATTGGAACCCTCATCCAAATAGTTGCTGATACGTTAACCTCCGAGTCTCTAAATAAGTGAGCAATCAAGTTCTATATTGAACCCCTAAACCTCATACCTGTCAGAGACCGATAAGTGCACGTGGGCAGGTTCCTTGATGCGTGTCCAAGGCCATTATCAGAGGTAAGGAAGCTTAAGTGTAAACCTGTGACTTAAGTACGTTTCAGATTTGGTAGGGAGCTGCAGGAAGGAATGCAGAGAACTTAGGTGCTCACAGTACATCTGTCGCTCCACCGCCATAAAAGATGTTCCTTTCCTCTGTAAAAGGACCCTAAGAGTTCTATTTCCTGGTGAAGGCTGTTGAGGTGGCAGAGCTAATTCTTAACTTTTTGGTGCTGCGTGGGTAACTACGGGGTAGTATTATTTTAACCAGTAAAAAATCAGGCATCTAGGCTCCTACTTGCAGCTGGCAGCATTTATAAACAGTAAACGGTCAAAAGGATTAATAAACATCATGAAAGGCAACTCAGGGGAAACATAAGCAGAATGCTTAAGGGTAACCGAAGGCCCGGGGCTGTGGTACTCTGGTGCCTCTGAAGGACAATGTGTTTGATGTCACCTTATCGTGAAGGAAAAATTTCGTCTGCCGTGCCTCACCTTAACATGATAGTTTTCGTTTTGCAAGTAGATGTTTTCAGATATTTTAGGAAAAAAAAAAACATTTTTGTACCAAATTTTTAGTGCTCACTGGAAAAAAATAGACACTTCATTTTATGAAGGATAATGGATACGAAGATGTAGAAGATTCTTGATAAACACCGGATCCAGAAGTTTTAGGCTGTTGAATTTACTCGGCGTAGAGTGGAGGGAGCTTTTTGTATTCCTGTTTCAAAAACAGGCTTGGGTTTTTTTCTGATTGTTTTTTTTAGGTTTGAGAGAGAATTGGCATAAGGAATTTTGTTTTTAACCAACTTTGCCTTTTTTGCTGTTTTTTAAGTTCCTCATCTGAAATAGGGCCTGTGAAATGAGCTGGAATGATCTTTACGAGATGTAGATCTTTTTAAGCCAAAGATGGGCCAAGCATTGTCCCTTAAAGAAGACGAAGTCTCATTGCCTGTGAATTAAGGTATCTGTTGCTCAAGAGACTTAGAATAAGAGATTCACCAGTCTAGTTTTGTATATATGAACAGAAGCTGACATCTTCGGTGGTAGAAAGTAATCCCGTGGGACTTTACTTTGAAAGTAAATTTCACATGGGAAATTATCTACAGGCCTGTCAGGGAAACCCTTCAGGCAAGGTAGTGACTTCAAATACCATAACACCGATGTCTGTCTGCAAGATTTTTTTCTTTCTTTCTTTTTTTCTTTGCTTTCCCCCAATTCATCTTACGAGGAGAATCACCTCCACACTCCTTCACATTGAAGTGGAAGTTCTTTTACCACTGGATGTAAAGATCCAGTCTAAAAATGCGAAATTAATTTGGCTTAGCCTTAGGGTAGCTTGGAGAATGCTTTTGAAGGTTAATATTAAAAAGCACTTGGAAAGACAGTTCATTTTGGAGCCTGAGGAGGAAATTCCTTTAGATAGAGGTTTAATGTAAAGCTAAGTGGCAGGCGTTTAAGCAAGCCTGTAGCTACGGCTCGGAAACGTAAATTTCATTACTGTAATGTAAATCTCTGCAATAAAAAAGGCTCAGGTATCTCATTATCATCCTTATGCAATTTTCAGCTCATAATTTCAGAATCCACCATTGCCTGTAGGGTCCAATATGCAAAGGAAATTATATATTGCAATGAATCATGAAAAGGAGACAAATAATTTCATGGAAAGCATAAACATGCATTACATTGAATCAGGCCACAGTCTCAATATGCTTGGGTTCTGGCATTCAACTGACATCACTTTGAGCAAAAAATTGACCCCTGTGTTCCTTCTAGGGACCATATTTCTCAGTTTGCTTGTTGCCCAGGTGTAAACTTAGTAGCACCCCTCCCTGCGCTGGCCGGAAGTTATACTATCACTGCATTGACCTTCAATATGGCAGTCATCATAGCACCTCATCATATTAGCGTCCAGGTGTCTTTCTTACTCAGCTGATCATCTTCGAGCCCGGGATCGTCTTGTCTGTCTCCATGCAGGCCTCGTCGAATGCCAAGCTGCTCTGTCACGGTCGATGAGCAGACCACAGAGAACCTGACAGAGACAGCGTCTGTGTGTGTGTGTGCGTGCGTGCGTATGGATAAAGATCTAGATATAGCAGATGTGTATGCCTTGGTCCATAGCTGCTTTGGAAACAGGGCGCCATCAGCAGACCGGAAGTTTGAAAAAATGCCCAGGAGATTTTGTGGCCAGCACTGTTGTCAAGAATAATAATAATACAAGATATGTTTATAGCACTGCCCAATTTTCAGAGCCATTTCACACAGATACTTCATTTGATTTTTGCACGAACCCCTATCCTGCCACTTGGTGCACCATACGACAGTTGTCCATTTATATTCCTGCTGCCTGCCCTAAGCTGAAAGGTACCTCAGACCCACGCCCAGCTCTAGTTCACTCTCGTTTCCCCTAGCACTTGACAGTGCTATTTGGAGGTATTTGATAAATACGAGCTGAATGAATAAAGAGGGCAACTAAGTCTTATATTTTGTGAATGAGAGAAACTGAGGCAGAGGGAGCTTGAGTGGCCTCTTGGAGAACGTGAAAGTCTTTAGTTAGGAGGCTGTTCTGTGAACCTGGACCTTCTGATTCCAAGTGTGATGCTCTTTCTGTTAAATCAGCTCCAGGAAAAAAAACAGCATCGTCTTTGTTGTATGGGGTTAACAACTTGGGGAGAATGTAGAAAAATGAGAGACGGCGGTTGGGTCCCTCTGCCTGGTGTTTCTTCTCCCTGCATGCACTCGCTAGCCTCTGCTGTGCCTTTGAAGATCCACTGTGAGCTCCTTTAGGGGGCCTTCTCTCCCCCCATCACCTGTGCCGGCATTTAGGTGCTGCTTTTCAGCTCCACCTCTGTAGTCAGTGCCTGTAACTTGGCCAGCTTCCTTTACTTGACTTTTTACTTAGCACGGACTTCTCCTTAGTCATCAAGACCTGTGAGTTCTGCCTCTCCCCCATCAGCCCACCTGTGTCCATCCCTGCTGCCTCCACCGCAGCCCAAGCCTTGCCCATCTGGTCTTCCTGACCTTTGGCCAACCCTTTGCATTATTCTAACGTGCAAACTTGAACTTAGCACTCGCTGCCTCACCCGTGGGTACTGTAAGCTCCAGAATCCTTTTACAGACGGAGAGACCCTGATGAGGGGTCCAGCCCTGCCTGACCTTGCAGCCTCTGTTGAATCTCTTTGGTTGGGCTCTGCCGAACTGATTTCACTTCCTCATCCTTCCCCTGTGTCTTCTCACCTCCAGGGAATGCTGTGTTAGTAAACATCTCTTCTTTCAGAGACCCCTGCCTGATTCTCCCTCCTCACCCCTGCCTCCCTCCTCACCCCTGCCTCCCTCCTCAATTAGATGGGGTAACCCCTGCAGTTTGGGGAAGCCCTTAGCCCCCAACAGAGTGTGAGGTCGTCAGCTGGCTATTTGTTTCATAGGCCCAGTGATGTCTTCTCAGTTTTATCTCTTTGGAGTCCAGCACAATGCCAGGAACATAGTAGTAAAAATAGGTTTTTGCATGAATGAATAAACACATAACATACATTGAAAAGGCTTTCTGGACAGTCACTTTTGCAAAAAGTGCCCCACTTTTTGGTGACCCCACTTAGGAATGGCACTATCTTTGAGATTTTTAGGGTGCGTTTTGTTTCCATTTTTAGTTTTTTAATTCTAGAAGATGTGTAGCAACACGTCAGATTCCAGAAATTATTTAAAATTCTCCGGTGTCTTCCATTTGAGCATAGGTCGAATGAAATCTATACTCTTTATCCTGTCTACGTGACCTGGCCCTTGCTTACCTTACCCAACCTTTCCGACCTCCCTGCTCCTGGCTGTCTCCCTTACTCGCCATGCTCCCGTGATTATTCAATTCCTTGTGTAAACCAAGTTCGTTCTTGCCACTGGGCTTTAGCAACACCTGTTCCTACTGCCTTAGAAGGTTCTTCCTCGATCCTTACATGCCCTAGCGTGCCCTGACCCTTCTGATCCCCACCCATCACTGTCTGACACTCACCCTCTTATTTTCTTCATAGCACTTTCCCTCTGAAATGTTCTAGCCGATAAACTCACCCCCCTGATCACTGTCTCTCTCGTCTCAAGACACGATAAGCCCCTTGAGAGTAATGACCATACTCTATCTCAGAATTGCCAGCCTCTAAGGGAAGGTCTAGCTCAGACTAGATGCTTCCTAACTATTTGTTAAATCTCCCCATTTTTAGTTTTTAAAAAAAAAGCTTGGTTTTCGATTTGCAAAGAATTCCTTTATCCACAACCTGTCATTAACATAGAAGGTCAACAAGATAATTTCTCATGTACCTTAAGTAATTGGCCTAGGAAATAATTCACATAGCAGTTGAGTTTTATATACTCATCACCAAATGTGTCAGAATGTCCTGAAGTTTGCTAGAGAAACAGGCATATCTTTTCCTCTCTCGGTGTGGTGGCCTGGCCAGGCTAGTTCTTAAGTAAATAATCACTGTCTTTAGCCACTCCATTCTCAATTCAGATCCTATGTAAATAGTTGTTTCCATAAATCAAGAAAGGTATTTTTTTGGCGGTAAGGTCCTTGCTTGATCACCGGCTCCCTGATCCTTTATAACCCAGGTTCCTTGGAAAGCTGACGCTACTAGTCACCAAGAGCCCTGACAGGTTCTGTCAGGCTCTGTTCTCCAGTTTTGTTGACGCCATCTGAACCCAGCAGGTTTGCTACTTAGGCTTTTGAGTTATTCTCCTTATGCCTCATGCTATTCACAAGTGGCAAATGAGCCAGTTTCTTTTCCCAGATAAGGCCCGTCGGGGAACTTGGGCTGTTAGTGGTGGCGATATAACCTTGCAAAACATGCGTAAACACGGTGCTGGCCAAGTACTTCCTAAGGCGAGGGGCAGGAGGGAGGTTGCTGTGGGCCCCACAGTAAAACACCCTGGGAGGTTTTCTGTGATTTTCCAAAACGGCATTCGTATAAATGTTCTCATCTCCTGGACCTGTGGTGGGGATTGAGGAGATAATGAGCGCAAAGCACCCTATGACCTGCCTTGTAATGAGCCTTGAGTAAATGTTCATTTAGTACTACTGTTCACTCATCTCAGCTAATATTCTGGAAGGACGCAAGGCCCTGGGTTTCGTCTCTAACCCACCATGAGTTTGCCCCCTTCCTGACTGGTTGCAAAACTCACCAACAGGCTGTCATCTGCTGCAGAGCAACTTGCAGAATGAGTTGGCTCCCGGCAACTCATTTTTTGAGCTCTTCCCTGCCCACACGTACCGTGAGTTACCCAGAAAGCGGCAGCTGCAGCCACCAGTGGAAATTCCCCCAGGCCACTCACCGCCTCTAGTTATGGGCACAGGCTTGCCGGTGGAACGGCCTCCTGCACCAACTCCTCGGTGTCCAGCCAAGGTCTGCAAATACCAGTGTAAATCCCGGGAGTCCACACCCATCATCCTGCTCTTCACAGATGCCACACAACTCTCTCTCCGCTGTGCCTGTAGGCAGGCAGAGCTTCTGCTGGGGAGAGGGTAGAAGGGCCTCGGGCAAGGACTCCGTTTTCCTGGTTTCAGGAGAACTTGGAATAATCTGAGGCTCTTGCACATTGCTTGTTCCGTCACTCTGACTCTCAAATAAGGGAGTAAGGTATTCAGATTCTGGAAGTTTCTCAGAGGGAAAGGGGCGAACAGGAAACACGTATGTGTACATGTGCTGATGGTCTGAACATTACACTGTTTAAGCAAGTAAACCTTAGACCAGGCCAGTCTATCACTTACAGAAACAGCATTGATCTTCCGGGAGGAATTGCCAGCTCCAGAATGCCCGCTGTCCCTTCCTGCCCATTAAGGGGTGGAGAATGCCTCTTTTTAACTAGCTGAAATTCTCATTATAAATGTTAGCGCCTCCGAACCCAATTTATTATCACTTATCCTTTCTCTTCCTTTAAAAAAAATGAGTAAAGATCATTCCACCTTGATTCCATGAGGATTAAAGGAAGGACAATTGACCAGCTAGAGTGTCTCCAGCATTGCGCCCTGCGATGGAATGGAGGTGTCAGGGCGCGTGTTCGGGCTCAGCGTGTGTGTCCTTACTATACACATAAGCTCATTCATTCCCTTGCTGTAAGTCAGCGTTCAGACTTGGCTTGCTGACTGATGGCCTGTAGGAAGCCAGTAATTCTCCTTTCCGGAGAAGAGGCTAAGCGAGAACAAACATACCTTCCCTTGTCCCACCAGCTCACTTGTTCTGAAACACCGCAGTGACTGAAAGCAGTCTTCTCTGAGAATTTTCACTTATTTTGAAGAAATGACTTGAACCTTGATTTTTTTGTCTCCGTGTTTGTCTTGGTACTTACTACTTGATTGGCTCATTTGACAGAAGAAACAAAACCCATATACCTAAGAGACCAAAGACAGGGGGAGATAAGGAAGAAGCCAAACTGCCCCACTGTGGGTGAGCTTACAAATCACCATGACCTTTTTGCAGGAGCACTGTGGAAATAGGGGTGAGAAGCCTTAAGACGGGCTTATGCTTCAACTTAGCAGTTACCCTTCTAGTAGTAACCGTAAGAACATAATCAGAGATGTATATAAAGGTGGGTGGGCTTTTATGCTGGTGTGATTTACAATGGCAAGAAGAAAAATTTAATGTCCTAGAACAGTGATGATTTGGTAATTGTCACATAGCCATGGACTACAATACAGCTATTAAAAATCATATTGCCGGTACATCTTATCAACGTGGGAATATTTTCATAATAAACTCTTTGTCGAACAAAGGAGAATAAAAAAGTCTTTAAATTATAGTCCCATTTTAATACACAAACCAAAACACATATGGAGGCGTATGGACATGTAGCCAGGTTCTGAAACAGTCACCCACATTGTAACACTGGTCCTGTAGGGTGAGAGTGTGGATGGTTTTTGTTTCGTTTTGGCTTGTGCACGGTGTTTCTTTGTTGTCCACATTGAGCATGATTGCTTTCCTAGTCAGAAACAGAAACAATGGATTTTCTCTCTGTGTCTTAAAAATAAGTATGCATTAAATGCATTAAAAAGGCATCACCTCCTTTTTTCCTTTTAAACCAAAAATGGGCGGCGGAGGAGGAGAGGAAGTAAGCTGGCTTTGAATATTTGAATCGGGGAGAGCCTCGGAGTCCTTCCTGGTTAGTTTTGCTTTGGAAAGGCAGGTATGGTTGCACAGTCCCTGAGGGTGTCTTCCTTACTCTAAATCCAGGAGCTCATCAAGTTCATGAAGTATCACTACTTTAGTACGTGGGGAACCCTTCTTCGGTGCCAGATGTGGTGTCGTGCCCTGTATGTAGGTTCACTCATGCAGTCCTCACAAAGGCCCTTGAGGGTAACCTTTTCCCTGGTTTTCAAATGAGGAGAGGGAGGTGAGGTGGTAAAGATACCCACACACATTCCACACACATGTCTCCATAGGCCTTGCTGTTCCCACTCAACACAGCTCCCCTGCAGGAACTTTCTCAGAGTCTTCTCTAGGTCTGTCTTCCAAAACGGGCCACCATGTTGAAGAACCAGCATTTAACCTAATGACAGAGGCGCGTGCCGGGAGAAGGGAACTGCCAAGAGGCTCATGGTTTCGAAGGAGAAGAAGACAGGGCACCTGGGTGGCTCACTTGGTTAAATGTCCGACTTTGGCTCAGGTCATGATCTTGGGGTTTGTGAGTTTGAGCCTGGCGTTGGGCTGTCTGCTGTCAGCACAGAGCCTGCTTCAGGTTTCTGCCCTCTCTCTCTCTGCCCCTCCTTTGCTTGTTCTCTCTTTCTGTCTCTTTTCTGTTTCTCGAAAATAAATAAACATTAAAAAAAGAAGAAGGGGACACTTGGGTGGCTCGGTCGGTTGAGCGTCCGACTTTGGCTCAGGTCATGATCTCGAGGTCTGTGAGTTCGAGCCCCGCGTCGGGCTCTGTGCTGACAGCTCAGAGCCTGAAGCTTGCTTTGGATTCTGTGTCTCCCTCTCTCTCTGCCCTTCCCCTGCTCATGCTCTGTCTCTCTCTCTCTCTCAAAATAAATAAACATTAAAAAAATTTTTTTTTTTAAATAGAAGAAGAAGAAAGGAAGGAGACTGCTGTAGCGGCCCACCCCCCTACCCCAAGAAATTCATCCTTTCATTAAGTGCTAACGTCCAAGGATCCAGCCCAGCCTACCTTGACCAGCTTAGTGATGGCAGCTCTTTGCTGTCCACATTGCAGAGTATTCTAAGAGTAAGGAGCGCCATCCTTGGCAGCATTCGTGTAAAACCTATGCACTGTCATCCTTGAAGGAACACTAAGCCCAGAGAGGAAGTATGATCCTATACCTCTGTCCTCCACCCAGCCTCTCCACGTGGGCTTCCTAGGAAGCTGTCCAGAGGAGTGCCTGGAGATTGAGGTTCTCTCCCCTGACACCTCCAAAATGAATGCAGGCTGGTGGGTAGTGTCTCTTCCCATCTGCCCCCTGTTTTCTGCAACATTAAGGCTTCCAGGGACACCACCAGCATTTCTTTGAGATAGCTAGTGGAAAAACAGGTATCTCCTGTTAGCCTGTCCTGAAAAAAATGGTTGGGATTTAATTAATTAAGGTCCATAAACGAGCCAGAGTTCAGTATTGACACCTCCACTTGAACATGAAATTCTGGGCTTCGGGCACAGGTTATTTGACACCTGCAGACCTATCTGTCACTGGTAACACAACCGGGGCGCCTTTGAACGTGCCTCTGTATGTTTTCCACTGGGGGCTTTGCTGTGCAGACACAAGTAACAGGGCTGTGCTAAGACGAGGAGTTAACCTGGGACGGACACCCTAGAACCTGAGGCATATTACTTTTGCTCTTTCCTTTTAGTTTTGTGTTGCTAGTTTTCTCTTCATCTTCACTTCTCTTGGAATCAATTGATTAGGGTTTCTGGATCGTTTAAGTACTGATTCCTTAAGTCCACTTTTCATTTTGAGATAGATGAACCATTTTCTCAAGACAAGTCAGGCATCCCCTGATCATAAAACTGCTACCACTTAGTGCCTACCAAGCTTTGATAGGCTAAGTATACTAAATATATATATATATATATATATATATATATATATATATATATATATAATCTCCTTAATATCCCCCTTTTAAAGAGGGAAGAAAAAGGGGGGACGCAGAAGTTGCCCAAGGTCACAGCTACGAAGTAGCAGAGCCAGTACTTGAGGGACTTTCTGACCCTAATCCCCTGCACTCGACTGTGAATTCAGTCTTCTTAAGAATATTGCTTTCATTTAGAAGTCTGCTCAGCAAATATCTGCTCAGCAAATATGACAGGTATTCTCTGAAAACCGACAACCCGTGAAATGACTGAGAAACTAACAAGCCATTTTTCTTTATTCTCTATTGAATGTGTATTTATGATATCTTGGAACTGGGATTTCATCTCTTCCAACAGGCTCTAGGCACCACACACAAATCCCCTGTAAGTTGGCTTGCTTGGTTTGTGTCAGGCATTTCCTGACCCCTTCTATCCACCAGGCTCGTGAAGTAAATGTTTTGGGGAGCACCGTTCGGAACCTCCTCAGTGGGAAGGGCTGGAGGGGAGCAGCGGGCACAGGCATTCAGGAGAGCCCAAGTTCTCGAGTCAGGCTGCTTGGGTTCTGTCTCAGCACTCCCACTTTCTGACTCAGAAAGTTGTTCCTCTCCATCTTTCCGCTTACGTCAGTGCTGGAAGTACTCTCTCTGCCAATGGAGTTGTTTAGAAGCTAGGATTTGTCCTATTACTATACCTTGTCTCCGCCTAGAGTTAGGGGCTCATTTTGACCTTGACCATGATTCTCCTTTCCCAGATGCAAAACGACTGGAGCCCCCTAATTTCAAACGCCAGAATGGACAACGGGAACCCCACAACTGCATGAAAACTTTCCCCAACTACTCTAGATTGCTGATCCCTCTCTTCTTGGAACTTCTTCAGTTCTTGGGAGCAAATCACAGATGACACAGAGAGCGTGTTAATTTGGTAGATTAGTTTACACATTTGTGGGGCCAAGTATAATGAAATCCATGAAAATAAATCAGCGTTTCTAGATGAACAAAATAATCACAAAGGTGTTTTGGTACTAAGCCCCTTGTGTGTCCACACTTCCCGGTAACTTACAGAGTTGACATGGAGCAGTGTAGAAACCAGGATTCGGTGGTTCCCCTCTCTGCTTTCTTATCAGAACCACAGGGCTGGGGTTGGGGGAAACGGGGAAAACATCTTAAAAACACAGATTTTGAGGGGCACCTGGGTGGCTCAGTTGATTAAGCATCTGGCTCTTGATTTTGGCTCACCTCATGATCTCACAGTTTGTGGGATCGAGCCCCACCTGGGGCTCTGCGCTGACGGCGCAGAGCCTACTTGGGCTTCACTCTCTCCTGTCTCTCCGCACCTCCCCGCTCGCACACACTCTCTCACTAAATAAACCTTAAAAAATATATAGATTTTTATGCCCCAACCCAGCCCAACTCAGTCATTTACTTGATGGTGTGAGGGCTTTGCATTTTGGAAAATACTTTCTATTTCTTTTCATTTTATTGCACGCAAAATTGTGATTTGATGCATTCTTCCTTCGGTAAGGGAACTGAATGGGCTTGTGCTACTATTACCACAAATCTCTTTGTAAGCGAATTAACAGAAGTATATGGACAAAAAATGGTTGCATCTTCAGAAATGTGCTACCTCAGATAGTGAACCTCAGAAGGACCTGAACAAAGGAGATGTGATTGCCAGAGTGTCTCATCACGTGCTTGGTCCTGTGGCACCATAGAGACACGGCACCTCGCCCAAAGGAAAGGAAGCCTCCAGGCTGTTGGTTTGTTCCGGACTTATATAATTAAAATTCCTTTCTTTCCAAAAGGAGCAGGCCACATTCTTTTCTTTAGGACACATAGAGACTTCGTTGAAAAGGGGAACATTTGTTTCTCCCCAAACCGAATGGCTTTTTAGCTGTACCGGGAAACAGTTTCTTGCAGGAAAAGTATGTTTTGCTGTTACCAGGCACTACTGGGAACTGCTACCGCCCCAGCCAACACTTATTAGAGATCTTCTCTCGATAGTTCTGTCTTTCAAAATAGGACCCTTTCCATTAAGTTCATGTAGTATTCTGGGAAAAGCCTTCCCACCAGGCAGAGAGACTGTGAGGGCATTGAGGAAGAAACGGGGCTTGGTTTTCGTTTGAATCCCAGATGGTTAAAATAAAAAGAAGCCCTCGTGTTGAAGAGAGTGAGCCCTGAACACCCTGCCTCGCAGAGGCCTCTCCTCAGATGTCGAGAGGAGTGGCCTGTCCACACAGAATCCCGACCCCCCCCGCCACCATTGCCCCAGGAGCTCGCCTGCACGCTGCTCCCCCTTTCATTGGCTTCATAGCTCTTCATACCAGCTGAAATGTCTTCTTTGCTTGTTTGCTTATTTATTGTCTATTACACACACAGGAACACTGTTTCCTAGAAACCGTTTTGGTCATTAAAACCATCAACATATAATCAGAAAAAAACATTTGGGGCGTGTACCTCCAGTATGGATTCATTATTTTTACATACCTACCTTCCTCATTGTTATATTACATACATCAGCGCATATATATAATATGCAAATCTTGCAAGGATCAGATTTAAAAAAAAAATGCATCTAGAAGCTTTGGTACTTTTTCCCCACCCAGCCTGTGCTCTCCCGCCCTGCCTTGCAGGGCGCAGTGTTTCATTGTAAGCTGCTTGAGAGGAGCAGCCTCACTCCCTGTGCCTCTCGCTGCCTTCCCAGTGCCTGCGACAGCACCGGCCATGTAGTAGGTTCAAGGCAACTGTCGGTTCAGTAAATATTTACTGTTGAACGACAAGCAAGGCCAAGACACAGCTCACTCTGCTAGGCTCCGTATAGGGGAGGTTTTATTGCATCTTTGCAGGACGAGAGAAGCAAAGCCCTCGTTTTTAGGGTCAGAACGCCTTCCTAATACAATATGTGCTGAATTAAGGGATTTACTGTAATGATTCAAATCCTTCACCAAAGAGGTAATTACAACTTCCTTGATAAGAGCAGAGCTCCAGCAGGCAGACAGGTGGTTTCTGGTTTCCCTTATAACAGATGGCACAAGTGGACCAGCTTCTGAGGCTTTTTGAGGAAACTTGCTCATAAACAGCCTTAAATACATTATTTTTCCTGTCTTCCAACACATGCTTTCTAAATACAGCAAAAAGGCTTCGTAGATTGAGGGCAGGAGCACATATTATGAGCAAGGCTGCAAGAAGCAAGGCACTTCCAGTTTATGTGAGGTGCGGGTACAGTGTGTCTGGCATGCGGCGGGGAGGGTCTGTGCCCCATGGGGGCTGGATGCAGGGAGAAGCTTCACCATAGTGAGCTCTCCCTTCTAGGTGCCCTCACGGCATTTTTTCCTGGCACAATCAACTATACATGCACTTCTCCTATGACTTAGAAACTCACGGGTTTTTAAATGTTTTTTTAATGTTTATTTATTTTTGAGAGAGTAAGACAGAGCGTATGCAGGGAAGGGGCAGAAAGAGAGAGAGAGAGAGAGACAGAACGCAAAGCAGACTCCAGGCTGTGAGCCGTCAGCACAGAGCCCGCTGCAGGGCTCGAACTCCCAAACCGTGAGATCGTAACCTGAGCTGAAGTAGGACGCTTAACTGACCAATGCGCCCAGGCACCCCTGCAAATTCATATTTTTAAAGGAAAAAAATCTCAGTTGGTTTGCTTCTAAGATTTTTTTTGTTTTGTTTTGTTTTTGTTAACAGGGCGTATGGTCTAGTGCCTAAGAGTTAGGTCCAGTTTCAAATCCCAGTTCCTCATATACCAAAGGGTTGGCTTTAAGCAGCAAAAGTACTTAAACTTTATGCCCTTCTGTCTTCTCACCTGAAAAAATGGGAATACTAATAGCTCTCCCTGAGGTTGGTTGGAAAAATTAAGATGATACGTCTGAAAAGACTGGCAGAATGACTGATACATAGCAGGTGTTCAATACAAATTAGAACTCCTCATTTTCCCCACCCTCCTTTTCACCTTCCCTTTGAAAGCTGTTGGTCCACCAAACACAAGTGAAGAAAGGGAAATAAGTTAGACGCAAAAGGTGACACATTGTGTGATGCCACTTGTGTGACACATCCAGAAAAGGCCAATCTCTGGAGAGAGAAAACAAATCACTGGTTGCGTATGGCTGCTGATGTGAGCACGGCTTCGGCGCAAGTGGCAGGACGGACCTTTCAGGGCCGATGGAAACACTGTAATACTCGATTATGGGTGATAACTACCCGACTCTAACAGCGTTGTACACTTAAAAGGGGTGAACATCCTAGTATATCAATTATACCTCAGTAAAGTTATTTTTTTTTAATTTTTTTTTTAACATTTATTTATTTTTGAGAGACAGAGAGACAGAGCATGCGCAGGGGAAGGGCAGAGAGAGAGAGAGGCAGACAAAGAATCCAAAGCAGGCTCCAGGCTCTGAGCCATCAGCACAGAGCCCGACGCGGGGCTCGAACTCACAGACCGTAAGATCATGACCTGAGCTGAAGTTGGCCGCTTAACCGACTAAGCCACCCAGGTGCCCCAGTAAAGTTATTTTTTTATATCCTCTTCCAAGAAGACCAAACACAATGAGTAAATGTTGACATTTTGATGATGTTGATAGCTGTGACAAGTGACGTCCAAAGTAAAAGGCAAAAATGTTGAATAACCATCAAAACCTTGCCTGGAATGGACATAAAAGTTTTTTATTAATTAATTTCACTCTTCAGAATCACCAAATACTAAACGGATCTTGGAATACATGCTAGTTTTACAAGAGGAAATGCAAATAAAGCCAAGAACAAACATTTCCAAACTTCAAGCCGTGTGGCACTGAGGTACCTGAAAGTTTTAAATGGTGCCTGGTTGAACTTTTTTCTTCATTTTAACAATATTGAGGTTTTATCATTCCTTTCTTTTTTTAACTAAATTTATTTATTTGTCTTGAGAGAGACAGAGACAGCGGGGAAGGAGCAGAGGGGGCAGGGAGAAAGAATCACAAGCAGGCTCTGTGCTGTCAGCACCAAATCCGAATGTGGGGCTCTAGCTCACAAACCATGAGATCATGACTTGAGCTGAAGCCAAGAGTCACATGCTTAGCCAACTGAGCCTCCCAGGCATTCCCTTATCATTTTCATTAAGGGGATCAATTTAAAGAAAAATATTAAAATATATACATTAAGAATATGCACGATACACAGATATGGCCAAAGATAGGAGGCCAGAGCACAAATGATGGGGTGGGCAGCACTACCCAGAAGTCAGGAGGAAGAACAATGCCAACGAGTGACTGGAATTGAATACGGAAACATGTGGTGGTTCCATGGTGTAATGGTTAGCACTCTGGACTCTGAATACGGAAACACAGAAGTCCATCAGAGTATAGCCCAGTGTGCCTGTGTCCCTCCCCACCAGAAACAGAATGTGCCAAACGCCCCTTCTGTCATCCTTGTCAGGCACAGCCATCCTGGCCAAGCACACTAGGGGCTGTGTGCAGAGGTGTGCTGACGACACGAGACTGAGAACCACTTACATGATATCAGATAATTCTGACCTGGAAATACCTGGCTCCCCTGACTAGTGAGGTCTTATGTTTGGCTTCTGGTAGATCCATATTTCCTTTCCTTTCACTCAGTACTTCAATCCTGTGGAGTCTTGTTCATTTGTGTGTGTGTTTTTAATGCAGCCTTTAGGTATCGTCAGTTCCAAAGAAACTTATGAAGCATTCATAGTGTGGCATCACTACCGTCAAGGTAGGGTCAAGACCAGAAGGGAAATATTACTTCTTGAGGTTTCAGAGGAGGAATACAGAACTTATGATGAGACCAGAGAAGCCTCACGTAGGAGCTCACGTTGAAAACGGGCTTTGCATGGTGGATAGGCATCAACTAGGGGTGAGGGAAGAGACATTCCAGGTTGGAGAAACAGCACCAGGGAAGAACGTGGTGATAGAACGCTGAGAGCACACCCGTGGCATACATCAACCAGTTCGACTAGAGCACTGGTTGGAAGAGAAGGGCCCATGGGCCTCATCCAGCCAGCTGCCTGTTGTCTTTGTTTTTGGTTTTTTATTTTTTTTAATGTTTATTTTTTTGAGAGAGAAAGATAGATAGAGCATGAGCGGGGGAGGGGTAGAGACAGAGAGGGAGACACAGAATCTGAAACAGGCTCCAGGCTCTGAGCTGTCAGCACAGAGCCTGAAGTGGAGTTCGAACTTGGGAACGGTGAGATCATGACCTGAGCCGAAGTCGGACACTTAACCAACTGAGCCACCCAGGCGCCCCAGTTTTGTTTTTGTTTTGTGGCTCATGAGATAAGAATGGTTTTTACATTGTTAAGCCGTTCCCTTTGACATGGTTACGTAAGGAACTGTATGATCCCCTCAATTTTGCCTCTTGGTCCAAAGTCTACAATATTTACTGTGTGGCCCTTTAAGAAACATCTTACTCATATGGAAAGCTCTGGGAGCATGGGGGCAAGTACGGTGGATTAGGCAGAGCACCGGGGCTTTATAGTGAAAGACCTTCAAATGACAGAAGCCCAACTAAGGCTTAATGAAAAAGTGGAAGTTAAACACTTAAATTTTGGGAAGTCTCAGGGTGGATCTAGCCTCGAGCACAATTGGACCCAGGAACTCAAATTATTATTTTACTTGGCTCTTCTCCCTTCTTTTTTTTTTTTTTTTTTAAACTTCATTTGCTGACAGATGTTTGCCATCTAATGGGGAACAAGATCTCTGGTCACATGAAGCCAATACATTTAGCTTTTGCTTCCAGAAAAAAGCTCATTTGTGTCTTAGGCCCCCAGCAGGAACTGTGATCAGTTATATGTCCACCCTTGACCCAGCCACTCTGGCCAGAGGAGGGGGGCACTGTGACAAGCCAGCCCGGATCCCGTGCCTGCCTCTGTGATGAAATCAGCAGGGCCCTTACTCCACCTGGATCGCTTGGGGTGGCTCAGAAGAAGGGGAGTGGGAGGATGAGTGGCCAGGAGTAGACCGTAACTACATCTTTCACTCCTCCAGAGTGAAGAATTTATTCTCTGTGCAGGATGTAATCGTAAGTTTTTGAGGAGGAAGTCGCTCTTCATTCAAAATTCAGCAAGTATTTATTGACCTACGTGTTCAGGGTGTTCATGTACTTACAACATGCAGTGGGGACCGATTGGAATGGTAAAAGGTGGAGAAACCAGGCTAGAGATGCTTACCGTGGTCTAGGTAAGATGGCTTTGGTCTCCATCCTCAGAGGAAGGGGGAAATACTGAAGTGTTTTAAGCAGATTAATAACAGGGTCAGATGTGCAAGTTGAAATGATCACCAAGAATGGTCCTCTTAAGTATCTATGTTGAAAATCTTGTTTATGTTGTAAATTTGCCAAAGACTGTCCAGAGTAATTTAGATCTGCCTCATATTTTTTAAAAAATACAAACACACACACACGTACATTTTAATTTTGTGAGATCAGAATGAATGGCATTTTGCTGTATCTCTCTTCACTGACTTCTCAGTGGTGTTTCGTTTTGGAGTATAAGAACTAGAGCAGAATACAAAAATCATTTTCCTTCAGTTTGTTTTTATTCACAGATGTTAAAACTCTTTTTTTCCACTGGAAAGGGTGACTTTGCTGGAAAATCATTTAAAGTTTTTTCCAGTCGAGTCAATAAGCTCCTCAGAACCAAATGAACAAAGGGCAGAAATCACTGTGCAGCCTAGTGAGATTGCATTCCTTCATTGTTCAGCGTGAACCAGGCTTCATAGAAACAGACCGTGGTCCAGGCGAGAAGGCAAGTTTCACACAAGCTCACACTGAAGGAGCAAGGCCAGGCAAGGAAGATAGAAATGGAGTAGAGAAGATGTTTGGGGGGATTGAAATCAAATCAGAAACACTTTTGCAAATGTTTAGACTATGGAATAAACACTAGAATTAGAGGAAAGTCAGCTATTTGCTTTGGAGGAGGAGAGGAGAGTCCGAGACTGTTGGCCTTTCCATCGAAGTTGGTCTCCGCGTGTCTCTCTGCCTCATGTTCCTCTTGTGTATCTGGACCAAGGTTTGGAGGCTTGCAGGAGTTTAACTTAATGACCCTGAATATTATTCTTAGCAGAAGTGCTTTTTCTGTTGCTCTGGGTTGGGGACCTAGTAAGGTAAGTCTGCTTTCTTATCCAGGGAATCTCCTTTTCCCAGGGTTACTTTTAAGCTGAAGTGCCCTGGGCCGTCGCTGCTAATTTTAGACCCTCCTTTGTTTTCAGCAGGGGAGATTTCGATTCTTAGTAAATCCTTTTCCCTCCTCTTCCTCCCCCTAGTCCAAACAGGAAATATTCCCTGAAAGTAGACTGTATAGAAAAGTATGCCAGAGGGCCAGTGACTTTCAGCCAGTGTTGTCCAGCTTACTCAGAATGTGACATTGGAGATGTCCTATTCCACGTCCCCACGCCTGGGTGAGAGGAAGACATCACTGATTGACTGTAATAACTTTACCAAAATAAAAATGTCTCTGGGGGAGCCAGCGTCACTTCTCAGTGAGGAGAGCAGGATGGAAAAATTAGTACTCGCATACGGAGGGCGCTTGGTAAATACTCACTGGCTGTATTTGAAAAAGAAGAGAAACAGCCCAAACAGTTGGGAGCTGCCAACGGCATTATGCAGCCCAAACCACCGATTGGTGCAAGAAAGATGGAACTGTCATTTTACCTCTATTAAACATCCCTCCTCCAGAGAATAAACGTAGCTATTTGTATGATTAGGGAGATTGTGACCTTTGTTTTTTGGTGATAAACATAACATATTAATTATCGGAAACATGGGAAGTATTTTAAGAGCACAAAAAATAAAAATTACCTTTAATCTCACCACCCGGAGAATATTGACATACTTACTGTCTGTAAGTGTGTTTTAACATAGGTTTGCACATGTTTTTATTTCAGAAAGATGGATGAAATATGAATATACCGCTTAACAAATTATCATTTGGCACACACCCACATGACCACAACCCAGGTGAGGAAGTATAGTTCCGCCACGACTCCGGAGGTGTCTGCATCTCTTGCTTTCTCTGTCTCTCTCCCGGACCTCTCCCCACAGCAAAAGGAACCACTAATTGGATGTTTACAGTAAACATTTCCATGCTTTTTTTTGTATTTTTATCTCTTAAATACAGATTCTTGCTATGTCCAGTAGTTACGTTCAAATAAAGTCAATACAAACGCTGAGTTAGCAAATACTGAACCATCGCTCCTTGGAGAAGTACAGGGTTAGATTCGTATGAGCCTCTAGTTACCACATTTTTGTCAACTGATCAGTACACCTTATTAATATTATTATTAATTAATTACTAATTACCATTGAATTCATGACCCGTGGTGCTGTGAGTCATGCCTAAACAAAGCTTATTAAACACATGTTTTCCCCCACAAGGTGCATCATGGCATTCTTGTCCTTAGAAACTCGGGAGGACTGAGACAAGAAGCCAGACCATCTGTGTCTTCCGCCTCAGAGGGCACTGTGCACAGTAGATGCTTTAGAGTGACCCAAGTCTCTCATCGCTTTGCATGTGTCCACAAATGACCACGAAGACCCCATGAATATTGGTTCTCAGGTTACAAATATAGTGTTGCAAGTAAATGAATTCAGAAATACAGAATCTGCAAATAATAAGTCTCAACTGTATGCCTTCCTAAAATATAATGTTTTATAAAGTCTGGCTTCCTTTGTTCAGTGGTTTTAAGGGTCCCTAATTTATTTATTAAAATTAGTCAGTATTTATTTTCAATATAGCGGAGTGTACCATTGTATTAACACACCAAAATGATTTCTCCGTTCTTCTTTTAGTGAATTTCTGGGTTTCCTGTTTTTACTTTTATAAATAATTGGCTGTTCACACTCGTATGTATCTCTTTTGAGGCACACACACACACTATGCTTGAGGGTGTGTGTCCGGGAATGCAACTGTGGATCATAGAGAACGGTGTCGTCTTCACCTTCGCCAGGTGAAGCCAAACTGTCCAAAGTGGGTGTAGCAATTCGCATCCCTCCTCCAGCAAAGTAGTAGAGTTCTGACATTGCATATCTTGTAAACACTTGACATTTTCAGCATTTTGATGTTGGCTGCTTAGTCATTCTGGTATGTGTGCAGGACTGCCTCATTATGGTTCTAATCTACATTTCCTATACTACAGCAGGGTGAAGCACTTTTTCTTTTGCGTTTTCTTAAGTCCCTGTTCGGGTTGCTCGTTCACCTCCCCATGGTTGTCTGTCTTTTTCTAACTGATGAGTAGGAGTTCTTTGTATAGTCTGGTTATGAGCCCTCTATATCATAGGCTGTCTTTTACTCTCTTTTAATGTTGTCTTTTAATAAATAAAAGTTATTGATTTTAATGTAGTCAGATATATCTGTATTTTCCTTATGGTTAGTGCTATTTATGCCCTCTTGGAGAAGTTCCAACCTCAGGTTCCCAGAGTTATTCCTTTTTTGTTTGCCTTTAGCATTCAGATTTATAATCTGAATCTAGAAATCATTTGTTAGGCATGAGATGAAGGAGAAGTTAAGTGTTACTTTTTTCATAAAGCTATCCACTTACCCTAGCATTTACCAAAGAGTGCTTTCTAACTAATACAAAATAATGCAGACTCGTAATAAAAAAAATTAAAACACTATAAATAAAATTAAAAAGTGAATATCAAATCTATGCCTGTGCACCCAGTTCCCCTCCTCATTCCCTTGAGGTAGTTAAAGTTTCTTGCTTGCAGATTTCTTTTAAGAGTACTGTTTAAACATCCCCAGCTTAGCCTGGTGGCCTTAGGTTATGCCTCGGGACAGTAAAAGATCGAACCTGGCAGCACCGTTGCCTGCCTTCTCTTTTTAAAGGAATACATTTGCTTTTGGAATGTCTTCATTATATAGAGCATGGCAATTGTGTGCGCTCAATTTAAGATAGTAAGGAGGTCTGGGGATTTCTCAGCAACTCTGTAAACCTTTTGAAACAGCAAATGTCACCAGACACTGTACATTCTTGGTAGTGCCCCCAAATGCTTCGACCTTTCCTTACAAATAACTTCATAAATTGTGACATTTTTTTTTAGTCGAAAGAGAGTAAGTGCCTAGGAACCAGTTTTTGTGTAGCTGAAATGTGGTATTGAGAAAGCCCCGGGGGCTGCACTCAGGCTTAACAGGAAAGAGTGCTCCGCTCCCCCAGTATTGTGCAGCATGCAGCCCCGCGGGGGCAGTGGGTGCTTTTAACTGTCCTCGCTTGTCCTTTACCTGGAGATCGTTTTCTGTGCATTGAGCAATTGAACCGGGACCGTTGTCCAGGTATCTTTATCCTTCCAATCCGAAGTTTTCCCATCTACCTCACATTTCTGTATTTTTCTCCATGAAACAGTTCCAATTATTGACTTGGAGAACCTTAAGGATGACAGATGCCCTATCCTAAGATATTTAATTTTGTTTAAATCACGGAATTATTTGCCATTCTCACCACACTCCATCCGAGTTTAAAATCTGTTTGAGATGTATACTTCAGAAATGTTTTCGAAAGCCAGGACACAGAACCGCTACACCGTAGATGAGGTGAACTATTTTAAAAGCAAATTATTAAGAACGATTTTCAGAGTGATTGCCTATAATTTCTAAGGCCTTAAGGGGATTTCACCATTTCGTCTCATTTAAAATAAGAACCGGGACTCCGTCATTGCCGAAACAAAGAACCAGGACTCTGTCATTGCCGGAACAAAAATGTACATTAAAATATATTAGCTGAGGGGAAGAATCTGTAAATACTACGCATGTTGGTGAAAGTCAAAAGAATACAGAATGACATACAGAATACGGTATGACTCAGGGGCACGTGGTTTCTTGTTAGGTTGTGAAGCACATACTGAAAGTTCAGGCAGTTGGGACACACATAGAAGTTGTATCTTGTAAAAGCTTCAGCAGGCACGAAAGAATATGTGATCAATTTTTTAACAAATGAAAATCATTTTTTGTGTCACTTGCTGTAATTCACTACTCTCCAGTTTGTCACTATTCCTTTGGGCCCTCTCTTCTTGGCTGATGTTTGATTTCCCTTCTTTTTTTTGTTGTTATGGTGCCTTAAATCAAGGTCTATGCGGCTATTTTCCAAGGAAGAAAAGCACACTGATTTAGGATTAGATTAAATTGGATTTGGTAGGTTCTCATGGAATTTTCTCTTCTTTCTCATTATAGGAGGAAAGGTGGGGGAAGATAAATGATCCCCCTTGGATTTAATAGAACCTTCCCATTCTCGACCTAGCTGGGAAGGGAGGACTGATGGTGTGTGAAAGTCAGCGCTGGGCCAGTGACCTCACCAGCCTCACCCAGGCCCGAGGTCCTTGACTGTAGATCACAATCCAGTGCCTGGCAGAGCGGAGCGAATGCCATCGTCTTGACTTCTCCATAGTGCACACCTGGCAGAAGACCGTCTAGATACTCTTGTGTGTGTCATCCTTCCTAGTCCCGTCTTTCAGAGTTCTGGGACAGGCTGGCCATCCACCACTCCCAGTGTTTCTGGGATCAGCCATACTGTCTGAGCAGCCTGAGAGCTCTGACTTCTCAGGTCGCAGTCGCCTGTCTCTCTGTCTGCATGTGTCCTTCACTACACTGCCTTCTTGGCAGAATGCCCTTTGCAAAGTTGAACATTGCTTCCAGATGGAAATAGGACAAGAGGAGGGAATTGTATTCATTTTTACGTCCCTGGAAACGCCAGGGAAGAATAGAGCCCAAGGTAACCTTTTTCAGCTGGAAAAAAAAAAAAAAAAAAAAAAAAGCCTGGCTAATTTTTTTTGTTGATGATGCTCCTTACTGGTGGGGCGATGGTGAGCGGGAGGGGGCACCCCCCACTCATGCACTAGTGGTGGGAATGCAGTTTGGCAGAACCTTTCTGCAAAGCTGTGTGCTAGGTCGTTTCAAGGCCCTTAAAAAAGACTTCTAGCCCTTGACCCACTAATTTAACTTCCAGGAATTTATGCTAAGGAAACAAATACAGTCAATGATCTTCAACAAGAATGTGAGTTGAACTACTATTTATAATAGCTACAGGGGGAATAATAATCTGAGTATACACAATAAGAGAAAGGTTGCGTAAATCAGGGTATACCATCCAAGAGAATACTCCGTAGCCGTTTGAAGAATATGTTAGCAAAGGCTATTTAATGACATTTGAAAATATTTTATTAAGTGAAAAAAGAAAACAAAAGACAAAACAAAACCAAAAAACAGGCGACTACGTGTGTAGTAGCGTTCCCCCCCAAAATGAGAACATAAGCCAAGATAGTGCTTATCAGTGGTACAAATTAAGATTTTATTGCTTTTTCTTGCTTTTTGGTATTTGCCCATTTTCTACAAGGCCATCTGTAATTTTGAGTATCAGAATTTAAAAAGATGAGTTTTTTGTGAATGATCAGCTTCTTGCTCTTCTTGTACTGGCTTGGGCCTTAATAATCATGGAGCAGAGACCCGGCTGGGTCTGCTCGATCCATGGTGACGTTGGGAGCCTGCCGGGCAGCCCTGTCCATAGTAACTAGGCAGGCACGCCCGGCTGGTACACCAGTCGTCCCATCATTCAAGTGAGTCACCGCAGAAGGGTGTCAAGCTGATGATAATGCCACACAGGGGACTTGAACCATCTGCCACCACCCAACATGCTGCCAGGCCTTTGAGCCTTATCTTCCTAAACCATTCTTTCTTCACTGTCCATGGAATGTCAACAGGACTTACTGGGACTGTATGACTCCTTTTGAGGACACTGTGGACCAGCAAACTAAAGCTGATGTAAGCCTTACAGTTGAATCCAAACTTGACCAGCAAATGTTCCTTCCATGCTGAAGTTTAAGCTCTTGTCCTTGCTCCAGTTGGGCCTTAATGGGGGGAACCCGGCAGAACCCCAGGGGTGAAAAATGTGCAGATAGGCCCGCCTTGACTCTGAAGATGATAGAGAGGACTTAGGGGCTCATCTGCTAAGATTGTAGTTATAAAATTATTTTCTCCTGTCCTCATGTCAGTAATTTGTTATCTTTGGCCTCAGTGGGAAAAGTGAGAATTTGACAGAAGCTTCAGAGCCAATAGCAAAACTGACCATTTGTTGTTGGTGTGTTTTGTTTTTCAGGCGTGAGGTTTTTGGGTTTTTGTTTGTCTCCTCTTGTCATTTTTCAGTAAGCTATAGCCAGACACCTGTGCAGTGAAAGGGGAATGTAAGATTATACAGAAAGTCTTGGCTGTTATCATCGTCCCTGGGCATCTTATTTCCCACTTATATGTTCTCTGAGTTGTCTCACAACTAAAAATAATGTACTCTCTGCTTCTTGGAGGAATATTTATATATTATTGTTACTCTTTTGCTGTAGGCATCCATCACTATATATATATATATATATATATATATGTTCTATCGTATTGTTGATCATGAGTTTTATTGACATGGTCCTGAAGCACAAATAAGCAAAAAGCATAATTCCACCAGTAATTTAACAAGTCAAAGTACAATGGAGTGTGCATTTTATTGTTACGCCAAAATATAGTAGTCATAAATTTTAAATTGTGGTCACTTTATAGCAAATAAATGTTGCTTTGAGTAAAACAGAAGCAAACAAATGAAATTCTGTTAGCTGTTAAAAATGATAGTCTGTACTACAGTAATTGAAAAGGGGAATGAAGAGTAAGCTCTTGCAATGGTTTCAAACACCCTGCATTCCAACCACACCCCCAGGTAATTTCAGCCGTGTACTACTGGCCAAGAACCGCTTAGATATGCAAGGATGTGAAAAAAACATTCAGAACCCACATTGTGTTCATAGAGTATGTCCCCAACGATGCCTTTAGCCAAAGGCATAATTCTTACACAAATGAGTTAGGAAGCTGGAGGTGTTTTCTCCTTATAAAAGCCACTAAAAAGAAAGAAAGAAAACAAACAAACAAAGTCTTAAGAACTTTTTAATTGTCCAGTGCTGACCACTGACCAGAGAACAGATGAGTTCAGTCCTTTTGGCCTGGGCTGCCTGGTCTCTTGACCCTGCAAATTGTCTCTGGTCAGAGCTCGGGTTCCTGGGTTGGCTTGCAGTTTAGAAGTCATGGCCAGGCCTTGCCTACCAGGCCATTATCGAGGGAGGAGAGTTGTGGGGAGAGGCCTAAGAAGGCAAAGCCTTGCTTACCAGCTGTAACTACGGAAGAAATTGAGGACTGGACAGTCAAAATGAGGCCACACTTTTTCCCAGGACTCAAGACAGAGTCAAGTGGGAGAGGTGTTAAACTAACAAGATAGTAACTTATCCCGCAATTGACAAATCTTACTGTTTTATATTAGAGTTGTTTTTAAGTCTGTCCCATCTTATCAAATACATTGTGAAGTCTTGAAGTGAGTAAGGACCTTGGCAAATGCTAAGTCGTATTCCATTTGTTGTGTTTGATCGTGCTGTGTGCTCAGTAACTTGTCTTTGCTGGATTAATTGAGAAAAAGAGAAATAAGCCATACTCTTCGAAGTTAATCTCTTCTATTATATGAATTCCATCTGCTCTGTGAATCTACCAGAGAGAAGACTGGAGGCCGAATTGGGGAATTTACAATGTGTTGAGTCTTATTGAATCTGTCTGTTGCTCCATTCCCATTTTCCTTTGCAAATGTGGTAGGCATCTAAGGGAAACTCATAAATCAGTAGTTAAGAAGGCTTCTAGTGCTATGGCTGGGCCTATAAAGAAGCTTGGCATAGCATAAAGGAACATAGTAAGTCCTGCTACCCCAGAGGCAGTACACTGTGGTAGCCAGAACCCAGGGCTTGGAGCCAGGGGATTGGGGTCTGAACCTCAGCCCTGTCACTTACAGGCAAGCCTCAAATTGGCCCAAGTTTCCACATCTGTGAAATAGGAATTGTATTGTGTCTCTTGGCTTGTTGAGTAAGTTAAATGAGATTTATTAATGTACTCACTCAGTAATTATTTCTTGAATACTTACAGGCACTATTTTAGGCATTGGAGGTAGAGCAGTAAATAAAATGGACCAACTTCCCTGCCCTTGTGGAATTTATATTCTAGAAATATAAGGCATAAAATGGCATTAAATACATGTTTGATTCAAGGAGTCTGGATTTCTGGTCAACTCATGTGCTGGGTTTCTACTGTGTATTTCCATGAGAATGTGTGTCGCAACCATAGGTGGTTAGGACCATTTTGGGGCCTCATGTCTAATTCGAGAATGGCCCATTAAGTAGGACATTTATGCGTTCTTGCTAAATCCCACTATGTTTAGGAAGTCTGTTCCCCTGGAAGTGGATTGCTGTCATTTTCACCTCTCCGAAATGCTTGGACCAAACATTCCTCAGTTGGCTGAGGCTCAGGACTGCAGGTGGTGGTGTGACTAGGTGATCTGCACATTGTTTTCTCAGCCGCTGGTGTTTTCGGTCTCTGTGACTTAATACGATTTTACAGAGTTGCTAAAGCTGTGTGTTTCTTTGTGTAATTTGTGGAAACAAGTCAAAAAGCTAGCTAGCATGACCAGTTAAAATCCACAAGCTGTGTTTTAGTGAGTAGTTTTAACATTTCCTCTCCAAGCTTTTGATCAGCTGCCCATCAAAGGACAAATTGACAGATTGAAGGTTTCACTTCCTTGGGTTCTCATTGCCTTCCCTCTGGGGCTTTTTCTTAGAGCATCAAAATGCCCAAAATCCATGAAAAGAGAGAGCACGCCTGGAAAGCAAACCTCAGGGGGACTGCAGAGCCGCCCGAAATTGCATGTCCCTCCTGAGAGGTGTGCGTCCAGACCCGTCTTCCATCCGCTATCGTTTTTCTGATGCAGTGCTTCTCTGAGTCTCCAGTGGCACGCAGCCCATTTAGTTAAAAATGTAAACAGGAAATTGTTTCCTGGCCGAATGGCCCGTGTGGCCCAGAAAAACGGTCATTTTTGCTGAGATGCAACTTTAAAACCACTCACACAGCAGTGGAGGCTGAAGGCCTCTTAGAAGCTTGCTCTGCCCCAGACAGGCTGGTGGTAGGGTCTGAGTGGGAGTTCTCATACATGGGCCCAGGGCATCTTCCACCCGGGGACAAGGGCACAATGGACACCACTGAAGAAGCTCCCGTGACCTAGAAAGCAGTTGTGCAGGGCAAAGAGACACGTTAATGCTCCAAGGAACGGCAGAACAGCCGCTGCTTGGAAGACGTGGACATCTCGTCTGGAGAAGTATGACTTGGTGCTGATGACACAGCCTGGGCTTTGGCGCCCCTCGCCTGCTCCAGCTCCCCATCATTTGGCCTCCCATGAACCTCGTGCTCCCATCGTGGTTTCCCTGTGTGCTGACAAGTTTTCTGGTTGTTCTGTCTTGCAGCCCCCCGAATCCAAGCCCAACTTCACCCCTCTCGCCATCTTGGCCCATGTTCTCGGCGCCATCCAGCCCTATGCCCACCTCATCCACGTCCAGCGACTCATCCCCCATCAGGTCTGTTGCAGGGTTTGTTTGGTTTTCTGTTGCTGCCGTTGTTCTCTCATTGGCTTGGTCCTCTCTTCATGCAGTGTTCAGCCTCCTCGTCAACTTTGTTCCCCGCCATCCAAACCTGCACTTGCTTTTTGACAGGCCAGAAGAAGCGGTTCGCGAAGACTCCAGGTAAAATCACGGATGATGACCAATCCATTCCTGTTTATCCAAAGCCGGTCAGGGACAATGGGAGGGGCTAGCCTCTGCCCTCCTGTGTTTCCAGCCTAAGAGACTGAAGCTGGGAGGGACCGTGTGCATGAACCAGCATGGCATTTTCCACGCCTTTCTGAACCCTTCCTTACCAGTTTCTGAATTAATCCATGATGCCTGGAGTTTGGGGAAAGAGTGCCTCCTGAGTGAACTCCCGTTTGGATTGTTCTCAGAATCATGGGCTCTCTGTGCTTTGGCATAAGATAATATCAGAGGGAACAGTGCTGACATATGTACTGGCCTTTTCTTCCCTTATTTTTATCAGGTGGCATTAGGCACCTTTTATTTGTGGGGTTGGGCCACTGGCCATGAGCAACGACACCTGGCTGCTGAGACCAGAGAAGTGGGAGAGAGATGAATGTACACAGAGTAAAGGGTGGGGATGGGAAGCGATTTCTCTCAAAATCATCATGGTTGCCTCTCTGCCCTCTGTGTGCTCCCAGCCTGCTTGGATCCCCACGCCTCATGGACCCTTAGCGCTCAGGGGAAGAGGCAGCACCTCTTTGTGAGGGTTGATCTAGTTCCTCTCTCCTGGTTTGAGAATGTCCAGAATTAAGAATTCTTAATTCTTTTCTTTTAGAGAAAAGAAGCTATTTAAATCCAGGAAAAGAATTAATGAATAAAGATCCTGGAGAATCTCTCTGATAGGCAGATCCTAAGCCTGTATCTCTCTCAAACTTAGTCTCTGGTTGCAGGCAACTAGAACGCAGAGCCTGTATACAGAGCATCATAAGCATTTGGAGCCTTGGCAGTATTTTCTCGCCCATCTTTTTCTCATAGCTGTTTTTTTTCCTGGAGGGGTGGGTCCAGCAGAGAGGCTTAAATAATTTACAACACTTAGTCTCATTTTAAAAAAAAGAAAACCCATGCTGTTTATATATACAGACCTATATATTACTTTATTTTCCTCCATGTACTTCCCAGTCTATCATTTCATGCTATCCCCATGTGAGAATGGGAGGAGAAATGGCCTGAGCCCTCTTACAGATAAAGAAAACTAAGGCACAGAGAGGTGACTCCATAGTCACATGCCTGGATGAGCCTGCATCCAGAATTCAAGACTTCTTGTCCTCAACCCAGCACTCTTTCCTCCAAACATACGGGTGCCCCCAAACCTAAGGTTCCATGCAACTCCCAGCCACGGAACCTGGCCTGCTCTTCTTGGTTTTCTATATAGCTTTGCACTGGAAGGTGGGAAAGATAGCTTTTCCATATACTCTTGTATCCTCACCCTGGGAATAAGGTTAAAATTCAGATCATATTTTCCTGACACTCAAGTTATTTCCTCATTGTTTCTTAGACATATTCTGGGTGCTTGGGGAGACCTTAACTTTCTAGGACACGAGATAAGGCATGGATCTAACCTTTCCGGTTAGATGGCTGATTGCTCCATGAAGACCTGAACCAGAGCATCCAATATGCCTCCCTACTCACAGGAGAGGCCTGGTCACTAGGAGAATGTGCTTCCTTCGTTTTGATCAAAGGGGAGTAAAATCCTCAAAACATGAGGATAAACAGAATGGGCAGGGGGACTCAGGATGGTAGAATTACTCAGCTAAGAAAGTGAACATATTCTCTGCTTTGAGAGTGTTCACTTTTTGTGTCTCTGAGGCTTGGGGAACAGCCAGTATCTCTCCCTCCGTACTCCCTTCCATCACCCAACATATTTTCAGGTATTTTCTTTAGCTGCTGCTCTCCACTTTCCAGAGCATTTCAAGATTGGCAGAGGACAGTGGCAATAGGATCCGCTACCGTAATGCGTTTGGGGTCATGGTTATTCAGCACTGCCCACTCTGGCCATGATTGAAGTAGCACCATCTTGACAATCCTATTCCACAACCCTTGAGGAGGCTGCCATTTTGAAAGGGGAAAGACTGACTAGGGCTTGGAATTGACTGGCAGTGAGCTAAGTATGTGTGCCTGAGGTGAGCATGGATAGAAACCCTAGAGGGAGCTAGGCCATCAGAACTAGTTAGTCAGCAGGGCTACAATCCCCTAGTTGCCGTTGCGGTGTGCAGCCAAGAGATGGGGGCGTACACTTGCCATTCAGGTCCATTGGGGGCCTTTCCCCCACATTCACTTCCATAGTGTGAAGCTTCAGATTTCCTTCCCCTGGAAAATAACTACCGAATTAGACTTTATAAGTGGTCCCATGAACTTCTACTCAATGCCTCCTCTGGAAGTGGCTCCCTCTCCCCGCTCCCAAACATTGTTAGTGCTTATAAATTCGAGCTCAGGAAGGAAGAGGCCTTTGACAGCACAGGAGAGGAAGGGTACTGGAGGTATATTCCCTTCACACTTCCCTTTCCTGTCACCCGTAGAAAATCTCCCAGTGCCTAAACCATAACTTCCACTTCCACAGTAGCCTCTGGCAGTTGTGCCTAAATGATCAAGCTATTCCCTCCTGCCGGTCTAGCTGCTCCCGCCTCCCTGTAGTGTCATCTGATGGAGAGGTGGTTGTCATTTTGCAAGGTTTGCAAGGGCATTTGAGGGAAGCTCCTCTGAGTGCTTTCCTGGTCTTGTGCCATGCTCAGAGGCGAAAATTAAAAATGAACCAGCAGAAGGTTCCAAACGTGTTCATGCCCTTGAAGGCCAGCTGAGGTCTGAAGGGCACCGTTGCAGGAGCAGCTGAAGGCGCCTCGGGCTCTCCGTGTCCAGTGTTGAGATGCCCCGCAGGGAACGGGGAGCTAGAGAGCCAAAGGTGCTCGGTGGGGATTTTTTATTTTTTTAGTCAAAGCCAAAGCCTACAAACTCAGCCTCCTGCCAGGTGGGTCTGTTTGGGTAGGAACTCTACCTCACGCAGACCGCTGGGGCTTTCGGGAGTGAACACGACATAGGACACTAGAGGTTGGGCTGACAAATTTTTCAAAAGGTAAGAGTTTCCCCTGATAGAGAGGCCAGATTTAGCAAATGTTTTGCAAATAATATGAAAATACAGAATATCCAATTACATTTGAATTATAGATAAACAGCAAATGCTCTTTCTTACTCCAGATATGTCCCATGTACTATTTGGGACATACTTATACTAAAAAGAGTGTTTCTCACTGATCTTAAATTCTTATGGAACTAGGTGTCTTCTACTTTATTTGGTGGCCCTAGTCCAGCGGAACAGCAGTGGGAGGAGGTCTCAGGGGAAAAGACCCTCTCCTAAATGGTCAGGCACCTGTTAATCTCACAAAAATCAAGGCCCTTTCTTGATCTTTATTTTTATTTTTAATGGGTTATTTCATTGTCACTTTACTCAATTCCCAAAGTCTAACATTAGGGGAAAATTTCCTCCCTTTGAATGATCATCCTCAGCACCTGCCCATTCCCTGCTCTCTTCCTGCCAGATTACTCTACTTGGCTTCCCTAGTTTGCCCATTTTGTCCCATTCCCTTTATTTAATACAGTTAATAAGTAACCTCTATGAAATCCAGCTGGAGGAGCTTGCCTCAATGATCTTTGCCTCACCTTTGATTTTCTTGCCTCCAGTCTCTGTTCTTCACCCACCTGCTGTTGCCTTGTCCTTAAGGGACAGTGACCCTGGCTAGTGTCAGCTGATTCTCCTTCCACTTTCCGAGAAGTGGGTTTGGGCTGTTTTATCACTTTTTGCAACCAGGCAACTCCTCCTCTCAGCTCCCACTCCCTCAAAACCAAAAGCAAAAACAAACATTTTTCCCCTCCATGGAAAGTTGCACAATGGATATTTGGCCCTTGCTGACAGTATGCATAGTTGGTTCAGTTAGATATCAGAACATGCCCCTTGTCCAAACTCTATTTGACTTTAATGACAGTTATCCCAGAAGAGCTGTTTTCCAGTTGAAACTAATGAGTTATGATGGCTTTTCTTTCAGATCCACTTCATTTTCTCCTAGTTTCCCAATTTTCTCCCACCTGGCCAGCATCTCTTGGCCCCTGGAAGGCCAGGGAGAAGAACAGTAAACCGTGCCCAGCAACAAATTCTGGAGGCTCATTTATTCTGATCCTTGTGCACAACAGACCTTTTAACCTATCTCCTTCAGTGTTTATGGAGCCTAGACTAGGGTTCTAGATGCCCGGTCCTAGTATTGGTGTCCATCCATCCATGGCTCCTCTTTTCCAAAGGGAAGATGGATTTGGTGACTCAGAAATAACAAGTCCATAATAACCCAAGTTATTGCCTCTTGCAATTGTGTCTGGGCTTACCTGAGACCAGCTCTTCCTCAGCTAAATCTCATTTGGCCACTAGAAATCAGTGTGCCCCAGGGTGTTCAGCTCTACCTACTCCTGGAGGCTTTCTGTTAGTCAAATGTAGCTAAAGTAAATAATATATCCCTGGACTCGTTGTTGAACCCAGAGGACCTACTTGTTCCTTTGTTATTCTGCCCTGGCGGCCCTAAATGTGCTTCCTCAGAGGCCTTAAAGGTAGAAGAGATTCCTTTCAGCAGCAAAGAACCAACTTTTGACTGTTAAGTGTCATTTGTCTTAGGACCCTTGAAAAGTCCCATCGATCATTTGGAACTATTGGATATCAAAGCAAAAATTGACAGGAGGTAATAGGATTTACCAGTTCTTAAAATTTACTCTTCACAACACAGATTAGAAATCTGTGGCCCTTCAGTCAAATCCAGCCTACTGCCCTTTTTTCCTAAGTCAAGTTTTGGTGAACACAGCCATATGAGTTCATTGACACAAGGCAAAGCTGAGTGATGGCAACAGAGACCGTATAGCCCACGAAGACCAGAATATTTACTGCAAGGCCATTTACAACAAGAGTTTGCCAACCCCTATTCTGTGACTGTGGGTCTCAGCCCTGATCCATTGCACAGAGTCACTTGAGCTTTTCAAAAATACCAATGCCTGTATTTATATCTGCAGGTTGGGATAGAACCCAGGTATCTGCATTTGTTAAAAGTTCCCCAGTGACTTTGATGCACCCTCTTCTTCCTCCCCACACTCCCCACTCATGTTCACATAACTGCTCACACACACACCTTGTCTGTTCCCTGCCCTACCCCGCGGGTCGGGAGTTCCACCTCTGGAATCCTGCTCCACCAGCCCAGTGAGAGGAAGAAGTAACATCTGGGGGAGCGAAAGTCAGCCCACAGCCTAGAGCCGAAACGAGTTTGTTAGAATTTCTCCTCTTTGACTCAGTGAGCACTGCCAGTTTTCAACAAGGTCTTCTGGGAGTGTTCTCCAGAGCAACTAGGAAGCCCTTTCCCCACCACCCTTGCCCAAACTACTCCTGCTGCAAAAATGCGTCCCAGCCTGCGCTCCCACCTTTCAGGTGTCCTGACGCCTAGGCAGAGTTTTAACATGGCACAGAGGTGACCCCACAAGGCGCCTGGTTTCTAGGGCTTATGGCTTTTCTCTGAATAATTCTCATGTCTCTCCGGTGACCTTTGCAACTCTTCCACCTCATGTTTTGCCATCTGGCTGCCTTGTCAGGCTCTTGCCGCAAGAGACAACTAGGTGGCTTGCAGGGAAGGGGAAGAAGAGAGATTAAATATCTGGGGCTTTCAGAAGGTTTAAAAATACTGCTAAATAAACTCCTGTTTTCACACAGCACACCGTTCCGGAAGGCAAAAGCCTTATATGCCTGCAAAGCTGAACATGACTCAGAACTCTCGTTCACAGCAGGCACCGTCTTCGACAATGGTGAGTTTCTCATCCTCTTGTACAGATAGGGGCGGGTGGGGGTGTGGGGGGAGCAAATAAATAACTACAGTTTTCAAAGTTCCTACCTAAAAAAGATAGTCTCACTTAAATGGGTAAGACTAAAAAGGTTGTGTGTGTGGGGGGGGAGGGGGCGGGGTCTCTTCCCAAAACAAGTGAGCAGCAGCAGGACTTCTGGAGCTATTGTCAAGAGGGGACGGTGTACTGAAGCCTTCACTTGGACGGAGGCAACCTCACGGAGGTGGTTTTGTCATTAAAAGTGGATTGTATCTTCACAGGACTCAGCCCAGCAACTTGGCAGTAACTTTGAGAGTCTGGGGGCTGGACAGAGGGTAGGACACAGCAGAGCTGAGAACAGGCATCTTGCAAGTGGTCAGCTCGGGGCGGAGAGTGAGGTACAGAATTTCCTGTTGCGTTCAGTGGCATTCACTCTCCCCAGGAGGTGAGGCTCATCTCCGAGATGGCAGGGCACCGGGCGAGCTCCGTGTCCGCGAGCGCCGCCGCAGCCCTGCGCGCCCTCCCCCGAGCTGTCGGGAAGTGTAGAGTGGACTCCCTAAGTCACATCCCCCTGCAGACTGCCAGCTGTCCTGTTCAGGTGTCCTGGTGTGAAACTGGATTCGTGGCACCTGCACCGTAGAACTGGGAACTAGTAATTACTTGATGTACCTTTTTCTTCTTCTTTTTGTTTGTTTTCCTCCCTAAAAAAAGAAAAAGGCAGTATTTTTTTTTTTAGGTGAGTATTGATGTCATAACTTGTTCTAACCATTTACCTAAGAGGAAAATCATGATTCCGGGCAAAAGCCAGAGTCTCTGTTATCGCTGAGATTTTTGCCAACGAACTTCTCCTTTGGAGTTCATCTTTCTGAATCCTTGGGCGAAAGGGTCTGTTGTTTTGCCCAAAGAAGGAACCCCAAGCAGCCGCCTGATTTCAGGAAGTGGGCCTTTTCTAGGGCCGCCTTCTTGACCTCTGGTGGGGTGGCGGCAACATGTCCTGAGCAAGACTGAGTGCAGGTTGCCCAGATGCTCCCGTTCAGGGCCCAGCGCCCCACAGCGGCCTAGATCACGCCTCCTGCCACCTGCCAGAGACCTAGAAACCCGAGGCAGCCAGGGCCCCCGCGTAGCGGTAGAGAGCCTGAGCTCTAGATTCAGGCTGCTGAAGCCCAAGTCCTGGCTTATTCCTGTGTGACCTCAAGCAGTGACAGCCTCTCTGTGCCTCAGTTCTGTCCTCCGTCATACTAGGGTAGCAGAGGGCTGGGAGGGAAAAGCGCAGCGGCGTAGATCATATATATATATATGACATATTTAGTACTCAGCACATACAAAGCATTCAGCTCTGTTGTTTTCATGATGATGGTCATCATTCTGCCCATCTTAGGTAAGGAGCCTGATGTTCTGATAGTTCACAGTGACACTTTGACCTTTTTCCCTCGATATGACCCAGGCCTGGCTCTTGGTGGCCAGTAGGTACTATACCTTGACTGCATTCACACGCAAAGGGACTGCCCCCTCTGTGTGCCCAGCCTCTGCCTTCACCATGGCAGAGATAATAATAAGGCATGGGGAGACTGAACGGGGAACAGGGCACAGCACACCCGGGGGGTTCCCAGGTCACACTTGGGCCTTCTGAGCCAGCAGGGACAGGGGCAAGCTCTTAATGTGGCCTGCTGGGCCCACATCCTCCTTCATGGCTCTCCAAGCCCCAAAAGCACTGTCCTTAGTTAAACCTTGGCCCCATTAACTTTGATTTGCGTGCCTTACATATCAAAGTGCGCCAACAGCCACGTCATTGACAAGTGTACCAGCCGGAATAGGCCCCTTTGGTGGAGACGCAGCCCAAGCCGTCACATGACACAGGTGACCAACCAGAGCGGGCCAGGTGCCCGGGCTTCTGTGTCCTACTCTGGCAGCAGGGGAGTGGCTTCTGCCTGTAGAGGAGCAGAACTTGAGAGATTCCCACATTTAGAGGTGAATCCCGAATTTAAAGTCTGTCCTCTAAACCCCAGTCCACTGCTCCCATGGGCAAGGGACTGCCACGTTCCTATCAGCCACTCACTGTGACCGCACAAAGGAGCCTGCTCTCGGGCAGAATTGGTTTAAACTCTCAAAAGGTGTGCATGTGTGCATGCATCTTGTTTGTGACTCTTTTTCTTGAGTGCAGCCTCGTTGCATTTTTTTTTCAAACAACTTTATTGAGATACCCACATACCATACAATTTACCCATTTAAAATATGCAATTCTGTGGTTTTTTAGTATAGTCAGGGTTGTGCAGCCATCACCACGGTCTGATTCCAGACTGTCTTTGTTGCCCTGAAAAGAAGCCCTGTTCCCTTCAGCAGTCATGCTCCACACACCCCCAGTTCTGCCCCGTTCAGCCCAGGGAACCTCTCGTCTGCTTTCTGTCCTCAGCAGTCTGCCTGCTCTGGATATTTCGTGTAAATGGAATTATGTAGCATGTGGTCTTTGTCATTGGCTGCTTTCACTCAGCATAGTGTTGTCAAGGCTCGTCCCTGTTGTAGGATGCGTCAGCGTTTCCTTCCGTCTTACTGCTGAGTAATCTTCCCTTGTGTGGACATAACACATTTTACTCATCCATTTGTCGATTGATAGCATTTTTATTATTTCTGCTCTTGGGCTGTTAGGAGTCATGGGGCCGTAACCATTTGTGTAGGGATCTTGGTGAGGACCTGTGTTGGCGGTTCTCTCGTTGCTAGACCTTGGTGGGGGCGGGGCCCAGTGGATCACACAGTAACAGTTTAATAGCTTAAGGGGCTGCCAGAGTGTTTTTACAAAGGGATCGCCCCACACCACCTTCCCACCAGCCTCCATTTTTAAGTCTCCTTTGGAGCTTCAGTAGCTAACCTAAAAGCAAGGGAAAGACACCCAGGTGATTTTTAGCTGCCAAGTCCTCTCCTTCCTGCGGGTGCTCTGCCTAGCAGGTGCTGGGCAACAACACACAACTTGATCATCACCATAAATCCTGTAAGGACAGAGGAGAGCAGGAAAGAGGGTTGGTTTAATGAGTCAGGGGCCTTAGGCAAGCCTTCCTGTGGTCTCTGGGAGTCGTGGCAGAAGTCAGTGACAGTAGTTCGTTTTTAACCAGCAAGGCCCTTTCAGATTCCCTGAAAAGCAGAAGATAAAATGAAACCCCAAAGAAAACCCTCTCATCGTTAACCGAGCTGCAGTCAGAGAAGGATCTGGCAAAATACGAATCCGCTTCTTAGACTGGTCTGGCTGGTAATATTTATTGTGTCTGGTTTTTAGAAAACGCTCCATATACCTCATCACCCCCCTCCCTTCCCTCCGTAGGAGAAATCGGGCATTAGGGGAGAAAAAATGGTAGCACGTTAAGCAGGAAGGTCACTTCCCTTCTTTCGTCTCTTACTAGTTTCTTGCTGGAGACTTCAGGTAGGAGCTGTTCAAGTTGGACGCTCAGTAGCCATCAGATTAAATCATCAGACCAATCAGAAGGAAGTCTCCTAGTGACAGGCTCAGGGAGTTTGTGTGTGTGTTGTCTTTTTCAGCATCTAGAAGAAGGAATGAGAAGGAGGAAGAAGGAGGGGCACCTGGAGGGGAAAGTCTCTTGTTTCATAATGATTAATCTCCAAGCCTTTGGATTCCAGGGCCCTGTGCTGCGATTGTGAGGCAGCTGCTCAGTCAGCTTTTGGACTCTGTGCAGTGGGGAATGGAGGTGCAATACTCGGAAATAACTCCACTGTCAGCCCTTGCCAGCCTACTAGGAAACAGCCCATTTCACCAAGAGCACCTCAGATAGTAACTGGAAAGAGAATTAACTCGTGTTCCCAGGAACATTAGTCATTCTGTGGCAACGTGATTAGTGCTACCTGGAAAATTCACACGGCATTCACTAAAATTGGGTTCTCGGGATACTTGGATCAAGATTTGAGATGGGCCAGATCCATTCATTCCCGAGGCATGGGGTGCGGCATGAGCACAAGACCCACTCTGGGCTGCCCCAGGTTTCCTTCAGAGGGAGAGAGAACATCCTCCGGGGGGCACGAGCGGCTCTACCAGTGGGGTCCCGGGGGAAGGTCCTCAGTGGAGTCGTTTGGACTCCCTGGCCAGCTCTACCGCCAAGTCCAGACACAAGCCCAGGCCACCTCCGTCTCTCACCCAGGCGTTTCCACCATCCGCCTACACAGTCTTCTCATGTCCACTCTTGCCCCCATAACCCAGTTCCCTGTGCAGCAGCCAGAGCAATGTTTGAGAATCACATCATGTTACTCGGCTTCACATTTCCCAGTGGCCTCCCGGTCCTCCTAGGACTACTGACCAGAACTACTGACTGTCTCCACAGTCTTGTTCCTGCCCCCTGGCCCTTCCCTTCCTTACTCCTCACTCCATATACTACAGCCTCACACACCTTCCCTGTGTTCTCGACTAGGGTCAGCAAACTATGACCCGATACTCAAATCCAGCCCCCTGCCTGTTTTTGTAAATATGGTTTCGTTGGAACGTAGCTACCCATGCCTTTTTGTCTACATGTTATCCATGGTGTTATAATTGCAGAATTGAGACACACATTACCATCTGCTTTGAGAAAAACCTACAGACCAGTCTTCTGAAATCTTGGCAGGCTTTTCCCCACCTCAGGGCCTTGGCACTTGCCTTACCCACTGCCTGGCCAGCTCTTTTCGATCATTGAGGTTTTAACTTTTGAGCTTCTCCGCATACCCACATCCCTATCCCAGTCTCTTTCCCCTCTTTTATCACTACCTAAAATTAGGTGCTTATTTATTGGTATGTTGATCCTGTCTGAGATCAGAAATCTTTTCTGCTTGCTTTGTACTGTGTGCAAGGTCCTAGCTCAGTGTCTGGCACAGAATAGGTGCTAAATAAACACCTGTTACGTGAGTAAATATACCCACAGGGGTCTATGCCTTGTCCAGTCAGTGTTTCTTCCTTTAGGGACAGGCAGCCATTAAAGATCTTAGTCACGTGCTTGTTCCTCTTCCACAATGAGAAAAGGAGATAGCATGAGTTGTGTTTACAGGGGCGTATGGTGCATGGACGGACGAAGCTGAAAGCGGTTGGCAGGAAGCACGTCTGTATCAGCAGCAGCTTATATTATAGGCTTGCCGGGCTGGAGTTCTGCCGACGCAGCTTGGCGCCACACTTTGTGGGTTTATACAGCACGTCAGACACTGGTGCAGTTCAGAAAGTTGCACGTTGGCTCAGTTGAGCTCAACGAGTGCGTATGAACATTGTTGACGTCCAAAGCGCTGGGCTAGGCAAAAGCAGTAGCAGTTAGACCGCAGACTCTGGGATCAGATACCCCGGATTCTCATCCATCTCCGTCATCTGCCTGCTGTGTATTTTGGGGCAAAATACTTCCCCCTCTGAGCCTCAGTTTCTCATCAGTAAAATGAGGATAATAGCAGAACTAAGTCCGTAGTACTCTGAAGATGAAAGGAGGTGAGGCAGGCAAAGCACTTAGCACAAGGCCCATCACTTGGTAGGTACATATGTATGTGTATGTGCAGATGTATGATTCTTATCCCCAAAGATCATATTCTCTGGGTGAATAGAAGCATAATGGGCTTCGTCTCTGGAGTCAGACAAGCTGCGTTCACATTCTGGTTCTACCTTGGTGATCCTGTGCAAATTGATTTACTTTTCTGAGCCTTAATTTCCTCGTTTGTAAAATATGGATAGTAAGATACAAGCTAGGATCTTTAAGATCAAATAAATTGATATGTATCTAAACCTCTGAGCCCATGGCTGCCTCCCAGTCACTATGTCTAGATGTTAGCTTCTATCATAATTGACCAGAGGGGAGTCATTGAAGAATATTGAGTGATACAAGAGAGACTCAGATGTCCTAAAGAAGTAGTAAAGGAAGCAAAGCATAACAAATTTGAACAACGTTAATAGGACTCATGAATAATGTGTGGAATGTTCTGTGAGCTTTCCAGGAGTTCGGAGAAAAGAAGGAACAGGTAAACTGGATTCCGTGCTGGTATTTATGAAGGAGGTAGGGCTTCAGCTGAGTCGAGAAGTGGGAGGAAAGGAAACAGAAAACAGCAGCAGGGGAAAGGGCATCTGATGTTGCCTCCCCTCCTCCATCAGTAAGTGAGAATTTGCATTTCTTAATACCACCCTCATTACAGAGGCATTTTGGCCCACAAAAGTCATAACCCTTACCTTTCTGCGATTAAGTTGAACACACGGATCCCTGGGGGCACCTGAGCGCCTCAGTCACTTAAGCGTCCAGCTCTGGATCTCAGCTCAGGTCTTGATCTCAGGGTCGTGAGTTGGAGCCCTACGCTGGGCATGAAGCCTCCTTTAAAAAAAAAAAAAAAAGATCCTTGGGCCTCACTCCTAGAGATCTCCCTTAACCGGCCAGTTTTAATGAGCGTGCAGGTGACTGATGCACGTGGTCTGGTGCTAGGCCCTAATAAACCTAGCTTGAAGCCCCCGGTGAGTCAGCAGTCTGACCTGAAGGCTGCATTGTCCCCTGTCCTAGCTCTTGTTCTTCCATTTGGAGGGGCCTCCTTTGTCCCCTCTCATTCTTCCCTTACTCTGCAAATTCCATTTTTAATGCTTGTAGATGTTAGCACCTCAGCTCTGGAGCTGTGTTTGAACAGCTGGCCAGGAAGGGAGAATGTCTGAAAGACAGGGTCTCACTGTGTCCAGTGGAGTAACAATTCCACTAGGAGCTTTGCCGTAAGGTAGGAGGGATTTTTTTTTTTTCTTTTTATTTTATGTGGTTGGTTGGATGCTCAGTTGTTCTTTCTAGGTCTTTTATTTTGGGGAGTGGGTTTGTTTGCTTGTTTGTTTTGGTTCTGAACATTCGAGGTTTTCCAAAGCCTCGGTGGGAGGTTTTGCCAGGAGACAGCCCTGTCGACTCATCCAAATGACTGGTCAGATGACCCAGGATCTCCTCTTGACACACTCTGGCTCTGCCGAGTGCTTTCTCCATCTTGGCTCCCGGCACTGGAGAGAGTTTTATTATAATCACTTTAGAGGTACAAAAATTTAAGTGGTCTTAACATTGTTAGCTGGACGGATAGGCAAAAGGCAGCAGCATTTGGGGGATAGTGTCGTAGGGGTAGGTTGGGAGAACTTCATCATCGGAGAGACCAGGTTACTTTTAAGTTGTGTCATATTCTTCCATGGCTCTTCTCTTTCCAGACTCCTCTTGTGGGTGTCCTGAATCCAAAGTACCCTTAGTACTTTGGTTTATTTTTTGATTTTTTGGTTTATTCCTGAAGCTCGTTGATAGGAAATTATGCAAGCATTTTGGAGGCCAACTGATAGTTGTTTGACCTTGGCTTTTCCTGAAGAAGCATTCAAGATTACAGTGACACTGACCTTCCTGAAGCCTCAATGTTTGTCCTTTTGCTGCTCGCCCGTTGCTTCCTTTGGTTTCTGTTCTTGCTTCTTTCCCTACAAACTGAAACTAGAGTAGCAGTGGAGGTGGAAATGCTTTTCTAAAACAAGCTCAGGAAGTAACTTAATTAGCCTAGGAAGGGATTGGGGAAAATTCATTCTTTACAAACAATCTCAGAAAATTGGAGTTTTCCTAATACATTAAGAGCAATTGCACTGCCTTTCCCATTAAGAGTGATTTGTATATTTCCAGTGCACAAGCGTGAACACCACACCCCCACAATCTCCAGGTCCCATGATTCTTTCTCTCTTTCTTCCTGCTGTTGAACATTGCAGCCTCAGTTGGATTTTGTGTAATCTTTACAATATCACAGTAGTCTCTATGAAGATGGACTGTGATATCACACATAAGAGTGTATATTTTTTTTGGATATTGAAAAATCAAAGAGACAGAACTTTTGAAAGTTACAAGAGAAAGAGGAAGAAGACAGCCTTGAGTCTTGTATGTAGGAGGGAGGAAAATTCTAGAGAACAGAAAAGAAAACTAAGAAAGGGTATGGGTAGAACAGAGAGGGGGCTATTCAAAGCCTGTAGATTATCAAAAAAAATTTTTTTAAAGGCGAGATTTGCAGAAAGGTTAGAAGCAGGGGGTAATAATTTAAAGGAAAGGAAAGGAAAATGCATAATTAGATTAGTAGAATGCATACTATATCTTTAAAAACTAGTTCTTTGCATTCTTCCATGGGCACTCCACTTGGTACATTAGGCATTCCTGGGTAGGTAGATGGGTACGTGGATGGATGGATAGATGGATGAATGGTTAGATAAATTTATGGATGGAACACCGTAATTGACTCCTAATCTCAAAAATAAAAATCTGTCGCCTCTTTATAAAGCCAGCAACTTCAGAAAGTCTACGAAACTCTGAAAATCGTATGCAAAATTTTGAATGCCCGTTTCTGTTTCCCTTTTGTGTTATGAAGAACTTTCAGAATAACCTTTATCGGAACGGTTATGTCCCACGAGAAGTTAAGAACCCCTAGTCTAAACGAGTCCTGGAAACATGTAATATAACAAGCAACTGCTCTCGTTCTTTCTCCCACACACACACGTCCACCACCTCCCTGTCTGTAACGTCTTCTCTTCTCGCTCTCTCTCCCCTCTTCCTGTACAGTTCATCCATCTCAGGAGCCTGGCTGGTTGGAAGGGACTCTGAACGGAAAGACTGGCCTCATCCCTGAGAACTACGTGGAGTTCCTCTAACCGTGGGCCCCAGCAGACCTGCTGAGCTTTCCATGGTATCCATGACAACTGCTGATTCCAGTGTTGTAGGCCGTTTCTCTTTGCCACTGAGAAATGCAGGGTGACTGACTCGGTTACCGCCTGTCAACGCGAATGTCTCTGTGAACTCTGGAGTCACCCATCCCCATGGCCATGGCAACTGACATGCGGTGATGCTGCAAGGAACAGAAGGAAGTCAGCAGCGGAGACCGTTTGATTTTGATTACCGAGAGAACAGCGGGCAAAGCCATTCTTTAGCGCCCTAAATGGGGAGCCCTCATTTTGTTTCAGCTGTCATCCAAACCCCCAACCTTCCGAGAAAGGAAGTAAGAAAGATGTAAGTAGTCGTCAAGAGCATGCAGTGTAGCTGAAGTCTGACGGGGCTGGGCATTGGCTCTGAGACCCAGGCTGGGCCTGTTGCTTCTATTTACAGTAGACACCCTCTTTACCCCACTTCCAAATACTTGAGACCCACGGCGCTCCAGGCAGCTGGGTCTGTCTGTTTGCATGCAGGAGGGAGAGGGGTCACGGCACCGTTTACATAAGATGCAGTCTCTCACCATCTCCAAGCAGCCTCGGCCAAGCATCAGCAGAATTCAGCTCAGTCCTCTCGTGCAAGGGAACACACACACCCCACGTCCCCCCTCCCAAGCTAGGAACTTCTCTGCCACCAAGGGCTGCCATCACGTCGTAACCACGGCAACCCAACCCACTCTGAAACCAAACCAAAAAAATAACACACTCTTTGCATGACATATTTTTTTCTCCCTGCTTTACGGTCATTTTTTGAATGGTTTTCCAACAACCTGAAGCAGAAGGTCAAGGAATGAGAGTGGTCTGCTCGGGGCAGCTGGAACCTGTTCCCTTTCTGATGAATTCCAGCAGCATCAGGATGTATTTGGAGCACACTCTAGTAACCTCTTGAGAGTAAATTACATACAGGCTTAATATTTCTGTTCTTCCGTGCTTTCTAGGGGGCAGAGTGCTGCTTCTCCATGGGTGACATCCTCCCTTTGACTTGTTCCCTCCGTGGTCTCCCGTTCCCCTGTCCCCTCCCCTGCCCTTGCCTATCTGTAGCCCCTCACTGACCAGCCCCATGGTGGTGCCCTGGGCTGCTGAGCACTGGTGCCCTGGTGGCTTTCAGAGGTAATGATTCCGGGGTAACCCTATGGCCTGTCGTTTTAAAGGACATATATATTCACTGCCACTCAGAAAAAGGGAATTGTTTCTCAGGCTTTTGAGGCACAAGACTAATAGCATAAGCCATCGTGATGCAGGAGGTCACCACAAGGTCGAGGCGTGGAAGGCGGAATGGCTATCTTCTGAGAAAGAGAATTTCCTTGTCCAGAAGGGGCCGGGTCTCCTGGAAGACTACCTGGGGTAGGGAAGTTGGGCCTGGACATTTCACATTCTCTTGGCCTTCAAAGAACAGAGTTCCCAGTATCTTCCACGTTCAAATGTCCCTGCAAGAGTGACTCTGGGCAGACAGACTCCAAACTGATGGACCGTCACACTCCCCAGGAGCCCCTTGGAATGGCAGCATCTCTCCAGAGTGTTTCCTGCTTCTGGAATTCCTCTTTGGGGAAGTTTAAAGAAGAAGAGAAAAACTTGAATTGTGTTGAATTACTGTATCTTTTACTTTTTTTTTTTTTTGAAAAGATAAACTTGTAAATAGAGTGATTTGAAATATTATATGGCAAAGTTTTATATTTGATATTCTTGAAGCTAGTTGCTCCACACGTTTAAGCTCTGATTGTTGAACAGGTGTGTGTATGAGGGAGCGAGAGGAGGCAAGGTTGAAGAGAGCCAAGGTCATCCCCCCTCTGGCCTCGAGAGAGGAGAACACTTCTCCACACACTGTCTACTGACTCTGGTCGGTGGGCCTGACACACTCTTGGTATTCAGTCTTCTTTATGCAGATATGTTTTTGAGCTTTTCTTGGGCTTTGAATTTGGAGGGAGAAGGAGTGTTTTCAGGCAATGAATGTTTCAAAGAACTCTTGCTCGGTAGTATGAGGAAGCTCAGGATTCACCTAGGTGGCGTAGGAGTCAGGTTTTGTTCTTCTGTGTTTCTTCTCAGGTGTATTTCTTGGTACCCCAAGATGTCAGGACAGAAGGTGATGGGATAGTTGCTTGTTCCTTATGTCTAACCCCTCCAAGCATCTTCCAAGGCTGTATCCATGAGGCCGAGTTATTTTGTACATGTCGTGTGTGTCTAAGTTCAAGGAAAAACTGGCTTCCTAGGTTCTTGGGTCCTCAGTATGCTGCTGCTTTCCCTTCCCCTGAATACTTCTCTTCCCGTTCATCTCAGATTTCCTGTAACCCCAAAGTAAGAGAAAAACCACAGAGGGATGGAGGTTGTGCCATGACCGCTTTAAAGATGGGTTTAAATTTAAAATGGTGATTCGGTTCGTCAGCTCAAGGATTTACCCAGCTGTGGTGCAGGACCTCACCACCCAGCAGCAAGCGAGACGCTACCACTGAATCAGGGAATCAGCTCCGAGACTGGATAAGACCAAGAGGGGACGCGGGAAAGCTCTCACTGCAAACCCAGGAAGAAAGAGAGCACACAGACCGGCTACACATTCTCTCTGCAGACTTTGAACAGCTCAGGGACCTGTTCACTGGGGCTCGAGGGGACAAGCATACTCTCTGCCACCGTGCGTTCTAAATGGAAAGAGTTCAACATGCTGTTTTTTAAAATATTTGACATTTTAAATTGTCACCTGCCACACTGGAACCTTAAGTAGAGCTAACGTAGGGGAGCGGAAGGCCCAGGCCCTGATTTGGGGAGCTCCTTGCTAAAGCATAGCTGTCGACACTTGGCCCCAGCTCGACCGCTCGGAAGCTTGTCCCTCCCCCCTCACTTGGCCCTGATTTGAAGCCGGAGGGAAATGGAGCTGCTGCCAACCTGCATTTTTAGGTAGACCCCTTCCCAGCTTCCCTGTGGCCATGCTGGGCCTGTGACAGATGGCTGCTCTGCTTCCTTTCCCCAGCCAGGCTCACCTCCTCCCCATTTGCTACAGAACTGGAGAAACCTTTCAGAATATGAGCCAACAAATAGGGAAGGAATTGGAAGACTAAAAATAGGTTTTTACCTTCTCTCCCATCTATGCCCCCCACCCCTCATTCTGCTTGAATAGGGAACTGTCGGGCAGATGAGAAGAATGAACTAGGTGTCAGGATAGAGGACTATGGACCAAAATCTCCGAGCTTTGCGAGGAGCTTTGTGTTTCTTTGGTAAGGCCCTGGGCTCATGCATACAGAGCCTGAATCATTTCTTGGGCATCATGATCAGTGTGTCACTCCTCCTTCGGATACTCAAAGAATTCCATAACTACAGAATTCCATGTTGTGAAAGGACTAGCTTCAGATCCCTGTCCCTAAGCCGATCATTTCTTGACTTGCTCAAGACGGATGATACTCTTTTCTGTTTTCAAAAATCCCTGTATAGGGATGGACCCTGTAGAGCACAACCTTCCTTAGTATCGTATAATTGGAGCCGGTTTTTAGCTTAGTGTTGTAGTATTTCTACAGCCATTGTGCGTTTACCTCTGCCAGACCAAACAAATTCAGGGTAATTCTAGTTCACCTTCTTTTGCTGAGTGCTTTTTTGGATGGAGAGGCAAGGAGAAAGAGAATAAGCAATCAAGTATTGGCAGATGGGCATTTGCAGGACAGAGCCTTGCTGGTGACAAAATCATTTCAGGCATTTCCAGGACTCCAGGGTACATGTGCATTCCCGTAGCTCAGAGGGAAGTCCTTCTACGAACCTGTGTCTCCTGACAACAGCAACCCCACAACTCCAGAAGCTCCGTCTTGACTACAGAGACTGCAGAAGCATCTGCGGTTGAAGGGTAGGGAGACACAAATAATCAGCTGAAGGTGATTCGATCCCCTGTTCATGACTGTTGACTGGCACCTTTCATTCTCTAGCTTCCGTTGCCAAAACCAAATCTGGACCAACAGCGTTACAGACACAGGAGTCCCAGGGACAGCAGTGGCCACCGTGGTACCCACAGTGTGCTCTAGTAGAAAATGTTTGATGAGCAACCATACTGCCCAAGCAGGTAGCCACCATTGAAGAAACCAAATAGCTACCTGACTTACAAAGGAATGTCTTGGGTATTCTGTCTCCAGAGTTACCTATCATTTTCTGGCAAACTTGACGGTAATCAGTTACCTAGACAACCCTGCCCCACATCGTCTTTTAAGTCAGCCGGGCGCCCTGTCACACACCCTTTGCTGGTGTTTAAAAAATGTATCCTGTGTTCAAATGCATTTGGCAGCCACGCTGATCTCCTGGGTGCTGCACCACGTCTCTGTAATTGTAGCATCAAAATGACAACAGCAGAGCGATGAACCTTGCACAACCCTACAGCATGCCTGAGACAAGACTCCAACAAGTAATAATTAGCTTTTCTCCTTTCGCCGCCTACAGTACTTGTCTAACTGAAGAACTTCCCAAAGCACAGGGAGAGACCGCAGAGAGAATCCAGATGTCCTTCCGAGCCGCCAGCCCTTGCCGAAATGTGGTCTCTCGATGGAAGGCCTTACATTCTTGTGGGAAAAGGTGTTGGATGTGAAGTAGTGCCAGGAGCAGAGAGAAAGAAAAAGGTGAACCACTTTGAAGAACTTAGGATTATTTTATGAGAAATAAATATAGTTCTTAATAGCGAAAAAGAAATCACAGAGAAAGTTCACAGCTAATATCTTCACAAAAGTTTTCCAGGACACTACAAGACGGGAACATCTTTCAAGGTGGAAAACTGTAGGGAGCAAAGGCTTGGCACGGTCCCAGACTCATAGAAGAAGAGCAGTTAGTATTATATGAAAATTCTCTTGAGTGTAGTCAGAAACAGAGTACTGATCATCACAATGTCAAATTTACCTGGAGCGGTCCTGGAGAGGTCAAGACAGGGTACGTCATCTCCACACAGTTGTCTCGACAGACACCTACGGGCAGCTGCCTTGGGTATCCAGATGTCAGGGTCAACCTTGTTCCTGTGAGAAGAGGTTTATCTGTTGATTCTAAAGCATCTGTGTATTGGTATGTGTTTGTGTAGGTGTCCGGAAAGGACGCATCTACATAGGCAAAGGTACAGACTCTTCTCTAGAAACCCACGTAAGCTGGCAGGCTGTCGACTATCAAAACGACAAAAGATGTAAATGAAGTGCCATTTTAAAACTTTGTTCTTATTTATCAAATGGTTACTATCTACAGCTATCTTCCTTATTCACTTATTAAAAGTCGTGTTGAAAACCAGATCAAACTTATAAACCTGTGGTAGCTGATACTAGGCTAGCGCTCACAAGCCCTCTAAAAGACATTTTGTCCATACTTTGGAGAAGAAACTATCTGCATGTTTAACTCATAATTTAGGCTACCTTCAAGTATACTGCAAAGTGCTCTGTGATATAATATCCATAAAGTACTTAAAAATGGCACTTTAAATTTTTTTAAACCATAAATAATGCACTGTTTTAAACTTCAGTATTGAATATTGACTGGTGTGTAAAATCCAATTCCGTAATTAAAAAGTAATTTGTGACTAGACTAGAACTTGTTCCCTGTCATTAGTAATATTAGTCTTGCCACACTGAGGCTTTTTGAAAAATGTGCTTTTGTGTCACTAAGCGTATCTATAAAGACAATACGGTTTGTGTCGAGTGGCCTCTGAAACTTGGCTTTCTTTCATTTGCTTGGTTTATGTGACAATCCTTCTGAAACGAGTGGAAGTATGAATTTTGAATTAAATGACTTTTCCATTTGGTGGCACGTTTGTTTCTTGAGTTTCTGATATAGTTTTGGCATGATACGTATGTTCATGTTTTTTCAAGTCAAGAGTGCGAAGACATGCCCACGGGTCCCAGGTCTGGGCTCCTGTGGTTTCCTGGTAATAACTGCAGTGGTGATTTTCGACCTGCTCTGGGGGGCTTTGATTTCTTTAGGGAAGGTCTCATGCTGGTGAACTTGAGGAGGAACTATTCAGCATGTAAAACAACTAAGCCCCAACAAGTCATATTCGGCTTAACACTTATTTTTAATTTATTTATTTTGAGAGAGAGCACAAGCAAGGGAGGGACAGAGAGAGGAAGAGAAAGACAATCCCAAGCAGGCTCTGCACTGCCAGGGCGGAGCCCAACGCGGGGCTCGAACTCACGAACCTGAGCCAAAATCAAGAGCCGGACGCTTACCCGCCTGAGCCACCCAGGTACCCCTCCACTTAATGTTTCTGACTTTACCTCCTGGAAGATGTCATTGTTTTTATTCTTTCCGAATTTGATTTTCTAATCGACTCTTTGGTGGAAGTTCATTAACACCATGTGGGCTAATCAAAGAGCCACGACACAGACAGTCCCACCACACAGTTGGGTGTGTCTCCCACAGGCTTGTAAATCATTTGTTTAGAACTTGTAACATGTCCCAGGCCGGCTCCTATTACTGAGTCTTCTCATCCATCGTGTCCCTTCCAGATCCATTCAGAGCTGCTGCCTGGGACCCAGGTTCCACAACTGGCTCCCAGCTTCTGTGGGGAGGGCAGAGGACTCAGCAGGAGAGGGTGGGGGGAGGCTCTCATAGAGCCTGGTTTTGAGGGGGTGCCCTCTCGAATGTGTGGGTCACAGGTGAGCTGCCTTACATTGTGCTCATTTGTCACTTAAGAAGGCACTTACCCCTGGGAACAGCACAGACGTGCAGCACTGTGCCATCTCCGAGCTTACGCCTGCCCTGGAAAATTCTCCAAACGTCTGAAGCCTCCTACACGCATGAGGTCACATGGCACCCAGGTGAGACCTTCTGAGTGGCACACGTGTGTCTGATGGCCATCGTTGGGAGCACCTTTTAACAGAAAAGGTTTTTATTTTCAGTTTGATTTTGGTAGCCACTCCGAGCACAAACTGCATCACGCCTTGTGTCTGGTTCTGTGTTTCTCACTTGAGACCACTGGCTGCATGCTTGGTTATAAGGGCACCTTGGTCACAAATGGGCTTGACTGACACTTGAAATGAGGTAAATGAAAGATTTCCTTCGACCCCAAACTCGTTGGCTTTGTCCGGAACTAAATTCGGGCTTTAATTCCTTCTCTTCTCAATTCTTTCCGTTTTCACTGAGATACCATGCATCTCTGTGTCAGGGTCATTGGCTTGCCTTGCTTTTAATAACACCAAGGTGAAGCCGCAGCTAATTATGCTGGGCCACACAGGATCGCCAGAGTTCGGCCTGCATGGCAGCCAAGGGGGCTTCTAACCAGTGGAGTAACTGCTCAGTAAGTGGGTGAGGCTCCGGTATTGGGAGGGTGCAAAAACCCGTCTGCTGGGAGGGGCTACCTCCTTCGCAGTGCCCCTTCCACACCCAGTCAGCTGCAGGCAGTGGGACCAAAGCAGGAAGTCTTTAATGAGGAATGATCAAAACCACATCACGCTCTATCCCACAGCGCTTAGCAAACCCGTCACGCTATGCCGCCCATCTCCCGTAATTGACCTCATGAGGCCGGCCCCAGCCTCTCTTTGCTAAAACCCAGGTAGCTAATAAGCCTTCACAAGGCCAATCGGCAAATTAGTCAAGGCTTGAATTCATGTGGGGCCTTAGGTACAAAAGCAGATTGTACCTTCCAAGTCTTGTGCCTACCTAAAGCTAAAAATTTATTTTTCTGACACCGTGTCTCTATCTCCTCTTTGAAACTGTGGTCGGTCCTGAGTTATGAGAAAGATTTTTTTTTTTAATGAACTTTTTCTGCCTTTTCTGAACCTTCCTCAGTGAAGACGCTTGCCTCGCCTGTATTAGACGCAGTGAAGTCAGGACAGCAAAAGGTAGCCCGTCTGTTCTTCCTTTTCTCCTCTCCCACCATTTTGCCCCTTCATAGTACTTTCTATGTATAAGCAACTCATTTTTCATGATAAAATGTTAGGTGTCGTCTTCCCTTAATAAACAGCTCAGTAAGGACAGAGACCAGGGCTTGCTCACCCATGTCTGCCCAGCCCAGAGCTGGGCCCCGTCCAATAGCAGCTGGACAGGTGACCAAGTGACAGACAGCCTAAAAGCACTACGCTGCACTCTAGTTCCTCCTTCCTGTTGGACTTGACAGTTCTTGAAAGAAAGCATTCGAGTGTCATTAGACTTGGGTACTTGGACACAAGATGACTTGGTGACCTTTGGCAAGCTGCTCCGCTTGCTCCCGTCCTGGGATTGAGGCTCGGTGGAGGGGGACTTCCCACCCTGCCTTCAGGCACACACAGCCACATTCTTTCCCAGCCCGATCGCTGGTGCTTGGTACAAGAAGCCATCTGGGTAACCAGCTGACCGAGAGCCAAAGACCCTTCACTGTCATCTGAGTTGCTTATGAGTGGTTTTATGAACTTCATACCAGGCTCAGGGCCTGCCTTCAAGCAAAGCCACATCAGAATCACCTCCCCCCCCCAAAAAAAAAAAAGTATTCTTATTTGAAGACACATCCAGGAAATTCCGCACCGTCCCATGGGAGTTTGGTCTGACATCTAACCCTCTCACTTAGGGAATTCTCTGTGTCTCACTGAAGTTTCCCATGATGCAGCATACGTCGTTTCCTTTCCGTTTTTCCTTACACTGGCCTCGTTTTTTTCAGAGAAGTCACCGTCCATGTCTGTGCTTCCATTCAGCAAACACTTCTTGACCACCTCCTAGGTATCAGGAGGTACGGAGTCCGGGATGTGTAAGGCATGATCCCTATCCTCAGAGAACTCACAGTTGGCCTCAGTGACAGGCAAGTGTAGAGAAGCGGCATTTGCCGTGTGGTATTGCCACACCACGTATGGAAGGCAGTCTCGGGCTCCGAGGCCGAGCGGTCCTTTCTGTTTGGGAGGGAGGTACCAGAGAAAGCTTCTCAGAAGAAGTGACATTGGTGAAGAATCACAAAAGGTAGAGAGGAGTTTCGCATCTAGACCATTGGAGAAGTGTCCAATGCTCCAGGGAAACAAGGTGCGATGCGTGAATCGGGGAGAGAGAGACAGAGGGAGCCAGAGATGAGTTCGATGTGATTGGAGCACAAGGAGATGGGAGCCTACTGGAAAAGTAGGCTTCACTGTCCACCCTCCCCCGCTCACCCCCCCCCCACGTTAGCTCCTGTTTTCTCCCAGTGACCGACAGCATCAGCTAATGTGTCGTTATTGTTTTAGTACGTAGCAGACGCTATTATACGTGCGTTATCTCACTGAGTCCTCAAAATCTCTGAATGAAGAACCATAATTACCCTCATCTCATAGATGAGGAAACTGAGGAAGAGGGAGGTCGCACAAGCCAGCGAGTGGTGAAACAGCTTTCAGCACAGGTGTGTCTGCTTCTAGAGTCCATATGCTCTTGATTTTTAAAAATTTTTTTATGGGTAGGTTCTTCCGTCCCCCACCTAAGCATCCGCCCTCTTCACAAGCGACATCAACAGCCTCATTATGACCTGTTCAGCAGCGAACCCTTCAGAAAGGACTCTGGCAACACATTCTCCGACAAACACTCGACTTTGGTTCTGCATTGGCCAGAATAAGAGCAAGATGTGTTTTCATTAAAAACTTTGTTTTCTCCTAGGAGCCCTTTGCTCACTCATCCTGAGTGAATATTTTCCCCATTTCTGGAGCTCTGTGCAGACACCCTGGGGCAGCCCCCGGACTCCAGCTGCAGGCTTTGGCTGGTCCCATCCTCCTTGAAGACAGTGCAAGGAGGCAGCCCCTGCAGAAGCCCCAGCCATGTTTTGTGGGCTGGAAACACGTAGTGTGCACATTTTTAAAATTTAACAATTTGAAAGCAGTCCCTTTCCCCACCCTGATCCAGCTGCCGATGACAGACCTTCAGGCTCTTACGGGATTGCCAGGGAAATCCCATGAGCATGTGTCTTCTTGTGGGAGAGTCAGCGTTTCCAGCCTGATCTGCTAACGCTCAAAAATAGAGACTCTTCTTGGCATTTTAACCCCCTCTTGAGCTTAATGCATTTTGAAAAGGAGCTAGAGGAGACAGCAAGAGAACTCATAGCAGACAACGAGTGAGTACTCATGGGGTACAGGCAGCACCTGACTTCCGCTAAGGTCTCCTTGTATAATGGGACTCACCCAGGTGTCCAGCAGCGAGGGGCATGGGACCATTGTATGTCGAGATGACAGCGACGAAGTAAGTGTCATCTATGGGGCACTTCCATTGTACTCCTGGCCTTAGAGGCGTCATCTTGCTAATCCTCACGTCAACTCCGTGAAATAGGTACTGTTGTTGTTACCCTCTTCTGCAGAGGAGGAAGCCAAGTATTAGACTGCGTAACTTGTTCAGAGTCACGGAGCTAATGAGTAACAGAGCAGAGCCTCAATCCCAGCATGCTGACACCACGGCTTACAATCTTAACTCCCACGCTATCCCACGTTGAGAAGGTGTCAGCAGCTCCAGCCCTCAGATGCCCTTAACTTCTCTCACCCCAAGGGAGTGTTTACTGTTTTTGCCTCTTTGGCATCCAGTACCCCTTCTTCTGACTCCAGCACTTCAGTTTTACTTTGGGGGCCATGGAGTTGGGTTCCATGAGTTTGGGTGCCCTGACCTCAGCCCTTAATCTGGTGGTGAAATGGTGGCCCTGTTTTGGTCTATGAGATCATCATATCCACCCAGCCAAACTGATTGGTTGGTTAAGAAATGGGCACAGGGCCTGGTTAAGTCCACAGTGCCAGGACTATGTCCTGGGGCAAGGCATACAGGTCACAGCTGGGTCACTCAGATATTCATAGATTCAGGGAAGCATGGTTTACGTTCCATTCTCCAACCCTTGGATGACATCTTAACATGAACTCTGTCTGCCACTTGTCTTTATGTGAGAGCCCTCATATGTTAAGTATTTATACATTGAGATTTTATTAGTGTACCTCTTAGGAAAGTCACTTCAGAGAACACGCAGAAGATCTGAAATATTAATTGCAATATAAAATTGGCAAACACTGTTCTAATTTGACCAATTCTGGAAAGAGTTCACCAAGAGAAGCCTTGATGCCAGAACTCAGCAAGAACAGCTTTTTTTTTTCTTTCCAGAGAGAGTGCTCACTTGAGTGGGGGAGAGGCAGAGGGAAAGGGCGGGAGAGAATCCCAAGCAGGCTCCATGCCCAGCACAGAGCCCAGCACAGGGCTGGATTTCATGATCATGAGATCATGACCTGAGCCAAAATCGACAGTCGGACACTTAACCCACTGAACCAGCCAGGCATCCCAAGCAGAGCTTATTTTGTAAATTCTGATGTCCGCTCTCCATTCTGGACCAGAAGAGGCCATGACTGGATCTCATGAGAACCAGGAGAGCCCTCTGACAACACTTTTCCAACCCTAGCTGTTTCAAGTCATTACTTGATGACTTGGCCCATCCCAGTGGTGCATTAGTGTTGAGACATTTTACCCTGGGATTCTCATGAATGACCCCCTGCCCCAGTTGGTTATAATAATAAAAAAAAAAAATGGCAGTAAATTGTGCTTAATCATGAAGTGGAATTGGAGGGAATAAAATACTCCTCAGTTCAGAAAGATGTTCACACACCCTGGGGGCCGCACCCAGACCTGCTCAACCATCCCATGAATGTGAGTCTGAGAAACTCCAGAGTCACCAAGTTCGGACCTGAGACCTTAGCCTCCGTTCGGGGTGGGACTACATAGCTGGAGGCTCCAAAAGGGGGCGGGCGTATCTAATCAGACTCGGACACTTTGCTGTTGCTCTTTCTCCAGGATGTGTACACAGGTCTCTTGTCTCAGGGACTTCCTGATAAAGTGCTTCCAGATCTTAGAGGAAAATCTTCACAGGCCAAGAGGGTACTCTGGGCCCACAGAAGATAATGTATTCATTTATGTATAATGTTTGAAAATGTTCAAGGTTTTTTTCTTCTCCGAATTTTGACCATGGCACATCCCTGATCAGAAAAACCTTCAGAAGCTCTTGTGGCCTGATTTAAAAAAAAAAAAAAAGGCACTATGGCACCATGGCATTCAGAGTGTTTCCCAGTATGGCCTCAGCATCTTTTCTCCAATGTTCTTTTATGCATTTCTTGCCCCAGAGGCACCAACTCTTCATCACCTACTGTTATATCCACATCCGGGTGCTAGGGGGCTCTCTGCTTGTGCCCTGAGGTTAACTCAGGTTCAAGTGCCCTTTGCTTTTCCCACCCCAAGAAGAACAGCTGGTGATTTTGCCTGTTGGGCAGCTATCGCTCCTTATTCTGATAACAGCACCTTATTTTTCTTCTGGGAAGCCACTCTTCCCTCCCTCAGGTTTCATGGGTTTGGGTGGTTTGGCATCCAGCCTGCATCCGGCGGAGGACCTGTGACCCTGGCCAGGCTAGATAATCATCAAATCCAGCCAGTCAGAACAATCAGTTGATTCAGGAGTAAACCAGGACCCAATTAAGTCCAAGGAGAACCAGTGTCTGGGTTTCGTAGACTGTTGCGATGAGACTCTTCTTTCTACATCCGAAGCCTTGAGGACTTCTGGCCATCTTGTCTCCTTCAAGGGGGAGCCCAACTCAGAACTGGGAAGCCCAGATGTGCGTCAGGAAAGACCAAGAAGAGCAACGTCCCATGTTTTGAGGCCAGACGCGCCTGAGCTCTTCTGTTACGTAGCCACTAATTTCTCACTGTGCTCAAAACAGCCTGAGTTGAATTCTTTGACTTACAACTGAAGTTCTGAGTCCTAGATAAAGCTTCAGAGTGATTTCTGTGCCTTCCTCTCTCCCACTTGATTATCTGATCCTTTCCCAGGAAGAAAGTGCCCTGGACTTGGAATCAGAAGACCTGACATTAAATCTGGTTCTGCTGTTTCCCAACTTTGGGACCCTAAGGTAATCCTTATCTTCTCTGAGTATCAGTTTCTTCATCTTTAAAACGGGTCTAAGAAGGCATACCTTTTAAGGTTGTTTCCATTCTGTGAAATGGCACTTTTTAATGTGCTTGATAAAATTTCCTGTCCTGAGAAATCATCTAGGCGTTTGTTCCATTGTTTCATAGCCATTACTGCGTTAGGCTGACCGGTCCTGGGGCAGCATCTTCTGGTCCTGGGGTTCTGTCCATCGCCCCTGTGAAGGACAGCTTTACATAGCCTATATTTCTCCCCCTCTTGCTTCTTCAGTCACGGCCCTGAGAACTATACGTGGGCAGACGCCTAAGCCAAAGGTTGTCATAATGCAGTGTCCTGTGACTCAGGTAGTTTGACTTGAACACACAATGTAGGCCGATCGGAATTTCACCGCCGTGAATTTGACCTCCAAGGCAAGTTGCCCTCAGAGGTGACTATAGGAGAGGAGACATCCTGATGTCAAGCTGTGGCCTGTGGCTGTGTTGTCCTGGGTGCAGATTTAAAGACAACAGGAGTCCTGTCTTCAAAGGGAGGAGATGGGTGCAGGGGGAGAGGCTGCCTCAGTCCTCAATAGCTCTTTACCTTCCTGCAGAGCCTGGGTGTACTTTATGGCCTGTTATAGAATCCCAAATGATCCCTTCATCCTTCAGTTAACACATTGTGGTATTTGGACCGGTTTGCATTGTTTCTGTTCCTGGTTGCCAGTAGAGCCCCCCCACCCTTGGAACCGTGATGGGTCCCAGCTGGCCCTGGGCATGACCAGAGGTTCTGGCAGCTGAATGAGTGGGTCCCATGTCACGTGGTGGTACAGAGTTTGCAGCCCCTGGGATTTTCCTCAGTCTGCAGCTCTGGGACCCGCGAACCCACTCTGGGATTTCTTCACGGCAGGAGAGAGGGTGGTGTGTGTACCCATTTCCCGTTCCAGCAAGGGTAAGAAAGGATGGTTTAGAAGGTGGCACGAGCTGGGCTCACTGCTAATTCCACAGGCAAACTTCACCTCTTTTTATCGTTCTCGTTACCTATTGCTTGTAAAACTCACACATTAAGGCACTGGTATTTCAGGGAAAGCCCAATAGAAACTGCTGCTTTTTACCCCTTTTTGCCCACTTGTTGCTTCTAGCAGCGATCCCTCCATTGGCTTTCTCCTGAAGGCAAACCTGAGGCCACCGGAAGATATGTGAATAATCTCAAGGGCTCTGCCATGTTGCCATTCTCAGATGCTGGGCTGCAGGGGACAAATCTTGGGCAGTGGAGGGGACGGCAATTTCCTCTTCTCAGAGACTTGGGCTGACCGTCCAGCACCCCTTTGTCCTTCTTCTCTGTCATCCTTGTGCCCCTCCCTGCATGAGCACCCACTAAAGCTGATGAGATCTTAGGCTCAGGATCGTCACTTGCTGGAGCTCCTCCCAGCGCACAGGAGCGATCGTCAGACATCCAGGAATCCCACAAGCTGGCTCTTAAGCTGCCAGGAGCTGGGATGGGCCATGGTGAGAGCAGTCACACCATGGAAATCTCCAGAGCTCCCAGTCAGCCTGTCTCCTAAAGAGCTGGTTGGGAAACCTTTACCAGCACACCACTGCTTGGTCTCCGAGCTGACATAGGTGATAGGTGACATCTGTACCTGGCTTTATCCGCAGCCTAGGCCAGTTTCAGCCTGAGTAGGGGTGACAAGCATAGAGCTAAGGAGAAGCGACATGTACCCCATGCAGAGTTAAGTCAGTAACTTCCCAGTGATCTTGGTTTGAGTAGGAACGGTCACGGTTCCTAAGTGCAGACAGTGCTTTGTGAATCAACAGCTGTTTTCTGTTGATTTGCACTGGTTTTAACCAGAGCCTAGAAAAGGGGTTGGTTCCCCAACCCCCCCACAGATGCCTCTGAGAAGTTGGCTCACGGCTGCCAAGAACTATGTACATTGTGTACATCAGAATATTTGGGGAACGATGCATTCTTTCTGCTGCTGGCTTCTTGCAGGAGGGAGGAGAGCGGAGCCCACCCCAGGCTCATTCCTGAGGGCAGTGCAACTGGTGAATCCCACTTCCTGTGGTGACTGCTGAGGGCAAGAGTCAAGGCAAAGGTCAAGCGGCCCTGAGGCTGGCATTGTTGCTTTGAAGCCAGTATTGTCGTGAGCCCACGGGAACCAAGCTTGGTCAGAGGCCTTCGCTTGTCCATTCCCACTTCAGTGAGCATCAGGGACATCTGGGAAGTTTGTCAAATCCAAAGGATTCTGATTTGGTGAGTCTAGGACCAGACTCTCTGTTTCTAATGGGCACCTGTACTGTGGTCAACACAAGCGCAGAGACAGAAAAAAATCCATGTTACACAGATGATAGATAAATTAGAGGGTGATTGTATAATGAAAGATCTCACCACAGTTTTCCTTTAAATACTGTAATGAATACATTCCTTTAAGAGATTCAGTTTTCAGTCACTCAGTTGCCCTAAACTAAGAACAGCAAGGATTCTGACAAGAACTAAACTTGTAGAACTTCCCTGCTTTGGTGCTAGTTAGAATCCGGTTAGCTTTCACCAGACAAAAATTGTTACAAGTATAGGTTGTTAGTAAAAAAAAAAAAAGGAGAGAGAGACAGCCAGTTTCTCCTTTGACTTCCTCTGTCCCGAATATATTTGACTAAATGGCGAAAAGACTAGATGCTTAAGTTTCCGTCTTGCAGAAGGAAACACAGCATAAAGAGGCAATGTGGTCACTGAAAACCAAGATGAGACTACAAATAGGCGTTTCAATTCTCATGACAGCTTCTGTGACAGAACATTTAACCTCTCTGAGCCTGTTTTCTCGTCTTCAAATAGGAAGGGAGGGGATATCTCCTAACTCCTACGTGGCATAGGCATCAGGAGGTCTAGGAGGGAAATATATATATATATATATATTTGTATATATATATACACATACATACATGTATATGTATATGTCATATACATATGACAACATACATATGTACAATATACATATGTACAAATATGTATGTACATATTTATTTATATATATACATACATATATATGTACATGTATACCAGTCATGTGATGCAGAAAGTTTGGAAACCCCCCCCAGTTAAATGTTACAAAAATTGATTTCTCAGACCCTCAGCTTCTTTGTCTGCAAAATAGTGGCAATGATACTCCCCACCGTATAGAGTTGTTTTAAGAATTCAGTGAGTACCTGGCAAACATCTGGGACAGATATAACAATAAATAACAAGAGTAAAGAGTTCTAAAAACTGAATAAAGGAAGAATTCATGAGTCCACGCTGATATAAATACATAAGGCATACAAGAAAGTTCTTTTTTGTAGTCGACAGCAGCTAGCAGTTGTAGAACGAATGGCAGACTTCGAATGTAACCATTTGGCAATCGTAATAATAATATTTGAGTCAGTTGAGAATCATCAATGGATGATTCATCAAAGAATTTTTGTACAATCTCATGGTATCTTAGGACAAACGAGTGACTTTACGGCGGAGAAACCCAGGAGACGCTCCCTCTTACTGGGCCTGTTTGACAGCGTGTCCTTTCTGTGAGGCATTAGGAAGAACTCATCACGTCTTCTGTGGAATTCCTAAAAAAGCGTGTCATCTCGATCCTGCCATGAGAAAGACAAACCCAACAGAGGAGGGTTCTATGGAATCAGCCAGGCTGTTCCTTTCACAATGCCCATGTCATGAAAGAGAAAGAAAGCTTCAGGAAGTGTTGCAGATGGCCAGAGACAGGACGAGCGAGTGCAACACGTAGCTGTGGATTTTCGTCAGCTGGAAAGGACAAAATTGGGACAATTGGCAAAATCCGAGTAAGGTTTATCGATTAAATAACTGTATTCGCATCAGTGTTAATATGATTTACATAATTGCGGTATGGTTTTGAGCAGCAGAATTTTTAGGCAGGGTTTTAGGAAATATACACAAGTATTTAGGGATAAAGGGCATCAGACCTATAGGATCTTAAATGGTGAAGGAAAAAAATCATTGATAGATACATAGATACATAAAGCATATACAGTAGATTGCTAACATTTGAGGTCTCAGGGGGAACAGTGTCCAGAAATTCACTATTTTAGCAATCTTTCTGTAAGTCCGAATTACGTTTTTTAAAAAGGTGCCCAGCACATAATAAATGACAGGTAATTCTTACAGTGGTTATACGAGTGAACAATATTAATGGACCCCTGGCTCTGTTTTGAAGAGTTGGGAAGTCAAAAAGAAAATTCATACAAAAGCAGCGTGAGGATTTGCTAGAGAGCCCTTTTTGGTCTTGCCGTACAAAACGTAACTCCCCAGCCGCCTTCCGTGCCTCGCTGCGTTTCAGTTCCTCTTGGCGGTGCTGGTCCAAGGACCGGGTCCGGGTGTGGTGTTAGAGGCAATGCAGGCTTCGCGAAGTGCATCCTGCCTGAGCGAGAGGCCGGCGGGGTATTCTCTGAGACCACGTCCTAGGCTCCTCTCCCTGGGAGGGACCGCAGTGTCCCAGATGTCGGGTCCACCTTCCAGCCCCAGAGAACTCTGTAGAAAGCCTCTTCGGGTCAAAGGTTTAGTCTTGGCCCCGTTTCTGTCAATTTGGAGACATAAATACAAGAGAAGGCTTTTAGCAGTACAAAGAGGCATAAAATACATCAGTCTTACACATGTGCTGGGGAGCCTGTGGCTTTGTGGTTACGAGGGCAGCCTCCGGAGTCAGACGGACGGGTTCCGAATCCCAGATAAACCACTCACCAGAGAGGCGACATGGGGGCAGGTCAATTAACTGCTCTGCTCCAGTTTTCCTCATCCATAAAATGGGGATAGTAACTATGATACAGAGCCAGACTCATAGGGGTGGCATTCAGTAAATACGGGAGCGCAGAGGACGGCGGCTTTGTGTCCTAGCAGAGGAAGGCAACTTCAGGTGTAAGATAGTGCTCTAATGACGTTATTATGAAATTACCTTGGGGCGCCTGGGTGACTGAGTCGGTTAAGCGTCCAACTCTTGATTTTGGCTCAGGTCACGATCTCACAGTTAGTGAGTCTGGGCTGCTGTTTGGGCTCTGCTGACACCACAGAGCCTACTTGGGATTCTCTCTCTTCTCCCTCCCTCTCTCTCTGCCCGTCCCTGGTTCTCCCTCTCTCAAAATAAATTAAAAAAAATTTTTTTTGAAAGAAATTATCTAGGGGCGCCTGGGTGGCTCAGTGTGTTGAGCGTCCTAGTTCGGCTCAGGTCATGATCTCTCGGATCGTGAGTTCCAGCCCCGTGTCAGGCTCTGTGCTGCCAGCTCAGAGCCTGGAGCCTGCTTCCGATTGTGTCTCCCTCTCTCTGCTCCTCCCCCCACTCGTGCTCTGTCTCTCTCCATCTCAAAATTAAAAATAAATATTAAAAAATAAGAAATTGGGGCGCCTGGGTGGCTCAGTCGGTTAAGCAGCCGACTTCAGCCCAGGTCATGATCTCACAGTCTGTAAGGTTCGAACTTTGCGTCGGGCTCTGTGCTGACAGCTCAGAGCCTGGAGCCTGCTTCGGATTCTGTGTCTCCCTCTCTCTCTCTGCCCTTCCCCTGCTCATGCTCTGTCTCTATGTCTCTCAAAAAATAAATAAACATTAAAAAAATTAAAAAACAAATAAATTATCTAGAATCAGAGTAGTTCTATTACGGTTTCCTGGCACCTCTCTCATTCTGCGTTAGCTCTCCTGGCTGGCCTGTCTTCTGATGACACCAATCGCCCACAGTTTTCAGTGGTGATTTTCACAATGCCAGTAGGCCTTGGGGGCAGCGAGCTGCCTCCTCCCCTTCCTCTCCCACCTCAAGCTTCCAGTTTGCTAGCTGAACCCAGGGCTCTTGAGACTTGTGTGATGAGGCAGGAATTGGTCCCCTGTGAACAGCTCGCCTGGAAAACGTGTGGCTGCCGAGGGGAGTGCAGTAGGAAGGCCCCAGAGGGTTGCACCGTGTTTTCCCTTCACCTTCTGCCAGGTGCGTGGCCCTGCGCACATCCTGACCCCTTGCACTGAGCTGGGGGAAGGGGGGGAGTGGGGAGCCACCCTGCCCTGGGGACTGTGAGACCACACCCAGGGTGTCAGAACCCCACCTCCCCACTGAGCCTTCCACAGTGGCCTCAGCCAAACTGGAGGAATGGAAGCTTCTTCACAGGACTGTGTCATCAGAAAGATATTCCAGCCGCTCTCTGTCCCAAGCTCCACACCCGTGTCTCTGCCTGCCCTTTGGACCTCTCTAGTCAGATGACCCACAGGCGTCTCAGACTCAGGCTTTCCTAAACAAGACCTCACTCCCCCCCCTCTTTGGGGGGGATGGCATGAGCCAAGTCAGACTCCTCACCCGCAGTCTCCTCAAAACCCTCCCAAATAGGACGTGCCACGTCTCTCCCTCTGATCCCCCCCTCCTCCTCCTCGTGCCCTCCCCTGCTGGCACTCGGGGCTCTGTGAGTTCGCAGGGGCGCTGTGTCAGCAGCACCCTGGCTAGCCTCCCTGCACCAGCTCCCCCTTCACTTCACTCTTCTTTGCTCTTCATGTTACCTCTGAGGCAGGAAACAGGATTGCTCTCTCACCATGATGGAAGGTCGGGTCAGCCTCCCAGTGACTCAGGCATAGCTGTGGACCCGAGTTACCCTACCCACCGCTCCGGCTTCATATTGCCCTGAACACCGCGCCCTCGGGCATCTCACAGTGCTCATGAGTGCCCTGCCTGCTCCTCACCCCTTCCCTAGAGGGCCTTCGAGTGAGGTCTCCTCCTTGCGTGCACTCTCCTTCTCCTTTTCACACTACGAGATTCCTACCTACCCTTCGCATGCAGCTCAGGCGTCTCCCTGGCTGCTCTCTCTTCCGGATTCCCAGAGCGCATTTTCTGTGCCTTCGTCATAACTTGTGAATCTGTCTCGTGGTGGCCTCTGTGTTTACACGGTATGCTTTTCAAGATCCAGGATTCTGTCCTGGTGATCCGCTCTGCCAGCGTTGAACTTGGCCATCGTAGGAAGGGCTGGATGTGATGCACCAGCGTGCCCGGGAAGCATTGCCCTTTGCTTGCTGGAGCTTCATGATTTCGCCTAAGAACTTGAATGTTGGTCCTATGGAAGGGGAAGTTCAAGGCTCCAAATTCACCTTTGACTCCTACGTCTTTCAGCTGAACTTGTATTGTTTCTTCACCTGTTTCCCTGGTCCCCTGCCTTCTCAGGAGATCTCGGAAGCGAGCCTCTCTGCCACACACACACACACGCACGCACGCACACACACACTCTCACACACACTCTCACTCTCTCTCTGTATTTTGGGTTTGCCGACTGGGGAAATACACTTTCCAATGGGATCAGACAAAGAACTGATCTCGTTTAAACGGCTTTAGCTCTTATCCTTCAGAGAGAGGATCCACTCAGTAGAAAAATACTGTGAACAGTATAAAATGCTGAGACCTAGGTGTCAATTTCCACACGGGGTCATGTTTTCCTCCAATATTTAGAAGCAGGGTTAGGCTGACCCTGGCACGCACTTGCCACCCTTCGTTCTAGTTTCTTCCGCGTTGAGGATCGTTCCAAGTTTCTGATCATTTCTACTTTGGAGGGGGGCCAGGATCCTGGCAGTGCCCACGATCATGCCGGTTCTCCGTGCCCCCTCTGCCACGGCGGCTTCGATAGCCTCCTGGAAGTGGTATTTCTGGCAGGTGCGGCTCACGCAGGGGTCAGACCCCACCGTTTGAGGAGACGGGAGCGTCCTGCACGGGATCTCATTTTTCTCCATCTGCACAGCCATTTGGGGCCTCAGGCTTCGTGACTCACACAGCGACTATCCATCTGCCCGTTTACTTCAGAAAGGAAAATGAATTTCTTTGCACACGGTTGGCCCCGATTCAGGCATGAGCTGAGTCACCATCTCAAATGTTTTGGAGCCACCTGTCTGACCCTAGACTGTAGCAGAGCTCCATCATAATGGGGCTCCCTATTACATGAAGTAAGTATTACTTGCATACTGCCCCCTGCACCCCCCCAAACCCACCCGAAATCCCAACTGGGGTCAGAGACAGCCGATGCTCATGGCTGCTGCCCCTGATTCCCTCCCCGCACCTTGTGGGCAGTCCCATTGACTGACGAAGTCTTCTCCCCAGAGCCCAGTGGCATCGTCACCCAGGACAGCACTCCCAGCAACAGCCCCTCACAATCCACCGGACTTGGCACCAGACGGTGGAGTATACTGATACCTTCAGTTAGATCAGGAAGACGTGAATGTTCTCTGGATGAGAGGTAGAGTCTCTAGAAGGCTACTTTAGTTTGCCTGTGTATACGTTTTTTTTAATGTTTATTTATTTTTGAAAGAAAGAGAGCATGGGTGCGAGTGGGGGAGGGGCAGAGGCAGAGAGAGAGGGGGGACAGAGGATCTGAAGCTGGCTCTGTGCTGACAGCAGAGGGCCTGATACGGGGTTTGAACCCGTAAAGTGTGAGATCATGACCTGAGCTGAAGTTGGATGCTCCACCGACTGAGCCACCCAGGTACCCCTGCTTATATAATTATGTATTTTGGGAGTGTGGAGAAAGTGGGAAGAAGAAAGTACACACACACACACACACACACACACACAGTGTATTAGTCACTAGGGCTGCCGAAGTGTAGGCATCTATGATCAAGGGGTCAGCAGGGTGGTTTCTTTTGAAGGCTGTGAAGGAGAGAATGTTCCATGCCTCTCTCCTGGCTTCTGGTGGTTTGCTGGCCGTTTTTGGGATTCTCTGGCTTTCAGATGCATCACTCCAATGTCTGCCTTCATGTTCGCAAGGTGTTCTTCCTGTGTGCGTGTGTGTGTCCACGTTTCCCCTTTTTATAAGGACACAAGTCATGTGTAATTAGGCCTCAACCTAATGACCTTACACTATCTCGATCAGCTCTATAAAGACCTCATCTCCAAGTAAGATCACATTCAGAAGTACTGGGGGTTCAGGACTTCATATGAATTTGAGGATGACGCAATTCACCACTCATGTCACACAGGCATTGAAGTGTATGCTAATTTTGGAGGAAACTTTAAAGCACAGTCTACACATTCGTCTGCCTCTTGCTTTCTTAACTTGAATATTCTTGAGGATTTTGCTGTATCGGTAAATGGAGACACACCTTCTTAGAACTGCATCACAGGGTTTATTTAACTGGTCTCCTGGTGATGGACATTTAAGCTCCTTTCAATCTTTTGCTCTTACAACAAATTTTCACTGAATGTCCTTGAACATGTCGTTTCACACCTCAAGTGCAAGCCTAGTTGTAACAGACATTCTTAAGCATGGACTTGCTTGTTCATAGGATAAGTGCATTTTGATTTCATTATCCATGTAAACTGCTCTTAATTGCTGGAAGAAAGGGCAGAGGACTTAGGCTTATCAGATTAGCTAACTGCCACCACGGTTCCCTTTCAGGTTAAAATACAGGACTAGAACGAGCCCACAGAAGGAAGAGGATCTTTCTAAAACTGGTACTCGTGAGCCACATTCTGAAATGACGCCCTTAGTCTATGCCACCCAAAGTCACTTCTCTGCATCTGCTATAAGACTGTCTCCTCCCTCTGAGCTCATAGACTGGGGCTGGGTCCAGGGGCTCCTGACCTGCCTGAGCCTTTAGCTCAGGGTTCAGAGGAACACGGGCCAGGGGAGTGAGGGGGCACTGGAGGGTGGAGGGCAGAGCCTTACACATAAAAGAAGCTTCCACTGAAGACCAGGCTCCATGTGGATGCCATGGACGTTATCATTCCTCCCTAATGCCTTCCCGGGGACCATCTCTTCAGCTCTTGTAAAATGCTCAACTTCCAGTTGGGTTTGGGCTAGGAACCGCTCCCCCCCCCATTCCGGGTGGAGGGCTGTAACCCTCGTGGGGGTGCGCGGGCTTCTGAAGTCAGTCGCATAGATAACAGCATGGCACAACCTCGTAACATAATTGCCGGCAGGTAACTTGGAAGCCTTCCCCTTCTGCTTCCATGTGGGAGCCTGTCTTGTGGAGGTTGACCGGCCATGGCCCCTTCCCCATGGAATTGCAGGGCATTAGCCCTGGAGGGGAACACAGAAGCCTGCTCCTTATCACTGGGGAAACTGAGGCCAAAGAAGCGAAATGACCCAAGTTTCTCTAAGCAGGAGCAACAGAAAGTGGATTATATATCCATCCCCCACACGTTCATGCATGCACCCCATGCACACACCCCCGGCGTTACAGCTGTCGTTAAGACAGAGCCTACCGTTTTTTCTTAAACCTCATAGCCCTGGAGACCATGCAGCCATGAACAAATGATCTGCATTAGTAAAGTGGGCACCAATACAGACATTAAAACAACAGAAATGAAAGCTTTGAGGACAGTGAAGGAGAGCGTGGGGGTCAGAGACCTCTCCAAGGAGCTGTGACCCAGAGGGAGCTCCACCGATGAAGAACAGAGCTGCTGCAGGGCCTTGTCCCCACCGTTCTGTCGGGACCAGCAAAGCACATCAGAGGCTGGCCACTCCAGCCTTAAAATACGAAGGAGAAAATTCCCCCTGGAGACAGTCTCGGGCTGCAGAAGCAGCCTAATACAGGGCATGGGCTGGCCCAGGAAGTGTTTGGAAGATTCTTCCAGGTTGTGTAAAGGATTGTTTGCTGCAGCGGCTAGCTCTCCTGCCTCCCATCTGGGAAGGGAGTTAGAATGCTTTGCTTCTATAAAAAAAAAAAAAAAAGAAAGAGAGAGAGAAAGGAAGAGAGAAAGGAAGCAAGCAGGTTTGTGTGGAGTTGGGGATGCCATGCTAACCGCTCAGGCCTGAGCAGTGCTCCCCAGCTGCAGGGTGGGTGGGGGCTGCTGGCCTCCTCCTCCAGCCAGGGCAAGGGCAGCATGGTGGGAGTCGTTCTCTGCGTTCTTCAACCTGACCTTCCCTGGGCCCTTTTTTGTGCCAGGCACAATAATTTATGTCTTTCTGGTCAATTTGAATGTAGCTCAGAGCCACGAGAGACATTAGTACAGGTCTGGGACTCGGAGCTGAGCCCAGGCTTACCGCCGACCAGGTCAGTGATCCAGCGTGCACCCCTCAGGCCTCGGCTGCTGGCCGGCGTGAGCGTGGAGACGTAGGACAGGAACCTTGCAAAGAGTAGTGTGGCCTTCTGACAACTGCGGTCCATGGACACTAATGAGAGAACCAAGCTCCGTTTCACTTGGACACCGCATGAGGCTTTGGGCTCCATTTTACAGATGAGAAAACTGAGGCACAGAGTTACGTGACCTCACTAAGCCTGTAACTGATGGAGGGGATGTGTGAACCCGGATCTTTCAGATGCTGGACCTCACTAGGTCCAAATGGCCCAACAGAAAAGAGATCTTAATAACAGTACTTTGTTCTGTCCCTCCCCATTCCTTATTACCCAAGGCAACTCATTTCAGTAGTTCATTGCCCAGCAAGTCAAAATGAAGGGCATGGGAAGAAATAGAAAGAGTAGCCTTTCTGTTTGGTTTGCACCTAACCGAGGTTAAGAGTGGCTAAGGGGGAAGAGGTTTTGCGGGGAGGGGAAATGCAGTGGGGATTTTATTGTTTCGAAAACAGTCCTCTCATTTTGTGATCCTGGAGGGGTGAGTCTAACCCCTATCAGCTTATGTGAATCTATAGCTGCCGGTGGTCCCCTAATTCAGAGACATCTGTGCACTGTCTTAGGAACAGTCCCAGTAGCTTTTCAACCAAAAAAGCCCTTCTGGGAACTGCCGATCTGCGGCTGGTGGGTGCCAGTGTGAAGAGGCACCAGGCATCCTGTGAGGTGTTTCCTTCTCCAACCCAGCTGTTGGGTTGCGTCTGAGACAAGGACCTGGTCCAAGTGCCACTCTCTCTGCCTGGATAAAAATAGATGAGTCCTTTGAGCTGCCCGATGTGACTGAATCTTTAAAACATGAAAGTAGTAGATGGAAAAAAAAACTCCCCCACCTCTACCCACAGCCGGCAGGTCGTGGCGGACGTGACAACAGAAACGCGCCGGGCCCGCTGAGGGGTTTCTTTCATGTTGGTCATCCGCTTCACGGTTTACCCAGACACTCTGCTTCTTATTCTTCTTGCCTCTCTGGACCAGTGCGAGTCAGCTCTTGGCCAAATTTATTCTCTTCTCCAAGTCTCAGTTCCTTATCGATAAACGGATTGACGGAATTGAGTCTCTCTGGGATCGTATGCAGTTCAAAGTCTACAGATACTCTTCACCGTGTTTGCAGACTAAACCAGGGGCGGAGAGTGGGGCGAGGGGGCGGGGACAGTGGGAGCAGCGCGCCCCTGGGGCCCCAATACAGACACGGACATGCGCTGTCTACAGGAAATTTCAACCATAATAAAACCAACTAAAAACTGGCGTGCTCTTTTATTGCAGAGTCCTGATAAAATGCTCCTCTCTGCGGGGTGGTCTGTGGGACCATCCTGTTCTTGGTTTGTAACTGAGTGAGACTCTTTTGGTTGGGAGTGCTAGCAGCTCAACTCAGAAAAGGTTAAGTAAAAGAAGATTTCGTTAGCCTACATAAGCGAAGACACCAGGAGATGCAATTGGTCTTATAAATAAAAATTTTTAAAGTATAACATATCCTTTACGTAACATACACACACACAAGGCAACTCCAAGAATTTTTACAAACTGGACACACCCATGTTTCCAGCACCCAGAATTATGAAGAGCATTATCGACGTCCCGGAAACCACAGCCACCACCTTGCTCCTTCTAATCACTACCGCTCCCCAAGAGTAACTCCCCATAGATTAGTTTAGCTGGTTTTCGAAGTTTATATAAATCCTATACAGTTTTTAAAAACATAGTATGGGGCGCCTGGGTGACTCAGTCGGTTGAGCGGCCGACTTCAGCTCAGGTCATGATCTTGCAGTATGTGAGTTCAAGCCCTGCGTCAGGCTCTGTGCTGACAGCTCAGAGCCTGGCGCCTGCTTCGGATTCTGTGTCTCCCACTCTCTCTGCCCTTCACCTGCTCATGCTCTGTCTCTATGTCTCTCAAAACTAAATAAACGTTAAAAAAAAAAAAAGAAAAAAGAAAAACCTAGTATGATAGTGTATTTCCAATGATAGCATAAGCATTGCTATTTTGTTGAGCGTTTTGTAAATATCCTTTTGATGGCTGTGTAACCCCCAATCAGGGAGGTGCTGTAGTTCCCTTAGCCGTTCGTTCCCCTCTTGCTGCAAATTAATATTTTTTGGACCAAGGGTTTTCCTGCTGGCTAGGCAGCTCTGGAATCTAAGGGGCAGGCCACCAGGAAGGCAGGCTGGAACTCTTAGGCAGGAACTGTTAGTCCGTGGGTGGAATTCATTCAAAGAAACTTCCGTTCTGGTCTCCAGGCTTTTCAAACAATTCAGTCAGGCACACACACATCCCCTCCTCCCAACGATCTAGGATAGTTTCCTTAAAGCTAACTGGTTGTAGATCTTAATCACATCTACAAAATGCCTTCACAGCAACACCTAGATGAGTATTTGAGTGAATAATGGGGCTTTAGCCTCACCAGGATGACACGTAAAACTGACCATCGCAAGGGTACAAAATTGTTCCAATACATTGTTTAATTTATTCAAAGGGCCATCCTTGTCCACTCTTCTGCAGTTGTCACCCTTAGATTTCATCAAATGCATTTTCTTACTGTTGACAAGTTTCTGGAATCTCATTTGCCTGTTCATCCTTCTGTTGGTACCACACTCTCTTAATAATTACAACTTTTTTTGAGAGAGAGAGGGAGAAAGAGAGCTTGAGAGCATGTGCACATACAAGCTAGGGAGGGGCAGAGGGAGAGAGAGAGGGAGGAAGAGAATCTTAAGCAGGCTCCATGTCCAGCATGGAGCCTTGATGTCGGGCTCGATCTCATAACTGTGAGATCATGACCTGAGCCAAAATCAAGAGTCAGACACCTAATCGACAGAGCCACCCAGGTGTCCCAATTATATGTTTTTAAATAAGTCTAAACACCTGGGATAGCAAGTCCTTCATGTAATTTTATTATTTTCAAATACCATTGACTTTTGAACAAAATGGGTTTGAACTGCATGGGTCCATTCTCACATGGATTTTTTTCAATAAATACAGTTCTGTATGTAAATGTATTTTCACCTCCTTTGGCTTTCTTCATAACATCTTCTTTAGACTATTTTATTGTTAGAATAGAGTATATAACATAGATAGCTTACCATATGTGTTACTCTGTGATATCTATCATTAAGGCTTCCGGTCAACAGTAGGCTGTTAGTAGTTAAGTTCTGGGGAAGTCAGAAGTTATATGTGAAGTCTTAATTGCAGGGTGGGAGAGACGCTCGGCATCTCTCGCCCCCACGTTGTCTAAGGGTCAACTGTGTCGTGTAGAAATTAGTTTTGAAGAATGGTATGCATATTTTCAAGTATTCCATATTGAATTTTAAGACAAAAGCACCTCCGTGGTACTTTAGCCATCAGGTTGACTGATTTGCTTGTGCTCCTGGGATTAAAACTTGTATTATTATTATGCATGTAATAGAAATTTTTCCCTGGTCTTTTAAAACACTGAGGTCTAGGCATCTCTGCAAATGTAAAATTATACAAGCAAATTATACTACCATGGTTCATATGTACCTTAATTAAAGATTGGTTAAATTCAAGACAGGGTAACTCCTACTGCTCAGTGCATGCTCTCTTAACATTATATCTTGGAATGATATTCAGTGAAGTGATTAAAAGTAGTGACTTTTTAACAGTAACAGTAATGTTATTATTGTAGTCTCAGTTTACATTTGAAATGCTTTGTCTCTCCTTTTAAATTTGTCACAAGAAATCGAAACGGTAGATGGATATTCATTCCACTTCATTAAATTATGGGTATTTTTATGATCCAGTCTTTATTTTTTAATGTAAGATCAAGCTGCCAATGATTTTGTTCTCTCTCTGTGAAGTTTCTGGGCCAGCGTAATAGAAGAGTCGCTTGAGATTGGTCAGCGAGCTGTCGAAGGCAAACCATCATCACTTCACACACTTCTTTGTGTGTGTTGCTTATTTTTGTTGAATTGGAGCCTGAAGTTGAAGCGGAATAGAAGGTAGCATCCCAAATTTACAAATGAAGATTTTGAAAAATGTTTATTTTTGAGAGTGGGGGGCAACCAGTGGGGGAAGGATGGGGCCGGGGGGGACAGAGGCTCCAAAGTGGGTTCTATGCTGACAGGAGAGAGCCCCATGAGGGACTGGTACTCAAGCCACTCCCGAACCCTGAGATCACGACCCAGACTAAACTCAGGCACTTTGCCAAACGAGCCACACAGGCGCCCCACAACTGAAGATCTTTACTCTTGTGAAAGAGATGTCAACATTTTTAAATCTTTATTTATTTTGAGAGAGAGAATGCACATGAGCACATGAGGAGGGAAGGTACAGAGAGAGAGGGAGAGAGAAAGAATCCCAAGCAGGCTCCATGCTGTCAGCGTAGAGCCCCAGGTGGAGTTTAATCCCGCCAACCTCAACATCATGACCTGAGCCAAAACTGAGAGTCCCACCCTTAGCCAACTGAGCCACCCAGGTGCCCCATGTGAAAGAGATGTAAATTTAAACTGATTGTATGCTAATAAAATACTATGCGTGTAGTTTTAATTTTGTATTTTATATATATATATATTATATATTATTATATATTATATATATATTTTGTATTTTATATATATTATATATATTATATTATTATTATATATATATATATATTATATTTAAGACTTTATACGACTTTGAAAATAAGGGTCTGCTTGGGGCACCTGGGTGGCCCAGTCAGTTAAGTGTCCGACTCTTCATCTCAGCTTAGGTCTTGATCTCAGGGTTATAAGTTCAAGCCCCACATTGGGTTCAATGCTGGGCAAGAAGCCTACTTAAAAATAAAATAAAAATAAGGGATCTGCTACTAAAAAACATTAGCTATGTCCTACACTAGTAAAGCTACTATTATCTAAATGAATAAGATACCATATGAATTATTTCATTATTGTTTTTATTTTTTTCATTTTTTAAATTTTTTATTGACTTAAATTTAAATTTGAGTATGGTTGATACACTATATTAGCTTCAGGTGTATAATTATATTACCACTTAAACTGCAGACGTGATACCCACTTATTGTGAGAAAGTTAGGAAATTGTAAGAAATTAAACCCTCCAGATGTCCTGACACTTAGAGAAACGCTATTAGCACTGTGGGATATGTTTCCGTATATACATGTTACACGTGTACTCGTGTGTGTCACACGGTGACAATACAACACAGTGCCAAAATCATGGGATCTAGACACAGACTGTCTCAGCTCTGCCACTTAAACAGTTTTATGATCTTGGGAGAGTTCACTTTTCGATGCCTCATTATTCTAATCCATAAAAGGGCAATAATAAAAGCACATATTTCAGAGGTTGTTATAAGGATTAAATCTAAAGCACTCAGAAGACTCCCCAGAGTATAATAAATGCTAAATAAAACTTTGTAATTTTATGGACTTGAAGTACATATGCATGGACAAACTGTTTTAAAAAGTCTGTTCGAACAGAGAGCCCAGAAATAAATCCATGCGTTTATAGTTAATGGATCTTCCAGGAAAGTGCCAAAACACACACGGAGGAAAGGATGGCTAATAAATGATGCTCGGGACCTGGAGATCCACGTGCCAAAGAAGGAAATCGGACCCTTGTCTTATACCTTACACAAAAGACAAAAACCAACTCAAAATGGATTAAAGAGTTTAACATAAGCCCTGAAACTGAAGAAAGCTCCTTGACATGAGTCCTGGCAATGTTTTTTGGATATGGACCCAAAAGTATAAGCAACAAAAGCAAAATTAGACCAATGGGATTGCATCAAACTAAAAAGCTTCTGTACAACAAAGGACATAATCAACAGGAAGAAGAGATAACCTACAGAAAGGGAGAAAATCTTTACAAACTTTATATCTGATAAGTGGTTAATTTCTAAAATACATAAGGAAGTCCCAGAACTCAGTAGCAAAAAAACTGATTTGAAAATGAGCAAGGATTGAATACACATTTCTCAAAAGAAGACACACAAATGGCTAACAAGCATATAAGACGGTGCTTAACATCATTAGTTAGCAGGGAAATGCGAGTCAAAACCACAAGGAGATAACACCTTACACCCGTTAGAATCGCTATTATAAAAAGTCAAAAGATAGCAAGCAAGGGAACCCTCCCTCAGGCACTGTTGGTGGAATGCACATTTTTACAGTTACTATGGAAAACAGTATGGAGGTTCCTCCAAACCTTAAAAATAGAACTACCATATGATCTTGGAATCCCACTTCTGGGTGTATGTTCCAAGGAAATGAAATTACTATCAAGACATAATTTGCAGTCCCATGTTTATTGCAGCCTTATTCACAACAGTTAAGATATGGAAACAAACTAAGTGTTAACAGTGGATGAATGCATAAAGAAAATGTAATATACATAGACAATGGAATGTTATTCAGTCTTTTAAAAAGAAGGAAATTTTGTCATTTGTGACAAACATGGATAAACTTGAGTACGCTATGCTAAGTGAAACAAGCCAGGCACAGAAAGACAAATACTGCACGATCTCATTTAAATGTGGAATCTAAAAAAGTCTGTTAGAGGCAGAAAGTAGAGGAAATGGGGGAATGTTGATCAAAGGGTATAAAGTTTCAGAGATGCAGGATGAATAAATTCTGGAGATAGAAACAGTAAGGTGATTATTGGCAATGTTGTTTGTAGTTTGAAGTTGACTACATTTACTAAGAGAAAAAGTTAAGGTCGTTCTCACACAAAAAAAATGATAACTGAGCTGATGGATATGTTAGTTTGAGTGTAGTAATCATTTCTCAAAATATATGTATAATAAAACATAATATTGTACATCTTAAATATATATGGTTTTTACTTGTCAATTATGCTTCAATTAAGCAGGAATTAAGGTATAAGTATATATACACACCAGGGTCATCTATAGGTTAGATTTTTCTCATTGCTTTTTTAAAAATAAGCTTTATTCAGGTATAATTGACACACAATAGAATGTACCCGTTTTAAGTGAACAGCTTGACGAGTTCTGAAAAATATATATATTCTTATAACCACTACCACAACCCCAGTCAAGATAGTGTTTCCATCACCCCTGAAAATTCTCTCTTGCCTCGCCCCACTTTGCACCCCACCCCGAATTCCTGGCCCCAGGAAGCCACTCATCTGCTTTGTTAGTATAAATTAGTTTGCCTCTCATAAGATTTCAAATAAATGGAATTATGTAGTATGTGCTTTTGCTCCTGGCTTCTTTCACTCACCATGTTTTTGGGATTTGTCCATGTTGTCGCTTGTATCAGAGTTCGTTCTTTTTATCACTGAGTAGTATTTCATTTTATGAGTGTATTACAATTTGCTTATCCATTCAGTGTTAATGAATATTCGGTTGTTTCCAATTTTCGACTATTACGAATAAAAGCTCTTATGAATGTGTATGCACCTGCCTTTGCAAGGGCATATATTTTCATTTATTTTGGGTAAGTAAGTAGATTTGCATCCCAGAACCCAGTAATAACTTGCTTCGTCAGGGGCTTCCAGGGAGGTAGTGTCACAGAAGGGACCTGGTTCCAAAGTGGGCAGCCTGTGCCTTAGATGGGAGCAGCCTGTCCACCTACGCCCTACCAGCTAATAAGAGGACTATTTTAACAGTTGTCTTTCCATTTGTTGAGCTGTACGTTAGCCAGCCTCTGGTTTCCTTTACAGTTCACACAGAGCTAAAGGTGATTCCAGATGGATTTATTATGAATGATCATAATGGCTGCCATTCATTAAACATTCTTTTTGCTCGCCGTGTCAGGTATATTTATTACTGAACCCTCAGGACAACACTATGAGTGGGACCTGCCGTTTATCCATTAGGCAGATGAGAAAACCGAGCCCCGGAGAGGTTAGGTAACTTCCCCCAGATGACATACCTAGTAACTAGCAGAGCCAGAATTTGAACCTCGATCAGTCTCAGTCCACATTCTGTGCTCTTAAACCCAAGTTACACTCTGTACACTACGTGACTCACACAACTTCCTTCGTCATGTTAATGGTGGTCGATGCTTAATTACTGATAGGTTTCCCATAAAGTCATTTGAGGTGCACTTAGGGGACTATCTCTATTTAATTATGTGGAACCTAAATCAAAGACAGCCTCGCACCCCAAAGAAGAAAATGTCTTTTAGAAAACACATATTCCATTATATTGTGGATTCAGCCATGCATTCGTTACTCCAGCCATTCCTTCACCGATTACTTACTTACCTAGCTCTTAGTGATGGAAACTGTGATTGACTCTCCGGCCCTTCCTTCCATCTGCAGAGTGGGCTTCTGGTCAGTCATGATTAGTGTGCTCTTCCTCCCCACTGACTGGAGGAGGGGTGGAGCCTTGCGCTCCAGTTTTTGAGTTTCTGCCGCCGTGCATCGAGCATCTCCCTGACCCTGGCAAGGAAGGTGTTGAGCCCAAATTGGGTCTGCCCACTTACAGCCCTTCTGGGAGCTCCCAGCGCCTATCCCCCTGCTGGACTGTAGGCTCCCCGAGCACAGGGACACTCCCTCATGTATCTTGGGCACAGAACAAGATGCACATGCTGGGAATACCACGGGGATGAAGGGCACTTTAGGGAGTGTTCTGTGTGTGTACTTCCAAGGAGGGAGGGTTTACATTTTTGACTGGCTGCTCTCTGGGATGGGTGTTTCACGCATGCGTAAATTATTCTCATCCTTGCAGCAACCCCAAGAGCCAGCAGGGGTGAGTCCATCTCTTATTCACAAAGAGTGAAGCCTAGATGAGTTGTGGAAGCTCACATAGCCTGTAAGTGGTGGCGTGGGAGCCCCCTCTCTGTGTATGGTGCAGTTACAACGGGGTGTGGTAGTGCTACTTACACAGCGCCTTCGATATCAGAAAGTGGGTGCCACAGGCGGCAGGAATCCCACTCCGCGAGACACATGATCTGTGACTAAACAGCATTTGTCCTCCACTGTCCCTCCTTGTGTTAGTGCTGTGTTTTTGTTCCCATAACAGTGAAGGTTGTAACCGTATTGGGCCAGCTTGTCCACTGAACCTGAGGCCAGCTGACTTCATCTCAGCCGTTTATGCTGGGGTGAAGACCATGACCAGCCTCCTTCTGCAGGCGGTAGCTAATAAAGCATTTCATTTATCCCAGCTTATCCTTTGCCCAAGATGTTAGATTTCTATCCTGTTTCTTTATCGTTATTTAATTTGCTCCTGGAAGGCTGACTGTCGGCGGGAAATGCCTCAGAATAGAGTTTGTGAGATGTGTGTACAAGTTCTCTCTCTCTGCTCCTCTTCACGGTAAGAGTATGTCTATGCAAGATAGAGTCTATGCAAGAGTATGTCTATGCAAGAGTATGTCTATGCAAGATAGATAGGTAAGATTTTCTTGAATTCCTGGTTTATGGTGGTGGAGGGTCAGTATTTCAGATTGTGGTTTTCTTCAAACACTAATTTAAGAAATATTACTGGTTAAATGCTAATCATGGTGCTGAGCGCTGGGGCTGGGTGACCAACCCACACGTAGGCTTTCACTCAGAAGTGCGTGCTACAAGGTTGGTGTGTGTGTGTTTTCTGTAAGAGCCCGTGCTATCATCCTAGAGTTTGGATTTGGGGTGTAACCAGTTAAGAAATAATCATTTTTCCTTAAAGATGGAAAGCTGGGGATGGTCCTGGCTGGCTCTGCCGGTTAAGCATCTGATTTCGGCTCAGATCATGATCTCACGGTTCACAGGTTCGAGCCCCACGTGAGGCTGTGCTGACAGCTCAGAGCCTGGAGCCTGCTGCGGATTCTGTGTCTTCTTTTGTCTCTGTCATTCCCCTGCTCATGTTCTTTCTCTCAAAAATAAACATTTTTTTAAAAAAGATGGAAAACTGAAATCATTCTGGGTGAATTTTAGCATTGTGGCTAATTGACCCTTTGTTGGCTCTCATTGTAATGAGAGAGTTTTACCTCTCTCCTGAAGTCGGCAGTTCTTTTCCAGACAATCGAACGTTCTTGGTAATATTAATTACTATTCTTGAAACAGATTTCTTCCCAACTACCCGTAACCGACAGGGGAAATGAAGAGCCCTGTTAGGATCCTATTTGTTGCGGTGCCTTTTCCCGTGTTGTAGACACACAACAGAACCTCTTACACAACACGTGCTGTGGCAAGAAATTTACTATATTTTGGCAACTTTTATATTCAAGGTAAAAATAATGTTGAGATTTTCTTCCTGTGGTGCCGAAGGCCAAAAGGTGGATCTGGCTCCAGCAGGGAGTACTTGAGAAAAATGTTTTCTCAGCTCTTTACTTAAATATATATTTTTTGATGAATCCTTGGGACACATGCATCACAAAGGAGGTTTCAACAGATTGAATCTTTGAACTGAATCCCTGGAAGCTTTGTTTTGTTGTTGTTTTTTTTCTTTTCTTTAGAGAAAGAGAGAGTGAACAAGGAAGAGGGACAGAGAGAGTGGGAGAGAGAGAATCCTAAGCAGGCATCATGATCAGCACAGAGCCTGATGTGAGGCTTGATCCCCTGATCCTGAGATCACGACCTGAGCTGAAACCAAGAGTCAGACGCTTAACCGACTGAGCCACCCAGGCACCCATGGCTGCTTTGTTTTTGATAGGCGGTGTCGTATCCCCTTTCTCATTCAGTTTGTGATTTCTCATTCAGGCTGTCTTTGACTCATGGGTACAAGAAGGTGTGTAATTTGTGGTCTAACATATTTAAGTAGGATACAGCTAAACTATTCATGGCCCTCAGGTCACAAAGACTGTGCCTTGGTTAATCGCATGGATTGCTCTGTTCTGACACACTGTGTTTTTAAAAACTGAGATACATTTCGACCTTTCAAAGCATATAATTCAGTAGTTTGTAGTATATTCACAAAATTGTGCAACCATTACCACTATGTAATTCCAGAACATTCTCATCGCCTAAAAATATTTTGTACCCGTTAAGACTCACTTCCCCATTACCCCCTTCTCTCCGCCCTTGGTGATCACTCATCTACTTTCTGTCTCTATGGTTTTGTTGATTTCAGACATCTCTTATAAATGCAGGCATATACTATGTGGTCCCTCGTGACTGGCTTCTGTCACTTAGCTTAATATTTTCAAGATTCATTCATGTTGTAGAATGCAGTAACACCTCCTTCCTTTTTGTAGGTGAGTAATATTCCACTGTATGGCTATACCACATTTTATTATCCATTCATCATTTGATGGACATTTGGGTTTTATCTACCTTTTGGCTATTGTGAATACTGCTCCTACGAATATTCATAGACAAGTTTTTGTGTAACCATATGTCTTCTCTTCTCTTGGATATGTGCCCAAGAGTGGAATTGCTGGGACATACGGTAATTCTGTTACCACAGTTAAACAACTTCGTGAGGAACTGCCAAACTGTTTTACACAGTGACTGCACCATTTTCCAGCCCCAACAGCACTGTATGGGCATACCGGTTTCTCCACATCTTTGCCAACGCTCTTAATTGTCTTCTTAATTATAACAAATCTAGTGGATGCCGACACACTGTATTTTACTGGTGGAAAAGTACAGCCCCCATAGTTTTGCACTTTCAGGATTAGAGGCCCATTCAAGACAAATTGAGTTTTTCAATCTAAATCTTTGTGTTTTTTTGACCTCCCGAAGCTGCAATTAGAATAATTCTACTGTTGTGTTTATTTATAGGTTAATCTTTGAAAATTCTTAATTATGAGTTGAGCTTTTGCCAGCTCTTGGTGGATTTTATTGAAGTTCCAGCTAGAGCTGTAAAAGCTCATTATTTAGGTAGAATTTAAAAATTATCTTTAATTCCTTGATTATATTCCCCTGCCCCAGATTGTTTTTAATGCCCCAGACTCCTAAATGGTATCACTGAAACATCTGCTAAACACAGATTTTCATAGGTTCTCCTAAACACAAGCTGTAGTGGAACTCTGCTTTGCTTTGTGAGCCAGAAAAATAGGAATTTTTTTCTACGTCCTTGACAAAATTTTAAGTGTACATATAGCATGGTGAACTAGGTACAGTGTTGTTCACCAGAGCTCTAGAAAATACTCATCTTTCAGAGTAGAAAATTGATGGCTGTTGATTAGCAATTCCCGTTTCCCTTTCCCCCCAACTCCTGGTAGACACCATGCCACTCTCTGACTCTATAACTATTTTAGATACGTAAGTGGCATCGTGCAGTATTTGTGCTTCAACAGTTGACTGATTTCCCCTAGTATAATACTCTCCAGGTTGATCTAGATTATTACATATTGCAGAATTTGCTCCTTTTTAAAGACTGAATAATATTCTATTGTATGTCTGTACCACATTTTATTTATCCATTCATGTCCTGATGGACACACTGGTTGTTTCCACACTGGCTCTTGTGAATTGTGCTGCTCCGAACATAGGAGTGAAGATACCTCTTCAAGATTCTGATTTCGGTTCTTTTGAATATATATCCAGAAGTGGGGTGGCTGGATCATAGGGTATTTCTATTTTTAATTTTTTGAGGATCCTCCATACTGTTTTCTATAGCAACTACACCATTTTGCTTATGTACCAATAGCATTCAAGGATTCCAATTCCTCCACATCCTTCCCAACATTTGCAGTCTTTTGACTTTTTGATGATGGCCACCCTAACAGATATAAAAGAATATCTCACTATGGATTTTATTGGTGTTTCCCTGCTTACTGAAGCTAAGCATCATTTCATATTCTTATTAACCATTCATATATCTTCTTTGGAGAAATTCTTTATCTCCCCCTTTTTTTTTGTTTTTTTACTATTTAGTTATATGGATTTCTTATATATTTCAGAAATTAACCCCTTCTGAAATAAATGGTTTGCAAATATTTTCTCCTGTTTTGTTGGTTGCCTTTTCAGTCTCTTGATGGTTTCTTTTGCTGTGCATAAGTTTTTTAATTAGACATAGTCACACTTGAATATTTTTTTCTTTCATTGCCTGTGCTTTTGGTGTCCTACCTATGAAATAGTTGCCAAGTCCATTACTATGAAGATTTCCCTTAAGTTTTCTTCTAGGAGTTTTACAGTTTTAAGCTTGTTAAAATATCTAATCCATTTTGAGTTGATTTTTGTATAAGGTATGAGATAAAAATACAATTTCATTCTCTCGCATGTGGATTTCCAATTTTCCCAGTACCATCTGTTGAAGAAAAGCTATCATTTACCTGATGTATTTTCTTGGTTTAAGATCATTTGACCACACACATTTGCATGGATTTATTTCTGGGCACCTTATTCTGTTCCATTGGTCTATATGTCTGTCTTTATGCCACTGCTATCCTATTTTAATTACTGTATCTTTGTAAGACAAGCATACCTCATTTTGTTGTGCTTTGACGTTAGGGTGTTTGTTTTGTTTTGTTTTTAATAAAGTAAAAGTTTGGGGAAACTGCATTGAGGAAGTTTGTTGATGCTGTTTTTCCGATAGCATTTGCTCACTACATGTCTTTGTGTCACATTTTGTAATTCTCACAATAGTTCAAACTTTTTTGTTATATTTCTTATGATTATCTTTGATCTGTGATCTTTAATATTATTATTATAATTGTTTTGGGGTGCCATCAACTGTATAAGATGCCTCTATAAGATGGTGAGCTTAATTGATTAATGGCTTATGTGTTCTGATAGTTCTCATTCCAACCATTACCCATCTGTCTCTCTCTCCTCCCGCCTCCATGTTCTTGACACTCAACAATATTGAAATTGGGCCAATTAATGCTACTGTGGTAGCCTCTAAGTATTCAGATGAAAGGAAAAGTTACACATCTCTCACTTTAAATCAAAAGCTAGAAATGATTAAGCTTAGAAAGGCATGTGAAAAGCTGAGCTAGGCTGACAGCTAGGCCTGTTGTACCAAACAGGCAAGAAATGCAAAGGAAAAATTCTTGAAGGAAATTACAGTGCTAGTGCAGTGAACACAAGGATGATAAGGAACTGAAACAGCTTTATTGTTGATATGGAGAAAGATTAAGTAGTTTAGAGAGATCAAATCAGTCACAATCTTCCCTTAAGCCAAAGCCTAATCCAGAGCAAGGCCCTAACTCTCCTCAAGTCTCTGAAGGCTGAGAGAGGTAAGGAGGCTGCAGAAGAAAAGTCCGAAGCAAGTGGATGTTGGTTCATGAGGTTTAAGGAGTGAAACCATCTCCGTAACACAAAAGTGCAAGGTGAAGCAGCCAGTGCTGATGGACAAACCATAGCAGGTTACCAGAAGACTTAGCTGAGGTAATTAATGAAGGTGGCTACACCAAACAACATACTTTCGGTGTAGATGAACAGCCTTCTCTTTAAAGTTGCCGTCTTTGACTTTTATAGCTAGAGATGACAGGTCAATGTGTGGCTTCAAAACATCAAGCTGACTCTCTTGGTAGGAGCTAATGCAGCTGGTGACTTTCAGTTGAAGCCAATGTTCCTTCAGCATTCTGAAAATCCTAGTTATGTTAAGAATGATAAGAAATCTACTCTGCCTGTGCTCTGTAAACCGAACAAAAAAGCCTGGATGACATCATATCTGGTTACAACATGGTTTAAGGAATATTTTAAGCTCACTGTTGAAACCCGGTCAGAAAAATGTTCCTTTCAAAATACTGCTCACTGACAGTGCACCTGGTTCACCCAAGAGCACCGAAGATGTACAGTAAGATTAATATTGTTTTCATGCCTGCTAAGACAATATCCATTCTGCAGCCTATGAACTAAGGAGTCATTTTGACTTTCAAGTCATGTTATTGAAGAAATACATTTCATAAGGCTATAGCTGCCTTCAATAGTGGTATTTTAGGTGGATCTAGGCAAAGTAAATGGAAAACCTTCTGGAAAGGATTCAGCATTCTAGAGGCCAATGAACTCTTTCATGATTCACGGGAAGAGGTCAAAATATCAACATTCACAGGAGTTTGGAATAAGTTGACTCCAACAGTCAGAGATGACTTTGAGGGGTTCTAGACTTCGGTGGAGGAAGTAACTGCAGATTTGGTAGAAATAGCAAGAGAACTAGAAATAGTACTGCAATCTCATTATAGAAGTTTAACATAAGAAATTGCTTCTTATGGATGAGCAAAGAAAGTGGTTTCTCGAGATGGAATTTACTCCTGGTGAAGATGCTGTGAAGATTGTCGAAAGAGCAACAAAGGATTTGGAATATTCCATGAACTTAGTTGCTAAAGCAGTGGCAGGGTTTGAAAGGATGGACTCCAATTTCAAAAGTGGTTAAAATGCTATCTAACAACAGCGAATGCTACAGAGAAACCCATTTGTGACAGGAAGAGTCCACTGATATAGCAGACTTTATTGTTTTATCTTAAGGTATTGCAACAGCCACTCCAGTCTTCAGCAGCCACCACACTGGTTAGGCAGCAACCATCATTATGGAGTTAAGACCCCCACCAGCCAAAAGATGATGACTCACCGATAGCTCAGATAATGGTTGGCATTTTTTAGCAATAATGTATTTTTAAGGTGTGTACACTGTATTTTTAGCTATACTGCTATTGTGCATTTAGTAGACTACAATATAAACATACATTTATGTATCCTAGAAAACAACAAAAAAAACTAATTTTACTTGCTTTATTGCAGTGGTCTAGAACTGAATCCATGATTGTTTTTGAATCAAAAATATCTTTAAGGTATGCCTGTGTGTTTTAAAATCAGGAAGTATGATGCCTCAGCTTTGTTCTTTGTTTAGATTGTTTTGGCTCTTTGGGGTCATTTAAGTTTCCCTGTGAATTTTAGAATTGTTTTCCCCTCCTCCCTGACTCCATCCCTCCCTCCCTCCTCCTCCCTCCTTCCTCCCTTTCTTCCTTGGCTCAATATCCTCAGCAAAGATATGAAAACATTTTTTTAGTGTTTATTCATTTTTGAGAGACCGAGACAGAGCACAAACTAGGGAGCAGCAGAGAGAGGGAGGCACAGAATCTGAAGCAGGCTCTAGGCCCTGAGCTGTCAGCACAGAGCCCCACATGGGGCTTATACTCATGAACCGCAAGATCATGACCTGAGGTGAAGTTGGACACCTAACTGACTGAGCCACCCAGGTGCCCATTTTCTTTCTTCTTCGCTCTCTTTTTTTTAAGTTTATTTTTGAGGGAGAGACAGAGCAAGCGAGCAGGGGAGGGACAGAGAGGGAGGGAGACAGAGAATCTGAAGTGGGCTCTGTGTTGAAAGCAGAGAGCCCAACATGGGGCTCGTACTCACAAACTGTAAGATCATGACCTGAGCCAAAGTCAGATGCTTAACGGAGTGAGCTCCCCAGGTGCTCCAATTTTTTTTCTATTTCTATTTTTAAAAATGCCATTAGCATTTTGATAGGGATTGCGTTTATCTGTAGATAATTTTGGGTTGGTATAGGCATTTTAACAGTATTTAGTCTTCCATCAATCTGCTTTTCATTTTTTTTTCTTCTCTTTCTTTGGTAAGTGTCTTGTAGTTTTCAAGACACTTAAGACATTTGTAGTGTACAAATTTTTCACCTCCGTAGTTAAGTTGATTCTTAAGTATTTTATTATTTTTGGTACAATTGTAAATGGGATTACTAACCTAATTTCCTTTTCAGATTGTATGTTGTTAGGGAGTAGAAATGCAGTTGATATTTGTATGTTGACTTTCTCTCCTGGGACTTTACCGAATTTTCTTAATCTGACAATTTTTTTGGTGGAATCTTTAGGTTTTTCTATAATATGAGATCATCTGCAAATAGTGGTAGTTTTACTTCTTCCTTTTCAATTTAGATGGATTTTATTTATTTTCTTGCCCAGTTACACTGGCTAGGACTTGCAATACTGTAGTCCAATAGTAGGACTAGAAGTGACTAAAGCGAGTGTCCTTGACTTGCTCTTGATTTTAAAGAAAAAGCTTTCAGTTTTTTCATACCTCACTGAGTATGATGTTGTGGATTTTTATATATGGTCTTTATTATGTTGGAGTAACTTTCTTCTATTCCTAGTTTGTTGAGTGTTTTTATCATGAAAGAGTGTTGAATTTTGTCAAATGTTTTTGTTGATGACATTGTGTGATTTTTAAAAATTCTGTTAATGTGGTATAATTCTTTGGTTTTCATGTGGTTGAACTATCCTTGCATTCCAGGGATAAATATACTTTGTTATAGTGTATGAGCCTTTTAGTGACCTATTAATTTTTTTTTGTTTATTTATTTTTGAGAGAGAGACTGAATGCAAGTGGGAGAAGGGCAGAGAGAGAGGGATACACAATCCTACAGGCTCTGAGCTGTCAGTACAGAGTCGACATAGAGCTCAGACTCACAGACTGCGAGATCATGACCTGAGCTGAAGTTGGATGTTTAACCAACTGAGCCCCCCCAGATGCCCCTTAGTGACCTTTTGAATTTGATTTGCTAGTTTTTTTCTTGAGGATTTTTGCAACTATATGCATCAAGGATATTGGCTTGTAATACGTATTTTGTTTCCTTTTCCTTGTGGTGTCTTTGGCTTTGATATCAGGGTCATGATGGCCTTATAAAATAAGTTTGGAATTATTTCCTATACCTTTTTTTCTTTTTTTTTTAAAGTTTGAGAAGGACTGACTTCAATTGTTCTTAATGCTTTTAATTCTTTTTAAATTCTTCACAAATGATTAATAGACTTTACATTTGAAGCCATCTGGTCATGGGCTTTTTCATTGTCAGGAGGTTTTGGTTTGCTAATTCAGTCTCTAAACTAGTTATAGGTCTATTCAGATTTTCTGTATCTTTATGATTTGGTTTTGGTACATTGTGCACTTCCAGGAATGTATCTTTTTTCTAGTTTGTGCAGTTCGTTGATGTGTAATTGTTCAGAGGAGTCTCAGATATTTTTAATATCTGTGTCATGATTTGTAACGTCTTTTATTTTCGATTTTGAATTTTCTCTTTTTCTTACCCTAATTGAAGATTTGTCATTTTTATTCATGTTTTAAAAAATCAAGTCTGCAGATTTCTCACAAGGGAATTTTTCCATGAATTATTAGCATTTGTGGAGGTAGGGAAGGAGGGCCTATAACTTTCTCTTCTGTCATCTTCCTGACTTCTGAAAAATAGTAATTTTTGTCCTTATTACTACTAAAATTTACATAGCCCTTTAACAGTCCACAAAAACTCTTTCATAATGTGTTATCACATTATGGTGTTTACAGTACCTCTGTGAAGACAGATATTGTTGACTTCATATACCTGGAAAGTATATGCAGAAAGATTAACAATTGCCTAAGGTAATACAGCTAGCGAGTAGCTCATATAGGCTTTATGATTTCACTTCTTGATTTTTTTTCCTCTCATAATACTCAGTTCTAAATATAGAATTGTGTTTAAACAAATAAAAACAAATGATACTTATGAAGAACAAATAAAAACAAATGATACTTATGAAGTTCTAAACGGTAGTTTTCCCCACTGCTTTAGTGATAAGAAAAAAAGAATTTTGTTGAATAATAAATTCTCAACAACTGCATTTATGAGTCTCTGGCCCACCAAAGCTCCCATCCAGTTAGAGTGGGGCAAGGCCCTGCAGAGTCGGAGCCAAATCAAGACGTGGTACCTGTGCTTAAGGAGATCTCAATTTAGGGAGTGTGAACGAGTGAACAGATTTTAACAACATGTGCCAGATGCTGTAAAGGAGGTGTGTGCCGAGGGAATGGGCTGCGAAAGTCTTTCCTAAGATGACATTTCATAGAAGAATCTGAGGAGAGAGGGCAGTTCACGCAGAGGGAATTCTGTGAGGCCAATGGTACCGAGGCTTAGAGGAGATACCAAGGGGAATTTTCAAGTGGTCTAGATCATGTGATCCTTTTTTTTTTTTAATGTTTATTTATTTTGAGAGGGAGAGATGGGTGGGGAGGGGCAGAGAGGGAGAGAGAGAATCCCAAGCAGGCTCTGCGCTCAGCCCAATGTGGAGCTTGATCCTAGGATCATGACCTGATCTGAAATCAAGAGGTAGGTACTTAACTGACTGAGCCACCCAGGCTTCTGTGGATGATGTGATGTTTATTTCCATATATTGGGTTAAAAGTTTGTGTGGGGGAGACAGAACAACAGAAAGTGGGCCTAAAGTGGTAAGTTATGACTAATCTGAGAAGAGGCTTGCCTGACTTTGGGGTATTTTTTGTTTTTGTTTTTGTTTAAGTTTTAGTTTAAATTCCAGTTAACATACAGTGTAATATTAGTTTCAGGAGCAGAATTCAGTGATTCATCACTTACATACAACACCCAGTGCTCATTACAAGTTTCAAATTAAAAAAAAATTTTTGTTTTAATGTTTATTTATTTTTGAGAAAGAGAGAGAGACAGAGTGCGAACAGGGGAGAGACAGACACAGAATCTGAAGCAGGTTCCAGGCTTGGAACAGATCATGACCTGAGCCAAAGTCAGACGCTTAACCAACAGAGCCACCCAGGTGCCCCTCAACAAGTTTAGAATTTATTCTATGGGGGAAGCCTCAGAAGCCTTTCAATGAGTGGCCTGCATGGCCAGATTTGGCTTAGGAAGAATATGTGGAAAGCAGGTTGGAGGCTGGTTTTCAGTGCAGTGAGACAGGGAGATGCATTAGAAGATTTTTGCTGTCATTTAGATGAGGCATAATTAGGGCCTGTATAGCAATGTCAGTTGGACTTTAAAACGGGACTTTTTTAAAAATTTCTTTTTAATACTTATTTTTGAGAGAAAGGAAGACACAGAACGCAAGTAGGGGAGGGGCAGCGAGACAAGGAGACACAGAATCTGAAGCAGGATGAAGGCGCTGAGCTGTCTGCACAGAGCCCTGTGGGGGTCTCGAACTCACTGGACTACGAGATCATGACCTGAGCTGAAATCAGACACTTAACCAACTGAGCCACCCTGGCACGCCTAAAATGGGACTTTTTGAAAGGACTTTAACCAGATGTTTTAGTTGGAAAATAGAATTTACATGTGTTATTGATTGTCACAGTGTCTAATCTGAGAACCTTTGTGTGAACTCTTTTCCAGTGCCTAGAGTTCTTTAAGAAATAATTTAAGCCTGTGTCTTCTTTCTTTTTTTCTTTTTTAAAATTTTTTAATGTTTATTTGTGGGGAGAGACAGACAGAGCATGAGTGGGGAAGGGGCAGAGGGAGAGAGAGACACAGAATCTGAAGCAGGCTCCAGGCTCTGAGCCATCAGCACAGAGCCCAACACGGGGCTCGAACTCACAAACTGCGAGATCATGACCTGAGCCGAAGTCGGACGCTTAACTGACTGAGCTACCCAGGAACCCCAAGACTGTGTCTTAGATTTGGTAAGTTGATGGGTTTTTTCCGTGGTTTTAAAGTTTATGTTTATTGAGGCATAATTTACATACAGTAAAATTCACCCTATTTAGTGTATAGTTGAGAGCTTGGACAGACTCACGCCATGGTGTAAATGTATATAACTGCCACAGCAGTCCAGGTATCACTCCATAAAGTTCTCCCCTTCGCTTTGTGGTCATTTCCCTCTTTACCCCAGCCCATGACTTCCACTGATCTGATTTCCATTGCTGTAGGGTTGCCGTTATAGAATGTCCTAGAAACGGAATCATACAGCGCAAGGCCTTCTGCATTTGGCTTTTTCACTTAGCCCCATGCTTTTGAGATTCATCCAAGGTAGTGTATTTATCGTTCATTCATTTTTATTGCTGAGTAATAATCCATTGCATGACTTAACATGAGTTTTTTATTTTTTTTTCATTTCTTGATGCACTTTTTTTTTATTGTGCCTAGTTTTTGAGTTAACAGGTGAAGCTGCTATGAATGTTAACATACAGATGAACGAGTCTTTGGACATAAACTTACTTTCTTTGGGGTTAGTAGCTAGAAGTTGATATGTAGATCATATGGTAGGTATATATTTAACTTTTTAAGAAACCACTGTACTATTTTTGTTACTGTTTGTACCATTGTACATTCTCAGCAGCAGCGTATGAGAGTTCCAGTTCCTCCACATCCTCACCAACATTTGGTATAGTAAGTCTTTTTCATTTGAATATTCTAATAGGTGTGTAATATTATATTATTGTGGCTTATTTTGGATTTCTGTAATACATATTGATCATCTTTTTATATGCCTATTTTCCATCTTTTTTGGTGCAGCATTTATTCAAATATTTGACATTTAAAAAATGCTTATTTTTGAGCTTTGAAGAGCTCGTTACATTTGTAAAAACTCAGTCTCCATAAAAATGTGGGTTTATTTGACTCTCTAGTCTGTTCCAGTGGACGGTTTGTCTCTTTTTATGCCACCTCTATGCCGTTGGGATGACTATAGTTTTATAATAATTTTTGGAATCAGGTGCATTTAGTCCTCTTTTTTTAAATTTCATGGATGTTTTTTCATTATTTTATGTCCTTTTCGTTTATACATGATCTTAGAATGTGCTTGTAAATTTCTACAGAACCTACTGGGATTTTTATTGTGGTTACACTGAATCAGTGGGTCAATTGGAGAATCGATATCTTAAGGATATTAAGTCTTTTATCACACAGATATATCTCTACATATTTTAAAGTAATCTTTAACTTTTATCAGCAATATTTTGTAGATTTCAGTGTATAGATTTTTTGCATACTCTGTCCGGTTTGTCTCTTAAATATTTAGTTAATTGTTTGGATCTATTGGAAATGGTATCTTAAGAAAACTATCAGTTTCTAATTGTTTGTTGCTGGTACCTAGAGATAAAATTAATTTTTGTATAGTGGTGTGTTATCCCAGGCATCAGAAAACTTTTTCTGTAAAGGACTAGGTAGTAAATAGTTCAGACTTCGCAGATCATATGTCTCTGTCACAAGTACTTAGCTCTGCCTTTGCAGTATGACAGCAACATAGTTCGCATATAAAATGATTAAGAGTATGTATTTCAAAACATTTTATTTGCATAAACGGGCACTGGGCTGGAATTGGCTGTAAGTCATGATTGACCCCTGCTGTATTCTGCAACTTTGCTAAGTTTACTTATTCTTGTAGCTTTTTACTCACTTTTACTTTTAGTTTTTAATTGAAGTTTAGTCGACACACGATGTTATATTAGTGTGGGGTGTACAACATAGCGATTCCCCAGTTTTGTGTTATGCTGTATACTCGCTGCAGGCGTAGCTACCATCTGTCCCCATAGGGCACTATTACAGTACCATTGGCTATATTCTCTGTGCTCTGCGTTTCATCCCAGTGACATACACGTTCTAGAGCTGAAAGCCTGTACCTCCTGTCACCCATTTTGCCCCCCGACTCCTCCCCTCTGGCAACCACTCGTTTGCTCTCTGTATTTATGAGACTGTTTCTGCTTTTTCTCTTCTCTTTTCTTTCTCAAATTCCACATATAAGTGAAATCATATGCCATCTATCTGGTTTATTTCACTTAGCATTATGCCCTCTAGATTCATCTGTGTTGTTGCAAATGGCACTTTTCATTCTTTTTTTATGGCTGCGTAGTATTCCCTGGCAGGTGTGTACCACAGCTTCTTTATCCATTCACCATTAGTGAGCACTTGGGCTGCTTCCAGACCTCCATATTGTTTTCCACTGTTTTCTTTTTACTACCAGTGGCTGCACCAATTTTCCTTGTCACCAAAAGTGAAGGAGGATTTCTTTTTCTCCACATCCATGCCAGCTGTCGTTTCTTGTCTTTTTGATAATAGCCATTCTGACAGGTGGGCTGGGATATCTCATTGTGGCTTAGATTTGCGTTTTCCTTGTGTTTTGTGGTGTTGAGCATCTTTTCATGTGTATGGCCATCCGTATGTCTTCTTAGGAAACATTTTTTTTAAATCCTCTGGTCATTTTTAATTGGATTATTATTAATTTTTTTTGGTGTTCTCTAAGTTCTTTATATACTTTGATATAAACCCCTTATTGGATATATTTTTTGTAAATATCTTCCCCCATTCAGTGGGCTGGCTTTTTGTTTGGTTAACGGTTTCCCTTTGCTGTGCAAAAGCTTTTTATTTTGATGTATTCCCAATAGTTTATTTTGCTTGTTTCCCTTGCCTGTAGAAGCATTCATAGCAAAATGTCGTTTGGACCAACATCAAAGACATTAGTACCTTCTAGGAGTTTTATGGTTTCGCATCTCACATTTAGGTCTTTAGTCCATTTCGAGTTTATTTTTGTACGTGGTGCAAGAAAGTGGTCCAGTTTCATTCTCTTGCCTGTAGCTGTCCAGTCTTCCCAGTACCATTTTTTGAGAGACTGCTTTTTCTCTATTGTACATTCTTGCCTCCTTTGTTGTAAATTAATTGATCATATAAACATGGGATTTTTTCTGTGCTCTCTCTTTCGTTCCATTTATCTATGTGTCTATTTTTTGTGCCATCACCAAAACACCATATTTTTTGTGCCATCATCAAAACACCATACTGTTTTGAACATGACAGCTTTTAAGTATTTCTTGAAATCTGGGATTGTGACCCTTGGAGCTTTGTGTTTCTTACTCAAGAGTGCTATTCAGGGTCTTTTGTGGTTCCATACAATTATCAGGATTAGTTGTTCTTATTCTGTGAAAAATATTATTGACATTTCAATAAACATTGAATTGAATCTGTAGATTGCTTTGGGTAGTATGGACACTTTAATAATAATCTTCCAATCCATGTGTAGGGACTGTCTTTCCATTTGTGCCATCTTCAACTTCATTCATCAGTGTTTTATAGTTTTCAGAATACAAGTCTTTCACCTGCTTGGTTAAGTTTATTCCTAGGTTTTTTGTTTTTGTTTTTTTTGGTTCAGTTGTAAATGGAATTGTTTTCTTTATTTCTGCTACTTTGTAATTAGTGCATAGAAATGCAACAGATTTATGTGTATTAATTGCGTGTCCTGCAACTTTACCAAATTCATTGCTTACTTTTAGCAGTACTTTGGTAGCGTCTTTAGGATTTGTTATGTATGATATCATGTCAACTGAAAATAGCGACCATTGTTCTTTGGATACATTGGTCTGTATTTCTGTTTCTTTTCTGATTTTTGTGCCTGGGGCTTTCAATACTATGTCAACTAGAAGCAGCAGGACTGGACATCCTTGTCTTGTTCCTGATCTTAGGGGGAAATCTCTCAGTTTTTTATCACTGTGTATGATGCTAGCTGTGCATTTGTCATATATGGCCTTCCTTATGTTGAGGTACACTCCGTCTAACCCTACTTCGTTGAGAGTTTTTCTTTTTTATCATGAATAGATGTTGAATTTTATCAGATGTTTTTTCTGCATCTACTGAAATGATCATATGATATTTATTCCTCATTCGTATATGGTATATCGCATTGAATGATTATTAACCCACTGTAGGGCCTACTTTGAGGAGAATAGGTGGGAACTCTTCTTTGAGTGCTTGATAGAATTCCCCTGTGAAGCCATGTGGTCCTGGACTTTTGTTTTCTGGGAGTTTTTGGAGTACCGATTAATTTTGTTCTAGTAATAAGTCTGCCCACAGTTTCTATTCCTCCTTATCCCCCTTTGGAAGATTGTATATTTCTGGAGATTTGTTGATTGCTTCTAGGTTGTCCAGTTTGTTGAAATATAATTTTCATAGTAGTCTCTTATAATCCTTTGTATGTTAGTGTTGGTTGTTAATGCTCCTCTTTTATTTCTCATTTTATTTTGTTTTTTTCTTTTTTATCAATGAATCTAGCTAGTGATTTACAAATTTTGTTTATCTTTTCAAAAAACCAGTTCTCTTTGTTTTAATGATCTTTTTAATTTAATTTTTTGTAGACTTTATTTATTTCCACTCTGGTCTTTATTATTTCCTGCCTTCCACCAACTTTGGGCTTTGTTCTTTCTTTTTGGTTCCTTTAGGTGTAAGGTTATGTTGTTAGAGATTTTTGTTGGTTTCTTGATGGAGGCCTGTTTGCCATAAATTTCCCTCTTAGAACTGCTTGTGCTGCATCCCAAGTATTTTGGACCATTGTGATTTTATTTTGATTTGTCTCCATGTATGTTTTTAATTTCCTCTTTGATTTCATCACTGACCCTTTGGTTGCTTAGTAGCATGGTATTTAGCCTCCAAGTGTTTGTGATTTTTATTTTATTCTTGTAACTTCCAGTTTCATACCATTGCGGTTGGAAAAGATACTTGCTATAATTTCATTCTTCTTAAATTTACTGGGATTTATTTTGTGGCCCAACATGTCACCTGTCCTGGAGAATGTCCCATGTGTACTTTAAATGAATGCATATTTTGTAGTTTTTGTCTAGAATGTTCTGTATGTATCTGTTAAGTCTATTTGGTATAATATGCCATTTAAGGCAGTATTTCCTTACAGAATTTCTGTCTGGGTGATCTATGCATTGATGTAAATTTGTTAAAAGTGAGAATAATTACTTTCCTTATGTCGAAGCATTGGTCTTGTGTATGGTTATCCACTGTGTGGACTATGTGCCTGGTGACTTGGGCTGTGCTGGGTGGCTGGAACTTGGTGGCATGGGCTGGGGTTTCCGGGGTACTCTGTGATGGGAGTCTGCTGTTGGGATGACAGGAGTTGAAGGGGAGGAGGGCTGATGTGGTTCTAGGGTTTTCCATGCAAGAGGCACTCTGGCCGGACAGCTGAAGCTGAAATGAGTGCAAGCCAGAACCCCAGAATTCTTTATGTAGAAGGCACCTTAGTGACTGGAGCCGAGGCAGGTTCAGTCTGGGGTGCTCTGTGCAAGGGACGCTCCATGCAGGGGTGCTTCTGGGGAGTCATCCAGAGCTGAGGAAGGCATGGGCTAGGAGGTTCTGGGCGCTCTGTGTTGGGGGCGCCCTAGTAAGTCATCTGGAGGTAAAGTGGTGTGGACCTGGAATGATCCGGGGGGTGCTCTGTGCCTTCTCAGCCTGGTGACTTGGCTGAAGCTATAAAGAGTGCTGACCGGGAGTGTCCTTGGGTACACCACGCTGGGACTGCCTCGGGATAGCACTGGCTGGTATGGGCTAGTGGCCTCGGTCTCATGGAGATGGCTGGCCAGCTGCGGCACCAGGCCTGTCCTCTGGTCTGCACTACTAAGGTGGAGGGAGGGGAGGGCGTAAACCATGGTGTCCACCAGCCCCTCCCACTGGGAGAGAGTTCTAGCAGCATCCCTGACCTTTTACAGGGTCCTGAGGCTGGATCTTTCAGATTCTCATTGCTCTTTGAAGCCAAGGGCTTTATCCTGTGCCCCAGAGTATACACACCTGCTCACGGTCCCTCTGTACTATTTCTTTCCACTGCAGTCTATAGGGCCCTGGTGGGGTTTCCCGTCATTACTATGTCTCCGTCACTCTGTCTCTCTTGCCAGTCTCTGTGTGGTTTGTCTTTTATTGTACAGAAGCTGTTCAGTCAGCCCTCAATCCTTCTTTAGGAAGAATTCTTCTATAAATAGATGTAGATTCGGTGTGTCTGTGAAGGAGGTGAATTCAGGGTCTTCTTAAGTCGCCATCTTGGATCCTCTTCTCTAGTAGCTTTTTAAAACTTAATGGTTTGAGATGAAGTTAATATAACATAGAAGTAACCTTTTAAAAATAAATACTATGGTGGCATCTAGTAGTCATGGTGCAACCAACAGCTCCAAAACATTTCCATAACCCTGAAGTAAAACTCTTATCCACAGAGTAACTTCTCCTTATTATCCCTTTTCCTCAGCCCCATGGAAACCATCGATACACTTTCTGTATTTACAGATTTATCTATAGCAGGTATTTCATGTAAATGGAATCATACAGTTTGTGACATTTTGTGACTCCTTTTTTTCACTTAGTGTCATGTTTTGGAGGTTGAACCATGTCATAGCATAAATTCGGACTTCTTCCTTTTTGTGGCGGAATGATATTTCATGGCTTACATGTACTACAGTTTAGTTACCCATCCGTCCATTGATGGACATATGAGTTGTTTCTACCTTTTGGCTGTTGTGGATAGTTCTGCTATTATGAACATGTGTGTATTGCTTGAGGACCTGTTTTCAGTTCTTTTGTGTAGATGCTTAGGAAAGGTCCTAAAGTAATTCTGTATTGAAGTTTTTTCAAGTCCAGTTGCATTTTTGTACATTCCACAGATTTTTTTGTGCAAAGATGTTTGTGAATAAGATCGTTTCTTTCTGATATAAATGCTTTTTATTTCTTTCTTGTCTCATGGCATTGGGTAGAGCCTCCAGTGCATTGTTAAATGGAAATGGTAAAGGTGGACATTCTTGTTTAGGTACTAAAATTAGAAGGGAAATACTTAGTCTTTTCCCATTAAGTAGGTGCTAAAAGCAAGTGTTTTATAGATGCCCGTTATTATGTTGAGGAAGTTCACTTTTATTCCTACTTTGCTGAGAGTTTGTTAGTTTTTTTTTTAAGTTTGTTTATTTTGAGAGAGATAGGGAGCGCGAGCATGTGCGCGTACACAAGTTGGGGAGGGGCAGAGAATGAGGGAGACGGAGGATCCCTAGCAGGCTCCACAGTATCCGTGCAGAGCCAAACAAAAGGCTTGAACTCACAAAATTGTGAGATCATGACCCGAGCGGAAATCAAGAGCCGAACGCTCAAACTACTGAGTCACCCAAGTGCCCCCAGAGTTTGCTAGTTCTTAATTAGGAGTGTATTTTGGGTTTTATGCTTTGTCTGCATCTATTTGGATAATTATTTGGAATTTTAGTTTTCTTCTATCAGTTACACTGGTTGATCTTGAAATGTGAATCCAACTTGGTTGTGGTGTGTCATCCTTTTAATATAGTTAGATTTTATTTGGTAAAGTTCTGTTTAGAAATTTATGTCTTTGCTCATGAGGGATAGTCTGTAGTTTTCTTTTAAGTGGGGTAAAAGAGTAACAGGCTGCGTGCCTTTTTTCTGTCAGCTTCCTTATTGACCAAGAAACATTCTGGATAGAAGACCTCGGTCAGTGTATACCTTTCACGCTTCTCCTCTGATCTCGATTGCCTTGGCAGCGCTCTCCTCCTGGGAGATGCTGGTTGGAAAAGGAAGAGCCTTTCTGAAAGAACAGTTACTTCTTCTGGGTGACATCTACCAAGGTTGATAGTTGGGAACCTGTGACATAATGAAGATGCAGGCCGGTATCCTAACAGTCTCCCCTAACCCTGTGCGTGACCTTTATTAGGATATGTGAGGTCGTGTGCATTTCCGGTGTTCATGTCCTTTATCATTCACCTCAACTTTTTGTGTACATTTTTGAGGAGAGTGTTAAAAATTTCTGCTTTTAGACTTCCTTGAGGATTTAAAAACCAGCTAACATGTCTCGAGTGGTTGTCATACTGTAGGAACTGAGCTAAGCAGAGTAAATGCTATATCTCTGGACGCATGGGTGGCACAGTCCGTTAAGTGTCTGACTCTTGATATTAGCTCAGATCATGATCTCACGGTTTGTGGGTTCAAGCCTCACGACTGGGCTCTGTGCGGACACTGCTGAGGCTGCTTGGGATTCTCTCTTTCCCTCTCTCTCTGCCCCTTCCTCACTCATGCTTTCTTTCTCAAATAAACATTAAAAACAAATAAATATTGTACCTCATTTACTTTGCTCATCTCTTTAAGATATTATTCCATTTTTCACATGGACCTAGAGTGGCTCTAGAACTTCTCCAAGGTCTCACATTTAGTAAATGACAGAAGCCAAGGCTTGATCCTAGATTTGTCTTATTATAAAGTCGTAGCTATCGAGGTGTTAGTTATTAACATGTAGTATTTGTTCCACACCTTCTTTTGTATTTAAAATGAGCATGTGCGTGCTTTAAGTTTTATTTTTACTTGCTATGTTTGCGATGTCTTTGCACACGGTGGCTATCTCATGGTAAGTACAACATAAATAAATATTAGGGGGAAATCTATTACTATTAAATGAGTAAGCCTCTCCTTGTGCCATTAGCTTCAACTGATTCTTTAACACCCAGCACGAGAAAAACCTCTTCTATAGTCTTTTTGGAAGAACCCGCTGCATCTGTCTTTATGTAACCAAAGGACTTTGTACTGGCTTCTGATGATACTTGATGCATTTGCTTGTCTGCATCTTATATATCTAAATATATTTAAGATGTGTAACATATCAGAGAGATAACATATGCAACATATGTAGAGAGAGAATTTACATATCACAAAATTTACTCACTTTAAGTGTGTAATTTATAATTTTTATTAAATTTACTGGCCTGTGCAGCCATCATTATAATCCAGTGTCAGAGCATTTCCATCTCCCCATAAAGGTCCCCCAATGCCTTTTGTCACTTTAGCCATGTTGCCAACCCCAACCACAGGCAACCACTCCTGTGCTTCTTGATCTGCGGATGGGCCTTTTCCGGATAGCTCATAAAGAACATGTGGTCTTTTGTGTCTTGACTTTTTACTCAGCATAATGGTTTTGAGGTTCACCCATGGTATAGCATGCATGATGTCACTTTTTTTTATTGCTGTCTGGTATCCTAGTGTATGGATATGCCACAGTTTGGTTCTGTATTCGTCAGTCGATGGACATCGGGGTCTTTGGGCTTCTTGGTTATGATGAATAATGCTGCCATGAACATTTGCATGGAAGTCATCGTGTGTTCCTTTTGAACAGACACATGGGAATGGAATTGATTGGCCATGTGACTTTCATCTTTGACTCCCTGAGGGCAGAAACCTTCTTTTGAAGCTTTAGTATTACCTTTGTGGTCTGTCTTCACATTGGCTCATCTAGCGCGCCTGTCACATAGCGGGGAAAGAAACTCCTCAAAAGATAATTATGACGTTTCCCTGGTTTTTACGCCCACTATCCCCATTTCTCCATTTTGGAGAATTCTGTTCTTATCTATGTTCTTTGCAACCCTGTGTTCTTTAAAGGTTTTTGCTGGCCTGGGTTCTTATTTCCAGCACAGCTGCACTTGTACTGAGACAGTACTTTGTAAGACATTGATGCATAGGAGCGCCTGGGTGGCCCAGTCCCTTAAGCCTCCGACCTCAGGTCAGGTCATGATCTCATGGTTCATGAGGTCCAGTCCTGCATGCACTGGGCTCTGTGCTGACAGCTCGGATCCCGCTTCGGATCTTCTGTCCCCCTTTCCGTTCCCCTCCCATGCACACGCATGCGTGCGCACATGCTCTCTCTCACTCTCAAAAATATTCAAGATAATGAAAAAAAAAGACAGTGACATTAGCAATCATAGGAAAGCTTATGGCTAAGTTGCATTGTGGACATAATATTACTCTACTTATCTGCATCAGTTTTCACTTGTAAACAGCTTTTTTCTTCAGTTTGAATGTAGTATGTTCCACATCCCTTGAAGAAATGTTTGTTGATTTTCCTGTGGCTGCTGCTGAGACAGGTTCTTTGTTGTCTATTAGACAAACTAAGGGATATTGTCATCTCTGGGCAGCCAGTGTTTTTTGTACCATCAACATCCCTGGGGGATAGGACACGTGTTTTTAAAAGGAAATATCGTTGTTAAATGTCTCAGTCCAAATTGATATGGTAGCGAGAGAGATTAGATTAAAATGAGATCATGTCGCAAGGCCCGACACATAATGCTCCGTATGGGTTCTCTTAACTGAGAGGAGCTTCATATTCATAATTTCTCCGTAGTGCTTAAGAGTAGGAACTCTAGAGCCAGATGCCCAGTGGGGTTTTGTTTTTTCAAGTTCTTTTTAACCACTTCAAAGCTTTGTGACCCTAGGCAAGTTACTCAGTTCTGTAAGCCACAGTTTCCTCCTATAAATGCAATGAAGTTAATAGTAGTACCTTGTAGTATTTGAAAGCAGTATGTCATAGACTTGCTAAGCTTAAATGAGGTAATATACTGAAACATGCCTGGCACTTGGTTTAAGTGTTCAGTAAATGTAAAACATTAATATAAAAACAGAAAAACACAACCGGTTGCCTGGGAGGCTTGTGGACAAGACGTCTGTTCTCTGACATGTGATAAATGGCCTTGCAGAGACTTTCCATTCAAATCTCTGTAAAATGGGCGTCAGTAGCTGTGAACCAGTTGCTTAAACTCTGAGCCTGGTGGCTAGTTTATAACCCAAGTTATTATCTCCCTCTGCATTTGTCCTCATTGCATGCATTCATTGGGTAAGGAGTAACTGGTATAATGTCAACGAAGGTGTTCCGTAACTTTAATAGCGAAAGCGGACGGGAAGGCAGTAATGTGTTCGCGAGCTAGCGCTGAACCCGCCGTCTCTGCCTTGTAGAGCATGGGGAGAAGCCTGCTAGACACACGTTTCAACCACGTATTTCCAACGACTGAGGTGACAGTATTTTTCTTACGCCTATTCTATCTTTGGTATCTATCCCCTAGGAAAGTAGGTAGCAAATGCTTGGTACAGTTAGGATGGCTAAGGCAAACTTGGTTTTTAGTAATAATAAGGTATTTTTCTTAGTGAAGTCAGTGGGAGAGAAAAGAGTATTTATAGAAAAATTTGTGACATCGTCCAGTTGACGGATCTTACCTGAACACCAGATATTTTTGGAAAATACTGAATCGCTTGTGTGGGAGAGCTGGTTTACCACTGTAGCCTATTCTTGTCTTGATGGTCAGTACTGTGCCATGTTGCTGTGATATTTACCAAGTATTGATGCCCTTTTCTTGGAGAAAGAATTGATTTTAAGATAAGGCAGGCAAGAATTTTGACTAGATAACCTCTGTTTACATAAAACATCATCTTTCATGGTGAAGAGTGTTCTAGTGTAAGAAACCTCAGGAGTGGGTTCTTCCTTGCCTTAGTCCCCTTTGCAGTAATTGGTGTAGGACCAATGTGAGGCGTGAGTGGGTTAGTCTTTGAGTCTTTGGTGCCGGCGTTGAGCTCCCTTTGGATCTGTGCCATGATTGCATGCAAACCCAGCCACTCTAGGTTTCCTGACGTGACGACTCTACCTTCCGTAGAGGAAGGAGGAAAAAAAAGTAGGAAAACCAGAAGTGCAGGAGTTCTACAAACGCATGTTGGAGTCACATAATGAAAAAGCAGATTTTTTATTATGATGTTTCTCCATATTTGGCATTGCTGTAAATGGCTAACTAACATTTACTGCCGATTCCATACAAATGTGTGGTTTGGTAATACCAGAACAGCAAATTTAAATGAAAAATAAAAGTTAAACATTTCCACACAAGATTTTACAGTCTGACATTTCACTGTGTAGGTAAAAAGACATTTTTTTTCTTTAACTACAGATTATTATTCAGCATGAATAAAAAACTACAACTTTTATTTTTAAACAGGAGTCACTGGTTTTAATTTTACACATTTTTAAAATTACTGTGATAAAAAATAATGAAAAAGCTTCTTAATAATGCCATACACAGTATAATATAGATTTGTCCCCATTATATAGCATTTGTTTAATATACAAAATAGAATATTGACACACTTGAATCTATATGTAGTTAAGCAAGTTATTTGAGGAGGGTATTTTCATACAGCCTTTCATCAGAAAATAGAATCCTTCTTTCAGGCATTTTCTAGAGAGAAGCTAATCCTTTCCTGAAAACCTGGTCACTAATCCCTGGGGGACCAGGCTGACTGATCATAGTCTGGAAAATGGTGAAACTTGCATTCAAAGTGGTTAAAGCGTCCTCCTTACACTCCTATTCTCCCATCCAACTCTCACACCAGGCACGTGAAAACACATTCATTTACCGCTACAGCCTTTAGGGTGACAGGCCGAGACTGAAATCTCACCGAGGGCTGCCATGGTTCTGGAATTTTGACAGATCCTAGTAATATTGTTCATTCCACAGTGATGTGGTTTTAGGGTATTCGGCACAAGACGAAGATAAGGCTCATCAATTACAGGGTGTAGCGATAAGTAAAACTGGAACTGCCCCTCCCTCCCCCCCACCCTGTTCTGAAATGAGGTTGGCTTTCCTTTGTCTGCACATCCCGAGCTCCCCTGATGCTAAGTACCGAGCTCTTCACAGACCCTGGGCACATCGGTCTTCCCACTGGGGCGTCAGCTTCTTTTTCTCTCCGGGAGAAGGCAGATAGATGCTCTTTTAGGGTCCCCACTCCTCGTTTTAGACAACGGGTTATATGTACCCCACAGGCTCTCATACGGTCTCCTGTGGCAAGGCCTTAAAACACCGAGGTGGTCCTATTTTTCTACCACTAATGGAAAATACTTTTCAGGATCTGCTGTGGCCAAGTCTCACTGAAGTTAGTACAGACTTAGTCTGGGATGGCAAGATGCCACATACATAGAAAATGAAGTTGCTTTCAAATAGCACCAAATCTTTTCTCCCTTAAATCGTTAATTGTACTCCAAGGTAACTAAGATAACCTTCTTCTTTCCCACTTACTCTAAAAGGGCACAACTTCTTTTTCCATTTAAGGTACAGCCTCCTACTTTCACAAACGTCAGTTGATTCTCTGTTAACAAAGTGCACTTACCTTTTTTTCACTGAGTGCTATTTTTTGAGAACCGAGGTTGGGACTGAAATGAGATTCATGTGTGATGTGCCTTCTGGTTTTAACCATATAAGAGTCTATGAATGAACAATAATTTACCTTTCAGAAGCTCTTTTTGAAACTTAACACTGTCGTTGATAATAATATTCAAGCGGTATTTCTTAGGCACCAAAAATTTCACATCCATCTGGGTTACAAACCATCTTAAAATACTCTGAGATCAATTTAAACCATTACAAAAGGAACATTCCCTTTTAGAGAGCATTCAAAAAGCAAATGATTACATTTGTTTATTAAATAATTTCTCCAAATACTGAAAAATAACAAATAACATTCAAAAAAGCATTCAAAGGAAACAGACATGTACTCATTCTGCTTGGAAATGAACTCTGGTAGGATAGAAAGGAATTAGTGTATTATTTGGCAACCTAGGAGATTCTGCACTATTTACATATTGCTGGTACCTCTATGCGTATTATTGCCAAAACTTCTGAGGCCTCTGTGTTGGTGCCACCGCCGGAGGGGCTGTATGTGAAAGGAACCGTGCGATCACGTGGCGCTCGGAGGCGCTCGGGCACCACCTGTCTGTCCCCGTTCGCACACCTGCCCGCCATGGGAGACTCGGCAAACGGTACCCGCGCCGGCTGACGGGCTCCCCGCTGGCAGGAGAAGGGCGGTGGTCGTGGGAGGCAGAGGATCTGAACGGGACGGGACGGGGCCTCAGCCACCCCCCTGCACACAGGGCCGCTCTCCACCTCCCTCTTCCTCTAGAGCAAACCCGTTTGGTTTCTGAGACCACTGCCGCCTGTATGAGTGCTCGAACACACTAGAAATCATATGGGTTATCCATCGACATTTCTTTGACCCCTACAAAAAATATATAGCATGTCGCGATAAAACAATCTCATCTAAAAATCGTTCTTATTTTACACTATACAAGCTATTTTACAATCGTTTTTAATAAATTGCATGTAAAGCTGCAGTAGCCCTTCCCTTCCCAGATTAGTGAATACCAATATGATATATATCTGAAACTATAACTAAATACAAAAATATATTAGAAGTTTCGTATGTTTAATATTAGATTTTCAGTTTTCTATTACACAAATAGTTTGGCCACTTTGAATAGAAATCAGCTTTCTTGTGGCTTAGTAAATAGAAGTTTTGAGTTTACAGAAAGTTGGTAAGGTGCACACAGAAAGGGCTACTACAGCTTCTATTTTGTTTAAAATGATCGTTCTCAACAGCGAGGAGGAGAAATCCACAAGACTTGTATTCGACTCTATGGCACACGGAGGGATGTGAGGCATGGGAGTTTCACAAACACGGAAGTCTGACAGACAGTTCTAAATCACAGAACTCAGTAGCTGAACTTTCCTGTACCGCCAGGAAAGGGAGACCAATTGGTGACGGATGGGAATGTGAAAATGGGTGTCTGGCTACTTTTTCCATAATTGGAGATTTTTTGTGGGGGCGTGAAGTTGAGTGAGAGGAAATACTTGGTCTGATGACAACCTCTCAGTTGTGTCTAAGCTGGTTATTTGGAATCATCACTTCAGAAGTTAGACAAAACTACAACAAAAGGTCCTGAAAGACAGCTCACCGGCTTTCTTGCCGTCTAACCATTGCAGGGATAGGGCATTAAGTACAAACAGGGCCTCTTGGTAGTTTTTGTGTTTGTTTGTTTGTTTTTAATCAGTCTTTTGCAACCATCATCCACGGTTTACCGAGCAGGTCACTGGACTAGGTGCTCTATGCCAGTTAGGACGGTTAATTTGCACAACCTATATATAATTCTCCACTGAAGCAGATATATACAAAATATGAGCTTTTTTTTTTTTTTTTTTTTTTTGACGAGAATACTGGAGATATGAGTCAATTTTTGTGGTCTTCTGATAGCTAAATGCCATCAGGTTAGAAGCACCAACCCATTTTCACACAGAAGATTAATGTTTAGAGTTTATTTTGGAAAGCTATGAACTAGCTGCCCATCTTAAACAGCTGTACAATAACTTGAATACAAAAATTATGTAAGAAAAAATGAGCAAGCCTAGTTCACTGAATATAAAGGAAATTGTTAAAACCAGACAGTAATAGCTATAAAAGGCACAGCTTCCCTTTTCTGATATACACTTGTAAACTTTTTTTTTCAGGTTTCCATGCATAAATCAAAAAATGCTATCTTAACTATACAGGGGAAAATACACCAACAAAAAGTCTAGGAAATTTTGTCCAGCCAACTGTGAAAAGTATGAGCAGAAAGTTTGTCACACAGACTTCGGGCACTGGCGGTTTAGGTGCCGTCCCTCTCGGGCAGGTGGGGGCTCCCACACCACGACTGCTAACTTCTGGGACCCACCAACCGTCACTCTCTCCTTGGTCTACCACTGAAAGTGATGGCCAAGGGCCTCTGTCGCCGTCTTGGCCCCTCTATAAACCACATGTAGTGCGTCTTTAAAACAAAACAGAACAAAACCGGAGACCAGACGAAAACAAAAGAGAAAAAAAATAAAACAGCAAAACTGCTACAGGACAAATTGATAGTTTGTACAACAAAGCTATAAATTCAACTTTCCTTAAGGCAACCTTTCTTATTAAGGCAGTCACTTTTGATGAAACAGAAGTTTTTTGATATTTCCGCTTGAATATTTTGGTATCTGATTGGTGATGATTTCAGCTAACATCTCTGGGAATTCAATACTCATGGTCTTATTCAAAAATGTTTGGAAGCAAAAGTTAAGGAGATTTTCAACCACCTGCAAGAGAAAAGAGATAAACGGTATTCTTAAACACTACTAGCCATGTCTCATGCTTGTTGGCCTCTAATTTTTAAAAAATATACCTGACCTAGAATATACCTCTCTCTACTGGAATCCACCAGGTAAAGAAGTTCAGTCGAATAAAGTGAGCATTCAGGTTACCGAAGACATTTAGAGTCTTTAAAATTGAATACAGAATTATACCGCCTTAAGTACATCACTGTGACCCACACAGCACCGTTGACATGTGAAGGACACACGCAGGTTTAATCGATGAGTCCTATAAAAGCAGACACTCTGACTTAAAAGAACAGTGCTATTCTGTACTGGCATCATGCTGTTCTATGCACGTGACTAGATGAAATATTTCATAATTGGCCCGAGGAGAGACGTGTGCCACGGTGAAGCTGTCACAAGGTGAACTCCAACCATCACCCAAATCCACCGACAGAAAGAATAAGAACAGAAACAAACAATTGGCATATAGGTATAGACGCTCATCAGATATATCCCAGAAAACGTCTTGGATATGTGGATTTGACACTTACATCGTGCATGGAGTCCAGGAGTTTTGTCAGTTGGTAAAACCGCTGCCAGTTCTGACTGGAGTTTCCTTCCCTCTTGACAATGGCTTTTCCTAGCTCTTTGATGTAGGTCATTCTAATTTCATCAAATAGCTCTTGGCTCTTCAGACCTTCCTTAGGAACTAAAAGGTTAAGATGTCGTCACATAAAGAATGTTCTTACGGTAACTCTGCATATGTGCCAGTAGCGCACTTATTATTAATAGCCCGACTCATGACATACACTGTATATATGCTCTGAATGTATTCCCTGAAAATACAAGCATTTCACAGGATCAGGAGAGTGCAGCCGAGGAAGATGAGGGGATAATAGAAAATTGGAGGATTTAACTTGGAGTTAGAAGCCTTACTGGGGAGCACGCATCTGCCTTCTCTTATGTACTTAGAAAATATGTTATGGATGCTATAAAATCAATTCGTTTATTTTGCTCTTCAAAATGTAGGAAGGACTGTGAACAGAAGGTTAATCATGCTTTCCATTAATCTTGCAGAGACTGGCTTTTGTACACGGCTTGATTTCTCAAAGTGTGCACCTAGGAACTCTGGTTCTGTGTTAATGGTGAGGGAAAAAAGGATTTGGTGAACATTCAAGCAAACCTAAAGGTTAATACAAAGTTAGGGAGATTTTGGGATGTTTCAGAGCCAAAATTATGCACTTTCTAGGGAGGAGAGTGTGTTGTTTCCCAATCTTAACTTCATGGTTGCTGACCTCTTAGAAAATGCTGGAATTCAGGAAAAGCAGTGGCTTTAGGAGCAAGAAGTCTTAATTTGTACTTGCCCTGTGGACTTGAGTATAATCTGCCCAAGCTGTATTTCCTACTCTTTCTCACTGAATTGTTTAAAATTTTTTAAAAATTTAGATACAATTGACATATTAGTTTCAGATTGTACAACATAACGATTAGATATTTGTATATAGTACAAAATGCTCACAGTAAACCTACAGTTAACATCCATTACCATACATAATTTTTTTCTTGTGATGAAAACTTTTAAAACACTATATTATATAACTATAATCACCATGCTGTACATTACATCCACATGACTTACTTATTTTATACCTGGTAGTTTATTCTTTTAAATCTCCTTTGCCCACTCCCCATCCTCCAGCCCCTCTACCCCTCTCTATGTATATGACCTTGTCTTTGTTGGTTTCTACATTCCACATAGAAGTGAGATTATACACTTATTTGTACTTGTCTTTCTTGGTCTGAGTAATGCCCTCTAGGTCCATCCATGTTGTTGCAAGTGGCAAGATTTCACTATTTTTTTATGTTGGAATAATCATCCATTGAATATATACACGCCACGATTTTTCTTATCCATTCATCCATAGATGGACACTTAGGTTGCTTCCACATCGAGACAACTATAAATAATTATGCAGTGACTATGAGGCCACATATTTTTTTTTTTACCTTAGTGTCTTCATCTTCTGTGGACAAAAACCCATACGTGGAATTGCAGGGTCATGTAGTAGTTCTGTTTTTAATTTTTTGAGGCACTGCCATACTGTTTTCCACAGTGGCTGCACCAGCTTGCGTTCCCACCAGCAGTGCACAGGGCTCCCTCTTCTCTACGTCCTTGCCAAGACTTACTTTTTTTTTTTTTTAATTAAATGTTATTCAATGTTTATTTTACTTTCGAAGGATAGAGATAGAGAGTGTGAGCAAGAGAGAGGGAGACAAAGACCCTGAAGCAGGATCCAGGCTCTGAGCTGTCAGCACAGAGCCCGGTGCTGGGCTCGAACCCACAAGCTGAGAGATCATGACCTGAGCTGAAGTCGGATGCTTCACCACCGGAGCCACCCATGCACCCCTTATTGCTTGTCTTTTTGAGACCAGACATTCTAACAAAGATGAGGTGATCTCTATGTGGTTTTGATGTGCATTTCCCTGTTGATGAGTGATGACAAGTACCTTTTCATGTGCCTGTTGGCCAGATAATTTGCAAGTATGTTCTTCTATTCTCTTGGTTGCTTTTTCTTTCTTTCTTTCTTTTTTTTTTTTTTTTTGCTCTGCATAAGCTTTATAGTTAGATGTGCTGCCATTTTTATTTTTACTTTTCTTGCCTTTGCTTTTTGTGCCAGATTAAGAAAATCCCTGCCAAGATTGACATCAGGGTGCTTAATGCTTATGTTTTCTTCTAGGAGTTTTACAGTTTCAGGTCTTACGTTCAAGTCTTTGATTTATTTTGGGGTTACTTTGTGTGGTGTAAGATAATGGTCCAGTTTTTTGCGTATGTCTGTCCATTTTACTCAGCGTTGTTTACTGAAGAGAATGTTCTTTCTTCATTATATATTCTTGGCTCCTTTGTGGTAAATTAATGCTCTCTTATCTCCCATCCATCTATGTGTCTCTTTTCCTGCCAATACCATGTTGTTTTCATGACTATTGTTTTGTAATACAGTTTTAAGCCAGGGAGTGTGATGCTTCCAGCTTTGTTCTCCATTCTCTAGATTTCTTTGGCTATTCTAGGTCTTTTATAGTTGCATACAGAATTTAGGATTATTTGTTCTGTGAAAAATACCATAGAAACGTTAACAGGGATTACACTGAATCTATAGATGCACTAGGTAATATGGAAATTCTAACAATATTCTTCCAAGCCATGAGTGTGGAATATCTTTCCTTTATGTCTTCTTTCTTTCACCAGTGTCTTACAGTTGTCAGTGAACAGGTCTTTTACCTTCTTGGATACATTTATTCCTATTTATTATTCTTGATGCAAATGGAATTTTCTTAATTTCTCTTCCTGCTAGTTTGTTACTAGTGTATAGAACTGCAACCGTTTTTGCATATCGATTCTGTATCCTGCAACTTTACTAAATTTGTTTATTAATTCTAAAAGTCTCTTTGTGGAGTCTTTAAGATTTTCTATATATAATACCATGTCATCAGCAGTGAGTTTTATTTAGTCCTTTTAGATTTGGATGCCTTTCATCTGTGGTCGCATTGCTCTGGCTAGAACCTCAATACTGTGTTGAATAAAAGTGATGACAGTGGATATCCTTGTTCCTCCTGATCGTAAAGGACAAGGTTTTAGCTTTTCACTACTGACTACGATGTTAGCTGTGGATCTGTCATACATAGCCTTTATTCTGAGACTTATTCCCTCTGTATTAATTTTGTTGAAAGTTTTTTCATAAATGTTGAATTCTGTCAGTGCTTTTTCTGCATCTCTTGACATTATTATATGATTTTTACCTTTCATTTTGTTAATGTGCTGTATCACTCTCCCTGGATTTTGATTAGGGTTAGACCAAAGAACACATACAAAAATGTTCTGATTCTATAAAGCAATACTTGGTGCCTCTAAGATAATGTGAAAACAAAGACTTCTTAATCAGGAGTGGTAAGAGCCTACCATGTTAAAAATGAGTTAGTTTCAAACATCAATATATTATAGATAACCTAATTGCTAATTTTTTAAATATTGAAATTTAGTATTTTTATTGATTGCTTATCTTTTTTTTCTGCGTGTTACCCAAATTCTAAAAATAATTGTGGGCGAAGCCCTATTCACTGCTTATGTTTAGAAGAATTTCATCCATCCCAAATTACCCCTAATTATCTTTGTAGCTCTATGGATTTTTGCTTTAGGTGGCTGGGCCATATATTTAGAATTACTTTCATGGTAAGTGGAATGTTTTATTTAATGAGTATCTTTACATAAAGAACTGGGTTTTTTTTCCTGTTGCTCAATTTCTGCTGATAATAATGTAGCTGCTCCCACTTCTTGTAGTTTAAGCAGCAGTCAGCAAGCCAGGACCAGCAGCCCACTCCCACCAGCACCCTGTGTTTGTAAATAAAGTTTTATTGGAACAGAGCCCTGCCTCCTCTCCTTACATAGTTGATGACTGTGTTCGTGCTGCAGGGAGCAGGGCTGATTCGCTACGACAGGGCGTGTATGCAAAACTGCCAACACTTACCATCTGACAGTCTCCTGCACAAGTTTGCCATCACCAGGTTAATCTATGCGTAGGATAGATGGCCTTGTACTTCAGCTATTCAGTATCTTTATTTAGATACTCTCATGTAAACAGCATAACGTCGGGTTATTATTTTTTTTAAATCCAGCCTTGCATTTTTTGTGTGTGTCTTTTCACCTTGGAGCCTTTAACCCCTTTTTATGTAACGAGATTGCTGATACATTTACTTGCACGTGTTGTTACTTTCTCTTACCAGCTTTAGTTTATGCTCCTCCCCCACGCTGCTCCCCCACTGTCTCATTCCATTTTTTTTGTATTGCTTTTCCTTCCCATGTTTTCCTCAACTGCTGCCACCCTGCGACTCAGGGCTTTAGTACTTTGTGTCTTTTTTTCAGTCTTTAGCCATTTCCGTTGAAATGTAAACACCCCCGTTGTTATGAAACTCCCCTTCTTGCTTATATGTAATTATTGCGTCCTTTGGTTCTATTTTTTAAACCCTCCAAATTGCTGTTATTTAATACAACCCATGTTAGCTTAAATGAATCTACATATTTGCCACTTTTTTTTTTCTTCTTAGAGATGGGATTACTTTCCCTTAGCCTAAGTATATCCTTTAATATTCCTTTATTCATGATATATCATGGCAAATTTTCCTTTTACTTTCATTAAAAAAATAGATTATTGGTATTTTTAGACTATTGAAATGTAAAGTGATTGTTTGACATGTCTGGATTAATAGCTACCCTCTTTGTAACTGTTTTCTACTCAGTGCATTTGTTTTTTCTTTCTTTCGTCATCTTCCCTGTTTTCGCTGAGCATTTCGTATGATTCTGTATTCTCTCTTCTCAGCATATCAGTTAGTACTCATTTTTAAAAGTTGTTTTCAGAGGCGCCTGGGTGGCTTAGTCAGTGAAGTGTCGGACTCTTGATTGGACTCAAGGTGTGGTTGGTAAGTTTGAGCCCCGCGTCAGACTCTGCACCGACAGCACAGAGCCTACCTGGGATTTTCTCTCCCCTTCCCCCACTCGTGCTCTCTCAAAATAATCATTCATTGTTAATTTCATCCATCCACCATACACCCCTGCACCGTAGAGCTGCTGTGGTTCCTCTCCATAGTTCTATCAGTGAAGAAAAATTAAACTTTATCTTCATTGCTTCCTTCTCTGGTGCTCTTCTTTCCTTTATGTAAATCCATGTTTCTGAACTGTATCATGTTCATTTCCTCTGAAGAAATGCCTTCAACATTTTATGCAAGGCAGGTGTTCTAGTGACTAATTCTCGGTTTCTGTCTGAGACTTGGTATTTCACTGGATACATAATTCTAGATTGATTTATTTTTTCTTAGCACTAAATATTTCACTTGACTCCCTTCTGCTTGCATGATTCCTCTGTGGATAAGCTGTCACCCCCACACCTCCCCCCACCTTTGGCTTCTTTCAAGATTTCTTCTTTGACTTTGGTTTTCTGCATTTTGAGTAAAATATGCCTACACATTAGATGTTCTGGTATTTATATTTCTTGGAGTTTTTTGAGCTTCCTTGGTCCATGTTTTGGTGTTTACCATTAATTCTGGAAATTTCTCAGCCATCATTACTGCATAGATTTCTTCCATTCCTTTCCTTCAGATATCCCCATTACTCGTATGTTATACACATGTTGCAACGGTCCCCCACAGTTCTTGAATACTGTGTGGTATGTTTTTTTTCCCACTCTTCTCTTTGCATTTGAGTTTGGGACTTTGCCACTGCAGGTTTACTGATGACCTAACATCTCATCTCCATACTATAATACTTTTGCTTCTTTCAGAGTTCCCACCTCGCTGCTTCCACTACCCAGGAGTTCTCACATGTTGTTTACTTTTTCCATCAGAGCCCTTAACATACATTAATCATGGTTATTTTAAATGCTCTAATTATAACATCTGTTTCATGACTGAACTGCATCCAAAGTTTGACCCTTCAGACTTTTTTCTTGCCTTTTAGCTTTCACACCTTTTTTTCCCCACTGGTATCAGAGCTGAGGTAATTATGCTTTTAGCATGAGGTTTGAGGTCCACCTGGCTAGGAGCTGGGCTGTGTTTCATGCTGGCCATAGGTGTTTAATGGGTTTCCCTAAGAACGCCTTCTCAGATGGCTGTGTTCTGCAGTTCTGGCAGCTGTAATACAGCGGAGCCCTCCTGATACGATGGTGAGGTGTTGGGGATGTGGGGAGTCTGTTGTGTCATGACCTTCATAAGTGTTTCTGAAGCACAAACTCATCCTCCCGTCTCCCTTGCAACAGACAGGAAGGGAAACGGGGCTGCAGTGACCTATTTTCCCTCAGGTCAGATAAAGTTCTCTTAGGGAGGTTTCCCTCAGAGGGCAAAAACAGAGGGGATCTTTCTCTGATTTTCACTGTGAAAACTTAGTGGGGCTTCTGCAGGTAAACCCCCAAAAAGTGTGGGGAGACAACCCCCTCAGTTTTTCATTCTCAAGCTCTTCCTCTGACTCCAGCAATTCATCAAAATTACCGTAAGTATTCCTAGCAGCTACTGGTTCTAGAAGCTTCTGTTCCCAATAAGCTGATCATGGTTGTGCTTCTCTGTATCTGCCTGTTTCTCCGGATCTTGACATGGTCATTTGCCTCCTGACCTCGATTCTCTGATGGCGCCCAGAGAAGCTGGTGATTTTTTATAAATTCAGCTCATTACTGTTGAAAACGGGAATGGCAGTTTGCAGGCTGTTTGCTGGTCAGAGACGAATGGAAGCCTGTCTTCGTGTTTTACTCTTCTTTCCTTAGCATTATGAAAAAAACCCTTCCATTTCTTCTCTCTCCAAATGGGTCTAATTTGCTTTGGGCTCCTGCCTGCACTTAGTTTTTCCTGCTTTTAGGGCTAATGTTTTGAGTGGGAGGTTAGGGCACCTATTCTAGTATTCTGTTAGGCAAGAAGTCTGACTCTATCTTCTGGTATGTATTCTATTCCTTTTTAAAAAAAGAACCAGTGTAAGGCACCTGGGTGGTCCAATTGGCTGAGTGTCATGATCTCACAGTTCATAGGATTGAGCCCTGTGTGGGGCTCTGGGCTGACAGCATGTCAATTTAAAAAAGAACGAGTGATATGTACTAATTCAGTTTACTTTTCTGTACCCTCTGCAATGAAAAATCTGGTATGTATAAAACTTAAATCACCAGTTTTTACAAATAGGATTGGTTAGTATTTGGCACTGATCTGTATCTGGATATTATGATCAGAGCTTTGTTTATTCCAAAACTTCAAGCTCGCTAATTTAACATGTGTGCTGCATGAGGTAACCTCAGAAAGTCTGTAGCAAGTGAGTTGTGGAAAATTCTCATCTTGACTGCAATCTTAATGGATTTAAATATTAATAATATAAAAGAACTTTGTGTGGAACAAGGTAGTATGAAAGCATTAACAACAGGGGTGCCTTGGAAAAGCTGAAACAGATACAGCCACACTCACTTCACGTGAGGTGGCAGCTTTGAAAGCAGAGTCACTCATGGAGAGAAGACGTTTTGAAACACTGCAAATTTATTTGTAGATGAAAGAAGTGTTCAGTCATCAACTTAGTGTTTCACAAACACTAACCTGGTAAGTAAGTTTTATTGGTATTATACCATTTTAGGCTATTTCAATTGTTCACAGACCTTCTTCTACTGGTTGTTGAACATGCCACCTTTTTATTAACCAGATACTTTGCATTTTTCAAAAGCTTTCTAGGTTTACTGTCAGCCAAAAAGTGATATAGCAGTAACTTTATCTAAACTTGGAAGACTTCTTATAATAACTCTTGCTGCTGTTTCCCAGATAGCCTACCTCTGTCCAACAGTCCAGCAACACTGCCGCATCAACAGTAAGTGCTATGTACTTTCTCCCATAGTATTTTAGACCCGGTAGTATTCCTTGGGTAAAACTAAAATCATTCTAGCTGGCTTTGTTTCTCCGTGTTCCCGGGAAAGGAGGTCTGGTCTGTACACATGATGCTCCTGTGTAGCTCATATACTTCCCTATTTCCTTGTGGTACCCAGCTGTCTTATTCGTTTTAGCATCACTGGCTGTTCCTTTATAGCATTCTGCATTTATGAAAGATCTCAATTATTTGACTGGCAGGAAATAACAGCAGACTTAGTGCTATGTTTACAAACAAACCTTTGTTTCTTTACTTCTATCTTTTATATTTTTTATGTACTTAAAAATCAATTTTAGAATCAAGTAGGTGTTCTACCAACCTGAAGAGAGAAGCAGTAAGGTTTTCATACAGAGATACTCTTCATAAGATACCTGAAGCCTGTGTAACTCTGACGAAACATACAGCATATGTTTACATTGTTCGTACATGCAGGGTAGACTCATTCTCTGCCTGTGAAAGACAAATATCGGTGTTCGAGTTAGAAAAAAATATAGTGCTTGTTCCCCCCTCCTCCCCCCACCACAATACTTCTTTGTTTTATTTTGCAAGGCAGTTTTAGGTCTTATCTGTTCAAACTCAAAGTATGTTTTTTCACAGCATTACATCCTGGAAACAGTTATGTGTGATTCTGTTTAGAGCTCAACTCCGGGATTCTGAAGTTTTTTAACTTCTTTTAATAAAGCTTATTTATTTTGAGAGAGACCATCCCAAGCAGGCTCTGCAGCACAGCTGGATCTCACGACCCTGAGATCATGCCCTGAGCAAACACTTAAGTGACTGAGCCCCCCAGGCACCCCTGTAGTTACTTAACTTTTTTAATGACACTAAAAGACTGAAACTGTGCCTGGTTCGTAGTTTTAAAATCTGTTCCTCCCAAAGAGGTACCTTCTCTATCTCCTAATAGGAATTAAGCATAAAAAGTCATTCCAGTAGGCTGTTAAAAACTTGTTTTTTTTTTTTTTTTTTTACAACAGTATGACCTAACAACAACTGTCAGAGACAGCGTACCTTCAAATTGTGCCTGTCAGACATGGGAACAGGCTGGAACCCAGTGGGCAAAGGGAAAAGAGCGGCAGAGACACCAGCAAGGGGAATAAGAACGCCCTCTACAAAACTGCTCTTCCTGTCCGCTGTCTGTCCTCCAGCATGGTGGAACCCTGAGAAAAAGTCTGCAATTCCTACCTCCTGTAACAGACGTGTGGGGCATGATCAGGTTATACTGTGACTGCTTACTTCTAAAATTGTGTAAATCTCAGTTCACAGTTTTAATCTCAAAAAAACAGGAGTTCAAATTGTCTTTTGGGAAGGGACCGTAAATGGTGCCAATGTGATGTTTTTAAAATAACTGTGGTTGGATTCTGAAATGTGCAACTGGTACTCAGGGAGTTCTGGTGTCAGAGTTAACTCACAAGCTTTCTTACATTCATCTGCTAATTGAAACCTGATCAAACAACCATGCTGGAGTTTGACCAGCCCCTCTTTAGCAAGTGAAGGTGACTTCTTTCTCTGACAGATTCCTAGGAGTGTGTGTCGGGCCAGGGGAGGACACTGCCTGGAATACAAAGAGGTGGGTCACAGCATGTACGTTTCCCAAGCCTCCTGTCCTGTTGCTTCTCAGGGTGAAGCCTTGTCCTTCCCCTTCGAGTTCAACCCACCTCTAATTATACTTCCTCCCAGACGCCATTAGCCACTCTGTCGAAAATAGACCCCTCCGGTATAAACTGTCACAACTGAAATTATTTTACTTGGAAGTTACGTGTATGGAGGATGTAAGCAATACAGGTCAGGAAAGCCTGTCTGGTTCTCTGTACCAGGCTTACTAGGAATGGGAGGAGTAAGTGGGGCTCCCTCCCATCCATTCTCCACCATGTTTCCTGTTTGAAAGTCTCCACTGGTGGCTTCTTCTCCTGGAATAACATCTGAACTCTGTTTCATGGCCTACAAGATTCTGCTCTAGACTCACATGGTACCTTCTGTCTGCAGTGCCCCACCTTTCACATAGCTAATGGTTCGCTACTATATGATGCTCAGCTCCCTGGAGATGAGGGTAGCAGGTGCCCCTCTCTCTCTTCCCCTTGCTCCAGTCACAGTGTTACATCATAGGTCTCTAAAGTAATTTTGGTTATTCATTTCCTTGTCCCCATTGGAATGTTAGCAGGTGCCTCGTCTCTTGCGCTCACTATTATAGCTCAAGCTCCTAACACAGAGTATGGCACTTGGGAAGGACTCCTATCACTGAGAGAATACTGTGCTGGAAATTATCACTAATAGAGAAAGAACACCAACTCAGGATTCAGTTCAGCCAGGTTTTCTATGCACCTAGCTGCCCGACGGTAGAAATGCGAAATCTCTGCTTTAGCTAGTTTGTATTTATCCTGTTAGATACGTGGTCTTACAATGACCTAGTAGCAATATACGGATGTGTTCTGAATCTAAAACGACCCCAGGATTTGCAGCTTCTGTCACAATGCCTAAGAATGTCTTCAAAAATACCTGGAGCTAGTATCGTCCGGTCTCCTCTAAAACACTGAAAATAATGTGAGCTTACCGCATCAACAGAGCCTCTGCCATTGTTTCTGTGCCTGGTACTCTCAACAGGCACAACAGTGGATCTGTAGACTGCCCTCCTCCACCCCCTCCCTGTTCATCGACAGATGTCAATTTCCATTCTCCTTGCCCGCCCCCCCACCCCGGACATATTTAGAGTTCTAACTCCTAATTTTCATATGGCATCCCTTTTTTAACACAAACTACTAAGGATGGATTGACCCATATAGGGTGCAATGGGATTATTCTAATAATGGGGTTTAAGGTTTACAATGATTTGTTTGACCCCCCAGTCAAAAGCACACAGAGCTCACGATTAAAGAAATCTTCATTTCTTACTCTGCTCTGACCATAGATGTGTGTGTGAGAGCTCCCTGTTTTCCTTCTCATAAAAGAAATAAGCCATAGGCACAAAAACTGTACTACCAGGTGGACAGTGATAAGACCTAGGGGTATACAGCACAGAGGTCTTATCAGGTGCTAAGAACACCCTGAGTTGAGGGTATGCATGAGGAATAGGTCATCCGTGTGAGTATGATGCATCTGTGAAATAACAGTGAGAGAGAGAAGCAGCCAGGTTCCGGAAAGCTAGAAACCATGCTCAGCATGCATGCCGTGGGCAGGGAGGAGACAGCGAGGACATCTGTGTGTTGGGGAGGTGTGTCATGTGATCCAACTGTATTACAGGAAGAAAATCACGAACACAATGGAGGGCACATCAGAGGTAGAAAACTAGTCAGGAAACAACTGCAGTGAGGTCAACGGAATGGACACCTGAAATACTTCACAGATGGGAGCAAAGGTCTAGAAGACAGAAGAATGGCTGATGTATAAAATCTTACAAGTCATAAACATGGAATAGGTCTTGCCCTGCACAGAGTGTCCTCTTGCCTCTGGGTCTGTACCTCCTGCCCCCTCAGCCAGGATGTCCTCATCAACTGACCCCAGAGATGCTCACTGTATTGAAAAGTACCCTTACATATGTCCTGCCCCATGTACATTTGGCCTGTCTTTAGACATTGATAAACCAGTCTCTTTCAAGTTTCCCCTGTTCCAAGCAACCTGGTAGAACTCAGTTCTCAATGATCATGACAGTAATCCATCGGAAAACATCAGCTGGATAAGAAAGAAAAACTCCCAAAAAACTTACTCGTTAATAATAAGATCAGGAGCAAAACACAGCATGTTTGCACTTGATTGTCTGTATGATCTCCAGCCCAGGGCAAACGCCATGAGGAACATCCATGAATATTGCAGTAGGGTCATTTGGTCATCCAGGTGTAAGTTCCTGAACCCTGAATGAAGAGGAATAAAAGTATGAGGAAACACTAGGTGCTGAAGAGAAGATCGTCTCTTTGGGAAGTGCTACAGCCCAGAACCCCTCACAGATAGAGGCACAGTCCTCCTCGGTCATCTGACGTGTCAAGACCAAAGCCTTCAGTGCTTTTTAACAGCATCCGGTACAATACAACTTATTGTCACTTTTCCCCTATTTAAGCAAATATGAACTAAACAGTGAAACAGAAAGCCCAGAGTCCTGACTTGGTACATTATACAGTCAATGGATTTAATTTTAAAAATTTCCGCTGACAGCAACACCTCCTTCCCTCTTGACGGAATAGAGATGACGGAAGTCAGGTGACTTCAGTCTTGTTCTGCCTCTTTTCTGTTTGTGTGAACATAAGCTTGTCGACTATCCTGCAGCTGTAAAGTCTGGGCTGACAGTAATGTTGACCTCTCACGTTCCACCCACATCGAGTTCCCATAGAGGGACTTTTATCTCATCTTAGAAATGAGACTAATTAAGATTTACCTTCAACACGTATCATAGTACCTCGTTAAGAATTAAAATCATTCTACTTTAGTGCATCTTGACAAGGGGTCATGACACCGGATTTTTACCGATTTTACAAATAACCTGATTTTAAAAGTGATACACTCGCTGAAGGAAAACCAACTGAGTTCTTACAAGTACACAACTTTTTTTTTCCTGCCCTAGACTTGGATGTCAAAGGAATTTCTGAGTAAGTCCTCTGCCTCTAGTTCTAATAGGATTCTAATCATAGTTCTCATCTCCACTCCCAACTTTTCCAGCCTCTCCCCTTGTTAGGCCGCAGAACTGAGGAAGAGAAAATAGGACACGCCGTGGGACCCGGCTGACAAAGAGCCAGGGTGCTGCGTCTGTTTAAGACAATGCAAAGCTTTGTACCTTAGTCGCGTCCTCCCCTGCCTCTTACCTGGTATCGCCTTGGCCCATTTCACTGCTGCGATCACTTGCCGCCCGCCTAACATGTTGAGTGCGGTCATGATCCTCCAGGTTGAATCTGGGACAGAGCTGTCATACCCTGCGTATAACACCTCGGGTTCGATGACCTCCAGCAGGGACACCAGGGTAGGGGTGAGCTGTGGTAATGTTGCAGGAACTACTGTTTTGTTAGCAGGGTTTCCAGAAGTTTCTTGGGACACTCCTGGGGGGGCCTGCTGAATTCCTTTTATCTTTTTCTTTGTTTTTCGAGCTGTGGGTGTTTAAGAAAAATACACAGAAGTGAGTTTAACTGGGAAGATGTGGGTGGCAGAGTTTATTCAAGAAGTATTTTAATTTCTAAAACTATTCAGCAGAGAAAGAGTTCTCCTTCAGAAGAGGAGAAAGCCAAGAGTCAAGAGGAACCCATTTGTATATGAAGCCACATAATATTGGAAACACAAGTGTCTTTCAATATTCTGTGAAAACAATCCAAACAAATCACTTCTATAGATTCTTACATGAATTAATTTCTCTTTCACTTTCACTCCAAATTGGAAATTCTCATTGGTTAAATACGGCAATACTTTTACTAGCAGTTGAAAGAATCTAAGTTCATAATAGCAGACTAGAAACTGTGGCTTAGGGTTCATCTAAATGGTGGCATATAATGAAGAGAGGGATACTGTAACCTAGCATAAATTTCCCTTCTTCTCAAGACAGTATTAAGATGACACTGCAGATAATATGCTAGAAGCACGATTACTTCCCAGAGCAGAGAAGTCCAGTTTTTACATTTATACGATAGATACTACTTGGGTCTAAAAACATTGGGGGAGATGAAGAAAAAAAATTAATATTTCTTTATATAAATTATAAGTGGGGACTTTCCCTTTGGCAAGAGATTTAGATTGATGACCCAATAAACCTAAACCCTTTATTTCCATATTATATACAAAGTACATACAAAGTAAAGCTACCTTTCCATCTCTGACTTAGTCTAAATAGTGCAATAAAATTATAACACGGGTTCCATAAATTATTTAGTAAACTTATTCATACTCTTAAAGTTACATCTTTTATGAAGCTACATGTTTCAGTAACAAATAAAAAGGTTTATTTTCTGTTCTACCTGCTGCTGAAGGGAACACAGAACTTTCTAGATCCAAGAAAGAGCAACAAATATAATTTAAGTGAAAGAAGAAATGTATCCGCCTCATTTATCAGGAATACAACCATTTTGCTCAGAGTAAAATAACTACTAATCACCTTTGGAAATAATTAGATTCTTTGCCCTTAAAATGATAGAATGGTCCCATTGTTGTGCACTGTGTTGAATATGGTAGTGAGAAATTTAAGAATTTTTATGTCACATTTCAAAACATAGAAAAAGGATTGAGACAAATCCATTCTTATTTCACCATGCTCTGCTGAAAACGCACTATGGTGAAACAATCATGTTTGAGTTTAGACCCTGGGCTCTGCCATGCAGTAGCTGGGATCTCCCGGTTATTCCTGGCCTTAGTTTCTCTCTTCTATAAAATGAGGGCAATACGGGTACCTCGTTCTGAGGGTGAGTGAGAATTAAATCAGTTAAAATATGTAAAATGCTTAGAACAGACGGAGGCACACAGTAAGTGCTACAGAAGAACTATCATTACCTCGACTGGTGGCAAATATGTCCACAGAGGAGTGGTACACTTTAAGAGAGCCAGTGCCTACTATCCGTAAGAAAACACTTGAAACAACCAAAGGTATCTTACAGAAACCCAGATTTCGAAATCATGGCAAGTTGAGAAAGGAGTAAAAGAGAACATCCATCTCCCAAATCAACGTGGCAAAGACCTCAGTTAATCATAGCTTAGAACCTAAGCTCCACAGGAGAAGAGAAGAAAGGATATTGACAAGCTGGTGGATTTTTAAAAATCTTCTGTGCTTAAGTTGATAATTTTTTACTATTTAACTATTGCCCTAAATGAGAGAACTAATGCTTTTGAATAAAACTCAAAACACCGGCTAGAGCAAGAATGCGTACTAATAGGTTTTCATATAACTTGAGCAAGAAGTTGTTAATTGAATTAGTTAAGCAACCACTATTTTTAAGCACTTTACTAAGATTTTGACTCTATATAAGGTTCTTGACTCCTTCGAGTACATAGGTTATCAGTCAATTTCTGATCTCTACCGAAGTGTCCAGGAGTCTGTGATAGTCGAAAACTTTGCTTAAGTTTTAAGTTTGGCAATGTGTGGGTGGTTCAGGTGGTGAAGCATCTGGACTCTTGATTTTGACTCAGGTCATGAGATCGAGCCCCACACTAAGCGTAGAGCCTGCTTACGATTCTCTGTCTCTCTCTCTCTGAAAAAAAAAAAAAAAAAAGGTATGAAATCTGATAATGTCACAAACCTCCCTGCCTGTAAGTTCCATTTGACTCTTCATACTGAAAATAAAACTAGGGGCGCCTGGGTGGCTCAGTCCGTTGAGCGTCTGACTCTTGGTTTCGGCTCAGGTCATGATCTCGGGGTTTGTGTGATCGAGTCCCGTGTGGGGCTCTGCATAGGCCCTGCTGAGCCTGCTTGGGATTCTCGGTCCCTCTCTGTTTACCCATTTCGCCGTTCCCACTCTCTCTTTCAAAAATGGATAAACTTAAAAAAAAAAAAAAACCCACCAACTATAATCTTGAATGATTATAGTATACCTTAAAATGAAATAAGAAAACATTAAGGATTAACCTTAAAAAATGTATTTGTACTTAACTGCCAGGCACTTTAAGCACTGAAGAAGACTGCCTTATAGTAAATCTTGAGGATTACTTGGTATGGGGAAACAGTACCAAAATATACCACTTCTGGTATTAAGTTACATTTTAAGACCCAGACCTTACTCTGCAACATTCTCTGGGGCTGTCCATACAGAGAATATTTCTCAAGATTATTGTAAAAAAAATAGTAACAAAATAAAAAGTATGACACATATGGCTGGCTCCTATCTTATTCTTAAGTTGATCCTTGAAAAAGTATCAACTGGGGCTTGTGCAGTCAAAAATTTGCATGTAACTTTTGATTCTCCAAAAACTTTGACCAGAAGAAGCCTGAGAGTATAATGATTGAATTACACATATTTAATTTGTTCTGTGTGTACAGACTGTATTCTTACAATAAAGCAAGCTAGGGGCGCCTGGGTGGCTCAGTCGGTTGAGCGGCCGACTTCGGCTCAGGTCATGATCTCACGGTCTGTGGGTTCGAGCCCTGCATTGGGCTCTGTGCTGACGGCTCAGAGCCTGGGGCCTGCTTCGGATTCTGTGTCTCCCTCTCTCTCTGCCCTTCCCCTGCTCACGCTCTGTCTCTATGTCTCTCAAAAATAAATAAACGTTAAAAAAATTTTTTTTTAAAAACAATAAAGCAAGCTAGAAAAAAGATTTCATTAGGAAAACCCTAAGAAAGAGAAAATACAGTACATTATAGTACTGTAAAAAAATCCATTTTAAGTGGACCCACACAGTTCCAACCCCCATTTGTTCAAGGGTCAATTCTATTATGTTCTGTCAAACATTTCTAGCACAGACACATACCTACTCCAAATAAAGGTTTTATATATACAGGAATAATTAAACATTTAAAAAATTTGACTTTGTTGAGTTCTTTTTTTGGTTTTGTTTTTATCCATTTATTTTGAGAGACAGTAGAGGACGGGCAGAGAGAGAATCCCAAGCAGGCTTCATGCTGTCAGCGCAGAGCCCGACATGGGGCATCATCTCACGAACCTTGAGATCATGACCTGAGCTGATATCAAGAGCTGGATGCTTAACCTACTGAGCCACCCAGATGCCCCTATAAAGTTAGATTTTTAAATAGCCTTTCAGTTTTTCTACAATTAGAATTAGGTTATCAACTGCATGATACGTGCTACCTGTTGCCTAACGGATTGTTAAGTGACAGGGCAGAACTATGTACTACAGAAGGGGACACAGGTTAGTAATCTTACCCCTACTCTAAAGTATTTTTTTAAATAATATAAGGGTCCAAATAACCTCTTTGAGTAGAAGAAAGTACATGAAGACTAGCTCTTGACAAATGCTAATTTCCCCATGATTCTGAAATCTTATACTGACATCTTACAAAAGCACATAATGTGTTGTTTTTTTAATAGTATTTTGAGAAACTGCACACAGTATAAACTGTGTGCTTAAATTTAAAGCTCTGATTGGAAGTGGCAGTGATGGTATTTTAATACCATGGAGAAAATCGGATGTCTCTAGCTGTCTTGGTTGTCTTCTAGTGACGGAGGGCACTGTGATTGTTGCTAAGTTGTAAAAGGGAGGAAAAATGGGACAGAATGACTAGCCTGGTCCACAGGAATCCTTACAGTTGCTAGATATTGTAAAAACATACTGCCTTCCATTCTGGATAGGGGAGGAATTGCACGGAAAAGCATTATACGCTTAAACTCCAAAGCTGTAAGTTAGGCTTGATGTGTATTCGGAAAAGCACCTCACAATGTTATGGGGTACAAACATTATTACTGACAGCATAGAATTTTATTTGGGTTTGTCCTTTGAGTAAGCTTATTTTTTTTTAATTTTTAAAATTAAAAAAATGTTTTCTTTTTGAGAGAGAGGGAGAGAGAGAACATGAGTGGGGGAAAGGGGCAGGGAGGATCCACAACAGGCTATGCACTGACAGCAGAGAGCCCGACATGGGACTCGAACTCACTTACCATGAGATCATGACCTGAGCCGAAGTTGGATGCTTAACCAACTGAACCACCCAGGCACCCCTGAGTAAACTTATTTCTAAATCTAAAATAAGTGGGATGAAAATAATATATATTTAAGTGGTCAGAGAGCAGCAAAATGAGCCTCAGTAAAACCTGAGAACAAATAAAGATAAGAAAAAAAATTATCCTTGTGGGATTTGATAATGAACTACACGAATCTGTCTTCAATCTATGCACCTTAAAGAAGATGGGCTGCTATCACTTTCTTTAAATCAGTGCTCATGTTGGCCCTTTGCAGTCAAGTTGAGGCAACCGAGTCACACTTAGAAGGAACGGGGTTAAGTGACTGGTATGTCACGATGCTCTTAAATATGGTGAATTTCATCTGTCTTTTTTGCTACTGAAGTACTATGAAAAAGTGAAGATGGCGCTGTGTATGTGGGTTGAGAAATCAAGACTCTTCACAGCCACACCCATATATCTATCTCGTATTTCAAAACAGGTGCACACACAGCATGCGCCAGATTGCACCAATGGCCAGTCTCTCTTCTACCAAAAGAGCCACACACTTGCTGTTCTCCCTCTCATATCACCGTGTGTTATCTGGATTACTTCTATAGTCAGTCAATGAGTCTCTGTATATGAGATCAGTCTTTCTAAAATACGAATCTGATTGCGTCTCTGCCTTTGTTTTTCCATAGTTTTTCCATAACTCCTTCTACTCAGCTTTTCTAGATTGAATCTTGCTTCTTCCAAAGAAGCATTCTCTGCTTTTTAGGACAGAATGAGGTGACCCTTCTCTTGCTCCTGTGGCTCCAGTTCTTTCTGTAGTGTGCCACACCCTTCTGTGATGGATTCTGCAACCCAAGTAGACAGTAACTCCTTAAAAGAGGCACTACTTTATTCGGTTGATGTGTACCGCCTGCCTCCCTGGCAGGTTTGAGCAGGAAGGTGAAACTGTCACAGCAAATAGTAAGCATGCGTGATACCAGCACTGCCACTACCTTCACGGAGTTTGCAATTTCAACTAAAGGAGAATTCCAAACGTTTTTCAAAGTTTTTTTGTTTTTTGTTTTTTTTTTGAGAAAGAGAGAGAGAGACAGAGCATGAATGGGAGGGAGACACAGAGTCCAAAGCAGGCTCCAGGCTCTCAGCTGTCAGTACAGAGCCTGACATGGGGCGCGAACCCACAAACTGTGAGATCATGACACTTAACCAAATGAGCTGAAGTCAGACGCTTAGCCAAATGAGCCACCCAGGCGCCCCTCAAATGAAAGTTTTTAATGATGAGAACAATATTAAGTATATAACTTGTTGGATAAACAGGGCTATGAAACTCAAACTTATAACTAGCTTCAGGTTTCTTCTTTACTTGAAAAACAGAAACAGGAGCAGGGATTCACTGAGGTGCCGCCAAACTCACCCAGTTGAAAGGAAATACTGAAAGGAAGCTTTCAGGAGGCTTCCGTAGAACCTCATCGGTGATCCCTCCCGCCTAGCTGAGTTGCTACAAACTTTTCTTCTCTGAGATCAAGGCGAAAATGTTTGCTGTTTGAGTGAGAGCGCGTTCTGCCTAAGGTAAGACAAGCAGCTCAGGATCATGACAGGACCATGATGCTGGCCTCAGGAGACGTTCTCTTCATCAGTCCTCTAGCCACACGATTTGATCACTTTTAATAAAAAAACTTTTGATGAGCAAAAAAAAAAAAAAAAAAAAGAAAGAAAGAAAAAAGAAAAACAGAAACAAAACCCATCTAGTACCTCCTTGAGGAGTTCCACCCGCGGCCCCACCCCAGGCAGATTAATCATCTATCTGCATCTGTCCAGCTACAGAACCTACAGAAAAGGCAAATCACAGAATAATGGACATGTAAATAACTCTGACAGAGAAACATTTTCAACTCTAGGGAACAGTTTTGAGGCTGAAGAAAGGGAGGAGAGAAAGCTGCAAGTAATGTTGCTTCACATGTTGTAAGTTTCGTTTTTTAATCTAATCATTTGCTTAGTGTGTCTAGCTCGGCTATAATGAATTGTGTGTGTGTAATACGAGTAGGTGAAAAAAGTTGAATATGAAATATTCATTAAAAATTCCTATCTTATAAAGAATTAAAATAAAATTATGTTAATCAAGCACATATATATCGCCGACAACTAAATTATTACTTTTGCTCGCATGTATTTTAAAAAGGAAAACGATGAATTTTTATATGATGCAGACACAACTCCTTCCAGGTGTTTACATTACCTTCCAGGTTCATTCCAGCCTGAAGACATTTTCGATAGCGGCACGCTGGACAGTTTTTTCTTCGAATCTTATCAATGATACAATCATTTCTTCCAGCACAAAGATAATTGTGCTGTCCTAGACAGAAAACAAAGGCGCTGTTAAAATTTTCCAGGTTTTAAGGGATCTTTTTACTGTGAGACTCACTGCACTTTTGTTTTGGGTTGAACACAGCCAAGGACTACAGGCAGTGATGAACAAAGATGTATCTGCCTCCACTCCCACTGCAGAATTGTGAGGTCAACCTAAAAACGTCCCTTTCTTATTCTGATCAACAAATAAACACGGTTCATGAAAAATACTGCAGTATCCATACAGAGAAGGACACAGACCGTAAGTGTAGCATCTCGAACATTTTCACAAACTGAGCACATCCATGTAACCGGCTCTCTGGTCAAGAAGAACAGTACCCGCCACTAGTCTTCTTGTCACATTCCAGTCACTACCCGCCAAGGTAAACCTGTTCTGCATTAAAGCAGAAATTGTTTGCAGCGCACTTTGACACTTACGGAGGATGTCTGAAGTCACTATTTCATTATGACTTTTGACTTAATGCTAAAGAAGGTTAAACAAAGAGAAAACTGCTTTTAAAATACTCGAAGAGCCCCACACAGAAAATGACTTTCACTCAACATTACGCCACCATGTGCAAATGCAGTGTGCTCCCTCTTCAAGACTGACATAATCTTGAATGTTAAGGTTGCTGCAACTGGTTAGGGAAATCACGCACCTGGCAAACTAATGACTGTATCTATACATCTTACAGATATTTGTTCACGATGGCACATGCTTTTTATAACACAAGAGTGCTTAAATCCACCACCGACTCCCAATATTTAAGACCGTCACTGTCTACAATCTTCTAGCACCTTGGATTTCATAATGTGGTAAGAGGTACAAGTACAGGAGAAAAGGGGAAGACTGATACCCTTACCCACCCCAAAAGGCACGTTCTGGTAGTTTTCTTTAAATCTGGCTACTGAATGTTGAAGAAAACTATCTTGGAATCTGCTGGCCTGGCAGAAACTGAAAGGATCCCCCTGCACAACACCAGTGTAGCTGAACAAACACGAGCTAACTCAGCACCCACAAACCTTACACTAGAGGGGATGGTGTGCACAGAACCACAGTCCGTTTCTCCTCTCAAAAAGAAATTGCATTCAGAGAAAAGAGACAAATCACCATTATCAATCCATGAGGTTGAATCTACCTTGTTCTGATTTCTGGGAAAAGATCCTTCCTGCATGGGACTGCCTACTACCTGGGTGGAAACAAACCATATTCCCTTCTAAGAGGATAATCACAGTGCTGTGAAGCATGCATTTGGAGTAGATGGTTAACGAGATCAGGTTCACTTCTTTGTGAGGAGCAGGCCGCCAGGCTGACTGATGGCCTACAGTTGAGCTTTGTTCCAGAGCTGCTCCCCTGTCCACTGCCCAATGTCTGTGCCAGCTGTTTCCCTTCCTTTCTGCAATGTGTAAGTTTCCTAGCTTCTCCCTGAGACACGGAATGGAAGCACCAATACAGTAACTATAACCTCTTTAAAGCAAAAGTAGGAACAACGGATACATCCATAGTTGAAGCAGTTAAAATATAAACAAATTTTTTCATGTTTATTAATTTTTGAGAGACAGAGAGACAGAGCACAAGTAGGGGAGGAGCAGAGAATGGGAGATACAGAATCGGAAGCAGGCTCCAGGCTCTGAGCTGCCAGCACAGAGCCCGGTGCAGGGCTCATACTCATGAACCCTGAGATCATGACCTGAGTGAGCTAAAGTCGGACACTTCACCAACTGAGCCACCCAGGCATCCATCCCTTGAGCTACTTTCTTTACTTGTTCTCAAAAACCTGGCGGTATGGTGGGAAGTGCGCTGGTGAGCACCAGGAAGCCCCTGATCTGAATCGCAGCTCAGTTTCCGAGCTGTGTGATCTCAGTAATGCTTACTAACTTTTCTCAGCCCCCGTTTCCCCATCTGCAAAGTTGGAAAAGTAGCACCTATCTTGCTGGGCTTCTGCAAGCATTGAAGGCAGTGGTGTAGAAGCCTCTTAAAAATAGTGCCTACTGCATGGTAAACACTCCATAAATGCTAGCTGTTAAGTAATTCCCTTGCAACTACTTTCTTCTCTGGATCTAACTAGATTATAAACTCTCCCAGATGACAAAACTTTTGTCATACACCCTCAGAGCGTTAGTGTAACCTGAGGTGAAGAGCCTGTTTGGAGTCAGATGCGTTGGAATCCCAGCTCTGCCACTTAAACTCAGCCTCGGTTTCCTGGTCTATTACAGAGGATCACAACAGCATCCAAGAGCTCGCAGAGCTCTTAATTCAATGGTATGATGTACATAAAACACGATGCTTGGTACGTGGGACATTAAGGGTAGTGGACGCCTATCACCATTATGACCCACCAACAAAGATTACATGTACTTTTGTGCACAGGGGACCTAAATAAAAGGGACTTGCTGGGGGGGGGGGGGACTCACCAAACTAGTATACATGAGAAGATGTGAAGCTACCCAAAATTTCCTTCTGTATGCAGAAAAGTGACTCCCAGAATACTCAGTTAAAAAATTCACAATATCTATCCTTGATCTGGGTTGTACGGAGAAGTAATAAATGAGTAAAACTTCTTACAAATTGTTGAATGTTTGGGTATGTATCCGATGCCAATGTGGGGTGGGGAGGGTATGATTTCCAGCAGGTGCTGAAAATGGACTAAATGTCAGGCGGACCTTGCAAACTACATCTCTGTAGTCTAGAGGGGAAAAAAAAGAGGGCTGCCCCCAGGTAGGCTGTCAGAGGATTACAGGATGTTAGGGCTGGAGGAGATGCAAGTCCAAGTACAGGATTTACTTAACACAGTCCATAGTTAAACCTTTTCCTAGTAATTATGTAACCGAGCCATCATACTTAACTACTGAAACACTAAACGTTTTGAAATGGTACGGCTCATAGTCTATGAAATTTTTACCTAAAAACAAGTATAAGAGTTCTAAAGCAGGTGATAAGCCCCGAAGGCATATGGCCTGCAGTGGTATTTTATCCGGGGAGGTATGTTTAGCATTTTTTTATTTTTATTTTTTTTTTGACTTTTTAAAGGGCATTGAGAACTGTCAGGTAAGCTAGCACTCTCTAACGTTTGCCAGGACGACACATACTTGGTCCCTGTAGGCATCTGAATTTAAAGTCCTGTTTTAAAGAATAATTCCTCCCCTTCCATTTTAATTATTTTTTTAAAAGACCCATTTTTTTTCTTCTAAGGTTCCACAGTCTCTTTCTGAATTTCACTTGTGGAAATTAATTTGCCAGTATTATTGTATATTGTATTACTGCAATCACTGCATCTGTGTCATGGAGATAACTCATGAGTTAATAAAAGTGCTGAAATAGGGGCACCTGGGTGGCTCAGTCAGTTAAGCAACCAACTTCGACTCAGGTCCTGATCTTGTGGTTGGTGGATTTGAGTCCCACATTGGACTCTGTGCTGACACCTTGGAGCTTGGAGCCTGCTTCAGATTCTGTGTGTGCCTCGCTCTCTGCAGCTCCCCCACTCATGCTCTGTGTCTCTCTCCCTCTCCTCCTCTCAGAAATAAACAAAAACATTACAAAAAAAGTGCTGTAAGTGCAGACAAGAAAAGTTTCATTCTCTTGGGTCTGTGGTGAATAAGATCTATTTTGTTAGAGGCACTAGGGTACGGAGGGGTGGTCTTTCCTTAGGACTACTCAACAGCTGGGGGCTCCTTCCTACTGGTCAAAACCTGCCTCCCTGTGTTCTATGTGGCATAACAGGAGGAATTTTATAGTTTGCTCATGGATTAAAAAGTAATCCAAACAAAAGAATATGACTCACCTAACTCTTAAGGATATGCAAACAGAACTCTAGGCAAATAATAATAATGATCTTTCTCATACTGTGAATGGATAATTACACTTCTTTAAAAATTAATATACTCAGAGCTTTAGGTAATCCATTCAGGCCACACCGCCTTCAAACTGCTTTATAAATAACTGAAGTGCATGATTTTTTTCCCCAAGAGAATTTTAGAGTAACTTCCAATACTAATTTGCTATGGAATGAATTTCTCTTTGCGGAGATGTGACTGCCCTTGTCAGCAGGCTGAATCCATAACCACGGTAAAGTTTTTATTAGTATTCATACAGTGAAATCGGTTTCTCTCCAATACCTTCTTTCTCCATCTCCTCAGGCCATTTACCACTTAATTTTTACTACAACCTCCATACCTGGAGCCTGTTAACTCCTCTCTCACTTCAAGCAGACCGTGACCACCCAGAGGGTAGGGACCAGGTCTTGTGCTGACTTCATACCACTTAGCATACTACCTGGCTCAATAGGAAGAAAACCCACCCAAAAACTTTTTCCCCTTAGTTCTTACTGACCCTCATTTTTTGTCAGACTGGAGTAGTTGGTGGTTTTAAAACCCACTGTTTCATGGGAGTTAAAGCCCATGATTCTTATACAATGAATATTAGGTTTGGGCCGTAACATAACACCACCATTTCACATAATAGCATTTTCTTACAGTTACCTTCTGTTATCTAACCAAACTCCCTCCCTTTACTTTATACTTTTCTATTTTATTCTAGTTCTGCTAGTGTAGTTATTGTTGTTTTATTCAAGTTAGTTACCATACAAGTGTAGTCTTGGATTCAGGAGTAGAACCCAGGGCATCATTCCTTACATATTACACCCATAACACCCAGTGCTCATCCCAACAAGTGCCCTCCCTAAAGCCCATCACACATTCCCCCACCCACCTCCCCTCCAGCAACCCTCAGTTGGTTCTCAAATACATACATACTTGAGGAAATATTACAGAAGTAACCTTTCAAATCTTTAAATATTATACTCATTTTCCATAAACAACTGGCTTATGGTTTTTGGGTTGCTTTTTAAAATGTCTCCATTTAGAAGACCTGACTTTACGGACTTCCAGCCTTGATGGCGTTTGCATATAGTAGAAACTTCACAAGCCACCTTGAGAGACAAGAACCAAGTAGAGGAAAAACAAAACTCTTCAAAACACACACTACCTTCCACTGCTCTTTTGAAGAATACTTTACAGCTTCCACAAGTCAAGACCCCATAGTGACACCCTGAAGCTTCATCAGAGCACACAAGGCAGAGTTTGGGAGGTGGTCCCGTTGCCGCCGCAGAGCTGGATGGAGGAGAGCTTACATCTGGTCTCATTCCAGGGCTGAAAGAGGAGAAAAAGGAGTGTCAGCATTCAACTGTCATGACCGTCAAACAAATATCAAAATTATCAAAATACAGCTCTATTACCTTCTCACTCCCTGGCGAGGATGTTCACACTGAACTGTGGCCTCAAGCACTAGCAAGCATTACAACGGCCTAGTCAAATATATTCAAATGATGTCTTATTCTTTTAGGCAAAATTTTTTTTAAATTTTTTAAATATTTATTTTTGGGAGAGAGAGAGACACAGGATCTGAAGCAGGCTCCAGGCTCTGAGCTGTCAGCACAGAGTCTGATGCAGGGCGTGAACCCACAAGTGACCTGAGCCCAAGTCAGACTCTTAACTGACTAAGCCACCCAGGCTCTCTAAAAGTGAAGTAGTTTCCTTTTAAGTATTCCCTAAAAAGAATGATGAATACATACTTTACTTTGTAACTATCATTTTTAGTTGCATAAGGTTTATATTCATAATTGCCTTTATAAAGGGGTCACTTACATATAATTCACCATTTGTAAGTGAACGGTCAATGAGTTTGGCTAAACGGATAGTAGCACACCTACCACTATGATCAAGAGATAGTGTACATCCATCACCTCAAGAAGATCTTTTACAGGCCTCTCTCAGCTCAGTCCAGTGTCATTATAGCTCTACCCATGTCCTCTGCTAGAGTCCAAACTGTGTACAGTCCTCAAATTTGGGCCTACATCTCTCATTCCCAATGCCATCCGGGCTGGACCAGTTTCTTATGGCCTACAAAGACTGATGCAAAACATCACTGCCTATCACCTTCCTGTGCGGCTCACAGCAGGAACAGAAAGGGCAGTGGGCTTTTGACAGGAAGGACCATTCTGCCCTCCACACTCAGGCCAGGGATGGCCTCAAGAAAAAGGGGGCAGGGATCTGCTTCTCCCACCCGCTGCTGTGTTTCATTCTGGAGACTTTTCGCCACAGTGAGTGCTGTTTTGGTGTCTAAGGTACTCCATTCCTAATTTGTTATCATGAAACATTGCAGCAAGCACAAAAGCTCCCCGAAATTCTGTCCTCAGATGAAGCTCCCACACCTGGCCAATCGTCCATCCCAGAGACTCTGTCAGATGGACACTGCTGCCATCATCCAGTTCTGGGAATAGGCCTTAGGGTTTCACACGTTCTCTGAACACAGCCACGAGCTTCTGCATGCTTCTGTGTCACAAGGTATCGAATCCCTGCGAGGTGGGGGACAGCGGACCATGAGAGAGGGCAACCTGAGATGACCCCGCTGTAGGTCTGGCGCGAGCCACCCGTGAGGAATGGAAGCTTGTGACTAACGGGGAGGAGCTGCTCTGGGCTGCACTTTTACAGAGAGGCAGGAAGGTCTTGGCGTGAGTGAACAGACGGATGTGTCAGGGAAGCAAAAACTTCCTTGGCTCCTGGCCTGAAGATGCGCCTATTCCTGCAAAGCCCGTCTCTGTCATCTGACATCTATTTTTAGGGACCAACCAGTTGTTTATGGAAAATGAGTATAATATTTAAAGATTTGAGAGGTTTCTTCTGTAATGTTTCCTCAACCAGTTATATATATTTATTTATATACAATACACACAAAAACTTATGCATATGTATATATTTAAAATTTTTTTTAAATGGTACTCTGTAGTAAAGGCATACCTCAGTGATTGTGCACGTTTGGTTCCAGACCACAGACAGCAATAAAGTGAATATCACAATAAAGCAAGTCAGATGATTTTTTTGGTTTCCCAGTGCATATAGAAGTTATATTTATACTGTTTTGCAGTATGTTAAAGTCTGTAAGAGCTTTATATCTAAAAAAAAGAATGTATATATCTTAGTTTAAAAATACCTCATCTGCATTTTCAGTGAGTCAAATCACAGATCACCCTAACAACTATAATAATGAAAAAACTCGAAATATGGAGTGAATTACCAAAATGTGACGCGGACACATACATAATGAGCAAATGCTGTTGGGGAAATGGTGCTGATGGGCTTGCCTGAATTAGGGTGGGCACAAACCTTCAGTTGGTAAGACATGCAAAGTGCAGTAAGGAAAGCGCCATAAAACGGGGTGTGCCTGGACTTTGTGGCTGTGGAACACTTTCACGAGTAAAATCTTGTCTAGTCTCTCACCAGCCCTGTGAGAGGATGGTATCACCTCCGGCTGAGGCCGCCGCAGTATGAGGGGAGTGATGGGGGGGGGCCCATTTGTAGTCAAAGTGACATGCTTCAGACCCCTGCTTTACCCATGGAAACCGTGTGTGACTCTGGGCTGGTGTCTACCACTTTGAGCCTCAGTTTCTGCGTGAGTGGGAAGGACCTCACCTGTGTGTCTGCCATGAAAACAAGAGTATACACATAAAATGTAGCACATAATTCCTGCATACAGCAAGCACTCAATACACGTCCCTCCTTTGCTGTTCCAGAAAAACTGGAGATTTTATGAAAAAGCATTATGTAAGTATTATGTAAGTAGAAAGTTAGTATTCAGTCTAAAACGCAGGACGGTATTCCCAAATTCTAGCTTTTAAATTAGAGCATCGGCAAAACACATTCGGGCCGCTCAACCATGAGCTACAGATGGCAACAGGGAAAGCTAAAAACTAAATGAACAAATGGATGGATACAAGTGTAGCTAAGAATCTGTAATTTAAGTCAGCCTTTTGAAATCCCTTCAGTCACTCTAGGCTCCATCAGATAAGCACGGAGTACATGGAAAACTGCCAAGAGTACCACAGACATCGGTGGAAAAAATCCATTTCTGTCACACAAACATGAGGACTAGGACGGCCTAGGGTGAACACCATCGGTAAACGCGGATGAGTACGACACGGTTTATAACCGCAAATGTGAACCTGTGATAACTGCCGAAGGCGAGAGGCCAACCAAACTGCTAGAACTTCATGGAAAACCATATGGAATCACCATCTTTTAATAAGGATACATGGCAAATACATGACAGAAAGAAAGAGCACACAGGAATAAGAGTGTATAGTACATCTCTTTGAATGGAAATGTTGAAAAGTCTGGGGTCTTTGATCAGTGTGTGCTTACAGCTGTGCCAAACTTGGAAGACAGTAAGAAGTTCTATTCTGAACTGACTACATCCAGGCTGAGTGAAGACACGCAGGAACCGTGCTCCACACCAGCTGATTCCTGAGGCGATGGGCTTTACGTGAGAGTTGAGAAAGAAAAACAAACACACATAAAGCTGAGTTTTTCTGTTGAGTTCTACAAGAAAAGCAAGTGCTGAGAGGGGACTCCCGGATGGACAGTCATGGATGGATTGTGAGAATTCATCCCACACCTCGAGGAGCTCATAAAATGTGCAGGTAAATGACAGCCTTTCATTGAGCACATGCTCACGACATCGGAATGTCAGGCGAGTGACGAGACAGAAGTCACTTCATGTATGTAAGCCTTATTGTGTGTGGAATACATCACCCAAATAATGAACTTTGAAACTGTGTGAAGATTTGTTATCTACCTTCTGTGACACGGGACCACCTGGAGGATCTCAGATAAAGAGAAGTGCCATCAATACCCTTCTCTCTGAGCCAGCGGAGGGTTAATGACCCAAGAGCTTGAGTTCTGGTAATTGTAGATATTCTCTGTGATTCTACCCCAAAAAAGACATTTTGGTTTTTTAAGCAGAATCTGAAACCCTATCAGTGAACTTTTTGAAACACTGTTACATTAAAATCGGTCGCTCTGTCTTGCACTTGTAATGGTTCTTTTACCCATGCATGATTTTGTACTATCCTGCATTAGTCATTTGGAAAATACTGGTTTACTGAGTTAGGCAGGTTTTCTAAATGTTTACACAGTTCGTTATACAATATAACGGTCACATCTATCAACCTCACTGTGGCAGATATAAGTCAAAGTTCTAAATTTTCTTCCTTGAAGTGATAAGCTCACTTCAATCATTTTGAGAAAACATCTGGCAAACACCAAAGGCTAAAAACCATAGTTTATCCATGGTATGTCATGAAAAAGGTGGCTTGTTCAATGTGCAACATAAACAGTCTTCTTACACTTCCTCCTCTCTGACCAAGCCTAAGTGCTGTGTGCAGCGTAAGTGCCTAATAAGCTTTGTGTATCTTCCCATTCTGTCGCACAGACAATAAAAGGACATTGTCGAAGGTGGGGATTTAAAAGAATTAATAATATTTTGCTTCCTCAAGGATATCCTTTCTTTAAAAAAATTTTTTTAGAAGTTTATTTATTGAGAGATAGAGACAGAGAGAGAGAGAGAGAGAGAGAGAGAGAGAGAGAGAGAATCCCAGGCTGATAGCACAGAGCCTGACGCAAGGCTCAAACCCACAAACCTTGAGATCGTGACCTGAGCAGAAACTAAGAGTCGTACACTCAACCGACTGAGCCGCACAGGCGTCCCTCACGGATATTCTGAAGTGGAGTTGGCTTTCTTTAACTTGGGAGTGCAAGGCAGTGAACACACTGACTACTGTGCCCTGTGACGCCAGCAGGCTTACTTATCATTGCTTCTGTACCATCAGTGCAAACGTCAACACAGTGAGAAAGGCAAATGAAGACTGTATATTTTTATGAATGTACTTCTGAAAGGGTCCTGGGGACTCCCAAGGGCCCATGGACTATGTTTTGAGAATTGCTGTTACAGAGAATAGTGAGGACTCTAAGTCAGGCAGGCTAGAATTCATAACCTAACTTCAGTGTAGTAGCTTGGTGACCTTTTAATCTCTCTAAATCTCAATTGCCCTATTTCTAAATGGGGACTGTAATGTACCTGGCAAGATGATACAGTATTGCTTAGTAGAGGCTTTCTCCCAAAGACAAAGAAGCAGAGATGATAAACATTAAAAATCCAAACGGTGCTGTTGCTTTAGCCTTTAAGTGAATTAAATCAATAAAAAGCAAGGAATGCATTTGGGCGGGGGGTGGGGGAAGCAAAAAGGATATCACCTCAGAAAATAAACATAATTAACATGGGGAAAAATCCTGAAAATAAAACTGGATTTTTACCAAGAACACATGGAACAGGTGTTTTCTCATTCGCCAAATACCGTAAACCAGTGGTTCTTTGCTCCCTAGGGAGAAGGGTGTGTGTGTGTGTGTGTGTGTGTGTGTGTGTGTGTGTGTACGTACACGTATGTACGTACGTACACGTGGGTGGGAGAACACTCGGCAATGGGTGGAGACACCTATGGTTGTCACACCTGAAGAAATGCTGCTGACATCTAACGAGAAAAGACTGGAGTGCTGGTGCACCCACATCCCACGGGGACGCAGGACAATCCCCCATGACAAAGAATTACCCAGCTTCAACTGTCAATAATGCTGAGGTTAAGAATCCTCGCTATATATAAAGTTTAAGGAACACAGCGAAGAAAACAATTCAACAAGGACCAGAAACAGATTTTAAAACCTTTGAACTATCTTTAAGGGGAGCAAGTGCCCTACTGAAGCAGCCTTAAATATTCTCTGACTCAAGATGAGTCCAAAAAGAGATTCAAAACAGAGCTGACACCAGGGACTATAGAGGTCTAGCGATTACTCTGAGTCAGTCACCTATTTGTCCCGCTAGTGCTAGCCCTAAAAGGTGGTTTTTACACATTAAAGTCACCTGCATTTTTCTTATCATTTTTCATTAGGCAGACTGTAAATACTCAGCTGCACACACCTGGTGATTACATTTTCCGACCGCCCATTTATCCCTGCATTAGCTAAAGGATTACTGATTTGTTTGATAATCAGCTACGGAATAGTTCTTAAATCAAACAGACAAAAACTCTGGGGGAAGGCTTTCATGATATTTCTGTTAAACAGTTCTCTCTGTTAAACAGTTCTACCAGAACACGTGTTCTTGAACGAGTCGAAGAAACATTGATTATTCTCTGTGCTTTGCATCTGTTAAGGGAAATTTCTACCTGTTTTAGCTTTAGGTGCATATTAAGACAGTTCCTCAAACCATGCATCATTTATCTACACTCAGGAAGAAGGTCAGAGCAAACACAAACGCCACTGTAATAAGGCAGGAACACTTTCGGTAAAGGGTGAATGAAGGAGGAAATGCCTTTTTCACATCTCTGAGACACCAAGGGCCTGTCACTTAATGTCTCTGGGCTTAGTTTCTGTCTGTAAAGCGAAGGTCTTCAATCAACAAACTCCAAGAACTTGTCCATATTTCCTAGGGCGGGACTGGGGACACAGGGAGAGAAAGATGACGTCTGGGTCTCTCAAAGGCTTCTCTGCTCCTGTGTGTTTATTCACACGAAGAGAGAATATGGTCACCTCATGTACGCTTGTTTCATAAAGTCTGATCTAACATGTTTCACAGAAGAATTGTATTTCTTTCTCTTTGGAAGGATCCAAAGTCCTCAGTCTGGTCACTGGGTGAGCTAACTTGAAATCTCAGGCTGCAAGTTCTCAGCTCTGTTTGCTCAGGCCTGCGTTAGGGGACATACATTTTAACAAGCACGGTGTTATGGAGTGAGTGACGAAGTGTGTTCCTCACTTCCTGAGAGCACACGAGGATAACTATGGTTTGGTACCTATGGAATTAGGAACGCCACATCTCTGAAGAATTCGAGAACAGGTCTGAGACCATGGTATGCTCACTACCTTCTTCTAATATATATCCCACTATAGATCTAGGGGTCAAACTCATACCTGTGGGCCTGTGGTTCTGAGCTCCAGTCTCGCCTGTAATGTTTTTTCTATCTTTTCAAGACTTGATTTTTCACAGACTTTGATACAGTAGGTATCTTCAGTGTCAAGTCCATAGGTGAATGCCACTGTTACTATAATTATTTGTGATCACACTGTAAGCTTGAGTTTAAGCTGGTACCAGAGTCTTCGGGAATTGTCTCGGGTTTCAGTAATGTATGTCTAGCTTGCAAGATTAAGTAGCCTTTATCGGCTACGGTCTACCTGGGGTTTGTAGTTTAATTTAGAATTGTGGCAAACTGAAGGTTTGTATTTGTCTTCATTTTACATTAGTTGGAAGTATTTTTGATTATGGAATTTCGGACATTTACTGCAATTTGTAATGTAACTGCTGTGAAATACTTGGCTAGAGATGCTGAGAATACCAAACACTGCTCATTTCCACCCCAACTACAAAAGGAACATATTTCTAAGTGTTTTACTCCATACTTAGAAAGACTTGAATTCCTTTCCCTATGCTTAGTAACTCAGGCTTAAATGCAGAAATTTTGCCAATTTCAACTCCTTTTCCACTTCTATTTATTATTCCCTATAACATGGTCCTGTCCCTTTTTTTTCCTGTCCACTGTTGATGCAACCATCTTTTTTAAAAAAAAATTTAATGTTTTTATTTATTATTAAGAGACAGAGAGAGACAGCATGAGCATGGGAGGGGCAGAGAGAGAGGGAGACACAGAACCCGAACCAGGCTCCAGGCTCTGAGCTGTCACCACAGAGCCCAACGCGGGGCTCGAACTCACAAACTGTGGAATCATGACATGAGCCGAAGTCGGACACAACCAACTGAGCCACCCAGGCGCCCCTTGATGGAACCATCTTAATGCATGTCTTCTCTCTTGCCTTAGCCACGAAGATGCATTATACTAAGTAGTGTTCCTGGCTCTGTCTGCTTCTCCTTCCATTCCTTCCCCACAGTGCTAAAACTCCTTTTGTCCATCATGTGTCTTTTAATGAACTCTCTAGGACTCCTCCACTTTATACAGTTCAAGCCCCAGAGGGCCCACATTCTGGCTCTTGTTTCTTTCTCCGGTTGTGGGTCTTCCCACCTCTCTACACCAGCCATTTGGCTTATTACCTTAGGGATCCTGTATTCTATAAATATTTATGAAGTGACTATTATATGTGACATGTTTCCTGGGGGTCTTAGCTAAGATCCATCCCCCAGGTATGGTGTATACACCGTGGCTTTTCTATTCCATGGCAACCTCTAGACTCCCTCAAACACTGTCGTGCAGCACTTCATACAGGTGATCCTAGGATACCTTTTGATGGAGGTTTCTATCAATAATTCCTTTTATAGGTAAGATACCTATTTATATTACTAGCATCCTGTACAGTGTCCAGTATAGATTGTTGTATTTAGTTTATTAATACATCTTTCTCCATTCTACAAAAGAATATAAGGTAGCAAACATGATAGATGTTTGAGATTTACCCAGAATAGGGGTATCACCTCACCATCACTAGGAACAATTCTGGAAGCTCTTTCTTTATTATATACATGATCCCCTTCAGTCTGCTCCGCAAACCTATGAGGTGACTACTGTTTTCCAGATTTAGAGAAGGTGCCTTGTCTATGGTGACACAGGAACTAGCAAAGCCAGGATTCAAATCTTAGTCTTTATGCCAACAAAAAGTGTGCTTGACCGATATTCCACTTTTCTCCCTAAGACAAAGAGGCAAAAGTGAGAAGCTGAGGTAGACCTGGGTCTTCAAACTGAGGAACCAATGCCCTCTACTTTGTAAGCTGATGTTTGAGGTCACAGGGATATGCAACGAAAGATAGTGAATTCCCGGTGCGTGCTTCCAACCAGGATCTGCAAATCCAGATTTTTGCCCAAGTAAGGGTTGCCAAATAGAGGGGAATAGGGAAAAACAGCTGCCTTAAAATTGTGCAACAGTCTGTACTGTTGGACTAAATTTTCAAAGGATCCAGAAACTCATGCTTATCTCATCCTGCACCATTCCTAAATCCCTACAGAGAGATTTGTAAAATCAAACAAATTCAGAGCAGCTGGGTCCTTATTCAAATTCGTACTAGTATAAAGGAGGGAACAAAATCCTCGGAACCAACCTCAATTTGATCTATGGCCACATACTTCCTCCTTAACTCAGTCAAAAGTCAAAGATTGATTCTTCAATTCTCAGATTCTTGTATTAGTGTGAAAACTTCTTGGTTTCTCTGTCGTGCTGGTCTACCAGATGAAAGAGTATTTTGCTTGTTTGTTTTGTTTGTGTTTGCCTATATGCATTTCCCTTAGGTTGTGGGGATGAAGCTCTCACTTCATGCCCTGATTTCGAAATATCCACTGAAATAATTTAGAGGAATAATTCTAAGTAATGAATTAATAGCGAAAAGAATGGGAAACTTGTCCCCGGAAGAGGACGGAAGGGAGAAGAAGTCTTTAAAATGATGTAAAGTTACATATTGGGCATCTGCAATAGAGGCAGGCAGATGAAAAATTTAAGATGAGAGGTTTTTAGGGGGTGACACAAAACACTCCCATCATAGTAATGATCACAGTGTACACCAGTTAAGTGATATTTTAATTCTATATGCCAAGCTCCATGGCTAGGAATTTTAATAAATATATGACCTCAAATAATCTTTTCTCCTGTCCATTTTACTGATGACAGCTAAGCCATTTGTCTGCCCTGAGTCACATGAGCACAACCTGGATGTGAATTCACCACTGCCTTCTTCCAATATACGTGTTCCTTACCTTCTTCACTGGGCTGCCTGGCAGGGACCTACAGGGTCATGTCCGTTCGAGCTTGGGAGAGTTTTTAAAAACTTGTGTGAGTCATCAAGTAGATAGTCTTGAGGGAAAGTTAAACATTAAAAATAATTTCTCATTTTCTCTCTTCTATCATTAGTATCAAAGCAGAATAGAAACTGCCTATAATTAAGACATTTGAGAGGCAAGAGGAGTAGGGGATCCTGGGCTCATCTCCTCCGGTGGACACACCAAAATGTGCACCTACAAGCAGAACAAGTATCTCAGAGTGAAGTGCAGACAAGCAGAAAAGATCGTACACAACAAAGGACGAGAGTTAAAGTGAGACATACAGGAGGTGCAGACACGGTTTAGTCAGGACTCACATGGTTGGGGGAGGCCCACAAGTGGGAGGAGTGTCACAACCACAGAGGCCTTCACTGAGGAAGGAGGGGTCTGAGTCCCACACCAGTCTCCACTGCTCAGGCAAATGTTATCAATAACGACAGACTTTGAAGAGCAATGGGGCTTATAGCCAAGGGAGCCAGAGGACAGTAGGAAATAGAGACTCTGCTCTATTTTTTTAAAGTGTTTACTTTTTTTTTTTTTTTTTTGAAAGAGAGCATGTGTATAGGGGAGGGGCAGAGAGAAAAGGAGAGAGAGAATCCCAAACAGGCTCTGCAATGCTTGAGCTAAAATCAAGAGTCGGACCCTTAACTGAATGAGCTACCCAGGCTCCCCAGGGACTCCACTCTTAAAGGGCATGCGTGCATTCTCACTTATGAGAGGCATTCTCACGTATGGAGGCCCTGTGCAGAGACAGCAGTTTGAAAAGCACCTGGGTTACATGTGAAGGAAGTACTTTCACTAATGTTGGGGTCTTTGACAAAGAGGAATGGATCACTTGGAACATTCCCCAGGGACACTGGCCCTGGTAGCCACCATTTTGTTCTTGTCAATTCTACCTCGCTGGACCAGAATTGGTGGGCACCATTTCTAACACTTTCTATCTATTGTGCTAGCACCATAACTAGCCCCAGTGTTTCTCTGTGAACTCACCCCATCCAACCAACTTGGAGCCCTTCTCAAGGAAGCTTACCCCCCCACATCTCCAGTAGGTATCATAGCCCCTCCCAAGCACCCTGCCAGCCCAGAAAACTAAAATACCTACAACAGTTGCCGCCAGCTGTGCAGGAGGCCTGTTCTGCCCACCCGCCTGGCCGTACTGCTGCAATCGGGCATTGCAGTCAGCTCCTGCAGCCAGCTCCACACACATCAGTGAGTCCATATGGACTGGGACCCGCCATAACAGGAGGGTGTACACAGCCCACCCCGGAGTTGGTCCTTGGGCACCTGGGTCAGGTGAACAGAGCATTTTAGGCTACTGGGCCCCACAGGACACCTTCTGCATAAAGTTATGCCTTTAAGACTAATAGATGTAACTCATTTTCTACCACATAGAAACAGAGAGCTAGGCAAAATAAGGAGACAGAGGAGTATGCTGCAAATGAAAGAACGAGACAGAAACTCAGAAAAAAAAACCTAAATGAAACAGAGATAAGCAACCTACCAAATAAGGAATTCCAAGTAATGCTTATGAAGATATTAACTTAAGAGATGAATGGATAAACACTGAATTTCAACAAAGAAACAGAAAACATAAAAAAGAACCAATCAGAGCTGAAGAATAACTGAAATGAAGAATATACTGGAAGGAATCAGAGGCATATTAGATAATGCATGACAAGGGATCACTGATCCTAGAAGAAAGATGAGTGGAAATCACCCAGTCGAAACAGCACAAATAAATTTTTTAAAAACAGGAAAGTTTAAGACTATCCTCTGGGACAATATGGTACATACTAACATTTGCATTGTAGGGGCAATAGGAGGAGGAGAGAGAAAGAGACAAAATGTATTTGAGGAAATAACGGCTAAAAACTTCCCTAACCTGGAGAAAGAGACCTATATCTAAGTGCAGAAACTGACAATCCCAAATGAGATGGACCCGAAGAGACCCATACCGTGACAGTTTACAGAGAGAGAATCTTCGACGTGGGGAGTATACAAGAGAACCTGCATAAAACTATCCACGGATTTTTCAGCATACACTTTACAGGCCAGAATGGAGTGGTATTAATATATTCAAAATACTAAAAGGAAAAAATATATACAACCAAGAATACTGTACCTGCCAAGATTATCATTCCAAATTAAGGGGAAATAAGGAGTGTTCCAGACAAGCAAAAGCTAAAGATACTCATCAGCACCAAACTGGCCTTACAATAAATGTTAAAGGAAATTTCTTAAGTGGAAAAGAAAAGGCTGTAACTAGAAATAAGGAAATTATGGAAAGAAAAAACAAAAGCCTCTCACTGGTAAAGGTGTGAAAGGATCAACCACTTACATAGCTACAATGAAGTAAAGTTAAAAGACAAGCAGAGTAAAATCCTCTAGACCCAGGGTACTTAGTCTGACATCGAAAACATAAAAGGGAGATAAAAAAGTAGTGTTTTAGAACGCGCTTGAACTTAAGTGACCATCAACCTAAAATAGACTGCTGTATACAGAGGATATTATACATGAACCTCATGGTAACCACAAACCAAATACCTATCAAAGGTACACAAAATATAGACAGGAAATCAAACATAACACTAAGTCAAGTCACCAAATCACAAAGAAAAGAGCAAGAGAAGAAAGGAGCAGAGAACTACCAAAACAACTGGAAACAGTTAACAAAGTGGCAATAAATACATACTTATCAATAACTATCTTTTTAAATGCTTATTTCTGAGAGGGGGCAGGGGACTATGCATGAGCAGTAGAGGGGCAGAGAGAGAGGGGCAGAGGATCTGAAGCAGGCTCTGTGCTGACAGCAGCAAGCCCAATATGGGGCTCCAACTCACAAACCGTGAGCTCATGACTTAAGCCAAAGTTGGATGCTCAACCTACTGAGTCACCCAGGTGCCCCTATAAAGAACTATCTTAAATGGACTAAATGCTCTGATCAAAAGACACATAGTAGGTGAATGGATTAAAAAAAAAAAAGACCTATCTGTATGCTGCCTACAAGAGACTCACTTCAGATCTGAAGACACATATAGACTGAAAGGGAAGGGACAGAATAAATATTCCATGAAAATGGAAAGAAAGCCAGGGAGCAATACTTATATCAGTTGAAACAGACTGTAAAACAAAGAGTGTAAAAAAAGACAAGGACATTACGTAATGATTAAGGGGTTTATCCAACAAGCAGGTATAACACTTTAAGTATCTGTGCACCCAACAGAGAGTCACCTAAAGACACAAAGCAATTATTAACAGACGTAAAGGGAGAAGTTAACAATAATCCAGCAATAAACAGTAAGGGAGTTTAACACCTTACTTACATCAGTAAAGAGATCACCCAGACAGAAAATCATTAGGGAAACACTGCCTTAAATGACACGTGAGACCAGATGGACTTGACAGACAGAGAACACTCCATCCAAAACCAGGAGAGTATGTCTTCTTTTCAATTTCACATGGATATTCTCACGGTCAGATTGCCTGTTAGGCTACAAAACAAGACTCAATAAATTTAAAAAGACTGAATCATAACAAGCATCTCTTCGCAATGGTAGGCAACTAGCAATCAATTACACGAAGAAAAGTGCAACAAACCCCGTAAACCCATGGAGGCTGAACAACCAATGGGTCAAAGAAGAACTCAAAGAAGAAATAAAAAATATCTTGAGACAAATGAAAATGGAAATGCAGCAGCCCAAAATCTATGGTCACGGCAAAAGCAGATCTGAAATGTATATAGCAATACAGGCCTACTTCAAGAAGAAAAATTTCAAATAAATAATCTCACTTCATACATGAAAGAAATAAAATCAGAAGAATCAATGAAGCCCTAAGTCAGTAGAAGAAAGAAAATATATTAAGGATCAGAGAGGAAATAAATGAAATAGGGACAAAAAAGCAGTAGAAAAGAACACTGAGGGGCACCTGACCTCAGCTCAGGTGTTTACCTCAGGTCTTGAGCTCAAGCCCTGTGTTGGGGCTCTTCTACCCTGGGCATGCAGCCTGTATGATGACTTTTAGCCAGCATCATCATAAAAAAAAAAAAAAAAGTGGAGGGCCCAAATAAATAAAAAACGAAAGAGGATTATGTTGCAACCAATACTATAAAAATAAAAATACAAAGGAGCATATAATAAGAGTTCCACAAACAATCATATGCCACAAATGGGATAGCTGAGAAGAAATGTTAAGTTCCCAGAAAAATCCTCCAAGACTCCATCAAAAGAAACAGAAAACCTGAACAGATCCATCATTACTAACCAAATTATTGGGAGTTTTTTGATTGTTGATTCAAACAAAAGTCCAGGACAAGACAACTACACAGGTGAATTCTACCAAATATTTAAAGAAGAGTTAATACCTATTCTCAAACTCATATAGAATACTGAAGGGGAAGAAATGCTTCCACACTCATTCTGTGAGGCAAGCATTAGGCTGATACCAAAACCAGACAGAGGTACTACAAAAAAGGAAAATTAAAGGCCAGTATCCCACATCAACACTGATGCAAAATCCTCAACAAAGTATTAGCAAACCATTAAAAGGATCATAAACCATGACCAAGTGGGAATTACTCCAGGGATGGAAGGATGTTTTCAAAGTCTGCAAATCAATTAAAGTGATACACCACATTAACAACAATGAAAGGATAAAAATCGTGTGATCATCTCAGCTGATGCAGAAAAACTGGTAAAATTCAACATCCATTTATGATAAAAAATCTCAAAAAAAAAAGGTGGGTATAAAGCAAATATACCTCAATATAAAAGGCCACACATGATAAACTCACACCTCGCCTCAGACTTAACAGTGAAAAGCTTAAAGCTTTTCTCTAAGATCAGGAACAAGATAAGCATGCCCAGTCATGCTACTTTTATTCAACACAGTATTAGAAATCCTAGAGATAGCAATTAGATGAGAAAAAAGAAATAAAGAAGTAAAACTGTAGAACTATTTGCAGACGACATGATACTACATATAGAAAACCCTGAAGTCTCCACCAAAACTCTAATCAGAACTTATAAAAAGTGAATTGAATAAAGTTGCAGGATACAGAATTAGTATATATAAGTCTGTTTCACTTCTGTATACTTCTCACAGAAGAAAATAAGAAAATAATCCCATTGACAATTGTATCCAAAAGAATAAATTACGCAGGACTGAATTTATTAATCAAGGAGGTGAAAGATCTCTATGTGGACACCTGTAAGACAGAAATCAAAGAAACTGAATATGACATGACACAAATGGGAAGATATATGGGGCTTACAGATTGGAAGAATTACTTTGTTAAAATGTCCATACTACGCAAAACAGTGCAACACAATCCCTATCTAAATACCGACAGCATTTTTCACAGAACTAGTAACACCTAATCCTAAAATTTGTATGGAACCACAAAAGACCCCAAATAGCTAAAGTGGCTTTGAGAAAGAACAAAGCTAGAGATATCTGCTGCTTGGTTTCAAAGTATACTACAAGGCTGTTGTGAGTAAAACAGTATGGTTCTGGCACAAAAACTGACCCGCAGATTAAGGGAACAGAATAGAGAGCACAGAAATAAACCCTATGCTTATACTGTCAATTAATTCATGACAAGGGAGGCAAGGGAAGAAAAGATAATTTGCTCAGTAAATGGTACAGGGAAAACAAACGATAGGAATGACAATGAAAGCAGACCACTTTCTTACACTACGCCCCAAAAAAAAAACCTCAAAATGGATTAAAGACTTAAATGTAAGACCAAAAAGCATAAAAATCATAGAAGAAAACATAAGCAGTAAGCTCTTGGGTATCAATCTGAGCAACGTTTCTTTGGATTTGTCTTCTCAGGCACGTGGAACCAAAGCCAACAGAAACAAACGGGACTATGTGAAACTGAAGAGCTTATGCACAGTGAAGGCAACAGAAAGACAAAAGAAACAAAACAAAGGCAACCTACTGAATGGGAGAAGGTATTTGTAAATGATACACCTGATAAGGGGTTAATATCTAAAATATATAAAGAACTGACACAACTCAATACAGAAAACCAAACAATCCAATTTAAAATGGATTCAGAGGACCTGAATACGCATTTTCCAAAGAAAACATACAGATGGCCAACAGACACATAAACAGATGCTCAACGTCCCTCGTGGTCAGGGAAACAAGTCAAAAATACAATGAGATATTGCCTTACACCTATCAGTTCTATCAGTTCTGCTATTATTAAAAAAGACAAGAAATAAGAAGTGTTGGCGAGGATGTGGAGAAAAGACAACTCAGGTGCACAGTTGTCGGGAATGCAAAACGGGGCAGCCGCTGTGGAAAACAGCACGGAGGTTCCTCACAAAGTTAAAAACAGAGCTACCATATGACGCAGCAATTTCACTTCTGAGTATTTATCTAGGAAAAAAAAAACAAATGAAAACACTATTTCAAAAAGATACAGACACCCCCATGTTCACTGCAACATTATTCACCAGAGCCAAATTATGGGAGCAACCTAAGTGTGCACTGAAAGATGAACGGATAAAGAAGCTGTGGTATAGGTATGTATGATGGAATATTAGTCAGCTATAAAAACAATGGAATCTTGCAATTTCCAACAACATGGATGAACCTAGAGACTATTATGGTAAGTGAAACAAGTCAGATAAAAAAAGACAAATACTATATGGTTTCACTTATATGCAGAACCTAAAAACCAGAATGAACAAAATAGAAACAGACTCGTACAGAGAATAACCTGATGGTTGCCAGAGGGGAGGAATGTGGGCAGATGGGCAAAATAGGGGAAGGGGATTAGAAGACACAAATTCAAATTATAAATAAGATGGGATACAATGTACACCACAGAGAATATACTTAGTAATATTGTTACAACTCTGGGTGGTGACAGATGGCAGCTAGATCTCTCTTGGTGATCAGCTCATAATGTATATAAACATTAAATCACTATGTTGTACCGTTGAAACGAACATAATATTGTATTCTAACTATAATTCAAATTTTAAACTATGTTTATTCATTTATTTTTGAGAGAGAGAGCCAGAGCTCAAGCAGGGAGAGACAGATAGAGAGGGAGACAGAGAATCTGAAGCAGGTTTCAGGCTCTGTGCTGACAGCTCAGAATTCAAGAACTGCGAGATCATGACTTGAACTGAAGACAGACACTTAACTTACTGAGCCACCCAGGTGCCCCTATAACTCAATTAAAAAATTTTTTTAATGTTTATTCATTTCTGAGAGAGACAGAGCATGAGTGGGGGAGGGGCAGAGAGAGAGAGGGAGACACAGAATCCCAAGCAGGCTCCAGGATGTCAGCACAGAGTCCAATGCAGGGCTCGAACTCATGAACTGTGAGATCATGACCTGAGCCGAAGTCAGAGGCTCACCCAACTGAGCCACCCAAATGCTCCTTTAACTCAATTTTTAAATTTCTGAGTAATTCCATATCACCTCTACTTTTTAAGATTTTGGTTGCATTAATTTAAATCTTACATTAGCATATTCACATTCTAAATTATTAAGATACTGTCACAGTAGCCATTAAATACTAAATTACCTGACAAAATATAAAAAATATGAAAATAGAAATAGGAGTGTTTTGTGTATTTGCCAACATGTATGAAAAATATGAAAATAAGAGAAATAGGAGCGTTTTGTATATTTATAATACCATTCTTGCCTTAGAGGAGTTTTGAAGAAATTATGTTTTAACTTAAATATAGTAGACCTTATACTTTTTTGATATATATTTCATTTCATTCCAAGACACTACTCCATCAAAGTATCCTGTTGGGGATATATGACGTTATGAATAGTAATTATCGTACTTTTTGGGCAAACGAATAAGAGTTGTTACTTGTTATTACACTGCCTTAACTAGAAAGGTGCTATCTAGTCATGCTACCAGTTTTATAGATGGAAGGCTTATATGTATTGGATAGAATAAATTATGGGTGTAAATTAAATTTTAAACCAATGTTTAAAAGACAGATAAAGCCAAAAAATGTTATTCAATTTAAGAGCACTAAAGTACTGTAATTATATATTTAACTCAAGTTATATATTAATAGCTACCACTTATTTAGCACTTTTCAGGTGCTAGGCACTTTTGATATTCATGGTTTATAATCACATACACGGTTTATAAGCTTCATCACTATCCTGAAAGATCTCACTAATCCCATTTTACAGAAGCAGAAATTAAGATTCACAAATCATACAGAGCTACTCCCAGGGGCGTGTAAAATACTACTGAAAGGCAAAATCTAAGTTTGAATTCAGCATTACAAGTCTACTACTTTTTAAATTTCTAACACATACCAGTAATAACTTTTGGGCTGTCCAACTATATGGTATAATGATTAGAGTATTAAAATGTTGGAGACCTTGTTTCAAGAAACTAAGGCCAAGTGAGGCCCAAAGTAACAGTTATCCTAGAACTAGGATCAGTACTTTTCAGCAATAGCCAATGATTATCTCTTTAGCTTGCATTCTCCACATATGGAAAACAAGGCTGACTACATTTTTCGAAATACATGTGAACTGTTTAAATTCTGTACTTTCCTTACATTGGGAAGACCCCTTTGTAAATTATACAATTAAATCAGTCAAAGCATGCTAAACGAGTAGCATACTAGAGTATTGGACATAACATATAGGTATGCTGATTTAAACATATTTGTACACATATTTTGTCAACAAAATTTTTTAAACAGTGATGAGCAACAGAAGCTATGGTGTAGTTCCACTTTTGCTAACTTCAGCAATAAAAAAGAAATGAGCTTTGGTTTTTCATAGTCCAACTAAGTGTAGATTACTGTAGTGTATTCTAGAGTATTCACTGAAAAGTAACTTTTGTTTGTCCTAAAATGGTGTGTGCTAACATTTTAGAAACTATATGGGAATGGAAAAGAAACTTTGAAAGCAAGTGATGACACGATTTTTGTTGTAAAGTTTTGGGGATATTTGGAATGTAAACATTTCAAGAGCACAAGCAGCACTTTTTGCAGAAGGATGGATAAACGGCAACTATTGTTGCAGTGGGAAACTGGCAATCTGGAAGCTTTGAAATGGAGAAGCTTTTATGATCAAATAATACTAGTTCTATTTATAAAATAATGGGCAGATTGAAAACCAAAACCAATACCGTATTCTCTCAAACTTGTCTTAAATGCTCTGTCAAAGCTTGTATTTTCAGAGAAGTGTTACAAAAATCGTTATTTTAACGAAACCAAACCCCTTACTTCAAAGAACTAGAATGTGAATAGTCAGCCATTAAGAAAGCATTTTAGAGTGGAGTTCTTATGTAAGCAGTCGGTTGTGTTTGCAGGAAACGGAACCTGCTGAATACCACTGCAGATTTGACATTCCCCTCAAAGGACAGCTCCTAAGTCTAGGAGAAATGCAACTTCTGAAAACAAAGTCCTCAGTTTAAAATATCAAAGCACTTTTCAGACTTGTTAACTTTCAACGAAATTATCACTTCAAATAGCTTCACAATTCAACATAGTTAAACAAATAAAGCAACTCGGGAATGGCCAGGTTTTGAAGAAGGCAGGGGAGAAAGGGAACCAATACAACAACGACTTTGAAAGAATGTTCATGCACAGTTTAAAACAAAACACCAAACATCCATCTTCCAAAACATCAATCACAAAATTGATACTTTAAAGACAAGTCATTAATTTATAGCATAAATATGTGTCAACTCTGAACTGCGGGTTCCATGGTTGATAAAGGATTCTTACCCATGAATATGGAAAGCCGACATGTTGTAGAGCAGTAAACAACACGTCACAATGTGAACCGTTAACTGTTAGGTGGATAATCAATGCATGAGCTGAGCTGTACCATGAGCTTATTTTAAGACCGTTTGGACACCCTGAGCGTTCATTTTGGTTTCTGTACTTTCTCTAAAAACCACAGACGGAACCATAACAGCCGAGCCGTAAGAATTAAAAGTACTGAGAGCAAGATGTTAGAGCCAATCTCTCAAAATTAAATTGAGGTGGCTGGCTAAAGTCTGCCTAGTTAGCTGGAATAAGAAATGGGCACCCCTCCTAAAAAAGGGGACAAATGGGCACACACAAACAGCTCTGTTTGAAATTTTAATTTTTCTCACAGTGCTCCTAAAGAGTGAAACAAAATAAAGTAAAACTTTTTGTGATTTCTAACATGTAGTATAAACCCTACACCTGAAAAGAATGAGAAACAGTGATTAAGGGAAACTTTAAAGACACAAACAAGAAGGGTCCACACTTGGGTGCCACTGTAGTGGGTAGCTGACGTGACTCCATGACTGTTTATGGGCCTGAGGCTCTCATTTGGGATAGGAAGCCATTCGCTTCTCTCCCTGCTAGAATGTTACATATGAAGTTCTAGGTGTGGGCTGCCCTATTTTTCAGTCGTGGGAAAAGGAAACTCAATGTAATTATTATTACCATACCGAGGAAAGCTCACTACTATGTCCATAAAGAACCAACTATTTTTGTCCTAGTTCATTTCTTCATATCTCATCCATCATCTACTGCAAGGCCATTGTTTTACAGTCATTTAGAAATATACCAATAGGTATAGCAGAAAAGAAATCTGGCAAAGAAAACTGAAATTTAAGATTTTTTTTTAAATTATAAAATAAATATTTAGTTAGAAAATTTAGAAATCACCAAAAAGTTTAAACTAGAAAATAAAGTCATCATACTTTTGTCAGAAAAAAAAACATGAAATACTTTTAAACGTATCTTTAATCATTAAAAAAATTGTATATATTGGGCTGCCTGGAAGGCTCAGTTGGTTGGGCATCTGACTTCAGCTCAAGTCATGATCTCGCAGTTGGTGAGTTTGAGCCCCCCATCCGGCCCTGCGCTGACAGCTCAGGACCTGGAGCCTGCTTTGGATTATGTGTCTCCCTCTCTCTCTGCCCCTACTCCGTTCATGCTCTGTCCCTCCCTCTCTCTCTCTCTCAAAAATATATAAATACAAAAAAATTTTTAAAATTGTATATACTTATTCTGGGGATAGTATTCTATATGGCTCTTTTCTATCCAGCTTTTTATATGTGAGGTACTGTTCATTTGTTGTGCATTATCTTAACATTTTGACAAAGTTTCCTGTGTCAATAAATTATCTCTTATTACATGATTCTTTGATGATTTTGCAAAACACTCATCAATAACTTCGCTATTCCCTCATTATTCTTTTTTTTGACTATTATAAGTATGCATAAACCTTTGTAAACGTCTTTGATTATTACTTAAGTTAAAATCTTAAAAGGACAAGGAAAGCCAATAGACAGTTTTAGGACTATTCATACATACTGTTAAATTGCTCACCCAGTTTTGTTTCAGAAAAGGAGACGCATACATTTCCCCACATTTGCTCCTAATAGAAAACACATCTGGTCAACTATCACTTGATGAACACTATCTATTTCCCTACTGGGGTGTTGGTCCTCTCTGGACTTATAAGAATGTTTTGGACATTAAGTATTGCAACATTTAGTCCAAAGAGGACATATCTACAAAGCCCAAATTTTTAAATCAAATTTTAAAATACTTCAAGTCTGACGAAACAGCCCGTGTTGTTCAGAGCCCTTAATATTGCTCACGTGATACTTCTTTTAGCCACGTTACTGCTTCAAGTGTTATGTGAGCTTGAAAATTAAATGAATAAATTAAATGTTCTGGTTAAAGATGGCATCTCTAACACATGCTTTATCTCAAGCTTCCTCTGGGACTCAGTACAATGAGAGTAATGGCATTTGTTTTTCAAGGCATAAACCCCTAAGACTTAAGACAACGAAAAGTGATATTTTGTCACTATAACACAATAATACTAGGACGGAAAAAAAGAGATGATACTAGCAAAATTTTACACTGGAATGAGCATTCTGGGGTCTATTAAGTTACCAGTGGGGAAAGGTAAGAAACAACCTAATGAGACAATTTTCAAAAGGCTGAGAGATTGAGGATAAAGGTAGGGGTCAAAATCAGGGAGAATGGTTCAAAGATTTACAGGTTTCTTCTTATAGAAATGACAGGCCAGGTTATAGGGACCAATGTGCCTGTCAAAATTGAAATGTTAGCTAAAAAATGTATTTGAAAAAATCTCCTTAAAAGCACCCATGTGCTGACAAAATGACAGGGATTTAGGCTAAAATCTAACGGAAAGTATCCTAGCCACCTGTGCTCTGATAATATTCACAAATTTAGACAAACGTAGCTTTCAAATAAAAGGACAGAAAACCCACTGGAAACACACATACAAATTATACAGATATTTTAGGAACTAGAACTCCAAATGGCCAAAAAACATACAGAAATTTATTCAGCTTCATCAGGGATCAGGGAAACGCAAACTGAAACCACCATGCAACACCACGACACATCATCAGACTGGCAAAAATCAAACATCTGACACTAAAACGTGTCTGAGTTTAAAGAGCACATCGCTGTGGAAGACCGTGGGGCATAAATCATTAAAGGGAAGATGAGAATATCCCATGAGCCAGCAACTGTTGACATATACTTAAAGAAATGTATACTCTTCACGAAACTAATGTGTGTATACAGTAAAATGTGTAAGAATGACAGTTTTTGTAGTAAATCAAAGCTAGAAACTAAGGCAAGTGTTCAAAACAATGGGAAGGATGTATCAACAGTGGTACACTATAGAGAGCAGCGAACTACAGTTATATATAATAACAGGGATGGATGGTGCCATCCAGAGGGAGAGCCACAAGTTACAAAATAATACATAAGATTTTTTCGTTTCTATTCTATTTATTAAAGTTCGAAACATGAGACCTAAGCTACAGTGTTTAAGGAGGTATATACAGGAGGTAAGGAAAGCAAGAAAATGATTATTCCGTCAGGATAGTGGTTACCTCTCAGGAGGGGGGAGCAAAATGGGACTTTGATCTTGGAAGGTCACACTGGAAGCCTCCAAGGTACTGCCATGTTATATGAACAGTTACGTGAGTGCTAGGTTTGTAACTGTTCATTAAATTGTGTGTGTGTGTGTGTGTGTGTGTGTGTGTGCTATTCTTATATAGTGTTTTGTTTCAGAAGTAAAAAGTTTTCTTAACTCTCAAGAAACCAACAGGACAAGAAGCAGAGAGCTCGACCCCTACATTACCTTTCCTCTTCCAGTCACTGATGACTTCCTTTCTTGTCGACATTCTAAACTGGTCCTCTTTCTTATTTCCTCTCCTATATTCCATCTGTGTGTCTTTCTGCTCTTATTTCTGGGTGGTTTTCTTTCTTTTACCTCCCAACCCTTCTACTGAGCTTTTTGTTTATACTATAACCTTTTTAATTTCTAATAGTTTGGTTTTAGTCCATGAAAATTCCCTTTTTGTATTTTTCTTGCTCCCCCTTATATCTCCCTGAAATGTCCCTTTTTAAACATCTTACTCTTATTTGATGAATACCGTATTTATCTTATCTGTAAGCGTATCAACAGTAGGTTTTGGGTTCCTTCTCTCTGCATATTTTTTATTTCCTCCAAGATGGATTCTTCTATTTTTTGTTTTGATCTTTTTTTTTTTTTAAACTAGAATCTATCCTTCCTTTCACCGTGTCCATCCTCTGCTTCTAGGCAGAAGATTGGAGACTTTTCTCTGAGAAAAGCAAAACAGAAGGGCCCTGGACAAAGATTCCAGACCCAGTTGAGGGTAGAGGCATCTTTTAAAAAACAGGAAGATTAAGTGAGCTGTTCTATCTCCAGTATCTCTGTAATTCATGCGGTCTGAAGAATAGAAAGAAAAGACTGAAGGAAAATGACCAGTACCTCAAAGACCTAAGGGACATTATCAAGTGTCCCCACATATATGTAAATGAAGCCCCAGAAGACAACTGTGAGAAAGGAGCAGGCAGATATTAAAAACAAAAACCAATCTAAAAAGAAATTATTAGGATCCATCAATTCAGCATGGTCACTGGGCACAATCTTCAAAACATCAACCTTCCTTCTATATACTGTAAACAATCCAAAAATGAAACTTTTTTTTTTAAATATTTATTTATTTTTGAGACAGAGACAGACAGAGCATACGTGGGGGAGGGGCAGAGAAAAAGGGAGACACAGAATCCGAAGCAGGCTCCAGGCTCTGAGCCGTCAGCACAGAGCCGGACACGGGGCTTGAACTCACAGACCGTGAGATCATGACCTGAGCCGAAGTCGGACGCTCAACCGACTGAGCCACCCAGGCGCCCCCAAAAATGAAACTTAATGTCATTCATGATAGCAGCAAAACACAAACACATATACACGGAAAACAGGAATAAATGGGGGGAGGGAAGGGATGCAAGAGCTCTGAAGGAAAACATAAAACACTGGGAATAGACAACGTTAGTTTTGTCCATTCTTCGCTGGTTGATCTGCAAATTAATCCCTGGTTATAATTCCGGCAGGCTTCTTTGTACAGAAACTGCCAAGTTGATTCTAAAATTTACATGAAATTGCAAAGACAGAGAAGATTCTAAAGTTTGCCTATGCCTTCTAGGGGAGGGTTAAGTATCTTGAAAGATGCTATCATTCCTCTACCAAATATGTTTGAGTACCAGGCATCCAATATATATGAAGAAGGTAGCTCATCCATTAAAACTGAAACAATTCTTCAACCTCTTCTTTCAGATATTTCTATAGACTCTTATTAGAGTTTCAAAATAATAACCTATATTACTTGGTTTAGTCAAAAGCCTGAAATATATTAAACAAGTTACTGCTCCAAAGAATCAGCAATTGAACAAGGGAATGTTAAAGGAAAGTCAGCCAACTTAAAGGAAACTTCTTTTTGCCAAAGGCTTTGTTGGATGCATTAACTCAGAATTATAGGTGTTCTTTGATTTATGAGGTTCTCATTTGAGTACTTTTAAAAATGAAAGGTGAATGTTCTGATGCCTTACAGCGAAAGGAGAGGCTTTACTTAAGCAGTCATTAGAACAATAAAGAGTTGGAGAAGACATGAAAACAGAAGTCAATCACTCAGCAATCAGAATGCCAGGGGGAAAAAAAACCCAAAAGTAGCAAGAACCTTATCTACCACTGGTCTTTCCGGGGTCATCTCTATACGCCACTCACAACTGCCCTGAGGACCATGCCTTCCCCATGGGAGAAGTCAAGTCTTCTAGCCGTCAGGACTCTTGACAGAAGACACACACCGCATCCTTTAGTTTCTGCCTCTCGTTATTCTGTTTCACAATTAGAAGGTTAATAGTAAAAGGACATTAAATATTTAATATAAGCCTGTTCTTAAATATTCTTAGACAATTAATTCTTTCATTATTAAAGTAAAAAAAAATCTATTTCAAATAAATTGCACCCAAATACAGAATTATTCCGTTGCGTGACAGATAACATATGCAAATGCCCTCAATTTTTATTATGAACTGAACTGAAATGTTACTTCTGCAGGCTTGACATGAATCGAGTTTGTGGCAAAGAAAACACAGAGAAGGAAGAGGGGAAAAATGAATGCCTTTCATCACATCATGTCCTGGCTCACGCCCATTTGATGCCTGTCCAGGATGACGCGACTGTTGAGTCATACACTGTTCCACTGACGCCGTGTTCAAAATGACAAACTGGTCTCTCAGACCTTTAGCAGGAATCCAGAACGGCCACAGTCAAAACAGTATGAATAACAAAAAGGTGCCATGCAGGTGTTTCACAGGAGAGGAAAAAAAAACAAAAACAAAATGAAGGCCTGAAACATACTATGTTTCGAGAATAACAGAATTTCTTTCCTTTTTATTACTTCACTTAATCTGTCAATTAATTTACTTAATTTAAATTAAAATTTCATTGTTGCTGACTTCCACTTAATATGTGTCAGATACTGAATCAAATGCTATTTGCAATTAATCTGGTTATTTTCATCCTGGCGACATCTTTGAGAATGGGTTCTGTTACTATCCCTACTCTAGGGATAAGGAAAGAAGCTCAGGGTGGCAGCTCGGGGAGAACGACAATCCAGATTCTCAGACCTCTTGCAGAGGAGTTTCTTCATGGGATTCTGTTGCTGCTCTTCACTTTGATGACATATGGGTAACATTTCTTATGGATACACATTTCAAGAATCAACTTTTGGAATTTGGAACCGTCATCAAAAGACTTCGTTGCAGTAAGAGGAAATGTGAGCAAAAACCATGAGAAGGAGATGCTCCAAAACGTGTCCAGATGGAATATGAATGTCCTCACAAGGAAGGAAGGATGGCGAACTGACTTCTCAACCAGGACCTAGGAAACGTGGTGTGTATTTAGGATTATAATTTTAAGACGAACAGACACAAATTACGTTTTCCTAAGGCTTCTATAGCCCATTGTAGGAGAGACATACAGGGATATGGGAAGATATAATACAGTGATTCACACTGCCATGGCAGAATATGGAAGGGTCTTTAGGTAGAGAGAAGAATCAGGCAAGTCTACCTGGAGGAGATGGCAACAATGTTAAGAGCTGGAAAGCTAATCAAGACAGGGAAGTTGAAGGAGACAAGATAACATGTACAGAGGTCTTCTGGTACACAGAGTGAGGTCTTCTGGGAAACTGAAAGGCACTAGAATAGGACCAACAAAAATATGAAAGAACATCAGAAAATTTTGTCCAACCAAGGTTCCAAAGTGAACCTTTAAGTCATAGGTTAAACTTTATAAGGTGCAAATGTACAACAGCATCTAGCGAAGGGAAGGGGTGATAAGACAGAAATTTTGGTAACACAGTGGTCCTCGTGCTATTTAGAAGAGCACAGCATTCTAGTGCCCAGCAGACCCCCACCCCCACCCCGCACTGACTAGAAATGGGCAACCAGAGAGATTTCAGATGTCCTTACCACCAGCTCATTGAGGGACCACCAACAACTCATTCGGCATCCCTGGACTTCAAGATCCCTCTTCTGTTACTCATAAGATAAAGACAGTTACATTGCAAGGGGCAGGATGCTGGACCTGGTAATTTTCTCAGGATTCTTTTAGTTCTAGCATCAGTGATTCTCTAACTCAGATACATGATGGCACATAACCAGGGACGACGACGACAACAACAACAACAACATGAGAACCAGTAACAGTAGTAACACAACATGAACATGGGCGTGAACTGCACGGAACCACTCAAGCATATTTTTTTCAATAAGGATGTGTTAAAGTTTTTGTAAAGTTGAACTGTTCCGAACAATTTGAAGAAGCTTGGAGATGAACTACATAGCTTACAAATATCAAAACAATTAAGAAAAAGGGATGTCATGCATGCATAAAATATATGTAAATACCAGTCTATTTTATCATTTACTACCATAAAATATACACAAATCATAACAAGCTCAAATTTATCAAAACTTATGCACACAGAGACTTTCAGCTCACAAATGGTATCACTGACAGTCAAGAGAAATGCAAACAAATGTAAAGATATAATATTCAATCATAACTGCATAAAATTAACTGTAATACACACTGTACTGCTGTAATAATTTCACAGCTGCCTCACTTTGCTATTATCTGCTTGAAACACCACGTGCCACTCATCATCTCTATGTGAGAAGCTCATCTCTTCAGTAAACTGTGTATCACAGTAGAAAGTGAGGTGGTTCCCACATACTTTTCATCGTGGTTTGTGCAATACTGTAAACCTTGAATAACATCACAGAACCCATTCCGAGTGCCACTAGCAATGCTGGAAGTACTCCCAGGAAGCAGAGAAAAGTCAGATATTGTAAGAAAAAGTTGGGAACGCCTGGGTGCTCAGTCAGTTAAGCGCCCAACTCTTGATTTCTGCTCGGGTCATGATCTCATGGTTTGTGAGATCGAGCCCCACCTGGGGTTCTGCACTGACAGCAAGAAGCCTGATTGGGATTCTCTCTTCCTGCCTCTCTGTCACTTCCCTGCTTGCACTCTCTCAAAATAAATAAATTAAAAAAAAAAAAAGTTGAACTGTTCATATGCACTGTAGATTGAGGTCTCCAGCTGTGGTTGCCTACCATTTCAATATACATGATATCAGTGTAAGGACCACTGTAAAAAACAGAAAAAAGGCAAGCCAAGGCAATTCAAGAAGCTGTCCCTGCAGCTACTTCAGCAGGCACAAAAACCTTGTACTTCTTGTGAAATGCCTTTTTATCTCATGTTGAAATGCAGCTTTTACATGCGTGCAGGATTGCTACAATAAAGACATACCTCTAGACCCCATTATGGCTCTGGAAAAAGCAGAGTCATTATATGACAACTTAAAGCAAAAGGAAGGTGAAGGATTTAAAACTAGAGAATTTATACACACACACACAAACACACACACACACACACACAATGGAATACTACTTGGCAATGAGAAAGAATGAAATCATGCCATTGGCAGCAATGCGAACAGAACTGGAAGGTACTACGCTGAGTGAAATAAGTCAGTCAGAGAAGGACAGGAGGTGAGGGAGAAGGAAAATGGATGACAGACAATGAAGAGGGCACTTGTTGGGATGAACACTGGATGTTGTATGTAAGCCAATTTGACAGTAAATTCGATTTAAAAAAATAAAAAATAAACAGATAAAAAAACCACTAGAAAATTTAATGCCAGCAAAGGATAGTTTGATAATTTTAGAAAGAGGTTTGGCTTAAAAAATGTCCAGATAACAGAAGCAACTTCTGCCAACCAAATGGCAACAGACAAGTTCTCGGATGCCATTAAGGATATCAATAAGGAGAAAGGGTGTCTGCCTGAACAGGTTTTTATTGCAGACACAAGTGTCCTATTCTGGAATAAAATGCAGGAAAGGAAATTTATTAGTAAGGAAAAGAAGTGAGCATAGAGGCCGTGAGGCAGGAAGGGATAGGCCAACTCTACTGTTTGGTACAAATGCAGTGGGGTTTATGGTCAGAGCTGCCCTTATCTATAAAGCCAATAAGCCCCAGGCCTTGAAGGGAGAAGATAAACACCAGCTGCCAGTCTTCTGGTTGTACAACAAGAAGGCCTGGGCAATGAGAACCCTTTTTCTTGATTTGTTCCATTAATGCTTTGTCTGTGTAGTCAGGAAGTACACCTTGCCTCTTAAAGTTCTCTGTATATTGGACGATGGCCCTGGTCTCCCACAATCCGATTAGTTCAATACCAAAGAGGTAGCAGTGGTGTACCTGTCCCAAACAGTGTCTCTAGTCCAGCCTCCATATCAAGGAGTCATAAGGACCTCTACAGCTGATTACACAAGGTACTTCATGAAAAGAAGTGTCAACACTGTAGGAGAGAACACTGAGAGATCACGACAGTCTGGATGACACCCGTGAAGATGGCATCGTGGTTACAGAAAAAGCCGTGTGAGCCATCAAGCCCAAAACAGTAAATTCTGGCTGAAGAAAACTGTGTCCAGATGTTGTTGTGCCCGACTTGAACGGATTTACAACAGAACCAGTCAAGGAAAAAAATCATGAAAGAGACAGTGGATATGGGAGGGTGGGGGAGAAGGGGACGAAGGGTTTCAACATATGGGTCCTGTAGAAGTTCAAGAGCTAAGAGACAGCAGAGAAATTAACAAAAGACAACTTGCTGGAGAAGAGTGCTTCCAAACCAGTGCCAGACAGTCAGGAAGAAGACACAGGAGAAGCAGGGCCAGGCAGTAGATGGACATTAGACAATCTGGCTGAAGGGTTCTGATGATTCAAGATTGCTTTTACTTCTTTTACAACAAGGACCCTTCCATGATATAAGCACTGACACTAAAGCAAATGATGGAGTATTACATAGAAACACTTGTTGAGAAATGAAAAAGCAAAAGAGTCAGACACAAATTATGAGGTATTTCCGTAAAGTTACAATGAGCGTGCTGCCTCTCCTGCCTCCCCTAATGCCTCCTTCACCCCTGACACAGCAAGACCAACCTCTCTTCTTTCTCCCCTTCCTCAGCCTACTGAACATACACATCACAAGGATCAAGAACTTTGTGGTGATCCACTTCTGCTTAATACATAGTAAATAGTCATCAGGCCGTACACTTAACAAACTTATCCCCAACAGGCTCCCCACTGTCCGTCCACCATCCAACATGGGGCTTGATCTCATGAATCATGAGATCATGACCTGAGCCAAGATCAAGTCAGATGCTGAACAAACTGAGCCACCCAAGTGTCCCGGCAAGGCGAGTGATATTTAATATAAAATTAATAATGTGTTAGTTTTGTTACTATTTTATAACTTGGCTTTCAAAAAACAGCACTACCATACAGTATGTGTCTGTCTCTCTCTCTTGCCATTGGAGAAACAGAATATGAGCCTATCATCACAAGGCTTTTTTTTAATATAATGTTTCCAATACTATGTTATGAATATGACTGTAATATTGGATGCCAGTAAAACTTTTTAACAAGTCATTCATTAGTGTATCGTCTAGGCTACCATGAAGCAGTCTTACAATTACGCTGGGCTAGTATAAAGACATCATACTGTTGCTTCTTCATTATCAATGCACTAATCATTATACATGCAAAGAAGTATGAATTTTTTTCACATCATTTTTTCATTTTTATTGTGTAGTGTTAATAATACATAAAACATCTATTTTGTTTTGTATCATATAGGACAGTACTGACGTAGGTAGTGACAAATGATTCATCTTGTAAACAGATGACGTATGCTTATGATATTAATACAGTACAGCATTGTAAGTATACTTTCTTAATTGTTAAAGATTTCATTTTTAAGTAATCTCTGCACCCAATGTGGGGCTGGAACCTACAACCCCAAGATCAAGTCACATCCTTTTGATTTATAAAAGGATGACTTATACTTTATTTACCTTAATAAATCAGTAATTTTAGGCTAGCTTTTTTCTAAACTATAGTTTTATGATGCTCTTAGAAGGCAAACATAGAGCAATCTTTAGTTACTTTCCTGTGAGATAGTACTGATAGCATTTAAATTTTATATTTTGCGACTTCTCATTTGGAGAATCTATGCTTTAAGCAGACTAAGATAAATTACACACGAAAGAGAGAAAAGCCGACTCCTGACACAGTCTTCTTCACCTATAACTATATAAAAGTCTGATTTTCTCTAACATGAACTCATTTCTTCTTCTTTTTCTTTCCTTTTTTTTTTTTGAGAGAGAAAGAGAGGGAAGGAGGGAGAAAGACAGGGGAAAGAAGCAAAGGGGTAGAGAGAGAAATAGAGAATCTTAAGGGAGCTCCACACTCAGCATGGAGCCAGTCACAAGGCTCAATCTTGTGACCCTGGGATCATGACCTGAGCTGCAATTAAGAGACGCTTAACCAACCAAGCAACCTAGGTGCCCCCTCTAACACGAAGTCAGTTCTTAAACTTCATTTCAGTATGTCCTGGTAGCGTGCAGATGAACCAAACAAGAACCGCATCAAAATAACACTATTACTAATCAATACTAAGTATTCACTATGTGTTATGCACCAGTCTAAAATACTTTATAAATATTAGCTCACGCTAATCCGTAAAAAATCTTGTCTTTTTCAATCCTCACCTCAACCATTTGAAGAAGGTATTATTCTTATCCGTAAATAACCAAGGAAACTGCAAACTCAGAGAAATTACCCATCCAAGGTAAAAAACTAAAAGATTTTGGAAAGAAGTTATAAATCTAGAAAAATGAAAACTAATAGTTTTCTAATTTCTTATATGACCCATTTTTTGGATGAAGAAATTTAGGCTCAAAAAGATAAGATAATTTTATGAAAGAAAGCCACACAACTAGGAAACAGCTGTATCTGGCTCCCAGATGAGGCAGACCACTGTGGATGCCAAGCTCTTAATGGCTCTGCCTAACATACGAGGTTAGGCCTTTAATAAAAGGTGGATTATTGCGAGGCACGCACTGCGTGCTGTCAGAATCCCAAGTCTGAGTTATCAAAGTAAGTTACTGTAAAAGCTAGAGATAATTGGCAAGTGACTGAGCTATATCCACTAGGTTAAATGACCTACAAGCTGTGCTAAATCAAGGTGCTAGGTCAGGGTCACCACTTCATGATTTCCTTTCCCTCTCCCTTATAATTCCATGGCATCTGCCGTGTCAAACATGACACAGACTCCTAACGTGTTCCTGCCCAGGTCCCACTGACCTCAGAGCCTCCATCTGTGCAGAGCGGTCTCCAGAAGAAAAGATCAGACAGGACAAAAGAGGAAAATAGGCCTCTACCCAGCTACTTAATGAAAGTCAGTATTTTTGCCTCACTGTAGTTCATGATTTTCCCATCTATCGTGCCATCCGGGCTTGAAAATAATTTGACAAGAGGACTATGGCCTTGAAGAACACATAGGAAAAATGATTTCTGTGGTTTTTTAAGGAAGTTATAAATCTAGGAAATTAAAATTTCCCAAATTTGAACAGTTTCTGGATTACTAGGAAAAGATCACCACCAAAATACTTTTCAGATCCAAGGAGAAACTAAACCGAAACATTCTCATAAAATGTTAATAAAGTAGAACAACAGGGTGTCTGGGTGGTTCAGCCTGTCAAGGCTCCGACTCTTGATTTCGGCTCAGGTCATGATCTCGGCTCAGGTCATGATCTCACGATTCTTGAGGTTGAGCCCATGTTGGGCTCTATGCTGACACTGCGGAGCCTGCTTAGGATTCTCTCTCTTCCTCTCTCTCTCCCCCTCTCCCCATCATGCTCCTGCACAAACTTTCTCTCTCTCTCAAAATAAATAAACTTAAAAAAAAAAAGAAAAAATAAACAAACAGAACATATGGTACCAAAATGTAGCTTTTATGCAACACCTGAAAAACCAAGAGCTTTATTTTGTAGAGGATAAAGTCTGAATTTCCTCACTTAGCAAACACAACTCCCCACAGTCTGTGCACAGTGTGTGCACAGTGTGCCTCTCCAGGTTGAGCTCTGTTCCTTTAACTACACACTCCCGTGTCAGCTTTCAACCTCTGTCCTCCAGCCAGGTTATCTGAATCCCTGTGCGTCTGCCTGTGGGTCTGAGGCCTGGACCCTCAGAATACAGGTTGCCTGATAGAGTTAACCTGTACACAATTCTTCAGTGTTCAGCTCTAATCTCAGGGCCTCCATGAAGGTTTAAAATTTATTTGTAACTCCAAAATTAAAACTCACGCTGCCTTCTTTGCCATGTGTGAGTAAGCACAGAGTATGGAAAAACAAAAAACAAAAAACAACTTGACTTGTCTGATGTGTGCTCCCAGCTGAGGTCAAACAAAGTGACATTAGACTGTTTCAATTCTTATACTGTTAACAAGTATCCTTTCAGTGGTATATTTAGTGCCATGTTGTTTGCATTTTTGTGTTTTGTTAGTGATTTCCCTTTTACAACAGCCCCCAAGCATAGTGATGAGGTGCTTAGCATTCCTCAGCAGAAAGACGGTGCAGTGCACCTTAGGGAGGATGTGTATCCCACAAGGTTGGATCAGGCATGATTTACGGCACTGTTGGCTACATGTTCAATGTTACTGAATAAAGGATATTATTAAATAAGGTATATTAAATAAGGTATTTAAACAGAAACACCTTAAACAAAATTACATAATAATGGGCTGGCAAAACTACTATAACCAGAGGCTTGCAGGAACCTAACTTCATATTTCCCCTAGGAACAATAGCTCAGTATTGACTCATTCAACATTCATTCTATTATTGTAGACCATCACAGACTGAATAATGAGAACAGAATATGTATCGCTCTGATGAATACTGTACACCCATTAAAAAAGTCAGGGGTCAGCAAATTTTTTCTGTAAAGGGCTAGGTAGCACATATTTAAGGCTTTGCAGACCACGGGTCACATGTTTTTCTTTCTTTCTTTTTACAACCCTTTAAAAATGTGAAAGCCATTTTTGGCTCATGGCTTTCGAAGGGCTGGGTTTGGCTTGTGGCCCATAGGTTGCCAGCCCCTGATGTGTACCTAGATGCATTATCCCTATCCATCCATTGTCTACATCCATTATGTTTATCACTGCATCTATTCATAAATATTATATATGTATATATGTGTATACATATAGTCGTAACAGTAATTGCTTTTCCTTTTTAAAAAATTCTGAGGGCTCGATTTAAAATTTTTATGTAAATGTACAAAGAGAATGGGTCTTACTATTTTTGTACATATTTTTACATAAATGCTCCTTGGAAAATATCCAAATAAATACTTTTCTCTCCATACATGCCATCCTAGTGAAATTTTATACAAATTCCTAATTATTGCTGAGTAAGTGGGGGCGGGTGGGTGGGGCAAGAAACCTCTTAGGTTTTTCTCTTCTTAGCTTTCCAAGTCCTTGAGAAAGGATGAGGAGAGTTAAAGATGATCATACTGTCTTTTTGTGTTGGTTAAAAAATGATAGTACAGTTTTCTTTAGTGACACCTGTCTTTACAGAAAACCTGCTTCCCCGCTGGCACCATTTCCCTTACAACCCTAAGGATGGCTACTCCTCCTCTAACTGCTTCAGTCTCAGAGACTCAAAACCAAGAAGAGGGATCAGAAATCCCCTCCCTCACACAATCACTGCTGTTACTCTCTTCCCATGGGGCAGGTGTGGAGTCTATACATGCAGTAGGTTCATCTTTCCATCCCCTAATCCTTCCAGCTGCCATTTATCACTTTAGACCAGTCTGATTCTCTGACTGTCTTCCTCTCCATCCTGGGACCCATGACTATCCATTCTTTGGTGATTCTACTCACACCCAGACCTCCGTTTTCTGCTTCAGGTAGAGTGGTCTAAAATACAGTATTCCCTAAATCAAACTCAGGTATTTTTTCACCTATTAACCCGGTCCTTTCCTGCAGTCTTATTTCCTTGCCTTCAAACTTCATCCCTCACCATTCTTTTATTCATACATGTCACAAATATTTATGGAGGACCTATCCTGTACCAGGTTCTGGGTTTACTTGTGTGAAAAAGATAGCCATGGTCCTCTACTCTCAGAGAACTTCTAGAATGGAGGGAGCCAGAGACAAGTAAACACGTGGTTGCAATACAATGAGATAAATGCTAGGATAGGGAATATGCTTGGTGCTGAGGAGAGGCCTGTAACCCAGATGTGGTGGTGGCGGTAGGGTTTCAAGCATGGACTTGCTTGGAATATGATGTTTTAGTTGGGCTTTGGCTACCCAGGAAACAGAGCTGGCTCTACAGGTAGAAAGGTTAGAAGTGGGCTGAAATACAGCCAACAGCATTATGCAAAGGCACAGACACAACAAACAGGGAAGGAAAAGCAGTTTGGAAAGGTTACACAACAAAAAAAGCTTACCAGGTCATCAAAGTCCTTATAAGCCGCAGTAAACTGTTAGACTGTCCAGAGGCAGCGAGGACGCTGAGGTGTTATAAACAGGGGAATGATCTGATCGTTATCTGTATGTCTGACAGCTCTAACTGCACTACAGAGTACAGACTGAAGATGACAACAAGCGAGGCAGGCAAGATGATGCTGCACTTGGCCAACTACAAGGTTACAGCAGCCAGAACTTCAGGTAAGGAAAGAGAAGATACTAAGTAGATGGGTTTGTGAGGTATCAGTCAGTCCAATCTACAAGGCTTCACAACTAAATATGAGGTAAGAGGGGGAAAAAAGGGTAGGTGGGGATTATGTCCAGATTTCTACACTGGAGAATGGGACTGACCAAGTACTGTACTCAGGAAGCATGGCTTGGAATAAGTTGACGCATCATTTTAGACATGAAAAATTTTGGAAGATACTCAGTGGGTGATTGGAACTAAGGGTCAGGAGGTCAAGAGAATGTGTCTGTCCTGGAGATACAGAGACATGGGTGTCTGCTGCATATGGCCACGCTGTACTGGAAACATTACTCAGGGAAAGGAAGAACGTGAGAAGAGGGCCCAGGACAGAGCTGAGAAACTCTAAAAGGAAGAAGAACTTGCAGAGGCCAGAAAGGTAGATGGAACAAATCTCAAAAAAGTACTGTGTTAACAAAAACCATAGGAAGAAGCCATTACAAACAGGATCCTGGTGTCTAGCGCAGGGCTGCTGCACAGGGAGTCACTGGAAGTGTCCACTGAACTTAACAAGAAGGTGACTTGTCAAGAGGTCAGTGGAGCGCAGACAGAAACCGGTGATTCTCCAGGGTCAAACAGGTGCCTCATCATATCCTCCAAAGGCTCTCACATCTATCCCTAGATTTCCTTCTCCACTGCTACCATTCCAGTTCATGCTTTTATTACTACTTGTCTTGACCTTTGTCAATGGCTCATATACCTACCTTTCTAGGTAGTCTTTTTCTGCAGTGCCCTCTCCCTTAAATAAAACAGAGCAATATTTAACATGTTCTACACATGTCTGCCAGAGTAATTTTTTTTAAGATGCAGCTTCGAGAAAAGCAATTCTCAGCTCAGAAATGCAATGATTCTCTAGTGCCATTAGGATAAAATCTGAACTCCTCAGCACGACAAAGACTCCCATTATCTTGTTCCAATCTGTGCATCCATCCATTCTGCCTACACTTCTAACAGCCCATGTTCCACACAAAACTTTGTAAAAAAAAATGCTAACCCTAAAAACATTTTTTTTAATATTTAAAAATTCAACATTTTAACTACAGGCATGTAGGTGACAGTAATTTCTTCTTCATTAAAAAAAAAAAGGTCCACAGCTGTCCTTTATTTATTCCACCACAGCGAATAACATCTGACAAAGAACTGTCATATAACACAGATATTCCCTGTTGTGATATGGCATGAAATACATGGCTTCAAGAGGGCAAAATGCATTTTATAAATACTAATCTGTTATAGACAACATATCCATCCTAGTATCAGCTTACTCACTCAACTAGGTTCTTAGCTAAGTAAAATGACCAGAGAAAGAAGACAACAGATAATGACTTATTTATTTATTTATTTTTTTTAAGGATTCCTCTTACCAACCTTACAGAAGCTGTTCAAGGGTTTCTAACTGGGAAAGGGAGTTTGTACATACATACAATGCCCTCCGCGCATCCACTGTTTTGGTTACCTATGGCCAACCGCGGTCCATAAGCAGATGATTCTCATGCTGATGTATCATCATTAGGTCAACAGCAGCCTAACCCTGCATCATGATGCCTGTGTCACCCACCTCACTTATCCTCACGGAGGTATTTTATCCCCTCACATGATCATAAGAAGGGTGCATATAGTAAAATAAGATACTTGGGGAGAGAGAAAAACCACATTCGCATAACTTTTATTACAGTTTAGTGTTACAACTGTTCTTATTATTAATTGCAGTTGTTCATTTCTTGCTGTGCCTTATAAATTAGACTATCATAGGGATGTCTCTTATAGGAAAAAACATGGTATATACAGGGTTGGGTACCATCTGCAGCTCTAGGCATCCCTTGGCCATCTAAGAACATATACAGTGGGGCTAAGGGGAGACTACTGTACTGCACCAAGCCAGCAAGTGTCATAGCTTTCCAGTTATACACATGCTTATTAGGAAGTAAGTATGTGGGACAAAAGCCACTTAAGATTTTCAGATTAGTTTTAATCCAAACAGATCAGAAGGGCTGTGACACATGTGAATGATGTGCTGAAGATGACCTAACACATTGAGCAGGTTATGTACTTTGAGGCAGAGCTCCATCCCTCACAACATCCCCATTTTTTTTTTTTTTGGTAGTTTTCTAACACTTTGCACCATCACGCACGTGAACAAATACTTAATGCAGGGCAGTGATGATAAAATATGCTTACCAAAGATGTTGCCCTTTTATAACTTACCTGCTTGCTTTGGTACTATGTTATAATACATGAATGATATAACTTACATATAAATATGTGAGTATTATATAGGGATATATAAATGATATATAAACGCAATGACCTCAGTATCAATTATGAAAAGATAACTGTGCACTTTATAAATCCTATAGCCAAACAGCTGGCTCAGGTGATGGAGCATGCAACTTTTGATCTCAGGTTCATGAGTTCAAGTCCCACATTGGGTGTGGAACCTACTTAAAAAAAATAAAAATAGGGGCATCTGGGTGGCTCGGTGATTGAGCGTCTGACTTCGGCTCAGGTCATCATCTCACGGTTTGTGAGTTCAAGCCCCACGTCAGGCTCTGGGCTGATAGCTCAGAGCCTAAAACCTGCTTTGGATTCTATAGTTCCCTCACTTTCTGTCCCCCCCTCCCACTGCTTGCACTCTGTCTCTCAAGAATAAATATTAAAAATAAATAAAAATAAAAATTTAAAAATGGGCAGAAGACAAGACACAGATGGCCAAGGGACACATAAAAAATGCTCAACATCACTGAGGGTCAGGGAAATACAAATCTAGACCATAATGAGGTGGTATCTTACACCACTCAGAATGGCGAATGTCAAAAAGAAAAAAAACAGTACTGGTGAGGATGGAGATAAAGGGAAGCCTTGTGCACCTTTAGTGGAAATGTAAATTGGTGTAACCACTTTCCTCAAAAAATTAACAATTACCATATGGGTCCAATAATTCCACTACTAGGTATTTACCCAACGAAAACAAAAACACTAATTTGATAAGATGTATGCACCTGTTTACAACAGCATTATATACAAGTCAAATAGGGAAGCAACCCACATGTCCATCGCTAAGTGAATAAAGAAGATGTGTATACACATGCAATGCACACGTGGACACGTGCACACACACGCACAGGAATATTACTCAGCCATGAGGAAGAGGGAGGTCTTGCCATCTGCAACAACATGGACAGACCTAGAGAAGATCACGCTAAGTGGGTAAGTCAGACAGGGAATGACAAATAGATGATGTCACTTACATGTGGCATCTAGAAAACAAAACCGACACACAAAAAGCAGAAACAGACCGATGAATACAGAGAACAAATTGATGGTTCCCAGAGGGCGTAGGATGAGGGTTGGGCAAAATGGGTGAAGGAGACAGGAGGTATATGTTTCTAAATACACAGGGATGAAAGGTACAGCATGGGGTATATAGCCAATGGTATATAAAAGCATTATGTGGGGAGAGCTGGTAGCTACCTACACTTGTGGTGAGCACAGCATAAGTATGTTGTATACATGAAATTAATGTAACACTGTCAGCTCTATTTTAAGTAAAAAAAAAGCATGTTCGCAATTAGAGAAAAAAATTTCATTCAGAAGGCTGAAATATCAACATCTTCTATAATATGTATCTCTTTTATGCGCTGTGTTTATTTTTCAGCCATGAAACATTAATATCTAAATACGATAAAGTACTCGTACACTGTCCGCAGCTACGTTACCAAGGGTCGTCAGAAGACTTATCAGAAGCTTTGGAGGGCTTTGTCAAAATACAGATAACCAATTCCAAACCCCCAAATTCTGATTCAGTAAGTCTGGGATGAAGCCTGAGAACTTCCAAGATGATTCTCATTTGTTGATTAGTATCCATTTTTTCACTCATTATAGTCTTTGTGGCAGTCCAAGGGGACAGAACATATAATTTATGTTACATACTTGGGGGACACAACATAATTTCTATTTGGAGTCTTTGTCATTGCTAATTATTTAGTTTAATTCAAAGATGAATGTGTTGGCTTAGATCTTTTTGGTAAACTGCCATGGATACTTTTTAGAGATAACAGCCAATTTCTTAGTATTGTTTACATCATCAACTGTCCTAATTTTTAGCCCATTGCTGTAATTTAAATTAAGTAAAACATCACTTTATGAAATGGCAAATGCTAATCCCAGTTTTGACTTGCTTTTCTAGTTTTCAAGAAGAAAGGAGTTTCTCGTTATTTGCATTCCTTAAACACTGGTAAAAACAGAAATATTCAAACCTGAACTTTATAGGTTTTATTCTGTCTGCAATGTAGAAAGCATTGCTACTTATTAAGTTCCACTAGGTCCAAAGAGTTTTCCTCACTTATAATATTAAAATACTACAAGTATGTGTGTTTCATGCATTTTTTTTTCCCCTTGGGGAAAAAGTCAGCTACTTTCATGGTCCAAGAAGCTTAAAAATACTGATTCAGCAATCAGAATTGAAAGGGTCACTAAAATACACTATATACACAAAACAATTGTTTTCATATGATAACAATGAAAGAAGGGCAGGGTATCGAAAATCAAATGTCCTTCTGTTTGTGGCTTGCTATTAGTTTTAAATTTGCTGAAGGAACAGACAGGGAAACATATGTCAACTCAGTAAATGTCTTTTTCACTCACAGAAAACTTACTTTGTCCTAATCACAATCAGGTTTTACATCATGCAGGTAAACCCTCCCTTGAAGGACTTTCAGATATGGAAAAGCATTTAAAGGCCAAAGATAAAAACCACTATATTACTATATTCTCAAACCTGCAGTATATCCAGTTTTATTGTTAAAAACAAAAATATTTTTCTTATAATTTTTAAAATGAATTTTAATTTGGATCAAATTCCCTTCTTCATACAATTTACAAGTAAATAAAAATCTTCAAGCAATCTTTTACAAAACTTCCTCAACCAGTAATCTGATTCCACAAAACTGTTCTAATCTTAATAAAAAAAACTAAGCACAGGCATTTGAGTTGTGAATACGATATAATAGAATACTTTAGAAGACCCTTAGGTCTCGACCAATTTTTCAATAAAAAACTGTACAGAATTCAGCAGCCTCCAGTCCTCATGCAGAGGTGACAGTCAGTTGACTTAGGTGGTTAGGTGATTCACCAGCTCCAAACAAATGGTTCGGGCAGAAGACACAATGAGAGTCAATATATCTCGTAAGGTTTTTTTTTTTTTTGGTTTATCTGATATAAATAAAAAAAACAAAATAATTCCATTTTAATATCATTTAACATTTTTTTTTCCTGAAAACTGTGTTGGACAGTAAATACTTTGAAAGTAGGTCAGAGGAATTCCCAAATATAATCCCAAATAAATCAGACAAGGTAAGGGCAAGCAAGTTTGAAAAATTCCTTTTAATATTAAAACTGTCTTTTAAAAACTTGTCATTATTACAGGAGAGGGATATCAGTACAAAAGAAATAGCACTAGTAACTTCTGGGGATTGCTGAAAGATTTGTAAGCCCTAAACGGTCTTATGCACTACTTAATAATAAGTGAGTATGGTTGTGCCTTTTTTCCAAGTTTAAAAGAAACGGAAATGAACAAGTTAAAAGGCATTTTCCTAACCCTGACTGCGAATCACAAGCCTGATGTTACTTGAAGCCAACTGGCATGGTGCCCATTTACAGTAAGTTGTTTACTCCCTGTCCACCAATCACACCACAGAGAAAAAGTGCCTCCAGCCACAGTTAGGGTGTCTTTTCAAGACAGAGCAACAGAGAAAGAGAAGTTTATAAGCTTTATTAAATTCTTAGAGGTATTATTTTTAATGCTGTTCCCAAATATTCCAATCTAGTTTCCATAACCTCAGCATTTTCAATGGTCTCTCGATAGCCAATCGGAAAATCACAGTTCATCAGTGCAATGGGAAGTGTCTTCTAATCATTTCTAAGCGCCTTATTAATTTAACTTTTAAAAGCCACAATACCTCCCTTAAAACGGATTTTAATTTAGTTAGACAAACCTTTAAATGAGCAATATTTCACATAAAAACTGAGAATGGTAAAAAAGAAATATCCAGAGGAGTAGAAAATACAAAGAGTGAACTCTGATTATCGAAAGAGAAATAGTTATGAAAAACACAATGATTCAATTAAGTGATGCCTGGACTGCCCCCAGAAATCATGTTTGCTGCTTAGCCCCTGGAGAGCCTCTTCCCACCCACGCTGGCCAGCTCAGGGGAAAACTAGGTGGTAAGACACCTTTTTTTCATGGACCAAACTTGTCTACTATAGCTGTGCCCTAAATGACTTCCTAAGTGACATGCCGTCACTGGTGTCAGTTGCTTTGAAAAGTTCAGGACCTACTTTCCACTCAGTGTGTTCAGTGAGTGTTCAAATGAGCAGAAGATAAAAAGAAGGGAATATCTCAAGCTTTCTCATCAACATCTATTGGATCCTAGAATCAAATCAAGATCCTTTTTTTTTTTCAACCAATACCAATACGATTTTACTGGAATATGGAATGTAAACAGAAGTTTGCAAACAATCTAACCTTTTAAAAACGTATGGCATTACTACACGGTTAATAAAGAAATCCCAAAATATGCTGTGGGCAGATACCTCCAGCTGTAGCCTAGCTGTGCAAAGTCCCCACGGCTGTGGCACGGCTCTGCAGCTGAGGGGAGGGGCTGCTTACAAGCCCCCTGGTGACAAGTTCCCAAAATGAAATCAGCCCTATTTTTTACTTTTTAAAACAGAATCTAGCTTCCTTTGTTAACATGAATTTTGAACAAACCTCAGCTCAAAGGGCACTAGGAACCAAAACTTTTCTTTAAGTCACACATGTGGGTTGTGTTTCCCCCCACTCCATGTGTTAAGTCCATTATACCGAGTAATTTTGGACTTTTAGTTGCTGCAATGTTTGGTTAGTATACAATGTTAGTATTTCTTCTGCTACATCTTTTACTTTTGTGTATTTCTTATAATTCCTATCTTTTTGAAAAAAAATGACATGCATATTCTATCAAATAAATTAATAAATCATCCTATACTACTTTTCAAATTTATTTTTGGGGGAGGTGGTGCAAGTTCAATGTTAATGATCATCACATTTAATTTTGTTTTTTAGAAGCCCAAACAACAAAGAATATACACAGAAAGTACTGGGAGTCGTTACAGGTCAAAGGGCATGTTATTTCTAAGGGTGTGAGGTTTAAATTAGACTTCATTCGGTGAGTAAATACCAAAAATAAAATTCTATCTTTGTTATAGTAGTTAATAGCTGGAAAGGTGCCAGACTCATGGCCTTGGAAATTATTGTATAGTTTATAAACAGGATTTCAAAATAACGCTGAAGCAGTAGTGCTTCCTCTCTTCCTCAGTCACTTCTGGGTCTAAAGGGAAAAAATGATCAACTACTCATTTTATAAATAAGTTGGAAGTTTTATTTTATAATTGCAAAGTATTCCTGGAACATTTGCTACGGGAAAGCAAGCTGATTTGTCAACACAATGACAACAGCTTGATAGTAAGATTATGCATAGTACTGACAAATGAAATTCAAATTTAATAGGTTGGTAAGTGTCATAAACTATAATTAATAACTATTACTTATTAATAATTTTTGCAATAATAGTTTCATTTCTCAAATTTCCAACCTCCACTTTTCCTTTCAATTTTAACCAGAGAAAAACACAAAAACAAAAAACAGCATTTTGTTAGTTTAAGAAAACTCTTCTATACAAAATTGAGCATCACAGCATGAAAAAGCTGAACTCCAAGAAAATCAAAAGATGCTCATTCTACCTATTAAATGAAAATTCTTGAATTAAAAAATTCAAATGCTCAGGGTGTCTGGGTGGTTCAGTCAGTTAAGCATCCCACTTTGGCTTAGGTCAAGATCCCACAGCTCATGGGTTTGAGGTTCACATTGGGTTCTGTGCTGATAGCTCAGAGCCTGGAGCCTGCTTCGGATTCTGTGTCTTCCTCTCTCTGCCCCTTCCCTGCTCACACTCTGTCTCTTTCTCAAAAATAGATGAACATTAAAAAAAAATATCAATTTCACTTTTCACAGAACTATAACAAAGAATCTTAAAATTTGTATGGAACCACAAAAGACCCAAGGTGGAGGTATAAGAGTCATGGATTTTAAAGTATACAACAAAACTGTAGTAATCAAAACAGTATTGGCACAAAAACAGACACATAGATAAATGGAACAGAAAAGATAGCCCAGAAATAAACTCACATAAATATGGTCAATCAATTTATGACAAAGGAAGCAAGAATACACAGTGGAGAAAAGATAGTTTCTTCAATAAATGGTGTTGGGAAAACTAGACAGCTACATGAAATAAACGAAACTGGCCCACTATCTTACACCATATACAAAAATGTAAGACCTGAAACCATAAAAATCCTACAAGAAAATGTAGCCAATAAGTTCTTTGACACTAGTCTTGGCACTATGTTTTTTTTTTTTTAATTTTTTTAATGTTTGTTTATTTTTGAGGGAGAGAGAGACAGAGCACAAGCAGGGGAGGGGCAGAGAGAGAGCGAGACACAGAATCCGAAGCAGGCTCCAGGCTCTGAGCTGTCAGCACAGAACCCGACGCAGGGCTCGAACTCACGAACCGTGAGATCATGATCTGAGCCGAAGTTGGACGCTTAACCAACTGAGCCACCCAGGTGCCCCGGCACTATGTTTTTTTTGTTTTTGTTTGTTTTTTTTTTTTTATAGACTTCCTAGGCATAATTTTTATAACTTTCTTTAAAAATTTTTTTATTTATTTTTGAGAGACATAGAGACAGAGCATGAGCAGGGGAAGGGCAGAGAGAGAGGGAGACACAGAATCCGAAGCAGGCTCCAGGCTCTCAGCTGTCAGCACAGAGCCCTACACGGGGCTTGAACTCACAGACTGTGAGATCATGACCTGAGCCAAAGTCGGCCGCTTAACTGACTCAGCCACCCAGGCGCCCCTTGGCACTATTTTTTCTGCCGGTCTCTATAGACAAGAGCCACAAAACCTAAAATAAACAAATGGGATTACATCAAACTCAAAAGGTTTTACATGATGAAGGAACCTATCAACAAAACAAAAAGACAACCTACTGAATGGGAAAAGATATACGCAAATCACACATCTAACTAGAGATTACTATCTAAAATATGTAAAGAACATACACACTTAATACTTTAAAAAAAACTGATTAATAAAATGGGCAGAGGACTTGACAGTTTTGTAAAGAAGATCTATAGATGGCCAATAGGCACACGAAAATATGCTCAACATCGCTCATCATCAGGGAAATTCAAACTGAACCACAGTGTAATATCACCTCGCACCTGTCAGACTGTCAACAAAAACACAAAAAGTAACAAGGAAGTAGAGAAAAGGGAACCACTGTACCCCGGGGGTGGGGATGTAAACTGATGGAGCCACCGTGGAAAGCAGTACAGAGATTCCTCAAGAAACTGAACATAGAATTTGCATATGATCCAGGAATTCTACTTCTGGGGATTTATCTGAAGAAAACAAAAACACCAGTTCAAAGACATATATGCAGTGGAGCATTATTTATAATAGTTAAGACATGGAAACAACTGAAGTGCCCCCTGACAGATGAGTGAAGACAATGTGCTATATACACACTATGGAATATTATTCAGCCATAAAAAATAATGAACTCTTGCCCTTTATGACAACAGTGATGCACCCAGAGCCTATTATGCTATGTGAAGTCAGACAGAGAAAGACAAGTACCACATGATTTCATTTATATGTGGAATCTAAAAAACAAAAGAAACAAAAAGCAGAAAAAGATCCATAAATGTAGAGAAATGATGGCTGCCAGAAGGGATGGGGTGGGGGTGTGGGTGGGGAGAATGGGGGAAGGGGAGTGGGAAATACAGGCTTCCAAATATGTTTTGAATAAATCACGGGGAAGCAAGGGACAACCAAGAGAATAAAATCCGTAACATTATACTTTTATATGGTGACAGACAGTAACTAGACTTACCAGGGGAGATCATTTCACAATGCCTACAATCATTAAATCAGTATGACGTACACCTGAAACCAACAGGATGCTGTATGTCAACTATACCTCAAAAACACAGAAAAAAATTGTATTTTTAAAAATTTTTTAGTATTTATTTTTTAGAAACAGAGAGAGAGAGACCAGGCACACAAGTGTGGGGGAGGGGCAGAAAGACAGGGAGACACAGAATCTGAAGCAGGCCCCAGGCTCCGAGCTGTCAGCACACAGCCCGGCATAGGGCCCAAACCCACGAACTGTGACTTGCACTGAAATCTGATGCTCAACCAACTGAGCCACCCAGGTGCTCCCAGAAAAAAATTTTAAAAGGATTCTGTAATCTTCAGCTTGTAGCTGAACTGAGGAAGGGTGATGGAGGAAGACACCATGAACTACAAATAAGGGAACGCCATGCTCCCTGTTCTCCCCTTTTCTTTACCTCTCCCACTACTCTTTTAAGTTTTTCAGAGGAGTAACTTAAAAACAGCATTTCTAACATTCAGTAAAAAAGAAAATTCTATGGTAATGTATTAGTTGTCCTCACTAATATATAACCTTATAATTTCACTGTCTTATTTTAAGTTGGTACTTCTATTCATCTTTTTTTTTTTAAGTATATGTCTTTATTTTGAGAGACAGCAAGAGAGCATAGGCAGGGGAAAGGGAAAGGGAGAGGGAGAGGGAGAGAGCGAGAGCGAGAGCGAGAGCGAGAGCGAGAGCGAGAGCGAGAGCGAATCCTAAGCAGGCTCTACACTGTCAGCACAGAGCCCAACACAGGCCTGGAACCCATGAACCACGGGACCATGACCCAAGCTACAACCAAGAGTAGGATGCTTAACGGAATAAGCCACCGAGGCGCTGCTCGAACTTTTCTTCCAGAAGAATCCTTTCATCTTTCCCCCATTCCTCACCATCTCGTATAGAGTCAGACTTCCAAAACTAAAACTAACTCTGAAATTTTTGTTAATAGTTAACCAAAAAGCCAGAGGTAAACAAGAAAAAAAACTTAAGCAGATATTTTCGTGAACAAATATCTGTTCAAGCCAAATGAACTGTTCTTTCATCCAAAAACATCTAAGTTAAGAGGTCTCAATCTTTAGGTTATTACATGCTACTGAACGGGACATTTATTTTCAGTGAAGTATGTTGAGACTTAACTAAACGGGGCTCCAAGGAAATGAAGGTAGGCATCTCTTCTCTTCACAGCTTCTTTCACCAGCAGCTCTTCCCACTCCTGGCCCCAGTAAAGAAGACACGTATGTAACGGTTGTTTTGTTCTTTCTTCTTTATTCATCCTTTGAAATGTCTTGCTGCCATTCTCCAAAAGCCATTATTATTTAACGTTTACCAAACATGCTTTTCTTAATCCCATTAAGTGAGACCCATGTTAGCGGAGGGGTGAACAGGGCCCAAGAGGATAGGAGAAACAAAGGTCTGGGGACGTCAACATTAACAGCAAGTATGCCACACAAGCTACTGATTTAGTTCTGAAGGGGAAGAGCCTTAATGTCACTTTGATCATGAGTCATGAATATGATACCTCGGCCATTACAGCCATCTAATATAGTATCAGATACCATTAAATCTTTATGGAATTTTATCATGTAAATGTTGGGAAAGAATTCCAAACACAAGAGCCTCCTAACAGTTCTCTTTGTCTGAAGTTTCAATCTGCTCTAAAGAATGTCTTCTAGGAGTTTTCAAGCCCTTAGCAGCAAAACCCTTTCCTTTAAAAGATTAAAGCTTATGCAGAACCCTCCCATACATGAAACAGATAAAAGCATTATTATGCCGAGAAAGCATATCTTTTAAATACATGCTTACAATATTAATCTGTATAGGAAGCCATCCGTGATATCAGTAACGTTTAGATGAAACCAGTCAAACTGAAATTGGAAATGTCAAGCTTACCTTCAAACTTTGTATTTTAAACAGAGTTTGGAAACCACTGTCCTAAACCCTCACTTTATCTGCATCATCAGCCCCAAGCCTCGTTTCCAAACCTCTATGAAATCTTCTCATAAAAACCAAGTCCAAAGGTTAACAAGGCCCACTGAAATCTGAACATTACCCTCACCAATTTCTTGCAGGACCTGTCTTCCTGTCAGTATGTTTTCTCAGTGTCCCTCAACATGCCAAGTTCATTCATTCATGCACGAATATGTTCTGTGTACCTATAATGGGTCTCTAGATTTTTGCTTATTCTGCTCTTCACTGCCTTCGAATTTTCCTCAACCATCCTCAACAAAAGCTTTCTCCTCCTCTTTCCCAACGTACTCAATGATTTCTGCTACTCAGAAATCCTGAAGTCACTGTCTTTAATAAGAAATAGGCCACATGGTATACAGTCAAAACCACTAAGCTATAAATGTACTAAAATACACAATTGTTTCCTCAGTTTGGATTTTTAAAAATCAGGGGCGCCTGGGTGGCTCAGTCGGTTGAGCGTCCAACTTCAGCTCAGGTCATGATCTCACGGTCTGTGAGTTCGAGCCCCGCGTCGGGCTCTGTGCTGAAGAGCCCCCTTCCCCGCTCATGCTCTGTCTCTCTCTGTCTCGAAAATAAATAAACATTAAAAAAAAATTTAAAAAAAATCAAGGTATTATTTCTACTGAAGAAAGCAAAACTCATTTCTGGCTTTCAAAACTGATGATCTGAGTCCTATGTATTTTATAGAAAAAGAATAAATGAACACATACGATTTGATTTTAAGTTCTATTTGTGGTTTCAGCTTACGCTAATAATTAAAAATTTAAAGGCACAGTTTGGCATAGAGAAAAGTTCCTAGGTTGGGAGGGAGTCACATTTTTCACACACACAATTTAAGAATAATCATCTAAAGTATTTTTCACAGCACAGTATTTGATCAGAATTTTGAAATATACTAAATGTGTGAAGTCTGATCTCTACCACTACCTATAAACTTAGTAAAAGTACTTCTAGGGGATTGTATATTATTCAGTTTTGAGAGATGTTTAAGTTCTTTCTTTGCAATGTTATGTACTCTCAAGCTTTTTTTAAAAAATAAAATTCATGTTGCAGGACACTTGTGCCTGTGGTCCGTATCAGAAAGGACTTGAGTCAGCTTTAAAAGATATATAAAATTCAAGATGATAATTTAAAAGAGAAAGAAATTTTCAAACTTCTCAACTACATTACTACAGGAATACATGACTAGACCAGTGTTATTTATAAATACAAAATATCTGGGATATCCTCAGACTTTTACCTTTCTTTACTGATTAACTTAAGCCAAGTCTAAAATTTTCTACTGCTACATTAAAGGAACAAAGGCAATGTAAGAATAAAGGAACATGGATGTTTCATCACATGGATGCCAAAATTGGTACTAGGCTTTGTCTTACCTGTTAACATTTAACGAAACATTAATGACGCTGCTCCACCTACTGACGTTTCTATGGTTTCTGTTATCTTATTAAGGGACTCCTATACAGCAACTGATAAACAGTAAGCGGAATGACTTCCAAGTTAGATACACGTAAGTGCACAGCTTCGCTCTATTCTAAGCTGTCTCCACTCTAAGCTGACAGCTACTACTGTAGGGAATCCTTGCAAGTCCTGTCTGGAGTCTATCCACTGAGAAGAAGTCAACAAAGCCCACAAAAGTTACAACATATTGAACAATTTAAACTGAATGAAAATACTCCACAGAAGGAGGAATGGGGATGAAAAAAAATAATCATGTTGCAGGACACTTGTGCACTGAGCAGACTTACAGCAACTGGACAGTGTACTGGATATTAGTCTGAAAATGATTCAAGATCATTTTTCTAAACTTAGGCAATTTCCTTTTGATTGTTAGATTAAGCTACTTTTTAATTACTGTAAGTAGGAAGAAGCACTGCTGAACGACCGAGGACAAAATAGAGAGCAGCAAGACAGGAATTAACTCCACTGGATGCAAACCTTGCTCTGGATCACAGCATAACTAAAAAGTGCTACATTTTAATAGCTTTATAAAAGGAAAGAAAATGAAAGATAGGTTAATTAGCAAAACTTTTCTATAAATTATTTCCTAGACAATGGAGAGTCTTGACTGAAAGATAAATGTAGGCATTCCCTACTGCTGTACATGACACATTCTTAAAATCACTTGTGACAAGTGAGAAGGCTTACATGTTACAAGGAGAGTGGTGGAATGTTCTGTTCTAAGACAGTTAAAATATATTACAGAATCCTTATTTGTATTTCGTGCGAAAGACACAATATTCGTTGAGGCATCTCTGTATCTCACAGATGCTCTCTGATCTTTTTCTCCTTTGTTACTGACCAAACATTCCACATGATTAAGTGTTACGGTAGCACACAGGCGAAACCAAAGATGGACTGTTTGGTGCATACTCGTAATTTGTACTGTTGTCCTAATTTTATTAAATGCAGGAACACAACATTAATTTTTCTATTTTCAATCAATTTCTCTAAAAAACATACAAATGTAACACAATATAACAAGTAGCATTTGCAGTAATTTTTTTTTAATCTTAGAATGTTTACTTCACATAGAAGCGTTGCTGGAAATGTGGTGTAGAGGTAAGAGCTGGATAGACTTCTCTGTGCTTGACTCCACTTCCCCAAGTTACCACTAAAGTTCCTAATAGCTCCTCAGAGTCATCTGAAACCACTGTAAGAAAATAATCAGTTGCTCAAATGCCACCATCCAGATAAGGATGCGTACTACTGAAACTGTTGGCTGGCAGGTAGTGCCACCATCCAGTGACTTGAAAGGTTTGTCAGCTGCTCTAAGAAATTTCTAGATTTCCTATGAGAAGCATTTTTGTGGATAGGGCATCAATATACACTTTTCAAACAATCACAACTTCTCTACCAAGAAATTCATGTGTTTCAAAGTTACACCACCTGTATATGAGGCAATACGTAAGACTCAACAGATTCTGAAGTTAAACAGTAAAATAGTTTTCCAGAGCTCTAGTACTGGGTTTTAGCCACTAAGAATTCATTTTCCAAACCAAAGGGCCATAATAGTATTTTTCATTATTGAGAAGTGGGGAGACTTAGGAAAGAAAACATTTGGGTTTTATAAAAGTGCTTTTAATATAAGAGAGTAAAGTCAGCAAAAATGGTGGAATAAAGAACTCCAGATCCCACCCTTCCAAAAGAGCAAAGAAAAAGGCAAAAACTGTCAGAATCAACCTTTTTGGACTCTGAAAATTAACCAAAGGCTTGCAGCAACCCAGAGAGTGCTTATTCCATCCACCAACCCTCCTCCACTGGCCCCCAAAAGATACATTGATTCTTGGTAAGAACAGTGAACTTTGTAGGGTTTTAACTAACTCAGTCGAAACCCCTACTCCCGAGGCTCAACAGGAGCTATGAAACTAACAGCCCACATTCCTGGTACCAGAGGTAGCAGAATGAAACTCAATTAACCATTTGTCCCCAGAAGACCAACTTAGAAAGAGTGCCTTGACTTTGCCTAACTCAGAATTGGCCCTGTGTTTAAGTGCTATACTTTTGGGCTGGCGTGAGGGGTAATTTGTTGAAAAGATTCATGATAATGTCTTAGTTTGCTGCTGCCAGAGGGGATGGACAATGGTACAGTTGGGGGCAAACAACAGACTAACCAAAAAGCTTAGAAGGAAAGACTGGAGCTTTGAAAAGGTCTCACATGTTCCTGGGAATCGAGAAGACCGTAAGCATGGATATCGCTGAGTATATGCTCTGGAAAGATGTAAGAAGGCACCAGGCTTTCACCTCCTTTTGACCTTGAGGTTCTATTCAATCCGAAGGTAAAGAAAGGCTTAGGTAGAGTTGCCAACTGGAGGGATGAGAATTAAACACCTGCCCTAACGTACACTGAGCCTCTGAGCAAAGATGGAAGATATTTTTGCTTCCAGATATTAAATAAAATCTCTTTTGTAATCATCAGCTGACCACTAAGCCAACGGAATAGAGCCTCAAGATCCACGTGGATGAGGAATACAAACTTTACAGAATTAGTTCAGAAAAGTCACAAAACCGACAACATTCTGTAATATACGACAACAAACAGGTCAGAGAGGGGAGAAAATCTGATTTCAGAGTTGCTACATTCTAATATTAAAAATGTCAAGTTTGTAACAAAGGATTCGTAAGACATGCCAAGAAGTAAAAAAGTATGGCACATGGACAGGAAAAGAGAAAAAAGAAGCTGCTGGATGAAGCCCGGATGCTGGACTTTCTAGACAGACTTAAAATCAGGTATTTTAATGTGCTCATATTAATTAATGTGTCATTTAATGTGACATAAAGTAAATTATGTCTAAAAGAATGAAAGGAAAGTTAAAAATAAAGTCTCATTTATTTGAGATTAATAGAGATATATTCTAAAACTGAACTAGAAAGAAATTTGGGTGGAAAAGTATAAGTGAAATGAAAAATTCACTTGAGAGAATTAATTAACAGCACAGGTGAGCAGGCAGAAAAATCAGCAAACCTGAACATAGGTTAATTGAGATTATCCAGTCTGCAGAATTTAAAGAAAAAAAAATGAGAAAAACCCAGAGTTATCAGAGACCTATGGAACACCATCAAACATACCAACAAATGCATAATGGGAGTCACATAAGAAGGAGAGAGAGAAGGGGGCAGCAAGAATATGTCAATAAATAATGGCCAAGAATCCAAGAAACCCAACAAATCCCAATGGGAGAGATTTTTAAAAATTCCAGACCTAGACATACCATAATCAAACTAGTGAAAGAGGAAGAGAGAGAATCTTGAAAGCAGCAAGAGAGAAGCAACTCCTTACGTACAGGTGATTCTTAATAAGACTAATACATTCCTCATCAGAAACTATGCAGGGGCAGGCCAGAACACAGTAGAATGACACATTCAAAGTGCCTAAAAATATTAAATGTCAACCAAGAATTCTCTCTGGCAACACAATCCTTTAAAAATGAAGGGAAAACTAATGCATTCCCAGGTAACAAAAACTGAGGCAGTTCATCACTAGGAGACCTACCCTTCAACAAAACCTAAGAGGAGTCCTCCAGGCTGAAATAAGACAATACTCGACAGTAACCTAGCTTCACAAGAAGAAATAAGGAATACCAGGAAAGACAACTACTTAAGTAAACGCAGGAGACGGTATAAATGTATCTTTTGTTTTCAAATCCTTTTTTCCCTTATTTGATTCAACAGACCACTGCATAAGCAATAATTATAAACCATAATAAATAATAATAAATTTAATTAATAAATTAAAACTGTGACAGGCACACAGTGTATAAAGAGGAAATTTGTAATAATAACTGTAGAAAAGGGAGTGAGCAGAGATGTACAGGAACGTTTCTGAACACTACTGAAATTACACTGGTGTTAACCCAAACTAAAGTATCCTTATTAAGATGTTAATGGAATCTCCAAGGCAAGCAGTAAGAAGTAATTCAAAAAATAGAGTAAAATAAATGACAAGGGAACTTTAATTGTCACATAAACACTATTTAATACAAAAGAAGAAAGTCATGGAGGAATTTAGGAACAAAAAAGACACAACATAAAGAAAACATACAGCAGAATGTCACAAGTCTTCCTTATTAATAGTTACATATCAATGGATTAAACTCTCCAATTAACAGGCAGAGACTGGCAGAATGGATTTAAAAAAAAAAAAAAAACAAACACACGATCCAACTGCATGCTATCTATACTTACCCTGGATTTAGACACAAATAGACTGAAAGTAAAATGATGGAAAAAGATATTCCATGCAAACAATACACAAAAGAAAGATAGAGTAGCTATACTAATAACAGATAAAACAGACAACACAAGGGTAATGTGGGTGGCTCAGGTGGTTAAGTGTCCAACTCTTGATTTTGGCTCAAGTCATGATCTCATAGTCATGAGATCCAGCCCTGCATTGGGCTCCATGCTGGATGTGAAGCCTGCTTAAGATTCTCTCTCTCCCTTTCCCTCTGCCTTTCCCCTGCTCACACGCACGCACTCTCTTTCTCTAAGAAAAAAAAATAGACCACATAAAAATCATTCCAAGAGATGAAAAAGGACACTATATAATGATAAACATGTAAGAGATATAAACACATATGCAACTAGTAGCAAAGCGTAAAGAAGAGATATAAACATATAAACAACTAATAGCAAAGCCCCAAATTATATGGAGTAAAAACTAAGAGAATTAAAGAGAAAAATAAACAACCCAATAACTTTAGTTGAAAACTTTAATACTCCATTTTCAGTAAGAGAGCTAGATAGAAAATCAGCAAGGAAATAGAAAACTTGAACACTAACATATACCAACTGAATATAAGACACATTTATCAAACACTTTGCCTAACAACAAAAGAATACTCATTTTTCTCAATTGCACATGGAAATTCTCTAGGACAGACAATATATTAGGCGAAAAAACAAATCAAATTTAAAAGGCTAAAGTTATACAAAGTGTGTTCTCTTGACAAAATGAAGTTAGAAATAATAACAGAAGAAGATTTGGAAAATTTATAAACACACAGAAATAAACACACTCCTAAATAACCAATGGATTAAAAAAAAAATCATAAGAAAATTGGCAAGTGCCATGACACAAATGAAAAGAAAATTACTATACACCAAAAGTTATGGGATGAGTGAAAGCATGGGTAAAAGAGAAATTTATAATTATAGATGTCTACCTACCTTCTAAGGAACAAAAAGAATTCAAATCAATAACTTTATCTTCTGCCTTAAAAAATTAGATGAAGAGCAAGTCAAATCCAAAGCAAAAAGAAGAAGGAAATAATATAGATTAGGGGGAAATAAATGAAATAGATAATAGATACACAATAGAGCAGACAAAATCCAAGTGACCTTATTAAAAATCAACACAACTTAGCTAGATTGACAAAGAATAAATAGATAGATGGCTTAAATTACCAGAATCAGAAATGAAAGAGGGAACATTACTACTGACCTTGTAGTAATAAAAAGGATCATGAAAAAATACAATTAGTAAATGTGTACCAATCCATTACATAACATAGATGAAATGGACACATTACTAGAAATACATAAACTACCAAAGGAGTCCTCCAAAATAGTGAAAAATTTAAAAGACCTATAACAAGACAATTAATTTAGTAATCAAAATATTCCAACAAAGCCCAGATGGCTTAGCTGGTGAATTCTACCAAATATTTAAAGAAGAATTAACATAATCCTTCACAAACTCTTCCAAAAAATAGGAAGGGAGGTAACACTTAACACTTTCTAACTCAGTCTGAGGTAATGTTTCTCTGATATCAAAGGCAGACAAAGTATCACAGTAAAACTACTGACCAAAATCCTTTATGAAGATAAATGAAAAAAAATTCTCAACAAAATACTGGCAAACTGAACCTTAAAAGTATACAAAAATGATTATAAACCATGAGCAAATGAGATTAATCCCAGGAATACAAGGTTGGTTCAATGTATGAAAATCAATTAATTTTTCAAAAGACTCAAAGATAAAAACCACATGATCATCTCAATAAATTTAGAAAAAGCATTTGATAAAATTCAACACCTTTTCATGATAAAAGCACTCAACCAATAAGGAAAAGAATTTTTTAATCTGATAAAGGACATCTCTGAAAAACCCACAGCTAACAACATACTTAAACTCAAAATATTTCCCACTAAGATCAGGGCCAATACAAGTAGGCCTAATTGTTATTCAGCATTATAGAGGGGGATCTAGGTAAGGCAGTTAGTTATGTAGGTAAGAGAAGTTTAAAAAATTCCAGATTGAAGAGAAAAAGTAAAGTACCTCCATTTGCAGAAGATAAGATCTTATGTATGGAAAATCCTACAACAACTACCAAGAAAACCTACTAGAGCTAATAAATGAGTTCAGCAGTTTAAGGATACAAAGTAAACACACAAAAATCAGGTACAGAAAAAAAATCAGTTGCACTACTATGGAGGAGAAATGAACAATATGAAAATGAAATTAGGAAAACAATTTTTAAAAGCTTCATAAAAGGATAAAACTTACTAAAATAAATGTTTACTTAGAAATAAATTTAACCAAAGAAGTACAAAACTTGTACTCTGGAAACTATAAAACTACACTGTTGAAAATATTAAAGATGTACACAGATGGAAAAAAAATCTGTGTTCACAGACCGGAATACTTAATAAAATTAAAGCCTGCAATACTACCCAAACTGATCTACAGATTCAACACAATCCCTATCGGAACTCCAAGTGCCATTTTCTAGAAAAAGAAAAGCTGAACCTAACATTTACATGGATTTGCAAGAAACACACAATAGCCAAAATCATTCTGAAAAAAGAACAAATGTGGAGGACATTTCCCAATGTCAAAATGGAGAATGAAAATACAGTAATCAAACAACTGCTGTACTGTCTTAAGATTAGACATATATACCGATGGAATAGAATTCAGAGTCCAGAAATAAACTCATATTTTATGGTCAATTAAATTCAGTGAAGGTATTGAAATCATTCAGTGGAAACAAAATAGTCTTTTCCACAAATGGTGCTGAGACAACCAACTCTACACAAGCAAAATAGTAAAGTTTGACCCCTGCCTCTCACCACATACAAAAATTAACTCAAAATGGGTCAAAAACAAGTTTAAGAGCTAAAACTTAAAAATTCTTAGACACGAAGTAAGTGAAAACTGGTGACACTGGATGAGACTTTTTTTTCTTATAGATACAACACCAAGAGCGCAATCAGAGAAGAAAGGGATAAATTGGACTTCGTTAAAATTAAAAACCTTTGAGTCAAAAAACACTATCAAGAAAGTGAATAGACAACTCTCGGAATGGAAGAAAAAAATCTGTAAATCTTACCTGGTACGGTAAAACAACAACACCACCAACAAAAAACAGCTCAATTAAAAAATGAGCAAAGGATTTGGGAAGACATTTCTCCAAAGACAGGCCAATGACCAAAAAGCACATGAAAAGATGCTCATTATTATTAGTCACTTGGGAAACGCAAACCATATCCACAGGAGATATCCACACTCACCCAGATGACTATTACAAGAAAGAAAATAACACAAGTATCAGCAAGGACATGGAGACACTGAAATGCTCACTCATTGCTGATGGGACTGAAAAATGGTACAACCACTAGGAAAAACAGTTTGGCAGTTACTAAAAAGGTCGAGTTACCATTTGACTCAGCAGTTTCCCTCGTATGTCCACATAAACACCGGTACATGCATGTTCTTAACAGCATCATTCATAATAGCCAGGGGGAGACAACAAGCTAAATACCCAACAGCTGAAAAGCAGATTAAAAAAATGTGGTGTGTTCATACGATGGAGTATTATTCTGTCATAAAAAGAAATGGGGGTACAGTTAAATGAGACAAGACACATGAACCTTTAAAACAATTTTACTGAAAGAAGCCAGACACAAAAGGCCACATATTGTATACCATTTATATGACATGTCCAGAATAAATGAATCCATAGAGACAGAAAGATGAATCAGTGCCAAGGCTGTTGCTAAACATCCTATAACCAACAGACCCTCCCAGAATTACTCAGTTCAAAATGTCAATGGTGCTGACGTTGAAAAACTCTGTTCTGAGGTCAAGTTTAATATGTTAAATGGGAAACAATAACCGGTCTTATAAAATTATATTATTTTGGAATACAGTACTCCAAACTTGTTAGAGCTGTAGTTCCTCATTCATGTTGACAAAATGAAATAGAATGGTGAAAGAGTGTTCTCTTCTGGGGCAGTCTCAGCTTTAGAGTGTACCTTAGAAGTTGCCTATATTAAGGTATCTTTAAGATCTGGCAATTCAAATAAATTTCTTTTCTGAAAAGAATTCATTCGTATTAGATAAGAGGATTTCGGGAAATCCAAATGTCATCACATTGTTATTAGAACCTGTTTGAAGGATGTTTCTTTTGTAGTATCTCCTTCCTGTAGTACATTTACATCCAGTCTTTGGAGAAAATGAGATAATGGCTTTTGCGACTGGGATCCAGGACTTCAAAACTGGCCTGGGGATGTAAGGTTCTGTGTGTTGCTATAGATGCTCTACACATGTGTTTAACTGTTAAGAAAGCTGTGAGCGCACTGGTACCTGTGCGTCTTTTCCAATCTTTTCCCCAGCACTGGAACCTGACCAATCACTAGTGCTTTTATTCTTCTTTGAAAGATGAGATAAAAGGTGTTCATGAACAAAGGGGGCTCCTCGCAGATGAAGGTGTTTGAAAACCAGGAACATGGGCAGAAATGCGTTAATTTACAAACAGATGTGTTTCTGAAAACAGGAGAAATAAACATTCGCAGGTCTGATTCCGGGAAGCAGAAAGCACTGAAGTATAGTGGGAAGAGGTACAGAAGCAGAAGTCATGACCTAGTTTCAAATCCTGTCTCTGCTGAATTAAACATCCAAGTCACTTAATTTCTCTGGACTTGTTTTCTCATTCCAAAAAATTGGGATAATTTTATATTTGCTCTAAGTATTTTACCAGATTAGAGAATCAAACAATAATAAAATTTGTAACACAATTTGTATTTACCTAATAAAGAATACATTTCGATGTAGGGTTGTTGTTTTTTTAATGAACAAAAATAAAAATTCATGGAAGAGAAAACGGAGATGGAATCTGGGTCTTTAGTTTATTATAATACTGAAGCAGCTCAATGGATCTTCCTAAGAGTACTCCCTCTGATCCTCTTCTCCCAATCCCTATAAAGATGGTTTCTGGTATCTATTAAAAATTAAGAATCCCAAATAACTCTGCATCATCTTGAGGATGATATCAACTTATCACGCTTACTCTCCTGAGTGACTTTATGTCATCTTGAGCTGGCAGCCAGGTGTCAACCACCCAATAGAGGGAGCCTACTCAATTTTTGTTTTTTAAAGACCTGAAAATGTTAACTCTGAGAAATAATGTGCATTATCATATTTCTTCTCCAAAGCCACTAATTATAAATACGTCATTATTGTTTAGCCAGCTTTAAAGTGAGGGGCAAATTAATTTCAAAAATCTCTCTTCTGGGGCAGAATGGTAACTTGAATTTCTTAAGCTTTCTTAAGCTTAAGCTTCTTTAGAAAAAAAGGAAGGGAATCTTGAGACACGAAGTCAAAATACTGGCTACAGATCTGAATATTACAACACAATGGTCCTCCTAGGCTTTAGCAATGACTGGCATTTAGCTGAGGCTGTACTGGTCTGACCTTAGGTAATTCCTGGGTCTACTCCTACTCAAACACCTATCTCCGCAGTTTGAGGACAGATGTAGAAGTTCAAAAATTCCCACTTACAAGTTCTTACTGACTCTCTAGAATTCTTTAGGTAACTGAAGAAAAGAAAACCTAAAGCCTCAAGAAAGCGAAATGAGGTCTACACAAAAGAAAATTATCAGGAACTGGTAAATGCTTGGAAGCTTTGTATTCGAGAGTGAAGGCAATGTAACACTAGAGGTGAACAATTCATAATAAAGCTACTAAGTGTGTGCAAGGAATCTTTAGACCACAGCCAAATGAAAGGTGAAGTGCAAGCATGGAGGGCTACTAACAAAAATAGATAAATATAAGAAACTAAAGTTTTCTAAGAGTCCTACTCTGATAACTAAATGAGATTCTAACTGACCAAAGGTCAGAAAGGGGGAAATTTTAAGATACTATAATAGTCTAAAAATTCAATGTTTGGAGGCACTTGGGTGGCTCAGTAGATTCAGCATTCGACTCTTGATTTCGGCTCAGATTATGATCCCAGGGTGGTGGGATCGAGCCCTTCATTGGGCTCTGCACTGAGTGTGGAGCCCGCTTAAGATTCTATCTCCTGTGCCCCTCTCCCTCACCGGCTTGCTCTAAAAATAAAATAAAAAATAAAATGTTTGGTTTTCTTCCATTATGTGGACAGCCTCAATCACATTAGGCGGCTACCTGAAGTTACCAGACATATTTGTAATACCTTAAACAGCAGAATGAAACAATGAAAAGGGAAGTGTTTTTTCTTTTTTAAAGAAAACTCAATTAGAATTTTGAAAATTATGTGTAACTTCAATTGTCATGTTTTCCTTCCGTTATGAAAAGTGCCCTTGCTTTTGACTGACAACGAAAGCAGATTCTTAGTCCATAGTCTAGCATGCCATGAGAAACCATTTTGGTTGCGTCTGATTTCATATCATTCTTTCTCATTGTTCCATAAGACTGTAAGCTGCTGGACAGGAATCTGGTTTCCTTATTTTAGTCCAGGAGAGTGCTCAGAAGGCTTGCTGGACAGATACTGCTCTGAGAGCAGACACGGCTGCTGTGATGCTCAGGAGGCAGAAAGGTATGAAGCAACGTAAGTGGGGGCTTAGCCAGAAGAGCCCTGAGGACACACTCCGCCTTTGTCACTTACCAGATGGGTGTCTTTGGTCAACCTGCTTCACCTCCCTTACCTTCGCATCTTTATCGATAAAGCAGTAGGTAGATGATACTTTTCTTTGAGCATTATCAGGAAACGAGAACACAAATGGGAATGTTCTGGAAATGTTAAGAGTTCTATGTGACTGTAACTTACTGTCTCTGCTGCTGTTGCTAAGGGAAGACATGAACCCCATTTTTTGTGCACTTTCCCAAATAATTGGTTGCTTACCCCCAAAGTGCTGAACTGATCCTCTCCAATGCTTTTCCCACCTCTCCTACTCACCCTTCTTTTAGCAACCACTTAATAGTAAATCTCAAAACTTCCTACACAAGTTACGTTCTATCACAGCTGGTCAGCATCATCCTCATCTAACATGAGTCTTTAAACTCCGGGGTAACTGTTGGCATGCGAAAGTTGGGGAGATGGAAACTGACCCACAAGTATCTCTAATACGATCGTTCAGAAACAGCTTACTGTCATCCTATTCAACAAGTGAGCACAATTACTCCTCTGACTTTTAAACCGCATGTGCATAATTTAGCATACTAGTTTTATTCACTGAGGCACAGTAGCTCCAGAAAACTGAAAAAAATTTTCCTTTTAGGCACTTTTGTAACCAATGTTTATTCCAAGTCCGTCTCTCAATTTCTACATTAAAACAAAAAAACCTGCTTTGATTTTTAAATATATATATATTAAATCAACACAGTACTGTGAAAAACCAAAATGTAAATACTTCACACCCACCACACTGGCACAAAAGTAAGAGCAGCATTACCACATGGCGGTGAGGATGTGGGGCAAAAGGAACCCTTCTAACACTGCTTGGTAACAATTTCACATTCTCTAGAAATTGTCAGTGCGTGTGTATACCTGATGACCTAGTTATTCCACTTCTAGATATAATTCCCTAAGGAAACGCTCTTACGGTACATACCGAGACATTTTCAGAGCAGCACTGTTCAAAATAGGAAAAAAAAAAACAACCCTGGAAACAACCCAAATGTCCATTAACAGAAGAACAGATCAATGTGTGTACTACTATATTCATTCGGAGGCATAACACAGACCTGTATTAATAAACTTCAGCCTACACGCATCAATCTTACAATGCTGAGTAAAGAAAAGGAAAAAAACACGTTGTAAAAGACTACACTCAACATGAACCATTACATGAAGTTACAAAACATCTGAAACTAAGTAGTGATATATTAATATGTAGCAAAGTCACAAAACTAGGCAAAAGAAAAGATAAACACAAAAGTCAGTATTACAGTTCCCACAAGTTGGGAGGCAGGGATGCAAGAGGGAAGGGACAGCCGGTGAGGTGCAGACGTAATATAACAATATCTTCCTTACGTTCGGTGGGGGGTACAAAGAAGTGCCTGTTTTATTATTCGGTAAATCGTGGCAGCAAGTTACAGATATTTTCTATGCCTAAGCAATAATTCATTAAAAACCACGGTGCCTATGGTAGAACGAGAAAATGTGTTTTCAAAATAGTTTATCATTTCATTTTCTCCTTCCTGTCTTTCAGCTTCTACAACTGTCTCATTTTGCCACTCTATTAACATATAAAACATGCTACTGCCTTTATAGGATGTTCCCTATTCGGTATTTATATTGGCTACCTTCCCATATTCTAAATTGTTAATAATTGGCCTCAGCCTCATACCGGCCTGGGGACTATTTTTGGAGCAGTAAATGAAAACCAGAAGATGAAACGCTGAGGGTGAATCACAAAGAGAGAAGAAAGGAGCTGAACTGAGGGGCTGAGAGTCAAATGCTCCAGCCATGGTTTATTTAGTATATAGATTATGCTTCTTCTCTCAAACTCCTTGGGCCTTCATATCCTCCCTATTTTCAGAGGTGCCATCTTACAACTTGGGATGGTTACCATTCCATGAGGAAAACCATGACTCTCAGCAATGGGATGTGGGCATGCAGGCAGTCGCTAGACTCAACACATCTCCTTGCCAGACTGCAGGCCGACATCACGTCAGCAGCTATATTTGCACACCATCACTGAAATCCTTCACAGGCCCTCACTCTTTCAGTAAGGAAGTCTAGTCATCCTACCTAGGCTTAAACTGAAGATTTCGGGAACTGTACACAAAACTACTAAAAGCCAGTCATATGGACAACAGATAATTTTAAGTGTATTTATTTATTTTGAGAGAGACGGAGTATGAGCAGGGGAGGGGCAGAGAGAGGGAGAGAGAGAACTCTGAGTAGGCTCCACACTGTCAGTGCAGAGCCTGATGCGTGGCTCGAACTCACGGAACCACAAGATCAGGACCCGAGCCAAAATCAGGAGTAGGATGCCTCACTGACTGAACCAACCAGGTGCCCCAGTACCACAAGTTCTTAAGGTCAGTCTTGATGGATTCACACTCTTGGACTTAGGGATATCAGGGTTTGGAAGTGGTGGTGTGGGAGCCTGGAGATGAAGAATGACCAGGGGAAAAGGAAAGCTACAACCAGGCACAGTTGGCTCCTTGAGAGAGACCGGCTTCACGTTTATGGGAAGTAGGTGTTGTGACTGAGGGTCACTGGGAAGGCTCTTTGCCTCAAGTTATCTCACTACTCCTCACTAAAAAAAGGAAAATGTCTTAAATTCCGCCATTATGATTTCACTCCTTCCTTAAAGTTGTGTCACTTGTTAAAACAAAAATAGCCCTCAGTATTAAATTTTCACTGATGCAGCTAAAATTCATTTGCTTCCTTTTAATAGGCCACTAAAACAAAGCAGGTTTGGGGGGGCACCATATCCCTTGTTCTGGAGGGGAAGAAAGGGAGTGCCCCCCCCCCAAAAAAAAAAAGGCCATGACTCAGTGTGGTGGATTTTGCCACATGCCTCAGGCCAGTTTTAGGGCTGTATCTAGGGAGTAGCTGTGTGCCTGGGGCAAGACTTGACCCACAAGGAAGGAAGGATCTGCATTAGCAAGAACCACTTGATGATGTACTAGGCTGTCCCTTCTCCCACACTTGCCTGACCAGTCTGTGACCTCCTGAAGATGCTTCAGCACCTGTCACACCTAACTGTTTCTTAATGGTTTCATGGATCTGGCACCACGTATCCCCAGCCAGATGCAAGCTCCTCTGAGGTCACGAAGAACTTACCATTTCTCTTTCCTCCCCAGAGCACAAAGGGCCATGCTCAACAGGTGGAAAGTCCTCAGTAATACATTTGTTGACTCGCCATCAACAAGGGATATTGGGGGGATATCGGGGGAATACTGGGGAGGAACACTCTTCTACTGCCATCTCTTTATGACCCCTTCTTCTGAGCACTGAACTTTACTTGCTTGTCAAATTTTTCTTTTCCAATTAACTATCCTTCTAAACTAAAGTTCCTTTCTCAGCACGGTCTATTTTTGTTAGTTTTTGCAAACATGTAGGAACATGAAATTAGCACTGCACATTCTGGGAAAATGTCCCTGCATCTCAAGTATGTTTGGAGATGAAGTTCACTTTTTTGAAGTTGAAAATAGTTTTTGCAAGAATGAAAAGGGAAATATTGATCAAAAAAAACAAAACCAAAACAAAAACAACAGAGATTAAAATCCCTAAAGACCAGTTTAATCTTTAAAAAAAAATGAAAACAAAAAAAATCACTAACGGCTTCTACGCCACAGACTTTTATTGTCCACACTAAAATAGCTTATCTATCATTAATCAAAAAAGTGTACCCAACCTTTCTTTCTGAGAATAGAGTGCAATTATCAACATGAAAGGGCACTACAGTGCTAAAAGCAACTTTCTTGGGTTCACACAATTAGCTAACACCAGAGACGTTAGTCAGTTCACAGTTCTTTGAGGACACTTGCCTAGGACGTCTCCTGAAAGAGGCAATAAGAACATTTCTGATTATCTGGATTCTGGAATATTAGGCTCATTGTGTGAATTTTGTATGTCACCTTTCCATTTCCTATTAGAAGGATGGAGAAAATTAAGTGATTGCTAAGTGTGAAAAATCCCCAATCGAGTGTTAAGGCACCTAAAGTGTCTAAGAGGGGCCAGAATTCTTGGGGTGCCTGGGTGGCTCAGCCGTTAAATGTTCGGCTTCAGCTCAGGTCATGATCTCACTGTCCGGGAGTTCGAGCCCCGCGTCAGGCTCTGTGCTGACAGCTCAGAGCCTGGAGCCTGCTCATGCTCTGTCTCTCTCTGTCTCAAAAATAAATAAACATTAAAAAAATATTAAAAAAAAAGAATTCTTAAAAAAAAAACAACAAAAAAAATCTAAATTTGGATTATATCTTCTGTTTCAACTCTCATCCCATGAATCATAGTGAATCCTACCCAAGGAGACCCAGGCCTTTTTATTTCTTAACCAGGGGTCTCAGCCATTCTTTTCTTAGGGAAAAATACCCCAATGAGTAGTTGGTTAATTTTGAGGCCAAAATTAGTCAATTACTCCTCTTTTCTAACACAGTTTTCCTTTCTTTTAATTTCAAGGAAGTGATTGAGTCTTGCACCTTGACTGGAGGGTGGGATATAAGAATAAAAGCAATTTCTACTATTTTGCATGAATAAAAGCAATTATTTAAGTACTTAGCAGATGCCTAGTCCTTTCTTTTTAATAAATCACCCATGAAGAATCTGAAGTTCAGGTGCACCAACCATTATGAAGTGCCTACCTGGGAGGTTAAATAAGTTGTGCAGAAATAAGTGAAAGAGTTGGAATTTGAACCCCAGTTAGTCTCTAAATTCCAAGCTTTTATCCTTTTGGTCATACTGGCTCTGCTTTTCCACCCTAGAAAGTTTCATAAGCAATCAGAATATCAACAACTAAAAAATTCAGAATTTCAAATGCACCCAATTCCTGTAACAACTGACAGAGGGCAAAAAAAAAAAAAAAAGAAAGAAAGAAAGAAAAAAAGAACTCTCCCCACCCCTCCCAACAGTCACGCCTTTGCAGTGTAACTTTGAAGCTCCTCCATCTCCTGAATGCAGACTGGTCTCCTGACATGCTGTGACCAACTGAACATGGTGGAAGGAAGACTTGTTCCAAGCCTACATCTTAAGAAGCTTTGCATGCTTTTGCCGGTTCTTTTGGATTCTTGTTGCTGTGCTGTGAACAAGCTCTAGAGAGCCTGCTGGAAAATGAGACGTGGCTGCCAGTCTTCACTGCCACGGTCAACCAGCCAGCTGCCACAGACACACTGGGCCTAGCTGACACAAGGTGAGCCTGGCCAGTTCAGGAGAACTGCCCAGCTGACCTGTAGACTCATGACAAATAATAAATGGCTCTTATTTAAAATCTCCTAAATTTTAGGGTGGTTTGTTACTGAGCAAATACCACCTGACACAACTTTCAAACAAACGCTGTGAACAAACAGAGAAAATTTAACAAAAAATTATTTCTAAAAGACAGGCCTCAACATGAAAACTCCTATTGATATTAAAATACGAGACATGTTCAATGAATCCTTAATTACGTGACTTAAATTTGCAAAATAAGGTTGAAACACGTGACTTGATCAACTCAAGAATTTGCAAGGTGCTTCAGTAATACGTAGTAACTTTAGATATGGACGTGAAAATTGTGTATTTGAAAATCTACACCCAGAAAGTCCTTTACATTGTGGGATTTAAGTCGGACTGAATCACAGGAAAAAACTAATTTTGAAGTCCTTCTTTGAAGAGATGGAGCCTGTGTATTGTGATATGACTCTCAGAAAGTTAATGTTCTCTTTAAGAAGAAGCCAAAGATATACAAAGAGATCAAACAGGAGCAATCAACTCATACTACCCCCAGAGTTCGTCAAGAAATGAGAAGATTGCTCCTCTTCAGACATTGACTGTAATTTACCTTAATCAAGTTCCTAAGAGCTTCAAGTAGTAGAAGAGGAACATGGGTGAGGATGGGGGGGCGGGGGGGTAGGCAGGAGTGGGAGAAAGCCAGACAGGAAGCACGGATGCATCTTAACAAAACATCCATCACGTACGCATTTTTCGGTTCCTCCTTAAACTTATGGTCAAAAAAAAAAAAAAATCTGATAAAGGTTCCGGAGGTTAAAGTCTCCATTACATAACTGTAATTACTTATCGAGAAAGATCATAATGAAGCCAGTTGAACTATCAGTTACTGAAAAAAAAAAAAAAAAGTTTAAGAATAGGGTGGTATGGCACAAAGCACAGAGTTCCCGAGCACCAAGTTTGACATCAAGGAGTTATCTCATCATGTCACCAAAAGTAACAGTAACATTTCATGCAGGCTTTATAATTGCCAGACACTGTGCTAGGCAGTTTACAAGCATTATTTCAGTGTGTTTATTTTAAGGGTGAGGGAAACAAGGATTTATAGGATTATGAACTTGCTCAAGGTCACAGAACTGTTAAACAGATTTCATACCCACACACTCCGACCGTGGTCCTAATTCGGACTCGCAGTACTGTACTAATTGTACTAGGCCTTAGTTTCCTTACATGAACAATAAGGACGGGGAATCAAGACTGTCTCCAGTTGGAATTCTACGATTCTGTGACAGGCACAGGAACACACTCCTTAGTGGTTTATGTGCTGAATAGCAAAGAGGATTGCCACCTTTTCCTATGAAGGAATGCTTTTAGGGTGTATATGCTAACATTAACCACTCTATTCCCATTTGCTTCTATACACGGGTACATAAATGGTTTGGGAAACAAGTCTACTATCCATAAACAGTGACCCTGGTCCAGTCACCACCTTTTGGCAAAGGTGAATGAAGCGCCTGGGCGTTCTGTGAAGTGCCTGGCAGAGCAGGATTGAACGAATGGATGGATAAATATTCTATAGTCTCTGTCCGAAACAGACTGAAATTAGTTACCACTGTTCTAATGTTTCCTACAAATCTTTTAAATGTAACATCCACAGACCAGAAGCTCCACAAGGACCCAGACAACACAGCCTTGCTCACTGCTCTGTTTGCAACCTGAATTGCACCTCACATATTGTAACAGCTCAACACAAGTACTGTTCTTATTGCTGTTCCTGGATTCTGACAGTTCCAATTCGCCCTTAAACAGGTAAAATATATGATTAAAGGCAAGGCCATGCTATTTGCTTCCTCTTCTATATGGTTCTTTGTTCCAAGAGCCAACCTAAATTGAGTATCTTAAGGGCCAGGGGTGTGTTGAAAAAGTCCTTGTCCTTAAGAAATGGATCTAGTACAAGAGTTCGAGCAGAAATATACAAGGAGGGAGCGCCCGGGTGGCTCATACAGTTAAGTATTCGACTCTGGATTTCAGCTCAGGTATGGTCTCATCGTTGGGAAGAGCACAGAGCCTGCCTGAGATTCTCTCTCTCTCTCCCTCTCTGCCCCTCCCCAACTCATGCACACGTGTGCTCTCTCTAAACATTTTTTTAAAAGAAATATACAAACAGTACTAACAAATATTTGTTGTTTATCTACTATGTGCTAATCACAGAGTGAGGTATAAAGAACTGTTTGGAGAGCAGTATATAGCACAGAGCACATAAAAGTGTAGAAAGTAAGTGGGCATTAAACTGGTCTAGAAGGCTACACAGTGTTAGAAGCAGAGAGAAGGAACGTGAATTTCAGACCACAACAGACCTCAGTTCCACCATATGGCACACTGCTATGATGTGATTGACTTTAGGATTTGGGGCGAAAATGCTGGCAGTAATCACTTTTGTATTTTCATTGTAAAAAATATATATATAAATGCTCCCTGTTTAGACTGTGGCTTGCTGTAATTTCTGTGAAAAGCAATTCGGAAATAAATATATATACCATTGACTCAGCAACCGGACCTTGGGAGGAATCTATGCTTAGAAACAAAGTTGCTACAAGTTAAGTATTCATAGGAAAGGGTGTTTACTGGAGCCATGTGTGGAGTGGCAAAAATCTTTAAACAACCTGAATGCAACATTGTGCAACGATGAACTAGAGCGGGACCCACACCTGCTGGTCTGGAAGGAGGTTCAGGTGTGCTGTTGGGTGCGCTAAGTAAGCTGCTGTATGAGGATTCTGTTCTTCTTTACCAGCAAACAACCCAGAATATCTTGCATGTGTGTGTTTATGCTTCTAGGATTACACAGACATGGGCCAGGTAAGGGGACATAGGAAGGAATGGGAGGAAGAACGACGAAAAAAGAGGCAACCGGAATAAGTTTATTTACAGGTCAATGTTTTCTTGGTATAATTATACTGAAGCAAATGAACACATTTTCACAAATTTTGGAAGGGCATCTGGAAAATAAGATAATGACTTTTTTAAGTTATTTTGAGAGAGAGCAAGAGTCCGTGAGCGAGCCGGGAGGGGAGGGGGTGCGGGGGGCGGGGAGCAGAGAGGAGGAGAGACAGAATCCCAAGCAGGCTTGGTGTTTGCTGATGGCATAAACGGAGCCTGATGAAGGACTCGAACTTACAAAATGTGAGACCATGACCTGAACAGAGATCAAGAGTCGGGAGCTTAACTGACTGCGCCACCGAGGAGGTCCACTAATAAATAAAAACAACTTTAAAAGCAGCAGTCCACAGACTCTCCCTGTAAATTCGCTTACACTCAGATATGTTTTCCTGGAGAAGACAGAACGGTACAGAGTTTTACGAAGCTGTGCGTAACCCAAATCCTCCAAGGGTTCTGGAGTATCCCTGCGGCTCCTTGCCATGTGCCACGTTTGGCGTAAGGGTTGCAGTGGAAAGAACATGGAGAACCACTAGGCCATGAGCAACAGAACCACAGACATTTTTGGCTTAGGGGAATAACACTGAAAGCAGTGTTAGAGGAAGATTCATCTGGCAGTACTGGTGCAGAACGATTGAGAAGGGAGAGGAAAAAGTTAAGAAAACAATTAAGAGACGATTGATGTGTTAAGAGTTCAAACTAAGGATGGCCAGAATTGTTTTCTATTTCGCTGACTTTGTTTTTAAGTTATTTATTTGGGTGGAGGGGCAGAGAGAGGGGGAGAGCTAGAATCCCAAGCAGGTTCTAACCCAAGAGTTAACTGGATTAACTGAATGAGCCACCCAGACACCCCTGTTGTGCTGACTTCTCAGGGAACAAAAATTAAATTTCCTCCTGGTTTCCAGGCTTCGTGTCTTACCCCTAACCCAGACTTAGGGTCTCTGTGGTCTCGGAGGTGGTGTTTCTTATTATCCCCTTCAATATTTTAATCTAAATTTCAGAAACTGATTAGGCTCTCCAATATAGGGTTTCTTCTTTAAAACAAGAAAATTACAAACTAATCACTAGTGCTGTTGTTCCATTTAGGATTTCACGGATTCTCTCTGACCTCTCAGAATGTGTACATATTTGCAGGATCGACGTCAACAACAGTTTCTCCTATTGAGGATACCCTGTTCTCTCTCTCCTACCACAGCTGACCTGACAGCAGGCACCACTCTGTCCCCGCCCAGATTTAAACCTGCTGCCTCCTAATTCTCAAGCTATTCATTCAGTATCTTTTGTGGCTGCTCTCTTTGGACACCTTCCAGAGCCCTGTCCTTGGTCCTCCCTTTTTTTTTCCCTCAAGCCTGAAGCAGTTCATTCTTAAATGACCTCATCTGATTTTCCAGCTTTAGCTAATAGTACTTACCTTGCATTTTCTCTTTTCTGGGACTCTCTTGACCATATTAGGCTGAACTCTCCTACAACTCTTAGTAAAAGAGATAACTTATCTTACTAACCTTTTGAACAGCTGAAGTATACTATAGGTAGAATAAATCAAAACTATACATAGAGTAAGTCGAATCTAAAGCAAAACTAAGCTGGAAGAAGGTAATTTAGAATTCAAGGAAAAACAAGCTACCTTTCAGAGTAGTCAGTAATTAACACACACTTACACAAAAATGGGTGAATCAGTTTCCTGCCTGACTTTCTGGATGAGTCAAGATAAATGTGTATGCTAGATATCTGCTAGAATAATCCCAGTTCTATTCTCATACAACTGAAAAACATAAAGAGGACAGCTTCTGCTATAAAAGGTTAATATTTTGGTGTCACCTTGGTGGCTCAGTCAGTTAAGGGTCCGACTATGGCTCAGGTCATGATCTCAGGGCTCATGAGTTCGAACCCCATGACGGGCTCTGTGCTGACAGCTCAGAAGTTGGAGCCTGCTTAGGATTCTGGGTCTCCTCTCTCTCTCTCCCCTCCCCCACTCATGCTCGCTCTGTCACTCTCTCTCTCAAAAATAAATAAAATAAACATTAAAAAATTTTTAAATGTGATGATCTTGAACAAGATAAATAAAACAAAACTAAACCTCAAACTTTATTTCCAAGCTTTGGCTACCCTAATTTGTTCAATGAGTTCAGAGTTTTAAGGAACTAGGAAAAGCAGTTCATTTCGAAGTCATAAAGCAAATTTATAGGATGTCGACAATTAAAAACACATTTGCTTAATGTATTCTGACTCTGTGTACAGAAAAACACTTGCCCATCTGAAAACCAATTTCCTCTCTGGAGCGGATAACCTGTACTACCAATTCTTCTTAGTGATACTCACTGTCTGCTATTTCCTTTTCTCTCCAAAGACACAAGTGCATTCCATCCCTACACATCATCTTGGTCTATGCATTGGTTTTGTTCATTCATATATTTGACGTGTATTTGCTGAAGTCTTACTATGTGCTAGACACTCTTCTGCTTGCCGGGATACAGGAGTAAGCAAGGCAGACAATGCTGCTGCTCTCACAGAGCTCACATTCTAGCAGGTAAGCGGACAGGGCACAATCCGTCTCACACGGAAGCGAAGGAAACTGTGTGTGCAAGATGCTACTATTTCAGATAGAGCAGTCAGAGGCGGTCTCTTAGGGAAGACCTAAATAAAGGGAGAGAATGAATGTGATAAATGACCAAAATATGTGGATATCTGGGGCCAGAACATTCTGGGCAAAAATTCCACAAGTTTGGGCTCAGGCACAAGGGATCCAGAAAAAGGACTGTGCTTCTAGAGAATAAAGAGATATTCTTAACTGACTAGGAAAAAGGGTTCTAACACCCAGGGTGCATATACAAGGCTATACATTAAGGGTGAAAATACTATTTTCTCCCTGTCTTGTATCACATAAGGTACCGAAGGACAGTGTGCATGTATCAGTTTCCTCCAAAAGTGACTGGAATCTCCCGCTGGCTCCTTCCTAACTACACAGTCCTCGTCTGATCAGCTCATTCTTTCCACTTTTTCCTTCTACTGTCTCAGACTCCTGGTTACCACTCCTGCCATCACCACCACTCCTTTTTTTCCAAATAGCAGAATCAACTCCCATTCATCGGCACACTTTCTACTATGAAGCCTCAGTCATGCCTTCTGGGGAAAGGTTTAACATCCTTCAAGTGCATGTTTCGAAAAGCCAACTGCCAGGGGGCGGGGTGGAACAGGTATAAAGATCACTAGAACACCACCAGATCGCTGGGTGGCCTTGGGGGTTTTTATCTTCTTTGTCTCTGTATGCCCACCGGCCAGCTCCACAGAGGTTTGCTGCTGCCTGTCAGCCGAAAGGCTCTTAGAGACAGTGTAAGTAAACCTCTCACTCCACTCATCTTCAAGACCTCCTCTCCCAGAACACGCCTTTCCAGTTCTTTCTCTTATTAAGACGGGTGGCTAGGCTGCTTATTTATGATTCCCCAGTGCTCATACAGAGACACTTGGGCACAGAAATACCAAATTTAACTGGATGCTCGAACTGGGATGTAGAACTTTCATCTTCTCTTTCCTTGGGTTTTGGAGTTCCAATTTTTCCCTCCAGCGTCATTTACTGTTTTCTCATTTAATTATGTCTGTGGTAGCTCCAAAGCAATGTACACAAAGGTCTGTTAAGTGACATTATCAAGTAAGGGGTCACTCATCCTCATGTATGGAATGAGAGATTGTTTAACCTAGCTTTCTTACCTTCCCTTTAAGAGTACTTATCATATTTAAAATCTAGTACCCACTGACTGCATGGACACCAGACCTCGATAACTGCTTAGTGGTAAGAAACGTTTTTTTAGCGAACAGGAAAACAGAATGTAACAGAATGGTCATAAAAGGTATACCCTATTATGAATGCCACTGCAAATATCTTTATGAATTCAAAGGTCAGGATCTATTCCAATCTTAGCATTTTATACATAATAAACATGACTACATTTAGAAACTAGTGACAACCAACAGTCACTTAATTTTTTAAAGTACTTTCACTCCAAGCAGGACATTTTTTAGATTATAATAAGAGAAAATATGTAAAGTAATATGTGAATTTTGCATTGGAGCTTTAACTTTCTGTTGAACTATTTTATGGGTGTAAATAATTTTGGTGTACTCTGATTTGTTCTTGCCATAATGCTTCTCAGGTAGTTAATTCCCTGATACACTGAGGACTAGAATGCGAAATTAGACCTTGGGAAGGTGAGGAATTACATGTAGGAACTTACATATACTTTATATTTCCTATCATCAAATTCCCTTCAAGTCCCAGGGAAAGACAGGCACCTTATTTGAACATAAATATGAAAAAATCAGGCTTAGAGATGAGTAATATCTTTTTTTTCTGCACTATGTCAAGAAAAGAGAATACAGAAGCTGTTAACATAAAGCTTCTGAATAGCTTAAAGAAAACAAATCACATCTTACCCACGGAGCACCATCCATGTCAGACCGCTGACACTGGGAAGCAAGGCATTTATTCCAGGGATATCTGACAGAGTTTTAAACATCTACAGAAATACCTACGTGAGTTCCTTTAAATAACCTCAATGAAAACAAATGTTATAATGTGGGAGAGGATTACATTTTCAATTTCTGGAAATACTGAAATCATTTGGAATCACATAAATAAGGTAAAAAGTAAATGATCAAGTAGAGGAATAAATACATTTTCTGATTAAGAAAGAACATTCAGGTGTTGCCATACTGTAAAGAGTCCAGTTTTCTTTTATGGCTTACAAGGTGGGTCTGAAGGCAATTTCAAAAGGGGAATAATACATATACCTTTTGAAGGTGGAAACTTAGAAACACAACATTCATTTAGGGTTTCTGTTAAAAAAAAAGAAAATCAATCTATTTTATAATCACGCTTTGTCCTTAATAAACTCAGCTGGATTCCAGATGACAAATTTCACATAAAGTTCTAATTAAATTTTTTAATGTCTCCCTTTAAAAAAGTTGCCTATGAACTTAACTTATATATTATATTGGTATGTTTACCATTTCAAACTGCCATTTAACTTGTCTCTGTTCTTGGTACTTTGGTTCTTTGTGATATAAAAAAAGAGATATTTATAACTTTGGTTTAGTTCATCAAATTTGTATGCTTTTTTATATCACTTGATCAATAAAGAGTTATTAAACGTCATCAAGCTACATAATCCAAATTTATGCACTTAAGATAAATTCTGGTATTCAATATAGTCGGAAACTCTTTTCACACAGCTTTGCTAAATATAATAAATATGAGAAAAAATTAATGCTAATAACTTCATTCTTATTTTCAGCAAAATTAAAGTTTCTTAATGAAATTTTAAGGAATTTTTGCTTGCTTGATTTTATAAGAATACCAGACAATAAAATACCAAGGGAGCATTCTAGCATTTATTAATAAAAACTTAACAGTGTCGCTAAGGTTATCAATATGCTACTAAATTTAAATGATATACCTAATTAAAAACAAAACGCACTGAAAAGCTGACAAAAAAACAAAACTAAATAATATTAATAATGTAAATACAATTTTCTTGGCCCTCGAAAGCTTTAAATACAGCAGGCCTTATGAAATTGGGATCCATGCCCCTTGAAGGATTGTACACAGTAGACACTAGAAAAGTCTTACGGCCTGATGAATAGGAAATACCAACACAGGCACAGATGTCCTCATGTACTCAGCCAATGAGGGTCATGCTGGTTTGAGCTCAGGAGACTTGGCAGAGCTTTAAAAATTCCCCCTTGAATTTTTATAGTACTTTTTAATTCTCAAAGTAAACATCCATGCACAAATCCTGTCAGGCAAAAATGCTGGGCACTCTCGCTGTTTTACAGAAGCTGGAACTGTGACGGAAAGCTGTAAATGACTACACAAATATGTACAGGAGAGCAGAGGCTCAATCCCCTTTCTCCTATATACATTGTTTAAAGATTCACAGATGACAAATAAAAACTCTTAAAGACCCATGGGGAATTTCTAACACAGTATTAACTACTCCTCTTCAGATCAGTATTAAATTTTTCTGACTATTCTCTTCTCTCTCAATGTCTCATTCTCCCACACTGGTCTTCAATACTACATAGATAATGGCAGAATCAGTAACTTGATACAGCAACTCCAATTACGAACCTCCATGGGTTGCTCAGAGGTTTAAATGAGATGAATGTATACGAAGTCCTTAGCATGGTGCTGCCGCATAATCCATGCTCATCACTGATGGCGGAGAAGAGGGTTAAAAAATATAGAAGAATACAGATATTGTACTTTTCTTTTTTAAAGCCGAACTAGTTGATTCACAGCAACTCTTATAAAACACCTGGCTAATCTGTATTAAGTGTCACGTCTCTAGAACCAGAGAATGGATGTTAAGAGAAGCCTGTTAGGGAACTCGGATGACTGAGAATTAGGACAGTCCTCCCAGCAACACCACTAATTCTGCAATGTTTCTCTAGACATTTCCTATGGGCCTCACTTCCTCATCTGGAAAAATAAGAGTGTGGGAGCAGAAGAGCTCTCAAGAGCCTTTAAGCTCTAATCTAAAATCACTGTACCTAACACGTAGAACAAGGTCGGAGAACCCAAGAGCCCTACCGCTCTACCGACCACAGTTCTGACACAGTATTTTCTGTCCACCACCACCACCATTAATTCTTATAAAAATATCAAATACGGGTCCATTTTCTGTCTTGTACTTGATAGTGAACACAAAAAGTTAAATAACCAACTTTAGTGCACCGTTCCCTACCCCACTGCCTCCTTCACCAGCGATCGGGGAAAAGGAATGTAGAATTTTGGAAATAGAAACACACACACATACGTTATGAAAATAAGTCATCTGTAATTATAAGGAAAGTACTTTGACTCTACAATATCTAATCGCTAGAGGTCAAAGACTGGCTCGGCTCAGCCTCAGAACTCAGGTCTTTTGATTGTGAGTCTAGGTCTTTTCTACAATTTCTATTACTAAATAATGAAGTCAAATTGAAAGGAATTTGAGTGTTCTTTAAGTCACAAAAGTGCAGTTTAAATCATCTTAAAATTAAAGAAGGCCTTATAACCAATAATTACAAAACAACAGAACATGAAAACAACAACGAAGTCTGTCTGCAACAAACTGGTAGGGCTTTAATGTTCAACACATGACGATCATAAGGTCACAAGTCACCGCACTGCCCCAACGGCATGAAATAATAAATCATCAACTAAACTAGATGTCATTTCACAATAGCTTTAGAAAATTGGCTATCAAATATGCTTTCATAATAGCCACAGTTAAGTATTATGGATAATTATGAAAACAACTAGAATAAAGGCTCTATTTTTTATAAAAAGGGATAAAAGTTAATATTTATTGCAACAAACTAAATGTCATAAATATGGTATGCTCAAGTTGAATGTGCAAAATGTTAATTACAAAAATAAAATTTTGGGGAGAGTGTGGGTTGCTCAGTCTGGTAAGCGTCTGACTCTTGATTTCGGCTCTGGTCGGTTCATCAGTTCGAACCCTGGACGGTACAGAGACTGCTTGGGATTCTCCCTCTCCCTCTCTGCCCCTCCTCCACTCACTTCCTCTGTCTCAAAATAAATAAACTTAAAAAAATAAAACTTCATGTAAGACAATGTGCTAATTAAACATCTATAATCATCATTAAACTTTTCTCTCACCATATAGACATGTGTGTATGTATACATGTGGTGCCTTATATCATGAACCTAAGAAAAATTCTAAAATACGAGGTACTTTAAATTTACTGCATTTTTAAACACTATCAATCTTACAACATTTTGAAACTGGCTCAAAAAGTATTTAAGAGCACTAAAAATTAATATTTGAGTTACTTTGAAAAAGTATGTTTAAGCATTCAGGTCTACCAAGATAACTCATTAATATTTAAATTGGCCCAGAAATAAAATTAGGGGATGACACACTTCCATTCAAAATAATGGGCTTTAAGGACTATATTGCAATATAAATAGTTTAGATGACTGTCTAGCAATTGCAGAACCCCATAATTTATTCTATCTACGTACCACTGAGTAAGAATTTAATTTCCTCTATATTCCAGCAGAAAAAACACACAGCCCCTGAAAGTAAATTACTAAAGAAAAGGGTTGCATTCCCTATTGGAGGACAGTGGATGTAAAAGTGTACTGGTAAACACAAAGTGATTCCACCAACCTGAGATCATCATTGTTTAAACTCTACTATAGTTAACTAGATTTTCATTGATTAAAGAGCAGATTAAATAAAAATGGGACAGCTATGGACTTGATCTTAGCTGAAATAATGTAAAGGGAATTAAAATGTCTATTCCGTATGTGTTTGTGTGTGTGTGTGTGTGTATATATTTTTTTTTCTTTTTTTGGGGGGGGTAATAAAGCACAGCAAAAGACAACAAAGTAAGCCTATAAAGAGTCAGGGCTCTATCGCTAAGCTTGGCTTTAGAGTTCTACCTCAAATAAAAGAAGTTAAATTCTAATTCTGGTTAGTGCACTCCCTGTCATAATCACAACTCCAAAATTCTCTTTTTTAGTCCTCTGAATTTCATGACGGTTGATCCAAATTGCTGGTTTCGAAATTGCTCTTGATATTTCTAAACTTATCCTCCACCACTCCACGCTCTGCTCCTTCCTCTCCCACCAACCCCATTAATTCACAAACTCCAACGGGAAATCCGACATTTAAGGAACATTTGTGAGAGCAGTGGGAAATAAAGAAACAGCCTATTTTCTAAAATATATAACTTAACATGTAAAATGAAGATAAAAATCACCATTAAAAGTCACATTCTAATCCAGTTCAGCATAGAAATGATCACACACAATTCAAAGGGAAAACGGACCTTTTCTTTCTTTAAATGGGAATGCTCCCCCGGAATATTTTTACTTACCTGAAAACATACAAAACCTAAACCAAATAAACCAGAAGAAAATGCAAGCGGTTTATCTCTGAAACTACAGAGACCGAGAAAAGCAGGGGCTTTTAAACTCTTCCATAAGGGTCAGTAAGCAGGAATTGATTATTTTCATTGATAGCTTAATTCAACAAAACTTTTCTTGAAAACTCTTGTGCAACGCAGTTCACCAATATATGTCTTACATGACTCAGAAATACAGAAGCGGGTGCCCATTAATTTAGCAAACATCTGTAAATTCTACATGATACAATTACCAGGGTGCCAATTAAAATTAAAATTAGGTGTTATCTTTTAAAGTGAGAAAAATGTTTTAAGAAATATGCCCCAGACTTGTTGTAAATCTAATGTAAATTAGGATTTCCTAACAAGGAGGCTGTTTGAATCACCTGGAGGCCAGATGGATTAAGACTTATATAACCAAGCAATTAATACAGATGCTCTTTGGCTTTAGGTACTCATACTAAAATAAACCCTTTTGATCCAATCTCTCCACTAAAATCTCTAAAGGCCCCTACAGTGATCTCCACCCACATATGAACTTCATTACTAATACAATTTGCACTTAACCTACATTTACGCAAGGTTTCAGAGGAAGTTTTTCATAAAATTTATAAACATTCAATGATATATTTAAAGCTGTCTGACTAAAATATCTGTTACACCCATAGACAAAACCAAAACAGCATCATGATACAAATTATGTTAGCAACTCTACGAATATAATGGAATGGCTGAAGAAACATCACAAGAAGTTATTTCAATAAAACCTGGCCACATGCTAATCATACATTTCTGTATCTGAGGCCTTTCAGAGTAAATTGACACACCTGAATACACGATATGTTTTATCTTTTTTTCCTTGACTAAGACAGCCATAACTAAGTACGGTGTTAAAGAAAAAGATATTTACCATAAAACTAAAAATAAATATGTAAATACCTAAAGCAAATCTCCTTTAATATTTGGGAATCAAAGTCTCTGAGTAAATACTAGAAATATTAAACCCAAAAAGACCATGCAATGCTCACTGCCAGAATCTTCAGGAGAGGAAAAACAGAAGATAGGAAGTAGACCAAGTATCCATTAAAAAAAAAAACAAAAACAAAACAAAATCTCTTCCTTGTGTCCCTTCTCTGAGAAAACACTCAGCACAGCATTCATAGGAAAAGAAGAGAAAGGGACAGAACCTGCTTCTCTCAACCTAGGTTTGTACAGGTCTTCCATAGCATTATGTAAACAAAACTGGATGCAGATGCAATTAAAAGAAGTGTTAAAACCTACATAAAATTTCAGAGCTTTGTAAATTAGAGCCCTAAACTGTCCCTAAGCCTGACTTTACAAATTCACCCTCCATTATTCCTTCTCTTCAACAGTCTTACCCTTCAAAGAACGGTCAATTTTTTAACACTCAAGTTTCAACATAATCCCAATAAAAGCTCTAATTCCACCTACAATCATTCACTCCCCCGCTTCTCTTCAGAAGTTTCACCATTAATGCCTCAGTGAAATAATGATGAAAATCAAATTATGCAGCAACGTGTTTTCATCAGCGTTACAAGTGTATGCTCAATTTGTCTAATTTCAGTATTCAAGAAGCGTATTCGGTTAGTATGGCTACTCTGTTTTACCGCAAAGAATGTCTTTGACTATCACTAAGTTTTCTCCTGTTCTACTATCATTGAAGGAACTTAATTCCTAAAAAGAAAATACTAGACTATGCTCATTAGGGATAGTCATAATTTTACAAATAAATGTGAACTGGATGTTCAACTATGTTGACACATTAGGAGTTACCATCCCTGGCAAAACAGAGGGCAAAGTGTTTTTTTTTTCTTTTTAAGCATTTTGAGAAAAAGCAATTTTAAGTGACATCTTAAAAAGTCAAATTTATGCTTCCTTTTTTTAATTAAAAAGGAATGCAAGTGAAGTTATTAGTGGCATACAGCATTTTTATACCTAAGGTCAGAACGTCAAGATTCACTACAGTTGTGATCTCAACCTGTTCATCACTTGGGTCACTGCTCACAGCTATTGTTTGACCAGAACCATGTAACATATAGACCAGTGAAAGCAACCAATTTTAGTTGTATCAGTGCTGCTGTTTGGAAACAATAGACTAATTCAATGATGGTGACAAAAGAAACATTGTTGCAATTTACTTGGAAGAAGCTTTGTTCTGGGTAATCACAGTTCCCCATGTTAAGTTAATGCCCTAAGGTATAAAATTTTCAAATGTTAGCCAATTATCCTATATATTATACCTTTTCATTAGGACACAAACTACTGATTATAATTACAAATCACACATGAGCATAAAAATCATTTCAACGGTTATTAAATAATCTCAAAAGAGCCGCATCATCACTGCTTTGCTAATCGCCATAAGGTTGTTATGAGGCTCAAATTAAAAATAGGTGAAGGCACTTTACATGTCATAAATTCCTATAAAAGGCATTAGAATGATCTTTAATGATTTACAGTTATCTATGTTCATCTAACACTTATGCTCCAGATCCCAGAGTTTACAAGGCTTAATGAAAGTTCACTATAAATGAAAAATGGGTGAGTCTTGTTCTATGTTATTTACAGTAAGAAAAATGAAAACAGTACCATGGTAACTACTAGAACAAAATGCATTAATGATCCCCAAGAGTTTCCTAAGATAGATCATGCTTCTTTGTAAAATTACGTTTTATAATTCAATCCAATAGTTTCTTACAGATAGCTTCGTCAAATCAACTGCACTTACTCTTTAAGACAACCAAATACCCTGAATCACTAACCACATTGCCAAAATTGTGATACTGAAAAATTTTAAAACACAGCCTATCTTTTAACATTTAAACACAACTAACGCGTAAGAAACATCTCAAGTTTCCTTACTGAAAACATTTTAAGCCTTCCATTCAGAATGTCAACAATACAAAGCTGAAGTGGTATTCTAAAGGAAAGAGTATTTACATAATAGATTAGTAGACAGTTTACATGAAGACATACAAGAACCAAGGTTTTTCTTTTCTTTCGAGAAGAAACAAGTAAGCCTCTTAAAGGAATAGAATATAGCTTAAATCTAAGTCTGATTTTTTTCCCCCAACCAGACAACCTTCCTCCTTCAAGAGGATAGAAAAGAGACACGTCAGTGTTAAGACAGATCTTTAATAGAAAAAGTATTTTAAATAGAGTTTTAAATAAAATCTTCAATGACTAATTATTGGGAACAAAGAATACCAGTAACATTAAAAAAAAAAGAGAAAAGAAAAGAAAAACGACCCTTGAAAAGCTCATACACAAGTAAATCACTGTCTACTATGCCTTTCAAAAACACACCACTAATTTAATCAATCCTGTGTCTCTACCATCCCATTTTTATATTTCCTTCACACCTACAATGTGATATACAATCCAGCATTTATCTGAATTGCGGACATGGATACAGGAGAGAGAACTTAACCCCTCTCAACAGACCCATCTCGAATCTTTTCCTGGTAGTTCCATTTTAACAGCCCTTTTTGAGGTCAAAAGGAAATGTCAGTATACTTAATGAGGAAAAAAGAGGAACAAATCAAATGACAGCTGAGAATTGAAGCTTAACAATGCTGGCCATCGGGGGTCTATTTGAGAACTTGCAGGAACTCCAGAAAGTTAGATTTTGTTTTGCACCATATCGGCACCAATTCCTTTCTTAAAAAGACTGAACGGCAGACACCACCTATCTGCTTTAGGTCGGGAACCCAGTGGGCAAGTCCCACATCTATGGTTATGGTCAGGTACACCGCTCCCTGCTATAGAAATCTCAAAACCCAAATTCTTTCACAGAAGGTTCAGTCTGAAGAAGAGGCTCCTTGCTAGGGCTTCTAATTTTAACCCTTTGATCTCTTCAAGCTAATATTTTCCAAGTGTACAAAGACAGCGCACAACTTTTGATTATGTTAAGTATTAAGGGTACTTTTTACTCTAACGTAAGAGCGTACTTTAAAACACAAACAATAAAGCACTAGATATCAAGTCCTCTTGAATTTATATAATTTTTACTGAAGATACCTGTCAATGAGCAACATTATTTTGAAATTTTTAAATACAATCTTCCACGACTGGCCAATGGGATAGTGAATGCCTTTACTTCAGAGAAAACTTGAAATGCTTATGTACAGACACGTGATTTATGCGGTCTTTCGACCATGCCTACTTTCAAAGGACCGCTTAAAATTTAGTCACACGAAAAAAGCACAGGAGTCATCGCAAAACAAACGCAAACTGTTGAATATTTAAGTCTAGCAATCCATCTTAAGTCCATTCTGAAGAAACAAAAAACCATCTGGCTTACCTTGAATAGCCATTAGAAAACACCGATCGGCCAGGGAAGTTCAAAGTCCCCAAGGAAGCCAAGTTGTCATCTCCAGATCCTTGGCACCTATTCCAATTTTCTGAACCAACAGGAATTGGTGGAATGACATTAAAAATAGGCTTCTGATCCTGTTGTTGAGAAAGGGATGCTGTGTTCATGTCATAGTGGTACATCTGTCCCCCAGAGGTACTCACGCCATGAACAGAAATGGCAGACATCTTATTACCAATTATATTTGCCCCAGAAAAGCTTGCCTGACAATAAACTGGGCCCAGTTTCTCTTGCTTAATTACCCCAGGGGTGCAGAGTTCAATGAAATCTTCTTTTTCGGTTTTCACTTGGGGCAGTGACACACTGTTGGGGCTGGATAAGATCAGATCTTCATTATCCTTAATTTTAGGTTTAGTGTCCGGTAAAACAAGAGGCTTACAGTCCTCATTCGAGTTTCCTTCCAGAAGGAATGGATCATCCTCTCCTGCCAAAGGAGAAAGCAAACAGTTTTCATCTATCAAGAGGTCTGATCTCCAAGGACTCTCACTTGTCTCTTTATCCGGGGACCCAGAAGAAAATTCCAAATCCTGGAGTTTTTTCCTCCAAATGTCAAAGGTGCTTTGGTCTGCGGTATACAACTTCACATTGCCCCCGTTGGTGCCAGTCTGGCCCTTCAAATTTTGCTGTTCTGGAGACACATCCGAGAGCGTTTTTGGAAACTCCTTCTCTGTGGGGGCAGCAGAAACAGCAGCGGACGCTGAGCTCTTGGGGTTCTCCGGAACACTGGTCGACCTATTGAGGTTTGCGATGCTCTCTTCCAGAAGCTGAAAGTCTGTTTCCCCAGAGGAAAGGCTGATTTGGCCCTGCTGTGGGAATCCCAAGTCATTGCCCATCACTTTTGCTTCTGTCTCTCCCATATACAGTCCCATGGAGAGTGAAACTGCCTTGGACAAATCTGGCTGCTGGGCATTGCTTCCTGAGCCTTTGGGAAAATCCACCAAAAGTCTTTGCTGCTTGGAGTCTGACTGAGAAGCAGCAGCCAGTGACTGTGAAGATGCAGAACCCTTCACAGAAGCTCCACCCCTTAGGGTTTTATAGAAGTCCATCACATTTCCCCTCTCTCGACCAAGCACACTGCTAGGGAGTTCTTCTTTACTGGGGGTGCTTAATGATTCCTTGGAGTCCATCAGAGAATATCATCAGCTACCAGGGGGGAAAAAAGAAAGAAAAAAAGGGGCGGGGGGAGACATAATAAGCTATAAAGTCACATTATCTCAGTGATCCGATTAGTTAGAGCCAGTTAAATGAACCTTTTAGTTAACTGAGACTCTAACTCCTTGTTAAAAGTAGCTTCTGTCTTCCAGAATAAAATTTCCGCATCCCCTGCCCCCACTCAGTGAGGCACATTTAAAAGCACAAAGCAGTTCAACTGCACAGCGGAGGGCAAAATTGTATCAAACTAAGCTTGGCTATTCATCCTGCCACTCACAGAACTGTAACTTTGTTAATCACAGACATTATAACTCATTACATCTGATTATCCTAAAGGTTCAAACTGGTGTCAAAGTATTTAATTTAAAAGAGTATGATCATTAAAATTCCTACTTCCTTTCATCAGCCAAGGCTGTTTGCTTTTCTGAGAACCCATACACATAAAATTTGATAATTACTATGATAGAATTCTCTCTCAAATCGCTCCCAAACTGCCCTCCTACCTGCTAGTCACACATCCTAACCATTTAGTGCAACCTATTGATAAACCACGCACCTCTTAAAAATAAACAGTGATGATCTGCTCATCTTCCAATACCATAAAAAGGGCACTTATATTTTACTCGTATTTCTTACTGAATGTGTCTGTTTCAAAGTGCCTGCCTTCTTCAAATTTTGGACATAGGAAATGAAACACGTTCTATATAGGCCAACTAAAATTTGTATTTAAAAAAAAAAAACAAAAGAAAGTGCAGTAGCTTCTCTCTGCAAGTTTAGCTCATTTAAATACAGCAAATAAATATAGCTCTCTCAACCCTTACAAAATAATAGATTCTAAATGAAGCTACTTCTTAAAAATCGCTTAAGACCTTTGGTATGAAACACTATTAAGATTTTTTCCTTTCCATGTAACAAGGTTCTAAAACAGAAAAACAACAACAACTGTGAAATCACGTTCATATAAATACCCAGATAAAATAATACCCAATGAAATGCTCAGAAGAATTTTCTCGTATTCTAAATCTTCGCCAATCCCAATTCGGAGGCTGTTCTCCGGAGTCTTAAGATTGCTAGTATGTTGTTTATCATCACGATGTTTTAAGAGGCAGCCCAAGACTCTGATAAGCATTACAGTCAAATCCTATGCAATGGAAGCAAAACTTTTGCTGTCCGGAAAGACCCCAAGAAGCATCAACTTCACCGCCCTCCGGGGAAGTGCAGTGTGATGAAGGCAGGGACGGGGCTGGGGACCTATACCCCTACACATCTTGCAGGTAAACCGCTCATCTCCCCGCCCTTCCGCCGTGTTTCTGGGTTAACGATCTCGAAACACAAGGTATCAAATGGAACCTAATGAATTTCCACGCCGCTTTGACAGCTGCCTTCCAACTCGAAACCAAAACAATACTTCCGAAAACACACACACACACACACACACACACACACACACACACACACACACAAACCAAAAACGAAACAATCCCTCAAACCACTTTATCCGCCAGTTTAAGTTGCAAGTAACTGTCACATTCACCGGCCTTCAAGCACCGTGTGCCCAGGGGTCTTAAGTGGTATTACAAGGAGGCAGTTCCCAAGCATGCAGCCCCAAACGTCAAACGCGCGCTCGACCACAGCAGGATTCCGGCTAGGAAAGGTCTGGTTCTAAAAGGGGCCACTCAGAAGCGTCCGGCGCGCGAGGATGGCAAGCGCCGAAGCACAAACCCTCTCCCGGGGGAGAAAAAGTGCAAGGGTAAAAAAGAAATGTGTCCAGACCTGTTGAGTTCTTTCTCCGACACGCCCACTTCTACCAGATAACGCCAGCCCCGGCCGAAGTCTCCAAGTTGCAGGCTGTCAGCCCCCTGCGTGTGTACACTCACACACACACGCTCGCTCTCTCCCTCTCTCTCTCTCTCTCTCTCTCTCTCTCACACACACACACACACACACACACACACACCCTGCGCGCCCGCCAGAAAGGAGACGCGCTGGAGCCTCGACAGAAACCCTGATCGCGCTCGGCCGCACCAGGGTGGAATGGAAATATTCCGCCGAGGGAAATTCAGACGCGGCTCAGCGTTCTCCGTAAAAACGAAAAACAAAAACAAACAAACAAACAAAAGCCACCGATGTTTGGGCGGCCCCCTGGGAGGGCAGGGACGCGGGACTTGGCGCGCCGCGAGCCGGAGGGGCCAGAAGCCCGCGCCCGAGCAGCGGCGGAGGAAGCAAAGCCAGGGCAGCTCGCAGAGGCTGCGCTCGCACCGAGCTCAGGTTCCTCCCCACTCAGCCCGACCCGGCACGGCGGCCCGCGGAGAGGAAGAGGCCAGCGCTGTCACCCGCGCGCTGCCCTTTCGTCACCGTCACCCGGCCCTCGCCGGCCCCCACCCCCACTCCCCGAGGCTAATAAAAGTTTGCAGGCTCCCGCCGCGGCCCCCGAGCTGGCCTCGAGTCCCCGGCCCGCACCTCGGGGGAGCGGGCGCGGGCCCCCAGCCCTTCCCCACCTCTTACCTCTGGAAGAGGCGCCGCTCACCCGCCACCGTCCGCAGCTCCCACCGCGGCCGAGATAAACAACTTAGCGTGTGAAAGCAGGAGGAGCAGGAGGGAGAGATTTTTTTTTTTCTTCTAAAAAAAGGAAGTAAACAGCCGCCCCCTTCTCCATGGGGGGGGAGGGGAGAGCCCCTATTTGAGAAAGTCTCCCATTTCCCGGCTGACAAGCCAGCCCCCCGCCCCGCGCCCGTACCCGCGAGCCCGGGCTCCCAGGCGCGCGTCCTCAGTCCCGGCGCCCCGCCGCTTCGGCCGCTCCGGCTGTGGCGTCTCCTTCCACCCACTAGAATCCGTCCCCGACGGGCGGGCGGTGACTCGGGCTCCACAGACTCGAGCTCGCAAAATGGAGGAGGAGGAGGAGGAGGAGGAGGAGGAGGGGAGGGAGCGCGGACACGCGAAAGGGCCGCCCGGCCGCGGCGAGCGAGCGGGACCGCTCGGGGGGCGGGCGGAGGCGGCGCCACGGCGCGCACACACTCGCACACACACGCGCTCCCACTCCACCCCCGGCCGCTCCCCGCCCGAGGGGCCGCGCGGCGGCGGGGAACGGTGCAACCTGTTGGCGACGCTCGGCAACTGCAGGGGCGGCCGCAGCCCCCGCCCCCACGCCCTCCGCGCGGGCCCCCGCCACCCCGGCCCCGACGGCGCCTGTACGCCCCCGGCCCCCGGCATTGCCCCGGCCCCAGCGGCCGGCCGCCGCCCCCCCCCCCCGCCCGAGCGCGCGGGACTTCTCCTCGCGCCCCCCACCCTCCTGGAAAAGGGAGAGGCGGCGGCGGGGGCCGACCTGGTCTCTCTGGGGCGCGCCTGGGAGGGAAGCCGAGTTTCTCTAGTTTCTCTTCTCGCTGCCTCCTTCCCGCCCCCGCCCAGCTCCGCGACTCCGGACCCACTCCGGAGCTGGCCCAGTCCTTCGGAGGCTAGCGCCGTCAGCGCCCCTGCGGGTGACAGCGGGCTGTCTGGAGCGGGGAGGGGAGGCCGGGGCGCGGCCCGCAGCAGGGCCGCGGGAGTGGTCCACGCCGCCGCCTCGGAGCCGAGTTGCGCGAAGTGTGTCACTTAGCACGGGGCTACAAGGGTTGCAAGGAAACGGTGCCGCAGCGTCTCGGCCGCGCTCGGGGCCGGACCGCCAGACACGCCCTCTGGGGAGGCTTAAGCCAGGGAGGGCAGTGGAGGGGGTCGGTGCGTACATACTCTCGCCTCGGGGGTAGTCGCGTGCCGGCAGGTCCCCCACCGCCGCATCGTCTGGGCGGCCCCGTCTGCAGCCGCCGCCGCCGTCGCGCTCTCCCACCGGGAGAGAAGTTGCAAAGCAGAACCCACCCTCCCCCGCGCTCCGACCGTCCCCCACCCTCTTCCCCGAGTCTTCGAGGCGGCGGCGGCGGCGGCAGAAGGAGGCGCCGCCTGCCAAGTTCAACCCCCACCCCTCCCTCCCTGCTAGCGCGCTCACACTTGAAGGAAGTTGCACGCCAAATGCAAAATCTCCGGCGAGCTGAATTTCTTTGCACTTTTTATTATTATTTTTAAGGAAAGCAGGGGGTGGCAGGCCTAAAAGCAAGTTGCAAGCGAAACAGTAAGTTGCTTGCAAAGTACGCCCTCCCTCCCCCCGCAAACTCCTGACCTCTCCTTCCACCCCCTCCAGGGCCCATGTCCAAGTTTCCCGTGGAGGCCCCTCACCCGAATCTTGACATTTGCTGCACTCCACTCAGTTAGTCGCCCACCCATTCGTGTGCACGGGACCCCTACCCCTCCAAAGAAAACAAAACACACGCAGCTTTAAAATGTCAGCATTTAACTCCCTCCAGCTGTTCCCGTTACGCGCCTCCCCCTCTGTCCGAGGGAAACACGTGGCCTATCCCCAAGGAGAGGGGCGTGGGGCTAGGGGAGTCCGCGCAAGAGACGCCCGCCCCAGCTCCCTCCCCCAGCTCGCCGCGGCCGGAGAGCTTAGGCTTTGCCCGGACCGAGCTTCCTACCTTGTGCGACACATATTATGATTTTTGTGACTCGGGGAAAGGTTGTGCTGTTTTGCTTTAGGGTTTGGGGCGGTAACTTTTGCGCCCCCACAGGTGACAGCGCTTGCCAGCTCCTGACAGGGGCGGAGGCTGCCGCGGCTCCACCTAGTCCCTGCCCCGGCGCTCGGCAGCAGCCACTCACTCCTCAGGCAGCACTCAGACGCTCTCCGTGGCGGCCTCTGCTCTGACATCTTGAAGAGGATTGGGGAAGCGCGGGCCGGAAGCCGTCCCCCGCCATCTTGGTAAAGGACGGTGACGCCGGCCCGGCCTGGCGTCCACCATCTTGGCAAAGGTTGTAGATCGCGAGCTCCCGAAGTCGCCCTAAATGGATGCTGAAGGGTAGAAACTGCCCTGTGTGTTATCTGTTGTGAGAGGAGAGAACTAAGCATTTAGTTACTCGCTTGTTCGGAGACCATCTACTCGGACCGCCTCCAGACGTTTCTAAGGCCGCCATCTTGGAAAAGGAAGACCTGCTCTCTACCTCAGAAAAGAAAAGGGAACCAAAACCTTTGCCAACATAGAACCCTGAACCCGTAGAATTTTTATCGAAGGCCCTGAGCAACCTAGTCGTTAACAGAACCCCCTTCTGGATCCAGAAGAGATGACTCCTCTCTTCTTTACCCTTGGCCCAAGTCAACCAGAGGGAGGCCCTTGCCATGGGTGTATAAAGGGGACACAGAATTTACTTCAAGAACGCTACTTTGCCTACTTGGCCAGTGTTTCCACCTTAGAAGTCTCAGTTACTAAAATCAAGGTGTCTTGCGTGTCAACGAACCAAATCATGGTGTCAAACCACCACCAATTTCATGGGAAAAAAAAATCCAACACCCAAATTTAATATCGTATGCATATTTTAAAAGTGTGGTCAATAACTCATACCAATATGATTATCCTAGTACATCTGCTTAAAAGTTATACTAGGAATCATATATATGAATACCTTAAAATATAATAATATATATGTAAAGAGACGGTAACAGTTATCTAATAGAATACTTCTCCCCATTTCATAAGCCCATTTCATAATTGAATCTCTGCTCTAAGAAAACAATCCACTTCATCTCTTGCCTCTTTAAATTCGGGTTAGGTATTCTGTTTTTAAATAATACTTGATTATACAGGAGTTCCCTTTAACTTTGTCCCCATTCATTTTGTCTGCAGGTCCAGCAGATCATCTCGAAATGGAAAAGGACATTGTTTTAAATTAAAAATTGCTATTGAAAACCCTTACGATTGGGCAAAAGTGTGAAATTTTCAGTGGTTTAAATATGTCTGTTAATTTTTTAATTTCACAGAAATTAAATTTCACATTCATCTGAAAGCATGCATAAACTGGATTAACATAAGTATCTGTTTTTCACAGTTCGAATTGTTAAGGTTTTGTGGCTAACGTTTACTGACCGTTCTGTGCATCTTTTTTTTTTTTTTAAATCATTCCCATTCCCATTGAAATAATCCAAGCCTGACTCCCAGATTACTCTTCCAGAACATTAATTAAATGATGCCGTGTTCCTGCTCAAGTATCTACAATAATTCCCTTCCATTGTACAGAGACCCCGGCTCCCATTCTGATATTTTAGACCATTAGCTTTCACCTGCCCGTTTCTTGAAAGCAAAGCCTTTTAGCTGATGCAATTGGACTAGTATTTAATTAAACCAAAAAGTCAGTTAAAGAAGAGGAATTATTATTATTTTTTTTAAATCATACTTGCAAATGTTAAGCTTTAAAACCTAAAACTGAACATTTATGTCATACTTCTTTGGTGAAAGCTTTTGTGAGCCCACTGACTGGAGCTCCATGTCTTCCTTTGTGTATAAAATATACCCACACTGCATCAGCACAGCACAGCAGTTACAGGCAAGGCTGGCTGACTGACCTCCACCACTATGAGGAATACAACCTTGGGCAACCTAATTCTTTGTGCCCCAGTTTCCATCATCTTTAAAATGGGGATGATAATAGTACTAACCCAAGTTACTAGAAAGATTAAATGAGGTCCATATATGTGAAGTGCTTAAGCTAATTCCTGGGACGTATTAAGTGTTTAATCAGCAGCAGTAATTATTATTAATATGTATATTACTATTGTCCCCAGTTTTCAAATTGGAGCAAGTAGTTAAAATTACTTACAAATATATATGAGTGTAGGTTTCTAATTTTGTATGATTTATCCCCCCTGACCTCACCCTAATCTGTTAAAATTGTCTTGCATCCACCTGATTTGACAGTGATTGTTTATATAGCATCTTTCCATTTCAATTTTCTAGAACAACTACTTTTTAAAATCTTAGTTCATCATTTAATGAATTATTTAAGTTAGCTAATTGTAATAACAAGCACAAATGGAATAAATACGTTTTAGGGGAAAAAACAGAAGGAGCTGGTGGTAAACACATAGTTTAACTGGTGGGAGCAGAAGTGTGTGGAGGACAAGAAGTAACCTTGGCTCCCGTGTTCAGCATTCCCTAGGCATCAGTCAGTATGTTTTCCAGGGAGCATGGAGGACTTGAATTAGTTGAGATAAATGCATTGAGTGGTGTCAATTAAGAGGAACCCATCCTGTTGAAGAAAGGGCATGGCATATACAACATCCATTCCAGCCTCTACCATTGTTTATCACATATATTTCCTTTTACATAAGGATACCTCCTACAACCCATGATTCTTTGTCATGGCTCTATTTTCCACTTATTCTGTCTCTTCTCCCCCACCCCAACACACGTGCGTGCCTGTGTGTGTGTGTGCGCGCGCACACACACACACTTTAAATCTATAATAATGAATGTAAACTGGCATCCAATAAATACTTATCATGTTTATATGTATTAACAATTTTGAATATGATTATTGGGTATATCAATTTTATATTAAGCCAACACAAGCAACTTTTGTGGGATGTCAGGAACTTACTTTAAAAAATTATTTCTGCAGCTGTCATAGCTATTAGATGCTTCTTTACGATAATGTCTTGACTTTTCTTACAATAATAGTTCTATTCTTGTTTAACTGGGCGAGGTAAGAGGTACAAGAGAAAACTCGCCTAAGCTTTAAATGTCCCATCTCTTTTTGCCTCAGTATTTGCATTTTACACCAGACATGTCTGTTATAAACAATTCACACTTAGTACAGCAAGTTCTTAATCATAATGAATTCCACTTTGGTACTTCTCTTTGTAATTGGAATTAACATTCCCACATGAACTGGGACATGCTAAATTGTTACCAGCATCCCTGGTGTTTTGCTGCTTCTCATAATGCTTTAAATGATTTCATCACAAGCAACCTAAAATATCACACTTTGTGCTCATAGGCATGGCATACTCTATGGATGTCCTATTAAATCTATATTCTTTATGCTGGCAGAACTTAGTTTAGGTAGCACCTGATTCAAGGATGAAGTAAACATTGGCAGATAAATGAGAGAGATGTTGAAATAAGCAAGAACCTCATGTTTTTGGAGTTTGGAGACATTAGATTAAGCACACTGAATGATTGTAACGAATATTATGTACTTTGTTTTGCATTTGTGGCATTTGTGGCTGGCCATTATGTCATTAGCTTTCTTCCTCTTCTGATTTAGTCTCCTTTTCCGTCCCATATTCCTTTGGTAGAAGTTGTTTCAATCTGCTCCATTAACAGGTGGAATCTATCAGCAAATTTGTGAAAACCTACATTTCCATTTTGGTGCTTACATGTTATTTATTTATTAGCTCATGCTGGGTTCTGTTTTGTTTTTAAGCTAATTCAGAAATAGTGAAGTTTAAAAGATCAAAACACCCTTGGCATAAGAATCCCTTAACAAGGTATGAATGTATTTGATATCAGAGTCTGGAGTGTTACAAAGGACATTTGTTACATTTTTAAAAATTTTGATCTTGGTATTATTCAGTTAAATTTTCTCTAGCCCCCTGTTTAATTTTCAATAGAAGACCTGGGTTTGAAATCCTGTTCTGCCACTTAACTGAATGAGCAGGGGCCAGCCATTTGCTCCTTTGTTGCTTGTTTTTCTATTGGTACAGGAAGAATAATAATGTCTGCCCTACCTATCATTTCACAGGAAATCTGTAAGGCTCAAGTGGAATGATGCATACAAAAAGGGGATTTTAAACATCAAGTTTGGTTCAGAAAACAGGGAGGGAATTGTAGAATTTTTGCGTCATCAATTCATCACAATGAAAACTTTTATTAAAAAATTGTCATTGCCTCTCTTTGGACATTCCCCAGATAATCTGTGCAATGGGCAGCTTAAAAGTTTAAGTAAACAGTCAGTAGACAGCTGAAGCCAGCTGCAGGAGCTTGAGAGAGGTGACTGTTAAATTTTCAGGATTTTTTTCAGTCACTTGTTACTCACAGTCAACATTAAAAACTAAACTATTTATACACTTACAATTAAATAAAATATTCTAAAAATGAAGGTAATAAATGCTCAAAACTTTGTTTCATAATTATTTTACTACATTTTGCTACTATCTATGCTTTAAAGTTATCTCCCTCTTTTCTTTAAAATGAATGTACTATATAGTGATAGGATACAACATATCTCATCAAACTCTGCATTTAGAAATGTTATTTTGGTAGTTTGAAATCAACCATGGTGGAATATTTACACTACAGAATCTGGAAAACTACAAATCAGAGCTTGATTTATTTTGTTGATTGTCTAAACTTAAGAAACTGATAGAAGAAATTTTAATAATAAAATTATTAAACTGTGTTCGTTTATGAAAAAGGCAAAAAATTAAAGAAATATTTTTCTAGTAGTTGAAAACTATTATCGATCAACAGAGTAGCTGCTCACATCGTGGACAGATGAGTATTGTCCCAATATACATCTTTGTTGTTTCTCTTTCATCTCGGTTGTTAATGTAAAAAACATCAAGCAGCTTTCATGTTTGAACTTCAGTGGCGTGAGTGACTTCTTTGCTGAACTGGATTTTAATAAAATATTTATTCGTGGTCTGCTTTTGCCAAACATGATTGAATTCCAACTGAAGACTGACAATGGCTGCCAGAGTTTGGCAAAAGTCACTGAAACCATTCTGTGAAAATCAGTGGGCGATATAGAATTTACAATAATGTTACTTTTTCTTTGAAAATTGTGGGCTACGCATCCTTTATATCAGCAAAATGTGTAATAGATAGACACATAGATACTCCCTCCTGCCCCCTGCCCCGACAGCAGTTGTTAAACATTTATCGCTGTGCTTGCAAATGGATGTAATTTACTATTTGAGAAGATGACTCCACCGGTAATGTGGAGCCTGGGTGGCAGGAGCTGAGAGGAAGGAGGGAGAACAGTGAAGAGGCAGGTGCATGGGTCCAGGAAAATGGAGATTTGTAGTGGGTGGTGACAGTGGAGGTGGGAAGCTACAATTGGACACAGGGAGCATTTTGGAGGCCAAAGGCAGGCAAACCAGTGATTCAGTAGCTCTGTGGAAGACCGGCAGCTGCCACGCTAAAGGAAGGCCACGTGGTGAAGACTAAGAAAGCTCAAGGGTTGAAGGAAGGGATTGCATGGAATGCTGTGCCTGAGAAAAGGAGTCAGGAGCTGCCTGTAGAAGGAGGGAAGGAAAGAGAGGCAGTTCTAGCGTTTCAGTAAATATCTTTGAAGCACATAGAGAAAGTTAGGCAGGCTTGACTGCCTTACAGTGGGAGTGGGGAGGGGAAACCCCAAATATCAGTAACATGTCATAACTGGAACTTACATACTCAGAAGTTTTCTTACTTATCTAGACATTATATTCAGATTTTTGCCTACATAGAGGAATTATTCATCCCAATGCCTCAATCCTAACCCAGTGTTCAGTAGACTTTTTTTTTCATAGCATACGCCCATTTTAATTACAAAACTCTCACCCAGTTACCCTGTGCTGCACAGATAGTGCTGCCTCTTGTATGCTTCTCATGACCTTGTTCCCAGTTTTTCTTTGCTCTATCATAAATAAGGACATGACCATAAAGCACCCTACTCTATTGGCTACTAGGTAACAGTAAGTTTCTGGCTACCAATGCTCTCCCTGCTTGCTTCTCTTGCAACTGACAACCTATGCTCCACATTACAGGTTGTATGTTTTGGTTATAATATTTTACAAGAAAGATTATCAAATTTTATGGAATTTTTAAAATAGTAAATGTTTTTGCAATAGAAAGGACTCTGTCTTCCCATTCACCGACCCTTGTTGACCTGAAAAAGAAAAAATTTTCAACTAAACAGCTACCAATGACTGACACTTTGAAGGTTCGCTTTGGATACAGCAATTTGCTTTCCTCTGGGTCTTCCCTACCTACCTACCTGTTATTGATTGTTTCAATTCATGGAATCATTATTAAGAGAAGGGAGTTTCTGAACTAATTTTCTTTCCCATTCATTCATTTCTTCAGAAATATAATTCCTTCAACAAAATAGCAACTACTACATATTAGGCCCCAGTGTAAGGCAGGAGGAATAGAAAAATGATTAAGATACAATATCTACTTTGGAAGAAATGGACACAAATACAGTAATAAGTTGTTTGCAGTGCAGACGTGTGTGAGCAATGTAAAAATGTGTGATAGATGCATAGGGTGCTACACATGCATCAAGAAGTCATCGGGGGGACGGGGGGCGCCTGGGTGGCTCAATCGGTTAAGCGTCCGACTTCAGCTCAGGACATGATCTCACCATTCCCGAGTTCGAGCCTCGCATCAGGCTCTGTGCTGACAGCTCGGAGCCTGGAGCCTGTTTCAGATTCTGTGTCTCTCTCTCTCTCTGCCCCTCCCTTGCTTGCTCTCTCTCTCTCTCTACCAAACAAACAAACAAACAAACGAAGTCATCTGGGTGTTTAAGACTATGGAGGTAGGTGTGGATGTGAACATGGTAATCAGGGAGTGCTCTAGGAGGAAGCATGACTGATTCGAATTATGAAGGGTCTCCTCCAGGTAATTTGGTTGATTCTGGTGGAGGCAATACTTAGAAAGAAAGCTTGTCATTAGCGTTCTAGCACGATGGGGTTTTGGTGCGTTTAAAAGAAACCCATCTGTGAAAGCAGAAAGATAATTTATTGATTTCCTTAAAAATCTAGAGGGTGTTAGTTTCAGGCATGGCCCGATCCAGGGGATCAAATGATGCCAAAGGGTTTGGACTCTCTCTTAGCTTTACTTCCTCTGTTTTGCCTTTGTTCCTGAGAAGCCTACCTCCACCTGAGAAGGCTATCTGAACCTGAATTTAAAACTTCCTACCAGCTTCGTAACTCCAATAGAAAGAGAATTCTCCTTTTCTACTAATTTTAGTGCACACTCCTGGGAGGGGCTTCATTAGTGTAGTCTGGTCACATGCTCATTCCTGCACCAATAACTATGACCAAAAATGTAAGGGATGTATAGTCTGATTGGCAAAGCCTAGGTGGAGTTCTCACCACTGACATTTAAGAGTGGGATGAGAGATGAGAGAGACAGAGAGAGACAGAGAGAGAAAGAGAGGAGAGATGCTCACTAAAATCGCTATTTGTCAAAAATATTTTACATTTTAAGGGAATTAGTAGTGTCTAAAATGTTTGTCAGCAATGGAAAGAACTCTGAAAGTTAAGCGTAGCTGTTGTGGGTCTTACTGACTTCCCTTCCCGACTGCAATAGAAAAAAGAATGTAGATTTGGACTTTAAAATTTTTAAGTAGTACCACCCCACATGGATGGACTATTGCTTTACAGAAATAGTACTTATACTTAATTGGACCCTTTTCAGGTGATATAGTGATGTTTACTATAGCTAGTTCCATAGTCTTTCACAGAAGGAATTTGTCTTGCCTGGCGATGATTCTAACCAACATGATGGCATAGGGAAGGCTGCTGTGGGCTCCTGGCTGCTTATTTTGCTCCTTCTGTCTTGACAATCTGAATGTCATGCAAATGTCTCCAGCCTGGGCACTGGGCAGGCAGGAAGCCAGAACCAGTAATAGAAGCAGGAGGCACTCTGTGAATACTTGCTGATTAATTTTAGCTCCATAGGCCTGATGGGTTTTCCATCCCTATAATTACCATCAGCAAATAGTTGTTGAATGATGTCCAGCATATTTTTATTCCTCTTTCCTTGGTCCTGATTTTCATTTTCTATTTTACCTCTCTGTGATTTCATCCCATGTGCTTCTGTTCATCACACCAACAGAGCCTCTTTGATCAGTTTCTAATTGCTTAATTGTATTCCATCTATGAGCTATCTTTACCTATCTAAATTTACTTTTATTATAAAATAATAATAAGTCCTCTCTGGAACTAGTGAGGGGATCAACTGAAAAAAAAAAAACTAGGTTACTAAATGAATATTCTGGTAGTGTATTCCACATATGCCTTGTAAGTCAGTTCTTCCTTTTTTTATTATTAGAAATAATGCCTAATACAGTTACATGTCCTAACTAGATCACTCTATAGAGTAAATGGAGAAGGGTGAGGAGTGAGGGTATAAGCTTTGAACATGACAAAGGCGGAAAGATTTTATAGAAGGAAGATCAGAGGCTTCCAAGAAAACTGGCTATCGGTGTGTAGGTAGCACTAGAAAAATGAAACATATTTTTAGATATTACTTCCATATTTAAAAAAACCTTTAAAATAATACATGCTAAAATATATATACTTATTTTAAAACTCCAATCATAAAATGAGAGAAATGCATGAAGTAAAAAGCGAAACCCTCTCCCCCACACAATCCCATTTTGCAGACAGAACTTTTTAAGAGTCAGTGTGCATCCTTCCAGAATCTTTTTGTCTATGCAAATACACACACATAACTTTTTAAGTGGGATTTTACTATGCCTATGTCTCAACTTTATTCATCAAATATTTGTGGACATCTTTCCATGTCAATATCTTCAGGTAATAGCAGCACAGTTCTCTATTATTGGCTAGGCTATAACTGATTTAAGCTTTCTCTTGTTGATGAATATTTGTTTCCAATTTTTCACTCTTGGAAGTCACGCGGCAATGAACACCTTTGTGTCTCCATCTTTGCACCATTGTGAATGTATTTCTGTAGTATAGAATTAGAATTGCTCAGGCAAATGTAATTCAAAACAAATCATCAAGCACCCAAATGTGCCACATTAGTGGGCTTATTAGAAATATGCTTGTCTATGACCAGCTCATTTTCTACTTTCATATTCCTTTCGGCACTCTAGAAAAATTCAATTAGAGGAAGAGTCATGGATGGCTGTGCCAAACAGGCTTCCACCTGAAGATCCCTCACGTCTTGCTTATGGACCCAGTTTTGCTAATCCATCCTTATGCTAAGTGTGTTATAAATTCAAGAGGATTGATTTATTTGTTAACTGGGAAGAGCCACCTGCAAAAGATCAGTCAGGGATACCACGATGATTGTGATGACCAACCTCCATCCTCTGTGAGTGTCTCTTCTGTCGCCTATCAGGACCAGATGATGCAGAGATATTGTTGTGCCCGGCATGCATCCACTCTCCACATATGGTACTAGAACTTCAATTGTCCTTTGGAAGACTCTCCTTTCCCGGACTCCAGTCCATATATTTGTGGTGGGATTAACCCCATCCCAAACTCTCTGGATGGGTCAGGCCTGTCCTATCAGAGCCTAAGTTTAGAGATGGGTATGTAACAGGCACAAATGAGCCTTCATTTTAGGCCTTCTGGGACTATTTAGAAATTTGCCCTTTTCAAGCTGGTAAAATGCCAGCTTGGAGGAAATGTATTATACCACTTAGAACTCCTATTGCAATGAGGCTGATTAAAAAAAAGAAAGAAAGAAAAAGAATAAAAGAGCCAAAGAGATCTGGAGATAGGTTCCCAATTATGTAAGTTGGATGTCTAGACCCTGAGGCGAGGGCTACCCTTGGACTTCACTATTACAGACTCTGAGAAATTCCTCCTCTCCCTTCTCCCCCTCCCAATTCTTCTGTTTTCTTTTCTCTTCTGCTCCCCTCCTCCGAACTAATACTACTCCTCTCTCTTCTCTCTCTTCCTTCTCCTCCTCCCCCTCTTCCTCTGCCTACTTTTTCTCCTTCTTCCTCTTCCTCTGCTTCTCCTCTTCTTTCTCCTTCTCCTTCTTCTTCACCTCAGCCAGGTGGAATGAGCTCTGTAATACTTACTTGTCTCCGAAATGATGCTGACATAAAAAGTCAAGGTCTAAAACATGGGTGCTGCTCCTGGTGCAACAAAGACACCAGCTACAGTTACTGGATATCTAGGATGACCCTAAAAGAGAAGGGGAGGCCAGAGAGAGAAGCCAGTTGGATGTCTAAAAATAAGCTTTACCTGCTTCAGGAGTTTGGCTACAGTTTCCTGTTAATGATTAACTAGGTGAGATGGCCGGACTGTTTCTTTACAATACATGTACATACGTGAGAATATCAACCTCAGTTCATTCTGCCTCAAATTTTCATTTTTATTCATATAGAAATTGCTTCTCTATTTTAGGCTAGGCTTTAAAAGAAGAAGAAGAAAAAAACCTCAGGTAACCCTCCAAAAGAAATGTTTTACTTAGTTCCTCTTTAGGACAGCCTAAATTATTACCCTGCTTTCCATATCAATGCAGCCTTATATTTTATTGCTTTATTTATAGTAGACTTGATAATATATTAACTTAAATACAGTTTCTGTGACTACGGTCTAGTGAAGTATGTACTAAAATATTTTAATATCTTCTCCTTATTTGTTTTTGAAACTCAAACCAGAGAGCTGAAGAAAAAACTCTGCTAGTATCAAAAAATCAATACCTTAGTCTAATTAAATCCACAACTCTTGCACAAATATTGCTAATGTTTTACGTATATAAGCTTTAAACTTCTCTTTCATCCATTGCAGAGAACTAAAGCATGGTGGTAGGTAAGGATAGCATTAATTGGATTCAGTAAACATTTATTTAGTTATTAATAGCTCCAGCTATGTCTGAAATAGACTCAAGACTCTACCTCTTAGTAGATATGTGTCTTCAGGCAAGTTACTTAACCTCTCTGAATCTTAGTTTCTTTATCTGAAAAATAAAGGTAATAATAGCATTTGCTTTGTAACAATCACATACAGATGAAATAAACTACTCTAAAAAAACCCCATAAACTCTGACATTTCATAAGTGCTGTTACATTATGTGATTATTGTCACTAAACCCTGGGCTAGGGACTGGCAATGTAAAGAAACCAACAAATGACAATCTCTGCAGAAAGTGAAAAGGACACGTAGGTAGACCCCAGTTAGAACACACACACACACACACACACACACACACACACACACACACACACACCACTAAAGCTTCCTTTAAACTAAACCACTTTCCTCTTTATATGATGGATAGCAAAGTGAGACTCACTGAGCACCTGCTGGGGTTTTTGTAAAAGAAATTCAGCCACTGCCTGGACATTTTCACTATAGGATTTTCAGGCTCCCCACGGCTCTGGGGTCCTATCATTCTATAAACCACACAAGTTACATATCCTTGTGGGATCTGATCATTATGAAACCCAAGAGAACTATCGATTTCCCATATCCAACTGAGCATGCTCAAATAAAGAAAGGCATTTAAAAGAGAGGAGGTGGATCTCATGTTCTTTAACCAGCAAAATTCTATAGCCAAAAGAATGGAAAGCACAAAGAAATGGAATGATTTGTCTGACCTCTCGTTGATTTGCCAAGGAACCAAAATGAACATGCAAGCTTTCCTAACTCCTAGTCGAGTTCTCTTCACACTAAATACAGTGATATATAATCTTTCGATGCCAATACTTACTTTTTATGAATTTATTGCTGGAGAAGTGTCAACCCACAAATTCATTTGTTTACTTATATCTATGCCATCAAAACCCCTTTCATTTCACCATCAAAGTTTATATAACAGAGTAGACACAGCACTGAGTGAAGCAGCAAAAGACTGGGTTTCGGTTTTGGCTTTGGGACCCTCTCCTGCTCCACACCCCCATTACTGGGGATACAAATGGCTAGCCACCTGATGTTGGCCTCTGCAGCTTCTGGGGGGAGGGAGCCAAGTGCCCTCAAAGTCCTCATAGTATTCCGAACACTCTTACTGGAGCTGGGCCAACAATAGGGGGTTCAGACGGGTTTGTGTGTTCATTTTGCTCAACTGAGAATTTACTTCAAGTAGCTTTTCTGAATTACATTAATGAGCTTCTTCCTTCATTCTGTCTTTTATCTTCCTTTAGAAGCAGCATAGCGTAGGAGGGTGCCTGCTTCTCCGCATCCCTCCAGGAGACACAGGAGTGCTGATGCATAGGGGCACGTGTACCCCAATGTTCATAGCAGCACTTTCGACAATAGCCAAATCATGGAAAGAAACCAAGTGCCCATCATCTGACGAGTGGATAAAGAAGATGTGGTACATATATACAATGGACTACTACGTAGCAATGAGAAAAAATGAAATCTGGCCATGTGTAGCAACATGGATGAAACTGGAGGTATCATGTTAAGTGAAATAAGTCAGTCAGAAAAAGACAGATACCATATGTTTCTACGCACAGGTGGATTTTGAGAGACTTAGCAAAAACCATGGGGGAGGGGAAGAGGGGAAAAGAAAAAAAGCGACAGAGAGGGAGGGAGACAAAACATAAGAGACTCTCAAAGACTAAGAACAAACTAAGGGTGAGGGGGGTGTGGGAGTGGGGAGAGTGTGTGATGGGCCTTGAAGAGGGCACTTGTTGAGATGAACACTGGGTGTTATATGGAAACCAATTTGAAAATAAACTGTTATTTTAAATAAAATTAAAAAAAGAAGCAGCATAGCGGTTAAGGGCAACAGCTCTGGGGCAAAACTGCCTGGGTTTGAATCTGGTTCTCCACTTGTTATCTATGTGACCTTGATAAGCTTCTTAACCTCTGTGTGCCTCAGAGTCCTTACCTGTCACCTGAGGGAAGACAATCGTAACAGCCTCAGGAATGTTGTGAAGACAAAGTGAGTTCTTATATATAAAGCACTGAGAACACAGCCTGGTAATGATAAGCAATAAATACATGTTAGTTGTTTCTCTTGTTTTTGTGGTTCATTCATTTGCTCATCGGATATTCTGAAGTAGACTTAGGTATGATATGGGCTTAGTAGAAGGTACATATCGTATGAAACACAGTCACAGATTGGGTCAACTGGGAGCCAGTGGCTCAAGTGGTATTCATTGCTTGGTCCATTCTCCTTCCGGGTTAGACTATAAATAGCTTGCTTTTCCTCCTCCCTTATCTTTCCTAGTATCCAGGTGTCTCTTACTTTTCCTGGCTCTTCCTTCCAAGTATGACATCTCGCCAAAGTCTTCCCTGCTTTGACCCTCCCTGATGTTTTATTTGGGCGTCCTTTACAGTGTTGGTTTCCAATGGAGTTGCCCATGAAATCATTGGTAATTTGTTTAAAGTACAGATAACCTGGCACCACCTCATACCTACTGAACCAATCTCTAAATGTAGAGCCCAGGGAACTTTATTTTAGTCTTTAGTTGACAGGTAGCAATGGTGTTTTTTTTAAGAAAACAACCAAGGAGGCAGGCTGCCTAGGCTACTTGCTAGTTGTATGACTTTGGGTGAATTATTTAATTATTTGTCTTACTATCTTTAACTGTAAAATGGGGATTATAAGAGTGCTTGTGAAGTTGCTATGAGAATGCATGAGATAATGCCTCTTAAAACAATGTGTTGAACATTATAAACGTTTTGCAAATGTTAGCTGTGTTTCTCTTTCTCTTTTACTTTTTCTTCTCTCTTACCTTCTCACCCATTTTCCCTTCCTTCATTATTGCCTTCTTTCCTTCTGGCAAACACATATTGGTCATCTACTCAGGGCATGACTTTGGGGACCCAGAGATGAATTAGATGTGATTCTAGTCTTTATGGGATTATAGTCTAATGGAGAAATAGACACATAAGCAAGTAAATATAATTAAGTGTTCCAGCTGCTCCCACAGATATATTTACAATATGAATGAAAGAGTTATTTTCTTAGAAAGGAGAAGGGGTTGAGGAGAGGCTCCAAACAAGTGACTTTGGCATTCAGAGTTTGAACAGAGATGAAATTAATCTATTCCATACAACAAGCATTTTCCAAAGTACCTATTACATACCAAGGAGAGGGCACCGTGCCTTTTTGCAAGTGTCTTCCCTTAGAGAGTTAACTTGATGTTTTAAAAAGTTATTAACCCAGAACAGCAGAATAATCTATAAAAAGAAGAGTAAATTCAGAGGGCTCACAATTCCTGATTTCGAAACTTACTACAAAGCTATGGTAATCAAGACAGCGTGGTACTGGCATAAGTCTAGACATATAGGTCAATGGAAAAGAACTGAGAGTCCAGAAACCCACATGTCTATGGTCAACTGATTTTTGCCAAGAGTGTCAAGACTATTCAATGAAGAAAGAATAATATTTTCAAAGAATGGTGCTGGGGCAACTGGATAGCCAAATGCAGAAAAGTGAAGTGGGACTCTTAACTCACACACGTCCAAAAATTAACTCAACATGGATCAAAGACTTAAATGTAAGATCTGAAACAATAACTCCCCAAGGAGAAAACATAGGTGTACCTGTCTGTAACCTTGGATTAGGTAATGGTTTCTTAGGCATGACACCAAAAGCACAAACTAGGAAAAAATTGACAACGTGAACTACATCAAAATCAAAATCTTTTCTGCTTCAAAGGACATTGTGAAGAAAATGAAGAGACAACCCACAGAATGAGAGAAATATTTGCAAATCATAAGGGTCTAGATCAGAATATATAATGAACTTCTGCTACTCAATCATAAAAAGACAACCGTATGCTTTAAAAAAATGGGCAAATGACTTCAATAGATAGTTTTCTAAAGAAGACAATGGCCTGTCTAGCAATATGGATGGAACTGGAGGGTATTACGTTAAGTGAAATAAGTCAGTCAGAAAAAAGACAGATACCATATGTTTCCACGCATAGGTGGATTTTGAGAGACTTAGCAAAAACCATGGGGGAGGGGAAGAGGGGAAAGGATAAAAAAGACACAGAGAGGGAGGGAGATAAAACATAAGAGACTCTCAAAGACTAAGAACAAACTGAGAGTGAGGGGAGTGAGGGAGGGGGGAGAGGGGGTGATGGGCATTAAAGAGGGCACGTGTTGGGATGACACTGGGTGTTATATGTAAACCAATTTGAAAATAAACTATTAAAACAAACAAACAAAAAGAAGACAATGGCCAATAAACACATGAAAAGATGCTCAACATCATTAGTCACTAGGGAAATGCGAGTAAAAAACACAGGAGGTATCACTTCATACTCACTAGGATAGCTATAATTTAAAAAAATGGGAAAAAACAAGTGTAGGTAAGACTGTAGAGAAATTGGAACTCTCATGTATTCCTGATGAGAGTGTAAAATGGTGCAACCACCATAGTTCCTCAGAGAGTTGAACACAGAGCTGCCGTGTGATCCAGCAATTCCACTCCTAAGTATCTACTGAGGAGAAACAAAGACATTTATCCACAGAAAAAACTTATACATGCGTATCCTTAACGGTATTATTCTTAATAGCCAAAAAATAGAAATTACCTAAATGTTCATCAACTGATGAAGGCATGAACAAAAGTATTTCCATACAAAAGAATATTATCCAGTCATGAAAAAGAATGAAGTACTGATTGATACGTGCTATAACATGTATCGATCACATTATTTCAGTAAAAGAAGACAGACATAAAAGGCCACATGTTATATAATTCCATTTGTATTAAATGTCCAGAATAGTCAAATCCATGAAAACAGAAAGTTGATTAGTGGTTGCCATGGAGTTTGGGAAGGAGGGAGTGGGGAGTGACGGCTAACAGATATCGAGTTTACTGCTGGACTGACGGAAAAGCTCTGGAGCTAGGTAGTGGGTACTACAAAATTAAGTAGATACTAAAATCCAGTGAGTTGTGTTTTTTTTTAAGGGGTGAAGTTTATATCCTATGAATTAGGTATCAAGAGCAATAATAAAAAAGAAAAAAGTTATTAAGACCAGCATACGCTTTCTGTTTTCTTTGGAATGTTGATACATTGTTACAAATCAGCTGACATGATCAAGCACAAGAGTTATGCCATTACTATTTGTTTTGTAAAGATACATGTTCCGTTCGAGGTGAGAAGTTAAAGTTCACCCAGATTATGATCAAGAGCAGGCAGGGGCCAAGGGATGGCTGAGTTTCAAGGGTCTGCTTGTTGAGACTTCTTTAACTTCTAAACTCTTGTGTGATAACACATGTTCAAAGCAGCACTTTGAAAAAACAACTTTTATTAAAACTTTACGGTGCACTAATTACTGGGTCAAGCCTTGTCTCAGAGGTACAACTGAGACATGTCTGGATGTGTCCAAGCTCTTGTGGTGCACTACACAGCTGTTTCTCTGGGGCTAACCCACGGGCCCGGGGGCACTCCTGCATCCTCTCCACCTGTCTCTCTGCAGCACCTCACCGACAGTAGCTGCTCTCTCTTCCTCACATGTGCTTTCACTTTGCTTATTCTTTGGGCAGAGCACCCGTGTGAGCGGACGTAAGATTTGATGTGTTCTTGGGAATGTAATTCACAGACCGTATGGACTTAGTCTTATCTATTCAAGCAGGTCATTCATTTCTGTCTGCCTTTTTGAAGGAGTTCAAATGCTAATTCACTCTCCTTGGTGAACTCCCTAGGCAAGTGTAGTATTTTCAATCCTGGAGGAGGAGCCCTGGTCTACACAGTAGGAGGGTAGGGTTTTCAGTACTTAATGTGACAAACTGTTTTTACTGATGATGGCGTTCCAGATATGGCTTCCCCGCCATCCCCCATGGAGATACGAATAAGGATTCTGAAGCACTTTGCAGTATTACTAGGTGGGGAGATTAATCATGTTGGGGACCCCCTGATGCTGGGGTGGGGCTGAGGGAATCACCCTCAGAGTTTAATTATGAAATTCACATACAAAATGGATATAAAGTCATCTAAAGGCGCAGAAAGGCAGGGAAGATGAGACACAGAGGGAAAAGAGAGTTGGCAAAGAAAAACTCAGCAGTACTTCCTCCAGCCCCATCCAGGACATAAGAGGATTTGGGAATTCCTGTCCCAGCAGGAAGGCTACTCCTGGGGTGGAGGTGGACTGAGTGTTGTAACCCCAGGACTGTGGGCTGAGGGCTTGCTGGCAATGCTGTTCTTACCTGAGATGAACGTCTCAGGCCATGTTAACCTGATGACCGTAAAACTGGATTTCCCTGCCTTCCTTTCCCCCACGGATTCGATATTCGCCAGCAACTTTCCGAACATGTCTGCCTTTCACGGGATATCATGCTGTACTGGTTAAGTGCCCAGATTCTGGTTCACACCATGTGGGTTCAGGTCCTGTCTCTAACACCCACTTGCTTTGTCATCTTACAAGTTACAGAACCTCTGACTTTCTCTGCGAAGGGGGCTTAACCACAGTTTCTACCAAATAGGCTTCTTGTGAGGATTACACTAGGTAATCATATAAAGTGATTTATACCATGCCTGGCACATGGCTAACAAATGCTAACCACTGTGATTGTTGTTCCGTTATTCAAATGTGGTTATGTCTATGGGGACTGAACAGGCTGCTTACAGATCCCAATGGTTTTTCGTTGATGGTTACTTAGTTGCGCTTCTGATTTAGGTATGTTAATCACACGAATTTAGTTGATTCTGACAGGAGGAGAGGGGTGGTGGACTGAGATTCAGGGGTCTGATCCTGCCTGAGGATTAGTGCTCAAGCCCAGGCAACTTCACGCCACCTTGTGAAGCCCCTTGGGGTTAGCCTGCCAGTCTTCCCTTGAAGTTCCCAACTCTATCAGGAGCGTGCTTTGAATTTCCTTAGGAAATTCACAGAAGACTAATTAAATGGGGCCATGGGGCCAGTGGTTCCCATGGAGATTGAAAGCTGAAACACTCACCCACTGGGGGGGACCAGGTTTATACATATCAGGCCATACCTCTTTCCAAAACGTTCTGAAACCTTCCCTCCTGCTCTGAGCATAAAAGCGACACTTCACACTAGGGTCCTCAAAGTCCTTCCTATCTGGCAAGTTCTGCCACCCAACCAGGTGATATAACTCTCCCTTCCTGCCCATGCTCAGGGATTGGCAAACTATGGCAAAGCTTTGTGATGTTTTATTGGAATACAGCACACCCATCTGTTTACATATTGCCTAAGGCTTCCTTCATGCTGCAATGGCAGAGTTGGCAGTTGTTCAGACAGACACCGTGTGGCCCACAGTGTCCAATGGTGATGCCTAATGGCCCTGGACTTGGGAAATGAGGTCTACTTGTGCCGCCAAGATGAAGAAATGATTTTGTTTATCAGCTAACAGTTCTTGGCATAAAAACAAATCTATGGGGAGGACGCTTGGGTGGCTCAGTCGGTTAAGTGCCCGACTTCAGCTCAGGTCATGATCTCGTGGTTCTTGAGTTAGAGCCCCACGTTGGGCTCAGTGTTGACAGCTCAGAGCCTGGAGCTGCTTCGGATTTGTGTCTCCCTCTCTCTCTGCCCCTCCCCCCCTTTAGAAATAAACATTTTTAAAAATTAAAAGCAAAACAAACACCCACAAATCTATGTGCTGGGGGTCCTGAAGACCCAACCGCCCTTACCATTCAATTACGATCCCATTTCCCACCAACGGTCCCTGGGGCATTCTCTACAGAACGTATAGCTTCAGGGCACATATTTTGAAAACCACTGACCTTACTAATTTGATTTGACACTTTGAATAAAGTTACTTCGTAACTTTGTAACTACAGATACCACCCGTGCTTTAAAAACATTTAACAGGAAGCCAATGACAGTTTCGCATGGAGTCTAAACTCCCTGCTTAATAATAAGTAACAACAACAATAATAGTCACGAACACATGATGCACACTTGAAGGATTTTACCTAATCCTTGCCCATGAGGTAGTGCTATTCTCATCCATTTTAAAGATGAGGAAGTTGAGGAAAAGAGAAGCTAAGTGACCGGGGCGAGTTACATAATTATACAAAATGAATGACAGATACAAGATTCAAAACCTGCAGTCTGATGCCAGGGCACCGATTAATTCGTTTTAGGTCTATACCCACATTGTATGGTTAAACTAATACCTCATCCTTGCATAGTTTGTAGTTTACAAATTCAACGAGCTGGTCCTCACTTACCAGGTAGGTAAACAGAGGCGGGACAAAGTTAAGTGATTTGATAAGGTTATGTATCTACCCTCAGGCAGAGGAATATTAGAAACTACTGTCAAGATTTCTCCCATTGGAACCAAAGCTGAAGGTGTACTGAATGCCAATGCCTCCTGTTTGGCACAGTCACACAGCTGGAACCTTCTGGGCACGGAGTCAGAAGAAAGTATCTTGGATGTATTTCAGCCACATATATTAGTAGATGCCAAATACATATATCCCTTGAGAAAGAAATTCTGCTCCTAAGAATATGTTCTCTCTCACTGATAAGAGACGCAGTGTAGTGATAATAAAAAAATAGAAACCACCTTAATACCAACCAAAGGGAGAATGCTTAAATTAACTATGCTACATCCAGGAGACAGAAAGTTGCCCTTGAAAATCATGTTTTTCTAATTATCTGGGGAAATGCTCACAAAAAATATCTATATATTCCTACTTATACTTATTAATATCTACTTATACTTAATAATATGTACTTATTTAATACCTACATATACATGTGTGTATCAATTGTATGTGTATAAGATAGTCTTTGCTTTTGATATATCTTTATGTATTTTATTCTTTTATATTAGATGTTTCCTAAAATATATTAATGTATCCTAAATAATTTCACAGGAAATGTGTTAAGATATTAACCACGGCTATCTGTGGGAAGCGGATAATAGTTGATTATTATTTCCTTCAGTATATTTTTCTGTACTTTTGTACTTTATCCCATGAAGGTATTTTACTTCTCTGAGGAGAAAAGTTTCACAATGCACATTATTTTAAGGAACGATGCTGGCCCCCTGTTCTCCACAGCCTGCCCCCTCAGCGAGGTCCTGCCCTACTTGGGAGCCTTGAGCATTTAAATACAACCATGAAAAAAACACATCCCTGCTTTGAATCAATTCTGAATGGCACTCAGAAACTCCCAGTTAACCATCAGGACCAGCTAAGTGTGTCGTGAATTTAATCATCCATATGTTGCTGGTGCAGAGATACGAGGAGGGAAGAGGAGGTTTCAATCTTTGTGGTTTCATAGGATGTACTGTCCGGGGTCCATTCAGAGCAGAGGAGGGAAAAGGTGCAGACATGATGTAGGGCCACAAGGTGCCGGGCTAGGTAGGGGGAGTGGGGGCAGAGCATGCCTGTCCCCAGTACATTCATTTCTTTATTTTTTTAAATTATTTATTTTGAGAGAGAGAGAGAGAAAACACAAGCATGGGGGAGGGGCAGAGGGAGGGAGAGAGAGACCACACTGTCAATGCAGATCCTGACGCAGGGCTCAATCCCACAAACGCTGAGATCATGACCTGAGCTCAGATCAAGAGTTGAACGCTTAACCGACTGAGCCACCCAGGCGTCCTCCTCCCATGCAATGGAACCTTCTGGGCACGGAAGGTTTCTATTTACTGAATTTCGCCAGGGCTTATGAACCTCCTGAGAAGAATCAACATCTTGCCCACCAATGTGCAGAAATGAGGGTACTCCCAGATGGAGGACAGATGGCCCCGTGGAACGGGTACCTCCGGGGAAGAATGAAACTGGTGCTGTGGTTCCCATGATAAAAGTTATCATTAGGGCAGAATGGGGTTACCGACAGTATCTCAGCTAACACCAGAACTTTTCCTCTCCCAGTCACCCCAGGGGCTTGTCAGCAGCCTTGGAGGAAGAAAGGCACAGTGGCTGTGATATGGAAGAATGATAACTCTATAACGGGAGTAACACATTGGGGCTCAAAAAACTTTGCCGTGGGGCCACCTGCTGAGTGCGCGATTGCCATGACACTGGCTTTGAATCACACTTACGGTGGCTTGGGCATGGACACGATCATCCCTGAGGTGTGGACGCTACCTGCAAAGATGACAGGAGCATGGTTTACGCCTTGGGGGAACGGTACATCTGCAGCAGGGTCAGGGTGTGGGGTGATGCCTTCTCTGCGTGGCCACCACAGCTCCAGGGAGAAAGCCCTGCCACAAGCCAACAGTACATCCGAGGTTGAACAAATCAGCCGTGGGACTCCTCGGCAAGTGTCAGCTCTCACTTTGCTGAGCAGGAAGGTGACAAGGGTTCCCAGCTTCACTGGCAGGTGTTCCAACTTTACCCACACTGGGCCCTCAGGATTTCCAGATGGTGGTCATTGTGACAGCAACAGGAATGGGGACAGACCTCTAGTCCTGAGGGACGTCTTTGTGGAAGCATTGGAGCCCAGGTCCTGTCATGGTGGGAACACTCGACGGAATCATTTTCGATCACATGTTAGGACCTCTGGGCGTTTCTAGAAATATTTAGGGGAGAGGGACTCTTTAAAGGCTGAGGCAAAGGAGGGACACCCACAATTAAATGAGTGTGCAATGGGGACTCTCCATCATGATTCTCCATCAATTCCATATTTTTCTAGAGCAATTTGGCTTCTGTATATACTTGTTATAATTATTTCAAGGAGCTACACTTCTAGGACTTCATTTTTATTAGATTAGAGAAAGACCACGATGTCAGGCGAATCTGGACCACATATCCCTCTAGGTAGAGTTTATTTTTGGAGGTCCCTCTCCTAAGGAATCTCCTTAATCTGTCCACAGTACACATAGTAACCCCACAACGATTGCACTCTCTACCCCATATTTCTTCCGTTCTTTTCTCATTCCCACTTAAGCTAGCTGGGATGGCGGAAAAGCAATCTGATAGATAAATTCACACAAAATGGCAAATGATTGACAACAGGTCAAGTTAAAGTTTCTATTTTAAAGGAGGATGTCTGAGGTCCACCATGCCTTAACAGAAAGGAATCAGGTTCGTTGTGAAATTCTTTCATCATGACAAACCGTTGCAGGGAGAATTTTGGGCTGGGGAACTTCCTAGAATCTATTAATGATACACCAAAGGCAACTCAACTGGCTCATCAAGCTAACTCTGATGGTGCTGATGATGGAGCTGATAATCCCTAGGCTTGTACTGCCTACACTTCAGAGTTTTGCTCACCATCCCTTTGAAGTAGGAAGAGCAGAAATGATCATTCCTAATCCACAGCAAAGACACTAGGGAGTAGTGAGAGATATTCAACTTGCCCTAGCCTTTTGGCTGGTAGCAGGTGGAATCAGGACCGAACACGAAGTGTCATCTTGTTTAGTCCAGAAGCACCCAAGACCAGAGTGTTTTCCACTGCTCTGATGGGGATCCTGCGATGCTGAGCTGGGAGGAACTTGCAGACCAGCAAGATTAGCTGATCTGTAGAACTCTTTCTCTCATTTATCATTTCTAATCCTTCATCAAATCCCGTTGACTTTGCATTCGGAATGCATGCTGGGAATGGCCACTTTCCACCACTTCCACCATGACATGCCTCCCCGAGTCCTCACCGTGTCTCACATTAGAGGATTACAAGCTTCCAGACTGCTCTCCCTGCTTCCCCCCTACAGTCTGTTCTCACGCCAGCCAGAGGGATCCTGTGAAAACTAAGCCAAGTGCCTGGCAGTCCTTGGCTCTAACCCTCCAAAACTCCCCATCCCAGTAAGAGTCAAAGCCAACATCTCGGCTCTGGTCCCTGGCTGCCTTGCTCACCGAGTCTCCGTGCCTCTGCTGCGGGGTTCTCTCTGGCCACACTGGTCTTTCTGCTGTTTCTTAAACTCGCCAAGCACTTTCCTCTCTGAAAGCCTTCCTCCTCGCTCTTGTCTTCCCTGGAGTCCCTTAGATATCCCCGTGATGACATGACATGCTCTGTCACTTCATTCAGACCCTGTTCAAACATCACCCGCTCAGAGAAGCCCCTGCCCCATGCCCTTGAAAACAGCACCTCCCGTCACTCTACCCTCTTGCTACGTTTTTATTTTCTTCATAGCACTTTACTCTAGCACATTAGACATTTCGTAAGTGCATTGTCTGGCTCTCCTATCTAAATGCAAGCTCCATGTGAGTTTCGTCTTGTTCATTGCTCTATCCTCATTGCCTAGAATAGTGCCTAGCTCTTGCCGGATACATGAAACTGAGACACAGAGCAACACATTTCTTTTTACATAAGCCCACACACAAAAAGTGTTCTCTTCCTTTTCAGTTTAAACTACCCAGCGTATGACATAGTCCTGTGATCATTTCTTTTTTCTTTCCTTTTTTTTTCCTGATGCTCTGACCTTTGGGTGACCTTTAGCAAGTAACTTGACTTCATTAGAACTCACTTTACTCAGCTGGAGAATGGGAATAAAAACAGCACCTACCTTCCTTAAGGGAAGCAACCTCTGAAAAGCCACCTTTGCTTTTTAGAGTGGGAGCCACACAGATGAAAATTCTCATCCTGAAGTGACAGTGAAAGCCCCAGGAGAGCAGGAGCTGTGCTGTGCTGCTCTCCCTTCCTGCCCAGACAAGGCATGCAGTAAGTACTTATCAGAGTTATTATCTGTGGGATACAAACTGCACCGACTTCTGTCTCAGTCATCACGGAAACTGACCCCCTTTCTGGGCCAACGCACTGGGAGAAACGGACGAAATCTAACTTAGAAGTGACGCAGGTTCCTTTTCTTCCAGAAGAAGCATGACACTTGGTGGCCCAAAGCTACTGCTGGTGAGTTCGGCGCTCTGAACGTGAGGTCGGGACTTTCACGAGAAGAGAAAACATTCAAAGCAGAGGACCCTTGCTCTCAGATCTAACTCGTTTCAGGGGGACCCTGATGAAAACAGCGGCTCTCCTAACTGGTGCATTTCCTGGTTCAGCTAAGAGCTACTGAGTCAGCAGATATTCCCTGAGGTCAGACCCCTGTGGAAACCAACACGTGTGGTCTGGGGCCGGGAACTTTCTGAGGCTCCACAAGGATTTCTTCAATAGAGGAGCGCCTGCATGTTCACACTAAACGATTTGTTTCCATCTCCCCCTCTTTCTTTTTTCCCCTATCCCCTTTCTAATTCCTTTTTATGCCTTCCCCACTCTGCCCCTATGCTTTTCTCAGACACGCAGGCATTACGGTTCTGCTGGGCTTGAAAGTTCACGCACTCATCCTCCAAAGTTCAATTATTTGGTGTCTGAAGATAAGAGTTTTCTTCTGGTCTCTACTTACAGAAATGTGTTGTAATTTCCCCAGCAGAAGTGAAAGTGATATGCATCTCTTCGAATATCTGCATAGGCACAAGAACGGAGGCGGAGGCAGCCAGAGAAAAGGAAGAGGGGACTTTTTGAAGGGGTTGAGGGCAAACCCTCACAAGCCTTCTGACCACTCTGTGGGAGGAAATGAAAACTTGCGTTCCAGGGCAATTTTGCCATCAATTTTAATTCTCTGCATTCAAACAGGTGCCGGGAAAAAAAATTTCATTTTGATTTTTATACGTTTATTTTAACAACTCATTTGCCTGAGTAAGGGCTCTACAAGGATGCATACTTAATAGTTAATTTGAAGATGAGTAACATATTAACATACCTTTTGTTTCCCCCTAGAACTAAACACCTCAACCAGCACAGTACTCTGATCACTATCCCACAGGTGCATTTAGATTGTAAATTAGCTCCATTTTAAGCACATTCGTTACAGTTGAGCAAGTTGAGAAATGCATGACGTGGCCATATTGATACTAATGATGGTGACCTTCAGAGCTCTGCTAACCCCATGAACACTCACAGCAGAGCTGATAATCTTGGCTTTTTTGGCCCCAGTCAGAAGGTTTTCATCTAATGCATTCAGCTCTAATCGCGGCAGAATCTTTCAAAGAGATTTGTTTCCAGAAAGCTTGCTAGACACAGGTCAAATGGCAGAAGTTACAAAGGATGTCATTGTTTTACAAAAAGTATCTGTGGAAATTACCTAGAAACTGTTGCCTTTTTATCCTATTAGCTGGCATAAAGAAAGTGACAGCTAGGTCAATCTGTTACCACAGTGGCAAGGATCATTTTAATGGTACATTTGTAATAGTTCTAAAACATATTAATATGAAATGAAATTTACCAGAATTAACTGGTGATGTTTTGCTTAAGAAGTGGAAAAGATGAGGGATGCCTGGGTGGCTCAGTCGGTTAAGCATCTGACTCGATTTTGGCTCAGGTCATGATCTTACAGTTGTGAGTTCTGGCCCCACATTGGACTTTGGGTTGACAGCAGGGAGCCTGCTTGGGATTCTCTCTCTCTTTCAAAAATAAATACTGAACATTAAAAAAAAGTGGAAAAGATGAATAATTTACTAAGAACATTAGAAGACCTAAATGTGAGACGTGAAACCATAAATCTTCTGAAAGAAAACATGGGCAGTAATGTCTTGGACGTTGGCCTTACGAACACATTTATGGCTGTGTCTCCTCAGGCAAAAGAAACAAAAGCAAGTATAAACTGTTGGGACTATACCAAAATGAAAAGCTTCTGCAAAGCAAAGGAAACCATTAACAAAACAAAAATTCAACCTACTGAATGGGAGAAGATATTTGCAAATGACATATCAAATAAGGGGTTAATATCTCAAATGTAAAAAAACATATACAACTCTATGACAAAAAAAAAAAAACAACCAAAAAATTTCAATTTTAAAAACGGGCAGAGGACTGAATAGATATTTTTCCAAAGACCTACAGATTGCCCACAGACACATGAAAAGATGCTCAACATGGCTAATCATCAGGGAAAAGCAAATCCAAATTGGCTAGCACCAAAACAAACAAACAAACAAAAAATAACAAGTTTTGAAGAGGATGTAAAGAGGAAACTCTCAGACACTGTTATTGAATTTGTGGAAAGAATATTGTCAGGGCCTTTATCTGATATGTGGCTCCCTAGAACATAGTTTCTTTAGATTTTAGTCTTAGCTCCCACAATACTGCTGGCTTGTTTTAATCTTATAGAAACTATAGGGTTTTATTCATGATCGTATTTTCCTCTTCACTTTGGTGGTGAGAAGCTCAAAACCAAATTTACAGACTATCTCTAGTGACTCCACAGAACTTGAGGTTTGCATATCTTTTTCTTTCTTTTCTGGAGGATGAGTGGGAGTGCATTAATTTTATCCTTGGCTTTATTTTATCGCCAATATTTTCACTTCACTCTTATTTTTGTGACTGTTTTCTTTTCTCCTTTTCTATTGTATACATTCTTAAAAGCTGTCATGCAAGGAGATGGAGCGTGAACAAGTAATTAGATCTGGTCTCAAGGCCATCAATGGAACACATCCCAAATCATCAGCCTGGTGCTACTATTTATCCTATCTCATTATCTTTTTAGACTACACATTTAGAATGTTGTCCTCCTTAAAGTTATAAGAAGAGTTTAATTCTGCTTTGAGTTAGCAAATGTTGAACTCAGATTTTCTTCCTAGTCTTTTAAATTTTGTTCTCTGTTTTTTATCCTTCGCCTCAGTAAATTAATATGAACTACAACCTCACGTTTTATTAGTCATCAACTTGGAGAAGAGGTTACCGCTACGCTTTCCAGTGTAGTCCATGGTCCAGTGAGCATCTTATCTGTATCTGATAGTTGCGGGGGGTGATGGATCTACTGTGACCTCTCATGTTCTTGTGCTCTATTTGCCCAGAGACTGTTCTTGCATTTATGTATGCGCTTTCTAACTCAACTTATCAACGCAACTTATTATTTGGCCATTTTGTGTTCTCTGTCTCTCTTGATCCCTTCTTTCTTTGTCTATCTCTTTCCTTTTATGTCTCTCTCCTGTCCATCCGTCTATTCTCCCCACCCCATATATGCTTCCCCAGAAGTTTAAAAGTAACAAAGGCTCATACAGAATCAGGCCATTAAAACAGAAATAAAATTCTAGAAACCAGAAAAAAGGAAGAAAAAGCACGTATCGCAGAAATCTAGTTATGGTTAGAGTGTTTTTTAAAACTTTAAATCCAAGTGAATTAATATATAGTGTAGTAATGATTTCAGGAGTAGAATTTAGCGATCTATCACTTACATATGACACCCAGTGCTCATCCTAATGGCCCTCCCTAATGCCCATCACCCATTTGGCCTACCCTCCCACCCAATATCCCTCTAGCAAACCCCCCCAGTTTAACCATGGTCTTAAGCTCAGTGTGAACTCTGCTAATTCCTACAAAGGAGAAAGCCAGAATAGGATCTGTAAGATCCAGTGGCAGACAACCTGTAGTGACATATTGGCTGCTGGTATAAGGGGACCTGGGGTGGGTGGAGGTAGAGAAAAAGAGGATTGTGGTGGGCAAGGGAGATTTATTTGAATATATAATGGAATGGAGATAACTGGACCCATTTTGGGATCATCCTGAGTCCTCTTTAATTCATATCACAGCCAATCCGTTAACAAATTCTATTCTGCTTAGTCTCAAGACTCATGTGCATTCGACTTTATATATCAGGTTCCATTTGACATATACTTCTTCCTCCACTACTGCTGCCCCGTGCTGGTCATCATCACCTCTTGCCTGGGCTGCCATGGCCTCTTTTATTGCTCGCTCTGCCCCTGCCCTTGCCCTTGAATGTACTCTTCTCTGCCCAGCAGCCAAGGAGACTATGTGAAAATATGGATCACGTCCCTCTGCTCAGGCATCTCCTGTGGTTTTTCTTTTCCTCTCATTCAGACTTAGAATGAAAATCCTTCCAATGGCTACCTGACTCTACAAGCCGTGGCCCCCTAACCTCTCTGAGCCCTGCCCCCCCCCGCTCCTGGTGCTTCGGCCATGCATCCTGAATGGCTGTCCTCAGACGCGTTCCCTTTGCCGCGAAGATCCTTCAGTTATACCCACATCTCAGCCCTGGTCTCTTTGAGGTCCTTCCACCTCTTTGAGGTGTTTTCTCATCAGAGAGACCATCTTCCCCTAATTCCTTTTTATCCCATCTAAAATTAAGGCTCCTCTACCACCCCTGCCCTCTCTATCCCCTTGTTTTATTTTTTTCCATAGCACTTATTACTACCTAACATACCGTGTTTTATTTCATCAACTTATTTATTGTCTACCTTCAGCCGCCCATTAGAGAAAAAAAAACTCTTGTTACACAGGTTGTTGTTGTGACCATTGTTTTTATGTGTATTGTTTACGCCGTATGCCCCAAACCCAAAACAGTGCCAGGTGGGTGAGTAGCACAATAAATATTTGTTGAATGAATGAATGAATGAAAGTAAATACTCTGGCCTCACTGGCACAAATTCTAAACAGCTAAGCTAATACAGCAAAATGCCATCCAAAATAAATTAACAGAATGAACCAAGTTCCCCATTGCCAAAGTAAAATAGAAAATTAAAGCAATAACTAGCTGGTTAATTAGGGCACAGGGATTTTGTACTGTTATAGGATCATATAGAATCGTGAGCCTGAAATGAAATATGAGCTCTCTCTCAGCCCTGCCTGCTGACAGCAAAACGGAGAGGGCACATTTCCCATTTCCACCACGTTAAAGGGGATATTCCCTGTGCTTAAGTGCATCTGGAGAAATACTCTCGTGTTCCAGTCACTCCCCATTTTTCCCTCTGATGTTCAACAACTCACCATCCACCTCCCTTCTTAGGAAAGTCAACCTCCGTCTTAAATCCCACTCATTAAATGAAAAGCCAACCGTGATGACATCATGGAACCTCCTGCCTCTCTTTATCTTTGACTACCTGGCCTCAAACAGCAATTAAAAAAAAAAAGCACAATGTTCCTCAGGTATCAGTGGCACATAAATCAAAACTCTGCTAAACAATATTGAAGTCTGTAGCCTTTTCCTTCAGTAATTTCCTTTGAAATACATTTTTCCATTATAGATTGTAAACAACTTCTCTCTCTCTTTCTCTCTTTTTTTAAATAGGAAGGAACCACTAGCTCAAATGTCTTTTTAAAGTTTATAGATTATAAAGTTAAAGATTATAAGTCAAATTCAGTTATTATAATATGCTGCAGTTAAAAAAATTCACAGGGGGTAAGATTTTCTGGTCTAGGAGAAGGCCCGTTTTTGGCTACAGTCTTAATTACGTTAGGCTGTTACTTTAAGTCCATTTAAGTCAAAAGCAAGCTTCCGGTGAAATAAAAAGGTGTGAGAGAAGGTAGGTTAGACTGGAAATCGGAAGACTGGGCTGGAATTTGGTTCTCATTCTGTTATGAATGTGCAGTGGGAGGCGAGTTACTCAACCTTTCTGGGCTTGAGTTTCTCTTCCTATAAAAGAAGAGCTGTGGACTTAAAGAAACTGTATTCTCGTTCATTCCCAGGATTTATGATTCTACGTATAGTCAAAATGGATTTGGCCTTATGCTTTTTTTCCATCCTCTCCTTCTTTCTTCCCTCCCTCCCTCTTTTCTTCCTTCCTGCCTTCCTCTTTCCCCCCTCCAATCCATCCATCCATCCATCCGTCCTTCCATCTTTACTTATATTTTGTGTCTTTCCATCTATTGTTCCTCCTTTTTTTAAACTTTTCCTTTTCCTTTCAATCACTTTCTTTCTACTTCTTTATCTTTTCACTTGTGCTATCTCCTCCCTTTTCTTTTATTCTTTCCTTTTCTCTTTGTGTTTGCCCTCCCTCCTTTCCAGCTTTATTTCCTCCTCTTTCGTTCTTTCTCTCAGCAGCAAATCACCTGACATTTCAACAAATCCAGAAAGTAGCAGTAGTTTTACGGGCTGGTGTTAACACCTATTATGGCCAGCCAGGCGTGGCAAGCTGATTCGAGCGCTGATAGAGTGGCTGTAAGGCCTTGCGTGGAAAGTGGCCAAATCAGCACATGGCTATTATTTAATGATGCCCAGAGACTAACAGGAAGCTTTGGGCAAATTGCCTCACAAATTATACAGTGGCTCCCTGCCTTCTCGTTACTGGCATGAAATTGATTTGTGAAACTGGGTTTGACATCAAATTCTTTCCTTGTCACGGGAAGCCTCAAAGCTACCTGTTAAACCTCAGTATGAAACGTAAATATAAATAGAAAATGCCATAAACAAAGTGTCAACAACAAACTTGGGAAATATTTACAATATAAGGACATTCAAAAGGGCTAATTTCCATAATACGTAAAACATTCTCACAAATTGTTTTATATATGCAAAGAGAGCTCCACAGAAAATGGCTAATTTTATGAATAGCTAATTTGCCGAGGAGATAAAAATGGCCAACAGACATAGGCTGCTCAACCTCAACAGTGAAAGAAATTCAGTTTTGTTTTTTTTTTAATTAAAGATACTCAGTTTTAAGAGGTAATTTTTTGAGGGGCGCCTGGCAGGCTCAGTCAAAAGAGCCTGTGACTCTCGGGGCGCCTGGGTGGCTCGGTCGGTTGGGCGGCCGACTTCGCTCAGGTCATGATCTCATGGTCTGTGAGTTCGAGCCCCGCGTCGGGCTCTGTCAGCTCGGAGCCTGGAGCCTGCTTTTTATTCTGTGTCTCCCTCTCTCTGCCCTTCCCTTGCTCACGCTCTGTCTCTGTCTCTCTCAAAAATTAATAAAAAACATTAAAAATTAAAAAAAAAAGAGCCTGTGACTCTTGATATCAGGTGGTGAGTTCAAGCCTCATGTTGGGTGTAAGGATTACTAAAACAAAATAATAATAAACTTAAAAAAATAAATAAAAGGTAATTTTTTGAAAGAAAATGTATTTTAACAAAGTATAATGCTTTAAACTGGCTTGAGGAGCAATAATATTTGTGTACCTTTTCTCTTCCGTCTCACCGTTGCGTGCCTTTAGAAGCGACTCTAACGAAATCTCCTAATAAATAATTTGGCAAAATAACATTCCTTTACTGTTCTCTTAAAAGTCTAGCTTATAAAGACACTGGGGGCTCTTTTTCTGAGTGCTTTATTTCAGGCCCCATCCTTCAGTCTGGCTCACCACTTACTTACTCTTGCCCACATCCCATCCCTGACGGAAAGACTCAGAATATTAATTATCATTGTTATTTTTCAAATACACGACGGAAAGAAGCTGGGCCATCTCTGAGAGCCCCTTCTCTTTTATCTCTTCCTTACAACAGGAGAAAAGTGAAGATCATAGGACTTGGGGTCAAACCAAATCTAGGGTTAATCTTAGCTCTGATATTCAGGACCGAGTGCCCTTGGAAAACTTACTTAGTCTCTCGAGTCTCAGTGTTCTCATCTGTAAAATCAGCCTACTACTCGCACCTCTTTCATAAGGTGTGGTGAGACGTCAGTGATGGGGCACACATAACGTGCTTAGCAGAGTGCCCGGTACAGGACCAAATAAACAGACTGCTGAGATGTAATGGGGATAGTGGTGGGGCTCATGAGGAGGAGGAAAGCTTAAGAAAATGAGAGAGTTGACGGCACGCATGCGGGGAACTCCGCACGGTATCCCCATATTTAGAAAGAGGAGGCCGAGGCTCACCTAAGTGCTAAGAAAAGAACTTTGCAACTTATTCATGGCTCGAGGCTAAGCCCCTTGAAATCTCACTGAGTCAGTATGAGACAGAATGATATCTCATTCTGGTGAATAGCCGAGCTGTAAAATCTCTCGCACATTTAAATGCAGTAGGACGAGGGGAACAGAGCAGGAAAGAGTGTGAGTAGAGTCGAAACAGTAGGAAAGGCAAACACACATCCAGGTCTCTGTATAATTCTGACACAATATGGGTCAACATCTAATAATATTCCAAAGATGATGCGAGGTAACCTTGACAACCCAGCTGGTGCAGGCACAGAAAGAATGAGAGATTCACGGAGAGATGCAGGAGAAAATCTGGGCCATTTTCTTGGTTCACTGATGGCTCAGAGCTTTCACTTGGTAAAACAATTTGCTGTAACTCATAAACCAAAGTCTTCTATTACTTAATCAATGAACATCGATTAAGTAAATATTTGTAATATGCAAAGACACTGAGTTAGGCATTGGGGATATAGAGACATTCCCTGCCCACCGGAAGCATCTAGTGGAGAACATTCCCATTTATAGCCAAATAGGATGCAACCTACCGTACACAGTGACCTTACAGGCCTTGGTTTCTTGGTGCCATTTTATTGGCTTAGGAAATGGAGGCTCAGAGAAAATACAACTAGAAAGGGTCATGGCTAATATTTAAATCTCACTCTGCCTGGGTTCATTACTCATGCTGACAGCGACAAAAATGGAGTGATTTATTTTGAGTAGGAGAACACGAATGAGAGTAAGAGTATGAACAGGCTAGGTTGTGCTGCAGTAACAAACAATCTCCAAATTTCAGTGGCTCATCACGACAAAATTTCATTTTTTTTTTTTTAGTGTTCATTTATTTTTGAGACAGAGAGACAGAGTGCAAGCGGGGGAGGGGCAGACAGAGAGGGAGGGGCAGAAAGAGAGGGAGACACGGATTATGAAGCAGGGTCCAGGCTCCGAGCTGTCAGCAGAGATCCCGAGGCAGGCTTGAACTCACCAACTGCGAGATCATGACCTGAGCTGAAGTTGGACGCTTAACCGACAGAGCCATCTAGGCGCCCTCAAAACTTTATTTCTTGATCGTGCTACATGTCCACGTAGATTGGCAGGGGACACTGCTTCACATAGACACTGAGCTCCACCACCTACCACAGGCAACTTCCTCAGGAGCAGAGGAAGACAGCACAGAGAATCACTGGGTGCTGTGGCTCTCAAGCGTCCCTTCCAGGGCCAACTCACCAGCCGGACCTCGTCACATGGCCTTAGCCCAGGCTGGGAGTAGGTAAGAGGATGGAAACGCCTGGTGAGAAGTCTAGGAAGGCACTGTCCCTCAGGGTTGTGAAAGTGCAGGATTAGCGCTTGTGTGGCCCTGGGAGCCAGTGGTTCCTTAGATTTTTCACCATAGATACGTTTCTGGTCTCTCCCTAGTTGTGGCCCTGGCCCTACCTGACTGAAAGGGGGCTAGGAAATGTAGCGTTTTTGGTGTTTAAGAGAGAGAGAGAGGTGGGGAGGACATTGGAGAATACTAGGAATGTCTAGTTACCTGGGCTTGCCACCTCAGCCTCACTGGTGACACTGTGTCTGTTCCTTTTCGCCACGCCTTCTCATCTAGGCAGTCACCAATCCTTAGGCTTTTAACCAGATGGAGCAAAGGGCTAGTATGTCGGTGTCATGCATTGTCCTGCGCACGCGTATGCTTATTAATTTATTGATGATATGGATCACTTATTCATAACTCACAGCCGCTCTACAAGGACGTTCCTATTACTAATCCAGTTTTTAAGTGAGCAATCTGCGGCTTAGAGAAATTGAAAAACACGCCCCAGGTCGTGGTTTACAAGAGTTGCGTAAAGTTGCGATGTGGACTCCTATCTAACTACAAAGCCTTTCCTCCTCTGAAGCCTTAACCATCTGCTACTCTTCCTCATGGGAGCTCACATTCATTTTGCATGCCGAATTTCTGAAATGAGAAGATGGCTAGATCAGCCCAACCCATGAGATAGCTGGAGAAAAAAATCTGACTTGGAATGGTTAGGTGCGTATATACAGATGGTATACCATCATCAGAGATTTCAAGCTTAGGTCATTGACTAAAAAGTGATGGCATTTTGTCGTTTTGTTTTGGGTTTCCACGTGAAAACTCAGGCCCATTCGTTATTAGCAGAAATAAGGGACACAATAAGGCCTCAGAAGTCTTTACTAATCAGATGGATGAGTAGGACCATTACCTTTCTTTGGGTTTTACCACCTATCAAATAAGGGGCTGAATCAGACCCCCGGAGGTCACCTCCGGGGCTGACTGTCCAAAATTCCGTGTGGACAGTGGAGATAGGAGAGAGCAAAAGGAAGAAAACATATTTTTAAAAAACATAAAAAATACTCTCTATCAAAGTTGAAAACACTGCTCTCTCAAACAAAATGGAGAGACAGCACCTGACTGCTAATACTGATGCAAATTTATCCTAATATTTCCACACAGAATCACTCCTTAATCAGATGAAAATGTGAGGTTAATTGGAGAGATAGCAGCTGTTTTACATGTTCATTTGCAGGGAGTGTGTTTTCTCTCGTCGGATGTGCAAGTATTCATTTTGGGTTTGTCGCGCCGAACACACAGACTGAGTGAGACTGGAGCCAAGCGTCTGACCCCTCCTGAGGGCGTGTGGGACCATCATGAGTGGCGAGAACACTGAGAGACTGGGAAGACAGGGACAATAGGTGTTCTTGAAAATGGAACGAAGGGAGAACTAATTCGCTTCATTAAGGAGGAGGGGCATGTTGAAGCAGTCATTAAAGATGACGTCATATGCACCAGTGCACACACAAAAACTTTGCCTTTACATTTCTTTTGTGGAAACATCTGGCAAGAACATGTTGAGAAAAGAAAACTTCTCTGTTTTGTGCAGCAGGATCCTGATGAAAGATGAAAACTTGGGCTAATTACAGGATGTCTGCAAAAAGAAAGGGCTAGCTTTATAGTTTAGACCCACTTTTTCTCCCTACAGGGTAGAGAGTCTACTGTAAAAGCAGTGGTGTGCTGTGGAAAATAAATATGGGGAAGGAAACAATGAATTGTATCTAATATATAATACCGGACCATAAGGGTTATTAAAATAGCGTTCAATTTCCCTTGCTTTTGTAAGTGCGCCAAGAGAAAAACAGACGATTCTGAAACCCATATGATAAACATCACAGCGTTGTACCTTTTCTTGTGTGTAAAATATTACAGGCCTTTTCTTAAAAATGTCCCAGCTATTGTCCTCTATAGAAGTAAATGAAGCACATTTTGGGATTTTTCTTTTTTTGCATGTATTCTAAGACTACGACATGCCCACACTTTTTTCTCCTTTCTCAATGTCCTTTACCTCTTTCTGCCCTTCCCTGTAAGCCTACTTCATTTTGTTCCTTTCCCATAGTTTTATAGAATATTCAGTCTAAAAAAGCGAAATAATTAAAAAGAAAAGAAAAGGAAAGGAAAAGAGGGACAAAACAAGATGAGTCGGGGGCAGCCTGGTTCTAATCTCTATGGGAGCATCCTCTGTGACCCTGTCAAGATTCTAAACAGAGGCATCCAGGAGGTTAAGACCATTCCCAGCCACGTAACAAATCCTACGGACAATTAGCCATTCTAAAAGGATTAGGATCTGATCTAGGCAGAGCCATGTTTAATCCCATTGGCTTCTTCCTGTAGGAACAAGAGACTTTGGAATCACCCAGAGGGGCATTTTTCTGAAAGTCTTCTCAAGCTGATTGAATTAAAAAAAAAAAACAAGTTTATTTTTTTTTCCCATCTGTAGAATTTGGGTGAGTATTAAGAAAAAAATCCTGGGGTACCTGGGCGGCTCCTTCAGTTAAGCGTCCACAATTGATTTTGGCTCATGTCATGATCTCACGAACCGTGAGATTGAGCCCTGGGTCAGGCTGCGTGCTGATGGTGTGGAGGCTGCTTGGGATTCCCTCTCTCCCTCTCTCTCTATCCCTCCGCCTCTCGTACTCTATGTCTCAAAATAAATAAATAAACTTTAAAAAAAATAAAATAAATCTTCATAAAGAGCCAGGCTAGTCATTACCTACCTCCAAGTTGTGTGACATCACCTACACTGACAGGTCCTGACTGAGCCTTGGGGCTCAGGCACTGAGGGAATTTGACTCCTGTAGCCCAGCGTCCCTTGTAACTGCACACTATCCTCTGTCCATTATAAACACCCCACTATCAAAAATCTGCTCTCAGAGCCAGAAAGTCCAAAGCCGTATGGAGAATGTGCCACCTTCATCATTCAATAGTGACATCCTCCTTTGTAGCTTCCCACCTCCAACACTCCCTATTGTCTAAAACCGAGACCACGGCATCTCCCATTTACTATTGTTCTTGCAATGCCAGTTTTATTAAAGTTGAGAACTATTTCTCTATAGCGGAGTGTCTGTCATAAGTGAAAAAAATTAGAGAGACCAAAAAGAGTGCGCGGCTGTTCTGACATCTGCCTGCTCCCTGTGAGTTTTTGATTTGCAGTCTTTGCAATGGGACTGTAACCTCGACGAAGGTCATGACTGTGACTGTGCTCATCACTGTTCCTTCTTCTAGACCCTAGAACTGTTTCTGGAACCTTGAAGATGCTCAAAAACTTACCTTGGCAAGCAGAGTTATGAAGGTACTCATTCTGGCCATGCACTGTGCTAGGTGCTTTGAATATAGATACGAGTAAGAGAGTACAGCCTGAAAAAGGGCTAATCCTTCCAACACGCTTATTAAAGCCACGGGCTTTAAGCAAAGCAATTTAAAAGGAATTTCCCGAGAAAGCTCTGGTTTAGGGACTCTAAACGAAACTCTGCTCCCACATGTTTCTCCAATGTATTAGCCAGACAGCACATGGTATTTTCTGCATTTATTAATAATGACAACAGCAATGACAAGGATAACTTATGGGTGCTTATTCTACATTGGACACTTGGACAAAATGCCTTGCCTATAATCCATAATATAATTCTCACAATCCTCTGGATACAGTAGCTGTTAGGATCACTTTATTGATGATAAAAGACAGCTCAGACAGAGGTTATGTGCCCTAGCTGGTAAACCACCCGGATGACTGGTAAGTGTGCTTTCGGCTCTGGCTTGCCAGATTTCAAAGACCAGACCCATAACCATGCTCTGTTCTGCGTCCCACTTCTTCATTAAGGATACAGTAATTTTATCAGGAAAGGGTAATATATTGAAAGGCATTACTTGGCCTGACTCTGTCACTTACGCAAAACAAAATTGGATAGCTTTTGATTTGATTCTTCCAACCACTCACTGATATGGAGGCCAAGTATTGTATTCCTACTATACACTTGTGGAACTTGGGGCTCTCCATTGGGCATATGGACCTACTGATTGCTGGTCAGACTAGATCATCGTATAGTATTCTCTCCACTGTGTGTGGAGGGAAGTCTCCAGGCATTTCAAAAAACATTTTCTGTCTTATGTTTTCACCAAGGTATGGGACTTGAAGCATTTTTGCATCTGACCCAAAGTGGAGTAAGGAGACCAAATTGGTGATTGGAAAAATATATGACCAAAAATCCCAATGAGAGTCTTGCTTCATTTATGTCTGCCTTTTTTGAAGGATTAGGAAACAGTTTCCGCCTGCTAGTCTCTACCACCCTCTAAATCAGTGGTTCTCAAAGGGGGTGATTTTGCCCCTAACAGTATTTGGAAATGCCTGGAGACAGTTTTGATTGTTATAATGGGGCTGGGTGAGGGGTACTGGAATCTAGTGGGCAGAGGCCAGGGAACGGCCTCACACCCTACAATGCACAGAACAGACCCCAACAAAGAAAGTCTTATCTGGTCCAAAAAATCCTGCTTTGAAGTAATGCTCTGCCTTTCCCATTAGAAGAAATCCTCATTCTCCATAAAGTATACAAGAACAAGGCAGTTCAACAGCAAGGATGTACAAATGAACCATATAAAATGTGATGTGTAGGACCATTGAAGAGAAAGGAGATAATTAACTTATTTGTTTGAATATACTATTCTTTTTTAAAAAATATTTTTTGATGTTTATTTATTTAGAGAGAGAGAGAGCAAGTGGGAGAGGGGCAGAGAGAGAAGAGGGAAAGAGAATCCCAAGCAGGCTCTGTACTATCAGCACAGAGCCCAATGGAGACTGGGCTTGAACTCACGAACTGTGAGATCATGACCTGAGCCAAAATCAAGAGTCAGATGCTTAACCAAATGAGCCACCCAGGTGCCCCAAAACAGGATATTCTTAGAAAATAATCTCCTACTCCCAAAAGACATTTCATCCTAAATGGAAAAAAAAAAAAAGCCAATATTTTGAACACAAGTTATTATACAGAAACTAGTAAAATATCAATTGGGGTCCTTTATCTTTCTAAATAACTAGAACAGAAGAGAATAATGAAGCTAAACTTTAACACAGTCAAGAGAAGTAGACATCAAACAGATAGACACAGAACATTAAAACAATTTTCTGACAACAAAAAGAAATATGAAGTGATGTGTTGATATAAACCTTTAATTCACTGACTCCTTTCCAAGGCTTTGCGAAGCATTCCATTTAGAAACGATTCCGCTTATGCGGCAAATAATCTGTGCCTCCTGGCCTCTGCCGTCTGTTTTGGGGACATATGTGGGTAACCAAGAATTCACCATTAAGTTCCTGCAACAGGAACCAGGACACCAGAGAACTGCCATCGCCAGGGGCTTCCAGTGTAACTGGGCTGAGGGCTCTCAACTTACAGGTGGGGCGGTGCGTGATTTATTTATTTATGTAAAATTTTTTTAGATTTATTTTTGAGAGAGAGAGACAGAGAGACAGAGGCAGAGACAGAGTGAGAATGGAGGTGGCGCAGAGACAGAGGGAGACCCGGTATCAAAGCAGGCTTCAGGCTCTGAGCTGTCAGCACAGAGCCCGACACGGGGCTCGAACCCACAAACTGTGAGATCAGGACCTGAGCCGAAGTTGGATGCTTAACCAACTGAGCCACCTGGGTGCCCCAGAACATGGATTTATTTTTTGATGCAAACCAGGTACTGTGTGAACACTGAGAGTATGCACAGTGACAGAAAGATGGATATGATCCCTGTTTTCATAGAGCTTATAGTCCAGCAGGGGAGACACAGAGGCAACTGATAATCTCATAAATGACTATTTAATTTCAACTATGGTAAATACTGTATGTTGATTATACTTGAACTAAAAAAAAACTAAAAAAATAATAATTACAACTGTGGTAAGTGTGACAAAGAAAATACAGTAGGATATGATGAGACAACACATAGGGACCTGACCAAGTCTCTGAATCTGGGGTTAAAGGTGGGGCAGAGGGTGAGGATAGGGTTGCTTAGGTGAGTTTCTTTTCTTTCTTTATTCTTTTTAATGTTTATTTATTTTGAGAGAGAGAGGGCACATGCAAGCAGGGGAGGGGCAGAGAAAGAGGGAGACAAAGAATTCAAAGCAGGCTCCAAGCTGTCAGCACAGAGCCCGATGTGGGGCTCAGACTCACAAACTGTGAGATCATGACCTCAGCCCACATTGGATGCTTAACCGACTGGGCTGCTCAGGTGCCCCATGGTTAAGTAGGTTTCTTGAAGGAGGTGATGCTTACACTGAGATCCATGAGACTAATGAGTGGATTGGGGAAAATGGCTTCCAGGCACAAGGAGCTGCCTTGCAGCCTCTGCTTGCTTCTACTTTTGGCTCAACGGTAAGTTTCCCTTGCACGTGGGTCTTCATCGTGCCTTTTCAGCTTCTGCTACTTCTGCCTGTGGTAAGATTCTCTGATAGTTCCGCCTTCACATTCATAAGGGAGGGGAGGTGATTAGGTCAGTTCATCTTTTACCCCTGTAAAAAGCTGTAAGCTTGTATGACTTTCGAGTTATTCCTGTTTCTGCAACTAGAGTCACGTTTCTTCTTGGGCAGAAGCCAGGGTCCCCAGACAACCTTGCTTTGTGGGCTCTGCAAGTCTTTTGGCCGTTGCCACATGATGGTTCTTTTTTCATGTGGACAAAAGTGGAGTTTTGGACCACGTGGTAATGCAACACTTGGCCTATTCCACTGCCTAATTTACCCTAGTTACAGTGAGAGGCAGGAAGGAAAGCATAAGATATTCTTTGACATCTTTATGTCTTTCTTTATAAAACATTTTGGGTATGGGGTACCTGGCTGGCTCAGTCAGTAGGGTCTGTGACTCTTGACCCAGAGGTTGTGGGATCGAACCCCATGCTGGCTGTAGAGATTACTTAAAAATAAAATCTTAAAAAAATGATTTTGGGTACAAACGAGAGAGACATGCTATCTTGTCCCCCATCCTTATCCCTCCCAGCTACTGTCTCTACTGAACTGAGCATGACTGGAAATTGACCTCTGTGTCTGTGCTTCCTGAAATACAGTATGATCTTGTTTGGATTTCTCACACAATTTGAGAAAGGAACCTCATAAGCAGAAGGGTGAGAAATAATATGGATAATATCTTAATATTACTTAATAGTATCTTGAGTAGCAAATGAAAAGGACTTTATTGAAAAACATTTTTGGATAATTCCTATCTCTTAGAGTTCAGAATTTTTGCCCACATCTTTTAAAAGAATTACCTTAAATTAATTAATAATTATTTAACTTAGATTACCAAGGAGAAGAGAATCTCTTACTTTAAGCCATGAATTATCCTAGAGCAAAGAGGAATATCCCCAACCCTTCTTTTGTATTCACCAGGGTATACAGCAGAGGTGAACAGAAAGTGATGCTAAGAAGATAACTCCATAACTCCATTAAACTTTGTTTAATCAATCAGTGAAGAAGGGAAAGCATGAAGTCTTAGTCCTGCCTAACTCTTGGGAATATCATAACCATCTTGCCTGGGACATTTTTTTTCATCCTTTGGTTGTAGCGCTTATCATATTACATTATCCAATTATTAGTACTGTCATCATCATTGCCAACACTCATTTTGAGTTGCCTGCTAAGGACTGTTATCAAGTCCTTGGCTAGCATTTAGAAGCTTGATTGTCATGATCATTCATCTGTCCATATATCTGTCTACCCACCCACCTAAACATCTCTCTAGGCTTGATTGTCTCATTCATCTGTCTATCCATCCGTTTGTCTTCCCATTCATCTATCTGTCCATCCATCCATTATCCACCCATCCATCCACCCATCCAAATGTCTATCCATCCGTCCAAACATCCAGCCATCTAAATAAGACAGTCATGATTTATTGATAGTCTAGTAGCACCTTTTTGACCACAAACAGCCATTTCCTAGTGGTCTGAGTTCTTAAGATACACATGGGAGAAAAGGGTAGAGTGGGGGATAGATGAGAGAGAATGTGTATGTTATTTGGGCTTCATGAATGTGAGCAGACATAGGAGGAAGGAGGTACAGGTTCATTCATCAGCTACTTTTGAAATAAGAGACCAATAAATATGTTAAAAATATTTTGGAGATTGATATGGCTTCCTCTGGGAAAAGGCCAAGGTCTTAAACAAAGACCTTTTATAAGAAGCCACAAATAATAAAAGCCATTCATTTAAAGAAAGCATGCAGAAAGAGAAGAGACTAACTCAAGGGAAATACTGAGAAATAGGGAAGCCCTGAGAAATCAGGAAGGACTTGAATGAAGAGGAAGTGAAGTGAGAGCAAGACAAGTAAAACCCATCACGCATAAAGAAATTAGCATAACTGTCTTAGTTCTTTGCCAAGTGCAGTCTGGATTGAGGTAGCTAGTGGGAATTCAGAAGGATAAGGGACCTCGACTTTGGCCCTAAAAACTTCCTTGCAGTTCCACTAGACCCTCCCTACTCCCACCCTACCACTCAACAGCACTAAATCTGATTTTGCTTCTTTATGAATCCCTCTTTAATGTCAGAAGGCAGAATAAGGCATGATCTCATTTTTACCCCATAACTCCTACTCTATTGACTCTTTTAATAAGGATTAATTATTTTATTCCATGTTGCTTGCTTGTCTAATCACAGCTAACCTAGCTGTGGACTTGTGGGCAAGAATTTTGTCTAGGTCCTTTTTTAATTTCTAGAGCCTGGGGCAGGTATCCTATTGATACTTAATAAATGTCTAAGAAATGGAGGAAGAATAAAGGAGGAGTTAGGTGACTATTATAGTTACTAGATAGAAAGACACACACAGTGAGACTTCATTCACTCATTCATTCACTCATTCATTCATTCATTTAACCAACCAACAAATACTAGCATTTACTAAGTGCCAATCACTGGAATAAAAAGTGATTCTAGCCCTTGACGGTTGACTCCCCATCAATAGGCAAACAAAATGCAGTGTGATATAAAGAGGTATGTAGTGGTGATGAATGCACACATTTTGAGTGTAATTAATGTCACCGAATTGTATACTTAGTAATTGTTAAAATGGCTAACTTTATGTTGTATATATTTTACCAAAATAAAAAATATTTAAAAGTACCTATCTCATACGGAACTTAAATGCAGGCCAGTGACTTGCAAACCAACCTGTAGTCCTGGAAATCAGAGTATAGGTTTGGGATTGTGGGATTCTTATTGGAAAGGGGTCATGGTAAATCTTTCGGGAAGAAGAAAAGTCCTTTTTACATTGTATACAATTACGTGTATACAATTGTCGAAACTCATCAAACTGAACATTTAAAATCTGTGCTTTTAACTGTGTGTTAGTTATTTCTCAATTATGAAGGTAAACAGAAAAGGAGGTAGAAGAGGAGTTTATATGAGCAACAGGGTGGCTGGGCACCAAATCCAGGAAAGGCTAATAGTCAGAGAAGGCTTCTTAAAGCACAGACACCTAACAAAGTATCTGCAGCATCAAGGAGGTGTTTACACATCTGAAGGAAGGGAAGAGACTCGGAGATGGGAAGTGACTTGTCCAAGGTCACATAGCTGGCAGATGGCAGGGCTGGATATAAAACCCAGTTTTGCTAATGCAGGGTTCAGTCCCTGTTTTTCTGATTGTCATGTAATGTCTTTTGATCCCATTGGGCCATGTTCTGCTCTGTGATGCTACATATGCTAGACACTAGAGCTTCAAACTAGGTTCTGTTAATGGGAGCAGTAGTGGAAAACTGGAAGGCAGGAGGCAGGGAAAGGTGCAGCATGCAGCTCCAGGCCCACTGTTTCCAAGGTATCAGTGACAAACATCTGTTAGAACACTGGCCTGGCAGTGTCCCCTGAGAGTGTCAAGTACTGACTACCTGCTGAACACACCGAGAGGTCCCAGAGGTGTGACGCCAGGCAATACAGTCCCCCTCAGAGATCTGAACTGAAATGGAAACCTAAGTCATCATCTGCTCCCCCAAACTGTGTCTTCTTGCAGCCCTTTCAAGCTTAGTGAATGACATCAGGTTATCCAAACGGTTATCCTTGGCACCTCCCTCTCCCTCACTCCCTCTACCCCAACCCAGCACCAAGTCCTGACCATTTTACTTCCCAGAAATCTCTGAGATATAGTCATTTCTCCTCCTCACTCCCATCCCAGACTTCCCTACCATCATCTCTTTCCTTCTATAACAAACTCCTAACTGATCTGGCATTCACTCTGCCTACCCTTGTTGACTCTCTATCTCCCTTTGTCTTAATGTGGTTTTCAGGCACGGAATCAGGAGACTTGGTGTCTAGTCACAGCTCTGCTAGTATCCAGTACAGTGGTGGGCAGGTCAGTTAGTCATCCTAGTTTCTAGTTTCCTCAATTCCAAAATATCAGGATCTATATATGCACCAGCATTTTTACTGATCAAGGAAAGCACTACAGAAAGCACCACACCTGGACAATGAAGGAGGAGAAGGATTTTGACTTGTGTTTCAAGTGAAAACCACAGAATGTAGAATAGGTATTGTGCTCCTGTGTGTGTAGGAATAGAACACAGAGAGCGAATAGCCGACGAGTGAATTACAAAGCTGACTTCCTGGGACACACGATGAGATGCCCCCCACAACAGCCCCCCTTCCCCAGTCTCCCTCGTCTTATTAGATGGCGCCACCCTCTATGAATTGCTCAGTCCAGAACCTAGGCATCATCTAATTTCTCTCTTTCTCTCCATCAACTACATTCAATCCATCAGTAAATCCTTCTGACCCTATGGCCCAGTGCAGCCGCACTGCTTCTCACCTCCCACTGGTGTCCTGTGCTACCCCTGAAGTCCATTCCACCACTGCAGTAGCCTCTTCTGTGCTTTCTCTTCTTCCACATGTATCCATTGAAATGTGTACACAAAGCAGGTGGCTGAGTCCCTTGAGCGTCCGACTCTTGATTTTGGCTCAGGTCACAGTCTTCTGGTTTGTGAGTTTGAGCTCCACATTGGGCTCTGGGCTGACAGTGTGGATTCTCTCTCTCCTTCTCTCTCTGTGCTTCCCCTGCTTGCTCACTCTCTCTGTCTCTCAATATAAATAAATACACTTCATAAAAAAGAAGTAAAGAAATCATATTAAAAAATATATACACAAAGCAGCCAGACTAGTCTTTTTATTTTTTTTTTATTTTAAATGTATTTTTTTAAATTTATTTTTGAGAGAGAGGGACAGAGATAGAGACAGAGCATGAGCAAGGGAGGGGCAGAGAGAGAGGGAGACAGAATCTGAAGCAGGGTCCAGGCTCTCAGCTGTCAGCACAGAGCCCGACGCGGGGCTCGAACTCACGGACTACAAGATCATGACCTAAACCTAAGTTGGACACTTAACTGAGCCACCCAGGTGCCTCCCAAACTAATCTTTTCTCCTTTCCTTCCTTCCTTCCCTCCTCCTTCCTTCCTTCCTTCCTTCCTTCCTTCCTTCCTTCCTTCCTTCCTTCCTTCCTTCCTTCCTTCCTTCCTTCCTCCCTCCCTCCCTCCCTTCCTTCCTTCCTTTTTTTTTCAGAGATAGAGTGTGAGCAGGGGAGGGGCAGAGAGAGATGGAAACACCGAATATCTAGCAGGCTGCAGGCTCTGAGCTGTCAGCACGGAGCCCAAGGCCAGACTTGTACCCATGAATCACAAGATCATGACCTGAGCCAAAGTCGGCCGCTTAACCAACTGAGCCACCCAGGCACCCCCAGACTAGTCTCTTTAAAAAGATCCATCAGTTCATTTGCTTGCTTAAAACCCTCCTTTGGCTTCTTCCCGCACTTGGAATAAAATTTTGATTTCTTCCCATGACCTAAAAGGCCCAGAATGATGTGACTCTTACCATGGGTGCTGTGCTTCGTGTCCAAGTTCCCTTCCAGGGCAGAAGGACTTCTTCTCTCGGCTGCTGGGAACGCTGAAGCCTAGCAGCCCTCAGCTCTCAATCCTGGCTGTCAGGGAGTAGCCCATGTTCACTGACTGCCCGTGTTGGGACGTGGACTGTCTCCCTTCTCCCAACACTGAAGGACCATCCAGTTCTGAACTCCCTGAAGGGCTGACTGAAGCCTTCTTATGACCACATCATAACCCAACTTCTCCCTCCGCTCAGCCTCCCTTTCTCCGCTTCTCCCCGTGGTTGGTGATCCCAAGAGCCAGAGAACCCAACTGACAGCAGCCCCTGTGTAACTTGCAAGACACTGTCCTCCTCCGACAGTCACTTCCCAGTTCTTTCACCTCCTATGCTGCACCATGCTCCTTCTGGCCTCAGCTTCATGGTTCTTATTTGTTTCTTTGGTCTGGAAATCTCTTTCTGCTCTTTGCCCAGTTAGTTCCTACTCAACCCTTCCTAGTTGAGTTCACAAGAGACTTCCTCAGGGAATTCATCCCTGATCTGTCAGACCAGGGCAGGGTTCCCAGTTGTAAATTCCCACCACACCCTCTACTTTTTATTGGCACTTAGCACTTGTCACATGTTTGAGATCTATCTTTTCTACTGGAATATAAACTTCAGGAGGGTGGTGATTCTGTCTGCTTTTTCACCAGGTCTGCTTAGTACTGAGCAGACTGTCTTACATTCAACAGATGCTTACTCCGTTGATTTGCTGGATGAGTGAGCAAATGAATGATCTAATTTTATGGTCTTATCCCTCTGTGATGGGCAGAAAAAGGCAAGAATAAGGGCCTCTGAGTAACTGTGGCTGACAACAGCTTGTTTTTCCTACTCATGAGAAAAGGAAACAAAATAAAACAAAACAAAGCAACAGCAACAAAAGGAACAAAAGCAGCAACTTCAACAGAAGAAGTCTCTGGCCCACATCCAGAGTGAGAAGCACGAGTTTCTGGTTAGAGCTCTAGTCAGTGGAGGCTGACTGGTAAATGCTTCAGCCAATAGGATAATGAAAATTTAATAACCTCAGAAGAAATTAGCAAAATCCCTTCCCTGTGTCCACTGTGGAGCTAAATGTGTCCCCCGACATGCACAATGTGCCAATTAAATTAGACTCAATTTAAGAAATGTTCTCGCGGTTTCCATTTTTACATTGTAATAGTTGATCTTTCTGGAAATGGGATACAATGAAACAGCCAACTTAAAAACAAAAATCATATGAAGGCCCTTTAAACTATGACTCAAAATCCAGAAGCCATAAAATAAAAGATTAATAAATTAAAGTACATAGGCATTTAAACAATTTTGGAAGGCACAAACTCCATAAGCAGAGACCAATACAAATGACACGCTGATAAAACATAACTGTAATTCATATTAGAAAGTATTTATTTATCTCTCTGATATATAAAGAATGACTTGAAACTGATCAGTGAAAGACTAGCAACTGTCCTGAAGAATAGGCAGGGGATGAGTACAGATAATTCACAACAAAGGCAAAATAAATGACGTCTACACGTATAAGGTTCTGTGTCACTATGAGAGAAATCACACTGAGACACCCTTTTCTACTCATGGCATGAGCAAAAATCCAAGTGTTCGATCACTGATTCAATGGCAAGGCTATTGGAAAGCAAGCACCTTCATTCATTGCTCATGGATGTGTAAATTGGTAAACTCCGAGGGAGGCTGATTTGACATCAATTACTGATGCACATATCCTTCATCCCAGAAATTTCACTTTTAAGAATTTATCCAATAATTGTACCAGTGTATATGCAAAGGGTCCATATAAAAGGTTATTCATTACACCAGTGTTTGTAACAGCAAAAGATTAGAAATAACCTATAGCACATCAATCATGGGACATTTTATGATTGATTTCCAAGTAGTGATTTGCAAAGATGTTCAAGATGTAGTGTTAGCTGAAAAAAAAACCCCACAAAATGCACAAGTGGTATGGTAGCTACCTTTTATGTAACACACAGGGAGAAATAAGAATATGTATAGTATTTTCTTAGATAAATATGAGAATTTTCTTTCCTTTCTTATTTGGTAGTGGTGAGGGGGGTGGGAACCAGGTAGAAGAAAGGTTGGGAGTTGGCTCATCGTTGAATTTCTTTTATCATTTTTAGGTTTTGAACAATGTAAGACTAACCACTGCATATTCCCTGTTAAACATTGGTACGACCTATTCACAAATGAAATAATAACACAAAGAAGCGGCTCTCACTCTTCCAGGGCTGGAGATAGCAAAGATGGCTCTCATCTCAAAGAACTTGCAGTCTATTGTGGAGGTCATATGGAAGCCCAGGAAAAGGCGGAGAGGACCAAAAGATGATGATTATCAAAATGTGAGGCGAAGAAACCAAGTGCTAAGCAAGAGAAGAATTAAGATAAAGCGGGGAGCGCTAGTTTAAGAGGCTGAGTTCAGAGAAGAGAAAGGAAGTAAGTCTTTAACACTGAGCATGTTTGAGAAAGCCTAGATCAAGCCAGGCACTGCACTAAGTCCTTGCTAGGGGGCCACATTCTGCAATCTTCCCAGCAACCAGGAGGAGATCGGTGTGGTTACCACCTCGTTCTTTGATGGGAAATGAGAGGTCGGGACCCTAAGCTTGTAAGTGGTAGAGCTGGGACTCATGTCTGCATTTTCCTTCAGTGGCCCACCCTCTTTTTCAAAAGAGAGTATTATTTTTAGGGAGGTAAATTTTACATACAGTGAATGCAAAGATCCCAAATATATGTTCATTTTGTACTGGGGCAAATAATACCTTTTCAATGACTTGTCCTGGAAAACTGGATAAGCCTAGAGGAAAAAAGAAAGAAAGAAAGAAAGAACCTTAACACCTACCTTATACCATATACAGAAATTAATTCTAAATGGATCCTGGAACTAAACACAAAAGCCTAAACTATAGATATAAACATGAAAACTTACAGGGGTAAAAAAGACAATATATTCATGAGCTTGGGATAAACAAACACTTCTTAGAGGACACAAAAAGCAATGATCAATTAAGAAGTAAGTATAGGTCTGTTTCTGGATTCTGCATTCTGATTCACTGATTTATTTGTTTACACTTAGGCCACTGCCACTCTGTCTCGATCCCTGTAGCTTTGTAGTAAGCCTTGTAATCAGGCAGTGTGAGTCTTCCAAAGTCACTCTTCTAGCTCAAAATTGTTTTAGCTGTTCTAGGTTCTTTGCATTTCTATAGATATTTTAGGATCATCATAGCACTTTCCCCAAAAACCTACTTGCCTCTTACCAGGAAGGTTTTGAATGTCTCTCAAGGAAGGATAAATGACTTCCAAGGAATGTGTCCAATTAATCTACGTTGTTAGGCTTTATTGGCATAAAGTTGTTTATAATATTTCCATATTACCCTCTTAATGTCTGTGAGATCTGCACTGACATACCCTCTTTCTATCCTGATATTCATAATTTGTGTTCTCATTCCTTCTTCATTAATCTGTCTTATTAGGGGTTTATCAATTTTATTAATATTTTCAAAGAATAAGCTTTTTAATTTGTTAGATTTTTCTTTTGATTGGTTTTCATTTCATTTCCTTGAATTTTCCTCTTATATTTTTTTCTCTGTTTACTTTACAATCTGTTCTTCTCTTTCTAGTGTTTGTTTCTAGTTTTTCTCCCTCCCTCCTCTCTTTCTTTCTTTCTTTCTTTCTTTCTTTCTTTCTTTCTTTCTTTCTTTCTTTCTTTCTTTCTTTTTTCTCTCTTCCTTTTTATTTGGGAGAGAGAGAGAGAGCTAGCCAGGGAGATGGATAAAGAGAGACTATCAAGCAGACTCCACGTTCTGTGTGGGGTCTGATGTGGGGCTTGATCTGATGAGATGGACACTCAACGAATTGAGCCACTGAGGTGTCCTCTTTAGCACCATTTTGAAATATTTTCTGATTTTCCTTGTAATTCCTTTCTTGATGCACATGTTATTTAAAACTGTTTCATTTAGTTCTGAAACATTTGGGCATTTTCGAGATTTCTTATTGCTATTAATTTCTAACTTAATTTCACCATGGTTAGAGAAGATGCTTTTATTTCAGTCTTTTAAAATTGAGTGAGACTTATTTTAGAGTTCAAGATCTGGTGTATCCTGGTGAATGTTCCATGTGCACTTAAAAATAATGTATTTTCTGCAGTGATCTCACATGGTTTATAAATGCCATTTAGGTCAAGGTGTGGGTAGTATTTGGATATGCTATACACATCACTTGCTCATCTACTTGCATACTTGTCCTATCAATCACTGGAGCAGGGAGGTTAGGATGAACTATAATTGTAAATCTGTCTAATTCCGTCTTTAGTTTTGTCTGTTTTTGCTTTCTGTATCTGGAATCTCTGTTTCTAAGTTAATTCACATTTGTAACTGCTATGTCTTTCTGATGAAGTGGCCCTTTTGTCATTATGAAAAGTTTGTCTTTATCTCTGATGTTATTCCTTATAAAATCATCATTGATACAGTATAGCCACACTGGCTTTCTTAGCCTCACAATTTGCAGGGCCTCTTTTTTCTATCCTTTTGTTTTTCACCTAACTTTATATTTAAAGTTTATGACTTACAGACCACAAATAGTTTGGTCTTGCTTTTGTATCCGGTGTAAGAATCTCTGCCTCTTAGTTGGAGGCTTAGCCTATTTGTTCTTAATGTAATTGTTGATATATGTAATGATTTTCAATTTAAAAGTTTAAAAATTTATTTATTCAAATTCGTTAGTTATTATTACAAGGTTGTTTTTCTTGTAATTTTTTAATGTTTATTTATTTTTGAGAGTGAGAGAGTGAGCGCCGTGGAGGGGCAGAGGGAAGGGAGATACAGAATTAAAGAAGGCTCTAGACTCTGAGCTGTCAGCACAGAGCCTGAAATGGGGCTTGAACTCACAAACCATGATATCATGACCTGAGCTGAAGTCGGAGGCTCAAATTACTGAGCCACCCAGGCATCCCCATAAGGTTGGTTTTAAGTCTACCATCTCGCTCTTTGTTTTCTATGGGTCTATGTCCCTTCATTCTTCTCTTTGTTCTTTCCTGTTTCCTCTTAGGCTAATCCAATACTAAAAACAAATATTCCACCTAATTCCTTTATTGACTTTTTAATGTTTTCTCTAAGGGTTACAATAGGCAGTCTATATGTATTGCTTTATATAAAATACTTAGAAAAGTGTTCCATTTTCTCTACGTCCTTCGTGCTATTGTTGTCAGACGTCTTCCATGGAATACATAGCAGGAACACGATAGACTTACACTGAACGCATGTATGGCAGGTCAGAATAAAATACCTAAAAGAAGAGGAGTGTTGCATTAAAACTTTGACAGTGGTTAGTCCTGCTAGATTTCCTAAGTCCAAGGTGGGTGGTATTTTTACGAATTCACTGAGAGCCATCATTCTCAGTTGACTGCTTACTGAGTATCTAGGGAGTACAGTTGTGACATAGTAGAAAGAACAGTAAACTTAGAGTCAGGACCCTTTGTTTCAAGCTACAGAAACCTAAGTCAAAGTGGCTAAGTTAAAAACAAAACAAGAACAGGTATTTATTAACTTACAAGATTGACGAGTTTAGGAATGCTGCATCAGGGACTTAGAAAAATTTTTATTAAGCCTCTCTGTATCTGTCTCTCTCTACTCTCTCACCTGTGTCTCTCCTTCTATGTTGTGCACTGGCTTCATTCTCTCCGCTAGAGTTACACTCTCTCCACTCTGCAGAACTGATGTTTCTGGAAACCTGGGGTCTAGGTTTTTTCAGCTCAGCGAAGTTACAGGCTTCTTACCGGCTCAGCTTACGTCACATGATCTGCCCTGAACCAATCATCGTATACCAACGAATGTGGTATTGTGATTGACAAGGACTGAGTCATGCGCTCTCTTGCTAGTTGGTCAGAGAATCACTGGTAGTCCCAACAGGGTCTCGTGGAATGAGAGATGATATCCTTAAAGGAACCTGGACCAAACAAATGGCAAAATCTATCGACCAGAAAAAATCTGGCCAGGGAAGGCTGCTATAACGTCTTTTAAAGTCCTGTCTCCACAATTTTCTGTATGACTCTAGCCAAATCACCTCCCTTCTTTAGTTTCATTTCTCATCTGCAAAACGATCCCTGAGATTTCTTCTGTCTCTAACATTAAAAGCAATAGGACTGTCCTTCAAAAGTGGAATGACTAAATTAAAGAATATTCAAATAATGAAATACAACACAGTAACACAAATGAATTAACTAAAGCTAACTATTTCAACATGTGGAAATCTCAAAAACATAAGGTTGATCAAAAGTGTAACTTGAAAAAGGTTATGCCCAATATTATACACTTAAGTAAAATTTTAGAACATAAAATAAAAATATAAAAGCATGATTCATTCCCAGTTTGAGACTGTAGCCATGGGCGTGTCGGGGAGGATGGGAACGGGGGTTGGGTGAGTACAGCAGGGGCTTTAACTAACTCTCTAGCGTCTGTAATGTACCAATTCTTACAAAGGATAGGAAAACAGTATGGCATCATATAATGATTTGATAAAGTCGAGTGGCAGGTGGATGGGTATTTGTTACTCTATACACTAAGATTCCCTGTATGGTTAAAATATTTCAAAATAATAACAATGATAGCTACTAATACAATACTATTTACCACATTCCAGGTATTCATGTAATGACTTTACATAAATCAACTCATTTAATCTGTGTATTAGTTACCTGTTGATAGTACACAGGATGACTGGGTAATTCTGAATCGCTGTACAGGCAACCACTGGGAACTGACTCCAGAACTATGGGATGGAGTAGACTGATGGAGGCTAAGAATACTAGGTGAAGGCTGAAGGAAGTCTAGAAAGATTTCAGGGTGGAGCAAGTCATCTCAGAGCCGGGCTTTAGGAAGCGCAAGGGCAAAGGGGGAGATCAGAGGGAGAAGCCCAACAGGAGAGAAAGAGCCAGAGGCTGTCCCACAGTAGAGAGGGCATTAGCATGGTGGCTGAGAGGTGGACAGGTAAAGATGGACGGTATCTTGTTTATTTCTCACCATGGCCTCGATGGGTTAGTACTATAATGCCCATTTTGTTGATGAGGAAACTGAGTTCCTACTGTGTACTCTCTAAGACTTGATTCTTGGCAGTGAATCCCTCAGTTCTGAAAGGGAAAAAAAATGTATGACCTCTACCTTCTGTTGGCTCTTCCCAGCTTGCACAGTTTCTGAGAAGTTCCCTGAGATGACCTAAAAAAAAAAAAAAAATCTTCCTTGCTGCTAAATATAGACCAGTGAAATTACTCATTATTAGATAGTTCTTGCCTTAAAAATATGCAGATAGATTCCTGGAATGGTGGAGTAGGGAAGAAAATGGCCTATTTAAAACAAAATAATTGGGACTGTTCGAGGTAGCTAATGCATTCAAGTTTCACAAGGAGAATAAACCCCAGGTAAGACTGTGTGGTCAGGAAGTTTGCTTTGGTGGCGCTCTCCCTCTCTGCCCAGGCACTCTGAGGAAGAGTGGTGGACTTTGTAGGGGTTCTTCTGACAATGAGTATCACCGCATGTAGTGAGGGCTGAGGACCAGCGGGAGGTCAGACCCTGTGTGTGGAGGGGTGGGACAGGTCCGCCCTTCCAGGTGCTGACAGCTTAGTAACAGGTAACAGCAGGGCACAGAAAGCGTTCACAACTTCCCCCTAAAATTAAGTTTCTGTCAGTTTGCCTGTCATCACATCACAGGAAACAGCTGGATAAACTTTTATGAAATCTGGAGGGTATGTTTGGGATAGTCTGACATAAAAAGTAGGCTCTAAGTGCACAAAAATTAAATTTGAACGAGCCCCAGGAGGGCATTTCAAATGCATGAGCAATGCGCCTCCAGTGCACCTGAAACTGAACAGGACCGCGACTGGAGAAGAATGCATGGCACATACTATCACTATTAAGAAGTGCTAATATTTGTTGAGTGCTTACTATATATTAAGATAAAGTGGACGGAGAGCAAAACAGTGATTTTATATGTAAGCCTCAGGAGGAAAGTCACTGAGGGCAGATGCTCCCAATTGTCAACACTCATTAGCTATGATCTAGTGGCTTCTCACCAGGGCGAATATATGAACAGCTCCAGGATGAGTAGCAGCAGGAATTTATTTATTTCACTATTTCTAATGATTCTCTTGAGCATGTCAGGGAGGCCCGTTACTTCATCTATTTCTACCATTAATAATAGCTACCACTCGCCACACGCTTGCTATGTGCCAGGCAATGGGCCACATTGCTATTACAGGGGTTATCTATCCATATTATAGAGAAGGAAGCTGAGGCTGAGTAATTAACCACTAACATGTGCTAGACTGCCATGATTATAATAAACTATTCTCGTACCCAGATCAGACATATGGGATGACCAAAGATTTCCGTGTGCGTTACACATTTGAAAGACTTTTAGCAAGATATAAAAATTTACATATGCCTTATTCGTAATAACTCCCTTTCATTGAAAATATTATAATTATACCAAATCAACACCGTCCTTGAGAAGTTTATTCTCGAGGAGTATTGGTTTGGGGTACGGAGGGGGAAGTTATCCCTATCCCAGGGGTCGGATCCGGCCACTTGATTCCTCCTGGAACCAGTTCTGTGCGATTTGAGCCTCTCTGCAGATTTCTATGGCTGCCACCAGTCCCGCCTCCTTCCATTGCCAGTCCTGACATTCAGATCTAATCACACACCTCTTCTGCTAAGAAACCTTTAACAGTTCATTATCTCCACACTTCAATCCAGACTCCTTAACACAGTTTCTGGGGCTCTTCACAGTCTGGTCTCAGCCTGAATAATCCGTCTCTATCTAATTCTCTTCCCAAGAAAAAGTCTAAATGTTAAAAAAATAATTTAAGAACTTCAATTAAAAAGAATCTTAAATGTAAAAATGATTTTGTTTAAATAGAATACTACTTAAATATTTATGTTTGTAATGTGCATCTGAGTTTAGAAAGTATGCTTGCGTCCCTAGGGTCATTTGATATTCATGACGACCCTACCAGGCAGGCAGGTAGGTGTGAGCATCCCTGGTTTTCAGAATAAACTTTTAGATGCTAGAATAGATTTAGAAGTACTGAAGTGTTCAGAGACAGTACAGAGAGTTTCCAATATGCCACATCCGGTTTCCACCATTACTTACATTTTGCATTAGTAGGGTGCATTTCACACCTTTAGGAACCAGTGTTGATATATTCGTATGAACTGAAGTCTATACTTTCTCCAGAGCCCCTTCGTTTTTACACACTTTCGTCCTTTCTCTGTTCCAGGAACCCATCCAGGAAGCCACATTGTTTAGTTGTCATGTCTTCTTAGGCTTCTCTTGGCTGTGGCAATTTTTCAGCCTTTCCTTGTTTTATTTTATTTTATTTTTTTAATGATTTTTACAATTTTAGTGAGTACTGGTGAGGTGTTTTGTAGAATGCCCCTCAAAATTTGGATTTTTTTTTTCTCACAATTATACTGAGAAGGGTGGGGAACTATGTTCCTCCTTCTTGAGAATATCTATGTAAACTCTGGAATTCTTCTGCATGGGAGACTTGACTCTTTCCCCCTATTTATTTCTTTACTCCATCACTATTTATATCACTGTGGAATTAATGAATATTTATTTTATACGTTGGGTTCTAATTCAATACCATTTTACTCTTTTTATTCCTCAAATCGAACCAGCTTTGGTGACTGGGAGTTCTTTCGGTAGGCACCTATGCCCCTTTGATGGGTTTTTCTAGCCAATTTTCTGCCCCCGTTGGGGTACTTGTCATTTCTCTAAGCGGCCCTGGTTCCCTTTCCTGCAGAAGGATATTAGAAACCAGAGGCATTGAGATGTCATGGTCCCTAGGCCCTCTCAGCTGACATAACCAGTTACTCCTACTTTGTGTCGGAGAACAGGAGATTTTCCTCCTTTCTTGAAGATACTAAAAGCTTCCAACAGTCTCCCTGCCTTTGAACACCTCTTTCTCATTTTTCTGCTTAGCGAAGTAGCTTCTGCGGTCCATCTTGTGAGTTTCCTGCTCAGAAATGCTCTCTCCTCCTCCCCATCAGAGTCACTCATTCTGCCCCCTGCCCCCACTGTACTTGGTCAACACCATCAGGAGGCGCTCATCGCAGCATATGTTAGAGTCCGTTAACACGTGCCTGTTCCACTCCCCTGTGTTGCTCATCTGGCACATCTAGTATGTGCTCAGGAAATACCAACGGAACTGTTTTCCACACACAGATAGAGTTTGAAGTGGAACATAAAGAAAGAGCAGAGATAGGAAGATGCTGTCTTGTGGAATGCCTGAACTCGCCTTACCTCTGCCCTCCCCACTTTCCATTTAGAGTTAGTTCTTCCTTTTGGTTAAGGTTTATGGCATCATGTGCGAAAGACAGAATCATAGGGTCCTTGAAGGTCATCAAGGCAAGGTTTTCTTGTCTTAGTCTCCGAGCAGTTGTCTCTAAACATGACTTCACAGTATAACCACCTGGGAGCCTGTTAGTAAGTGGACTCCCTTCCCCCACCTCCCTTCCAGAAAACTGGGAAGTCTGAAATGGGGACTGGAGATTTGTATGTAACATCTTCTCTCTGAAAAAAGAAAGTCAGTAAAACCAAGACAGGCAGTCTGCAAACTAATAATTTTGGAGCTTCTGAACAAATACAGCCTCTCCAATCCAATCTGCAATATTTGAACTGTTAAAAAAATTACACTGGAATTTGGACCTTCTCCCATTGTGGACACGCAGGGTAACGAAAATATATGAACTGAAGTGAGGAGAGAGAGATTGCCTCAGAGGAGCCTCTTGGAGACTGTTCAGTATTGTAACATTAAAATTCTCGTTACAAGGTTAAACTGGGCCAAACCAAGTTTAGAAGCGACAGTTTATGGTTTGGTAACTGGGCAGCCCATCTTAATGCTCAGGATTTATTTGAAGCTCCCTCGTCTCATGCTGTGGTTCTGAGAAACACACTAGTGAGAACAAAGAGCTGAGTTAACTGGGCATAATATGCCAGCTCTTCCAAAGTTGCTCAGTGATGAAGCCTGGCTCATTTTCCACAAGCAAAGATTGTCTTAGAGTAAACCTATTTTCTCGCAAATATCTTCCTTTCAAGTAAATTTATGAAAGACTTTTCTTTCTTTTCTCCTCTCTCCCTTTCCCTCCCCTCCCCTTCCCTTCCTTTTGCTTCTTCTCTCCTTCTGCAGTCACAAAACTGATTTGTTTAAACTAACTGCATTGATTGAGGAGAGTAAAATCTGAATTAAATAAGATAGTAAAAAGAATTGCAGTTTACAGCTTTCAGTGACTGTATATTTGGTGACACAGATGAAGCTGAAAACATATGGACAGAAATACTGATATGATGACGTTTTCCAAAGTTAAGGATTAGAGGGGGCGCCTGCCTGGCTCAGTTAGTGGAGCACGTGACTCCTGACCTCGGAGCCGTGTATTCAAGCCCCATGTTGGGTGAGAGGGCTGCTTTAAAATAATGGTAAAAAAAAAAAAAAGAGAGAGAGAAAAAAACCAATGTTAAGGATCAGAGAACAGCAAACTTGTAAATACTTTGAGTGTACGGTTTCTGGGTAATTGTTTTTACAAAAATTAATGTTGCTGATGGCTTAAAATTTTTTTAGATGTGTATACCTCCACTCACAACCTTGTTAATTTTATTATTTTCTGTAACAGGATAATTTTTGTGATGATGATTATGACAATAAAAGTAGTCACTGATTTTGAGTGCCTTCAATATGCCAGACACTTTACATGCATTATCTCATTTAACCCTCATATCAACTCTCTGAGGGAAGTAGATATTATTATTATTGTCATTTCCAGAGAGCTTAAATGGACTGCCTAGTCTCAAACTAATGAATGGAATATTTAGCTTGACTGTATAATATGACAGGACATTACCCTATAGCATCTCCAATGCCTCAAAGGTGCTAGAGTTATACACATCGATATGATGACAACAGTGCTGATGATAGAAACATATTTCTATTCTGGGAGGTAGGAAAAGCATCCTATATACAAAATTTCTACTGTTTTCTCAGACTTTCACTAAAGAGTAACATCATGGAGATGGTGGAATAGGAATTTTCAGCTGTCATCCCCCCATAGAACATAGATTTGACAACCTCCAAGGATGAAAGTGGGAGTCCAGGAATCCAGTGGGAAAGTTCCAGTGTACTTCTGCAGCAAAAAAAAAAATATCCAAGGATAGACACATCCAAGAGCATAAGAATAATAGTTTCATATACTCACACAACTCCACTCCTGAAGCGGCAGAGTTTGATGCCAGAAAGACCTCCCAGGCCCTGATTTCTTTCACAGAGGAAAGCAAGAGTATAGTGAGTAAGTACACAGCTTCCCAAGATGCAACCGAAGAGTCCCACTTCTTTCTCTCTCATCCAGAATACTGAGGGGGTAAGTATGACTGAGTCTGAGGAGCTGGGAGCAGGGAAGAGGGGTGGGGAGTCACGACAACCAGTATCAGAACTCAGTAAGGGGGTGTGGATCTTATTAACTACTATGCAGGCTCCATCAGGAGGCCAGCACTCAGGACAGCTTGCTTGTGGGCCCCCTAGCTGGTCCATCCACAACTCTAATTCTCTGGTGCCACCTCTGAACAATGGCCGTCTCCCTGCATGCTCCCCTGCTGATGGTGAGTGTGAGCTTCTGCAAACAGTTCATGAGCAAGTGCAGAAAGGCAGCTCAGTGCTGTGGGACTGGGAGTAGGTACATCAATGTGAGCCTTTCAGGACACTGCCCTCAGGAAAACAAATGGGAGTCCCCTTGACACTGGTCTTGGCCATGATTTTTTTAGTTTGACACCAAAAGCAAAGACAACATAAAGGAAAACAAAATAATACACCAAAATATTTGCAAATCATACATCTGATCCGAATATAATACATGAAATATATAAGGAACTCATATAACTCAATAGCAAAAAGAAAAAAAAATTAACCTAACTATAAAATGGGCAAAGGGATTGAATTGCCACTTTTCCGAAGATATACAAATGGTCAATAGGTATATGAAAAAGTGCCCACCATAACCAATAAAAAGGGAAATGCAAATAAAAACCACAATGAGATATCACCTCATGCTTATTAGAATGGCTATTATCGAAAAGTCAAAAGATATTGAATATTGGTGAAGAAATGGAGAAAGAGGAACCCTCGTACACTGTGATGAGAATGAAAATTGGAAAGGCCATTATAGACGACAGCATGGAGATTCCATTTTTACTTAAAAAAGTAAAACTATAACTACCATACCATCCAGCAATATCACATCTGGGTATATCCAAAAGAAACGAAATCACAACCAGGGCACCTGGGTGGCTCAGTCCATTAAGCCCCTGACTCTTGATTTTGGCTCAGGTCATGATCTCATAGTTGTGAGATGGGCCCCAAGTCCAGTTCCGTGCTAGGCGTGGAGCCTGCTTAAGATCCTCTCTCTTTCTCTCTCTCTTCCCCTCTGTCCCTTCCCTGTGTGTGCTCTCTCACACTCTCTCAAAAAAATTACTACTTTGGAGAGCTTTTGAACACTCACATTCATTGCAGCATTATTCACAGTAGCTAAGATATGGAAATAATCTATGTCTATCAATGGATAAATGGATAAGGAAAATATGCTATATACACACACAAATATAAAATTTATATATTTTATTTATATATATTATGTATTTTTATACATATTATATTTATATATTTATGTATTTTACATTTCATAATATAAAATGGAATTTTATGTGCACCATGGAATATTCTGTGTATGTGCACACACACACACATACACAATGGAATATTATTCAGTCAAAGATGGTCAATCATGGCATTTGCAACAACATGGATAAATCTAGAGGATGTTACTCATGACCTCAAATATATATGTGGAATCTAAAACGGCAAACTCATAGAAATATAGTGGATTTGTGGACACCAAGAACTGGGAAGTGGGAGAATTTGGGAGATATTGGTCAGAGGATATACACTTTTTTATGCAGTTTTACATAAAATGGGTGAGTTCTGGAGACCTAATGTACAGCATTGTGATATAGTTAATATATTGTATACTTGAACATGCACGCATGCACACACACACACATAAACGGTAATTATGGGAGGTGATGGATATGTTAATTAGCTTGATATTGGTAATCATTTCACTATGCATATCAAAATATCATGGCATATACCTTAAAAAAGGCTTTTTGAAACTTTCAATGCTACTTTAGGGAATTTAAAAAATCTTTAGTTTGGGGACTCATAATTAAGTAAAGTGCGTTTCTCTTATTATTTTTTTTCTTCCATACTAGGCTAACTTCAGAGTAATACCAGTAAGAGGAGAGTTAATTTTGACAGAAACTACTGCTCTTTGCAAACCCACTATTTTTAACCAGTCATAACTCTGGCACCAAGGCCCCTTAAGATTGTAACTTTCCATTCCTTGAAATATTTCCCCCTTCCAAGTTCTGGTTTCAACATGCTTTTGAGAGGTTCGAATAACTCAGAAACTCAGAAACTTAGCGCAATGTTTTCCCAGTCTGTGTTGACTCGATGGAAAGAGAGACAAAACCAGTCCCACATATAGTGCCCATGAGTTGCTGTCTCCCTGCTGGGACCAGCATCTCTTCTCTCATCTAACAGACTCTGAAGATCCAGTGTAGTAACTTTGCAGAAACAGGGTTTTCCATGTCTTATTATTGCTTCTGGAAGGAAAACAGTTTCTACCACTCACTTGGCTTCCTCGTGACATAAAACATGTCTTTCTTAATTTTATATTCACGAATGGTGTGGGGGGAAAGCTGTAGTCCAACAATATCATCGCATCAAACTTCTTTTTACAGAAGAGAGGACTTGTTTACCAAAACCACAGTGTTCTCAACATCGAGCGGTTAGGGGAGTAATTTGATAACATGCCGTTTTCTACCTCACATGCAATTGCCATTCTTTCGTCTGTTTGGTCAACAATATTTGTGGAGTACCTCCTATGGTAACAGTCACTGTTTGGTGAACAAGATCAACTTGATCTTTGCTCATGTCAAGATCACCATTTACCACAAAAGATATGAGACGAGAAGAATAAAATTACTCAGTTTTCTTTACTGACAAATCATGATATGCCTGAAATTAAGTAAATAAGAGAATAAATGTGTTTGTTTGGGGCTTTTGCATGGATGGAATGGCCTCCACTTCAATGTGGGCTAGGCGATTTTATGGGTTTTCCAGGGTCATAGAAATAGATCTCTCATCTACCATATATTTTGCAAAAAACATTTCATTGACCACAAAGGGCCTGCATAATGGTATATAGACGGATGAATCTGCAATTATCCTAATTCCTAAGCTAAGAAGTGAAAGGGCGTGTTCTATGGACAACTGATAATGCATCAGATGGCTTATCTATCGTCCAATGCCTCTGGATTGCCTCTTCGTCATGCCTCCTAAACCCTTGCTAACAAAACAGAATGAAGCTTAGATAAAGCATGAAGAAATAGATACTCTCTAGGTGTCTTCTGGAATTAAACAAGTCCCATGCAGAGGCTTTGAAGTTCAAAAGGGAAGACGCTCAGTTTTAGCACTGGAGAGTAACAGAATACTTTAATTTGGCTGTTAAAATGATTCCCGTCTTTTATACTGAAACACTAAAACTAAATATTTATTCGTTCATTCATTCATTCACTTTTTCTCTCCATAAACACTTTCCACGTTCCTGCAATGGGCCAGAAACGACACAGGCATGGCTGACAGAGACATGAATAATATTTGGTCCACAGCTTGATGTATCTTGCAAACTGGAAAGGGAGGCAAACACATAGGCGGAGTGTGTAATTCAGGCCTCCTATGGATGGGACCTGATGGCCCGGACAGGGCCGTGAGGGTTGGATGAGGCCTCAGAAAGGAAACCAGGCTGTAACTGAGTTTCGAAAGATACATAGATTTTTTTCCAGGTGGAGGCAAAAGAGATTGAGGGAAAAATTGTAGACAGAGAGAACAGCAGGGTGTGCTCGAGAAAAAGAGCAGTTTAGGAGGCTGTGGCATAGCATGGATCAGGGGAAGTTAGTAGGCAGGGTAGCCAGGGAGGAAGTGACCCAGAGTAAGATATGGCTCCCCATGGGAGGAAGCAAAGGGCTGCCGTACAGCACATATTTGATGAAAGAGTGTTGCGATCTGTTGTCTCAAAGACCTCTTAGAGAGGAAAGTGTTTGTGAAGGTAAGTTCATTTTTTTCCTCCTTGCATCAGTATCAAGCTGTTTGGGTTCTCTTTCGCTTCCACTTGTATAGACGTCCTCCCATAGCGTCGCGCGAGCTCACTGTTGTAGTGTTACGTTCCTGACGGTAACCTCTCCAAGCAGGTCAGAAGGACCACCGCAGGAAGGAGCACTTGGAGAATCCAGCAACTTCGTACCTCGGATCAGAGGAAAATTCGGTATGGGACTGCCAAACTGGCAGCTTTCCTGGTGCTGAATTTGGTGTGAATTTGTGGAACTTTTTGCAAAGAAATTTAAAAACATCAGAAATTATGTAACTTGGCTTTGAGAAATATTTTTCTCCTCTGGGGGATATGGGGCCTCTCCTCTCTGCCTAAAGAAATGTGACCATCTGAATCTAGCCCAGAATGGGCCTCACACCTTACTCCTGGCCTGTCACCCCGGGGAGGTTTTTTTTCTCACTGGCCATGGCCTTCTTACTTGATGCGTCCAGATAAACTGCTGGAATGATCTCGGTTGCCATTACCTATCAGTAGTAGCAGAAACCTCTGTGCACCTTTGGGTTCAGATGTGAGTCCCACACACAATTTAAAATTTTTTAGTGTGCACATTAACAAGGTAAAAAGGGTAAATTAACTTTAATAATATATTTTATGTAACCAGATATATCCAAAATAGCATCCTTTCTAAAGGGAATTGATATTAAAAATTTTATAAGATATTTTACAATCATATTTTCATACTAAGTCTTCAAAAGTGGGATGCACTTTCACACTCATAACACACCTTGGTTTGCACATTTCAAGGGTTCCAGAGCCACCTGGGGACAGTAGCTACTGTGTTGGAGAGCCTAGTTCTAGATTTTACGTCAAGTCCCACAACAGAAGCTGAGGGGATGGGCCCGGAAACGCTTTTCTTCCTTTGGTGGCCAGACCCCTTACGTGCTGGGGAGAGAGCTGAATTGGGGAGACACTAGAGAGAGCCCACTTTCAGGCTGGTTCCTACAGAGCATGTCTTTGGGCAGCAGGAACTAACTGCCCTTTACAAAGTGGGAATGTCTGTAAATTGGCAATTGACAGAGCCTATAAATATTATCACACATTTCCTACGAACGTTATAGAGTAAAAGTCTATGATCAAAGTGAAAAACATTCCGTCAATGCAGTTTTGGCTTCTTTTAAGGATAAATAAAGTTGGACATCACAAGAGTACTAGGAACAGAATATGGGCACTTAGAGAAGATTTTAGAAGAAATCAAAGACTCAAGAATATCAGAACTGGATGACACTTTGAGGCCATGCTTACATGTTTGGAAACTAAGACCTAGAGAATTGAAGGGGCATTACCAACCAACAGCTGGGTAGAAACGACACGAGGTATAAGGCCTGGTTCCCCCAAATCCTTACCCTAAGAGCGACACCTTGGCCCCTCTCTCACTCAGTGACACAACATTAGTAATGCAACAACAATGGAGGAATATAAGCTAATTTTAAGCTGCATCTATATATAATAGAGTGGAATCCTAGACATCACATGGCTAACCTCATCTGTGGGAACAAGCGAATAAATTCTTATCAATGTATTTTTTTTATAGGGTGGGGTAGAGGTAGGTATTTGTTTCCTTCCTCAAATGTGCTTATTTTTATCCTGGTCAATTTATCAAGCAACGGTTATTTTGCTCTATACTATGGAGGAAAAATTAAAGAGAGAGAGAGAGATACATAGAGAAAGTAAAAGAAAGAATAAGGGCCAATATTTGGGTAAATGAGGCCAAATAAAACAGTCATGTGAAAACTGAGGCTGTATTACAGCCAGATGGCTGCCCGCCCCTCCATTTTGCTGGACTTCATGACCTTGAGAGTTTCCTTTAACCTTAAGACCTGGAAGGGGGGTGTCTCAGATCTGTTTGACACTGACTCCCAGAACTAGGGGAGGAGGGACGGTTTCTGGTTCTGAGTGATTTTTAAAGAGGAAAACTATAAGTATATGATTTAATTACCAGCCCTTGAACCAATTTATTTTCGGCAGCAACAGCAAAGTCTTACAAACCAGTGACACGAGTCAAGTGATTACTCTTTAAATGTGAGAGATGAAGGGGAGAGAGAAATTAAAAAAAAAAACAAAAAAAAAAGCTCTGACTTCATATTATGGCTTCAGGCCAGACTGCAAAGAAGGAATCTGTGAAATTCAAGGTCCTTGAGTCTATTATTTCTCTTTGCTATTATTTCTGAACCAAGACCTGGACGAAATCAATTTCAGGTTCAGAAAGAATATTACTTTAATTTTCTACATAAAATTGTCAGGAAGTCTGAGTTAGAAGAGGGGAAGAGACAGATAACTATCACCCAAGCAGAAATTAAATGAATAAATTAAATGAAGCAAAGTACATTTATATTACCAAAACTCCGGTCATGAGACAAAACACATCTTTTGGCACAAACTCCTAGGGGTTTCAAAAACAAACCAGCAACACCACTGATGAGCTGATGTCCCTGGAAATAAACTCTCTCTTGAGTATTAGAAGATCAGGACTAGATAAAACAGAATTAATTTTATTTTGATGCAAATGTGTCCTTAAAGCTTTTACTTCATCCTAGAATATGAGATTTTCATAAAAATTTGACTTCTACTCCCCCTTCTCAAGCTACTGACACACAAGTTTTGAAAAATGGGAAAGCTCTCAGGAACACCATTCTGCCCAAGACTGTGATGAAATACTAACTCTCCCGTCCTACTTTCAGAGTGGGTTTTCCACTCATCATAAATTCAATCTGCCTCTAATTCAATCTCTACCAGATGTTGAAAGAATAGCGAGGAATCTGAGGAAGTTGGTGATAACACTTACACGAGCCTTCCCAGCAGATACGCAAGTAGCTCACAGTCTGGCAGGACTATTTCCCTGCTATTAAGCCTTCGGCATTTCAAGGGATCCTAGTTTTTTATTCTTTACGTTTTACCCCTCCCTTTTGGTTAGCAGAAACCTTTCCAAAAGTTGTTCAGGCTGAATTGCTGGCATTCGGTGAGGTCAGTCAGGATAGTCCATGGCTGTTTGTATGGTACAGAGAGACATTTGTTTGCTTCTCCCCTTACCGGATAAATGTCAGTCCATTCTCTTGGTGGAGAAGCAGATGAAGTTGATTTTTGGCATTCAGTTCAATAAAAATGTTGAGCACGGACTCCGTGACCAGTCATACTAGGCACTGTGTCTATGAGTAGCCATATGTTCTACATGGTGAGCTTACAGTCTGGAGAGAAAATAGCTCTATTTCACGTCAGTTTTTTTTTTTCCTTTGACACACACATTTCCTCTTAGGTGTACACAATTCATGGGCTGCCCAATTCGGGCAGGCATATCTCCTGTTGGTTAGGATTTATTCTGAATTTCTGTCCCCCAAATAGAAACTGACCTTCCCTAGGTCTCATTTTCTCCTGATTTTGTTCTCTAGTGACAAGGCTAGTCTGATCCATGATCTTCCAGAGCTGGAAGGAATCTGATAACTCACACAGCCCAATGTCCTCATTTTAGATATGAGGGAATGGAGTCCTGAGTGTTTAGTTCAATAAGTATTTAATAAGAATGTCCTTGGGGCCAGTGAGGGTGCCAGCAGCTGGGGCTGTGCAGCATAGGAAGACAAGATTCCTACCATGATTATTTTGCTGGAATATATTCACAAATAGTTAATTAGAATACTTTAGGTGCAAAGAGTATGGTATGTTTAGTGTATCATGGTACTCATGGGGAGGTCAGAGGGAAAGCCTTCTTGGATATGATGTCTAGGCCAAGTTGTAAAGGATGAGATGGGACTGGAAAGCTAAAAGCCGGGTGAGGGAAGGCGAAAGGGCAGTGCAGGCGAAGGCGTGCATGAGCCAAGTCATAAATAGACTCAGCTTGGTGTGTGTGAGCCTGGAACTCTGGTCTCTTCCTTTGAGCCTAGCATTCCACCCACCACACCATGGACTTGGCTGGAAGCAAACACCTGGAGAAGATCCTAACTGAGTGCCTTGATATTGTGGACATCTGCTATTTTTACCTGATGGGCATCCATTCCTAATGATAACAACACTTCCTTTTTTTTTTTTTTTTTTTTAAATCTCTATCCCATACTCAATCGGCGTTTTTGAGGGAGGATGACCCCTGCCCCAAGACTCCAGGGATTGGTACCTGATTCAGCTCTAGATAATCAACATATTCTATCCTCCTGGGAAAGTGACGGGTGCAGCAACGGACACATGAACCAGGCCAGGCCAATGAGACTCAGTCCTACCATGGAATTACTTTCAGTTATATGAATCCCTCTTTTGGCTTGAGTCTCTTTCATTATCTACTGGGAAGTTCTTAACAAGCACATCAAGAAACATTTCTGAAAGCTTTCTGTGTCACAGGCATGGTTTTAGGATAGAAGTTACATGGAGATTCCAAATGCTATGGCATGGGCATAGACTAGAATATTTGGGGGCTTATATCTAATGGATGACTGTTTTTTACTCTGGCCAACCTTGAAAGCTAGCCCTGACCTCTAGATCCAACTGACCACAGCACATAAACTTATTAAAAGATTAGTCTTGGGACAACACGTTGGCTCAGTCAGTTAAACGTCTGACTCTTGGTTTCAGCTCAGGTCATGATCTCATGGTTTGTGAGTTGGAGTCTCATGTTGGGCTCTGTGCTGACAGCATGGAGTCTGCTTGGGATTCTCGCTCTCTGCCCCTCCCCCACCCACTCTGTCTCTGTCTCTCTCAAAATAAATAAATAAGCTTAAATAGAAATAAAATATTAGTCTTGTGAAATTACTGGTTTCCTTGTCAGGTGGATGAGTGGTATAACATACAAGAGCGAGGATTAGCCACCTCAGTGGCTCCGTCTCCTGTAAGTGTTAACCCATTTTTCTCTTCTTATATGAATCACAGTCCTTGGTACAGAGAATGCTGCTCAATGATTACTGGTTGAATGGAGAATGAGTGAGCCCTGTCCTTGGTCCTTCTACATTGTCATTTGAGATCTCAAGAAGCAGAGCAGTTGTCTTGAGAGAAAATGGTCCGTAGAGACTGAGTTTTCCCTCTCAGATTACCCTGGCCATCCCTGATGCTGAGCAAGGGAGTTTGGGGGATGTGAAAACTAGAAGCGGTAGGACCCAATACCAGCCACGACCTTTAGGAAGGCAGTGGGGGCTGCCTTCTTGTCCACTCACTCCCTGCCACCAAAGAAACATTTGGAAAACCAGGAAGGCAAAATAAAGAGTAGAAGTGTTGCCATAGCCCCACTCTGCAGAGCTAACTTCTGTTAACAGTTTTGCGTGTATTGACTTCCACGCTTTTTTCCCATGCAAATACATTCGTGTGCACCTCTAAGTGGGTGTGGACACAGAGATACCCGGGGTACCGGCTCCTGCCTCGGTTGCTTTATCCCTGGCTTTTTCAACTGCACAGTGTATCCTGGGCATTTCCCTTTAATGCAAAGTATTCTTAAGCAGGCTGGATTAACCTCCAAACAGTTCCAAGTTGCCCTTATCTGACTCCCATGTTTCTAAGTATGTGCCAGCCGCCTGAAAGCAGTTTTCTCTTGGCCACTATTTCAGGGGAACATCTGCCGCTGCCTCCTTCTCCTCCTTCTGCAGCAGTCAGGCAATTTACTGACCCCAGAAAAAAGCACAGGGACAGGATTAGGGACAAGCTCTCGGGACAGGGGGATGGGGAACTGCCTTGTTAATTCCATACATGTATGGAAAGCTAGTAGCAGTACCATTCATACTGCTGTTGAAGACAATAATGATTCAAACACAGATCTGACTTCATTATCCACCCGCTGCTTAAAAATGCTCTGTGGCTGCCCATTGCTTTTACAATAATTACCTAAATGCTTATCACTGGGGGACCCTGAATGGTTTGATTCCTGGGGATCTCCTGGTACCGTCTCCTCTGCCTGCCTTTGTGGCCTGGACCTTCTTCCTCATTCCTAGCACTGTTAGTCTCTTTCAGGCCTAAAGGCCTCTCCTCTGCCTCTTCTGACTCTCTTCCTAATCCTGGTACTATTTAAAGTCCTAATTATCCTTCAGCCTCAGCTCCAGCAACACTTCTTCACGGAAGGTGCTCTTAGGATGGGTGCCCTGGTTTTTTAGTTGCATGCATCTGTCCTTTGCTGCACTTACTGCACTCGTCTTTGCAAATGGATACCAACCCATGTGACTGCTTGCTTGATTCTCTGTGTGTCCTGGTGGACTGCAGATTTTATGAGGGCAGGGATAGTGTCGTGCTCTGCCCACTGGGTAATCCTTAGTGCCTGAGTCAGTACTGAGCACATAGGTTCTTTTTTTTTTTAATTTTTAAAACTAATTTTTTTTATTTTGAGAGAGAGAGAAAGGGAGAGAGAAATCCCAAGCAAGCTCTGCACTGTTAGCAGAGAGCCCAACGTTGGGCTTGAACTCACAAAATGTGAGATCATGACCTCAGCTGAAACCAAGAGACAAACGCTTAATGGACTGCACTACCCAGGCACCCCAAACATATAGTAAGTTCTTAAATCAATGAAGGAAGGAATGCTGTTGTCATTATTGTCATTTGGGTGGGAGGGGAGGATGGGAGGCACACAGACAGGAATCAACTTCATTGCCACACCCTCTTTCTTTTCAACTCTGTTGGCCTGCCACCAACTCTGTTGATTTTTCCAGTGCCTCCTCTCCCCCTACAAAGCTCCAGAAAGAACTCCAAACCCCCTTAATCTTGCTTCCCTTCTCTATTTCCCTGCTAGAAAGAGGAGGCAAGAAGGAAGAGGGGTCAGGACCACAGGGTTTTGCTTCTAAAATATAAAGATGCTCCAAACTGTCCAGAGGGTCCTGAGTCTACTGGAGCAAGCAGAGACCTCATACTTGTCAAAGTAACCAAGACCCTAAGGAGAGAATTGATGAAGCCTCTGTTGTGGAAACCAGGTCAATTCAACTCCTTGAACACAGCACAGCCCTTTCTTATATACCTCAACAAGTCAGAAACCACAGGAGGAAAATAGTTATTATTTTCTCATCTTTGGTCTGGGGTTCTGGTTTCCTACTCTTCTCTTTGGAGAGGTGATGGCCATTGCTGTGATAATAACATCTTTCCTCCATCCTTGAGGACGGGACAGTACAACAAATCTGCCCACTTAAATGTATGTTTCCATCCTTTCCTGCTGAATCTGAGCTTGAATTTGTATTTCTGAAGTGTGTCCCTACCCAGTTACTAAGAAGGAGAGCATCTTTCATAACTACTGAGCCTCTATTGTGACTGTACATAGTCACTCCTAGACTCAGAAACCACCAATGACTCTTTTTTGTTAGAGAGAAAAAATTCAAGTTCTTTGCCAAACATGCAGGGCACGCCTGCCTCAAGTTTCCTCTGCAATGTCCCCTTCTGGAAGGTTGCTATGCAGGGGAGTTCTTCTTGGACACACATGGCTCCTTGACTACTACTTCATTGTTCGGGTTTTAAGTAGCGCTATGGCCTCCTGCCCAGAATGCTTGTCTTCCTTCTGTCCACATCTGACCACCATCCCCACTGGTTCATTCATCAGCACAAACTCTGCCCTCTCCTCCACAACTATTTTCCAGCTATCTCCCACCAAAGCCAACAGCCCCTTACGTCATTATTCACTTGGCTCTCAGTAGTATTCACCCCTTTGGTTGACCTCCCTCGTCCCCTTGTCTCTGTGATACCCATCTGTCCTTGTCTGCTTTTGCTGCCTTTGCTTTTCTACCCAGACATTAAAGGTGGCGTTTCTCCAACCATGGCTCTAAACTCTCTCCTCTCATTTCTCACCTACGTGCAACTAACTCACAAATTTGTATCCCCGTGCAAGATATTTGCTCTGGGTTCTAAACACTTATACCCAACTCTTAGGTTCTCAGCAGTGTCTCACTCCTCCAGGGTGCCTCAGACAAATTCATGATATGCTCCCCACTTCCAGCCTTGTCCCTTCTAGGTTTCCTTCATTAGTGAGTGGCATTAGCATCCATCCAGGCATGCACGCCAGAGCTCCGGGAGTCATCCTGGGCCCTCTTGTTACAGACACACTTATTCATGCCTACTCTGTGCCAGACTCTGGCTTTCACTCAGGTGTGTCAGACTCTCTTCGTTCTCGTATACATGTGACCTCTCTGCACTAAGACTGCAAGTTCCTGGAGAGTAGAGATTCTATCTCTTACACATCATGCCAGGCCCTAACTTTAGCATACTGCCACATTCCTAGTAGGCACTCAATAAATGCTTACTGCTTCAGCAGACAGAAAGCAATCTAGGATGCACAACCAAGACAGATCGGCGAGGCTAAATGAGGACTATTCTGTGATTCTTTAGTGCTGCTTAATACCATATGCCTGATTTGAGAAAGCGTGAGAGTTTTAAGGTCTCTTTGTGCTGTTAAATCTGAATCCAGGCAAGTGTGTGTGTTTTACTTAAAAAAATTTTTTTTAATGTTTATTTTTGAGAGTGAGAGAGAGAGAGAGAGACAGAGCATGAGCAGGGGAGGGTCAGAGAGAGAAGGAGACGCAGAATCCAAAGCAGGCTCCAGGCTCCAAGCTGTCAGTATAGAGCCTGATGTGGGGCTTGAAACCATGAACCATGAGATCATGACCTGAGCTGAAGTTAGACGCTCAGCTGACTAGCCAGCCAGACACCCTAGTGAGTGTGTGTTTTTAAAGCAATGGAAAGCCTAATTCCAAGCATTAAGCTTCTAAGTTTTCAAATGCACAGATGGCACAGAAGGGCTGGATTCAGAACAATAATTTTGTTCCTTATAGAGTAGTCTTGGGATGGGAAGCAAGCATTTCTTCATTGTTTTTTCAAGTATTGTGGTGCAACACATAGGTCATCTGCATGAAACAAATGGTTGAGTCCATCCTGTCACAATGTGAAGGGTTATGTAAGGTGAAAAGGCTAGAAGGGAAGTGATTTATGAAACTAACCACCAACATAGGAAAGGGCCAGATTTACGGCATTTGGTGAGCAATTACAGGCATTCTAATATGAAAATCCCTAGATGGATAGATAGGAATTTTACACATAATTATGAGGGATTTTTTTTTTTTTTTTTTTTTTTAGAAAGTAGAGTCTTGAGTCAATTAAGTGAAATGCTGCATTTTATAAGATGTCAAGGACTGGAGGAGGACCTACTTAGTCCAAACCCTATCTAACGCTCTACTCTTTATGCAATAGGTTTGTTCGGTAGTTAATCAAGCTGAACTTGAATACTTCCAGTGGTGGTAGGTTCACCACCCTGTCTTTTAGTATAGCTGATTATTGGAAAGTTTCTGTTATGTCTGGTCCAAAGTATTTCCATGTAGCTTTTATGTGTTCACATTCAGTCTGCTCTTTAGAGCTCTCCAGAGTAAGTTTGAGGGCTTGTTTACAAAAAGACTGCAGAGGGCAGCTTCCAGATTCCTTAGAATTGCATTTATCTGTTGTTCATTCATTCAACTAGTTTCTTTTTTTGTTTTTGTTTTTAAACGTTTATTTTTGAGAGACAGAGAGAAACAGAGCATAAGTGGGAGAGGGGCAGAGAGAGAGGGAGTCACAGAATCTGAAACAGGCTCCAAGCTCTGAGGTGTCAGCACACAGCCCGACCAGGGATGCAAACTCAAGAACCGTGAGGTCATGACCTGAGCCAAAGTTGGACACTTAACCACCTGAGCCACCTGGGCGCCCCACCATTCAACAAATTTCTTGATGTTCCACATATAGTTGAAGAATTGTAAAGACACAGTAATATCTCTAGGGCAAGGATCTGTGTCTCCAGTGCTTCCACAGTTTCTGACACATACTAGGAATTCAGTGGATATTAATCAAATGACTGGTGGAGGTTGTGACTCCATTTTTTTGTGTGTGTGTGGTTGTCACCCTTAACTAGAGATGCTCACAATCTAGTTTGAAAGGTTCACAGTCATAGACAGATGCTTTATAGCCATGTTTATATCCTAGACATAGCTGATTAGGTATCCAAAGGATACCTAACTAAGCTGGACCAATCAGATTCTCTTTTTTTTACATATACCTGAAATATTTTTTTTTTTCTAAAAAGGAAAAGGGGGGCGCATGGGTGGCTCAGTTGGTTAAGCATCTGACTTCAGCTCAGGTCATGATCTTGCAATTCAAGAGTTTGAGCCCCATGTTGGGCTCTGTGCTGATAGCTCAGAGCCTGGAGCCTGCTTTGGATTCTGTGTCTCCCTCTCTCTGCCCCTCCCCAAGTCACGCTGTCTGTCTGTCTCTCTCTCTCAAAAATAAACATTTTTTTAAAAGAAAAGGAAACAATGGAAATTGTGACAGATAGTGGTGTTTGCCTGAACTATAGCTATTGATCAATTCCTTTCTACCTTCCTGCCTTTTGCCAAATACCTTTCCAGTCTCTCTTACATTAAACGTGGCTTCAAGACAGAGTTTTAATGAATTAGATATAAGCAAAACTCTTCTTGGACTTTTCTCAAAAGTCTTTTGCCTTTCTGGTATTATGGTCAAATCAAGCTAGTGGCACTCCTCCTCTCCTTTTCCCTGTTTTGAACATGGATGAGATGTCTGGAGCTCTGATGGCCATATTGCAACCATGAGGAAAGGTCAAGAGAATCACAGAGATGCTAGCTTTAACATCACTGAACTGCTGACCCAAATCCAAGAATTACCTATCTCTAGATACCTTGCTATGTAAAAACAAACAAATAAACAAACATCTGACTGTTTTAGACCCTGTAGACTAGCGTATTTTAAATCCTTTTTGTTCTGATGGTATGCTGTAAGAAGTATTATTAAGTGCCACCATGTCCTGTTCCACTTTGCTAATATCTCTTTCACTGAGGCTCCTTGAACTGAAGGCTATACTCCAGGGGAGTCATATTGGTACCTTATAAAGGAAGGCTGTCACCTGCCTCATTTTAATGTGTATTTATATCATCACTGTCCAAGATCAAGCTTGCTTTTTTGGTAGGCTCATAACACTGGTGATTCAACTGAAACTTATAGTCAACTCAAGTCCTAGCACCTTTGACAAGTAGTTTAAGGTTTAAAGAGCAGTGCTCTTATGGTAGGAGGTATAATTCATTTTACTGATGAGCAGAGTCTTGCAGAGGCCCAAAGATTTTCCCCAAGCCCACACAAGTCACAGATTCTCTTCATCCTTCCTTCTTCTGAGAGTTTCTCTTCATTCTGCTCGGGTAGATCCCCATGCAGCCAAGCTTGCATTCTTGGTTCTAGCTGGTGGGCTCAGGGGTGGACACCTGGTTGAAGCTGGGCGAATTGAATGATCTCTTTGGGATGCTTTCAGGATTGAAAATGGGCTCTGATTTCTAAGAATTCAGTGCAATGGATATGATGAGAGACTCAAAGCCCAAATGTTTCAGGAACTTGTTAATCTGACAGAGCTGGTATGCACAGGTTATCAGAGATGAGAGTGGGAAATGCCTCCAGCAGAGATTGCTGTGCCCCCTGATACTGTGCCTACACCTGGCCTGACCCAGCCCTGGTGAGCACTGGCTTCCTGGCCCAAGGCTACTCTGGCTTATGTACTGTTTCCTCTCATTGTCTCTCCACATGCAACCTAATATTTTTCTTCCTTCTTGCCTTGAAAGAATGATATGCTATAACATCTTTTGTCTTGGGGTCAGAGATGAACATTTTCTTGTAAGTGCTATATATTCATTCTGTCTATGTATGTATCTACAGTAAGATCTACAAAAAGAAAGCAACAGAAAGAAATCATTCTTCATCCCGAGGCAGGGAAAGATTTAACAGACTACAAGCTATGAGAACTGATGATACTTTTCCTCCTATGATTACTGAGAGTTTTAAGGCAGTTTTCGTGAAAAGCAGAATTCAAACATTAGAAGGAAAGTGATTTTAGTGCAAGGGCCTCTTTAGCAAGAAAGGGAGAGCATCTAGGGCTTGGCCTTTTTCACATGCATGGAATTGGCCTTGAGCATTTTGGGTTTAAGCAATAACTTGGGTGCATCTTGTACTTTCGTTCCTGAAGAGTGCAGCGAATTTTTCTTCTGAGAAAGCCTACAGTCAGGTGACATGTTTTAGATCACAAGAACCCGCAAATTTCATTTTTATTTAACTGAAACAATCTGATATTTCTTACTTCTAGAATCAAAGGAGGGGCAGAGAGAGAGGGAGACAGAATCTGAAGCAGGCTCCAGGCTCCAAGCTGTCAGCACAGAGCCCGACATGGGGCTTGAACTCACAGACCGCGAAATCATGACCTGAGCCGAAGTTGGTACTTAACCAACTGAGCCACCCAGGTGCCCCTCTTGCTTCTAGAATCAAATGCTCTCTCTCTCCCCCCTCTTCCCCTCCCGTCTTTCTTTCTTTCTTTCTTTCTTTCTTTCTTTCTTTCTTTCTTTCTTTCTTTCTTTCTTTCTTTCTTCTTTCTTTCTTTCTTCTTCTTCTTCTTCCTTCCTTCCTTCCTTCCTTCCTTCCTTCCTTCCTTCCTTCCTTCCTTCCCTTTTTTCTTTTGGAATAGAAGCTTTGAAGAACAACGATTATTCTTGAAGCATAGTCTTCAGGAAAAACAAAATAGTTAAGGTAATTTCCATAAAGACCCCTGTTCATGGTAGCAACCCCCACTGATAATTAAATCCATTGAGATAATTAAACCCATCAACTAACACCTTGTTTCTTTGCAGGAAATGTTTGCTAATAGGACTAAATAGCTGCCATATTGCTGACCATCACTTGGGACTAAGAAAATTTTAGAATGTGAAGGGAAGATAGAAGAGACTTCTTGGAAGCAAATAAAACAAACTATTAGGTCAAAATGATCACACAGGGAGTCCCTGTGCATTTTGCATGAAGCATAACTTTATGGAAAATACAGATTGAGGCAATTAGTCCTTTCCAATTTTATGCAAGCAGTAGCAATGGGAAGTATGCCAAGAGAGATGATTAAGGATTAAACAACAACATGGGAACTTGATCAGAAGCTCCAAAATCTTGTTGCCAGCATCTGATATTCTTATATCACCTCCTCCTTGATTGTGAAAGGCAGAGGCCCTTCTCCTGGCCTCCACCCCTTGGTCTACTTACTGCTCAAGGGAAAGTTGGGGAAGAGAAGGATTCTGTCTCAACCAACTTCTAAAAGGGAACCCAGCCAAGAGAGGCAGGAAGAAGCATGCTCATTTCCAACCTTTTTGGCAAGCTCAAGTGGGAGCAAAAGCCACTGCCAATTCTATTTTTTAATACAGATTTAAAAAGGGTTTTGTCCATACATGCAAAGGGAAGTGCACATTGCACCGTGTTAATTTAAGCAGCTCGAGATTTTTTTTCAATTAAAAAAAAAAGTCTAAACCTTTGCCTGATTATCCAGGTACTCGTGTTCCATGTGGTGGATCCAAATTGGGCTGAGAGCCTGAAGTGCAGCGATTTCTTCTCTGAGTCATGAGGATGCTGCCCAGGTCGACGTTTTATCTTCCCACCTTCCCAGGCTGGTCCAGAGACCACCCCTGAGACCTTCCAGCTGGAAACCAAGAGTGAAAATCTCTTTCCTTTTGGAAACAGTGTTGCGTTCCTAGATCTGGTGGGTCAGCAGGGGCACTTTGGTGGTTTGAGCTGGAAAGCTCTCCAGAGGCAAGAAGAGAACAAGAGACAGTGAGCACTGGAGAATCCAGGAGACCCAGTTCTCCCTCCACCATCTGCAAGTATTCCCACAGCCAGTTTGTTCCCCATCAATATTTCAAAAGTCTATTTAATATTTTCCGTGAAAATCTGTGCTCGAAAGATCGTAAGTAGAGAAACATTCATTTATTTATTTTGTACCAAATGTAACAGCCTTTTTATATTCTGGTTCTTTTTCACTGCAACATATGTTGGTCTTAGGCCATCACAAATAATGTTGCAATGACCATCCGTCTTTTTTTTTTTTAAAGATGTTTATTTATTTTTGAGAGAGAGAGAGAGAGAGAGAGAGAGAGAGAGAGAGACAGAGTGTGAGTGGGGGAGGGGTACAGAGAGAGGGAGACCCAGAATCTGAAACAGGCTCCAGGCCCTGAGCTATCAGCGCAGAGCCTGATGTGGGGCTTGAACTCACGGACCGTGAGATCATGACCTGAGCTGAAGTCGGACACTTAACTGACTGAGTCACCCAGGCGCCCCGCAATGACCATCTTTCTATCCATGCCTTATATACTTGTTCCCGTTTCACTCAAGTTCTCAGAAGTGAAGCTGTTGGTGAAGGGTGTATCTGTCTCTTTTGAGTATCCCACAATGCTCAACCATGCTTACTGAGTAATGAGCACATGGTATGTGCTAAACAAGAGGCGGTATGGCATCACAACTGGAGCACCAACTCTGCAATCGGCCAGTCCCAGCTCTGCAACTCGTGGCTCGTGCGACCTTGGGTAAGTGACTTAACCTTTCAAAACCAGAGTTTACCACATATGAATTGAAACAATAAATAGTAATATCTATCTCAAAGTACCTATGTACCAGGTACTGTTTTAAGCACTGGACTCATTTACTTCTCAAATAACCTTATAATGCAGATACTCTTAGTATCCTTTTTTATGGATGAGGAAACGAGGCACAGAAGTTACATACTTTGCCCAAGGTCACACAGCTAAGAAGTAGTGGGGCCAAGATTTATTCCCAGGAAGTCTGGCTCTAGGGCCCGTCTTTTAAATACTTCCTCAGGGGTGCCTGGGTGGCTCATGCAGTTAAGCATCCAACTCTTGATCTCTGCTCAGGTCATGATCTCGTGGTTTGTGAGTTTGAGCCCCGTGTTGGGCTTCTCACTGACAGCGCGAAACCTACCTGTAATTCTGTCTCTCCATCCCTTTCTGCTCCTCCCCTGCTCTCTCGCTTTCTCTCAAAATAAACACATAAACGTTAAAAGGCCCATTTTCCACATAATAATAGGCACTGATAATGAAAAGACAGGTAGATATGTAGGTAGGCGGATAGGCAATGCAGAGAGAGAAAGATAGAGAGAGAATTTAATACAATGCTGTGTGACATTCAATGAATTCACGTGGCTTGGCTACAACAGAGGTACAATGTCAATCTTTCCTCCTACAAGGCACAACCTCAAAGGACGGGCAAGCTTGCCTGATCAATTTCTTTAAGATTTCATTTCTATGAAGAGGAAGCCTGGGAACTGAAAAGCTACGACTCGGGAGAACTTTTGGAGTTAACTCTTTTAGCCCAGAAATCAACAGAATTGTGGGAATATGTATATTTCTTAGATTAGAATCAAATGTACTGATTAGGAATGTTGTAATAACTACGAAAAATTAATCTTACAATTGCACAAGCCAAAACAGGGGGGTGGAGCTAGCTAGGAACTTGACCCTGGGTAAAGAACAGTGGACAGTCCAGCCAAACTATTTGGGGAAATTTTTTCTGAAGAAGTAAAGTATGATATTCCAGAGGGTTCAGTGGGATTCCTAAAGTGCAAGGCCAGTTGTTCCTGGTTAAGTGCTTTTCACTCATCATCTCAATTAAGCCTCATCCTAAGCTATTTGAGGAAGCAGAATATTGTCCTTGTTTGACCAATGAAGAAGCTGAGGGAGAGAGGTGATGTGACCTCCCCAGGAGTTTGTGCTCTTCTCCATCACAATTATCTTGAAGAGGATGTGGAAATTTCTCCCATGAAGAGCACAGTCGAGATGGCAGAGACCAGGCTTCGTGTCCTGTGTCTGCCACTAACCAACTGAGTGACCTTGGGCAGCATACACCGTAACTCCAAATCGCTGTGTTCTCATCTCGAAAATGAGGGTAGGAGTGGTATCTAACTTACAGATAGTGGAGTAGAGGCAATTGGTATAGAACACTGAGCACAGAGACTGGCACACGGTTAGCACTTGAGAAATATATTAAGAATGAGGAGATGAGCACTGAGTAATGTATAGAATTGTTTTGTTTTTTTGTTAGGAGAATACGTACTTTATCTTTTATTTATTCTCAAATTAATAAGAGAATAAGAATACAGTGATTTTCAGTGACATATAACACCCAGTGCTCATCCCAACGAATAATGTATTGAATTGTGGCATCACTATCTTGGACACCTGAAACTAATTTTATATACGCTGTATATTAATTACACTGGAATTAAAAGAAAAAGGCAAATAAATAAATTTTAAAACAGAATCAGGAAATACAGATTTATTAGTCTTATTTTATTTGTGTCAAAATCACCATGTTTTAAGATTATGTCCTTTATATCTAGATTGTAACTACTTCATAGAGTAATGAGTATCGAAACATCTCTTGCTTAGGAAGTGGAATAAATACAGCACATACCATATGTCGAGAGTTCTAATGAAGCCAAGACTACTGTTATGGATTATTTTTACCAGCAAACTGCCAGACTCCATGTGGCTTCAGACTTGCCGTCTGTGGGACTGAATTGCGCCATCCATGGAGGAAGCAGCCAGCTGTAATCTGTAAATTATTAACCAAACTGAGAAAGCTAAGGAAAATTCACAAAAATAATCACCCTAGCATAAAGAATAAACCCTTGCCTCATCTTGTTTGGATGGAAGAATTTGTCTTTGTGCTAAAAAGCCAGGTACAGGATTGTATTTTTAAAACAAAAATGGTGTTTAGTCATAAAATAATAATAGCCACTGTTTAGAAGCCCTAACTATGACTTAGCGTGGGCCATAATGCTGACACCCATGAGTTTATTCAGTCCTCACAACAGTCCTGAGAGGATGACAATGGTATTTATTTCCTTTAAAAAATTTTTTTTAATGTTTACTTATTTTTGAAGGAGAGACAGAAAGCAAATGGGGGAAGGGCAGAGAGAGAGGGAAACACAGAATGCAAAACAGGCTCCAGGCTCTGAGCTGTCAGCACAGAGCCCACAAGGGGCTCGACCCCATGAACTGTGAGATCATGACCTGAGCCGAAGGTGGATGCTCAACTGACTGAGCCATTTGGGCGCCCCAAGTATTTATCTCCTATTAATTAAAAAAGAAGCTAAGAATCTCAGAGAGAAGTGACTTGTTGGATGTATCACCTTCTCTGTTATCTCCCTGTCCCTAAACTTTGTTAATAAGAAATATATTGTGAATAGCTGGACTAAACAGCCGACAAACTTCTGTAACGGATTATTTAAAAATTGCTCAACATATAGTTATAGTTTTATTGTATGACATGATGACATGTGGTAAGTAGTTTCCTGGCTTAGTTCAAATCACAGGCTTTCTCAATTATGGGCCATAATGAGCTTTAAAAATGAAGGGCCATGCTTGTTTTGAAACCCTGAAGAAAAAGGATGGGGAAAATAGATTTCCTGACTTCTTGTGTCCCTACCAAGAAGGTTGACCCAAGGCTGCTTTCCCCTCTTACAATCTGAGGAAGACGCCTTCAGGAGGGCCCCCTCGCCCTCACCTCCTGCTGTGGGCAGCAGGGGTAGGGCGTGGAGATGACGAAGAGAACCAAAGTACTGAAGTTGTTAAAAGAGAAAGCATGTGGGGAGAGACTGGCCTAAAATTCAGAAGCTTGGCATGATGCCCCAAGTAAGTGTCAACAAATTTCAGAGCTGTGGGCCTGGATGGAGCCTCCAAAGTGACTCTTATATCAGGACAGCACTACTGCAAATAGGAACCGCATGGGGTGAGGCTGAGGCTCTCTGATGAAGTCTCCCTTGTGGACGCAGCTTCAGCATGAGAGGACCAGGCTGTGGCAAGGGATGTAGGCTGGCTCACCATGGTACCAGTTACTCTGGCCTTAAATGGAGCTGCCATCATGTACAGCTTTGCACAGAATTCCAGTTCCTCCCTTGCATTTCCTTGCATGCCCCTCACGAGCTTCCTGTGTCAGAACTCATGACCTATGATTTCCCCTGTATGGAAATTTCTTCCCTCAACTCCTATTCCAGGCCTCGCCTCCTGAGAGCTTGTTCCTGATCACCTTCCCTGAGGAAGGTCTTTCCTGGTATCTCGCCTTCCTTCTAGCTTGTTCCCTTCATAGCATGTGGTGTGAGTTTAATTCCAAGTCTTGTTTTGGTTCTTCTGTTGAGGGCCTGTTTATGCCATCAGTCTGTAACCTCCAGAAGAGCATGTCTGACTGTTCAAGCATTGATTCTAGAGTGGAGCACAGAGATGAGAGCAGAGTAGGTGTTCAATAAATGTTTGCCAAATAAATAAAGGAAGGAATGAAATGCCCAGCCCCCACTCTGGACCACAGCTTTGGAAGAAAATTTCAGCATACCCACGGAGCAAAGAATTATTAAAGCCTTCAGAAAGAGGTTAGTTCAGTTTCTAAAACATTCTTGTAGAAGAATCCCAGGAGAAAAAGAAACATAAATAAGTTGGTTTGTGGAATTTCCTGGAAACGTCTTAATGAGATCGTCCATCTGACAGCCCAAAGCCGTGGGGATACTTCCTCTTTCAGAGGCTGCCTCTTTCCAGTTGTATTTCCAACAGGCTTGTAATGACAAGAGTACTTAGAAAATATAAGAATAGTTAGGTTTTCAATGATCCTGAGATTACATTTACAGCTTTCGAAGACTGTCATGGCAAGGTTGACATCTTGACCACAACACTACTGCTTAGCATGAAAAAAACGAGTATAAATCTGGATATTTATTAACAGGTTCTAGTTAGATGTGGGAGGAGACGTTGTAAAAGTTATTGGCCAATGTTACACACCAATTTTACCTCAATAAAAAAAAAGTTATTGGCCAGACTGAGGTTTACATTATAATAGTAAATTTCATTTATTTAAGATATCTTTCTGCTCCACGACCATAGTCTAAATCTGGGGGTATCTGAAACAGAAAATGCAACTGCAAATTGATACAGTGGTCCTCATTGCTAGGATTGGCTGGGGTTAGGTCTGGACCCGGTGGAGTCAACTGCAAGTTGCTTCGCCGATCTGCTGGTTGGGAGCTTACTCTAAGCTTCCGGGCTATTATTATTAGGGCTACAGAATTAATCTGAGCACAGAGAGCAAATCTACTCCTAGAATACGGGCCAAGCATCCAGATGGGGAGAAACTATGGAAAATCACACTGGCGAGGGAGGAAAAGAATAACCTCTTTCATCCCAGTATTGGATATCAGTGAAGCGCAATTAGAATTCGCTCGATCATTCATTCATCCACTCACTCACCCATTCACCCCAATTCAAAAGTCTATCTGTATGAGTGTGTGTGGTAAGTAACTGCACCATAGCCCTCCTCGCTTCACACAGTATTGCAGGACCATGAAAACTGCCATGTGAGCTGAACCGTGCAAAGTGATCATCATTACCGAGGGGAAGAATTATGGTTGTTCCATGACCTTTCAGAACTCTCTGTCAGTCATAAATGTATAGGGAAACAAAAAAGATAGTAAAGCTGTTATTTATCTAGTAACACTAATTTAAAGCATCAGAAACATTGAAATTAATGCAAGAAAATGTATCAAGAGTCATTTGAACAGGGCTTGCCGTCTCAGCATATAACAATACAGAGCAGAAGCCCTATCAATGCCTGGGCAAATTATCAAACTCCTTTCTTTTTTTTTTTTAAATTTTTTAATGTTTTATTTTATATTTGAGAGAGAGAGAGAGAGAGAGAGAGAGAGAGAGACTCTGAAGCAGGCTCCAGGCTCTGAGCTGTCAGCACAAAGCCTGATGCAGGGTTCGAACTCACAAGCAGTGAGATCATGAACTGAGCTGAAGTTGGACGCTCAACCAACTGAGCCACCCAGGCACCCCTGTCAAACTCCTTTCTAAATTTGGATCAGTGTCTACCATTTTATCCTTGTTTGTTCTTTGTCTGCCAAAGTGAAGTATCGCCAAGAGCGCCTTTAATGTGAATCGGTTTGCCGCCACCGCTTCTTCTGAGACCTCGTCATCCTTTTGGTCACAACCACTGCACTCATTTATGTCAATGCATTTGCCTTCACTCTGTTGCCTCTGGCCACATACCTGGATTATATCCCACTGGTATGATGTTAACATCCCCTGGTCAGCTATTTCTTCTTTAACTCCATTTACATTCAGTTTGAATTTGACTTCCATGTAACCACATGATCATTTCTTTGCTGCACTTTCATCTTTTCTGGCTAATTTCCCCTGTCGATTCTCCATATCTGTAAAGTGTCACATGGGTTGATCACTGGGAGACAAGGAGGCGACACAATTCCTGCCTTTGCTGCCTGCACGTGAATCGACTAACAAATGCACGGTGACCCATCACCAACACCCTTTGGAAGGAGTTACATAACTTGTCACTGATCATGGTGTAAATCTGTTTTTTATGAAGCAATTTGATAGACCGAAAAGCGAGCAGTGAAATTTCCACTTTTGGCATTCAGAGTCTACCTACTGTGGTAGTTAAGTTCAAACCCTGTCATTGGAGGACTGATGTCCTATGACTAAATCATGGTAAGCAAGGTGTATGTCTACCGGAACTCTGCAGAATGAGGACGGCCCACGTGTAATAGAGAGGGCTAGAGAACATCACAGAGATTCCTATCCAAGCTGTGGACTCAGAGAATGTCTCCTGGAGAAGGTGATACACGACCTAGGACCTGATACATGAACAGGAATCAGTGTGATGAAGGAAGAGGGTAGGCAGATTCTTCCAGGCAGTGGTTAGAGTAGGTATAAAGCCTTTGATGTAAGACAGCACACGGGGCATGGTGTGGTAGCTGTGGCTGCTTCAGGTAGATGGTGGGAGCTACCCCAGTCCATATCTGAGCAGCCTCCAGCCCTGCAGGCTGTTGCTCTTGGTCACCAGGCAGCCAGGGCTGCTGTGGGGGGGGGCGGGAATCTCAGATGCTCTGTTTTGGGAGAGTCACAGTAGGGCACCCTGCCGCCTTCTCCACACTGAGAGGCTCACCTGTGGCAGCTGAAAAACTCACCAGGAAAATGGAACCAAACCAAACAAACTTAATTTAGACTCTGGTTTGTATACATGATAGAGTAAACACCGATAATTCAGAAACAAATGCTCTAAGTACAGAGTGGTATAAAGCAGAAAGAAAATCCCTTTCACAAATCATAATTCAGAAGATTGGTTCAAACTTTTAAATGATAAACTGCATGTCTAGTCAAGACAAATATAGAGTACAGTATCTTTCTTGCTCTATTTGGCTAAAATCTATTCAAAAAAATTGTAAATGTTTTATTTATTTTTGAGAAAGAAAGAGAGAGAGAGAGACCAATTGTGAGCAGGGAGGGACACAGAGAGATAGGGAGACACAGAATCCGAAGCAGGCTCCAGGCTCTGAGCTGTCAGTACAGAGCCTGATGCGGGGCTTGGACCCACAAACTGTGAGATCATGACCTGAACCAAAGCTGGACACTTAACCAACTGAGCCACCCACGCATCCTGGGTGCTCAGGTTAAAAACCCTATTTTTTAATGTTTATTTTTGAGAGAGAGTGTGTGTGCAGAAAGGACAGGGAGAAAGAGAGGGAGACAGAGAATCCGAAGTAGGCTTTACAATGACAGCAGAGAAGTGATGTGGGGCTTGAACCCGCGAACAGTGAGAGCATGCCCTGAGCCAAAGTTGGACACTTAACTGACTGAGCCACCCAGGTGCCCCCTGTTTGACTTACATCTAAATCGGTTACTAAGAGCCACCTGGCCCAGGCGATGCACGGGAAAATAATCTCATTTAATTTCCAGAACACTTTTTATTTATTTATTTATTTTTGAGACAGAGAGAGACAGAGCATGAGTGGGGGAGGGGCAGAGAGAGAGGGAGACACAGAATCTGAAGCAGGCTCCAGACTCTGAGCTGTCAGCACAGAGCCCAACATGGGGCTCGAACTCACAGGCCGCGAGATCATGACCTGAGCCGAAGTTGGACGCTCAACTGACTGAGCCACCCAGGCGCCCCAATTTCCACAACACTTTTAGGAGGCAACTATCATTATCCCCAATTTACAGATGAGGAAACTGAGGTGAAGCCACCATCAAGTCACGGAGCCGGGACCCACACCCTGGATTTATTCCAAAGCCTGTGTTTTTAATGACTACCCCACCAGCCTATTTAATCATAATTAATGAAAATAAACACAACTGTCAAACTTGTGACAAATGATTATTTTATACAAGATAAAAAGATCAAGATAAATGCTAGAGAACAGAGCAAGAATGTTTCATCCCTGTGGAAACACTGAGATGCAGATGCAGTCTTAAAATGAACAGTTTTAAGAAAAGTTTGGTGAAAATGAGTGGAATCCCAGGCATGAGCAATGAATTCAAGATTCTATTAGGAAAGCAAAACAATGAGATTATCTTGAATACTGAGTTAACAATGAGATTTCTCCATCTGCATTCTAGCCATGAGTAAGACATTTATTTGAATTAGATAAGAAGATACAATGCCATTTGAAGGAGGCCCAGTAAGTTTAATAACAGAGATAAATGAAACTGACAATGATCTCACACTTTATAAATCTAAACCTGGGACCAAGGTTAGACACAGAGACCGTATTGGTTGATGAATGAGGTTGGATGCTGCTTTTTGCACCGTCTCCTGCACCCTGGACATGATTTTTGTGTTTCCCTCTTCTAACCAAGGAGATTAGGAAAGAATTAATTCAATTCCCTTTAAACCAGAGCACAGGAGCCAGAAGCAACCTTGAACCTCTCTTACCCAAATAGCAGCTCTGTTGGTAATTTAATCACTAACCCAGTTGTGCAACTTGCCTATGACAAATGGTAAAAGACCTACAGCGTGGAGCCCTGCCAGAGTAATTCATTCGCGGGAAGGAGTGGGGAAGCCCCAGCCCGCTCACATGTTCTGCCTCCATGTCACTTGCTCCCTGCCCTCACTTGCTGAAACCGCCTCTGTTTTAGGACGGGATATGGGGACAGTTCGGAATCAAGCAAGAGAGTGAAGTCCCTGAAACACTTCAGAATACTCTGCTTCCCTGCCCTCTCCTCCTCACCCCCACTTCGCACTGGCTAACACGAAGCCCCACGCCAGGCACATCGCTGGTGCTCCATCAAGTTAACATGTTAGCAAGGCCAAACCTATAAATACAGAGAGCTCAAGGTTGCCAGAGAGGAGAGGCGTGGCAGGTGGGCAAAATGAGTAAAGAGGAGTGGGAGATACAGGCTTCCACCTATATTATAGAAGGAATAACACAGGAATAAAAGGCACAACATAGGGAATACGGTTATTGGTATGGTAATGCCATTGTATGGTGAGAGACGGTACCTACGCCAAAGGTGAGCATGGCATAACACACAGAGCTGTTGAATCATATGCTGTATCCTGGAACTAATGTAACACTGTCAGCTATACTAAAAAAAAAAAAGTCCTCTTGGGTAGCAGTGTCTTGGGAAAGACTCTTGGATTCCAAGATACTTGGCATGTAACAAAATAACAAGAAGAAAATGTTAGCAAGGAGTGAGGGTGAGGGTGAGGTCCCATCTGATTTGGCTCCTACTCATGGTCCACCCTTATCTCATGCCACTTTCCACCTTGCTTGCTCTGACACTTGGCTTTAGACACGGATATTTTGCATAGAATTAATGTGGGCATTCTTCCTTTCCCTAATAACCAAAACTTTGCCTTCTTTAGTTTCAGTGTGAGCTTCATGTTCTCTTGGAAGCTTTCCCAGCTACATTAGCCTCCTTGTCACAAGCTCCCGTAGCTCCTGTGTTTCCAGGCACTAAACATGTTTCTGAGTCCTCTGCAGACTGGAGGGTCTGAGGACAGGTGCAATGCCCATCCTGGCCCCACTGTACTCCAACACCCAGCATGATGCCTGGCGTGCCACCTCAGTCAAGGCTTGCAGAATGAATGGCTGCTTTCTCCATTTTCATTTTGAAAAAGGTATTATAAGATACTTAAGATGTGCATCAATGCATAAAGAAAAATATCACAAAGCCCAGGGAGCAGCTACAGATACCAGCGTAAGTCCCTGCTTCTCACTCCCTGATCACACTCTGCTCTCTAGAGGCGATGAGTGGTCTGAATTTAGTTACTATTATGTCTATGCATTTCTTAATACTTTCGCTAAACAGATACGCAAACATATAATTTTGTATTTTCATAGTTTAAGTGTCATACTCTATGTATCCTTCTGCAAATGGCATCTTTCTTTCAACTTTTTTTTTTAAAAAAAGTTTATTTTGAGAGAGAAAGAGAGTGAGTAGGAGGGCAGAGAAAGGGAGAGAGAGAGAAACCTATTCTGCACTGTCAGCCTGGAGTCCAATGTGAAGCTCGAAGCCATGAACCGTGAGGTCATGACCTGAGCTGAAACCGGGAGTTAGACACTTTACCGACTGAGCTCCCCAGGCGTCCCTTTCTTTCAACTTTTGTAATTCATTCATACCATTGCATTTGGCTACAGGTTATTTATTTTCACTGTTGTGTAGTATTCTGTTGCATGACTCTCCTACTACGGATCCGTTTACTTGCTGATGGAGTGCTTCTAGCCTATTGCTATTACAAAGTGCCACAAGTGTCCTTGACCTTGCAGTGTTTTTCTTCTCTTAGATAACTTTGTGGTAGCCAGTATACTGGATCTTTTCAGTTTTCATCATCCAACTGACCTGTACGTGCTCTGCGAAAGCCATACAAGAGGCAGGTCCCTGGATGACCCAATTTATGTTTGTGCGAAATGTCTATGAACAGACCTGTGAGGAGCAATGTGGAATAGTGACGAGGACACTGATACGGGAGTCAAACTGAGGTGGTGGATTCCAGGACCCACTCAACTGCTTAGCAACTGGGCTGCAGTGGGAAGACAAAGTCTCGGTTTTCATTCTGTAGAAAGGGAAAAATGGTTTCCCATTTACCTATCTCATAAGGTTGTTACAATGATCCAATGAAATGATATTGCTGAAAAGATTTTTGTTTGTCTGTTTTTTTTTAAATTTTTAATGTTTATTTTTGAGAGAGAGAGAGAGTGTGTGTAAATGGGGGAGAGGCAGAGAGAGAGAGAGAGAGAGAGAGAGAGAGGGAGACACAGAATCTGAAGCAGGCTCCAGGCTCTGAGCTGTCAGCACAGAGCCTGATGCAGGACTCGAACTCACAAACCGTGAGATAATGACCTGAGGTGAAGTTACAAACCGGGAGATAATGACCTGAGGCTTAACTGATGGAGCCACCCGGGTGCCCCAGGATTTCGGAAACCCGATATATTATGCAGCATCAGAGCACCAATGACCAAACTTCATTACCCTGTGTACTATAGCAAAAAAGTTAAAAGAAAACATTACAACAAGAATATAAAATAATTTATCACTTCCTATAGTTAATTTTGTTATCCTCTACAATTTATTATCCTCTCTGCACATTAACTGGGGTGTTCTAGAAATAACACCTTACTCCCAAAGAACAGACTGTGGGAAAATCAGACTCTGAAAGAAATCTGCTTGGATCTATGGGTTTCCATGCCTATAACATTCTTCTGAGGAGACAGGTGATACAAGTTCATTTGGTTCCAGAAATATTTGTTGCAAGGTTGTTTCTTCATGCTCAGATATATGCCGAAGTAAGAGAAGTGTGATGGTTCAAAGAAGGGGTTTAAAATGCAAAAGACATGGGTTCAAGTCTCGACTTTACGTCCCTTTAATGAGGACAATACATAATCTTGTAGGACTGCAGGGAAGATGAAATGAACTCATATAATATAAAGCAGCACACTTAGCCCTTTAAGTGTGTGGCTCAAAACCAGGCTCAGTGGAAACTTCCCAATAGGTGAGGCAAGGTTGCTGGGCTTTTGCTCTGTTCACATGGTATCAGCTCAGTTTAACTCCCCTTCATTTCCCCCCCCCCCCAAGGGTTGCTGCAGGCTTTCTGTCAGGACCTTAAGCTCTCATACTGATACTTTCCCCAAAATGACCGAGGTATGTTCAAAGAAACAAAGAACGCAGCCACTACCACCAAGTTTTTTGATGTGCTGAAAGCTTTTGACCTGAAACTATTGACTTCTGGTTTGGAAACTGACAAAGAGCCGCCTTGTTCATTTGTCTGACTAATTAGCAAGGCACCAAAGAGAGGGTTTCAAATGAGTTAAAAAAGTCCAATTTAGTCATACAGTCTTGGTCTCCTGCAAATGCTAGTAACAGCTAAAGTTAAAACCCAGGGTCAGAACCCTGGGTTCCTACAGAATTGTTGCTATCCTTATCTGCTTCACCAGAATCCTAATGTTTTATTTTTATGGACATAATGAGTCAAAGAACGGATTTATTTTGTGTATTACACACTGATGTCTGGGTTCCTGGGAACTGGCTTGCTTTGCAAGCACACATTTCTCTGTCAAGGTCTCCCCAGGACTAGGAAGGAGGTGAAAAAGCAGGGAGGAGGGACACAGAACAATGTCTTTTCTATTCTAGTAATCTGGGGAGGCTTCCTGGAGGGCAAATGCCTGGAAAAGATGGGTGGAGTGAGTGGCTGGAATTTCGCTGTCATAGATGGCTTTTGTTGCTCTCTCTCCTTCACTTGTTCACTCAGAGAGGTTTATTAAGCTTCCGTTACCAGGAGCCAGAGTCCCGGGTTTAAATCCCAGTTCTGCCACTGACAACGGTGTGTGGTCCAGGACAAAGTTTTAATTTCTCTGTTTCTCAATTTCCTCATCTATAAAATAAGGAATAACTGTACTCATCTTATCGGGTTACTGGTGGGGTTAAATAAATTAGTTTTCTCTACATCTACCTCGATATCTTTAAGCAGTAGCTGGGCCATTGCGAGACTTCAATAAATAATACCTGCTATTATTACTCTCGCGAGAGAGTGTACTGGTATTAAAAATAATTGTCCTGTAAAACTTAAAGGCAGAGCCTTTCTGATAAGCTCATGTGTTCTACAGGTTTAAGAAGAGGATTCTTTTTCTTTTTTTTTTTTTGAAAATAAAACAAAAGCATTGAGGTTCTAATCTTCTCGGCCATGACAAACAGCTCAAACTTGGAAGGCTGAAGACTCGAAGTGGTCTGGGAGGCAAAGGCACCAAACTATGGTTAATGGCAAATAAAACAAATGCTATTATGTATTTGCTAAATAAGCCATCCTTTCCAAATGGAAAACATCGGTCATTTTAGTTTGCCACTGAGCTCGGCCAATGCTGCTGGAGCAGCACAAATGGGCATAATATAAAAGTATACACATAATGTACTGTTCTAAATTCAAAAAGCGCATTTCTCTTACACGGCTATTCCCCGAAATTTTCAGAGAGATGATGCATAGAATGAGGTGGTTATTAAGCTAAAAATGAACAACAGTAAAACAGAGAATGGATCGAGAGAGCTGAAAACGTTGAAGGGAAACCATTAAATTGTAAGAGGTAATAGGGGAGGAGGGGGATTGGAAGAAATTATGTTCACCCTCTTACCCCAAGGAAAGACTAACCCTGCGGTAGCTTGGAGTTCGCAGACAAAAATCTTTAAAGAAACAAACACACCAACAATCAAAGGCTGTCCATAAATGGAGAACTTACATGTGTGCTCAATAGCCCACTGTTAGAAATGCTTCTAAGTTAGAAAATGACTTTTGTGTGACCTAAATTCCTCACGCTGTGGCCAAAGTCTGCCTAAAAGTTGCTGTTGCGACTACAGAAAAAAAATCTGTCACATAAGTAGAATTCTTCAGAATGGCTTGCTTTTATTACTGTTGTTTTTGCTGTTCTGCTTAGCTTGGTCTAAGAAGAAAATTTAGTTCAAGCTTTCTGTTCAGACTATTTAGGAGGTGGGTGGACGCCTTGGAAATACAAGAGAGGGAAAACATCTTAACCTTCTTTGAATAATTCAGGACTCTCCAAGGGCTTCCAGACTCCTTAGGAGGAAGATGATTATGACTGGGCGGGCCTGAAGACACAGAAAGTTGAGAAGACAGGACCTATGCATCATTCGAACACGGCCATCTTGGCAGAAGTACATTTTATGGGACAGGGAGGGGCAGAAAGACACTTAGTATCAGAGTCTTTCCTTAGGAGCTGAGAGCAAAAAGAGAAAAGAAAAAAATATTGTTCCAGTAAATTTCAGGGCTGTGACACTACTTCTAGTTCGTATGAATTTTAAAAAATATACATGAAACATAACTTACACAAGTTCACCCGTTTAAAGGATACAATTCAATGGTTTTTAGGATATTCAGAGAGTTGTGCAACCATGTGCACTTTCATCACCCCCAAAGGAAACCCCATACCCATTAGTAGCCAGTTCCCATCTCAGCGTCCTATCCCTGGCCCAACCACGGGCAACCACTGATCCATTAAAAACATTACTTATTTATTTTAAAAAATTAATAGCGCTTGGGTAGCTCAGCTGGTCAAGCGTCCAACTCCGGCTCAGGTCATCATCTCGCAGTTCATGAGTTCAAGCCCAGCATCGGGCTTTGTGCTGACAGCATGGAGCCTGGAGCCTGCTTCAGATTCTGTGTCTCCCTCTCTCTCTCTCTCTCCCCCCTCCCCCACTCATGCTCTGTCTTTCTCTCTCAAAAATAAATAAACTTTAAAAACAAATTTAAAAATTATTTTGAGAGAGAGAGAGGGCATGTGTGAGCAGAGGAGAGACAGAGGGAGGGAGAATCTCAAGCTGGCTCCACACTTAGCACAGAGCCTGACATAGGACTTGATCTCACGACCCCGGAACCATGACCTGAGCTGAAACTAAGAGTCAGAAGCTCAACCAACTCAGCCACCCAGGCGCCCCTATGAACAGGTTTTTATGTAGGCATGTGTTTTTATTTCCCTGAGGTAGATACCTTGGAATCTGTATCCAGTTGAACTGGTGGGTCATATGGTAGCTCTCTGTTTACCATTTTGAGGAGCTGCCAAACCGTTTTCCGAAGTGCCTGCACCATTTTACATTCCCAGCAGCAATGTAGGTTTCGATCTCCACATCTTTGCCCAACATTTGTTATTATGTCTTTTTTATTATGGCCACCCTAATGAGAGTGAAGGAGTACCTCATGGGGGTTTTGATTTTCTTGTCCCTCGTGACTAATTATGTTGAGTATTTTTTCTTTTGCTTATTGGCCATTTGTCTATCTACTGTGGAGCTATGTCTATTTAAATCCCTTTCCCATTTAAAAATTGGGCTCTTTGTCTCTCACTGAGTTGTAAGAGTTCTTGTTATATTCTAGAAAAATGTTCCTTGTCAGATAGATTTACCAATCAATATTTTCTTCCATTTTAAGGGAATGGTTTTTCAATTTCTTAACAGTATCCTTTGAGGTAACTCAAGCCATTTTTAGTAAACCAGTTTTAATAATCATTTTTAAATTTGATGAAGTCCAATTTGTTTGCTTTCTTGATTGCTTGTGCTTTAGATACCATATGTAGGAAACTGTTGCCTATTCTAATGTCACAGAGATTTACACTCAATGTTTTCTTCTAAGAGTTTTAAAGGTTTAGTTCTTAAATGTAAGTCTGTGACCCATTTTGAGTTAATTTTGTGTATGATGTAAAGGAGGAGTTCAGCTTTATTCTTTCGCGTGTGTATATCCAGTTTTTCTAGCATCCTTTGTTGAAAAGACTAGTCTTCCCTCATTAGTTCATATACTTTTAAAAATTATAGCCAAATATTGGATAAATCAGCTGTGAAACCTATCTGCACATGTGATATCTGATAAGAAAAATTGATTTTTACAGACCCTTTCCCCCCTAGCACATTGTTTGACTTTGGATCAAACAGTTTTCATGCATTTGTCCACTTGTTTTATTCTTTATCAGTGATGTGTTGAAACTCTATTGGGCAACAGTGGGCACACAGTGAGGAATTTGATAGTGGGTAGATTTAACCTGAGGCTAGCTTCTCTCTTGGTAGAGAGAATAACACAAGGAGGTATGAGAGAAAGGATGAGGACAGTGGATGGTTGTTTCAATCGATTCTTGCATCTCCTGTTAGTTTTCCTCTGTACCACACCAGTATTTCTTAATACATCGGGGTCTTCAAATATGCTGTTCTACTCAATCTGAAATGCTTTTCCCTTTTCTCCTTTGCCGGTAAGCTCTTACTCATGTCAGCTCTAAAAGGAACTATCACTTTCTTAGGGAAGATTTCCTGATTCCCCAGGTCACTTGCTCCTGTTCAATACATGCACAGGGGACTCTACTTCAACTAGGTAGTACTTTTCATGTGGGTAATGACATAATTAATTGGGTAATTAGTGGTTTAATGTACACCTCCTCTGTTGTTGTGATAGCTTATTCAGGGTGGGTACTGTGTCTATCTTTTCACGCTCACTATTAGGTAGAGCTTGCCGAGAGCAAGCTCCAGAGTCAACAGACAAGCCTGGGGAGAATCCCAGCTATAGTTAACCACTATGAATCTTTATTTCCCCATCTATAAAATCCGGATAACACTGGCACTTACCTCACAGAGCCTTCGGGAGAATTAATGAATACCCTCTGGAGTGCTCAGCCGTGTTGCACGGCACATGGCAAGCACATTCAGGTGCTTGGCATCTACTGAATGAATGAAGGCATCGCCTGTGTGGCAATCTGCCTTACCCAATGGACCCAGTGGGAAATGTGCGCTTCCCATGGAGACTGGGGGGAGAAGACTGAATGAGCGGCACAATGACTCCTTCATAATATTTTGAATAACAATCATTCCCTCAGTATCCTGGCTGGAGGTCAAACCACTCTGATAAGAAAGGTATGATGTATTTCAGAGGCATAGTCTGTGCAATCATTAAAAACAATTAGACACACTATATTTTTGTATTTCCACAGAATACCAAGCAACCAATCTGGCTAATTTAAAGAAAGATATTTTTTTTGTGTGCCAACATTATTGTAGCTCCGGAGTGCAGTTGCCTGGGTACCCAATCTAGCTCCTCTATTTAGCATTTAGGCAAGTTACACAACTTCTGAGCCTCAGTCCCCTTATCTGTAAAATAGAATTATTAATCATATCTTGATTATAGGTTGGTTGAGAGGATCTAGTAGGGTAGTGTACTTAGCTCAGTGCCTGGTAAGTCCCACGGGCTCAACGAACTTGAGTTATTTCCAGTTGTTAGTGTTAGAAAGGCTCTGGTTTCTGGTTAAGAGAGATTTAAATCCCAAAGTATTAGTTTCATTAAACTCTTGACAATCTTCCAAGGAGAATGAGAAACAAACGGCATATAAAACACCCATTTAGTGCTATTTTATTGTAAGCTACAGTTAATCGGATTGCCAAATTTTCCGTTCATTCCCAAGAAGTCATAATTTGGAAAACAAACACAGTGTATGTGTGTGTGTGTGTGTGTGTGTGTGTGCATGCATGTATGACTTGGGGGTGATTAAATTCAGCCAACTTATTTTTGTCTGAGTTTATAGAACATGAAGCAAATCAACCTCTTGAGTATTTCAATTGTTCCAAATTGAGGTTAAAACGTCAGTTTCGATTTACACTATGCCTGATCCTCAGAGAAATTTCTTGATCCTTAGGCCTTCCACAGTTATTTTTCCTTCTAGCCCAGAAGAAAGCTAAGAATTCTGCTCTCCTTCCTTCTCTCTCCTTCCTTCTCGTCCTTTTCTCTCTCATTTCCTATAAAGGGACAGGATTACTTCTCTGTGTCAAATGGGGATAATTAAAACAATAGTGACTTCACAAGGGTGTTGGGAGACATGTTGATTCCTCTAGGGCAGCATGCAAAAGCTCCTCTATGTGTTAGTTATGATTGTTAGTACTCTTTGGAAAAAAGCAAGTTATCTCTCTTATTTCTTTCCCCTCCATTCTTCTGATTTTGTTTTTCAAACTCCAAGTCTTGGGAACAGTTTGCCTGCATTTCTTCCCCCAGTTCTTTCCATTGAGGCTGGCTAGCAGCTTTCAGTAGTGGCAGTGGATTGCTAATAAATGATTTGTGTATGAACTCTTTAGGAGACAGGCATCGGGCCAGTATCTCAGACGGGACTTGGTTCCCAGCTGGGATATGTTCATGGTATTGGTTAGCGTCTGCCTAGGGCCTGGCTGCCACTGCCATATTCGAACTGTCTGTCCCAAGAGTGCTGGGGCAATGGCTTCCAACGTGCAGCAGACAGGCAAAGGCAGGCTCAGAAGCAAGAAGTGTTTCCATAGGGACCCGTCAATACCCCCAGGATCAATCGGGAGTGCCTGAAGCTTCGTGCGCCACATTAAGTAGCATCGCATGGATCCCTGAGGTTCAATGTTCTAAATTAATGCACACAGAGGCCACAAATTCAATTCCTCATCGCCAGTTGTGCAGCCTAGTGGAGAGGTTTCTTAGAGTCTGCCTCTCTGACCCTAAGGACTGGGGTGATAGAGAAAATGGGAAAGATGCTGGTGTTCCCTTTTCTGATTCTGTCTCTGAGCCTTACTAGGAACAAGAGTGGCCCTCAATCTATGGAGAGCCAACGAATTGCCTCATTAGATACTGATTTCCAAGACCTGTCCTCTGAGACTCAGACTCAAGATGCTGGTCTGGTGGCCTGTTTGACCCCCCTCCAGCCCTGTGGATCCTGTTGGAAGGCAGGACCTGGTCTACACTGCTTCCTGCTGTATCCCTGTGGCCTGACTTTGAGAAATGGAGTGAAATACAGTCCCGTATCTCTCAAGCTTCAATATGCACACCAGTCACCCAGGCTTGTTAAAATCTTGACTCTCATTCATTCACTTTGGAGTAGGGTCCAACAAGCTGCATTTCTAACCATCTCCGGGGCGGTGCTGGAGGCTCTGCCACTCTGAGGAGTCAGGGTGGAGTCTCTAAGAGTGCAACTGGGATCAGACCACCTGAATTTGAATCATGGTTCCACTCCTTGCTAGTGGGGAGACCTAGGCTGCTCTCTTTTCCTATAAAACGTGACCAACAAGATGACCTTCTTCAGAGAATCCTTTTGGGGTACCTAGGAAGTATCGCATGGGAAGCACATAGCCGCTTTTACGGTGAGTGCTCAATTAAGATGAACTCTTATTGTAATTGTTATGAGTAATACCAAGAAGTTAAATCTCAGATCATGGGGCACCTGAGTGGCTCAGACGGTTAAGCATCCAACTCTCGGTTTTGGTTCGGGTCATGACCTCACAATTTGTGGATCTGTGCCCCTTGTGGGCTCTGTGCTGACAGTACAGAGCTTGGGATTTGCTCTCTCTCTCTCTCTCTCTGCCTGTCCCCCACTCATGCTCTCTTTCCCTCTCTCTCAAAATAAATACATAAACTTTAAATCTCAGATCACAATTTAAGAGACAGGCATCTCATTTGGTATTATGGTCAATGGACAGAGTCCAGGATAAGACTGCATGTGTTTGCATCCTGGCTCCACCACTCATTAGCTGTATGACCTTGGGAGAGCTTCTTGACCTCTCTGTGCCACAGTTTGCTCATCCGTGAAATGGGCATAATAGTGGCACTTGCCTCCTATCGTTATTGGGAAGACTGGACAAGATGATGTATCTAAAATCCTCATTCTGGTACTAGGCATCTGGGAGCCCCTTTTATGTTATTCTTATTATTAATCAGCTGTAGCTGGAGAATTTTGGTGTGATTGTGAATTACTGGGACCTCTGGCCCAGCTAAACCAAACTGTTGGTCAGGTGCATCGAACAGCCTTGCCTAGCCATAACGTGATAGGCAGTTACCACCCGTCAGCTATTCTGGTAGAATAATCACAGCTGCATTTATCAGCTGTGTGCCTTTGGAGATTTATTTAACATCTGTGGACCTCAGTTTCCGAATCTGTAAATAGGAGAAAATAACGGCAGCTGCCTGAAAGTATTATTATGAGCATATAATTCAAAGAATAAGTAAAATAAAGTTTGGCACATAGTAAGTGCTCAAGAGATGTTAACTATAATAGCAATTATTGTTATTGTTAGATTATCATTACATTATAGCTTGGTGTGCAAAGGAGGTGTCCGTTGTGCTAATTACTGTATTATAGTGTAGTTATATATCACATAAAACATGTTATTTAAGACAACAATTCATATCGTATGTGAATACTTATAATTATGCTGTAATAGTTTAATTATTTTGTGTCTGAAAATGTCTCTATTTTGCCTTTAAAATCTAAAAACTGTGGCAAAATGCACATACCATAAAATTTAGCATCTTAACCATTTCTAAGTGTACAGTTGAGTGGGACTAAGTACATTCACACTGTTGGGGAACCATCACTACCTTCCACCTCCAGAACTCTTTCTCATCTTGCAAAGCTGAAACTCTATACCTTTAAACAATAACTCCGCAGTCTCTCCTTCCCCCATGCCTGGGAACCACCATTCTACCTTCAGTCTCTGTGAATTTGTCTACTGTAGGCACCTCATATAAGTGGAACATAGAGTATTTGTCTTTCGGTGACTGACTCATGTCACTCAGCATAATGTCCTCAAGCTTCATTCGTGTGGTAACATGTGTGTGTCAGAATTCCCTTCCTTTGCAAGGCTGAGTAATATTCTATTGTACATACTTACCATATTTTGTTTATTGTCTCTTATATGGATGGACACTTGCGTTGCTTCTACTTTTGGGTCATTGTGAGTGATACTTCCGTGAAGGTGGGTATGCAAATATCTCTTTAAGATGGTGTTACTTCTGTGGTAATGGAGTTGTATCTGTTCTTAAAACTTCTGGCCCTGGACAGGAATATTTCTCCTTATACCATCATATCCCAGGTTAAGGAGAAAGCCAAGAAACAAATAAGCAACAGAAACTTCTTTCATTTATTTATTCATGCTCCTATCCACTCATTCATTATCCATATTTCTTTAACCATCTACTACATGCAAGTCATTAAGTTAGGTGCTGTTGAACTTTGACAGTGACCAGTATTTGGCTATTGTGTGTAGAAAAGTTACAGTGACTTTTATTCTTTCTCGAATGGCTACCTGGGTGCTTCCCCTGATATCCAGAGAGAATCCAGCCTCAGACACCCTTGGAAGCTTTTCTTGAGTCCCAGATGGGTCAACCCTCTCAAATGAGGCAGTTTTTCTACCCAAAGGAATCCAAAATATTCTCAACCAAGACTTTGCAAGAATGGGAGCTTGGAGAGGTAACACTTGTTAAAAATATGTAGAAGTAAAAAACCCATGGTCATACTTTCTATCGCTGAGAAACAAATATGTTAAATTTTTTTGGTGGGGGGACAGGTTTATTTTGATTTAGCTTTAGGCAAACCACAGACATGAATGTCTCCACAAAAGTACTTTCCAATCCCCCGTGTCTTAAAACTTCTGGATTGAGCTGCCCTGCAGGGGCAGGACCCCGGGCCCCCACGGAGAAGCAGTGGTAAGAGCGTGAACGCTCAAGTCAGGCTGCCTGGCTAGAAAACCCAGCTCACTTACAGGATGTGAGGCCTTTGCATCAGGTCTTAATATCTGAGTCCTAACCTCTCTCATTTGCGATGTCCCCATTAGTAAAATGAGGTGAACCACAGTCCCTAGCTCATAGGATTGCTGTGCAGATTTAATGAGCTAATACTCATAATGGGTCTGCTTGTCACAGGGCCTGGCATAGAGTAAGTGCAAATTAATGTTGGATATCCATCACAAAAATGAATGTGCTCCAGGCTCCCTGCTTGCAGCTGCACAGACCATTTTTTACTCCCTCAAATATGCCATGCTCTCACTCTTCCGCTGGACCTCTGCCCATGCTTGTCCCTCTTTCCTTCCCTCCCACTTTCCTTCCCTCCCACTCTGGCCCCTGTTGCCTTTCTAACCCTATTCATTCTTCAGGTCCCATCATAGATATTTTCTCTAACAGACTCTTCACCCCCAAGATTAGTTACATATCTCTTTCTTGAGCTTCACAAACCCTGCATGTATTCCTGCCAGGGCACCCACCACCTCGTACTGTCACACAATCCACGCCCACTTAACTAAGCTGTGAGCTCCATGAGGTCCGGGCTTGTCCACCTTTTCTCTGCAGGATTTCAAGTGAAAGACATCAGTGAAACATAGACATGCATGTGGCATAAGCTTCCACTGCGAGGAACTCTAATGTGGACGTTCAACTTCAGGCACCATGGAGAGATCCCCTAGTGCAGGATACTTCCTGACGCTCCCTTGTAGTGTGTCCTGGAAAGGGATTTAGTTTCCAAGGAAAATGTCTACCTCCTCACGCACCAGGCTGTTGGCTACCAAAGGCCAGGCACCTGTAAGACAGGACTGATTTGGCTTCTCAGGACTCTGATTCAGCTTTTGGGTGGAATGGTGAAGACTTTTCACAGTACATTCTTGTCTGGAACCACTGGCCAGAGGTTCTGTCCACAGCACATTAGGTTGATCTGCCTTTTCCTCAACCCACTGTCTCAGTCCCCATTAGAATTCTCACTTCTGGTTCTTACAATGGTACGTTTGTCTCTGTTTCATTCCAAATGAATTGTAATTAATGACTGGGCTCGATGGGTAGCTTATTTCTCAGAAAGGCTATGTTTTCAGTGATAAGACGTTTCTATGCTATTTCTATCCCATCCATCAACTTCCTGCAAAATCAATTCCTCTTGGATTAATGTAAGAATCATGAGTATAATAATAAACATTTATTAAGTGTTTCTCTGTGTCAGGCACTTTGTGAGTGCTTTACATGGGTTATCTCATTTAATTTTTACAACAACCCCATGAGATAGAAACTCTTAGCATCCTCTTTGCAGCTGAGGAAATTGAGGCACAGAGAGATTAAATAATGTGTTCAAGGCACACAGAAAGAAAGTGACAAAACAGGAACTGAAACTCAGGTCTGCATAACTTCAAAGGCTGTGCTGTTAGCCATGAAGCTCCATCACTGCCCTATAATTTTCAGTTATTATAATGTCCTGATTTGAAAGCACCAGGTACACTCAAAAATATACACTTTGTACTCAAAGTGACTTAGCTACTGTGATCTTACTAAACCCATGCTTTTCATATTACACCCTAGCTTACATTTTGTCTTTTGTTTGAAAGGTAAATGGGACAGAAATATTTCATTTTCTCTTCTTCTTCCTTTTAGAATCAGGCACTGTTTTGTTTGTTTTGGATGAATGCAGAAGGTTATGAGATTGTCAATGGATGGTTAGCTGGACTGGTACCTGGCCAAGCAAGATTAATCTGATGATTGTGTTTTTATGGGAGCCACTTTGCTCCTCTTTGATTCCAGAGCTGACTGGCAGGCCTAACCCACACTGGTCAGTTAGCAAAAATATTCCTCGGTACAAGAAAGATGGAAGGGGCAGTATAGATAGTTTTGTGTGTAAATCCACTTCTATTACTGAAGAAAATGTTATAATATGCTCTCTACACTGTCTCCATCATTCCCCTGTGCATGTGTGTGTGTGCACACACGCACTGTGTTTTAAGATTAAGAGTGGGGAGAGATGTGAGTAAGATAGGAAATCAGTAACTCCCACTTTTGCTTTCAAACCAAATTCTTTTGATTTACCAAATTCAGAAAATCGAGTTCCATAAATATAGCAACTTGTTCATTCTTACTCGAATTGCTTTTATGTAAAAAGGCTGGTAGAGGAAGAAATGAATACTTTTCAGGAAGAAACAATAGGGAGTAATGTTTAAATTTCATAGTCGTTCATTCTTCAAATACTTACCGAGTATTTAATATACATTAGGTACCATGCCAAGCACTGGGATTGTGGAGGTGAATAAGTCAAAACCCCTGTCTTCACTAGATTTATGATCTGTCTACAAATTCTTAGAGATGATGAGTGAAATCAATTTGACATTGGAACATAAGAAAGCAAGAACTATTTCACAGGTATTATTAACACATGATTGGTTGAGCCTCTTAGCTGAAATACAAAATGGTAGAAGCAGTGCTCTCTTGCCTTTGGTCTACATAATCTGTCATTAGGAAAGTATTTTTCACATTTTCCATCTGGTTTGGTATCAATAACAACCACAGTTAATCTTCTATTGTTTTTTTTCCTATATACCTTGATAAATTATTGATTTGTTTTGATTTTGTCAGTCAAAGTATGGGAAAAACCCCCAAGAGGTTACCGTTGTTTTTCCTCTGAGCAACAGGCCACTGGTTGGTGATGTGGAAAGGATGAGAACCTGGCGAAGGTGGCCCTGCCATTGAGTGAGGAGATTCTAGGCACTCGCATGTGTATCCCAGGTTTCGGGATACCAAATGACTTGGGTAGGCTTGTCATAGGCAGAAATTCTAAAATAGTTCTAGCTCAAGAGACATGTAGATATTAAAGACTGTAATTCCGACTGCCCACTGTGAATAATTCTACCGAAGAGAAAAGGGAACATCTAAAACAGACACTGAATAGATTTAATCTCAACTGCCAACTAGATTGATTGGTAGCAGGAATTGGAACACTATTTGAGAAGGATTCTGAGCCTTATCTAGAATACCACTGATATCTGACAAAACACTAAATACACTGACATTAGACCGAAATCCTCTAGTATAATGTAACTCCACTGGAGCGTTTGACTGAATTAGGTTTCAGAATAATCTTAAAATGCTAAACAATGAATCAAAATCAACAAGATGAATGATCATAAAGATAACTGTATATTCCTGTACTTAACTTCAAAATTCAGTGATGGCTTACATTCTGGGATTGGGGAAACTCGGCTTAATAGCAGTCCATGATGGGGCACCTGGGTGGCTCAGTTAATTGAGCATCTGACTCTTGGTTTCAGCTCAGGTCATGATCTCATGGTTCGTGGGTTTGAGCCCCGCATCCAGCTCTGTGCTGACAGCACAGAGCCTGCCTGGGATTCTCTCCCTCTCTCTCTGCCCCTCCCACATGTGCTCTCCCTCTCTCTTTCTCTCAAAATAAGTGAATAAACTTAAAAAAAATAGTAGTCTATGAAAGAAGGCTCGACCCTAGGCTCTATATGCATTGACAGGATGGTGTGGGTAGAAAACATTCTATAGGGATGGTGGGCTGCTGGAGTTGAACAGAGCAGCCCTCCACTACCACGCCACTGGAACTGTATTTCAGTGTCTCTTTTTTCCAGTGTGATGCTTTCCTGGTAGACTTCAGGGTGTGTGTACAGTGTGGGTTTTTGGAGTTGGACATGGTCTCCCTCTGAGGATAGGAAGGAATATGCTTATACAGAAAGAAAGAGGGAAGGTGCCTAGAAAGACCAGGAACTCTTTGTCTTTGAAATAGGCCAGATTTGGAATCCGTAAAGAAAAAAAAAAAAGTGCATCAAATGATTTTTGCAAGTAGTGGGTTTTCAAAAAGCTTGAGATGTGTTTTGCCCAAACGCTCTCCCCTTAAACACACCCACATGCATTTCAGGAAGAATTTCATCCATATCATATATACATTGGTAACCCATCAAAATCACTGTCTGTTCTGTGAAAATCAGAACTATTTGATTTTCAACTTGCCATTTAAATTCTTCCAAAAAAGCTCCTGAAAGCTTATTTTCTTGAGATAGGATATGAAGTTTGGTCAAAGGAATAAGGGTAGTGTGCAATTTTCCGGTTCATTTTAATACAGACAGAACTCTCAGGAATCCTAAGCTTGTTGCAATCTGTTCTTTTAAAACCAGGCTGGCTTTTGGCACCCTGTTATAAAGATAATAATGAAGATGATGAGGATGAGGATGATGACAACAATGACTGTGGTTATTTGGCTGATTGGGTTTGGGTTATTTTCTGATTGTTCTTGGAACAAACTTTTTCCTACTAATTGTGTAAAAAGAGAGCAGGTAAAGAACTGGAAGGGAAAGTTTGAAAACAGTCAGGGATAGTTGGGTTAAAAGCATTGGAACACTTAAAGGACATTAACTTTGAAGGCAGAAAATCTAATTTGTGACTAGAATTTGTACATAAAAGACACCTAATTAGCTCCCATTTAATCTCCTTGTAGGAAGGCAAGTTCCAGGTTGGGAAGCCAACAGTTGGTTTGGTAACTCCTATCCAGGGACCATCTGTCTGACATCCAACTCACAAGAGGAGACGGAGACCTGGCTTAACCTAACATAGTAAATGCAAGATGGATCAGAAGTTTCCAATGGCTGCATAGTAAATATTGCTGTTTTTTGACTAATTCTCATATTCTCCTCATTTAATTATCTTCCTATCAAGGCATGAAGAAAGGCTAGAGGAGTATTTTCAGGCATCCTGCATTGTTAAGTAAAATAACTCACAGGTATACTTGTATCTACTATTTTGGTCTTAGTAAGATATGCTGTAATGATTGGTCAGGTCCTGTTTGCAGGTAAGTTTCTCAGCTAGCTTTTGACTCGATAGGTGATGACTGAGAGGGATAAGTAATTTTACTTTATAATTTTTGAATTCACTTCTTTCAACTGATACTTAAGGAGAGGGCTGTGACGAGTCTTAGTGAAAATGAGATTCATGATAAAAATTCCAGAACTGGTGCCAAATAAGAAGGAAAGTTGAAGGCAGTTGTAAATAATATCAACTTGGGTATTTTAAGTGGGTACATAACGAAGGGCCATGGAGTAATATTTAAGTGTTAGATGGCAGGGAAGAGAAGAGGATTAAGCATCTTTCATTTTAATCCTGCATCCTGTGGAAAGCATTATTTGTTATGTATTATATATTATTATTCCAGAGGAATACTTAGCTTCAAACAGGCCATGCCTCATCTCCTATGCTTTTTTTAGCCAAGGAACTTGAACATTTTTTAGTGACAAGAAGTCATCACTGTAAGCTGTACGATATAATAGGCACGAGCAAGTTGCAAGTTCATGGCTGTTAGGTGTTCATTTTCCCAAGGATGTCATAAAAATACCTATTACCCTAGCAACTCTTTATAATATTCTAGTTCTATGCTCCTTTCTGAGATTCCAGTACTTTCTCCAAAGGTCAATAGAACTGTTAAATTGGCTCCAACATTTATAAGATAGCAAGGGTGGTTTTGATTTCAAAAACAAAAGTGTAAATGTGCTATTCAAGGGAGGAAACAAGACATTTTTCGACGCTCTAAGACTAACTGTCTTAGGAAGAAGCTTTCTAGGTACCTGGCTAAACCAGACTTACTTCATGAACAATTGCTAAGAGCAATTAGATTCCAGCTTTTAAAAGAGCATGACTTCTATTTATACACTATGGGTTCTGTCAAATTTCCACTGGTTTGGTAACTGATTCCAACCACTTTTGGACAAAGAGTGGTAGATGAGTAGGGGAATGGAGAAGGTTTTTGGTTTAACATTCAATCCAACCATAAAAAATCAGATTTCAAAGAGCTGGATTTTCCCACATCATCTAATGAATTCCCTGACCAACACGCTGGTATTCTTTGAGTAAACAAAGAGGATTACACTGTTTTTAAGGAATTACAAACCATATCATGCTGGTAGGATTCAGTCGTGTATGTGGCTGATAACCATCACTTTCTTTGGCAAGATCTTTTTCTTCTTTTTTCTATTTTAATGTTCAAAGAGTTTTGCCTTACTTCCCTTTATTTCTTCCCTCTCTGTCATTTGTAAGCCTGATTTTAAAAAGTCTCAGATATTTATCTACTGGTTATTACTTATTTTTACTTCTATTTTTCTTAAACCACTCTTTGAAGTACACATATAGCCACAGAAACTACACCACATCCCCGAAGAATAGAATAAGTTCTCAGTAAAAGTTTATTAAATCAAGTAGCAAAAATAAGGTCTAATGAAAGAATCTAATTGACTAGGAACCCTTCATTGATTCATTTATTAATTTAGCAAATATTGTTGATCACCTAGTATGTGTCAGGCACTGTTGTAGGTGCTGAAGACTTTGAGGTAGACAAAAGAGTTAGGCTCTTTGTGCACTTGGACTTCACTTTCTAGTGGAGGGAGGCAGACAATAAGCAAACTGACCAAACAAATAAGGAAACCAACAGAGAGTGCTGTGTGGAGGACTACAATTAAGTAAGGTGATACAGTCAGCAGATCACAGCTTTAGATTGGGAGGTCAAGGAAGACCTCTCTGCAGTCATTTAAGCTGATGTCTTATTCCAGTTACTATGGCTGCATAATGAATTACTCATCGACTCAGTGGCTTAATATAACAATTTATTATGTTTCTGGAATTTTCTGGGTTAGGAATTCTGAGAGGGCATAGTGGAGACAGTTTGTTTCTGTCTCACCATGTCTGGAGCTTAGCTGGAAGATGTAAAAGGTAGGGCTTGGAAGCATTTCATGGTTTGTTTAAGCACAGGTCTGGTGGTTGATGCTGACCGTCAGTATTTAATGGGGACTGCTCCTGGCACACCTCCATGGGAATCTCTTGAGGTATCCTGGTCTCACATTGTGGTGACTGGGTTCCAAGAGTGAGTGTTCCAAGCTAGAGTGGGCCAGGTGGAAGCACTATTATTTTTTATGACCTAGTCAGAAAGTCACATAGTGTCATTTCTACTGCATGGTTGGTTAAGTATAGTTTCAACAGGGAGCAACACAGACTCCACCTCTTGATGGAAGAGTATCAACCTCACATTGTAGGATATATATTGATGCAGTCAACTTTGGAAAATCCAGTCTGCCCCAGGTCTGAACAATAAGAAAAGGAAGGAATGTGAAAACTGAGGGGAAGAATATTCCAGGCAAAGGTCCTAGGTAAGAGCGAACTTGGCATGAATTGAATCATAGATTGAAAACTGTGTGTAGGATACAGAGAACAAGGGAAAGAGTGGTACAAGATACATTTGAGAAGGTGGGTGGAGGCAAGAGCATGAAATACTAGGAACTATCTTCGCTCCAGGCAAAAGGTGGATGGAGAATGGGTTGATCTTGGGACTCATTCATACCTTCTTTGGGAAATCTTTCTTGTCCCTTGGGTCATTGTGTATGTTAGGGCCTCTGTATCTTTAGATTCTCATAGTACTTTTCTTAGCAGTGTTCTACTTTGACATTCCCCCAAGTCTAAATTTTCCTTTTCTAGATACTGGACACTGTGGGGTGGGGAATGAAAAAGAATCTTTCATTTCTCCAGGCATTCAAGTTGCTTTTAGTCTAGTTGGAAGGATTAACACACAGACCCACACACACACACACACACACACACACACACACACACACACACACAGATGTTAGCTGAAACACAACTCAGTAAAAGGTGTTAAATACATGGTAAAAATCACATGGGTTCCAGGAGTCAGAAAAAGGGATCATCAAATGTCTAACTAAAATGAATATATTCCAACAGTTATTAAAATGAGGTGCCTAGGGGGCTCAGTTGGTTGAGAGTGTGACTCTTGGTCTTGGCTCAGGTCATGATCTCACAGTTCATGAGTTCGAGCCTTGCGTCAGCACTGACAGTGTGGAATCTGCTTGGGATTCTCTGTCTCCTTCTCTCTCTGGCCCTCCACTGCTCTCTCTCTCTCTCTCTCTCAAAATAAAGAAACATTAAAAAATTCATTGTATATTTATCTACCTAAATAATATACTTCTAAATTGTAAGCAATGCCATACACAAAGTAAAAAGCTAAGTGATAAACTAGGAGAAAATATATCCTGCACATGTGACAAAGGCTATCTTTACATATTGTACCACTCACTGTGCAAAACAGAAAAAAAATAAAGAAATGAGCAAAGATTACAAAGAGGAAGCTGGAAGAAAAAAGGTACAAGTGACTAATAATCATGAAAAGAGGTCCAACCACATCATAATAAAAGAAACACAAAGCAAAGCAATTATAAGCCACTAAATTGACAAAAATAATATAAAAATGACTGTTTTTTAATGAAATTAATAAGATTAAAATGTTTGATTAAAATGTTTGAGTTTGATACAACTCAGTGTTGACGAGGATGTGGGAGACTAATGGCTGTCATTATAGTGAATGGCACTGAATGCATTGAGTATGAATGGCGTTAGACTGAAAAGCATAAACTGTTTTGGGAGAAATTGGGCAATATTTTCAAGTTTAAAATGCATATTTTCTTTGTTTTAACAATTCCACTATTTGAAAACAATCTTATGGATAGACTTACTCCTATATGCAATGAGATTGTCTGAGGATGTTGACTTTCATATTATTTACAATAGCAGAAAATTAAAATTATCCAGATGCCCATCATTAAGGGACCATATTATAAACTATAGCACATTTAGAGGAGGAGGGACTTTGGAAGTACCATAAAGCTATTAAGAAGAATATAGAAGATAAAAAAACAAACGCTAGTTTTGAAAGATGCCCAAAATGTATTAAGTAAAAAGGTAAGGACAATATGAATAAGATGATATTATTTGTCTGAAGAACTTTTATGCACAATGATATATAAATATATCCCTATGTCTCTATCTATGTATCTAGAACACATTACCCAATTTCTGGAAGGACATACAGCTTACGAAACTTTAATAGTAGTTTTTGAAGTATGGAATCAAGCCTCAAGGGAGTGGAGAGAGTTTTGTTTTTGTTGTATATTTACTTTAATATTAGTTTTTTCTTTAAAATCTTGTGCATATATTAATTTTAAAATTAAAGAGTAATACTAAAAACATTATGAGTATGTCTAGTAGGCCCGTAGGTAGTGAACTTAATGGTGGGAATTTCAGGAGCGGATATGTTGTCATAGTTTAGGCCCTTTGGTGCCCCTCAAATTACACTGTTTGCCATCCCTGTTGGCTGGGTGTGAGTCATAAACCACTGTTCCCGTCTCCTTGACCGCGATTACCAAATCTTAAAAGTTTCCACCCTCAAGGAAATTATACTCCAGGATGCAATTGCAAAAGTCCCCTGTTCTATTTCAGCAGCAGACTTTTAGCTCACAATTCTATTCTCTCATTTCAGCTTGGTATTGGAGATATGGAGGTGTTGGAAGCGTTAAAATCCAGGATGGGGTGGACTGAAAGCATCATCTTATTTAAGGAAAGACAGTAATCTCTTGGGTCTACTTAAGTCTTCGACACTTGCAGATGTCTCTCCCTCACCCTCCCATCCTTTGAAGTTCCACCATGTAACACACCAGGCATAATAAGGAAGAACTACCTCACCTGAGTGAAGGGATAGTTCACAAATTGCCCAATGAGAGTGATGCTTTACTAGACTCAACAGCTGGCTGTCGCACCGATTCTAGCAGGAAAAGAGTGGAGCGTGTGTGTAAGTTTGTTAATAAGAATTTACAATTCCTCCTGTATAAAAACCGGCTGTCAAGTCAAGCAGAAACGCCATGCCACTGGTATGTGCCGAGGCCGCCAACTTGGCGAGCACAAAGCAGGCACACGTCACTATAGTAACGACCTCCGAGAGCGAGGTGAGGAGTCAGGTAACTGAGTGGGCAGCTCTGCTCCCTGTCAGGAGAGGTGATGCGTGGGTGGAGATCTAAACTTCAGGTTCCTGGAATCCCTGGGCCTTGGGCAGAGCTCGGCTCTGCTCTTTTTCGATTCCTTGGAGGACACCGTGTCATCTCAGCCCTGACTGGCTTTTGTCGGAATTACTGAAGACTGAAGCAACGATCCCATTAATTTAGGTCGATCACCTACCTATATGATCTTCAAGTCCACAAAAATGGCCTTTGGCTAGCCAGAGAGCCCGTCTATTAATATTATGGCTGTATATAAAAAAAAACCATGACGTAAAGCAGGGGGCGAATGGGTTTAGAAGGCTACGTGTGCTTGCTGACAATGAACAGCTCAGATAAACTGTGACAGGTAATGATTAACTTAAAGTGTCTAAATACGTCGGAGCCTTGCGGAATGAAATAGGAAAGTCTGAGAATGGCCACTGATGCAGTGGCGCTCGTGGAATATTCCCAGTGTCTCTTTTCGGGTACCAGGGCCCTATGTCAGACAAAGTGCACAGATGCGATTTGAAGCAGAGGCTGTGGAGTCAGGGGCATGAGGCCAAATCTCAGGACTGCTGTGTCCTCGCTGTGTGCACTTGGGCTCTCGGGTTGGATTGTGCCTTACGACACAACACACTGGGCTGGTCGTCGGAATGGAAAGGGTCAGGGTAAGGATGCCAAGCACAGAGCATACATGGCGCTTGGCACAGAGTGAGCGCTCCACAAATAAAAGACATCACCACCGCCCTCACCACCACCACCCCCCTCACGTCATCATCACATTTACACCTAATTGCTTGGATTCGAGCGTAAAATATAATTTGGCTTCTCATTTGATAGAACTTTTAAATAGGCTTGATACACAAATCTATTCAATCCTTGTCAACTATGGGAAAATGGCTTTTTCCTCATTAAGTTTCAGATGCAGTTTTGTTTTGTTTGTTTGTTTTAAACATTGGGCTTTGGTGGTTTAATTGTGTGTGTGGTGGGGAGGACACAGATTTTTAGTCATATGGACTTGGGCTTGAAGTTCAGCTCTACTGACCAGGTAAGTGACCTCAGTCAAGCTGGTTCACCTCTCTGAGTCTCAGTGGTCTCCTCTGCATAATGGGAATATAAATTCCTGGGTTTCAGGGAGGATTAAGTGTCAGATAACGTTTGAACAATGCGAGACAGATATAAGTTCAATAGCTGTTAGTTTCCATGTCCAGTGGGAACTGGATGAGCTCATGGGTATTTTAAGGGAGCATTTTAAACTGCCTTACAACACAAAACACCTGGCTCACAGGTGGCTGCATCTAGTATTTCAACAAACATCGAGAGCCCAGCTAAATCATAGCCAAAGTGATCTGAGCCATGGGAGACACTTAACTCAGCAGAAAAACCCATTACAATAGAACAGAGCCAAGAGAATCTTCTGAGAATGCGTAAGTCACTCTGCTAGTACCAGGTGTCACTATTAATGGCTAATTCCTAAAACCGGCTCGATCTATGGCTGCCGGTGTTGTTCTTGAGGCCATGGATTAAAACAGCTAGGGTATAGCCACAGACTAATTGCCCGAGTGTTTTATGTTCCCAGTTCCCAGTCAAAATGGCCTTCTGGCATGATTCTGCTCGTCTTGCCTTCATTCCCACTGCAGGAATCATGGCAGCAGCACGACTTTGAGATGACAGTGTCTCTCTGCTAGCCAGTCTTCTTTGGGTTTCAGATGGGCTTCTACTCTGGCTTGGCCAGACTGACAGGGAAAACATTGAGGAAGAGAGCGCCAGTGGAGGTGATCCACATAGGAAACTCCTGTCTGTGGAGAGGTCAGGGGCAAAGGGCAGTTTCTGCACAAAAAAAAAGGAAGGGCAGAACTGGTTGCTTTGAAGTGCTGATGGGGACAAGGATCCCTTGTTCTTGCTGTTGCTGCAGCATTTGTAGTAGGAAAACTCCGGAACCAACCAGAATGCCCATCACTAGGGGAACGGCTCACTAACTAGGGATGCAGAGAGATGGAACTCTTTGACCTGAAGGAATTCAGTGCTACAAAGACAACAAGGTACAGAGAAATGTGTGTACGTGTCCTACTGATCTTATGCCAGGGATGGTGCTCGATGCTTCTCATGTGTTAACTAATTTGAATCTCACATAACCCAATTGCAGGTATTATAATTATTCTGATCCTACAGAGAAAAGATTTGAAGGCCTAGAGATGTGTGCGGACATACCGTTGCTAAGAGTTGAGCCAGAATTTCAATCAGGGTTACAGTCAGAGCTCTTGACTGCTTCTCTGCACGGTCTCTCGCACACATTTGTATGAGCACAGAGAAAGCTGTGGAAAGATTCATTTCAGGACCTGGTTGTCAGTGGTTCGCTGGAGGAGATAAGAACATAACCTCCAATAATATGGGAAAACTTTTACGATTTTCCACACATTTACCTATTCTTACTGCAATACCAACAAAAAATATGCAACAGGACAAAGTTCTGAATGCAATGGGAAACAAATGAAAACTGTACTTTGATAGGAGATGAGGCTATGGGCAATACAAACTTTGAATTTCACTTATGATTTTAGTTTTGTTTCAGCAGTAAAGCAATTTTTAAAAGGGAATAATCCATACGGCTGTGTTAGGGGTGTGCAGGCTGGTCATTTCCGTTGTTCCCAAAGTGTGGCCTCTGGACCATAAGCATCAACAGCAACTGAAAACTTGTTAGAAATGCAAATTCACCCCAGATCTGTCAGCAGCTTCAGGGAGGGGCCCAGCAATGTGTTTTAACAAGGCTTCCAGGTGATTCGGATGCACCAAAGCTGGGAAACTACTGGATTAAACAGACAAATGAACAAACAAAACATTCCAAGGGAGAGGAGATGTCAATGAAGGGGGAGCCTGGAGAAAAGACACTGCACCGTTTTGCTAGCTTATCGCCTTAGCAGAATGTATTCGAGTTTTTGGCCATCTCTGAAGACGCTCAAGTCATTTTGGCTCAGTTCAGACTTTGACCATGCATGGTTCCACCATCATTTTAGGTGAGTCTTGGCACCAAGGATACTGGGAGATTCCATCACACCCGTGTCTGGGTCAGAGTAAAGACAGCTGGTCACAAACTAACGGTCATAAAAACGGCAACTAAAAGGCTACTAGTTGTTAGCTGCTGCTGTTTCAGAGTGTGGCACTGATTCTGGAGTTAGCATTTTTAAGTTTGGTTGACCTCAGTGATCAAATTAATCAGACGCTTGATTGATTCCTTTTTTTCTTTCATGTGGATACCAACTTTTGACTGCCTTCTCCCTCCCATTATGGCAGTAATGGATACTTAGTGTAAAAATTTCAGAAAATACAATATAAAGAAGAACGTGAAAGTCATATGTAATTCTATAATCCAAAGGTAACTACAGTTAAAAACTCTAAACATCTGAGATGCCTCTTTATAGGCCTTTATCAATGGGTACCTACACGGACTTACAAGATAAAATATAATCACACGCGGTTCCATAATAGGATTTTTTCACATAACAGCACAACATAGTCATCTTTACAGGCCAAAATTTATAGATCACGTGTGAAGACTGCAAAAATACTCCATAATACGGATAAATACAATTCATTTAGCTTATTGCCATATTGATGCAAATTCTAACGTTTAATATTACATACAACATATGGGTATAAGACAAGTACATTTATTATAAAACACTAGACTGACTATTTCTTTAGGCTAAATTATTAAAACTAATGTTTCTTGGCCAAGGGGCTTGTAAGAGTATTGATAGATATTGCTTAATTGGCCTCTAGAAATGTCCCAATTTGTACTCTTACTAGTAACGTACAAAAGTGTCCGTTACTCCACCCGTTGGTAACATTGGGTGCTATCAGTGTTTTGTCTTGCCAATCTAATGGGTCGCATGTATTTTTCCTTCTTTTTATCACCATTCTTTGATTACCTGTTAGGTAGAAAAATTCTTATTTTTATTTACTGGCCATCTTCCATTCTTTTCACGATTTTTCTTTCTTTCACATAGTATCTTCCTGATGAGGCAGTTTCCCTCAATCCCCTCCCTTAAAATTAAGCCCCTAATAACGGTTACTAATTGCATAGGTAGTAGATGTGATAGCAATGGCTAGCACTATCCTAAATTTGCTTAAAATATTAACTAATTTAATTCTCACAATAACCCTTCAAAGTAGATACTATTATGAGACCCATCTTACAGATGAGGAAAGTGACATCCAGGTCACAGTCCATACTTATGTTCCAGAAGTAAACACATGCAGCCTGTTTCCCAGAGCCTTGCTATTAACCACAGGACTTCCCTCCCAGGCTTCTGCCATCACCACCACCACCCTTTCTACAGCCTGTAATAACTGTCATTGTAGTATTATTCCTTTAACACTCACTGTGAGATATGTTCTAGTTACTAAAATAAAGGCTGTTTCTTTTTATTCAGCGTTCGATCAACAAATGTTGCTTTTGTCGAGGACCTGCTATAACTTTGGTACTATTTTAGCTGCTGGAGGTATTATAGTAAGCAAAGCGAGCAAAACTTCTTGCCTCGACAAAGCTAACGGCTTAGTGGGGAAACAAACAAAAGTTACATACATGACCATATCAAAGTACGGGGTTTTACTATATATTATCTCCCTTAATCCTTATGGCAACTGCATGAATTAAGTGCTGATTTTGTATTAGGAAGCCCAACCTGGAGAGGTTGAGTACCATTCCCAAGGTCACCCAGCTTAAAGTCGGCGGAGTCGGGGTCTATGCCCTCAGTCTCTTTCCCTGTTAGTATTCTTGTACACCATCTAAGGATGAGGAGAGCATATCTGACACGTGTCAGGTTCCCAAACCATAGTCTCCTTTTTTTGAAGAAGAGGGCATAGAGTTCTGTGAATGAAAAATTTTTTTGCATGTTTTCTAGTCCCTTCCAAATTAATTCCCTCCAGGGTCCTGCGGTCTCCTTTACTGATATCAAGGAAAAGTACGAATGAACCCAGGATGATTTCAGTATGACTGAAAGACAAAGATGGGGTGAAGAATCTATCATTCCGAATATATATCATTCTCCATATACATATATATGTACATACATACATATACATACACATACACAATCACACTTTAGACATTTTTCTAGAGAACTAAAGACACTTAATTGAAAGGGGAGGATAGGAAACATAGTATCCCTCCGCATACCCTCCCTACCCCTTTTTCATTTGTTTTAAAATGCATGTGAACTAGCTGAACCTGTTTGGCTGTGTCTATTCAATTACTGGAGTTGATTTGTGTTTTCTGACAGCTTTTCAAAAGAAAATAGCTTCATTGAATCGTCAGGACCCACCCACAGCACATGTTAAAGACCGAACAGAAATAAGTCGCCACTCACCACAAAATACCAAGAAAAGCTGTTTCCTCAAAAAGTACATTTTCGAGGCCTTAGATGAAATATACACTGCTTAATAAAACCCATACTTGAGTGGAGAGTGAAGGGAGTCCAAGGGCAAACAGAACAAACAACGGATGTTCCAAGAGTTCAGTTGCAAATAAGGGAAAAAAAAATGTACCCACAGCTGGCTAGGTAGAAATGTCCTTTTCTATAAAACAAATTGGTATAAACCCGAGGGCCAGATAGTGCCTATTAATTATTATTACTTAGAAAACATTGGAGGTGTGCAGGGACATTCAGGGCCATGCACAGGTTATGATTTCCCCTGGGAATTCTTTCCTCTTCTTTAGGGATGAAATCAGCGCCTGAGGAAGCAAGTCTGCCCAAGGATTCGTGAAATACCTCCTTCTGACGAGGCATGGGTGTTTGAAAATAACTCTCGAAATTAGGTAAATTTTATGGATTAATTTCAACTCAAAGGGAAATAGCCAAAGTTGTTTCTGATTATATAAAACCAATACCTTAGTGTAAAACATTCAGACTATAACAAAAAGAACATAGAACATATGAAAACATAGAAATTATCCTTAATCCTACTCTTGGTGATAATTTCAAACATTCTGGTATGTTTCTATCCATCTCTAATAGAGAATTTTATGATCAGTTATAGCCTAATAATTTTGAAGTCCTAGTTAAAATGGATAAATTCCTAGAAAAAAAGACTAAGTGCTACACTGACATAGAAAACAAATACAGAATTTGACTACACCTCTGTGTATTAAGTAACCTAAAATGATAAAGTTCTGTCTTTCTCACAAAACTCCAGACCCAGATGTTTTTTTGGAAACTTCTACCAAATTTTTAAGGAATATTAATCTCTATCTCACACATGCTTTTGGAAAATAGAAATAGGGCAAAATCTATACACATCAGTTTACAAGGCTAGCATAGCCTTAGTCAAAGTTAAGCGAGGACAACACATAAATGAAAACAATTGGCTGTTTGTATTTATTAACATGGGTTCAAAAATCTTAAATAATATATTAGCTAACTTACTGTTAATTTAAAAATAATACATAAAGATTAAGACTTTATCTCAGACATACAGGATGGTTCAACAGAGAAAATTTATTATAAATCCTAGTGTATTAAATTAATGGGGAAAAACTGTGTGATGAAATCAATCAAGATAAAAATACATTTGATAAGATTCAACACAAATTTATGATAAAAAAACTCCTAGTATTAGAAATAGCAGGGAATTTCCTTGATAAAATTTCTTTCTATTAAGTGTTACATTTGATGGAGAAACTTAAGATTCATTCTCTCCAGGATGAAATTAAGACAAGGATGTTCACTGTTACCACTAGAGGTCTCGGCTGAAGCTAAAGAAAAGACAAAGAAATAATAAGAATGAGAGTTAGAGGGGTGGTAGATTGTATTCTTGTTCACAATTATTCAGTACCCACTTCCCTGCAAGAGAAAGCACACTCAGGCCCGTTGCCATGTAATTTTCAGGACCTTCTTCCGGGAGGAGGAAACTTTAACCCTATTGTCATCAGGCTTGACTAAGGGATTTGTTTTGTCCATTGAATACGAATGTATTGACAGTGTGCCAGTTCTGAGCAGAAGCTTTCCCAACCGTTGTGTGGATTAGCTGGCACCCTTGAGCTTTTCTTCTGCTCCAAGAATGGTATGGTCCTAATTAGAGCTGCCTCTTCATCTTCAATCCCAGAAAAAGAAAACATACAGAGCAGAGCTGAAGCCAACATATATTCCATGTGTTACATGAGTGAGAGAGAAATTTTTGTTATTATGAATCACTGCGATTTGGGGATTGTTTGTTATTGTAGCATAACTGAGTGAGAGTTGACTAATAGAGAAAGAAGGTAAGAGATAACATTGTATTCATTTACATATGATATAATTTTTTATCTAGAAAAACCAACAGATTCCAAAGACAGACTACGAGAACGGGTGAGAGAACTAAGCTTACTGAATATGAGATTGATTTTCTTTTTTAGCATTAACCACAGTCAATGAGAAATGGAATAAGTACTAATACATCATTCCCACTATCAAGAAATGTGTTAAATATCTAGGGGTTAATTATATTAATAAAGTACTGTACAAGGTATCTACAGAAAGAAGAGAAAACTTTAAAATATGTAAGGGATATAACAGATGATCTGAATAAATGAAGAAAATCCTATGCTTTTCGATGACACCACTTAATATTATACTATAAAGGCATCAATTCTTTCACCTAATTGATAAATTCAATACAACCCTAACAAAAATTCTTCTTAGGTGTATTTGAGGAACATGGTAACAACTTACTTGAAAGTTTATTTGGATGAATCTGTTAGTGTATTAACAGATTGATGGGGAAAAGTTCACAAGGTTTGTGAATGGCTAAGTCAAGCTTAAAAAGCACGAATAGAGCGGGAGCTTGTCCTCTCTATGAAAACACACAACAATGCCATAGTAACAAAAAATAGTGGTGTACTGGTACAGAAAGTAGATGAATAGGCCAATAAAACAGTCCAGAGAGCTCAGACACTGACCCATATGTATATGTGGAAATTTAAATATGACGAAAAAGATATCACAAGTCAGTACCTAGCAGCTTACAGTGGGAAAACTGACTCACTACAGAGACAGAAATAAAACTGGAACCTTGCCTCACATACCAGACAAATGTGGACTCCACATGGAGTAAAGACTGAAGGGGGAAAGGTACCGCTGTAAAGGATAATGGAGCAGGATGTAGGAAAATATCTCGGTGACCTAAGGGCAAGGAAAAGCTTTTCAAACCAAATTTGAAAACTACAAATCTCAAGCAAAGTGCTGATGATTTTGAGTCCACCAACATTAAGCCTTCTTGTTCAGAGAAGACACCATGCATACATTCATTACACAGAAGGCATTATTGGAAAAATACTTACAACGCCTTGACCCCGCTAAAGGAATAACACAAGTAACTTCTATAAATCAACAAGAGAAAAGCAGCGACACCAATGGAAAGATAGGCAAAGGATACAAACAGGCCATTTATAGAAGAGTAAACTTCAATTACTAACTAGACATATGAAGAGAAACAATGCCTCAAATCATTAGTAATCCTAGAAAAATAAAACCACAAGGAGTTAATGCTTTATGTTTGTCAGACTGGTATAAGTTATAAAGATGGATACAGCAAGGCATTGGTGGGGAAGTGGGGATACAAGGAAGCCCTTCACTGCAGGATTATTGCAGCATTTTGGGAGAGCATCTGGCACTACTTAGGCAAATTAAGAATATCCATATCCCAAACCCAGCAATTGTATCCCTAGGTATGTATTTCCAAGCAAATCTCGCATGGATCCTTAAGAGGATATGCTTGAAGAGATTTACTGCAATGTTATTTGTAGTGGTGAAAGTCAGAAGCACCCTGAGTCCAACTGCTGAGAGAGCAGGTTGAATAAAATGTTGAGGAGGCCCACTCTGGAGTACTAAATGCATCAAGAAGGAATGAATTAGAGGGATGCATGGAAACATGCACGGATCTTAAAGACATCATGCTTAGTTAAAGTATTAATATCAATGAGACATCTAATATGATAGCTCCACATAATTAAAATAACTTATTACAAAACAATACTTATTTCATAGTATGCATATACAAAAAGTACATGTTAACACATTAGAATGGTTGACTAAGGTAGGGATGGAACCTGAAGAAGTATATAAAGATCTTTCTTAAGTCTATACCCAGAGATAATAGCCGATGACATTTTTGTACCTTTTATCACAATAAAAATAATCATAATAATTAGTGTCACAGGCACTATGCTAAACGTTTTACATACTTCATGCATTTAATCCTCCTAACAACCTCAGGAAGCAAATTCCTTTGTTGCTTCCTCTAAAGAAGAAAACAAAAATGAGATGGAAAAAAGATTGAACAACCTGTCCACCATCATCCAGTCAAGTAGAGAATGGATCTGACACTAAAGTCTAGGCACTTAATCATTACCCTAGTTTGTTTCCGTCCAGACCTTTAGCTATGTGACAAGTTCACATTTTCTGTTACAGGAATGAGATCATACCATAGTACTGTTGCATACACGCTATTTTTTGTTTAATGTTTAACCATATTATGGATCTCTTCACCTTAGTAAATATAGATCTTAAATCTCATTTTAAAAGTTTCATAGTGTTTCACTGTCTGAATGCACGATGGAGAGATAGAATGGCATATTCTAGTATACGATAGGGAGATGAGGATGACTTCTAGCTCCAAATGCTAGATATTTAATAGGAAATGAAAGAAAGATTCCAGCGTGTCAGACACATTGGTTGAGGAGGGATTCTTGACAACATTTATCAGATAGGGAACCTACAGCTATTGTGTAATCTTTCTGGAAATATAAAGATGATGTATTCTGGTGGATTGTTTTACTGGAAACAGTGCCACCAGATAATGGAAATTTTATTTATATATATTTAATTTATATATAAACTATAAATACATACATACATAAGTATATACACATACACACATATCTATATCTATATCTATCTATCTATCTATATGTATTTAATTTAAAGCAATGGCTATCTTTAAAAAAATAGACTTTGTTTCTTCTTTTGCCAGGATTGCTTTCATTATTTGGCAGCCCTTTGTGGTTCCAGTTTTAGGGTTGTTTTTTCTATTTCTTAGAAAATGTCATTGGAATTTATAGAGAATGCACTGAATCTATAAAACTGTGGGTAGTATGGACATTTTAACAATATTATTCTTCTGATTCATGGACATGAAATATTTTTCCATTTGTCTATGTCTTTTTAAATTTCTTTCATCAAAGTCTTACAGTTTTCATCATGCGTATCTTTCACTTTGATTAAATTTATCTCTAAGTTTTTTTATTGAGTTTGATGCTATATTGAGATGCTATATTGATGCTATGAGATTATTTTATTTTTCAGGTATTTCATTTTTAGTGTACAGCAATGCAACTGATTTCTGTATGTTGATTTTATGTCCTACAACGTTACTGAATTTGTTTATAGTTAAACAGTTTTTTTTTTTGGTTGATTCTTTAGGATTTTCTATATTTAAGATCATATCATCTGCAAATAAAGAGGCTTACTTTTTCCTTTCTGATTTGGATGACTTTTATTTCTTTTTTCTTGACTGATTACTCCAGTTTAATATGTTGAATAAAGGTGGTGACCGTGGGCACTGTTGTCTTGTTCCTGATCTTCATCACTGAGTATAATGTTAGCTCTGGGTTTGTCACATATAACTTTTATCATGTTGAGGATTGTTCTTCCTGTGCCAAATTTGTGGAAGAGAACAAAGCTGGAGGCACTACACTTCCCAATTTCAAACCACACTACAAATCTATAGTAGTCAAAACAGTATGGCACTGGCATAAAAATAGATCCATTGATCAAAAGAACAGAATAGAGAGCCCAGAAATAAACCCTCACATATATGGTCTATCAATATTTGGCAAAGGAGCCAAGAATACTCAGTGGGGGAAAGGATAGTCTTTTTAATAAATGGCATTGGGAAACTGGATAACCACATGTAAAAATATGATATTGGTCCCCTATCCTACATACTCATAAAAATTAACTTAAAATGGTTTAAAATCTTAAACACAAGACCTGAAGCTACAAAACTCCTTGAAGAAAACAGGGTAAAAGCTGCTTGACATTGATTTTGGCAGTGATTTTTTTTGGATAAGATACCCAAAACAAAGACAACAAAAGCAAAAATCAATAAGAGGGACTACATCAAACTAAAAATCTTCTGCACAGCAAAAGAAACAACAAAATGAATAGGCAACCAATGGAATGGGAGAAAATATTTGCAAGTCATATATCTGATAAAGGATCAATAATGCAAAATATAGAAAGAACTCATACAATTCAGAAACAGAAAAACAAAAAATTTGATCACAAAATGGGCAGAGGAACTGAATAAACATTATTCTAGAGAAGACACACAGATGGCCAAGAGGTACATGAAAAGGTATTCAACATCACTAGTCACCAGTGATGAAATGAAATTCAAAACCACAGCGAGATATCACCTCATACCTTTTAGAATGGCTATCATCAAAAAGACAAGAGATAACAAGTGTAGGTGAAGGGGTGGAGAAAAGGGAACCCTTTGCACTGTTGGAGGGAATATAAACCGATGTAGCCACTATGGAAAATAGTATGGAGATTCCCTAACAAATTTAAAAATAGAATTACCATATGACCTAGTATTCTAATTTTGACTATATATTCAAATAAAATGAAAATAGGGCATAGAAAAGATATCTGCATTCCCATGTCTATGGCATCATTATTTACAGTAGCCAAGATATGAAAGCTATCTGAGTGTCCATCAGTGAAGAAATGGATAAAGAAGATATGGTATATATGTAGACAGACAGACAGACACACACACACACACACACGCACATGAACATGATGAAATATTATTAAATCACAAGAAAAAAGGCAATTCTGCCATTTGTAACAACATGGAGGGAATTTGAGGCTGTTATGCCAAGTGAGGGAAGTCAGAGAAAGACAAACACTGTATGATATCACTGACATGTGAAACCTAAAAAAGCCTAACTTACAGAAACAGAGAATAGAACAGTAGTACCAGATGCTTGGGGGTGGGGGAATTGGTCAAAGGGTACAAACTTGCAGTTAGAAGATAAGTAAGTTCTGGAAATATAATGCACAACATTGTGATGATAGTTAACGATCCTATATTATATACTTCGAAGTTGCTAAATGTTCTATCACAAAAAAGAAATGATAATTATGAGAAGTGATGGAGGTACTAGCTAATGCTACTGTGTTAATCATGTTGCAATACAATTGTATCAAATCAATATGTTATGTACATTAAACTTACATGATGTTATATGTCAGTTATATCTCAATTAAAAAAATATAGACTTTGGGTGATTCTGAAAGATGCTGAAGGAAGATGATAGATTTCACTCATGTGTATTCATCTTAGCCATCTAAAAACGGTGATGTCCTCAGTGAACTTTCTGAGCATGCCTCATCAGAGCTGATTCTTCTTAAGTAGATAACACTAGCTTCAAAGGATTTAAGTTCATGAGAAGGGAAATGTTTATCAACTTGTGTTGGTTACTCTTCGTAATAGTGATGGCACATGGGACTGGAATGGAGCCGCTCTACACTTCTCAAACTTCTAGCACAATCACCTGACCTATTTGATCCTCACAGCAGCCAAATGAGACAGGGCATGAAGTGACATTATCACCTCCTTGAAGATGAGGAAACTGAAGCCCTAAAAAGTTAAAGAGATTTAAAGATTTTAGAGATTTCCCCCAAGTTCACAGCAGTGTTTTCCTGGAACTGCAAAGCCAGTGCCCCTTCTGGTACTCCATACTTCCATACCTCCTGTGACCCTAAAAAGGAATAGCATTACTTATAATGAATTGTGCAAATTTATGAACTTAAAAAAATGATATAGAGATAGTGCAGCAGCAGGAAGTATCAAATGATTTCTGTGTGTGTCTAGGTGAAGGTGCTTTGTAGTGCACAGGTGGAAACAAGCGGATATGCAAACTAACATTTTAACCAGCAGAATGCAGCCCAGCAGTCAAGAACTTGTCTGCATTCCCACACAGGGGATTTGGGTGAGAGAGGGCAGAGCTAGTGAGAGGCTAGGAGATCCATATTTTTAAAGCACAAAGCGTGGAGTTGATCTGAGAGGCCAAGCGTTAGATGGTCCCCCTGTAAGTTAGACAGAGGTCATTCACTGTGATGTCATGTAACAACAACGAAGATTTCCTTCAGATCACACTCTTCTGCAGAGAGCAACTCTATAGAAGTGAGCAACGACCGTGCATTTAAAACACGTATGTTGAGTGTCCACTCTATCGGCTTGGTATTTTGCAAAGGCAGTAGAAATACTTCAATTGCTAATTGATAAAAAAAGAAGAATGCAGCTGGCATTCCAATAAAATTAGAGGTCCAAGTTATTATCAGAACAGAGGAAGAGTTGGAGTGGTATCGGAGAGTAGGGAAAGCAATGTGAGTTGGGTCTTTGGGGCCAGGAAACAGTTGAACAGGCAGATATGGAGGGAAGAGATGGGACGGGGTGGATATGACGGCCAGGAAGCTCAGAAGTGGGGCAACTAATGGCATTTTCAGTAAATCCCTGTTGTGCTGGTTATGGTTGTGGAGAACAGGGTTCTTTGTGCCTTACCTTCTCCTATTACCATCCTGTTCCTTGTGATTTGCAAGCACTGCCTGCTCCTTCTCTCCCCCCGCTCTCCTGGAAAATCCCTTCTCATTCGCAGAGTAAACATTTAAGTGTTTCCAACTGTGAATGCCTCTTTTCTGACCTACCTAACCATGATTCATCCCTGTTATCGTATCTAAACACACCTCCATTGCGCTGTTCCAAGGTGTGGCATCCATTTGTTCGGGCACAGTTTCTGTCACCAGCCTGTTGGCACTGGAGAGTGGGAACAGTACATCTTACTAGCCTTTGTATTTCTACTACCTAGCAGACTGCCTTTCAATAGGCTTATATTTTTCTACATAGAGCTTTACATATCTTTTGTAGGAATCGTTCTTCAATACCTTGTATTTTAGTAGCTTAATAGCTAGTGCTACTTTTTTAAAAATAAAAATTTTCCACCTGTTTATGGCTGGCAACTAGATTTGCTACTGATTTTGGTATATTGATCTTCTATCCAGCAATATTGCTAAACTCTGTTGTTAATTCTAAGAATTTGTCTGTAGATATTTCTGTGCTATGGAGATAATTATATCAGTTGGGACCTTTATTTATTTTTTAATGCTTATATATTTTATTTCTTTTTCTCTGCTTGCTATTAGGTCTCCAACATATCACTGAATACAAGTGGTGATGGAGGGCACTGTCTTGGTTTTGACTTCAATAGGGGTGCTTGTAATGTTTCTCCATGGAATGTGATGGTGGCTCCAGATTTTCTATAGTTACTGTTTATCGGGTAAAGATTGCTCCTTTCTGTTCATAGTTTGCTAAGAGATTTTATCATGATGGGTGGTGACATTTATTGACTCCTTTTTCTGATCTATTTTAATGATTACATTAAATCTATTTAACATTACATCTGATCTATTTAATAATTACATGTCCTCCCCTTCACTAGATGATATGGTGAACTACATTAATAGATTTTTGTAAATTTGAACTAAATTTGCATTTTGGAAATAAGCCCAAAACCTAAGTTATGAATTATGTTTTTTATACCTTGCTTAATTTGGTGTGCTAACATATTGCTTAGGATTTCTTGAATCTATGTTCATGAATGAGATTAGAGGGTAATTCTCCTTTCTCCAATTTTTCTGGTCAGTTTCTCTATCAAGGTTGTCCAAGTCTTTAAAAGTGGTTGGAGAGTGTTTCCCCCGCCATCTTTTTTTTTGTTGTTGTTCTTTTTTTTTTTTTTTTTTGGATAGTTTAAGATTAAAATGATCTGCTTCTTGAGTATTTGGTAAAACTCACCTGTAAAACTGTTTGGAGCCTATGTAATATTCAAGGAAGATTTGTAACTACTGTTTAATCTTTATTAAAGATGACAGTACCATTTAAGTGTTCTATATTTTCTAGGTTTTGGCAATTTACACAATCCATTTTATATACATTTTCAAATTTGTTGACATAGTGTTGTTTATAATATCCTCTCATTTTGTTTCATTTTTAGCATCTTTACAGTTTTTTTGGTGTAATTTAAATGCCATAAATTCATCGGTTTTAAGTGTGAATTCAAATGAGTTTTTGTAAATGCTTTCGGTCATGCAAATATCACTAAGTATGCTTTAGAATAATCTGGTCACCTGAAAAATAATTCTTATAACCCTCCTTTTTATTCGATCCCTGCCACAAGGCAGCCATATATTTCCTTTCTGCCTCTACCTTTTCCAGAATTTAATATAAATGGAATCATTTGGTATTTAATCTTTTGTACACTGCTTCTTCCATTTAGCGTGATGTTTTTGAAATTCATTCATGCTGTTGTGTTGGTAGTTTCTTCTCTTTGTTGAGTCATATTCCATTGCCTGGATATATTACATGTGAAATCCATTCTCCTGTTGATGTGCATTTTGGTTGTTTCTACTTTTTGGCTATTTTGTATAATGGCTACCCTGAACATGGTGTACAAATACTCTGGTGACATAGGATTTTATTTTTCTTGGGTAGATACTGAGATGTCATACTCATAAGTCGCATAGGAAGTATATGCTTAACTTTTTTGAGAGACTGCTAAAGTGTTCTTCAAAGTAGCTGTACCATTTTGTATTTCCATTAGTGATATACAAAATTCCAGCTGCTATACATAACTTGTACTTGGGATTACCAGATTTTGTTCTTTCCTCCTTTCTGTCTTCCCTTCCTTCCTTTCTTCTTTCCTTCCTTCTTTCCTTTCATTCATTCATTCATTTCAAATTTAAAGAATTTTACTCATTCTAATATATGTGTATCTTATTGTGGTTTTTATGACCAATGATGTTGGATATCATTTCCTATACTTGTTCTTTTGTGATGGGTTTTAAAAATAATTTTTCTGTATTTTATGCGCATGCCCATTTTAATTTTTATTGGGTTGTTTGATTTTTTTATAATTGAATTGTAAGAGCTCTTTATAAATTTCAGATACATATCCTTTGTCAAACTCTCTTACCTTTTTAATGTCTATACCATATGTTAATTATGTTCTGGTTTGCAATTATAATATTATTTGTACCTTCTTTCATTTGTACCTTGATGAATCTTGTGAATTATTTATTGTATCGTAAACTTTATTAGTCCTTTAAAAGAGCCAACTTTTGGTTTTGTTGATCGTTTCTACTAAATGTTTTTTTAATTGACTTCTACTCTTATATTTATTATTTCTTTCCTTCTACTATCCTTAAAAAATTTCCCTGACACTCAAAGTATAATTAGCTATGTAATTTATAGCCTTTCCTATTTTCTAATATAAGCAGTATATTTCCCTTTAGCTGCTGCTTTAGAAGGAGTGGCACATATATTATTACAAAGACTCTAGTTCTCTGACTTTTAAAGACTACACAATTAGATCTTTTCCTTTTGCTTTCAGTGATCCGGTATCCATTACTTGTCTAAGCATGGGTTATTTCTTTTCATTAGTTCATTGGTCCTTTCTCCTCCTCCACCCTCCTCTTCCTCCTTTCTTTAAATCATGCTTGGGATCTTTGAATTCGAATAAACACCCACATTCATCAATTTCATCAGTTTTGGAAAGTTCTAAGTCAGTTTCCTCTTCAAATATTTCTATTCCATGATGTCCTTCCATAACTCTGATGAATGTATTTCTAGACTTTATCACTATTTCCTCTGTCTCTTATGCTCTCAATTTGTTCCTTTTTTATTTTTATAGATTTTTTTCCTCTTTGTGATTCTTTCTGGATATTTTCTTGTACCTCCCACTTCGTTAATTTTCTCCTCAGTTATGTCTAATTTGCTTTTTAATCAGTCCACTGAATTTCTCATTTTAATTTTTATATTTTCATTTCTAGGAATTATTTTTTTTTCATATCTGCCTGGTCAGTTTTGATAGTTTCTTATTTCTTTGTTACAACTTCAGTGCCATCTTTTATTTATTTAGACATTTATTCAAATATTCTTATGTTCTGTAGTTGATACATTGTATATTACCAGACATTTTGTCTGATTCTACAGTTTGTAATTTTTTTTGTAGTTTGTAGTTGTTTCATCCCTCATTCATTGTGGCTTATTTCTGCAAGCATTTTTTGATAGTGACCTCATATTTTTTTACACACTTTATCTGTGAGGTGTGTCTTACTCCCAAAAGAATTTGTGTTGGTAGAAGCAGGCTTCTGGGGAAACTCTTGACTTCATATCAATTTAATTTTTTTTTTTTTGCCACAAAAGTTTTATAAATTATGGTCCCAAATCTACATGACTGCAGTATTATATTTAGGAATTTTCAGAGATATTAAAATTCTTTTTTTACATACACCTAACGCCTTAACCCAAACAAGCATCTATTACCACCATCTCCTACTATATAATGATTTCCTTTCTTTCTTTCTTTCTTTCTTTCTTTTCTTTTCTTTCTTTTCTTTTCTTTCTTTTCTCTTCTTTTCTTTTCTTTCTTTCTTTCTTTCCTTTTCTTTCTTTCTTTCTTTCCTTTTCTTTCTTTCTTTCTTTCTTTCTTTCCTTTTCTTTCTTTCTTTCTTTCCTTTTCTCTCTCTCTTTCTTTCTTTCTTTCTTTCTTTCTTTCTTTCTTTCTCTCTCTCTCTCCCTCTCTCTCTCTCTCTCTTTCTTTTGACCAATGAGGTGTCAACTCTGAGTCCCATGACCTACTGCTCTGCTCTTATCTCAGGGTTTGCTTTCATTCTCTAGGTGAAAAGCCTTTTAAAATACAGATTTTAAGTCACCAGGAATTAGCCGATAAGTCCATGGAAAATGCCACTCCATTGCTTACTTAACCTTCTTTGCTTATATTTTTAGCTTCCAGGGAACCGTCTTACATTACAGCAGCTCAGCATACATTTGGAGTGTATGTCCATCACTTTCTGATGGACTATTACATGAGGGAGTCCCTAAATATCCAGTCCACCTCTGACTGGAAACAGAAGGTGTTTACCTGGATGGTTTGGAAGTTGTTTGGGGTGTTCGATCTGGAGTTTCGTGTGATTGTGCCTTATTCAAGGGCTTCCAGTAACTTCCAGGGACTTGGGATGATAGCCAGCATCCTCAGCACAGCCTGTAAACCCTGGCAAAATGAGACTTCTTGCTACCTCTTCAACCTCATCTTTCATTTCCTCCTCATTCATCCAAACATCCTGGCTTTTTGTTGTTTCTTGAGTGTCTCCAAGGATGTCCCCGTCACATAGCCTTTGCCCTGTTCTCCCGTCTCCCTAAACTCTCTCCAGATATTCATATGCCCTGTTCTCTCCTTCTATTTTGATCTCCTACTTGAGTGTCACCTTCTCTGGGATGTCTTCTACTTTGTTAAATGGCATCTCTTCTCACTCTTTATCCCCTTTCCCTACTTTCTTTTTCTTTACAGTACATGACATCATACAGCTATCTATTTGTGTATTTACTTTTGCTTTTTAGAATGTAATCACCATGAAAGCTTGTCTGCCTTGTTCACCGCTGCCTTCTCGGTGCCTAGAATAGTCCTGGACACATAATAGGTGCTCAAATATTTGCCGAATGAACAGAGAATAACACCGTCATTTTAATAAAAAAATTGAGTCATTCCTTCTTAGTAAGGGATCTGTTTTCTGGGGCATGTGGCTTTGAAACTAACACTAAAAAAATATCGTGTAACACATGGAATCATTTGTTTTTACTAACAAGTCAATTCAGTTTTTGTAAAATGCACAATTCCCAAGCAGCTGCTTAAAAAACGAGGCAATTCATTTCCAAGCTGTTTCCTGCAAGCACATTTGATAGTGTTAAATATTTATTAAGTGCCAGGGTGCTAAATTAGGTGATGGTAGAGAGTGACCACATTTAAATCCAGCCAGTGTGGGTCCAGAGAGTACAAGGCAGAGAGATGTGGAGTTGGCCTGATCCCCCTTCCTCAGAGCCCTGAGATTTCACTCCCCATGTAGGGAGAGATAGTTTTAGAGAAAGTGGAATTATTGTGTGTTGAGTGTTAGTAACCCCAAATGTTTTCTCCTAGTTCAGTGTTTCTTGTTGCAAAAGTCACTTAGACAGGAAGGGAGGTCAGGACCTTCTCCTGGGCCACCTTGTTGTTCCTGGAATGACTAGGTGCTTCTAAGTAGCAGGAAACTCAAGAATGTCATGGTGGAAATATGAATTTATGTCTGAAAATGGGACGTGTCTCAGTATGTTCCTGATACTGTGCTTTAACAATCGCTCTCCCGGTTCCTCCGATTCCTCTGCGTCCTGCCTTACCTTGGGCCCTGGTTACTCCCAGCCGCAGGGGACCCTTTCAGCCTACAATGATATTTCCTGGATTCTTGATACTGTTGCTCAACTTCCACAAACCCCATCACCTGCTGATTTCAGCCCTCTGTTTTGTCAACCCTTTCCTAAAAAACACATTGAACCTTCATAAAACTGCCATTTTTGTATGGCTTTTTAACCCTTTTTAAGCTTCTTCTAGCTCCACTACCAGCCCACCTTCCTCAGCCATTGTGAATCAGGACTACAGCAAGGCTAAAATGAATAGCAGGGAGAGGCCATTCACACAGGGTTACAACTCACTATGTTGAACCATACTCTACTCACAATGGTGCAGTGGAGCCTCCCATGGCTGAGAGGGTTGTCTACATGGTGCAGTAGAACTTATTGACTGAAACAGGGTAGTACTGTCTCCATTCTTGTCTTGAGTTTAAAAGTATGCATTAAATATATGATAAAGGGTCAGTTTATCCTTTGACTTGGGAAAACGTTTCAGAGACATTATTTTAAAGAATTCTATGCAGAGTGGTTTTCACCAGAGTAGGCACATACTAGATAGAATTCTACAACATAACTGACTTTAACTGTGGTCACACTAATAAGTACTGTGGGCTTTTTATAGTTTGTGTTTGGGACAATATGGGGCATAGCCTGCCCTTTTAGGATATCCACCCACATAGGATATTTATACAATGTGTATACCCCTATAAACATGTATTACAGATGTGTATAAATTTTGTAAAAATCCAATTTAATTTAGCAAAAAAGCACTGAGTGCTCACAATATGCCAGACAATATTTTTAGAATACAAAGATAAATTTAAAATAGACTCTGCACTCAAGGAGTTCGGTGTTGCTAAATAACATGCAGATTTATTCCCTCACTCCTTCTTGGCAAGGCTGGGTATGGCTTCTAAGACCCAAGAGGGGTTAAACCATTCATTTACTGTTTCAGCAACCACAAGAGTTGTCATTTGGACTGGGTTGGGTGGTAAGTTACAGTTGGCTTTTTCCTTCTTCTTCTTTTTTATTTTTCCAATAGGCTTTCAGCTAAAAAATACCCAAACCCTGCAACTAATTTAAATAATTAAATTATTGCTTAAGGTTTCTTGTATTTTGGCATAAAACATGGAAAATTTTTGATTAGGTGAAGTGAAAGAGTGCTTAGTGTTGAATGTTTAACCTAGATTCAGCCCAGCTTGGTTCCACTTATCAAATATCACAGATAGCTAAGAAAAGGGGTGTGGAGAGGAAGGAGAACAAAAAATGCTGGAAAAATAGTGTAATATGTCAACGAACTGATGACACATTTCATTTCCTAGAGATACTCTCTGAAGGCAGGACATGAACCAAGACACATTTGGTAAGATCCTGTCTCTTTAATCTTTTCGTGTAATGAACTTTCATTCACTCAACAGACAATGAGTGCTGACTACGGCAGGCACTTTGGTAGGTACCAAGGAAGTGGAAATAAACGAACTATAGCCCCTGTCTTCAAGGAATCCAAAAATTAATAGGGGCAACTCATTGTATAACAAATAAGTACTAAGTGAGAAAGAGAAAGATATTGAAAGAGACTGGGGGTATGGGGGGGATATTTTTAAAAGGTAATCCTGATGACTGATCAGAACTTTTCAACTTGTTATGGACACTAGGATTTTTGTATTTTAAATTATGCTCATGGCATTTCATATTAGTAGTCTATTCCACTTGGGAAAACAGAGTATATGTCATAGACTTGGATTATGGTTGGAGTTCTTCTAGCTTGTAGCTGAGTGGCCTTGGGCCAGTCACATCATTTCTCTGAGCAGATTGCCTTATTTGACAGAAATGGGGCCAGCTACTACAGCAGAACATTGATAGGAGGAAGCACTACAAATGAGAAGTATGATAAGGTATTGACCTCATTCTTCACTAGGGGATCCTTGCGATGGATCATCTCGAATTTTTCTAGTTGCCCATCTTGCACTTCCAGTAGACCAAGAGCTCTTAAACGAGGTTCATAGATTAGTGAAGTACTTGGAGTAGGAGCTGAGATCATTTGTAAAGTCTGGGTATATATGCACATGTACATTTTCCGAGTTCTGTGGTTTCATCGGGTCCTCAACGGGGACCATGGCTGCAAAACTGCTGGTCTGAATAGAGTGTTTTTTTGGGGTATAGAGGGTACCTTAGTTATTTTTGTATCCCAATAGCTATGTTAAAGTGCTCAGCAATAGTAGGAGCCCCTAAATTTGTTAGTAATACATATAAACATGGATTACGTGTTACAGTGGCAAATATTAACATTCAAGACAAGTCTGACTTCATGCTAGGGATGAAGTATTAAATTCTGATGAATTTAATTTGTTGTCAAACAGGAATTGGTACCAAAGTTAGAAGGCCTGGAAAATGTACCATTTTAAGCAGTTGGTTTTTAGAAGTTCATTATTTTTTGCCTGTGTTTTCAACCAACTCGAGGAAACTCCTTCTCTCTTCATTGTTGAATTTGCTTTGTTTGTTTGAGCGTGTCAAGGTTGAAGGCTGCTCAGTCACGCAGGTGTCCTAAAGACTGTTGTCTGAATACAGAGGAGAGTTCCAGTGAACATGTGTCCCCTCCAGAAGAAACCATGGCCAAAAAACAAAGACAACTTGGAGGAGTAGATACAAACCCTTCAGCAATTTGTTTATGTCTGCTCTGACTAGATGTTTCTTAAAGCAATGCAAACCAATTTGAAAATAAACTATTATAATAAAAAAATAAAAAAAATTAAAAAAAACCCAAAAAAAAACCAATGTGAGTCTGCTAATACAAAACTTCCCTGGACACAAGTGGACACAATTACCTGAGACAGTAAAGTTTAGATACACGTCTTGTACACAAGAAAACTTGAAACAGGTGAGGTGCTCAGACTGTCAAATTATATTATAAGTAGAGGCAAAAGTACAAAAGGCAAAAGTTGTTAAAAGTACAAAAGTAGGCAAAAGTTGTCCACTGCATTGTTATTGTAACACCAGAGAAGTGGAAAACAATGTAAATACCCATCAAAAGGAGACTAATGAAAAGAATTATCATATATCCAAACGATAAAATATTCATAACACAGTCAACAGAGTGAGGCAGTTATAATGTACCAAAGTGACATCATAACTAAGATACATATTTTTAAAATAAAGAGTTAATTACTTTTTAAAAAACATTTTATTCTGAAATATTAATGGACTCAAAGAAGTTGCAAAAAGGGTACAATGGGGACGAAAAGTCTTGTGCACCCTTCATTCAGCTTCCTTCAATGGGACATTTAAAATACATCTTAAAAGAAAACCAAGTAGGTCGCAAAATAGTGTCTATGGTAGGACCGTATCAGTGTAAAAATGAAACTAATATATCAAGATTGTTAGCTCTGAGTTTCTCTGGGGAACAGGATATGATATGCAGCAGGAGAAGGAGCAAAAGAAGGGTATTTTTAAATTTATAAATAGCTGTACTATTTAATGTAGTTATCGATATAGATGTCCCTATATTTATATGTAAACATAGATACATATTTCAATGAGCACATATAACTTTTATTTAAATACCCAAAACCATAGATTTAGGAGAATTATTTCTATGATGGCAAATCCATGCGATTAATTCAAGCTTTAAAATATTAGTTATTCTAATGCTAAAATTTTTAAAAGAAATGAAAACTATAATCAGGCTTGCATTAGGGACACTTGACATCTATTGCCCTAGAGGTCACCACTAGACTTTTGTAGAATATGTTATAGCACATTTTTCATGAATCACAAAACTGAATTTCCATGATTCCTTTCATCGTTGGACTCTTTAAGCAAGACTGGACAATATACTTGGAAACAAAATTATAAGGTAATTACAAAAGGCCTTGGTTTCTATATTTAAATGTAATTTTACTATCAGAATACTACTATGGCCATTTCTTCCTAAGCCAGCTTTTGGATGGGCACGAGCAGTTAGTAGCCAGAATTCAACCCGGCCTTGGTATGCAATCTTGACTATTTTAAGCTCTCTGATTCCCTATGTGCTTTTTATCAACCTTTCTCCATTCTACAACTATTTGAATTATCTGGTACACAATCAAAAATGCATTCCCAGCTGTATTGTACCAGTCAGTAGTGGGTGACGGGACCTTCCCATATCATTTCTCCGTAAGCATCAGCATACGTATTTGTACTCCTCATCCTATCTATTTGGAACTGTCCCAAATTCCACAGGCTGTTCCACCGGGGAGGTGGGGAGGGAAGGCGGCTGCTGCTGAGTATCCAGGGTGTGTAACAGAACACTGAGTTGGTCACTGCTAATGTATTTAAACATGTGTTTATTGAGTAACTTATCTCTGGCACATTATGATTTGTTAATGGTGTTAAAGAGGAGTGATTGCTGTTTTGTGATTAAGTTGAAATGAACAAAGATGCACAGTTAACAAGACACGGTATTTATGTGATTTTCATAAGTCATATAAATAGATTTTTCTTCCTTGAATGCTAACCAGAGGCCCATGAATCATTCATGGTGCTTATGTGACTGAGTGAATGCTGATTCCGTCAGCAGAATTAGCAAACAAGTTGATTCATATGAAGAGTAGTGTCATTTCTACTTTCTGTTTATCATAAAAGTCTAAATTAAAGCAAACTGAAAATATACTTGTTAAGTTACAGTAGCAATATCCCAATTATCTGACGGAAACACACATGCACTTACGTATATCCATTCATTTATCCATCCATTCACCCATCCATTCATCGCTCCAACTACCAATCCATCCATCCATGTATCCATGCATCCATGCATCCATGCATCCATTTCATATTCGCTATAACTCAACTATGTTCCAGACTCTATGTGTAAGGCTGAAGATACAATGGTGAACAAAATATAGATCCATTCTGTGTTTGCACAGGGTTTACAAAATCTAGGGAGGAGAATGTTATTGATAAAGAATTACTCAAATGGTTATATAATTGCCAGCTGAGTCAGGTGCTCTGAAGGAAAAGAATAGGTTCTATGACAATGTATAAGATAAGAACCTGATCTAACCTGTGAGGGTCAGGGTAGGCTTTCCTGCAAAAGTGGTGCTTGAATTAAGATATGGAGGATGACTAGGCGCTAACTGGGTAGAAGAGGGTGTGTGATTGATAAGTGAGTGTGATTGGTGAATGTATGTGTGCATGTACTTGTGAGGTGAGTCGTCCAGCACTGGAACTGGATATATTAAAGGCTCTGGGGTGAGAAAGGAGATGAAGGTGTGGAGGAAGTGAAAGGATGACAGGTGACTGAACCACAGAGAAAAAGGGTCAAGTAAATGAGCACAAAGCAAGGAAAAGCAGGGCCCATAACATGCAGGGGATTGTTAAGTTATGGCAAGACATAGATGCAATGGACAAACTTTGAAGAGTTCTAAGCAAGATCACACATGCTCCCCTTACCCAATACATGTGGTATGCAAGAAAAACAAAAACGAAGCATACGCTCAAAAGCCACTGGGGCATTGTGGTATAGTTTACACACCTGTCTCTTAAAATTGTCTCATATTCTTGTTCAGAGTTCCAAACGTTACTGTGGCAGAACAGTTCCAGAGATTTTTTTAAATGACATGTTCATTTACTTTGGGGATCTGTCCATCGCAGAGGTCCTTCGTCAAGCCCTTTATGAAACTGAGAGACACATAACGGTATATGGCCACTCTGCAGACATCAAGAAGGTACAAATTTCCCAGCTAGGCCCATAAGGCTGTCCCAATGAAGGGCCTGGTTTGGGCTTTCATTGTGTTTATAGAGCTAATAAAACTTCACACTTATGAAGACAAAGGAGAAAATCAATAGAAATTGGATGCGTTGCAAACTGAGAACAATGGCAATGAGCGTGGGCATTTCTGAGAACTCTGAGCGACACCTCTGGTGTCAGAGAGGGTGCTGTACTCTCACCCTGTTATTTAAATACCCTAGAATTTTGATGGTTGAGTTGTGTTTTATGTGAGTACTCCCTTACAAAGCATTTAGCCTGAGAAGATAGCACAGCCTCTCAACTGTTTTCACAAGAATTGTGCACCATATACAGGTGCACGCACCTAATAAAACCCAACATGCTATAGTCAGAGGAGGAAGGAGGAAGTGATTGAGTTCACATGCTGTTTGTTTAGTCCTCTAAGCTTTACCACTTGCAAGTACTGACACAGACTTGCATCCACCAGTCACCACAGCAGTGATTCAAAAGCCCACTGTCTTGCAGAAGGACACACTTTAGATCTGGAGAGTAGATATGAAACTTGTGAGTGAACTCTCTGTGCTCGGCCAAAATAGTCATGCCAGAGAAAAAGATCAATGGATGAATGGATATAGAAATTGTTGTATATATGTATATACACACACACACACGCCACAATTGAGTATTATTTAGCCATAAAAAAGAAGGAAATTTTGCCATTTGGGACAACATGGATCAACCAAATAAGCATTATGCTAAGTAAAATAAGTCAAATACCATATGATCTTGCTTATATGTGGAATCTAAAATAAAAACAGGCTCATAGATACAGAGAAGAGATTGATTGTTGCTAGAGGTAGGAGGAGGGGGGAAGATGGAAGAGGGAGTGAGAGAAATGGATGAAGGGAGTCAGAAGGTTAAAAAAATTGGAAATCTCACACAAAACCGATCACGAGGCAAGCTCGTGAGGGCGGTCTAGCCAACAAATTCTGAACAAGGAAGTTCAGGGGAAAAGGAAAAATCTTTGCTTCATACACATCTCTGAAAATAATCTCCTTTGCTACTAGCTTTTGAAATCAAGATAATAAAATAACAGCAGGTCTTTGAGGAGGATAAGATGAGAGGAATTTCATGCATAATTTGTAAAACAATAGCATCTGCCTTTAGCAACAAATCTCAAGAGAATCACTTTCAGAGTCCGGAGTGGAAGAACACTTAACTTGGAAATTGCTCCTTATAAATATTAATCAGATGGTTTACAAAAGTCTTTAAGATATGAAAGCTATTTTAACCTAAGTAGGCAAGGCAATCGATTGTTGTAAATATCTGTGTACCTAGCTCTGTGCTTAGGAGCAATGGTGTGTGTGTGGGCATGTGTTCTGTGGGGTGGAGAGACAGTGCATTCATTCAGGTGCAGGCTTCTTTTTTCCTGACCTGTTATTTTTTTGACCGAATGGATGAAACTGTTGTGGTGTCATGGAAACCTAGCCATGGAAACCTTATAGAAATATCAGGAGATTAAGGGAGAGAGTATTGAAGAAAGCCTCATAGAGAGACTGTTACCAACTGATTCCTGTAAATATTATAAAAATAACCACTCTTATCATCCTATTTTCAGGGACAGAATCTCACTATTTGGAAAATCTGGCTTGCTATGCTGCAATTACTCTGCACAAATAGCTAATAAACATCTTGAGAAACAGTCACTTACTCATGTTGAATGGAATTGGATGTCCAGTTTGGAGGGGTGAACAAACGAAGCTCATCTTCATACAGAGAACATTCCCCCAGCCTCCATATCAAGTCCGTCCGTAAGCCCCATTGATTTTATGTCACCAATATTCCTTGAATCTACTTCTCTCCATTTTTGTCTCTGAACTAATAGAGAAACAGGCTATTATCACTCTCCTATCCCCAGTCAAATTCTCCTTTGATATGCTTTCCTGGCACTCTATGCTTTTCTCTCATAGCACTCAACATACTTTATGTTCAATATGTGGTACTTTGTTCAATGTCTTATTTTTGTATTAATGCACTCACTCATTCACTTAACCAATATTTATCAGGAGTCTAATCTGGATTAGACACTGCTCCAGCCACAAGTGACACAACAGTGAAAAAGTAGTCACGGTCTCTACTCTTCATGGAGAGGACACTTGAGTGGTCACAAACAGGTATAAGTGAATAAAAAGCAAATAAGAACATCACCTCCTAATACAGTTGGGAAGACAGACATTCAATCCATTATCCCGTCAGCACCCAGCATGAGTTTTAAACACAAATTGGACCAGGTCAGTTCCCCCACAAAATCCTTTCCATGGCTTTCTGTTGCACTTAGAAGAAAACACAACTTCCCAATATAACCTACGTTGGGCCATGGGAGATAGCAGTTTGGTCTGAATATATCGTTAGGTGAGAAAATAGTGTTTCAGGTCTACTTTATGAAGAGCAAATGAATTCTCAGAAGAATGGTGTCCTCCCCAAATCCTTCATTTTCAACATCCACATGAGTGAGCTGGTCATGGGTTTTGTATCAAAATTTTTCCTAGGTTTCTTCTCCTTCTCCTTCTTTTTTTTAAAGATTGGTTTTCTTTTGATGATCAGATCATCTCCAGCAAAACTCCTCTGTGATGAGTGATTTAACCTTTTCCAAAGTTCGGTTTCTTCATCTGTAAAATGGAGATGTTCATATTTGACTTTATACTTTTGCTTTGAAGATTAAATGACCTAAAAGGGAAAATACCTGCTACCACATGAACACTGCATTATAGCTTTTTCCCTTTGAGCAAATGAAGCAGCCCTCATCTTCTGTTGTTGTAAATAAACAAACTTATTGGCTTTGGCATAAGAGCATGTCTCCGAGATAAGAATACCATAATTGTTTCTTGACCCCGGGACTGTGGTTGGGGCGAGGAGCATCTGCAGCCTGGGTCACTGGTAGCTTGTCATAGTGACCGAGCAGACACCAAGCCCTACTCCGGAGCAGGTATTTTTGTGCAGTTAACCTTCTCCAGGCTGGTGATTATGCAACATGTTTGTCCCCTGAGTACACATTGTTCTCAGGTGGCTGGCATGGTCACTAAAAATCCTACCTACTTTAGCATATTCCTATTTGCAAACCAGGCAATATTACCAAAAAAGAGTGCAGGTGAGGCGAGAGGAGCTGAAAGAATCCTGAGGTGAACATGCATCTCCTTCTTGTGTAGTACTTCCTGAGAGAAAGGTGTCTTCCTGAGCCAGACCTCGACTCGAAGGCAAGCTCCTGCCCCCCAGTCACCTCTTCCACTACCTCACTCCTACAGACCTGCTCTAAAATGCTTTTATAATCTTAGTGACTCTTTCTCACTGTACAAGTAAAATAGAATCAAGGGAGAGAAAGATAAAGAGAATGAGCAAGAGAAAGCATGAGCATGATGATAATAGAGAAAATAGAGCCAGAATAAAATAAAAGTTACCAGTCATTCTACTCTCTCCCTATCTCCAAATGACAAATGACATCAACTGACATTTGGCTATAGCCTTCCAGATTTTTTCCCCAATTCATCTATATATACATATCAAGTAGGCAAGTACATGGATTATGGCGTAAGCCTGCCTGGCTTAAATCTCAGCTGTGTGTGCTATTAGCTAGAGGCTGAAGGGAAATTATTTTTAGCTCCTTGGTCTCAGTTTCCCCATCTACAGAAGAGAAATTTCTCCAGGGGTTTGTGAGAATTAATGAGTTAATAAATGGAAAAATGGTTAGAACAGTGCCTAGCACATAGTAGGTGCTCAATAAATGCTGACTAGGTGGATTGTTACATATAAAAATTGGAATGGGAATGCTTACCTATGTGACTTGGGGAAGAGAAGAACAATGTTCCATGCTCACAACTGATTTCCCAAAGCACACAGTAAGGAGTGAATAAACATTTGTTAAATGAATGATGGGATAAGCTAGTTAATGAAGTAATAAAAAAAAATACATGAGTGGGTACACCTGAAACTAATATAACACTGTGGGTCAACTATACGCAATTAAAAAAAAAAGAACTGCAACGAATTGAAACATAAAAAAATTTAAGTGGATAATTAAAGAGAATGTGTCAAGGTGAATAGAACCCAATGAAAATCACTGGCTGAGAACCCTTGGATGCTGGTGGTTTTCCTAGAAATATTGATAAATATACATTGGGAACTTAAAGCCTTCTTAGGAAAAGAAGAATCTCATGAATCACCCTGGAACACCGTGGGAGGAAAGGAATTGTTCAGCCATGTCAGTAACTTATGGAGGATATTGAGATCTTCTGTTCTCATGTTCATTGTTCTGAGGGAAGCTGAAAGTCTACATGCCTGAGTTTGGCTTCTGATCTGCAAATGCTAGAATCCTCTCCTAACCCCCAGCACCTCATTGCCTCCTGCTACTTGGCTTTTATTTTAGTCTTGAAGAAACGACAGAAATAGGTCACTTACCACCAGGTCTGTGAACAACTCCTACAGAATTTCTCCAAGCCCAGTGCCCATCTTACCTTCCAATTCGGACCTGAGAAATGCCTGTAGCTGATGAACAACTCCAAGTTCTCGGTGAAAGGCAGTGCTTGGGAATGGCCTAAACATTTTCAGTCATGGGGTTCTGAGAAGAGAGCATTCTCCAGGGGGCTAGGAGAGGAGGTGTGAAAGGTATGTGTGCCAGAGACGGGCTGAGGGCCTGTCTGAAGCTTGGCATGACAGAGGGTGGTTTCACACACTGCTCATGGTGAGGCCTGTTTTCCAGCCCAGTCAAATACCATTACATCACTCCTCCAGTTACAAGAAATCCAGCCAGAGCTTGCCACAGCAATTCTCTGAGATCCAACTCAAACATACTGCCCCTCCCCAGTCCTGGAGGCTGACGACGTGTGAAGGAAAAGCCAATTCACAACATCCTTCTGTTGGGCCCAAGAGACTGAGGGTGAATTGGAGGGGCAGGTGGACAGTTGGTAGCTTTCTAAGAGTACATATGACCAGACATCAGCGGCATACACCCTTGTCTTTTTCTTTCTTTCCTTCTTTTTTAAAGAAACAGTATTTGAATTCCATTTTTCCACTTGACAGACTATCAAAGCTGGCATCCCAGCTCTGCTGCTAACTAAGACCTTGGGCAAATCCCATGAGCTTGCTAAACCCCAGATTAGTCGTCTGTAAAATGGGGTTATAATAGGACCAAGTCTCATGAGACATGTGAGAATAAAATCAGAGGGTCCACTGTTTTCTGTTCTTGTTATCACCAGTGAAGATAATCAGTCCATATTACCTAGGGCTTTTCCTGTCTTCTTTTAAGGTAAGTTTTGTTGAAATAAAAAATCCACACTGAAAGGGGCGGAAACTGTGAGTAGCTTGATGAATGTTTGCAAAACGGGGGCCCCATGTAACCACCACCTACCAAGACATGTAGCTTCTTGAAGCATCACTAGCTCCCAGAATCTTCAGTGTTCCTCTTCAAACTCACTTTTCCCACTATTCTGACTCCTGTCACTAGAAACTAGTTTTTAAGGTGAAATCATTGCCCTAACCACCAACCAAATAAAAATATAAAAGAGTTTCAGCAAGCCAAATGGATTCCCACTCCACCCAAAGAGAACTACTCTTGATTTCTACGACAATAAATTTTGTTTGGGTTGTATGTGAACGGAATTGTACAGATCACGCAATATGTGCTGTTTTGTATCTGGCTTCTTTTACTCAACCATATGCCTACCTGTGGAATCCATCCATGTTGCTACTTGAAACAGACATTCATTTCTTCTTATTGCTGCATAACATTGCATTGTATAAATGGTCCTTAATATATTTGTCCATTTTGTGCTGGTGAATTTTTGTGTGGCTTCCAGTTTTTTTTTGCTATTCCAAATAATGCTGCTTTGAACATTCTGGTACATGTCTTCCAATGCACATCTATGTATGTTTCTGTTTTTTACATATCTAAGAGTGAAATTGGCAATGTCGTAGCGTGCTAATGTGTTTTTAGTAGATGATGCCAAACAATTTTCAGTGTTGTACCAATTTACATGCCAGCAATACAGAAAAGCTCTAGTTGCTCTACATTCTCACCAACACTTGTAATTACAAGCTTTTTGTTTTTGTTTTTGAATTTAGCGATTCTGGTGGGTGTGTAGTATTATCTCATTGTAGTTTTAATTTGTATTCCTCTGATAAATAAGATGTTGAGCCCTTATATTGGCCATTTTCATATCCTCTTTTGCAAACTGCCTACTTAGTCTTTTTGTCCATTTTTCTATTGGATTACCTGTCTTTTTCTTACTGATTTATGAAAGTTAAAGAAACATATAACACATGTCCTTTCTTAATTATGCAAATATCTGTTCCCACTCTGCAGCTTGCCTTTTCATTTTCTTCACAATGTCTTTTGATGAGCAGAAGTTTTTAATTTTACTGGAGTTCAATTTACCAATTATTTTCTCATAGTAGGTGCTTTTCATGTCCTGTTTAAGAAATCACTGCTCATCCTAATATGAAGAAGGCATTTTGCCACATTATCTTCTAGAAGATAATTATTTTTCCTGAAGGTGAGTTTTGTGAATGGTGTCAGGTAGGAGTCATGATTCATTCCCTTCCCTCCATATAAAAATTCAAGTAACTCAGCATCATTTATTATAAAGGCCATCCTTTCCTCACTGCAGAGTAATGACATTACTGTCCAATATCTGGTAACCATATATGTGGACATCTTCTCTGAATTTTATTCCATTGATTTGTCAGCTCTTATGTCATTATTGCACTTCCCTAGTTACTCTAACTTTATACCAAATCTTAAGATTTGGTAATAATACAAGATTTCTTGGTTTCTTCTTCTCAAAGCTTATTCTAACAACTTGCCAATTTATTTTTCATGTGTATGCACCACACACACATACACACACACACACACACACACATATACACAGAGAGAGAGAGAATGAAAGACAGAGAAACAAATCTGTGCTTTTGTTTCAGATTGCATTGAGTCTATAGACCAATTTGGGCATAAAAATATTGAGTCTTTTAATCAATGAACAGGAAGAGCTCTTCATATATTTAGATTTCCTTTAATTTCTTTCAGCAATGTCTTGCAGTTTTCAGTGTAAAAGTCTTATACATCCTTCACTAGATTTGTCCTTATGCTGTGCTTGTTTGATGCTGTTGTGCATGGCATTTTAAAATTTTCATTTCCTAATTGTTGCTGGCATATATATGGAAACATAATTGGTTTTGTTGTACACTGACTTTGTATACACCAATTTGGCTGTATTCAGTTAATTGGTATATCTGTAAGTTATTAACTTCAATCTGTAAGTTAAAAATAATTCTATGTACACAGTTTTATCATCTGCAAATAATGACAGCTGAAGTGCAGTTTGGGGGGAATTAAATTGTTTATGTTTCCACTTTACAAAAGAGATATATTTTATTTATTTAAAAAATCTTTAATGTTTATTCATTTATTTATTTATTTTTAATTTTAACGTTTATTTATTTTTAAGAGACAGAGAGACAGAGTGTGAGCAGGGGAAGGGCAGAGAGAGAGGCAGACACAGAATCTGAAGCAGGTTCCAGGCTCTGAGCCATCAGCACAGAGCCTGACGTGGGGCTCAAACTCACAGACCGTGAGATCATGACCTGAGCTGAAGTTGGCCGCTCAACCGACTGAACCACCCAGGCGCCCCTAATGTTTATTTATTTTTGAGAGACTGAGAGACAGAGCATAAAGTGGGGGAAGGGGCAGAGAAAGAAGGAGACAGAATCTGAAACAGACTCCAGGCTCCAAGCTGTCAGCACAGAACCTGATTTGGGGCCGAACTCATGAACTGTGAAACCATGACCTGAGCTGAAGTTGGACGTTTAACCGACTGGGCCATCCAGGTGCCCCAAAGAGACTCATTTTCTATCACATTTAAAATAAAACCTAAACTGCTTTTTACACTCTTAAAATATTTTTAACTTATGATTATGTGATTATATGAGATAAATAAACCTATGTCTCAAAAGCAACATCTACTTCTGTCTGCAAGAAAGTTGAGCACCCAAATGAACTCCTACATTTCTTACACTGGAAGAAAGTTTTACTTTTGCATTTTACCATGCGGAGGTGGAAACTAATCTCTGGGGACAAAAGTACTGAAAAGTACATTCAACTTTGCACATATACCAGCAAGTACTCCCCCCCATATAATTTCATACAATATAAATATTGTATACTCCCCCCCATATAATTTCATACAATATAAATATTTTTCAACATATATTATTTTCAACCCAGATGTAATTGGACACTGCATTCAATATAATTGTCAATATCGATTGAGATTCTAGCACTTAGGGAAGAGATGATAAAAAATAAGACACAAGAACTTCCACGCCAACTTTCTGTGATCATGGCAATCATCGCTCATCAATCACAACATTCTCTACTATTTAGTCCAGAAGTGGTCTCAGGATTTTTCTTAATGCAAAGTCCCAGGCAATTACTACCACCAGTTGATTGGATCTGTTACTTAAAATAAAAGCTATTTGCCATCTTTAATTTAGAATTTCTGGCAGCACTTTACTATATCCTTAAAGCTCCTCAAACTTGCATTTTCCAACATAATCATCTTAAATTTTTCTCTCAGTTGTCTAATATTATATAGCTTTGATTGAATTGTACTGCATTTAAGGTGGTATGAAAGAAAGTAACTGGCTGGCTGGTTGCCTGCCTCCAACAGGTCCACTCAGGTAGGCGATTCCTTGGTGAGGTCATCTCAGGACAGGACCTAACCTTCACCTTTGTATTTTTAGAAACTTTATTCAATCAGCTGTCCCTGAGTTTATCAAGCTCCCAGGCACTGACTCAGACAGATACTAACTGGAGACAGATTTATAAATGAGAATGCTGGTGGCTGAATGATTTGTTGTGGGAGTACAAAACTTGGCCAGTGGGTAGAATGCTGCTCTCCACTACTCACGAGATTCACTCCCTCATACTGAACTATCTGGAAAAGTGAATTAGGAATCTGAGGTTTAGTGGTTAAGAGCTCAGCTGCTGGTGTGGAATATCAGGTCTTGGTGATGTTAGAAAAACTGGGGTTAGCTTCTAAATCTTAGTCTTTTCATTTGGATATTAGGGGTGGGGGAAGTAACAGTAATTACTTTGGAGGGTTCAATATGCTGATGCCCAAGCATTGTTTAAAAACTTAGGATTAGTCACATAGAAAAAGACAGTAAACAATGAATTATTAGTGCAGACTCAGCACAAAGGGAATAGAATATTTTTAAGCATGGTTTTTCCCAGACTGTGGACAAGTTTAGAACACCCCTCTGCCTTGTTAGGGGTCCAAATCATTAAGGTTCCTATGATAAAGTGTTACTTTCTTCTTGTTGGATACTTTTGGTCAAATATTAATAAATTCTTAAATACCAAATCTCCATTCTCTAGACTTCATGCTGACTTCCACCATCTTTTTATTTATTTTTTTAAATTATTTTCAAGTTAGTTAACATACAGTGTAGTCTTGGCTTTAGGAGTAGAACCCAGTGATTCATCTCTTACATATAATACCCAGTGCTCATCTTGGAAAGCGCTTCCCTTAATGCCTGTCAGCCCCTCCAGCAACCCTTAGTTTGTTCAAGAGTCTCTTATGGTTCTGCCCTCTTCTGATGACAGTCATCATAAGACTAGATCAAATGAAAGAACTAGGTGATAACCTTTTTATATTGGTCACATTCTAACTCTGAGGAAAGAGGCATAGACTCTTGATTAGACAATAGACTGAGACATACTATGGTGTTTTACTGGCCGTAGGAGATACCTTGACCTCCTTGATAAAGCTTTGGTATTTCTTGGTATAGAAATACACCCCAAGGTGTAGGTATGTGTATGTCTACTATAATTATACTGGAGGTGGGATGAAGAGGAAGACAGAAGTATTTCCTGAGTGGTTGATGTGTATTATAGTCACTTCACATGTGCTGATTCTTCATAATAACCCTGTAACTTTTGTCTGTTATCCTCATTTTATGGATAATGTACATAAGGTGTGAATAATTAGACTAAAACTCCAGGGCTAGCAGGTGCATTTGAACATCTGGTGGACTTGAACCTACGGCTGTCTGATATCGTAGTCCATGCTCTTTCTGCCACACCTTAGTACTTTTAGCTGGAGTTTTAGAGGTTGACATTTCTTCTGACATGATCTCAAGGGTTATATAGTTTGAAGACTCCATATCAGTTCATATGCTCACAAAATCTCTGTCCATTTATATAAATATTAGAAGAGAGATTTGTGAGGGTGAATGATACCATCTGGAAGGAAGATACTCAGTTGGAAGAAGAAAAGATTTCAACAAGTGGTTCTCAGAATTGAGTGTTCATCAGACTCACCTGCAGGGCTGGCTAAACTACAAGTTGCTGGGCCCTGCTCTGAGAGATTCAGTGGGTCCAGGGCAGGACCTGCGAATTTGTATTTCTGACAGATTTGTAGGTGATGTTGCTGCCTTTGGTATAGTGATTACACTTTGAGAAACACCGGCTGATTGAAAGGAGAATAAAAAAGACACAAGGTCAGAGGGTTAAATATAAAATAAGAATTGTATTCTCTATAGCCCCATTTCCTTTGTTTTATAGGCTCCATGTTCTTGTTGTCTGTCACTTCCATGGCCAGTCCAATGTGGTAGCTATTAATTGTGGGAGTGGGGAGAGATGGCCGAATGGGGTAAAAGCAAGATGAGCCAACTGGTGGAGAAGGAAGAGGAGCCTGTTAAGTTGGGGAATGAGACAGAAGCCCTGTTTTCCTGCCAGGATCCAGGCTGCCCTTTCCAGAGGAAAACTGACTTTGGCTCCACCTTCTGCAAGGAAGGGTGGACCGGGATAGAGAGTGGTGCCAGGCAGCAGAGCCTCTTGGATCAACCCAAGGTTAAGGGTGTGGACAGCCAGGCCTCTGAGAGGAAAGGTTCACACCACAGAACTGTGTCTTGAATTGCTCACTCATGCTTCTATACTGATGAATGAACTAGGCAAGGCAAAGTTTTTCTACTAAACTGCTCCCCATGTGTCTCCCACCACTTTGCCAAAGAGAACAAAACCCAGGGAGGAGGCTCTTGGGACCCTACCCGTGGTTGATTTGGAAACTCACCTAGGGAAAAAAAAAAGCCTGAGAAGTTTAAGCAATTTGCTTCACTACTTACTATCCAATATTGGACTTCGGATATGGAATGTAGTTTGAAGTAGATAGGGAAAAATATTTTCTTCTTAACAGATCGTCCTTGGGCAAAGAAGAATGTCAACAAACCTAAGAAAAAGTTTTATCTTCAGTTATCTGCCACAGGTGAGGTGTTTGTTTTTCTATCTCTCTAGCTTCATATGTTGCTTTAGGTGAAAATAATAGTGATGAATTTCAAGCATTGTTGGCTTTGACTAAGTAATAGGTTTGCAAGATTCCTGCAAGGCCTTGTTTCCTTGGCCTTGAAAGAGAAACGTTAATGTTAAATGTTCTTGGTTGTTTTGAGAAGCATTGTGATGTTCATTTATGATTTGCAAACATTTCTTAAACAGCTACTATGTGCCAGGCACTATTAGATGCTATTAGTATCAGTAGTGGAAAGAGCACTGAGTCCAAAACATTAAGAGCTGGGTTTGAGTTTCTGCTCTGTGGCTGACTAGCTGTATGCCATGTGGCTTTTCAGGGCCTAAGTTCCATCTGTGAAATAGTCACACACTCAGCATACGGGGTTGCTGCGAAATGGCTTTGAAAGTCATAAAAAGCCGTGCAACTACAAAGCAGTATTCTTGTAGCATTGGAGCCATCTTTTCTTGGTGTTATTCATTTGGACTTGATTGTATGGCCTGGGATGAGCAAAGTGCCTGGCACAGAATGGGCGCTCCATAGCCATTAGTGGTAAGAGGGGAAAAAGGAGAGACAGGAAGATTGGCAGTAAAATGAGTAGATCCTTGGCCTGTGCATTTCAGTTTCAGTTCCCTAGGAGCAAAGGTCCATGATAAGGTGGTCAACTAATTGGCAAGGCAAGAGGTGAGCTATGCCATGGAGACTCATTCCAGGTCAGGCCTGGGCACTTGTCCACATTCTCTTTCCTACTGACCACTGAGCCTTTCGGAGCACGTCACTTCTGAGCTGTAGCCTTTGAATAATGAACACATTACTCCCACTCTACCCATCTCACTGGATTATTGTGAGGATCGAACAAGAGAGGAGATATGACTGTGTACCGAATATCATAAAGTGTGATATAGTTAAGATGATGTCTTATCTCTACTTCAATTTGCACCTGCCTCTTTTCAACAAAAGGTTTACAAGGAGGTTTTATATTATGTTGTTGGCGTGCTAGGGCCCTGCTCACTCATGAACTTGGGAACTAAATGTGGAGAGTTGAAAACAAGGTATTTTTAAACAAGAAAAAATAGCCTTCCCAAACACTCTTAGGAGGAAGTCCACAGTAAAAACAAAGAGTAGCAGAGATATTGTGAAAGGGACAGAACGGAACTTATGGTCAATAGCCAGCAAGGAGGGCAGGGAGCACAGGAACTGGGTGACCAGGACACCTTGGCTGATGGTGTAACTGATCAGAACACACTCCCATTGTTATGGCAACAGACTGATCTTCCTTGGGCAGAGATGGCCTCCTGATGGAGCTGATCCATGGAACATTGGGGTACTCACTTTCTTTAGTGTTGGCATTTATGGGGCAAGGACCTCTGCTCTATTAACTGCAACTTGAGCTATGCCCTCGTCTATGTATGAGCATCAACAGCAGGGTGCTCTTCAAGTATTTACAGGGTCAGATCAGGTGTACAAACAAGCAAAATTTGCAGGCAAAAGAAATAAGGAGTGCCAGCCACTAGGCAAACTGAAGAAAATATACCTGAGCTCAAGGTGGCAGCCCTTCCGTTAACTGAAGGCATTCTGAAGTATGATCTAGTTTTTCTAGATCATCCCACTTTCGAAGAAAAGCAAAACACCTGGATTTCCAAAGTGAAATCTCCTGCCCATAAGTGCAGAAATACTATGCAGAGCCAATAAGGTATCTCTCTGATTTGCTTATTTGCATTCTCCAGCTCAAACCCTCATATGTATCCCAAAAACACGTCTCTCCACGTGTGCGAATTTGCCATAAGAACCATCAGCATAAGCCGTAGGTACCCTCTAGTGTCTCAGAGCACCCTGACCTCCATCCTTTTAGAATAGCTACTGTACATCTGGTCAGAACACAGGCAATATGGTGCAGTGGTTATGAGCTGGGGATATGCAATTAGATAGCCCTGGGCTTGAATTCCTGCTTTAGCTCTTCAGAGGCAGGCCTTCAGTTCTTGTGTGTGACCGTGGATCAGACACTTATTAACATTTCAGAGCCTTGAGTTTCTAATCTGGCATGGCACTAACTATACTTTGTTCTTCAAAATGGGTATCAAGAGGATTAAATGAAATACAAACAACATACTTGGTGCCATGCCTGGCACATAAGTGAAGAGCGAACGAATGTTAAATATTCTAATTGTTACAAATAAACAGTTTATTCAGTGGTTAGTTTTTCAAGCATTTAAGTTAAACCTCACTAAACATTCTTCTTTAAAGCAGAAATTCTCAGACTTCCGGTTTGGATCCCACAGACGCCAGGCCTCTCCTATGCTGGATGGGGTCTACCACTGCCATCATCACAATCATCGCCATAGCAACCACCATCAACATTATCATTGTCATCACCTAAGCTACCATATACCATACAATACAATGGCCCAGTTCCTGTCCTGGTGCTTTCCATGCCTGTTTGTTATATCTTCACAACAACTCTATGAACTAAGAATTATTCTCCCTATTTCCCTATTTTATGAATGACAATGACAAGGTGCTAAGGAATTAAACACCCAGCCCAAATTAGGGCTAGATACAGACCCAGGCTTGCCTGGTTCTGAAGTCTGAGCTCTTCCCCTTACCCCATGTCCCTGATTACTTTGGGAAATGGAGGTTGAGGAAGTTATGTATCATGTAGCCGGTGTTGGACAGATTGGCGTTTTGAGGTGTGTGTCTCTTTGCATTTTGGTACATTGCTATTATTTTGTCTTTTTCAGAAGGCTCATGGCAGTTTATTTATCACCAAGGACAGACAGTCTCTTCACCCAAGTGTCTCTTTGAAAAGTTCCAATTATGGTTCCATTACATTTCTGAAGGCTGGAGGTAGAGATTCACAGTGATGCTATCTGTGCTGCCTGCTTAGGTACAAAACACAGAAAAACATCATTCTTTAGAGGATCCTGACTGGGGCTGGGAATGCCATGCCCCCGGGGAGGCTGATACCAAACAGAGCCGCTAGCATGGATGCTGACCACCTGTCAGTTCATGTCCTCAGTCACAATTATTTCTCCTAGACAGGCCACAATATCACAGACATACCTAGGAAGTCGTCTGTCTCGTGTGACTGCCAAAAGGTGGGTTTCTTCTTGGCCGTCATTTACAAACCCACCCATGAGGATAACATTTCCTTTCTCAGTCTCTGCCGCACCTCCTAAGACAAGTTAGTGGAACCACAGTGGACTTGGAGTCAGTCAGTCCACAATGGAAGAGTAGCTTCTGTGGCTAAGGTCCCATGCTGAGCACCAGGGAGACACTGAAGATATGTAGTTCAGAACCTTGGCCTCGGAACAGAGTCGAGCACTTCATAATGGTGAAGGGAGAAATGACATCAACTCTGTAAACTGGGGCTGAGCATGGGCTGTGCTTGGTATCTGGATGCTGCTATTCTCCAGTGTCATTCTGCATTTTGACCAAATGCATGGAAGTGAAAGAACTTTGTCAGCAGAAGCGATGTACATAGAGAAGCTTATCAGACACTGTCTGCCACAAACTTGCTCTGGACACTGGGGCTGGCTGCTTCGTCTGGAGTCAGACTGTCTGGGCTTGTTTCCCAGCTTTGCCACATTCTAGCTGTGTGACTTCAGCAGGCTGATGAATTCCTCATGCCTCACTTTAGTCAGATGTACAATGGGGATGGTAGTGAATTTCTCATAGAGTCTCTGAGAATTAAATAACACAGAGTATGTGGAAGGCTTAACACCATGCCTGGCGCAGTGCTGAGTGTTAGTGATGATGATGATGATGATGATGATGATGATGATGATAGGGCACATGGTGCTGAGTGTTAGCGATGATGATGATGATGACAATAATAATAAATATTAACATTATTATTAGTGTGTTCCAGGCTGTGCTAAGTCTTGTTCTGTTTTATAGCTATACTTATGCTCGTAGGTGACCTCACATCTTGTCATGACTTTAAATACTATTTCCAAATTTATACAAGCCTCAGCCCCTGTCCTGAGCTTTATATGCAAATGCACACACACGCACACACACACACACACACACAATCTATATTAGTAGATATATATGGGTGTTTTTTTTGGCAAAGACATCCAAACAAGACTTTAAAGCCTTCCAAGGCCCTCACCAGGCTCCCGTCTATATCCTTGCTCCATGCAACTTTCTCCTCTCCCAGCTCAGCAATGTCAGCCCCATCTTTCCTGATGTCCAAGTCAGAAAGCTTGGAGTCATCCTTGATTCTGGCATCCCACTATTCTCCAGTTCCTCCAGCAGCAAATCCAGTTTGCTCCCTGTTCAAATACATCCAGAAGCTGACCACTTTTCACCACCTCCATGCTGGTGTCCCTCTCTCCCCCAGATGACTGTGAACAGCCTCATCACTGGCCTTCTTGCTTCAAAACATAAGCCATGTCATTGCTCTGCTTGATACCTCCAATGGCTTCCCATAACCCCGGAATGAAACCAAGTTCCACACAGTCTGCAAGGCTCCTCAGCTCTGGCTCACAGCCGCCTTACTGGCATCCTGTCACCTCCCTCCTGTCTCACTGAGCTCTGCACTGAGCATGCTCCCATTCAGCACCCTGATACTTCCTGTTCCCCCACCTGCCTGGGATGCTCTTGCCCTGGATGTCCACGTGGCTCATCCCTTACCTTCTTCAGATTTCAGCTCAAATAATGCCAACTGAAGAGGTCTTCTACATCTATGGAATAAAGGAGAAACCCTATCTCCTGTCCTCCATGGCTCTCTCACCCTTTATCTTGCCTTATTTGTCATCATAGAACATGTTCCCTTTGACCTATCACATATTTTTGTTATTGTTGTACATGAGCTCTACAAGAACAGGAGTTTGTGTTGCTCACTGTTGAATTCTCATGAGAACAGCATCTGGCACACAGTAGGCAATCAAATAAATATTTATCTTGTTAAGGAAGGGAAGAATGAAAGGAGAAACATTACAGACTTCATTTTTTCTATTTCTAAAGAGCAGTGGTTGAGTTAGATGCTTTCTGAAAGGTGCCTTCTAGCTCAAACACTTATGGCTCTGACAGGGCAGTAGACTTCGAGCTGGCTGTCAGCTCCTCTGTCTCAGCAAGGCCAGACCACTCAGAAGACTGAGGTGCTTCTTCACACACACATTGAACCATTTACAACCCCAAGTCTCATGAACTGAATCAGACTGTCCTTAAAAAGACAGTCTTGAGAAAATTTCAAACCTGCTCCCTCTTAATCCCAGTGCTGGCCATTTCCCATCTGCCCACTTATGACCATGCCTTTCTTGCCATTCATTCCTCTACCCTTCTTTGTGTCCCAGGAGACTGATGCATGGGCTACCTAACTTGGCTCCGGAGCCTGCTGGCTTTGCTTGTTGGGTTTGGGCAATGGAAAAGAAGATGAGAAGAAGAAAGGAAGAAGGGCTGGACTATTTCGTGACTGCCCCTTCTTTATGTCCCCACTGCCATCTGGCACACTTGCTTTGACCTCAACTCCTGCCAGGCAGCTCTATCCTCCTGTCTTCAGCTCTCACAAGGCTCCGCAACACCCTTGCCTTCTCTTCCTCTTCAGCTCTAGGTTGGAAATGTCTCCTTGCTGGTCACTGGCAGTCCCTGAAGCTCCTACATCCTTGGTTGGATCCATTTACCAAATAAATAATTCCTTTATCAGAGACTCTTCGATGAAACCCTATGAGTAAATTCTGTTTCCTGCCTGCTAAGACCTTAACAACAATGCGTGAATCTTATTCCCTTATACTTTGAAAGGCATAGAAGTGGAGATACATGATATTTTGTGAATAAACACATGAGGCTGCATGTTTGTTGGCCCTATAGTTGTTTAGAGTTGGGCCTACAGGTCTATTACAATCTGGAGAGAAATATTTGTGTTTGTTTTGCTTGGTTCAATTTCCAGCCCCATGAAACAAAGACTTTTGGGGAGAAATGTCCACAGATTAATATGCAGTGGAAGTTCCTCTGATATATATATCCCAGTTGACAATAGAAAGATCTGGCTGGGTAGTACTTAATTCTAATATTCTTACTCCTCAAAGGAAATGCCTCATTCAGCCTCTTTACTGTACAGGTATGAAAAATCACTCTGCATGCCTTTCTTGGGAGAAGAGTTTTGAATTCTTAACTTTATCTTTATTGAGAATAGTTCCGCACATTCCTGAAGAAGCAAGGCTTAAATCCACACAGCTGAGTGATGGGGCAGTGGTAGCATGCCAGGAAACATATTATCATATGTGCTAACGCTGTTTGAGAAAACAGATCATTTTAAATCTAAGCAGACTCCATTAAAAAAAAAAAACCAAAGTGAAGCATAATCATAGAGATCAAGCACAGAGAATGTACAATAAGATGATAATACGAACCAAAAAAAGGAAAAAAGGGAAAAAAATAAATATGTGGGGAGGAGCAAACGAGTTCAACAAGCCGGGTTAATAATAAAGTAAAATGTTTTATTCTTTTGACTTCACGTTTCTCCTAGGGATAGAAACATATCTCCGAAGACACGTGTGTTTCCAAATAAGATCGTCCAGCTCATATAGGCTATGCAGCCATCACCACAATAAAGAATGAGCTAGATTTCCCCAGATGGTAAGAAGAACTAAATTCACAAATGTGAAGTTGTGGGTGGGAAAAGGTTTATAAACCGGAAGGTAGAGGCGATTTGTGCATGCTTATAGTACTTCTGTAGGCTGCTGAACACACACATCTTTCGAGATACGAAGTATTTGAGTTCATTAAATAGTAGGTTCTCTTACTCCTACCAGAAGTGAAGAAAGAGGAGAACGGAGGCCGAAAACCAGGGTGGATACCTGGTGAGGGGAGAATTGCTCTCTCTGCCAGATCCATTGATTCACCAGATGCAAGGCACCAATGAGCACTCTTATGTGAAGTTCAGAGCAGATATGTGACTTGGGTTGTGGCCAGAATATACATATTTTCTTGTTTCAGTAAAGCCCTGACAGGACCCTGTATGGTGAGACGAACTCCTTGTCTCCTGCTAGTTAGCAAGGCCATATAAGAACCTTCCTGAACCTTCTGCAAATGACTCTTTATGCTATTTCTGTGTTCCTCCTTCACCAGCGTCCATAGGGTACTTTGCACTTAGGACTTAGTTCTAAGAGCTTCCTTCTCTAAGCAAACTGAAATTGTCTTCGTTTTCCCAGCAAGAAAAGCTACATGGCATATTATATTTCTTCTTTATTTTCTCTTATGAGTTCACATAACTCATGATCTTTCTCTTTTTGTCTTGATGGACAGGAATCTCTGTGCAAATGTAGTAATATTCAAAGTTAAACATCTTTTTTAACAGCAAGAAAATTTCTTCAATGCAAATCTTTGCAGGTGTTCAAATATAAAAGAGACATATAAAGTGCTATTCTGAGTGGAGCAGAGACATAAAAGCTTACAAATCTGTCCCCTTCTCACCTTTCTCCTTCCTTGGTGGTCTCAAAGTCACCTCTAAGAATCCTCTCAGGGTAGAGAGCGTTTCACCAGCAAGACCCAGAAAGCACATACCACAAAAGAAAAGATAGATACAGTTGACTGTATTAAGTCAGTTTCTACATTTTTTTAAAAAGGCACCCAAAATAAAATTAAGTAAGAAATCAACTGGGAGAAAATATTTGTAATTCTTATGTTTTTAATTTTAATTTTAATTTATTTTGAGAGAGTAAGCATACCCGCACATGCCGCGGGGGAGAGGGGCAGAGAGAGAGAAAGCGAGAGAGAATCCCAAGCAGGTTCCGCACCATCAGCGCAAAGCCAGACATGGGGCTCCATCCCACAACTGTGAGATTGTGACCCGAGCTGAAATCAAGAGTCAGAGTCTTAACCAACTGAACCACCCAGGTGCCCTGATACTTATAATTCATAAATGATCAAAGAATATGTCTCTGGATTATATGATGAGTAACAAATGAACCTGAAACAAACTTTTCAATTAAGAAAAAGAATGGACAAGTGATATAAATAAGAAATTTCTAGAAGAGAGAAGTTGGCCGGTTAAGATATGAAAAGATGGTCACCCTCACTAGTAATTAGGAAATTATAATTAAAAGAACAATTTCACAACCTTCAGGGAAATGTTTTAGAAGTCTGATACTAACGACTGCTGTGAGGATGTGGGAAAATTCTGAGGTGCTGCTGTGCGCGTGTCAGTCAAGACAAGCACTTTCCAGAACAACTGGCAATGCTGGGAGGTGTGAAACTGCACAGATGGACGTGACCTCTGTGGCAGGAGTTCTCGCCGGGATATGAGCGACAGATATATAAACTAGAGACAATCTCCACACGCCCATAGCAATCCGCGTATGAGAGAGTTCATATGGCAGTGTTTGTAATGGCAAAAATGCGAGACATGCTAAATGTCTATTAATATGTAAATGAGCTAATAAACTGTAGTTACTTCATTCAACAGAATGCTGTTCCAACAGCTAAAACAAATAACTTAGATCTACAGATATCAATGTAGCACAGAAAACAATGTGGAGTAGAAACGGCAAGTTGCAGAATGCAAAGTACAGCACGTTACTGTTAAGTCTGAAATACCAACACTATGTAATGCTGTATGGGTGCATGCATATGTAGTAGCATTGTGGACACCTAAACAGAGAGCATTCCCACCCCTTAGAGAAGGTGGTTACCTCTGAGGAAGTAAGGAGGGGATGAGAGCTGGCCGGGCACCTGGGGGCCTACAGCACATCTGGGCTCTTTTGTTTTCATCTGAGTAAAATATGGTAAGATTTATGAAATCTGGATGACGGATAAATTGATTTTTGTCATGTTATTCTCTGTTCTATATCTTTGAGAATTGAAAAAAAAAATTTAATGTTTATTTTTGAGAGAGAGAGAGAGAGTGTGTGTGTGTGAGTGCAGGAGGGGCAGAGAGACAGGGAGATGGCACAGAGCCTGACGGGGGGGCTCGGGCTCACAAACCGTGAGATCATGACCTGAGCTGAAGTAAGACACTTAACCAAGTGAGCTGTCCAGGCGCACCCCACACCCATTTTTTTTTTTGAGAGGGGGAGAGGGAGAGAGAGAGACAGAGAGAGAGAGAGGGAGGGAGGGAGAGGGAGAGGGAGAGAGAATCCTAAGCAGGCTCCATGCTCAGTGCAGAGCCTAATGGGGGATTTGATTCATGACCCTGAGATCATGATCTGAGCCAAAATCAAGAGTTGGATGCCCAACCCACTAAGCCACTCAGATGTCCCTGAAATCTTTTTATAATAAAAATAATAGATTTTAATTAAAAGTACTATAATTGTGAAATCGAGTAACCTCAGCCATGATTTCCGGTGAGATTCTTTCCCTTTCACCGTCCAACTCTTGACTTTCTACCCTGATTGTAAAGGTCTTGCTATATATGTGCCCCCAGTCTCTCTGTGTTTTTAAAGGAGATGACACGTGTGAAGATTCTAGCATGGTATCTAACTTGAGGCAAGCACGCTTGTTGGTAGTCACACCATCCCACTGGAAAGTCGTTCTGTGGGAGTACATGGTACACAATAAATGGTACATGCTGGGGAAAATCCACATCCAGGCTGATTCAGGTTGTTGGATTTCACTCCCATGTAGTTGTAGGGCTGGGGTCTTGTTTCCTTCTTGGTCTCTGGCTGGGGTCTTTCTCAGCCTCCAGAGGCAACCCATATTCCTTGGCTCATCACCCCTTCATTTTCAAAGCCAGGAACAGAGAGCGGGTTGAGTCTTTCCCATGTGTCATGCTCTTCCTGCCTCTGATGGATTCTTATTATTCCTCTTCTGTTTTTTTTGGGCCTCTGCTCGACCAGATAATTCAGGATAATCTCTCCGGCTTAATTCCGTCTGCAACACGACTTTTGCCATGGAAAGTAACAAAGTCACAGGTTTCAGGATTAGGATGAGGATGTCTTTTGGGAGCCATGATGCTGCCTAACATACCTCCATTCAATTATTTTGGGAACAATGATTTCAAGAGTAACGACAGGGTTACAACTGACAAAATGGAAGCCTCATAAATCCTGGGCCCATGAAAAGGAATCAGGCAGTCTGATACCCCAAAGCTTGTATGCTGAACCATTCATTATGCTACGCTAAAGTGCTTGAACTACAAATTCTGCAATTTGGAGAGAAAAATTGTTGTTTTTGTTTTGATTTTCATTACCCCCTGCTAATTTCCTCGTGGTACTCCAATACGGGAATGATACTTCAGGCTGGGTCTGGAGAGATGGGGCTTGAAAGTCCTTTCCATTTAGAGAGAAAACATGAATACTTTTACTCACATGACAGTGACAAAGTCATGAAATTGGGGTCTTATGTATGTCACTTATACAAGTAGGATGGGACAGAGAATCAAATGTAATCAAATATAAAAGTATTAATCATATATCAGAAATAGGTGATTTTAACAGACTAATTACCAGCAATGAAACTGACTCAGTAACGAAAAACTCTCAACAAACCAACTTCCAGGAACAAATGGCTTCACAGTGAATTCTAACAAACATTTAAAAAAGAGTTAATACCTATTCTCAAACTATTCCAAAAAACAGAAGAAGAAGGAATAATTCAAAATTCAACTTATGAGGCCTGCATTACTCTGATACCAAAACCAGATAAAGACATTTTAAAAAAAAGGGAACTACAGGCCAATATCTCTGATGAACACAGATGCAAAAATCCTCAACAAAATATTAGCAAACTTAATCTAACAATTCATTAAAAATAATTCATCACAATCAAGTGGGATTTATTTCCAGGATGCCAGTGTGGTTCAATATTCATAAATCAATGCGATATATCACATTACCAAGAGAAAGGATAAAAATCATACGATCATTTTAAAAGATGCAGAAAAAGTATTTGACAAAATACAACATCTATTCATGATAAAAACCCTCAACAAAGTAGGTTTAGAGGGAACATAACACAACATAATAAAGGCTATATGTGAAAAACCCACAACTAACATCATACTCAAAATTGAAAAACTGAAAGCTTTCTCCTAAAATCAGAAGCAAGACAAGGATGTCCACTTTTACTACTTTTATTCAACATAGTACTGGAAGTCCTAGCCACAGCAATAAGACAAAAAGAAGGAATGAAAAGCACCTAAATTAGTAAGAAAGAAGTAAAACTTTCACTATTTGAAGGACATGATATTATATATGGAAAACCATAAAGACTTCACACACAAAAAATAACCTACTAGAACTGGTAAATAAATTCAATAAAGTTGCAGGATATAAAATCAATGTACAGAAATACGTTGCTTTTCTAAATACTAATAATGAAGCAACAAAAAGAGAAATTAAGAAAGGAATCCCATTTACAATTCTACTAAAAATAATAAAATATCTAGGAAAAACTTAACCAAGGAAGTGAAAAACCTGAACTCTGAAAACTATAAAACACCGACAAAAGAATTTAAAGATGACACAAACAAATGAAAATATGTTCCATGCACATGGATTGGAAAAACAAACATTGTTAAAATGTCCATAGTACTCAAAGCGATCTACAGATTTAATGCAATCTCTATCAAAATACCAAAATACAGCATTTTTCATAGAACTAGAAAAAATAATCCTAAAATTTGTATGGAACCGCAAAAGATCCGAAAAACCAAAACAATCTTGAAAAAGGAAAACAAAGCTGGAAGCATCACAATTTCAGACTTCAAGTTATACTATAAAGCTGTAATAATCAAAACAGTATGGTATTGGCACAAAACTAGACACATCCATCAATAGAACAAGTTAGAAAGCCCAGAAACAAACCCATGATTATATGATCAATTAATCTTCAACAAAAGATGCAAGAATATTCAATGGGAAAAAGACGGTCTCTTTAACAATGTTTGAAATATTGGACGGCAACATGCAAAATAGTGAAACTGGACCACTTTCTTATGCCATACACAAAAATAAACTCAAAATGAATTAAAGACCTAAATGTGACACATGAAACCATAAAAATAATAGAAGAGAGCACAGGCAATAATTTCTATTACATCAGCTGTAGCAACATTTTTCTAGATGTGTCTCCTGGAAATAAAAGTAAAAATAAACTATTGGGACTACATCAAAATAAAAGACTTTAGCACAATGAAGGAAGCAATCAACAAAACTAAAAGACAACTTACTGAATGGGAGAAGATATTTACAAATGACATATCCAATAAAGGGTTAGTATCTAAAATAAATAAATAACTTTTATAAGTCAACACCCAAAAAACAAATAATCCAATTAAAACATGGGCAGAAGACAGGAACAGACATTTCTCCAAAGAAGACATACACATGGCCAATAGCCACATGAAAAGATGCTCTCATCACTCATCATCAGGGATATGCAAATCGAAACTATAATGAGATACAACCTCACACCTGTCAGAATGGCTAAATTTAAAAACACAATAAAGAAGTGCTAGTGAGGATGTGGAAAAAAAGAAATTGTCATGCATTGTTGGTAGGAATGCAAAGTGGTGCAGCTACTGTGGAAAACAGTATGGAGATTCTGCAAAAAGTTAAAAATAGAACTACCATATGATCCAGTAATTGCACTAGTGGGTAGTTACCCAAAGAATACAAAAACACTTAAGAGGTGAATTAGATTAGGGGTGCCTGGGTGGCTTAGTCGGTTATGTATCCCACTTCGGCTCAGGTCGTGATCTCACTGTTCCCAAGTTCGAGCCCCGCATCGGGCTCTGTGCTGACAGCTCAGAGCCTGGAGCCTGTTTCAGATTCTGTGTCTCCCTCTCTGTCTGTGCCCCTCCCCTGCTCATGCTCTGTCTGTCTGTCTCTCTCTCTCAAAAATAAATAAATATTAAAAAAAAATAAAAAAAAAAGAGGTGAATTAGATTAAGGAGTATACGTGTTGTGATGAGCACCAGGTGTTGTAAGGCAGTGTTGAATCACTCAATCATACGCCTGAAACTAATATTACATTGTGTATTAACTACACTGGAATTAAAATGAAAAACTTAATAAGAAATAATAATTAAACAGTCACAATGTATAAAGTGAAAACGATTGATTATAGAATAGAAATCAATTGCAATTAACTGAGCACCCAGGAGGTACTAGGCACTATACTAGGCACCTGGGATATAAAGTGAATAAAACAGACACTCCCCTGCCCCCAGACTTAACATTCTATAGGTTGCTAGGAGACTGACAATAAACAACAGGCACTGGAAATAAGTAATTAGATAGCACGTTAGAAAGTGGTAAGTGCTTTGGAAAAAAATAGAATAACATAAGGAAGATTAAGAGTCGGGGGAGATGGTCAGGTTTCACTCTGAAGTTGCAGGCTCACATAGGATTCATCAAGAAGGTGACACTTCAGCAAAGATTTGCAGGGTATGAAAAAATTGTCATGTGCTTGGGAGAGAGAGGGAAGGCCAGAGTACTTGCAGTGAAACTGAGCAGAGGAACAAAGTAGGAGAGAAATCAGGAAGTAAGCGGGGGGGCAAAATATTTCGGACCTTTACTTTTGCCGTAATGAGCCACCGGAGTACTATGATGTAAACTTTGGGGATTGGTGTGGCTGCTGTGTTGAAAAGAGACTATAGGGGGCAAGGTGGATGTGTGGTGACCAGTAATCCTGGGGAGATCTGGACCAGGTATTAGCAACTGGAGAGGCTGGACTCTGGCTCTATTTTCAATATAGATGTGCTGCTCCTGGGTTGGTTAGACTTGAGCAAAAAGGGGTTCCATCAACTGAGATGGAGAAGACTGAGGATGGAACTGATTTGGTAGGGATGGCAGTCAGTGGAGGGGGAAAATAAAGGTTCATTTTGGACACACTGAATTAATAAAATATTTATGAGACATTCAAATGGAAGTGTTGAGTTGCCTTTGTTATGAGTGTGAGGTGCAGGGGAGAGGTCTGGGCTGGAGATAGAATTCTTGGAGTTGTTAACATAAGATTAAAATCATGAGTTGAATGAGATCACCAAGGGAGGGAGTGTAAAACGAGAAGTAATGGAGCCCCTGGGGCAATCCAACTTTGTAGAGAAGATGAAGGACTAGCAAAGGATACTGAGGAGGAGAGCCTGGGGAGTTAAGGAGAAAACCAAGAGGTGCCCTATGAACCAACGTTAAAGCCGAATAAGGACCATTGGATTTAGTAATGGGAGGTCACTGGTAACCATGAAGAGAGCTCTTTCAATGGATTGAGGGAGTGGGGGATATATGGCTGGACTGGATTCAAGACTTCATGGGAGGGAAGGAATTAGTCTTCAAGAACAGACAACTGTTTTTAGGAGTCTGACTGCCAAAGAGGGTAGAGAAATGGGGTATAGCTTTGGGGGGATTTGGAGGTTACTAATTTTATTAAAGGTAAGAGAAATAATGGCATGTTTGTTGACTGATGGGAATGATCCAGTATAAAGGAGAAAGTTCTGAGGATGTGAGGAAGGGAGGGAAGAACTACTGAAGCACTGTCTTTGAGTTTCAAGTGCACATAAGGTGAAGAATTGGCTTTGGATGGAGAATGGGGTCTCTGTCCTTGTGGGGCTAAGGGACATGGACTCTTGAGTAGTCCTAATACTTCCTGGTCAGAGAAGGTACTTCTCTTTCCACGAGGTCACCGCAACAGCAGCTGGAGTGTTTAGCGTCTGGGAGGCTGGATTCTTTTGGTGACCTCAACGCTGCTTTTGGTAGAACTAAGCTTCCCTAAGCCTTCTCTGTTTTTGTTTTTGCTGGGAAAAGTTCACTCAGCAGGTTAGAATGGCTAACCTCACTGGGGCAAAGGTAGTTATCTAATTCCCTTCTAGACCCATGGCTGGGCTATTCAAAAGATAGAGTAGACATGTACTTAAAATCCCACCAGCAAAGCAAGGACACTAAAAGAGAGGCATGGGGAGGGAGGGGAGAGAAGAATTCAAATCAATTGAGTACATTCAGCATTTTGCCATGTGTAAAGCCAAAATGAAGCTATTGTGATTTCTGCATATGTGCAAATTTTGTATTTTTAGTTAAGCATTTATTTTGTTTTTGATTACAGAAGGGAAAGCACCATCATTAGTCCATGCTTATGATTTCTAAACATCATAATTGAGTCCCATTTATATTTTTATATTTTTAATTTTTATTTAATTTTAATTTTTGAGAGAGAGAGAGAGCATGAGCAGGAGAGTGGGGCAGAGAGAGAATCTCGAGCAGGCTCCACACTCAGCACAGAGCCCAATGCAGGACTCGAGTCCACGACCCTGAGACTATAACCTGAGCTGAAATCAAGAGTTGGACACAACCGACTGAACCACCCAGGTGCCCAAATGTAGTTCTGTTCAGACCAGCTTCCTCTGGGTTGAAGAAATCCATAGCTATGGATTATACCCCAGACATACAAACAGATCTTTGTCAAAGTGCCTGTCTCAAGGGGGACTGAAAAAGCTGTAACTCAGCTTTAACTCATCACCTCTATACAAATAATAGGAAATGTACGTCCTAAAAGAGCAGGACAAATGGCACGTGTTCAGTCTAAATAAAGCTTTGTCTTTTATGAAATCCAGTTGCATCAAAGCCCTTATGCACCTCCAGGTCTGGCCACGTGGGTTCACAAATGGCATCTAAGTTCATGGATGGGCGCCTTTTGCTGTTTACACAGGAAACACATCTTTCTCTAGGAGACCCTCTCAATGAAGTCACTTCACTTGATCACACATTTAAACATAATCTTTTTTCCGAACTACATTCTCCAGAGAAGGGTGGTGGGGGTGGACAGTAGACTTGTTACTCCTTTATGGGAAACCTTTGGGGAAATGGAATGTGGGTCTAGGAAAGAGGACGGTAAACATGAAGATACTGACAGAAGAGAGAAAACAGAGAGGGGCAGCTGGGCGGTGAGGGAGACCAGGAGTAAATTCGGTTCACAATTGTTATGTGCTATAGCAACAAAGAAAACAATTCTTGCCCTTGAGTAGCTGATGGTTTAGAACAGGGATTCTCAACCTTTCTAGTCATACCTGTTAGATAATATGTCACATGCTCAGCTCACTCGCATTATTGGTAAAGAAACTTCTGGACTGTGACACTGATAAGATACTCTCCCCTTTTTCCTCTAGTACCTTCTGTGTGGGGGACGTTCCTGCTGGCCTCCTCATCCCCATTTCACACCTTCCCCAGGGCATAGTAGTCATGGGGCTGGGTTGCTACTAATCCATTCCCAGCTCAAGGAGGAGGCTCAACTGACTTAAGGAAACCTAAGAACATTCTGTTTGTTCAGAAGAAGGCATGTGACCTATGTTTCCCTAGAGAGACAGCCAGGACTGTGGTCAGATGCTTGGGATGGAGGGTTGGAGTAAGGAAGAGAAGCTATTTCTCCTAGATGCAATGCAGTGTGGATATGAAACCCAGGACTGCTGCTGTCATTTTGCTACCATGAGTGAAGTGAGCCAGCGGCAAAGCCAGCACAGCTCAGAGAATTGCAGATTAAAGGGACTGGAGCCATATACAAACATGACTTAAGTCCACACAATGGTGGATTTATCAAATATCTATCTATCTATCTATCTATCTATCTATCTATCTATCTATCTTTCTATCTTTCTATCTTTCTATCTTAGTTGTAGGAGCTAATATAATCCTTTTATTGTTTAACCTGGTTTGAGTTGGGTGTGGAGAACATGTTACCAAAAGCAGTGGTACACATAACAAGTCTTTCAATATTGTAGCTAGGAACTTCTGCTTTCGAGGAAGTTCAAATATGTTACTAGTTGAAGAAATGAAATAGGTCATAATGTGTGGATAGTTATAATTACTATATTACTGTACATTACATATTTCTATCAATTATGTGTATCTATATATAATATACATATATAAAATCGGAAAGCAGGGGATAGCATATAGAAAGATGTCCTTGCAGAGGAGTGGTGGTAGTGCTTGTGGTATGCAACACAGGAGACAGAAGACAGAGAAAGAAAATTCCAGATAAGAAAATACTTTTATTTCCTAATTGGCTTTCAAATACTACAACCTCACACCTGTCAGCTAATGGCTAAAATTAACAACTCAGGGACAACAGACATTGGCAAGGATGCAGAGAAAGGGGACCAATTTTGCACTGCTGGTGGAAATGCAAACTGGGGCAGCCGCTCTGGAAAACAGTATGGAGGGTCTTCAAAAAATTCAAAACAGAGCTACCCTATGACCCATAGAGTGCACTAGTAGGTATTGACCCTAGGTATTTACCCAAAGGATACAAAAATGCTGATTCAAAGGGGCACATGTACCCCAATGGTTATAGCAGCACTATCGACAATAACCAAATTATGGAAAGAGCCTAAATGTCCATCGACTGATGAATGGATAAAGATGTGGTGTGTATGTGTTTGTGTGTGTGCGCGCGCGCGCACGCGCGTGTGCACGTGTGTGTGCGTGTGTGTCTGTGTGTGTGTGTGTGTGTGTGTGTGTAAAAGATAGGGGCCTTCGATATGGTTTATGCAAGTTCAACCTGAGCGGCTCTAGCAGTTTCTTGAACTTGACTGCATTCAGGAAATTTTAAATATTTCCTGGATCGCCTGAGTCAGCTCAAGAGTCAATGATAAAACATATCCTGTAAGTCCTGTATACAACATGTAGGCAGAGAAAGGCCAAAGCAGTTCTCCAGCTGTTTAAATAATGAGTGCGGGATTCCCTTCAGGGGGTTCCTTTGCATTGGAGAGAAAGTGAAGGCAGAATGGAGTGGGCAGGAAGTTTGCACGATGCCTGGAAAATAAGAGGGAAGAATACAGCGTGGTGGTAGGAAACCCTCAGAGCGCTAAGAGAACCGATCCTGGGAAAGACCCTTGGAGTCAAAGCGGAAACTTCTCTGTGCTTCATTTCCCCATGCACAGCTTTGCCAGTATCTAAGACAGCTGCAGAAAAGGAAAGAGTGAAGTGTTCGGAAAACTCAAATGCAAAAAATGAGTGTGGCTTTTCTGTCTCAAAAATCCTGCATTTATCTTGCTGTTCTTAGAATGGAGAGGGGCCATGTCACCTCTGTCAGGTATGTGGCTAGGTAAAAATAAAATACATTCTCTGCCTGGTTCCAAAAGTTCAGATTTCTAGGCTACCACAGGACTAGCGAGCTGGAGTCTCTCCACTTGATATAGGGCTTTCCTCTAGCTCACAGCTCTGTCAGGCAACCAACCTACCTTCCTTCCCTCTCTCTTCTTCCCTCTCCTTCTCTCCCTCCCTACCTCTGGCCATTCATTCAAGCCACAGCTCAGAGAGTACTGACAAATGTCAGACACTGTGATAGGTGCTGGGGATCCAAAGGGAGCTAAGGCACCATTTCTGCCCCAGAGAAGGTCATTCCCTAGTCGAGGAGCCGGAGTACAAATACATAAGTTACGATATGGAAAGACGAGAACTCAGGAGAACACAGAATGGAGGGAACCCAGTGGAGCTTAGCCAAAGTAGGGTAGGGGACTGCTCACCAAATGCCTCTGCGGAACCAGAGGTAACTTCCCTTGACATCAGCTACTGGGAAGTTCTAGTATGAAGAACAACACTTTAGCTGGCAAAGACCCACTCTCATGCAGTGGCTGGAGGTGTCGCTATTGCTGATTTTTCATTTTCTTTCACGTACTGTCATGGGGGACGAAATTGGTATTGGTTTTTGTTTTTTTGTGTGTGTTTGTTTTTTATTGAGGACAGGAACGAGCCATGTGGTCATTTGTCTATCAAAATGAAAAACGGGCATGAAAATACACCACAGTTTAGGAATCTGCCCTCAGATACATTCAGAAGGATATACAAGAGTGTGAGTTCATTAGCGCACTGTTTGTAGCAGTAACAAACTGCAAATAACCTAAATGTCTAACTATAGGGAAATGGTTCAGTAAATTCCAGAATGCTGTAGAGCAGGTTAAAAAATAATATAGAGCTCTACGTACTGAAGAAAAAGAGATTGTTGAATAAAAACAACATGCTATAGAATAATTTATATAGTCTGATACCAGTTATAATTTTTAAAAACCCCACACACATACCCATAGCACATTGTCTATCTATCTATTTATCTTTTCAAGCCTTTATTTCTAGGGAAGGGAAAAAGGTTGGGAACAGAGCATTGGGGTGAAGTTAAAGGGATATTTTTACTTTATATTTTGCTGTATTATTTGAATTTATTTTTAATTTTTAAAAATGTTTTAATGTTCATTATTTTTGAGAGAGAGACAGAGAGAGAGATCAGAGTATGAGCAGAGGAGGGGCAGAGAGAGAGGGAGCCACAGAATCTGAAATAGGCTCCAGGCTCCACGTTGACAGCACAGAGGCCATTGCAGGGCTCAAAGCCACGAACCATGAGATCGTGACCTGAGCTGAAGTCGGATCCCTCTATTTGAATTTATTTTTATATCAAGCATGTATATACTTGTTGTATATATATATATCATGTAATACTCTTGCTAAAACATAAAGATTATATTTTAAAATCCAGTGTTATCCATGGGGCACTCGGGTGCCTCAGTCAGTGGAGCATCCTACTTTTGATTTCGAGTCAGGTCATGATCCCAGGGTCGTGGAATCAAGCCCCATGTCAGGCTCTATGCTGAGCATGGAGCCTGCTTGGGATTCTCCCCCTCCCTCTCTCTCTCACTCTCACTCTCTCTCTCTCTCTCCCTCTGCCCCTCTATCCTGCTTGTGGACTCACATACTCTCTGTCTCAAATAAAAAGAAATTTTTTTTTAATTCGATGGTTTACAAAATACCACCTGAGGCATTAGGCAGGAATATAATGTCCAGGAAAGGGGTGAATGGCTGGCAAGTTTCAGCTGCCCAGAGGTGGCCTTGAACATTTTGAACATTCCTACAACGGAGAAGCCTTCCAACTTGATCTTTCAAAGTCAAACCTAGGATTCCAGGCAGCAAGTCAGTCACGTGGCAAAGCTTATGCCAACGTGTAAAACCTCCAAGCTGAACATCTTGGATCTGTCTATGTGGTGCCCCAGTGACAATTTGGAAAGAGGAAAGTTCTGTTAATTTAACTAGTTGCTTCAGCTACAAAACTGGGCCTATTCCTCCCTGAAACACCTCACTGACAACATCAGTCAAACCAGTTATACTTGTCATGGAGACAGTAAGCCCAGTTATTAGATTGAAACATTCCCTTTGTCAACAGTAGCTGTCCCTTCTTGCAGAGGCACACTGAAAATGTGCAGGCGCTCTTCTGCTAGTAAATTGTCAGCTTCTCCTTTGTTCAAACAATCTTTGAAGCTGCTTCTTGGCAGGAGTGTGGAGGGGGCCAAAGGACTTCTTGGCCCAAGAGATGCGATCAATGCAGTTTTCAGAGAGGCACAAAGGAGGACTAGACTTTGGGGTCAGACAGACCTACATCTGAGTTCTGTCTGCCCTCACAGGCTCTGCAACTGTGGGCAAGTTCCTGGACCTCGCTGGGCCTCACTTTCCTTATCTGCACAGGAAGTGGAGTGTATTCTGCAATTCAGTCCCTAAGGATTAAATCCACCTAGCATGGCGCCTACCATGTCATTCCTGTATCCTTCTAAGCATGGTGAGGAAAAACACTTGTGTTTGTTTTTAAAGCAGAATCATCCTGAAATTATCATCTGGTCCAGAGGTTTCCTTCTCGTTTGCCTTTTTAAATTGAGCAAAGACCTCTTTTCTGGCTCGAGACAAGTCTTGGGTTTTAGGCTGCGGGCAATTTGGCTTTGGGGTAGGGTGGGGCCAGCATAACTTGGGGTGTCCTAGTGGGGTTCTGTTTCCCACAGCATATCCAGGTCTTCAAAATATCTGGTAAATACCAAAAGTAAATTTCAACAAGGTGGTAATTCCAGGGGAAACAGGATTCAGACTGTTTACTGAGAAGACACCCAGGCGGGCACTGACTATTTGGTCTGATTTTTACCACCGGGGACAATCTGACTTTATAATCCTCCCAATTCTCCTGCTGCCAGGGTGAGACTCCTCTGGGGGTGAAAGCCCCAGCAGTTCTGTGGGCCACAGGGAGCCCCACCCACTTCCCGGTCTTCTTCAGAAAGACAGAACAACAAGGGCAGGTATAAAAAGTATACTCAGCTCTTGTGTCTGGAAGAAGCCCAACTTGAAGTATGGGGAACAGTGAAGTGTATTAAAAGCCTAGTTTAGAACAGGGCCTTTTTAGACCCAGAAGGGAGAAATGAAAGCTTTATGAAGGTGGCTGTATTCTTGCTGAACTGAGCTCCCCGTAAGTGACTACCCAGTCATGTGGCCGGGGCAACCCTGGAGGTGACCATGACGCTGCCTGGGAAATCGTCCCCGCAGAGTTGCTTGGCCAGGCTGGGGAATGAGTGGGCGGAGAAAGGCCATCTGACTGGTGTGCTACAGAGCCCGGAATTTGGTCTATGCTGTCCAGCTGTGGAGTCTGAGCTCCGAACCCTGAGGGTAATGGGAAGTCATATGGATTCCACAACCATGTGTCAGCCGGGGTGCCTTGGGCAGAGGGCTGAGCCGTTTCTGCAGCCTCAGTTTCCTCATCTACAAAATGGGAATCAGAAGAAGTTCTCTCTCTCTCAGAAGTGAGTTTTGAGGACTCAGTGATTTTATGTACCTAGAGTTTATCATACTATCATACAACGTCTGTACATAGTAAGTGCTCACAGTGTTATCTACCGATACTGTGATTACTATTATTTATGAATCCTGGATCCCTACGACAGCACCACAAGATAAACATTATGGTCATTTCATCATGTGAGGAAACTGAGGCTCAGGACTCTCAAATGCCTGACTCACATGCATAAGCCATCGAAGGCGGAGCTAACCTGATGCACTGAGATTAGCTCCTCGATACCCATGATACAGTTGATGCATCCCCTTGATGGAGGTGGGAAGCTGACATTAGCGGATGGCGAGGGACCTGAGGTGGAGATACACAGCACTGAGATGAACACGAGGTGTTGCTTTTATTTTAACCCATATTGGTCTCTGTACTTCCACACGCAGGCTCTCAACTGGCGCTCCAGGCCTCTCTCTAGGTCCCCACACGGAAAGCCCTGTAACAGACCCCAGTCCTCGTTCTCGTCGCCCTCTCCCCGTAGGTGCCCGTGAAGAACCAGACTGGTCTCCTTCCCACTGGGAAGAGAGTAACCTGGTAGCTGGCGCCGAACCTGCAGAGGCCGCAGGTGTTGGAACGTTTGGACCTTGGATCAACCTGAGGAGGAGTGGGCCCTTGTGACTGCTCAGCTGTGGCACAACACTAATTCCGGAGTCCTCCATGTGACAGGAAGCTGTCTCTCTGAATAATTCGGGCTCAGCACGCAGCTGTGTGGATGCTCGGGGCGTGGGGAAAGCAGAAACCTCTGTCAGGCAGTTGAGCCAAAAAAAAAAAAAAATTGGAAAGGTCAAAAAGAAAAGCCCCTGTATGAGATTTTAAAACTTTCTGGTATTTCACGGACAATGATGATATATGCTGCTCTTTGGGCTGGATCTACCCACATCCACGGAACTTTCTAGATAAAATCTTTTTTTGTATAGCAGCTTCTGTCATTTATTCAACACTATTTACTGGGTGCCTAATCAGTGCCAGACTTGCTGGGTGCTAGGTAGAGCTGGGAACATGACAGACCCCATCTTAGCTCTCCGGGAGCTCATGTTCTAGAAGAGAGACAGGCATTAAACATGTGCTTAAAAGAAGCATTTCGTCAATTATAATAGGGATTAGCATAATGAAGGAAGAGGCAAAGAATGGAGGAAGCTGATCTAATGGGGAGAGGGTGGGCAGTGTGAGAGAGCCTTTTGGGAGAATGATTTTTAAGCTGAGGTTTGAAGTTTGCAGGGAAGTTGGCCAGGAAAAGTGGGTGGAATGGATTCATCATTCATTCCCTTATTCAGCAATTACTTATTGAACACATCTTCTTGCCAGGCACTGTTCTAGAATATTAGGAAACACTAGTGAGCAAACCAGACAAAAACTGCTATGCTCACGGAGTGAAATTCCCAGTTGTGCTGAATTTATACTGCTACACAACCAACCACCTAGAAACTTAGATGCTTACAGGGGCCACTAATCTTGCTCAGAATTTGCGTGTCGGGAGATCAGAAAGACAACGACATAGCAACACTGGAGTTTCTTCACTCATGACCAGATCCTGTCATGATGCTGGCTTGTGTCCATGAGATCAGCTGGGGCTGTCACTGGGCTGTCTGTAAGGCTTCGGCATTGGAGACTGAGCATTCCAAGAAGCTGTGACTTCTTCTGTTCCTCCTCCTCCTTCTCCTTTTTTTTTTTTTAATTATATTGACTTATGCTTCAGGTCTTCTTATGATCTAACATCGGAAGTCCCAAAATGTCACTTCTGCCACCATTTACTAGTCAAACACGTCACCAAAGCCAGCCCAGATTCAACACAAGGGGAATTAGATTCTACCTCTCAATAGGAGGAAGAACAAAGGCTTTGTGGCCACTGTTGGCCTATCACACAGACAGACAAATTAATATGTGGTATTAAAAAGGTTTCGAAGGTCAGTCAAGTGTGGGTAGGGACTAGGAGTCTCTGAGTTCAAAGCCATGTACAGTGTATCAAAATTTTGGAACTCTTAACACTTATCTTTGTTTAACTGACTTTGGTAACAGTGAGCCAGTGACCATTAACTGGACACCTCTGATATATACCTACATAGCAGGGGTCAGCAAACTGTTCTGCAAACCAAATATGGTCCTCTGCTTGTCTTGTAAATAAAGTTTTATTGAAACACACTATGAACATTTGTTTTGTGTGTGGCTGCTTTGACACTGTAATGGTGAGGCTGAATATTTTCAACAGAGACTATCTGGCCCACAAAGCCTAAATTGTTCACTATTTAGCCTTTAACAGAGAAAGTTTGCAGACCTCTGCTATATGGCTTCTATTAAATAAAGACTTACGTGCCAGGTACTGAGCTAGAATGTTATGTGCGTTAAGTCATTTGATCCTCATGGAAGCCCTTTGGGAAAGGTATTATCCTCATTTCATAGATGGAACTTTGAAGTTCAAGGAGGTTACATAACATTTCCAAGTGACAAGAAGTTGTGGGACTGAGATTTGAATCCAAGTTATTTGATGTTAAGAGCTGGCTCTAAGACTTTAACAAGGGATTCCAGGATACCGGCCACACAAAAGCACAACTGTAATATGTGGTGAGTGCTGCAGACTAGATGTCCAGAGTAGCCAGGTCCTTCCAGGCCAGGATGATGTAAGTGTTCATACTTTAGCCAGGCAACAGTGGGGGATGAGGAGTTTTAAGTAGGGAGGGACACCCGGAGGGCTGGAACAGGGCAGGTTTGTCCTGCTACCCAGGAAATGCCCAAGACCCAGGCCCCTTGGCTCATGGTCTATAAGTGGGTCTGTTTCCTAGAGAGCTCCTAGTGGGCCCTCCAAACTGGTATGGTTTCTACAGAGTGGGGACTAGATGCAAAGTTAGGGAAATAATAACAGAAATGCAAAGATGGAGGTGGCTGAGAGAACCTTGAGGGGAGATGTCATAGGCAGAATAGTTGCCTCCCAAAGATGCCCACAGTCTGATTTCCAGAGTCTGGAATGTGTTGGGTCACATGGCAAAGGGGAATTCAAGTTGTGGATGGAATTAAGGCTGCTAACCAGCTAGTGTAGAATAGGAAGATGAAATCTTGGATTATCTAGGTGGGCCCCAAGTCACCGCAAAGGCCTTCAGGATGGAGAAGGGAGGTAGAAGCGACTCAGAGTCAGGGACTTGAAGATGCTAGACAGCTGGTTTGAAGATGGAGGAAAGGAAGCTAAGGAATGCAGGAGGTCTCTAGAAGCTAGGTAAGGCAGGGTAACAGATTTTCCCCAAGTGACTGCAGAAGGAATGCAGGTCTGCTGACACCTTGATTTTAGCTCAATGAAACCCATTTCTAACTGTCCTCCAGAATCATGAGATAATGTGCTTATGTTGTTTTGTGCCACTAGATTTGTGGTAATTTGGTACAACAGCAATAGAAATGTAGTAGAGGATACAACCTATTGGGTAATTATATTGCAATGCCATGTACTTCAACAAGAGACGTAGGCAGGAAGTTCTGATTAATTTAGAGGACATGTCCTGTCTGGTAACAATCTCATCAGTTAAACAAAAACAAGGACAGTAACCCAAGGGAAACATGTAGGGTGCATTAATAGCTCTTACCTCTCCCAATACTACCAATGTCATCTATCATAAATGAGCAGTTACTATGTGATAGACACTTCACAGACACCTCTGTTCTTTATAACAACTCCATGATGTAGGTTTTGGTCTCCCTTTTTCTATATAAAGAATGGCTCAGAGAGCTGAAGTGACTTATCCGAGGTTATACATGTAGTCAGAGAATTTGAACTCAGATTTCACTTGATTATTCAACATAATTGAGTCAACACTACTATGGGTTTACTTTAGACTTTCATATTATCTGGGGTAGAAGAAAGAGAGAAGGTCATAAACCCCGTGGGGGAGAAATGTTATTCATCCTGGTTATCACCTCTGCCTAGAACATTGTCTACTGCAAAATAGGCATCCATATATACATGTTTTTCAATGAATGAATGAATGAATGAATGAATAATAAATAAATGGATGGATGGGAGGATGGAGAGAAACTCTAGTGTAGGAAAATGGAAAACCTGGATTAGAATCAAAGTGCCTGAGAGCTGGAAAACCTGAGAAATTGCTTAATCCACTCCTTTAATTTTAGAGATGGGCAAACTGGGACCCAGTGACTTGAAAAGAGTGATTCCCCGAGAGCTGAAAACCATGCTTTGCTGAGGAAGAGTGGTTTTGGATGAATATACATTTAAGAAGAGTGGGTTATTGAAGTGCAAACCAGAAGTTCATTGTAACTGATTCTGTTCTACATCTTTTGAGCTAAGCTTTAGAAAATAAAGGTTAATGTGGGTCATACTACTATCTCACTTTCAAGACTAGTCATTGTCTGTACACAGTAGGAGCACAGGAGATGCTCAAGCTGATACAGAGAAGGGAAAGAGTACATGAACTGACTTTCAAAGATGATCCTTTTCTGTAATCCTTGGTGAAGTCAGAGGTACTATCTCACGTCGGAAAATAGTGCAATTTTTACTGCAGTTGGGTGGTATTACACTTGTTGAAGTATGAAAAGCTGAGAAGAATGAGACTGAAACAACAGGTGGGCAGAGGGGGTAATTGAAAGTAGTTTCTGTAAAAGGAGAAACAGAATGGAGCAGAAGTGTCTCTTCCGTTCGGGGAAGCTGAGACATCTGTAACACCTAAGACCAGTGAGAATACCTGATAAACATGGCCGTGCACTTGGTGCACTGTGTGCGTTCCAGGGAACCTTGTGGGTTTTCCGTGGGCACAGTCCTTTAAAGGCTGGAGGTCATGAGAGCAGAGATAGGACTGCGGTTGGAAAATGATTGTGTAACTTCACCTGTTATGTTTTGAACAGGTGACCGTCAGCATTTCAACCAGTTGAATGAAAAGTTCAGATTTTTCCTGTGTTCATGATAAAGAAAATGGAAATGATAATTCAAAGGCGTGCTTTATGGATTATGGATTTAGGATGGTGTTAAGAGGCTTTTAATTTGGAGAATTGTTTTGTTTTGTTTTGTTTCCCAAAATACAAAGGATTTGATATGATAACACAGTGAGATGTGGAGAGAAATGATTCACCTTCAAAGGGACATACCGCAGTAGTGGCTAAGAACGTGAACATCAAGTCGAAATGGACCGCCCTTTACTTGCTGTGGACATTGGCCAAGTCACATCCCAGTTTCCTTCATCTGTGAAAAGGGAGTACGAATGGGAATCCTTTTACAGGATTGTTTTGCGGATTAATTAACACAGGTAATACTGCTCACGAAATACACGTGACATGTATCCATTTCTAAGCTCTCTGCTGATGCTTTTCCATCATTTCAGATTATTTAGTGAAGCTATTGTGTGGATATACGTATCTGCCTCTCTGAATGATTTTTTAAGAAGTTGGATAAAACGTGTCCAGAGGAAGAGATGAAAATATCTCTTTGCAGTCAAGTGGGTCCTGGAGTAGGAAATGACAAAGGAGCGTGTGTGTGGAAAGGAGACCCAGCTACACCTCACGTCTGCTTCCCCAGATGCACAGCTAACCGTCTCGCCCCGTGGACTGATGCCTCTATCTGCCTTGGCACACTGTCACAGAGCAATCTTCCTCTGTCCTCCCTCGACTCAGGCCTCTTTTCACAGAGACAAACACACACACCTTTCACGCAGGCATCACAGGCAGCAAGCCTGGGGTCTTTCCCCACAGGGACCCTAGGCAAATGTGCTTTGCTTCCTTGACCAAATACCAGTATGTGCTTTATTTACAAGCATCTGATGAGCAAAACCAACAAAGGTGCTGCACAGGGGCAGCTGTGTTGACTTCAGGGGAAAAAAAATTGAAAACACAGCCTCCCTGACAATCCTGGTGTGCTGACTGATCGGTTTGCTGATTAAATTCTTAACCCATACCTATTTGGGGCTTACGTCAGTTTTGCGTCTTTGATCCTCAATTTTGCAGTGCTTCAGTTCTCAATTTGTTGTGTTTTTTCTTTTTTTTTTTTTTCAGTAAACTGCATAAATGACTCATCGGCAGGAAATGTGGATAAATAGTCAACTTAACTGAAAATACAAATAAACATATCTTTCTTTTGTAGGGCGGATTTGCTTAAAGGGGAAGGAGCCTTAGGAGGAAAGGACAGACTGTGGTTGCCAAGACAAAATCCTTTGCATTCTGTGAATTCTAGACCCTTTCTCTCTGGCATGGGACTGGCATGAGCCCCACTGCTTAGAAGATATCTGTCTGTGTGGGGCATTCAGGATTATTGGTTCAGAGTTGGCAGTCTCTTCACCAAGAACTTAAGTGATTTTTGAATCTGACTAGCCCAGGTGTGCATGCGTGTTTTCGGCAATCCTATAAAGGATTGATCTTTCTCCTCACTCGTAAGGCTAATACTGTGGTCTCATATAGATGGAGATCTAACTGCACATGAAAGAGACAACAACACTGAGCACTATGAAACATGCCAAGAAGGAACGGACTTGGAATTAGCATCCAGATGGAATCGTTACCATATGGGCACAGTGCCATGGACATAAAGACATGTTCTTGATTACAGTGTCCACATGCCCTGTGATTCTGAAATCTTCCTAATTTCCATGTAAACAATTTTGTTAGTAGGGCAATCACAGGGAGCGGTTACAAGAACCTGCCTTGTATCGCTCGGCCAAGATGAAAGTGAGGCGAAACAGTGGTGGTCGTGCAAGCATTGCAGAAAGCGCCTCTCCATACTTCATGGCTGGACTCAGTCCAAGTTTCAAAGTTCAGGGGGCCCCCTGAACGTGCTGGAGAGACTTGACTCCATGGCTTAGGAGAGGTGTAAATATTTCCCTTTCTTTGTGCAGGTCTGGGGATCTACCCCCCCTGCTCTTCTACCCTGACCTCCTCGCAGTCCCCTGCGGTGGGTATTTCCCCAGCTCTGCCATCTGTGCCAACCCCGAGAACGTGCTGGGATGCCACGCTGGAAGGAAGGGGTTTGCTTCCAGGGAGTTTCCCTCCATTACGCCCTTTTCCTGTTTCGTGTAGAAAAGGGAACCTTCAATCCAGAAACCTGGCACAGGCAAAATAAATGTCAAGGCAACATGTTACTGAGCCGTGGTGAAATGAAACTATGCCTTTGCTGTGTCTTAAAAGTTAATAATAAATACTAAACTGAAAAATTTCCATTTCAAATGTACTTAAAAGGATATTGACTTACAGTTATGGTGACCATCGCTTAATAATCATCCGTGAAAAATGGGCAAAAAGTGGAAGAGAATCCAAGACCCTTCCTACAAGCCCCCAAGTAACTTTATTAAAGTCAGAAACATCAGGATGCAGTGTCTGGAAGACCAGCGACACTCAGTTAAATTTCAGGGAGAAGTCAAAATAGACCCCCGCCCCCGACTCTAGTAATTCAGAGCCTGGACGAGCACGGAGAGCTACAGGGACAGCCGTTTTGGTAGATCTTACAAGTGCTTCAGCAAACCCCTTAGTGATTTGGTATGAAAATTCATCTTTGTTTCAAGAGTTCCCTCCTATTGATACTCCCTTTGATATCCTCCCAATGTTATTCGATTTAGATTTCCGGTCTTCAAATATTACTATTATACTTCTCCGAACAGTGACAGCGGCCAGACTCCCTCAGTGCTATACAATTATTGTCTCATTTGATTCTCACATTACATTCATGAGATGAGTATCGTATTATCTGCATCATAGAGACATGGAAATGGAGGCACTGAGAAGTGGCTCTGACTTCCTAAGATCACATATCTTGTGGGGGTGGGGAAGGGGTGAGATTTGAGTGAAGAAGCATCTCCTCTGGCCTGGGGGGCAGACATACACCAAGGGCTGAGACGAAGGCTCCAGAGACCCCATGGAGGCTCACCATGCGTGGCCTCTCCCGGCTCCCAGCTCCCCGGCCCTTCTTCCCTACCTGCTCTCACAACAGTCATGAGTGAGGACTTATTTGTGTACCCTCTCTCCTATGCCCAAGCTTCTCGAGGACAGAGATAGCTCCTGAATCCCTAGGTCCCAGCAGTGACTCCAACTTAGTACATATAAAATCAAAATGTGTGAAGTGCGTGAATCCCCTTCCCTTTATAATGTTGGGTGGCATCCACCCACCCGCCCCTCGAGAGTCAGGGAAGTCTTCCCTTTTCAAGATACACATATTAACGTCAAAGATTAACAGCCCTTTTAAAATATCGTACAAATAAAAATCTGGGATCAAGCTCCTATGGAACATGGGTGGAAATAAATTTGCTCTTTGAAACAACAGATGACACAGTATGTGTACATGTTTCTATGTCATTAAAGGCAGCAGTATCAGCACAATCCTTGAGATCTGTGGAGGATGGGACCCAGGTGCCCTGGGCTGGACTCTGAAGCTGTCACTTACTGTCTTCAAGACTGGTGGAGCAATGTGAAGTCACTGTGCCTCAGTTTCCTTGCCTATAAAATAGGGATAAAAATAGAGCCTATCTTCTAAGGATGGCTAGGAGAATAAAATAAACATACATAAAATTTCTAAAGTGGCGCCTGGTACAAAAGAAACCTTATGTAAATATTTACTACTATTATATTTCTAAAGTGTTACTATTTTGGTAGCACTTCTTTCCTATTTTTATTTAACTGTTTTTTCACCATCAGATATTATTTTTATAACTTTAGCATTAATGTTTCTTGGCTGCTTACACCTTATTGAATCATCTGTGTATCCATTCTGTCTTTCGACAGCTTTTCTTTTTTTCTTCTTCTTTTTTTTTTTTTTTAAGTATCCATCAGGAGCCAAGAACATAAGAACACCTGAATTACTTCTTTTGATGACTTAAGAAAAAATCACTGGCCTACCTTAGTTGATCTATTTTTTCTTTTCCTGTACCTACACATTTAGTGGTTGGTCTCACTAGCCTATATTAATAGGGAAGCTCACCAACATTTTTTGCCAGAATCTATTCACAAGTTTCTCATTCTTTCTCAGTTCTCTGAAAATATACATGTATGTACTTATATATTTATAAAGGAATCCATTTCATCCTTCTTTACTTTCCTTTTTTCTTCTAATAAACCGTTATTGAGCATATGCCAAATGCCAGCCACTTGGCTAAGCCACACAGCACCTACAAATGCCCCAAGTACCTTCTTTCTCTTTGGAGAGCTTACAGCCTATTGGGGAGATACACATCAAACAGAAAAAGACAAATATATTTGTGATTCTAAATTATTATAACTGATGTAAAGGAAAAATTTTAAATATGATGAGAGAATAATAATGGGTGACTGGACTTGGGAGGAGAAGGTCAAGGAAGAGACACTGAGGAAGTGACAAGGTGCAAAGCGAGTGAAGAGCCTTCGGGCAAGAAGGAGCTCCTGGGGGAGGCCATGGGGCTGGTGAGGCTGTGGGGCCGCAGATGCAGGGCCTTGAAGGACATTTCTGGGTTCTGTGGTTTATGACTGAACACAAGGACAGCCTCCAAACTGCTCCAAAGCAGTGGAGTCCCATAAAAGGTTTGCTTTTTGGGAAGATCAGTCAATGCTCTGTGGGTAAATTGTATTAGAGGGCCACTTGGGATCTTATCAGCCTTGCGAAGGTTTGGAGCTGACAAACTTACTGGACCAGTGAAGGCCAGCCAAATTCCTGTGGATGCCAACAGCTGATACTCTGACCACACAGTCACACAACATTTTTAGGAGCTGATGGCTTCATCCAGGCCTCACCATGGGGTGATACACCCCAGAGAGAGTGCAAGACCCTCATTGCAGGGTGGCAGGGAAGTATTAGGGCTTCTGTTTTAAAAAATAGTCAATAAGGGCGACCTGGGTGGCTTAGTTAAGCGTTCGACTCTTGATTTTGGCTCAGGCCATGATCTCACGGTTTGTGACTTCGAGCCCCACATCGGGCTCCATGCTGAGAGTGTGGAGCCTGCTTGACATTCTCTCTCCCTCTCTCTCTGCCCCTCCCTTGCTCACTCTGTCTCTCTCTCTCAAAAAATAAACTTAAAAAAATTTAAAAAATAGTCAATAAATAAAGAAGAGTAAACTAAAAATTTGTTCTTTTCAAATTGTCCATTTCTTTGTAAATCTTATAACATAAAAATACACTTTAACATATATAATTATATATTAATATATATGTTCCTACATAATTATGTTATATATTATGTAATTAATATATTTTATATATTGCACAATATAATATAAATATATTAATTATATAGTATATATTATACTATATATTATATGTAACTAATTGATAAACAAATATATGTATGTAGGGTGGTGCTCAAAGGTTTTGACTGAGTGGGTGGTCTTCCTCCCATGCTATGAACCTGTTACCTATGTCCAACAATACTCTGACTCAAACCCTGAAATTACTATTCTAGGAGTTTACGGTCATATACTACAGAGATTCAGAGAAAACTTAGCCCAAAATTTGGATCGATAAACTAAAGAAGTAAAAATAACAAGTTAAAACTAAATTCCTGCTCATCTCCAGGCTCAGCCCTTCTGAACCCCGGGACAGTGCCTGACACACAGTAAGTATTGAATAAATGTTTGTTGTCTGTAGTCTAAAACTTATCCACTAGCTTTCTAAAATTGCTGAAGCTCACCAAGAAATAGAACTCTCACTTGGGCACAGATACTTCAGATATCTTTCTTGTTACTTTTCTGTATTATTTGTAGGTCGTTTGTGGGGCTCATGGTTTTAGCTAGCACATCCTTTCTACCCCTTGCCCCATCCAGGCTTTGGCATTTCCTTGAAGCTAGCCATGTCCTCTGCCTGGCAGACCTCCTTCCATGCCATCCACACTGACTTACCTTCCTTTAAGAGTTTGTATTGAACTCTTGGGTCTGGCAGCAGAAGCCCAAGTGAAATGTAAACCCTATCTCTAAGAGATCTTATTTTCTTCAACCCATATGGTGATCGATTTAAGCTCCCTTCCTCAGAGTGAGGGCTGACAGAGCCTAACAAGATAATTAATGCAGGTTCTAACAGCGGTCTTAGGAGTAGCTCAGTTTTCAGGGTGAGCGTGAAAGTTGAGAGAAATGTCTCCATTGATTCCTGGTGACTGCAGCTGTTCCTTGTAGAACTATCTAGAGCAGGGGTTGCAAACCACAGATGGCTCTGGAGAGCCTAGCAGCTAACCTCAGTGGAGATGTGGAGGGCAGAGGATTTAGATGGTGTCCAGAGGGAACAGATGCCCCTCAATTTTAGCCTAATGTCCCCATGCAAAATCTTTTTATATGAAATATTTTAACTGTTACATGTTGACAATTAACTTAATTAAAAAGACTCACTGTGCTGGCTGGCTAACACATGTCAGAGGGCATGAACTGGCCCTCTGGGCACCTCTGTGACTAACCTCTGCTGTTTTCTTCCATAATCTCACCGGTGCTTTTCTGGCTTGGTGACGTTTGTCACATTTGTTTCCTCTTACCTAAGTGGACTTCGATTAGTCCAGACTTTTCTTTCCTTCATTTTTTAATGAAGGATGAAACAGTAGCAATCTTCCTTATAAATAACTTTGGAAAGTTCAAAACTGAAACCAAAAATAAGCCTTCCTTTTACAGTAGGAGAACATAGCCACCTGGTTGCAGACTGTGGAGCAAAAGCGAAGAAGAGTTAGAAGAAAATCTGGAAGAACAGCCAGATGGTCTGCTTCCACTCCTCAGAGCCTTCCCTTGAACTCCAAACAAGATGCTCAAATTCAAATCTTCCTTTGTTCCCCTGCAGTGCCCTTTCATGCCTTCCTGCTTCATGGTATCACTCACCTTACTGAACCATGCCTGGGGCTTCTTGCATCAAAGTCTGGAGAAAGCATAAGTTCTCCAGCACCTTGAAGAACATCCCTTGGGTGCTGGGCAGGCATAACTAACTGGGGACCACCACACTTGACACTGAAGTTCGCAGAGGAGCCCTTGCCTAGGTCCCTCATGCTGTGAATAAGGAAGGTCAGAGATAGAGATGCTGGAGGACCAGCCTAAAGCCCAGGAGATGGGATCTGCAGTTTCTCACTGGCTTCTCATACAGTTTAGGAGATTTGGCCCATATTGGTTTATTGTTCCTCTGCCTCAGTTGCCTTATCTGCAAAGTGGTCACAATGGTTTCTGACTCAAATAAATTTTCTGAGAATAAATAAGGTCTTATCTTTGAAGTATGCTGTACCTTGAAAGTACAAAATGTAACCAGTAAACAGTTTACTCTGGATGGTTCACATCCGGTAAAATCAAGTAATACAAAACCTTGATAAAGAATGAGGCTTTTCCTTCCATTCCAAATTATCTCAGTGATTACAGGACCCCAGATGTATCTCATTCAACGACTCGAGTAAATCAGATTGCTCTAGAAAAGCTTCCAGCGTTTGATTTCTACCAGAGACAAATAAATGGCTTAAGAGTGGTGGCTAACCATGAACTAACAGACCTGGGTTTTAACTCTGGGATTGTCACTTTCTCAGGTGACCCTGGATGAGTTGCTTAAATTCTTGGTATATTGGTTTCCTCTTCTGAAAAGGGACATGAATGCCTATAGCTACCATAATAGTGGTGAAGACAGAAAGAGGTCAGGAAAGTAAGTGCTTAGGGCGTTAGCTGGTACACACGAAGCTCTGAGTAGATGCTAGGCAGTGAGGAAGATAATGAGGTAGTGTCCTCCATATTGTTCTCCATGGTCACAGAGGCATTTTTCCATAGTTGTTGGCTATAGAGTGATTTTCAGTGAGGATGTACAAGGACAAGGGTGAGCTTATCGGAGATCAGCTGGTTCAGGCTGGTCATCTGCTTTCCCCCTTGCTGCCCAAGGCAGGTCACACAGGACCAACTGTCACGTGCAGTGGGGTCACCCAACCTTTCGCTGTTTGTGTCAAGAAAATGCCCTCCTTTCTAGTGAAGAGATTGTCAATAGAAGGAAGGAGAAGGGACACGAGACGGGAACAAGGATTGGCCTGTTGTTCTGCCAGTGTGCCTCAGTGCCAACCCAGCATGGCAGTTCTTCCTCAGGGAGTCCTTCTTGGACTCTCCGGAGTACACAGGTCTCCCTGCTGTGGCATCCTGTGTTTTCCTCCTACTTCCCATCACAAAATAATTAAACACTTACTTGTGCAGTTAATTGTGAATCATGTCTCCTCCGCCAGACTATGAGTTCCACAAAAGCAGGCACTACTCACTTACCACGGAGTTCTTACTACCTACCCCAGTCTCTGCACATAATAGGCTCTCAATAAATACTTGCAAAATAAATGAAAACATGAATCTGTCATGAGCTTTCTGGTTCTTTATGTGTCTGGAAACATGAAGCTGCAAATTGGATTCAATTTGTGACCTAACTGGCTCATGTATCAGGTTACCCTGGCTGGAACCTTCATTTCTCTAACCAGAAGACCTCCTACCCGAAGCAGAGATCAAATGCATGATGACACTTCTCATTTGAAGTGGCATAGCCTCATTCTGCCGGGGCTGTCTTTGCCCCTGCCTACAAAGTCAGTCAAGGGTTCATTCAACTATTCGACTAATGCAAGGTTCTGGGAATTCAGTACGGAGTTAGCCAAAGTCCCTAATCCTCAAAGAATTCACCTTCTAAATGGAGCACAAAAGTTAAAAAGAAACAGTAATTTCAGGTACTGATGAGAACCATGTTGGAACTAAAAAAATGGTGATGCGACAGACGTGATAAGGACCAAGGTGGGGAAGGAGTGACACAGATTTGCATGCTCAGGAAAGGCTTAAGGAGGTGGTGGGTGTAATGAGACCTCAGTGACAGAGGGAACTAGCCCTGTGAAGATCTGGGTGAAGAACATTCTAGGAAGAAGCTGCAGTTTCCCTAGAGGATGAGCTTGGTATGTTTGAGGAACAGAAACAAGGACACAGGAGCATACAGAAACTCCATGAAGTGGGACAGCCAGCGGGGAGGAGCTGCAAAGTGTATAGTAACACAGGTCTTCTTGTGGCATTTGCACTGGATTCTGAGCATGATAGGAAGACAAGACAGGGTTCTCTCAGAGAGAATGGGTTGTTAGGAGTCAGGAGCCAGAATAGGCATATTTTAGCAGGCCAGGTGAGAAATGGAGGCTGGGCCTAGAAGAGGAGTCATGGCTATGGAACAATGTAGGTCAACCTGCTGATGAATTGGATATGAGGAAAAAGCCCAATCAAGGGTGAACTTGGACCTGGATGAATAATGGTATCATTTACTCTGTTGGGGAAAATCAGGAAAGGAACAGGTTCTTAGGGGAAGAAACCCCTACAAAGTTCTGTTTTAAGTTTGAGACACTTATTGCACAATCATTTGGAGATGTCAAGGGCAGGTGGCTACACAAGTTTTGAGCTCAGTGGAGAGGTCTAGGCCTGGAGATGGAGCTGTGGAGTCACCAGCATATAATGACCTTACCTCTATGGTTCTGAATGAGATCACTGATGGAAAGGATGTCGGTTAATAACGGAGGAAGGAAGGGAGGTGAACTCCTTAAATATTTAGGCCTCTAAGTTATGCTGATTTGTTGTATTTTAGGGTATGAATCATCCTGATAGTTTCTTCAATTCTTTCTCATAGTTTGCATGTGTACCTCTGAAGAGTCACATATTAGTATTAATTAGGTATTTGGTGCAAAAATGGTTACTGTAAGCTATCCGTAATCACATTCTAGAAATCAGTTGGCGGGTAACAGATGCACATATGACCAAAGGAAATGCCAAAACCCACTTCCCATGGCTGTTCCTTTTGCTGGTACACATCTATTTTTAACACTCATTATTGCAAACCAAAGCCCTTGTCACTTGAGGGAACTGTGTTTCCCAACGGAGACCTAGGGCAACCGGACATAGAATGTGGCATGCCCTGGTGTGCCAACATTTACTGCTGCTGATTTGGCAAGAGAACTCAAACCACAAGAAAATGTAAGAATGACCTTTGATACTGGTGGAGCGTGTGTGTGTGCGTGTGCATGTGCGCGCGTGCACATGCGCATGCGTAAAGGGGGCAGTAAGTGGTTGCAAAAAAACAGTTCTATAGTTACAAAGGTTTCCTAACATGTCAAAGTTTCTCAGAAAGCTTTGCTAATTTAAGGCTTCTTGACTGATTAGCAGAAATATTTACTCATCTCTTTCCTAAGAGCCCGTGTTCAATAAGCTCTGGGCTAAGTGGAGTTCCTTCTTCTCTAACATGATGGGTTTTGACCCAAGAACCTGAAAGAGCATCCTGAAGGATTCAAGCCCTAATAGATCCCTGCTGGTTCCCTGGAGCTGTGTTTCCATGACTCCCAAATACCCAACTGAAAAGCTAATTATTCCTTAACAAATGGCTTGTACTAGCTACAAATAAAGAGTTTATTTTGGGGGTCAAAATCAGCTCTTTCAGCTAAGTGGCACTGTTTAAAGGCAGTCTGTTTTGTAACCAGAAGCATTGTAGTTTCAGCTTTCCGAGAGTCCTATACAGACCGAAAACTGTGCTTTCCAAACCACTAAGTGCCATATTAACCTTTAGATGATGGAGACATCTTTACTGTTTTCCCATTTTGTTGAGAAGGACTTTTGGAAGGGAGCAGAAGGTTAGAGAGAGAATTCCTATCTTCCTGTATCTCCTGAGGTCCTGAATTCTCAGTCGCAGAGGGCCTGGGGTTTCAATGGCATGCCTCACTCCAGCAGGCAGGATGTGGGTGAATGTGAATCTACATCGCGGTGACTCAATACAGCCCATTAAGAACTCAGTGGCCTTGGTTTTATCAGATGAGGAAGAATCGAACATCTTTTTGGCTTCTGTCACACAAAACTCGATTCCCTTTCACACTTCAGTGTTTCCGTGCTTCGTCTGACTCACTACTCCACATCCTTTCTGGCGACACTTAGAGGAGGTTCTAGAACCCTTCTTCAAAGTTAGACTCATGGTTGGAAGGAGCAATTAAACAATATCCAGTGACTTTAAAAAATGTGTAATTCATGGGCCCCTGCAACTGTAATTTAGGAATTTATAAATAAAATAGGCCTATATTTTCTGACATTGGAACACATCCTTATTAAAAAAAAAGGCACGACATTTAGAAAATAATTTTATTGATGTAAAAAAGTATATAAATACATCTGCCTGAATATTCATTATAATTTTCTTAGGAGATATATAAGGGACTGATAAGGATAGTAATTTAGGGACTGAGGATGGAGGGAGATTTTTACCTCTCACTTCATATGCTTACACCATGTTCATGGATTAATCTTTACCATACATAAATCAAACTTAGTGATGCCTAACAGAAGGTTCTGGAGTCATTAATGCCTCCTCAGAAAACAACAGAATGAAGACACCGTTCTTAGGATCTTCTGGTTAAGGTTATAAAAGCCAACTTACACAACACACAAAGGAATATTTTTATAAGAGAATCTTGTCTTATGGAACTTGGTGGCAAGATGCACAGTCAGGCCTCAGAAATACCTGGAAATGGCAAACTATTGGGACGTCAGGCCATAGTCTTCCTTCAGTTCTTTCCTCTGCTTCTTTCCACATTTCTATCTCAGTCTTACTCTCCACAGACTTGCTTTGCTGCTCCCCAGTCCTCCTGGCAAACCTGGTGGCTCATGGCTCTCAAACTTGAACATTAGAAGGCTAGTCAAGTGGAGAGACCAAGTCTCTTTCCCTTGATCCTAATTTCAAACTCTCTGGCTCAGCTTGTGTCCAGTGTCCAGTCCCTTTTCCGGTCAGCAGTGACCAGTGGGATGGGGTCTTGGGGTAACAGATGATTGCTAAGGATCCATTCAGGGTGGGGGTAAAGGAAGTTATTGTGGGAAGATACTCCAAAAAGTATTCCGAATAAGACTATCAGATGCTTTCGAAAGGTCGGGGGACTGTGTCCTTAGGTCACAGACGATGTTATTTTTAGTGCCAAGTCATTAACTCACTTTTTTGTCATGACCCTGATTTACTTGGCTATGAAACTCACAACGAGGAACTTGTAGTATGGAAATATTGGTTACAAAGAAAAAGAAAAAGAAAAACATTTCGAGCACTATAAAGTAGTGACTTTAGATACATGTAGTTTCTTGGTGCTAGTAGCTAAGCAGATTACATAGGTTGGAGTCACTTGGAGTCACCTAGTGATGGAGATAATTCAACCTTCATATAGTGGGCAGTGTTGAAATTATTAGAAAGGAACCCTTTATATCACCAGAAGATACCCCTTCTTTTTATTTTTTTATTTATTTTTTCTTTTTTTTGTTGTTTGTTTTTTATAATAGTTTATTTTCAAATTGGTTTACATATTCATTTACAATTTCATCCCAACACGTGCCCTCTTTAATGTCCATCACCCCCTTTCCCCCCTCCCTCACTGCCCTCACCCTCAGTTTGTTCTTAGTCTTTGAGAGTCTCTTATATTTTATCTCCCTCTCTCTCTGTGTCTTTTTTTCCTTTCCCCTCTTCCCCTCCCCCTGGCTTTTGCTTAGTGAGACTAAGTGTCTGACTCTTGATTTCATCTCAGTGGAAACATATTGAGCTACCCTATGACCCAGCAATAGCACTGCTAGGAATCTACCCAAGAGACACAGGAATGCTGATGCATAGGGGCACGTGTACCCCAATGTCATAGCAGCACTTTCGACAATAGAAGATACCCCTTCTTCTCAGCCTTCAATCAACTGACCTACCAGAAAATGAATGAAGGATTATTCAAATGTAATTTTAAGACACATCAGGGGCACCTGGGTGGCTCAGGCAGTTGAGCGTCTGACTTTGGCTCAGGTCATGATCTCACCGTTCCCGAGTTCGAGCCCCGTGTCGGGCTCTGTGCTGACAGCTTAGAGCCTGGAGCCTGTCTCAGATTCTGTGTCTCCTTCTCTGTCTGTGCCCCTCCCCTGCTCATGCTCTGTCTGTCTGTCTCTCTTTCAAAAATAAATAAACATTTAAAAATTAAAAAAAAGACACATCAGATGTAAAATGAGAGAATGTTAAGTATACTACATAGAAGTTGTATGTTTGTATCTCTTCAACCATCCATCCAGCTAATGTTTATGGAATATATACTATAGGTCAAGTACTCTGCTATGCAAGGGTTAAAGAATATGACAGTACTCCTCTCTCTCAAAACATTTAGTTTAGAGGAGGAAACATTCATGGAAATGAAAAATAGCAATCTGTGTAAATTATTATTTCCTCTACCAGAATTAAGGTAGAAGGGTGAGATTAGAACAGAGTGGAGAATACCTCTGCCTTTATGAATAGGCAAAGAAGAAACGGCGAGTGCAGTCTCAGGGAAAGTAAGGGTTCACACTTTCTACAAATGTCCAGATGAAGGAATCATCTTCAAATTTGGGTTGTTTGTATGCCTGTCTTTGAGCTTCAAAATGGTCTGTCATTTCTATGTTACAAGAGCTACATTTAATTCCTCAGAGTACTAACTCCCATGAGGCCAAAGTTTCTCTTATTTACTGCCATGCTCCCTACACTTTTATCGTGTGAGCATCATAGGTGCTCATTAAGTGTCTCTAAAAGAAAACTATTTATTGAATGAAAACACACATAGAGCACACAGATTCTAAGGGCACAGTGCGATGAATTTTCATAATGTGAGCACTACCATCAAAAGCAGGGAAGACTATTCTACTAGCATGCCAGAGGGCCCTAATACTCCCTCCCAATCACTACTCTTAAAAGGATAAACACTGCTCTGACTTTAGTCACCATAGATTAGTTTTGCCAGATTTTGGACTTTATGTAGATGGAATTATATAGTAAATATTTACTTGCATCTAGCCTCTTTTGCTCAGTATTATGCTTGAGAGATTTGTCTATATCCTTGCATGTAGTTAAAATCTGTTCAGCATCTTGCTAAACAGCATTACATGGATACAATACAATTTATTCAGTCACCCATTAATAGATATTTGGGTTTGGGGCTCTGAAAAGTAATGTTGTTATTTATGTTTGTGACTATATCTTTTAGGGTCCACGCACATGTTCCTGTTGGGAATATATTTAGAAGTGTGACTCGTAGGTTGTAAGTAAGGTCCCAATGTATAGTTTGACATTAGTAGGAAATACCAAAGTTTTCCAAGTGGTTATACCAATTTACAGTCCTCTTAGCAGTATATGAGTTTCAATTGGTCTTCATGTTTGCCAGCAATGTGGAATTATCAGTCTCTTAAATTGTAGCCATTCTGGTGGGTCTGTAGTGGTATCTCACTGTAGTTTTAAATTGCATTTCTCTGATGACTAGTGTTGTTGGTCACCTATTCCTGCTTTTGGTAATACAAGTATCTTCTTTTGTGAAGTGCCCTTTAAATCTTTTGCCCATTTCCCCCTTTTATTGGGTTATTGGTCCTTTTTCCCTTTTTGGGATTTCCATACGTATTTTGGATACAAATCCTTTGTTCAAATATAGATGCAGCAAATATATTCTCCCATTCTGTGGCCTGCCGTTTTGCCCCTTTAAGACAGTTTTTGATGAATATAACTTCTTATTTTAATATGATCCAATTAATCAATCTTATCTTTGATGATATTTTATTTTTTTAGTTTTATTTCTTTTGAGAGAGACAGAGACAGTGAGTGGGGGAGGGGTAGAGAGTGAGGGAGACAGAGAATCCCAAGCAGGCTCCACACCATCAGCATGGAGCCCAATGTGGGACTCGAACTCATGAAACCATGAGATCATGATCTGAGCTGACACCAAGAATCAGATGCTTAGTGGATTGAGCTACACAGGTACCCCCTCTTTTATGATACTTTAATGATTTTGTGTTCTGTTTAAAAATCTTTGACTACCTAAAGATCATGAAGATGTTCTCCACTGTTTTCTTGCAGATACTTTATTGTTTTCTCTCTCATGCTTACATCGAAAATATAACTGGATTGATTTTGTGTATGGTGTGACCAAAATTCAATATCTAACTGTCCTAGCCCCATGAGAAGGCCCCTTGTTATAATTCAAGTGATTATATATGCATGCATCTATTCCTGTATTCTCTATGCTGTTCCACTGTTTGTCTATCCTAATACCAACACCACAGTTTTAATTATTATTTTAATTCATTGCTTTACAATGAGTCTTGATATCCAACTTTGTTCCTCTTCAGTGCCACTTTGGCATTCTTTGCCTTTTACATTTCCATTTATATTTCAGGAAATCTCTAGCAAAAAAATCTTCTGGAATTTTGGTTGGGATTGACTACCTCAAGGCTAGCTACTGAATCAATATATCCATTGGGAAAGAACTGACATTATTTATATTTGAAATATTGCAATCGTGAAACATGGAATATCTTTTCATTTCTGTACATCATCTTCAGTTTCTGCCAATAATGTTTTGTAGGCTTTTTTGGGTGCAGGTTTACCTAACTTTTGTTAACTTTCTATGCTTCGGTATTTGATGTTTTGTTTCCTGCTACTGTAAATCTTGTTGCTTTTAGTTTTAACCTAACACTATACTTATTTACCATTACAGAATGGTACAGGGGATGTAATACAGGAGTAGAGCATCTTCAATTTGTTGGAACGATCAGCAGCTGCCCAGGTACCCTTACCTACATGGAGTGTGTATGTATATTAGGGTAATTTCCTCTACCATTCTTCTTTCCTCCAGCTGTACTGAGGTGTAATTGACGATAAAAACCAGTATGTACTTAAGGTGTACAACCTGATGACCCGATACACATATACACTGCGAAATAGTCACCTATAGTCATAATAGCCAAGACAAGGAAACAAGATAAATGTTCATCTACAGATGAATGGATAAAGAAAATGTGAGACATACACACAATGAAATATTATTCAGCCTTAAAAAAGAAGGAAGTCCTGCCACTTGTGATAACATGGATGAATGAAACTTGAAGACATTACACAAGGTGAAATAAACCACTCAGAGAAGGACAAATACTGTATGATCTCATCTGTACAAGGAATCTAAATTAGTCAAATGTAGAGAAATAGGGAGTAGAATAGCGGTTGCCAGAAGCTGGGGAAGGGGGAAATGGGGAAATGCTGGTCAAGATGTACACGTTTTCAGCTGTGCAAGATGAATAGGTTCTGGAGAACTGGTCTACAGAGTGTGACTATAGTTGATAATACTGTACCACATACTTGGAATGTGCTGAGAGAATAGATCTTGAGTGTTCTCACCGCGAAAACAAAAAAAAAATGCTTTTTGAGTTTTCTACTTATTTATTGTTGGTTTAACAAATATTTAATTGAAACATCAAAACAACTCATCAATTCAATTGAGGAAAGGTGAAACCAGTTATTTAGTATGACTTAGACAAGAATCAAGGGGTTGACATTTTTTCCATTCTTCCTGAGAGGAGAATACAGAAAAGTATGTGGTGTACGTATTACTCAGAAAGAGAAAGAGGTAGAACTGGGAGCAGAAGACAGGCATCCAACCTCCCGTCCAGTTCTAATCACTAGACCAGGGGTTTTCATTTGTTGAACCATCTGGCCCACAGATGTGATTTGATTGTCACATGGATTTTTAAAATAACTTGAATCAACATATATAATTGGGAGATTAAAAAACTAGGGGCACGTGGGTGGCTCAGCTGGTTAAGTGTCCAACTTCAGCTCAGGCCATGATCCCACAGTTAGTGAGTTTGAGCTCCACATTGGCTTTGTGCTGACAGCTCAGAGCCTGGAGCCTGCTTCAGATTCTGTGTCTCCCTCTTTCTCTGCCCCTCCCATGCTCATGCACTGTCTCTCTCTCTCTCTCTCAAAAATAAACAAACATGAAAAAAAATTTTTTAGACTATATGGCCTTCTAGGTTTTCTTGAAAAATTGGAAATCTGACACATCAGTGTTAAATTTCTGTATGACCATGAACAGTTGAAGGTGAGCTGAGCAAAGGTGTTCTGGGTCTCCAGTGCTACCAACTGTCCTTGTGACTTAGTGTCTCTAAAGAGGACTCACTTAGTTCCCAAACTAGCTTTGTTTTCAAAATTCCCTTTATGTCAAAGTTGTTGAAACCGAATGCTTCTGCGTTCTCACCTCCTATTTCTCTCTTCATTCTCCTTTAAGTAGCTTTCATCCCCAACAACTCTACTGAATTTGCTCTTTTCAACATCTTTGCCTACTGGAATTTTGCCAAATCAAGATGCCAATTCTTTGCCTTCTCTGTAGCTGGCCTCTTGCTATAGCAGTTGCCCCCCAGTGACCATGACCTTCTTCTTAAAGCCACGATCTTGAAAGCTCTCACGATGGGAAGCTCCTCTTGTGTTCCTTCTGTCACACAAGGGGCTCCTTAGTCTCTTAGCCTTGTTTCTATTGCTCTGTCAAATTCTAAATGCATTCCACTGCTCTGTTCTCAGCTTTCCTATCTTCTCTATCTATCTTCTGTCTAGATGAGCTTATCCAGGAGCACAGAGTCTTCATCATGACGACTTCTCCATCCCCAGGGTCTACAAAAATGCCGCACACAGGCAAGGAGCTTGATAAATGTTGGTTCAATGAAGAAGTGCAAACATTGGCAATGTGGGTTTCCAAGATTCTTGCTTTCCAATATGGAAAGCTCCAATATGCTTTCCCTCCATCCCTGGATTCTCACTATTGACAAATGATCTGGTTGATGGGATTGAGGATATATAGCAGTAATTCAAAAATTAATTAATTGGACAAATATTCGTTGGGAATAAAGAAATGCAGAAAGTGAAAGTTTTTGCTGTGTTTCATATATATAGTTATGCCAGTTTAAAGAAATGTAAAAAAAAATATGATACTATAAAGCAAAAAAAAAAAAAAAAAAAGGCAAATGAAATCTGGATCCTTTGCACCAGAAATGGCTTGGTGAGGCTCCTGATGGGATTGGGATGACATCTTAATCAGATGTCTTCTTTTCTAACTTTTTGAAGAAAGCACTCATGACATTTTTATTGTTTATCAAATTATTTGATTTCCCTATGAATAATAATTATACTGAAAAACAAATTTAAATTATATCCTTTACCATGGCCCAAATCTGGAAAAAGATCTTTTGATCACTTTTGTAGTTTGGGCTCTATTGTTTATCATGCAGTTTGCCGCAGATCTCAGAATTTTATTTATTTTGGCATCAATGGTCATAAAGGACCGATTTTTATCTTGGCCAAGTGTTCCAATAAGACTCCTTTCCAAAGATAACTAACTATATTAAATATAAATGTCACAAGCTAGGTATAATCTCTATGTGCAGACATTAAAATACAGAGTAAACTGTGTAGCCTTTACTGAAGGCATAACACTGCTGTGTGGTGTATATTTATTGGCGTTAAAACTCAGAAGACAGAGAAATTCTCTCTTTTCTGCTAGTCCTTCCTTAGCTGTAATCTCCTGCCTGTAGATGGACGTTTTCCTTTCCGTGAAACACCTTCTGAAGATTCAAATACTCACTTTGCTGACAATGTTCAGATGAGCTGTTTTATCTTAGCCCAAAGCTGCTTTCCATGTGTGTATGGAGCTTTCTAAACAAGGTTCACACAAACCACTCCTGAATCTTTTAGAGCTGCTGAAAGACTAAGATAAAGTCTGCTTATTTTAGGGAGCAAACCAGCACATAAAGGAAAGGCTATGAAGACTTTAACAGGGTTGGATGGCTACTTGCTGGATATAATCCTCTGAGCTATTTTATACAGATGATTAATTACAGCAAGTGCCTAATCACGCAAGTATCAGAGCCCAGCTGTCTGAGAGTGAAAGCTAGAGGGATATTAGTCAGCTCTTGATGAAATCCGATATCCAGGGCAAGAAACATTCTCTATCCTCTCCTCTCTCATCTTCCACCTGTGCTTTTGACCCGAGGCTCCTAATAATTCTTGCTGTCTGGTTTGTCAAGTTTTCCCCTACTCCTGGATTCTTTCTTCCTGCCCACAAGTGAGCTCAAATCACCGCCTAATTTATGTGATAATGAGGGTATATGACATCAATTAAAGAATTAATTCATTTAACAAATATTTATTGAGCAGTGGCCAGGGACAGTTCTAGGCTTTGCAGACACAGGGGTGGATAAAACAGTCAAAACGCTGTTCTCCAGGAAATTACATTCTAGGATGGAAGGGGAGGACGATAAATAAATGAATAAGACCATGGCAGGTAGTGTCAAGCACTATATAGGAAATAAAAGATATTGATGGGGCATAGAGGAGATCTCCCAGAAGAGCTGAAGCTTAGAATGAATGTGCCACCGGCTGCACAATGTCTGTCTCCCTCCCTCCATCTCTGTCTTCAGTAGCATCTCTGTCCATTCAGCGCCTACCTTCTGGAAGTGTGGCTGGATCCATTGGAACCTGAATCCCCACTTCCCACTCCGTCCTTTCCCTTTACAGGCTGACATCACCGAAACTCCTCCGAGGTTTCCTCACAACTGTTATTTAAGCATGCTCGTTGTGCCTAGGCACTCATCTAAGCTCTGTCCTCGAATTCTCCCAGCAGTAGAACAGGGCATGGCCTGTTATCACTCTCGGGTTTCACTTTACATATGGGCCCAGACACATTGTATAACTTGCTCAAGGCTCATAGCTAGTAAGTGGAGGAAGGTTCATCCTTTACCACAGGTCGGAACAGCCTTTGACACCTCACCACTTTACAGGAAGTGTGGCTCTGGTGCTCGCCCCAGCTCCTACAGCTAGATAACAATCCCTCTACTGAGTTTTTCCCTCAACTCCCACCCGACCCTCACACCTGTGGTACTGACAACCTTGTGGCCCCACTGTTACCTGCACATGCTCTTTTTCCTATCGCCTGCACCCTTTTATTAACCTCATCTGGTTGTGTTGGGTCCCTATGGGTGGGAATGCAGGCATCTCCAGGGTGCATGGGCTCCCCGCCCCCCACCCTCTGGAGATCACCCTGGAAAACCTCCTCCTCCTCAAGATGACTGCCTATTTTCAGCAATAATCATGAAATAAAATGAATAATAGTGGCCAGAAGAGAAATGCAGAAGGCAAACATTTTCTGTTATCGTGTTTTATGTATAATAGAGTGTTATATATACTCGTGCCGGTTAAAAACATAAAACTTAGAGTATTACGATGCACAAAAAGGTAGATGGACTAATGCATTTTAATTACATTAGTGTAGTTTTTGAACAAAAGCAAAAGTCACACCTATGAATGACTGGGTCTTCCACAGAAATAAATGTCAGTATTACAGTTTGCTTCCTTGACTTCTACACATTTGCCAATGATTTTACCAACGTGGCTCTTTTCACATACCATCCACGGGTGGATAAGCAGGTTTGTTGATCTAACTTCTCTTACGGTTGATTAAAGAACACATTAAAATATTTTAGTTTTGAAAAGTCACTTTTGTATGAAACAGATAGAAAAATTCTGAAACCTGTTTGGCAGCCATTCATAAAAATCCTACTTTATAGCAAATTTTAGAAACTACAATAATGTCCCTGTCTTTGTTTATTTGGGGTCAGTTCTAGCAGACTCCAAATGGTTGTCCCCACAAATAATATTAAATACAATAAAATGTCATGTGTTCACAGAGAATGGCAGAGCTGAAATAACTCAAATTGTATTTCTCCATTGTTATGACCCTGTGTTATCACTTATGATTTTTCCATCTTCTGTTTCAACTAAGGAATAGGTGGTAGCAAGGGTTTGAAGACACCCTGAGCTTGAAGCACACTCAAATAATTCTAAAGTGGTACAAACTTACATTAACAGAGGGCGCAGACAGCAACTTCATAACTGGGAATTCTCTGGATTATCTCCCACGTATGATACAAAAGCATTCATTAATGATAGGAAGTCAAAGTCTGCTAATGTGAATCTTATCCATATATTATCAAAACTCAACAGTAACTGCAACAATGATTACTACTTAGATCAACAAGAGATTTTTTCGCGGGCGGGGGTGGGGGAGCGGCGAGACTATTTTCTCACTGGCATTGTGCAGAATTACCAGTGCATGGTGATAATAAAATGCAACGAACTTTTATTTGGTTACGTTATTTTTAAATTCTCTATAGACAGTGCTCGCACTCCCTCCCTCTTGGTGGGTGCTGTGGGGCTGCTTCTGACTGATCCTTACATTCTGGGGCCCTGGTACCGCTCTCCACAGCGCTCGGCCTGGGTGAGCCCTGGCCTTAAAGCTCTCTGATCTTTCATTTCCCCTGTCCTTCCAGACTTTCCTCCTACCTGCATGCCTGACACTTTCCCTAGGGATCTGCCTCCTTCCCCTGCACTCATCTCTTATCCTAGCGTCTAAATCTAGACATGCACAAAGACTCTCAAATCTCTGTCCATAGCCCTGACTGGTCTTTTTCTGACTTGCCACAGTTTGGCGAAATTGCCAAAGACTAATATTCCCAAGTATTGTAAGCAAAAGGACTTGTAAGATGATGACATTTTTTTCACCTCAGTGTGGTTAGAATCATGGTCCAGCAGTAATTCTGAAAGCACTGGGGTTTATGGGTGAAATATTCTCGAATCTGTAGGGCACTGGAAGAGACAACTCAATCACTCAGGATAGTCACAAACTAACCAAACAAACAGAGTGTGCTCTGTTCTTGTCCCTGAAAACGGAAAGTGAATAACGGGTGGAGGTAGGCCACCCTCCTTCCCAAGAGAGCCATGGCTAATCAATCCTTCCCCAATGATTGCAGACTTCCTCAGAAGCAGCCTCAGTGCACCATTCCTGGGAGTTACTACCCAGTGATCAGAATTAAAATAAGAAGGGCACTCAGGTGGCTCAGTTGGTTAAGCATCCGACTGTATGTAGCTCGGGTCATGATCTCGCAGTTCGTGAGTTTGAGCCCCGTGTTGGGCTCTGGGCAGACAGCTCAGAGCCTGGAGCCCGCTTCTGATTCTGTGTCTCCCTCTCTCTCTGCTCTGTCCCTGTTGTGCTCTTTCTCTCTCTCAAAAGTAAAAATAAACATTAAAAAAATTTTTATAATAAATAAAATAAGAGAAGAAAAAGACCTGCAGAGGGATTAAGTACGGGGGATATGCTAGGCACTGGGAATCTACGGGTCAGCATGACAGGGTCTCCAACCTAGAGGACCAGGAGGAAGAGACGCTGTACAAAGGAAGAAGAGCAGTGCAGCAGTACGAATGGTAGAAAGGGAGGGCGTGCAGGGAACAGGAGAGGCACAACACTGCCAGTCTCACTGAAGCGGGGCTTGGGTAGATAACATCAAAAGAGATTCAACTGGTAGGCTAGTTACTTGTTCTCCCTCAGCTTACTATTGTGTGACCTTAGACAGGTCACTTAATGTCCCTGAGACTCCGTTTCCTCACCTGCAAAACAGGGGGTGATAATGCCACCTACTCCACAGGGCTGTTGTGAGGACTGAATGAATTGATCTATGTAGAGTATTTAGAAAGGCCCTGGTTATCTCCTGATGTTATCTTTCAATTCCTTTAGAGGCTAAAAGTCCAAGGACTTCCAATTTCATGGAGATGTCTAATGGTTTCATGGAGATGTAAAGATGAACTTTGGGCCAACTAATCTCCAACTGAGTACAGAATATATCCCTCTGTGGCTTGCTTGAGAAGCTCTTGCTCTGGACACCGAAAGCCTTCCTTTTTCTTTCTCTCTGGGGCAGCCGTTAAGTGAACACACTGGTTGTTAGTCCCAGTAGGGCAGCCGGAGCTGCTGGGTAAATGGTAAATTCAGACTGTGTGGTTACTCAGGGGAGATCTGGGACTGTACCTCACCTCAGGTGGATGGGGGAGGGGAGGTGGCTGCTGGGAACACGGGGCATGCAACTTGGAATGGGACAAGATGGGGACACAGATCTGCCAGAGAATTTTAATCATTCAGTACGTGACCTATCATAGTACAAATAAGTCTCTGCTTGGAAGGAATAAAAGAAAAGCCAAACGATCAGTGATGAAAGATGCAGTGAAAGAAAGAAAAAAAAAACAGATGAAAATATTCCTCCTTAAGACGGAGCCACAGTAGAAATATGTTTCTGATTAGCACCCAAAGAAAACATCCAAATGGAAAGCCAAAACTGATAGGAAGGTTTTGCGGGGGGAGAGTTTGATTTTCAAGTCATTTGGATTGATTTGACCCAAAATGTTTATTTTACTTCCACTGGGAAGTGAGGGGAAGGATGAATCGAAGACTTGCCAGGATCATGTTCCCTGAGGGGGAGAAGAACAGACCGAAAAGTTTAAGAGAAGGGCAGCAGAGAAACCATGGAGGGGAGTACCTGCTGGCTTCAGGGTGAGGGGTGGAGGAGCCCGCTTCGTTTTTGGTTTCCTCCTTTAGGAGACCATCATGGAAACTAGGCTAGGACTTCAAATTACTCTAAGTGGGCAGATCATAGAAACTGAAGCTTTAGGCTCTGAAATCTACCCAGCCACCCACATTTAGAGTAAACCCTGCCATTTCTTTTGAAATCTGTGTTATTATCTGCCTTTCAGTGAACAAACAGGCGTGTTCACAAAACACAGCCCAAGTCATTTGTATGTACAATGGGAGTGTAGTCACTTTTTTCACGTTTGGATTTTTGCTTCCCTGTCTTGCCTCTTACATGTATCTGTTTACAGGTAAGAGGAGAAGACATTTTGATGCTCACCTCAATGCAAAGCCTCTGGTTTCACCAGTGGATCTTTTATTTTTCACCCCTGGAGCTGTCCTTCTATCTACCAGTTGAAAAATGAAATTGTACCCATGTCAAATCGAGAACAATTTAATATGCACAAAGGGAAAGAAAAAAGGGTATTATTAGGTTTCTGTATTCTCATAAAAGAACCCAGACAGGCTGATGCATATGAAATTTACATCAATATACATGGTGTTTTTTTTACCTTCATTTTTGTCTGTGCTCCTTTGCATTAATAAAAGCTGATGCACGTTGAGTGGATTACCGTGCCAGACACCACTCTAGCTGCCTGATAGTACCGACTGGCTCTACCTTCATAGCAACCTTAGGAACCAGGTACATTAACATCTGTACTTTACAGATGAGGAGACTGAGGCCTAGCAAGTTTAACTGATGAAGGTTAATTACACAGCTAGCAAGAGAAGGGGCAAAGCTGAAACTCCGGCACTCTGCCTCCACATTCTCCCCTATTTATGCTATGTGTCTTCGGTCTTTTCACTTTATCTCTTTAACTCCAAAATATCCCTCAGACTAGCTCTCTTCAGTATTTCACCAGGGATTAGTAACCACAGACACAGTGTGAGACTCACTTCTCAGAGACTGAACTTAATCCTCCCAGAGACAAGGCTGCTGTTCAGGTTGAAGGGGAAAGATCTTCCTCTTCTTCTTTTTTAAAAATTAATTTTTTTGAGGTGGCGGGAAGGGCAGAGAAAGAGGGAGAGAGAATCCCAAGCCCGGGGCTTCAACTCGCAAACCATGAAATCATGACCTGAGCTGAAATGAAGAGTTGGACACTTAACTGGGTTGCCCCCTGCCCCCCTGCCTTGTTTTTTTTTTTTTTTGCTCCTATTTCTCAAAATGAATCAAAGAATTATTTATTTTTAACTACTAGTCTTTCACCCTAATTATATCAAACTCCCAATAAAAAATTTAAACATGAGAAAAGATATATAAATAAAATCTCTTTCTCCTATTACTTCTCAGAAGTAACTCCTGTTTCTTACACATTTTCAGAAATTCATGTTTTCTTGCCTGGTTTTACACAAGTGGGAACATCTATTTTCTTGATTTTTTTCAAAAATATTTACTGAGCATCTATCAGGTGCAAGGCACTAGGGATACAGTCGGGAATAATATATCGAAAGATCCCTGCAATCATGAAACTCATGTTTTCATGTTTTGCACCAGAGAGTGACTCAGAATTCCACAAAACTTAGTTTCCCATTTTCTGACTGTATTTATATAGAGCCAGAGAAAATCTATATTAATTAACTTCTCTTGTATCCTGATCTCTCAGTGAGGGAGAGGAAATAACAACGACTTGGGTAACCAGCCTAAGGGCAGTCTTTGACTTCTTTCAGCATTAGGGCCTAAGTCCCTGTTTTCCTAGGAACAAAATGTCTTTTGGGCATTGAACAGAGAACAACTTTGACACCTCCCTTCATCTTTAGGAATTAATAATCTTAGGGAGGCAGTATTACCACAGGTCACAATGCCTGGTTCTAATAATTCTGGCAATTATGTTTTAATTTTTATTTCCTTTGCTTGAAGTAGGTCCCTGAAAAGTCCTCTCCCTCCACTAGATGTGTATTTAACTTGGACGTAGGCTCCACTTAAAAGCATCTCATTGGCCTTTGTTGTTCAGACAAGGAGAGCAATACAATTTCACCAATTTTGGAGCAAACTGACAGTCATGCACGAGCCGAGACCTCAGGGCCGTGTGCACCCTCGCACCTCTAGCTGGAAACTACACCTCCGTGAGGTCCTTCTAGGCCTGCCCATGGCAGGCACTTCATACAGGCACCTGAATGTGACCATTTTGAAAGAAGGTCTCACTCTTTAAAATAAGAGGAGTATAAAGCAGCAACTTCCAGGGGCTGTGTCAAAGGACCTTTTAAGAAATTCTATTAGCTAAACCAGCAGTGGTGACTTCCTGTCAGAGTGGGAGGTAAGAGGCATTTCCCAGCATTGACAACATACTTGCTTTGGTCAGACTGTTTATACAGTGTCACGATGAAGTGAGTGATAAAATAAAGTGTAAAATATCTACAGAGCAGTCTGCTAGCCGTCAGGTGTTCGAAAAAGGTTCTGTCAGCGACAGCTTAGTAAGTTTAAGATAGTTCAAAAGTACTTCTTCAAGAGCTTTAAAGTACCTTAGAAACAAGTTGCAGTTGACAAAGAGTCGGGTCTTTCTTTTCTTCTTACCCCTTCGCCATTAATGGTTAAACTCGAGGCCTAAGCAAGCTGTTGGCGTTAGGGTAACGTTTTCTGATTTGAGGAGTTTTCAGATCCCAGTTTTTTGATGATCTTGGATGTTCTGTCACTTCTTCTCATGCTTCATCTTCTAAGAAAATGGCCACCGAGACTCTCAGATGCGTGCTCTCACAAATAGTAACGGCCAGCTTGCGCCACCGGGGCTGTGATCTCATCCCTTATTCATCACTTAGGATCCTCGCTTGCTCTCCCAGTCAGACTTCCTGATCTAACATTAGTTAGTCAGATCTAACATTGCCTGGCTCCTTTCTCCTCCTCTATGAAAGGGTTGGAACAGAGATTGGCTTCCTCGAGGCTCCTGGGTGTCATTTCTTCTCAAAGAACAATTAGAAAGAGGACAAATGATATGGTAGAGTTTGTGTAGGAAATACTGTGGATGTGCTCTGCCTCTTTGCTGGTCAGTTCTTCCTCGATCTACTGTGGAAAGAGGGATGTCTGGTTTCACACTTTCTGCTCCTTGCTTACTCAGTGGGCACCCAAATCAGTGTGGTATCCCCACTCCGGCTTTGACCTTTCTATCCATTTAAAAGAGAAAAATACTCTGACCAATCCAAAGTCATAACAATTAGTAGAACCAAATATTAGTTGAGTGCTGCGTGCCTGCCTTATTTGGAGATGTGTGAGGATAGGTCACGTAAGATATTTGAAAAACATGCTTTGGGTGCCTCTGACACACTAAATATCAAATCTAATCATGCCCTAGGCACCTGGGTGACTCAGTTGGTTAATCGTCCGACTTCAGCTCTGGTCATGATCTTGGGGTCCGTGGATTTACCCCCTACCCCACATCGGGCTCTGCTGACAGCTCAGAGACTGGAGGCTGCTTCGAATTCTGTGTCTTCCTCCCTCTCTCCCCCTCCCTTCTCTCTCTCTCTCTCTCTCTCTCAAAAATAAATAAATATTAAAAATTTTAAATCTAATCATGCCCTTTATTTCGAACCCATTAGTAGCTTTCCATTGTTTTTAGAGTTTAATTTAAACTTTGTGCCAAAGACTCCCGCAGGCTTACAAAACCTGCCTTTTAGAATCTGCACATATTTAGAATGATGTGCATGTATTTAAAACATACACCTTGGGGCGCCTAGGTGGCTCAGCCAGTTAAGTGTCCTACTTCGGCTCAGGTCATGATCTCACAGTTTGTGAATCTGAGCCCCACATCGGGCTCCGTGCTGACAGCTCAGAGTTTGAAGCCTGCTCTGGATTCTGTATGTCATTCTCTCTCTGCCCCTCTCCCACTTGTGGTCTGTCTCTCAAAAATAAATAAATTTAAAAAATAAAATTCCAATATACGCCTTGATCTGTTTTGATCATATCAGAATTGGTCAAATTGTATACCATCACCAAAATCAAGATGATGAATAAAGAATATATCTGTCACTACCTTTTTCAGACTCTTTTAAAATCTGTCTCTTTTTACACCTCACTCAAGCAACCATTGTTTTGCTTTCTGTCAATACATATTAGTTTGCATTTTTCAGAATTTTATGCAAAAATATATACTTTTTTGCCTGCCTTGTTTGACTGTGCATAATAATTTTGAAATTCATCCATTTCCTCTATCAACAGTTTATTCCTTTTTACTACTTTTCTTTATAAATTATCATTACTATATTATTCTCTTATGTGGATATGCCATAATTTATTCATCCACTCACCTGGTGATGGGCGTTTGGATTGTTTCTAGTTTTTGGCTCTTACAAACAAAATGTAATCTAACTATTTTTGGGGGTGCCTGGGTGGTTGAGTTGATTAAGTGTCCGACTCTTGACTTTGGCTCACATTATGATATCATGGTTTTGAGCCCTTCAACGAGCTCTGCACTGGCAGCATTGAACCTGCTTGGGAGTCTCTCTCCCTCTCTATCTCTCTGCCCCTTCCCTGCGTGCTCCCTCTCTAAAAAGTAAAGAATGGCAATAAAACAAGTCTTAGAATGTGATAAGCATTATGATAGATGTCTTCTGGTGGTCTGAAAGAATATAACAGGGTATATCCTGTGCCTACACTATTTAAATGAAGACACAGAGGGTAATTAGGAGTCAGACAGGGAAGCAGAAGAAGTGGGGAATGAAACAGAGGTGCAGATTCCAGGGAGAGATCCTGGTAAGTTGGAGAACAGTCTGGAAGGAGGCCTGTGATCTCATCTCAGCACAGATGAGGCATGGTCAGCAGCCCTGGATCATGTAATGGAGAATCCATGCCAGCCTTTCTTTCTAATGCTCTTCATTACATTGCTGCCTGATTTCTCCCTGCTGAGGTTGTAACTAAGGTGATATAAATGTTGGTAGACTGGGGTTTTGTAAGGATTCTGTGAAGAAATTGTATTTGATTTTGACCTTCTATTTGTTAAGTAGTTTACTGTATACAGCTGGTGTCACGTTACTCTATATGAAACGAATCTGGCCCTTGCAAGGCCAACCAACACAATCATGACGAACTTCTGCCTTAACTGAAGTTGGTGTGGGTGGTGATGAAACACATGAAAGAGCATCTCAGAAGATCATCGACAGACCCAGAAAGCCGGAGGGATCAAATCTTGATGGTGAAAACAGTCAATGTCAGGGAACTCTTGTGTCCTCCACCTAACATTCACTCCCTGCTTCTTTCTTGTTAACAAAACTCCACCTGTATTCAGGGATCCATCTTCCTCCTCATAGGCATTACCTCGGAGGAGAGTGACTCCATCCCAAAGCTGGAGATGGGTCTGACTCGAGTAAAGGAATCACAGCAGCCCCATGCCACTTGCCAAAAACTGGTATAGATACCACTCTGGCCAGAGAGACATGACAGAAAATCTGCTGGGAGAGCTTCTGGCAAAGGTTTCCTTTCTCTTACAGGTCATCCCGCAAAAAAATGCGTTTCTTCTTCCTTTGGGTCCTGTTGTCACTGGATACGGTTGCTGAACTGTTGCAGCCACCTTATGACCACAGGGAGGGGAGAGAGCCAGCGCACACTTGGGGGATGGCAGAGCAAAGCCATGAAAGGATCTGGGATTTTAATGACTTCCCCAAAACCTCACACTCACTCAGTAATGGAGCCGCCCACTGAAGTGCTCAATATGTGATATAATAAGTTTCCTCGTGTCTTAAGCCATTTTGAGCTGGGGTTTGTTGGACCAGGGGCATCCTAACTGAAGATTCAATCCATCCATTCATTCAGTCATTCAACACACACTTTCTTGATGGTGGCTCTGGGTCAGGCACTCTACTAAAGGCTGGATATAGAAATTTCAAAAAATGAAGTCAGATAAGTATATTATGTACCTTGTTTTGGCTGATGAAATATGAGCAGAAATGGCATGTGTCACTTCTGGGAAGGGACTTTTAGAACCAATAAGGGAAAGAAATGTTGTCATGTTTCCTTTCCTCTCTCATGATGATGAGGAATTACGTGTTGAGAAAGATCTTCCATTCAACCGACTCTCCAGTGACTAGGTTGAGCAAGATTCTACCCCTCCTCTCCCACGTTGGACATAGAGTGAGATTTAAAAAAAAAAATACATGCTGTTTAAACCACTGAGAACTTGGGGTTGTTTACCATCATGCAAACCCAGCCCATCCTAGCTGACAAGCATGTAAAAGTACTTAGCACAGAGCCTGGTGTTCAGGGCACAAAAGCCTAGCTGCTGCTATTGTTGTTATTATTCGTTGGCACCTACCCATAGTAGTGAACGAAGGCCAGCGCATACCTGGAAATGTACTCAGAATGCAACTATTTAAAACCTAATTATTTATAGGCTTATCAGTAAAGTGAGTATCAGTTAGCTACATAAATAGCACGTAAGTTTACCAAAATACATGACTGTACTCTGTTCAGTGTTCTGTACCTAAACACCCTAAGATTCCAAACATCTTTCGATGCTGACAACTATTAAGTTTTACTTTTAAGTAAAATTCATTTATAAAATGAATTATAGCAAAATTAATTAGAAATCTGACCTCCCTACGGTAAAAAAAAAGTGCAAGAGAATTGGTGTAATACTGAAAAATGTCATGTTACCGAGGTTATTTACAAAAATATAGTGTCCACCTCAGTAGAGTCTCATAGTCCTCGGGGGTGCTACCATGTATGCCCTGTGGCACAGTGTCCTCTCTCAGAGAAATTTTGATAATTAGATTACCCTGGGAAGAGGAACCAGAAGCCGTCCTATGAAGAGCCTCAGTAGAGGCAGGTCAGGTGTCAGTCTGGAGGGGACACATCAACTGTCTTTAAATATTTGAAGAGGAGCATGCTTCGCTTGGGTAGGCCCAGAAGGCAAAAGGAGGGCCAAAGCTAGAAGTGTCAGAGACCCTGCGCTCAGCCCAATATAAGAAAGAATAACGATCTTATAATCATTATATCTGCACAACAGTAGAAGGGGCTAGACGCTTAAATAGTGAGCCGTCAATCATAGTGTTTCAAAAGAGGATGAAAAACCTGTGTGTATAGAGAATTCGCTTCACATGTACTGAGGATCTACTGAATGCCAGGTGACAGGCAACGACTATAAAATCAATGTGATAGGATGCCTGACCACAGGGGGTTTACAGTCTGTGGTGTGTCAGCAGCGGGTAAACAGATAATTATTTTGTGTGCTGAGTGACACTGTAGAGTTTGTGCAAACTTGTATGGAGACAGTGCTCTGCTTTGGATAATCAGAAAACACTGCCCGTAAGCTATATTTGCTGTGTCTTGAATAATAGTTCAGAGTTTGTATTGCAGAGGAGTGAAATCTTCATGTGGAGGAAACTCAGTGATTAGTTTAAAGTTCCTCAAATTCTTCAGAACGTATTCCATCCTATGAAGGCAAGACAAATACAATGGTAATCTAATGGAATAAGACACACTTACAATATGTACATGGGGGCACGTGGGTGACTCAGTCAGTTGAACGTCTGACTCTTGATTTCAGCCCAGATTGTCCCAGGTTCATGGAATCGAGCCCCATGTCGGACTCTGCACTGAATGTGGAGCCTGCTTGGGTCTCTCTCCTCTCTCCCTCTCTCTCCCCCTCTCTCCCTCTCCCTTACTCACCTTCTCTCTCTTTCTAAGATAAAATAAAAAAAAAATCTAAAAAATACGTACATGAACTCAGGGACATTTTTTTAATGTTTATTTTTTTTTTTTATTTAGAGAGAGAGAGAGTGCATGCACAGGTGCATGAGAGGAAGCAGGGGAAGGACAAGAGAGAGGGAGAAAGAAAGTCCTAAGCAGGCTCCATGCTGTCAACACACAGTCTGCCAGTGGGCTCAAGCTCAAGAACCATGAGATCATGATCTGAGCCAAAATCAAGAATCAAATGCTTAACTGAATGAGTGACCCAGGCACCCCTCAGGAATTTTTGTAAAGCAAGCAAGCAAGCAAACGAACGAATGAACAAACAAACAAACAAACAAATACATAAATAAAAGAAGCAGTTTGCCTTATTTGGATGGATGGTACTACAACTCCATGTTCGCTGGAGGGAGTGAATGGTTCCAGAGCTCTTGAAAAGTCTCAGGGAGCAGCTTGGAATGGGATCCAAGAAGACAAGAATGCCAGTCGGCAAGCCAAGGGCACACCTCCCCTCCTGCTTTGCTTTCAGCTGGAGAGTTTACCCCTCTTGAAGCAGCGAGTCGAACAGTTCAGATGGATTGTAAAATGATTCAGGAGCAGGGAGAGAATCTGGGCTCATGCGATGGTGGAGCTTTACCATGAGGCTTGTGTCCAACCAGATTTCCTTGGAAAAGTACCTGGGCAAGACGGCTGAGTCTTGTTAAAGGGATCAGTTTTATTTTGCTCTTCCCAAAGGATGTGAAGACTGAAGTAGCCAGAGGGATGAGACATAGAAGGAGGAGTGACCATCTGTATAACTCTGCAACATCTGAGAAAAGGAGCAGCAAGCCACTAAAACCAACAATTCCTTTCTTGAGCTTCAATGCAGGATAAATACAAAAGGGGTTAAACCCTGACCATGTCAAGAAGATACATGGTAAGGAATAACAGAGTGATAAACTTGAGAAGATGTCTGTGACAAAGTAGTTGTAGGTTCAAAGCCTAAGGCTTCTGTTTTCCAGCTAAATGACCTTGGGTGAGTCAGCTAACCTCTCTGAGCACCACTGGTCTAACGTCCAAAGGCAATGCAAGCATAGACCATGCAGGGTAGTTGCAGGGATTAGAGAGCCTGAAGCAAAATCTATTTCAGCATGCTAGCACGGTACTAGCCATGTAGCAGGCACTCATCAACCATACCCATCTTTGTTATTTTATTCTCAGGAGACATACAAGCAAAAAAAGAGTTGTTAGTTTGGCCTCACTGGACTTTGGGATTTAAATCGGTTCAACAAATCTGAGCACTTACCTCATGCAAGGCACTGGTTTAGTGCTGGGTACACAGCGGGAAACAGTGCAGAATAGTCCTATCTTCCTTCATGGAATTATAACCCAGAAGGAAGAAACAGACTTATGTTACGTATAAGTAACATATATGTCACATATAAGTAAACAAATACACATGAAATTTATAAAGATTCGGGAAATGAAAGAATTAAAACAAAACAAAACAAAACAGGGGCTGTGATATGATTGTGCCCTGAGAACACTGGCTGAACTTGCAACATCTGGGGAGAGACGCCAATTCTTAAAGGCTGACGTGTCATGTATGCTGATCCTCCTATCAACCCACTGACTTTGTATCCACATAGTTATTCATAATGTCTTAATGAAGTCAGGTTCCAGACAAATTGGTTCATTCATTTCAAAGGGATTTATTTTAGGACCCCCACACTTCTTCTGGTCTTGAGTAACTTGTATTACTCATTCACGAAGTATTTTGGCAGAACCTTCAACTGATGTGTATTTTTAGTACTGGATTTATGTGTAAGAAAAATACATATGGAGGGGCTGGATGAATAACGGGAGAGGAAAATAAAATAGCAAACTGTGTTTCTCAAGTGTCAGCTTGGTAGTAATGGAATAGAAAGTATTGTGTGATTTATAGAGTATGTGGGGCTCAAAACAATCATAAGCAAAATACCAAATTGCTCAAAGTCTCACAAGTGAGGGTGTTCATCATGAAAGAAGCTGAACTGACAAAGGGAATAAGAAGGTGTGGGGAGACAGGGACAGACAATGACACAAAAAGGCAAGCTTTTAGGAGAATGTTCTATTCAACTGTAATGACTAAAAACATTTTTTATAAGAGTTTTGAAGAGCTAGGCCCAAAAGAACAATGTAGCCTCTAAGCAAAGAGAGAAATCACGACTTATATCTTTGAATTTTTAGTTAGACCCTGAAAATGCACACTTGGATTAAAAAAGTGGTAAGAGGAGTTTTCAACAACAGAAGTAGCTGATAAACACGGTCATGAAACACAGACATAAATGTCTGAAGCGGGTGAGCCTTTAATAAAGGCCCCGTCTCATGATGTGTAAGCTGTTAATTGCATATACTTTATACACTCATCATTTTAACACAATTTATGTCATTAATTGAAACCTAGTCTGAGGAATATCTCCAAGATCTAATTCTTCTCTATCATCCATAGCTGAGCCCAAGATTCAAGCTAGTTTATCATTTATTTCTTCAGTAGACTCTTAAGCCTTAAATCTACCTTTTATTTTCAGTTTATGATGTTTCTTTTCACTGAAATAAATCTCCTAGTCTCCCTCCTGGTTTCCTTCTACCCTTCCAGATCCAACTCAATTGCTTCTCTCAGTGAACTCCTTCTTAAGCAGAATCAGCCATACCTTGGTTTGATTTTCTGCAGCATTTTATAAATGTGTTTATGGTCCTTTCATGCATCACTGTATGGTGTGCATACTATGTACTTAGCACAGTGTTAACCATCTTCCATCAATTTCTTCATTTAACACTTGCTATAGCTTCAAGAGATAGGCATTATTATTCCAATTTACTGATGAGGTTAAGAAACTTGCTTCATTACATCCAGCTAATAAGAGATGGCACCAGGATTTGAACCCAGTCTTCTGATTCTAGAGCCCACACTTTTAAGTACTTGCTCTGTGGTTTCTTACACCATGCTGTTTCATTTTGCTGGCATCGTGGTTTATCTGTGTTCATGTCCATTTCCGTACCTAGATGACACACATACATAAATCATGTTGAAGGGGTTGGTGGATAAGAGGACAGGTAAAGAGTTCATCCGCTGGTTCTATGCATGTTCCAGGAGGCACAAGTGTCAGAGCAGGCAACGTTGATTATTGGAAGGTTACTTGAAGGAAAAGGCCATAGACAGAGTTGGTAATAAGACTTAAATATCAGAGATGAAGAAAACCATTCGGAGTGACAGTAGTTACATAGAAAGCAATGGTAAAGCAAGTTCTCATTCAGGGCAAAATTTAATTGGATGCAATATTTTTGTTGTTGTTGTTGTTTTTACAGTTTATTTATTTATTTTGAGAGAGAGAGAGAGAGAGAGAGAGAGTGCACGCCAGCAGGGAAGGGGCAGACGATAGAGCCCAAGCAGGCTCCGAACCATTAGCACAGAGCCCGATGCGGGGTTTAAACTCGCAAATTGTGAGATTATGACCTGAGCCTAAGTCCAGAGTCAGACACTTTACCAACTGAGCCCCATAATTAGATACAATGTTTAATTAGACACAAAAAAGAAAGGATATTCTTTTTCATTGAGTATTGACAGCATCTGGCCAAGTATGATAAACTTCGTTGATTTTCTGGCCATATAAACCTCAGAATAAGTTTCTATATTCTCCTATCATATCAGTCTCTCCTTATTTAGGACATGCATACATTTATATCACAACCTTTATTCTATGTATTGTTTAAGAATTCGTTACTTCTGGCTGGATATCTTATTCATCTTTGTAGTAGAATGTTTAGTATCATAAGCATTGAACTATGAAAGGTGGGTCAATACATAAATGAAATTGAAACAAGCAAGAATGTTTTCTACAATATGATTTGTAAAATGACCGACTCTATAAAACATTTATGATTTCTGCACAGACAAAACTTTCTTTCTAGAAAGGTAAAGATTCATTCAAATGCAGACAGTCACAGAGAACTTCAGAGACAGTAGATCAGAACTATGTTTTTTCTCTCCCTCCATTCTTCTGGAAGGGGAGAAATACAAATCCTTTCATTGACCACTTTCATTATCTACCCTCAAGGCCCTGAGATACTTAGAAGGTAATATCAACTGTACCATTAAACAAAATAGAGTTTTCATCTCTGAAATAAGTTTTCTGACTACTAACATCAGTACCAGGTGATTAAATTAACAATTGACCGTTTGGTCACATATTCTCTCATTCATGCAATGGATATATATATACTATTTTTTAAAATTAATTCATTTATTTTGAGAGAGAAACAGAGCACAAGTGGGAAGGAAAGAGAGACAGGGAGAGAGACAGAATCCCAAGCAGCCTCTGCACTGTTAGCACACAGCCCGATGTAGGGCATGAACTCACAAACCATGAGATCATGACCTGAGCTGAAGTAAGAGCCGGACACTTAACTGAGTCCCACAATGGATATATATTAAATGCCTTTCATGTGTGAGCCTCTGAAGCTAGCAACTAGGGACATAATTGGGAGCCATAAGAAATAGTCACTGCCCTCTTGCTGTTTATTATCAAGTCATCAAGTAATTTAAAAATAACAAAAATGACACCTATGATGATTACCTCAAATAGAGATATGTGGGGCTGTAAAGACAGGGGAAAAAGCAGTGTGGTACAAGCTGAATCTGGACACATGGGAATGGGTTTGTCTCGTTGGGTGTAAGACCACATTATGTATTCATGCATTTACCCTAAGAGCAATGGGAATATTTCAGGCACTGAGTCAATATAACTACCTGGTGCTTTCAAAAGACCACTTAGCTCATGGTGTGGAGAATGGGATGGATGATGCAAGAGCAGACACCAATCGGATGGTTTTCGCACTGATCTAAGTGAGAGTGGTCACAGAAACCAGGTTTAGAGTCTCAGGAAGCTGGTAACAGTGATTTCACTGCTCTGATTTCAAACAGAAGCCCATGAATTTAGCTAAATCTACCGAGGCTACTTGTTAGCAGATAGAGGGAAAGAATAGCTGTACCTCTTGGAAGGAAGATACTATCTCTTGGTTTCTAGTTTAGATATTTGAACTTAGACATTTGATAAAATCAAGATCCTCCAGCTTGAGGAAATAAACACATATCTGAGATAATCAGGGACCAAAGGAATGATCAAAAAGATACAAAGTATATAACTGGATTTCTTTCCATCTTTAGTACTGTTTATTCACAATTCCTCATTAAAAAGAGTAAACTCTGCCCACCCTCACTCTTCAAATAAGGGATTGAGACATTTAATAGGTTAAATTAGTCCATTTACTCATCCATTAAAAATTTTTTTATGACTAAAGTTTGCCCAAGGCACAGGATTAAATAATGATTTGACTAGCAACAGGATCTTATTTGATCTTTGCATCCCCAGAGCCTAGAACCATGCCTGTTTTTTTTTTTTTAATTGAATGCATAAGGAGAAAAAAAGAAAAGCTCATTAACTGAAGAGGGACTTCATATTAGTGGAAATAAAAAATAAAAAGATTTTATAATAATGCTGGATGGGAATGGAAAACCATAAGGTAGAGTTTGAATCTTTTCTACTTCCATTTCCAACCTGACTGTCTGATTTGTAATTTACATTTGTTTATAGTTGTCTTTATGCCAAGATTGGTTTCTTTCCTTCTGCATGTACAAATGTAATAAATTAAGCAGTTATTGGTGCTGTGGTTATCTGTGGTATTTCCAGAGGTCTATAGTGCAACCATGAAAATAAACACTGAACTTTTTCTAAAAATTCTTGCATACTGGGAATCGGATGGTGGGTCCCAGAGAAATTGGATACAATGACTTGTTTTTCCCCCCTCTGAGTTTTGATTCCACAGGGCAGCATTACTCTGGGGAAGCACCCTGAGTCCAGGTTATCAACACATATTTTCTGAGTCTAGAGAGCTGAGTGTGCAGGGAAATAAGGGCTTGTAAAGATGCCTGCAAGGAGGAAGGGAAGGGAAGACACTGATTGATGTGTACTGGCCAGAATCAGTGTTTTGAGCCTCCTGGCTTTGGGGAGCTATTCACAGGGTGGTGGATGTTTTCTTCTGCTTTATAGCTACTGGAAGGCCAAGGGAACTGGCTCAAGGTCACAGAAAAAGTGAATCAAGGTTCAGGCCACTCCTCGATCTATGAGTGCCAAATCATTCTCTCCTCTTTACTGGAAAAGCTATAGACTGAATTATCTTTGTTCTACAGACCTGCTCCTCTTCTGTATTAATTCCCTCAGTTAGAGGCATTATCATTCATCCTGTTGGCCAAGATTAGACCTCTCGTGCTCAGTCTCAAAAGTTTTCAGTCTCTGGCAGGTGTCAAAGATACATGAAGTGGCCAAGAACAAGGCAGCTGGGTATAAAGGGACAGTGGACGACTACAGGAATTCAAATGTAAATTAAACACACACACACACACACACACACACACACACACACACACACACATTATGCAAGTACAACTGCTACTCTGGTCTCAAAGTCATCTTCAATTTTTCTTTTTCCCTAAGCCCCACACCTTAAAGTTTAGTCCGGGCTATTGAGCCTACCTTGGACATGACTATTATATCTTGTTCCTTTTCTCACTTGCTATGGTCACTGCTCAGGTTCAAGGTCTCATCTTTCCTCTCCTTGTACCTCTCCTACCCCAACTCCAGTTTAGCTGCTCTACTTTCCCCACATCTATCCACTGAATAGTCAACGAAGTTATCCCTCTAAAGCTCAAATGTGACTTTGTTTTTCCATTGTCTAAGAACTTTGATGGTTCCCCCTAGACTGTAGAGTAAGCTGGAACTCGTCACGGCTAAGCTGATCTAATTTCGACATGAGAATAGCCTCATCTACTACCACTCTTCCCCTCTTGTCCTGTACTCCAAAACATCACACTACTTGCTCGTCTCTAAATGTGCCCCATAGTAGCATTTCTCATATAGCGTGGGGGATAAGCTTCTGGCAATGGAAATGCTACTTGAACTAACCGCACACTGGGTCATTTCAGCATGGTCTCCCCAGAGAGGTATGTCTGGCACCATGCACTGGCATTGACTCCTCAGATTTTCTCAAATCCCTTGAAGTCATGACATCCTCTGGCCATAGTTTCTTCTAGGCCATGGGTCACACAATTATTGGTCAGTCGTCCCAAGCTACAGTTATACTATGATTAGTTTTATAACATTTAAGAGATGATCTATATAGTTTGTGCCCTTGACCAGTACTTGATGTTACCCAAGAAGTGGAGTTCACCCTTGACAGTCTTACATGTTTTCTTGGACAGCTTCAGGACTAATAATACTGCAAGTCTTTCAACAGTCATAATGGGCCAAACCTGCTTCATAGATTACAACATAAATGACCAAAGGAAAGGTCACAGAAACAAAAAAACAGCAACGCACTGAATCAGAAGAGTATGGTAAGGCACTCAATGGCTCAGAGTCTGCATTAACATTTATTTGCCATGACTATGTAGTATAGTTGATTAAATATATAATATCTACTTATATGTGTCTTCAAACTACTTACCTATGTAATTTGTGCATGCGTGTGTATATATATATATACACACATACATATACACATATATATGTATATATACGTAGATATATATATATATATACATATATATATATATATATATATATACACATATACACGTCTACATATAGTATGACAAAGGACTGCATAACTGGGATGTGCACATGCATTTTTCACACTCCTCCCTAGTCTTATGTGTCCCCTGCTCTTTTCTTCACCTTTACTTATTTTAGGGTGTGTGCCATGGGCCAGCACCACTGGCATCTCCTTGGAGCCTGCTGTAAATGCAGTCTCAGGCCCTACCCTGGATCCACTGAACCCTGAGTCTGCATTTTAACAAAGTCCCATTAAAGCCTGACAAGCACTGGAGCTTCCCCGCGCCCCTCCAGCAAAACAAAAGGCTCTAACTACACACCTGGCATTGGGTCTTTATCACATTGAATCATGATTAGTTGCTTCTATGAACCTATAACCAGAGAAAGCCCTTGATGATGCTTGCTGAAACATGTTAGGACTTTTTAATCCAGAGTTCTGTTATTTATTATGAGGTCTGTAATAATATACTCTAGATTCCTTGACCCATTTTCCTTTTCTCCTTCAGAAGTCTAACATGCTAAAACCCTGATGTTCTAGCCTCCCTTCCAGCCAGATATGACCATGTGACAGTTCTGGCAATGAGACGGAACCAGAAGTTTGTTGGTACTTTCTCTTCTTTTGCCTGAGACACAGATACAATGTTGGGGGCACAGCTATCATGAGGCCAAAAGGCAAAAGCCAAGGATGGTGGACGAAGAAGACAGAAAGGTCTAAATCCCTGAAGGCAACCTTCTGACTGCAAATTGCTTCTCTGTGAATGGAGATGAGAGACAAACATATCTTTATGTGTTTAAATAACTATCTGTTTGCTATGAGTTGAGCTGAATGCATTTCCTACCAATCCAGTATCTAATCATTCACACAGGCAGATCAAAGTTGCGTTTGCTCTCCTTACTAACCCTTGCCGAGGTTCCTCAGGGTGGAATAGAAGGAGGTGTTAACAATGGCTTTTTGGTTGTTTCTTTTTTGCAAAAATTCTATTTCCCTAAGTAACTGATTTAGAATAACATTTACTAACAACATTCCCCAATGAGAAATAAGGACATGGGATATATAAAATTTACATTACGGGAAGTTTTGGTGAATGTGTACATCTTGGACTATGAAAGAAATTAGTTGAAGCCTCTGGTCATATCAAAACACAAACCTCTCCCTTTGCCATTCTTTTCTTCTTTTCTTTCTTTTTTTAAAGTTTTCATTTTTATTTGAGAAAGATAGAGAGTAAGCAGGAGAGGGGCAGAGAGAGAGAGAGAGAGAGACAGAGAGAGAGAGAGAGAGAGAGAGAGAGAGAGGGAGAGAGAGAGAGAGAGAGAGAGAGGGAGAGAGAAAGAATCCCAAGAGTCCCAATGTGGGGCTCAAACTCATGAACTATGAGCTCATAACCTGAGCCAAAGTTAAGAGTCAGATGCTTAACCTACTAAGCCACCCGGGTGCCCCTCCCTTTGCCCTTCTTGATACTTAGACTATTACAAGAATGGAGAGGGGCAGCCACATGAGGAAGTTTTAAAAATATGGCAATTATGATTGCTTTAATGGGCAAACATCTCTGAGTTATGTTTGTGCAAACATCTCTGAGTTATGTTTAAATCCAGCCATACTGCCTGTCTCCTGTGGTATGGGGATCCTTTAGATCATTAAAGTCTCAATATTTCCCATACATTATTTATGCACAGGTTACATTCCACTGGAAAACACTGTGATGGCCAAATGGGAAAGCAGCAGTAGAATTTTGCAGAAGTAGCCTGGGTGATATCTTGCTCCCCAAACTACCCCATTAGCTCTCAGTGGTATTTTGCCCCCACTTCACCGTTCTATCTCCGTTGGGATATGACAGCTGTTTCATGGCCCATCATTGTCAAAATACCCTTAGAATCCAAATCACGCAAGTTGAGCAGCCTAGGAAACTTTATCCATCTATTTCTTGGTGCACATGGCCTCTGACCGACAATCTGTTGTCTCCTGCAGTCTATCAGTTTACCCTTTGTTATTCTGTACTTGAGTCCTATACTACCTAGAAGAGCCACATTCTCAGACTGTTCCAGATGTGTGCTATATTTAAAAAATAGTGAGAAAAGACAGGGGCACAATGAGCTCCAAGTCACAGTAAACATGTCTGAGATAATTGCCCTAAGCACATTCCTTTGAACAGCCTCAATGTGAAAGCTTTATCCTCTGAGGTTGAATTTGAGTTTGAAAACCTGACAAAAGACATGTGTGATTTGGCTTTTTCGAAAGAACCATCAAAGGAGGAAACAAATGAACAAACAAGAGCCACTCTGGTCCTAGTCTCTGAAGACACTTTAAAAACAGAAGTGTTGGTCTGCTTAACCAAAGAATGATCACTAGAATGAGTGCTCCCCAGAAACGCATAAGGCCACATTTTCGGGGAAGTGAAGTTGTGTGGTATTCCTTCATCGGCCCAGTCCTTGGTCCATTAATTTTCAAACATCAGCTGGCATCCAAATCTCTGGGGATGAGGAGGGTTCATTGAATCACACATTGTGGGCTCCACCCCCGGAGTTTCTAATTCAGAGGTGGCTGGGGCCAAGGGACTTAATCATTTGGATTTCTATCCCATTTTCCAGCTGATGCTGATGTTGTTGGTCCAAAACCATACTTTAGCCACTTCTTGAGTCAAACATTATACTTTGATCCCATCAAGTCAGCTAACTGCTTGGCTGTCAATCTGAAGATTATTTTTATTTTTATTTTTTTAAAGCAATCTGACTCTGCTCAGACAACTTTTCCTGACTCTGATTCCCTACTATCCTAATCTCTCTTATTTTATGATTACACAGTTTCTAATACGTCCTGGATCTGAGTGCGTCAGTAGGCAAGGCGAATTACAGATCAGGCTGACAAGACAGCATTGCTGCCGGAGACCGTAGGGGAGATGCAGTGGATGGGATGTGGCAGCATTACTGCCACAAGCAATCATTACACTTACAGCATATGATAGACAATCACCCGCTCTGCACCTTGTCAATGAGCTCAGAATTATTTCATTTGCTTTCAGCATTTAGTACTTTTTATTTGTAGCTTCTGGAAGGAGCCACAGTTTGTCACGTTTTCCCGTTTGTGTGGTCAGGTGTTCCAGGGAGATAGTTTCCCCAGCTTTCATTTCGTCTCCTCCCCACTTGGGCACACAACAAGTGAGCCCCTGCTGTGTATTCAGGATTCCTACTCAAGACTGCTGGGCGATTTTTCTGTTCCTTCTCCACTTCCCTTTGATCAGAAAAGAAATATCCTAGTAATTCCAGAGTACCAGCAAGCCACGTTATTAATTCCTGTAGTTTTTAACCATGTTACGTAATGTGGATCATATTTGTCCCTTTGATAAATCCTTAATTATTCTGACTTCCCAGTATTCTGTATTTCTTTGGGGCGTCTGGGTGGCTCAGTCGGTTAAGCATCCAACTTCTGCTCGGTCATGATCTCATGGTTTGTGAGATCGAGCCCCATGTCGGGCTCTGTGCTGACAGCTCAGAGTCTGGAGCCTGCTTCAGATTCTGTGTCTCCCTATCTCTCTGCCCCTCCCTAATTCGTACTCGGTCTCTCTCTCTCTCAAAAATAAATAAACATTTAAAAAATTTTAAAAATATTCTGTATTTCCTTTCAACAAATAGAAAATGTGGTGCCCAGAGGAAAGCCAGGCCTGATTTTTTTTTTTCGACAGAGCACCACCACCTGACCTCTGTTTTAACCCACCGGGTGCCCCTCACCACCCGACTCACATTTGTCAGGCAGAGGGCCAGGCACCATGCGGGAGAAACACAGGGCTGAAATGTGTCCTCTGCCTTTAGAGAAGGTAAGCGGTGAAAGACAACATCCAGTAGAAATGTCTACGCCTGGAGCCCCTGGGAGGCTCAGTGGGTTAGGCATCTGACTTTTGATTACGGCTCAGGTCATGATCTCATGGGGTTCATGAGATGGAGCTCTGCATCAGGCTCTACGCTGACAGCACAGAACCTGCTTGGGATTCTCTCTCCCTCTCTCTCTGCACCTTCCCCACTCTCTGTCTCTCTCAAAAGAAACCAACATTAAAAAAAAAGAAAAGAAATGTCTACTCCTTTTCCCTTCCTCCTCTTGCTCCTCTTCAAATCCCTTCCTAAGACAAATGGTGGAGAGAGTAGAGTCGCCAGAACACTGGTAACTCCCCATATACAAAGCCACCTGCCTCCATTAAGAAGAAACTGGGAACAGAAAACAATGTCTGTTTACAGAGGTTTATAATTACTAGATGGAGAAAATGACCCTTATCTGATAGTTCTTTCCTTTTGTCCTTGCTGCTCTGGGCATTTAAGAAGCAGAACTCATTCCTCTTGGTTTGGGGACTCAGAGTGTGTGTCTAGTGCTCTGAAGAGCATTAGACAACCACAGGATTTATAAATATTTGCATTCCATAACTGTCCTTGGGCAGGATCTGCTGGGTTGAGTCACCCCGGGGCCACCTTCCCCCTCTCCTCGGTGAGAAGCCGGGAATGGTTACCAGGTTTCATTTCCTTCACTTGGTGGCCAATGGGCGCTCTCTCAGTCTGGTCACATCTCTCCTTCAAAATGGTACTTCACCCGCCCCGCCCGCCTGCCTACCAGCGATCCCAGTGGCCAGTCACTGAAGAGACTGCCTGAATGAATAAGGCCTGTGATTCCCCACTGCCTGCTGCTCTTCCTGCATCTCTCCCCTTCTCTTTAGTGCTGTCTTTCCCTGGCCAAAACAAACCCAAACCAAATCCTCTGGGCAGGGGAATTTCCTGATACGTCTACTGACAGCCAGGGATTGGAGTATTAGGGGATTAGACAAAAAAATATTGAGTGTGGCATTTTAATAGGGTTGTAACTCAGTTTGATGGGATAACTTGGGAACTATAAAGGCATCTGGAAATGAGGATACTTGAGACTAAGCATCATGATCTGCCTTTTTTTTTTTTTTTTTTTTTTGCCCCTTCACAAGCAAAGAAAACAAAGCCAGCCATTTTTCACCTATGGCATGAGAGGATGGGAGGGTGTTTCTTCAGAAAGTTTCCTCTCATTCTGATTTTGACATTGATTGGTGGGTTTGGCTTCATAGAATTCCAGATGGATGATGTTGAGTAAATTTCCTGGGGGTAGGGAGGTGATTTTTTTCCCCAAAAGGATGTATTTTGGCTATTGGCACTCCTACCCACATTGAAGGCTAATCCTGGGACCTCCGATGACCATTTCTTACCTTAGAGAGGCACTGTGTACCCACACACCTGGTTGGTGCCTTCTCCGATGCAGACTTTCGCTGAAATGTGCTCACATATTGGTACCTCACACTAAGCTGCAGGTGCCCACATGTGGGTATCAATCCCAGTGTACACTTTAGTGTACAAGCTGTGTGTAAGGCCTCACCTCTTTCCTGTGCTTAATTTCAATTAAAATCTGGCTTCTACCAGACAGCACAGCAGGGAGGCTCATGTTAGTCATTGCTGGGGCCTTCCCCTCTTAGATAACACAAGAGGCTAAATTCACGCCCTGTCACCAATTCATCATGGTTGCTGCTGACTCCCTTACAATCCAGGCCTGGAATCCTCTTAAAGTTCTATAGGCTCTCCACTGTCCTGCTCCACCTTGGCATGAGAACTCTGCCAGTGCCAGAGAACCTTTGTCCAGGGTCAAGGGATACCAGGTAGCCTAGCCCTTACTACATCCTACCAACTCCTTGGGTTGCGGCCTATGAGTGACCCTGGATTCTGGCTCCTGAATGGCCATCCACTTTTCCCCTTCCCAGGCTCAAGGATATGTCTCCTTTTTCTTGTGTCATCCTCAAAGGCATTCTTCTGTCTACCCGCCTCTTCCTTTTTCAGGATATTAAGCATTATATCCTCAGAAAGCTGCATTTTTTATCAGACACAGGGAGCCCTTTCTTTGAAAGGGTTTCTGTTTTTCTCTGCCTTGTATGCCTCTGCGAGTCAGGGAAATATTAAAGGCCATCAAGTAAGGAATAAAAAGATTGGGGGAGGAGCTTTGGAAAATGTGCAGAGGACAAAACTGAAGTCAACTGAAGGGAAGGAAATGGTGGAAAGAGCTGGAATTTTGGCCAGCGAAGTGGTCATTGTACCCAGAGGTGGTTATACCTGCAAGATGATGCTACAAAAGGAATATTTTATCTTGACGTAGAGGGGGCATCAAAATGATGGAGAATCACCACATTGGGCAATGTGGTATTGTGAGCCTCAAATGTCCAGCAGCAGAAAAACCTTCTCCAGTTCCCTAACGCACACAGAGCGAAGAATGGGAATGGGAAGGAGGAAAAAAGAAATGAAAGCAAACTGGATAGGGGTTTCGGTGGGTGGAGACATAAATGGCTCGAGAAGGAGGAAATGCTGCTATCTTTATTTGGGAGAGGGGAAGTTATAGAGGGCACTTAGGGTGGCTGTTTAGTGGAAAATTAGGAAGGACCTAATAAGACCGAGCAATAGATTGTGCTCCCAGGTTCACAAAAAATAGCTCATGTTTTATAAAATATATACTGCCTGCCAGGCACCATTCTAAACATATAGCATCATCCCTAGGTTTCAGATGAGGACCCTGTGGCTTGGGCCATATCCATGAGCTGGAAAGGGGTGGGGCTAGATCAGGGTTTGAGCAAGCTCAGTGTCATTGCCCCAGCTAGGTCTAGTGCCCTTTCCTGGACTGCCTGTCAGATGAGATGAATCAGACACTCTGGTTGGTTAAGCCTGAGTCTTGTACATTCCCATGCCTGCATCTGGTAGAGAAGTCCACATCACCCAAGACATATGGACAGAGAATGGTAGATTTCCAGAAGAAAACCAGGGTACTCACTGAAAGAAAGGTGGTGGTGTAACAACAGGTGTTTCTCAACAGGATCCCATTTCATAAAACACAGGGAAGAGAAAGAGGTGCTGCTGCGGGTGTAGCAGGGGCCTCCCTGGAGGCACCCCCGACCCCAAAGACACCCTGTAAGCATCTCTCAGGAGCTCCTACGAACTAAGGAGTTCCCTTGAAACTACTGGTCTTGAACGAGTAAGAATCCAGAAATGAGCCTAACAATTCTTAGAGCAACAAAACAAACATTACCAAGCCTCAGCGCTGACCTTGTACACTTTACTAATAAGGGAGTTCCTTAGGTCTCACCCAGAAACCACTTCTGGCTTTCTATCAAACAATTTTAGTAAGCTTGGCTATCCGGCTACTCCAATCCGAACGAACAACATAACGAAGGCCCTCTCTGGCCCCTCGGATGTAATGTCACCTTTTGTCGCTCTGTTCTCTCACCTCGGGTCAGCAGGGACAGAAAAACTTGAAACATAAATCCTGGTCCTGTAACTCTGGGACCTTCAAGCCTCCTTCAGTGAGTCAACCACAAAAGATTTCACGGTAACAGAGCAAGTGTTCCCAGGATAATTTTCATTCCACTTTAAACTGTAATGGTTTGCAAGAGCATTAAGTATGCTCAGCTAGTGTTGCTACACAGTTTGGATATTGTATTTGGCACCTCTTAGCTGGATCAGGGCAGTGCCTGCCAACTTGGGTTTTGTAGATGGGTCAGGCAGACAGCAGACTGTAAAACTCCCTCTTTCACACTGGCTCTTAGTCTCTCTTGTCTTGGGGCCTTAGAGAAAGTTATCCCATTGCCCAATGTGAATTCATCTCTCCTTAGTTAATGCGAACAAGTGTGGGCTACCCCTCTCTCTGACTGCTGCTACCCACAGAGGCACTCTCTCTTTCTCTCAACCTCTCTCTCTTCCAAAATTGTGCCCAGCACCAAGGTGGGTCCACACAGACTAAAGTATTCTTGGGGAGAAGTGTCTTTTCAATAGTAGAAAGAGACAAAAATATTCTTACACTTCGTTAGGGAGACTAAGGACGTGGGGTAGATCTGCTGGCACTCAGAACCAGTAAGTGTCAAAGTTGAAAGCTGAGGTTTGAACGCGAGTGATTTGGTTGCTAAGCCAACTCCATGTGTCCTGGGGCAATTTAATGTTCCTCAGCTATAAAATGGGGATATTACTTGAACATGCAGCCCAGGGTGGCTGTTAGACTCCAAGGCAATGATAATATGTGCCAAGTGCTTAGCACAGGGTCAAGTAACCAGACAGTAAAACATCTGGCCAACGCTAACCCCTATTGTCACTATTATAATTGTTTTGGTTATTAGCAACACTTTGGGGCTACACAGGTTACTCAAGAGTGTTAAAAACATTCTCTCTTTGTCCAATGTCAGGGTTCTTCCAGTAGTTTTTATTTTCTCTTCTGATGTGTAATTCCAAAAAAAAACCAAAAAGACAAAAAAAAACCCTAAGACAATCCTTTGAGTTGGACAACCTTGGGTTTAAATTTCCATCTCATTGCTTATCCATCTCATTGCTTATTATTAAGTTACAGTGTAACTTAGAAAAAGCTGCCGAGTTTCTGTCCCCTTTAAGTAGAACTCCAGTTAATTGAACTGAAATGTGGATAACCAGGTAGCTATGTCAGAGAAGGCTGTTTTTGATGATTAGGTACAGTGTAAACACTCGGTAATATTACTTTAACTATTACTAAATAAAATTGAATCTCCATTGGTCATTTTGTTTGATTTCCTTCTGAGGTGACCAATACACCACCAGAGCTCTGTCGATGCTTCAAGTTTGCCCAGAGACCTGATACAGTCTCATGTTTTATCATTGTGAGTCGTCATTCAGAGTTGAAAATTTTGAAAGCTGGTCATCTTGCTGGTTATTTTGATTTTGGGAAAAGGATGTATTTTTAGAAATAAGTGTATCATTTGTGTCATTGGTTCTTAACCTCCGGAGGCAGTCTAACTTATACACGTTACAATCTAGTAAATCCGCTTTTGATCCACAGCTCGGTTGCCTAACGACATTTGCGGTTTTGTCTCAACAGCAAAATCTCACTAACTTTCAGCTTTCTTATCTAAAAACAGGGATGATATTAATATTTCCTCATAGTGTCGTGATGAATAAGAAGGATAATATAAAGTGCTTAGCACAAAGTAAGCAAGTTAATTGTTCTTGTGGAAACTTAACTTTTATGAAAATTACAAATGGAAATTGACGGCAGAAAAAACATGGCACCAAGTACATTTTAATAATGCATCTATATATTTGAGGATGATGAGCAAAAGGTCTCTCATTCTCCATCAGTTACTCTACATTAAGCTGTCTGGTCCTAGATCCACTGACAATAGAATTATTAAATAAGGATTTTTGGATTTGCTTATGGCACTGGTTTTATGAAGAAACTTCAAACTACGAAGGGGACTAATAGCACAACATTACTTTTGATCAGAAGCTTCATCAAGGTAAGCTGAAGGCACTAGGTATGGCTGGGGATTATGAGGAATAAGGCAACAATAATCCAGCCAGTGATGGAGTTGCATTTGTGCAAGTGGTACCCATACTGAATTCAGTAGGTTGCGGTACTTTCCTTGGTTGCCAGGCAACAAGGAACCTGCTATTCATAGTCCATCAATATCAATGTAAAGCATCAACCAAACCACACTCCTGGTTCCACTTACATAATGGCAGCATGGAAATTCTGGGGAACAGAGAATTATGTAATATGGAAAAAGTGAGGCTTGGCACTGTACAGCAAAACCATCTTTGAATCAGGAGTGATTCAATAGGGATCATCTGCTGGTTGCAGTTCCTGCTTAAAATGAATATGTTAGGGAAAGAATACTAAGTAGTCCCGTGCCAAGTCTGTACCACAAAGTGAAGCCAAAATTTGGGAACCTTTTAGCTAACATGATCCACATGAACAAAGTAGATAATTCTTGTCCAAAAATATAGTTTTAAAGACCAAATAACTTTGACTGAATTCACCAGTTTCTCAGGATATTCCTTACCAAGAGTCATTTGTGGCTTTAATTATCCCAATAACCAATTCAATCATGCATTTCACTTTGACCTTTATAGAGAAAGGTAGAGCCTCTCAAATCTACAAACTGACATCAGTACAGTTGCACTTCAGAATATTCTAGATTATAAAGGTACTTATCCTAGAATTTGTGTGGTTCTCTACCTAAGAAGGAAAATTAGCACGGAACTAGACTATCAAATAACTGCTCATTTAGTGAGCAGTATGAAATGACTCTTTACTAGCTATGAGAGAGTTGATGATGTGAAAGCCAATAAGCTAGTGTTTTGATCTGACTTCCTTAAAGATGCCATTTATTAAATCAGGAATAGTAAATCAAATTGGAAATAGAATTGTCAACTGGACAATCAGTGTAATTGAGTATGTGTGGGTACAATCTTCATGGGTATTGCCTGAAATCAAACAGTTGTTGTAATTGGCCATAGGAACACCAAAAGAGGCCAGTTAGATAGAACACCAAAAGAGGCCAGTTAGGAGATATATGGAAGTTGTGGAAGATTTTGAGTCAATTCTGTGAACATAAGACAGATGCCATGTGTAAAGTTTGGAGAAGAAACACAATGATAGACAAGAAATTGAGGGAGTATCTGATTGAGTGTAGGTGAGCGAATGGTCATAATTAGTTAATGCTCATCTGTAGCATCATCATCACAGCTATTATGATACAAAGGATCCTTTGTTCATATCTTTCTTCTATCCTTGTGGTATTCACATGTATCTTTATTTAAAGAATTGGTCTGCACACCCAGGCCATTGAGCTCTTCAGAGAAGTTCATGGCAATCCTCATAGAGCCCCAAAAGGACAGGATTTCATTTGCCATTGCTGGAAGCTAATGGGTAAGAGTGAAAGAAAGGCGCCTACAGAAATTATACTGGTGGGGCCCTGGGCCACTGCCTGGAGCCGTGGCCAGGTAATTTGGCTATGCCAATTCAGTTGTGGCCATGGAGCCAACATAGCCATCTGCCAGGTCAGGCTCAAGCTCTGCTTTCAGCTTCACATGAATTTGGTCAGACACCCTAGCTGTGCCTCACAGTAATCCAAAACAGCTTGTTCTGAAAACTTAGGCCTGTGTCAGAGATGCCTTTGCTGATGTCTGGAAGATTGCTCAAGATGGAAAACATGTCTAGTCAAAACAGGGAAGAACGGACCCAAAAAGGTTATGAGTAATCAAAAAAATCATGTGAACACAAAAAGAATTTTTCAAAGGACCTGGATGCATCCTCACATAACCAAGTCGTTGACCTTTTATGCTGCTCTTAGTCATGGATTCTCTTTCTAGAACAGATCAGAAGAGTTAAGAGAGAATTAAATCAAGTTACTCATGGAACCACCCTGCTTTTCACAAATATTTATTGAGAATTTTTTCTGCTTCATGCACAGGGCTTGGTATTATGTGCTCTGTATAAAGCAAAGACTAAAACAGATGTGGCAGCTCTTATTTGTTCTGAAAACTTGAGATTTTTCTCAACTAAAACATTGGCAAATAGAACCAAGCAGGACATTTACAGCATAATATATTCTACTCTATGCAAATAATGCAAGGATGGTTCAATAAGAGTAAATCTATTAATATAATTCACCATAATAATAGGTCAAAGGAAAAAGCCATTTGACCATTTTTGTAAAGATGCCAAAAATTCATTTGATAGACTTCAGTGGCCAATAAAAAATGTTAATAAATCATGGATATAACTTGCCACAAGAAAAGCCTGTCATAGTCCCCTAAGAATCAGGCATATTCCACTTATAAAAATCAAAATGTAAAATATCAGAAATAAGTTTAGCAAAAAAATGCTTAAGTTATATACAGAAAACTTTAAAACCCTATTTCTATAAAGAAAACTTGAGTAAATAAGAAACCATACCATCAGTTTGAGTAGAAAATCTAATACCACAGGGATATTAATTCACTCTAAGGCGATCAAAAAAGTATTCTTGACCACAATACTAAGGTTCCTTTCTCTGTCTCTCTTTTGATCACTTGAGCTCTACTTTTCAGAACTTGACAAGCTGGTTTGAAAGTACATTAAAATTAAAAACTATAGCCATAATCCATGTTCTGGCATGAATAGACAAAACAATAAATGATAGAGTCTAGAAATATGCTTAACTATCCAAAAAGACTCATGTGTATATTTAGTATATAATGAAGGCAGATTTTTTTAAACTGGAGAGGAAAATACCAATTATTCAAATAAGTATTTCTGAAAAAACTAACAACCATTTTGGGAAAAAAATAAGGCTGTATCATTCCTTCCATTAGACAGTGCAAAGATTTAAATATTTACATATTTAAAAAATGAAATGATGAAGTACTAGAAGAAAACAAGAGAAGAATATCTTTGAATTGTGAAGTCCTTCCTCAGCAAGATACTGAACACAAAGGCCAGACAGGAAATAAGTGATACATTTAAATCCATAAAAATTAAAAAAAATTTTATGGCAGAAAGAAGAGCAAACTGGGATAAATACTTTCAACATATATGATAGAAGTAGTTTTTTTAATATTTAAAATTGCTCTTAAAAATCAAGAAATGAAGATGAATCAAAGAAAAAGGAGAAAGGAGAAAGTTAAGAACTTTCAGTTTATAAAAAAAAAGAAGAGTGGCTTATAGACATGAAAAGATATTCAACTTAGTCAAAGATAAGACATTTAAAAGAATAAGATGTCATTTTTAACCTATGAAGTTGGCAAATATAAAAATGTTTAATAACATACAATGTGGTCAAGAGTGTGGAGAAATAGGCCATCTTACACCCTGTTGGTACGGCTCTCAACTGGTACAAACTCTTCAGGCGGAAGCTAGAGAATATGTGTCAAATTTTAAATGCACATATTCCTTGACCCAGCAGTTATATTTCTAGATACTTACTCCATCAATATACTCATTCACTTTTTCAAAGTGAAATCTCTATGTGGGAGAATTTTACCTTTCATTTTACATCCATATATATTATGTGACCTTTCTGTTTGCCATGCATATTTATTGCTTTCTTCCATATATATTATGTGACCTTTTTGTTTGCCATGCATATTTATTTCTTTTCTCATAAAAAGAAACTTTCTACTTTGCTGTACTGTACTTTTAAACAAGGATTATACGTGTAGCTGTATTGTTGTGGATAAAGGCTGATTTGCTAAAAAAAAAAAAAAAAGTTGAGTTTGTTGTCTAAACCTTCCCTTACCTGAATGAAACAAACTCCAATCTCTATGGAATATACATAAGTGAGGAACTGATTTTAAAGACTGAAGTAATCTCTTTCCAAAAGCATTTAATTTGGGTGGCTCACTCAGTTAAGACTCTGATTCTTAATTTCAGCTCAGGTCATGAGTTCACAGTTCGCTGATCAAAACCCACGTCAGGCTTTGTGCTGACAGCATAGAGCCTGCTTGGGATTCTCTCTCCCTCTCTCTGCCTCTCCCACACTCATGTTCTCTCTCTCTCTCTCAAAAATAAATAAACATTTTTTTAAAAAAACATTCAATTCAAAAACCTTCAACTGCATGAATTTTTGAAATATTGTTTTATCGTTTTTCTCCAAGATAGATGATAATTATTCAAACAGTATCACTGAAAATCCAAATATGTATGTTTTAACTAAATAAATATAATTTTATATTAAAAACAGTAAAGATCAAAAAGCATTAAAGGCAGTATTTCAGTGACAAATTGAAGCTGATAAAATTTCCATTACAGTATATTACCTGGAAACACTTAAAACGTTGAGACTATATAAAGCTGAAATAAAAACAAGCACCTGAATATGATGTATTACAGATGGAATTTGACTTTTAGGGAATAGTCCATATTTTTAATACACAATGGCCACTTTCTTTACCAAATAATAGCACCGCCTAATTAGCATATGCTCTGTAATCTTGGATTAAAGGTGACTTAAAACTTGGAATTTTTTTTTGTACTTATAGTCCTAGCAAAGGAATTTAAAAATTCAAAAGCAAAATAAGTACAGCAGCAAAGTGCGGTGACCACATTGCTCAAAATCTCATGATTTTCAAAAAAGAGTTTTTGAGTTTTTTCTAGGCATGGAACTGCTGTGGAGCCATTATGCCTATAAAACCTCTAATAATGATCAGATGTTTCAACTTGGACTTAATGAAGAGGGAGAAAGGCCAGTCCTCTATTATGCAGTAGAGTCAAATAACAACTGGTAATCAAGAACAAAGATTAATAAACAAACTTCAGTTTTTATCTCAAGTATAAAATTAGGAAGTCAATCCAATATGAAGTCTGTAGATGTTGGTCACATGCTTTTTTTTTTTTTTTTTTTAATTCATTGAATTTTTGGTGGGTTAGACAAAGTAATAATTTATTACAGTTTCTCACAATATTGGATTTTGCATTCTAATACAAACTGAAGTTAGAGAGGAATAAAACTATGTCTGCGGCAACTTGTTAGGTCATTCCGAATGTCAGTCAGAACAAGACAATCACAAGTTAGGTTGAATTTGCCAATAATCTGGGCCTAATGAGACAGAATGTATCCAAACCTTCAGAAAGGGATCAAACCACACTGTTAGACTTGCGTCTGCTTTGTTTATTGGTGCTAGTTCAGACAGCAAACTAAGGATGGATGAGAATGTGGGCCAACTGCCTCCAAGCAGAAATCACACCAGACCCGGGAAGAAGGGCTCTGGATCCCAGTTCTGACCCTGCCAGGAGACGGCTGGGTGATTTGGGGTAAAGCACTGAATCCAGGCTGGCTCATTTTTCTTAGTGGACAAATGAAGGGATTGAGTTAGGTTTCTAAGACTTCAGTTCTTAATTCATAAATAACCCTTGTTGTGACATTTGCCTGGAAAACAATGGTAGAGAATCTGAAGACATAGATGGCCACTGCACTGTCACTTAGGATTTTTTCAACACATATGGAAAGAAACTTTCCCCTTTAGTGGCTTCCACTAAACCATGTAGGACGATGACTGATTTGTGCACACGGGCATACTACAAGCACTATGCTAGGTGCTACATAATATATTGGTGAAGAAAAGACATGGTTCTACCCCTTGAAGGGTATTTTGTAGTATCTGGTGCTGCTGAGTTAGGCTGATCCTAAGTGGTTAGGTCATTTGTTTGGTCATTAAATCTAGCTTCAGATACCTTGGTAAAGTCTTCTAAAAACTAGTACACCAAGTACTCAAACCTTGAGACTGAATCACTTTATACTTATGTGAACATGGCCAGTTCAGAGTCTGATACACATAAATAGCTTTTTAAATCAATCCACGTATGTTGCTAATGTTAACCTTTTCTCAAAAACAGAACCAATTTATGTATTCAGGAATCTTATAATCAGTGCTAATACTGTGATCTTTATTTTTAAGTTATTATATATGTAAACTATTATACATATGTATATGTATACATACACATATATTATACATAGTATATGTACATATTATACACGTAAAACAAAACAAACATGTTAAGAACCTAGATATTTCGCATAAAATAAAATATATACAACTATAAAATCAAAGAAAAAACTTTTATCCTCAATATTATATGGAAATATCAATGATAATTCATGATTTTTTTCCTCTTATATATTTTTTTTGTCCTAGCTTTGTCTACTGGGAAGGTTTAGAAGCAATGATAATGCAAGAGTGATGAGTAATCCTAGCAGTCAGATTGTGGTTTCTAAATCCTATATCTCTCTAAAAAGAACTAGAGTTCTCAGAAAAGGCAGATTCTAGGTCTGGAGCAGGAAATGAATGAGATAAGCCTGGGAAATCTTGTTGGGGTAGGCAGCAAGGAAGCCCTGAAATACTAGGAGGGATCGTGTCAAAAGATGCAGGAGTCCACCATAAGGTGTTCCTACTGTGGTAATATAGAAGAATTTGAGTATCAAAAAGAATAATGATGAAAATGGATTGAAACCTAACAAACACATAAGAATACTGAAGAGAAAAAGACACTCGTTACCAGGCACCAACTTACTGCTCTGAAAACTGATAATGGAAAAGAATCAAGAATTCTTTGAATTCTATAACTCCCTCTATGAAGCAGTCTTGCCTGAAAACATAAACTAGAATCTAATCGAGCCTCTCGATCTGGCCGCCATTTATAAGAAATATGAATGATGAAAGAATATGTTAAATGATACCGCAACTAATGAAACTCAGAATGTGTAATACTCTCTAAGACATGTGACTCAGTTTCTCCCACAAATCAGTGGTACATAAAGATACGTCAGGAGGACTGTTCTAAGACAGACTTAGAACAAAAAAAAAATAATAATAAATGCATTTTATGGCCTATATGTTCATCCTGCTTTAGACCCTTTTTTTTTTTTTACAGAGACGCCTCTGAAACAATTTGGGAAATCAGGCGTTAGAAGGTATTAAGGAATCTGCTAATATTTTAAGAGTGATAATAGCATAGTAACTATGTAAAATATTCCTTATCATATAAAAATGCATACCAAAAAATTCATTATGGTGAACACAAAGACTAAGGTTTGGACCTTAAATTCTCGAGCCCCATTCCCCTACCCCACCAACCCTATCGTATGAGGTCAGATGCAACAAGAGATTGGCAGCATGTTGACATTGAAGTTAGGTGGTGGGCATATGAAGATTATTAACTTACTCTCCCTTCTTTATGTATGCTTGAAATTTTCCATCATAAAGTATATTAGGGGTGCCTGAGTGGCTAAATTGGTTAAATGTCTGACTTAGGTTCAGGGATAAATGGGCTTAATAATTCATTCCTGGAGCTCCTAGGTGGCTTGGTCGGTTAAACTTCCGACTTAGACTCAGGTTGTGATCTTTTGGTTCATGGGTTCGAGCCCTGCTTCGGACTGTGTGCTGACAGATCAGAGCCTGGATCCTGCTTCAGATTCTGTGTCTCTCCCTCTCTCTGCCCCTCCCCTGCTTGCACTTAGTCTGTCTCTCTCTTTATCTCAAAAATAATAAGCATTAAAAAATTTTTTTAAGTTAAATATTTTAAAAGTACACTATTTCAGAGAAAGACTTGCTATTGTGTCTATATTCAGTCAAGTTTCACTGGTTGCTAGTAGTTTCTCTTTGTTTCTCACTTTTTTCTTCCTAGAAATGATCTCTGTCTTGCTAAGTTCCTGATTTTTTGATTCACTGTTTTTCCTTTAAGTCAGCAAGTTTCTAATCCCATTTATCTCCTCTTGTTGTCTTCCTAGGGGTCTCGAGATGAGATTCTGTAAATATAACAATTTTTCCATACTCTTAGGTAACGTAAGACCCCATGCCTATTTTCTCAATCATCTCCAATTGTTTATCTTCATTTCTTTTTCTTCTTGAGAAGTTTTTTCAATTTGTGTTAGATTTGCAGGTAAATTTCCTGATGTGTAATTCTGGCTAAGAAAGGACTTTTAAAGCTCTTTTGAGATACAGTGTTAACCTTTAAATTTACAACCACAAACTGACAGATGATTAATATTTAACCCATTTCATTACAGTAGACATACTATAATGAGAGAAAGCTGCTTTCTTTAAAAAACCATTTGTTTTTGTGACGTGCATTCCTTCTAGGCATGGCCGATACAGGAAGATCGTTCACTATGTATTTACTTAGAATTTTGTAAGCCATATCAATCACAGACAGTGTAGTCTAAGCACCTATCTAGAACAGGCCACACAACACTCACATCCCAGAATGGAATGAGCTAAAATTGAGTTCTGAATGTCGTGCGTGTTTTTCGGTCTATTGTGAAGGAAGCTGAATTGGTGAGGGAGTTTGGTCCCTATTTGCTGAGTATATACTGTCTACTAGGCTCTGTGCCAGGTGCTTCATACACATCTTTTCATTAGCGACGGTTAATGGTAATACAAACAGTTACTATCATTACGAAGATCATTTGGTTGGCCTCTGCTATGTTCCCCTTGATGTATTTTCCAGGCGAACAGACAGAAGCTCTGAGGTTCCTGCAGCTGTTTTAAGTGAGGTTAAGAAACACACTCAAATCTACTCAGTTATTAAGTGGTGAACTCTGATGTCCAGACTTCTGATGCCTCTGTTTTTCTCCATTGGTCCTTGCATATGACTTGCAAAATTTTTGCCACCTTACATACGACTTGTATGATTACTTATGTAATATTTTTAAATTGATATATTTTTCCTTAACTATATTTACCCCCAAAAGACATTAAGTAACCCTTTCATAAAAAGGCAACTAATAACATTGGCCACAAATAAAAGACATTCGTATAGATAAATGCAGTACTATATTTGGGCCTCAAAAGGAGTAGAAAGATTCCCTTCTCATCTCTGGTCATCCCGTGGCATGTTGCACTTAAGTCTTCTGTACACTGTTAGTAGTGTAAGTACCGCCCTGTGAGCAATACTTTGTTTAAAGTCTTCTGACATGGTTTCAAATAAATGAAGATATTATGGATCATGGGTCTTTGTTATGAAAGAGTCATAGTTTGGCAAACACACTACTTGGCATTAGGCATGGAAGTTAAAAAAAAAAAAAAGAATAGTTCAAATAACTAGATCAGAAAACAGACACATAAGGAAACTTAATAAAGGGCTAGTTGTATTTCCTGGCACTATCTTGACCATATTCAGTTTTCCAGTGATATACAGTTTTCTATATATAAGCTGTGGTTAAAATACAGTGTGTATGCATATTTGTGGGCACATATCTGGGTGCACATACATGTATGTATGTCGTTATATCATTCTGCTTATACTGGAAGTGCTTACGCTATGTGTACCTCCTGAAGATTTTGTATGCCTAAACTAAAAGGGTCCTGTAAATTATACTTGTGCATAGGCTACAGTTTATGCACAAGAAGCTGGTTCAAGAGCCATTATAAGTGGAATGCCAATCATAGCCCTTGTCTGGCTGAACACTGCAAATTTATTAATTAGCATGAAGATTCCTCCTGACAGTTTTGGGTTGGCAGATGTGTGCCTAGAGTGCTTTAAGGATGTCAAATCCATTTAACAGGCAATGGAAAGCCCGTTCTTTACACTTTTTAATTCAAAGGATAAGATATCATTATAGGAATTTGGGTCTAAGATCACGAAGCTGCATAGGCTGGAGTCCAAAGTCTTTGGATATTAAAAATATTCAAAAATATCTTTTAGGCAAACCTTTTTCTATTTGGAAGGTCATATGATTTGGTAGAAATAAAAGGGACTTCAGAGCCAGATCTGAGTGGAAATCCTCATTTTCTACCTACAAGCTGTGGGACCTTGTCTATGCATTAATTTCCTCATTCATTCAGTGAAGATAGTAGCTCCCTCATGCGAGGATTTTTATAAGATTGAACAAGTAAATATTTCTAAATTATTAAGTCTACTGTGTGTCCCATTGAATCATTCGTTTGTTCATAATTATCAGTTCATTTCTCATAGTTTTTTCTTCATTAAACTAACCTTAGATACCTGTTATATGCCAGGCCCTGTTCCAGGGACACACAGCAGTAAACGAATCCTCCAGCCAATAATCCAGATTAATAAGATTATGTTAAGGGCTATAAAAACAATCCGGAGAAATATCAAATGAAATAGACAGTAGGTACTGGGCATGGTAGTTAGCAAGGTCTCTCTGAGGACGTGGCATTAATCTGAGGGCTGATAGTGAGATTGAGTTAGCTCTGGGAAGAACTTGGGGGTGGCATTTTTGGGGACAGAGAGGCAGTGACGACACAGGAGACTGTTACTGCAGTCTGTGCAGAGATATTGACGGATTGGGTGAGGACAGGAGCAATGCAGAGTTATATGAATCTTGCAATAAATATTTGTTCCCCTCCCCCAAAATGTCCTTAAAAAGAAAATCATGTTCTTGAACAATTTCCACCAAGCATGAATTCAAATGAAGAAAGCAAAAAAGCTTCTGATATAAAAGGCATGTTCTTAAGATCTCAGAGCCCCAAGGCCTTTCTATGAATTACTTTTCTCCCTGACTAGGCTCTGGGATCAGATATTTTTTCTATGACAAATGGGTCGGCTTCAAATTTGATTATTATTTTCATTTAGTATTGCCCATCCAGATTCCTGGTAATAAAACTTTCCACAGATACTAAAAAAATAAATAAATAAATAAAAATAAAATAAAATAAAAAAGTTCTCTCCTTCCCTTCCGGATACTCACTCAGCTGACTCCCTGGCAAACTTCAAAAGAGAAATGAAATGTTATGCTGTGACTCTGCCACGGGCAAGGGCGATTCTTTGTGTTCACCACAAAAACGGGTACGTGAAAGGCATGGCATAGGACGCGTTCCACCAAGCAAAACAATGTGTAGTTCCTATCCTTTTCTCTTGGTTCTAATACTAGCTTAATTTGGAGAAAAAGCGATGAAGAACCAGAAACCTGGGTGGTGAAACTGTCCTCTCTGTAGGAACTCAGCAGGGTGTCCACGTCTTAAAAGTACAGATAACCTATCCTCTGCTTTTGCAATTCCAGCTTGCATGTCCCCTCCTTTTCCGTTGTCTTTCTCTTGCCTGGAGCACTGACCTTTCACACCACTCACCTCCTCTTGTCTTGGATGATTATGTAATCCAAGGAAACCAGTCATCAGTGATATGTGAGCAACATCTTTACACCTGCGGGTATGTTAAGGTGAAGATTTCTTGCTTTTTAAGGATCCTAATTGCCCTGGAATGGATTCAAAAGCAACACTCAGAAGGTAACTACCAAAAAGGTCTGAAAGCACCCACCCGTAGCCCCTCCCCAGCAACTCCTCTTCTCCTTCGGTATTTTTATGTGGTTTTATGAATAAGTGCAGTTGTACACACTTCAGCGTTCCATTATTCATTTCCTCAGATGACTGGAAACACCTAGAGACATATCGGTAAAGTAGTCAGAGACTTGCTAATGCCTTTCCACGGTTTAAATTGAGTGGACGTGTACTTAAGCCTGACAATTTTGAGGTTGCTTTGTAGATTCCTATACAGGAAAATGATTCAACATCTGATGTATATATTAGAAAGATATATCACTAGTAGAGTGTGCTGGGAACTGCATGGGCTGTGGAAAAAGCCTGGGTTGGGTCAGGGTTCTAAGATACAGTAACTAAGTCGTGTGATCTCAGACATATTAACGGAGATATGATAGAGATTACCTCATAGAGATTTTGTGAGGATTTAGTATCGTAGTGTAGGGAAGCAGTTAGCAGTCTGGCACATAGTAGGCTTTCAACAACTCAATAAGTGTTGGTTATTACTTTATTACCACTACAAATTGCCACAATTAGTTTGGGTGGAATGAAGAATACAGAAAAGGCGCCTCTGGCTGAAAATAGGAGCTCCAGGAATAATCTATTTGCTAATGACTTGGAAAGAATGTCTTCTCCTTTGTACGACTTTTGCCTTGGACCTGCTTCAAAACACTGCTGTGTTCCTTTATCTCATTGTGAGGGCGGAGAATGTGCCTCAGACTTGGTGCTTCCTCAGTGTCCCGAAAAGTGCCTGGGGCACAGTAGGTGCTCAACACATAGCAAATCAAAGTCACAACAAATCTAAGGAATTTATTTCTATAGTCTCATGAGTTTCAGATGCTGAAAGAGTTGAAAAATCAGTGTTGTTTTAAAAGAGAACTAATAAATCCCCACCTACTTTAAAAATCTGTTCAATCATAGTAGCACTGGATACATTCTAAATACTGAAAATATTTTAGAACCAAAAATCTGCAGATTCCAGGCAGCTGGATTTAAAAATAATTCCAAGTCATTTCAGTTTTCTTTAAGCCAACCCATTCTGTATCTGAATTTTAAAATTCCAGAGATATAATTTTACAGACAAAAGATTTGGCCACCATTTATAGTGAGATTACCAGGGATATCAAAGAACAGCATTTAAAAACTCTACTTAAAAATGCATTTCTTATAACCATAATTAATAATGCTGTGTTGTATATTTGTAAGTTGCCAGGAGTATGGCAACTTAAAAGTTTTCATTTCAAGAAAAAGACACTTTGTAACTGTGTGATTACTGTGTAACTATATGGATGTTAATTAGACTTGCTGTAGTGATCATTTTGCAGTTTGTACAAAAATCAAATCATGTTATATGCCTGCAACATGTTATATGTCAATTATACATAAATAAATCTAAAAATGAATTTGCAGAAAACATTTAACATAGAGGCGACCAATTGGTTTAACCTGCTAAATAAAGAGTAAGAGAGAGATTTCATTACTTCGCGATTTTCACATTTTCGTTTAGATTTAAATGACAAAATTATCCAAACACAAAGCTGTGCTCTTTGTCAAGAGATGTTTATTCAGAGAATTTTAGGACAGACTTACGGGATATTGTTAGAATCGCTCAGAAAAGGGTGGCGGTGGCAGGGGTAACTGAACACAATTGAAAAGGGTCTATTCTAGGGATCTTTGAAATATCATCCCAGATTGAACAATGGTCACAGAAAATAATCAAATTAATGAGAAAAACAAGCAACTAAACCACAAGAATCTTTCCTCTTTACTTTGCATGTGATTTGACTTTCTGTACAGCAATGAACTTTGGTCAATTCCCTTGAAATACCATTTTTCCCCCCTTTGCTCATTCTTTTTCTAGTTGTTGTTCTTTGTCTTATCTCTCCCCGCTGGTGATCTCCTATGTACTGTCTAAAGCCCAGCTCAAATGTTTCCTCCTCTCTGGAGTCATTCTTAATCCTACTCTTCTCGCTGCTTGGCAGAATAAAGCCTTCCCTCCTCAGCACTTCACACAAACATGCTGCATTGCAAACAGCTTGTAAATTTTCTCTCCAGTCCAGGGATGAGCAAACCGTGGCCCAAGGGCCAAATCTGGCCTGTTGCCTGATTTTGTACAGTCTGCGAATTAAGAATGGGTTTTATATTTTCAAATTGTTGGGGGCAAAAATACAAAAGGAAAATAATATTTCATGCCATATTAAAAAATGAGATTCAATTACATATCACCTGTGGTTCCTTTCACGCTGTAAAGGCAGAACTGAGTTGCTGTGACAGGGCTCATGGGTAGCACACAAAGCGTAAGATTTTTTCTATCTGGTCCTTTACAAAAAACTTTGCGAGCACCTGCTCTGTGGGCAGGGACCGCAATGTCATGGTTGTATAGGGTCATATAGCTGATGGGTATGGTTATCAGAGCAGCACTACACTCAACAGTTCACATGCATTATCTTATGTAATCTTCGACAACTGTACGAGGTAGGAGCTACTATCATTTCCATTTTACAGATAAGGAACCTGAGGCACAGAGACGTTGAGAACTTCTTCTGAACTTACATGAGTATCAGTTTGTAGACGTGTGACTGAAATTTAAGACTGTATGCCTCCAGCTCACAGCCACAGTGTGATGCTGGTCATTGTCACCCAGGCACTGAGGCACTGCGGTGCCTGGCAATATTTGTGGAATAAATGATTACATTTCCTTCCTGTTGCCCTCAACTGTATTCCTCTGATTAGGGGAAGGAACTCAACAAGCCCAGCTTCCCTTACTGCGTAGAGTGAGGGGTACCTCCGTAGATGGATTAATTAATTTATTAGTGGTGTGTGCTGAATATACCCAGGAGCCAGGCTCTGTGCCAGGGCTGAGATAAGGAAATAAAGCTCCTTGCCTTCTAGAGATGAATCGTTGGCCATGAAGATGTGGATAAGGAGACAGAAAGCTCTTTCTGGACCCTATCGAGGATGGTAGCTGAGTAGCAAATAGGAGATTTCAGGTAGTTCGCCTGAAGGCTTCGTGGCAAATATTCTTCCATTGTTTTCATAGGGACGCCCTTGTTTATTGTATTTAAGTTTCTGCCCCTCATGGGACAGATTTGACGATGAGTTCACCTGGCACGGGGGCTGCCGCCCAAAGTGAGGGTGTCCTCTGATTTCCTCTAACTCCTTCTCCCTATGTTCAGGAAGGAAAGGGCTGCCAGACACTTTTGAGTCCTCCATCACTGGGGGCATTTACTGCAACTCTTAGAGTACAGCGATTTTTTTTAATGACACATATGACATGATGACCAATGGGCCAGTGGGGGGGCAAATGGTAGGAAACAGTGGAGGCATTCACCCATCAGGTGTGTGACCCAAATAAGACCCTCTCCATGTTTTAGTTTCTTTCCTTGGAAAATGGGAATAATGAAGGTGACTACCTTGCAGGGTTTTTGTATTAAATGAAATAGATATAAAGACCTTTGCAGCTTGAGTTCTCAAATATTAACTGCTGCTATGACCATTATGGTCCCAGGGGAGTCCATGGGCTGAGAAGCTCAATGCCAAAGTAGATAGTGCTTATGAGGACAAAAATTTGGAGACCAAGAGGCTGACAATGAAGCAAAAAGAACTGGAAGCCAAGGTTCTGGACCAGGAGGCTGTGGACCCAAAAGGATAAAGAGAATTCCTCTCCCACAATGCTCCAGCCCCTTCCCAGGGAACAGTGACCCTACCTAAGCCCCTCAAAAAGGCTGTGGTGATGCCCCTCCAATGGAGACAGGAACAGGTAGAATTACAGATTACTCTGGAGCTACTGGCCTGTGGGCACCAAAAATTTTGGATCTGCTGAACAAAGGCTCAACCCGGGATTTGTGCAGCCTGCAACACACTGGCCAGAAGGAGGACCTTTTAGCCAAGTGGAGGAACTGGACTCCCATATGGGATCTCGGGGAAACAAATGAAGTCATTCTTAAAAGTCAACATCCTGGGTCTTACTGTGTGCCACCACCATTGCCCTTCCTGACTGCTGGCCCCTTTCCTCACTCTGCCACTTTTTCTTCTTTTATTTTTTAAAACTTTTTAGGTTTATTGATTTATTTTGAGAGAGACAGAGAGAGAGAATCTAAAGCAGGCTTAGCACTGTCAGCATTGGGCCCAATGCAGGGCTCAAACTCACAAACTGTGGGATCAGGACCTGAGCTAAAATCAAGAGTCAGAAGCCTGACTGACTGAGCCACCCACACGTCCCTCTTTTTAAATCCTTGTACAACCTGGTATCATGCAAATACGGTTTCTACACTGAAAAAGAAAAGCAACTACTACTATCATAATATCATTAGATCTAGAAATGTAGCCTTGGAAAGAGCAGGAATTTTGGCTAAGGAGACAGGTTGCATGTGGAGAGTGTGCGGAGCAGAAATAGAATCAATACAGCAGTTTTCTAGTGTGCTAATTGTTGGAATGTTTTTCCAGGTACAGCAGTATTCTGAGATCCCTACCTGAAACCTCATTGGTCTCCAGTATAGAGGGACTGGCCAAAAATCAAATCTTTCCTCTAGAAGTCAAAGGGTTCAACTTGGCATCTCTACTGTCATTCTCCTTATGATCCCTCAACATCTCCTTGCCACTGCATGCCACTCCATTCCCAGCTGCTCACAGGCACCACCCATCCATGCCTCCACTCCAGGTTTCCTTTGGCTCAGTGCTCTTCCTTAAACACAAAGCCCTCAACCTATGGGCTCTGTAAAATTCTAATGGGGCTTTAATTATAACCCCTTACCACACAAGTGTGTGTGGTCTGTGGATCAGCAGCAATAGTATCTATAACCTGGGAGCTAGTTAGAAATGAAAAATCTCAGGGCACCTGGGTGGCTCAGGTGGTTAAGCGTTCAACTTCAACTCAGGTCATAATCTTGAGGTTCATGAGTTTGAGCCCCATATTGGGTTCTGTGCTGATAGCTCAGAGCCTGGAGCCTGCTACAGATTCTGTGTCTCCCCTTCTCTCTGCTCTTTCCTGCTCTCATGCTCAGTCTCTCTCTCAAAAATAAACATTAAAAAAAAAAAAAGAAATGAAGACTCTGTAGCCCCAAGCAGAACTAATGAATCAGAACCCACTTTTTAAGATTCCTTGGTGATTTACATGCACATTAATGCATGAGAAGAACAGGTGAAAAGTGTAACTCACTTGTGAAGTCAGGGTCTATCCTCGAGGAACACAGGATCCCTGATAGGATCTAGATGTAACCACAAGAGAAAGGAGGCAGGGTGCCAAGCTGGCTCAGCTGACGAAAAGTGTGACTTTTGACCTTGGGGTTGTGAGTTCAAGTCCTATGTTGGGCGTAGAGATTACTTAATAAAATCTTTAAAGAAAAGAGAGAGAAAGAAGGAGGATTCCTCCCATAACCTATTAAGAGGCATGCTCATTGTAAATGGGGTACCACACTTAACATTGAGGAAACCAAAGACAGTCCTGGATTTAAATTCAAGTTCTAATGATGCTCAGGGCATCTGCTCTGATCACTGCCTCCTTGTAAAGATCTCAGGAAAAGCAGGAGAACATTTAACACTCAACACCAGCCTTTTTATAGATCACTTCTCGCTTGGTGCTCACATACCCTTTCTCCGATTACAATAAACACACAGAAATGAATAGCACTCGATTCCCAGGACATTCTAAGAACTCGCAGGAGGAGCAGAGGTGTGGGTTTACAACAACACTTCCTTTCTCATGGTTTTACTATCTTTGTTCTGAAGATACCAGTACCAATAACAAAACCTCCTTATGCTCTTTGGAACTTCGATAACTGACAGAGTGCTTTAGGATAATTCTTTGGGCTTTTACTTAGAGGTGGACAGGAGAGGCTGTTACCACTATTGCCAGGCGGACAGTGAAGAAACGAGGTCCAGAGAGTTACCTGACAATGCACATGACGGTGAGGCGCTGAATCAGAGCTGGTCTGACCTTTGGTCCATAAGCAGCGATCATGGCTGCACATACGTATACAGCACCTAGAGCCAGATGCTGAGCTGTACACTTCACACACATTCTTCAACTTAATCTCCTCCCCCGGCCCTGCAATACTATGAACGTGGTACTTTTTTGCATTTGAAGAAACAGACCTAGAGTCAGTAAGTGGTACAACTAGGACACAGATGGGCCAACTCCAAAACTCAGGTCTTTGGTTATTATGAAATAAATTTCTCCATACAACATTCAGGCAAGGGGGATAGGTATGACCTTGAGTGCTTTCAAATTATGAGGCAAACTTATCTCAAAAAGAACTTTTTAGACAAGAAAACATCTAACCAAGAATAAGAAACAGCCTATTCCGTTTCTCAATCCCTTCCCTCCACTAGTAAAAAGAAAAGGTCTACTCTGTTGTGTGCGTCGCAGTATGAAGCAGAAGAGATGAGCCAGCAAGAGGTAAGTAAGCAGATGCCTCACAGATTTGTCTAGGATGAGAGTAATAGCACCGCACTGACAAAAAAGAACACAGAGAATAATAATAATTTAGATGCATTCCCTTTTCCTTGAGTGTTTACCATGTAGCAGACACTGTGCTAAACACTTTACATGTATTAGCTCATTGAATTCTTCTAACCACACTGTAAGGTAGGCATTAATACCCCCATTTGGCAGCTGAGACAACTGAGGAGTTTGAAAGAGGTTGAGAATCCTGTTCAAAGTTGCATGGCTGCCTAAAATGAACACAGATGTGTCTGACTCTACAACACAGACTCATAAGCATTAGGTGATAGATACCCAGAGTCCAGTTATGAAGGTGGTGGTGCTTTCCATGGCATCTTAAGGTAGATAAAATATAACAAGCAGACCCAAAACTTCCAGATAAATACAGTCATGAGGTTCTCTACCTTCAATGATTCAGACCAGTGGTTTTCAAACTTCACCTTGCTTCAGAATCACCGGGAGGGCTTGCTAAAACACACGTTGCTGTAGGGCACCTGGGTGGCTCAGTCCGTTAAGCATCCGACTCTTGATTTTGGCTCAGGTCATGATCTCATGGTTCGTGGCATCAAGCTCCATGTCTGTCTGTCTGTCTGTGTGTCTCTCGACATAAATATTAAAAAAACAAAAAAACACAAAACAACAACAACAAAAAAACCCCAACAGGTTGCTGCCCTCCCAACCCCATCACAGCGAGTTTTGATTATGTAGGTCTGGTGTGTGGCCTGGGAACTTACATTTCTAACAAGCGCCCAGGAATAGCTACCTATTTGTGGGAATGAGAGCAAAATGAAGACTTAGAGATACTTATTCCAAAACTACCTTTAGGGGCATCTGTGTGGCTCAGTCGGTTGAGTGTTCAACTTCGGCTCAGGTCATGATCTCATGGCTTCTGAGTTCAACTCCTACATCAGGCTCTCTGCTGTCAGCACAAAGCCTGCTTCAGATCCTCTGTCCACCTTTCTCTGCCCCTCCCCCACTAGCTCTTTCTCTCAAAAATAAATATTAAAAAAAAAACTTACCTTTAAATAAGGTAAAAGATAAAACATTTCCATTCTTTCACTGTCTCTCCCAAATAATCATAGTACTGTTTATTTGCTAGTTAATGTTCTTAGTCAAGAAAGGGTGAAATAGGGGCGCCGGGGTGGCTCAGTTGGTTGGGTGTCCAACTTCAGCACAGGTCATGATCTCGTGGTTTGTGAGTTCAAGTCCCGCATCAGGCTCTGTGCTGACAACTCAGAGCCTGAAGCCTGCTTCAGGTTCTGTGTCTCTCCCTCTCTCTGCCCCTCCCCTGCTCATGCTCTGTCTCTCTCTGCCTGTCAATAATGAATAAATGTTAAAAAAATTTTTTTTAAAAGAAAGGGAGAAATAGCAAATAATTAGCTTGAATTTACTACTCATTGGTGATTGCACAATGATAGGTTTAAAGACCATGTAACTCATTTGCGAAGTCACTGAAATTATACAATTTGTCTTTGTAGCATGTATACTCTTTATATCTATGCACACACAAAACTAACTTAAGTGTCTTTATGTGACTTCTTGATAAGCATGTATGCTGTCAACTTTCTCTATTTTTGACTTCCTAAGGAGTAAGGAAGTATGGAGAGGATCAGGAACCATGGGTGGCCCTATCTGTCCTTTCTCTTCTGAGGGTCAGGATGTGGCTAATTCACAAGGAAGGCTGCATACACAGTGTTCCTTGGAGGGGTTTTTTTCTGGGTTCAAAGAGAGTTCTGGTTCAAATGGCAATTGTGGCCAATCTGGGCTCCCAGTGTACCCTCTAGCCCACCTCCTCCAGTTGATTCAGTTGTAGATACAACACGCTTACCATATACTGACTGCGAACCTCACTGAACTCCTACACTCTGAGTCCCCTGGAATTCTGTGCTCGTGGGACAGTGTTAATGCTATCTGCGAATGAAGCAACACAACGTGCATGTCTCTCCCCTGCTCATACTCATGCCTTAATGTCCTACTATCTCGAGTTTACTTACTTTATGGACCTCGCATACTAAATGAACTTTACTTACAAAAATAAATCAAGAATTTTAAGACAGTGAGAACACTAAGCAAGTATGAGTGAGTCCCTTCTGCATGAGGGACCGGGTCCAAGTGATAATGATGTTGCTAGTCTGGGGACCACATTCTGAGAACCCCTGATTCAGATAATTCCTATCATTTTCCACTTCCCTTTGAAGGTATATACTCAAGAAGAGACAAAATTTTGCTTCTCATCCCAACAAAGGCTCTTGGCGACTTTTTCAAAACAATCAGATTATTTCCCAAATGCCTCTTACAAAGTAACATTTTATGAACTAAAGGGCAAGAAAGTAAGAGACATCCAAATTGAAAAATTTTCAAATGTTTATTTATTTTGAAAGCACGTGTGCATGTATGTGCATGAGAGCAAGGGAGGGGCAGAGAGAGAGAGAGAGAGAGAGAGAGAGAGAGAATCCCAAGCAGGCTCCATGCTGTTAGCGCAGAGCCTGATGGGGCGCTCTATCCATGAACCATGAGATCATGACCCGAGCCAAAGCTAAGAGTCAGATGCTTAAGTGACTGAGCCACCCAGGCACCCCCAAAATTGAATTTGTTAATAAATATATAAGATTTCCCAAAAGTAAATACCTGATGAAAAATTTGAATCCTATTTTACTGAATCAAAAGTTTGGGGAAAATACTGTAAGATACTTTGCTGGACTCAGGGTGTCCAAAGCATTGCCTATTTCTAGAATTTCATGTTGGCGCATCAGCTCGTGACCTGAGCTTATTCCACCAAAGGGTATAGGATTTCAACACACATTAGAGAGGCCATTTCCAGAGTCAGAATTCCTCTTATTACTCATTAATTTTCACTTATGTTTTTAGGTTAGTATAATTAGCTCAAGCTATTTCAGTCTTCTTAGCAAGGAAGAATTTCCCTCTTCTTCATGCCACATTTAGTTTTTCTTCACTGGTATGATCCAAGGGCAAAATTTCCAAATTCCAAAGTAAATTCTTTCATTTCTGAAGCCTATCCCTTCACCTTGACAGAACACTACTTTTATTCCCAGAAAATGTTTACATTTATTTCAGATGTGCGCAGGTAGGTTTCGTTTGAAAATGAGCCCACAGGTGAAGCTGGCTCTGTGAAGGTGCAAAGTACTTTCTCCAATCCTCACAACTACTGTGTGGATGCCTGAGTACATCACACTTCTTTCTGACACTGTCATTTCGTCCAGCTAAGGACGGGAGAGATCTATTTAGGGCTTTTCACTTGTCTTAAGCATATAGGCGTGAACCCTTACCAAACTTACTCTTGATCAGGTTATTGTCTCTTCTCTGACAGAATTATTTTCATACTTCTGCTTCTGAGTTTTGGTTTTTGTCTGATTTTGCTAAAACACTGCTTCAATCTTTTTTCCTACACTGTTTCTTTAAACTCATAGGACCTCAGGAAAAGAAAAAACATGGTTTCTCAGTCTGCAATACTGAATAAAGATCATGACTTGCATTATCATGGCGCTTTTGTTATTCTTGAGTGGTTAGGAGTTGACCTGAACTTGGAGGGCACAAGCAACTTTGCTTCTAAGTTTGTGTAGCCTTGGGTAAAGTGCATCATCTCTAAGCTTCGGTTTTGTTAAAAACAACATGAGAACACCATCACTTATCTTAGAACATATGTTCTCAAACATTGGATACATATTAAAATGCAGATTCCAGACCCCATCCTTAGAGTCTGATTCAGTCAGTATGCCAGAGACATTTCCTGTTCACTGAAGAGGCAAGTGCTGTTTGCCATTTGGCAAAGTCAACGGGCTGGGGGCAGAAGCGACATGCATCGCTACTTTGCCAAAGCATTGTGGAACTGGTGCATGACCATCTCGGCTCCCTCCTCCCTTTGCCAGGAGACAAGTCCCAGGTGTATATACCTACATGATGAAACCAGCCTACAACCCCGAATCGCCGCTTGGAACAGAGAGGTCTACAGAGTCCCAAGAACCATGATAGACTTTGAATAAAAGGTAACACTTTTTTTTTACGGTAAATAAAATATTTGGAGGTGGGCTTGCTTCTGCAGCATCAACTATCTTATGACAAGTACAGAATTTGACACCAAAAGCAGGGTGCTGCTCTCACAAAACCCTAAAGTATGCAGCATTGGCTCAGTAGCCAGGTGGCAAGCAAGGAGGAAACTAATAATGGAGTTAGAAATACGAGATTAGTTACTCCATGGCAAAAACACTTGTTAAACTGTCACCCACGATAATTTGGTAGAGAGACCACATGAGCCCTGAGCCGGCGGTTCTGGGGGGAAGTGTTTTAGACAAGAGAACTTCAGTAGTGTTTATTGATCACTATTGGCTGCAATCAGCAAAGTGCTATAAAAGACAAAATAAAGAGAGAAAGGCTCTAGAATGAATTGGCAAAAATGAAAGGCTAGAGAGCCCAGAAATGTGATGCCTTGGAAGACTGGAAAACCCACTGCAACCAGACCACAGACTGTGAGAAAGAGGATATAAAAAGGCTGCGAATAACCAAGTTCCAGAAACACAGATGATCCAAATGACTCAGGGCAAAGATCAAATTTAGTGTGTGGCCATTCAGTTGGAAGGAACCAACAAAGAAATAAGGCGTTTTTGAGAACCATGTCTCAAACAAGATGTGTGGAGGGGGTTCTTGGCACAGAGGACCGACTGCAAACAAATATTAGAATTCTATTCAAACTTTGAAGAAGTTGTTCTTGTCTAAAAGTCAAGAGACCTAAAATGACCCTTAGCCCTCAAACTTCCTTGATTAGAAAGCCCTTAAGGAGGGCATACATGACAATATCCATTTTCGATGCTGTAAAGGAAAGTCAAGCAAGACTAAGAACTTCCCGGAGGCTAGAGCCAGGTGCTTCAGAGAAGAGCACACAAGGGACTTCCTCTCTCTTCCCAGAAAACAACACTAGGGTCTGGTCAAAAAACCTCCTCCACGTGAGTGCAGGGGACCACCATACCCACTGCCGAGGCAGATTTCAGGGCTGCAAACAACCAATGACTGTGGTGTGTTTCTCTTTGTTCCCTTTTGCAAATGGAAGCGCCAACTGCAATTAACATGTCCCTGTTTCATCATTCTATACCAGGGATATCTGTCAGTGGAGTAGCAGAAAACTTGCCTTTTTAACTCATAGTTCTCCAGTCAAAGAGGAGCCATTTCAGGACCAGGTAATGACTATCGGCCCCCACCCAGAAATCCTAGACTTAGAGCTCAATACATCTACTGGATAGTGCTTAGGGAGAGATTGAACATGTTATCTATGTAGGAGAAGGGGGCAACGGATGGAAAGTGCAATAGATGTTTATTCCCCATTCTATGTTCTTGTGTATCCTTGCATTTCCCAGCACCTTTCAGGAGGGTGGGTCTCTGTACAATCTATGGCAATGGGCTACCAGGCCAAGAATGGTAGAGTAGTGTGAATTCTCTGTGCTCCTTTGTTGAGATAATGGAGACAGAAAATTATCAGATTGGATGCTTGTCACTACTTGAGAATAAGTACTATACAAAGCCATCAAATCTGCAGCCAAATTTATATCAGAGGGAATTAAACGTTGGTTTTGCCAAGTCACTGAGATTTTGGGGTCAACCTAGCCTAACTCAATATAGCAGATTGGGATAGGGTCCAGGAACCTACATTTTTAACAAGCATCCCAGATAATTCTAACATAGATGGCACAGAGACTTGATTTTAACAAACACTGCCTTTGGTAACTGCCATTAGCTTAATTGTCTATCAGGACCTTAGAAGAGAGGGTAAAATTAAAATTGATTTTAATCCTGGCTTGCAATGAGTACATGCATTCTTAGAATATTCATTATATTTGTTGCTTTCATGCATGATGATTGTAGTTTAAGTGGAAATATGACCTGCTGTTTAGGCTACTAGTGTAAATAACAGCCCTGTCATGAGAGTCATACAACAACAATACCGGTGTCTGAGGACATATCCTCAGTGCACCCCTATTGGGCTGTGTTTCCCAGGCCCCATTGCCTTAGCTCTCTTCCAGACTGGAGGGCACAAAGAGCTCAGACCTCTCCATTGCCTCCTAGCCAAATTCACCCCCTGAGGGAGGTCAGGTTTGTTTCTGAGCAGAAACAATCACTCATGCGTTATTCCCTAATATTCATTCTTGCTGATTTGGAATGCGTGTATACTCTGAAATGGGGGAGAACACAGCATCTCCATGATCCCTTCCAGAGTTTGTTCCAGCTGGCTCTGACAGATCTCCTACTTCTGGGTCTACCCCATCTGTAGTTAAAAATCATTCTTTGAGTGTCTCTTTAAGCATAGCAGCTGAAAACTTAGGTTTGATTCACTGTACAACTATATACTCTCTGGAAAATGTTTGATGAGCCCCCTCCTCCCTCCTGCTTATTCTCCTGTAAGAGAAGAATAACAGTACCACCACTCGAGGGACACTGAGCATGTTAGCACAATGCGTGGTGCACAGTAAGTGATCAACTAACTTTACTCACTAGCATCAGACTGTTTTGTTCTCAATCTAATGTTGAATTTTAGCCTTTTCACACCATGCCCAAAGTACTGAAGATGCTCGATTTGAAGTCACTGCCACATCTTCTGCCTCTCTGGGATATGAGAGAAAGCTCTCCCAAATACTTTATACTACTCCATAACCAAGTGTTCACTTACAAGGAACTGCACAAATCTTTATTTTTTAAAAATTAAATATGGACACTGGGTTTGGTAGTAGTTGTAAGCTACTAAGTTAGATGAGTCTTTTAGGACTGTGGGGGAAACAGTGAACCTTCTAAAGTACATTCTTCCCATCAAAATTATTGACAAAGTAGTTTGCAAAATGGCCAGCTTACTCTGGGTTCTGGAGATGCAGGGCAGGCGAAAGGGCTCTATCTTGAGTTTGCAAAGAGGCTGTGCATTACTCTCTTCAACATGCATTTAGGGAGTGCCCAAATTAGAAGCCTTTTAGCGAAGGAGATGAACTTCAATGTTATTTAGCCTAACCACCTACAAGATGAAGTCTATTTTGTCAATACTGTTAACACTGTGATAGGGCACCTACTCTTTTGTGAGTCACTGCCACCTGGTAGAGAGCATTTAAATGTACTGAGCCTAAACATACCTCATGGTAACTTCTAGCCATCACTTCCGGCACCTGCCTCAGTTCTAGCATCTCACTCAGGAAATTATAATCTATCCTTAGCAAATAAATGTAAGGGCAGTCCCACGGAACTGTTCCCTTAAGGGTCCCTACCTGGGCTTTTTACTTTTTTTTTTTATTTTAATCTTTTTAATGTTTATTCATCTTTGAGAGACAGGGCATGAAATGGGGAGGGGCAGAGAGAGAAACAGAGACACAGAATCTGAATCAAGCTCCAGGCTCTGAGCTGTCAGCCCAGAGCCCAACGCCGGGCTTGAACACACACACCAGGAGACTATGACCTGAGCCAAAGTTGAATGGTCAACTGACTGGGCCACGCAGGCGCCTCCCTAGGCCCTTTTCAAAGCTGCATCTTGATTGTTCAAACAGTCCAGCAGCCAAGACAGAATTTCATAATAGCTCATCTCGTTTACTTGTTCTCTTCGGTCACTGTAAAAAGGATTTATATCTTAAAGAAACGTTGCTTAAAATTCCTCCTCTCCCCTTGCCCATTACAGTCGCTTTGGTACCTTGTTCTTCTGAGAGAAAAAAAAACAAAAACAAATACAAAATAACAAACAAAACAAAACAAAACAAAAAAGACAGCAAAACAAGCAGACAAAAAGAACTCTTCTTGGGGGTGTTCAAATAAGTAAATCAACAAACAAGGAGAGCAAAAGTTTACTTAAAATAATCTCCAAAACAAAAACAGAATTTATGACATGTTCCTATTTATGCAAAAGTGTTAAGAATTACTGAAAAGAATGTCCTGTAAATAAGAAAAAATAAAACCACTCATTCCTCAACCCTATCCTGAGCATCTTTTCGCCTTTTTTGCTTACTTCCTCCCAGTTCTTAATATCAAAGCCCTGAAAATTAGAAAGGGAAACTCTTGGGCCTCTAGGGCCCCCCTGCTTTCTTCTATGCTTTTTTTCAAGCCCGGCGAGTATTTTTATCAGTCTATATTCTTGTTCTGTTAAGTTGCTTATGTCTGCTTTCATCATTTCTTGTGCTGTCATTATTTCCTGTACAGTCTTTTGAGGGGAGTTCTTCCGTTTGGTCATTTTGGCTAGGTGTGTATTGGTTTATATCCTATTTCTCCTCAGTCTCTCAGGATTTTCTGGATTTCGCGTTCTCTTTCCTGTGGCCTCCAACTCATGACTGTTTTTTATACAGACACTTTACTTGGACATCTCGAATTCTTAGCAGTATTTTTTTAGGAGTGGTCACCCATTTACCTGTGGGGGCCACTTTTGAAGTTGACTCTATGAAGCTCTATGAAGAAAGGCATCATCAGGGAAGGAGGTGTTCTTAGAAATGGCTCCACAGGGTTTAAACTCCAATTCCTTGTTGTTTGTTCAGACCGATGGTCTTCAAGTATTCACTAGTGATGATCATGTTAGAATGCCCAGATTCAGTAAGGAGAAAATCAGGCCCCTGATTGAGACAAACTGCTGCACCTGACGACTCTCCAGCATCACCTTCCTTTTGTGGCCTCTACCATTGTCAGGGAGGCTAGAAGCTCAGATGATCAACTTTTGTCCATAGATAATAGGGTTTCCCATTACTCCAGCTATCTCTAGGCAAAAATGAAACACATGGCTGGAAATTTTGGAGATTTGTTTTCTTCTGTCCACCACCACCTACCCCCAAAAGGCAGGAAACTTGACTGTGGCCTCTTTTCATGATCTTTATCCTTTCCTTTGTCATGTTCAAAAGAGATAAAGTAGAATAGAGAGAGAGAGAGAGCAGGCACAGAGAGTAAGCACAGATATATATAATATGGATAAATTATACTAACCAAACTTGCCCTCCCAAGTTTTAATTAACTCAGTTACATTTAGATCTAGTGCCCTTTTACTGAAATGAAACCATTATGAAATTATGACGTAACAGTGAAACTTCTCAACACATGGAAGGAATTAAAAAAAAAATAGAACAGAAAGCACTGGATACAACCTCACATTTATAATGCTCTTCATATTTTAAAGATGTTTTAATGACAAATAAAAGACTGAATCTCACATTACTTGTGAGAAAAAAGCAGGAAGGTAGTTTTAATCCATTTTATAAAAAAGCAATTTCAGGGTCGAAGGTCTTGTGATGAATTAAATAAGAAAATACTCTCTGTGGCAATTAGGGTTGTGAAAAAAATGGTCGACAGATTCTAGAGGACTTTTTAAACGAGTCTATTTTAAAAGGCAATCCAGAAAAATCAATAATAAAGTCAGCAGAAGAAGAGAAAAAGGACATTTCTTTTTCCCTTGAAAGAAATGAAATCTGACTGTGGCCGTCAGAATCTGAATATGCAAAATCTGAAATTAGCCAACACTAAGAACTCTTACTACCAATTTGAATTTATAAGATTTAAACTGTGAAGCATGTATTTTGAATTTTTATATTAATGTATTATTATTAAAGTATATTTTATTTTATTTATTTTGTCTTATTTATTTTCTTGAGAGACAGCGAAAGGACGAGCTGGGGAAGGAAAGGAAGAGAGAGAGAGAATCGACGTGGGGCTTGATCTCAGGACCCTGAGATCATAACCTGAGCCAAAATCAAGAGCCAGGCGCTTAAGCAACTAAGCCACCCAGGCATCCCAATTAATGTACCAGTTTTAATCTGCATAAAGCCATTGGTATTTATGTTTCACTTAAACACTTTCACAAACATCACTACATGTAATCTCACTTTTTTTTGTAGCTGACAAATCAGCTTTCACAAAGAGAGGTTTCTGGACAGGCAAAAAAAATTAAGCATAGCATCAACGGGCCCAGATCACAAGAGACTTATTACCTAATTAAGAGCAGGGGAACAATGTATTGGAGACAAATGTAACTATGAAGATAAAGCATCTCAAATGGATGGCATTATGGTCATCCAACAATTAGCTGGCTGATAAAAATCATGCTCATCTTGCTACAGGTAGGTAATACTGGGTATGACCCAGTGATCTATGAGAAATCAGTTCCTAAAACAAAGTGAATAATGTAGCTATTCCTGTATCATACACACACACACATACAGACACACACACACTCTACCCAAGCCTCAACCAAAATAAGTTTCTCCATTTCTCCTGTCAACTTGTACTCTACCTAAAATTCATAGCTGTTCAAAACCTCAGGTACTAAGTCTCCACCCTGACTAAAGTTATGCTCTCTCCATATAAAAAAATCATGGCAGCTGAAATCTACTCTAGGTCTCTGCTAATGGATCCCCAGTTTAGACTGAGGGCAACTGGAGACAGGGCATAGACAGCAGGGGGCCCTTGGCTCTGGAATCCCCTGCCTATCTTAGTTGATCAAAGCTTCACTTGCCAACCTTCCAGGCTTGGAGCCAACCTTGTATTTTTAGATTAATTGAGAGGCCATCTGAAGCTGGAATTTTAACACTGTGATTTTTTTTCTTCAAAGAATTGTTTGAGAGTTAGTATTTTGTCATTTAAATGGATCTATTTTATAACTTCAACTCATTATTTGTTTAATGAATTTCTTCAATTTTTAAAAAGTGCCCACTGCAACATGCTCCTGTGAATAACTATCAAAAATGAATACATTAATTATAGTAAAACATTCAGGGAGTGACACAAAAGACAGTTGTCTATGTGAATCATCATCTAACATTCATATATATGTATACAGTGCCTTTTATTCTATCTAAAATGCACCTCTGTAGCCTGTAATACCTGTGTGTGGGAAGGTGGTCCATTTACAACATTTCAGTGAGCAGAGAAAGGAAAATGGTGGTACTGTGGGAATCTACTCCTGTTCTCAAAGCCCTGTGCTGTTGCATCTGCTGTACTCTGAAAAGCCTGTAGCTCACCTCTGAGGCCATTTTTAGTTTCATGCCATGAAGGAGACACACGTTAATTGTAGGTTGGAAGGGGACTGGAATGCTGTGGTGGCACATTCCATTTTAATAGACATGATCCGAGCGCATGCACTCTTGAGTGTTTACCCTCATGCATGCTGCTATCGTTGAGTACTCTTTTTCTCTATGTTGTGCTTTTCTTAGTTTTCTTTACTTTTGCTGTTGCATTTAATTCACATCAGTATGAGACCTTAAACCCACAATGAGTGAAAATGATGATACCACATTGTATGAAAAGGAAGGTATTTAATGAAGATACTTTAAGATATGTATCTTATATGACATAGTCTTTTTTAAAAATTTATTTGGAGAGAGGAAGTGCATGTGCAAGTGGGGGAGGGGCAGGGGGTGGAGGGGGACAGAGTCCCAAGCAGTTTCTGCCCTATCAACACAGAGCCAGAGGCAGGACTCAAAGTCAGGACTCTGAGATCATGTCTTGAGCCAAAGTTGGGCACTTAACCAACTGAGCCACCCAGGTGTCCCTGCGTGTTATATGGTAGAGCCTTAATTGCAATCCAATTTGATGAAGCTAGGATAACACTTCTTGATCCATGACTAGACCAGTCAGGTGACTTACCTGGGAAGATAACTCTTTGGACACAAGAGACAACTCTCTCTCCCTCTCTCTCTCTCTCTCTCTCTCTCTCTCTGACTTACACCTTTTACTCTCCAATGTTCTATTCAATTTTGAGTATAGTTATCTGTGGTTTCACATTCTTTGTCAAATATCTCCCGAACCAAATAGGTTCACTTTATTTATTTTATTTTTTAATGTTTATTTATTTTTGAGAGAGAGAGAGAGAAAGCTGGGGAGGGGCAGAGAGAGATGGAGACACAGAATCTGAAGCAGGTTCCAGGCTCTGAGCTGTGAGCACAGAGTCTGATGTGGGGCTCGAACACATGAACTGTGAGATCATGACCTGAGCCGAAGTCGATGCTTAACAGACTGAGCCACCCAGGTGCCCAGGTTCACTTTAAATATTATATAATTTTAAATTTGATTTCAACATTTCTTCTCAGCACAGTAGCGACACTGCATTTTTATGCATTTTATAACTTTTTATATTATTTAATATGGCTTTTACAATTTCTATTAGTGATCAGCTACTGAGACCTTAAAGGTTCTAACCCATTATAGAAAAGGTAGTCAAGGCTTATATAAGCAGAGCTTCCTTGTCAACCGAACATCACATTTTTTTTTCTAATATAAGATTGGTCAATTTTCTACTCCACTGATGTCTGCCATTACAATAATGAAGCAGGTTACATTTTCTTTGTAACAAGATGACTAATTTGGTTACTGGCTTTCTGTTTCAATTCCATCTTCTATTTAAGTTAGTTTAAAATACAGATTCTGTGTTTGTCTTCTACATGCACAGGGTCAGATATAAAAGTCATTTATTCCATTTGGCACCAACATAAATATATAAGAGGAATTTTTGTCATGTCATGTTTTTCTCCTACTCTTACAGGCTCATTATTCAAATAAGTTGATAAATTGTGATTACTGCATATAAGGCTGCTCAATTCAAAGAGAAAGTGTAGCTATATCTCAACACTAGTTTGAATGTGGGATCATATAGATGGAAAAAAAGCTAAGAAAGCTTGAGAGAAAAATATCATCCTTTTGTGTAGGAGTCTTTCTCCTGAGACCAGACTCTATGTTTTAGACATAGAACTTTTTCATGCCAGTTCAGTCTATGATCGACGGAGGTAGCAGAGGATTTCAAAATGCCTATGCAGATGACCTATTGATTACATGGATTTGTATACAGTTTTTTCAACTTTGGTCTTGTTACTCCTATTAATTGATGGCTCTTTGAAGACAGAAGTCATATCTCATACATCTTTCACATATACCAAGAGCTCTTCACCAAATAGCTGAACAACTATGTATCCGTAAGTAAAGCATTTAAGAGATGTTTAGACAAGAGAGAGATGGACAGTGAGCTTAGAGTTCCTAAGGACGTTTCTATAAGTAGGTAGTTACATGTTGTGGGCTTTGTTTTTTTTGGAAGGTTCTATACGTAACCAAATGGCCATCTACTTGAGTCTGTTGCTATGCATCCTCTACCCTGTTATGTAGCTTAACACTTCCACCTTGGGAGACACTAAAAGAAGTAAGTCATGGCTGGTCAAGGAGATTCATCACACATACAATGAGTTATGTTGAATTGGTGATGATCCCCTGTTGGTAGAGAGAAGGGAACCCAGACTGTTCCTTGGCTCAGTGAAAAAGAGGAACATAATGGCCATCTCTGGATTTTCTAGTCAAGACAGTCTTTTCCGATTGGCAGTATAATCTCCCAGATTCTTCTTCCCATGTAGAATGGAGATAATAGTATCTATGTATAGGCTGAAATTAAGTCATATTATTTATGCAAAATGTTTAACACGGTGTGATATAACTATTTATGAGAAATATATATTTGGTCACTTAAATGACCAAGTATATTTGGTTTCCACCCACAGTTTCTGAAAATGCTTCAGACCCTTAAAAATAAAATGGGTGCCTTGTTATTGATGAAGGTGACTTTTGGACCTCCTCCAAGGGCAGGGGCTGGTTTCTGGGTGGACCAACCATGATCAGAGGCCTAGAAATTTCAGTTTCCAACCTTCAACCTCTGGCCAGGGGAGAGGGGCTGGAGGTTGGATCAGTGAATTGTCAATGACTTGGTCAATTAGGACTATGTAACAAAGTCCCTAAAAAACCCAAGAAGATAGCTTCATGGTCCTTTTTCAGAGAGCTTCCATATTTGAGGAACCAGAATGCTTCCATGGATCACCGAGCCAGGCTCCAAGCTCCACAAGGACACAAGTTTCTTTGGGACCTTGCCCTGTGTATCTTCTGTGTATCTCTTCATCTGGCTGATGATTCATACTGTTTATTATACACTTTAAGAAACTGGCAAATATAAGTGTTTCCCTGCGTTCTGTAAGCCCTTTACAGAGTTCAAATTAACTGAACATAAGGGTGTTGAAACCTCTGATCTGTAGCTCGTCAGTCAGAAGCACAGGTTAAAGTTCAGGGCTTGTGACTGGCACATAAACTGGGGAGTGGGAAGGCAGTCTTATATGACTGTGCCCTTAACCTCTGGAATGTGATGCTATCTCTGGGTACGGTCAGAAATGACTTGAATTCTGAACAGCTGGCTGGTATCTGAGAGTTGCAGGTGTTGTGTATGTATGGGACCCTGTTCCACTCTGTTGGAATGGGTCTAGGAGCCCTAACTGACACGGTATGCTCAAAGAACATCAGCATAATTATAAAGATGATTGTATGTACTATTTCCCCTTCTTTGCCCTTTCATTTCCATTCCTTACTGTATATGAAAGTGCTATATGCTGGTGGAAAATATGCCCTAAGTTTCTCTTAACTGTCTAAACCTTAAGACAATGATTTTTACACATCATGAAGAATGGCTGCAATGAAAACCGACATCATGTGACCTCTTAAACTTTCCAAAGAGGACATGGTTACTGATCTACACCATCTACAGTACTTGGCATAATTGTTCTAAATCATGAATCCTTCAATTCATTGATGCATGAGTCAATAAAGGTGGGATATGCCTTAAATACCCTAACCCTATAACCTATAACTATAATCCTATAACCTAACCCTTAAATATTAGGCATCTAGACAACAGCATAAATCAAAAACTCAAAGTTACTCTTGAGGATGTTTTCCAATCATTTTCCCAAGTGATTGCCTTTGCGTGTAGACAGAGCAGCCACCTCTGTTTACAGTGAAGAAACTGAAGCCCAAAATGTTAAGTAACATAACCATAGCAACCAAGCTAATCAATGGTCAAATTGGTGCAAAGATAATTCCAGTTGCTGCAGAGATGGATGAGATAGCAATTTCCCTCAGAGAGGCACAGGCCTAACTATGGTCACTTAGCAGAGTTGATTCCCACATAATGTTAATAGGCACATGGAAAATAATAAAAGCAGCTCACATTTATTGAGTCCTGAAGTCCCCAACACAGTGCCAAGTACTTCACAGTAGCACCTCTAATCCTTATAACAATTATAGGAAGGTACTATGATTGTTGCCACTTTCCAGATGAGAAAATAGACAAGGTCTTTAACAGTTTGCCCAAGATCACCGAACTTATGTAGAAAGTAAAATTTAAATTCAGGTGTTCCCAACTCCTATGTGCATATTCTTAACCAATACAGACACTGCCTGTCTTAGTCATTTACCTTCAACAATTTTAGTTTTGTGACTAAAATTTCATGACTGACATTTTATACTGACTGACACAGCTTTGTGGAGAAGTGGGAAAGGGGCGGGGTGGGAGGGGAGAGATTGGAGAGGAGGTGGGATGAGGGAGGAATGGCTCACCCAGTCAGTCACCTCATCTCCTCCATATTTACTTATTCCTACTAAGGGCCAGGCGGCGTACTAGATACTGGCTGTAGCTGTGAAGACTATTAACCTGGCTGTCATGAGGCTAAGTGCCTTAAGAACCCTGCACCCACTTCTCAGAGCAAACTGAAAATGTATGACCACTTGAGAAGATGTGGGTACCATGCCATAACATCACCTATAGCTTCTCTAAATAAGCTGATCTGAGAGCAGGACTCCCTCACAGCTGTCAAGACCTAAGAGAATGGTCATGAAGATATGCCATCGGTTCTCTGTAAGCCAATTCTGAGGCCCATGTTTTGACTTACAGTATATATTCTGTACTGTCTATGCCCCTCGGTGTGGAGAGGATCATATTGCAGCCCTGAAGTTATGTGTAACCATAGTGAAGCAGCAGGCATAACACTGCTGTTGGCTGGTAACTGTTTCTAATAACAGACTGGCTGCATCCCTGCAGGGTTCTGAATGCATGGCAGGGCATAGCTAGCCAGCAGCCTTCCTTGTCTTCTGTCACCAAGGGTGGAGGTGGCCCTGAGGCAAGGCCTGGGGATGCCTCTCTTCCTTATAGTTCTAATATACTTCCATGCTGTCCTGAGAATCCGTCCCGCCCTCTTTCCATCCATTCCAGGACTGGCTTCTCCAATAGCCAGTGACTGTCATTCAGAGCTTCGGGACAGGGAAGAATGGGAACAAATGCAGATTCTCCAGATGTGTTCAGTGACTGTGACTCACTGCATTCTCCGGCCCCAGAGAACAATTTTCCAAATATTTCTCCTCAACATCTCTTTCCATCAACTAAAATGACAGATTGAAAAAAAAAAAAAAAGCTCTAAGTAAAGGATAAAAAGTTTCATAATGGGTTGAGAGCCTGGGCAATCATGTCATTTAAAAAAAAAAATTGGCTGCCATACAGCTAGCTCGAATGACACCAGGCACATTGCCTAGTGAACTTCGGATGAATAGGCACTGGAGTCTGTCTGGGTCTGATTTTTGGAGCCTCTGTGAAGAGGGGAATCTGAGGTGGGTATGCAAACTGCAGAGAGCCTGAGGTGCGCATGGTTAGCTTGAGGGAAACTCCAGCCTAGGGAACATGGAAGGTGGTCTTTATGGGCCTGCCAGAATTTCTGTGCGGACTCATGCCCACCTTTCCTTCTCCCACACAGATGCAAAAAATAGATGTTGCTCTGGCACAGGCAATATGGTGAACAAAAGGTCTACCTCACACACCTGAAGAGACTTGGCTTGCCAGAGACATAAAGTTAGCAGAAGTTGTCTTGGGCACGGTGGAGGAAGGAAGTTCAAAACCATGCTCCACTACTCCTCCGGGATGAGGAATAAAAGACAGTTCCGTGCCATCCACTGGGAGACTCCAACAATTCAAGATCCAGATGCAAGAGAATTTAATTCAGGACACAAGGTCTACCAGGTAGCTCTCTGAGCCTTAGTCACCTACATCTGGCCTGTGACATGACTGTTTAACCCTTCTTTACGTTTACACATTCACACTCTACCCTGACTCATATCCTTTGTTTCCTTCACAAACTTGTAGCCTCCTAGCAACTACTGACATCCATCTTTCCCTGGATTCACCTTTTCCCTGAATTGACCCCGTCAACTTGTGAGACGGCCAAGGGTTTCTGCCTAGTCCTTGAGTCAACTGAATATACAAATGCCTGTACCTGTGCCAACACATCTTTATCATGCTTGTGGTCCACCTGCTCTTTGTTTACCAGCTTCTGTACACATGGAAGGTAGCTCCGCATTCTCGCCTGAGTTACATTCGTGAATTGCGTCCTATGTCACCACCTAGGGTGAGCCAAGAAAATTACTTATAGTGAATCAGGCACACCTTTGTTCGAGCCACAAAAACCAGGGCATCTTTTTAACAGATGCACCTCTGTTTACAGAAACTTACTATGTGACAATCAGATTTAAGTATGAAAACTGAATTTACACGTAGCTCTTCAAGAACTCGATATGCTGAATAAAGCAGCAGTTCTCAAAGCTGAGACCACCTTCTCTAAGACCTTTTGGAAATTTGTGGAGGCATTTTTGCTAGTTCCGATGATTGAGGTAATGTGACGAACATTTACTGAGTGGGGCCCGGGAAGGCTAGATCACATAGTCTTATACAACAAAGAATGCTCCTGGCAGACATGCTGTAGATTAAAACCAACTCTTTTAAATGTCATCACAAAATGTTTTTATACAGTTTTAATGCAGTCTGAATTTTCTAGGAATGCTACTATAAAAAAAAAAATCAAAGGGGACTGTGTTTTGATTTGTTTGGAACTTTGCCAAGAGGTTTTCATCATTTGAGGTTAAAAAAAATTACATCACAGACAGCAATGAACAAGTGGTTTTTGAGTCACCAATGGACACACCAGCGGTGGGCTTCATGGTGGCTGTTACATGCATGTTAATAGGATCACTATTAGTAACAGCATTGTCCATGCTAATACTTTGTGTCTTTGAAAAATGTTTTCTACTGGTGTCATACATAAGATTTTTACCGATGAGATCTTATTACAAATGTCTCACCTCTCCTGTTTATTATGTACAGAACATTTTATTTATCTTATCAATTTTATATGAGTTACATAACCTATGAATTTCTATACAAGATGGTTAAGAAGGGATTGTTTTTTATAAAAGTGGAATTTGCATTTGATGGAGACAAGAACCAATGGCATAAAGCAACATGGGTCCACCATTTAGGGGCATTTTCCATTTGCACAAAGAGAAGAGATTCCCTACCATAGGATGACAACACTGGGGTAAAGATTTTCAACGTATGTGATAAAAAGTCTGAAAAACGACTTTTACTTAATTGCATTTTAAGTTAGCCAGACCGTCCTATGCCTAACTCACTTTTGTTCTAATATTCGAGAAGCTTCCTGACTACTACACTTTGCAGGATTTCTTGGGTATTAAAAATTCAGGGCCCTGACCATCTAGAAGCATAGACTGCCCTCTCTTGGAGGGTGATCTGCTTTAAGATGAGAGTATTTAACATATTTAGCATTTACAACCTTGAATTCCATCCAATAAATGATGTGTCTTTTAACCGAAATTCTGAAATACCCCTGAACATTTCTTACAGTATCTCTAACATGGTTCTAATGCGATGCTAGGCTTCTCAAAATCATTTTAGGTGGTAGGTAGCCAATTAAGGAGTGTGTGTTGTAAAAGACAAGATGAGTAAATAAACTTAGAAGACCGGAGGAAAGATGGCCTTTAGCATTAAACAGACTTGGTCCACTTCATGACTCTACTACTTACTGCCTGACTTCTAAGCACTCAGTGTCCACCTCTGTACAATGCACACAATACCATCTGTCTCACTAAGCTGATCTGAAGATTAAATGAGATCACAAATAGAAAGCCTCATTAGAAGGCTCAGCTTACAAAAAGGACCAAAGAATATGTGTGAATCACCATCCTCCCAGGACCTGAGGGTTGAAAGTGACCTAGTTGGCTAGTCAAATGCTCCATTAGACTTTATAAGTCTCTTCTATAGATGGTAAATCAAAAAATTCGAACCTATATTGTTCCTTTGTTTTCCCCTCTTGATCTGTGGTGACTAATCCTATTTTGTAACCTTAATACAGTAAGAGTCACAGCAAAACAGGAAAACATTTGAAATTTAATCTTTTGAAAATTATAATCAACTCCTCCCCTCCAGAACAATCTCCCTTCCCTTTCCCCCCAAAAATTACAGTAAGTCCTAAAAGCAGAATGGATGGCCAGCTCAGATATCTATTGTCACAGGTTACCTTTTAAGAATTATAGTATTCAGCATATTAAGGTTTAAATTTCTATGCAGAACATCCCCCAAGTCCTCTACTTGAAGGCCATCCACAGGATGGATACTGAATGGTACTGAATATATGGGGAAAAAACGACTTTTCAGTCTAAGGGTCTCGGTGGAGAAAGTTATATCTCATTTCTGAAAAGGGCACTGTGCCTAGATTACTCCCACTTTCCCTTAAAGTTGGGATCTTTGCCTTGAGAAAATAACAATTCAGCATCATCTACTTGTGTTAGTGGTCAATAATATTCTCCCGCAGAAAAATGTGACCATATACGTGTGCTCTATTTCTGATTTCATTCTTCCTATAATCTATTCTCTCCCTGAAAGTAGGCTTTCCTCAGTATAGTCACCAATGGAAGAGACTTCCTTTCCATTCCACACAGGCAGCTGAGGTGTGCAGACTGGGTTTGGGGTGAGAATCTTTGACCTACTGTGTTTGGAGAACCAATTAATTGTTCTCTACATAGCTTTCTCCTTTCTAAAATGAGGGTCCTATTTTGCCATCACTGTAAGGTATGCGAGAGGCTACACACTACCACATAAGCAAATGATTCCCAATGAATCTAGTTTACATCTATCACTACAAAGAGTTACAATTTTTTTGTGATAAGAAATTTTAAGACCTACTCTCTAACAACTTCCAAATATATGATACCATCTTGTTAATTGTAGTCATCATGCTATACATCACATTCCCAGGATGTAGGTCTTATAACTGTAAGTTTTTACCTTTTGATCACTTTCACCTATTTTGCCTACCCCTGAGGCTGGCAACCACCAATTTTCTCTGTATCAATGTACCTACGGGTTCAGCTTTTTGTCTTTTTTTTTTTTTTAGATTCTACTTCTAAGTGAAATCTTGTGTTTTTCTGATTTATTTCACTTAGCATAATGCACTAAAGGCCCATGCCTAATGTCACAGGATTTTCTCCTTTTTATGGCTAAATAATATTCCATTATATATCTCTATATACTTGTAGCTCCCATTTTTTTTATCCCTTCATCCATTGACCTTTAACTGTTTCTGTGTCCTGGCTACTGTAATGGACATGCTTCAATGGACACAGGAGTACAGATACCTTTTTGAGATAGTGATTTCACTTTCTTCAGATAATTACCCAGAAGTGTAATTATTGGATCACCTGGTATTTCTATTTTTACTTTTTCGAGAAACCTCCATACCGTTTTTCAGAGAGGATCTACCAAGTTATATTCCCACCAACAATGCAAAAGTGTTCCCTTTTTCCATATCCTCACCAATACTTGTTAGGTCTTTTCTTTTTGGTACTGATCATCTAACAGGTATGAAGGGGTAGCTCGCTATGGTTTTGATTTGCATTTCCCTGACGATTAGCGATACCGAGCATCTTTTTATGTACCTGGTCATCTACACACCTTCTTTGGAAAAATGTCTACTCAGATCCCCTGCCCACTTTTTAAATTAGGCATTTTACTTTTTAGAATATTTCATTTATAAGTCATCTTTACACCCAGCATAGGGCTTCAACTCACAACCCTGAGATCAAGAGTCTTATGCTCCACTGACTGAGCCAGCCGGGTGCCTACTCGGCCCATTTTTCAACTATAGTTGTTTTTCTGTCAAGTTGTAGGAGTTCTTGAAGTATTTTGGATATTAACCTTTTATCAGATACATAATTTGCAAATATTTTCTTCCATTCCCAAGGTCACCTTTTCATTTTGTTGGTGGTTTCCTTTGCTATTCAAAAGCTTTTTAGTCTAATGTAGTTCCACTTGTTTATTTTTACTTTCGTTGCCTTTGCTTTTGGTGTCTAAATGTAAAATATAAAAGATGAAGTAAGAAATAAAATGTAAAATATAAAAGATGAGTGCTGTCCTCTCATCGTTCCTTGAGTTACACTTTACTCGTTAATAAAGACTACTAATAGCAATAATAATGGTCTAACTCAAAAAATGGCTAGAAAACAGCAATCAAGAATGGCATAAAGTTCTCATGTTTTCCTCAGATAAGTATCTCAGACTTATTGGCTTTTTATCTATATTTCTTTGTATTATTATTTTTTTGTGGCTGCCCTGGGAATCACAGTATCATCTGTCCTTAACTGTTTGCTCTCTATGTACAGTTAATATTTTACCATTTCAGGTAAATTGTGGAAGTGTTGTATTCATACAGCGCCATACCCACCCTCCCTTCCCTTGTGCTAATCTAGTTGGTTGTATTACATTCCCGTGCCTTACCCGTGTCATAAATTCATCCCTTAAAGTATACATTTGTATGGTTTTTAGGATATTCAGAGAACTGTGCAACCATCACCACAATCAATTTTAGCACTTTCATCACCCCCAAAAGAAACCCTATACTCATTAGCAGCCACTTCTTATCCTGTGCCCTATCCCTGTCTGAACCGCAGGCAACTGGTAATTCACTTTTTTAAAGTTTTTTATTTATTTTTAATTTTTTTTTTTGAGCAGGGGAGGGACAGGGGAAGAGACAGAAAATCTCAAGAAGGCTCCACGCTCAGCACAGAGCCCAACATGGAGCTTGATCTCACGACCCTGGGACCATGACCTGAGCCAAAATCAAGAGTCAGACACTCAACTGACTGAGCCACCTTGGTGCCCCAACAGGTCTCTTAATTTTTTTTCCTGTTATTCATATTGGATCATTTTTGTTCATCTATCTTCAAGTTCATTTGTTATTTTCTTCCACATCTCCATTCAATACCTAAGTATGTTCATTTTTTTTTAATTTCAGATACTCCATTTTTTTGGTTCTAGAATTTTCATTTCATTCTTTTTTATTATCCCTATTTCTCTGAGGAGATCTCTGTCTTTTCATCCATCATCAAATGCATCCTTTAGGTTAGCTGTAAGAACTACATTAAAACTTTTGCTTTTTAGTTCTATCATCTGTTTCTTTCTGGGGTCAGATTCAATTGATTTTCTTTTCTACTGAGAACATGCCCCATTTTCTTGATTCTTTGTATGTTGAGTAATTTTGGATTGCATCATAAACATTGTGAATATTCTAGATGCTTGTTGTTTTCCTCAGTTTTTCACTTTGCTTTAGCTAACAATTGTCTTATTGACTTGAACTCCAAGCTGTTTCTTGGGTGGCAACTGCAGTCTCAGGTAGCCTCTTTTATCTTCAGCTTATTTGCTTTGAGTCTCTGTGTCGGATGCATAGTGTAGGAGTGAGCCAGAGAGAGAGGCAAACGGAATTTGGAAATTCTCTAGATCTTTCATTGTAATGATTCCCCCACTCTTTTTGGTGCACTCTGGATTCCCAGGCCAGACAGACTGTTTTTTTTTTCAAAGGCACCCCTGCTGTCTTGAACCTCTGCCCTTAGCCCACGTAGGCTGTGAACATGAGGACTTCATTTACACAGCTCACCTCTTACCCTCCCCCAAGTGTGTACTCCCTACTTGAGTATATCTTCTCTTCACTCCCCAGTATCTTCACCTTTTCAGATTATATCAAGACTCAAAGCTGTTTTCTGCAGGGAAGTCATTTAATAAGGTCTTATTACATCATTCCCAGTAGGAGAAGACATATCAACCTTCGTTATGAATGTGGAAAGTGGAGACACTCCAGAAAGCCCCAATATTGAAAAGATACTGAGAATGCACTTGAGAAATGCTTAAAACCTTTGAATTTTTCTAAAGAATAACAACCAACATTTTTCTCTTCATTAAGAAATACTATAACCATTTAAAGAGCACTTAACCACCCTTAATGACCAGACTCAAAGTTATAAAATAAATAAGTTATTTAGATAGAATTTGGTTTTCAGAAATTCATCTGGCTGTAGACTCATTTTCCAACATTATCCCCAGTGCACTTTAGATTGTGGGATAGTTTGGGCCTCCCATTTTTGTTACCCTGAAAATTGCCTGTCTATAATTTCACAAAAGTGCAAGAAAGAGGGTTTAACCCAGTTTGCATTTATAGGGTCAGTTCACATCATCTTACCCTGCCCTCTTTCTTTTTTTCATAATGAGTTTTACAGCAACCCTGAAACTTTGTGGCTTAGGTTCTTTCCCTGCTGGTTATTTTCCCTTTGAAGCCATGATCTTCGAAGACATTATAATAATTTCCTTAGTCACTAACTTGTGTATCACAAGCTGAGAAGTAATACTTTCAGATGAAAGATGTATAGCAGAAGACGAGTCCTAGGAAATAATCCAGTTTTAATCACATGTCTCTTGTAATAGGACACAAAAGATAAGAAAATGAAAAATATAAATTAATAGGAATTTTACCCATTTTCGATTTGGCCTCTGTATTTCTTTCACATTATTGACTTGAATTTTTTATTAAGTACACTCTGGTGGATCAAACAGACAAGAAGCATGAAGTCTATCTTAATAGTTTGCCAACAGCATCAGTATCCATTTAGATTAGTGCAGTCTTCATTATGGCTAAAAAAAAAGTACAGAAACAAGGTTCCAAGTTTGTTGAAATGTTAACAACAATTATCTCTGGTAAGATGAGGTTAAAGAAATTGACACTTTCATCTTTTTATTGGCAGGAAAATATGTTTAAGATCATGATCCTTAAACCAAAGCCAGAATCAGCACCATCCAAATGAAAGGGTACTACATCAGAGTAAGGGTGTAGGCTGTGGGAACATGGATTTGCCAAGACGCTGTAGGGTTGGTATAGGAACACAACAGCACTACGTTTACTTTTTCTAGGACCAACCCTCCACCCGCTACATTCTTCTTCCTCCCCTTATTCCTGTCCTTGTAGATTTATTGCTTTTAAAATAATCTGTGGATGGCCATTTTAGAACAGAGGCACTTTTCTAGGCTTTGAAACTACAGCAGTGAACAAGAGAGAAATTTCATGCTCTCTAGCATGAGGGAGGATGGATGATCACTTTAGGAAAGGTCAGCAAGGAGGTTCATCCAAAATGATGATATCTGAGTTAAGCAAGTTTTGACAGGAAGGAACTAGCTTCATTAAGTTCTAAGAGCACAAATCAAATTCATGGTGTGTTTTATAATAAATGGTATCATAGAAACAAGAGAAAGTGTTGTCTGTGCTTAACATCTTAAGGAAATAAACCAATAGATCTACAATGCTTACTTCTGGATATCAACTAAAATTTGGGAATCCATTTAGCACTGCATAGTTTTCCCTATTTTTAATAGTGAGAAAAAGATTTTTTTGAGAAAAGGACTCAAAATCTATTTACGGGTAGATACAGAGACCAAAACAAAAGCAACATTAGATCACTGTAAGTGATACTTAACCAGCTCAAAATAACTGAGCATGGTGGATTGGAGGAAGTCACAAAACACAAAGTGTGACAGACAGAACTCTTCAGTGGCTGGAGAAGAGTGTGGTGGGGTCAGGCAGGCAGAGTAGAAGTCTTTGCTACCTTGTGGCCACATCGATATCGATGGGGGCCGCGGGGACAGCTGCCTCTCCGGGGAGCCTTTGAGGGACAAATGCTTCTTTCTGGAGGGAGTTACATTCTAAACACAAAGAGGAGAAAGGCTCACAAGGCACTGCTAGAGAGAATCAAGGTATAAGAAGAGGCTTACTGACAAAGAAGAACCTGGTGGCACTTTCAGGTTCACAACACATGCAGAAGTACTTTTATTTTATTTTTTATTTTAAAGCTTATTTATACATTTTTGAGAGAGAGAGAGGGCATGCGCACATTGCAAATAGGGGAGGGGCAGAGAGAGAGAGATTGGGAGAGAGAGAATCCCAAGCAGGTTCCATGTTGTCAGTGTGGAGCTCGAACCCAGTAACTTTGAGATCATGACCTAAGCCAAAATCAAGCATCCAGTGCTCAACCAACTGAGCCACCCAGGAGCTCCAGAAATATTTTAAATATAAATACTTAGTTTAACGAAGCCTATTTGTTTTTAACTTAAATCGTAGCTTTTTGAAGGCAATATAAATAAAGAAGACATGAACTTCTAACTAAATTAAAGCATATTCTATGTTCAATAAAAGATATTCTTGGGCCTTCATTTTTATTTTATATTTTGCCTCTGGTTCTAGGAACAAGGGAACAAAATTGGAAAAACAAAACATACTTCAGTTGGAAGCTTATGCTTGGCTAGAGTCTAAGGAAAAAAATTTACAAGGGATTTGAGTGGAAGTCTAAATTTAGACAAAGAGCCCATCATTTCCATATAGAAGTGAAAAAATTCTTCTTTGATCAAAATCAGATTTTTATCCCTCCCTAGGTGTCAATCATGATGGAAAAGAGGCTTACAATCGCAAATAGTTAACCCTATTTTTATACACTGCTTTCATGTACCGCAAACCCTGGGCAATGAGCCAAGCATAGGACTTTCTCAGTCATGGTCAAGAAGGGTGGACCAACTAGGAAGGTTTGGTGTCTCTGGCTTAGGACTTGGCCCTTAAGGTGTTATGAGCCTGGCTCCCAGCATGAAAGCTGTTGATAATGCTCTGTGAGGACAGTCCAGCTCACCAGAGCCACTGTAGAGACTTATGTAACTGTTGCAACGGTGGCCTCAGGTCAGCAACGCATAGGTCCAAGACGGCCGTGTTGGACACACTTGGCTTGGGCCATTCTTCTTTGTTCTTTCAAAAGTTGTTCCAATCTTTAGAAATTGAAAGAATAATCCAAGTTTCTGCATGTTTTGGGAAAAATCATAAAATCTGGCACCTCTGGGCCTACATCCTTATATGATCCTAAGTGGTGGAAACGGTACTGGCTGCTCCCAATTGAATGCAATTCTTACCTATCCCCGGATACTCATTTACATTATCTTACTTGCACTTTTTTTAAAAATATTTTTTTTCTAATGTCAGCACAACACAGAGCCCAATGTGGGGCTTGAACTCACAAACTGTAAGGTCATGACCTGAGCTGAAGTCGGATCTTAACCCACTGAGCCACCCAGGTGTCCCTTAAAGGAACTCCAGTTTGCTCTTTACACTGGAGCTAGGGCTGGACCGAAATAGCCTTTTTCACTGTGGCTCACAATGCCTGTCATCAACAGCGGAGACTTGGCTTTTGGCCATTAGAAATAGCCAATGTTCATGTACATGTTAACTCAATCTCTCTGCCCCTTGAGCAAGAAAGACATTTCCTGCTTCCCCTAGAAACTGAGTATACAGACTTTAAGAACTCTTGAGAATGACCTTCAGGTGGGTAAGTTTTAGATCAATAAAAACGAAAGCATTAATGAGAAATCTGTCATTCTTATTTCCTTCTGTGTGACTCTTCTCTTTCTTAAGGACATTTTTGTTCTCTATTGAATCCCTTGGGGGATTTTAAAAGCACTATTTGGGAGGGAGTTTCAAGGGAGAATCACAGATTTTAAGAGGACTTTAAAAATTTACTCAAGTGCCAGAGATCATATTTTAACCAGATTTCCCGGTCTGAGGATGGAGCCAGGCAGGCAATCATTAAGGGTGGGGATGACTCACACATCGAGGGGTGTGGAGAAGATGACCCGAAACTTTGGAAAATATAGCATTAATTCACATTAGAGATCAGCCCCAAACAAGTGTACTTTTCACCCCTACTCCCCTCTCCCTGCTCTTACACTGTGTTGAATTCTATCTCTAAGTGTAGGTGGGGCTTTCTCAACTTATTTATGGGCAAGCAGAGTAAAGTGGCCTTTTCATATGGTCAGACTCCTGGTTGAAAATCACAATGTGTGCTATTTTATCAAGCAAAAGGCTCTTTAACACAAGCCTGGGATGTCCTCTCCTTTATTTACACGATGCACTAAAGCAGATATTCCCTGACTTCCCAAAACATAGTAGTTCAAGCTTGGAACAGAATATGGACTCCAGCCTTGACGTGCATCTGGGCCAGAGTTACCTGCTTTGATTCTTCATGGAAGGGAAACCCCTTATGAATACACACAATGAAAAATGGGCCACTTTAGTGTTTCCAGGATTTTTTGGTAGGTAGGCCAAATAAGAAAGTATCCCCCTCTCGACATTTTTTTCAAAGCCTCTTGCCTCAGAGTTTCAAGTACCCAAAGTTATTAATATTTATATTCACCACTTACTTACATGTCTAGCTATAACACACTTAGCTAATGAGAGGTAAAATTTAACTCAGGAGGGAGTCACGTATGAGCCATCTTGTAGACATGTGTATACAGTCAAATTATAAAAAAAATGTTCTGTATTAAAGAAAATAGCTGAAAACTCTTTAGAACATTTTCTGAAGCTAACAAAAGCCCACAAGAGTTTCATTCATTCAATAATCAACAAATATTTGCTACTGTCTTCATTTTGGGACTTGGCGAATTGAGTGGTGACCTAAGGTACTTGCCATTAGGAAACTTCTAAGGGGGCAGAGTTGATGGTGGGGAAATGGATATAGACTCCAATAAATTTGAAGAAGAAAATGAAGCAGATAATGGACAGAGAAATGGCTAGCAGAAAGTGGGATGTTTAGATTAAGTGCTGAGGAAAAGCCTTTTTAAGAAGGTGGTATTTGTGTTCACTCCAGAATGAAGATAAGAAAGCCACCATGGCAAGAGCCAGGGAAAAGAATTCTGGCAAAATAAGCATCAAATACAAAGACCTTAAAGTTGGGGAGAGGGAAGAGTTGGCAAAATTAACAAAAAGAAGGCCAGACTGGCTGGTGTGAAGGTGAAGAGTGGTACAAAACAAATTCAGCAAGGTAGGCAGGGCCTCCATTGTATAAGGAAGCCATCTGAAGGTTTTTCACAGCAAAGGGATGCATCTTTTGGGGGCTGGCAAACCCCCCCTCTGCATGCTAAACCTGGCCCTCTGGTTGTTTTGTTAAATAAAGTTTTACTGTAACACAGTCATGTTCAGTCATTTATGTATTGCCTAGGGCTGCCTTTGTATTACAATGGAAGAGTTGTGTGGTTGCTACAGAGTATACTGCTCATAAAGATAAAAATTTTTAAAGGGTTGACACTTTACAGAACAGGTGTACCAACTCTTGCTTTAGACTATGCATTAAGGCATTTTTGGATGGTACATTTGGTCTATGTGAAACTGTCAACAAGGGCAGCCTCGCTTTCTCAAAAAACACTAGATATTACTGGTAAAATATCAGGATTTAAGAAAGTAAAAACTTGACTTGAAGGGAATCAGACTCACCTGTATCAAGTGAGCGAGTAAATTACCTAGCTAAAGGCTGCTTCATGGCAACAAGAAGTTTACTCATATGGCAAGAGGTCTGTAATCGAGTTCAATTATTTTAGTGGTACAATAATGTCAGCAAAGATCCAGCTGCTTGCCATCTTTATGCTGCCCTCGGGATGTGGGAAAGCTCATTCTTCATGGTAGCAAGATGGCCACAATGGTTCCAGGAGATGATGCAGACAAGATAGAAGACAGCTAACAACAAAATAGGTTGGGTACTTCCTCCCACATGCCTTTTTATTAGAGAGGGAAAATTCTCCATGGCCCACTGCTTATGCCATCTAATTATATCTAAATTAGCTAGGTTAGCCTGGTAAGGAGAATGGATTTACCACGGTTGACTTAGGCTAATGAATATTCATCACCTGGATGTCTGCACACATACATGGAGAATGGACAATGGAGCAACGTCAGACTCTTGCCAGCAAGTCAGGCAGGTGGGAAAAGTTGAGAGCTGGGCAACCAAAGGAACTGCTGAAGGGTCTTTGTACAATGATCCTAAATCTGGTATTACTCAGAGAGGAGATGTTAGAAGTGGAGATCGGCAGAGGAAGAGAAAGTGAGCAAATCCTCCCATTGGGATGTGGGTTGGTAGTAGGGGACCATGGCTGACTGCACAGTGCATTCCTTTCCTGCAAATGGCATCTACTGCTTTCACAACAGGTTGAGCAAGTCATTCCCACATGTGCCTAACTTGCTCTCAAGGCAGCATCTATGACATGTTTGGCCTCTCTGGTGACTCATTTTTCTGGACAGCTTTTTCCTGATCTCGAAGAAACCACAACTGTTTGAACACGGACTTTGTTTCAATAGAGTTTTGCAATTAGGGGCTTGATACCATATTGGGCTCCCCTTAGGTTCCCAAACCAGTTCTCCCCAAACACACCCCTAGTTATTTGTATTCTTCACCTCTCCAATAGGCTGGAAACCACAGCCTCCTTTAATTGTCTGCTTCGGGGTGCTTGGTTTTTGTTTTTTGTTGTTTTTTTTTTTTTTTTTTTGAAGGGGTGGGGAAGGAACTCCTCTCCTGGGAAAAGATACCTTTGCTTCTTTGGCCCATGTTTATTTACCACACATTTAGGGTGCCTAGTCCCTGGCGCTGGGGGAGCTTAAAGTCTGATTCACAGGACATTGAATTCAGTGCTATATGAACAGTATTTTCTGTGACATCTGTGAAATTATTGTAAAGAATTATTAATGGTCATTAGAGAGCTAAAACCCAACATAGACCAGGGAGAATTGTCTTGAAGAGTGAGTCTTACTGTATTCCATGAATTTATATAATACATAAATCTTTGCTTCATCTGGTTTTGTTTTAAGTAGGAGCTATTAAGCAACAGAGAAGGGACTTACATGCTGTGATATTTGTGGAGGACTGGCCAAGGCCAAATTGTGTCACTTCTGACACTAAGTCACGCAGACTGAATTGACTTTTTCAAAGCACAGGCTATATAGGTTCAACCTTCTAGGAGACAGACTACCTGATTTTTTGTCTACGGAGAAAGGTTATTCTTTCTGACCTCAGGAGCTATTACTCATACCTTCTTCCGCTCATTCACTTATTCTGTATTGATAACACCTTTTGTGTGTTAACCACAGTATTTGGCACTGAAAAAGCAAACAAATAAGGCATTTATTAAGCATGGTTATAAGCCAGGTGATTAAGGCAGTGTCCGTGCCCTCAAGGATCTCACAGTCTAGTAAGGAAGACTGGCCTCTAAGCAAGTCCCTAGAACACAGTGAGATGAAGTTCAAAGGGCACAGGCTTGCAGTTAAGAGCATGAACTTGAGTGCCAAATTCTGGAGATGAAGTTCATGACTTTGAGCAAGTTCCTGAACATCTGTGCACCTCAGTTTCCTCAGCTGTAGTGTGAGGATATCTGGGAGTGTACACAAATGAGTTAGTGTGCATATTCAAGGAGAAGAGGCCTCTCCACTTGTTATCCTAACAGCTGGCACAGAGTAAGTATTCCAGTGTTCCCTAACCATGCACTGTTGTTGTATGCTACAGTAGTGGCAGCATTGCCAGATAGCTTGGTGGTTACGTACATAAGTGGTTTAGAAACCAAACTCTAACACCTAATGTTCTATGAGCTTGACAAGTTTCTTACCCTGACTGTGCCTTAGGTTTCTCCTCTGTAAAATGGAGAAAACAGCTAATTCAAAGAATTGTCAACACTTAAATGATATAATACACATAAAGCTTCTGGCATGATGACTGGCCCATGCGAACTCAACAAATGTTTTAACTCCATGACTATAACTGCTGTGGCTACTAAAACAACAAAGACAGCAATCAGTAGGGCCAGAACATATTTTGCAGAAAGAGGTACACTCAAAACCGGGTGTCATTGGTTGCGGGGGCAGGGGTCAAAGCCATCAGCCTCATGGCTGTAAAAACAACTCTGCACCTGTTTTCTGGATCATGGATCAGTGGCATCTTGTTTATGCAGTTTGGACAGAATATTAAATTATGGAAAATTTGAGAGTCACTGCCTCTTTATTTTCGTGGGATAGTACAGAGTGTGACAAATACAGGTTCCTGTCTCCCTCCCTCCTAAACGGTCCAACTTCCTTAGAAGTTTCTTTTTTCTTCTCAAGTTGCAGAAAACACCTTCAAAAGTACATATGCTACTGTACACAGACCACTAATGTCCTCCCTCTAAGCCCCCAAAGCCCTGCTCATCCACAAAACTATAACTTAGTCCGTGGACAGCTCTGTGCCCTGGCAGAAATAGCAGGAAATAGGTGGGAAGAAAGCAAATGACTGATGAACAGGATGACAGGAGAAACCTATAGATGCTTTTGTGCTCTTCACACCCTCGTAGCCTGGGAGGCAAGTCATTTTCCCTCCTAGAAGTGTTATCACCAAGATGGCAACATAGCATATTCTCCATCACCAGTTTTCTTTACTATATTTTTTGGCTACCACTTTTAGAAATAGTACACTTTTTTTTTCTTTTAGGGGATAGCTCTTTCTCTATTATCGATTCAAATACTTTAGTAGAGTTAACCCCGCTGCCAGGGGTTCACGAGGGGTGTTCATCTGGTCCAGAACTACGCACACCAGAGAATTCCTTTCTGCTAGACTTGGTTTAGGAAGGGGCACTGGCTCAACTCAGGCAGACAAAAGTCAAGGTGAGGATTCTGGTCCTCTCTTTCAGGTAATACGTTATCTTGGAAGGATATAAGCCTGTAGGTTCCAGAGACCACGAAGGCATACCTGAGAATCCAACAGATTTATAGAGGCAGAGGAAAGGCAAGAAAAATAAGGTGCAGGGATGTTATTTAAGTTCCTGAAACCACCCAAACCCTGGAATTTTTATGTACATGGGCCAATAAATTCACCTCTTTGCTTAAGCTGGTTTTACATTCAGTTTTCTGTCTTTTGCAACCAGGAGAATTCCTGATGCACTCAAAAACCATTTAAGACCTGCAGACAATGGCAGGATACCCCCAGTTAAACCACCAATAGGTTTAACTTCTTGCCCAACTAAAGTATGCAGAATATAGCAGAAAGTGTCCAAAACCACTTTGGCAGCTCAAGGGGAAAGTACAAAAGAAACACTAGCCAATATTCTGCCACCAATTAGGAGCGTGGAGGGGAAGCCAGTCAATGACCTACTCCCATGTCCACATTTTTATCCCCACACATCATAGTATACACATGGCTGCCCTTCTTGAGATGACACACAGAGAAAGGCAATCTAGGGGCCTGCACTGGTGTTGGCGCGAGCTAGACACTGTCCCTGGAAAGTAGTCTGCAAATAAGACTTTGTACCCAGAAAGCGAATTGTTTTCAGAAACCGCATGCTGAGTTCCTCTGAAAAATGAGTAATTTTTATTCTCAAGGCCACACTGGACTATTCTGAAAATCAGAAGCACAGTCTGACTTTAGGATTGTTTTTAGAATTCGTATCAGGTTTTAATGTATTGTTTACACCAAGTTGTCTTAATTTCTAATCATTACTTAATTATTAAAGGTCTTCTTTCAGGGATGGGGGTGGGGGGGAGCAGCAGCAGCCATGTACTGAGCAGTTACTTTGTGCTTGGCTTATGCCAACTATGTCACATTTACTATATGTATTCATATGCATGGTTGTTAGAATGGAAATAGACATGAATATTATCCCCATTGTACACATGAGAAAACCGAGTCTGAGGTAAAAGTTATTATCTTTGAGGGTTGGCAGAGCCCTTAAATACTACTCTACCTTCTTGGTATGCACCCTTGTATGACATTTCTAAGACAAAATAAAATGACCAACATTTACCTAGCAAAATACTAACCAACAAATGAGTAACAGGAATCTAGAGTTTCTACCTTGAGAAAATGCACATTTGAAGGCAATGCCAAGACTGACTCAAGATTGAAAATAAAAAAATTACCAAAGAGCCCATTTTTCAACTCAAATTGTTAAGGGCTATAGAAAATTAGAAGACAGAACGTTGATGATAGAAGACATGGATCTTCAAGTCTGTTAACGATCAGAAAAAACAAGTAGAAGAAAAAGTGGGTACTGGAGTCAAGATTCTGTGTTCCACTTCTTTCTATCTTTAAGCCTGAAGACCTCTCAGACATAACTTAGTCAGTCAGCTTAGAATTAGAGAGAGTGGTTCATGTGCTTTGAATACTGTCCTTAGGACATAAAATATTAAGAGAAAAACAACTTGATTTACTGATTTTGAATTCCTTACTAAAGGAACACAACTTGGCTAATTTTATCTTTTAGCACCAATTCTGCCCAGCCATCTTCTTACCTTTGACTTTACCAATGGTAGCAAAACTATTCTTTCATAGATTTCAATCCTCAAATGACATTCTTAACACACAGAAGGCCAATGGGCATCAAAAATTTGAAGGCATGGAGTAAAAGTGCAAAGCAAAGACAATGGGGCAGGGCAATTACGTAGTGGGTGACTTGATCTCCGTGTCTGTAGAGGAAGCCACAGAATTACTGGAAACAACATAGCTGAGCCCTATGCTGCGAGCGACTCCTGCTTCCTCCATGCCTCAATGTTCACATCTTTTAAATGGGCCCTGGAAAGTGCGAGTACACTGCCTCCCAAGTTCCAGTCCTTCTACCTGTGTAAGAGCAGATTGCCAACCAAGACGGAGCATCTGGGAGAAGTTTACATTGTGGTCCAAGCTGTGCAATGTGGTTTCAGTGGCAGGACCTCTTGGGAAACACCTGTGGCTAAATGGTTGTCTGTTTTGTATACATAGGAGCTCATTTATGCATGTAGGTATGATGACTCAGTTGTGTGTGCACAATGCTGTTTACCTTCCTTTCCATGGGTTTTAAAGCTAAGTATTTGAAAGGACAATTTCCTGGTTAAGGTGTTCTCCCTCAATACTGAGCTCTTAAGAATCTGGCCTGGTGCTCTATGTTTTCATGCTATGGCCTTAAACCAGAAGATCATCAAAAGCTGCTCTTTCGTACACATCCCCTGACCAGTGATTCTGAGATTTGGGTGAATACGTAGGTCGTACTGGACAAATAATTTTCCTGATCAGCTCAGCTTCATTCAAATGACAAGGGGAATTGGATCGGGAGGAAAGATTTGAAAAAATGTTAACACACCATGTGACACTTTAGATGAGCTTCAAGTCCCATCAAGATACAGATCAGAGCTGTGTACCTTGGGAGATGGCAAACTATAGACATGGGCGAAACCATTTGTTTTTGTATGGCTTACAAACTAAGAATGGTTTTACCTTTTAAATGGCCACATTTTATATGGGTATATAAATACTTACATAATACCCTTGATTTCACCTCTTTGCCTGAAAAAGCTAAAAATTGACTATTTTATCCTTGGAGAAAAAGTCTGTTGGAGCCCTGTTTTCACCCATTTTAACATCACAGTCTAGCATAATACCTGTTATAAGCAGTAGATTTAACTGATACTTATTGAATTCAAATATCCAAAATTCAGTTTTGACTATGGTTCTATACCATCGTCCATATACCCTACATGGACCATCTGCCCCAACTGGGCCAATGATATACAGGAAACTTTTCTAGATGCTTCTGGGCAAGTCATTTCTAGATGAAATGACTGCATAAATGAGGCCTAGAACTACTACTAATGAAGCAAACAAGAAGGGAATGGGGCTAAGAAGATCACAAGGGAAGGGTATTCCTTGGTCATGGCAACCCTGCCTCTGGTTCTCCTGTCAAATGAGCTAATTAATAGGTCAAAACTATTAGCTAATTAATAGCTAGTAACTATTAGTGGCAGGCATTGGTTAAGTGTTTCAGGGATTTTATCTCATTTTATCTTTAAAATAACCTTAGTCAATTCTCTACTCTTCATATTCGATATTGTGGCTTTCAACTATGTAAACTGCTTTATGCACAAATCTAGAGAATAAGTCAGAAGGAGAGGCTTTCACAATTTATTTGCACTTAGCAAATTGAGAACGAAGTATTTTTCTCAATGTTTTTAGTTATAAACCCACAGTATTAAAATTGTTTTCTCATCACATACTCTGCACGGGATCTTTATTTTTTTTAAACATAAAGACAGAGTATCTTTTATTAATAGATGCAGGTAGTTATACAACTCTTAAGGTGTCAAGCATCTTGATTTTTGGTACACTGTAAACAGTTGTAGTACCATATTAAGCACTTTAGACATGCCTGCTTTCTACAGATGAAAAACAGTGCTGGTGAGGTTATTTTACTAAAAACAATTATCTCTTTTAGAAATCCACTTCTGTGTATTTATTATACTGAATATGAAAGTTACTTTGTTTTCTTGGGCAAACACAAGTAAGAAATGCACACTGTCAAGTTAATTCCTGAGAAACTCTTTGGCACTTTCATTGTGAATAAACTCTTTCAAACTATGAGGGTGGCATTTGGTAATTTACTGCTGAAGCAGGCACCGAGTGGCATTCGAGGGATGAAAATGAGGGTTTTCTCTGGGAGAATCTGTCTGAGCCAACATACCTTGTAAACCACTGGAAGAAGGTGAAAAAATGCTGTCACTTCAGAGTGACTGATTGATGACACCCAACACCAAAATGCAACACCAAAATATTCTACAAACCAAACTCGGGCACAACAGCTAGATGAGAGGTCTGCTAAGTGGAGACAGAATTTGTCTTTTGTTTTTGCACTGGAATGAAACTCTCATAACCACATGGTACTGAAATGTCACTGGGCATCTCTCTGGCTGGCTCTAGGGAGAGTTGGTGGTTTTCACCCAGTTCCCAGAGCACAGTGCTTCCCACACCAGAACTGTTCTGTGTTCAACTCGATTTTGCCAAATATAAAATAAGCACTGGTAAGAATACATTAACCTTAAGAACTGAATAAATCAGTCAGTAGCATTTATTTGTTGCCCTCTGTGTTTAATCTTGATGGGGGATGTGTGGAAAGTCACAATTAAAAAAGAACTAATAGGTTGTAGGTATGGAACATTTCACGAGCAAAAGTGCCAACTACAGAATTCTAAAGCCTGAAGAGAATTTGGAAAATCATTTTTCCAAGCTATTTCCTAGGGAACAGAAGCTCTGCCTTCTGGGGTCAAATGAGTTTAAAAAGTGCTTTGTTGGGGCGCCTGGGTGGCTCAGTCAGTTAAGCGTCCGACTTTGGCTCAGATCATGATCTCACAACTCATGAGTTAGAGCCCCATGTCAGGATCTGTGCTGACAGCTCAGAGTCTGGAGCCTGCTTCGGATTCTGTGTCTCCCTCTCTCTCTGCCCTTCCCCCATTCACATTCTTTACCTCTCAAACATACATAAACATTAAAGAAAATTTTAAAAAGAAGTGCTTTGTTAACAAGTTTCTTACTACAGAACTTCATAGCAACTTGAACATGCTAACACACATGACAAATCTCCAAGTGTGGACCTGTAACTTGTAGCATTCCCTGCTATTGGACCAAATTTTGGAAATATTGCCTAGAAACTGTTAGTTGACTTTCATCACTTTATAAATGAAGATAAGGAGGTAAGGTGACTTATCCAACATCACATGGCTCATTCTTGGCTGAAAGGAGCAGGACTTAACTCTTCTCAGTTTGTATCTAGTGCTTTCCAGTTGATGCTGCTTTATGACCTGGTTTCATACAGTAAGCATTTCTGAGTAGCCGCTCCTTCTCTCACTGAATTGTCAGGTTGTATTATCAGGTAACAGATGAGGGGAGTGAAGGAAGATGAAAGATTTAGGCGATAATAGCTCTGGCCTTGAATCTCCCTCTCCTTCTTGGGAAGAGTTTGCCAACTTACTCATTCTCTTTGAGCCCCAATTTCTATGCCTGATTAATGGTTAAGAAAGGCAGATATCTGGTTGAACCTGGCAGGGGGAAGGCAGATTATCTAGATCTTTTGAGTTCCGACTATGAGGTGAATCTTACTCCAAAGGCAATAGAAACCACCGCAACAGTTAAGAAGGTCAGGGTTGTGAGTTTATCCAGAACAGAAGCTCTTTGAGGAAGAGGGTTCCTTTTCCTCATAGCACCTGCTCCAATACATTATACTAAATCAATGTTTCCTAGGTAACAAATGACAACACAACACAAAACATGCATAGAAACAATAGCAGCTTTCCTGTGCTGCACATACAAATCTACCTTCAACGGTTTTTGTTTATTGTGAAAAACTATGTATTTTGAATAGGAAGACTTCTCTAATTCATGTTTTACTTTGAACTGGAAATGAAAACATAAGAATGTTGAAAAATCATCTGAATGCTTAACTGGCTGGACCCAGGAAAGTAATTTATAGGATTTAATAATATGGTTAAAGCTAATTCCACTTTACTAAGATGATTGCTGTCCCAGTGCTTTGGCAGGTTACTCATTTTATAGACTTTTAGGTCAGGAGCATCAGCTTCCCCAGGACTGGATACAGAGTTGCTTTGTTACCTCCTTTGAAGGATGGGAAAAATAAATTTACATGTCAGGAATTTTGTAGGGTCATTAACTTCACTCTGCCCCTCAAAATAAATATGCCAGCTTTAATTTTTTGTACAAGTGGTTTACCTCCATCCAAAAGTCCATACAGCCTTTTTTGGGAGACATGCCATAAATCAGAACAAGCTTGGTACCGTGTAATTCAGAGCTGGGTTCCTGGCTCACCATGGCTGCCAACGCAGATAAAGAGCAAAAGGTACAGAAGAGGGACTTTTATTTACTTTTGTTTGCCTTCAACACAATTTCCACAGGCGGTCATAACCATTTATAGCTAGAAACGGTAATGACTCTACAACCATTCTGAAGCTTCCAAAATACTCTTACAAATAAAAATAAATGATGCAATAAGTACAATAAGCCTTTGGGGAAACTAACCATAAAGGACACTGCAGTGCACACAAACACATGCAGCTCGACCCTGCCAAGAGCACATTCCTTTGAAGACTAACCGAGGATCTTACACTTCAACAATCCAACTGTTACCAACAGACCTCAGTGCGGCGAGAGGCTTTGTTGTTAAACCACAATCTTTCATTGTCCCTTCAAGACATCCTGAAATATTCTCAACATCTGTAAGATGTACCACATTAAGCACAACAAAGGAAAAACAAACATGCTCCCGCAAACAACATTATGAAAAATAAGTATACGACACAGCGACTCTCCTAGTTTTAATTAAAGGGGAAGCCAAGGAAGGAAATTGATTTTTTTTTTGGATTTAATTTTTTTTTAAGTTTCAATGATGTAACCTAACTGGTGTATGTTGTTAATGCTGTAATTAAAGTTATGCTGCAGGGGCAAACACTGAAGAGTCCAGGAAAATGCCAAAGAACAATTTTCTATAGAGAAAAGAAGCTTAATTAAAAGTGATTTAATTTTCATCCTTTGGGAACCTAAATGCTAGAAGTAATGGCTCTGGTGAGGTATGTATCTTTTAGATTAAGAAAGAAAAAAAACCCCACCTTTTTTAAAGAGAAAATTTGAGATTTTTTAAGTTGATACTACATGAGCTTTATAAAAAACTTGACTGTTTTCTTGGGGTTGTAGATGTTTGCATAAAACTGAGGTTATGGCACACAGGTTAGCCACTACCACTATTCATAAAGCAATTAAATTTGTGCTGGCCCTGTTGATCTCAAACCTTTGCATCCTGTTAGCCAGGGTGGCAGACAGACTCTAGAAAGTCTCCCCTGACTCTCACCTCATACTGTTCAAGCCACAGTGTCTTTCCTTCCTAGTGGACAGAACCTGTGACTTACTTCTAAGCAATAAAATATGGCAAATATTACAGAAAATAAGTCATTAAAATAGCCATTATCATGTCTATTTTACAAGGAGCTCTCTCCCTTGCTGGTTTTGAAGAAACAAGTTGCTCTATGTTGTGAGCTGCCTGTGAAGAGGATGAACAGAGGGAAAACGTCCCATGGATTCAGCCAGAAATGGAGGCCCTCATTCTGACAGCCAGCAAGGAATTGAATTCCGCCAAAAACCACGTGAGCTTGGAAATGGATCCTTCTTTGGTTTAACCTCTGATGAGAACCCAGCCCTGGTCAACACCTAGACTATGGCCATGCAGATTACCCAGTAAAGCCTCAGGCCTTTTTAATGCTGTGGCATGGAAAGTCAATGGGAGCCCACTCTGCACTCACAGGGCACCCCTCTAAAATCGTAGTGTGGTTAATACCAGTAGAGCTATCATTGAACAATGGGCAGTGGAGAATATGGCTGCATGCTTCTCCCCTTTCTCCTTCAGAAAAGATACAAAGTATTGGTGGCAGGTAGAACAGCCTGTGCTAAGATCTGACCAGATGCACAGAGACAGGTGGGATAAAGAGAGCAGACACAACTTGGAAGCAAAGGCAAAGGTGCCTGAGGAAGTGCAATTTGCAAGCAGTTTCCCAACCTTCTCTTTGGTACTTCATACTGCCATTCTTTTGTGGAACCCTTATTTTGCCCGTGCCAAGTGACTTTGTGCCCTGTGCCTTGGCACTTTTATAGAGACTCAGCCTGCCTTGGCATTCTCTGGACCTCTGCTAGCCCATTAAATCTTATTAGGGGTCATAGAGCATAGTAACAAGGGCGCTGGCTCTGGGGTCAGACGGTCCTGGATTAACATTTCAATTTGACCACTTCAAGTCCAGTGACCTTGGGTAAAGCTTTTCTAAGAGGACCTCAGAGGGTTGTTGAGAAGATTTAATGAGACACTGGCCACAGTGCATGGAGCTCCCAGCCTGGAACAGAGTCTGTGCTAAATAAATGATAGTTACTATTATGATTTCATGCTCCCAGGAAGCTTTAGCCATTTATCTCCTGATGCTGGTAAACTCATGCACAATAATGTGTTAATGGATTGTTTCACAAATACTCGTGGGAGGAGCATTTTAAAATGAGCATTTAAAATCACCCGTAGAAATGAGTCTCTAATGCAGAGAATGCCAAATGGGAGGGAGGGCCAGAGGGAGAAACAGCTCTGATATATTTGTCATATATTGGAGACCAGGGGACACACTAAGTGCTGTGCATATCTTCTCTAATTTAAGACCCAGAACCAATCTGTGCAGTACAGCTCCCACCATTTCTCTACAGGTCCGACAACTGAGGTTTGGTACATTGCATCACTGGCCAAGTCACATGACTCTCAGTGTCACTAGAGACTTTTCTATCCTCTTCCCAAATGAGGTTTCTAAGGTTAAAGATCCAATTGAGGGGTGACTGGGTGGCTCAGTCGATTAAGCGTCAGACTTCGACTCAAGTCGTGATTACACGATTGGTGGTTCGAGCCTGCTTCAGATTCTCTCTCCCTCTCTCTGCCCCTCCCCTACTTGCGCTCTCACTCTCTCTCTCTCTCTCTCTCTCAAAAAATAAATTAATTAAAAAAAAAGATCCCCTTGAATTATACTCCTGATATCTGCACATGTGTGCACCATGGGGCAATCAGCTAAGCCATGTGGATGCAGATGGAAGTTTCCTTTTTGTTTCAGGATACTAAGCAGTTTAGACCCTGACATTCCTTGAAATATTACACAGTGTACAGTGTTTTGTGTACACCTCACTACCTACTCTCCAGTCACCCAGGCCTCTGCTCTTCCACCACTCTTGATGGTTCCCCAAGTTCCCCCTCGAAAACTGTTGTGTGGGTCCAAAAACTGTTTGTCTGACCAGTGCTTGAGAACTAGAAAACAGATTTAAAGTTAGCAAACAGGAAAGACAGAGAGAGAGAGAGAGAGAGAGAAGAAAAGGCTGGTTTTCCCCAGGCTCACTCTGCCCAGGAAAGGTTATAGGAAGGTGAACAAAGCAAGCTACTTTGTCTTGACTTCAGGCACAAAAGAGCGTAACTAACAGAAAGGAACACGACTGAGAGGTCCTCAGGGATAATGGAATTGGACGAGATGCTGGTACAAAGGAAGGGCGTATTTTAGAACCCAGATGAATTGCTAGGCACAAAATAACCATCCATGTCAACGGACAAATCTGTAAGTAACCGAAGACTTCAGAGACAAACAAAAAGATGATTTCCTTGTGCGCTTCCAAGTCCGCTGTGAATTTGGAGGAAAAAGGAAGACAGACAGCTGAGTCTCCTGGAGGAAACAGAGAGCAACAGGAGAGAGGAAGCAGGAGAGGGTAGAAGAAAATCTGAATTACAAAGATGCTCATTCAGTCATCAAGTATCCTGTAAAATAGGAATGATATGGAGGTATTAGTAGCATTTATTCCTTAAGGAACTGGATAAAGCCCATGGTGTATCTAACACTTAGTAAGAGCCCCATAGCTACTAGCTACTTGTAGCATTTACTTACTTACCCTTTGCAACGACCTCAGGTAGGAACATTAAAGTGGCAGAGACAAGAACTTAGTTCTGACTTTACAATCTTGGGCAAGAGGGCAGAAGCGTGCAGAAATTCTGCTTTTGACTACAGGTTTAAAGTATCACAAAACTGTACAGAATGATGTGGTTCAATCAAGCTGGTCAAATAACAGATAGCAATAGAGGACAGTGAATCCTAGCTGACAAATTGCCTTTCTGGGCAGGGAGATCAGAAGAAGGGCAGAGGTGGCGGGATGGAGAGGGGTGCACGTAACACCCTTCCCCTTCGTGAACGCTTCCAACATTACCCAGATTTGCACACATTCGCTTCTTTTTGTTCTGTTTCTGTAGCTAATTTAGGGTGGAGATGATGAAGCACACGGATTTAGAGTGACAAAAGTTGCCTGTTTCATGCCTCTTAATATTAGGTTCCTAAGCAACAGCCAACTGCTCTGGTCTGAGATGTCTTAACGGTCTAGGGATTCTTCCGCATTAGTGTTCAAACACAAGTTACAAATGCGAGCCAGATTGTATAAGAGGCTGAAGGAGAGATGCTACTTTCCGATACCCCAGTTCTAGGTTTTTTACGACAGGAGCAGCAACCGGAATCTTTAGGAGGAATCAGAAAGTGGATATCAAGGTGGCTGAAGTCCAAATTTGCAACTGCAAGTCTTGCTGAAGACACCTGGTTAGCTCAGCAGTCAATATATAGCATGAGAAGAAAATAAATAATAAATATCTATATATCTATATATCTATATATAGATATATATATACATATGTATGTATAAACTGTGAGAAGGTTTTGTCCTCACCCCTCCCAGGACACCTGGAGCACAGCCCTAAGGGAAGTCCTTTTCGATCTCTTTTTCCAGTGTTCCCAGGGACATGCCCATCTGTTGTTGACACACATGAACCTCAGCGCTCCCGCCTCCTCTAACTCTGGTGGTGCGATCATGACATTTTCTAATCAAAGGAAGGACAGCCCCTCCAGGCAGAAGGAAGACATGCCTGATAGGATTAAACCCAAAACTCATTGGCTTTGTTTGCCATTTTACAATACCCCCGGGTAGTACCAGATATAGATGAGGAACTTTGTCTTTCTCTGTACACTGCTAGCTGCCTGGTGTTAGGGGAGGGTTAAGACAGAATTAAAGAATTGTATCTGTTTTCTCATTACATCAATGGGCTCCATCACTTGGTTTAAAAGAAAAAAAAATCTCTGAAGGTAAAATTGTATCCCTTCCCTAATTTAACTGGGCTACTTCAAGTCTAGTTTGAAGAATGGCTTTCCATAGACAAATGGACACTGCCTTTTTGGGCTCACAGAGCATACTGGTTAAGAATCCGAGGCCAGGGGTTGGGGGTACCTAGGTGGCTCAGTCAATTAAGCATCTGACTCTTGGTTTTGGCTCAGGTCATGATCTCGAGGTTTCTGAGTTTGAGCCCCGTGTTGGGCTTGGGATTCTTTCTCCCTCTCTCTCTCTGTCCCTCCCTTGTTTGTGTGCATGCTCTCTCTCTCTCTCTCTCAAAAAAAGAAAAAAATGAAAAGAGAAAAGGTGAGTCCAATTTGATCCCTGACTCACCACCTACCTCCAAGCTGGGAGATCTCAGGCAAGTAGCTGTACCTCTGCAAGCCAGATCTCCTTACCTGTCAGGCAAGGAGGAAGAAACCAGTGCTGCCTCAGAGCACTCTTTTGAGGATTCTGAGAGATCATGATATCAAGTCTCTCTCTCAGTGCCTGGCACATAAATACTCGATTAAGTGACAGAAACTGTTTCATTGTTATGAAAGAGACTCAATCAATCAGAACCCACATGCTGATCTGTAAAGTAACTGGAAAACGTGTTTTAGGCAATGAACATTTCTACAGCTAACCACAGGATAATTATACAAGCAAATACTTCATCCTAGGTGAGCTTGCCATAGAGTTTTTGTAAGATCTGTTATTTGTAAGGGACACAAAACCCACTAGGATCAAACTATCACCTGCATTTGAAGACATTCCTTTCTCATGAAGTTATAGTTTGTGAAGACAAGTCACTGTGAATGTTGGGCTATTCACGGGACAGACAGCTTTACAAAGTCATGGTGTCTGGCTGTCTGAGCCATTTCAGTAATTCATCCCAGTCCTCTTGGTCCTCTGCTTTCCTCTTTCTCTCTGTCCAGAAAACTGACAGGTATATTGTATGTGAGGTGGTTACTTATTCTCCAAGTCTGACTGTGGAGTCAACTAGAACTTGGTTCAAATTCTAGATCCATGGAATACAAGTGGCAGCTGGTGAGATGGTGAAAACCTTCTCAAACTTTCTGCTCTGACGATTCGGTCTTAAATTACTGAAGACCCCAAAGGGCTTTAGTTCATATGTGTTTCAATATGTATTTAACCTATCAGAAATTAAATGAGAAACTTTAAGAATGTTTGTATTACTTAAAAATTGTTATAACCCTTTACATGCCAACATAAAAATAATTATTTTCTGAAAACCAGCAGAACAGAAAAATGTCTTTCACTTTTTTTCCCCAAGTCTCTTTTAAGTTCTGTCTTAATAGAAAAGAGTGGAATTCATAGAAGAGAGTGGAATTCTTTTATCTGCTTTTGCTACAGTCTGTTGCAATATCACACATCATGTAGCTTCTGGAAAACTCCATTTTACACTCAAGAGAGAATCAGATTGGAAAAAACCAAATAATATCTCAGTGTTATAAAAACTGTTTTGACTTCACAGACCCCATGATAGGGTCTTAGGGACTCCCACACTGTGAAAACCACTGAATTATAGCACTGCCTTTCAGACTCTCAACTGTCAAAGATGATCCAACTGCTTATATTGGAAAAAAATGAGGCCAGTGCATAAGAGAATAAAAGGAATATCAAGACCAAGAATATAATAAATGTGAGGTCCACTGAAGAATTTCCTTTGGAGGATAAGGCTGTATTGAATCGGGGTTGGGAGGAGAGCAGGAGGACAAACATATTTACAGAATCAGACAAATATGATTATATTACGAAAACAAAATGGACAAATTTCTGTGAAGCTGCTTATCTAGACTTCTCTGCCATCTCCTTCTTCCTTCTGCACCCCACCTCCTCTACTCCACCCCGGAACAGAAGGAAAATGTCCACTTGCTCCCTAGATTATTGGATGATGTAGTTCTACCCTAGGAGAAACCTGAGTTCAAATCCCAGATTTGCCACTTTGTAGCTATGTGGTCTTGGTGAAGTTATGTAAATTTACTGAATCTCAGAATACTCACCGTAGATTAAAAAAGGCTAAATTCTCTGAAACTTTTCTCATCAAAAGATGAAGTCGATTTCCCCAAGCCTTGAGTCGGGCTAGCTCCGGTTCCTCATCACTAAATGAGGTACACGCAGCAACATGGGACTTCTGAGCATGGTTTCAAGAGGCCTTGCAGCTTCCACTCAGGCCCTCCTGGAACCCTAAGGCCTCAGCATATTAACCTATCAGTGTCAGCCTAGAAGCCATACAGAGAAGCCCGGTGAGAATAGTAGAACCATCCTGTCAACTACAGAATTCTGAAAAATCACCATTTTGGTGGTCAGGCCACCAAGCAGGTGGGGTGTTTTCTAGGGTGACCACTTTGTCCCAGTTTGCCCAGGACTTGCCCACTTTGACCTCTGGTCTCACATTCCAAGAACACCCTTGGTCCCATTGGGTCACCCTATTTGTAGCACAGCCACACACCCCTTAAGAAGGGAGAAGAATGGGCATGTCAGTATTTTAGACAAAGACATAAAATGAGGCTAAACGTGAAATATAGAACCTATACAGAGTAGCATATTTTTTCTTGTTTTCAACTTACAAAATAACTCTGTAAGAAATTATTTTACAGTAACTTTAATAAAGATTTCCATACTTAATAAATAAAAATCTGATCTGTCATCTTTGTCTACATAGCTGAGTTTCTCATTCAGGGCTCCTAATTGCCTTAAATCTACCCACTAATGTTCTTTGCTGGAAGAATCCTACGCTTCAAGCTAAGCACAAAGGTAGCAGGCCCCCGGGAAATTACAAACCAAAAAGGGAAAGAAAACACTGGACTTAACTAAACTCAAACCAGCTGTGAGTTCTCAAAACAGTATCACTGTTGAATAGGGAAAACACTTACTATTATATCATTCTGGGTGGGTCTAGAACATGACTTTTTTTTTTATTTTGGCACTATTTTTCCCCCAAGGGCATGTCTAGTGAAAACACAATCCAAGGAGATGATCTGCAGGTAAGATGAATACACTGCACCCACGAAAGGGCAGAACCCTGGGAACAGACTACAAGGAGTAAGATTTGAACTCTTGGGACTCTCTTTTAGAGTCCCAGGAAAAATGGTGGGGGAGGGAGGCCAGAACTGTTGTAAAAAGCTGAAAGTTGTTAAAAGGTGGTGCAATCCTTCCCTCATGTCATAATTATTTGGCCTATGATTTATTTTAAATGACCAAGAGGTAATAGGTCTTTCTTCCTAACAGAAACTGCCTGCTATTCACACAATTCAAATTATTTCCTCACCCTACTGGCCAAAAGAACTTCACACATTCAAGAAAATAACTTTCTTGTACATCGCTAAAGAATTCTGACTCGGCAAAAAACACATGTGAAATCATTCAGCAGGGTGAACAACAAAAAATGTCAGCCTTGGAGAATTTAATCAAGAAGGTATTTCCTTCTGCAGACTTCTGACAGATAGCATGCGGAAAGTGGGTCCAGACACATCTGTACTGCTTGTGTCTTCCTTGTACACAGGGACATAGCAAGACAGTCAAGAAAGGTGTTTCTGTTGCTCTGCAAATAAGCAAAAAGCTGTTTCTTGAACAGGATCCAACTAGGATTCAATCAGCCAAGCATTAACTTTCCACTTCTTCTTGGAATATATAAGCAAAAATACAAAGAATATTGGTCATAACCTTTTAAAGAGTGGGAGGTAGGCAAGGTTCTGTATTGTATAGTACACTCTAAAAGCAAAAGATCATCCTCCTCATGGCATGAATTGGTATATTTGAGGATATACGTGGGCAAGATAGATAGAAAGACGGCTATTTGCATCTATATCCCCATTTTCTTCAGTAGTATCTGTATCTACATCCATCATCTGGCATGATTATAGTTTTCTTTCTAAGGACTGAAGAGTACAGTTTCTCCACTTTAAAGCACTAGATTATTCACACCTAAAGCTTAAGAATTTTTTTTATTCTGTTAGCAACTAGAAAGCCACTACAATAATAATTTGGGACAGAGGTCAACATTAGAGAGGGGGGGGGTTGGTTAAAAACTCTGATTTTCCAAATTAAAGTCAGTGTCAGGAGCTGAATTTTAGACTCATCAGTATAGGTTTTCTAGCTATTTTCTAGACATTTATAGGCATTTACAGAAATTTCAATATTTATTCTCTAAAATTAAATACCTCCTAGTTTGATAATATAAAAATGTATACAAAGCTACATGAACAAAAAAACACAAATCAAAGATAAAGCTTTATCCTTTGAAAAACCTAACAATCACTAAATGAAACAAATTATGCAATTAAGAGTATAATAAAAGTAGAATGGGATACATCTGAACAATTTGTTTAATTGTGAAAGTTTATTTCATTTAAGTAGCCATAAATGCCATCAATAGGATAACATATCAAAAGGCTCTACTCTTTCCCGTGAGTCTCCAAAGTCTTCTACCAGAATGAGGACTCTAGGCTTTTAACTGGTATTTCTTTTACTCACAATGTGTTCTTCATATAGAAACAAGGGTCAAAGGATGCATGAATGGCTCAGTTGGTTGAGAATCTGACTCTTGAGTTTAGCTCAGGTCATGACCCCAGAGTCATGGGACTGAGCCCCATGGTGGGCTCTGTGCTGAGCATGAAGCCTGCTTAAGATTCTCCTGTCTCTGTCTCTCCCTCTCCTCCGTTCTCTCTCTCTCTCTCTCAAAAAAAAAAAAAAAAAAAGTCAAGGTGAATAAAAAGAAAACTGGTTCCATCAGTTCCTCTACTATACTCTTCTAAATGACTTTGGATTTTTAGTCTAAGAGAAATGAAAACATTTGCAAAACACGGCATTAAGTTAACTGGCCATCTCTCCAACTTGACTGCAAACCACTCTGTTCCTTGATCACTGCGCTAGTCACACAGGCCGCCTGTTCTGCTTCTTCAGAAAAGTTGAATGCCTCTGGCTTTGAGGTGTTTAGTGCTCCTCTTCCCATTGCCTTGGAATGCCCTTTCTCGGGCTCTCACCCTTAAAATCTAACCCAACATAACCCTCCCGGAGAGGCTTCTCTGATCACTTTAAGTAGCCTTCTCCCTGCTACCCTTACTCCTATTACCTCCCTCTTTTGCTCACCTTCATGTCTCTTATCAAAGTCTGAAGTTATTATTTATTAGTTTGTCATCTGTCTCTTTGCTGGAGAGCAAGTACCTTGGAACCATGACCTTGACTTGCTCACTCACTACTGGATCCCAAATGCCCAAAACAGTGCCTGGTTTTGGTTGAAGGACAATTGCTCTGACATTTAAAGAACTGATTGGAGGAGAACAAGACTGGAGTGGGGAGCACACTAGGAAGCTAACACACTAATCTAGGGGAAGAATGATGGTGGCTGTGACCAAGGTGAGGGTAATGGGGGTAAGGAGATGCAAAGATCTTCAGGAGAAAGAATTAGCAAGGTTAGGTCTTGGTTGGATACAGGGGATCTTAGGTTGGTATCAAGGCTTCCTTCTTCATATTGAATTTTCCAAATAGGATCCTTCCTCTCTAAGTTTTTGTGACTAAAAAATTGTCAGTGAAACCTGCCTGCTACTGAGCACAGGTGATTGGTACAAAGAGTGATGTATGACACCTGATACCCATATGTAGGTCATAAGGAGGAGAAAAGATATTTCAAGTTTCCCAGGGCAGCCTAATTATAAACAATAACCTTGTTCCCTCTCAAAAGTGTCCTGATTTAAATAGTAAGTTACATGGTCATACTAGACACTTAGAGAAGTTATTTACCCCTAAAATCATCTAGTATGAATTCTGCCCAACAAGAGTGCTCAGTGTTGGGTGGTGGTCAAGCCGATAAAATCTACACATAAATAGTAAGTAAATAAATAGAATGGGCAAGGCTGCACATGAGATGGGGCCTCTGTCTGGGAGGCCAGGTGCATTTCCCAGAGTTATACTTCTTTGTGAGTAACAGCAAGGCTGACAGACTACCTCCCTCCTTGATCCCAGATAATCTGGCTGGCTACTTACATTACTGAGAGTCATTTGAGCTAACCTCTTCCTCACCACTAAAGAGCTTAAATTACAAAGCTACCACCCTAAGGCAGCACAAGTGTCCAATGGGTGGTACCTAGGTCTTGCAAGGATTTGTCGGTCATCTACAGGAAGATATACTATAAAATCGTGACTCAACATGGCAGTTTCTCAACCTGTGATGGTCCAAGAAGCCAACAGGACCCAAGACTTGACCTCGTGCTATTCAGACCTGGCAACCATGAAATATTAAGGGGGCTGAGAATAAGCTCTCCTGATGACTGTGAGGAGCTAAGTAGATCCAAAGACAAATATCTCTTAAACGCATCCATAATCCTAGGCTTTGAAGATATTTGAAACTTGGAAACAAAGAGTGATTTTATAAGTGGTAATTTTAAGGCCACATGGCTCAATGTCTTCAAAAGCAGTATCAATTTCCATGTTTCTTAATTGTTGGTCTGAACTTTCAATGATCCATTAGTCTATAAATTATTGGGGTTCCTGTACCTTCCCTCCACTGGTATTTTTTTGTCGAAAAAAAAAAAAACATACTAGTTACGACTCCTCCATCCAGGATGCCTCCAGGCATCTCCTTAATACAAAAGACTAGAGCAGATTCTTTTAGTAATCTCCTAGAAAATGTTACAGGGGCCCTCTTTTCTCTTTCTGTTGGCCAGTGGCCACTATCCAGAAAATCATAGTTGGGATGGAAGGTAGGTCTTAGTCTGACTGAGACAAAGTGTAGAAGTTTTCTCAAAGTATTCCCTACACAAGGAGATGCCTTAACCATATCCTGATTCACTGGGAGTCATAAAATTTGATTGATAACCAGCAACTTAAAAGAATTTGAGGTCTACAATGCAATGATACAGCTTCATAAACTGAGAAAAACACTAACGTAAGTCTGTCCCAAGCCCTGGAGATTCCAATGACTTTCTACTCAAAACAATGTAATGTAATATAGTATGTAGTAATGCAAAGGAAAACAAAAGGAAAATGGGGCTACGATATTTAAATCCAATAAAATATCTGAATATTTAAATCCAATAAAAATATCTAATTATTGGCTAGGTTTACCAAAGTGTTATTAGAAAAAGCAGTACTCACATTTTCTTTTATTCTCCCCTCATTTTTTTTCCCTTAAATTAAAACTTACAAAAAAACAAAGCCTCTGGCTGGGCTCTGAGAAACACTATTCATTTTTCCCCCTGACCTGATTAGTCCGAATGTCTTTCGAACTATTCGTTTTCAATTTGCACCACTGCCAGAGAGAAAGGCCCTCAAATTAATGGTTGCATTCATTGTTTATGCCTCCAGAGGAACATTAAAATTTTTCAGCAATGCTCAAAGAAATGCTGATCTTCTCAAAGGATTTTATTTAATGGATTTTTTAAAAATTAAGAGTTTTGGAAACTTGCCAAAAGTGTGTTTAAAATTCCACTTACAAGGTTGGCTGCCTAGTGAGTTGGAATGGTGAAGGCTTTGTCATTTCTTAGTATAAAAAGCTTCAACCTTGGATTCTGGGATCCTTGGACCTACCAGTAGAGGTCTTGATAGAACTGCAATTCTGGCTCAAATGTCGGGCCCATTTACCACCCTGACTTCCCCTTCATAACAAATGCTACCCCACATCACTTCTCAAAGTGCCCTTCCTGGGTGGTTTCTCCTCTTTGCCTCGGTTTCTGGAAACTACACTTAAGAAAAAACTCAAAAAGAAAAGGTTTGGACAAACATTGGCCTCTTTGGTTGGCAAAGCAGGGATGGGAATTTATGCAGAGCTTTTCTTGGGCAAGTTTCTCTTCACTTCCTGCCAAAGAAGTTCTAATGCTGTGCCTTGGATGGAGAAAGGTGAGAGATGACATGACTACTCATTCCTTCCTACATTTACTCTAAAGAACTGCCACAGGTATTTGCAGCAGGCAAAGGACCGTGTTAAAAGTAAGCTCACTTTCATTATTGGTCTCCCAGTTTTATACTGGCCAATACAACGATGTGGCGGCCTACCCTTGATAGCAGCATGCACAAAATTAAAGCTCACTAAGGACTAACAAACAAAGTTCAGGGATGAGAAGTAGAGCAGTTCTACTTTTTATTGAGGTTTGAGGAGTATGGTTTATACAACGGTAAATGAGGGGTCATTAGATACTGAAGTAGTTCCCATTATTTTAAGTGATACTAAATACTCATTTTTCTCAATCCCATATTATCTCCAAAACTTTCTTATGGGTTTCTGAACCAAGCAGTCATACTCGCTCTCAAATGCTTACATGCCTCTTTAGAAACACTTTGACCTGGCTTGACACACAAGAGAGGGGTCTCTCCTAAATGACAGCTCACTTCAGTGAGTTACAGTGATATAAAGAGACCTGGTTAAAACCAAGAGCTTGTGGAATGCTAAACTAGAAAAGGAAAAGTCAAACTGTTTGAGACTTGATATCAGACTTGCTGTTGGCAGCTCAACACAGTCAAAATCATCTCACAAAACTGCCAGGTGAACAAGCAAATACTAGGCCCTGTAGTCATCACCTACAAAACTCACAACAAAACTCACAACTATAACTATAACCCAGAACTATATGGATCATGTGCTCCATGTGAATTATGATGGGGTTCAGCTAATTTCTTCCCTACCCAAAACCATGGCACTATTCATAAATGATTGGTATCATTTCTACAACCGTTGCTCTGACCACGTGGTATTAATACTCACAGGGACCTGGGAACTTCCAGCACAACCAAAAATTCTAGCATTCATAGTATGAGTCTTGTGCCAGCTGCACAAATATGATTGATCTGTTGTTTACTAGACTTCACCTGAGGTCATCTCCCACTGTTGATTCACCTCTCCAGCTTTGGAGTTTGTAGTCCTATTTATGCAATGCATGGAATGTTTTCCTGTGTCTTGATTACATCACATTGTTCAGATCCTTTTAAAATCTTAACAAGTTCTTGGCTTTCCTGGAATCACTGATTGCATTTTTCAGGCCACAAATAATATCCTCTGGTTCATTTTCCTGGGCAATGCACTCTTAAAAACTGTGATTTTATTAGCTGGTATGGCACATCTCCTGTTACCCTGAAAGCCTTTAAAAACTGTCCTTAATATATACTTAAGGTGCCTACTAGATCATCAAATTGGGTTGGGGTAGATTGTATAACAAGTAGTAGATTGTGTGAGCAGTTTCTTCTGGTAAAAAAGTTATTTTATTACTGGCATGGTTTACAATTACTGGTACATGATTATAATAAAAAGCAGACAATTTTCAGTTGGTTTTGTCACTATTTAAATTCTCCACTGACACTGAACCTCCTTTTTATACACTGTCATTGAAAGATTGTTCCCACCCCATCCTTGTACGCCATTGTTCAAAGCAACTCCAAAATCACCAACTTATATTTGAAACCAAGGCAATTCTGCAAGACCGTCCTTCATGAAGCACTTATTTTATCCAATAACAAACATTTGAAAGACCATAGGAAAAAGAGCACCAAACATCATACACATAATCAATTACCGAGTCATTCTCATCTGAATTTAAGATTGCAAGAGACACTTGCATTGACTTTCATGCTCTAGTTTTTTCCTTCTGTGTTAATGCAAATGAAATAAAGGAACTAACTACTTTTCTTCATCTATAAAATCTCAGACTTACCCTTAATATGGTAGTTTTACCTCCACTGTACCTAGCTGAATCTCTTTTGGAGTCTTCCTTCATATAAGTCAAACTAGTACCTCTTAACAAATGACTAAGCTGACTGAAAACATTAGCTGGTCTTTCTTTGGGGACTTTCCTGAGATCCAGAGCTCCCACGTACAAAATCATTCCAGTAGTTTACCTTCTCATCGCTGAAACCACTTGCAATAACTCTTTCACTGTTGTTCTTCCCTGGTATGCTAGTTATAGACATGTAAAGAGCATAAAAGTGTGTGCAGAGATGTCACATGTCAGGACTTTAGGACCAGACCTGGGATGATACACACCATTTGTGCTCATCCTCTGTAGCACTCATGGATGAAAGTAAGGGACACTCCACACCCATTAGCAATAGAGACTGAGGAAAGTCGGGCCAGGAAGAATACAAAAGAATTGTTGGAGCCAATTAGTATCTCTACCATATGACCAGATGGTAGGAGCCATGACACCAAGGAAAGCTCAGTCATGTCACTATCAAACCTCTTGTGCTCAATACAATAACTCACACATCATAGAATCTTAGTAAATATTTGCCAACTGGATGCATGATAAGTATTGTGTGAACAACAAGTAAAGCAATGAACCTAGAATAAAATTCAAAAACTTTAAGTCTTACCTCTAATAGATGGGTTCATCTGTTAAAATCCACGAGGCAGCCCAGCTGATCTCATGAATGCTGATGAAACTTTATCATTTGGTTGAAATATTTAAAAATCAAGGACCATTTATACCAATTTGCTTAAAAATTGTTCAGGTTTAAGTTTATAAATAATTTACACACACATTCATATTTGATTACATATGCTGTTTGCTAATAAATGTCAAGAAAAAAAATTGGTTTCACGTGGTTTTCAGAGACAAAAGGGAGGCCATGTAAACATTTACAATGAACAAACAAAGCCTCAATTCAGTGTCTTGGTACAAGGGACTTTGGAATAAATGGGGGAAAAATTCTCTATGTTTTGAGTTTCCCTTGAAGGACCTTACTACTGCATGTCATCCAGAAAGCCTAGCAACCAATTTATAAGCTCTCATAAATCAATCTTTGCTGGACAGTAGCCCACTTTGTGTTCTAATTGTAAGCATTTCTACTTCTGCCAGAAAGGAATACAATGTAGAAGCTCTTGAGATGTGGCTAATTCTTTCAGGTACAATATGAGAACAATGATGACTAATGGGCTACATTCTTAAGATCACAAGAGGACTGTAGATTAATAGCAAAAAGAATAATCACCCCAAAACAATAGGCATTAGAAAACCAGGATACCGCAGAGTTGAATTGCTCCTGCATGCCAATGAAACTAATGAAGTCATTCCCCCATCTATGCTTGAAGATAAAGATACAAAACACACACACATTTTAAGAAAAATTAAGCAGTAAGTCCCTTTTACTTAAGATTGTGTTATTTTTTTCCCTAATGGATGATGATATGATGTAAAGAGTTATAAAGGTAAGTCATCCCAAGTCACATCACTGCTTGCATAAAATGTTTCTAACCCATTTAACCAGATACCACAGAATAAAGCATATATAATCAACAGGTACTTTTTAAAAATGAAGAAAAAAAAAATAAACCACAATGGTCCTACATTTACCTGTAGAATGTGCCTGGATTCTCTTCCATAATCGTTTCAAATGATTTCATCTCCACTTTGACGATGGGCATCTAGATGACCAAACTCCCAGTGTTGAGTTATAGGACTGCTTATCTTGGAGATTTATAGTTTATGATCTATAAATATGAAGAATATAACATAACATCAGGACTGAAACACTGCTCAGTGATTCTCTGGCTTTAGGGAACATCAGGGTCACTGACACAGTTCATTAAAATGTAGGTTGCTGACCTCCAGTTGGAGGTTTTGATTCAGTAAATCTGGAGTGGAGTCTGGGAATTTGCATTCTGTGTAAGTTCCCAGCTGATACTGATGCAGGTGGCCCAGGGGCCACACTTTGAGAACCAATGTATTAGGTTAATCAAATACATGATGAAGATCGTCTAGCCTGGAGATTTCTACCCTTAAAAGGACAGACTATTACCCAAACCGTAGATACTTTCATATCAGTATCTATCATATCTACGTTTACTTAAAATTCTTTTTTTTTGGATATATTTAAGGATTTTTCTTTTAATCTAATGAAATGATAGTATAAATAACACTAATCTGTAAGAGTGTTCCCAACACACAACTGAAAAACAAGTCAAACCGAATATTTAATAGCTTTCAAATACAAAGATTTATAAGCATAGTAAAAATCAAGTAAAATAAAGGAAGGTGGGTGGATCAGTCATTCAAGAGTCCAGCTTTAGCTCATGTCATAATCTCACTGTTCCTGAGTTCCAGCCTCCCATGGGGCTCCACGTTGACAGGGTGGAGCCTGCTTTGGATTCTCTCTCTCCCTCTCTCTCTGCCCCTCCCCTGCTCACCTCTCCCTCAAAATAAACAAACTTTAAGAAAAAAAATCAAGTAAAATAAGTTACAAAAATGTGTACATTAAGTATACATCACTTTTCCTTTTTGCTGGAAAGTAACATAACTTTAGGGATACATCTCTCTTTCAGCCTCATCAACTTTAGGAAAATAATGTTAGTTCTTCTTTGGCATAGTATCTTCTGCTAGTTCTGGGGAAACCCAGAAATTTGCTACTTGTCCTGAGTTTAAAGAACAGGAACAAGATCCTCGGCCACTCCATTTGAATCTCCTCAATCTTCTACTCATTCTACTCATATCCCACCAGGTCATAGACAGGGGGATTACCAAAGGCTAACAAACTCTAAATGACAAGTTAGGGCCATGTGGTGGGAGTCTATCTTGGGTTAAATTTTCTATGCCTGTATCTGATGTGGCTGGTACAGTGGTTCAGGAAGACCTCCACAGGCATGGTTCACAAGGGGTTTGGCTTCAGCAGCCTGCTCTTCCTCCAGATTTGCAGCTCCCTTCCTTTATTTATCTTGCCTGCTTGGACCCTCTGGAGTACTGAAATTGCAGCACCTGAAAAACCCACTCATTGAACCAATGGGAAAAGCATGGCTTGAAGGACTGAAGCAGTGTCCCTAGAGGCATGGTGGTAGCTAGTGCCTCAACAGAATTACAACCCATGACTCAAGGCTCTTCCTTAGGTTTTGATGATTCCTCAACTTTGGGAGTCTCTGCAGTGCCAGAACACAACTTAGACAAGAACTTGACCAGCATGGTCACCAATCTTGCTCTCTGAATTATCCTTAACGACACGAATATTATAGTGGTCCACATCAGTCTATTGGATGGTCACGTCTGCCTGACGAGCAACAAGGTAGCTTCCTCAACATGGTAACTTCCTCTGGAGTGTTTCGAAACATGTTGAGACTCCACTTCACATTTTTAGGTATGTGGGGGAGTAAAGTATCATGTAAACAAGCCCAGGGTAAAACAAACAACTTGAGCACTAGCCTTGAAGTAAGCAGCAGAAATGGTGTAGGTTTGGGGCACCTGTGTGGCTCATTCAGTTGAGTATCTGACTTCAGCTCAGGTCATGCTCTCACGGTTTGTGAATTCAAAGGGCACCCTGCTGTCGCTGCAGAGCCTACTTTGGATCCTCTGCCCCGCCCCTGCCTCTCCCACACTCTCTCTCTCTCAAAAATAAACATTTAAGAGAGAAATGGTATAGGTTTTCACAAAAGGTATTCTTTAAAAACAGAAGAAAAAAATGAAATTAGACTAAAGAGCTTATGGAACAGTCTGAGTTTCAAAACATATTAAAGTTAAGGGAGATAAAGTTTTCCTGGGCTGTCTTTCATTAGGCTGCCTCAGCTGTTTCCACGTTACTTTTGTCTTCATTGCAGAGAGAGCATTCACCTGGTCCAACAGGACCTCCTTGTTACAACTCTTACAAGGCAAGAGAACAAAAAGTAGTACTTCTCAACATGAAGCATGACAAACCGTTACCTCTGGGACTTGTTGATGATGGAGTTTTTTTGTCCCAGGTTTCAGAGATTTCTGGAAATCTAAATATTTCATCAGCACCCACAAATATTTTTGATGCTGGAGGTACCACTAGGACACTTGGAGAAATACCTGTGCTTCAGACAAGTACTTTCCAAACTTTCGCGTACCTACACATCTCTTTGAAAATGCAGTCTGATTAACTAAGGGTGGAGAGGGGTCTTAAAAGCTCCTGGGAGATGCTGGTCCAGGAATTACTCTTTGAGTCCTCTGAACTCAAGGATTTAGAGCTCTGACATCAATCAGATTGCCTGGGTTCAAATTCAGATCTGCACTTTACTGGCTGTGGGTCTGGAAAAGTTTCTTAACCCCTCTGTGTGTCAATTTTCTCATCCTCACGTGGGATACACAATTAGTACTGTTTCTTATGATTATTGTGAGGTTTCTGTGAGACAAAAGGCAAAACTCTCAGCACATAGGGAGGCTTAAACATCAGCTATTATTGTCATTTTTGGATGTTGTGCTTTGACTTCTATATTTGATATATGTATACATCACTAAGGGGATTTAGAGAATTGCAGACTGGTGACTTGGTTTGAGGTTGCCTGTGTGACCTGAGTTCACCTTACTCCCACTCCATTCTTCCTCCCTTCCGTACAAAAAAGCACATCCTGAACAAGCCAAATAGCCGTGCCTTCCTTTCAAACCAGAGGTTCCAGGAGAACAGCTAACTGGCAATCTAAGTAGAAGTAGGAGAAAGAGGGGGGGAAAAAACAAGTTTTTGAGCTGTGCCCATTTTTACAGATTCTTAACTCCTTAAAGAAGTACCATGTCTTGCTGGAAAAACAAAACTCCACACTATCACCAACAATATTTCCCCTCAGAAATCAGTAAAACTGTTTCAATGATAGGTTGGCCAGCTAAGAGAAATACAGCCGGTAGCTTACCAGCCCCAACAGGTAAGGGCGATGAATAGGGGAGCAAAGTTTGGAAAGTTTCACTTCTTTGTTCCACTTACTGTAGAAACGACGTATCTGCCTCCTCCAGCTCAGTCTGTAGGAAAGTGTCTGTGACAGCTACTCCACAGCCAAGTTGAGTCTTATCTCATTTGAATCGATGATTCTAGTACCTTAGTCTGCTGATCATCTTCCAGGAATATTTTTAAACTTGCAGACAGCCAGACCACAGTTCACAAGATGCAGGTTCACATAGGTCTAACATGAGCACTAGATATCTGTATTTCTTTAACTGATGCACTAGTTAATTCCGAAGCAGGTAGTCCATTCTCTGGAAAAGCTTTTTAAAGAGTAAGGAATAGTGCTTAGATGTGGTATCAGTTTAACGGGAATAGTTGCCCAAACTTTGGTTATTGTGAAGTGATCAAATTCTGGTCTTTTGAATGACCCTAACAGTCGCTACCATTTGCTGAGTGAGCATTGACTGATGGCAGAGCCCTGTTACTACTATTCTTATTCCCACAGACTAGAACGAAAGCATGCCTCAGAGACTTTAAAGAACCTTCCCCAAAGTCTTACCATGAGTTACTCTCCGAGGTGGGACCTCAACCTGGAACTGTCTGACCCTGAGTCAGAGTCTTTTTCAGAAGTCTGGAACTTCAGCAAACACTGGAGTCCCCCAGAAGGCCTGTTAGAACAGATTGCCAGGCTCCACCCTTAGAGCTTCTGACTTGTTAAATCTGGGATGGGTCCCAGGAATTTGCATTTCTAACAGGCTCCTAGCTTCTGCCACTACTATTGGACTTTGAGAAGCATAGCACTAGAGTCAGCTGTTGGATCTTTTTCTAGAAGTCCGATGCTGTGTTTCTTTAGCCACTCACCGGAGGACAATTTACAAAAGCTTCCTTTTTTCTTCAGCTGTTGCTTCACCATTAGGTACATGTGAAATGACCAATGAAACTGCTGTTGAGGCCGATCTTAAGGGTTTTCAGGTGTTACTCACTTCAGGTGTTTGAAGTTGTAATAAGTCATCCCCTTGCCTCAAGCAGAAGACCACTCGCCCTTTACGGTGGCTCTTTCACAAGGATTCTTCTGCTCTATGTTTTGTTCCTTTGCTTTAAAAATGCTGAACTGTGCTTCTATTCCAACTAAGCGATGGTGAGCAGTGTGCCACTCTCATCAGCTTATCCAATCAGGTGCTCAGGAAACAGTCCAGCCCCTACTTTCCTTCCTCCCTTTGTTTGGTGATGAAGTTCCAACCGGAGTCTGCTAGGACTTCCCTGTAAGTTAATGCCTTGTGCTTGTCTCCTGGGACTTCTGGGGTTTACTCGCCCCAGGGGTGCCTGCAACCACTCCAGGCAGGAGCATTTCAGCTGCAGCTCCTTTTGTTCTTCCCAAGACACTGCCTATACCGCAGGCTCCCCTCTTCCCACAGAAAGCTGAAGGAACGCCACACAAGGTCAGGCAGGCACAGTGACTCTGAAGTTCTTAACAGGTATGATGGCTATTGTGTCAGTAGAGTTGACAAGCTCAGAGTCAAAAGTCTCCAATGTCTTTGTTCTCTCCTGGTGCCTGTGCATGTCTTATGGGTCTTTATGTCTAACAATAAAGTCACATCTCTTGAGGCCCCTTCTTTTTCAGGAATCAAACTGCAATTTGATTTGATGGTTCTCATGACAATATTTCAACTGGCCTTCTGGATGACTGTGCTCCAGCTCAAGAGTCCACCAGCATGGCCTCTTGGAAAGTTTTCCACTGCTCCTTTGGAAGTGGGTAATAGGTTGGTGAAGGAGAAGACCAGGGTGCATACACACTTCCAGGTACCAAAAGCAGTGTGACTTGACCACTCTGAAGTCAGTGTTTCTGACTGTCAAATGGAGCTCTTTCTACCCCCTGCACTGAGGGAATGGAATATTACACACGAAGGTGTCTGGAATGTTTAGGCCCCCGGAAAACATGAGTAGAACCTGAGACCCAGTAAGCCCATCAGTCCATTTTTCTAATCCTTTTATCTGTGTAGAAACAATTTTTGAAATGGTAACAAAATCTGACTCTGGATTCAGCAAAGTTCAGACAGCCCATTACTGGGACCCAAGTGAGCCTTCAGGCTAATAATTTTGATATGAGTTTACACGCTTGCTCTGCTTCTCACTGGTGGTGTGACATTCATGAGGTTAGCTCAAAGTCCCTGACTTTCAGGTTTGTTTCTTTCTTACAGAGTTGGTTTGGGCATGAAATAATGATGTACTAAGCATTTAGCACAATAATACATAATGAATATTCCGTAAATGCTAGTTACTTCCACCAATAACATTTTGCATGTAATTTCAGGGCGTTCATGGATTTCTGTGAAGTCTATCTATGGACATATGGACACTTGGGTCCTCTGAGTACTGAAGATTTTTGATAGAAGGCATTTTCTATGTATAATGCTGTTAATCCATTACTCGATGGTTTGCTCTACAATGTAATTTTTTCTTCTATTCTCAGATGATGGGTTCATGGACTTTTCAATGTTTTCCTATGACCTACTGAATAGAAAGCCCCAATGCACCCTGTAAGCCTCTGAGTCTTGCAAATCCATTCAATCTCAGCCTGGACTCCAGTGACATGTGGCATGGCCTGCGATGGTGTCTGTCTTTTCCTAGGAGTCCCTATGGCATTCTCATCTTTCTTCTGGCCCCTCTCTGACCTCTGCTGGCCCTTGCACACTGTTCCACTTGTGCTCTGTGACAGCCATGCATAGAATTAGTCTACTGACTGGTTTTCACAAGAAATCTGCACTGGGACTCTGGTGAAGAATCACATTGTCGAAGGCAACATTTCACCTTCTTGATCCATCAGCCTCCCCTCTTGCTCTCCAACATATCAAAGAATCTCCTGCTTTGCTTCATTCATACACAGTCCTCAGCCATATCTACACCTGCCTTCATTTACACTACTCTGTATTGAAAACATGCTTAAACTGGAAAAATCTGTGACAAAGTCCTGTAAAGAACATTTATCTTTTTCTTTTTCTTGAGCTTTGTTTTGGAAGAATGTATCTCTCTGTAGCTTGCATACAGCTCAAATTAGAAATATACACAGTTTTTCTCCTTGACTGGCTTTGAGATCAAAGACAAATGGGCAATCTCCCGAGATCTGGATGAAGTTTTCACACATCTTTAACCACACTCTGCATTATGCAAACCTTTTGCAAAGACAGGTGTGAATGTGGTGAAGGGGAAACCATACCACAAACTGTAAAGGAGAGCAGTAAGATGAACACTGATTGAGAAGCCAAAACACAAGACATTACATTACAAATTCCACACCAGCTCTCCAGACCCTCTGTTTGCTGTAACATGAATGCATCGCCAAGAAAAGAAAGGAAAAGAAAAGAAAGAAAATCCCTTGCCTTTCATGATGACTTGAGCCCCCCAAACCATGCTGTTTGGGCAGGATTGACACTTGACACATCACTCAACTGAGCTTCTTGAAGGAACATGGGAAAAACCATTATGCAACTGTCATTTGAACATTGGGATTCAGTCAAACCACAATGCCCAGAGATAAATCTAGAATGTGAGTCAGGGATGCCGATGTTCTCATCTTTCTGTTCCTATCACCAGGTATCTTTCTATCCAATCTGAAAGAGATGAATCAGCCTCACAAATCCCTTTTCAGAAATAATTTACTGGGGGTTGGGAGTGAGCCTGCTTTGATTCGGAACAGAAATGTTTATGTGGGTTTCTTTACTTCTTCAGTAGCTCTCATCATGGAATTCTAGGAGAGATTAGGTTGATCCTTAGGGATGGCAGCAATGTGCCAACTGAAAGAGTCACCCAAATGGCACTGCAAGTGGGCACTGCAATAGGAAGACAATTCTGCTTTCCTGGGTTCCTCTCAGGGAGTCAGGAGTCTACCGCACCAACTTGGAAGTTTATTCTAAGGGCACCAACTTGGAAGTTTATTCTAAGGGCCGCTTGGGGATGAAGGGTAGGATTTCCAAGGGACACATACAGTCACATTAGGCAATCGATGAATGACCTTCTAAAAAATTTGGTCCCATTTCTCTGTGAGGCCTCACTTTTGCAGTATAGAGAGGGCAAGTATAGGGATCATGTGGAATATTAAGGGTGAGACTGAGTGCACCCACTAAGGTCTTTTTTCTCTGTCCAGTCTCCATGCAGTTTTCTGCCTCTCTGGTGAATAAATGCTGAACAGATATTTAGAGAATCTTCACTTAAATTTATGCTAATCATCAGTCCTTCAGTGGAGCCCCTTATGAACCTGGGCTGTGCTAGAGAGGCCTCTGTGTGTGCCAGTCCGCTACCAGCAGAGGTTCCGCGTTGCACTAAAGGAATTACCCCCATTAATTCGTTACTTTAGAGGGAGGCTGATAGATGAAAAGTTGAAGACTTACAACAGTGTCGACGATTTAGGCTTATCATTTTCAAGTTCCCACTGACAGGAACTGGTTGGGGGGGTTACAGGAAGGAGGGGAAAGGGTGGAGAAGCCACACGTTTTAGAGAACCCAGCAAATGTCTTAATAAATAGATAAGAATCTGGTTCACTTAGCATTTTCAATATTAGAATGCAAGGAGGACCAAAGTGGGGCCTAAGAACTGCATGTTCTTCCCTACTAAGAGAAGAGATGCCACAAACTGATGTGTGCTCAACCTTCATGACTGGTGCAGGAGAGCATTAACATTGGGTTGGGCATCGGCTCAGAAGAGGCTATAAAAGATTCAGTTGGTAAACATCAAAGAGAATTGATTTCTCCTCAAGTGCCCTCTATGATATTATTTCATTTGTCTCTAAAAGGTTAGATCGATTTTAATAATATCCCACTGTCTTGTGAATTCCTATGCATCCTTTAAAACCCACTCAGGAACCAGTATCACTAACCCAGAAAGGTGTGCCCCAATCCCACCCCCCCCCCCCCCCCCCCCCCCCCGTTTAGGGCGTCAATTTGCATTTTACACCTGCAGGGACTGTTCCTCTCACTGTACTGAATTATCAGGGGTTCATTTGCAGGTCTGTCTCTCCTGCTGGATGGGAGCTCCCTGAGTCCAGAAATTGGCATCATTTATCTCTGGGTCCTTATTTTAACCTATAGTTTGGCACTGTGCATGGCATATACCTACTGAAGAAAGGAACACACATCGTAAGTGAAGGATTTATTCTGCAACTTCTGGTGGCCGTGCAGAAACATCCTGGTTTTCTTTCTGCAGGTCACAGGCTAGCTACTCTAATATAATTAAATTATTTCATGGATGAGATCAATGAATTTAAATAAATCTCTCAAAGCTGTAGAACGTGGTAAATGATCCAGCCATTTTTTATAAATTTGCAATACACTTATTAGGTATGAAACCTGACCCACACTGACATGAGGCTGTTTATAGTTTTAATTATCCCATTTACTTTGAATATTCACATAGCACACTATAAAATATTAGTGCATTTATTGTATATGCCCCTTTCTAAAATAAAAAAAATTCAAAATTCTCTATTATATCTTGCCCCAAGGAGTTCAGAAAAGGTACTAGGGACTTGTACAGTATGATTTTCTCATGGGAACTCATATCATACAGTAAGCATCTGGTTGATGCTTACTTCAGCAAAGCAACATCAACAACCATGTTAAATTGATGTTAGTCACTTGGTTTTTATTACTGTGTTATTTTGTTTATATTTAATTGTCAATGTATTTGGGGTATAAATGTGGTAGAAGCTCTATACATTTTTCTGTTAATTTCTAAGTTTATGTTGATAATAGGTTTTATGGTAATGAAAGTAACTTAAGTAAATAAAAAAACTAGAGAAATAAATAAAATTGCAGAGATAAAATCAACTTAAAAAAAAAAACCCTTACATGGTCCTAGGGGGACAGCATCAATGATTTTGTGTCTGATTATATACATAGATGTATATATAGCACTACTTGTATACATAAATATACAACATGAGGTATAATATTGATGGACATTGTACACATTCAGATTAGTCTTCCTCTTGAGAATCCTACTGATATAGAGTCACAGAAATAACTGATTCTTTCACTCAACTTGTTCTTTCTCTCCTTGTGCAGGGGCCATGCTAATCTTCCCTGTCTCATTCCAATGTTAGCATAGGTTCTGCCGAAGCACACAACTTGTCCTTTTTCTGACCTCACTCCCTCTTCAGTGACCACATGCAAGCAGAAGTTTCAGCGGAATTAACAGGATCAGCCAGCTGACTTGGAATGAAGGTAGAGCCACAGTTGGAACACTTGCATATTTACTCCCAGCCACAAGGATGGGACTTTAACAACAATGCTTGTGATGTTTGTTTCAGATGGAAGTTACATGCAGGGCGCAGACAGTGAAATAAATACATGAGGTGGGCAGGCTATAAGAAAGAAAACCATGCAGGGTGGTGAGGAACGGCAAATCAAACTCTTCAGTATCAGAGTGAAACACGCAGGAGTGGGAGGAGACCGCAGTGTAGAAGCAGGCAGTCATGAGACTTTGAACTTCAACACCAGCTAATAGTCAATATAATTTGGGATCATAGGTCCAATTTGCTAGATCTTTTTTTTTTTTTAAGGTGGGTGGTGGGGAGAAAACCAGAGCTCTGTGTGTATTCTCCTGACTTTTTATATTGACAACTAATTCCATGAAAAACATAGAGTGGATCAAATAAAATACATCTGCGGGCCAGATTTGGTCTTCAGACCATCACTTTGCATCCTGTGACTTAGAATCTGATGGCATCATTAGCATCCTGAACAAACATGTCACACATGGTCCCCTATTCCTAACCCTGGATAAAAGGAGATGGAAACTTCTTGTGGCAAATCATATTATTTTCATCTGAGGTGATAGCCTTGGCTGTGGCCCAAGGGTTCACTTCTGGAAAAGAGAAACATTTCTCTGCCCTTGTTTATGGCTAATTGTATTAGAAATTATACTGGATCGAAGACAATGACCAACCATACAACCTTATAGATTCTTTCTTCCAAAGTGAATTCTAAATAGAAATCTATTCCTTTTCCATTCCTTAATCCAGACTTCTCGGAGTCTCTATAAGGTGCTGAGTGTCCACTGTTGAAGGGTCATTGACTCAAAGGAACCTGTGAAATCAATCTGTTCCATAAACAACTGACAGATGCTTCATGATAGAATGTCTTCTTAGAGCAAAATTATTTGGCAACATATTTGCAAAGTTGTCAAGGAGACTATTTTCACATTTCTTTTCTTTCTACATGTTTGCTTATTTTGAGAGGGAAAGAGAGAATGCCAGCAGGGCAGGATCAGAGAGGGAGAATTTCAAGCAGGCTCCACGCTATCAGCGCAAAGCCCGATGTAGGGATTGGTCCTACAAACCATGAGATCATGACCTGAGCCAAAATCAAGAGTCAAATGCTTAACTGACTGAGCCATCCAGGCACCCCAACAATTTTCACATTTCAACTGTCAGTTGTGTTCTACTCATGTCTTCACGCAACAATATGCATTAAGTGCCTATATAGTCCTAGATGCTATTTTAGCCACGGAGGATATAGCAGTGATCAAGCAGACAAGGTCCCTAAATTCCTGTGAGTATATAATCATGCATTTGATGCCACTCCTAATAAGTATTAGAAGTATAACACAACATCAAAATCACAGACTACCCTATCTGCAAAGGACAGAGGAAGAAATTATAGCCATCCTGGAGAGATAAGGGGGAAAAATGTAGAGAAGGAAAGGAGGCAGTGAAAAAGGGATAGTGATGAAGATGGTGAAATTAAACCACATACAGAAGCAAGTAAGCCAAGGCAACTCTCTGGGTTAGTCAGTCAGAGATGCCTGAGACTTCATTTATATATTCCTTTCTCACCTGGGTATTTCAGGATTAGAAACTGATAAATAGAAATGGTTACTTTTGTGAAGTTGAACTTGTGGCTCGTGTTGCTATGTTAGGAACTGTATTTCCTAGGCAGAGCCCAAAGAAAATTCCTACTGGAATAAATAAGCTCCAAAAATGTTCAAGTAATAGTCACAGTTTAATTTTAAGAGACGAAAAGGACTGAAAATAAAAGAGCGCCAGTAGAAACAAAGATTAAAGATGGTGTCTGCTTATCAAAATGTCTCCAGCAAAGAAACTCAACGAACTTGGGTTCTAATGTGGTTTGAGTAACTGTTCATCTGCGTTACTTTATCTTTTATATCATGCTTTTTCCGAATAAAACCCTTGAAAAAAAATGAGAAGTTCGGCTGAGATCACCAACTTAACACTGTCTTACAAGTCAAGTTTCTCTACCAGTGCTGATTTTCCCAAGGCAGATTACAGTGTTTGCATCAGTACACTTCAGTTAAATAGTTCTTGTGTGTTTATGAGGCGAAGTCTGAAAGTACCAAAGCCAAGCGGCTAGGAAACTATTTTTTTTAAGAGTTGAGAACTATTTCCTCCAGCCTTACCATACAGACATAGATTTGACCATGGATTTTCTTGTTTCCCTAAAACTCTATCGGCTAATGCGCAGAAATACAGATTTTTTTAAAAATCCAACTTAATCAAGTGTAAGAATTTTTGTTTTTATGTTTATACATCTAATCAAATAAACAGAAATTAATAGAAGGAGTTATCTAGATAATCTTATAAGATTCACACACCAATTTCAATTTCTAAGTAATTGAGAAAGGAGTGCTTCATTTGAATTGTTGGGGTAAGTGAGGTAGTACGTCATTTTTTTTCACTTGCTGTGTGTAGACTTAATTTATAGAACCTAGAAAAATAGAGTATGTTTGGGATTCAGGAGAAATGACAATCCCTGAACATTAAAAGATGATTCCAACTGGTCATTCATTCATTTACTGAAATATTTATTGGACACTTAACACAGGTAGGGTGCTATATTTAACACTGAAGATAAAGCGATGAATAAAATGGAGTGGACCTACCTTCCTGAAACCCACCGTGGGGATAAACAACCAACCAGAAACCACACGTGTGATGCAGGCTTTGAAGGGATGCTCAGGCTACAAGGGAAGGGATCCATCCTGGAGTGAGGGGTACTGCTCCAAGCGACACTTCTGGTGAGATCTGGAGGCTATGCGGGAAGTTGGTTTGAAGGGGAAAGGGAGAAGGAAAGAAAAGAAGGGAGCGAATTAGGCCACACTGAACACTGTAGCCCAGGTCCCAGCTGACTACAGCTGTGTGAAAGAATCAAAGCAAGAATAACAGAAAAACCATAGAGCCAAGTCCCAGTCAGCCCTCAGAATCACATACAATTTCCAGTGTTGTTATGTTAAGCCACTGAATTTGGGGGCATTTATGATGCAGTGATAAAGAAACAAAACACAATGGCTTTCATTTTACAAGTCAAGGTGATCTTTGTTGACAGTGGATCCAGGTGTTGTAGGAACGCACAGGAGCCTGAACCAGGGATCCTGGGGAGTTAGTGCACGTGCCCCCCAGACATCTATTTCTTGGGGACAAAGACAGTTAGGAAGGAAAGTGTTTACCTGCAGGTGCCTGGTATCAGGAGATGGGGCAGTGACCCTTCTTCCTCAGGCAGGCCTCACAGCGCATGTCTGAGACCCGATTTTCTCCACTTCTGGGTGGAACCCAGGGTAGGGTTGCAGAGCACTGCCCTGTGAGCATGGATGCCCCCAGGCAGGCCTGAGGGGAAACAGGGCCATTGAAAACGTTGTTTTATTATACTTTAAGGCAGCTGCTAATGAGAAACAAACCAAAACCAAAACCTTTTCATTTAAGCAGCAGGCTAAAATTTGTCTTGCCATCCAATAAAAGGCTGTTCCCCAGTGAGGAGGAAGAGCATGGAAGGTGTATGTGGGTGTGGGTCTCTGTGTGACTGGTGAGGAGCTGGCGCTGGAGAAGGGGTACATGCATGTGGCCGTGTAACCTAACCTAAGGGTCCATATGCCTCTTTGTGAAATGGAAACTCAGTAATCATCGAATTGTGAAATTGGCAATTTGCAATTTTTTTTCCTAACAAGAAGTTTAGTGAGTCAGCATCTTATTAGGAAATGATTTGTTTACCTAATTATGCCATGTTTCTAGTTGACAATTTCAGAACAGATTGGCAATGTGGTCAATAATGGCAAGGTACCGATGAATCATGGAATATTAGAATTGGAAGGCTCCCAGTGATTTCTTCCAGCTCTGGTTAATACTGGTTTTCTTACTTTGTAAACAGAGGTACTCCCACACAATATTTTACTGGACTTTACTATACTTACAGGAAAGTTATTTCAATAATTTGGACTTTAGGGATAACTTTTGTTATCTTAAAATGTCCTTTTGTTAGTTGCTACAAGCAAGTACGAAGGAGAAAAAAGAAGTATCTTGTTTGACTTTGGCAGTTTCATAGTTTCCTTCTTTAATTTGCTGAAATTGGCAAGAGCGCCTCCTCAAAACCTGCGTTTTTCATCAATGAGTGTACTTGATAGTTACTATAAGTAGCTATTTTAGGGAAGTTGACAGATAACTCCATGTTTCAATCAGGGGCTGTACTAATTTATAGCAGGCTAGTGGTTGGCAGAAAAAAGGAAGAACTGAGTAACACATGTCATTTTTTTTCTGGGAAAACAGTTTAAGATGATTTTAAGAATTGGGCTTATTAATATAGCCTAACATCAAAATATCAGTTGTGAAACCAAAAAATGTGTGGATTGTATGTTTCTGTGGACTTTAGGGATATCAATCCCAGATGTTGTTGGGAACCAACTGAAACTCAGAGAAGTGGTTTCTAATAGCTAATAACTTCTAAATGTTAGATAAAGTACTTGAGATTTTCTACTATAGTATCGCACACCTTAACTAAACTCTTATTTCTTTTTATTACTAGAAAGAAAGAAAGAAAGAAAGAAAGAAAGAAAGAAAGAAAGAAAGAAAGAAAGAAAGAAAGAAAGAAAGAAAGAAAATGCCATGTAGGCTAAACTCAATTTTGCCAGCTGGCGGGATCTCAACTGTTTATAAATTCTCATGTGAAGATTTTCAATTTTCAACTGAAGATTTTTCAATCTTCAGGAGCAGAATATTACTTTACCACTTGGCATTTGGAGACACCGCCATCCAAGTTGTAATTTGTTTCATAATTTCATGTTTCCTGTTCTACGTCCATGGGTAAACTGAGGCCCAAAATGTTGAGAAAGAGTAGTTAAGATTTTTTGTTTACATGGATTTGGATCTTTTACTACAGTCTAAGTTTTGTAACTTTATTGAATCCTATTTTTCCAGAGAGTAAAGTTTTCATTGTAATGCAAACTGAAGACCTTGAATTCTTGTAGCTATTCAATTCTTCTTAGAGCTTCATAATTAAATAGACAATAATATGTAATCTATTTGTGATGCAAAAAAGTGAATTTCTTGCACTGAAAAAATCACCAAAAAATCCACAACACCAGGCTTGATAGACTATTGCCTTTATGCTTAGAAATTGAATTTAGAAGTTTCAACATCTTGACACTAAGTTGAACCTAAAACATTCTCAGAGCCTCTTAGCAAGCAGCTGCAAAAAATATGTGAGCAGCTGAGTGCCTGAGCATTTGTTAATGACAAACAAATGGGTACATTAGGAAACGAAAATAATTTCCCAAGGGCTTCAATATGGAAGGTTCTAAGGTGTTTTGAATTAATTCTTTTTCTTTGTCTGTCAATAAGCATTTTAGTGCACCTGGAATTACAGGAAATTGTCACTGAGAAGCCGGACAAATCAAATGATTCTTTAGTTCATTCAGGTATTTTGAATTTGAAATATTTAAATATCTGACTACAGTACCAATGTACCAGTGTAGAAAAAGTAAAGTTATTCAAATTGTAGAAAGATTGCTATAATTTTCTCAAGAGGACATGCTGCATCATAACTGGGTAAAACCTCTGGGTAATTCTTCTTTAAAAAACATTTTTTTAATGTCTATTTTTGAGAGAGAGAGACAGAGCATGAGCAGGGGAAGAGCAGAGAGAGACAGACACAGAATCTGAAGCAGGCTCCAGGCTCTGAGCTGTCAGCCCAGAGCCCAATACGGGGCTCGAACTCATGAACGGGGAGATCATGACCTGAGCCGAAGTCGGACGCTTAACCAACTGAGCCGCCAAGGCACTCCTGGGTAATTCTTAATTAACAGGATTCCTGCCCATATTATTACAGTTGGGGTAACTGCTACTACTTTCCAAGAATTAGGGTTTATTTCTCCATAAAAGCAGAGCCAGTGAGGTCTCGTGTATGGCCATATAAAAGTGGACCAACTCTTTTAAAGTGTGTGAATATCTTAGGAATTACATTTAATTTAATATAAGGTACAAGTGCTTTATGGTCAGTGACAAGTGACCACTAGCCTCTGAGCACTCACTTGAATTCTTACACTAATTCTCCTTTTCTAGGAACACAGTTACATTATGTAGGTGCCCAGCCCTGTCTTTGCTTGAACATCATTTCAATTGGCTGGCCCCGAATAGCTCTGGGACCTAACTTTTCATCATGGATCATCTTGTCTTTTCAAATCACTTGAATCAGTTTCATCAAGTTTTAAATTTCAAACCAGCAAACATTTAGCATGGATCTTCTATGCCAGTAACTACATTAAACATATAAAGCTAGGTAAAACCCTGGTCTCTGTACTTACAGTCCTCAAGGAACTATTGTGAAAACGTGTAACTGCACTACACCATGTTGTAAGCACTATCAGAGCTGACTGAAAGGATCGAAGTGAAAAACCAGGCTTGCATTTGGGCTCCATCGCTCACCAGCCTTCTGCCTGAACTCAGTCACCTCCTCTGTAAACCCACATCCTCATATCACAGGCCTTACGGGATTACTGTGAGGACAAATGAGATAACAGAAGGAAAGCTCTTGAGCATTGATCACAAATGGTCAACTACTCTTATTATACCTGTGTAATACTTGTGCATTTACCCAAGTGCATTTGCATATTAGAAAAATTTAAAGCTGGGAGAACTGCATGTAGTTCAATAAGAGACACCTCTGTCGGTCAGGGTCCAACTAGGAGAGAGAAAATCCACCAATTTTTTTGAACAAATAATCTAGGATAAAGAATTGTTCATTAGTTATAAAGTTGTCAACCACATAACCAAAAATATAAAAAGAGAAAACCTGAAGGTGCCAACTGCAGCTATCACCCCAGGGCTGAAGAAACAAAAGGAAGAGGCTGGAAGGATTATAACTTAGAGGCATGGAAGGGGGAACCCAGAGGTAACACTGAGATCTCTGAAGAGGGAGAACCGCTCAGTCTCCTCTGAGCTCTGAGGAGGTACTGCACAGGGGTGGGGTCAATCTCTGAGGGGGAAGAACTGGCCCTGGAGTTGATGTAGTAATGGGGTGTACAATGAAACTGCTTCTTCATATGTAGGAAAGACTCCATGTTGGATTCAGCTGCTGCTATTGGAAGTGCTATTGGAAGCACTACTACTGCTGAGATTGTTTGTAAAGAGAATGTTACCTAGCTTTCTGATTCTAGCTCTTTACAGATCTGGCTGCATCTTTATCTGAGTTTCAAGTCAACCCCACGTCCCTAACACAAATCCTCCATTCTTATTTAAACCAACTAGATTCCTAGCAGTGCTATTGCTGGGTCCAAGGGTAGCTCTATTTTCATTTTTTTGAGGAGCCTCCACACCGTTTTCCAGAGTGGCTGCACCAGTTTGCATTCCCACCAACAGTGTAGGAGGATGGACAGATACCATATGTTTCCACGAATAGGTGGACTTTGTGAGACTAAGCAAAAACCAGGGGGAGGGGAAGAGGGGAAAGGGAAAAAAAGACACAGAGAGGGAGGGAGATAAAACATAAGAGACTCTCAAAGACTAAGAACAATCTGAGGGTGAGGGAGGTGAGGGAGGTGAGGGAGGGGGGAGAGGGGGTGACGGACATTAAAGAGGGCACGTGTTGGGATGAACATTGGGTGTTATATGTAAACCAATTTGAAAATAAACTATTATAAAATAAAAAAAATTAATAATAAACGTTAAAAAATTAAAAAATTTAAAAAAATTAAAAAAAAACAACTAGAATCTCTACAACTTGCAGGAGAAGGCTTTCTTTTTGTTTTTTTTTTTAATGTTTATTGAGAGAGAGACAGAGAAAGCAAGCACACGCACGAGCAGAGGGGAGGGGCAGAAAGAAGGATTGAGAGAGAATCCCAAGCTGGATCTGCACTGTTGGCATGGAGCCCAACCCAAGGCTTGAACCCACAAACCCATAAGATCATGACCCAAAATGAATTCAAGAATCAGACGCTCAACTGACTGAGCCACCCAGGCACCCCAGGAAAATCTTAATAGAAATCTCGTGAATTAGAGAAGCAAGGTAATATTTTGCCTGAATGCAAATGCAGTGTACTTTTTACCATGTCATCAACCTCCACATGACTGTGCATTTTATTTTATTTATTTGTTTAAAGTTTATTTATGACAGAGAGAGATTGAGAGCATGTGCAAGTGAGCGGGGGAGGGGCAGAGAGAGAATGAGACAAAGAATCTGAAACAGGTTCCAGGTTCTGACCTGTCAGCACAGAGCCCGAAGCTTGGCTCGAACTCACTGACTGTGAGATCATGATGTGGGCCAAAGTCAGACACTTAATCAACTGAGCTACCTAGGCGTCTATGACCACGCATTTTAAAAATCCACACTAAATGTTGTGATTAGCTCAGGGAACACAAGTTAAAGTTTTGCTTATATAAATTCTGACATGGCCTGAGATACTGTCTGTGCACTTTAGTGGGAATTAATTGAGACAGATCCATAATTTTAGAATTTATTCTCACTGCTTCTCTGAGTGCGCCATGCACAAAGAGGTATGCAGAACAGCCACAACAATTTGGAATGAGTGACTCTTGATAACCTTTAGTTCTACCTCATTTTTATAGGGCTGGTCAAAGGAAATCTCTAATGTTTTAAAGAGAATCTGAGCTGTCTTTAAAGTGACTGACCTAACAAAATACGTTCATTTTGTATGCCAACTTTGGTGGTATGGTTCATTTCTGCTAACACTTTGGTGCATCTACTGATCTTAGCATTATTATTGTCAAATCTCTCTGGTGCCAAAAATGCTGGAAAAGCCCGTTGCATATGCTGTAGTAGGATATGTCATGAATGTTCATCTGGAAATTGTTTTGAATAGAAAGCTAGCGGTGTTTCCCTGTCCCATCAAGAACAATTATTTTGGATCACGTATTAGCCAGGACTTATGGTTCAATACAAAATCTGTTTGGCACTAAAAAAGAGTAATAGCAAGAGAAACCAGCAAATGATGTATGTGGAAAAATTCAGCAAATTAGCAGCACAGAGCACTTCAGTTAATGCTTTTCTGAAAAAGACTTGTCTCAATTGCAGGGTAGGCATAGATGAGGGATGGGGAGGGACATAGTAAAAGGAGGTTTAAGTGCAACTAAAATCAAATATTTGATCTTCCCAACACCAAGATACATTTACTGATCTTTTCACCTTCATCTTTTGTGTGTGTGTGTGTGTGTGTGTGTGTGTGTGTGTGTGTGTGTTCTAACTTTGTCCTACAGCCACACATACCTACTGTCAGTTCCTCATCATATTATTATCATATTAGTTGTGTGGTGCTGACTCACACAATATACCCAGGCTCTTCTGAGATTTAATCTTCCCTGGATCTACCCTTATAAAATCTTAGTTCATTTGTATATGCCAAAGTGTTTGTAATGTATTCCTATTCCTTCTGTCACCCTATTACATTTCACCATACGATAGCATTTTTTAAGTATTTAGTGGAAAAATGGAATTAGGACAGTAAAAAGCCTTGAGTTGGATATTGAAGGAAGCCTCCTGATATTAGAAGTCTAAGTTGTACAAAACTAGAAGTTTTACAAATAGTTTAAGTCTAGAGGCAAAGAATTTGTGATGTTTGATTGTATAGGTTTGTGCCCAATCCTGTGTGATATTGGAGCTTCTCGGGGGGCTATGTAGGTGCCTTTCTGTTTCTCTTGCCATACAACCCTCAATTCCAGGTCAGTTTGGTGCATAATCTTAAAGTTATATTTTGAAAAGGTGGGTGCTTACAGCTCAGGGTTAATGAAGCAGGACTCACAATTCTCCTTGACAGAGAAATGGAACTAGGACTTAAAGAGTGGTGGGATAACTCCACCAATTTAGAAAACGATAATGAACCAGACAGAGGAACTTAATATAGAAATCAAAATCTAATTTCAGTCAAGCATATACAATGTGCCAGGCACTATTATCACTATTTCCTACGTATTGACTTGTTTAGTCCATTCAAGAACTCTATGCGAGGGTACTATTACTATGACTACCTTCAGAGGCAGAAACTTAAGATCACAGAGGTAAGAAAGTTTCTCGAGGTCATGCAATTTTTAAGAGCCAGAGACTGCATTCAAATCAAGTCAGTTGGATCTAGAGCCCACCTTCCTAACCTTGGACTCCACTGCTGCCCAAAGACCTCTTCGAAGCCCTGGACTGTTGCATGGGGACTCTTAGTTCCTTAGTGATTAGAAGTTTGCTCCACTCTGTTAGAGCAGATTTGTTAATGCTTTCACATCTCAGTTGTCATCTACTTTATGACCTTTTCATAATGGCAATTAGATAATTACTTGGGCAATTAGATAATTACTTGTTTTATGCATCTTTGTCCTGATAGACTACGATATATAATTAGCATAAGAGCAGAGACGAGATTTGTAAGTTCACCCCTGCATCCCCAGTCCCTAGGTATGAATACAACATATTGAAGGCATTCAAGAAATTATTATTGAATTTTTTAAAAAAGGATGATTATTGTTTTAATTATCTATTGCTGCATAATAAATTATCCTAAAACTTAGGGGCTTTAGATGACAAACATTTATTATCTTACAGCTTCTGAGTTTGAACTTTGGAAGTGGCTTACCTGGATTGTTATGGCCCCAGGTGTCACCCAAAGTTACAGTCAAGATGGTAGCTGGACGGGCTGCTGTCATGTGAGGGTCTGCTAGGGCTGGAGAGCCCATTTCCAAGATGGCTCACTGGCATGGTAGGGGGCCCCAGGTGGCTTGTCATGCACACCTCTTCATAGATTTGCTTCACAGAATGTCCTTACAATGGCAGCTAGCTTCCCCAGAGTAAGCAATAAGAGAGAAGGGATGGAGGGGGGAGTCACAATGCTTTTTATAACCTAGTCACACAGGGTCTGTTCCACCATATTCTACTTATTAGAAGCCAGTCACTATGTCTAACCTACAGTCAAGAGGAAGGGAAGTATAGGCTTCCCTCCTCTTGAAGACTGGGATTTGTGGACATATTTAAAACTACCATACCTTCTAACCTTATTTTACATAAGCAACATCTCAGCATACAGGAATGGGGCTCCAGAAAGAGAAATCTTCTAGATGGAGAACAAATACAGAGCAAGGGTACAGAGGGAGAGAAAGATTTGTTGGAGACTATCAAGTACGCGAGATGAGAAGGCAGAGTAAGAATAGAGGAAAATAGGGGAAGGGAGAAATAAAATGGGCAGTGGGAAGATAGTTTGAAAGGTTTTTCACTTTCAATAACAGACAAAGGAAAGCAGTGGAAAGGCAGGACTAGAAAGGATGTCCTTTTAGGAATATTTATCTGGGAAAAGAGAGTCAAGCATTGGAGACTGAAATCCAGAATCATTAGGAGACCATTATCTTTGCAGGAAGGTTGCTGGGACTTTAACTTGAACGGAACAGTGGGAGTAGAAAGTAGAGGACTGATATCACAGTGCTTGGTAATTAAGTAAGAGAGGAGCCCAGAGGGAGTTGCCAAAGGTGACACAACATTTTGAGTATGGGTGATGGTATGCTATTAATCAAACTGGAAGTAAAGAGTAGCAGGGGACAGAGGTATGACTTTTGTAAGCAGATTCCACAGGATCAGAAATAATCACAGAACAGTGACTATTTATTTTCCTAGGAAGATAATGAGATCGGATTGGTTTGTTGACTTTGGGTTATGGTAGGACATCCAAGAGGAAATACCAAGCAGGCAATCAAAATGTGAGTCTAGACTTCAGGGGAGAGTTTAGGTTTAAAGACCAGCCTTGATGTCCCCACAAGTGGACAAACAAGGACATAGACAGCCTGGGGCCAACCACGTTACTGGGAAGTGTCAGGAAAGAGATTTCTGATACTTATTCATAAGATAAATTCTGCAGATACAAAGGCTTCATGTTAATGGTATGACTTGTCTTTTTAAAACTCATTTTTCTTTGAAAGATTACCCTGAGGAAAAAGTACTCAGGCAGTGACTTCAGTTCTGGCTAGTGAGTCACTGCATTGCATTTCTATACGGCTGCTGTAACAAAGCACCACAAATTTAGTGGCTTAAAACATCGACAATTTATTCTCTTATAGGTCTGGAGGTTAGAAGTCCAAAATCAGTTTCACCGGGCTAATGTCAAGGTATCTGCAAGACTTGCTTCTTCTGGAGGCTTCGCAAGAAGAATCTGTTTCTTTGTCTTTTCTAGCTTCTAGTAGCCACATTCCCTGGTTTGCTATCCCCTTCCTCTTTGCTCAGACCACATCACTCCAATCCCTGCTTCCATCCTCCCATTGTCTTCTCCTCTGACTCTGATCCTCCAGTGTCCTTATAAGACTGTTGTGTTGACACTGTACCCGCCTGGATGATTGAAGATCATCTCCTCATCTCAGCATCCTTAATTTATTGACACATGCAAAGTCCCTTTGACCACATAAGGTAACATTTACAGGCTCTGGGGATTAGGACACAAACATATTTGGGAGACCGCTCTTCAGTCTACCACAGTCACTCAAATTCAATTGCGTCCAAATATACCCCATGTACTTCCAAATCACAGATGTCCCCACTGATACACAACAACCAATGTGAAGTGTTTAAACATCCCTTCTCCCACCCTCTGAGCTTCATGGGGTTTATGTTGGGTTTTCTCATCAACAACATCATTATCATCACTCTGAAAAGGCCTTTGGTATCATCACAGAACTTCAGGGTCTAAGCAGGACCTCACGTCTCATCAAGTCAAGCAACAGTTGGATATTTATTTCTTTCAGTCCTCAGGCCTGGAGATGGAAAGTAAAGGACTTGAATTTACTTCTCAGTTTCTCACTCAATTTGTCTTCCTTATTTGCTATTGATTCCCTGGCAACTCCCTCTGCCCACAGTTTCTCTTTCTTCAGCAAAGAGTACGCCTCAAGAATTGTCAATTTGATATATTCAAGATCCCAATCAGAGCAAAAGATATAAATTTCCAACTATGATTAGACTAGATAAAATTTGAGGTCCCTTCAGACACTCAGTTTCTAGGATCCTGTTAAAGATTTTCTCAAAATGATATTGATACCAACTCCAGTGTAATATAAACTTGCATTTTTCACTAGAAATGATTTCACTTTAAAGAAATGACTGAACAGTAAATCATTGTATTACTGCTCACTACTGAACTGAGGTTGCTACAATTTTTTCAAACTCCTATCACGTAGTTTGTGAGTAACTTGCAGGGATACATATGCTTAGGTATCAGAAGTGTGATAGAAAGAACTATGATTTAAGGCCAGAGGAATATGATTCAAATTTTAACAATGCAGCCAAGCTGTAAGAAAGTATGTTAATTTCTCCAAACTGGAAAAATGAATAGTAATACACACATATAAGGACTGTGGGCAATTAGATAAGACAATGACATAAAGTAGTACCTAGCACTGCTTGGCACATAGTAGATGCTCAATAAACACTAATATCAGCATTTCAACTGGTGTTTATATTCTACTCTGTGCCAGGAAGTGAGCATGACTCCAGCCCTTTACTCCCTCTCTTTAGACTCATCACCCTTTAAAGAACAGAAGCAAACTGACCCTAACTTGATACTCAGGATCTTTCTGAACTGGGTTAATGTCCCTAATAAGAGATAATGATTAGTAAATATATTAATGATTAGCAGATTTATAGTTATAATGCAAAGAATAATTATTCATTAACTTCCATATGCTCTATGTTTAATGATGGCTGCTATTACATAAAATTATAAAATATAAGGAAAAAAGTAATGGTCACACATGACTGGCATATTCAGGCAGTCAATAATAACTTATGATCAATGAATTGTGAGGTCAAAGATATGTTCTCTATTGAAAGAGCAAAATATTCAATTAGAAATTAGTTAAAAATTAAAATTCATTATTCTTATATAGTTATAAAAAATATGTCACAATTTTAAGCAACCCTATTATCAAGTTTGCCTTTTTTCATTACTTATGACTGAAACAAATTAACCAAAGTCAGATTTTAAACCATGAGTTTAAACTTTTAGTTTCTTATTCTTTAAACTTTCTCAAATATCTTGTATTCTAGATAGGGAGAGAAATGTTACAGTTAAGTTTCGAGTAGTTTGCTGTTCTAGCTTGAGCCTGAATAGCAAATATGTTTGAAGTCATCATTTCCCCCATATAAGGAATGTATAATGTTCTGATATTTGTCAAGTTTACCTCTGCATCCTTAGATTCCTTCCAAGGTGGTAATATCTTATCTGAAACTTTCAAATTCAGCAGTGATACAAAAATTAACTCTCTATCTACCCATTCCTTTGACTTTATTTTTCTATATTTATGAAATTATTTCCCCTAGTAGTATAAACACACCTCTTAGAAAAAAATATATATAGAGAGAGTGTATGTGTGAGCAAGAGAATGGAGAGAGAGAGTGAGAGAGAGAGAGAGAGAGAGAGAGAGACAGAGAGAGAGAGAGAGAGAGAGAGAGGGAGAGAGAGAGAAGTGGTCCATAAAGTATTTTGTGTTGCAAATGATCAATTTCAACCTCACCTTGCTTAGTTGGAAGACAGTCCAAAGTTCACTAACTGATTTTAAAAAAACAAAAAACAAAACAAAACAAGGCACATTCAGAGGCTCCTTATGTAGCAAAATATACTGAATATATGTCAATGGACTTGGAACCAAGGATATGGAGGCTTGAGTCTTCATCAATATAGTGTCCTGGTTACAATTCAATTAACTTGAGTGTTCATTTATTACCCCTTCCTAAATTAGTACGACTCTTAACACCTAAATTAAATTTCAGCTCATGACATTAATGGGGTACTTTTAGTAATAAATAAATTCTGGATAAATAAAAGTCAAAAGTGGGAGTCTAAAAGGTTAACTACACAAGGAATATAAACTCACTGAAACATCAGTTCAAGACAAGTAAGTTTGTAAATGTGTTAAATTCAACTCATTTGAGAAAAGAGTACCAGCAAAATTTGGCTACTTATATTATGCTTGCTTGTCAAGACCAAAGAGTTTTTCTTCATCTACGCCATAGCTTTCTAGTGACTTCCAGTGGTATGTAACTAGCACGGCTGTTCATTTGCTGGGTATTCTCTCATGAAGACGTTGTTAACCATAAACTACTAAGTGTGGCTTAACACTCTCAGTAATAGGCTTTGGGACTATTATGACACTACCCATGATAAATATAGATACGGGGTATCATTTATGTCCACATTTTTTCTTCCAATAACTTGAGTGAAATATTTTTTATTAAGTTTTTATTTTAATTCCAGTATAGTTAATGTACAGTGTAATATTAGTTTCAGGTGTGCAGTATAGTGCTCATCACAAGTGCACTCCTTAATCCCTATCACCTATTTCACCCATCCCCCCACCCACCTCCCCTCTGGTAACCCTCGGTTTTTTCTCTATATAGTTAAGAGTCTGTTTCTTGATTCATCCCCTCCTCTCTTTTTTCTTTTGCTCTTTGTTTATTAAGTTCTACATATAAGTGAAATAACATGGTATTTATCTTTCTCTAACATATTTTACTTAGAATTAAACTCTCTAAATCTATCCATGTTATGGCAAATGGCAAGATTTTCACTCCTTTTATGGCTGAATAATATTCCATTTTATATGTATATATAAATATATACCATATCCTTTTGATCCATTCATCTATAGAAAGACACTTGGGCTGCTTCCATATCTTGGCTATTGTAAATAATGCTTCTATAAACATAGAGGTGCATGTACCCCTTTGAAGTAGTGTTTTGTATTTTGGGGGTAAAAATGACTAGTACAATGACTAGATCATAAGTAGTTCTTTTTTTGACTTTTTGAGGAACCTCTACTGTTTTCCAGACTGGCTGTACTAGTTTGCATTCCCACCAACAGTGTACCAAGGTTTCTTTTTCTCCGCATCCTCATCAACACTTGTTGTTTTTTGTGTTTTTTATTTTAGGCATTCTGACAGGTGTGAGTTGATAACTCATTGTAGTTTTGATTTTCATTTCCCTGATTATGAGTGATTATGAATATCTTCTGATGTGTATATTGGCCATTTGAATGTCTTCTTTGGAGTAATGTCTGTCCATGTCTTCTGCCCATGTTTATATTGGATTCTTTGAGGGTTTTTTGGTGCTGAGTTGCATCAATTCTTTATATATTTTGGATACTAACCCTTTACTGGATATATCATTTGCAAATATCTTCTCCCATTCAGTAGGTTGTCTTTTAGTTTTGTTGATGGTTTTCTTCACTGTGCAGAAGCTTTTTATTTTGATGTATTCCAAATAGTTAATCCTTGCTTTTATTTCTCTTGTCTTAGGAGACATGATCTAGAAAAATGTAGCTACAGCTGATGTCAGAGAAATTATTGCTTGTACTCTCTTCTAGGATTTTTATGGTTTCGGGTCTCACATTTAGGTCTTTAATCCATTTGAATTTGTTTTTGTGTATGGTCTAAGAAAGTGACCCAGTTTCATTCTTTTCATGTGGCTATTCAGGGTTTCCAAAAACCATGTGTTGAAGAGACTGTCTTTTTCCCACTGGATATTCTTTTCTCCTTTCTCAAAGATTAATTGACCATAAAATTGTGGGTTTACTTGTGGATTTTCTATTCTGTTCCATTGATCTATATACCTACTCTTGTGCCAGTACCATACTGTTTTGATTATTACAGGTTTGTAATATAACTTGAAGTCTGGAATTCTGGTATCTCTAGTTTGTTTTTATTTTTCAAGATTGCTCTGGCTTTTTGGAGTCTTTTGTGCTTCCATACAGATTTTAAGATTGTTTGTTCTAGTTCTGTGAAAACCGCTGTTGGTATTTTGATAGGGATTGTGCTAAATCTGTAGATCACTTTGGGTAGTATGAGCATTTTAACAATATTTGTTCTTCCCATTCATGGGCATGGAATGACTTCCATTTCTTTGTGTCACACGCAATTTCTTTCATCAATGTTGTATAGTTTTCAGAATACAGGTCTTTCACTTCTTTGGTTCATTTTATTTGTAGGTATTTTATTATCTTTGCAATTATAAATGGGATTATTTTCTTAATTTCTATTTCTGCTTCTTCTTTATTGGTGTATAGAAATCCAACTGATTCCTGTACATTGATTTTTATATCTCCTGACTTTACTGAATTCATTTATCAGTTCTAGTAACTTTGGCGAAGTTTTTAAGGTTTTCTTTATATAGTATCATGATACCAGCAAACAGTGAAAGTTTTACTTCTTCCTTACCAGTTTGAATGCCCTTTATTTTTTTCTGTTGTCTGATCATTATGCCTATGATTTCCAGTACTATGTTGAATAAAAGTTGTAAGAGTGAACATCCTTGTCATGTTCTTAACCTTAGGAGAAAGGCTTTCAGTTTTGCCCCATTGAGTATGACATTTGCTGTGAGTTTTTCATATAAGGCCTCAGTTATGTTAAATATGTTTCCTCTAGACCTACTTTATTGAAGGTTTTTATCAGGAATGCACAAAAGACCCCAAATAGCCAGAACAATCTTGAAAAAGAAAAACAAACTGGAGATACCAGAACATGTATGATGAATGCATGTTGTACTTTCTGCATCTATTGAAATGATCGTGTGTTTTTTATCTTTTCTTTTACTGGCAGGATGTATCATGTTGATTGATTTGTTTGAATGGTATACATTTTGATTTAAATTTTCCTTGTTATTCATAAATTTGAAAATCGTGGCTATCAATATTATGAATGAAACCATATGTATTGTATTCTCTCATAAAACTGCAGAAATCTGCTAATGTTTCTAACTACCCTGATGTCCTTCTATGCTAGGTATATCCTGAGACTTTTGACACATACATATATGATTGTAAATTATTATTTTTGTTGTAATATACACTTCCTTTTAATGAATTTTTATGAACAATTCTGTATTGAAATGGCACTAATCTTCCTGATTAACTTTTTGTTAAATAACTTAGTCATTCTTTGTTTTGATTCATCATTTGGTCCTGATGACTTCTGCCTTCAGAAATTTGTTGTTTTATTATTACTTTGATTTATTATGTTCTCTTAAATATTTTAGTTTTTCTTATTATTTGACTTTTCATGTTGTATGGAATATCTCTGAGGGCAAGCTGATTTTTTTCCAAGTAATTCTTCTTCCAGAGAACCCAAGCCTCTGCCTCCTGGTAGGAAACTATCTTTGTTTTTGAAATTCATTTATTTAACCAAGATACACTTTAGTGCCAATCTCATTTTACCAACTGTGCTTGCTACAAGACAAACACCTTTGACCTGCAGATCCAGGTCTTCTGCACAGGAAAGTAATTTTCTCCAGTGCCTAAGTTTTATTTCAACTTCATGTGTTTCTCCCTCATTTTCATTTGTTTTTTCAACCTAGGAGAATGATTCAATCTTTTCCTTTATGTGACCAATTCAGTTTTCCACAGTTGTGATTCTACTCTTCACTGACAGTCATGTAGTTAAAAGTTTCTGTTGTAGTATACTAGTTTCTTCATATTTCTTTCACTATGTCATTCTTTTACTTTTCTGTCTGAACCTCTCACCTAACATTTGGTCTTTGTCTCAGAGGCTAAGTTTTATTGAATTTTATTGGGAGTATGAAGCAGATGTTATCTGAACTTTATCTTTTTAATGCAGTATTTCTTTTTCAGAGGGATGCTCTTTCTCTATTTCTTGATTACAATGGTATCTATGTTTATTTTTCAGAATGTTTTTATAGATTCTGTATTTTTAATACATCCTGAAACATGAGAGATTGAATGTAGGCCTTGTATTTGATCTAAAACAGGTGGGCAGATTGTGTGGGTTCTAGTCACACACCCAGACCATGTTGGTATATTCCTGCAATGCTTAAGTTAGCGGTTCAGCTGGTCTGTTTCCATGATTAGGTCAGTGATTCCCCGGCTGTCTGGGAATGGAGAAAGATTTAGGGCTGTGGGCAGGTCCAGAAGAACCAGTTTATCTATGAACCATTTCTTCCTTGGTTTTGGTGAGGAGGTGGAACCAGGAATCACCATTCTTTCTCTCTGTTTTTATGGTTTTGTCCAGTTTTCACTCCCTGTACTCAATGTGTATGTGTGTGTGTGTGTATGTGTGGCCTCTTTATTGCCATCGAGAATCTTGGGAGAGCTCTGCCACATTAAGGTGGTTCCAGCCACTCTGAGGTTTTCCTTTAATGGGGTCACAAGTCTTGTTAACCTCCCCAGAAGAGCCGCTTTGAAAGCTTTTCATCCTTAGTGGCAGAGTGGTCCCTAACAATAAGTTCCCTAGGTCTTTTCCTCCCCACCTTTGCCTCTGAGGATCCTCTCCTCCTCCAGTTAGGAGTGTGGGTGGATTCTGTCAATTGCCTCAATAGACACTTTTTAAATTTAATTTTCGTTGAATTGTCTCCCTATAATTTTAAGTAGAAAGAGCGCAGAAAATTCCTAGTGATGTAACATTTATCGAGCGACACTTCTGATACTCAGTTCAACAACTTCAACGATGGCATTGCTTAGGGAAATCCAGCATTCTCTCTCTGCAGCAGCAAACTTCAGGTGGAACAGAATTTACAGTAATCATCATCAACATGTCATTGAGCAGCCTCCTTCCTTAAAGGAAAAGCTACCAATGTAAATGTTGGGAATAGATGATCAGCATCTGGTTACAAACCTTGAGCAATTCTCAGAGCATGGCTTAGAAATGCCTGGAGTGGTGACAGCATAAAAATTCTAATCATGTTCTGAGAAACCTCTTCTGCTTAGGTCATACCTATGTACTCTTGCAATCATGACAGAATTGTCTCCTGAAGCCTTTCCATCAAAATTCTGGGTTCCACCCTCTGCCCCATTAACTATTGGTCCTCCTGAGTACCCATGCCCAGCCCAAGAGGCCTCTTAAAATCACTATTCTATAAATTCTTTAATCCTTCATGCTCCAAAAAGGTCCAGAGTGTGTGAATCTCCAGCCCTTAATTACTTGTCGAGGCACAGTGGATCTTCTAGATACTGTGTTTAAAAAGAGGATTAGCGAGCACCCTAGGTAAAGAACTACTTCAAATCAATAAGAAAAAGACCATCAACCATACAGAATAATAGGCAGAAGATAAAGGCAGGAATTTCACAGAAGCAATCCAAGTTTCACAGAAGAAATACAATATGAGATACGTATTGTATCAATGTCAGCATCTCAATTATTAGCATTCAGAGGAATAAAATTAAAACAACCAAATGATCCATAAAACCAGATGAACCATTCCATAACCATGAAATTGGCAGAATGTAAGAAGTTGGCTAGTATCAAGTGTCGGTAGGGAAAGGGAACTCACCATCACTGACAGCAGCAGGGCTAACTGGTGTAGTCACCTTGGGAGTTGATTTGGGGACATTAAGCATAGTTCAAAATTCCCATGGCCCAAGACCCTCAATCCTACTTCTGGGTTTATATCTTAGTGAAACGTTTACACATGTGCAACAGGAAGACATGCCAAAGAATGTTCTCTGCAGCATTGTTTTTAATAACAAAAAGTTGGAAACAACTCAAATATTCATCTGTCAGAGAATAGGGATTAATAAATTGTGATATATTGATAACAACGGAATGGTGTGCAACAGCTAAAATGAATGAGGGATATTTTCGTATATCAACATGAACAGATCAACATGAACAGATGTATGTAGACATACACACTCACAGGAAAAGTTTAAAAACCTGGATTAGACATCCTCTATATTTACAGTGAGCACTGCTTTCCGGAATTGGATGTTTGAGGATGGGAACAGAGTGGTGTCAACTTTCTCTGTAATGTGTACATTTATTTCTTTAAATAAAAAGGATCTTGCAGTAACTATTGCAAAATTTGTTCATTCTGAGTAAGGAGTACATCACTATTTGTTGTATTATCCTTTGTAAATGTTGGGGTTTTTTTGTTTGTTTTGTTTCTTCATTTTTTTTTTTGTTTTGTTTCTTCATTAAAAACATCCCAGACATTTTACCTTCAGGTCACTAGTCTCCTATAACTAAATCCCTTGGGAACCAGAGTACCTGAAAGATGATGAGGGCTTCCCTCTCCCCTCTGTACCTTGGGAGTTATTTGGTTAGACAGTAATTTCATCTGGACAAAGTTTTTCTGGCAGCATTCTGCTCAGCTGCACATATGGTAAAGACCCATAAAGGCAGTATCAATCCAGCTTCAAAGGGTTGGGGGAGGGGAACTAGTTTGGCACTGCGATTCATCTGCAGTGATTTATAATTTTTCAATATTTTATCATGTTAGAATACTACCTAACTATACAACAACTCAAATGAGACATTTATGTACTCAGACAGTATTCCTGTTTGTCTCATCTGCATCTGTAGCTGCCATTCTCAGGAGTGCACAATTCTCTGAAAAGTAAATTGTGATCTTCTTATTTTAAAACATGGCAATATCAGAGGTAGACACCTGTTCCTCTGACTCTCCACATTTAATAATCATCCTATTCCATAACTAAAGGCAGGAGACTGAGTATTACAAAAAATAAAATCCAGGGGAAGATATGCACTTCTTTGGACTTCACCAGAATTAGCTGGAGTGTTTTGAAGTGTTTGAAAGGAAATTCTGCCTTGCCCAGGGCTGGAGTGAAGGCTGGAATTGAAGAGAGAGGATCAATATGGGAGCCATCCCAGCTCCGCCTGAAGCGCTGTGGTGATTAGAGGAAATGGCTTATCATTTCTTCTTACAATCTGGAAAAGAAACCATTTCTGGAATCAATAGAGGGCTGAAAGAGCCCATCAGCTGTAGTTCTGAGCTATATATCTTCATTACTATCAGATACATGAATCAGAAGAAACCTAAATTCCATAACCCAGTGCACTATCCCACATAAATGTATCACACTGGTTATCAGACATATATGGTTATTATATATATTATGTATACATATTATACATAGATTATACATATATGGTTGTTATAAATTATATAATATATTATAAATTGGGCATATATGGTTATTATATATATTATCCATATATTACATATACATATATGATATATATGGTTATTATATATTTTATAATATATGTTATAATATATATCATATGTTAGGTATATATGGTTATCATATGCCAGGAGAAGCTGGATGTTAATTTGTCTAACAGGGAACCAAATGCTGGTTTTATTTTTATTGTCTGGATAGCTTAATAGTTTCCTTATAAGAAAATTCCAATCTATTGTGGCTCCGTTACAAGGACCAGCAGGAAGAGTGGAAGGACACAAGATATATTTACTCTGGCCATGAGGTGTGCTATCACTTCAGCCACTGGAAAACTTTGGGTAGTTCCAACAGCTAATGTGAAGTCAAGAAGGAGAGAACTTCTTCCTGAATAGCAATGTATAGGAACCACTGAAAAAGAACACATAGAAAATGCTCCCCCTCCCCCTCCCCCTCCTCCTCCTCCTCCTCCTCCTCCTCCTCCTCCTCCTCCTCCTCCTCCTCCTCCCATATGCCCTTGAGAAATAGCCAAGGCAGAGCTGACATAAGACCCCCTTTCATCCTGCCAGTTATTTCTGGGCTACAATGTTTAAATAAGAACAAGATGGATAGTTCCTCAGGATTTTGGAGCTAGAACAGAGAACGTTTTAGCTGAGGCAGGGTACAACGATGGAGGAAGCCACATTTCAAGAAAAAAAATCTAAAAGTCTTCAACCATGGAGGTTTGGCTCAGAAAGCAGTAGCTGAGCAGCTGGAATCTGAAGACTCACACCTTTTAACCAGTAAAATCTGTTTATAGGTTTATAGGTCCTTGAAAATTTTGGATCCTTGTGGTCTGGCCTGGCTAGGGAATTGTACTGCAGTATCAACAAGCCATACTGAACTTGAACCTTTTCCTTCTAAGTAATTCAAATATACCCCAAGATACTTATTAGGACTTTGGGGGCCATGTAAACAATGGCCCACTTCCCCCTCTGGGGTCAGATTTCATTGAGAAACGTATCATTGGAAATGAGAGAGCTATAATGAAGTTGAGTTGGACGTAATGAGGATATGTGACCACCAACACATTTCTCTCTGAACGAAATCCTCCCAACTAGCCAGGGCAGAAGGGGACAGCTGCAGGCCTCTTGTTGGGCAGGCCACTGCAGAGATAAGGCTGCTCTCACAGAAAGAATGCTGAGCCCCAGACCCAGGCCCTTCTCCCCAACTTATTCAAGTGGTCAGAGAGTGGGAGGAGAAAGGGAGCAGGGAGAAAGGTACGACTGTCCAGGGGAATGTGTCCCTTTAGAGAAGTACAAAAAGTGCTAGTGTTTGTAATTGACTGAAGTTCATTATAATGCACATCCTAAAGGTGAGGCTAGTTAACCTATATATAAATAAATATATATTTATATACAACCTATTTGTATATAAATGGAAATACTTTGGCATTGCCGGGAACAATGTGGCAAGAATCAGTGGTTTCCCATCTCCCCTCTGGAAAATGATAAATTACTAGTTGTTGGGAATCAACAATGCCAGCCCATCTTCCACATTACAGACAGAAAATCAAGGACCTCCTAAGATCCACTTGCTCAGGGGCAGAGTTGGCTAACTACAGAGTTGGGATGAGAAGCCAGGGCTCCTTCTCAATGGGCCAATGGCCTCCGTGGAAAGAACCAAACTTACTTTCATGCTAGAATATTATTAAATAACTTTCTTTGGTGCATATTATATAACCAGTGCAATTCCAAGCACATGTGTTAACCCATTTAATCCCTATCATCATGGTGAGATTAGTAATATTGTTATTTCCATTTCACAGATGATAAAATTATTACCACACAAAAGACTTATCCAAGGTCACTTAGGGAGGGAGTGGTAGAGCAAGGACTCAAACTCTGGCACTGGGGGCCAGAGTCCAGCCTTCTTCACCAGGTCAGGGTTCAGAATCATTTAGAGAAGACCCCATCTAACCTTCCTATACCACTGCAAGGGAAAACAGGTCCAGAGGTCAGTGGGTGCCTGATCACACCTACTTTATAAACGTAGCTCATTTTGCCTAAAGATTCTTCCTGATGGTGGATTTGTTGGGTACTTTCCAGAAGAAATAGATCAATTCATCTCTTTTCCTTCCACATAAGTGCTCAATAAATAACAAAAAAGCCTTTGACTTCTCACACTATTAATGATGAATATAAGAATATTTGGTTGGTTCAGTTAACACACTAGAGTTTCATTTATTGAAATGATTTTCAATTAAAAACTTATTAACCAACAGAGATAATAAGGAAGTCCAAATGCCAAAATATAATATTCTTTAATTGCATGAAGATATCTTTGGAAACAAAGGCCATGGAATATATTTTGACTTCTCTATAATAAAAAAGTAGCCCTACTGAATTTTAATTACAAGAATTCTTGATCCCTGAAATATTAGGGGTGGAAAAAATATTTTCATTAAATAAAATTATGGTAACTTTAATAGTGAGCTACAGGGGCGCCTGGGTGGCTCAGTCGGTTAAGCGTCCGACTTCAGCTCAGGTCATGATCTCATGGTTCATGAATTCGAGCTCCGCGTCGGGCTCTGTGCTGACAGCTCAGAGCCTGGAGCCTGCTTCAGATTCTGTCTCCCTCTCTCTCTGCCCTTCCCCTGTTCACGCTCTGTCTCTATGTCTCTCAAAAATAAATGAACGTTAAAAAAAATTTTAAAAAAAAATAGTAAGCTACAGTAGGGTCATCCAATATTTTTGGTGTCTATGCAGAGTAAATGAAATGGATAATACAGTTAATTTGATTCATGTAGATAGTCACGATATACTGAGCCTTATCTTCTGCCTACTCCCCTTATCCAGATACATACAAAGGAAGCTTTAGGGAGGGGCAGTGTAACAGAGTTACCTGCAAAACAATTAAAAGAAATAAAGATGGCTAACCATGGAATTGTGAACCACTGATTCTTGCCACATCACTGTCCCAGAGAACCATGGGGGTAATTCATCAATAGAGTAAGAAAATTAGGCCAGAAAATGGATACTATCTACAATTCTGAGATTTTGGCCCCAAGTCCTCATGTTAAACTGGATTCAGCTAGGCCAGGTCATAGGCTGATTCTTTTCATTGAGTCTAGACAGGTTCAAGTCTAGAACTAACCAGGTTGAAGCTTCACCTTTTTCTCTAAATCTCAAGGCCATATTCCTAAATTTTACCATTTCCATGTGAAATTGGTTGTTCTGGAGCACACCTGCCAGCAAAGGAGCCCTGGAGAAGTCAGGGGACACCTACTGGTAGCGTGTGGACTGTAGCCAGCCTGAAGATACATATTATTTGGCTTCGATGGTGTTTAAAACTATAATTAATTTTAAAATCAAGAGATATTTTATATGAAATAATTAGATTTCTAGCTTTCTTAAAGAGCTGGCAGATCTGGGTAACCGGGCCCATGTTCTTCCGGAGGCTGGAGTTGCATCATGGTTGCCCTTTTGATGAGTTATGGACTCTCCCATGCACACAGAGCCCTCCAGCCTGGTCTGTCCACCCCAACACCTCATATACCAATTGCTCAGTTCTATAGTATTTGACTTTATAACTCTTGTCTGATCTAGATTACTGAAAACTCCTGGGAAATAAAAACCAACAAAGAACTAGACATTCTCCCAACTCGACTCTGGCAGTCTGTCCTAATCATGTCCTTGGTTTTGGGCAGCACTATCCCTCCTTTGAGAAGAGAGTGAAATGTAACATGGCAACCATCCTCATGGGATGAGGAGGAGGAGGAGGAAAAGAAGGGAGACAAGAAGAGGAGGAGGAAGGGGAGGAGGAGAGGGAAAGAGTAAAAGGAAGTGTTGACCTTGCTGGAGGCCAACATGGTGTCTAGAATAGGTGTATAATAAATGCTTAGTCCTTGACAACGAATAAGAAACCATCATTCAATCTTGTCAATTCTGCCCAAACACAATCAACTCTATGAGAAAAAAAAAACAGTCCGTAAAAAGTAGATCAGTCGATCCTACTTTTTTGACCTAATTGACCATTAACCTTTGTGCTCACATTTACTTTAGTGAAAAGGTCATCTTTATTTCTAGGATAATTAAAGAAAAGATCTAGTCTGGCCAGTGACTGTAAAATGTAGCTTTCCTGCTTCATATAAAGTTGCATCAGGTAACTGTCCTGTCTGACACAGGAGAAAGCCAACCAGGAATCGCAGGACCCATCACCAGTATTCAGCATTAAAAGGCTCACAAATGAGTTAACTGTGATTTATTCAGGGTTCCCAGAGTAATTCATTCCCATTTTCTTTCTGCTTGAATAATGAGCTTCATATCTTTTTGAGTGGATAATATTTCTAAAATGACCTGATAATTTATTTCACACCATCTTGTTATAATAACTCCTTTTTGTATTAAAGCTGTGTGCACAAAGGAATAAATAAATGGATAAAATCCTCTGAACTAAATTCCTGTGCTGCAGGATGAGCTCGTGTACATTAAGGAGATCTGGATCCCTGTCTCAGCTCTGCCATCGGCCACTGAATGACTGGGCACAGTCACTACCTCTCTGTGGGCCTCAGGGCTCTAGCAGTGAAAACAAGATGTGAACTAGTTCCTCAGATACTCTGCAGCTATTCCTTTTTCTGAGACAAAGAGTTGTGAGAAAGGTCCCTAAGGTCAAGACAGGCCAGTACCACTGAGGACTAACACTTGAGCAGATACAAGCGAAGTATGAGCTTCCCCCTGGATTTATGTATACGGAGACCTCCTATTCAATTTGATCACTTAGGTAGGTTGAAAAAGTATAGTTAAACCAAGAAATCATAATGATTGATACATACATTAAGTTTTTTAACACATATAGATATTCATTTTTTTCCCAGTTTTTCATAAGCCAAAACCCTTTCTTTGGTTTTGGGTCTGCTGATTGCAGTCACCCATCAGGAACTCTTTATGATTTTCAGCTTTGATTTGTTTGAAGGGGAAAAATAACTTAAAAACCTTTGAGAGGCTATGTGACTTACAAAATTCTCCTGGAGTTTTATAATTTTGTACCATTTTCTGATTGTCTCCTACCCACACCTAATTTATTCACATTTTTTAGTTGTTTACCTTTATCAAGACTCCAAAGAAATCAACTCATTTTTCACAAGAATAAACATTGTTTTTAACTCTACTTTTCATTAGTTTATATATAAATAATATATATATATTTCATTAGTTTATATATATTTCATTAGTTTATATCAATATATATAAATATATATATATTTCATTAGGTTATACAAATATATATAAATAAATATATAATATAAATATATATATAAGTTTCAATTTATTTTCAAGTTAGCATACAGTATTAGTTTCTAGTATACAATTTAACTGATTCAACACTTGCATACAATACCTCGCGCTCATCACGAGAGTACTCCTTAATACCCATCTCTTATTTAATCCATCCACCACCCAGTTCCCCTCTGCTCACCATTGGTTTGTACTCAGTAGTTACGAATCTGTTTCTTGGATTGCCTCTCCCCTATGATCATTTGTTTTCTTCTTAAATTTCACATATGAGTGAAATCATATGGTATTTGTCTTTCTCTGATTGATTTACTTCGCTTAGGATAATACTCTCTAGCTCCATCAACATTGTTGCAAGCAGCAAGATTTCATTAATCGATGAAATTCATCAGTCAATGGACATTTGGGCCCTTTCGTATGGACTCTCTTCAACCAGGGAAGAGCTGACCCTGGAAAGGATCCTCCAGCAAGACTACATGCACTAGGGAGGGATCATTCTCCAGAGACAACCCGAGGAGGGGGCTGTAAACAGAGGAGGGGGAATATGCATGGCGACCTGTGAGTTTGGGCAAGAAACCACATTAGCCAGGAGAAGATTTAGCGCCCTAGAAGTGAGTCCCGATTCTATCTAGAAGAAGGTAGAAGGTGTTCACAGTAAAAGAAAATCTATAGCTGCTGACTGCTGCTTTATGCTTTGACATGCATTTTCCCAGCAGCTCTCAAGGCTTCTACCTTCTGAAGCTCTGAGTGAAACGTGCCAATTTCCTCGACCACACACCTGGTTCCAGCCAAGAGGAGGTGTGAAAGTCTGGATCCAGGCCCCAGTTCGTCACTTCATAGCTGCCTGATCTTGGGTGAGCCATTACTTCTAAATACCCCAGATTCTCTATACACGAGCTGAAAGATCCTTCCAGATGTGATGTTCTGTCACTTCTACACCTGGACACACCCCCTTTATACGTCTGAGTATAATTCAGCAAAGCAGATATATCTCTCTACTGTTTGTTGGAATTATTTTGCACCCAGTAAATGATACAGTGAAAGTTCCACTCTGGTTTCAGTGGATCTATCTATGATATAAATATGGTGCTTAGAGGGAAATTAAAATACCAATAAAAAGCATTAATATACATGCTACCACTCATTTGCACTATATACTAGCTAGCGGGCTAATATACCAGACTTCTTACTTCGTGTTGCTTTTCTACTATTTTATAAAGATATGTATACAAGAGGCTTCTGCCATGAATTCATTCTTAATGGCCCTCCCCCAACCCCCAGTGACTCATTTTCTTATTCTATTTCTTTTGTTTGCTTGTTCTATTTTGTTTTTGTTTTTTTTCAATACTCCAGGTTTGGCTTGCTTCCTTTCACTGACAATTTGAAAGAGATTCTCAGGATGGTTTCCTGCAGTGGTCTGAGGGCAAGAGATGCCTCTGGTTTCTTTCAGAAAACCCCTCTGAGGTGACCACTAAGGATCTTATGCCCACTCCAGGCTTTGTACTGTGATACTCCCATGAACTCAGAACTTACGTAAAGGGGAGAAAACTCTACTGCCTGGCAGGATGGGAGCTTAACACTGAAATTAAATCCAGTTACAGACATAAATATTACTTGTGCACTTTAGTGTATGTATGGATTGAGAGATTTAGCTTATAGAGGTTTGAACTTTATTTAGTCCATAGGGAGCTACGTATGGCAAGTGACAAGTCAAATATTTATTTTAGAAAAGTCACTTTGGCAGCCATGTGGAAGATACGTTGAAAAGGAGAGAGAAGAGGAGGGAAGCCCAGTCAGGAAGTTGAATCAGGGAGCTAGGCTGGACAGAATGCAGGGGTGGAAAGCCGACTCACCCTCTGCCTCTTTATCAAACCCATTTCCTTTCTGTTAGGACATATGGCTAGACTACATTTCCCAATCTTCTGGCCAGGTGGGGCAGTGTTACTCAATTTGGAGCAGGGGAATGTGGCCAGAAGTGAGGTACACGTCCCATATGAACATACTCGTGCCCTTTCTTCCCCAGCCCACCAGCCAAATGTGTAGACATCAGGGTGACCTGGCAACCATGTGTGGAGGGAGGAGCCTCCATGAGGCTGGGTCCCTGAATGACTTCATGGAGTACATATAAAGGTGTGTACACACCTTCAACGTGTGAGCAAGAAATAAATTGCTATTATGTTAAGATGCCAAAATTTCCAAGTTCATTTGTTAACGCAGCTAGTGTTATCATCACTAATATAATCCTCAAAGCTCTCTGGTTACAGCAAGCTCAGTCCTTTGCATGCAACATTGTGTAGCAACTCTGCCCCTCTCCGCACTCCCATAGGGAAAAACAGGAGAGCTAAAAGAAGAAAATACATGTCACACATCATTTCATCCTCCAGGGCTAAGCACTCTTAATGATCTGGTAGATTTTTCTCTCATTCTTTTTTTTTCTTCCTATAGCAAAAAAACACTACACTTAGTTTGTTCGACTATTAAATTTTTCATTCAGTGACTTATTTATTGATTCAACATTCATTGTATGCCTGTGTGTCAGAAACTGTGCTCACTGCCAGGGATTAAAAGAACAGACATGACAGTTTCTGTCCTTAAGAAAACCATAGCTTCATGGAGGAGAGATGCTTAAGCAGATAATGACTAAGATAATGACTCAGAAAATGTGTCAGCAGAGCAACAGAGAAGGGAATTAAGCAAAAGGGAAGAGTCCCTAAAACAAACAAACAAACAAACAAAACATTGACTGAATTCTTGTTATATGTTAGGAAATTATATAACCACCTTTCAGATATAAACTAATTTAATTGTCATGACAATCCCATGAGATACACATCACAGTATGTCAGTGTTACAGATGAGGAAACTAAACCCTAGAAAAGTTAAGTAACTTGCCCCTTGTCCAAGGTCTCACTGAGAAGGGGTTCAGCAGTGTGTGTATGTGTGTGTGTTCAGAGTTGACCTCTTGGAAGAGTTTCGAAGACAAGGACTGGGAAGGGCAGAGTTATGTGGGAGCAACTACAAGTGGCCCAGTTCTTACTACATTCCCTGAAGCCTCACGACATAGACTAATTTCAGGATGTGAGGCTCTAAAGAAAATCTAATTCAGCTTACAAATTCTGGGTAGGAGAAGGACGACTGCTCATTGGCTATGTGTCTTTTGATATAATTGACTCTACCAGCTAATAAATGTGACACAAGTCGTGTTCTAGAATATAAAATACTTGTAACCCCTCCTCCCTGAAGCCTGGAGCTGGTAGAAAGGAAACAGGGCATGAAAAGAGAGAGAGGGAGACAATTGTAGAGACAATGATGACAGCTGAAAGCTTGATCACATCCAGAGGGGACATACATTTTCAGAGACCCACAGCTGGGTCAAATAAATGCTGACTAAGAAATAAGGTGCCTGTGATATTTCAGTGACGAGTTAGAGGAACCAGTGGTACTGGGAAGAGGCTGGGGTTTCAGCAAAGAGCTGTGAACAAACCTGGCCTGAATCCATCCTTAAATCAGACCCAAGACAGCCTCGCAATCTTGCTATCTTCATCCAAAAATCATGGAGACAAACAATCTCATGCACCTCACGCCAGCCTTTTTTCCTCTTCTCCTTTCTAAGCTCCAAGCCCTCATTTCCTTTATGATTTTTTAGTTAAAATCTGAACTCTCCCCATTGGGAATCCTCTCCACTGCCTGGTAATCTTGCCTTTTCAGTAGGACACCGTGAAAAAGCCCATTTTTCTCCTCTTGCCCCAAGATGGACAAGTGAGATAGGAATAGCTATCTCATCCACCCTCCGCTTCTTCCAGAAATTCGTATCTGCACATTTTATTGCATACTGTAGAATTTACAGTGAAAGCAGGCATCGCAAATGCCTTATTTGGACAAAGAGGCCACCAAACCAATGGCCTGTTAAAATAACCAGAATCTTGGTTAGGGCGGTGGTATAAAGAAACTCTAAGAAGCCACAGTCATTCCATGGCTTACTAGGAATCTCGAAGGGTGACCTGCATTCCTCACTTAAGCAGGGCTGGTCTTGAGTCAATGTTGTTCCAAGATTAAGCAAGGCTGTAGAATTCCAGTTTCAACTGAAGATTTATCACATAAAGTCACCTCACAATATTTGCTACACTCTTACATGGTTTTTCTTGGTTCCTTGTTTCCCAGACTATGTGCTCAATACACGTCCCACCTGCTGAAATATGAGGCTGTTTAAAGTGGTTCACGGACAGAGCTTTTAATAACACTAAATCACAGAAGCCAAACATTATTCTCTTTTAAACGGTCTTCTAATCTCTCCTTGGGCTTCAAGGTGAAAGCCACTGTGCTGGCGTGCCTTTTAGAGCTTTCCACCCTGAGCCAATCTGCCTTTTGCTAAAAGAAGAGCAAGCCTCAGTCAAGCAACAAAATAGTTTTAACACAGATATTGAAGTAAAATTGACATAAAACAAACTGTCTATCTAAAGGGTATAATTTGAAATGACTGAATTGGACCACTACCGCGATCAAGTTAATAAATATTTCCAACACCTCCCAAATTGTCCTTGTGCCCCACTGTGATCCTTCCCCCCGCCCACCTCACCATTTCTACACTCTTCCCGGGTAATGACTGACCTTCTTTCTGCTACTGTAGAGTAGTTGCCATTTTTTGAGAGTTTTATATAAATTGAATAATACAGCGTGTACTCTTTATTTTAGCCTCATGGCTTTCACTTAATATATTTATTTTGAGGTTCTTCCGACATGGCAATCTGTGTCAATAGTCCATTCCTTTTTATAGCTGGGTAGTATTCCAGTATATGAATACACTACGATTTGTTTATCCATTCACCTGCTGGCGGACATGTGGGTTGTTTCCCCCACAAATAAAGCTCCTGTGAACATTCTTGTCCAGGTCTTTTCAATTTTAGACATTCTGGTAGGTATGTAGTCATATCACACTGTAGTTTTAAATTGCATTTCTTTAATGAATAATGATGTTGAACCTATTTCGTTAGGCATTGTCTGCCATCTGTTTATCTTATTTAGTGAGGTGCCTTTTCAAAACACTTGCTAATTTAAAAAATTTGGTTGTTTCCTTATTATTGAATTTCAGAGTTATTTATCTTGGCTATAAGTACTTTATTAGGTATGCAATTTGCAAATATTTTTTCTAGTCTGTGGCTTGTCTTCTCATTCTCTTAACAGTGTTCTAGAAGAGCAAAAGTTTCTAATGTTGACAAATTAAATTTGTTCATCAATTTTTTTTCTTTTAGATGTTATACTTTTCATATCTTAACTTTAGAAATCTCTGCCTAAGCCAAGGTCATGAAGATTTTCTTCTATTTTTTCCTCCTAGCATATTCACAGCTTTAGATTTTATGTTTAAGTATATGATTCATGTTGAATTAATTTTTGCTTATAAGGTATGTATTCAATTTCTTTTTTTATATGATACTCAATTGATCCAGTACCATTATTGAAAAAATTATACTTTCTCCCCTGAATGACCTTTACACCTATGTCAAAAATCCATCGTTTGTCTATATGTGGGTCTATTTCTAGACTCTATTCTCCTTAGATGATCTATATGTTCATCTTTATACCACTACTACAGTGTCTTAATTTGCCATAGGTTTGTATTGGGTATTCTAGATGTCCTTAGCATTTCCATATAAATTTTAGGATCACCTTGTCAATTTAATGAAAACACCTCTGGAATGTTGTTCGTACTGCATTGAATTTATAGATAAATTTGAGGAAGGGGCGCCTGGGTGGCTCAGTCAGCTGAGCATCCAACTTCAGCTCAGGTCGTGATCTCATGCTACCTGAGTCCGAGCCCCGCATTGGATTCTATGCTGACAGCTCAGAGCCTGGAGGCTGCTTCAGATTCTGTGTCTCCCTCTCTCTCTACCCCTCTCTGGCTTGCAGTCCGTCTCTCTCTCCCTCTCAAAAATAAATAAACACTAAAAAAATGTTTTAAAAATTGAGGAAAACTGACCTCTTAACAACATTAAGCTTTCCAACCTATCAGCACTGTCTTTCTCAACTTGTTTAGGTGATCATATCAAAACCACATTCCCGCCTAGTATTTTTCTTCTTCCCAAAGGACTTGTGGTAATATTTTTTTGTAGGACAGGTCTACTGTGATTAAATCTTTCAACTTCTGTAGGTCTGAAAATGTCTTTTAAATTAAGAAAAAATTATGTTAAAGGTTTTGATCTTTATCATAAGAATGACGATAAGCTATCGATGGAGATTTATTGTGCCTTTATTTTTGAAAGTTATTTTCAGTTAGTAGAGATATCTGGGTTAACAGTTCTCTCAGTACTTTAAAGATGATGCTTCGGTGTCTTCTTGCTTGCATGGTATTCAGTGAGAAATATGCAGACATTCTTGTTTTTATCCCTTTCTAGGTACTGTGACTTTTTTCTTCAGGTTGCTTTTAAGATTTTCTTTTGATCATTGGTTTTTAGCAATTTCTAAAAATTTATTGGGGCACCCTGGGTGGCTCAATAAGTGAAATGTTCAACTTTGGCTCAGGTCATGATCTCACCGTTCTTGAGTTTGAGTCCTGCGTCAGGCTCTGTACTGACAGCTCAGGGCCTGGAGCCTGCTTTGGATTTCGTGTCTCCCTCTCTCTCTGCCCCTCCCCTGCTCATACTCTGTCTCTCTTTCTCTCAAAAATAAATAAACATTAAACATTTTTTTAAATTATTTATTTGAAAAGAGAGAGAGAACGAGCAAGGCAGGGGCAGAGAGAAAGGGAGAGAGAAGATCCCAAGCAGGCTCCACATCATCAGCACAGCACATCTCTGAGACCAAGAGTCGGATGCTTAACCAACTGAGGCACCCCTTACCAATTTATCATGTTCCCTAGTGCAGTTTTCACTGACTTTCCTAGATCTGTGAGCTTATAGTTTTTATCAAATTTGGAACAATTTTGGCCAACATTCTTCAAATATTTTTTTCTGTCCTCTTTTATCTCTCCTTGATGAACTCCAAATACAAAATACTGGCTGCTTAACATTGTGCCATAGGTAACACATGCTCTTTTCGTTTAAAAAATATCTCTTTATTGTGTTTCACTTTGCATTGTTCCCATTGTTATGCCTTTAAATCCATGGATCTTTTCTTGTTCAATGTCTAATGTCTCATTAATCCCAGTGGCACAGTCTTCATCTTAAGCACTGAGATTTTCATTTCTAAAAGCTCGCTTTTAATTTTTTTTTAATTTTTTTAACGTTTTTATTTTATTTTTTGAGAGACATAGAGACAGAGTGTGAGCAAGGGAAGGGCAGAGAGAGAGGGGGACACAGAATCCGAAGCAGGCTCCAGGCTCTGAGCCATCAGCACAGAGCCTGATGCGGGGCTCAAATTCACAGACCGTGAGATCATGACCTGAGCTGAAGTCAGCCGCTTAACCGACTGAGCCGCCCAGGCGCCCCTCACTTTTAATTTTTTTAAAAAATTGTGTGATGTAGTATTTTTAACATCTTCTCCTTCTCTACTTAACTTTTTAAAAATATGGGATATAGTTATAGTAACCGTTTTAATGTCCTTCTCTGCTAATTTTAACATCAATGCCAATTCCAAGTTGGTTTTAACTTATCGATTTTCTCCTCATCACAGATCGTGTTTTCTTGCTTCTTATCAGGTCTAGTAATTTTTTCAGATTCGTGGTGAAACACTGTGAATTCTACCTTGCTGGTGGCTGAATATTTCTGTATTCCTGTAAGCATAATTGAGTTTTGTTCTGAGTTACAATTAAGTTATGTAGAAACAATTTGATCCTTTGGGGTTTTACTTTTAAGATTTGTTAAATGAGGGGCGCCTGGGTGGCTCAGTCCGTTGAGCGTCAGACTCTTAGTCTCAGCCCAGGTTATGATCTCACGGTTCATGGGTTTAAGCCCCGTGGCATGCTCTGGGCTAACGCAGAGCCTGCTTGGGATTCTCTGTCTCACTCTCTCTCTCTGTCCCTCCTCTGCCTTGCACATGCTCTTGCTCTCTCAAAAATAAATAAATAAACATTGAAAAACTATTTTTAAAATAATACCTGAGCAGTAGTCAGTTCAGGGATACTTAGTCACCACTTCTAAGGCAAGATCTTTTGGGTCGTCTACTTGTGAACCATGAGGTTTTCCAATACGCCTAACAGAAGCACGCACTATACACGCCCTGTGAGAGAGTCCTAAGTACTATTTCCTCTAATCATTTGGGTGATGGTTTCTCCATCTTCATGGATTCCTCCTAGTCATGTGCTGGCAGTGCCCTGCTGAGGGATTAAGGGGAACATCTGCAAACCTCTGGGACACTTCCAGGGCAGCTCTCCCCTCTCTGCTCAGTGTCTTCTAACTTCTAGCCTGGTCCCCCTGCACTCTCAGCAACATCTCTTCCGTTCAGGGAGATGTCTGGGTTCCTATTCCTGTATGGTTGCTTGGGTACTCTAGACAGTAATCTGGAGCAATTGTCTGCCTCACTTCACTTGTTACCTTTCGCAGAGACCACCGTCCTTTGTTGTCAGACGTTCAGTGTCCATTTCAGTTGTTCGAAGCAGGAGGGTAGACATGGTCCCTATCACTCCATCTTGGCTGGGAGCAGAACTGTACAGCTAGAACTTTACTAATATTATTTTGCCTTATTACATTTATTTTTATGGCTACCTTCTCTTTATGGTCACTGATACTGATTTTCCATTGGTACTAAGGAATGTGATGTTCCCTCTTTAAGTAAGTCAGTTGAAGTATGAAAAGGTAAGGTCGATTTTAATGAAAATACTTAGTAAATAATAATAAAACTAAAAAGGAGATATGACAAATAATGTGATGGTGGTGAGAAAAGAGAAATTTGGAAGAAGAATGCCCCAGCTTATCTATAAGATCCAGGTAAGGCTGGGTATTGTAATGTATTAATCAAGACCTAGCTAAGGAGTCTTGGCTCAAGATACCTACCAAGCTTAAGTATATTAGAGTTTATAGGTGTCAAGGATCAGAGACATCATGATCTCAAGATGCCCAGATTTCATGGGGGCTTCTGAGGTAAAAGAAGGGAATTTGCAGTAGCTAGCTGAGATATCCTATCTTTTTTATGATGTCTATTCCATATAAGTACTGCTTTCCATTGTAGATGCTCCACTAAAATGTTCTTGAATGAAATGATATCAGACCCCATGCTAGGTAACAGTCAATTTACAGGTGAAATAATTCTGAAATCATTGAGGGACCTATTTAATGACTTGCCATGACATACAAAAATCAAGAGCTGATTGCTTTTTAACTCTTTAGTTTGATGACAGGTCTCACCCAATAAAACCAGGACTGTACACTCTCGTTTAAATGAGTGACATACATAGGCTTCTGCTGGTAGACTTGCTATCCAAGACATGGTAAATAAAGCACCTGTGACCTCTTAGGCAATGGCTGCTCTAATTGATGGAAACAAAAATTGCTGTTCTGGCTCGATCCGGAGACTGAGCGTGTAGAGGAAACCTAAATTTACTTCTGGCCTTGATCTAAACTCATGTGCTTGGCACTGCCTGGCAACACTGACAGTGCCGTTCTCACAGCCAGCCTGCCCTATAATGACAGATCACACTCACTGTTCTTGCTGTTGCCAGAACTCTGTCCCTAAAATAATATGCAAACACTGACTTCTGCAGAAGTCAGTAATGATGCAGGTTTATCAGCCTAGAAGGTCAGCCTATATTACAGAGCAGACAATTTTGGCTGATTAGAAGCCTCAAACACTGATAGCAACTCGAACATCTATTACCGTTTAAAACAAAATGAGAAAAGCCGGCGGCTCTCTCTCCTGCGATTCCTTGAGGGTACGGTCAGAAAGATGATTACATCATACTGTCCAGAATTGCAGGCGGGTAGCATCAAACATTTGCCTACTTATGCTTGGACCTTGTATTAGGAGGTGCAAAGGAACACAAAGGCCATGTGGCAGGACAGGGAAGGCAGAGAAAATGATGAAGCCGAGTATGGATGGTAAGGTCCAGGCAGGGAAGACTGTGGAGACAGAGAACCTGGGTTTGAATCTAGGGCCGATTATCACTTACTGGCCCTGGGACCTAGGCAGGTATACTGAGCCCTCTTCAGATGCAGTTTTCTGTCTACAGAATAAGGAAGGGTACCATTTACTCACAGCTTGTTGAGGATTAAATAGCAAAACAAATATATAACCTTGTTAAACCCAAAATTCAGTGTGGAAATCCCAGGTTTTAATTACACTCATAGATATACCTTTAAAAACGTCTAATAAAAATTAAAATTTTTTAGATGGACCTTTGGAAAATGGTAGAAACTTCTGGACATCGAAAACCTTTGTGCTCCCTGAAATGCTGTGAATGTTGACAGGGCAGCACTATGGTGGGAAAAGATGAGGCCCTGAAAACCAGGGTTGACTGCTACGTGCACCACTTCCCAACTAGGCAACAGTCATCAGTAAAAGAAGAATCTTTTTTTTTTTTTTTAACATTTTTATTTTATTTTTGAGAGACATAGAGACAGAGTGTGAGCAAGGGAAGAGCAGAGAAAGAGGGAGATACAGAATCTGAAGCAGGCTCCAGGCTCTGAGCCGTCAGCACAGAGCCCGACGCGGGGCTCGAACTCACAGACTGTGAGATCATGACCTGAGCCAAAGTCGGCCCTTAACCGACTGAGCAACTCAGGTGCCCCAGTAAAAGAAGAATCTTAAGAGTGACTCCTTTAAGGGTTACTGCAACATTAGATGAGTTAAATGAATTACGCTACACAATTAGTGGAGTTACCTGTTCTGAGCCAGAGAGAGAAAAGCAGTTTCACAAATAACGTCTTTCATGCAAAGAATCGCTGAGGATCTGAAATTATCTGAATTTAATAAAGGAAATTACAGGCTCACAAGTATGGGTATTTCCATAGGATTTAGGATAATTTCTAGTGACATTTAAGACCTATCTATATTACAGGTGTCTCACTATCCACAGCCATCAAACTGAAAGCTAATTCTGTCCACCAGCCATAATCACCTATTCTCTATTATCACCAAGCAGTAAATTATTTTTTGCCTTGTGCAGAAGCAGATTCTTCTGTGTCTGTCACCTGTACGGTCTTAACAGTCCCCCACAGGTTGTACACAAGAGTGCAAACCCAGCTCCCTGTCCTTCTTTTTGGAAGGGATAACATAATCACCCATTTGGTAAGCACACAACTGTTTGAATGGCTCAGACCCCCTTTACTTCAGAATGTCAGGCCACTATTAAATTTTTGCTCAGCAATCAGACTCAAGTCTCTTCCCCTAGGACTGGTAGGGGAAACTTTTCCCCTCCCTGTGAATTGTGCTGGGCTTATATTGAATTTTCTGCTGGCGAATGAGGAAATCAAAGAGACATGAGGTGATTTCAAAAGTACATGTTCCCCATTCTTTTTGGCAGAGCCTAAGGGGAGACAAAGAACAAAATGATTATTTTAAGATTTTATTTCATTAGGAGAAAATTAGTGGTACCTACTAAATGATACATATTTGAAAAAAATGCCAGTTCTAGTAGTAGTGATTCAAGTAATTAGGAAGTTAGTTTTGTCAATAGTAAAATAACTGCTGAGACCTCAGAGACCCAGGGTTCATAAGAGGGGGTGAAAGGAGGGAACAGGAAGGTGCAACCATGTTTGTCCCATTTGCAGAACAGAAGATTTTCTGCAGGGCTGTGATTCCCTCCCGACCCGCCACTGCCCCTCATAACAGTGGCGTAAACTCGGTTACTCCCTTGGCTATTTTGAAACGAGGTTCAGAGTGGTTGTTTCTTATTACTATGCTCCAGGCACTGAGCAGGTTATTTTATATTCAATATTTACTTAGCCTCAGGATATCAACATGAGGAAGCATTCTTATTACCCTATTTTGTAGAAGGAAAAATGGAGTTGTGCATGGAAGTAGCATGTTCCCTGTTGACAGCTAGGGAGTGGTGGGACTGGAATTCAGACCAGGTCTGTGCTCTGTAGTGTTATGGTGTGAGGCCTCGCTAGAACCATTCTCTTCCTGCAACCCTACTTACCCTGTGAAGTTCAGTCTGAGTGCTACCTTCTGCAGGAAGTAAATAATATAAAATATTTCATCGACAACTCTCAAATCCTCTTCTTCTTTTAAATCATTGATAATATGCAACCATCCAACATTCATTTCTTTATCTACATATCTGTATCACGCTTAGATCTCTAATAATCTTTTCATTGCTTTGTCTTAATCAGTTTCACACTTTACCAGATATATTTATCCATTTATCCATCCATCCATCCATCCATCCATCCATCCATCCATCCATCTATCCATTCTTTTATTCCTTCAATATCTCTTGATAAATATATACTGAGAACCCCATACTTCCTAGGCACTGAGTTTGGTGCTTGAAATACATGCTGAACAAAGGAGACATGGTTCCTGCCTTCATCAAGCTTATAGGCTAGCAGAAGAGACAAATTAATCAAATACTCACATGTATATATATATAACTAACAATTGTGACAATAAAGACATGCAGAAAGTTGTGAGTATACATAACAGGTGGTCCTGACTTTGGGAGGATTAGAGGGGCCTCTCTGGCAAAGCGCTGTGGTCCAAGAGCTGAAGGATGAGCCAAAACAGTCATTACTTACTGAGAGTTTACTATGTGCCAGGCTTTGTTCCCAGCATGATTCATGGAGTAACTCATAGACTCCTCAGTACAGCCCTCCCTGTTATTCCCCAGAACCAGTCTTCTTAACCACTACCCCTTGCGTTGGCTCTCAGTGGAGCAGAGGGGACACATTGCAGAGCAGGACTAGAGGCTGATGAGCAGTTGGAGGTGGAGCACAGAAAGTGGAGGGGAGCAGCACTGAATGAACCAGAGGAGTGGGGATGGCCCAATGCTGAGCCTCTGGACTCACTTCTGTGAGTTTTGAGAAATCACTGTATTTTCTTAAGCTAGGGAAGTGACATGATTAGATGTTCATTTTCAAAGATCACTTTGGCTGCTGTGGACACGGGAACTTAGGAGAGGAGGGGATTTGAGGAGACTGGCTGGGACATCACTGCTGTCCTCCAGGCAATAGCCTGGGCTAGCGTGGTAGCCCTGGAGATGGAGCCAAATGGACAGATTCAAGTATATAGGATAGCCCTGCATTCAACTCCAGCTATATGTACAAAAATTCAGGTAGATTTATAGGATAAAATACAGCTTTTAAATTTATATTCACTCTGAGTTCCTTTGGTCTATGTCCCCAAGTCCCTAAGGGATATTGCATTTAACTCTACAGTCCTCTTGGTGGGGAAGTTCGGGAGGTGGTGTTTATTACAATCCTACATTCCTTGGGGGCTTTAGGACTTGGGGCACATACAACCAACCTGCAAGGAGCCGGGACCAAAGCCCTTGGCAACCTAGTTGATGTCACTTGGCATTGAACCTGTAGCTGAGAAAAACTGAATTCAGCAAAGCCCATGAACCTTGTTGGGTCAGTGCTTCAGTTTGAAAATTAAAAACAAATGTCGTAAATCCTATAAGTGCTGAGCGGAGGTTCAAAGGGTAATTTTCAAAGATTTTTACGACTAGGAAGCCAAAGTCCTGTGGCGATAACATGCCCATAAACATATGAGAACCACAAAGACTTAAAAGATGAAGCTCCTCCTTAGATTTTTAAACTAAATGGAAAAATGGTAAGGGCCAAACATGACTGTTTGCAAGTATTACAGAATTTCATCAGGGAATGGATTTAAAAAAATCAGAAACGGGGAAAAAAAACCTCCATAGTTTATACATGTAACTATATTGTGCATACTCACACACGTCTACAAAACGGACAACTGGGGCATTCGTCCACCTAACTATTATCCCCAATATCGTCAAAGGTAAAACTTGTTTCGATTTTTGCAAATGTGTCTTTTGTTTTGTTTCAGAGAGGTGGTGTCTGAATTTCAGTCATTGAGCAAAGGTATCTTAAATCTATTCAGAGTGACTGAGTTGGTTTGGGGCTGACAGAATATTATTAAGAAAACATGGAAGCTGGGAATGGGGTTTCTGGATTTCCATACTTGCAAATACCAGGCATGGACAATTTACAGAGGCGCAAGAGTTTCTTATTTAGTCTCATCCCTAAAGCCACAGCAGATGTGACCACAGTTCCGGAGAGTCTGGTAGGACTGCAGCTTCCCACGAGGGCGGAGCATCCAGTGAGGTCTCCAGGAATGAGCAAAGCCCCACGTGAAGCCAAGTGTTTATGAGTATACAGCCTTCTGGGAACATGTTCCATGTCACACAGTCCTGTGAGGGCCAATTCTGTGAGCTCCATTTCTGGGCTGGAGCATAAAAGAAGCTCATTGAGTACTCAAAAATGGTACAAGTGACAGAAAGCAGTGAGACTCATTTGCAATCCTTTGGCTTGGACTCCCATTCTCAGGTATGTATATCAACCAGCAGGTGTGCTTGCAAAGACACAGCCTCCTTCCTCCTACTCTCTCTCCCTTTCTCCCTGACTTCCTCAATCTGGATTTCTGAAATGCTTCTGTGAACAATACTGGGGATGTCACAGCTGAGAGAACCAAGGCAGTAAGCCACATAGCCCAAGCCAAAATCAAAGCAAAACTGTTCCTAGAAAAAAGAAGAGAATAATTTCTGAGCCAGACTTTAATAATGGAAAGCCAAAGCTCAGATAATTAGGGTAACTGGTTTTTTTTGTCTGTTTGACTTCATTAGCTGCCTAATGTCCTTATTCCTAATTACATCTGGGGTGCCAGAACCCCAGATCATCAGGTGTCCCTGCCCTGAGTGATTTGAGGCAAGTTGCTTTACCTCCTTGAGTCTCAAACTATAAAGTCTTCCTCAATTATATATTGTATTTATATTATACAAGTTTTCTCACCTAAAAAAATGATGAAAGTCCTGGGAAGCTTGGACAAAATAACTGCTCAGCACAAAGAGAGCCCTCAGTAAGAACCTCTCACTGTTTTCACTATGGCGGCGTGAGAATAGGGACTGAGAAGGATAACAGGGAAGGTAGGAAGGGCTTCCAAGGAACCAGCATTTGTTAAACGTTTACTATGTGCCATTGTATTCGCCCACAAATTGTGTCCTCTCTCTGTATGTTGGCCATGACACCAACGTACTTTCCTTGGGCCCCAGGGAGTTGGCAGGTCTCTGTGACCAAAGAATGGGGTTTCCCTTAACACTTCACTTGTAACATACATTTTCTGGTTGCTGAGAGACCTCAGATAAATCATTAAATCTCCGTGACCCGTCGAGTGAGGAAGTGGTTCCTTTTCAAATTCTTTCTCAATGCTGATTTCATCAAGTAGAAACTCCTGGAGTTATTAAACCTTGAATACAGCATTTACATTCTGTAACCTCCATTTTTAACTAAAAGAAGCAGATCACAATCTCAGAACCTTAGTCAGACAGCTGTCCAGCTAGAGTTTAACTTTTTCCATTTCTTTTTAGAGTGATTTTTTTTTTAGAATTAAAATAACGAAGTTTTCTTTTAAATAATTTTTAGTGTAAAGGGGAAGTGCTTTAAAAGAATATTGAGTAAATATTAAGCAACTGTGATAAAAAATATAAGGAACATGAGGATAATAGGGGTTAGAATGCTGATGTGGTAAAAATCGTGGCTGTAATATTACAGTCACTGAAGTTTGGGAACTACTGCCCTAACAGGGAACCACAATGCTTCTATGTGGCCTTAGCATCTCCTAGCCTCATTTTAAAGCCATCCGAAGCCCTCAGACCAAGGAAGTGAGAAGGTGATAGACAGGACTGTCTGAATCTACCTATGGTTTGTGGTGATTCACTATGTGAACTGCAAGGTTCTTGAATAGAATGGTGAAAGCACATGTATTAGAAATCATACACAGTCAGCTAGAAATAAATTTATAGGCTGCTGGCAAAGCAGCCAGGTAAAACAAGTAGCCTAACCCCAAAAGATCAGACTTTAGGCCCCTTCCATCTGTGCTAAGGAGGACTGTCATATCTGAATATAAAGAGAATGTGAAGGGATGTAGAGATGGAATGTCCAAAGAAAACAAAAACAAAACCAAAAAACAGACAGTATCAATGTACCTACTGGGTTGTTACTACATACATTTGTGATCAACGCCATTTCTTTTGGAAAATAGCATCAGCAAATTGCTTTGTAGTAAGTGGTCATTACTGAGCATTCCTCAAGAGGAAAGCAACTAAATAGAAAATCCCTATCAAGGAAATACAAATCAAAACCACACTGCGATACCACCTCACACCAGTCAGAGTGGCTAAAATGAACAAATCAGGAAACTATAGATGCTGGTGAGGATGTGGAGAAGTAGGTACCCTCCTACACTGTTGGTGGGAATGCAAACTGGTGCAGCCACTCTGGAAAACGGTGTGGAGGTTCCTCAAAAAAATGAAAATAGAGCTACCCTATGATCCAGCAATAGCACTGCTAGGAATCTACCCAAGAGACACAGGAGTGTTGATGCATAGGGGCACGTGTACCCCAATGTTCATAGCAGCACTTTCGACAATAGCCAAATCATGGAAAGAGACCAAGTGCCCATCAACTGACGAATGGATAAAGAAGTTATGGTACTTATATACAATGGACTACTACGTGGCAATGAGAAAAAATGAAATCTGGCCATGTGTAGCAACATGGATGGAACTGGAGGGTATTATGTTAAGTGAAATAAGTCAGTCAGAAAAAGACAGATACCATATGTTTCCACAAATAGGTGGACTTTGTGAGACTAAGCAAAAACCAGGGGGAGGGGAAGAGGGGAAAGGAAAAAAAGACACAGAGAGGGAGGGAGATAAAACATAAGAGACTCTCAAAGACTAAGAAAAAACTGAGGGTGAGGGGGATAAGGGAGGGGGGAGAGGGGGTGATGGGCATTAAAAAGGGCACATGTTGGGATGAACACTGGGTGTTATATGTAAACCAATTTGAAAATAAACTATTATAAAATTTAAAAAAAAACTGATTTGCAGGTAAAAAAAAAAAATCCCTATCAAATGTAAAGGTCCACAATGTCTTTACCTTCATGAACATACTTAGTGTAGATACCAACATAATATTTATGCTTCTAAGTATTATTATTTCGTTTTGGATTGGAAAACAATATCAAAGGAGTAAGGAAAGAAAACCTCCCTGTGAGTTAAACAATTAGTTGAGGTAGAGAAGAATCCAAACATAGGCCTGACATCCATTTATTTTTCACCCTATGTTCCAGCTGGATCAAACAGTATTCTGGGTTTGATGCTCAACGTCACTCATCATCATGGAAATACAAATCAAAACCACACTGAGATAACACCTCACACCGGTCAGAGTGGCTAAAATGAACAAATCGAGAAACTGTACATGCTGGCAAGGATGTGGAGAAACAGGCACCCTCCTACACTATTGGTGGGAATGCAAACTGGTGCAGCCACTCTGGAAAACGGTGTGGAGGTTCCTCAAAAATAAAAATGGAAATAGAACTACCCTTTGACCCAGCAATAGCACTCCGAGGAATCTACCCAAGGGACACAGGAGTGCTGATGCACAGGGGCACGTGACCCCAATGTTTATAGCAGCACTTTCAACAACAGCCAAATCATGGAAAGAGATTAAGTGTCCATCAACTGACGAATGGATAAAGAAGATGTGGTATGTATATATACAATGGAATACTATGCAGCAATGAGGAAGAATGAAATCTGGCCATGCATAGCAACATGGATGGAACTGGAAGGTATTATGCCAAGTGAAGTAAGTCAGTAAGAGAAAGACAGATACCATATGTTTTCATGCATAGGTGGATTGAGAGACTTAGCAGAAGACCATGGGGGAAGGGAAGGGGGGAAAAAAAGTCACAGAGAGGGAGAGAGGCAAAACATAAGAGACTCTTAAATACTAAGAACAAACTGAGTGTTGATGGGGGGGGCGGTGTGGGACAGGGGAGAGTGGGTGACGGGCACAGAGGAGGACGGGCACTTGTTGGGATGAGCACTGGGTGTTGTATGGAAACCAGTTTGACAATAAATCATTTAAAAAATTACTGTTTTAATCAGGATCTATATACATAAGATGTAAAGGTTCTGTTTTCTTTTGTTGGAATCTGAGACACTTTTATCCCCAAGCAATTTTTGAGGTGTTCGAAGCAACTTTGGATTCATTCTATCATTTCATTTGTTTATACAATAAGTTGTTCATGATGTAATCCATCTGTGACCTAGCAGGGAGCTTGGACTCTTTCGGGAGTTTTTCCTCATACACATACACACCAACTTACTTGCTCTGTGTTCATTCGTTGATCCATTCATCTGACTGTCTTTACCAAATGTCGGCTCTGTACTTGCCATTTGGCTTTTATCTTCTCCATCAACCCACAAATGAATTTGGAACCCTCCTTCGATTTACCGCCGTCACTAAATTTTCCTGCATCATGTAAGCTGCACACGCCACCATCATGTTAAATATGTTCCACCCACACTTGATCATGATACCTACCTGGGCAAAAGTTCTCTCTCCCCAGGGAGGGTGAATGAAAATGACCTAAGGAACAAGTGCTTTGATCAGAGAAACAGTTTCTAGAAATTATTTTTTTCTTCCTCTTCTTTCTGTTTAAAAGAAAAAAAAAATCAAGAAAGAAGTCCACAGACAAAAGAAATAGTTTCTTCAGTATATGGATGGGCCTCTGAAAGACTTTCCTAAATATCAAAGTGCGCAAATGCACTCTCTTTCCCAGCTCCTCATTACAGCAGTGTTTAGCGCAAATGGTGTGATGGAGGTGATGCATTAGGCTCTGAAAAAGAAGTGAGTAAAATGAGCTTCCTTCTATTTTGCTCCAGGGCTTCTCAGTAGAACTTTTCCTGGTAGTTTCTGTCCAGAAAAGCCATTCAACCTGCTGTCTTGTTTTATCTGAATGCATGTGTGAGCATGTCCATATTCTGTCACGTTCACGCCTTTCTCATTTTTGGTTTGAATGTATACCTTCACCTGCACTGTTGTATTTGTCTTTTCAAGAGTGGCTTGAAAGCCTCTCTTTCAATGAGACTCTATCCCCGCTGCTATTCTGTTCTTTCATATGCAAAGGCTGATCTTCTTAGGAAAAGGTTTTCTGATGCCTTTTTGCTTTCTGTGTTCTTAAGTGCCAAACAGATCTCTGGCTCTGGCCAGAGATGGTGACGTGGGTTTTTATTTTAGACAAAATTCAGGAATAGAACATGGAAGATATTACAGATAGTATGTGCTCTTTTACTTACGTACTGGACAAATGTATTTATCCAGTAATGTATTAATTAAATACCTACTATATGCAAGACAGTATGCTAAGGTTTGGCAATGAAATGATGAACAAAGGTACACATTGCATCAGACTCTGTTAGAGACTCTTTTAGAGAAGAGGGTAATTGTACAATCAAATGCCAATTACCTTCAGGTAAAGAGAATCAAATATCATTGCTCTTCAGCTATAAAACAGTGTAGCTGTGTATAGTGGGTACCTGTGGATATAATAAAGCAATATTAAGTAAATCTTTGTTGAATGAGTGAAAAAAGGAATACAGAGCTGGAGAAGAAAAGTGTCTGGGAAGGACAGGTTAAAATAATCTAGAATCAGGGATTCTGATAAAGATATAGATGAGAAAATAAGCACTCAATAAGGAAAGAGGAAGACCGAGAAGACCTACAATGATGTTTTTAAAAATAATCAAAGGGGCCCAGAGGCGAAAAACATATTTACAAACTTGTAGACCTCTCGAACCAGGGAAATTAAATTGCTCAGCAGAGAGAAAGCTATTTTTAGAACAAAAAGAAACCAGGAAGAATTTTTATATACTGCTCTGCTGTTTTATAACACTTACTAGTCAAGAAGTGATGTAAGTTGTAAAGATATAAATTGGTCGGCAGATGAGCCATGTTGAGAAGGGACCCCAAACAATTGGGTCATTCACAGTTATCAGGTTCTTTTTAGAAACCATAGCCTTAAAAAATTTAGAGGTAGTTTATTAGTTAAAGACTTCTTCCCCTAGAACTTTGCTACCAGGTTCAAATGAAAGTAAATGTGAACCCAAACCCTTCTGAAAACACAGAATTAATGAGGAAGTGGGCACTGAACAGTCTGGAACCCATTTGACAATCTTGAAACCCAGTTCTGTCCTTTTATATCACACTTGGCAATGAAAGTCTCACTGGACACAAGCTGATAAAATTCTAGAGTTAGATGAAGTTAACCCTATGGCTGGCAATGGGTGAACAGAGTCTTCCCCGATCAGTGACCTACGCGACCCAGCTTCGGCCTCCAGCTCTCAAGATGCACATAGGGACATCACTGAGAATGGAATGATCTATGGCACCTTGACAATCCCCAACCCCACAGCGCAACTAAAAAAGCTTGAGCAAAATGTATTAAAAATCTGCTTTAAGGTATCAGAGAGCTACACAAGCAGTGAGGCCAAGATGCTAACATTCTAGGTAAAAAACTCCCCGAGGGCAAACCAAGGCTCCACAGTGATTTTCCCCAGAGGCATTTGTCAGTTCTGGGTGGAGCCCAGAGGCTGAGAAGCTGAAGCCAAGGGCCCCTGCTGGGACGGAGACAATGGCAGAGTCTGTGAGGCCCTGCAGCCCAGAGGTGACCCAAATGGTGATCTGGAAGGCCTTAACACCCTGCTGGTTTCCTCTTTAAGACGTTTAAGCTGGGGCAGAGGGACAGGTTCTGAGGAGACGCTGACGTGCTCAGGGAAGAACTCTAGTTAACAGGGCCACAGGGGCAGCAGCAAGCTGACCTGCCTGCAGCTGCCTTCACCTGGGCAGTGCTTGTCAGTTCTGGGAATGGCCAGAGCCGAGACTCCTCCTTGACCCAACAAGCTAGGGGACAGAAAACCAGAAGTGTTGGCATCCATGTGAGGCTGGAAGGACAAAATTGCAGACCTGAGAGGCCTCAAACACACAGCCGGTTTCTCCTGAAGAAATGTGCAGAATTCTAAAGGTTCATGGAACAGAGGTTTTAAAGATCAAAAACCTCTGAGAAGCAGAGTGGAATTTTCTGTAGTTTGTTAGCACTGAGAAGTGAAGTCAAGGGTGGACTTGGGGGGTGGAGTCCTGCTTCACACAACAGGCTCTCACTTGAAAGAAGAACAGGAAACCAAGAGAGACCCAGCCTAGGCACAGGCATGGATAAGGGGCTTGCCCTAGCCTCAATCTCTTAGTCAGCAGAAGTTTGAGCCTTTGGTGAAAGATAACATTATCCACAGCCTCCAATCATTTCGACACACACAACAGGACATGACATCCAGCATTCAATGGAAATGCAAAGACCAATGATGTCAGAAGATCCTCGTTCCCTGTCATGCAAAAAAGGACTATTTTTAGCCAATCTACATCTGAACACCTCATTTCATTAATGAAAATGACTTTCTATCATCCATAATGCTAATGAGAAGCTACTGTTGATGAGAGATAAGAGAGCTAAAACCCTTGTAGCAGTACTTGTGGGGTATGGCTGGAGTGATTAAGTACTTACATATTAATTTAAGTGGTTATTTAAAATAAATTATAGACCACATAATAAACAAAAATTCCTTGAAATCAGAGTCCTTGTTAGATTCAACTCCGTGTGATTAGCTAATTCAAAGTTTAGCACGTAATAGGGGATCAATAATAATTGTTATGTGAATGGATACATTAAACATTTTGGAAAAATTATAAATGATGAATTCCCTCTAGGCAACATTTCAAATGGTGGACAGAGTCAGAACAAGGGGCTGTTAGTTTCTCTGTGCCTTTCTCCCTAACTTATCACTATGAGTCCTCAGTCGGTCCTGTATTTCTGTTGGTTCTCATTTCTTGTCTTAGGTTGTTGTACCAGCATTCTGATCTTTTCCCAGGCATGTCCAGGATAAGGCACAGTGACTGGGAAGGAAGCACTCAAGCAGTTCTGTCTGGGGGGGGGGGGGGGGGGGGCCGGACTCTATTTGCACCTTATCACCTGCTTGACCCCTAGCAAGTTACTTAAGAATTTGGTTTGTTGTTGTTATTGTTTAAGTTTTTATTTTAGAGGAAGAGAGTGTAGGGAAGAGGGGAAGAGGGAGAGAGAGAAAGAGAGAAAGAGAAAGAGAGAGGGAGAGGGAGAGAATCTCAAGCAGGCTCCACACTCAGCACAGAGCCCAACATAGGGTTCAACCCCATGACCCCTGGATCATGACCTGAGCCAAAATCAACAGCCAGACACTCAAATGACTGAGCCACCCAGGTTCCCCAACAATTTGGGAGTCCCCAGAACAACTCACTGTTTCCTAACCACATCCTTTTTTAAATACTTGTTTGTTTTTGAGAGAGAGAGAGAGAGAGAGAGAGAGAGAGCAAGCCACTGGGGCAGGGGCAGAAAGAGAGGGAGATTGAGGATCTGAAGCGGCTCTGAGCTGTCAGCACAGAGTCCCAAGGCAGGGCTGAAACCCACAAACTGCAAGATCATGACCTGAGCTAGTCAGAAGCTTAACCTACTGAACTACCCAGGTGCCCCCACATCATTTTTTTTTAAATCAATATTGGTGTCTTCAACATAATTATCTTACTTAAACACAAGATTTAGCTCAAAATGACATTTGGTTTTCTAGAGATCATATCCAACTTAAAAGATGAAGACTTGTGAACTCTTAGAGAACAAGCAAAAGAATATGTTCTAGATTCTAAGTGCCATTCTCCAAGAGGAGTCCTTTTTAGGTCAAGAGTCATTAGTTTGCAGATGGGTAACACAGTAGACTAGCTGTTCTCCATTCACTTGAAGCTACGTGAGATATGGAGGCCATGTGAATAGACTCTGCGATTGTTATTGGATATAAGTATCGCTGCTGTCCAGATATTTAACTATTATAATGACCGGTACTTGTTACTGAACGTTGTGTAACAACTATAAGCAATTCCAAACAGTTAATCCATTCATTGCATTTAACAGCCTGGGTTAAATATCAACTGGTTTTCTGATCTTTAGGCAACAGAGCTGCTCTTATATCTTTATCAGTGTGTATGCTAAAAGTTATATATAATGCCAATTACTCTTGACAGCCCCTTAGGAAGATACCAAAACTGGATACCAATAAACGCAACACAGCCTGTTTTCCTCTACTGTCCACACCCACTCCTGTTTCTTTGGATTACTACCAGATGAAGTACTTGGCTTCTACTTTAGGGCCGTATTTTAGGGAAGACCTTTATCTTAAACCCTAGTAGCACATTTAGTGTCGAGAGATGTATGTTTTCTAAGGGGCACATGTGGGAACTTGTGCCAAATAAAAGAGGATCAGATTTACTCTTCCCACCTTCCCTGCATCCAAGAGTACCCTAACTGAGGGAGGAGGTCAGGCAAAACCACCTGCACTACTGACAAGATTTATAGTATTTTCTCTATTCTCGCCTTTGACCTGGGCATGATATGGACTGTATCAGTTGGCTCTATTATATCAGACACATGGGACGTACTGCATGGTGCAGACTCTACAACAACTAAGAGCTAAAATCTACTGTGTGTTAGGGACTATACTACATTTTCATTATTTCGTATAATCTGATTTAAAGTTTTGTTTTGAAAATCATACGGTAAAATCGACTTTTTCTGTACACAGTTCTCTAAATTTAATACAGGTATAAATTCATAAAACACCACCATAATCAACACACAAAACAGCTCCAACTCTCCATAAAACTTTTTGCTATCTCCCTCTAGTCTCCCACTTTCCCTACCCGCAACCCCAAAAAGATCCATGGTAACCACAGATCTGTTCTCTGTCACTATAGCTTTGTCTTTCTGAGAATGTCACATAAATGAAATCATACAATATATAACCTGTGAGACTTTTTTCTCCACCCAGGTTAATGCCTTTGAGATTCATTCAAATTATGGTAGGTACCCATAGTTCATTCCTATGTATTCTATCGTATGGACACACCACAGCTTATGTATTCATTTGCCCACTCTCCTAAGGTTGTTTCTAGTTTTTATGTGATCATAAATAAAATGTTCTAAACACCTGCATATTTTTTATGTAAACCTAAGCGTTCGTTTGACATGGGCAAATATATCCAGGAGTGAGGCTGGTGAGTCATATGGTAAATGGACTTGTAAGACACTACCAAGTCATCTTCCAGAGTAGCTGTGCGATTTTGCACTGCAAACAGCCACAATGAGATTTCTGGTTGCTCCACGTCCTTATCAGCACTTGGCATTGTCAGTAGTTTTAATTTTAGTTGGTCACTAGGGATGCGGTACATCCTCTTCTAATGGCGCTATAAAGTAGGTCCTATTTTCATATCCATCCTGTGAGTGAAGAAGCCAAGGCCGGGAGAGACTAAGCTAATCCTGGCAGGCTTCTCATTTTTTAAGGTTCAGAGACAAGATTTGGACCCAGGCTCTCTAAGCCCAGAGCTCTAGAAAGTTCTACATTGTGGTACAGAAGCAAGATATTCGACAAGACATGTGTTTTCTTTTTTTTTTTTTTAATTTTTTTAATGTTTATTATTTTTGAGAGAGAGAGAGAGAGAGAGAGAGAGAGCAAGCAGGGGAGGGGCAGAGAGAGGGAGACACAGAATCTGAAGCAGGCTCCAGGCTCTGAGCCATCAGCACAGAGCCTGATGTGGGGCTCGAACTCACAGACTGTGAGACCATGACTTGAGCTGAAGTTGGATGCGTAACTGACTGAGCCACCCAGGCGCTCCTAGACATGTGTTTTCACATGTGACCTGTTCACAAGTCATAATGCTTTAATACACCTTGTTGATGTTTTTCAAAGGTGGGATACTTCAGACAACCATGAGTTTTGTGAAGAAGCTAGGGGATGCCTTCTATCAGAAATATTGTTTCTTTGAGGGAGGCTGTAAGAGAGGGCCAAGCAGACAGACTGAAAGCAGTGACATGAATTTTCTCTTGCATGAAAAAAAAAAGGGGGGGATTCAAGGCAAAAATACACAAAAAAGCAAAACGCTTTCTTTGACCTTTTACTTTTTCCTTCTGCTCTTTCCTCCCATAGAGTAATCGTTGCTTTTTGCTGAGCAAGAAAATGCCAGCTCTTTAAGAGCCATTTTTATAGATCTGAACAGAGAAAAAAAAACTTTCTACCTTCCTTTTCTTCTCCCAAATTTTTCTCTTTTCTTATCTCTGTTGAACCATTGTCTCAGGAGACTCACTGCCTCCCTGTAGCAATAATGGGAATCCTTGACAGGGGTCAAGTCAGGGAAGAATGAAAGGCTGACCACTGAGTCCATTTACAAAGAAGAAAGTTAAAAAATAAAAACACATTGTGGGGGGTGCCTGGGTGGCTCAGTCAGTTAGGCGACCAACTCTGGATTTTAGCTGGGGTCATGATCTCTCAGTTTGTGGGATCAGGCCCCGCGTCCATATCTGTGCTGACATTACGGAGCCTGCTCGGGATTCTCTCTCTCCTTCTCTCTGCCCCTCCTGCACGCTCTCTCTCTCAAAATAAATAAATACATTTTAAAAAACCACATTGTGTTTCTTATAACACAGGTAGACCATAAGCCTGAAAATATCAACCGGATACCTATAATTTGGTTACATTGTCTTCCACAGGCTTTTCTTTGTTTGATAGGCACTTGACAATGAGCTGAAATAGGAGAATGTACAAGACTTCAGACACTAGACAGGAACCAATTAGTTTTCCTAAATGGGTGAATTTTCATCTTTAGAGCAACAAATACTTGTTTGACTTTTCCAGCATTGAATCCATCTTTCAGTGCAATCAGTTTTCACCTATGTGCTTCTGTAGCACTGGCTTCTCTTCCTCTGGTAGCTTCCTCTCTCCCTAGTTACCCAACTCCCCCACCCATTTGGGAAAGTCCTTCTGTTGTGTACAAAGCATATTTTTAAAGCCAAGTACCGGAACTTCAGTGCTGCTGGGGAATTCCTCCTGCCAACAGTTTTATTTGTAAGAGAAATGTGTTGAACGCTGGCTTTTTCAGTATTTCATTACAGACCACAGATAGTGGGGTACCTCCTAGGGTAGGTCAGACAGAACCTTTGGATTCTACTTTCCCGTACTTTCTCTATGGGTCTCCAGTATCCAATTTCCCTCCCCTCCTCCATTTCTCCTAGCCTCCATCTTCTTGCTTGTTTCAGGAACAATAGTCCAAAGCTCTCACTAGCTCTGGAGCAAAATGAAACTGGATCTCTTTCTAACACCCTGTATAGAGGTAGACTCCAGATGTATTTAACTGTAAAAGATAAAATGATAAATGTAACAGAGGAAAATGTAAGAAGGTATCTTTATTGTCTAGCGTGGGACAGAGTTTATTAAGCAAAGTCTCAAAACATTAAAAACATAACCATAAAGCAAAAATATTGACTAATATGATTACTTCAAAAGTAAGAACTTATGCTCGATGAAGGGCAAAGTTAATAAGCAGATGACAAAATTGGAAATGATATCTGTCACATCTAGAACTGATAAGGGATGTTTATTGACCTTATGTAAGAAACACACCATAAAGCAGGAGACAGAAACCTCAGTAGGAGGGCAAATGAATACAAACAGGCACTCACGGAAGAGTACGCCAAAAAGGCCCACAGACACTGAGAGGTCCAAAATCATCTGTCAACAGATAAATGCAAACTGACATAGTAACGCTAGATCACTTGACCGGTAAAGGTTGGCTAAAAGGATAATGTCAAGAGTTGGCAGGGAAGGGTGTCGGGAAACCCTCAGGGGTTCTGGTATTGCTGGCCGGAAGCCATCAGGGGAGTCATTTGCACTTCTATGTCAAACTAAGTACATGTAATTCTGTGACCCAGCAAATCCGTTCCAGGTGTGCAGACCAAACAAATCCTCACACCGATGACAGGGTGGCAAGGAGCTGAAGGCAACCTGGCTGCCCATCGCTGTGCAAGCAGGTGGATATGACATGATGGGTGAGCACATGTGGCAGTGAGAAGCAAGGCATTAGAGGTGCATGAAGCAGCATGCGGGAACATGAAACATAGTGATAGTGCAAGAAGAAATGGAGTGCGTGATAACCCTACACTATTTATATACATCTAAAGCACATACACGCAGAAAATCATGACATCCATTTTGTATATAAAGAAAAATAGACTTTAAATGCATTCGTCTAGAATGTTTTGGGGGGATGGTAATGGGAAATGGAGGGGAATGGTCCTTCCATGGACCACTGATAAAAGTGTGTCACAAATTAAAGAGTATTCTTTTTTTGAAATTTGTTTATCTTCAGAGAGAGAGAGAGAGAGAGAGAGAGAGAGAGAGAGAGCATGCAAGTGGGCGAGGGGCAGAGAGAGGGAATAGGTGAATCCCAAGCAGGTTCATGGCTGCCAGCACAAAACCTGACTCTGGGCTCGAACTCAAGAACCCATGAGATCATGACCTGAGCCAAAATCGAAAGTCAGATGCTTGATTGAACCACCCAGGCCCCCCAAAGAGTGTTATTAACATGAGCCTGTTTCTCAAAGTCACAGTAAAGAAAAACAAAACAAATGTGCTTAGATGATACTTTCAAGCTTTCTCCAAAGCAGGTCCTCAACCTGGGACAGCCCCCTCTCCTCAATGATCATCTCTTCAGTCCTGAAAAACACCAGAACCAGACCTGTGCCAGACTGCTAGAAAACAGTTGAGACATCTTGACCTTTTGGCTCAGTCCTGTTGGTGAATCTTTTATCACCTACTTATATTTGGGTTTTGTGATTCTAAGTCTCACATGTGTAGGTGTCCATGACAAAATACCTCCCTTTTCTTTTTCCATAGGTGTAAATCATTTAGAAATGACCAAAAGGTCCATTAATAAAGGACTGTTAAGTAATTTTGGTACATCCTTACAATAGACAGGCTTGCAGCCACAAAAAGAAACAAAGAAGTCCTGAAGGTTCCATAGAATTATCTTCTAGGCATATTTTTAAGTGAAAAAACAACATGCTCCAATTTGTGTTAGGGGGGAAAACAATATGTAAACATTTTTGCTTGTATGTGTCAAATATCTCCGAAAGAATGTATCGGAAACTGATAATATTGGTTGTCACCTAGAAGGAAACCCAGTGACTGGTGGACACAAGTAGGGGGAGATTTCCTGCTTTTTTAATATATCTTTTGAATTTTTGAATTACGTGAATGCATTAACTATTTTAAATTAACATTAAAAAATGATTATTTATTTTGAGAGAGAGCGCACACACACATGCTTACACAAGTTGGGGAGGCGCAGGAAGAGAGGAGGAGAGAGAGAATCCTAAGTTGGCTCCACACTGTCAGCCCAGAGCCCGATGGGGCTTAATCCCACCACCTGAGCCGAAATCAAGAGCCGGACACTTAACTGACTGAGCCACCCAGACGCCCCTAAATTAACATTTAAAATAATACATAATATTAAAATGTCATAATAGTCAAGGATTACATTTTCAAAAACCACTTCATGTATGTATAGACGGATACTAAGTAAATGTACGAAAATGATTACATGTACCCTTTATCAATAGCTACAAGTTGCAAAGGGGATGAAAATGAAAAACGTAGGTCTGAGTGTAGAAAACAACCATATACTGTACACCAGTACTTGTACACCAAAGGAAGACTAATCCCTTTCCTGGCTACCTTTGGAAATCATACACTTATTGAACTGTGGCTGCTATTGTTGAGTCTATTTTAGATTTCTCTAATACAGGATTTTAAAATTTGGGGTCCATGGAAAGGTCTGGGGCTGAGTCCGGTAGGCCTCTGCACTTGTATGGTGGAAAACTCTATCTTTTATTGACGTGTTTATGAAATTTAATGTTTTTTTTAATGTTTGTTTTAGATCTTGTTATTTAATGTGTTAATGAAGAAGCAAATATATTACTCTAGTACAATTTTGATATTTTAATAACTGTATTCAATATAATTGGTTTCTTTGCAATCCTATAAATTCTATTTTATGCTCTTAAAAACATTCTGGGATGGAGACCAGAGGATTCTCTACATCGCCACAGGCAATGATTCCTACAACATAGAAATTTAGGTGTCCCCGCAAGCAGGTCTAACTGCTGGGCAAGAAAATAACCATAACACTTTATGACCATATGGTCTTTCTAGAAAAACAATTAAATAGTTTTGGCTAATTGCAAAAATCAAACACATTCTTGAAGATATGCGACCATTGAGAATAGTTTTGAGAAAGTTTATCAACAAAGGCTCAGTTTTACACACAGAATTACCAGGCCTTCTATTATTCCTCATCTTTTAACATGGAAATCATTCATTCCTTCGTTCATTTAGCAAATATATACTGAGGGTCCGTTATGTCCCAGGCACTACGGCAAGCCCTGAGCAAATTGCAATGAGCAGGAAATACATGGCACCTTCCATAGTGGGGCTGATGTTGAAATGGAAGCAATCGTCTACAAGAATGTTAAGAAATAAATTGGACTACATCAGATATTTGTAAGTGTTATGATGAAAATAAAGCAGGGCAATATTCTTTTTCTTTTTCTTTTTTTTTTTAATGGTTATTCATTTCTGAGAGAGAGAGGCAGGACCTGAGCAGGGGAGGGGCAGAGAGGGTGGGAGAGACAGAATTTGAAGTAGGCTCCAGGCTCCAAGCTGTCAGTACAGAGCCCAATGCAGGGCTCAAACTCATGAACCATGAGATCATGACCTGAGCTGAAGTCAGATGCTTAACTGACTGAGCCACCAGGTGCCCCCGCAGGGCAATGTTCTAATCTAAAGAGGGAGAAGGAATAATATGGTGACTAAGTACTTGGTTTGGCATTGTTACTCTTTCAGTTCGAATCCCGGCTTCCTGACCTTGATCCAGCTACATAATCTCTCTAATTCCCCATTTTTGTCATCTGTAAAATGGGCATATTAATATTACCAATCTCAAACGGTTGTTTTAAAAACAAAACTGGTCCCTCCTAACATCTCCCTTAGAATCAAGCACAGAATTTTGAAGGTTTTACTAAGTGTTCTTAAAGAAATTTCCTTCTTGGTGTTGTAAAAAACAGATTTGGATTAGAGTCTCTAAGTTGTTCTGTAGGTTTTATCCTAAGTCACCCAATAGCACAGATTAAAATAGAATGGGAAAAGAATGAGCTTCACAATTACTACTGTTTGCTACCACGTCTTATGAGAAAAAAGCACCTGGAGGACTGATGACTGGAAGGAGGGAAACTGTCTCAGAGCTTACGTCGAAGAATAGGTAGAATTTCTGGCAGGCAGAGATATTTATAAGTAAAAAGTTGTGTAGAGGCACCTGGGTGGCTTAGTTGGTTAGGCATCCAACTCTTGATTTCGGCTCAGGCCATGACCTCATGGTTCTTGGGATAGAGCTCAGATAGGGGGGAGACTGCTTGGAATTCTCTCTCTCTTTCTGCCCCTCCCCTGCATGTGCATGAGCTCACTCTCTCTCTCCCTCTCTCTCTTTCTCTCTCAAAATAAATAAACAAACTTAATAATGTGTTGTTAGGAGATAACAGTCTCACAAAAGGGTGAGTTGACTTCTGTGGCAAAAGGAGGTTCCTTTATTCAGTGTTTACTGAGAATACTACATGCGGTGAGGATACGGAATGAACTACACTGGCAAGTCCCCTACCTCCCAGAGCCTGCACTCTTGTGGGGAAGACAAACAGCACACAAGTACATAAACACTCGGCAATTAGTGAAGAAGTAAAGATCACCGCAGGCACTAACAACTGGTCTGAAGAGAGTACACAGGGCAGTGGGACAGACAAAGGCCATAAAGGGCTTTGCAGGAATTCGAGTCGAGGCATGAGCCAGCTCTTGCGCATTTTTCAAAGGCCGCTCTGGCTTCTGCGTGGATGATGTACTGGGCAGGGAGGAGAAGAGAAGCAGGGGTCCTCTGGCGGCAGGAGGCTACTGTAGTGGGCCCGGGGAGGGATGACGGTGGCCCAGACCTAGGTGGTGAGGATGCGGAGAGAGGCAGGTGGGCCGATGAGTCAGCTCCAACAGGAAAAGCAGGCACAAAGGCAGATGTAACAAAAGGCAACCGAAGGGGAACTTAGGGCGGAAAGAACACTCCAAGGTCATTCTGGCCCAAGCCCTAATTGGTGCAGATGAGGAAACGCCATCCCAGGAGGGTGAGGTGGCTTGCCATTGTCTCAGCAACACGCCCAGCCTCTGAGCCCCCGGACCTCCCGTCCAGCACCGCTTCTACCCACCACACTGGAAAACCACAACCGGGGAGGCACGAGCAGGCAGGACAAAAAAGCACAGAAACATGAGGGAAGGAGGGGGAGGCAGGAAAAGCAGGGGGAAAGGGGCGACTGAGGGTCGAAGAAAATGGAGGGCAATCACGATGGAATGGGAAGAAAATGACAGCAGGTGAATTACAGGCTGGGAGTAGAGCCGCAAGGGGAGTGCAGGGGAGCACAGGGACCTTGTTGCTGGGATTATTTAGGGCTGATGGTTTCCAGTTGAGGTTTGGGTTAATAGACCATTGCCCGGCTCACTGCAGCTGTCAGGCACCAGCGGCAGCAGTTGGGGGCAGCTGCCTGCGCCACCTGAGCCACAGCAACAACGGCAAGGGAAGCGCAGATGGGCAGGAAGTCGCTCGGGGTCAGAGCCAGATCAGCCCGGATCACGGCGTTCTTGCCCACCTCTGGGGATGCCGAGTCCTCCCGAGGCGGCCCAGAGAACAGAACTAACTTTTCTCATCACCATCATCATCATCAGTCATCGTTGTCCTCATGTTCCCATTCCTCTGGGGCAGGCAGCGCACTGGAGGCTTCACACACATTTCTCTCTTGCATCCTCACAAAATCTTTGGAGGCAGGGAGGTATTACTTCCCCAGGTTTGCAGGAAAAGAAATTAAGCGTAAGTAACTCGCATAAAACCATCTCAGAAAGGCTCTGCCATCATTTTCGTTGGTTTAAGGAAACTTGGGGATACGGCATCGACTTTGCAAGAGGTGGTGACAAGCACAGAAGCGGACTGGGGGTTCCTCTCCTCCGAAGATGCCCTGCGAAGACAGGGCTGATGGGGCTAGGTGAGCCTCTGCTCTTTCAACCTCCCACCCAGTCGCCTCCACCATCCTGCCCTCAGAATGAATGCTCGGCTCCACGGCTCTGTAGGCAGCATACAGAATATGAGCAGAGTTTCTCTTAGGGGTTTTCATCCCGTTTCATTGTTTAAAATGTACAACTACTGACCTTCTCCTTTTCCTTCAACACCCTTTCAAATGTCACTCCTATGAAGGTTTTACTTCTCTCCAGGTGAAGTAAATCACCCCCTCCTTGCTGCCCTGATAGTCTTGCAGTTCGGTCTGAAGCACCTGTTTGCCTCCATCATCTTGAGGAAGAAGAATTATATTTTAATCATTTCTGTATCCTTGGCACCTAGCACAGTGCCTGGCACAGAGGAAGCGGTCAATAAGTATTAACTAAGCTGAAAAGCAAAAAGCGGCAAGGACATTTATTGGAGCAACTATAAATCGGTTGTTTCCAACCATGTTTAACTTAGATGAAGGAAGGTCCTGTCATTTCCGTGAGCACATCCCCTATTTTTTCGATTGTTGGAAGACTAAACTAAGTAGCATAAGCATTGCTTTTGGGAGAATAACTAATAAAAGTATTTATAAGGACATCAGTTATAAAATTGACCTTTTCTTATTTCCAAATCGCCATTCTATAAGGAAAAAAAACAAGGATATATGTACGCATATATGTGTGTGTATACATATATGTGCACGTATTTATTTTTACTTTGAGCACATTTATCTCAGATTTTTGTTCCCTGGGCAATAGAAAGAAGGCGACCAATTATAATATTGAAGAATAAGCACAGATATAATTAGTTTTTGCGGTGAATATTTTTTTTTTACCGTTTATTTATTTTTGAGAGACATAGAGACAGAGCGTGAGCAGGGGAAGGGCAGAGAGAGAGGGAGATACAGAATCCGAAGCAGGCTCCAGGCTCTGATGAGCCATCGGCACAGAGCCCGACACGGGGCTCGAACTCATAGACCGTGAGATCATGACGTGAGCTGAAGTCAGCCGCTTAACCGACTGAGCCACCCCGGCACCCCTTTGCGGTGAATATTATACAGCACATGATATCGACACATTTTTACAAGTAACATTATTGTAAATTCACTTGGTTTCTGACATTTCATTATGAACTGAAACTTCAGAGATAGAACCTCTTCACTGACGTGCACTGAAGATGAAAACACGCTCTATTTTCCTCATCTACCCTTGCCTTGTTCTTTACTAGAAATAGAGACATGGGAAAAATAAAACCAGAAATGGCAGTAAGCATGCTGAAATCACAGTTTAGACATGTGACAATAATCCATGCCACTCCGTCGGTCAACGGTTTGCCTGGAGTGAACTCACTTGGACTCAGATGGCAAAGAGGGGGCAGTCTGCGGGCCGTGTACAATTGCCAACCCCATCCCTTGAATTCTACCTCTTTTTCTCCCATTCAACATATTGGGACAAAAATATGCAAGGATGGTCTCATTATAGGGGCAACTTCAATCTTCCCTCAGTATACTTAAAAGCACTTCATCTTTAAAGCCAATCATACCGCATCTCTTTATTCCTCCTTCTATAATCACAGATCCCTCTAATTCTCCTCTTTCAGTTTTAAGAACTCTTGATTATCTTAGGCCCACCCACATAACCCAAGATAATTTCCCCATCTTAAAGTCAGTAGATAAACAATCTTAATTCCATCTGCAAACTAAATTCTGCTTTGCCGGGCAACCTGACCTAGTCACCCACCCTGAGGATTATCACATGGACATCTCTGGGGGAAGACACTTCATTCTAAGTACCAAGTATGTACCTTTGTCACTTGAACCCCAAAGCAGGAATTTTCAGGTCCAAAGTCTCTCAGGTCATTAATGAACAAATTTCTATTATACTAAGGTCACAGGAAGTAAAGTTAATGTGTAAAACTCATTTGTATACCCGTATACTAGTAAGACACAATTGAAAAATGAACTTAATACCATTTGCAACAGCATACAAACCTATCAAACACCAGGAATAAATCAACAAATGGCACGCTAAAATCCTACACTGAAAACTATAAAACAGTACTGAGAGGAGATTAAGGAAGACCTCTGAAAAAAATGGAGAACTGTACTATGTTCATGGATTATAAGACTCAATGTTGTTAAGATAGCAATATTCCTAAACAGCTCTACTGATCCAATCTAGTTCCAATAAACATACCAGCAAGACATTTATTAGAAATTGGCTAGCTTCTAATGGGTCTAATTCTAAAATGTGCAAAAAACATTCCAAATATGACATATTCATCATTTATGGTCAATAGGAATGCAGTTCAGTTGGAAAAAAAATATTGAGCTTCTTCTATGTTCCAGTAAGTAGAGTAAAAATGAGAAGGTGGTTGCATAATGAAATAAGCCAGCTCTGGGTTCAAACCCCAGCTCTGTTATCTACACTTTCCCATTCTCAGCAGCTTATCAGAATCTTCTGAGGATAAAGCATGTGTATACTTTGAAAAGGAACTCATGGAGGCTTGAGTTGAAGCATTGTTTTAAGTGAATCATTCAAGTAAGGCTGTGGTATTAGATTTGGAAGAGATCATGGAGAATACCATATTTACCCAAGTTCATCATGTTTCAAAGAGGAAAAGAGAGCCCCAAATGGGGTGAAGTGGCTTGCTCAAGATCACACAAATATCAAGGTAACTATTATTTATCAAAGTTAGACCAGAGCGCAGCCTTAAATGCCTAAGTTGGAAAATGAATCCCAGATCTGCCACCAACGAGCCACGTAACCTGAGGGAGAACTTCTGAAATCCAGATCCCTTACCCCAAAACATGGAAGAAAATAACATCAATTTTTTAGAGATACTTTGGGGATTAATAAGATCCTTTGAGGGGAGCCTGGGTGGCTCAGTCGGTTGAGCGTCTGACTTCGGCTCAGGTCATGATCTCATGGTTCGTGAGTTTGAGCCCCACATCGGGCTCCATGCTGAAGGCTCGGAGCCTGGAGCCTGCTTCAGATTCTGTGTCTCCCTCTCTCTGCCCCTCCCCTACTTGTGCTCCGTCTCTCTCTCTCTCTCTCTCTCTCAAAAATAAAATAAAATTTAAAAAAACATTAAAAAAAATCCTTTTAACGTGTTCAGCAAATTGCCCGACAAAGAAGATACTCAATAATTGTTTCTCTTTTTTCTTTTCCTCTCTGCCCTCTATACTGAGCTGACCTCTCCTTAAATATGCACTCCAACATATGCATTAGTTAGAACTTTTGTTGTATACAGAACAGAATTCAATACAGGTTAACGTAAGTCAAGGGAGATACCTGTTAAAAAGATAAAGGAGTATCATGAAGACCACAAAGTAAGTAACTTAGTCAGGCTTCAGGAAACCACCTGAACCAGAAGCCATAAATACCTGAAACTAATATAACATTGTGAGTCAAACACACTTTGAAACAAAAGAAAACAAAACCACCTTTCTTTTTTATATCTCTTCTCTGTTTGTTTCTGTATCTCCTCTCCCTCTCTCTCTCTCTCTCCTGCTTCTTAATAAACATGGTAACAGAAGATGGAAATTCTACAATTCCTGACAGACTTCTTACAGTTACCAGCCCAGACTCAATCATATTATCTTAGTCCCAACCCCAAATTCCTGGGAAAAGAATGTGTTTGGCTAGTGGGAGGGTGGGCCAGTAAAGTCATGTAATATAAAATGGCTGCCAGGGACCCCACCACTCATGGTGAAAACTACAGTTATAAGGGTTATGGTAGGTTTGACAGAGACCCCTAAAAATCAACTACAATATGCTAGCAACTTTTGGTAAATATCTGAGAAGAATATCTGAGAACCCTAACTGATAGACTTCCAGCTTAGAGGTATTGCCACAATAGTAACATCCTGTGTATCAGTGTTGGTACCCTGAAGATTTATACTTTATACATTTCTAAAACTCCCTGTTGATTTTTTAAATACCCAGAGCCATGGCCATAGAACACACCTTCTCAAGACTCTGTCCCTGACTTAGTCAGGAGAAAGGTGAGAGCAGATATCCTTGCCCTGAAACCTAGGCTGATGGAAAAACTTCTCAAGAGAATCACCTCATTTCAGCATAGGACTGGCTCTAAAATAAGAGGTCCCTTTCATGAAGTTGCAATGAAAAGCTGCCATGAAATGTACTATATCGAGAAAAATATTTGCTTAATATTTTTCTGTTATTCAGTAGTTTTTCTCTGAGTCCAGTTCTTAGAAACTCTCCAGCTCGACTCTCTGGTTTTCTGCTTATATACATGACTGCATTCTAATGAATGAATTACATATGGGCTAATCATAGAAAACCAATTTTTTTTTTTTGCAGGATTTAGCATGGTCCTTTACTGGCAGAACCAATCATCTCTCTGAGTTTTAGATTTCATTAATTTTCTCCTTAATTAAAACCACTGATTTTAGTGGAAAATTAAATAAACCACACATTTTTATGATAGATATAAGCTTAGGCTATGCAAATACCAAAGAATCATGCATTACTTCAAGTACTTCCTTGGTTTGTCACCAGTAAAACACACACGACACAACAAAACACTTAACACAAGTCTCCTTCGTCCCAAATGATGGCAGCTCTGTTTTGGAGATTTGTTAATAATAAGCAGAAAAATATTGCTCAGAAGTTTTAAGCTCACTTCTTAACTAGGCCATTCTTATCCAGAGGCTCTCTGCATGTTTGGAAAAATCAGAACTGGTTGAAATTGCAAAGGATGTGTATCTAAGGTACAGATCTTTGCCAGTTTAGAAATATGGATACTGCTGAGGTCAAGCTCAAAGCCTCGAACTGTCATGGGGATGTGTGAGGCTGAAGCGTTGGGTGTGAAGAGGCGTTCCATCAAGGAAGCAGGGTGCATGCCCCTTGCTTTGGCTTTGCATAGGGAAGTAGAAAGTCCACATATGAGATTTTATGTGTCTCTCATTTTTCCAAACTGGATCAACCCAGCCTACTCTATGAATTAACTGCTTCCTTTCTTTTCTGTTAGCTCCTCCTGGGAGAGGGTCTAAAGTTCTATCAAAGTCAGAAATGATTTCAAGCAAATCCACCCTAAGATGTCGGTTAATAACGGCTGCTGAGCACACAGCCCTTCTTCCCAACATACTATTGGGAAAGGAACAGTTAAAGGTTTGAGCGCAGTGATACGGTAGTCAGGAGACGTCAACTTGTATTCCCTAATGTGCAAACCTTTATCTTTAGGAATTTAACTTTGAGAATGTTTGCTTGAGTGTATCAGAATTTTTACTGTAACACTGTTTTTAAAAGGAAATAAAAACTTAAGAACAAAGTTAGGAGCCCATAATTAGAGCAATAACTAAATAAATTACAACACATCGATATGATGGAGTAATAAGTGGTCAGTAAAAAGAATGCAGTACAACTATGTGTTAGAACATAGGAAATAAAATACAAAAAGCAAAAACAGTACATATAGTATGATTTAGTTTTCTAAGAAAAATATACTTCTGTGGACTAATATCACACACACACACACACACACACACACACACACACACACACACATCCAAAAAGGCTATGCAACAAACTTAACCAAAAAAGTGGGTCTGCTGTGGATGGTAATAAAACTTAACCTTTTTACTTCTTATACTCTCATATTGTTTGAATTTCCTATCATTAGAAGACATTATTTTATAATTAAAAAAATACACGTGATTAGGTACAGAATTTCAGTTTGGAAGGATTAAAAAGATATAGAGACTGAGGGTGCTGATGGGTGCACGACCATGTGAATGTGTGACGGCCGCTGAATCACACACTCAAAAATGGCTGAAATGGTAAATTCTATGTTAAGTATATCTTACTATGATAAAAATAATATGATGGACTTCTCAAGGGCATCTCCATTACATAAGAAGTAGGCAGTTGTGTGGCCTTCAAAACGAGGGTGGTAAGTGCCCCTGAAACCGTTTGTAAAGCACCCTGCATAGAGTGCTGATGAATTAGAAAGGACAGGGTCCCTAGAGCAGTATATGATGTCCTCCAGCAATTAGGATCGGACGTAGGTCACCTTTCGCTGTGAGCATCATGGGAGGGTTCCTTTGGTAAAGTAGACTTTTAGAGGGAGGCACTTCATCATATTTCTTAAGTCATATCACCATGAGCACACCCTCTTCCCCCACAGCAGTAATGACTTTTTCTCTTCAAGTGGAGCATGATGAGATAATGTCATGTGTTAATGCCTCTGTATACAGCTGCCTAAACATTTATCTTACTAGACCCGTGCCAGAATTCCTTAAAAGGCCACATTACATTTGCAACCATTTAACTGTATGAAATTGTAACTTCCAAGCTTACATATGCCATATTCAACACAAGAATTGGTTACCAATGTTATAAGATAGAAAGAAATAAGGGTCCAAGGCAAATTTATTCTTTACTACCAAAGAGCATCTTTAATTTTAAGTGATCCAGTCAATAAACACTTAATCAGTGCGTACTGTATGAACTAGGAAGGACATACAAAGAAGTATAATGCAAGAGCTTAAGTTTAAGGTGTTTACATCTATAAAGGAAATAACTAATACACAAAGGAATGGATTGAATTCCCAGTTGAACTGAAAGGAATTGGGTGGAGTCGGATTAGATTGATTTAGACTGAACTGGATACTTTTTGGTTTGAAACAACACACATTTAACACCCGCTAAAATATCCCACTGAGCAAGGTAGTGTGGGTTTGAAAAGGAGGATGAAACGCTAATAAAACTTGCTCTGTCTCCTCCAAGATTCACAACTGAGGAGCCAGCAGGAATGAACCAGCCGAAATGCAAGTCGTACTGTAACTGTGATATGATAAAGTTACCAACATAACTTGTGAAGGGGACTGAATTCAATCCGCGGTGATCACACATAAAAGAGGTGAACATGGGAAAAGAATGGGGTGGCTGGGGGGATATTCGGGTTGTAAGAACAGCTTGAGCAAAGGCCTGGAGCGGGGAATGTACCAGAGTGTTCAGGGAACCGAGAGTGGTTCATTTCATCTGGAGCACAGCGTGCGGTACAGGGGACAAGGCTCTCTGCAGGGGATAAATTAGGGGAAGGAGACTGGGGCCAGAACCTTGAGGCACTTGTGAGGAATCACCGAGTCCAAGGGCTGCAGAAATTGGAGGGAACTTAGTAATCCACTAGCAAAGTTTTCATCTATAGGAAGCCATCACCTCTCCCCCTGGATACGGCACCAGTTTTTAACTTTTCTTTCCAGTCCTGCTCTCAGCCGCCTCTTATCCATCCCCCACATAGCTGCAAGGGTGGTATTTTGGAGGGGCACCTGGGTGGCTCAGTCGGTTGAGTGTCCAACTTCGGCTCAGGTCATGATCTCACAGTTCGTGGGTTCGAGCCCCACATCAGGCTCTGTGCTGAACACTTGCTCAGAGCCTGGAGCCTGCTTCGGATTCTGTGTCTCCTTCTCTCTCTGCTCCTCCTCCACTCGCACTGTGTCTCACTCTGTCTCTCAAAAATAAATAAATGCAAAAAAGGAAAAAAAAGAGTGGTATTTTGGAGACTGCAAATCAAATCGTATCACATTTCTGCCCAGAACCTTTCCTTTGTTTCCCTCTCTCTTAAAGTAAGTTCAAAATGTTAACATGACCTCAAGGCCATGCAGGGTAGGGACTCCGCCTCTCAGGCCTCAGCTTGTAAAAAGGCACCCCATCTCTCCCATAAGGCTTCAGTCCACCTGAACTGCTCCTCTCTGATCCCAGACTACCCTGCAGTATTACAATCCTGGAAAAAGAACAAGTGGTCAATACACAGATGTAGAATAAAGTAGGGAACGCATAAATGCATGAATGAATCGACTGTCTCTTACAAGATTCATCTCAACTGTGATTCACCCTTTTGGAAAGTCCATAGGGGCAAAAGACTCCCTATTTTTCCTGGAGAGCAAAAGACAAAAAAATGGGCACAGAGAGAGAAAGATCCTGAGGAAGGTCAGGTGGGGGCGGGCAGGTTAGAGCAGGGACAAGGGCATCACTGAACTGACCTTCCATGCAGTTCAGATTGGGCAAGAGGGATCAGAAGAGGGATAGAGCCTCAGAGCAGAGAGAAGGCTGATCAGGATCCAAGGGAATGTGATAGACACAGGTTCGTGAGATTGTGAGTGCAGAGGGATTGGGAAAGGTCATTACCACAGGAGAGAAGACCTGCTTGAGGCTGGACTGCCATGTGATTGCACTGGAGAAGGAGTCATAGGAACCAATGTCAATGTATTGTTGGACCAGCAGCTGAGATCACCAAGTATAATAGCTCATCACTGTATCCTTTTAACGGTATGTATAATTGTAATTCCACATTTTTTGGTGGTTTACTTGCTATTGTTTATTTTCTACCACCACAAACAAGATCATAATCTTCTAAGGCAGGGACCAGGTATGTTTCAGTGTAATACCTAGTGTCTGTCATAGTCAGAGATACTCAGTAAATATTCGGAGAGCAAGTGAATGATTATATGAATGAATGCCTAGCTGTACCTCACTGTTCCTCAACCATGCTTTTCAACTTGAAGGTGACTCTGCTTGTAGAAGTTGGTATGGCATGGGCGTAAAACCCTGGCCATTGGAGAGACATAGCTGTGAAGACAGAGTTTTAGCAAGCTGTTAAACTCTAGACTATGAGCAACTGTTTATATTTTTCTTTAGTTGTTTAATTTGTTCTCTCTACTCTGGAAATGTGTGTACTTTAAGTGTAAGAGCCAAGTCCTATATACTACTTCATTCCTACCCTCAGGCTATCCAACATAATGCTGGAAAAATATTAAGTTAGCAGCGTGGAGAGGAGGTCTGCAGTTGAACAGACTTTTGTGGTCACACAGAAATGCCTCTACCAGTGATCTTCGTGTCTTATTCAGTTTTCTCATCTGCAAAATAAGGACACAAACCAGCATATAGTTTGTAGGGTTGATGAACAGCTTAAACATGATAATGCACAAAACCTTTATCAGTGCCAGGCATGTAGCATGCCACATATGGTAGCTAAAGATAAAAAATAAATATATATATCTGTTGTTTGGATTGTATTAGCTGCAGATGCATTTAGAGTTTGCCATTGTTTCCAACAGTGGCACTCATGCTCTTCTTGGAACCATTGCTAATGGGAACATTCCCTTTTCTGGTTTGCTTCAGCAGCAGTGATTCCTGACCCCAGGGCTATTCTTTCTCAAAGCCAGGTAGGTCTGTCTGCTGCCTCATGGGGGCTCATGACGGCAGGGGCTGACCTGCGTGTGCATGGCCCCATGCTGCCCTCTGGCGGTGGGACTGTGGGCTGCCCCTTTCCCACCTTGGACTTTGCCAGCGCTATGCTGACATTAAGGTACGGATAAAACACAGAAAGAGATGCTAACAAGGAGATTTCCAAAGATTACAAGAAGTGTGAGGGGGTGTACTGCACTGACCGTTCAGTGTTTCTGAGGTCCTCTTATTGCCACTTAGGGGATGGTGATAAAGAGGTACAATGTGCCCCAAAGGAGAACTCAGTATCTTCAAGGCCTCTAAGATCTTAGAGCTCAGTTGAGGTGATTCAGAGACTGTGAGAGGGACACTGTCTATCATAAGATCACACAGCTAAACTATGACTTTGGCCTTCTTAAGTCCTATGTGATTGCTACCTGCCAGGTCGCTTTTACTTGTAAGGAAAAAGTCAGGGTGCTCACCATAAAATGTAACTTCTTCTAGGAAGCCTTCCATATTGCCTCAGCTATAATTAATCTAAATGGCCACAGTAGACCCAAAAGCCATCTTCATTTCTTCCTTTTCCCTCATCTTCACATCCAAAGCAGACCCTTTGGTTTTAGATATCATGGATCCTGTCTGCTATTCTCCATGTTATCTGGTACTACACAGCGCCCTTCACCATCTGTGGCCTGGACCACTACAGCTGTCTCCTAATGGCTTTCTGCTTTCTCTCTCTTCCTGTCAGCTGGAACGAGCTGCAGTCAGATCACAGATCAGTCCTGCTTAAGAGCCTTCTCAGTGCTGTTTGCAGTAAAGCAACCCTTCACCAAGGCCTACACATCTCTGTGGGACTCCAATCTCGTCACATGCCTGCCCCTTCTTGGTTCTCCACATTCCAACCGCTGATCCCTCTTCGGTGCCTCCGAGGCTGCCTTTGTCCTTGCTGGTGCCTCTGCCTGGAACACTCTTCCCTAGACTTCTCTCGTGGCTGGCTCTTCCTCTTCCTTCATCTCAGCTTAGATGTTACCTCCTAAGCCTGCAGTAATCACTCTACCTAAAGCTGTCTTTCTCCCCACTGTTCTCCTTCTCTCATTATTCTTGGTCGTGTCTCTCTCCTAATTTCCTTCATAGCGGTGATCACTATTTGTAATTATCTTCTTTCTTTGTTTAATGAATGCTCTCCATTAGCAATAACTTCCAGGAGAGCAGAGCACTTGCTTTCCCACTGCTGTATTCTGAGTGTCTCATACATAATGGATGCTCAAAAAAAGTGCTTATTGTGAGGAGGAATAGGACTTTATATCTTACGGCATTGGCTAACTTGCCACAACTTGCAGCTGCTTCCCTGACCTGTCCAATCACATGGAATCATCTGAATCAGACTGGACTCTTATGTTGGCTGAATGGGTGAATGAGCACATAAGGGATCTCATTTTCCCCACAGCATTCTCTGTGTGGGCGTTTATACATGCATAGACCAAATTTTGTAGATTTGTACAAAATCACACATCTTCCTCCATGTAATTTACAACAGTTAGTGCATTTGTATTCCTTCTCTTATTCATCATTGTAAGTCATAGCAATGGGATTTAATAGTACTAAATGCCATCCTGTTACATTAATTCCAACTTGATATGTTTATTTGGTGATGGTTTCTCCCCCAAACTAGGCATTCAGGAATTATTTCCAAGAAAAATAACTGAATAGGGAAAGAGACAGCAGTTGCCATTAAAATTAAAACCAGAAATCATTTTATGTGTGTTATTCTTCTCTGGTTCCATCTCCAGCGATGACTGGAAACAGGTCCTTAAGGGTGAGTAATAGGAATGAATGTCACAAGAGTCAGAAATAATGAACCAATATCTCAGACACGCAGCCGCCACAGCAAGAAGGCTGAGTGGGAAAATACGCACATGTGAAAAAATAAAGGTCCCAGTAATGAAATACTCAGACCCATCATAAAATGTACACACAGCATCATGTCTCTTTTTGACTCAGCAACAATAATCGGGTCCCCGAAGAGTGAAATTTCAGTCCGATCTGGCCTGTAGTGCTGAGTCACCTGCCAGGGGGAAGCTGCAGACATTTAGCATTTTCAAAGGCAGCAGCAAGCTAGTAGAATTACAATCTGGTTCACTAAGCACTCAACAGCTGATTGTGCCCGGCTCTCTCTAGACCAGACCCACTTTCTCAAATGCACACCATTTACTCCCTTTGCAACATCTCCCTTGTATCTGTTCATCCTTCTGGGTGGCACATGCCAAATGGACAGAAGGTCAACTGAGAGGGGAAGGAATGGGAATTAATGACATTCTCCTAGATTTGTTCATCTCTTTGAACTTGCCTATTGGTTGCACTAACGTTTCATCTCCAGGGACTTCTATTCAGACTAAGTAGCATTTTTGTTGGCTTTGACAATAGCCAAATCCTTCTATTTGCCTCCATTTTTTTAACTTTGCATTTAAATGACAAACATATACTTTTTTACTCAAGACTTGAATGTTTTAGGAAAACCTGTTTCAAAGACTCTTTGGGGATGGGGATGGCGAATCACAAGGAAAAGTCATGGTTAATAATCACATGGCCTAACACGATGACTGTATCTCAGGCTTTGAATAGGGTTTTTTTTAATCAAGAGACACATCAGGTGGGGACGTTTATTCAGATGACCTAACTTTCCTCTTCAAGAAGGATGGGTCATAGAAAGTTTATTTGCTGTGGTCTGTGTTTGCTGAAGGGGAGACTCTAAGAAGTAAGATGGGGTTCAGTTTCAGATGACGAAGCTCTAAAATGACTTCAGTTGAGGGGTAAAGCTCACAAACTCTGGCCTCAGCAGAGTTCAGAGAACAGGCAGATGGATTGATACAATCAGAAAAATACTTATTTATCAATGAGGTTTCCTTCCAAGCTACATTTCACACGACAGCTTTGCACAATGGCTTCATCCCACAGTTTAACAGTCTGGGCCAGAAAAAATTTTCAGCAAAGATCAAGAATGATCTGTACCAAAAGGCTAAGTAGTGGAAAAAACAGTGTGTGCTACGAGTCAGACTTCTTACCAACTAAACACACTTTTGTCACGTGTTACCTAGTAAATTTGGAGTATTTGTTTCATCTGGCTAAGCATCCATTTTCTTGGTCATAAATGTGGATGAAAACTTCCTGCCTGACCCATATCTCTCACCTGGGTGGTTGTGAAGTTCAAGTAAAATGAAAGCTATTTGAAAATGATAAAGGATTGAAAAAAATGTAAGATACGATGATGAATGTGGGGATGATGGTGTTGATGGTATTCTGGCTGCTGTTTGGGTATCCAAGGGAATGGGCACTCAGGTCTCTACCCAAAACCACTAAAAGGAATGTTCTAAAGGAGTTAGATACTTCATGACACTGGAGAAGAGGCAAAGGGCTTCAGCCACAAGTGTAATTCTTAGTAGGTGCCCAAACTCAAGGAAACAAGAGTCATCCAGGTTTCAACACAGCACCATGGATTGTCCATAACTGAAAGGACAGCCCTTCTGAGTACCCTGGGTTAAAACATAATGTAGTGACACAGGTTTGGGTTAGAATCTCAGGTCTACTCTCAGCTATTGGGTAAGCTTGGACAGGTAGCTTCATGTCTAATTTTTAATTTTTTTCATTTATTTTTATTTTGTTTAACGTTTTATTGATTTTTGAGAGAACATAAGCAGGGAAGGGCCAGAGAGAGGGGAGCAGAGGATCTGAACTGGGCTCTGCGCAGAGAGCAGTGAGCCCAATGTAGGGCTCGAACTCACGAACCAAGAGATGATGACCTGAGCCAAAGGTGGATGCTCAACCCAATGAACCACCCAGATGCCCCATATTTTTTTTTTTTTAGTTTTTAAATTAACAGATAGTGAAATTGACTTTTTTTTTTTTGTGTGTACAGTGTTTTGAATTTGGACACATACATAGATTCATGAAACCAATAATTAAGTTACTGAACAAGTCTATCATCCCCTAAAACTTTCACATGCTTTCCCTTTGTTTTGTTTTCCTTTTTTAATTTTTTAATGTTTATTTTTGTTTTTGAGAGAGAGAGAGAGAACGCGTGCATGCATGAGTGGAGGAGGGGCAAAGAGGGAGAGGGAGGGACAATCTGAAGTGGGCTCCTGGCTCTGAGCTATCGAAAAGAGCCTGACATGGGGCTCGAATTCACACACAGCAAGATCAGGACCTGAGCTTAAGAAGAACACTTAACCAACTGCGCCACCCAGGCGCCAGGCACAGGCTTTCCCTTTGTAATTACATCTTCCTACCACCCAGAATCCATGGTGATCACTGAGCTGTTGTCCACTGCCAGAATTTTGTCTTTTCAAAAATGTCATAGAATTGGAATCAGATAGTAGTAACCTTCTGAAACTAATTTATTTCACTCAGCATAATGCCTTTGAAAGTCTCTAAGCTGTTGCATATGTTAATAGCTTGTTCTTTTTAAATACTGTTCCTTTTAAATACTTTCATTGTATGGATATGCCACAATCTGTTTATCCATTTCTCTGTTGAAGGGTATTTGGGTTAGTTTCAAATTTTTGGAGATTATGAACAGAGCTGCTATAAAAACATTTACGCACAGGTTTTTGGGTGGGCATGTTTTCATCTCTCTAGAGGATGGTTAGTTACCTTTTTCATATGTTAGGGCCACATAATAAATACTTTAGCTTTGTGGACCTTATAGTCTCTGTGTCAACTAGTGTGAAAGGGGGAACAAATAATATGTAAAGAATTAGTGTGGCTGTGTTCCAATAAAACTTCATTTACAAAAGGAAGCGGTGTACAGGACTTGCTCTGCTGGCCATAGTTCAGCAATTCCCTCCGTGTTGCAAATACCCTGGAGTAGGACTGCTGGCTCATATGATAGACGTATTTTTAACTTTCTAATAAGACACCAAACTGTTTTGCAGAGTGGCTATCTTATTTTGGATTACCATCAGCAATGCATAAGTATTTCAGTTGTTCCACATTCTCACCAGCACTTGGTATCGGCAGTGTCTTGACTCTCACCATTCTAATGGATGTGCAGTGATATTTCATGGTCGCATTAATATGCATTTCATGTTCAACATCTTTCATGTTTATATTGGCCATCTTTATGGTCCCTTTCCTATAGTGTTTGATCAAGTCTTTTGCCTACTTTTTAAGTGGATAGCAGTTTTCTTACTGTTGAATCTTGAGATTGCTTTATATATTCTGAACTAAGTTCTTTTTTGAGTATATTATTTGCAACTATTTGCTTTCAGTCTGTGTTTTATTCTTTTCATTATTTTAATAATGTCTTTTGTGGAGAAAATTTTCTAACTTTGAGGAACTCCAAATGTTTTCTTTTATGGATTTTGCCTATGGTTTTTTTTTTATAAGATCTCTTTGCCTCATGAAGATTTTCTCTCATGTTTACTTCTCAACGTTTTGTAGCTCTACATTTTATATTTGTGTCTATATAAATGATCTATGACCCATTTTAATTTTTTTTGAGGCTTATTCATTTTTGAGAGACAGAGAGAGACAGCGCTTAGGTGGGGGAGGGGCAGAGAGAGGAGACACAGAATCTGAAGCAGGCTCCAGGCTCTGAGCTGATAGCACAGAGCCTGACGTGGGGCTTGAACCCACAAACTGTGAGATCATGACCTGAGCCGAAGTAGGACGCTTAACCAACTGAGCCACCCAGGTGACCCTCTATGATCCATTTTCAATGTTTCATATACAGGGTAAGGTTAAGTTTAAGATTTATTCTTCAGTTTATATAAATTTCAAATCGTTTATTTGAACTAATGTTGGTTCACAGACTATGTTTTTCCATTTAATTGCCTTCGTAGGTTTGGCAAAAATGAACTGGCCAATTGAAATGTGGTATCCCGGGAAACATAAAAGGATATTAGTGGTAAAACTGCAATAAAATCTAATCAAGTCAAAAGTCCAGTTAATACTGTTGTGTCAATGTTAATTTCTTATTTTTGCAAAACATACCATGGAAATATAAGGTGTTAATAGGAGGGGAAACTGGAGGAAGGTATATAGGAATTCTTTGGATACTTTTCTATAAATCTAAAATTAATCTCAAATAAAAAGTTTACTTAAAAAAATAAATTGCTACATTTGTGTGGACCTATTTACAACCTCTCCATTCTGTTCCATTGATCTATGTCCCTATCCCTGCACCCACTCCACAATATCTTGATTCCTGTGGTAGCGTCAGGGTTATTGAGCAATTTACAAACTTTATTACGTTGATGAACCTCCCCTACAAAGTAGAAGTTCTGCAAGGATAGGAATGTGGGCAGAAGTTGAATCCTTTTGGTTTATTGCTATGTGGCATGTGGCAAACACTGAATAAATTCCTTTGTCAAGTGAATTAAAAAATGTACCTTAGTGACTGACTGAAACACACACCTGAAACAGTGACTTTGCTTCCATGGGTGTGCCAAGCCATGGGGAATTTTAAGTAGAGAGCAGAGTAAATACGGAAGGCTCTCAGGAGACGCAAGAGATCGCCATCAGTGAGTTACACTGGGTTTTCTTCGCTACTTCTCAACCATCCTCCAAACCTCTTACTTCAGTCCCCTTCCCCGCTGTGTCTGTTCTTTCTGTCCTAGGGGGTTTGTAACCTTATTATTAAGGAGTTGACCTATTAAGGGTCAAATTATGCCAAGAGCTTAACATGCCCACTTGGGAGAAGACGTGGGTTAAGCTCTTAGCAGTGAGACCAGAACGTGTATGTGTTCAGCAAGTATTAGCCTTAACTACTATTTTTAATCATTAAAAAGTCAGATTTGAATATTTTACTTGACGTAATTATTTTATTCATTCATTCATAAAATATTTATCCATTTGACAGAATTTATAGCTTTTAAACTATAATGCAGGCATTTTGCTAGGAGCTAAAGACACAACAAATAGGGAAGATATGATCCTGCTCTCAAGTATAAATTATTTGGGGCACCTGGTGGCTCAGTTGGTTAAGCATCCGACTTTGGCTCAGGTCATGATCTCGCAGTTCATAGGTTTGAGTCCTGCATCAGGCTCTGTGCTGACAGCTCAGCCCCTAAAGCCTGCTTCAGATTCTGTGTCCTTCTTTCTCTGCCCCTCCCATGCTCACACTCTGTCTCTTTCTATTTCTCAAAAATAAATTAAAAAAAATAAACACTGAAGAATAAATTATTTAAAAAACATTCCAACCAATTTACTCCCCATGTCCAAACCTAATGCACAATGAAGATCTTGAGTCATACAGGTTATACATTTGATTTATAAAAACCTTTAAAGAAACCCTGTCCATAGAGTGACAAAGTAGATCTGTGCTAATTTTCATAACTGTAATGATTGGTTTGTGATTTCCAAGTATGTAAGAAATATGAAAGAGGAAAGAGCTAACTCTGGAAGGGCTATTGAGGGGACCAAGCAGAAATGCATATAGGTGAGAGCTCTTGTACTTCCAGGATGTGATTGCTGTCTCTTTACCCACTCAAATATGCAGAATGATTCAGCAATACACACACGCACGCACGCACAAACACACACACACCCCTACTAACCATAATCCCTAAATGTAATTAATGACTTTGACTTTTATCATGTCTTCAACTCTCAAAAAATGGGGGAAAAGTACTGAGTGAATATCTTACCATATGGGACAAATTATTTTCAAGTCTCACATTAGGTAGCTGAAGGAAGTCCCCTTATTCAAAGACTTCCCATACCTGCACCATTGTGTTCATATACACATTCATTAGCCTCCATAATGGTCATCTAATAACACAAAAAGGCTCTTTAATCTCCTGCTTCTGATTCAATCAGGCAGCAAGTAAACACTTGTGATTTCTGCCTTTGTTATCTCCATTGGCCAGGAAGAAGTGGGAGTTATATACGAGAGGAAGCTAATTAGACATTTTTTCCTCCTTTCACTATGCCTTGCATCTTGAATACTTTGATTTCAGTTAAGCTACACCCTTAGCTAATTAACAGCAAAACAATTAAGAAACTGTGTTAGCTGTTGAAAATAAACATTTTCCAGCAAAGCCAACTCATTACGCACAGGCAACCATGGTCTTTAAAACCAATTTCCTGCAAAGAGTAATAAGATAAATGTTATCTTATTACTGCTTTTTCTGAATATTTGCCTCAGAGATGTATCTAATTCTGTTTACAGTGATAAAAGTCTTCCCAGTAGAACATCCCTCTGATCCTGTAAACTCACAAGAAACATGGCAGACTGACTGATCTACATCATCCCTGTGCACCAAATGGAAACACTCAGCCTGTCTCATCAGATCCAGGATCAACATATCCATCTGAGGTTTGTCACTATCATCGATGATATACTTTACATACTTTATGTAATTTGAAAATAAATCACGTAGTTTTGGAAGATTTTACAGATAAATACAGTAATCTTGGGAGAACTGTGCTATTATTTAATAAAGGTCTATAGAGTATTATCACTCTTCAGTAGTGTATTACTGTAAATACCATTTGTCTTCTTTATATTTCCCCAGAAAAAAAGCCTAACTTTAAATATGAACTGGTACTTACACAGAAATTATATATTCAACATCCCTCACACTCAGCCACATTTTCAGCCGGCTAATGTTTAATTTTCAAACTGCACTGGTCACAACTCCCTCTTTTCATTTCTGGGTATAGGAAGGGCAACTTTCCATTGGCCATAGAGGATGGATAGTACCTGTTTTGTTGCGAGGAAATTGATATTAGTCCAGGCATAGTCACAATATTGAAAACCAAGTTAGCTAGTAGGCACTGAAGAATACCTTGCAAGGATGAAGTCTCCATTTAAAAACAAACTCTGCTGAACACTACAATTGGTTGGCAGGTAAGAAAACTAGCTAATTGGTTGATTGGTTGGTTGGTTGGTTGGTTAATTGATTAAATTATTTTTTCAACATTTACTTATTGAGCACAGTATGCCAGGCACTGAGCCAGGTGCTGGTATGTTATAGGCAGCCAAAGTCTGACCCAAATAAAAACTGACCCTCCACCTTAGGATAAAAATCCATCTTTACCACTATGGTCACTCAGTTATTTGGCAGACAACAAGTGAACACCTGTTCTGGGCTCAGCACTTTGTTTGTGTTTATATAAGGGAAAACAGTAGCTAACAACCATTATGTGCTTACTGTATCTCATACTGTACTCTTCACATGTGTCAAAGTATTTAATCCTCTGGAAAAATACCCGCGTATAAGGTAGGTATGATCATGATATCCACTTTGCTGATGAGGAAATGTGGCACAGTAAGGTGCCCAAGGCCGTACTAATAGTGGGTTGTGGGTCTAGGATTTGAAATGTGGGCTGTGTGGTTCTACAGCCCACTAAACAATCTAATTGTATTACAGAGAAGATAGAAAGCCAAGTTCCTGTTCTAGAGGACCTTAATGTTTATCTGGGCAGCCAACATTTACTAACACAACATAAGTAAAAGGTATTTTCAAAGTATGTGCATAACTGTGGTCTGTGGCTTTTAACACAGTACTAAAGGGATGTGGTACAAGGTGTGGTCAAGTGGGACAGGACAGGTCCTGGAAAGCTCGTAGCAATGAGGGGCACAGGCTTCAGAACCATGAGTCATGGGTTCAAATGGTGCTCTGCCACCTTTTTATGTCTCATGTCCTCATCTATAACACAGATGTGGGTACACATTCACCAAGGGCTCTTCCGAAGATCAAATGTAATAATACATGCAAATCCTGGGACACAGTAAATGCTCAATAGATGTTAGCTCTTCTTGAGGTGAAAGATTTTCAGATGGACTTTAGTAATATTCATGTGTACAGAGTGGCACAGAAAAGGCACGAACGTGGGAGGAGGTGGGCAAGATGCAGAGGGACTCAAAATTAGAAATAAGCAGACATTCTCTAACTCAATCGCTCCTTTCCCCTTTCTCATTCTTGGGTCCTCACGATCATTCTGGATATCCTAGGTTCTCAACAACAAAATTAAAAATTAAAATTCTCAGTAAAATTAAAATTAAATTTAAATTTTAAAATAAAAAAATTGCAATTTACAGTGGTTTTTACCACTGTAAACAAAATTAAAGACTCTGGGATGACAATACACATGCATATATATATATATGCACACACACAGAAACAGTAACACACCCAAACCTGTACTAGAGGATTTGACAATACTGACTCAGCCAGGAAGTATTTTGCAGTATTTTACTCCCCTCTAGCAGATATGGAAACCCTCATGGAAGCCCATATAAAGTGAATTTTAGGTTAGTCATGCTTAGTAATTCACTGACCCATTGTGCAAGCTGGTACCCTCATTTTCAGAAAGAATGGAGCGGTTTCCAGTCCAATTAAGCAATCAAATGATAGCATTTGTTGAATGGTTACCCCGTGCCTAATACTGTTCCTGGTTCTTTCTTTTTTCCTGGGTAACAGGCAGACATTGGAAGACTCTGGTTAATTGCCCATGAATGTGCGATGTAGAATGGCTAATACAGCAAATACTGGCTAGGACTAGTGAAACAGAACACCTGCTCTCTTAGGTACCTTTTACAAAATGGTACTGGAGGTACAATAGGTACATATATTATAGCCATGCCTTCTAAGCAAATGTTTCCCCCATGAGCTCTGATTATTTCAAATGGGTAGTATTTCCTTTTATTTTGCTTTTTAAATATTTTTCATTGTTCTCCAAAGCCCAACTTATGGTAGAAATGGGAGCTTATAATTGCCAGACAAAAAGGATGCAAATTTCATTTAACTTAAGAGAAGATATTTAGCAAATATGAATGAGAAACATTTGGGATCTATTTAGGGCAGGCTATAAGCTTTTGCCAGAGTCAAGAGTATTGGATACATTTTCAAGTCATGTATTTTCTAGGAACTGGAGTACACCATTGTGCTGATATGATGTCACACTAACTCATCATTTCCCATTAACCTCAATTATGTAAAATTACAGTATATGCTATAAACAACTGGCACATTTAAACCCAATTTTTAAAGCTGAGATCTCGAGTGTGGTTAATTCCTGGGGCATTTTAACAATGCACTATCAATGTGGGGAAAACTGAATAGGAGACACATTTTAAGGGGCACCTGGGTGGCTTAGTCGGTTGAGCGCCTGATTTAGGCTCAGGTCATGATATCGCTGTTCTTAAGTTCAAGCCCCACATGGGGCTCTCTGCTGTCAGCCTGTCAGCACAAAGCCCGCTTTGGATCCCCTGTCCCTCTCTCTCTGCCCCTCTCCCACTTGCACCCTTCAAAAAATAAATATTTTTTAAAAAGACACATTTTAAGTGAAACGAGAAACAAAGCAGAGGCTCTAGAGTTGGAAGAGATTTTACACGGCATCCAGAGCAACCCTTAGCATTAGCCTTTAAGCAATGTCTCTACACAGCACATTATTCTGTTCTTATTGTCAAAAATGTTCCCAGAGTGGGAACTTCTGGTCCTTTCATTAAGTCCCAGAAATTGCTTTCACGGAGCTCTACTGGAGTACCTTTATAACAACAGTGTTTGTCAAATCTTCTCAGACTCAGCTCTGCTTGATGTTGGAGGCCTCGTCCCCAAGAATGAACATAAGTACATTGATGTTGATAGAAATACGGAAGAGTGAGGATAATAAATAGTGTTTGGTTATAAACACTATGTTGGATCCTGTACATGATGGAAAGCAGGCACGGTTCCTGACTGGGAGCATCTAATCAGATGTTATAAGTTTTGTCTCAAAGAGGTTAAGATTGATGATATGCTATCAACCCCGGAGTTTTCCCAATGCCTTCTTGATTCTGTGTGGCAAAAACGTGAGTATATATGTTTGTCTTTAACTGTTTACTTGGAATGTTGAACATGATTGGTATTTTTGCCATGTAGAGAACGGAGCTGAAGCCACTACGACCTAGTCTGATATTTCCTAGGCTTTCAGAAGGAATGAAGGAACATGTTTATTATCCTCAGGTTTAAAATCAAATTATAACTTGAACCATTACTGTGTTCAACTGCTCTTCAGGTGAACAGCTACGACGCAGACCAACCACTCTTCACATTGTCTGGAGAAAGCAAGCTCTAAATTGGTGGCATAGAGCAAAGGGCACGATTTCCTTTGCACCGAACTCAGATCCCCACTAATGTCCAAGGAAGGGAGCACTGGGGGTGAGAAGGGCTTTTATGTCAGACCCACCTGGGGTTAGGACACAGTCGCTGGGTGACCGGAGTCTCCCTTTTGTTATCTTGGAGTCCCATTCTTACAGAGCGGTGACACGTAAATACATTCAGGTTTGTCAAGGGCACATAGTAGCCACAGAGCGTAGTGGGTAGGAGCGATGAAGGCACACAGAATGGGTTTCTATTCTCATGTCTGCCACTTACTAGGCTGTCACCCTTGACTTATTGTTTACCTTCTGTGTACCTCAGTTTCCTTCTCTGCAAAAGGGGTTTGCACAATAGTAACTACTTCAAAGAGGTACTGTTGTGAGGACTGAATTCTAGTAAGTGGAAATTTATGAAAAGCATATAAATACCTTTCGTAGGTCCCCAAAGTGCCTGGCCTCGTGCTTGGCACAGAAATACTTCTTCAGTGAGTGGCTGATATATTGAATATACCAAGATTCTGGACTGAGATTCCTCTTACAAATGTCCAAGACGAATGTCAATGGGAAGACACATAAGGGATGGGAGTAGAGGTGGAGGTGGAGAGATCGTCACTTCTCATGTTCCTTCTTATCTTCTTTGAGGGAGGACATAGTATCCCTGTATGTTATACTCACATATTGGCCCATGTTGATACCTAGGACCTCCCCAATTCCATTAAATATTTCTTTCACACCTCATCCTCCATGAAAATTGATGCGGAGTTTAGGGACCTACTTATTTTCTCTGCATATTTGGGGCCATACTCGAAAAGGAAACTGGTGAAACGTAGTGAGAAACAGGCCTGTGTGGTTCTATGCTTGCATTTTCCAAAGTGGTCACCCTGCCTTGTAAGTTCATCAGGAAAAACAAATTACTGGTTTCACAATAGGCATTCTGAGGCCGCTTGTGCTGTAGCCTGTGGCTCTGAAAATTAATGTGATTTGGCTCCCAGCCTCAGCTCTGCCACTTTCCAGTATGTGACCTTGGGTTAGCAGTCACTTAACCTCCTTAGCTTCATGTCCTCATCTGTCAGATGGGGATACCAGTAGCCACCTCCTGGGACTGTGCAAATGCATATAAGGCATGTAAAAGAACTGGCATCAGGGTCAACAAATGTCAGTCGCCATTATTACTGTAGTCATTTAGATGCCTTTCTTTTTAGGGTGCTGAAGTAAAAAGTTGTTAAACGTTGTCATAGTAGGTTTCTTGCAACCTGATCATTTCCAGTTCAACTTTCTTAAGAATGGATGACTGTCTGATAGGCCTGTCTGGAGATCATAGTAAATTCATGAGAATACAAGGAGTCACGGCTTCCTGTTATGCCTGAGCAGAAAAGAAAGACTAACCTCATCCCTACCTGAAAACTTGTGCTGGGCAAATGCTTCCCAAAGGAGACTTAGTACAGGGCAGAGCAGCAAGAAGCAAGGGTGTGCAATCAGGCTGAAACTCTGGCGCCCACCCCACGCAGGACTATGTAAGAAACTGTCTGTTATGAGACCCATCTGGTACCAATCAGCCCACTTCCTGTCCCTTGAGTGCTCTTGTACACTGTGAGCACTGTATGAATTTATGCTTACATATTGTTCTTTGCATGAGTCTGCCTTTTTAAAAGAGGGGCCTCCTTCTTCTATATATCCTCGTGGAGATTGACAGCAATGACTCTGGAGTCAATTAGATGGGAGTTCAAATACCCACTCTACCCCTTACCAAAGGTCCCACCTCCTGGGACCGTGCAAATGCATATAAGGCATAGGACCATCTAGGTCACCAAAAATCTTTGACCTTGACTTTTCTCCTTGGTGAAACAGGGATGGAACATGTGTAAAAGGCTTAGCAGAAGGTTGGCACATAATAAACACTCAATAAATATTAACTCTTTCCTGAGTGCCTGTTTCATAAATTACGGTGGTGGGCAGACTAAAAAAGTGGTTATAACAATGTTTCTCTTTGGGCATCTGGAAAAATCTACTGTCAGCTGTGATGAAATCATTCTTTCTTGTAATATATAAACCAAGAAAAGCTCTCCCCCACTATCCTTACATGTAACCATAATACATCACCATCTCTGTACAATAATCTGATTCTAAAGCTCCAAAGCCACTTTAGCTCTTTGGAACAATTTCATAATCCCTTAATTTTATAAAATAACTCTTTTACTTTTTATTTTATTTTATTTTAATTATTATTATTTTTTAAGATAGGCACACTTCCACATGCAGCATCTTTTTGGATGTGTCTATACCTTGGAAGCCTGACTACCCTACATTCTCCTACAAAGGCACCTGGAGAGCTTGTTTGGAGGTTCTAGGAAGGGAGCACAGCTACACATATATATTTGGCTGAAGAACGGGCTTCATCTATTGGGGAAGGTCATTCTCTGCCATGGAGCATGAGCACACAGCTTGGAGAAGGACACACATGGAGCGCTGAGGGAGGAAGGGGACATTCACCTAGCCAGCCAGATCAGCCAAATCCACTCCGGTGATCAATGGGGTGACACACGTTACAGCCAGATTGCCCTCACATCCCCTCTCTTCCTTTTAGACAAAACCAAGAACACCTCCAAAGAAGCCCCTCTTGGTAAAACAATGAAGGTATGGAGATAAATATGATCGGCAAAAAGAACTCCAAATGTTATTTTAAGACTTTTTTATGTGAGCAAACTAAGTTCTTTTCCTAAGTGAAATAGATGCCTTGCTTTTAGATCCTACCACTACTTTTTATGTGTCCCGATACTACTCTTTCCTATAATGGTTTCTTTCTAAACAGTGGGGAAAGTAATAACATATTGGTGACAGCCCTTCTTAGCTGCTGAGAAATTTAAGGCTTAGGAAGGATGACAGTTACATTCTCCACTGGACTGACATATAGCTTTTCTGAAATATTTAGAATCCATATATTAGCATGAAGATCATGTAATTTGAATTTCAATCAAAGTTCAAATGATTCTTTACCCATCCTCTTTCTCCAGGGTTAGCCAGATTCATGAGCAGGCGTTGTCTGGGAATCATAGTGGCTCTGAGTCGGAAGAAATCCTAGAGTACCCTGGACACCTCTCATTGCTCCACTGGTTACAACACTCAGGGCATTTTGGATTTCTTTAGGAGACTGAAGCAGACTGTGAGCCACTTCCCAGAAATTTGCACGCACATGGAGGCTCACATACAATTTTGAATAGACTTCCAAGACTTCTCATTGATGTATTTCTAGACTTCTAAGTCATAGAGTCTGCTGGTTAAGAGCTCCTTCATGAGGCCTGGGCCATATATATAAGAAGACCTACTGTTTATGTCTTTTCTAGTTCACTTATGTTCCCCAAACCCTGAGAGGGGAGTATTATCCTATTTTACAAATGAGAGAAGAGGAAGAAATGTAGGCAGTTTGTTCAAGGTCACATAACTGGTAAATGGCAAAACCAAACTATAAAGCTACACTGTTAGGACTCTAAAGCCTGGCTTTTAACCATTTTACATTCCACCACCCAGTATATTAAAATCTATTTATATAACAAAGAGACAGCTCCCAGGCCAGACCTAAGAACAGGAAAAAAGCTAGACTGTCTCCAGGGTGTACCTAGTCCTATTTTGTTTCCACATCGGACCCCAAGGGAGGTCACTCCAAGTGCCTCCATGGTGCCAACTGCAAAAGCTAAGACCATGCTCAATTGCCTGTTGCTTCATAAAAACTACTCACTCTATGCCTTGTGGTCCCAAACACAGCGACTTAAAACAAGCTTTTTCTTTTTGCCATTAACTTGTGGATCAGGAATTTGAGAAAAGCTAAACTGAGTGTTTTTCTCATTTGAATGAGGTACAACTGACAAGTAAAAATTGTATATATTTAAAGTGTACAACATGATTTGATATGTATATACTGTAAAATGATTACCACAATCAAGCTAACACAGTAATCACTTCACATACTTGGTGTGTGTGTGTGTGTGTGTGTGTGTGTGCACGTGCACGTGTACATCATAAAAATACCTTAGATCTATCCTCTTAGCAACTTTCCAGTATACAACAGACTATTACTAACCAGAGCCATTGTGATATATAGCTATATAGCTAGGTTCCAAGAGTTGGGGGAGGAATGAATTTCACTTTTAGAGGATGGAACGGTGTTTGAATATAGATTTGAAGGGTTAGATGAAGGCTCTCTTGAAGACAAGCTATCCTAGACTGTCTACTAAAACCATTCCCTCCTATCAGCATACATCCACATGATTATGAATCTTTCACTTTTCTTTGACAGTACCACTTAAAATAAAGGCTAGAGGAAAATGATTTAATAATCACCTATTAATAATGCTAGACCCTGAGTTAAGTGTTCTACATGCAGTATTTCACTTAATTCTTGTAACTCCTAAGGCAGGGCTGATTGTTCACAACATTTTAGATAAAGAAAAGGATGCTTAAAAGTTAAACAATTTACTTAACGACACACAATAAATGGAGTCTCTGAAGTTTGAACTAAGTTCATCTAAGCCCCAAAGTTTATGCCCCTAGTCAGTTCACAAATCAGGTTACAGTTTATGGGGAAGGTGAGACCCATGGTTAAGGCTAAAGAAGTCGGCAGGCTAATTTGTATAAGATGGTGTGAGGGAGACAAGAAGGCAACAACGTGAGTAGAGGCAGAGAGTGTGGACTAACCCACTGGATCATCAAAAAGTTGGACTTTTTTAACTTGGACTTGAAAGTTGGACTGGAATTGGACAGATTGCCAAGAGGCAGATTCTGGTGGCTGTGAAAACCAAGTCAAAGAGACTGATCCACTGACACAGGAGGGCCCATTCACTCCAGAGGAAGCCCTTATATCCAAGATGCAGGATCTCAATAGAGAGATTTGTTTTTCTTTTGCAAAGTTTCAGACATCTCAGTTCTCAGCCATAACTCGCATTAAGAGTGGAAGGAAAGTTCACACCAATCAATGAGTAGGATCAAACAATGGCCCATTTCCACTCCAGAGAAGGATTCCCTCGTGCCTGTGAAAAACTCCATTCCTTTTTTTTCTCAGAATTGGTAACATTTGGGAGAGCAAAGGGAATTGCTAACTGCTAAGGCAATGTCTAAATCAATTCCTCAACTTTGATCCAACTATAAGAACTTGTAAGGCAGTATCCTAAGTAAACATTTGGTCAACTGAGCTTTAAAATTCAAGATGAAGTGGTCTTGATACTTGACTTTGCAATGCAAACTTTCACTCCCTTGGAATGGTACAGTATTAAGAGCACTGGGTTCAGAGACAGACTGACCTGGGTTTGAGTCTAGCACCACTGCTTCCTAACTACATAATGCATGCGAAGTGCCTGCACAGGGCCTGGCTTAAAGAAAGTGTTGTATGCGTATTAGCTATCTCTGTTGGGTCTCAGGTTCCCAAACTTGACCTGGGAGTCAGTTGGGTCTGATCTATCTTGTTCAGCCTCAGTCTTGATCTGACTTCAGAGTCTTGCACTTGCTCTACTGCTTAGGCTAGGAATGGAAGGTCTGCAGTCAAGTTTATGGCTTCCATCATGAGACTCAGAGTCATCTGAAAATCAGTTTCCTCTTTAACCAAAAACAGGGTACAGGAGAAGGTTGAGTCAAATCTCCTATACTGACTGTATTAACATAATATTAGAGGGCATAATAGTATCTTCCTCATGAGGCTATTCTGGGACATTTTGAATGCTAAATAAATAAATTACACAACACTGCTAGGTATATAGTAAATAGTCATATTTAATATGGTAAATAGTCATATAGTAAATAGTCTTTATATACCATCTGTTATCATGTATTCAACTATTTGTTGAGTGGCATCTGTGTTGCAAGGACTATTCTTGGGGCCTCTTTAGGACAGAAGGGCTTGTGTATAGCAGTCTAACTCCTGTCACACACCCAAGACTTGCCAGCTGTCATTTCAGCAAGTGTTTTAAAGTATCGACTAGGCACCCAGTGTCTGCTTCTGAAGGTTCCATATCAATATCAAAGCTTCTAGAGCCCACTTCAGACTAGAAGAGGATGCTTACTAGTCAGGATGCCCAAAACATAACATGGCCAGAGCGAGAGTCTGATGGAGACTGGGGACAAAAGCAAAAAAGATGAAGGCAGGTAAATATGTCCCATGTTATGCAAAAGATAGAAATGAAAAGTAAGGATATATAGGGAACAAAGCACATGTTATGTCAGGTCAGAATGAAGGCCTGTGGTCGATGTAGATATTTGTGGATGACTTTTACGTGACACTGGCAGCACTGCGTAAGAGTGGGTCCTTTGACTTGGAGCGATCGGACAGGACCAGACTCAAAATGATATTTATACTTTACTTCTCATTTCTTTTTTTTTTTTAATTTTTTTAACGTTTATTTATTTTTGAGACACATGGAGACAGAGCATGAGCAGGGGAAGGGCAGAGAGAGAGGGAGATACAGAAACTGAAGCAGGCTCCAGGCTCTGATGAGCCATCAGCACAGAGCCCGACGTGGGGCTCGAACTCACAGACTGTGAGATCATGACCTGAGCTGAAGTCGGCCGCTTAACCAACTGAGCCAGCCAGGCGCCCCATACTTCTCATTTCTTAAGTGAGCGCAAAGCTCAAGTCTTGGAGATTGTAAAAACAGAAGTTTTAAAAAGTAATAGCTCACCAAGCCTTTTTTATTTTCAACTCCCTCTGCAGAACAACCAGAGTCTAAGCTTGTGGACCATCAAAGCATACGAGTGGTTAGACATGATTTACGCTAAGAAGCAAGCCATATGGCACTGGAGGGTTTAACTCAGATGCTAGTCACAGGGGTGTGTTTTCATTGGCATGCCTCAAGCACTTTATTTGCTGACAGAGACTATAAATGGCTAGCGAGGTAAGATACCCTGGCTGATACCAAGGCTGTGTAAGAGCTGTGTGGCTGGCCTGCCTTCCTCCACCTGGCTCTGTTGGTTCTTCCCTTTAAATACTAAGGAAAACAACGGACTTTGAGATGATCTTGAATTAAATGCTCTTTCTAAGCAAAGAAAGGAGTCTTACTTCAGAGACATTACTTAAATAACAAAACTGAAGGCTTCGCCTTGAAGCAAGGGGGAAAAACCTTGGTCTAACAAGTACTGGTAGGATTAAATAAGAGGATAAATCAACACTCAAGCCAATCACTGCAGAGGAAAAACAAAACAAAACAAAAAACCAAACCAGGTAGGTGAAAGGTCCTGAAAATGCAAACTTACCATTTTATTCTTTAAACTTTTTGCTTGTCAGCTGATTAAGGTCAGCCCCTTTATATTGCAGAAAATTTACAGAAAATAACATAATGCCCCCATTTCCCGCCTCTCCCCTAAGAAAGGTACTTCTGGCTTCATTTACCATCTTATTTAGTCTTCATTCCGTCATCCATCACTATAATAACTCCCTTACAAATCCACTTAGCTCCAGTGCCTGTCACTCCCTTCTCCATCTTCTGCTGGAAAAACATCAGCCCAGATAAACATTATCTGCCTTCTCCAGGTTTACAACTGCCCAGATGGATGTTACCAGATAACCTCACCGATGGATCTATTTTCACTTTAATTCCTATTACGTCTCCACAAGGCGCTCAGTGCACAACAGTAATCCTACAGTTTCTCCTGTAAGTTGCATTTCCCATTTTATTTTTTTCTAATAATTTATTGTCAAAGTGGTTTCCATACAACACCCAGTGCTCATCCCAACAAATGCCCTTCTCTGTGCCCATCACCCACTCTCCCCCGCATTTCCCATTTTCTAAGCATACTACTTCATGCCTTTTCCCATCTTCTTGTAGCTCCCACATTTTTTTCTTCCACTGGTGATGAGCACTTCATCCTGCTGCTTTGAGAAGTCAGAAGTCACTCGGGAAAACTTCCCCATCTTTCAACAGCCAAGGGACCAAACTGATTCATCCTTACACTGTGGAAGCCTCTCCTACTTGCCTGCAGTCACTGTAGGGGTCAGTCCCTCCTCCTCTCAAAGCCGGCCCCTCCCCTCGTGCTGCAGATTTCATCCCTCCCCCTACTTGTGTCTCTTTCTGTCTTCAATACTGGCTCATTTTCCTCAGCAAACAAACATGCTTTGACATCTTCTGTGGTAAAATCAACACATAGCAAAACCAAAACCCTTCCCTTGACTTCTTATATTCTTCTATACACGGACCAGTTTCTCCATTCCCTTTTCTATTCAACTTTTCACAGGAGTTATTTACACATGCTGACCCCACTTGCTAACCTTCACCACAGTCTTATTCATTAACAATCTAGCATCTTCCCGTGGCTCCACTGAAATTGCTCTTGTCAAGGTCTTGAGTGACTTCCATTTTGCTGAAGCAATGCCCCCACTTTGTGGCATCCACAGCAGCCTCAGCCCAATAGTCTCTCCTTTTGCACACTCTCTATCCTTTGAGCTTTCATGATAATATTGTTTCTTAGCTTGCCTTCTACTTCATAAGCTACTCATTCTCAGTAGGATGACTGGTTCCTACAGGCCCTAAGAGACCTCTATGCCTTGTGGTCCTCAAGCCTCGGTACTTCCAAATTTCTATCTCCATTCGAAACCTTTCTTCTCACCTTCATTCACATATTCAATTTGATGTTACCATTCTTCTCCACCCCTGTGTGTCACACGCATCTTACAATTAACATGAGCCAGATGGAACTCTTGATTGTCAACTCAGCACAGTCTCCACTGGCACCACCTTAGTCTAAGTCAGTGTTCTCACTTGGATGACTTTGTCCATTCATGTCCTTCTCCCAGCCATTCCCCACACAGCATCTAAAGAGATCCCCTTTAACACAGAAATCAGTCTTAGACATAAAATAAACTGCAAGTCCCTGAACAATGTACTCCCTGATTATTTTACTTTCATCTTACCAAATGCTCTCCTCGCCTAGTACACCATAGCTACACTGGTTTATGTACTTCGAATGCACCAAACTCACTCCAACCATATAGTTTTGTCCCTGCCATTCCTTAAACCTAGGCACCACTTAGTCATTTCCTTGTTTTAGATCTCAATTTAAATGCTACTTTCCCATAGATGCTCTTCAAAGTCATTCTCTTCCTAAAACGATCTCAGTCTTTCTCCGTTCAGCCCCCCGTTTGTTTCCTTGATGTCAATGAGCAAGGGAAAGAAAGCCCTCTGACAACAGGGAGTTTATTTGTCCTGTTCATTGCTCTATGGTCAGCATCTAGCAGAAAGCCAAGAACAAAAGAGCTGCCTAATAGTATGTTTTTGAAATGAATGAGGAAGCATTTCAAGAACCTACCTCTTGCAGTGTCACCGGTAACAACGGAAGGTTCTCTTCATATTTCCTCACTAGCATGCTGTAATCACTAGATAAGAAGGCCTATTACCTTAACCTCCACTTAAGAAAAATGTCTATTTTCCAACCTATCACTGTATTGGTTGACAGTGATACTGAGAAATATGTTTACTCATTTATGGGTATTTTGTAGTTCCACAATTCAATTTAATTCTGACACTAACTACTCAGGTGTTAGCACAAAGCCCATAGGTTAAGGCCTCCATCCACAACACTGCTTCAGACATCAATCACAAATAGGGTAACCATGCTACCCACACCTGTGTCTTGCTGACTACAAATCTGGGGGTTCTTATGATTCCCTCTCGGGTCTGATAATTCAATAGAATGACTCATTAGAACTCATGCAAATATTTACTTACATTTACCATTTTGTTATGAATGATATAACTCAGAAACAGCCCCACAGAAGAGATGCCCAAAGCAAGGTATGAGGCAAGAGGATATAGCTCGCTATCAGCCAACTGGAAGGGATGGGAGCATGGGAAGGTGCAAAGCTTCCAAGTCCTCTCAGGGTGTGCCATTCCCTTCAGATGCCATTGTGTTCACCAACCCAGAAGCTCCCTGAATCTCACCATCCAAGAGTCACTGCTGAAGTTTCATTACATACACATGTTGATTAAATTATTGGTCGCTGGTGACTGGACTGAATCTCTGGCCCCTTCCTCACCTCCCCAGAAGTTGAGGGGTGGAGTTGAAAGTTTCAACCCTCTAATCACATGCTTGGGGTTTCTGGTAACCACCTCCCTCTTGAAATTACCTGGGGTCAGAGGAGGGGGGGGCCCTGTTCACTTCATTAGCATAAACTCAGGTATAGTCAGAAAGGCAATTATTATGAAAAACACAATATACTCCTATAATTCAGAAAATTTCAAGGCTTTTAGGAAATTGGTGCCAGCAACTGGGCACAAAGACCAAAAATGTGTATTTTTATTGTACCACAGTAGTAAAAGACTTTGAGAACATACACTGAATAGATTGCTAAAGGTTGTAAGAAACAGCTTCTAGAACAGATGATTCATGATAGACTTTTGTTCTATAGCTAAGACCAAAGTATAAAAGTTTCTGGTATGTCTTGATGCATGCTACTTGTTAAATTAGGTTTCAATAATAAACAACATGAAGAATTGCCTTTTTCTGGTGTGTCTAATGTAATTAGACTAAATTAATTCTAAATTACTGGTAACTAAAGAAAATGTATTTTTGGGAGTAAATGACTTCCATAATTAAGAGAGTGTTTTGTGAAGAAAACATTTACGTATATTGATTGTATTTTTAAACATACACTTTAATCTTTAAATATAGAGTGGCATCTCTGATAGGAATTTTTAAAATAGTTTTTGGTATAACTTCACATAGATAATGCCAAACATGAAATGCATTCATCACATCCTCATAGGTAAGCTAACACAGACAAGAAGTCAAATCCATAAAAGCGCATATGGCTACAGTGATGTCATTAATGTTAAGAACTCAAAATTTTCTTAAAGGAAGACTTTTATACTACACTGCACCTCATTTTGTAGATAGAGACCATGACAACCTTTTTTTAAAACCACTTAGAGGTTCACTAGGAGTTGTGAAACTTAAAGACAAGATATACATTTGTCTCTTACAAAAACAGATGAGTGAAAAGTTTGCTAATCCTGTATGTATTGACAAGGGGTATCAGTTTTAGTTTACCTGCCAAACATTTTTGAAAAACAAATGTACAGTTTATCTCTTGACAATAAAATTGACATTTTCTTTTATTTTTTAAAAATATGTATTTATTTTGATAGAGAGAGGGAGAGAGAGAGAGCAGGGGAGGGGCAGAGAGAGAGGTAAATAGAATCCCAGGAGGCTCTATGCTATGAGCACTGAGCCTGACATGGGGCTTGATCCTGTGAACTATGAGATCACGACCTGAGCCAAAATCAAGAATCAGATGCTCAAATGACTGAGCCACCCAGGCGTCCCTTCATAAAATGTGTGTGGAGGAGGCTGTTTTATATTATAAAAGAAATTCTTATTTTCAATAGACAACTTAGAAAACAGGTTTTGGAAATGTGCCCATTGTTTTCTGACTGTGTACTTCAACATGTTTATGTGCCGCCTATAAAAACTCTCATATTTCCATTATTTTTTGTAAAAATAGAAACCAAATGTATTCATTTTCTATTGGTATCTAATAAATTACCAGAAAACTAACAGTTTAAAACAAAACCCATACATTTCTTATCTCACAGTTTCCCTAGATGAAGAGTGAGGGCAAGGTTTAGGGTCTGCCTAGGGTCTCTCCAGGTTGCAGTTAGTGTCTCGCTGGACTGTTTTCATCTGGAGGCTCGAATGGGGAAGAATCTGCTTCCCAGTTCCTTCAGGTTGTTGGCAGAATTAATTTCCTTGTGACTGTATGACCAAGGCCCCAAGCTTTTCAGTGGCTAGTGTCTGGAGACTGCCTGTAGTCCCAGAAACTGCCAATAGGTCCTTTCTATGTGGGCTTCTCTAACATGGCCACTCATTTCCTCCAGACCTCAAAGAAGTCTCTCATACGACTCTGCTAAGACAGAAACTTATATAACCAAACAAAATCATGAGACTGATATCCTATCTCCTTTGTCATATTCTATAGGCTGGAAGTAAGTCCTGTATCATGCCCATACTCAAAGGAGCAGGATTATACAAAGGCATAAACTTCAGGAGAGGTGAAAACATCAAGGGTCATCTTAGGATCTATCAGACACAGAGTTTTCCAATCATTTGCAAATTGTCACAATGAAGAGTTTCAGGGGGCTTTGAATCTGTTTGTTGAAAATATGAGAATGCAAGTAAAGTAACTACTGAGTGACATCAGGGAAATAGAAATTTACATGTTAAATTATTGCAAAGCCTTTTATGTAATTGGTGGATGGGACTGAAAAATGAGTATGATTTCAACTGCAATCAATAATGGATGTCTTCAGTTTATCTTTGGTCATGTTTTTCAGCTTTGACAGTCATTAAAATCAAGAATTGCAGGGCACCTGGGAAGTGCGGTTGGCTGACAGTCCAACTCCTGATTTTGGCTCAGGTCATGATCTCACAGTTAGCAAGTTCAAGCCCTGCATCAGACTCTGTGCAGACAAAGCAGAGCTTACATAAAATTCTCTGTTTCCCTCTCTCCCTGCCCCCACTCAGAAATAAATAAACATTATTAAAAATTAAAAAAAATAGGGGTGCCAGCGTGACTCAGTCACTTAATCATCCAACTTTGGCTCGGGTCATGATCTAGTGGTTTGTGAGTTCCAGCCCCACATCCGGCTCTCTGCTGTCAGCACAGAGCCAGCTTTGAATTCTCAGTCTGCCCCCACCTCCCGCGCCTCTCCCCACCATGCTTGCTGTCTTTTTTTTAATTTTTTTTAATAATAATTTATTGTCAAATTGGTTTCCATACAACACCCAATGCTCAACCCAATGAGTGCCCTCCTCTGTGCCCATCACCCACTTTCCCCCCTCCCACATCCCCCTCTCCTCTCAGTTTGTTACTATTCTTTGAGAGTCTCTCATGTCATGTCTTCCTCTCTGTGGCTTTTTTTTCCCTTCCCCTCCTCCCCTCCCCCCTGGTTCTCTGCTAGGTCTTCCAAAGCCTACCTATGCGTGGGAACATATGGCATCTGTCTTTCTCTGCCTGAATTATTTAACTCAGCATAATATCCTCCAGTTCCATCCACGTTGCCCACATGGCCAGATTTTATTCTTTCTCATTGCTGTGTAGTATTCCATTGTATATACATACACCACAGCTTCTTTATCCATTCATCAGTTGATGGACACTTAGTCTCTTTCCATGATTTAGCTATTGTTGAATGTGCTGCTATGAACATCGGGGTACATGTGCCCCTATGCATCAGCAGTCCTGGATCTCTTGGGTAGATTCCTAACAGTGCTATTGCTGGGTCATAGGGTAAGTCTATTTTCATTTTTTTGAGGAACATCCACACAGTTCTCCAGACTTCAACCTCTACTACAAAGTGGTAGTCATCAAGACAGTATGGTATTGGCACAAAATCAGACACATAGACCAATGGAATAGAATAGAAAACTCAGAAATGGACCCGCAAGTATATGGCCAACTAATCTTTGACAAAGCGGGAAAGAGTACCCAATGGAAAAAAGACAGCCTCTTTAATAAATGGTGCTGGGAAAACTGGACAGCAACATGCAAAAGAATGAAACTAGACCACTTCTTACATCACTCACAACAATAAACTCTAAATGGATGAAGGATCTGAATGTGAGACAGGAAACCATCAAAATCCTAGAGGAGAAAGCAGGAAAAAGCCTCTTTGACCTAAGATGTACCAAATTCCTACTCAACACGTCTCCAAAGGCAAGGGAATTAAAAGCAAAAATGAACTATTGGGACCTCATCAAGATAAAAAGCTTCTGCATGGCAAAGGAAAACAACCAACAAAACTGATAAGCAACCAACGGAATGGGAAAAGATAATCGCAAATGACATATCGGATAAAGGACTAGTATCTAAAATCTATAAAGAACTTACCAAACTCCACACCCGAAAAACGAATAACCCAGTGAAGAAATGGGCGGAAGATATGAATAGACACTTCTCCAAGAAGGCATCCAGATGGCCAACAGACACATGAAACGATGCTCAAGATCACTCATCATCAGGGAAATAAAAATCAAAACCACACTGAGATACCACCTCACACCAGTCAGAGTGGCTAAAATGAACAAATCAGGAAACTATAGATGCTGGCAAGGATGTGGAGAAACAGGCACCCTCTTGCACTGTTGGTGGGAATGCAAACTGGTGCAACCACTCTGGAGAACTGTGTGGAGGTTCCTCAAAAAAATGAAAGTAATTTTTTTAATGTATCTTTATTTTTGAGAGAGAGAGACAGTGCAGGAGTAGGGGAGGGGCAGAGAAAGAGGGAGACACAGAATCGAAGCAGGCTCCAGGCTCTGAGCTGTCAGCACAGAGGCCGATGCAGGGCTCGAACTCACAGACCGTGAGTTTATGACCTGAGCGGAAGTCGGACGCTCAACCAACGGAGCCACCCAGGCGCCCCTCGCTGTCTCTCTTAAAAATAAACATCAAAAAAACCTTTTAATTTTAGAAATTAAAAAAAAAACAATCAAAATAAACTGCTCTAGTGATAGAACTGCTAAGTCATAAGTCTTACAAATGTAAAATCAAGATTTTCAAAATTAATGAAGCTATTTTATCACGTCATCTTTAGTAATACTAGTTATGTTAGTATGACAAAATTTGGGAATTACCCTTCAACAAAAAATTAAAACATGTGCCTATTAGGAAAAAAGTGAACAGGTATCCCAATATATGCTTATTTATTTCTTTAGAAATTGTATACATGGATTATATTATAAATATATAAAACACATCCTTGTATTTTTTATTTGTGTCTCATTTAATTTGTATTTATATATTTTAGAATGTATGTGACAAATTTATAACACAATTCATTTGTCCCTATTTTTCCTAATAGGCATATGCCATAAACAAGTTTGCAACCCACTGCTCTTACTCTGCACTGCTGGCATAGTATCCACTAACCATATGTGCCTACATAGCACACGAAATGAAGTTAGTACAAAATGAGTTATGCTTTAAATAAAATACACCCAAGATTTCTAAGGCTCATAAAAATAGTAAAATATCTTATTTGAATCTTTTAGTTAATTACATGTTAAAATGATAATATTTTGGATATACTGGGTGAAATAAATTATCAAAATTCATTATAGCTGTTTCTTTTACTTTTTTGAATGGGGCTATGAAAATATTTAAAATTACACATGTGGTTCACATTCTATCTATTGCATACCACTGTCCTAGGGGGTCTCAAAGTGCTAGAAAAAAACAGAATGCTGGTTAGTTGCGTTTTCTGGACTAAGCAACAATGAGATTAACCTAAGTGACTTGTAGTTAAGTCCTGGCCTCACCTGAAATGATTTGCTATGTTTCTTGCTCTTGTAGCTAATTTTCCCCCTTACTCATTAGTAGTGGTTATGTGATATTTCAGTATCATTAATGGTTGAAGGAGGTTCTAAGGAGATGAACTGATTTCCTCTCTGGACTGTACTCTCTGCTCTATTTGCCATCATCAGATGAACTGATACTACTTCCTCTGACAGCACAGCAATTTCGACATGGATTTTAGAATTAACAGCTAAGTACCCTCAGGGAAATATCTCAATAGGACGTATCTGTTGATGGAAATATACTCACATCAAAGCAGTAGAGAGAGTTCTCTTTATTAACTATTAGTAAAGCTGTACCAAATGTAGAGAAAATAGGTAAATTCTGCCAAATACTTGAGGTATACTTTTCAAAGCTTGCCTTTTACTTCGTTCATAATAAGTCACAGTTTTAAAAAAACCGGTTTCAGCTCTGATTATTTCCCTTGCAAATTCATTTATTAGCCACTACTTTGTTAAGAAATATACAACCTTCACTCCCCTCACCCTGATTTTAAGAAAGGATACTCTCTCTAGAACATCTTGGAGAAAACACCCTAGGGAGACAAACTGACCCTCCCCTTTCTGAAAGAGGCAGGCAACTGAGCTTTTCCCTGCAATTGGAATCCCTCTCTGCTGCTGTTAAATTCTAGAAGTCTCCCTCCTGGAGGAATTCTAATCAAGTCTAGTTGTTAAATTCTTCCTTATGTTGAGCCAATACCAATAATAGACTTTCAGTCTTCCCTCTAGGGATACATAAAACACACTGCTTCTTCCACAGATAATTCTAATACTTCTTCTGAATATTCCCTTCTCTGGGTGACCAGTTTCTCTAAGTAGTCCCTTATTCATTAAACACATATTTATCAGATGCTGTGTTAGTCAGCTCAGGCTGCCGAAACAAAACACCACAGACTGGGTTAAACAACAGAATTCATTTTCTCACAGCTCTGGATGCTGGAAGCCTCAGATGAAGGTGCTGGCAGGGTTGTGTTTCCTGAAACCTCTCTGAACCATCCTGCTCTGTCCTCACCCAGCCTCTCTTTGTGCATTCCTGATCCTGGTGTGTCTTCCCCTTCTTGTAAGGACATCAGCCCCCATTGGATTAGGGTCCCACCCTCATGACCTAATTTTTCTCCAATTACTTCCTTAAAGGCCCTATCTCCAAATCCACTGACACAGGGGGTTAGGGCTTCAACCTGAATTTTGGGAGAATTCAATCCCTAATAGGTGCTTATACAAAAACAGTAGAAATAAAACAAAACACTGGTACTATAGACATATGACATGGTTTCAAATCTCTTAAAATATATATAGCAGCTAGAATCAAATCCAGTACTGACATGGGAGCCAAGTAACGTGCAGAGAGACTTCCTACTCTCTCTTTGTGGAGTTTATCACCCTACTTATTTAGCTCAAGAGATATTCACCCTTGTAGCACATGTATTGACAAAAGACAGTCCTCCTTTATGTATTTCACTAAAACCAATGTATCTTTGTGGGTTTCTGTAACTTATCTGTCTCCATACTAGGCTGAAAGCCAGGGAAAGTTCAAAGTGATGTCTCCTAGTTCTTTACATGCCTGTATTATAGCAAACACCACATCCTGCACAGAAGGAATGATGATGGCTGACCAGGAACGGCTTCCTGACCAGTGATCTGTGCACGTCACTTAATGTTATGTTTTTGATAGTCTTCAATTTCTTGAACACAGGACCTCACGTTTTCATTTTTTCCTGGACTCCACAAATTATATGACTGGCTTTTTAAAAAGAAACATTTATGAAGGGTTCTGCCCCAGATTATGCCATTAACTAACTAAATACAAAGGTCATTTCTCATTTATCTCCTAATCTGAAATATTCTCTCTTCTAATTCAAAAATTATGCAATCTTGGGACACCTGGGTGGCTCAGTCAGTTAAGCATCCAACTCTTGACTTGAGCTCATGTCATGATCTCATAGCAGCGAAACTGAGTCCCACATATGGCTCCATGCTGTGAATGGAGCCTGCTTAGGATTCTTCCTCTCTCCCTTGCCCCTCACTCATCTGTTCTCTCTGTTTCTCCAATAAGTAAGTTAGTAAGTAAGTAAATAAGTAAGTAAGTAATGAAAACTTATGCAAACTTGCATCAGCAAAATCTTCAGTAGAAGACAGCTGCTAGTTTTACCTGCCACATAACCTCTACCCAATTTTCTTCTAGAACTGTTCTTACTCTCTGTCCAAGTGATTACTAGGTTCAAGAGGCTGACCTCACTTGCCCCCACACCCTGCTCCTGGGTGACCCTGTGGCTCAGCATGGTTCACTCTCTTGGAATAATCTGGAACCGGTCCAGAAACAGGAATATGGCCCAATCTAGGCTAATGGGATTAAATTATAGGACTTCTGTGGACTGTGGTGGTGGTGGCAGTGATCTCCTCTGGCACTGCTCAGAGAATGAGGTAGGCCTGGAGATGCTTGTGATCCCTCTCATGCCCCAAAGGGAAACCTGCCTGAATGTGGAGTCATTCCAGAGGAAAAGGCTTTGAGAGATAAAGAGAGGGAGACCAAGTCCTGAGGACACAGTGTGAGCCCTTGAGCCTCTGGATGAGCAACGATCCTTGCAGCCAATCAAGGCCCTGAGCCTACTTATTTCGATGTCTATCCCTTGTAATAATGGGGATTATTCATAAGTACTCAGCAGAGTGCTGCCACATAATAGATACTGAATTAGTAAATGGAAGAGTGCTTTGTCCTGGAGGTCATTACAAGATGTAACTTAAGCAGTTCAAGATAAGGAATTTCTGAAAATATGCAAATGATTTTTTATAGATTCATTTCAGGGTTCCAGAGGTCATAATACATGTGGCTTACTAGAAAACCACTAGGCAAATAATTACTTTTAATGACTGTCAAAGTCATCTTATTTGAGCTAATGAAAGCAGGATCTAAGACAAACTTCTAGGAAATAGCCTGTGAAATTCAAACTCATCTTTGAAATCTGGGAATTTGACTTTATGCGAATATGTTCTATTTGTTAAATTAAACCAACCCTTGTGTGACACATAAAGAATGAAAACGGGGGCGCCTGGGTGGCTCATTGGGTTAAGCAGCCAACTTTGGCTCAGGTCATGACCTCACAGTCTGTGAGTTCGAGCCCCGCGTCGGGCTCTGTGCTGACAGCTCAGAGCCTGGAGCCTGCTTTGGATTCTGTGTCTCCCTCTCTCTCTGCCCTTCCCCTGTTCACACTCTGTCTCTATGTCTCTCAAAAATAAATAAAAATGTTTTAAAAAAAATTAAAAAAAAAGAATGAAAACGGTTTGTCTACACCCCACCTGCTATGTAATCATGTATGTTGAAAGATAATGAAGTAGATGAAATGTTATCTTTAAAATACTATTATTCCTGGGGCGCCTGGATGGCTCAGTGAAGCATGTGACTTCGACTCAGGACATGATCTCATGGTTTGTGAGTTAGAGCCCCACATCCAGCTCTGTACTAACAGCTCAGAGTCTGGATTTATTTATTTTTAATTTTTTTTCAGAGTCTGGATTTAAAACACTGTTATTCATTTTATATTACACTGTTTATAAATATTCCTTTGAAACAAAAATACTAATTCAAGAAGGTATAAGATGTGCACCCCTATGATTATTGCCAAGATAAGGAAACAGCCCGTGTCTACCCATTGACAAACGGATAAAGAAGATATAGTATATATACATCATGGAATACTACTGAGCCATAAACAAAGAGATCTTGTCATTTGTGACAACATGGATGGTCCTAGAGGGCATTATGCTAAGTGAAATGAGTCAGAGAAAGACAAATATGCCGTGATTTCACTTGTTTATGTGGAATCTAAGAAGCAGGCAAAGCAAAGGAAGAAACAAAAAAAAAAGGCAGAGCAAGACTCACAAATACAGAGAACACACTGCTGATTGGCAGAAGGGAAGGTGCTGAGTAACAAAATGGATGAAGGGTAGTGGAAGATACACGCTTCCTGTTAATGGAATGCGTAAGTCATGGGGATGAAAAGTACAGCATAGAGGATGGAGCCAATGGTATTTTAACAGTGTTGTATGGTGACAGATGGGAGCTACACTGGAGGTGAGCATAGCAGAAAGTATAGAGTTGTCAAATCACTGTGTTATACATCTAAAACTAATGCAATATTGTGTGTCAATTGTATTTCAATTAAAAAAAATTTTTTTAAGTAGGCTCCATGCCCAATGTGGAACTTGAACTCAGGACCTTGAGATCAAGAGTCACATGCTGTACCGACTGAGCCAGCCAGGTGTCCCGAGGGGAAAAAAAAAAAGTTTCTTTGGTCCCAATAAAGAAGAAAGCCTGCAAGATTGCCTTTGGGGTGTGAGCCCACAGATTTCCCTAGTAACAAGCACAGAACTGTATGAAAGAGGAAAAGAAGAGTGGTTCATTATGAACAAACTATGAATAACTGCTGTCGCCACATAATGGTGAGAATGGCCATCTCGGAAAGTAAGGAGCTCTTTGTCCTCAGAGGTATTCAAATGGGATGCATGTGATCTCTATAGGGAACAGGAGAAAGGTAATAGGTAGCTGGTAATTAGATAGTTCTCTAATTCTGCAAATCTTGGGAGAAGTTTCAGAAAATTCTGATAGGCTAAGTTGGCAGTTTAATATACACACATCTTTCTGGTAGCGAGTGGAAGAGAGGAGACCTCTGAGCAGCTGTGAGTACCTTCCCCAAACTGCAATTATTGATTTGTGTATCTAGCATATTCATGTTGGGTCCCTTCTCTTCAGCACCTAGCAGAGCTCTTGGCATAGAGTGAGCACACAGTAACTATTTGTTAAATGATTTAATAATTTAAATACATAAATGAACACACCCCTCAGAAGTTAGGAGCTCAGTTTTTCCTGCATTGATTTTGCGCCATATTTTTTCCATTAAAAAGGTATCATGTTACTCCTTGTGGCCTATCATATTACTCACCTTGCACTGTATTATTTCACTTGTCATCTGTTTATGTCTTATCTTCCACGATGGATCATGAGTTTTCTGAAGCAGCTTTTATATTCTTTTATAAGCCTCTCAGTATTCAAACACTCACAGCAAGTTAACGACAATGTTCATGGAGACCACAAATAGTTGGCATGGTCGGCTTCCCTTTTATGAGGGTCCCCAAAGCCCACTGGGGATATTACATCAACCCAAATGCAAAGGGGTTAGCAGGTCATCAGAAGTAAAAGGTAGTGGTGAGGAACTTAGGGATGGTCTAAATCAACTCCCTCATCTGGCTGTGAGTAACCAACACAAACTTCTTAAGTGAAAATGTTTCCTCAAGGACACAGAGCAACAGCAAGAACTCACAGATTCTGACCCCAGAAACCGCTCCGTCTAGACATTACAAGCTCCTGAATCAAGGGCATTGCATCAAGAATGACTGACTTTACTCTCCAATAACACGCTCAAATATTCCTTTTCTAAAGCCCCCATCAGCAAACACAAAAGAAGAGGGATTTCTTTGAGTCCAAAACGCTCAGACATTATGCTTCCCCTTTACCACCAATCAAAGAGATAAAAGATTGGATGTCGGGACTTGTACCATACAAGCCCTTTCTGAAGGGACCGAAAGATTTTATCATACTCTCTGAAAGTTACCGACTACATTTCAAAAAAAAAAAAAAAAAAAGACTATTTCCCCCTTTGAATTCAAAGACTCCAGGTACTTTTAGTCTTTAATGCTAAACTGGTTTTGGAGGATCACTGCCAGAGCGATGGGGACACCATCTTCCAGGTGAATGTATCCCTGAGGTGGCGGAAGCCTGTACACGCTTACAACTCATCCTTCAATAACTGCCTTGAATCATAATTAGTGATGTAGTTTATCAGCTCCTAGAGGGAAGCAACTGTGCTTTATTCTCACTGACATCCTAAACTCTTAAATCACTTCAGGCCTCTCTTCTGCAGACAGTCCTCCGAAGACTTGAAAATGAAGTTAACATCAACATAAGCTCCTCAGCACAGCCTACAAAGCACTAAAATCATCCGGCCCTGCCCCCCACTTTGGCCTTAGCATATACGATTTCCCCCTTACTCACTTGGCTCTGGTCGCTACAGTTGTCTGTGTTGTCCTCGAACTTTCCAAGCATGCTCGGTGCCATGGATGCCACTCCTGTTTCATGTATGCTCAACACCTCCAACACTTCACTCCCAGATCTGCAAATAATGAGCCCGCCTCATCATTAGGGTGTCAGTTCAAACACCTGCTCTGGGAAGTCTTCAGAGCGCAGTCTTTTGCATCCACCATATTCTTCTTTCCTTTTTCTCAAGGACAATCTACATTTATTTGCTGATGATTCTGAACAAACATACTTCAAACACAGAAGAAGTTAAAGTTTACTCTTGCCAATGGCTAATGGTGGTCCCTGAGGGGCAACCTGAACAGCACCTTCAGGCTGAAGTGGCTCTGGCTCCAACTGCTGTTCGCCAACAGCAGAAGTTAAAAAGTCTGTCAGGTGAAGCCATTAATTGCTAACAGCTGAGGGCAGTCCATGAGAAGTAACAAACAGCTGGTGGTATTTTACTTCACAGCACATTTCAAAGAGCTGAAGTTATCTTGTAGATTTATTTTTTTATTTGGTTAAGGGCGATCTTGCTCCTCTAGAATGTAAGCTCTCTGAGAAGAGAGATCTCGTTCTCTTCACTCTTATATTCCCAACTCCTACAACGGTACCTGGAATAGAGTAGATATTCAATAAGTAGTCATTTATTACACACACACACACACACACACACACACACCCCACTCAGTGACTAATACCACAGTGTCATACATAGAGAGACTAAGATCATTGAGAAAGAGAAAAAATGGCCATCTGGTTAATAGCTAAGATTCTGTAAATATGATGGCCTCCAAAACATGGCTGAAAAAAAGACAAAATATTTAAACAGTTACCCATGGCCTTAAATACCAGTGTTGTTTTAAAAATGAGAGAAAAATTGTAGGCGGAGCTTGAAATAGTTGCTCTTTTGAAGATTTCTTTGCCCCTTTACATTTGAAGGTATCTATGGTATGTGACAGAAAGGGCATTGGCGTAGTTTGAAACAGCAAATAGGTTTATCCCATGTGGACCAATTTGAATTGATAGGTGATAAGTGGAAGACTAAGGTAAAGGTACTCCAAGAATAAATCCAAATTTACCACGTCTGCCCTACTGTTTGGGAAGTGGCTGTGTGGGTGATGATGGTGTCCTGTTCTGATGGACTGCCTTCTGCTGCAAAAAAAAAGGCAACAGAGTGCTGTAGATAGATCTGGGAAAGTGGTTTAATTGAATTATGCAACCACCCAGGCTAATTAAATCAATGGGATTTCTCACTTTCTCCTTGGGGCAATAGTAAAGAAATCAACATGGCTCCACCATTTTTAACATGTGACCATGTGACTTTGGACAGATCGGAACCTCCCCAAACTTCAATTATCTAGACTCTAAACTGACTCAAATAAATTCAGTGTACATCAGTCATTAAGGAAACAATAAAAAGATACAATCAAAATCTACATGACTGTGCTATACAAACGCATGGTTCTTTGAGAGCCATGAATGAAACTCTCTTCCTGTGTGTCCTAAATTCTCTTAGCTTTACCTTTTTGCAACTGTAGGGTATTACCATGTTGCCCCCTGTCTCCCCCAGTGGCCACCTATGTCATTTAAAATTGGCTCTAAGCTTCAATGCGACGCATAAGACAGAGGCTCTCAGATACTGCTTGATACCAGCCAGGGGATGGGTCCCAGGCTTTACTTTGCAAATTTCCTGCCTCATCTGGGAACTTATTTGGAATGTGTCTTGGACTAAAAATTGTTAGCTGAGAAGATGAGAAATTTATTAGCTTAATTAATGCTAGGAAAGTAAACCGTAGTTTCTCAGGGATTAAAGCTGTAGGCTGGAAACTCTGTGTTTTGGGAGAACCATGTGTCTTTTTCTGTTCCTAAGTATGTGTGCCTTTCATCTTCTGGACTGTGTTCAGACTTGTTGCCAGTTTTTCATAAAACATTCAAAAGGGAAAAAAAAAGAGAAAGAAGGTACTAGGGAAACAGAAACAGAGCAAAGTGTTAAGAAATTCTTTAAGAAGTCTGGGAGCCCCACGGGAGGGAACCAGGAGAAGGCTGTGCTGTCTGACAAAAGATGGAAAATCACCGAACCATAATAGACCTCACTTGCGTTGACACACGCTAACTGAAAGGAACAGCTGGGGTAAAGTTACCGAGCATCTTATTTCAGAGTTTGGCAGTGGACCGAACTCGATTTGCGAAGCAGACAGCTATGACAGGATTTTACAGGTACCACACAGAGCAGAAATGGAGTCCCTCAGCCCAGTCACTGAAGTATTGTATCAGCACCATTACCTTTCTTAGACACTTGGCTTTTATGGAAGGATACCCACTGGCTCTCCTTGCTTATCATGCACGAGATAGTATGAGTTCACTGCTTGATCCCCCTCAGCCAAGTCAGGATTGTTACTAAGCAGCACGTCTGTACAGGTGACAGGCTACAGAGTACGCTTTGCCCACACAACCTGAAAAACAACACAGAAAAGAATTTACATAGTAGTGCTGCTTCTGAAAGCTAACATTAACTGAACACTTACTCTGTGTCCATCACCGTGCTAAGTCCTTGCACACAGCTTACTTGATTTAATCCTCACAGTAACCTTATGTGGTTGGTACTATTATCACCTCCGCTTTGCAGGTGGGTACTGAGGCTTGGAGACATGAAGTCATCTGCCCCCAGGCAGAGGTAGTCAGTGACAGAGCCAGGACTGCAATCCAAATGCATCCAACACACAAGCCCGGGTTATTCCTGTGAGCTCCTACTGTCACCTTTATCTTAACATGGAGTGGCCAGAGCCTTGCATGAGGATTTCTGAATCCTTTCCTGCTCTGGGTGGTTCAGTGTTTTCCTTCAGTGTTTAACATCGTATCACGTTATTCCCATTTGCCTCCTAATGTTTTCCTATGATATCAATGCAGCCCAAAGTTTTGTCAGCTGGTGGCTGGATGATCACATATTTCAAGAGGTTCTCCCCTCTGTGAGAAGTGTGCTCTATGGGGTAAGAAAGCTAGAGGCAGTCGGAAAAGAGAGAACACCGATTTCCACTCCTTGTCTTTGGGAAAACAAGAGCGCTTGTGTGGCCAAAGGAAAGGGTGATCGTCAAGAGGGGATGGTTCCACGTTCCTAGCTCTCTAAAGAGGCCTGTGATTCTGGAATCTCATGGATGCGAATGGGAAAAAAAAATTACATGTTGTTTTCACTAGCCTCAATGAAATGTAGTATTTCATTCAATTACAGATGTAGAAAATGAATCAGAGTAGTGTTAGGTCGTCCTTATGATTTTGTCATCGACAGAGTTCAGACATTTTCATACCACAGGTCAGATGCTATAGATAGTATGGAATATCCTTTATGCTGAACTCTTCTTTGAAACTACGGTGGCCACTGGACCTGACACTACATCTTGTTATTTAATGTGTATGTTAATATATCACAGTAAAAAATTTGTTGACTATGTATTTAAATATAATTGATTTCCTTTGAAACTTTCTTATATTTTAATTTCAGAACATTATTTTCTGTGGAGAGACAGCTGTGAGCTTCACCAGATGGCCAAAAGGGATGCACGGCACATAAGAAGTTAAGAACTCCTGTTCTTCCTTACTCGTTTAGGAGCATTTTAAATGTATTACTTATTTAATCTGCAATCGACCACTTTAAGATGGGAATTAGTCATTATAATTATCATCTCTCATTTTAAGGATTAGGAAACTGAGGCACCAGGCTAGTAAGGAAGTTTTCCAAGGTAAGTATAGTATTTACTGAGCGCTCATTGGGTGGATTCTTTATTGTCAGCTCAGCATCACTCTTTTCTTGTCTGTACTCCCAGCACCCCCACAAAAAGCCAGGGAATGATATTCTCCCAAATCCCTTGAAAGGGAGGATTTTAGGTGAGATCCTGCTAAAGCGAGGCACTGTGCAAGATTTGGAAGGTAGATGAGAAGGTGAAACTATTGTTTCCTCCAACATTAGCAGGCATATATATGTAAGAAGTTGGCTGATCTGAGGTTTGGAGCATTTTAATGTGATTCATCCACTTACACACTTCTGGGAGCTCTGGCTACTGTTTTGAGAAATGTCTGTAGCTTCGTGGTCTTAGGAAAGCCAACAGGTTTTGTCTGACCTTCCTTCCCAAGTTCTTCAAAGATTTTGTACATCCAGGTGTTCGATCCCTTCCAATTGGAAACACCCATAAGGGTGTCTGTCCTCACTGAACTATCTGCCTCCTATGGGCCAGGAACATCCAGGTTAATATAATAGCAGGAGATAAAATGGTATCTCAGTCAGAATTCTAATAGGAAACAGATGGGGTAACTGAAGAGCATTTAACACAAGGACTGTTCATAAAGGTATGACAGAGTTTAAGGGAAACCTAGGAGGGATGGCAAGAGCCCCAGTTTTGCAGGAGCAGGTGCTCCTAATCCCTTCCAGCCAGAAGGGATAAAGGGAGCAGGGAGATGAGCAGAGAGAGAGAGATAGCTATGGTTGTAAGAGATGTTTCTCTCCAAAGGAGTTGTGGCCCAAGCAGGAAAGAAAGCAGGGACATAAACATTCCAACATGTCTGTGTCTTCTAAGTCTCTTATCGCCAGTGAATATCCACTAAAGTAACCAAACCTGGCCTGAAATCTGAAGGCAGGGAAATATAGCTGCCACCATGAACAGGGTTCCATTTCCTGGGGCACAGAGCAGTGTGGGGACAGGGGATGTGGGTATAGGTAAGTCTGTCTTCATGGTTTAGTTCAAAGAAAGAGGAGAAATCAACTTTGATTACATCATAATGGCATACGTGAACTTTTCCTACAGTGACCAAAGGGATTCAACCCCTACTAATATCTGGATTTATCAGTATGGTAGTTTTACTAATAAGCGACAAAGCAGAAGAACTTGAAGATTTTGAATCATCTCATGAAACCGCGCTATTTGTTGTGTGCAGTAAGAACTGGTAAGTTCTCAATTCCACTTAAGTAGACCATGGCTAGGCTTGTGATCAGTAAAATAGGGCATTGTTGGAAGGTGTTCTTGAAGGACATTTCCAACTCAACATCCATCACCTGGTGTGTTCTAGAGATGATTGCTCACAGCTTTATGTGAAGTTCATTGCAGCAACCTACAGGCAATCCACTACCATGTCTGGTGGTGGTCCTGCTAATGACTATGTTTCAAAATGTGTGGATCAGGTCTGTGAGTTCGAGCCCCACGTTGGGCTCTGTGCTGACGGCTCGCAGCCTGGAGCCTGCTTCGGATTCTGTGCCTCCCTCTCTCTCTCTGCCCTTCTCCTGCTCACGCTCTGTCTCTGTGTCTCAAAACTAAAATAAAAAACCCTAAAAAAATGCTAAAAAAAAAAAGTGTGGATCTTCTGAGTAAGACTGAATATAACTAGACTACAGGGGTACTGGAAATAGTGAGTAAGTTACTGTATTGAATGAAATGTATACATATATATATATTTTCTTCTCTAACCAGGTTCCTGAGTTTTCTTCGTAGGGTATATTCCTCCTGACTTCATCTAGAAAAGCACATGGAATTATAACATCTTGCCAGTTCTTGTTAAGAAGTCATGAGAGGCACTATAATTGACCCTAATCACTTATTTCAGTGACAATTCTATTTATTCCCCAGCCATCCACTCTTGTCATACTTAGCCTCTAATATCCCTAGTCCTTATTTATGTAGCACTAAATAAAGAAATAAGTAGACCAAGAGAGAGACTGAGATGAGGGTGAGTGAGGAAGAGAGATAAGCATCCAATCTTGATATTATGTTTTAATGAAATGGTCTATGTGTCTTTGGCTCAAAGACAATTTCCTAATTTTTAATATACGATGCAGCTCAACTTCATAAATGATGATGGTCTTAGACTCCAAACCTTTCGGAAAAGAAAAAAAGAATTAGATTTGCATGCGCGTCCGGCCAGCGGATGCTCCTACAAAGTTGCTGGCCCCTGGGACCTCCAGGACAGGAATGGCTAGACTACAGGGATTCTTAGCTAGTGGTAATGTATACGCTGCAGTGGCCATGTAGCATTCCTTTCGGGTGCTGGTACTCACACTTGCACTTCATCTTCAAGGGGCATTTTTAATGAGCTGGACTGGATTGGTTGTTCAAGAGCATGGTTTTTAATTTCTAGTATCTGCAATTAAAAATGATAATCACTTAAAAGGAGGAGATAAAGCTGAACTCAAAAGCTGAACATATGTAGATGTTTGGGCTACAGGGAATCAATCTGCCCATTAGAATGCTAATAAATGCAGACTATTCCCATCCTTAATTAATCAGTTAACTAAACAGAAAGGCTAGGGTGAAATAAAAGCATGATTATTTAACATGAAAAATCAAGAAGGCTAGATGAATAACAATTATGTAATTAAAGAATAATAAAGAACATTTGAGTTTCAATTAATCCTTATTGGCAGCTCGGTAACATCCACCAGAATCTGTGTGATTTCATTGCAGACTGGGCCTTTCAAGTTTAGACAATTGTTAACACTTGGTCGCTAATATAAATCTACTTATTAAAAGCGTTCTAGATTAACATGATACATTTAACTACAAGAGCAAAGCCAATTTAGAAACTAATTTGGTCAAGTAAAGATGTATTATTCTCCTTGCCTGAATACAAAGGATCTTATTGGGTGAATTTAGTACGTTACTTTGTAAAAACAGTTATTCTAGTCTTGGGTTGTAATGGAAAAAAACAGAAGCAGTAGAAAGTTAGAGATGTCACAATTCTGGTAAAAATAGGTAAAATGCTTGAGTCTATATTATTACTCAAGGTTCTCTAGAAAAATAGGACCAAAGGAGAAGTGTGTGTGTGGGTATGTGTGAGTGTGGAGAGAGAGAGAGAGAGATTGAAAGAGGGGGAGAGAAAGGGGGACTGATTTATTTTAAGGAATTGGCTCATACTATCTATTAAAGGTGCTGTCAAGTCTGAATTCTGCAGGGTGGGCCAGCAGGTTGGAGAGTCACAGAAGCGCTGAGTTTGCAGCTCAAGTCAGAAGACATTCTAAAGGCATTCTTCCTTGAGAGACCTCAGTCTTTTCTCCTAAGGCTTCACCTGATTGGGTGAGGCCCACTAGCATTATGGAGAATCATCTTACAGAAAGTCTACCCATTTAAATGTTAATCACATCTAAAAAAATACCTTCACAACCATATCTAGACTACTGTTTGAACAAAAACTGGGTACCATGGCCTAGATAAGCTGACATATAAAATTAACCATCACAGAGACCCAGGTGGATAGGGACTGAATTGGACACCAAATTTGGGGTTCTCAGGTAGTTGCTCAGCATTTGAAAACTATAAACCAGAAGTGTGGAAGGGATCCTAAAATTAGATTTTCATATTAGGAGAGGGAAAGGAAAGGCAATTATAGTCAAACTAGTGAATTTCAGGATGTAACAAAACAAAGCCCTAAAATTGAAAACAGATAAGCAAACAAAAAGAATGTCCTGCCTAATTCAGGTCTCCAAAAGTAGCACTTTTTTCATAATCATTCTAGATCCATCTAAACTTTAAATTCCTTCATGCCTGAGTACTCAAAACCATATCAGTCTATCAATTAGCAAGAATTACTAGTTTTTAATAAAATTAAACTTTCAAAATGTCATTTGGTTTGATTCCAAACTGTGGTGACTGAAAAGAAAAATCTTATGCCTGGTTTCCTGATTCTCCAGGAACTTGGGGAAAGTGTTGCAAAAGCAGTTCTGGAAGGTAATGATTTGACCGATGTTTTCCAGAGGGGTCCTACAGAACACAGTCCTTGAAGAGTTGAACTTTGAAGGAGATTTCCTGGCCAAGTATGTTTAGGAACATGGTGCATAGTAGCCCCCCACCCCTAGAGAGTCAAAATTTATTTTTGTATAATAAAGCATTCAATAAATCATGCTGTAAAGGAACAGGCTTGACTGTTTTTCATCAACTCCACTAGTCACCATTCAACTCCCACCATGCAATGCATATCAAGATCCCAAGAAGCACAATTGAGAAAATGCATTTAAACAATCAGAGAACAAAAACCAAAGTCTACACGATCAAGAAAAATAACTGAATAATTTATACTGCACTTAGTGCACTGAAAAACACAGTCACGGTTAGATGCTTTCTTAGAGCAGGCTGGGCACATTCCCAACTTACAGGGTCACAGAGCTAAATTCCTAGTGCTGTGGTCACCGCTGCTCCCTTTATTCCACCCCTGAAATTATACAAAAATTGTAAGTGACCCCACAAAGCAGTAGACAAATTGTTGGCTGCCTTTGCTGAGGCAGACATAGTTTCTTTAATTAAAATACCCCTGGGGAAAAAATGCTGAGGAGGAGGTAACACATTAATCCACATCCAAAACACGTAATTGGGACTGATTTAAATGTGTTGAAACACTGCGGCTTCTTCGTGGCCAACTAGATCAATCTTTTGGATCACCTGCATTATAAACTGAGACAGAAAAGCCAGTTTGGAGATGACCGTTGTGGCTATTTCTGTGAACCGAGGTGAGTTTGAACTGGGAGGTCAAGAAATTGGGGTAACGGTGGCACATGGCCATCTGCTGGCACTTGGGGCAGCCCTGGTGTGAACCGCAAAATGGTACCCACTCTGCACACACAAACTTTTAAAAGGCATCCCTTCCTCTGGGTTCTCTGCAGCCCTGCACCAGAGCTGGGGCCTGGGGTTGGATTTCCACCCTCACTGTCCCTGCTGGCCAGATGGCTTTGTGTGGAGTATGCAATGCCATGTGTGGGAGCTGGGAGCAGGGGGGCGCTAAGTTAGGAGAGAAGATACTCAGGGAGGAGAGGAAGATGAAGGAAAGGAGCACGGAACTGGGATGTTCATACTTGTTTCAGACCTCAAGGTCCTTTGCAGAGCATAGAATGTGCATGGTTGGTAGCAGCTGTGAAAGGCTCATGGCATATGTATTTGACCTTAGGATAATTCTCTAGTTTTTCTTAAAAATGAGAAAATATTTCCATTATTTTATTTTAATAGCAGAATTACTTGGACCAAAAACCATTATTCCATGAGCAAACGAATCTCAGGACATTCACGTTTTCATTCATTTACTCCAGGATGAAACAAATTGAGCAACTCCAATGAATACAACACTGTTCCAGTCCCAGGAGACCTTGTGGGAAATGAGTCAGATAGAAGTCTTGCCCTTTCTGACCTTGCACTCTGGCAGAGGACGAGACAATTAAATGACAATAAATGTGGGAGAGTAATGGCCAAGGGAATACACGGAAGTGAGTTGGGGGAAAGGAATATACCCCTTTACTACAATTTGACTTCCTAGAGGATCCAGGGAGGTGTCCCGAGGGAAGGGGTCCAAAGGACCAGTAAGAGGTAAAAGAGTAGAAGAAAAGCTATGGAGAACTTGGAGAATCCCAGAACAGGGAAAACTCAACATCATGTAACTGTTGAATAGGATACAGTGGCCTACTTAAGAATGGGTATCTGGATAGATCACAGATATTAAAGGGCTTTTAAAGTGACACTGTGGGTTAATTAAAGTGTGATGAATTAGTGAGAAGCAAGACCGAAAGCAGGGAGACTGTTGAAATAAGGACAAAAACTATAATGATGGTCATACAGAGAAAAGTGATTGGATTGGACAGTTCACTTAGCAGATAGAGGCACCCAGGTTCCATGGACATCTGTTAAGGAGGAAGAATTAGGGTAGTTGTTGAGGGAGAAGGTTTCAAGGATGATTTCCAGGCTTCTGGAAAAGCAATTTGGGAAAATGAGGTTGCCTTTTAAAGAGATACGGAAGCAATTCTGGAACAGAAGTGTGTTCAGTTGGAGCTCAGTTTGATCATACTGGGTCCGAACAGTCTGAGATATTTTGGGGGATATTTCAGCAGGCAGGAACACCTAGGTTTGGAACCACTGGAACGGATGAGATTACCCACAAAGGTAGTACAAGGAGAAAGAGGTATGTCTAGGCATTAAGAGTTGTCATAAAGATAAGAATTAAACCAGGTTTTCATGGTGCAAAAAATGAAAAAGGGTACACTTTGAAGACAGAAATATGATTGGAATCTCATCATAGAAATATTAATAAGGACTGAAACGTACTCATTATATTTGGCATTAGGAGGTTACTGGGGACATGAGCAGACAGTAATATTAGTGGACATTAGGGGTAGGATTCAGAAGCAAGTGAATGGGCAGAAGGGAACTGGAGAAGAGTCTACTCATGAAAAGGAAGGAAAGGGAGAAATCTTGGAGGTTTAGCATGGTTAGACCATTTCATGGTTGGAATAGGAAGAAAGCATTGGAGAGAAATGGAATATGTTGATTTTGAAAAGAGAAAAAGAGAAAGATAAGGATACAAAACAGTGGAAGAGTCAGGGATAGGGCAACATCCTTGAAGAAGGCAGATAGAATGGATGGAAGAGGTAGCCTTGAATAGGAGGATGACCCCTCTTCCCAAAGGGCCATCCTCTTCCCACACGGCTGAGGGGAAAGAATAAAGTCTGGGTGCTGCATGAATTGAGGGGTAGCAGTCAGGAAAGCTTAGGTAGTGTTCATCCTTGACAGTTTTTACTGATTCTATGAAGTAGGCAGTGGGATAATGAGCTAAGAGGATGGCCTCATTTCAGCCATTCACTATGTCACTTCTACACTCTTTTTTATTCATTATACTGATACTCATTATTTGTACCGATCATTATTTGAATGTGTACTAAAAACTTTCTCACTTGGACACTACAAATTTCAGCCCAAAGTATGTGGGCTGGTTGGTGACTAGAGGAAAGATTCCCATAGAAGAGGTATCTCAGATGACATGATGCTCTGTCACGGCCAGAGTGACATTTTACCTCATATTGCACAGAATACAGTTTTAGAGAAAAGATTTTCAAGGATTTCACTAAAAGAACATGAGGAAATTCTCCTGAGGGTTCCTCCTGCCCCTCCATCCCCCCCTTTTTTGTTTCATTCTTTCCAATGCTCTAGCAGTTGCCAAGTTTACAGTTACCGTCTTTCAGTGCTGATCTCAAAAAGGTTTCTTTTGTTTGTTTTTCCCTTTTTTTCCCTCTCCAAACACACTTATAGAGCAAAATGTTCTTTCCAAGTTGTCCTAGGAGATCGACAAAATACCAACTCCTTTCTGTCTATGCACAAGATCCTATTAAAAACACGATCTGCTTATCTCGACATCTTTCCCCAGGTGGCTTTATGGATGAGGGCCAATATTTGGACCTGAGTGAGAGATCTCACGTCATCCAGAATTACAGCTGCAGAACTTCCTGAGCTATATAGATGGTGGTCAGAAGGACCAGTTAAGGGCAGGCTGCGGTCTTACCTGTGCACCGTGCTCTTCTGAGATTCACCTCGTTGAGATTATACTTGAGGGCTGCCACAATAATGCAAAGCCAACCTAGATAAGAGTTCCCAAAAACATTCTTGAAATTCCAAGTCTGTCTGGAGAAATCTATTAGTAATGCAAATTCAGCCTCCAGAATGATTTCTGTCAATTGAGAAATGTAATGTTTATCAGATCCCATTTTCTCTTTTCAGCCTGCTCTTCCTTTTTCCTGTCGGTGAAAAACAAAAACAAAAACAAAGACAAAAACAAAAAACGCTAGAGAAAGTCTATGGTGGTGGAATGGCAAAATTTGAGTCAAATGTAAAAGAAAAATTAATTTTTTTTCTCTTTAGCTCCTTCTTCTGGCCATGAAAACGTGTAAAACACATACATATTAGACAACCTTCTTGGAAATATAGCTTATAACTGCTCTCTCTACTTTTCCACTTCTCTTTCATTCTTGTATTGGGATTTTTTTCAAACTACGAAAGTAATAAGGATCAAATAAAACAGTTTTTTAAATGTTAGTATTCTCTTCTGCCTTCCTTTCCAACTGTCTTGTTTTCCCCCAGGGGAAGCAGTAATGATATTTTGGGGTGTATCCATCTACGTCCTTCCTCACACAGAATCACTTTTCAGCCTGCTTACTGGTCACTAAATCAAATACCCATTTATTTTCATTCCTTATATTATTTGACCTCCAAAGAATATTGGACACTGTTAATTAATCTTTCCTTCTTAAGATCCCCTCTTTTCTTGCTTTTCATGACCTGAGACTTGGTTTCTCCCCTACCCTTCTGGTATTCCTCTGCCTGCCGGTCAATTCCATCCCATGCAGGATGACCACATCTCAGGAAACTCCCTGCACAGAACTTTTGGACAAAGTAAGAATTCATCTAATCTCTTCGTATTTATTGATGATGGAACCAAGGCATCCAGAATAAAGAAACAACATATCTAAGGTCATTTCAGAGTCTGAACCTGAAAGAAACACTTCCTGACTTCAAGTCCAGATATGGATAAAAGCCAACAATCAACCAATTTCCTGGTATATTTCTTTTATTTACTCTTACCTTCTTTTTCGCTCTTTTCCTTTTGGCTAGGTAATAGCAGAACTGCAAGGTAAACCTAATTCTGAAAGATGGCTTTTTATAACCCCAGTGACAGCCATAATATGCTCTGTAGAAATTCATGTGGGGAAGTCAACAGAAAGAACTGAAGAGAACCATTTAATTTGATTTAATTTTCCTGAGAACACAAAAAAGGGTGACAGGCTCCCTTAAAGATTGTAATAAATGATCCCTGGCACAGAGAGCTGAAGTTACCTGTGAGGAGGCACCTTCCAGAAGCATTTAGAAAGTCATAGCCACTGGGAGCAGCCATAAGTCAAACTGACTAATTAGCTCAGTAACAGCTTCTAAGATAACAAGTCAGCATCCAAGTTGTGGGGGGTAACACTTAAGTGTCTAGCCTTAGGTTAAGTTCTTTGCACCCAGCGTCTTTGTTTTCCAAGCCCCGAACTGGGGCATATCATAATATCAGAGAATTAAATCATTTGACATGTAGGTTGATTCAGAACTGCTAAGCCAGGGAGTGCTAAAGGGACACAAGTCATCATCTTTACCATCTAGATACTGTAATCTATTTAGTGTAACAAATGCCTAAGCGTGGCAGGATAGTAAAATGAAATTCTGGGTGTTAGTGTTTAGCTGAGGGCCCCAAATCTAAAAACAAAAATTATAAATGAGCGAAACTATAATTAAGGCTAAGGAATTCTAAAACTACCTCTACCAGCATTAAGTGATTGCTCCCCTCTGGCTCAGAAAACAGTTGAGGCTGGAGACGCTGGGGAAAGTAAGAGAATTTCTTCGAGTTTGTCTCTGCTGCAGGTAACTACCTCAGCCAAGGTCACACCCCTACCTGGGCCAGCCCATATTCAGGGACCAGCAGATGCAGGAATATGCAGAAAGAGCCTTCTTGGCTTGACTCTGAAGGCTGCTGGGGCCCTCGGGCTCCCTGCAGGTTGGCTGCAGGCTTGGCTGAGGCTGTTACTGGACCCACAGCTGTTCTACTGCTCCCACTGGGCACCCACCTGCTTCCAGCTCTTCCCCTCCATAGGTATTGATCCCACAGGCAGTCCTAAGAATCATCCTCCACAATAGGAGAAAAAAAAATCTGTTCTTCCTAAAGAAACCCCTTCAGATATAGCTCATGGTGTTGAGTGATATACCTGCAGGATTGTTTGAAGAGTTGTTTTGTCTTAGGGGCATAAGACGTTGTGCATGATTTGTACTGTGACAGCAAAAGCCATCTGAGTGGGATGTATGTGAAAGTATTTTGAAAGTTATGTTCAAGGCTAACACCTGAGCTTTGTGTAATGTAAATAAGACTTTGCGTTTATGAACCTACTAGCTAAGTTGATTTTTTTCCCCTCTCACATGCCAAGCAATGTTCAGGCTCTGAATGTTTTTGTATCAGTTTTTCCTTCTGTAAATGGCATTAACATTGTTACCTGAGGTCTTGCTTAATCACTTTTGTTGTCCTGAGGACAGGAATTGACAGTGCATCAGATTTGTGGCTAATTTTGTCTGCAGACAGTCTAGCTTCAGCTGTTTACGGTGACACTACACTTTCGTTTATAAATGTGGTTTTAAAAAAAAAGGAGTGTAACCACAGGTCTAGAACAAATTTCCTGACATTTTTCATACAAAAATTATAAATAACCTATATGCCATTGAAATGTAATCGTTTATAATGCTTAAACCACTGTTAGGGGAAATAATAAAATAATTCTTTACCATGTACGAAAGTAATTTTTAAAAAATACGAAATATTTTCTGATTAGCATTTAGCTTCTACTAAATTTTCCAAAGAACTGAAGGCAAAAATGCTTTGTTCAGGATACACTGAGAACTATATAGTTACGTCTTGCTTTTTCTACCCACGGAGATGCTCCCACACTTCCCCTTAGAACGAGCAATGTACTATGCCAGGCATAACATGGCTGTGCTTTATCTCAGCGATTGTGCCGAATTTTATTTTTATTATGCCAAGAATATTTAAAGAATATTTAAATTATTTAAAGAATTTTATTATTTATTTATTTAAAGAATATTATTACATTTATATTACAGTAACATTTAAGTAATGTTATTTGAATTTGTATTTAAGTTGTTATACAGTTTCTAGTAAGGTGCAGTCCCTATACCATGAGGCCCATGGTAAAGTGAATAAGCGAGTTTTCATGCTGATCCACTCAATGCTACTCAGAAATCAGTTGGCTTAGCCCTTTCTCATATCCTTAGATGCCTGTAGACCACCAGGGTTAACTTTCTGTGTTCAAAACAAAAACAAACCTCAAAAGTGTATGTATATACTTTAAAGAAATAAGGGTTTCCCTCACAGGAAAACCTCAGCTACATGCTTCTTTCCTATCGGCTATAGCAAACCAAGGCACTGAGGACAGGGCATGCAGCTTGTGCCTCGCCTTGCAGTGTTTATCAGAGCACTGAATAAAGTGTAACACTGGGACTTATGAAATCACACAGTATGACATCGGTAGAAATAGAGAATTTATTCTGTTGAGTATGCAAAGACAAAGAATCAACCCGTAAACTATGTTCTGTCTCAGGGTCAGCTTCGAGGAAATCCAGCCCCTGACAGGAGTGGGGGCTGCTTCCTTCTTACCTTAAGCCAAGCTTAAGCCAAGCCAGTGGGTGCTCCAGAGGACCCCCGGAGAGCTTGCTCTGTGTCTCTTGGGTTTGGGAAACAGCAGTGGACTCCGGTCCTCCACGCCAGAGAAAACTAAAATCCAGGCGCAGCAAAGCTGAGAGAGAGGAAACGAGAGGAGAGGGACCCTGCTGCACGGGACTGAGGTGCCGTATGCCGAGGACAGCGGCGATCAAAAATGGCGTACAGAACAATGAGGCCCTGTGAGCAATAGGCCAGGGATGGACAACACAAGTCAACTTGATTCCAGCTCCAGTTGCCTGACAGTCAACACTTCGGTGTCAGGGTTAAAAACAGTTTTACTCTGCATCCAGATTTAGGGAGAAAGATGTTACAAATGATTAGCAACATCTCTCGGGGCTGCAGGAAGAGGAGGAATTGTAGCACATACTGGTCATCTCTCACTAATAAAGAGAAGGAGCTATGTAAATTACTAAGTATTTGACATAGAAAGTAAGTAAAACATGATTTCTCATCTACGCTAGAGCCAGAAGTAAGTTTTCATAAGGACAGACCTGTTCCAATTACCCCTCTGATAGAAAACCTTCAACGACTCCACACTTTAGAATAATCCAGAAGCCCTGTATGATTTGGCTCCTATTAAACTTGTCACATGCCCTCCGGAGTTACCCAAGTTACCATGTACCTACCAGACCTTACTCAAGAGTTGTTGTTTCAAAGTTTTTTTCACATGGTGAAATCTTTGCACACAGCGGTCTCTCTGGGTATAATTTCTGCCCCGTGTTCTCCCTACTTGTTCCTTAATCTCCAGGCTCAGGTATTTTCTCTTCCAAAAAGCCTTCCTGAAACATGCCTCCTGTCCAAAGGTGATCCCATTCACTTTTTGGGGTACTATTCTATCTTGTATCACAAAGCATCTGTTCTTCACTTTCACTGCATGTTCGTTGAAGGCAGACTTTCTTATTCTTCTTTGTTTCCTGAGCTCTTAGCACTGTGGCTGGCACACAAGAAGAACCTAATGTTTTTGAATAAATGAGACATATCTAGAATCATTAGGGGACTCTTCAGTGACAAAGATATGGTATAGATACATATATACACAACAGAATACTATGTAGCAATGAGAAAGAATGAAATCTGGCCATTTGTAGCAACGTGGGTGGAACTGGAGGGTATTATGCTGAGTGAGATAAGTCAATCAGAGAAAGACAGATATGTTTCCACGCATAGGTAGATTTTGAGAGACTTAGCAGAAAACCATGAGGGAGGGGATGGGGGAAAGGAAAAAAAAAGCCACAGAGAGGGAGGGAGACAAAACATAAGAGACTCATAAATACTAAGAACAGACTAATCATTGATGGGGGGTATGGGAGGGGGAGAGTGGGTGATGGGCATTGAGGAGGGTACTTGCTGGGATGAGCACTGGTGTTGTATGGAAACTAATTTGAGAATAAATTATAAAAAAAGAGTGGGTAAAGATCAAATGCAACGAGAAATAATGAAATCTGGCCATGTGTAGCAACATGGATGGAACTGGAGGGTATTATGTTAAGTGAAATAAGTCAGTCAGAAAAAGACAGATACCATATGTTTCCACAAATAGGTGGACTTTGTGAGACTAAGCAAAAACCAGGGGGAGGGGAAGAGGGGAAAGAAAAAAAAGACACAGAGAGGGAGGGAGATAAAACATAAGAGACTCTCAAAGACTAAGAACAAACTGAGGGTGAGGGGGGTAAGGGAGGGGGGAGAGGGGGTGACAGGCATTAAAAAGGGCACATGTTGGGATGAACACTGGGTGTTATATGTAAACCAATTTGAAAATAAACTATTATAAAATTTAAAAAAAATAAACATTAAAAATTAAAAAAAAAGATCAAATATGATGCTGAAATTCTCTGGCCAAGGGGCTTAGAGAGGACTGTCCATTGTTTCCCATAAAGGCCCCATAAAGACCCAGAATCTAAATTCCCAGAGGAAACTAAATGGATATAACTACAACTTAGCTTTAAATAGCTGAGAATTTTTATACCATAGACACTAATCCTCCCCACTTGAGTTCTTGCTATTTGAAAAAGGAAATCTCACCTGACAGATGGATTAATGTTCGAGAAGAGTGTATTTGCACAGCTGCAAGATTCTTTCTCAAACAAGATGTTTGAACTCTCCTCTATGCAGGAAATTTGATGACCAGATGAAAACATTAAACCATTTAGACAGAGCCTGGAGAACCATGGGAAGCACCATGTCCATTAAAGAACATCATTTATAGTAAAATCCCTCTAATTTCCCTTTTCTTTCCAAGATGTTTGCGTGTGAGCATGCGCGTGCATGTGCGTGTACATGTGCAGGCGTGCGTACGTGTGTGTGCACACAAGTTTCTTTGTGTTATAAATAAAGCCCTTTAGAATCCACCATGAATCGGGGGCAAATGGCAGCCTGGATATCCAGGTGTCTAGACAACTCATTAGAAGCCTGACCACATGACAAACCCCACACACAGCTCTTAAGCTGTCTAAACACTGTCTTGTGAAGAATGTCCTGGAGTCATTCCATTACTTTAGCTTCTTTTTACTTTGCAACCACCTTACGGAGTGGAGAACTGCAATGATGCAATTCAGGAGAAACAAATTTTGGCCACAATCGCCTGGAGTGTGTATTCAGTACAGTGCTCATAGAGAAGCTGAATTCACATGCATAAGTCTGCCAGGACCACTATGGGATAGACTTTAGAAAACTTTCCTACAAGCTTAAAGGAGCTGTAACAATTACACAGGGCATCACACATCCACAGGGGATTTCTAGGGGCAACTCTACTGGCTAAGCATATGACTGACGTTGTGAGGTCACTTCCTTTGTGGATTCACACGGGAAGGACGATTTAGCACCTTCAGTCTTTCAAGATGGACCATTTGAGGCTAAGGACTGTGATGGAGAAGGTCCTGAGCAGGCACAAAAATGGAGCTTTGGGATTTCATGACACATGATATTCATATACCGTCAAACATGCAAGGAGAGCGGAGGCAGCTATGGTGACACCTAAGGGGCTCTAGTCTTGGGGACGAAGCTCTTTTAAATAACCATGACAAGAGAAGGGTGAGTGGGAATAAAGAGTTATTCTGTGCTCTACAGTTCCACTTTTTGAAGCTTTCCACGGTGTCCAGCGCCTTTCTTTGGAACAAGTGCACTATTTGAAGAATCAAAGTCAACTTTTAAAACATAAAATAAAAAGAAGAAAAGTTGGAGCACATAGAGAAAAGCTGAAAACACGTCCAAATATTCTCTTTCAAAAGGATGAAAAGAAGTCATGGATCCCTGAATATTTGCTTCTGTGTAAACACACCTTTGTTCAATGACAGAGAGAGAGAGGGAGAGAGGGAGGTTATCAAACTCCAGGTCAGAGCACCACGCTCAACATTTGACTAACCTACTGCAATCGCCCTTCAACTAAAATATCCTAAGAGGTCCAAACCGATACAGCATTGGGAACCAAAAGCAATATGCTTAAAAGCTCTAAGCACAGATAACCTCTGCTATTCTAGGTACAGAGGAAACTTCTTTAAGAAAAATTTTTTTGACCAAATATATTTTTCCATTGTGTGACTATGAAACTATCTGTGAAAATCAAGAACAAGAAATATAAGTATTTATTAAAAGGTTGGAAAAAAGTGGAGGGAAATACCTTTGTGTTTCAAAAGACTTCCATCCATGATGAGGGTGACTGTAGATCCAAGATTGAGTTGATTGGTCTGGAAAGAGTGGGTTTGCACACATGATGCTTTTCCCCTTCCATCTCCCTACCTTCTTCTTCCTGCTTTCTTCTTCCTTTAGAGGGCGCTGCATTGCATACCAGTGTTTTGGGCTCCTCATTCTTTTGTGGAGCCACCTTACTCCATCTCTGGGGTCACTCAGTTGAAGTATCATTGAACTTACCCGAAGGCTTCTAGACTATGCAGATCGAGGCATGATTGACGAGAGTACTCCGATTCCCTGGTCTTGATGATTGCTTTCGGGATGATCATACGCCTGCGGCAATGAAAATATACAGGCAACTTCTGCAGGAGCCACTGGCAAGAAGGGACTCTCTTTAGGGGTTGCTAATCTCAGCAGCCTGCCTGAGCAAAGAAGCCAAAAGCGAGAAAAGATAAACTGAAAGATAAGGAGGGGGAATGAGCACATGGTTGTCTAGTTTGAGGCCCTAGATGTGCCTTAAGCGAAAAACCTCCATGGATTTGCAGTTAAGCAAGCCAATCAATTCCCCCTTTTTTTATGTAAGGCAGTTAGAGTAGGTTTCTGTCACTTGCCAAAAAAAGTCTTGTCTAACAGAGAAATGCAGAGCAGAGCTGGAGGTTTTTAGCTTGGAACCCAGACAACTTTAGCTAAGTTAAATTAAAAAAAAACAGGGATTACCTAGGACCCTGCAGTTACAGTTGACTAAAGGGAAGAACATAATATCTATGATTTTATCGGAGCCCATGCCAGACAACCCTCAAATTGTTTCAATGTCACCTCTCATATCGGCTGGCATCTGGCTTCTTTTAATATAGTATGGTGGTTTAGGGGATCAATAAACAGCATCTTAGTTTTTTCTTTTGCCTCCTCGGAGCCTCATGCCACCCGCCCCCCCCCGTACATGCCACTGCTCCCATCACTCTTCCTTGGCTTCTCCCTATTGTTTGCCTTTCTCCAGTGTAACAATCGGTGTGGTGTCACAGTTAGATACTTCCTACCCCGTATACCCCTCCAGCCTGACAGCCCTCCCATACAGCAGAGACCGTCCATGTCCATAGGTATAATCCTGGAGCCTACTCTGGGGCCTGCCACACCGAATGTTGCAGGGAACCGAATTTGTGCTTCAACTCAGACTCACTCTGAGCCTTGACTCTTGGGAACTCTCAGAGACTTTCTTGGCTCTGACTTTAGTCTGCTACTTGGTGCTTCCTGCTTGACCTTGTCACTTATGAAAACCCATGACCATAAGTGTGCTTATGTATTTACTGAACATTTACCAAGTAAGCACATTATGTGTTTTAGCCCAGGAAATCCTCTCAGCAGCTTCTCCATCTTCGAGATGAAGAGGTCAGGCCTGAGAAGTTAAATGGCTTGCCCAAGGTTCCCTGGCTAGTAATTTAACTCAAGTATTATCAGTTCCTTATGGGCTGAACATGCTTCATTAATAGTGTCGCACTACCTTCATAACCACCCTGTTATGTACAACTTTTAGTCCCATTTTCCAGACAAGAAAATTGAGACTCTGTGAGATTAGTTAAGTCATTTGCCCAACACCACCCGGATGTTAACAAGAACTGAGATTAAATCCTAGGATGTTTGAGCCCAGAACCACGATTCATCAACCGTGTGTCAAACAGTTGTTTATTCACTGATGAGTGACTTGTATCAGGGGTCACCTGCCCTTTAATTAGTGTTTGTTGTTCTTCTTATTGTTTACAGGCATAACAATAGCTACTTCATTGGGTTGTCATAGGAGCTTCAATTGAAGAAGTTCCAAGAGCATGTGTCATATAGTAAGTGCTCAGTGAATGACACTGATTATGATTGTTTACCGAGTGCTTCCTCTGCCAGGCATTATCATAAGTACCTTACACGTATTATCGCACTGAAGACTCGCATCAGCCTCAAGAGATGGGTACCAATAGCAGGCTTATTTTACGGATGTGGAAACTGAGGTTCAGAAAAGTTAAGTGACTTGACAAAAATCACGGAGCTAGTTAGTGCCCAGGGCTGAACAATTAGCTAGTCGTTTGTTGGCATAACTGTGGTACTAGCTTCCACTGTCTTTCTTACTTGGAGAGTTTTGGTGAAGATATCAGAGAGCCCAACTCTTCCCAGGGGGACTGGCCTCTTTTGGGGTTATGCTTTCTCCTAGCCTGTCGGTCCTCAGCTTTCTAGATGAAGAGCTTGCCCCTCTATAGCCTCAACTCTGGGGAGTCAAGCAGGGGAGCAGCGGCTGCTGAAAGGCCAAAGAAAACACAGGCATATTGCACCCCTACTGACCACCAACGGCTGGACACACGAAGCAATTCGTTTGAACCACCATGCCTCCGGCCAGCTGAAGTGCTCAATAGTGAAAGGTATAAGCTTCTTCCTTATCCCCACTCCTCCGAATGCTCCTCACCGGGGTGCACTGGCACAAAATGAGGAAAGAAGTGGAAATTCTCTTGTTAATTTCAGCCTTGTAGATTATTCAGATTGCAAAAACACTCCATGTTGAGTCTAAAAGTGTCTGGACCAGCTGTCTGTATAGATTAAATAATCCAGATGGATGCATGAGTTACTACACCCAGGGGGGAAAAAAAGAAAAAGTGGTTTCACCATGGAGTGAGCCGATCCAGAAAGTTCAGGGATGATAGATTTCTTTACCTTGCACGACCCTATGTCTTCTCTTCTTAGTTTGGCTTGCTGAAATTTACTATGCAATTGCCAAATCTTCACTTCATTTGGACTATTTAAATAGCCACAATGTTGCCTTTTTACATAAAAGATTAAAAAATAAACAACCAAAATGTGATGGCATTTGGAATAAAGGATTAATCAGTTCTGTCACTCTCATTTGGGCAGCAAAATCAAGCCTCTTGTTTTGGGAAATACTGCTGGATGGGCTAATTTCCACATTGCCAGGCTGTTTTTCTTTTTAATATCGCAGTGGATTTGCTGTGGCGGAGGCTGCTACAAACTGCTGGCACCGTAACTCGTTACAAAACGTGGCTGCCAATCCGCTCAGGGGAGGGAGGCCCACTGCATTCTGTGACGGTGGGCTTCTTCTCAAAGGCACACACACGCAGAGGAGTCTGTGTCGTCTCCCCCCCCTGCACCTCCCTGTGGCTTGAGCAAAGGGAAAGGGTCAGATCACCCTTGCAGGAAACAGTGACAGGAATCTCCATGCTCCTCTCTGCAAGCCTGCTGCTGGGAACTCGCAGCCATCCAATTCTTCTTATCCTTGTTCCTTGGTGCCCATGCTAGCAGAAACCCAAGACGATGCAGATGGCTCACCTGTGCCACCTATGTGCTTAAGAAACACACATAACGGCGGGTGCCAGGCACTTTTGAATCCATCATTGTCAAACACTCCTGCCAAGTTCCCTTCTAAGAAGGAAGAACGTACAATTCAAAGGACCTAGACAAAGTTGTAAAATGTAACTCTATCTCTCACCTGTAAAATATCAGATCGGTGTACTGTACTCTGCAGGTGATGATTATACTTTTATTTATTTTTTCTCTCCATTCACAGATGTCAATATTTGGCAAGGGGTTGCCAGATATTTACTTTATCTGCAGCTCAAACCATGAAGGGAAGGCAACAGAAACCACCCTGGCATGCTGACAGCGCAGCAGTAGGAAAACAGATCTATGCCAATCGACACCCAGGTGCCAAGGCAAGAAGGCAAGGGCGCATTATTTAAGGACACATTTTAAAACAAGAACTAAATTGTCACAGAACTTACCTTCTCTCTTTTTCTACATCCTAACTCAAAAAATCAACCTCACGCAACAGGGGAAATAGACAATGATTCAGAGTTAAAGGCGAATGAAAATGGAATATTTTAGTTCATTTCAGAGTGGTTTGGAGGAATGACACGTTCTTTAGCAAAACAGATGAAGAATTTCCTTCTCCAAACTGACTACTGCCATCAGTGAGTCACTAGACAGGAAGGAAGGAAAGGAGAGAATGGGATGAGCACCATGGCCGTCATATATTTTTATTCTCAGTGCTACAAGTCATTTGACTCCAGTTTTCATTTCTTTATGCATATTTTCAATGCTGAAAGGTATAGTGGAATGAAAATTCTAGACAACTGAGTAAGCTCTTACTATGTACTAGCCACTATTCGAGGCACTTTGCTTGTATTCAGTCTTCACTGAATGCTATGGGGTAGGTACCGTTTTTAACCCCATTTTACAGAGAGAAAATGGAAACGTTGAGAGGTTAAGTCATTGTCCCAAGGTAACACAGCTGCCGAGTGTAGGGCAAGGGCGTGCACTGAGGCAGTCTGACTTCAGAGTTGACATGGGAAACAACTGTCTTCCCTGTGGTCATGCTGGTGGGGTAGCATTAGAACAGGGCTTTGGACCAGGCAGGCAGCTACCCAATGAGGCATTTCTGCTTTTGAAGAGTTTATTTTTATACCCTTACTGCCTCCTTCACAGGGGTGTTTTGGGAATGAACAAGAGCAGTATCCCACTGGCAAGAAGAAATGGATGACTCATGTTGAAGGAGGAGGAGGGGGGAGAACCCTTTCAAGCCACAAGGATACCATTTTTCACACCGGAGGAGGTCCCTGGATACATCACAGGAGAGAGATGGATCTGAGAGGTCACATGGATAACAGTCCCACCTTTGGGAAGGACACCCTGCTGCCAGAAAAATGATTCGAAAGAATTCTTGCTGCAGCAAGGGGATCGGGTTACTTGTGTGGAACGGGGCCCAAGAGCCTATGTTTTATTAAGTTGACCAGATGTCCTGATTAGGGAGGCCTCACCAGGTATTTTAACGGTCTTGAAGAGGGTCCTGGAAATAAATCACCTGGAGCGAGCGGACTTGGTAGTAAGTCTCCTATTGAAAGTTGTTAAGGGCTTTAGGTTACTTTGTTATCATCTGTAATTGTTAAGGTCATAAAAGAAGTCAGAGGGCTTGATGGCCTGGCAGTAACTCAAAGCTCTAGATTTCTTTTCTGCCTTGGATTTATTCGTTGCAATTTTTTTTTTCCTGAGTGTGTGTGTGTGTGTGTGTGTGTGCTAGCCAGTATGGATACACAGGTAAGGAAGGGATGATTCTTTTCCACAAGGAGCAAGTTGAAGCCGTATGAACTCTGAGACAGATCCTCCTCTCTGTTCCCAAGAAAGCTGTGCAAGATGTGGAGTGGAAAGATTGTTGCTTTTCTCCCTTTTCTGATGTTTTACCAACCAGGTCTCATGGTTCCCTCCCATTTCACTGGGTCATGACTTTATGCTCTCCAGTGTTAGACAGTCTTCGGATACAAACAGAAAATACTAATAGCTTGCACTTCCAAGAGTTCTGCATGTGACACTCATGTCATCCATGGCCCAACTCTTTGAAGCAGACTTTGTTAGTATCTTCATTTTCTACAAAAGGAAACTGAGGCACAAGAAATGTAAACATGAGCCCATAGTAAAATGCTGATTAGTAGGAGAGCCGGGCAGTCTGGATTCAAAGCACCTGGCCACAATCGCTGCTGTTCACTGTCTCTTTGATAATGCTGCCATTATAAGAACATTTTAAGATGAAATAAGAAAGAAGCTGATGTATGTTTCCATGCATAGGTGGATTTTGAGAGACTTAGCAGAAAACCAGGGGGGAGGGGAAGAGGAGAAAGGAAAAAAGACACAGAGAGGGAGGGGGACATAACATGGGAGACTCTCAAAGACTAAGAACAAACTGAGGGGAGGGGGAGTGTGTGAGGGGGGAGAGTGGGCGACGGGCACAGAGGAGGACACTTGTTGGGATGAGCACTGGTGTTATATGGAAACCAATTTGACAATAAATTATTAAAAAAAAAAAAGAAGAAAGAAGTTGATGTATAGAAGGGAAAAGACTCTAAGCAATAAATGAGACCAAGTGGCAGCATTTAGTCCACGTACAGAGATCGTCTTGAAGCCTCATGGCAGGGCAGACATTATTTTACATATAAGGAAACTGAGACTGGAAGCAGTTTACCATCAAATAAATAACTGGGACATAGGGGCGCCTGGGTGGCTCAGTCAGTTGAGCGTCTGACTTGGCTCAGGTCAAGATCTTGTGGCTGGTGGGTTCGAGCCCCACATCAGGTTCTGCGCTGACAGCTCAGAGCCTGGAGCCCGCTCTGGATTCTGTAACTCCCTCTCTCTCTGCCCCTCCCTCACTTGTGTTTTCTCTCTCTCTCTATCTCTCTCTCTCTCTCTCTCAAAAATAAACATAAAAAAATTGTTTAATAAAATATAAAATAACCAGGATGTGGAAGAATCTACATTTGAATCCAGGCCCACTTGACCTTCTTGCATTTCTTTGACTGCACTCTCCTGCTTCCTGGGGATCAGCAGAGAGGCGCAGAATAGAACGTGAGGAAAAAGTCCACCTCAAAACAGAAAACACATTAAGGTAAAACTACAGTTCAATAGAGAACAGAAGAATTAGGCCATCTTAGAAATCACTCAACATGGGGCACCTGGGTGGCTCAGTCGGTTAAGCGGCCAACTTCAGCTCAGGTCATGATCTCACAGTCTGTGAGTTCGAGCCCCGTGTCGGGCTCTGTGCTGACGGCTCAGAGCCTGGAGCCTGCTTCGGATTCTGTGTCTCCCTCTCTCTCTGCCCTTCCCCTGCTCACACTCTGTCTCTATGTGTCTCAAAAAAATAAATGTGTTAAAAAAAATCACTCACTCAACAAAACCTTGAGCCTAATGATTTAACCTCTGGCAACACTCCCATTAAATATTAGGCTGGAGACAAATTTGGGAATTAGAATAACTGACGCCTGCTCCCCTGGATCCCTTAAGAAAACACAACTAGAGAAAATTTGGCTCAAAAATCTAGATGCAGAGCCAAGCACTGGAAAGACTCTCGGGCATAAAGACATCACAGGCTTCTTCATTAAATGAGGCCTCTGCCTAGGAAATCACCATGCTGGCTCAATGCTGGCATTTTGAATTGTCGGCCCATGTCACTCAGATCATGGTATGTTCCAGTAGGGGACCTGCTCAGAGTCCGAGGGCCCCAAACAGCTCCGGGGCCGTGCAGCCAGTAGTGGTGGAGTTTTACTGTCTCCTTGGCCAGGAAAGCTTGTCAAAACTGTCATCTGCACTCACAGAGCTAGGCGTGGTTAATAGAAAAATCATCTCACTGGTTACACAGATACACACAGAGACACTCAGACGCATGTGCTCTTATTCTGAGGGGGCTCTATCTGTGCTAATCCTTGCACGGACCGGCCACCACCCTTACCTACCATTATTTGACTTGTTCCATGTATCTCTTCGCTTGTCGGTGAGACTTTCTCGGCCATATTTTTCCGCACTTCTTCTGCGAAAAGAGTTTTGCCTTAAGAGGAACTGAACTCCTCCAGCCCACTGTTTAAAGGCAAGGAAACAAAAGAATAAGAATAGATAATAATAATAATTGAGCACACACTCTCTGGCATACACTGAGCTAAGAACTTCACATGAATTAGCTCATTTAATCTGCACAAAAACCCTAACGAGGTAGGTACTATTATTAACCCCGTATTATGGGTTATACAACTTACCAGAAGCATACAGTGACTCAGCGGGGTCCCAGCTGTGGGCTGATGGACCTGTGCCGGCATCAGGGACCCTGCAGCTCCTTGTCTCCCTGCAATGCTTGATATTGTGCCAAGCTCTGTTAAGTTGAGGCTAAATGATTTTAATTCCCATTGAATTTAATTATTTTTGGATGGATGAAGGAAGAATATTTAGAACAACCCTGATTTCCCTATAATTCTGGTATGAGGGTTCCAAGACAGGATTTAATTTTCTGAATTACTTAAACATCAAGTTCATAACCCGTATTTCACACTTCTTTGCCTACTTAATGGGAGAATTTTCTTTCTTTTTAAAAAAAATTTTTTTGACAGAGATCCTGTGAGCAGGGGAGAGGGGCAGAAGGAGAGAGAGAGAGAGAGAGAGAGAGAGAATTTTAAGTAGCTCCTCCCTTCAATCAGGGTGGAATCTAACACAGGGCTCGATCCCACAGGACCCTGGAATCATGACCTGAGTCGACATAGAGAGTTGGACGCTCAACTGACTGAGCCACCCAGGTACCCCAAAGGGAGCATTTTCTGTAGGAAAAAAAAATGTGTAAAAGGAAATGTAGTCTCTGTGAGGGAGGGGTTGTTGTTTTTGTCAGCTACTATATCTCAAGAACCAAGAACATATGCCTGATACAAGCAAAGTGGTTAGATGTTGATTAAATGCATGAATGAGAGATTTAAAGCATTACCTAGGTGCCTGTCTCCCTGACAAGTTCACAACAAACTCCTCAAAGTCACCATAAGATACTGACCCCTAACTTCCCAGAGGCAGATGATTCTGCAATCTGGGAATAGCATTACTGAAAGGGTCCCTTACCTCTGTATGAGAAAACAAGTTCACATGTGTTTTAGCTTCTGGGTTAAATATCTATGTCTCTTGGAAATAATTAGAAGGCTAGGCAGAGAAGAAAGGTGACAGTGTCATTCATATTTGTAACCCTGTTAAAGTCAGGAGCCATGTAGTTCAGTCCATTAGAAACTTGAAATTCAAAGTGATATCGTCCACATAGGAATTCTAATGTGTTGTGGCATCTATCAAGCAACTTAAAGGGAATATTATTAAAAATCATCCATTTTCTCCTATCGACTCAGATGTCTCTAGAAGGTCTCATCCTCCAAACTAGAATCATCTCTCTCATCAGCTACTCTATGCGGCTTCTTCCATTCTGCTAATGACCACTTATTCCTCAATTCTGTGCTCTCCCTTCCCACCCAAAGGACTCTCAGTAGATTATTCCCCTACGACTTAGGATTCTTGAGAGAGGGAGAGTTCTTCTATGCTTTCTGGGTTTTTTTCCCTTCATCTACTCTTCCAATTCAACACAACCAATGGAAGAACCCTCCACAGAAGATGGGACAGAGAAAGAGTAGGCAAAATCCAAACTCTTTTGCAGAGAGGAGAGGAAAGACTGTGGATACTCATAGACTGTTACTTTTTGTCCTGTCAGTCCTAAAAATTACTGTTCTGCACAACTGAGGTATTTTTCCAAATTCTGACGAAGTTTTAAGGATCCACTGAAATCCTGTTTCTCAAATAGCATATATCAGTCACCAAAAACCTCTAACTTTACAGAGAGAAATGGCATTTGTAAATCTATAGGCCAGGCTTAGAGCAAGGTTTTGCCATAACCCATGGTTTTCTACGTTATTTTGTAGCTTATTTGCCAACATTTAGTTATTTTGTGCCAAATAGATTTCAGATCTAAATCTTTGCCTACAGATAGATTAGGCTCTATTTTCCTTCGTGTTTTTTCGGCACAGCCTACTTGGTTGATACTATATTAAACGGAGACTGCTCATCTGCTGGAGCTGTCCTCTCTGTATACATCAAAACTCCTCACTGTCACATTCCTGCCCGGATATTAATAAACATGAGTGGGAAGGGGAATAAATGCATGAAGTGCTGTTGCTCAGCCTTTTTAAGCCTGCGGAACAGTCCCTCTTCTGCTTTGGTTGAAGATGGCGTGAAGATTAGGCACACTGGGAACCCTGCTGTCTTAGGAAAAACCCCCAAAGGCAGACTCTGTCAATAAAAACAAGGCTTTGGATACCAATATGGAAACCTAGATGAAGCCAATTTCCACGCTGCAGCACTGCTGTCATGACTGGGTGCATCAGGATAACGGGAGGCAGATGGCCTTCAGGAAAGTGAAAAAATTCACAGATACTATGCATATGGTCATATTTTCCAAACTTTGAAGAATTCTGCCCCTGATCGTATAAGTGTTTAATCTCTCCCAAGTAAAATGGCAAGTAACCTTCAAAAGGCACCACATATTTCTTTTAATGAAACATTGGCTCTTATTCCTTCATAGATGCAAGCATTTATCAATCTTGGGGCCAGAGCAGAAGTTTGCTCCTGGTCACAGAGAGTTCTGGGAATGGTGTTTCATTTATCGAAGGGAGGGGAGGCCATGGATTTAGGAAATGATAGGCCTGGAAATAACTCCTCACAAAGACACTGGCGTTCCTGTGCCCTGAAGGCTGAGAGCACAAGCTGTCGTCCGGGAAGCCCAGGACCAGCCCCTGCCCACAGATCCACTTGTTGGGCACTCAAAATGTTTACAGAAACACAAATGAAACAAATAGATGCTGACATTCTAAAATTAAGACGGTTCACATAAAAAATATCAGATTCCTGACTTAAATAAAATCAAAAGACCACACTCTGGCATGGCCTCACAATACTGGAGTCAGATAACCATCTCTGCAAACATGCAAGTGCTCCAACATTTGCCACGGCCCCTTCCTGGCTTGTTTTAATCACTTGCATTTATTTCATCCTTGCTATGAACCACTTGGTGCTGGGTTCCAGTCCCAGTCTGGCCACTGACACTTCTGAGTCCTTGGTCACGTCACTTAAGGTTTTGGAATCGTTATCTACGCATCTTTATAATGGAGATAAGACCTTGACACAGTGTTGGGTGAGTTCAATGAGATATTCCGCATAAAGTGCTTAGCCCAATGCCTGGCACGTAAGTACTTAATGTATGTTAACCATTATTATCATTAGTGTTGCTCTTATCATTGAATAAGCTTGTCCAAATCCCTTTTATCACATTTCTTTTTAATATAAATGAGGAAGTATGAAAATAATGGCCGCAGATAAAAGCTTCCTATTGCCCAGATCATTTGGGTCATTAGATGTACTTTGAAACAATTAGGTTATGTAATTTGCCCAAAGCCATGTACAAACTGGGTGACTGCCAATTTCAATTAACCATCATAAGGGGACACAGCTGAAAACTAAGGGTTCCATTGAGAAATGTGACGGGGTGGAGCAGAGCAGGTGTGGCACAGAGGTCCCTAGCCATATCTGGATAATTAGGGAAGGGCACTCACTGATCAGCACCTAGAGACAGTGCAGCATCATAGAAGGACATCACGGCTGCGAGACATCTGAGTTCAAAGCACATCTCCATCACCTCTAGGTTATTTTGGTCATACAACTCCTCTGAGTTGGGAGTTTCATAATTTGTAAAATAGAGATGTCGACAACCTATCTTACGGGTTTGTTGTGAATGTTAATTAAAATAATGAGCACTTAAAGGCATAGCACACAATAGGCGCTAATACCTGGTAATTATAAATGAGAGCCAGAGTAAATGATAATAGATGATCGACTGAAAATAGTTACAATCTTCCTAATCCCCAAGAGTTTAAAAAAAAAATCAGTCAGCGAACTGTTATACAATCAGATACACACAACTTCAAATTAGTGTCATGCACTTTTTGAGCCCACGATCATTATCATTATTTTCTGATCGCAATTCCCATTAATGCTCCATCACTTCCAATGACATTTCTGATAATGCTCCCTGGGGTTTTGTTTCTTTGATTTGTACTTTTAAATTTGTGATGCATGGTCTCTTCTTAATATGAATGGTACTGTGGCTCCTTTTAATTTTAATTCACATTAAAAAAATACCATGTTAGCCCTTCTCGCTACTTCAGGCTAGTCTTAGCAGATTAGACCTGAGGCTTACAAATTATGTTTGTACATTATATTCAAAACAGTCAGGTTTGAATTCGTTGGAGTGACATTTCTTGGCTTCTCAAGTTACCAGTGCGTTTCTCAGTCCAGGTTCTTTTCTCTTGCGCGGTTCATTTCTAAAATCTACAGATGCAGCCTCTCTCTCCTTATGACCCCTGTAATAAACAAGGCCTAAGACAGCATTCTATCCACCTGCAACGCCTTCTGTGGTGATATAACTTTCCTTCATTCAACATTCTGTAAACATTTGCTGAGCGCCTACCAATCGCTGTCCTAACAGTAAACTGTAATGAGCCCTCGAATGTCACACGGCACTATGCTTAAGTGATTTCATAACCTCACTGATTTCACCCAACAACCTTATGACACAGGAACTGTTACTGTCCCTATTTTATAGAAGGGAAAACTGACGCATATCGAAGTTAATAAGTAATTAATTTCATGAACTTAGCTAGAGGCTAAGCCAAAAGTTAACTCAGTCTGATTTGCCAAGCCCCAGTTATGAACGATTGTACCGTTGCTCAACGTGGGGTGCTGACTTTGCCATCAATTGCATTAGAATCACTTAGACTGATCGCTACAATTATAGATTGGAGGGAGGCCCTAGACCCACTGATTTTACATTTACAGTTTTGACAAAATCTCTGGGGCATTTCTGTGCCCTAATGTGACAGCCACTGACAAGGGTGTTTTGATAACAAAACTGAGAGACTGAGGCTGAGATGGGAAAGCATTCTTCAAAGTGAAGGTGAACTTTCTGGAAAGAAGCTAGGTAACGGCCCCCACTGTTAAGCATCAGTTGTGAAAGATACTCTTGGTTAATCTAAAGGAACGTTACATAGGGGCGCCTGGGTGGCTCAGTTGGTTAAGCATCCGACTTCGGCTCAGGTCATGATCTCATGGCTCACAAGTTCAAGCCCTGCATCGGGCTTTGGGCAGACAGCTCAGAGCCTGGAGCCTGCTTCAGATTCTGTGTGTGTGTGTGTCTCTCTCTGCCCCTTCCCCACTCACATTCTGTTACTCTGTCTCTCTCTCTCAAAAATAAACATTAAAAAATTTTTTTAATAAATAAAAACAAAGAAATGTTATAGAAATAAATTGTACTTAAACTCTACTTCTGTACAAAGCTCTAGTTACAAGGAATATGATTTCAAAATACAGTTGCAACAAGGGGAGTACTATGTAATTTTGTAGAATTTTGAAAAAACATGGTTCCAACTCCAGCATACACAAATGAAGAGGTTTTTGTGGGGCAGCAATGTGGTAGGGAGAGGGGTGTCTTAGACACTTGATTATTTACCTTGGCTTTGGGGACCTTGATAAAGATTAAAAGGACACTACTAAGACACCTCTTGTGCCACAACTGTTATCAACTCATAATCAGACAGTGAGTTTCCAGCACCATATGATGGCAGTCAAAGGGCTGACATTTATAAATTTGGGTAATAACAGTGAAAAGGGCCAAATTGGAAGTGTGATTCCCCACACAACCAATTATGTCTGAGATGAAAACATCTTCCTCCAGATGATCTATGTCATGAAAGAATTCCCTCAGTCCAGAGGAGGCTGGGGGGGCTATTTCTCTCTATCTCAGAACACAGCTCTGAGTCTCTGGACCGTGAGGCCGGTGAGTCACCAGTGTCAGCTTTGTGTACACAACCTCAGCTTTTCCTTTCCTGTGACCGTGTCCCAGTATGACTAAGAGCATTGTTTAAATGCAAACACCGTATTAAGACAAAGATAAAACACTGTGTCAGCATTGGGAAAAAATAGTTCTGTGGGAAAGGAGAAAAGCAAAACTCAACAAGGCAAAAAGTAAACTTTGTCCATCAAACAATCAGTACTCTGCGATTTCATGAACTGATTGCTTTATGTGTGTGTGTGTGTGTGTGTGTGTGTGTGTGCGTTAGCCAAAGTTTAAGAAGAGAAGGACATATAACATGCTCTTCTCCTGCTTTTGTGACCTCTTATATGTTTTATTAGGTTCCTAAAATTTTAAAGAGAATATATTTTAACTGCTTCTTAAAACCAAAGTCCCCCTGACTTTTCTTCCCATAGCTGCAAAGTTTTATGACATTCCTTATCTTGGAGCCCTGCATGTTTCTATCTGACTTCAAACAGAACTGAGATTTTTATTGCTCATCTGCAGAACAAGAGCTCCCAAAGACACTGACCTCCAGACCTCAGGTTTCGTTCTTTCCTGCAAGTTGCCAGTTGGTCAAGCTTATCATGGGATCCCTTTACCCTGTCTCCCCACCCCACCCCCACTCCCACCCCCACTCTCCACTTACTGCTCTCTCATTCGTCCCCTTCTCCTTGCTCTTGGTAACTTCTTGAACCAAGAATATTGTCAGCAGGAGTGGATACGTGTTGACTGTTCTTGTCTTTCATCTCTACTCTGTGACGTGTTAGCAGAATGTCTCTTTTCTATTTGGTAATCCTTCCATGTGATTTTGGTAAAGCTTTTAATCAAATGGAAGCAGACACATGACCCAAAAACAGTCAATACCCATGCCTTGGACCCAATGGCAGGTCTGGGAGCGGGCACCAATGAATGTAGGACCAACAGGGCCCTAGAGAGAGTCTCACTCTCTTTATTTGGAATCACTAGTTACAAAGATTCATGTGGTTGCTAGGGAGACGACTCACCTCTCTCACCAGAAACTCTAGCTATGAAAATGATAAATCCAAAGTTTCTGTGACCGTATTTCCTGGCATGTGGACAAAGCCAACGATGAGAGGGGGAAACCTCCCATTATTCTAGTTCTTGAACTCCATCATGCCTGGAGCCAGCCCCTCATCTCAGACTGCCATAGTCTTGGAACCCGACAAATTCTCTTTCTAGCTTAAGTAAGTTTGAATTGAGTTTCTGCTGGGTGCAACTAAAGGAACCCAGATTCTTCTACTGCTTGAAAGACTTTTGCCATCTAATGTGGAAATACATAACTGGAGTGAAGGCAGACCGTAATATGTGCATGGGAAGGACCTGCAGACATCACCCAGGGGATAAAACAAAGATGGTTACTTCCAGTAGAAGACACTGAGGAAAAGTGCAGTGAGGGAGGAGGTAGCACTGGAGTTGAGGAGGGTACAGAAAGCAGAATTTCCAATGATGGATGGGAGGTAGCCCGCTGGCAAGAGTCAGATTTTGGCGACCTTTGGAAGTCTTTTACTCTGAGAAGTAGAGCCATTATTCTACAGGCAGTGGGGAGCTGCTGGTGTTTCTCTATAGCAGGATTAATATAATTGGATCTGTATTTTAAGAAGAAAATCCTGGCTCCTTCTCCGTGTCCAGCCATTATTTCCTGAAGGATGGCCTCCCTGGCTTCCCTGCTTAAATTTATTGCCTCTGTTCTCTGTTCTCGGCATCTCATCCCATGCAATCAGAAAGTGCAAAATGTGAGCGATGAGTTTCTGAAACAGTTGTGAGATTTAATCCGAGGATAAGTTAGAGAAGGCAGCATACTCTGGCCATCAAGCGAAAGGGCACTGGCACTCACCAGATGACACAGGCACGTCAGTTGATACAGTGGACCCTGGCGCCGCCTCACCCAGGTAGATCCCCATTACAGGCAGGTGCAAACGTACCCAGGGGAGTTGATGATGATGGTGTTGGTACAGATGCTAAGTAATGGCCTCAAATCAGTTCAACCAGTGGTTATATTCATGATCCTGCATTCCCACAAGATCTCCTACTTCTTTTATTCTCTCAACTTGCACAAGAAAACCCACCTCAGGCTCTGCTTGTAGGGACCATGACCTAAGACACTTGACCTCATTTGTAAAATGTGGGTGTGGGAAGGTTTAAATGTTAACATAAGTAACAAATAAGTAACAATTGGTTCGTATAATTAACTAATTTGATGTATGTTAATATAAGTAAAGCACACATTGATTTAACTAAATAAATGTATGTTAATATAGGTAACACTGAACAGTACCTGACACATAGCAAGTGCTGAATAAGTATCTGTTTTTACTAAACTTTTAATATTAGTTCTTCAATAGCTTATGAATCTCCACTCTGCTCTGAGCCTACTACTGTTGCTCTAAACTGAATTTCTCCACCTGTTTGTTTACAATAATGGACTCCTTCTCTAATTTCTCCTCCCACTCACCCTCCCTCTTTTCCTCCCTTCTACCAATAGGAGAACTGCTTATGTATACCAGGCACCGTGCTAGGGATGAATTAGGGCAAGTTATCAAACAGAGCGTCAGCGTACTCATTTGTAAAACAGGGACACTATAAATCTACTGCATGGGACAGTGTTGGAAATAAAGGAGAACATGAGAAATGTGCACTAGTTCATGCCTAGTAAGCACCCCATGCTTTTCCCTTTTCTTGCCCCTCACTGATCATCATTTCTTGACCTGAAATAGATAGCAGAGACACCCGGGAGGAGGGAGGGGGGGGTTGTTACTTAATGGTCCTGGACTCTGTTGACAGGTGTGTTATTGCTCTATTTAAAAGAGAGTAACAAAAGGCACCTGAGTGGCTCAGTAGGTTCAGGGTTCAACTCTTGATTTTGGCTTAGGTCATGATCTCATGTTGCGTGGATTCCAGCCCTGCATCAGGGTTCGAGCCCTGCTTTGGGCTCTGTGCTGACAGTGTGGAGCCTGCCTGGGACTCTCCCTCTCTCTCTCTCTCAGTAACAGAGCTTCTCTGACAACGAAGACCTTGTTTTTCCCAATAAAAGTTCTGTGATCCCTGTATATACCCCTGTAATGTGCACACCGCAGCAGAAGGCTTGTCAAGCCACGAGTTGCCATCAAGGAGTCACCTTGAGCAGCTTACTCGTCTCCTTGATGTCAGAAGTCCACACCCCACCCTCCTCTGGCAGCCACTCACACTAACAAGATGTGGCCCGTGATGAAAGCCTGCAGGCTGAATGCAGGCCTGAGATAGCAGGCGGGGCCTCGAGAATAAAGCAGAGTTTGAACCCGATTATGTAAACGGTTCTTTCAGTTTCCTTGATCTTGGTGGAAAAAAGGTTTGGTTTTTTTTTCATCCTGCCTCTTTCGGTTCAAGTTCAGGGTCTCACAGTTTCCTGGGCTCCTTTTGAGGCGTGCCGTAGTTTAAATGAACAAAACGCAAAAGAAGTGGTTTCTTCTGGATTCCAGCAGAAAGCAGCAGGATGCATTTAGCACATTCCTTGGGGCATTTGCTGCGTCAGGGGCTGGGAATCAGATCTACCCACAGTGAGAGTAGGTGTACGTGTGTGTGTGAACTCACACTGAATCACTTTCTACACTTTCAAGAAATTTTGCATTTTTCCTCCTCTGAGTTTTGTTCATTTTTTATTCTTTGGAAAATAACTGCACAGCAGCTTTGCCCACTTGAGACCTTACTTTATTTTTATTATTATTATTATTATTATTATTATTATTATTAATGTCAAAGACAAGATGGTAAATGACGTCTAAAACGCGCTGTGTTTTTTTTTTCTTTTTCAGTCATGAGTTTTCACAATGATTTGTTAGGATGGCACATTTTTCTCTTGATTTATACAATTCTATGTGAATGCAGTCTATCAGCACAGTCATTACGCTGTTTCGAGAGGTGGGCAGCGAATGCATTTTAACCTGAATTCCTTTCTGAATATTTGAGCTTCTGGTTTTAGGATCCTTTCAGGTAATTAGTTGGCTTTGTTGAGTAAGAATGCCTGTGACTGAATTAAAAAATAAACTTGAATACAAAATGGAATGGTTAGAAATGAATCAGGAGTTGTCTTGAAATTGTAATAAATTTTGAAATTTATTTTCAACATGCTTACAGGATTTGTTCTGAGAATCTACATTTCAGGAGATTTGAAAAAAAAAAAGATTCTAATATCCATAATAATTATACTTTTATATATTGTCTCTTTCTTCCCAAGCATAAAAGTGCTTCAGAAATACCATAGCTGAATCAATAGAAGGAAGGGTGTGGGCTGCATTAAATGCCTGACTTGAAAGGAAAAAAGGTTAACAGGTTATAGTAATGGGGCAAACTACAACAGGAATAATGTAGGGCCAGGAGGGTGAATTGCTATTCTATCCTAACAAGGGCACAGAGAAAACAACCCTCTGTGTCACTTATAAGGTACTTATTAAGCCGGTTTGGTGCACCTACTACGTGCATATCTCTGCACTAGGTGCAGTGGAAGAAAAAACTCCTGAATCTTGTTTGGTCTGCGGTCTCAAGGGAGGTGAGGTTCTCACAGTGAGACGGAAGGATTCTCAGACATCCCAGATCATAGCCGAGGGGTGTGACGGGGATCTGAGAGGAAAGTTCCGTGGGAGGTCTGAATGTGAAATTACCAGCTCCCAGGCTTCGCGCTGTAGCTGCGGCATCGCGATGCCAGCTTACCCCAGTAATAAACCTGTGTTAGAGAGCCACCTGCAGCGTCTGGACTGGGAGAGCAGAGGCTCCCCTGCGTGTGTGCTGGCCACCCCTCCAGCCCTTCCCTCCAGCCCGTCCCTCCAGCCCTTTGTTACTTCCTTCACCCACTTCGCGAATTCTTGTCGAGCAAGGTGAGAAGTCGTGAGCTGGGTGCTGCACCAAACAGGAGCTCTGCCAGGAGCTGAGAACAGAAGCCGAAGCAGAAGACAGTTGTGGTGCTTACATCCTGGTGGGGAAATGGATACCTAGCAATTATCATATGCCTCATTAACTGTACTTGTAATCAGAGCTTCAAAGAGGTACAGATCGCTAAGGGGGAGTCACATCTGGTCTGGAAGAATCAGGGACGTTTTTAATGGAAATGAAAGTGACAAAACTGAGGGCCGTAAGGCTGGCCAGTGAGAAAGTCGGGGTACAGAAAAGGAAAGCAGTCTGTGTAGAGAGAACGGACTGAGAACACCCTGAGGGGCTGGAGAAACTAAATGTTTGGTGGTAGGTTTCAGATGAGGAAGGGTCTGTGGGGTTACGTGTGGGAGTCTGAGTTTGATCTTAAGAGTAATGGGAGGTTACCTTGAGGTGTTCAGCAGGGAAATGACCTGATGACAGTTATGTTTTAAATGCTCTCTTGGGCTGCAGCGTGGAGAACAGATTGAAGTGGCCAGGATCAGGGAGGTAGTGAGGACAGAAGAGGCCACAGAACACAGACTTCAGATGGTTAAGTGTCTGACTCTTGATTTCAGCTCAGGTCATGATCTCATAACTCGTGGGTTCGAGCCCCATATAAGGATCTGTGCAGACAGTGCAGCACCAACTTGGGATTCTCTCTCTCTCTCTCTCTCAAAATAAATAAATAAACATTAAAAACAAACTTTAAGAGAAGTTTAAAATATGAGTCTGCGGGTAGCAGTGCTCAGTGCTCCCCCTCCGTTCTCCCCCTTTGGAACACAGTTCCTGTGCTGCCCCCAGGAAACACCAGCCCTAGGGAGGCAGGCACGGGAAACAGGAGTCAAGCTGTGTCCACTCCGCAAGGAAGGTTCGAGCTTCCTGGAGAGGTAGAGGCTAGGGTTATCATTACCTACGTTTCCACATGCTGCATGACGCAGCCATCAGTCTGACCTCTTCACAGATATCCTGAGCAGAGAGACGGAAGTAAGTTTATTCATTACACAGCACGATTATAATCCATGACGTCCTTAGGTGTGGGCGCATTTGATGGTGGTTTCATATATCACACAGAATCTGAGAGTGGAATATAAAGGCAGCATGTTGTACATACCCAGACTGGTCTATCAAAAGGAGAGGCGGGAAAGATAAGTTTCCACTTTGCACGTTATCAGTCAAATACAAAACAATGTGGTCTTTATCAGTCTAAACAACCAGAAGCTTGCTCAGACCAAGTCTAGAGTTCAAATTCAGTGTAGTTCCTAATTTGCTTTCGAAGTGAACTTAACCATTGGATATTCAACTTTCGGTGATACACTGGTACTATTTCTTGAACACTTCTAATGGGTCATGGGGTTTTCTTTGTTTAAACTACCAAAGATACAATTCAAAATGGTATGGAATATGAGGGGAGTATCTTGGTAAATGATTAATTGACTGGTTTGGTGACTTGAGAATGTGCCTTTAGATCATGGAATTGTATTCCGTACTCTCTAACTAAGGAGATTTGGGAATATTTGGACTACAGGAGATAACAGAAATAATAACCGCTGTGTACTGAGTACAGACATGGTGCTATCTACTTCACCGGGACCAATCCACATTAACCTTGATATAAAACTTATAATGTAAATGCTTTTATTATACTAACTTTATCAAGACAAAACAAGGCTTAGAAAGAACAGTTAATTTGTTCAAGATCACAGCAAATAATTGGCAGGGTCACCATTTGGCCTCAGGCCTAAGTCCAGAGTCTGCAACTAAACCACTACCTCTGCTCTGCGCTTCTGTGAAAGATCAAATGAAATCTCACGAATCATTCCTTTCTGCCACCATCAGAAATTTTCCTCATCAGTAAAATGGGGCCAACTGTAGTAAGCAACTAATTTTATGTATTTATTTATTTGGTATATAAATTATACCAGCATCTATTTGTTTATTGCTTTTTATTATACCAGTGAATTGAATTTCTAAGGTACTGACTTGTTTTTGCTTTTTTTCATTTTGTTTTTTGTTTTTTTAGTTTGCACATCTGTGTTAGGTTAACTGAAACTTTGTCTAAATATGCTTGGCTTAGATTAGGACCAAACTGTTCTTTTTTTTTTTTTTTTAAGGATCTTTTTTAATGTTTATTTAGTTTTGAGAGAGAGAAACAGAGCACAAGTGAGGGAGGTGGAGAGAGACAGGGAGGCACAGAATCAGAAGCAGGCTCCAGGCTCTGAGCTGTCAGCACAGAGCCTGATACAGGGCTTGGACTCACGAACTGTGAGATCATGACCTAAGCCAAAGTTGGCTGCTTAACCGACTGAGCAACCCAGGTGCCTTAGGATCAAACTGTTCTTATAGCCAGTATTATTTCTATATTATGAGAGAAACAGAAGAAAGCTTAGGGATAGCCTAAACCAAACCCAGAGCTTTCAACAACCACTAACATATGTCACTGTCCTATTCATTGGAGAAATGGGGAGAACTTAGGAATTATGGAGAAACATGTCAGTTTAGAGGATGATCTGAAAAGCTCAAATTTCCACTAGTATTTTTAATATAGTAAAACATAAAAGGATTTGCAGAGTAACTTGTTCTGCCAGTGTTCTGCAATATCATCAAACATTTCTAATAAAAGTTAACTTGATAAAGAGCGATGTCTTGTGTAGTAGGTAATGCCAAATGTCACATGATCACAACTGAGCCAATGGTTCTTGAAATTTGCTTTCATATACAAGGGCTTTGGATTATAAGCAAGTTTCCAGAATGAATCATGCTCACGAAACAAGGTTTACTGTATATTATTATTTTACCCCAAATGTTTCTGTTATGCCCCAAAAATCTGACAGGAGCAAAAGAAAGCAGAAGTAGATTAACAGGGTCCCTGGACACAAGTGAGAGGGAAGCAGAGGAAGGAGGGGTTGGCATGTTGGAAAAAGCAATGAGTTTGGAGGTATTTTAGGTCCCAGATCAAGTCTCACCCCAGCTACTTAAGAACCTTGACCTTGGGCAAGTTTTGTACCTTCTCCGAGCTTTAATTTTCCCATGCATAAAACGGGAAAACTTAACAGGTCTCATGTGAAGACTTACTGAAAGAGCAAGACCACTATCACTATTTGGTGATATCTTATTCTGTGTCAGTCATTACTTACATCAATCATAAAACAAAAAGAAAAACCATAAAGAACCACCGTCCCCATTTGATCGATGGGTGAACTGCGGCTTAGAGAGCTGTTATTTGTCTAAAGTCATGGAGCTATCAAGGAAAGGAGCTGCGGTTCCCCTGCATCTCTTCTGAGTGCCCAGGCCAGGCTCCTCTGCATCGTGTGCTGTCACGGTGAGACCTACCATCTAGGAAACACTTCGTATGAGGTCTGTGCTGAATACTCTATGCACATTATGACCTGAAACAACATTTTGATGAGAAGGGCATTAGCATGCCCATTTCACCGGTAAACCTGTTTTGAAGCTAGGAAACTCAAGTCATGTGCCCAAGATCCCTGTGGTAGGTGATGGGCCTGAGCTCGGAGTCCAGATCGGTGTGATGACAGAGCTGTGTCACTATGTCTTCCAGGACATATGTCACAGGGCAGGTCAGAGTTGCCATACTGTAGGCAGTGCTGGTCGTTTTCATTGAAATTCTTCAGCTACCTCATCAACCTTATCAACCTTCAACACCACAAACTGGCTTGGTAGCATGTAGTCCCAGAACTGCCAGGGCGAGAAAACCCTTCTGGCTCTTCTAAGCCAGAGGAAGTCAGCTTCATCCTGTACTCTCGAAACCCAACGATTTTCCTTGCATCATTGTTAATGGTAGCCCGGCCTTAGCATTATAATATCTGATTATAAGTGAGCATAGGATGCTGAAAAACCTGGCCACCATCTAGTGCTCACAAAGCATGGAATGAGTGTCCATCATTTATATATTGTATGATGCTAGACCTCCTGTGGCAACCCGAAGGGAAGGCCTGAAGATTTGGGCCTTGCCTTAAAGAAATTTGCATGCAATATACTTATCTTCTGCTTAGGCCTCCTTCCACTGCCTACAGGGGTATCAGAAAAACACTGTCTTCAGTAGGACTGGCGTGCTAAAGGCCCGTGTGTGACTGATGCAGGAGGTATTTTGATATCTTACTTTTGTATCATAAAGATGATCTAATGGGCTGGCTCAGTTCAGTGGGACTTTATCAGCACCAGAGCTTTAGGAAAGAGAAATGCCACCCTCTGTTTTATGTAAGGGAAATGGTCCTTACCAGGAACTAGGAAGTGGAAAATGTGTTGGGCTGGGGAGTAGAGACTTGGGTCTTGGTCCCAGTCTGTCTCCACACAGCTTTGGGACCTGAGACAAATCATTTCCCCTCTTTGGGGCTCAGTTTTGACAGTGGCAAAATGAAGTGATGACCCAGATAACTTCAAAAGTTATTTCAGAACTAATAAAAAATTTGAATGTGCTCTTTTCTTCTGTGAAGAGGTTTTTCCTGCCACACAGGTGAGGTTGGAGCCTCCAGGGAGTCAAGAGGGGAAAAGTGCACATAGCCTGAATCTCCTAGTTCTTCCCTCCTGCCCAAGGGTACGATCAGTTACTGTCAGCATCACTACTGATATGAGTATGACTTGCCTGAAGCTCTCGGTCTCATGGACAGCCTGCTTTAAAAGCAAAGTATATTTATCTAAAATTCAAGTTTATCAGAAATGATGTTATCCTCATGCTTATTTATTTTTGGGAGAGAGCATGAGCAGGGGAGGAGCAGAGAGAGAGGGAGACACAGAATCTGAGCAGTCAGTGCAGAGCTGGATGTGAGGCTCGAACTCACAAACCATGAGATCATGATCTGAGCTGAAATCAAGAGTCCAAAGCTCAACCAACCAAGCTACCCAGGTGCCCCTGTTTATCCTCATTTTTACGTCATAAGAGTGATTGCTCTATTGTTACTCACAATAACTGCAATTAGAAAGTGAATCTAAAATGAGGATCAAACTAGGAATGAGAAAGGTAAAATAACAGAAGCTATTCTGTATTATCTCTCAAATAAAACTGGTATTTTATGGGTGATATAACACAAGCTAATTTAGAAATATGACTCCAAAAGAATGGGGAGTGTGTGGAAAATCAAAAGCAGACTAAGTTCTTTGACATACCTTTGTTCATAATAATTGAGTTTAGAGTGAACAAAAGCTATTCAACAATTCAAAAACAAATATTAAAAAGTCTCTCGTCACTGAGATATCTTTTTCATAACTCAGAAGAATTATAAACACTTTGTCTTTTTGACAAATCATTTCCTAAAATGATATGTTGATTATTAAGATCTAACAGGTGGAGGCTGACTGCTGGTCAGGCTCTTTTGTCAGGCCGTTATATCTAGAATTCCTTCCATGCAGTATTTCCCATGCTTTAATTATGTCTCAAAGACCTAATCTGCAGAGGGAACATAAGACTCCCAATGCCAGAGCTCGTTTTATTCCCCATCTTGCCTAGCGCTTGTTTCCGGGTTTTGAAAATGCATCATTTCGGCACAGACCATGTCTGTAGGCACTACATGAGTGGACTTTGATTTGGCCAGCCCATTTAATTGAGAGCATCTTAATAGTCACTGGGGATCACAGGCTTTGAAAGATTCAGTAATGGATGGATTGGTTATTTGATGTTAAAGTTAGTTCACATTTCCCTGGATGAGAACAGACCATCAATTCAACTGACTGAGACACATTTAGCAGATCCTGGTGGGTGAGCTGCGTCTGATTCTGCCAATGTTATAAATGATTGGTGAGAAGAATCAACATGCTGTTTAAAAAGTCTATAGACATTGTATTGCAAGATGTCATGAATACCACTGAAGTCGGAATAAATTAAAAAGTTATTTGGAGCTTCTAAAGTACTATTTATACTTTAAATATAGTATAGTATAGTTTAAAGTACTATTGAAACTAAGTAAGATACACCATAGGAAAAAATAAAAGCTTATGAGCTTGTGGGTAAGAATCACAAGCATAAAGATAATTGTTTGTTAAAGCTAAGATTCACCAATGTATTCTGTTTGGGAAATATAAGAAGTACTGAATTAAAAATAGGTGGTCAATGCACCAGGATGGAAAACAGAGAAGTACAGAAGAGTCTTTTGATGAGATCAATAAAAGAGAACCAGCAGAAATCCTTTTCACACTTGTCAGCCTTTAACTGCTGGTCACACTCAAATGAGGCATTTGCAGCTGCTTTTATATTGGGAGTCTGTGTCCTCTTTGAAGATTACTCTTTGAGGCATAATTGGGCATGGTAAATAATGGATGGAAACAACTTTGTATCCAATACTCTGTGTGTGTGTGTGTGTGTGTGTGTGTGTGTGCACGCGCGCACGTGCAGTCTCAGAGAGTGGGGTCTAAAGGTTGAGAGAGTATGTTAACATGGCAATTCCTAAAACCTAGATCCAAAGTGAGAAGGTGAATGCTTTTTTAAAATGTTCTGATATGATTACCTTAGTTCAATACAACCATCTGCATGCAACCAACAGACAGGAGACAAATCTATCCTGAATCACGTACCAACGCAGAGATGTCTTCATCATTTTAGTTGAAAACATTATTCATCATTTAGATTAAAAATGTCACTTTACTGTGGCTGGAGATACACTTGAATGCAAATGTTTTCGTAGGAATTTCATAAGGTGGATTTAATTTCTTCTTTAAGAAACTTCTAAGTCTAAATGTGGTTCACTATTTATTCCCCAAGCATTTGCTTTAATCATGCAAAATCTATGGTCACAGCCATCATGAGAAGTTAATAGAAGAACTAAGACCAGTGAGACCACATGAGAAAGAGCAGAATGTCCACCGCTTTTCATAAATATGTATTGAGTGCTCAGCTATGCATGAGGCCTGCTTTCAATGCTAATAGTGATGTGCAGATAACTTGGCTAACAACGCCACTGTACTCTGCATTAGTTCAGTCACATCTGGAAACATGTGTATAGTTTTAGGTTTCTTGCCTTATGTGTTTGACCTGGGGATAAGAAATATGTTATATGGGGGAAATGAAAAGGGATTAGTGATGATACGCTTGAAAAATAAGAGGCTTGATGAAAATAAGGTAGCGTCTTCCAAACCGTGTGAGGTCAGGGACGACTTTCATTTTACCCTCTCAGCTCCTTGCATCCTGGCATAAAATACATATTCGATAACTATCTTTGGAATGGGGTTTCAACAGGAAATCAAGTTAGAGGGGGATTACATATGTTTTCTGCAGCTCAAGAAGCAGAGACAGAAGTAAGGGTTGAAGTCATTTAGCCATAAATTCTATCTTAATATAAGTAGAATTTTCCAACAATGGCCCAGAAGAGTGAAAGCTGCTTATGATATGTTGAGATTATTAAAAGTAGAAATAAATGTTCAACTAAATGCTGGATAATCATATAGAGGTAATTTCTGTTTTGGATGGAAGATTTAAGTAAATAATTGCCAATATTCTATGATAGCATAATTAAGTTACTTGACAAGTTTTACATGAATTATCTTGATGGCTTATAAGAAAACAAATCTGTACATTTGTTTCAACTTATCTTTAATGGACCTATGAGAATAAAGCCTGATCACCTATGTAAGGAACCATGATTTTGACACTTAGCTCATGTTTCAGCTGGTTTTCTTTTTTTTTTTTTTCAGATTCATTTAAATTTTTTTAATTTAAATTCAAGTTAGTTAACATATACAGTAATAATGACTTCAGGAATAGAATTTAATGATTCATCACTTACAGGGCTCATCCCAGCAAGTGGCCTCTTTAATGCCCATCACCCATTTAGCCTATCCCCCCACCTAACACCCACCAGTAACCCTGTTTTTCTCTGTATTAAGTCTCTTATGCTCTGTCTCCCTCTCTGTTTTTATATTATTTTTGCTTCCCTTCCCTTATGTTCATCTGTTTTGTGTCTTAATTTCCACATGAGTGAAATTGTAAGATATTTGTCTTTCTCTAACTTATTTTCCTTAGCATAATACTATTTCTATCCATGTTGTTGCAAATGGCAAGATTTCATTTTTTTGATGCCCAAGTAACATTTGTGTGTGTGTGTGTGTGCGTGTGTGTGCGCGTGTGTGTGTATACACCACATCTTCTTTATCCATTCATCAGTTGATGGACATTTGGGCTCTTTCCATAATTTGGCTATTGTTGATAGCACTGCTATAAACATTGGGGTGCATGTGCCCCTTCAAAACAGCACTCCTATAGCCTTTGGATAAAATCCTAGTAGTACAATTGCTGAATTGTAGGGTACTTCTAGTTTTAATTTTTTGAGAAACATCCACACTGTTTTCCAGAGTGGCTGCACCAGTTTGGGTGTTGAGTATAAGTTCTTTATAGATTTTGGATACTAACCCTTTATCTGATATGTCATTTGCAAATATCTTCTCCCATTCCATCAGTTGCCTGTTAGTTTTGCTGATTGTTTTCTTCGCTGTGCAGAAGTTTTTATCTTGATGAAGTCCTAGTAGTTCATTTTTGCTTCTGTTTCCCTTGCCTCCAGAGACATATAAAGTAAGAAGCTGATGTGGCCGAGGTCAAAGAGGTTTTTTTCTTGCTTTCTCTTTTAGGATTTTGATGGCTTCCTGTCTCACACTTAGGTCTTTCATTCATTTTGAGTTTATTATTATGTATGGTGTAAGAAAGTGGTCCAGGTTCATTCTTCTGCATGTTGCTGTCCAGTTTTCCCAACACCATGTGCTGAAAAGACTGTTTTTTTCCAGTGCATAGATGTCAAAGATTAGTTGTTTGTCACTGATTAGTTGGCCATACGTTTGTGGATCCATTTCTGAGTTCTCTATTCTGTTCCATTGCTCTGTGTGTCTGTTTGTGGGCCAATACCATACTGTCTTGATGATTACAGCTTTGTAATACAACTTGATGTCCGGAATTGTGATGCCTCCGGCCTTGGTTTTCTTTTTCAGAATCGCTTTGGCTTTTTGGGGTCTTTTGTGGTTCCATACAAATTTTCGGATTGTTCTAGCTTTGAGAAGAATGTCAGTGCAATTTTGATTGGGATTGCATTGAATGTGTAGACTACTTTGGGTAGTATTGACATTTTAATAATATTTGTTTTTACAATCCATTAGTATCGAATGTTTTTCCATTTTTTTGTGTCTTCTTTAATTTCTTTCATAAACTTTCTATAATTTTCAGTGCACAGCTTTTTCACCTCTTTGGTTAGGTTTATTCCTAGGTATTTTATGGTTTTTGGTGCAATTATAAATGGGATCAATTCTTTGATTTCTCTTTCTGTTGCTTCATTATTGGTGTATAGAAATGAAACTGATTTCTCTATATTGATTTTATATCCTGCGACTTTGCTGAATTCATGGATCAGTTCTAGCAGTTTTTTGGTGGGATCTTTTAGGTTTTCCACATAGAGTCTGATGTTGTCTGCAAAGAGTGAAAGTTTGACTTTCTCCTTGATGATTTGGATGCCTTTTATTTCTTTGTGTTGTCTGAGTGCGGAGGCTAGGACTTCCAACACCATGTTGAATAGCAGTGGTGAGAGTGGACATCCTTGTTGTGTTCTTGACCTTAGGAGGAAAGCTCTCAGTTTTTCCCCTTTGAGGATGAAACTAGTGGTGGGTTGTTTAAATATGGCTTTATGATCTTGAGAGATATGATCATTCAATCCCTACTTTCTTGAGGGTTCTTACCAAGAAAAGATGCTGTATTTTGTCAAATATTTTCTCTGCATCTATTGAGAGGACCATTTGGTTCTTATACTTTCTTTTTAATGTGATGCATCACACTGATTGATTTGCAGATATTGATTTAGCCTTGCATCCCAGGAATAAATTCCCCTTGATCATGGTGAATAATTCTTCTAATGTATTGTTGGATCCAATTTGCTAGTATCTTCTTGAGAATTTTTGCATCCATGTTCATCAGGGAAATTGGTCTGTAGTTCTCTTTTTTAGTGAGATCTTTGCCTGCTTTTAGAATCAAGGTAATGCTGGCCTTGTAGAATGAGTTTGGACGTTTTCCTTCCATTTCTAATTTTTGGGACAGCTTCAAAAGAATCAATGCTACCTCTTCTTTAAATGTTTGGTAGAATTCCCCTGGAAAGCCATCAGATCCTGGACCCTTGTTTGTTGGGAGATTTTTGAATACTGATTCAATTTCTTTACTGGTTATGGGTCTGTTCAAATTTTCTATTTCTTCTTGTTTCCGTTTTGGTAGTTTATATGTTTCTAGGAATTTGTCCATTTCTTCCAGATTGCCCAATTTATTGGCATATAATTGCTCATAATATTCTCTTATTGTTGTTTGCATATTTGCAGAGTTCGTTGTAATCTCTCCTCTTTCATTCATGATTTTATTTATTTGGGTCCTTTCCTTTTTCTTTGCAATCAGTCTGGCTAGGGGTTTATCAATTTTGTTCATTCTTTCAAAGAACCATCAGCTGTTTTTCATTCTTTATGGTGACAGTGGTCTTTGACAAATTCACAACATATATTCAGTCCGTACTCTTAGCCATAAACATATAGGGTTTTAGAATGTCTATGCCACATGGGTAGAAGCATTCGTTAAAAGTTAGCTACTGTAGAGAGTTAACTCTTCCCAAAATATGATTCCCTTTTCAATTTTACCCTCTTTCTGATTTTCCGCTGCCAAACTGTGCAGTTCAGAAAGCAAGCCAGGCCATGGTGCTTCACTGTAATGCCAAGCCAATAGCACAGTGCCCCACGCTGCACCCTCAGCCCCTTATGGAGAAATAAGAATGGTTCAGAGAATCCACAAGGCAACTAAATTGCAATTGCCAGCTGGACCTCGAGTTGTGGGTGCGAAATGAGGAAGGAATTTGCCTAACTAGCCAGTTAGCCAAATTCCACTGTCCCAAATCTAGCTGGTTAAGATCAGACAGAATCAACCTTATTTCCATGACAGAAAAAAAGGAAAAACCAAATCTGTTTACCACATTTTCAACCCACAGCAATCAAATGCCTGTGAGAAAGTTACAAGGACTAAAACATCTTTCTCAAAATTGTTTGATAGTTTTATATCATTTAAAAATTTGAGCTAGTGACTTTAATATTTTACTTCATTAAGTTTACCTTAGTAACATTAAACATCAGGAGTTCTCAGTTACATGCTTGACTGTTTTTCTATTTGATGGAAACGTACAGGAACACATACTGGGTTAATTAATATGTAAGTTAAAACTGTCTCTTCGTCTAAAATATTTGAAGCGGTCTAACCTCTGACACCACAGAGTGAAAATAAGAAGAGTAACGACAACGACCACAAAAATACCAGCAATTATCATGAGTTAACGTGCTTAGCTCCCTCAACAAGATTGATTTTTGTTCTTATTTCTATTATTGAAAGAAGGTAAGCATCTGGCATGAGATCACACAGCCACTAAGTGGTAGAAGGTGGCATTCGAACCTACAGCACCAAGCTCTGGACCACTTGCCTTTACCCACTACCATTTCCCACCCTGCCTGTAGTCAGACAGTGAAAGCACCTGAAGCATGGTTTAGCATAGCCCTGGAAAAAATGAAACAGAGACCAGAGAAGGGGTTAAATTACAAAACACCCAAGGACAGAGGAGTCTCAACTTTCTCTTGGCATTAGTAACCAAATCTACTAAAGCAGTGGGCTAAATGATGCCAAGTCTCCAGTCATGAGCAAGGATGGGTGGATCCTTCCTCTACTCACTGAGAGTGGAAAGCTTCCATGCAGCTTACTTTCTGCAATCATTAACGTGACTTCACTATTCTGCATCTTCATCAACCTAATTTTACTACTCCAGAAGACTCTTGTCCAGGAAGAACAGAGTTGCAACCAACCTTGTTGTTCATTCCAGGAACTGAAAGACTCATGAATTAATGAATAGGAAGCCTCAACTAACAGTTTATATCCCAGACTCTGAAGCCGTTGCCTCAAAATCCTCACTTTGCTATTTCTATGAAGCCCAAATTATTTTGTCACGACGTGTGCCCAATCCTAGCTAGATCCCCTGCATGTAATGGCCTACCTTAAACCAGACCTCAAATCTCAATCAGTATCTCAATTTCATCCTTCTCTTTCTGAGATGCTGTTACAGTCTCTTGAGGGGTGTTCTCTTCAGGACACCAACCAGTGAACTTGGCTTTGCCAACATATGGTATTTTGTATATTTTGTGGGGCGAGCATTTAACACCTCTCAAGGGAACGGCAGTCGTTTCTTCCAGGCAGGCTTCTCTGACATCCCTTTCCCACTCAAAAGAAAACAGAAGTAGTTAGGACTTGTTCACATTCTGAATATTCAAAACTCTTTGACATTGTTAGAATGTTTATCATTTATCTCGTCGTTGCCTAAGCTAAAGCAAAATACTATCAGCATATAAGTATTAAAGCATTTATGATGTCAATTCAAAGTAATGTTAAATGTTTGTTCACTTAAAATTTACATGAAACTTCATTAAAAGTCATGTTTTGTTTGCCTAAAGGAATTATTGTTGTGGAAACAGCATGATTTAGTGGGGGGGAAAAAGAGAAAAAAATGAACATCTATAGCTATATGGTTTGATATACAAATTAAATTTGGTACATTATGGAAACATTAACTTTTTCTCAAAACAATAAAAGTTGTGTCTTGTTTTGCTTTTCATATATATGATGTTATAGAGACTATCTGAAATGTGTATGGTGGTTTAACAAACAGTAATAAAAGGAGAAACCTTGTAATCACTACCCAGGTTAGACTGGAAGGTTACCGGGACACCAGATGGCCTCATTTTATGTTTTTACAATGTATTATTGTGGTCTCTAGATATACCTTTTAACAGTATGTTTCTCAAACTTACTGCAATGTAGATATAGACAATAAATCTTCAGATGAAAAATCCTAGTAAAAACCAGGATAAGACTTGACAATTTAACTCAATATAGTGATTTCTATTTCTGCTTTATTCCTTTAGTCCATAACGAAATTGTTCTTGAGTGCTTCCTTGCTCCCATGATGCTCTGGACCCGTGCCTGCACCCCCACCTCATGTGAGCCCTACCTCTATGCTGTCATTTACAGACTTGAGCAGTGTCTATGTGTTTGCTCACAGTCCTATCCTCAGCGCCCTCATAGCCCCTTAAACCTAATATATGCTCAGTACATGTTTATTAAATGCATGGCTAGCACTCTCGGCAGTCTATAAATCTTGACAGAATCTTGGTTGCTCTTCAACATTAGGCTCAGGTCATGATCTAAGGGTTCATAAGACTGAGCCCTGCCTGGGGCTCCGTGCTGACAGTGTGGAACCTGCCTGTGATTTTCTCTCTCCCTCTCTTTTTGCCCCTCCCCTGCTCACTGCTCTCTCTCTCTCTCTCTCTCTCTCTCTCTCTCAATATAAATAAATATACCTTTAAGAAAGAAAGAAATTTTCATTAGACTTCTTTTAATTCAAAAAAATGTTATTAGTAAGAAATGAAATAATGCAAAGATATGTAAAGAAATAAGCCTTTTCCAATCCTACCTTTCTGAATAACCAGTGTTAACAAGTTAGAATTTTCCAGTCTCTTATCATTGTTATCAAGACTATGTACAAATCTCCCCCTCTCCATCTCCCTCTCTCTCTTTCTCAGAAAAGGATTTTCCCCAAATTGCCATATTGCTCTCAGAAGGAATTGTATTATACACATTATTCTAAAAGCCTATTTTCTCACTCAAATAAATCATGATTTGTAGAAATCAGTCTAACTTGATTTTTTAATGGTTACTGATTTTCCTTAGTACAGATGTGCTATAAGATATTCAACTGTTTCTTAATGGCTAGTCTGGTTTTCAGTTCTTTGCCGTTTCAAACAATATTGCAGTAAACGTATGTGTGTGTGGGGGGGGGGGTGGGTGTGTCTGTCAGTCTCTGTGTGTCTGTGTGTATCTGTGAAGTTTTTATTGTTTGCCCCATAAACTGCCAGAGATAACAGAAAATGAGAAATGGCTGGAACTTCTTTTCACTGAAGTTCTTCATGTTACAGGAGTTTCTTTTATTGAGGACAAAATAAGATCCCCAATAAAGAGATGAGACATTTCAACTCATCTCTAAGAGGATGTGAAGCTTTGCTACATACAGTGTGAACTTTGGCTACAATGTAAGCTGAAATGACACTTAAAAAACGAGTTTTAATTTCACCTTGTTGTACTGGGCACACCATCAAAGGAAAGTAATCATAAAAAAAAAAAAAAAACCTTTCTGTTCAAGGAAATGTAAATAAACTTAGAATGGATGGCAACTGTCCCTTGTTAGAAAAAACATTGTTTATTACAAAATAAATGAAACATTAAATGTTTCACTTCCATTTGGGAATGGTGTATGCTTTAAGGCACAATTCCTCTTGTTAATCACAAACTCAGACTTCCCTGAACCTTCATGATGCAGGAGTAACGTGTTCAAATACCCAGCTGCCCACTGCAGAAAGTCTGTAAATCCATTATTGGACTGGCAAGAGCACACGTAATGCATAAGGAAAGCCCGCCAGGCGTGCAGAAACTGTTTGCATCCTAACCAAAATGTTTGTGTGACAGAAAGGATGCTTAAACTAGGTTGAGAACTAAAACCTGAAGCATAATGCATGTGTGTGAAAAATATTTATAATGGGAATATTTTTTAGAACATTATAGAATTACACCAAACTTTTCTCCCCACGTCTACCTCAGGCATCATATATAAGGAGTTGCAATATATTTTTTTAATGTTTGTTTATTTTTTAGAGAGAGACAGACAGAGTACGAGCACAGAATTCGAAGCTAGCTCCAGGCTCTGAGGTGTCAGCACAGAGCCCGACGCAGAGCTTGAAACTCACGAACCGTGAGATTATGGCCTGAGCCGAAGTCAGACGCTTAACTGACTGAGCCACCCAGGCGCCCCAAGGAATCACGATATTTTAACAATTAATTCCTTCAATTTTCAAAGATGAAGCCTTCTTATAAACCCATGCTATGCCACGTAGCATATATGCAAACATAATCCCCCGCTAATTTACAGCCACCCCTGGTTTACAGTGAGGAGACAGAAATTCATGCAGAAGGATGAGTGTTGTAACAGGGGCAAGTCCAGGTGTCCCTGAGAAGAAGTGTCTGGCCTGGACTTGGGGTCACGAAAGATCTTCTGGACCAGTAACATCTAAGCTAAGGGACAAGTTACAGTTGGATGAAAATTATTTCGGGCAGAGGATACCTCCTTAAAAATCAAGGAATGAGGGGTGCCTGGGTGGCTCAGTCAGTTGAGCATCTGACTCTTGATTTGGCTCAGGTCCTGATCCCATGGTCGTGAGATCAAGCTCCCCATTGCGCTCCATCCTGAATGTAGAGCCTCCTTGAGATTCTCTCTCCTTCTCCCCCTGCTTCTCTCCCACTCTCTCTCTCTCTAAAAAAAAAAAAAAAATTTTAAGTCAGGGAAGGAAATAGAACACAAAGACACTAAAGTATTACAAGGCACTTGAAAAGGATAGAGCATAATAAATAGGAGGCGATGAGGATATGACAGCACAGGCTGCAGTCACAGAAACAGCCTTTAGGGTTTTTGCATCTGCAAGATCATGCCAGCTGCAGTGCGGAGAAGGGTATGAGAGCGGGGCCTGAACAGAGACCTGGAGACCAGATAGGACGCGCAGCCAATTTTTTAGGTGAGATGACGGTGACCTGAATTAGGACAACGGTAATGGAGAGAGCGGGAAGAAATGGAATCCATTTCCAAGCTTATGGTGGAGTCTCGCTTATTTGGAAGTAGAACATCAGCTAGCCTTGCGGTTGGCTTCATAACAATTTCTTTTCCCAAAAAGGAGAAGAAAGCAAAATGGAGCATTGTTTCTTTGGATGTAAACCTAACCAATGTGGAAGAAATGATTGATGCTATAGCAATTGCTCGTATGGAAAGATCTAGTGGTTTATCTGACAAGCCAGTCAGCAAAAAACCGAGCTGTGATTTAATAAGCATGGCTAGAAACCTATTCAGAAATATAGAATTTCCTCTAGTATTGAATAACTTGAGCACCAGAAAACTGTACTTCAGTCTATTTCTTTTTCTCGTGTTCAAAATAACATAATACATTGCCATCTGTTGCTGGAGCTCAGAAATGATACACTGTGTAACCTTTGCTTTCACATAGGGAGGTTAATAAATGCCATTTTTGCACCATTATTAACAAAATTGGCTGAAGGGAGAGTGCTCAGAATAGGACAGCCACGAAGGTAAAGGAAGGCTAAAGCACACCTTCCATTAAAACATGCTTGAGCACAGACTGAGCAAGGCACTCTGTGAGGAGATAAAGACAGCATGGTGAACAAGACAGACCCAGGTCTGTCCTCAAGGAATCCCATGGGGACCACTTTAAAGAAAGCGGGTGGAGAAGAGATGAACACAGGATTTGGCTTACGAGAGCGAAATGCAGTAGAATGAGGTAGAACAGGGATCCAATTTATTCTGCAAGACTTTGGAAAATAGAATTAAGGACAATGACGAAAATCAGGGAGGATTCCAACTCTCTGGGAGCAATGTCTCTAAAAATTCTGGTTGTGTAATTGTGAGGCAACTATCTGAGGTGGTGTGGTACTGTGTTCTCTCTTTGCTTAAATGCATGCAGCACTGGACATGCGTTATCTCATTTTAACCTCAAATGACTCTGTGAGATAACTGTAAATATTAACCCCACTTTACAGAGGAGGCAGCCGAGGTTTGGCGGTCATGATGTTAGAACACCTGCAGAGTCACCGTATCACTTACTACACACACTGTGACCACCACCATGTCTCCGTTAATAGGAAGGCTGCACAGATGGCTGTGCAAATACCTCTCTAAGAGAGAGTGAAAGAGAGCAGAACTTACAGCCCTGTTACAGTCCCCCTAAACTTCACATTCAAGTATTCTAGATATTTCTAGAATAAGGAAAGCACATACTAAAATGTTTCAAAGGACAAAACACACACTAATATGTTTCAAAGGACAAAACTGTGGAGACAGAGAACACATTAGTGCTTGCCATGGGTTGGGGCATGCATGGTAAATGGGTGTGTTTATAAAAGGGATCCCTGTGATACAATTGTTCTCTATGTCGACTGTGGTGGTAATTGTAAATCTACAACAATGTACACATAATAAATCTACAAAGGACTAAACACACACACTCACACACACACACACACACACATAAGTGCATGTAAAACTGGAGAAATCAAAATAAGGCTGGAGGATGTCACTTTCCAGGTAGTGATATTTATCGAGATGTAATTATCGGAGAAGTTACTATTGGGGAAGACTCCAGAAGGGTACAGGTGTTCGGTCACTCTCTAATTTTTCTTGCAAATGCATGTGAATCTATAATTATCTCGAATAAAAAGTTAAAAATATGTGACTCAAACACACGAAAATGACTCTACAACAAGTGGCCCCTGCCTCACCCCTGCACCTCTCCTCTACCCCACACAACCCTACAGGGGGAAAACCTGCCTACTGCTGAGCGCTCTTCCTCTGTATTCCCAGGACTGAGTCTGAATTAAGAAATTTACCCCTAATTTTCTGCGTACTGGAGACACAGTAATTCCACTTAGTGCTTTTATTTACATTTCTCCACAACATTCAGGGAAGTGCCCTCTGGGAAGTGCATGCTGGGGAGACAACAAAAGCTCCAGGACTTGTTGATTGTAGTTCATGGAAACAGTGAGGGTAATGGAACCAAGAAGGAAAAATCTGCCTGATCAAACTATAAAATTAGATCCTTTCAGCATTTTATAAATACAGAATTTGAAAGGTAGCTTGAGTATTATCCCCAAACAAGATGGACTCAATTGTCCAACTTTCCAAAGAGCGTTTGGAGGACTGCTATCTTTTTATTCTGTAAAACTAACACACCCACGTTATTAAAAGAAACAACAGAGAATAAAAATCACCTACTGCTGCCACTCAAATACAGACACCAATTTCACTTTTCTCGCTCTTTTTAATCGGGACACTTGATTATAAGTGGCAGACAATCATTGGGACCTGCCACGCTTCAGGTACAACCAGAAATAGAGGCTCAAATGATCTGCTTAGGGCTGATTCTCAGGCTTTCCAGCCCTCGGCTCTGCTTGCTTTTGTGGTGGCTCCATCCACAGGTAGATTTTTCGCTCTGGTTGGCAAACGTGGTGGCCAGGGTCCAGGGTTTTGTCTCACATTTAGTCCAACCCACATGGAAAAAGAACTTCTTCCTCACACTTCCCAAAATGGATCTAATTAACTTGAATGGGCTAAGAGGTTATTTCTGAACTAATCACTAACCAAATGGTGAGACTGTCTTCATTTGGCAGATCTGGGTCAAGAACATGAAATCAGGGCAGGTGATGAGGCTAAAGGATCAGAGCTCTTTTACCAATAAAATTTTATTATATTGTGTTTTAGTGATCACTAAGTCATCAGTAAGCATTAAATCACAGTAATCACTAATCACCTGTAAATAAATTCTGTTTTCTCATCTTTTGCCCCGATTTCATTGTGATAAAGACAGCACCTTGAACACAAAGAAAAAATGCACATAAACATAAGACCACTACTGTCAAGCCAAAATCCACTCGGGAAAACAAATCATTATAGTTCGAGGGATAATGTAACTTTTCATATGCTGAGACAAAGAATCAGAATTGGCTATTAGTTCTAAGAGGACCTCCTGAGACACTAACAAAAAAGAGATTGAAGCAGACCATAAAATAAGAGACTATCACTGCACATCTCAATGATTTACAAACTTTCAGTCATGACTTGTTTGGGAGCATGCAATTTAGAGAATTATGACAAATTAAAGAACTGGGTGGCTCCGTTGATTAAGCTTCCAACTCTCGATTTCTGTTCAGGTCATGATCTCATGGTTCATGAGTGTGAGTCCCCCTTTGGGCTCTGCACTGACCATGTGGAGCCTGCTTGGGATTCTCTCTCTCTTCTCTCTCTGCCCCTCCTCTGGTTGTGCCCCTCTCCCTCTGTCTCTCTCAAAATAAATAAATGTTAAAAAAAAAAAGAAGGAAAAAAAGGAAACAGAGTAGAAAATATGAAAGTGCAGCACATATTGTGAAATCAAGAATTGCTTCATAAAACTTTGGTTGGGTACAATTTATGTGTGGGCATGTACATGCATAGATGTACCCTGGGTCACAAGGTAAAATATATTTTACCACAGATGGGGTTAACTGAAAGCACTACTGTCATTGGCATGATTGTAGCTAGTATCTGAAATGTTGGAGAGAAAAGTCCAGTTGATGTAATCTGTACTGAGTGTGAGTCACCACTGAAGGAACACTTCCTCAGTTCTCAAGCCCCACAGAGCCTGGGAAGGTCAAGGACTGGCACCACGCTGTTATCACCTGGTTTAGATTTGCAACAATTCTGACCAGGTTTGGAATGAGTCTCACAGATCTGCATGTGTTTGCATTGCCAGCTTGCTAAATGTCCTTGGTAAATGTTGGCGTTGCCAAGGAACACTGGTCAAGGTATGTCACCTTACCTTTAAAATAAGCACAATTTTTATTTCTCTACTAGGAGTAATGTCAACACAACTGAAAAATGCCAGCAAATTTTAAACTGGCTGAAATGCCTTCATTAAATGGTTTATATATTATCTAATATCCAATTATATGCTCCCTCTGATCATTTCTTGCAGTGACTTGTGGATTTTATATTCATGCACAAGCATGGTATATAGTTCTGGCAGAGCACGGGTGGTCTGAACTGTCTAAAAAGGACTTCCTGTCTACCTAATTGTAATACTTCCAGCACCTTAGGAGCCCCCTCATAATCATCATTTCCTTCTCCCATTCTAAAAATAAATATCTATGTTTTTCAATCTGTTGCAAACTTACATATACACAAGCTCATTACCCCATTTCACCACCTGATTCCCACTTGTCAATTGCCTCCCCTTGCCTCTCTCATACTTCTTTATAATCCCAGAACTCAGTGGAGAACCAAATTTTCCTTTCTTCAATCTCTGGCATTCTTTGCAATACCTTTCAGATAATAAATAAAGTTGAAGTGGGCCAACGTTTCTTTCCACCATCTGCTCAAAGACAATGATTTTGAAATCTTTATCCCCAGGCTTTCAAACGCCTGTCAAGCCAAATACTCACAAGATGTTCTCCATCTTGACACCCTTCAGACTCAGGAAGTCTGAACTTGAACTCTTTCTGTCCCCTATAACAGCTGTTTTCTCCTACAGACTTTTCTGTGTTTAATAGGACCCACTGTTCTCCCAAGGTACCTGTACTCCGATTTTCATCATCTTGGATTCTTTCTTTGGAATTACAGGAGCTCATTGGGAAGAGCAAATGGTTTCATAGTCTTCTGTTACTTTTATAACAAAGCAATCCTCCTTCATACTCTCCGAGTCATTACAATGCCCATTCCAACATTACTTGTGTGTGACTATATTATTTCATTTCACACTTAAGTTCCTTCTACAGTCCTGAATGTTTAGGGCTACTAGATAAAACTAAAGAAGACCCATTTCCTCATCAACTAAGATTGTTAGTTGCTACCTGGAGGGCTATGTCAGGAAAGACTGGTGGTCACCACCAGGGCCCGCGATCGATAAGTAAGCTCTGCTGTGGGCTTGAAAGGACAGATGATGACCTGTATGTCATCCTGAGTTGAAGCTAGAATCAATCAAAGACAATCTTAAAGTAGACAGTGAATTGGGCACCTGCGTGGCCTTGGAATGGTGGGTAATCAAGGCTTTTTGCATAAAAGTAGCTATTTTGTCATTCTGTATCCATTACAAATTCCAGGACAAGCAACTTCCCCCAATGAAAACAAGGTTGGAAAACTCTCACTATTAAAATACTACAACTATTGCCCTTAGTCTGGAAAAGATAATGAATTTAAATTATTATCAGCAAATATCTCAGGAGACACAAATCTATCAGATTGCTCTTCAATCTTAAGTGTCAATGACAAAAATGATCCTCTGTACTGAAACATTAGAAATACTCACTAGGAAGAAAAAGTACAAGCCAGGAGGATAAAACCACGAGTGGGCAACAGAGAAATGAAAGAGGCAACAAGGATGTGTTTCTGCCTAAAACTAAACACCCTCCCACCCACCAAAACACACAAAAAGTCTTTTTAAAAGAGTAACAAAAAGTAAAAGAAAAAAGGCAAATAAACTAAACAAATAAAAAAATAGGAAGGAAAAATCCAACCCTGGGAAGAGTCACTCCAAAGGTTCCAGCTGCCATTTGCCTGCTATCCACTGATAGGGCAGCAGCAGGGGCATCGGAGGAGCACAGACTTCTTGGATCCTATTCAAGGTACCAATGGTTTTGCAACTGCTAAATGGAAACAGGGATTTAGCCCCATTAGATTGTGGTGGTAATGGCAACAATCGCAATAAATATAATGGCAACTACTCATGTGTGTGCCGTGTCCCAGCACTGTGCTGAACTGCACGCATGGGATTGTGGTCCGTGAGGCATCGCTCTCCTATCCCTGCCGTACACCTGGACTTCAGGAGTCGGCCGAGTTCCATAGTGAGTAAATGACGAGGCCAGAATTTGAACCCAAGCCTTATGAGGCTAAAGTTCATTTCCTCCCCTCTCCCTTTCCATGACCTCTTCCAGCTGCTTGAAGAGAATTCGGTAACTGTCCACATCAAGTTCGGGACTCAGACAAGAGAAAACAAGAGAGAGGGGGTTAAAGCTCCACGGCACGAAACGTGATTTTCCCATTGTTGACACTCAAATGAGACCCTCTGGACTAAAAGTCTCTCATTTCCGCACTTTGTGAGGGTATATAAATTGTTCCAAAATGGAATTCACGTGACATTGACATGGCAACATTAACTCTGAATCTCTCATCGGGAAAAATCCTGTAAACTGATGCTAATATTCACGTTGGCACAGGATAATATGGACAAACCAAAGAAAATGCGTTCTGGTTTGTGTACCTTGTATAAACAGATGTTTGAAACTTTACTTTGCCTACGTTTACCGAGGATATAAATGGACCTAATTAAACTGAAATTCCATGGAAAGCTTTCCAAAGCCCCTAGTTTACTCATCCAGTATAAACACTGTAAATGAGTAAAATACAGTGTATTAAACAATTTAAATATAGAATCATGGTTCCTTAAATTCAAGAAATACAGTATTCCAGCTGCACTGAGAGACCAAAAGTGACTAAAGTTTTGTGTGTTTTTTTTTAAATTGGAAAAGCAATTAATATAGAAAAGTACATAGTATAAAAACACCCATGTGTCCTCACCCCAGAATTAACTAATATTAACATTCAGGCATATGTGTTCCTAAAATTGTTTTTCATAAAGGGTGAATAAAGCATTACAGAAAAAGCTGAAGGATTTTATATCCCTCCCTTGTCTCATATCCCTCTCTCTTTCCCCCTCTCCTGGGAGACAGCTTCTCTTTGGAACTTGGTGGGGATCCTTCTAATCCACGTTTTTATACATTACTAGGTAGCCAGAAACCAAATATCATATTCCTGTGATTTGAAATTTTACAAAACTGGTCTATATATATGGCGCATTCTGTTATTTGCCTTTTGTTATTGTTGTTGTTCAATGTGGTATCCATCCAGCCTAATACATAAAAATCTTTTCTGTTAACTGCCATATCCTAGCCCATTTTTTAACAACATCAGTTTCTGTACTCGCTTATCAATGATGTTTAGTGCTTCCCTCCCCCTTATTTTTTTTTTTCTATTACTAACATGGTTTCCTGTGTTCACGTACCTGTGTTTTTCCAGGGTACATACCTGGGAGATTGCTGGCTTGTAGGCGTTTGCATTTTCGACTCTGCTAGATAATTGCCAAATTGCTCTCCCAAATGATTGCACCATTTTACACTCCCACCAGCAGTGCACCAGGGTTCCCGTTTCTAACAGACTTACTAACACCTCAAGTTGTCTGAGTTTTGAATTTCAGAGTCCTCATTTTAATTTCTTATTTTGCCAGCCTCTAGGTTGTGTACGGGGCATATCACAGTAGTGCCAGGCAGGCATTTATTATTATTATTAACAACAAGCACAACATACGCCGTGCTGATACCTTAAAGCCATTTGTAGCCAATGTATACTAAATGCATTTGGTTATGACAGAACAAAACAAATCTTTCTTTTTGTAGAGCTTTACTGAATCAAGCAATCATTAGCCAATATGCACAGGCTTGGAAAAGTATAATTGTTGTTTTATGTTAGTTCCTTTGCTTGCAATATCAGTCACTTGTTTTTTTTATCAGTATCTGGCACCACACTGACATTGACTCGTTCCCTTTTATTTGTATTCAGACAATCTTTGCTTGGTACAGAGGCAGAGCAGCTGTTTAACCTAACCACCTCTGAGAGATTGTATTAATGTTACAGTCATTACAACATACATAGTCTTGCAAAACTTTCTGATATAAAGATACGATGTCAAGTACAAGCACAAAGAAAGGAAGAGAGAGTGAATGGGTGAGACAGCAAAAGGGATGTTACAAAATAGACTCTTCCTCTTTACATGGAGCATTTGAGGTCAATATTTTCCATTACTTCTGGTCGTGATGATGAAATATATAACATCGCAGCTGATAATATCGGAGTGGTTGATCCATAAAAAATGTACTTCTGTGGTTTGATATTGATCTACTTTTCTTTCACCTTTAGACATATGAATGGGATTACAAGTTCATAGAGAGGGAAAGAAACCCAACCACACAGTGTTTAAACGTGTCATTCAAAAGACAAATGCGACACTTAGAATCTGAAGAAAGGAAAAATAAATATCATGACTTCCCCCACCGCCCCGACTTTTATCTTGTGGGAACAAGAATAATGGTAGGCCAAAAAAAAAAAAAAAAAAAAAAGAGTTTACGAACAACAGAATTTTAGAGATTCAGGGGCTATTGGAGAAAATCCAGTCTAATGCTTTCATTTTTACGGCTGGAAAATCTGAGGCATTAAAATAACTTTCTAAGGCACACTTTGCACTTCATTACTCTCCATGAAAAGGAAGAAGTCCCTTCTCCTTTCATAATGAAATGTCTGAACTCGGTTGGCTTCAATTACCTGATCGCTGGAGCCTCACACTCAAACCCGCCACGTCAATACATCAGTAATTTTCCTCTGAAGTAGCGTCTATGACCGAGGAAAGGGAGCATGCACTGGGGGAGGTTTCCAATTTTATTTTGAAAACCCGCACGAATTTTGTTCTTCATAGTACAATACAACTGTTCTTGTTTTAATTTAAAAACACGCCATATCTTTGAGGAAAATCCGTTCCCTAGAAAGAATTTCCAGTCTGTCCCTTACTTTTGTTTAACAAATATTTATTGGGAACCATTTATCTGTTGAGAAAACAAGAGAAGGCACTGCTTCTCTTGGCATTTACCGTAAAATGACAAAGCACATAATTACAAATAATTACACAAAGAAGCGGCAAGTGCCATTATGTGTCTAGAAAGGAGAATCAAATCGGCCGAGGTGGTTAGGAAAAGTGATGTTTAAGTAAAAACTGAGTAGGAGGCAGCTTTGAATACCGCGTGGCTTATGTTCATTAAGTTAAGAGAAACGGCAAATAATTTTTCACCCTGGTCTTTGCTAAAAGGTAAGTAATGTTTTTCTAATGCATTGGGCTTTTGTGGTTTTTTCCTGCATAGAATTTTAATTCAAATAAAAATTACATTGTTTAAATTACTTATTGTTACGGGTTTTGGGTACTATTTCCTCCGCATCGGCATATTAGTTGCTTAAATGTGAGCTCAAAGATCCTGGTGTATCCAAATGCTGAGGGTGATCCCGGAATCTAAGATGGGGAGGGAAATAACCCAGAAGAAAGAATTACGCGGATGCCCTTGACAAACTGAACTTAACTGCTTAAGCAACAAACTTGGTCTCTGGTATACTGACCACGGTTTCCAATTCCACAATGCTCTTTAAAATCCATACTCTGCCCTGCTTTTTCAACCTCAGTAAAACAGGAATGGTACAATGGAGCTGACTAGTGATTAATTTTCTTAGGTATATATTTTGTTGGGCTCTTTTGTCCTGTTCTATTATACAGTTAAAGAGACGAAGCTTTCAGCTAATGGTGAAGACTGTTTGCTAAAGGTCCTAGATTTTCATTATTTTAGGAAATGAGTTAAGAATGACGAATAAACATGCATGACAATGAGTTGACTCTGTGTTGGGTCCTCACATGGAACCAGATGGTCTAATGATGCATGTAAATAGATCATTTATTTCATTTGGAAATATGAAAGTTGAATAAAGAATTAGATATTTTTTACTGAAGTGCATTTACCAATGGGCTCTAATTTAATATAGAGTGAAGTTAAGGGACTTAAATTATTTTGGTCAGCTGGGGATGCAGCTTAGAATCTAGCTGCTGGGGACTGAATGTTTGTGTCCCTCCTCAAATTCATGTTGACGCTCTAACTCCCAATGAGATGGTATTTTGAGGTGGGGCCTTTGCGAGGTAACTAGGGCTCACATCATGAGATTAGCTTTCTTTTAAGAAGAGGAAGAGATCTGAAGGCCCACTCCCTCTCTTTCTCAATTTCTCTCTGACAATTAAAGACACAGTGAGAAGATAATCATCTTCAAACGGAAAAGAGGGCCCTTACCAGGAAAAAAATCTGTTGGCACCTGGATCTAGAATTTCCCAGCATCCAGGAATGTGAGAAAATAAATTTCTGTTGTTTTTAAGCCACCTGGTCTATGGCATTTTGTTATAGTAACTTAAGCTAAGACACTAACTTATTTTTTCTTATCTTTATAAAAATTAAATTTAAAATAATTATAAGTATCAAATATTGATTTTATGTGGTTTTCTGAAAATATTTGCACATATAACTGGGAAAAACAGCAGACCATTGTAGGTCATAGCATTACTTTTTGTTTTATGGACGCTGTGGACTGATTTAATCATTAAAATGACAGCTTTCTGGCCCACTGAACCTTAAACAGTGTTTCCTTCTTTTCATACTAACATACTTCAGTTTTGTGCATGCTTGGTAAATACCCACAATGTTGGTACAGAGATCTGCCAGGCAACCAAGAGGTTTACCAAACCATGTTCTTCGACAATGGATGACACATGCCATGCCAATGTATTCATTATAACATTGCATTTGGTATAACAGACAAAGAAGTATTAGCGTTCCTTATAAATGATTATATGAAAAATATCCTCCAGAAATGTAACAGTGGGAATATCATAGATAAAAGAAGTATTTCCATATAAATTAATGTGATAAAGATGAAAATTAAAGTGTCTCCCTAATCTCAAATTAATAATTAGCACCTTAGCTTTAAATTACTTCTTCAGAATACTCTAGTAAGAACAATAAGTATTACATGAATGATAAAAGAAGGGGAGGAGGCATTACACATTTGCTACTTTGTCAGTAGGCTAACTACAGCACTGATAATACCACATTCAGATCTGACTTCCCCTAAAGGATGTAAGAAGTCATGATTCAGATGCATGAGTCATAATGAAACACACTTTGCCCATTAAATTGGCAAAAATTTGGAAAATGCTATTTGTTAAGGTTTTTGTGATCCTATCGGGGTTCTTATTGCAGACAACATAATCTGCTGTAGCTAATTCAAACAGAAAGAAAAATTATTAAGAATTACTAGATGGGCAACTGGGTGGCTTAGTCGGTTAAGCCTCCTACTCTTGATTTCAGCTTAGGTCATGATCTCATGCTTTGCGGAGCCTGCTTGAGATTCTCTCTCAACCTCTCTCAAGAATAAACAAATAAATTAAAAAACAAAAAAAGAGAATTATTAGATGCTCCAAAAATTAGGAGAAATAGGCTCTAAACTAAGTGTTCCAGAATAGCTCTCAGAGCAAGGCTACGGAACCATCCTGAGGGAGCTGCTACCACTCTGGACCTTGAGTCACACCATTTCTGCCAGCTCCAACACCAGCAAATACAAAGTCCTGTGCCTCGCTACTTCTCTCCAGTAATTCTTTTCTGAGAAAGTATCATATGACTGGCTCTAACTGGCAATTTCGTACCTGAAGAGGAAACTGGGAAAAGTAGTTTTTGAATTCTACTTTGTCATAGAGGGATTCAAATATGTAGAATTATCAAAACATAGAAAAGTTGTCTGAAAATTTTGAGTAACCCCAAATGACTGTCTTTTTGGATAAAGATACTGGGAGTTGAGTGCCCTCATGTACTGCTGGTAGGAGTATCAACTGGGGAGGGAGTTTTGAAAAGCAAAGAATTTAATTAATTTATTTATTTTGTTCATTTATTCACTTTGAGAGAGAGAAGAGAGATAATGAGCAGGGGAGACACAGAGAGAGAATCTCAAGCAGGCTCTATCCACACTATCAGCACAGAGCCTGACGCAGGGCTTCATCTCACAAACTGAGATCACAACCTCAGCCGAAGAGTCAGATGCTTAACTGACTGAGCCACCCAGGAGCCCTGACAAGCAAAGATAATTTTAAATGCACATCCCCATGGCCAACTCTTTCACTTCTAGGGAACTATCTGCAAAACCAATCATATGTGTACCAAAAATACATATAGAAATGTTTGCTTAGGCATTGTTGTAACATTAATAACAGTCAACATTATTCAAAAGCTTACTGTATGGCAGACATTGCTCTAAGTGATTTATAGATTCTACCTACTTAAACCATACTCAAACTTATGAGGTAGGTAAAATTATTATTCCTATTTTTAAGGCCCAGAGAGGTTAAGTAACTTGCCTACGGTCACATAGTTAATAAGCAGGAGGATGTTCATCAAAATGGTGCATCTAAACTAGAGAACTATGATGCCATAGTTTAAAAGAGTAAGGTAAAAGTATTTGTACTTATATAAATAGATCTCTAAGACATAATTACAGGGTAAAAAAAAAAACAGTATGACCTCATCTATATAAAAGATAAATGTGTGTGCACACATACATATGCAGGTAAATGTGTGTAGAGGAATAAGGAAAGATGTCCTCCAAACTTTTGAAGGTAATTAGTTACCTTCTGGGATAGAGGAGATAAATCATGTTTTGTTCTGAATTAACATTTTATGTGAAAATACATACTTCACATACAGTAAAAATTTAGAGAACACATTTTAACGTATGAATTCTTATAAGGAAAAGTTCTCAGTTGAAAGCCTTGAAACTTATAAAAAGTTTTTGAAGTCAATTTGAGAGAAAAATCTAGAAATTTTGAGATTTAAGTATTCCTGCCTCAAGGTTATTTATCATCATTCGCACCTATGCTGGGTATGAATCGTTTTGTTTGTTAGTTTTATTTTTAGTTTAGTTAAGTTTTTGAATCGTGATGCATGACTTGGAAATTTCTGTAATGTTTGTGAGGAGAAATATTCACCCAACTGCTAATTTCTTTGCTCCTAAAGCAAATTTCTGCAATGGAATGTCACTTCTCTTCACGCTAGACAGAAGTGGTTCCATTGTGAGTTAACCCCGAAAGAGCAACTCTCTACAAATTCTGCCTTTCGATTAACTGGGAAAAGAACCAGCTAGTACGCTGCCATATTCCAGTCTGATCTGGCAACTACTAAGCTTCTGAACTGTAGCCTTGCCTTGGCTGATAACTGCCCATAGTGCCATGTAACAAAGAGGACCAGACATGGTGGTCTTGAGAGGTGGCTGATGGCACACAGGGTCACCCTCATCCACAAGAACTAGAGTCTCAGTGAGAAATGGGACCAGATTCTCACTTACACCCTTCTATCATCATCTATTTTCACCACCAAGCCCATGAGTATGCAAGAATCACTTATGGAGTTTGATACAAAACAGATTCCTGGACACCGTTCCCTAGAGATTCTGAATCAGCACAGGTGAGAGAGAGCCCAGGGTTCTGCGTTAACAGGCTTCTGTAATGTCATAGGTAGAATAATGCTCCCTCACCAATAAAAAAGAGGTCCACATATTAGTCTTTGGAATTTGTGACTATACAAGCTTACATGGCAGAAGAACTTAGCAGATGTGTAAATTAAGCATACTGAGATGGATAGATTATTTGGGATTGTCTAGATGGGCCTGATGTAATCACAGGGTCTTTAAATGTGAAAGGGGAAGCAGAAAAGTCAGGGTAAAAGTGATAGAATGGAACGAAGACTCCACTAGCCATTGCTGTCTTTGAAGGTGGAAGGGGAGCACAATCCAAGGAATGCAGACAGAAAATAGCAGCTGGAAAAGACAAGAAAACAAATTGTCCCCTAAAGTCTCCAAAAAGGAACACACGACTGCTATCACCTTGATTAGCCCAGTGAGACTCATTTAAACTTCTGACCTATAGAACTGTAAGATAATAAATGTATGTTGTTTCGAGTCATTCAATTTGTGATAATTTTGTTACCGCAGGAATAGAAGACCAATACACATAAAATTATGGTAAAAGTCCTTTGTCCTCTTTCCTCTCTATACTCTTTCTCATTGTAGTGTATTCCAATCTCATGGCTATAAGCATCATCTTTATTCCAACGATTCCTAACTCTGCCAAACTCTGCCAAACCTCTCTCTTGAACTCTAGACTCACACATCTAACGACCTGCTCTACAGGTAAATTAATAGACATCTCAAACGTCATTGACCTTTCCCAAACTAAACTACTAATGTACCTTTCTCTGCCTCCAAAATCTTCTCTATTCGTACTTCTTAATCTTCACTGAGGGTATCTCAGTTCCCCTCTTTCAGGACAAAACTGTGGAAGTTATTCTTCATGCTTCATATCCCATAGTTAATCCATCATCAATTGGTACTGATAAGATTTCCAAGCTATCCTAAGAGTCCAATCATTTTTAATCACCCATCTATTGCCCTGGCTCAATCATCAACTGGATCACTACATCGCTACAACAGCATCTTCACTGGTCTCCTAATTCCATTGCCCTTCGAATTCTATTCTCAACTCAGATATCAGAACCATACACCAAAACACATCAGATCTCTCAACTCTTCGCCCAGAAACCACCATTAGCTCTCCGTTAATCTACACGTCTACAAGTCCTAAATGATCCGTGCCTCCTGTCATTACCTCCCTGACGTCAGCTCCTTCTGTTCCCACTTTGCTCTCTGTCTCAGGCACACTGCTCCTGCCATAGGACGGTCCCTTCTTCCCAGAGTGCTCTACCTGCAGACACCTGTACTTCCATCATTTCCTGTGTTCAAACACAACCTTCTCAATAAAGCCCATCCCAGCTAATGTATTGAAAACTGCGGTCTTTACCCCATGTCCCTGATACTCTTAATCCTCTTTTACAGATCCATTTCTAATAAACACTATTGGTTGCTTATTCATTATGTCTACTCTTTATTGTTTAACACTCTCCCTAGAATGGAGGCTCTGTTATGGCAGGAGTATTGTTCATTAATGTAACTTATGCTCTAATATATTAGTACCTATAAAGGACTAAATAATTGTTAAATTTGTTGAGTTAGGGCCACAGATCACCTTTTGAGAAACAGAATTAAGCATCTCTTGCAAGATATATTTATCACATCATCATGATGGCATTAGAATAAAATTCATATTAACTTGTATTAGTGACTATCAGAATTGTGTTTTTTGACTAATTTGAGACTTAAGGATTGCAAAGTCTCTGCCTCTGTACAAGATATTCTTTCCCCGCTAAAAGGTCACTTAGTTTTGATGGTTTAATGAAGCATTTTAATATGTGGCCCACACAGAATTCTCTCAGGAATTGTCATCAGAACATTTCGTCCCCTGGATCTTGAAACTAAGCTGTGGACATAGGGAATAAGTTGGGCTTTATTTTTTACATTTTTGGGGAAAAACTATAAAAGTCTAGAGTTTTATATCTTTTGTACTTCTGCCTACTGAAAGGAACTGAGTAGCAAATAATTATTGATCACACAATATTTCTCGCCTTATGCCTAAAGTTGAAGAAAAATATCCAATTGAGGGACACTTCCAAGAAAACAGTTTCATGCATTTTTGGAGGTCAGACATATTGTGTTCCAAATATGTAACTGAAGTTGTATCTCAGTCAACAAAATAACCCAATCATTAGAATTTTCCACTTGGGTTTTCTAAATAACCTAGCTTGGTTTGCTCTGAATGAGTAAACTAGCGAGATAAAAACAAAACCTACTTTTACCCTTGTTCTATAGATCTGACTCCTCCTGTAATGTTTTAAAAAGTGGCAATTACTGGATACTACAAATATTCTTCAGAAAGGGTGACTGAACATTTGCTACCTTGCATTTGAACTTTCCAAAACTACTACTGAGCCATATATTTGTTGTGGTCTGTCTTGCCTCAGCTTCACACATTCCCTTTCTTTTATTTTTATCTTTTGGTTCTGAGCTCCAGATCCAATCTCCTATACCTTTATCCACTTAATCTCATAGCTTCCTTCCCCTCCCTTGTGAAATCATCCCAACCTCTACCACTCTATGTTATAATGCTATGCTGTAATCATGTTTCCTCTGCAGTTCCCTACTAGCCCATGTCTTTCCTCTTCCTGTCTTTGTTTCTACCAGGGTGTATGGCACATAGTTCTAAGTGGGCACTTGGCAGTGAATTCTTTGATTGATCAATGGATGATGAGCACCTGTGGGGATTGTACCATATGCAGGCAAAGAAATTTTACAGAGCCTGATACCTGGACATTAGGCAAGAAAGAACTGCTCTGATCTCTACACGACTTTATGATAACCATCATCTTTTCCCCTTTCTGGTCCATCCTGAAGTGAGAAATGAGAGAAAAAATAGTCTCAATGAGATATTTATTAAAAGAATAATTCCTTTTATACACGGAGTAACAGAAGCTCAAAGAAATTACAGAGTTTTTCTAGTTATACACTTGATTCTATCAAATCATAGGAAAAAGGAGAATAAGATGAGTTTTGGCCTAACAATTCATGAAGATCATTCTGCCTAGGGTAGCATTATTATGAGAAAAATGTACCCATAGCAGGCAATACCCCTCTTTTACCCCTACTAATACCTCCAGCTCACAGCCACCTTTATACTATAAGGCAAACACTACATTGTTTTGCTTCACTCTATTCATCCCCTGTAGGCCACTGATGATCAGAGAGGAAAAGCAGTGTGCCCCTGGATCACAGAGATACCCGGTGGTATACTTAGAATTTGATCTCAGGGTTTTATGACTCCAACCTAGGAGCCTTTCATAATAACATGCTGCTTCCAATAAAAAAGAAAAATCATCAAAGTCTTGGTTGCAAAAGAGCATGATTTGAATCACCAGACATTAACATAACAGAAGTTTTCCATTAAGTATGAAAAACAAGAGAGGTATAATTATGATTGTATTAGAAAGCTCAAGATATGGTGATTACAAAGACTTTGGTTAATTTAGCTAGTAACAGCTCCCGCCTATCCATAGAAGGGCTTCTTGGATTGAGAGGAAACGTCTCCATCAGCTTACAGGAGAATTAGGTGACTCTGTTTTCCTTCACAAGCCCTTCACCACTCTTTGGCAATGGTATGGAAAAGAGAACCATCTCCCAACAATACTATGAAGTCAGTATCTCCATTCTGAATGAAGAAACTGAGTAAGTTCATTTGCCTAAGCTTACACAGATAGTAAAAATCAGCTCGTAGGTATGATTCAACCTCACCTGCCCTTGAAGTGCACTCCTTAAACCACTACACTTCATGGTCTCTACCTTCAATCCCTAATCCCAATGGATAGCATCCATCATTCTCTCTTTCCAACTCAACCAGAATTTGCTGAGCACATACTATGTTTCAGGTGCTGTACTGAGTGTTTAAGAGAAAAGAAAAGAAACCAACCAAAACCCCTGCATCATGCTTTCGTGAAACTTAGAGTCAAATGAGGGATTTCATTACTTATCCAAGAATTGCACTAAAAGACACACATTAACAAATGTTAATGCAAAGCTTTGAAGGCAAGGATTCAAGTGATAGGACACCATGAAGGAATGCAAATGGCCTAGAATGGGATTGGGGAATGTCTCATTAAAAAAGTGAAGGTTGAGCTGAGGTCTGATTGTGGTAGAAGTAAGATACTCCTGCAAGCCGGATGACATGTGAAAAGGCCTAATGGCAGAAGGCAGTAAGGCACATCTAAGGAACATGTAGTCTGAGATGAAGGGGAATCAGGCTACCTAGGTGAGACTTGCAGCCCTACTTTGCCACTGCTCCCAATGCCCTACCTAAGCCTTGATTTAATACAGAGCTCCAGGAGGGACAGCATGCACATACCCCTACTTTGAGATCCTCGAGGACCTGATGTCTAAGATGATGGTTATCTCTGAGTTTTAGGCTGGCCCAGGAAGGGGACTCTAAAAGAAGCTCTTTTTCCATTTGATTTAGCCCTCCTTTTTTTTTTATCTTTTGGGGGCCTAAAGGCAAGGATTTTTTTAAACCACATTTATCAAAGCACCTGGGATTCCAGAAATAAGATCAGACAACAATAAAAACAAAAAATAAAAAAAAAAACCCTTATGCTTACTAGGGCTTTATTAGCTTGTGACTAGGTACTATGCTGAGGATTTTACATGAATTATCTTATTGAATTTGCTCAGCAAACTTGTAATATAGGAATCCTCAAGGCAATGTATGTTGAGGATTCAGAAAGCTAGAACTGTGACTAGTGGAAAGCAACACAAGCAAATCTACATTGTGGAGATCTGAGAAGAGCCTTTAAAATGTCTGACCAGTTTCTGCAGGAATACTGAGTAGTGGTTGGCTGTCATTGTTAATTATGCATGTAGAAAGGGCTTTCTGAAGCCATTAGGAACATCCACCCACAGACCTTTCTCTTTTTGATATCAGGGACAGATTCTATCCTACTCAAGGTGAGTGAGCAGCCTGCACATCGGGGATAATCATAATGCTCAGCATTGGTACAGAACAGGTTGTTTCCAAATGGTTTTGCATTCAATGGTGAGGTCACCTTCAGGGCCTTCCTCTCCTGGCAGCATGATTTGCTGCCTCCCTACCATTAGTCAGGCCTCTCGATTCAAAGATAGAAAATCAGCTCAAACTAGAAGGAGGAGAAGGGGAAATGATTGGCTTACATAACTAAAAAGCTTGAGGGAGTCAGGCTGCAGGCTCAATCTGTTCCCAGCTCACTCTCTACTCTCATTCATCTCTCTCCTCTCCCCGTGTTCCCTCCGAAGTGAGTATCTCCCTGGTCTTTCAACAAGACTTATTTGCACATGCTTTCCAAACATTGAAGGTGCTGTTTACGCCTCTCCCTCCACAATGACCGATTCCTACTCACTTGTCCACCCACCATTGCTAAAACTAAAATGACTGAGCACCTAGAGAGGTAGGTAGTCTCTGAAGATAGCCCCCACCAATGAACCACACCTCTGACAGTCATGCCCCTGTTTGGTCCTCTCCCTCACTAAGTCTGAGATGGCACCAGACTTGCTTTAACCAAGAGGATGCAACAACAGGGGCTCTATTACCAGGACTCACCTAAGCCTTACAAAGGCATGGAAGCTTCTATTTTTGCATTTTTGAGATATCTTAGCTGTCATTTAAGAAGTCCAGTCACCCCGCTGGAGAAACCACATGGCAAGGCCATATGGAATATAAGAGCCCCTGGAATGGCATGGACAGAGAAGCCCAGTTGTCTCAGTCATCCCTGCTGTGTCCACAAGTCTTCCAGCCAGCCCTGCCAAGGTACCAGAGATCAGAAGAAGCCACCTTGGACATTCCTGCCCATCTGAGCCTTTGGATGATGGCAACTGAAGACAACGGCATGTGGAGAAGAATAATCCTTAGTGGAGTCCCTCCAACACACAGAATTATGAAAATTAGTAAACAGTAGTAAATCAACATTTGGAGTGGATTGGTATGCAGCAATGATAAACAAAACTGAGTATCTTCCAGGACCTGGGCTACTTCTGGGTTTACAATCATAAATATAATATGCATGGTCCAGAGCCTCCCACATCTACTCATCCTCCCAGGCTCAACTCTTTCAGGGATACTTCCTGACTGCTTTTCAAATGAGCTTCCCCTCTAATAAGCTCTAACAATACTCTTCACTTCTCCATCATAACTCTTTGCATACTCAGATGTAACTTAATTGTTTTATTTCTGTTTCCCCTGGTAGGAGGGAGGTAAGCACTATGAGGGTAAGGGCCATGCATGTCTAGGTCATCAGTGAATTATCTGCACCCCGTGTAACACCTGAGGCATGACAGATGCCCAACTGGCATTTGTTGGCCAACTGGCAGTAGCCTCCCTCTAGTCTTCTTTTTTTTATGTTTATTTATTTTTTAAGTGGGGAGAAAGAGAGAGAGAGAGAGAAAGAGGATCTGAAGCGGGCTCTACACTGACAGCAGAAAGCCTGATGCGGGGTTCAAACTCATAAATGGTGAGATCATGACCTCAACTGATGTTGGAGGCTTAACTGACTGAGCTACCCAGGTGCCTCATGCTTTTGTTTTTATGTTGGGGAAGATGCTGGGATGATGACTCCTTCACTTCCCATGGGACAACTGAGAGAAGACAAGTCACTTTTTAATGGGGTTGGAATGCTCAAGTCCTACAAAAGCAGTCTGAACCTAAAAGATATGTTCCTTTAAAACAAGGATTTTTTGCTTATTCTCATATGGAAATTATATGCATAGTAGCTTCCTGGTTTTTGTTTGTTGTGGTTTTCTCCATGTACTTTCCTCAAAAGACCCTAACCTACTAGCACCCTTTTCATTCCACCCCAAAACCTTCGAAGGCCTAGCTGTTAAAAAGGAGGATAAGAGAGCAAAAAAGAGTATTTTTGGTAGATTTTAGAGGCATAGGAAGGTGTAATGTTCAATTTCAGAGAAGCACAGATCATGGCTTTTGGAGTCTGCTAGACTGGCACAAAATAAGGACTGGAACCCTTACTTTCCATCGTGGGACCTGGGTCCCTCTCTGTCTTAAATCAGCAAACTCATCTGGGGTTGAAAGCACTTCCTGTTAGCTGGCTCTGAATCAGCTATTCTTCTGGCCCAGATTCCATTCTCTCATCTGACTGGAAACTTAATGCAACTTTGCTGAAGCAGTTCTAGCAATCTGCTTGAGAAACAGCCTTATCAGCCAAGAACATTTACATGTGGTTTGGATTTAATATATGTGCTAGATTTAAAATATCTTCTCTTTACTGGTTGATGGATCATTAAGCCTTCTACTGTTTGCTGAAAGCTAAGGCTTTTTCTCTGTGGTTATTCCTTAACTGCCATGGCAGCTAAAGATTCATAAACTATGTGACATAATCCAGTATCATGGAACAAGGACAATAAAATTAACAACCTTTCATGTAATAACAACATGAAACATATTATCTGATTTAATGAAAAAATAATGCAAGCTAGCAATGCAAATATGGCATAGTGATTCCAGTTGGTGGTTTCTTGTTTGTTTTTGGTTTATTGATGTTGTTGTTGTTGTTATTTTTGTTTTTTGAGAGAGAGTGAGAGCACAAGCTGTGAGTGGGGAGAGGAGTGGAGGAAAAGTGAGAGAGAGAATCTTAAACAGACTGCATACCCAGCGTGGAGACTGATGCAGGCTTGATCTCATGAACCATGACATTATGACCTGAGCCAAAATCAAGAGTTGAACAGTTAACCAACTGAGCCACCCAGGTGTCCCAGTCAATAAGTGCTGTCTTATATTAGTGCATGATCTTGGGCAAGTTGCTCCTCTTTGAACCTCAATTTCCTTCTACAAAATGGAGACAATAATTCCTATCTCAATAATTTCTTGTAAGAATAAAAAATAAATACATGTATTTATTCATTATTTATCCATCAACAAATTTATGAGTTGCCTACCATGTCTCAGGTATTGTTCTAGTCACAAAAATCCCTACTCTTAAGTAACTATACATTTGTGTGTGTCTGTGTGCAAAAGACACAACCAATAAACAAGTAAACTAATTGAGGTCTTCACAGGAAACAGATGGCTCAGTCAAGCAGGATAATTGATTGGAGAGAGTTTAATAAAGAGACTTATTAGAGAGGTATTACAGGCTTATAGGAAACCAACAAGGTATGGTGAAGTACCCTGGGGCTCTAGCAGTAGCAAAGCTACCTCCCGAAGCCTCAAAGGTTAGAGGAGGAGAGCAGTCACAGACAAGAACCAGGGAGAGATACCTGCAGCTATGGAAAAACACTGTCCAGTGGCTAAGGAAAAAGAAACAGAGACACTATAACAGCAGCATGGCAAGAAGAGAGACAGGAAGTTAACACTCCAACATTGCCCTCCTCCCATGGTCCCATCTCCTGCCAGTGCCCACCACTGGCTATCCCTAACTAGAATCTAGAAGGCCAGGCGCCAGAATGCCCATGTGATAGAGTCCATACTGGTGAGCCTCTCAACACACAGAGTGAGTCCAAAGAGTAGAGAGTGAATCAGGAAGTGGAAAAAGAAAATGTAGCAGAGACGTTAACATGTAATGTCTCAGATGGTGGGAGGTGCCATGGAGAAAAATAAAGCAGGGTACTAGGGATGGGAGACACACAGCAGATAGGACATTGTTAGGCTGTTTTATATGGGAAAGTCATGAAAGAGCTCCCTAAGGAGGCAGCATTGGATTGGAGGAAGCTTTCAGGAAGTGAGAGACTGAGCCATGTATTGAACAAGAGGAAGAACTTTTCAGGCCTAGGAAACAGCAGATGCAAAGGCTCTGGGAAGGAGGCATATTCAATATATTCAAGGAACGGTAAGGAGGCTAGTAAGGCTGGATTAGAGTTAGGGGAGGGTGAAAGAAAATGCAGTCAGAGAGTCATATCATGTATGGCATTTCAGGCTTTTATGTGATCATGATGGGGAGCCACTAGAAGGATATGAGCAGAGAAATAAATGAGAAGACTTACTTTAAATATAAAGTATATCCATTAATGATGAGAATGAACTGAAGAAGAGCAATAATGGGCCAGGAAACCATCTAGAAGTCCATGTCAATAATTCCAGGGGAGAGATGATGACAGCTTGGGTCAGGTACAAATTGAGAATGTATGAGAAATAGGTGAATTCTTATGCATTTTGAAGGTAAAGAAGACAGCATTTTCTGATGAATTTAATAAAGGTTATGAGAGAAAGAGAGGAGTTAAAAATGACTTCAAGGCTTTGGACATTAGCAGCGAGAAAGATGGGGTTGTCATTTGCTGAAGTCAAGAAGACCAGGGAAGCGACAGGTTTGGGGGTTATAAAACACTCTGTAAAGGATCAGTGTACCACCCTTATCATTGCCTTACCAACAACTCAATTGACAATATTCTTACACAAGTGAAGCATGACTCGAATGCCTTCAGCCTCCTCTACTGGAACCTCTTCTCCAGCAATTTTAAGATTCAGATAATATAATTCTATCTCTCCCATATCAATCATATTTCAGCCCAATTTCCTGTCCTTCACATTTATCATGTTGTCGTTGTCTACTCCGATCCTTCACATTTCAGTTTACATTTTTTCTTTGCCTGGATCCCTTACCTCTGGCCTATAGAGATTCTGTCCTATCCAGCTTTCAAACTCCTCACTTCTCATAAAACCCATGAAAACTCCTCAGACTGTATCGTTTGACATTCACCCAACAGGGATAAAAGGAAGGTTCATAAATTACGAGTGTTTGTAATATTCCTGCTCCAAGAGTGAAGAGTCCTGTTCGCTAGGTGAGAACCAGGAGTTTCCTTTGGAGGTCAGATATCAAAAAATTGGCAGAACAAAATACAAAACTGTGGAATCCAGAGAGATTAAACTGCTTCATATATTAAAGAGTAGAGATTGAGGAGATAGAACCAGTTGAGAGAGTATACATGAGAGTGGGGAAAATACATAATATATATAATGTATATTATTGTTTTCTAGAGAGGAGGACGTAATATATATAATATATTATTGTTTTCCAGAATGAGGTGGAGAGGAAAATTGGAATAGCAATCATGCTTGTGAGAGAGCAAAGAACAAGAAGATTCTCTAAAAAGTGTTGATGTTTGGGCGCCTGTGTGGCTCAGTCGGCTGAGCTTCTGACTTGGGCTCAAGTCATGATCTCGTGGTTTGTGGGTTCGAGCTCCACATCCACACCAAGTGATTCCCAGACACTAGCTGGGTATCATACGATTCAGTTTAATTTTGACACTATCTACCTTGAGAACAGCAACATATTCTATAGGTTAAAAGCTAAATCTCACAAAACTATCCCCGTTTTCCTTCAGACGCCAGTCACAGGTCCAAGTTATTACCTGCACTTCTAACTGACTGGCTATAAATCAGATGCTCCCACAACTCCCTCCTTGGGTTTGATTAATCTTCTAGAACCGATCACAGAACTTAGAGAAACATTTTATGTCACTAGATTAGCAGTGTATTATATAAGGATATAACTTGGCAACAGCTAGAAGGAAGAAATGTATAGGACAAGGTGTGGGGAAAGGGTGTGAAGCTTCCCTGCTGTCTTTGACATGCCACTCTCCCCAAATCTCCACATGCTCGTCAACCAGAAACCCTTTGAACCCAATTCTTTTCCATTGGCAGAAAACCCAAGGGAGACTTCGTTACATAGGCATGATTGCTTAAATCGTTGGCCATTGGTGATTGGTTCAACCTCCAGTCCCTTTCTCCTTCCCAGAGTTCAGGGAAGTGGAAACGGAAGTTCTCACCTGATAATCATATGACAGGTTCTCACCAACCAGCTCCCATTCTTAAGTGTGGCCCCAAAGTCATAATATGAAATAAATACACATTTCTTATTATAATCACCATATCCAACTGCCTCTCCCTTTATTGCTTTCATCATCCCTTTCTTACTCCACTTTAACAAAAACAATGTTTCTTCCAGAGGTTAGTGAGGCTGACACCGAGTCCACATTCTTCTTGTTTAATATACTCTTCCTAATATGGAAAATATTATTTCTCCCATTCTTCTTCCTATTGGTCATGGTAAGACATGGGGGAAATTTGAAGTAGTAATACTTGATAAAAAAAATCAGATAACCTATTGTGAATTATTCTGCTTGATTTGGCCACTGAAGGAAAAATAATGTGTAAAAGCTAAAATAATCCTGACTATGATTTAATCAACACTTAGAATTTGCCCAATTCACTTTACAAGCATCATTTTGCTTAATCCTTTTATCTATCAAATAAAATAGGCAATATTAGAACAGGAATAGAACTCAGGAATATCCAAGGGAAAATGACCCACCTAATATTACAATAAACACTTCAGAATAGCTTGACATTATTTAGTACTAATAATATGTAACTATTATGCAGGGCAGAAGAGTCAAGTAAAAAGATATATAAATTCTTATGAAAGTGATAAAAGCAAGCCTCATACCTTCCAGAATCTTCTCACTGCAAGAGGGTAGAGTCTTTGGCAATTTTTATGACCTCATAAAGAGTTGAATATCTAAGAAATCAATATAGCCAACTGGAAGCCTACTGCCTCATTTTATCATGTAACATGTCCATTATGTTCCATTTCTCTTTCAATAATAAGAGTTTACTTCCTTTAAGTGTTTTTGCAGACATGTGTTCATCAATCACATTATCATCTTGTAACAAGCATATAATTTCTTTTTTTTTTTTCACTTTAGATAGAAAGAAAGAGAGTGTATAAGCAGGGGAGAAGGGCAGAGGGAGAGAGAGAGAATCTTAAGCAAGCTCCACACTCAGCATGGAGCCTGCTGGAAGGCTCAGTCCCACACACGCGGGATCATGACTTGAGCCAAAATCAAGAGTTGGGTGTCCAACCAAGACACCCAGGCACCCCACAATCATATAATTTCAAATCCCACTCTTCTATGAGAGAATAGAGCTTGATGATGCATAAAAAATTCGCCCATGATCACATAAGTACTAAGTGGTAGAGTCAAGTTTAACTCAGGTCTACATGATTCCGGAGACCAAGTTCTGAACCTCTACATCATATTTCTCCTCTAAAATGGTCAGCAAGATCAGTGAGCTGTGTATGTACATGCAGCTCTCTTGGAATTCTTTAGTTTTTGTCAGTTACCAAATGAACAGAAGAGTAACATGGAGCCATTTTCACCTTCAAGACACAGTGAGTTCTCAATGTTCTTTTCTGCTCAAAATACCAGCCATATATGTCACATAAAGATGGACAGGGGGGGGGGGAACTCATGAAAAAGGAAACTCTGTAAGTTATTGTTGAGGAAATAAGACATAGCAATTGTTATATCTGAAAGCTGAGATTCCATAAGTCTTTAAACTTAGATTTGAGGCAGAGTATGACGGGAATTTCCTCCCTGCAGAAGGAAGAACATACACATAGGTAGGAAGACTATACATGTACTCAAAGAAGAAAAATGGTCTTTATTTATAGGTTATCCTCAAAGAAGCAGACATTTTGGTAGGCTTATTAACCCCTTCTCGAAGTGATAGCATTGATGCAAATGATAAAAGTTGAATCACAGAGCATAAAGGGCACAGGGTTAGCCTGGGGCCATACATCACAGGACCATGAACACAAGGCTGAGGAGTATGAACTTTATCAGGCAGGTGAGAGGCATTGTTAAGGGACAAAGCATCTGAGTGATATGATCAGTATTGCCCTAGAATAATAGCATACAGAATGCATCTGGGCTGGGAGACAGAAAGTGACCAGGAAGACCAACCAGAGGTTCTTCCATAGATAGATTTGGGGTTATATACTGTTGGGAGAAAAATTTGCATAGCAGGTCGTTAGAAAATGTCTGTTGAGGGATGGTAGCATCTTTATGCCTATAAATATAAATGTACCATTGAATATATTTTGGGAATATTACCTGATATTCTACAAAGGAGATTACAATGGTATATAATTTGAAAGTTACACAATTATAACTTTTTCTATGTCAGACATAGAGCAGAGTCCAGTTTCTTTTCCTCTACTTGGGATCATGTTGAACACATTCCTTGTCCTCTAGGTTGTCACTGTAAAATCTTCCTCCATGGGGCTCAGTGCTTCCTCTAAGGTTTAACGCCCCTGTTGTAAATTAGTGTCAAATGTCTCCATGCTGTTTACACTAATTGGAGTTTGTCTTCAACATGAATCAATATTCAGAATGTCCCTTTGTCCCACTTGCATTACAAATTGAAATCAACATATTGCTGGAGATACTTTTTATTTTTATTTCTTTTTAAGTGAAATGTGATAGAAAATTCACAGGATAGGAATGTTTATGAACCAAAATTTAATCTGTAATTGAGGTTCTCTTTATGTCAAATTATTTAAAAACACTGAGTATTTTTTCTCTGGAAAAAAAAAGAGAATGAGAAGAAGGATAAAAGAAAAAATTATATTTCCCTGAACAGGAAGAGAAGAAAAATGTGAACAAGGACTGATGCTTTTAGAACTCTCAGATTTATTATTTCCCATTATTGGCTTTGTATAGGCTAATTTCAAACCACTATCTTCCAGCCTATAGTATGAAGATAGTGCATTTGTAACATAGCAACGTATTTCTAGAAATAGACAGGCCTCCCACTATAAGGAAAGACCTAATATGCCCTTATTGCAGCTCATTTTTTCAGTGGCTCTGATGAGAATACAAAGATTGACTGCTTTGGAAATAGAACTCTGGATCCATGGTCATGGTAAATAAACTTTCAGGCTTAAGAATTTTTAGTGAGTATATAACGAGGAAATAACACGTGGAACATTTATTGAAAGACCTTATAGAGAAGAAAAACTCAAATTTGTTCTGCCTTAAAAGGAATTTCTTTCCAAGCAGAATATTTTATTTTGCATTAATGCTGGCATTCAAAGTTATGTTTACCTTATTGACAAATGAGATCAAACCACTGGATATGCACATATTGTTCCCAAATGCGTTCAATTTGGGGTAACAATTTAGAGAATATTTAGCTTTCATTCAAAACAGACCAAATTCCATGGATTAAGATAAACTCACATTTCAAGGCCTTTCTTTACCCCTTAGGATTGTAAGAATGCACTATAGTACAGTCGCTTTTCTGAATCTAAGCCTAGTGAACAATGGTCATAGAGATAACTCTTAGAATTATTTGAGAGGCCTGAGTCAGAGCCTGGGAGTCATTTCCTCACTCCTCAGGCCCAACATGCACTTGGTCACTAAGACCCATCTGACTTTCATGGCAGACAGTGCTGTCTACTCAACTGCTACATAAAGCCTTCTTTCTTGCTAAGCAAATTCCATCTTGGTTCAAGTCATAAATGACCGTGGGCTTCAGGAGAGACTGAGTGAGGACAAACTTAGAGATTAGTCTAAGCCCATAACACCTTTTCCATTCCCCTTGCAAGTCACTGGTTCAGAAATGGGTGTGTGATGCAATCATGGCCAACTGAATGAGGAGACATCTGTCAAGAAGAAATACATGGAATTAAATAGTCCCTTCTCCCTACTCCCACCAGATTATGCTAACATGTAGCAATCTTTGTCTGTTCCCTAAATTCCAAAATTCACAACTGTGCCAGGGGCCCAACCTCTTGCCCTAAAGGTCCTCTGAATTCACTGTGCTATTTATGGAACAAACCCATAGCACCATATGCCTGGGGTTTTTTCCTTGGTTAAAATGGCCTACCGCATCATTCATTCATCCTGGTAAATTATCATTTATCCTGACCTATGACCATTCTCTCCCTATTAGTTACTCATTGCTTCTTTCATGCTACATTATACACTGTACACCTGCTATTGTAATCACAATGTGTTATAATAACCATCGATGTATCTCTTTTCTCCACTTGTCCATATCCTCCTCACGAAGAAATAATAAGTTTATCACTGCAACCCTAGCACCTAGTATAGATCTTGGCCAGATATTCCATATATAAATACTGAATGAAGAAATAAAGAAGGAAAGGAAAGAAAGAAGGAAGGAAAGGAGGGAGGAATGGAGAAAGGAGAGGAGGAGAGAAAGGAAGGAAGGAAGGAAGGAAGGAAGGGAGGAAGGAAGGAAGGAAGGGAAGAAAGGAGGAAGGGGGAAAGGAGGGAAGGAGGGAAGGGAGGGAGGAAGGGAGGGAGGGAGGAAGGGAAGGAGGGAGGGAAGGAGGGAGGAAGGGGGAAGGGAGGGAGGGAAGGAGGGAGGAAGGGGGAAGGGAGGGAGGGAAGGAGGGAGGAAGGGGGAAGGGAGGGAGGGAGGGAGGAAGGGAAGGAGGGAGGGAGGGAGGGAGGGAGGGATCTGATGTATGTATTAAAGTTTCCATAAAGGAAAGTTTTGATTACCTGAATGTACTATACAGGTTGTTTTCCATGATTATAGAATATTAACAGAGAACTAGTAGCAGTACAACGTCACTAGCTAACACTTATTAAACAATTTTATATGACTTATTTCACTTAAATTGTATGACAACACAGTGAAGAAGATACTATTACTATCTTTCTCATATTATAAATACATTCCTATATTAAGGTAAGTGATGACAGGGGCAGGATTCAAACCCAGGTCTGACTCCAGAACTTTAACCAACTAGTTGTAAATATGCCATTCCCCTATTGTTGTTCATACAAACAGAGGAAAAACCTGAGCCAGGGGTCTTTGTTGAGTGGTCTCTCTGTCACTGACTAGCCTTTGCAAAATTCACTTTAGAGAGAATTGGGATTTTTGAAGGACCAGGTACTATAAAGTGGTTTTCTATATAGGTAATTTCTTCTGGGTCTCAATATGAAATCCCCTTCTAATATAGCTCACCAGAGCCAGCTAAGTTAATAACTCCATAAGTCACTTATACCTATGCCATCTACCACTGAGGTAACTATTAATATAGATACAGGTGATTCTAAGACTGAACAAGATGAGTAGCATGCTGGATTGGCCAGCCACTATTCATTGCTAGAAATTCCCTTAAAAATTAACCCAGCAGGTCTGAAAGACTCCCCCAGTAAGACACGCTGGAAAAATTCAACCTTTTTAGACAAAGTTGGGCACTTACTCCAGTACAATGACTTCTCCAATACTCTCAGGATTCTACGGGACCTTCTAGTAGAATCTAACCCCATCCTGACACAGAGCTGAAGGTGCTGGTTATCCTATAATAAACACAGAGTCCTTTTCTGAGACACTAAGGCCTATGAATTTATCAGTTCTGAGGTGAGTCACTGTTCACTACTACATGCATGGACTGTGCAAATGGTACACAGCATTAATACAGACCCAGTCCCTAACCCCAAAGGTTCAGTCCAGAATACACGTATATCTTTATAAAGGTGGAGAAAGTGTCACTTAAAAGTTGCCATCAGTTTTCACTCATTAAACATGAAAATATATAAGAAACTCATTTTGCTTTGGGGAAGCACAATGGGTACTTAACCCAATACAATTTCATGGTTCTTATAAAAACTTGTAAGGTCATTACTGGCCTAAATGAAGATGCTTCAGACTGAGATAATGACTCGTCTGTTTACTGGGGTAAACTGGGTCCATTATAGAAATATACACTTACAGAGTTAATGAAATGTGTAAATTTTTCATAAGTATAGATTTCAATTAGTCTGTTCCCGATAATTATTATTCATTCTCAAGAAGAGGGAGGGCTAAAAAGTTAACTAGAAAATAAGAAAAAATGTAGTGAGGACTTTATGGGAGGGGCATTTATAATCTATGGGCATTGAGAGGGACAAATAACTTCTAGCTAATGGGATCAACTATAGAATAATTCACAGGGAAGAGATGACATTTGGGCAAGGGGAGATTTGTGACAGAGAAAATCATGGGAGTAAAAGTATGGCAATAATGTAGGCATGAATGTTTAGGTAATCTTATAAGAGGTCTGGTTTGGATTGAGTGATAGAACCCCGAAAAGGAGGTGAGAAAAGTTATTCTAGGGTATATTTGGTCAATCATCATTCACTGTACCCATAAACCCTGCTCATTCCACATGTGAGCAGTAGAAGTGAAAATAGCTGACATGCTCAGGTACTCAGGGTTTTATTTAGCATCAGCTGGCTCCTTTCTGGATGGGCTCCTTTCTGCACAATTTATTGAAGGTTTATGATTTTATAATATTCTCAGACTTTTGTCACTGTTCATGAATTTCCTCCAAACTCCAGTCATTCAATGCCTCTCTGATCTTGAAAATCTTTATCTTCACTCTTCAACTGTATCTGAGTTAAAACACATACTTTATGTATCTCTCAGTGGAAATTTGAATACACTGAGACTGAGAGGGTCTTGACAAGCAGGTGAGTCAAGAATCTTTTCATGTGGTTCTTGAGTAATACCACCATTCGAAAACCAAACAACAACAACGACCAACACACGTTCAACTCCACTCCTCTCTAGTAGCGATTTTCCACTAGCTATTTTATTTTTGCTGAGAGCATCAACCTTTCTCCCCTTGAAGTGGGTATTTGTTCCTTTCAGACCACTCAGCCGCTCCTCCAGCTCTTCCTCACAATGCTTTAGTTTCCACTGGAGATGTAACTATTCTCTACTGGGTGACATGTTCTGGTGGCATGGTACATCTACAGGCCAAAAGAAGAAGCTCCAACAGAAGAAGCTCCCAAGAGGCCCTGGAAGCTCTTCCTCATAGATTCTTCTTCTCATTACTCTGGCTCGGCCCAAAGACAAACAGGTGACCAGAGCCCATACAAACAGATGCTCCCTCCCCAAACTCCAAGTGCTGGCCTCCTGGCCAGACTGCTATTCCCTGTGAGAAAACCACTACTGTACTTCCTGTTTCCTTCCCATTTCCAAGTGTAGGTCTCCAATTCTTATCAACAACTTCTTTTTTCACCTGTTTCTCAAGCATACGTAGGGTGTTTGCACTTGTTCTGCCTTCTATGTGAAATTCTTGCTGCCCGAATGTTTGAGAATGCATGGATTTAAAAGAAAAGTTTTTTACTTTCCTAGGTAATTATCAAGGATTATTCAAAGGAGTTAAGTTACTAGAAGCACCCAGAGAATTTCAAAAGTGATAATACAGTGCAATTCAAAATAATAAATAAATAATAAATTATAATAAATAATATTATAATAAATTATAATATTGTACTTACTTAAAACATGGAGTATCATATACCCAGTTCTCTAGATGTGATTTTCCAGATACAAACTCATTAATTCTCTGTACACATAAAATGTAATGTGTTCAAGACCTAAATTATTTTTCCTGTAATATTTCATACTGGTTGTTTTTTTTTTTAACTTAGTCAAGTTTCCATTCAACTGAATAACATACATAATACATTCGGGCCTTCCTGTCCCTATGCCAAATATCTTTATCTGTTGTATGCTTCATCCCAAGTATCTTTATCTCCCTCTTTTCCTCCCTCTCTTTTCTACATATAAATTTCTAGATTAAAAATCACTTTTTCCAAAAACCTTCCATGACCAGCCACTCAGAGGCATTTTCTTTCTGAGTTTCCAATGCACTTTGTGTGTACTATTCCTACAGGACTTCCTACGTGGCATTTTATGCCCCCTACCAGTCTATGAGCTTCTCACTAAGGGGGTAGAGAAGGGGATATTTGCTTTACATAACTGAAATGCCTGACATCCAAATACTTATGGAGTAATGCAGGGTATTATTCTAAGTGTTTCACAAAAGTGAATCAACTAATGCTATCTACTGTCATAACGCACATGTGAAATGAAGAGGGTCTGGGTAGATAATATCTAATATCTTTGTTTTTCTTTAAAAAATCTAGAAGACAAAGTCCAGCAGTACAAAAATATACATATAACGAACTAAACAAGAGAAATATTGAGAGAAAATAAATATTAAGGATGGAGGAAACTTAAATGAGATAATTCTCTAGAGGAGAAGGAGGTTGGGGTAGGCTTCAAGGAGAAGCCCAGAAGTTTGTATATAATAATTGAGTGTGTATTTGTGGAAAAAAAGTGTATGCATGAACACATTTATCAAACTGTCTTATGTTAAGTTTTGGGTTGGAGGAGAGAAGAGTGCCTTGAATGATGCTTACTCAAAAACATCTCTCCCCAAGTTTATATTTTTATTTTGAAGTGTACTATATGATTTACTCCCCTGATTATTTCTGGCATAGACTTCTCTCAAAATAAGTTTAATATCTGAGGAATAAACTGAAGAAGAGAAGCCATTCTGGAGCTAAAATTTACCATGTAAGATGCATTTCGTCAGTTATGAGGAATTGGCTATAGTTAGCTATGAAGAGAAAGAAAGAATATAGAAAATAAGGCTATCGATGACTCTCAGAGCACTGGTACTAGAAAGTGGAACCATGAGGGCCATCTCTTCAACTCCATACCTCCTTGCCTTTGCACTTACAGAGAATCAATGCTGAAGAAGCATACGTTCTTTTGAGAACTCAGCTGTCAATCAGGAAAGCCAGTGGGTTCAAACCAGTAGCTCTTAAATCTGAAATGCCAAACTCACTTCATAATCACAGGTGGATCTACACTTACCATAGTGAGGCTACCATGTTTCTTTCCAATTGACCAATACTGACACCTGCTGGTTCAGGAAGGGAGACACTTGCTTGTCTAATGTGACCATAACTGAATTAACTGTGGGAAGTTGTGGCTATAGCCACCAATCCCAAATACCAAAATGAAACAACTTCTAGACCAAGAAGTCTATTATGGGGAAATTCTTAAAATGATTACAAAAACGGGGCACCTGGGCGGCTCAGTCGGTTTGGCATCCAACTTCAACTCCAGGCATGATCTCACGGTTTGTGGGCTCAAGTCCTGCGTTAGGCTCTGTGCTGACAGCTCAGACCCTGGAGACTGCTTTGGATTCTGTGTCTCCCTTTCTCTCTTGCACTCTGTCTCTCTCAAAATTAAAAAAAAAATTAAAAAAAATTTTTAAAGATGATGACAAAAATGAACCAGTATTGGGATGCAGACTTGGTAGTCATATGGAAACATGGCCCCAGATGTGCATAATCCTCGGAGAAACGGCAAAGACATCTTCCTCTACCTGGCCCGCCTCTCTTCACTCCTGGGTTATGACACCACCTTCCAGTGCTTGTTTCTGCCTTTAATCTCATGTTGCTCCAATCCATCCTGCAAAGGCAACCGGACTAATCTATTACATCACACTCATGCTCCAAGCCTGAATGTAATTTATGAGGTGAAAGGGAGCCCTATGGTGCACAGTCTCACTGTGACATCCACTTGGATCCATGGACAGGATCCAAGGTCATGAGATGCTCCAACAGGCAGATGTATGTGCCCAGGGTCTGAGCTGACACGTTCACAGTTTAGTGCCTGTGGAGTAGCCTGATAAGTCTGGAGAATAGGACTCTCTCAGGCCCTCCAGCCCCTGTTCCTGCCCTGCTCTTAGCTTTCATTGTTGCTTCCAGTGCCTCCCAATCTGCCTGTTCTCCTGGCTATCCAGATTCCCTTCACTCACATAGCTCTGCCTCCTTGGACTGTTATTCTTGAGGAGGAGAAGTTCATGCTCTGAAATTCTTCTTCCTTGCTCCCTCCAGATTCCCTTCCGCTTGTTACCTGCTCTTAGTTACTCGTCCTGGAAAAAAATATCAAAGTTATGATAAATTAAGTAAGTCTGCATTATTAATGAGAACACATGGGAAGAACATATACTTAACCCAAAGAAATGTATCTTTTAATCCCCTAAATGAGCACTGTGCCAAGGGGCAAGAGATATTTGGGGTGGCGGGAAGTGGGGGTAAACATTCCAGATGCAATGGAAATAAATACCTGTAAATAATTACAATAATAACAAATCATTTCAAAATTTATTGGGTACTCACATGTATAAGACATAATGCTATACAGTTGACTTCTCTTACCTTTCACAACAACCCCAATAGGTAGGAATCATTATACCTAGTTTATAGATGAGTATAGAAACGTTCAGAAAATAGAAGTAACGTACAAGCTCATGCAGCAAATATGTGGTAACTCTTGGATTCTAAGCAGGGTCTCCTTGATTCAGAATCCATCCATTTAACAATTATGTTTTGTTGCACATTTCCTTGAAGGTTGCCCCAGATCATCAATGACACCCCACTGCCGAGACTAAGGGAACAAAGGTTGGGCTCCATAAGCAACTGTTCAAAAGGACAATTTTACAAAAGGGCTATGTTAAAAAAAAAAAAAGGCCACGTAAACTGTGAAATACCTGCTATTTATTATCATAGAAGGAAGAACACAGTATAACGTTTTATCTTTTCTTAAATTCTATAGACAACTGAAGCAAATGGGAGATTCAGCAGGAGAGGAAGCTGAGAAAAGATCGTCTCAACAAACACAATCTCTTCTTTTCTGGAAGCATGCTCAGAGGAACACAGAGCGGCCAGCCTGGGTCCGGCTTACTGACATACCTGCCCTACTGCTCCAACAGAAATCAACCTCACTTATTGGACATTTGGAGTCACCGGCATTGTATTAGGTTCTGCAGATATATAACAACATAGTCTTTTGTAAAACAGTAACCAAACACTGACTAGGTGACATACTCACCTGCTCCAGAAATCAAAATGATATAAAAAAAAAAAAAAGTATACACAGAGAACCCCATTCCTATACCATCCTCATTCACCCTGTTCTCTCTTACTCATGCAAATAACTATCTCATTAATAGTTTTTTTTATCTTCCAGTGCTGCTTTATACAAGTATAAGCAAATATACATATATATGTGCGTGTGTGTGTGTATATATATATGTATATATATATATGTATATATATATGCGTGTGTGTGTGTATATATATATCCTTATTTTCCCACTTGTATCACACAAAAGATACCATATACATTGCTCATCAAACTAATCTTTTCATTTAAACTGATCCTAGAGACCTCTCCCTATCTTCCTCTCTGTGTCTCTCTCTCTCTATCACAGAATTCCAAGTTCTTTTTAACGTATCTGGACAACATATCACAGATAACAAAAGACTAGCACTTTTTTCTGAAGAATTTCAGAGAAGACAGGTCACAGCTGAGATGAGCATAAATAAAAGACCCTGGGGAGCTGAAACAGGAGGGGACGCCATTCCTTGAAGAAAGAGGTAACTAAGCTATTGCACCGCATTTTTAATTCACAGGCTGGTGGATTTCTTGCTAATGTCAATGAAACTCTTTTTACATTTTCTCAGTTAGCCTCCTCCAGTCTCCATTTAGATTCATGCCAAGAAGCAAACATTGTGTTAATTGGTGCATTTTCCTGTAGAAACTAATTATAGCCCCATGCTGTCAAAACAAGGCAAATTGTTAATGATACTTTACCTGACAAAATAGAAATAAAACTATTTTACCATGAAGGAGGATGCTGGGATTCTGCCACAGAAGCCATTTTCATCACAATTATAAAAATGAAGAAAAGTGCTGGCGAGGACCCATGCTGGGTCCATCATGCTCACCTGGCTCTCTGCAGTTGGGGGACAGAGGAGGGCAGGAGTGTGGAAGCATCTTCTCTAGGCTTGAGCTTCAACATTCCAGATGAGAGTGCTGAAAATGACAGTTCATATAGCCTGTGGACCACTCAGGACCCTGACTGTTTTCACAGATGTACACAAAGCCATACCATAAGCTATTTGAAAGCATTTGTTCATGTGTTTAAAAAATTATCTCTGAGTGTTGACAATGTGTCAGGCAGTGTTCTAGATGCTGGAAACACAGCAGGGGATGAAAGAGAACAAGAAATGGAAGGAAGGAAGAAAGGAAGGAAGGAAGGAAGGAAGGGAGAGAGGGAGGGAGGAAGAAGGAAGGAAGGAAGGAAAGGAGGAAGGAAGGGAGGAAGGGAGGGAGGGAGGGAGGAAAGCAGAGCAAGCAAAACAAAAGAAACCCTGTCTCCATGCAGGTTACATTCTATTGCACGAAACAGGTAATAAAGAAGATAAATAAGCAGTGTGTGTGTGTGTGTGTGTGTGTGTGTGTGTGTGTGTGTGTGTGTGTGTGTGTGTGTGTGTGTGTGTGTGTGTGTGTGTGTGTCAGATGGCAATAAGCTCCACAGAGAAATAGAAAGTAGAGGAGTATAGAGGTACAATTTAAAATAGGGTGGTTGGAGTGGGACTCACAGACAAGGTGGCATTAGAGTAAAGATCTGAAGAAGGTAAGAAGTTAAACTCTTGTGGGCTTTTAGAGAAGGAGAAAATATAGTAGAGCCAAAGCTGACATTCATCCAGGAAATTTTATAAGGCCAAATATGTTGCTAAAATACTAAAATATTGTTTGGTATGATCATCACCCCAGGCAGTAGACAACTAAGGGATGGACTCCTCACACAACAAAGGGCCTCCAGGACTCAGCTCTAGCCCTAAGGCCAGTGTTTATTCTACTGTTCTATTCCTGAGCATGGTGCTTGAAAATTAGAGTATCACTTCGGGACCAAAGCAAAAGCAAGTGCAAATGACCTGAGGCAGAGCAGTGGGGTGTTTGAAACAAGCAGACAGGAAGCCAGGTAACTGGAACAGAAAGAATGAGGGAGAGGAGCGGGAGGGACCTGGAGGAAATGGCCGATGCTGTAGAATCTCCAAGACCACTGCAAGAACTGGGTTTTACTCTAAGAAGCCATTGGAGGGATTGAAAAGGGACATGATCTAGGTTTTTGGAAAGGATCACCCGGCTGCTATATTGAGAATATACTTAAGAATGCAGCTGGAGGGGCACCTGGGTGACTCGGTCACTTGAGTGTCTGACTCTTGATTTCAGCTCAGGTCATGATCTCATGGTTGTTGGATCAAGGCCTGTCTGGGTCTGCACTGGGGATGGTGCCTGCTTGGGATTCTCTCTTTCCCTCTACCTCTGCCCTTGCCTCACACGTGTGCACACTCTCAAAAAAAAAAAAAAAGAATGCAGATGGAAACAGAGATTCTAGTGATGGAAGCTAATCATGCAAGCACAGCATGAGAGTGGCTGTATTGGTTTCCTGGGGCTACCGTAACAAATCATTACAAGCATCATTGCTTGAAACAACAGAAATGTATCCTCTCACAGTCCCGGAGGCTGGAATTCTGAAATGAAGGTATTGGTAAGCCATGTCCTTCCTTTCTTGCCTCTTTCAGCTTCTAGTGGCTCCACACATCAGTCCAATCACTGTCCCACCATTACATGACTGTCTTCTCCCCATGCCTCTGTGTCACTGTATCCATATCTCCTTCTCCTTTCTCTTATAAAGACACCGGTCATGAGATTTAGGGCCTACCCTATCCAGGATGACTTCATCTTAACTTGAAGATATTGGCACAGACTCTATTCCAATAAGGTCACATTCACAGGTTCGAGGCTTAAAATTTAAGTTCATCTTTTTTTCTTGGCGGGGGGGCAGACACAAATCGACCCATCTTAGACCAAGGTAGTACCAGTGGATATGGAAAGATGCATTCTGACTCTAAACATACGTTGAAGACAGAGCTAAGAAGCTTCTCTGAAAGGCTGTAGATGTGGGATATGAGAGATAAAGAGTAGTCAAATTTGATTCCAAAAGTTTTGTTCTTGGTTCTTGGAAGGATAAGGTTGCCATCAAGTGAGAGGGAAAAGAGTGAGGCTGGCAAGTGAGGGGGGGCAGCTTCGGGGCAGGGATCAGGGGTTCATTTTTGAATATGTGAAGCTGAGATGTCTGTAGATACCAAAGTAGAGGATGAACAGATATTTAGAGTCTGCCTTCTAACTTTTATATATTCCTTATAACCTACCACATTGTGAGCAATGGCAGCTATCTAAATAAACTGTGTGTGTGTGCACGCGTATGAATGAAGCAATGACTATAAGTAGAAAAAACACAGTTAAAACAGGAATGATTTTTTAATTAGGATGAAAATGGTACTGAGTAAGAACAGAAACTAACATTTGTATATACTTTGCCACTTGCCTTCGTTTAACTACTCCTTAAGTCAGTGATCTATAAATGCTGGAACTGTATCTATCCTTCAGTGACAAAACAAAACTAATGAGGTTCCATCACATCACCGAGCTCACCAAGGAGGAAAGGAAAATGGACTCCGACAGCAGCCTTCTGTCTCCAGATCCCAAGCGCCTTCACTACACGAAGCTCTCAGGGAGGTGCATGCTAACCTGGAGACTGGTGGAGGTATTCCCACTAATATTCAGAAATGTCTTAACTCAGACTCAGCATCAGAAAATTAACAGGTCACACTTTTTAAACAAGTGACAAAATCTGGAAGGAACTTTCCTAAATATAGATATTCCACAACTTTTCTGCAAAAATGCCAGACACCTTGTGCTTCTGACAGTAAATAAAACAGGGCTGATGGGAACACTTACCTACAACAGAGGAACGCGTGGACATTCTATATCTACCTCTCTCACCAACACTCCATGAGACCTCCAGTGAGTCACAATTTCCCTAGGTTGCAGATTTGGTGGAAGTGAAATGAGAGGTGGAGAGGTGATGGTCTCAAGGTGGCACAACATGGTGGGTTAGAGTGCACAGGGGCTCTGAAGCCAGATAAAACTGAATTCAAACCCCAAGCCTTCCACATGGTAGGTTATGTTAGCTTGGGCAAGCATCATCTTTAAGGCTTCATTTGCTAGTCACTAAAATGGAAATAATGCCTATGTTACAGCACGGTAGTATGGATTAAAGGAGATGATGTATGAAAAGTACAGTGCCCGGCTACTCTAAGAGGTCAGTCAGGTTGACTAGTTGACTACTACTAGAACTATTAGAAAACTGTGGACCCCTGCCTTTTAGAAAATGTGTGGTACCTAGAACAGACAATGCCGTTAAAAGAGCATGAAATAAAAGCCACAATACCTCATTTTCTAATTTACGGACTCACCCATGACATGTACCTTTTCCTGCTCTGTATCTTAGTTTAGTGATCTTTCGAATGGGCAACAAACCACTTCCTATTTCCTTTAGAAACATGCATGATGATTAAAAACCACTGTACTATTCACATGCCTTGTTCCCTAATACTATCAATCAGTCTTTCCCTTTACATTGTTAGCTAGATTTAAGCTTCTTGAAAAATCTTGTATCTTTTCATTAAGAAGAAATAAAAATTAAAAATCAACTGAGTGTTAAATGCCACAAATTATGGCATCTAAAGAAAAATAGGCAAAGCTATTTCTAGCAACAAAGGTTAGTTGTAACTAAGAAATGCTTAATAAAGCACAAGGTATTTCCAGTAACATACACATCTAGATGCTCTCAGTGACACCTTAGCTTCTTGTGTACTGAAAAACACTGAAAACAAAAGGTATTTTCTTAAATGAGTGCAAAGAACATAGAGAACATAAGAGACAATAGATACATTAAGGGTAACACCTGATTCCAGAACAGTAGTTGTTTGTCTAACTGTGAGCTGAAGATCCCAACAGTGGGTACCTACAAAAAAATGTGGCTTTACCTCTCCATTACTTAGGCAAGCCAAGTCTTTTGGCTCTTGTTGACATGGTCTGCTTCTCAGAACTAGGAGAATTTTTTGTACTTCTTATATTGCCTTGGAGCTGGTCCTCAGTGAATGTTTGTTGGGTGAGCAAGTGGAAATAATCCAGTTCATTTGAGTTCTATGCTTTATTTGAATCTCCAGTAAAGCATGACTATGGTCTGCCCTCCATCAGAGCCACTCATGCATGGGCTGTTTTCTATCCAGCCTGGAGAGGGCAGCAGGCAAGACGTAGTCATCTTGGAATCCCAAATACTTTGAATGTAGTAGGAGCACAGTACATATTTTTCCAATTATGTTAGATTGAATGGCTTTTAAATGTCTTTAGCATGACCCCAGGCAAGGGACGGGGGTTGATACCCAACCTTTACTTCAGCTGTTAACAGGTGCACCCATGAAGAGCCTCCTTGTGCTTCCCTGTCATTGCTCACCAGAGAGTTCCAGAGCATCATTCTCTGTAAGGCGGGCCAAGAGATATAAGGATGACTCAGGCAAGGTTGTTGCCCTCAAGGAACTCACAGCTGGAGGGGAAAGAGATGACAGACATAGAGATAAACAGGAGATGGAGGTAACTGTGATCATGCAGTGGCAAAGAGGTGAAACCAAGAGCTAGGCAGATGTTGCTGCACAAGGTGCTTGGCATTTAGGGAAAGTATTTACACTGAACATTTTAAAGATAAAAAGGTGGGACTTCTGCTTATACAAGATGTATATAGCCAGCAGTCCTTAATGCAGCTTATCCTGATTCCCCACTTTGATACCTAAGAAGACAGGGGAAAAAAAAGAAGAAAGAGAAAGAAAGGGAGGGAGGGAGGGAGGGAGGAAGAAGGAAGGAAGGAAGGAAGGAAGGAAGGAAGGAAGGAAGGAAGGAAGGAAGGAAGGAAGAAGGAAGGAAGGAAGGAAGGAGAGAGGGAGGGAGGGAGGGAGGGAGGGAGGGAGGAAAGGAAGGAAGGAAGGAAGGAAGGAAGGAAGGAAGGAAGGAAGGAAGGAAGGAGGAAGAAAACGAACCACACTGAAGACGAATACTGAAAGGAAGCCTCTAGGATGATCTTCCAATATCTCTGAGATCAAGGGAGGTAGTTTAGGTAATTCAATTATGTAAAACTGTATCCATACTTTACCTCCTGAAGCAGCCTTTTCACTTACAGAAAGATGGCAGAAAGAACTATCCTTCCACCACTGTCCGCTACCTGGTTCAAAGACCTGGAATTTCTACCAAATGGAAAAGTGGTCAGTCTTTAATGCATGGCTACAACTTTTGAAGATCCTCTTTGCTCCCATGTTCCTCTATCCATTTGCAAACAACTTCCATAAAACAACTGGCTAGAAAGGAGCATTTGGGACTGGCTTTGTTATACTGTATTCCGAAATATGGTTCCTATAAAGATAGAAAAACCCTAAGAATAATGCATGCTAGCAATTGTGTTTTTTTTAAGTAGTGCATTAGTTTACACTGTCAAAGAACCAGACCGTGTATGCATGAGAAAATGTTAGTCCCATGTAATGGAATCACGCTAAATGATGGTTATTTGAACTGGGAACTGAGTTGTAAGTTAGAAGAATTTAAAATAGAATTTCATCAATCCCCAGGAGGATGATGGACAGGACAAGGGAGATCCATAAAATCTGTCTATAAACAAACAAATACCATGCTCCAAAACACCTCCTCTTGCCTGAGGATAAATAAAGAAGATCTAAAACACACCAAGAGTCCTATGAAAAAATAATGCAAAACAATGGAAATAAAAAGTCATCCTGAAGAGGGGCGCCTGGGTGGCCCATTCAGTTAAGCATCCCACTCTTAATTTCCACCTCGGTACTCAGGTCATGATCTCACAGTTCTGAGATCAGCCCCTTGTGGGGCTCTGCACTGATAGTGTGAAGCCTGCTTGTAATTCTCTCTCTCCCTTTCTCTCTGTCCCTCCTCTGCTCTCTCTCTCTCTCTCTCTCTCTCTCTCTCTTCCCCTCTCTCAAAATAAATAAATAAACTTTAAGAAAAATCCTTAAGTTTGTGAAGAACAGAATTCTAAAAATTATTTCTAAAAAACTCCAAAGAAAAAATTTTAATATCATGCGACATCATTAACAGGATATTAGAAGACATGATCTAAGCAAATAGGAACAGAAAGTTATCAGGAGAATGAATGGAGATGATAAGGCAGCTGTACAATATAATTAAGAATTACAAGGTGCCTGAGTGGCTCAGTCAATCAAGTGTTGGACTTCAGCTCAGGTCATGATCTCATGGCTCATGAGTTGGAGACCGGCATTGGGCTCTGTGCTGATGGCTCAGAGCCTGGAGCCTGCTTCCGATTCTGTGTCTCCCTTTCTCTCTGCCCCTCCATCTCTCTCTCTTAAAAGTAAATAAACATTAAAAAAAATAATTGCAAAGAGACCAAAATTGTAAAAAGATCATCAAAATTTTCACAGGAGGTAGTAAAATCAGGCTTGCCAGTATAAAAAATTGAATCACTAATGTGAAGGATGCACTTAGAAATACTCTCCGAGGATACAGGGGAGAAATATAAAAAGATGAAAGGATGAAGAAAAAAGTGGGTAGGTAGGAAGAAGAAAGAAAGAACGCAGATACCTGAGAACTGTAGAATTGTAGGAACAAGCTAGAACAACTGCTGCATAAGATCAGAGTAAGAAATAATTGGGGTTAAAGGAAAACTTCCAGAGATGAGAGAAAAATGGATTGGCATAGAAAATAATGAACAATAGTAATAATAAAGATTTCTTGAGCATCTACCATGTCAGGCATTTATCTAAACATTTTATTCCTATTAAATTTCATTAACTCATGACCATACAAAATTATGGTCTCCACTTTACAGATAAGGCAACTGACTCACAGAGAGGTTAGCTAACCTGCCTGAGGTCAAAGAAGCAAAAAGCAAAGTCAGGACTAGATGCCAGGTGGCCTGGCTCCAGGGCCAATGCTTCTAACTACTATCCCATAAAAATGAAATAAAATTCATGTTTAAATAAATCTCAGCAAATATTCATAATTACCAAGGTAAAGAAAAAAAATCAACAAAGACAGTCAAGCAAAAATAAACAACAACAAAAAGAAGAAAAGCAAAAGCAAGTCATCTACAAGGGACAAAAATTAAGCTGACCTGCCAGAGCTGCTGTTTCAGAGAAATAGTTGCAATCACGCACAGGTGATCAGTCTGTACCATGTGACCTAGGATTCTTTTTTTATTTTAGAGAGAAAGAAAGCGGCAGAGGGAGGGGGAGAGAGAGAGAGAGAGAGAGAGAGAGAGAGAGAGGGAGAGAATCTTAAGCAGGCTCCACACTCAGCGTGGTGTCTGATGCAAGGCTTGATCCCACAACCCTGGGATCATGACCTGAGCCAAAATTAAGAGTCAGACACTCAACTGACTGAGCCACCTGGTACCCCAAGAATTGCATTTCTAAGCATTGCGACTTTAAGGAAATAATTGATTATTTTATATATATACACACATATACACATATACATGTTTATACATATATATATATACATTATATAAAATATATGATATGTCGATCTATATATTACATATAATTTATGTAAAATGATATTTATCACCATTATTTATAGTAGCAAAACTCCAATGACTAGCGACCAACAACTAAGATACACTGAAGTAACTTATGTTTGATAGGTGTGATGAAATTATTTTACAGTCATTTAAATTCTGGTTTAGAAGACTTTCAAATGACACGGAGAATGGTTCCATATAACGTTAAAAGGAAGAATAGGAAACGGAACATGACATATAGAGAGATCACAATTTTTATGATTCAAAATCTGTGCTAGCAGTGGTTATCTCTGAGTGGTGAGAATTCAGGTGAATTTTTGTTTCACTTCTAAATTCTTCTGCAGTTTATAAATTTCATATAATAGGAGTGATAGTCTTAAAGAGTGTTTAAATAGTCAATTATAAATAACCAATTTGTGGATAATCAAAAGCAAATATCATCCTAAGTAAATAATCTTTGTAAATAAAGATTCTTTCTAAATAACATCTTCTTTGCAAATCATCTTTGTAAATAATCAGTAGCAAATATCATCCTAAGAGAATACCAGTGATGATAAATCAAGGACCTTTGACCCAGAGACTCTTTGTAAATAATCAATAGCAAACACCACCCTAAGTAACAAGAGGACCAGTGACAATAAATCAAGGACTTTTGACCCAGAGGTTTATTTTATGTACGACTCTGCCTTCACTAGCCGGAGGACTTTGTGTCTAGTTCTTAGCTTCTGTAAAGTTTCCACACTTAAAAATGGTTTCTCCTTTCGGAACAATGGAGGCTACTGTCTTTTGTTCTCACCGCTATTACCGTTTTCCAAAGAACCAAATGAAAGTAATATGAATGTTATTTGTAATTTGTCAGCTTTATCAATGCAAAGTACCGTGTTGAGAAGAAATCTGTTATTATTTTGGGGATTCCAGCACCCTTTGAATGTTCTATGCTTTGAAGAATTTCCCACCTTTGAGTCTGTACCTCTCCAAGACAGAGACTGGGAATTCATTTTCAAAATCTCTCCTGCAGTGGGACCACATACAAGTGACCTAGGCTTCGTCAATCAGATGCTTGCACATATAACCTGAATTGAAAGTTAGGGACACAAAGACGCAGGCAAAGAGGAATTCCTTCTGGCATTAACAGTGGAAGCTAGCTTCCAGGGACAGCAGAGGAGGCTCAAGGTAGGACCCATGTGCCCAACAGTGAGGAGTCTACTACAGCAGTCAGATGGTTAGACAAGACTTTTTCCTATCTGTGTCATCTCCATGACTGTGTGTTAGCTAGAAGTCTGAAATAAATTACTTTTGTACTGAAACTCAGCTAGAGTGGATTCTTCCTTGGCCCCAGCAAACAACCTGAATTTGAGTTCTGTTCCAGCTAGTTATCAACAAAAGTCACATATTCTTTCCAAGCCTGAGTTTCTGTACACAATATCTCATTTGATGGCAATAACCTATGAGACTGGGTCTGTCTTCTTCAAAGACCCCATTTCATACTCCACCTAAGGCAACACAAACGCCTTCTTCATTCTCTCCTTAAAGTTACACACACTAAACTGTCCCTCCTCCCCTTTGATTTGCAAGAATGTGTAAACTTGGGCCATGGCATTGCAGTAAATCAGAATCCTAGAATTTGGGGGCTGGATAGGATTTTAAAGAATTTCTAGCTCAACCACTCATCTGATAGATGACAAGTCAACGCTAGGAACATGGTTGTTGACATTTTATTTCCAATCCATCCAAGCAGCTGAACATATCCTGTCCCTCCATACTGCTACAAATGTAGAGGGAAATGTGAAATTAAGCCAGTTGTTTTGTCTACATGTCACCTAATTTAAGAACTCTTAGTAAATGGACTGAGGTGATTAGCAGTTCACGTACCCATCCCAAACAACCATTCCAGAATACAGTAGACACAACAATCTTGTGGGCCATTTTCCTGAGGAAAGCTAGCCTGCTACTTCACTTCTGCCAATCACCGGCACCTCCGCTGACAAGGTGATAGCTAACAGTTCGAACAGAAGTGGTAAAAGAGCAAAGCTGGCGATCTCACAAACTGTATTATCCAAATTGTTCCACAACGAATCTTAGGCAGTTTCTCCAAAGTGAATTACTGACCATCTTGGCTACAGTTATAAGGCTTCTAATTAAATTTTTCTTTGTACATTTATAATCACACACTTCTCTCGGAATTGTCCTTTGCCCTGGGTAGCGTTTCAAACTAAGTGTAACCCAGAGGCCCTGCCCTTTTGCTTACCTCAGATCTTTTACTGTGGGCTCTAATTTTCTGGTTGAAGAATCCCAGTCAGTGACCACATCTTGCTTTCAGAACATCGTGTTTCTTCTTATTTTATGAATGCGGGCTAACACAGATGCCACTTGGCACCATGGAAAGAGGCTGAAGACAAAGAAAGGCCTTGCAGATGAGGACCACAAGCTGGGCTTGGACTCTGACCCTCCAGTGCCCAGCTTTCAGCACCCAAACATGGCCATTCCCTTCTATTCTTAGAATCACCATCTCAAAAAAATAAAAAAAAAATAAATAAATAAAGAAAGAAAGAAAGAAAGAAAGAAAGAAAGAAAGAAAGAAAGAAAGAAAGAAAGAAAGAAAGAAAGAATCACCATCTCAGAAGATGTTTATACCAATGCTTTGAGGCAGATGTTCTGGGGATGGGACTTAGGAGTGGACTCTTGCTCTCCAGTGAACTATTTGGTTCCATCACGTGTGTTCTGCCATCCATAGAGAGTTCCTTTGTGTGCGAATGTATGCATGTACACACACACGCACACAGACACACAAACACACACACACACACATGACTAAATAGAGGCCGGTCTGCTGGTCCTAATGTGGACAAGTTTAACCTCAGTGCTTCCTACCCTGCCTCCGCATCCTGGCTTGGTCCTCTATCCAAAGAGGCACTCTCACACACCCAGGGCCATCAGGCTCTCATGCTCCACTCTCATTTGCTAAATCAAAATTTCCTCTCAGTATTGAAAAGTCATTCACCCTATAACATTCAGACTTGCTCCTCTTACTCCTGTTATATTCTGAACTTCTCATACCTCTTCCTCATTCCTCAATGACTTGGGAACCTGACTTTCCTTTCCTCCAGCACTACTTCTGTCATCATGACTGGTGGCTTCCACCTCCACATGCTGGCCCATCTACCATTTTGGTGTCTTAGTTTCTTAGCTCAAATGATTGTTTCTCCACCTCACCTCAGATACTCATTCACATGGATTTTTATGACCAGAAACTGTGTGAGTTCTCTATCACATTATAACTACTATTATTTTTATTAATTGTCACACCTTTATATCCTAACTTTCCTCTTTATCCAGTCCAAATCCCATGATGTACCACAAAAATAAAATTTAAAACACCTAACATTTTTTACCTCACTCTCTTTCTATTTTGCTTGCCTGGAAAACATCAACCATAATTACACTCAAATCTACTTTAAAGGTACATTGTCCCCTGTATGAATACATTTTACTAGACAAAATTAGGCAATTATACTAACTGGACTCACTTCAAATTTATAATCACAAATCTCAGATGGGCATTCAATACTGCATGATGATTCTAGAAACATCTCCAGTAAAAATAACTTTTCCACTCAAGATGGCTATTTCATACTTTCTTTTTCCTCAAATCACACACCTTTTTCCCTATCTCTGTTGATGACTTTGCCTCAGACTTTTTATGGGAAAAAGGTGCAGTAAGAACAGAAGAATCTCATTTTCCCACTACCAGTTCTGCCAACCTGACCACATCATACATTCTATATCTCTGCCTGTGAAAATGGAAGTAGTGTCCCTGTTTCCACCAAAGAGAAACGTCCCTTATGCACTGGACCCCATCCCATCTCACCCTCTCAAGTACTTTAAGGCAAATGTCTTTTTTTCTGTTTTAGGTGAAGTATAGTTGAAGGCAAATGTCTTCTTATCCAACACAACTGAGAACCATACTTGATCCATAAATTTAACATGCCAATTAAAGCCGGGTATCATTAAAATAATTCTAACTAACACATACATATTCATTCATTTGCCAATCTTCTTCAGGACGAAGATTGCATTTCTGGCTCACCTTTTGCATACACTGTATCTTCTGCAAATTCTCGTTTTGGTTTCTTTAAAGTACAGTGAGAACTGAAAGATATTTAAAGATGATGTGAGGTCACTGTCCTAGTTTTACAAATTCTCCCCATTTTTTATAGTCGCCTTGCCCATAACAATGGAACAGTACCTTTTTTAGCAACTTGCTAAAAAGTCTTTCCAAAGCATTCAGCTAATTTTTCATGAAAACAATTTTTTGCATTTCTTCATTTTACGTAATATTTCATTAAATTTCATAATTACAGTAATGAATATAATAGGCTGTATCAGTCTACTAGAGCTGCCACAACAAAATATCACAGATGGGGTGGTTTAAACAACAGAAATTTATTTCTCACAGTTATGGAGGCTGGAAGTCCAAGGTCAAGGTATTAGCAGGTTTGGTTGCCCTGGAGGCTTGGGTCTGGCTTGTAGATGGCTACCTCCAGCACATAGTTGTTTTTTTCTCTGTGTGCGCAGACTCTGGGTGTTTCTTCCTCTTCTTAGAAGGATAGCAGTTTTACTGTATTAGGACCTTACCCTTATGACCTTATTTAACATTAATCATCTTCTTAAAGGCCCTATCTACCAAAGACAGTCATATTAGAGGTTAGGGCTTCAACACAGGAATTTGGGTTGTGGAGTACAACTCAGTCTATAAATTAGGCATTGGAAAGTCAAGGGATGGACACAATTGCCGCTTTGTAAACAGTAGATCAAACTAAAGAACACAGTAGTTCATTGAATTTCAGAGTGTGAGATACCAGTCATAGGGGTTGCATTACTTGACCAGAAGAAAGAGAAAGAGAGTGACAGAACCTTCTGTGACAATGAAAATGTTCTATAATCTGCCCTGTCCAATGCTGTGGCCACTTACTACCTGTGGCTACTGAGCACTTGAAATGTGGACGGCATGATTGAGAACTAAGTTTTTAACATAATCTAATTTTAATTAATTTACATGTAAATGACTGCATGTAGTTAATAGCTACCAAACTGGGCAGTGAACATTTAAACTATTCAGTGGATGTTCTCACAGCTTTGAATTAGAAAAAGTCAGCCAGATTGAGTTAAAATAAATGTAGTCTTACTTATTGGAAATGTAACTCCCCTGTCCTCTAACCATGCCCCCCAAATTTGAAGGCACAATCACAATTGCACTTAGATAGTTCAAAAGATGGTTTTTCCATTTAATCATTCACCAATTGATAAAATCCATACTCTCTGGTTTTCTTTCTTCCTTTATCTTGCCCCAAGCTCCCTTTAGCAATTTCATGTCTTTCCATTCCTCTAGGATCAGAACAGCTCACTGAGTAAACCATGCAGATTACAAAACCATGTGGATGGTTTCATGAAATTTTGGTAAGGAAAAAGTATACACACAAAATGTTTTTTCATTTTCTCAGTAGGTTGAGCATCTGATCCTTGATTTTGGCTCAGGTCATGATCCCAGCGTCGTGGGATTGAGCCTGCATCTGGCTCCAACTGAGTGTGGAGACTGCTTAGGATTCTCTCTCTCTCTCCTTCTATCCCTCAGATCTGCGCATGCTCTTTCTCTCTCTAAAAAAAAAAAACAAAAAACAAAAAAAAACAAAAAGAAAGAAAGAAAGAGAGAGAGAGATAGAGAGAGAGAGAAAGAAAGAAAGAAGAAGGAAGGAAGGAAGGAAGGAAGGAAGGAAGGAAGAAGGAAGGAAGGAAGGAAGGAAAAGGGAGAGAGGGAGGAGGGAGGGAGGGAGGGAGGGAGGAAAGAAGGAAGGAAGGAAGGAAGGAAGGAAGGAAGGAAGGAAGGAAGGAAGGAAGGAAGGAAGGAAGGAAGGAGGGAGGGAGGGAAGGAAGAAGAAGGAGAGGACAATTAATCCAGTCTCAATTCAAGAGGAGGAAATGGAGGTCGATTAAGAGAATTTCAGTTGTACCTAGTTTGTCTGCATTGTCCATTTCTTTCTGTCTACTGTACAAATGTCTTAAAATAAAAATATTGTAAAAGAGTTTTTAATGAATCTTCTTTGGCCCTGTGTCCTTCTATCTACTGTTTCTCTTTTTTCTCTTCCCTTTCCCTCCGTTCCCTTCCATCTATTCTCTTTCCCTCTTACATCACAGAAGAGCTGTCCATACTCACTGTCTCCATGCCCATCCACACTTCTCATTCTTTGCTATCCACTCTGATTGGGCATTTCCCCCCACTCTAACCCCAGTGTACAAAAATAGTCCTGCTCAAGGTCACTGATTATATTCATCTTGCCAAATTCAATGGTCGACTTTTCTGTTCCATCTTAAATTCCCTTCGATGTCTATGCAGTCAGTCAGTTGTTCCCCTCCTTTCAAAAATGGTTTCGTCTCTGGTTCTGTGACATCCCTTCTCCTCATTTTTTTCTCTATGATAAAATTAAACCTCTAATCTTGGAGTGTCTATGGCTCTGTTCTTAGCCCTCTTGCCGTCTTTCCCTCCTTGAGGTACTCCTCATGCCCTCCTATGAAGTAAAAAACCACTTCTAAGTTGATAATTCGTCTATATTCTGGGCCAGATCTCTTCTCTCCTGACAGGTCTCATCTATCAGCAAACTCAACACATCTCCACCTAAATACAACTCCTGTTCTCCACTCCCACCCCAACACAGCAAAACCCTCTCCTTTACATCCTTTCTGTACTTAGTAATGGGGCTGCAATCTAACCATTCACTCAGTTCAATGACATAGGAGTTCAATGTTTCCTCTTTTCCCCTAACATCCTACATCCAATTCATCAGGAAGTCATCAGCTCTTCTCCAGAATCTATCCTGAATCCTACCACTGCTTACACCTCCAGGCTACCCCACTCTATTGCAGGCACCAGTCTCTCCCTGGGTCACTTCCAAGGCCCACTCCATTCTTGCTAGTATACCTATAGCCCATCCTCTACACAGGAGGATGTAAACTGGATCATGTAACTCCCCTACCATAAAATTCTCTGATGGTTTACTTTATTTCTGAGTAAAATCTAAATTCATCCTCTGGACTACACAGTGACCTCACCTCTACTGACTTTTTGGCCTCACATTGCTTCATTCTCTCCATTATCCCCCAGCTTTCAGCCACACAGGCTTTCTCTCTGTCCCTCAACACAGCAAGCTAGTTCTCATCTCAGAGCCTTCACACATGTTGCTTCCTCTTCCTGGAGTGTTCTTTCTCCAGATCTTTGTAGACTTACCTTCTCTGTTCACTCAGCTGCCAATTCACATGCCATCTCCTCAAAGGGGCCAACCCAGACCACCCTCAAGCTGCCTGCCCAGTCTTTTTTTTTTTTAATGTTTATTTATTTTTGAGAGAGAGAGACACACAGAGAGAGAGAGAGACAGAGAATGAGCCAGGGAAGGGACAGAGAGAGAGGGAGACACAGAATCTGAAGCAGATTCCAGGGTCTGAGCTGTCAGCACAGAACCCAACATGGGGCTTGAACTCACGAGCTATAACATCATGACCTGGGCCGAAGTTGGATGCTTAACTTACTGAGCTACCCACATGCCCCACCTGCCCAGTCTTTACTGACAATTTTACCTATAGCACACCTATAAGTATCACATATTATCATTTTTTGCAGTTAATTACATGTTTTATTCTGTCTCATTTGAATGTAATCTCCCTAAGTGCAAGATTTCTATATGCTTTATCACTATTATATCCACAGAATCTAGAAGAATGACTTACAATGGGAGATACATAATAAATAGTTCATTTCTGATAGAATAAATATAGATGACTATTACAATTAATTACGTATGCATTTTTTTTTTCTGAGAGCAGGAAAAATCTTAAGCCTAGGGAATTTAGTTTTCTACGCGGAACTGAGGGTGTTAGTATGTTGGGTGAAAGAGGAAGAGAAGAGTTGCAGGTTCCAGGGCTGGGAGCAATCAGACCATGCACACTGTTCTAGTTTGCTTGCTTCTTGCCTTCATTTTTATACTTGAAGGAGGAGTTCGGTTCTGATGAGCTATGGATTTGAACTCACCTGCCAATCCTGTTCTCCATAATCTTCTATGAAACCTTACTACTTACTATCTCTCTGTTGTTCTTCAGGTATCTCACAGGGAATTCCTTTCCTATCGGCCCTTAGAACCAGTCACAGAATTTGTGTGGCCCACTGCAAAATGAAAATGTAAAGATCCTTGCACAAGATGCTCATGGCACAGAATTAAACCAAGAGTGAGCCCCTTCTAAGGATAAGCCTCCAAGTGACGACACAGGTCACACGCCTATGAAGTCTCATCCATTAAGTCCTTCTTCTCCAGACTATAGGCCCATTTTCTCTCCCGGGCATCTTCCAGCACCCCCCAATTCTTCCCTCCATCCTGACTTCTCTCTTCTGATTCTAATCTCAAATGGAACCAAATCCAAAGAAAGGCAAAATGAAAATGAGAGAATAATGAGCAGAGGGATCTAGGAACTTGAAAACTCGGGAAACGAGTGTGGCACAGAAAGTATGAAAGGTACAAAAGTAAAAATGCTTGCTCACATTGTGGCAGGTAACAATCACCCAGAGCTTAAAAAGCCCCGGATGTATACATGTTGATGTTTTTCTAATTCTCCCAATTAGTTTTGCTCACAAAAGGGATTAGACACATAGTGAAAAATGGTGCTTGACATCTATCATGGTCATGAATTTCATCCTTTTTGTTGTTTTTAACTGCCTAGCAAGGGAAAATCCATCTTGTTATTCCAAACTCACTGAGTCTGTCCTCCTTCATCTGTGCACGAACTGAGCTGTACAATTTTCCACTGTTTCTTTCCACTGGGAGAGATTCATTCCGAAACTGAGTTCATACATGAGGAATGAAGCGCAGCTCACTGCCAGCAGGCCTGGAGTTTGGCTCTTTTCAGTGCATCCAGGACATGAGCAAATCTTAGAGAAAACTGAAGAAATGAAGTAAAATACTGGGGCAATGAGAGAAAACTGGGTAGACTCTGGGAACCTTTGTGTCAGTGTCTTCCTTTCTACAGCCACCTACATTTGATAGGTCAAATTCAATTTTCTCCTCTTCCCTCCTGGCATTTCTTCAAATGACATGTATCACCACTGTGAGGCAGTCAGGTCACTGGAAGTGATGTTTTCAATTCTTTAAAGCTTTTGGTAAATCACGGCTCATATGAAAAACAAATAGGCTACTTCTTTCTTTTTGGGACATCACAGCTACTTCTCTCCTTTTCCCTTCATTTCCCAGAGATTTTTTTTTTTTTAAACAGAGTCTGGTTCTGACCTATTTTGGTGACTTGGATCACCATGGAGATGACTGATTCCCTAATTTAAAATATCTTCTGCCCAATTCAAGCTACCCATTTACTTCAACAGTGAAAGCTGGCATTGAGAGATTATTTTGGAGAGCCAAAAAGCTAGAATGCAAATTATCTGAGGTGACATTGAGACGTAGCAACTACAATGTGGCACCATCTGCTCTTCAGTAAACCTTAGTTAGCTCTGAAGTGCAGGGAACGATTTTATCTGTTTTCAGCAATGACCCATGCCTCTTGTTCCTTCTGGAGCTGGATGGATCTTGAACCAGAGTTTGAACTGGCATCCGGACCTGAACTCCTTCTCCAGCCTCTGCTGTTGGAGGGTTGGTTAACAGTCTACAGTGGCCTTTTAGGACCATGAGGTGCCATCTGCTGTGTGAGTAAGTGTGACGCTCCTTTGGTCACTTCAGACTCCACTCACCACTAGGCAGAAAGAAGTCTGAGTCAGGAGTCAGCAAATAAGAGCAAGCTATTCAAACTAGAGAGAGCAGAAGGAGAACATTTCTTAAAACATTATAGGCGTATCTCACTGAAACCATGAGTAGGGACTGGACCTTTATGATAGGCACCAGGCCCAGGCTCTCGCCTCCCCTTTTCCTCTACTCCTCCATCTAGTCATCTCTCTCACTCTCTTCCTCTCTCAACATCAGTGCATTCACTAACAAGAATGTGGGCTCTGGAGCTAACCATCCATGCCTCAGGTTTCTCTTCTGTAGAATGGTGTGTGGTAAGAGTATCTACCTCACAGAAGTTGTTCTGAGGATTAAACGAATTAACACCTGTAAAATGTTTTACACAATACTTTACATCTTTTAAGCTCCCCTCAAACAAAGCTTTCTCTTCTTGCTTACCAGTATTTCCTGATGCAAGCATGGTTATCCCTATTCCGATTTTTATAAATCAGGTCTAGAGCTCTCTGCTAATTGACTCTGCTATACTGCATGGCAATTTCATATTCCCAGGGAACTAGCCACTCCTGGTCCAATTATCTGTGGTAAACGGTGTTGGGGACATATTAGCAAGAGTTAATATTCATTGCATGATAAGTACTGTTCTAAGCACTAATATTCATTAATTCATAACAGCCCCAAAGTAGTTACTATGATTAACCTTGCTTGTCACACGACAGCGTATAAAAGAAAGAAATGAAAGTAATGGAGTTAATATTAGCAAAATCAAAATTTGAGCACAGGACACATGGACTTACGTAGGCCATTCAAGTCTTGCTCCTAGTTATGAAGCAGACTCTTGGAAAGAAGACAAAGACAGGTTGAATATAATGGGACTGTAGACAGGGAAGAATGACTAGTCTTGCTTGTGCTGAAGAATCTTGAGCATGGACATCTTTGAAGAAGGTTCAGTCTCCGTCTGGGTGAACCAATGTTAAATCCCACTATGACCTGAAACTCACGATGCAGAATTATCTGATTCTCAGTCGCCATGGCCTTTAAGTGAGTTGCCAGAATCACAGAGAAGTTCAATACTACTGAGTCACATTGATGGAATTAGCATTTTGTTAAGCTCTTAAATACAATGATCTTTAGGCATTTGTTAACAATTCTCAACACATGTATGTATTTATATGAATGTGTTTGTATGAATGGATGTGTATAATCTGATGCATTTATCAATATAAATATCTTCTGCTGTGAATTGTGTGGGTGTGTATAATACCATGGAAATTCTTAAACCTAAATATCACATAAGGTTAAATTTAAAAGTTTTAAGCTCTGGGATCATTTAAATTCTGGTAAAGATAAAAAATAAAATAACCCTGCAGTCACAGGTTATAGCCTCTGGTTTTCAGCTTCAGAATCATCTATAAACCCTGATAAGAATAGAAAGAGATCTTTGACTTTTTATAGAGTGACATATTTCTCTTTTCCTCTGTGGATCTCTAGCCATCTTTATTTTTCTTCAGTCCAAAAAAAGAAAGCTTATTATAATTCCTTTACCTAACACTTCTCACCCCCACTGGCATCAAACAAATCCATCACTTCTGAAATGCCTCCTTTGTTGCACACACAAACCTTCTCTGCAGATGAAGAATCAAATGCTGAAAAATCCTCTGCATCATTTCCAGTTCCTGCTGGATAAATCGACCCCTGCAAATACGATCCAGCCTTTTCAAAACATCCCGAGAATCTAATAACTGAAAAGTATCCACATTTCAGTAGAGTGAAACTCTTTCAAATTCTTTAAGTGCAATTACTATGCCCTAAGAAGGTTCATACTAATTTGTTCCAAAAATATTAGACTACCACCCATCTTCGAACAGAATTTGGTATGGAAGGAGAACATAAGACAAGCAAAACTTACATTTGCCTTTAAGGGTCTTAAAATCAGGGGCATCTAGGTGGCTCAGCTGGTTGAGCATCTGACTCTTGATTTCAGCTCAGGTCATGATTTCATAGTTTATGGGTTCAAGCCCCACATCAGGCTCTGTACTGACAGTGTGGAGCTTGCTTGGGATTCTTTCTCTCTCTTTCTCTGACCCTCCCCAGCTCATTCTCTCTAAAAATAAATAAATAAACTAAAAAAAAAAGAGTCTCAAAATTAAGAAGATAATTTAAGGTCTTTACACAATTTAATTAATCTGTATCCTTTCATTGACAGGGCACATGCTGGGAAACCAGAATTTTTAATGGCTTATTAGAAAGATTTGAAGTGACACTAAAACAAGTCAGTAGTAATTACAATAACATAGTACAAGAAAAACTGTCTACCAGTATAAACACATTAATAAGACTAACATAACCATTCCTTGTCAACCTCTCAGTTTTTGTCCATTGACTAGAACACTTTACTGACTTGACCCTGTCATTTTAGATACTCAGAGGCAAAATTCTCAGAGGCTCCAGTGGACAGGCAATCTTTCCTTCATGCCTCAATTTGTTTTGCCACCCTATTCCTGACATCAAATTGTGCCAAACTCTGCCCCAGGTCACACAAGGTAATTGATTCAACATTCTATCAATGTGCAGCACTGTAATGTCCTATAACTTTGACCATAAGGAAATACATGTATGTGTGCCAGCTTGGGCTCTTTTTTCATCAATAAATGTAGTAACCAAGCATCCCAGTTTGCCGAGGACTGAGAGGTTTCCTGGGATACAGGACTCTCAGTACCCAACCAGGAAAGCCCCTATCAAGAGATAGGAAACTCAACTCAAATGGTCTCAATTGAGGGGCGCCTGGGTGGCTCAGTCGGTTGGGCGGCCGACTTCAGCTCAGGTCATGATCTTGCGGTCTGTGAGTTCGAGCCCCGCGTCGGGCTCTGTGCTGACAGCTCAGAGCCTGGAGCCTGCTTCCGATTCTGTGTCTCCCTCTCTCTCTGCCCTTCCCCTGTTCACGCTGTGCTTCTATGTTTCTCAAAAATAAATAAACATTAAAAAAAATGGTCTCAACTGAAAAGGAAAATAACTTATGTAATGAATAAGACAAATGGCTTTAGGCATGACTAGATTTAGAGGTTTGAAGATCACCGTAATACAGTCTCTTTCCATCTCTTGGTTCTGTTCCCCTCCTCCCTTCCTGTGCAGACTTCAATCTCAAACCCCACATGGTAATATCTCAGCTCCTGGCCTAAATACTTCTAGACTCAAATGGAGTAAAAATAGGGAATGCTTCTTTCTTCTGTTCCCAACACTGGAAACAAGGGCCTAGTTTTTATTGGCTCAAGTGGGGTCATGCACCCAGCCCTAAAACAAATCCTGAGCCAGAGGGAAAGAAATTCTGGTTAGCTTAGGCCTAGGTCTCATGCCCAGGTAGGCACCTAGAGCCACTCATGCATCAGGCCCACTGAAACTGTGGGGACTACAGGGAATACATGAGAGTTCTCCAAAGGAAACCCAAAAGTAGAAAAAAAAAAAAAACGGATTCTGGGAAGCCAAAAAAATTATTAATAATCCATGCAACAAAAGTTGGTGGTATCCCTGAGTCACTAGTTACGTGGAACAGATCAGTTGAAAGCTATTGGCTTAAGAAAGTCTTGTAGTTAGGACAGAAAATATTGATGAGAAGGGACAGTTGATCTGAGGTAGACAGTAACACAGCTGGGCAGTAAGGATGGGGGTAGGGCAATAATGCATTAACACTGATGCACTGATTTTAGGGTAGCTCTTTGAAGATCTTCTATCATTTTTACTATGCTTCATAGTGAACTTTTCTGAATTCTGTTACTGCTTGTTCTGGTTCCTACACAAACGTAGAGCTAAGCCACAGATGTAGAGAAGCTAAAACCTGTAGGGATGTCAGAGGAGGTCCGAGCCAATATCTACACTGGAGTTTGTTCAAACTGCCTCATCTGCTTTTGACTGAAGTTACAAGAATAGAGGCTTGGCTTTGTCTCGAAGTCATAAAATTCATTTTATTCTGGTGTCAGAAGAAGCCAACTGAGGCCAGAAGTTAGGAACTTTTCATAAGAATACAGTCTTGACTAAAAATAAGAGAAAAGATTTCAAATCACACTCACTAGCTGACTTCATAGATTCTCTGGGGGGTTAATCACTCAATATAATGAAAAATAAAACGAAAAACAGGTGTCATTAAGACTGTATCTTATCTAAACCATGGGCAGAGAAGAATAGTGAAATAATCTCTGAGAATGTCTTTGTCCTTCTGGGAGGGAAACAACAGCCAAGTCTCAGAGTTCCACAGGTGGCCTATTCATCTTCAGGTTTCTTGGGAATAAATAGCATTTCATATTTCAAATGTTCTTTTTGCTTTCATATACAATGTTCTCATTCAATTCTCACAACAAACCTAGGAGGTTGGCAGATAATCGGTTCTATTTTGCAGACAGGAGAAGCTATGTGCAGAATGGTTAAATAACTTGGCTAGTGTTATAGGACTCATTCATAGATTTAAGACCACCCACCAGGGGGTGTGATGTTTTGTTATTATAACTGCCAAATACCATCCCCCTGTAAGCTGTGAACATCAGTAGTTCTGCCTCTCCAGAACTGGACCTTGGTATGCCCACATGTGGAGTAATTTGTTAATTCATTCATTTGCTGAATGCCTGTTCTAAGGACTCTGCTGGGTGCTGGAGATACAGAGATGAACAAGGCATAGCTTCTGCTCATAATGAATGATCGACTTAATGTGATTTCCTTTCTTTACGTGTCACCAAAAAATGTTAAATATAAATGGATTTTGGACTCTGCATCATTTTTTCTTTTGTTTTGCATACTTCTATTTTAATTATTATAAATTTAGACAGCAAACATAATAATAATTGTAACTATTTACTATGTTCCAGTAACTGTGCTAGGCACAAATTTATGGGGGAGGGCGTGGTTTATTGTATTTTTGAGAGAGAGCACAAGTCGGGGAGGGGCAGAGAGAGAGGGAGACACTGAATCCAAAGCTGGCTCCAGGCTCTGAGCTGTCAGCACAGAGCCCAGCGTGGAGATCAAATTCATGGATGGTGAGATCGTGACCTGAGCCAAAGCCAGACACTTAAACCACTGAGCCACCCAGGCGCCCCAACTAGGCACAAATTTAATGCAGTTTTCAAACCAGATGTGCAGAGCAAATATAGCTTATTCAACTTACCTATAACTTATATGGTGTTCCTTCTAAGGCCCTGTACTTTACTCAAGAAGAACAAATAACTCTGTTCCAATTCTATGCAGAGCTCAGTAATCATAATTTAAACAGTCCCTTTGTTATGCGCAGAATTAGGGAACCCCAAAAACCACCAGGGAGCCGAGTCCGATGCAAGAACAAAGAGCCTTTATTCGAGCTAGCTCGAGGAGCTCAATCTCCTATCTGTACCGACGCAGCGGTGGGTCGAGAGAGAGAGAGAGAGAGAGAGAGAGAGAGAGAGAGAGAGAGAGAGAGTTCCAAAGGCACAAGAGTTTTAAAGGAGTCTAGGGTAGTGGGAGGGGTGATGGTCATGGCCCTAGCCGATTGGCTGAGGAAGGGTCAGGGTCCTGTTCCATAGGTCAAGCTTCCGAGTCAGTCTCAGTTTGCCCTTAAACAAAATGGAGTCAGTCCCGATTTGCCCTTACACCTTCAATAGTATTCAGACAATATCTAAGGCACAAGTCAAGCCTTTCTGAAAAATCCTATTCTGAATGTTAGAGGTTGAATATCACCCATTCTCTTTCTTTCTATTTTTTCTGAAACAGAATTTAATACTGTCCTTGCCACACACATACTTCCTTACTACTACTCCCCAAGATAAATGTCCCATGCAACTAAGGCCTTGCACTCTGAAAGGCTAAAGGGAAAAGTTATTAATCACTTAAAAATACAGCTCCTGTGAAACATACATTATCTCCCAAAATTTTCACAGAAGCTCTAAAGAAAGAGGTGGCATTTACAGATGAGTTAGCTGAGATACACTGAAGCTTAACACCATGTTTAAGACCACAGAGCGTATTTATTTCACCACGTACTTAATGATTGTGCCATACTGCTTCAGCTTTACATGTCACTATCCAGCCATGGCGGGGAAAGAGCTGCTGTGTGGGGCTCTCCTCTTCCAAACTAAAGGGCAGCTTGCTATCTACTGGGCAGAGAATGCATCACTCATGTTTATATCTAGTGCTCAGCACGATGCCTGGAGCCCAGTACATGCTTAGTGATGTTTGGTGGGAGTTAACTGCATCACTCTGGGATGGTTCTTTTTTTCTTTTCTCAATGTCCATTTGACAAAGTGGGAAACTGGGCCACAAGGACACAGAGCTGGTGATGGCCAAGCGGGGGTTAGCCCAGGCTCCCGACTTCGGGGCTGGATTTCTTCCCCTGCCCCTAGCATTGCACACGGCTCTGAAGCATGCCTGAATTTGCAGGAAGCCCCAGTGAATCACTATCAGACCATCTGCTTTGGGCATTTTTGGAAGTGTTCCTAGAGGAGCGCAAGAGTCTTCTCTGAGGACAGGCTCAGAGGCCAGAAAACAAAAATTTGAGACCCTGAAAGTTCTGCACTGCCTTTCCTCAAGGGAAGTAGTAACTCTCAAAACCAGGCCAAATTCTGGATTTCCAGTCATATACACTGGATGGTAGCAAGATAAACCAACCTTGATCTGCCATGTCCTGCGATGTGTCTCATAAACACTGGCAGTAGTAGGTATAAGCACTTTATTCATAATACGTCATTCGATGACTATAGCAACTCCCCAGGATAGGTATTATTAATATTATTACCCACATCTTTCAGCTGAGAAACAGGCTCAATATACTCCAGTTTTGCAATGTCAAGAGATCTCAGGGTTGCCTGACTTTGGAACTCCTTTGAAAACCGTGCACTTCTGCCTTTTATTAGAACAACTCTTGTTCTGTATACCACAGTGCCTTAGTCATTGGAGAGTCAACTTTAACTGTGACCTTGGTTCTCAGCAAGGCTCAACTCTAGACATCTTGCTTTTCTATCTCTAAGAGGCTACAAGCCATACTGGGGAATGAGCAGGAAATAGCACTGGTGAAGTCTCAGTCCGGAGAGGCCAACTTGATGACCCTGACAGGGTCACATTCCAAAGGAATGTGGAAGGAGAGGAAGTGCAGTCTTACAGTGAGGAGCTGCAGAGGCCAGGATTCTCACTCTGCGCTCTATTCCTTTTGAGCTTTGTGGACTTGGACAGGTAACTAAATCTCTCTGTGCATCATGCCCCTTGCTCATATATCGTGGTTCTTTTACAAGGATATTGGGAAAATTAAATGAGAAAGTCCTCCAAAAGCCCCAGGACTGGTAAACACTCAAAATACATCAGCTAAGTGGACAGCAAGGTGATGGAAGAGCAGGGAAAGAGCAGAAGAAGACACGAGATGTGCTGAGTTCAGATCAAAGGGTAGGTAGGGGAAGCTGGCATACCCCGGAAGTGATCTTACTGTCCTTCTGACTTTCCATGGTAAAGACCAGGTTTTTTCCTAGGGGCATTGGAAAAGATCTTGTGGGTGCCCCAGTGGAGGACAGAGGGCTAATAGTGGGTAGCAGGAAACTAGTATACAGCATGCAAGAAAGGTGTGAAAAGAAACTTTATTAACAAGCTAAGAGAAATTGCTCACATAGATAAGGTATACATTTAGACAACCACCAAGCCGTTTTTTAGCATTCTTTCCAGAGTTCTTTAGAATCTGAAAAGGGAAATAAAAAAAGAATAGTGAATAGACAGCAAGATCCGATGCTGAAGGGTAGGTAGAAGGAATTAAATGATTCGTCAGCATGAGTGCCAAGTGCCTTCTGAGTGACCATGAATATTCAGGTAAATGTGTCTGGCTGGAAGATTACTGAAACAGCAGGTACCCGGCGGACAAAATGTACTCAAGTAAATCTCTAATTAACAGACAATGTAATATTGACTGATGCCCTGTTAGGTCTAAGTCTGGGTGTACAGATGGCAGCCAACATCCAGGCAAAAAATGAAATATTCAGTAACCATCTGGATAGGACTTGCCATCACACAAGACGTCTGAATCATTGAAAACACCTGGAATACTGACCTGACTTTCTGCTTTTCCTATGAAAATCTGTAGCGCTGCAAGTCCAGCCACAGTGACTCGGAGGGGGGAACAATATCCACTGGCCACGGTAGGAGTTCAGGGAAATAAGTATCCAGGTAACTTGGATGGATTCTAGTGCCTAGGCTAGCTGCTTCAATGCCAAAGAATCTAGTTTTTCTGTTTTTATATAAAAGACTTGACCCTACAGTATTATGCTATGATACTAAATCAGTTGTCACTCCAAAACACATTTAAATCCCCATCTCTTAAAACATGGCCAGCAAACCTGCTATCTCATAACATGAAATGTCAGTGACTCCCAAAACTCTCTCTCTCTCTGGACTAAGGTATATAAGATAAGGACACTTGTCTCAGATGAAATCAAGGACTTCTCACAATGTCCTGTACAGTTGGATTTGCTCAGTTATTTCCTTATAGATGTCATAAACTTCTACTTTCTCTCTTGTCTCCTCCAGTTTGAAAACAGAATCAGAACCAGAATTTTAGGGGCAATCACTCAGTCCTGATCAAGAATCTTCTGACGGATACAAAAATTTGATTCGAAGGGGTACATGTCCCCCAATGTTTGTAGCAGCACTATCAACAATATTAGGGAAATAATTCCAAAGTACAGAAAGAGTCCAAATGTCCAGTGACTGATGAATGGATAAAGAAGCAATGGAATATTACTCAGTAATCAAAAAGAATGAAATTTTCCATTTGCAACAACGTGAATGGAACTAGAGTGTACGCTGCGAAGTGAAATTAGTCAGAGAAAGACATATATATATATATATATGATTTCACTCACATGTGGAATTTAAGAAATAACACAGATAACACAGAGGAAGGGAAGCAAAAATAATATAAGAACAGAGAGGGAGACATACCATAAGAGACTCTTAAATACAGAGAACAAACTGAGGGTTACTGGTGGGGAGTTCATTGTGGGGATGGACTAAAAGGGTGATGGGCATTAAGGAGGGCACTTACTGAGATGAGGGCTGGGTGTTATATGTAAGTGCTGAATCATTAAATTCTATTCCTGAAATCATTACTACACTATATGTAAACTAACTTGGATTTAAATTTTTAAAAACGTCTTAGGAAAAAAAAAAAAAAAAGAATCTTCTTACAGAGAATGAAAGTCTACACGAAGGAGAGCTCTGAAGACAACAGAAACCACAAGAACCTCAGAGTCTCACTATTGGGGACTGTCTCTGCATATGCACTGGCTATTTCTGCAGGGTAGTATAGTTCTATTTTTGAAGTGATCTAAGAAAACAAATCACAATAACTGACAAAAGAAAACACATTTACTCTTTTCAAAAAATCCTTTTGAGTGAAACTTTGTCACTTCTCAGCTTATTGAGGACTGGAATCTATTTTAACTTAAAGTATGACTTCCTCATCAAAATGTTTGGGGATAGCACTCTGTATTATATTGGCTTTGGATTCTAAGAGACATGAGTTCAAGTTCTAACTCTGTCACTTCCTAGCTGTATGGTAAATCTTTCTGAACAATGAAATACTGCCTCTAAGTTATGAGTTGTATGAATTTTTTATATACACATATAAAGTGTACTTAAGGTCCTATCCAACTGTATAAACTATATAATGTTGTTCTTGACTTCTTTTGTGATTTTGTCTTGCTACCCGTGGGTAATGGTCTAGAGTGCTAATATCTTTCTATTGCCTTTAAGAAGGTTCTTCAAAGATAGTATAATATTTGCCAGATAACTTAATAAATCCAATTTAATTAAAATAAGGTTTTAAAAGGTCATGTAGATGTAAACTGGTATAAGTTTTTTTCCTGATTAGAAAAGTGCAGGGGCTCCTGGGTGGCTCAGTTGGTTAAGCGTCCAACTTCGGATCAGGTCATGGTCTCAGAGTTTGTGAATTAGAGTTCCGTGTCAGGCTCTGTGCTGACAGCTCAGAGCCTGGAACCTGCTTCAGAGTCTGTGTCTCCCTCTCTCTCTCTCTGACCCTCCCCTGCTCATGCTCAGTCTTGAAGACTGAAGAGGAGAGATCCTTCAAAATAAATAACCATTAAAAAACTTTTTTTAACTATATGGAATTATTGAAAAGAATTTGAAGAATATAGGAAGCATAAAGAATACATTTATAAATAATCACTGTACTGAGAGAGGAATCATTAACATTTAGGTGTACCTTTCTGTCATTTTTTGCCTTCTCTGTGTATATACATGTATACCCATGTGACTACAAATAATTAACAAAATTGGACTCACCACATACTGTTTTGCATCCCAAATTTTAAAATTAACAACAGCTTCTTTTTCATGCATTATTTTAACTAAACTTGATTTTTAAAGGCTGCCTAAGACTTCTTCCTATGGACTGGCCTTATGGTATTTAAGCATTGAAACTTATCCATGAATGGGAACTGGGTAACACTTTGGGATTCCCAATGTCCTAAACCAAGGATTTCCATTTTGCTACTCAAGGAGAAAAAACAGAAATTTTTGAAGGTCTTTCTCTAAGCAATAATAAATATGAGTTAGAGAGGTTCCTACAAGAACCCAAATATTTACAATTTAATTGTCTGCTATAATCTCATTCTGCCTGAGCTCATGGAAATAGGAAATATCTTCTTCACCTTGTGCTTTAAAAAAGCAATTGCAAACTTTGTGGTTCATCTTTTCAGAGAGAAAACTGTCCTATTTGGGACCTCTGGCTGCTTTCATCTACAGGAATTCTAATACAAACTGAAGATGGAAGATATTTAGTGTCTCAAGAAGAAGGAAAACTTTTCCTATGTCCAGAATTTTGGAAGAAGAGAAGCTTCAGCAAAGGGAACTTGAATTCACCCTGGGAATAAATGAAGCTTGATTCTTTTATCTGCAGACATAGTTAAAAACAAATCCTAAATCAAAAGGAAATATTGATGTGAGGGCTTTAAACAAACAGTAATGATTTATGAAAACCTACCAGTCCTAGACCCAGAACCTCCACAAGCCCCTCCTCTGCCTCCTTCTGTTTACTTCCTGGGCTGCGACCTAAGTTCAGGCTCTCTCCCTACAGGCTCACCGCCCAACCTCTCGCCTTTATCCAGTGTGTCCCACAACAGCTGAGCACAACCAGAAGAAGAGAAAACAGAGCAAGGTGTGTGCCGGGATTGTATTTTCACTTTTAGCACATTTGTGGAGGTTCTGAGATTTGGGGTACCAGAAGCAATTGGGTGCCATTATTACAGATTGTTAAAACCTAGTGTTTTTTTTTTTTACCTTAATATAATGAACTTAATGACTTCTCGTCAATCCCCAAGTAGAAGTTGGGCTAGATATTCCTAGAATGGCTCCTTACCGTCACTACATTTCTCCAGAGTCCTGGGTATGCTAGCGTATGTCAGCAAGTGAGTTAGAGGAAAGCTATACATCCTTCCTTTCAAATCTCTTCACTCAATACTCCCTTCATTTACTAATTTTTACGTGACTGAGTTATTGGCCCTAAACCTTCATCCTCCTCTATCCACATCCTTCATCAATGACTTGTTTTGGCCAGGGGAGTAGAGCCCGAAGTGACTGTGTACCAATTTGAAGCCTTTTCTTTAAAAGGCACCATATGTTTCTACTTGCTCTCTTGTGATCCTGCCTTCTGCCATCAGAAGAACACGTTCCAGCTAGCCTGCTTTTCTAAGGAGGATGAGAGACAGGCAGCACACCCAACCTACAGCTTGGAACCAAGCCCAGTTAAGCTGCGTCTGATCAGTCAATCTCCAGATAACTTGTAGATGCCTAAGTGAAATATATGCTTACTGTCATATGCCATTAGGATTTTTATAACTGTTTGTTACACAGCAATCACTGACTGATAACATTTATGTATGCATGCCTTCTTCATTCAACAAGCACTCAGAGAATATCAATGAAGTGTAAGGCAACGTGCAAGGTTGGCATTACGGAGAGAACAAAAGTAAGATGCAGTCCCTGCGCTCATAGAACATATTTTATAGTAAGAGAGATAAGGAAACACATAGTTATAACATACTATCCTAACTATTATAAGAGGGAAAGTACAGGGTGCCAGGAGAGAACACCAGAAAGACATGTAACTCGGAGATGGAAGATTAAGGATATCTTCTTGTCTGGCCCATAGTTGGCTCTATTTGTAAAATAAATTTTGAATAAAAAATAATAAGCTAACACAAGAGGAATAAATAACTAGGTAAAACTAGTGTGTATAAGAATGGACAAGTGGGAGAGAAGTATTCCAATGAGAGAAAAAAGCAGGGACAAAGGCCAAGTGACCAGAAATAATTAAATATGTATTTACCTCTTGAATACTAGTTTGAGATATCTTTGCAGGTACATCTACGGTGCTCAAACTTCAGTGAGCAAACAAATCAGCTAAGATACCATGTTTAAAATATAAATTCTTAGTCCACATATCTAGAAATCCTGAGTTGGTAACTCTGGTGGAAAGCCTAGAAACCTACATTTTAGCAGCTCCCTTGCTGTATTTGAGATGGCAAGACGACAGGGGCGCCTAGGTGGCTCAGTTGGTTGAGTGGCCAACTTCGGCTCAGGTCATGATCTCATGGTCTGTGAGTTCGAGCCCCGCGTCGGGCTCTGTGCTGAAGGCTCAGAGCCTGGAGCCTGCTTCGGACTCTGCGTCTCCCTCTCTCTCTGCCCTTCCCCTGCTCATACTCTGTCTCTTTGTCTCTCAAAAATAAATAAACATTTAAAAAAAAAAACAAAAAAAAACCGACAGAAGTAGAATTGACTACCTACATAAATATATAATTTTCTCCATTTCCTAAAAGTCTTCGAAACAAAAAACAAAACTTAGTCCTTAATTACTGATTCCATTACCTAGTTCTTTTAGTTTGGTTGTTTTCTATTGCTGGGTGGGGAGGCAGGGCGATTTTAAGAAAAGGAGACTAAGACTTCAGAGCCACGGACTCACAAGTTTATATCTCAGATCGAAGCAAAATGTCTGAGCAAGTTTTTCTGGGACTTCCTTGTATTCTGAATGGGTTCCATTGCTCTCTGTACCCGGAATTCTGACCATGCTGTAAAATTCTCAGTTTCTTCTCTCCCAACAGGTATCTTCCTCCTATTTTTTTCTCTTTTATCCACTTGGTGAAACCTCTTAATGCTACCAAACCAGGCTCAAATACTCCCCTGGGAAATCTTCCATAACGCCTTGCAGAATTAATGACTCACTCATTCATTCATTCAATCATTCACAGACTTGACTGATACACTGAGAACTTGCTATATGCCAGGAATTTGAGATAGCTTGAGAAACAAGGCTTAGTTCCTGCCATCAAGCTTAAGTTATTCTTCCTCCCAGTGTTTTGTTTTCGAAGCTAATTGTTGGAGCTAAGTTTGCCAAGCACTTAGTTTGTTCCAGGATCTGTGCCAAGCATTCTACTTGCATTGAAACCATAACATATGTTTCATTAGTCCCATTTTATAGATGAGAGAATGAAGGCAGAGAAAGCCTAAAAAATTTGTCCAAGACCCCATTGCAGGGTGAAGTCACAGAACTGGGATTTGAATGTAGTTTGAGTGAGTTCAGAGGCTTTGCCTTAATCATGTGATAACACTCCTTGCTATAACCTTCTCCACACTTTCACTGTATAATATTACAATTAGCTATTTACCTGGCTGCTACTCTCATTACACTTTGAACAAATCCAGAGAAAGCACAAAGAGAAAATCAATTTTATGTCACAGGGTACTTGGCATATAAAACATACATTACAAAATAATCACTGGCTCGTAGAAACTGAAATGTTTATTTCCAATGGCAAGTGTGCTTTGATAAGTGAAGCACGACCAGATTGAACTGTTGCGTATTTCTGGAACTGGAGGTATAATGTATAATTTAGAATTTGGATGGTGTTCAATTTTAATCTTGTACTACTCGGCTGGATTCACGTCATCTAGTTAAAATAGTTTATTTTAGGTTAGTTTTTTAAAGAAATGCATTGTAGTAAAATATTTAGCTTTTGTGATATGTTAATAGGAATAAACATTAAATCTTCTTTGATATGGTAATAATAGCAAAAGTTTACTAAACATTTCCTCTGTGCTTGACACTATGCCAAGCACTCTACTTGTACTATCTCACTGAATCTTTCTCAAAGTATTCTGACACACAACTCTTTATTCCCAACTCAGACTTCCGGTTCCAGCCCCAATGTGGAAAAAACTTCCAGGTTATCAGTCCAGTCTTTACAATGACAATAACAAAAGGTGGGCAATCTAAAGATCAGTGACTTCTCCTGAAACTGTCAGAGAACTGAGGTTGAAGGACAGCCACACTGAAAAATAGAGACACTCACATACAGAACTGTTTACTGGCAGCAGAAGCCACTGGAACTATAAACTGGTAGAAACACTTAACGGTGATTTTTAGTAAACTGAGGAAGACTGAGTATACACTAGCATGACAGAAACAGTCTCACGGAGGCGCTACAGTCTCAGAGGGGCCCTCAAACATTCACAAGCTTTACCTCCAGGAACATACCATGTTCTCATAGTAAAGAACCAGGGAAGATCCTCTCCTGGCTTTGGTGAGGTGTGGGGGAAGGGGGAGGGGAGAGCAGTAAGCCTGCTGAAATACTCTCAGAACCTTCTCCATAACAAAATGCCCCTGGAAGAAGGACAGTCCTCTTAGCGGCCTCCTCTAGCCTTTCTGTCTCCCTTAAGGGATGGGGAGAGGGGGGAATCATAGTCAACATAAGTCAGAGCTTCAAAAATATAGAATAGAGGGGTGCCCAGGTCGCTTAGTCAGTTATGTCTGATTCTTGATTTTGGCTCAGGTCATGATCTCATTGTTCATGGATTCAAGACCCACAGTGGGGTCCTTGCTGACAGCTCAGAGCCTGCTTAGGATTCTCTCTCTTCCTCTTTCTCTCTGCCCCCCCCACTTGTATGCAGTCATGTATGCTCTCTTTCTCTCAAAATAAATAAATAAAACTTCAAAGAAAAAAGAAAGATTGTAATATAATTATAAGATTATGGAATGTTCTCCCTCTCCACACCTTGTGACCACAATAACAGGGCTCTCATATAACAACAGTGGATTATAGCGCAAAGAGCTCCCAGACACACATTCTCTCTGAGAAGAAGGTCTTAGGGATGCCCAGAATCAAGGTGAGGAACAAAAACAAGGCACCTATAAAGACAGCAAGCATTAAACCCAGCCCAACTCCTAGGCAGAATAACTCAAATCCTCAGCTAAAGTTCCTAGAACCCAGTACAACGACAAGAACCCAGACTGTTCAAGCTAGAAACATTCTGATCTGAAAGATTCTAAAAATTGAGGCGAAGGTGGATTTAAGGCAAATCTGTTAAGATTTACTTAACTGAAATCTTTATTATCTTTACCAATATCTGAGCACAAAGACAATCCCAGTGAAAGCCTGTCAACTCTACTACTAGTTAGGACCAAAGAACTAAACTATCGAGTCTGGATTATGCCTTTAGCTGTCAGTCTTCGTACAAAGAAGAGACTAGAAAGTATGGGAAACGGCCACTGGCGGAAGAGATGTCCTTTCAAGACTGGTCTCCTCTGCTTCTAGGTTCTCACACTTCCAAACCACGCCCTGTCCCCAGGCACCCCAAACTCAAGATTAGTGTCAAGCTGACCCAAGCTGACAAACACAACAGAAAAAGAGTCTTTTATTTTTGGACAGGTGCTCCACTTCCTGGGAACTTTTTCCTTATCTCATTATTTTTCCTTTGATAGTCAAATCACACATGCCTCTTCTGTGGAACTTTCCTGAACCACTGTCTCCAGCCTTCCTCAGGATTCTCATGACAATGTATCCTTTCCTCTGGTAATTCACAACTGTAACTTACTGTGTTGGTGTCTGTTTTCTCCACTGGACTGAGGAGGACGCCTGTCTTATTCATCTTTCCTTCCCCAGTATCCAATACTGCTTGGCACATGCATAGAAAGGGTTCAAAGGAGGTTCCTGTGAGGCATAATGATGATAACAATAATAGAAACTATTGATTTCTTGTGTATTTTATTCTGTACTAGGTTCTCTGCTAAGAATATGCATTATCTCGCGATTCTCACAATAATCTTTCTAAGGTGAATACTCCTATCATTGCTATTTGTATCAGCAAGGAAACTGAGGCTGGCAGAGATAAAATAATTGCTCATGTCCCCCAGCAGGGTAGAATTTGAACCCAGATGGCTTGCGTCCAAAGCCCGTTCATAGGCTAAGAAACCCTGCCCTATTGTGAATATGTGACCACCAAAAGTCAGACATTATTTCTAAAATGGAAAAATGTTTTTATCTTTATTTAGTGTGCAATGATGCCTCACCAGAGTTCTGTTTTCTTACCCAAAAGATATATCTCAGAAATATTTCAGTTATTCTTTGGAAGTACTTAGCAAATTGCCTTTAGGAGCATTAACCTTCCTTTGAGTCACTAAGGGTATAACTCCTTAATACAGTGGGTGCGTTAGGAAGATGAGCAAATGGCTCCCCTTGCCAAGGGAAGAGGGCAGCATGAAGTCTTTGGATTGGGGGATATAAGAGGAGGCTCCACTCAGTGTCCAGCAAAAGTGATGATGGAGTAAAAGGGAAGCTGAAGGACCGGAAACACCCCCATCCTCAGGTGGGATTTGTGTGATATCCTCAGGCACTCCTGGCTGCCCAAGAAGAAAGGAAAGGGGAAAAACAAATGATTAACTGAGAGAGAGATCACAGTCCTGGAGGACCTAAGTCTCCATCATCCCTCCACAGTGAAGTGGGAAACAAAGGCTGAAGGAAATGGCAGATAGATCTAAATTTCCTAATAACCTGCAGCCCATTGACAAATACAAGAGGCTGGCAAAGTGAAACTTTCCTCTGGGAACTCCTACTATCTTAATGCTAATACTTTGCTAGAGGGAAAAACAGCCCTAGCTTGACAATAGCTAGGTCTTCACTACTTCTGGAGTCTTCTTTAGCATATGAAAATCTCTTTGGAAACTTCCCCTGGACTTTACCTCCCCCAACTCCATAGTACAAAACCGGTCTCTCCTCTTGGTTTCAGGGAAGCTCTTCCTGCCCAGGGGTCCTGTCCCGTGCTTCAATAAAATCAGCTTTTTGGACCGAAGAATTCTTTCTTAGATTTCTTGGCTGCTGGCTCCAGACCCCACGGACCCCACTACCACCCCCAAAAGCCTCATTAAAGGGACTGGGAGAAAGGAAAGTGATCAGAACCCCTGATCCATGAGATACAGGAATCCTGAGCTAGACTGTCTGAAGCCAGCATCTAGGAGCTGGCTGGTGGCTTGGTTAATGAGCACTATTCTGAAAGCTGGAAATGAGCCTGCACCAGCATCTATGGCAGAAGCCACAACAGAGGATACACAGTGCCACCATGGGTGTCCCCTCGGCTTCACTGACTGTCTTCCTCTAGCTGCCACAAAACTGCCAGCACCTCTCCCCATGGTCCCATGGCATGTCCTTATTCCAGCTGCCAAAGGGGACTCTCCCATGATGGCAGGGATTGAAAATTTCTTCTGATTCAATCATATTAAAATGGCTTGCTTTGTTATCAGCTATTCGGCTGTGTCTGTTAGGTTTTTCTTTTCACCCATCTAATTTCATCTGACAACAACAGAGGTACATAATTTGGGACATAATGTAGACACAACTGGGGTCACCTATGAAGGGCCACTGGAGTAAGTCTAGTAACTGTTGGTGGTGCCATCTACATACAAGACATTCTGCTGAAGGTAACAGGAGACCAATGTGGGATGGCATGAGCTTTTTCTCCAGGTATATTAGGCAACAATTAGTAAATCCTCATTTTTCTGGTTTATGCTGAAAAGGTGTGAGCCCTAGAACTTTGACACTAGCTCAATTCAAGCTTAAAATATAGTAGAGTCACACACACACACACACACACACACACACACACACACACACTAATAAAAGGGAGCATGACAGGGTGGGAAAGAAAAAGCAGAAAAGTTCAAAGAATAGGGTCAGCCAGCCTATAAACTCCTCAGGGACTTCTTAAATCCCATCCCACTACTACTGGCTGATGATGAGGTTTTGGGGCTGATGGTGGGGTTCATGGGGTCCAGAGCCAACAAACAAGAAAGAATTCTTGAAGACATCTTTGGGGCAAAAAGTTGATTTTATTGAAGCACGGGACAGGACCCCTGGGCAGGAAGAGCTTCCCTGAAACCAAGAGGAGAGACCGGTTTTGTACTATGGAGTTGGGGCAGGTAAAGTCCAGGGGAAGTTTCCAAAGAGATTTTCATATGCTAAAGAAGACTCTCACAGTAGTGAAGACCTAGCTATTGTCAAGCTAGGGTTGTTTTTCCCTCTAGCAAAGCACTAGCATTAAGACTGTAGGGAGTTCCTGGAGAAAGTTTTATTCTGCCAGCCTCAAGTATTTGCCAATGGGCTGCAGGTTATAAGCGGATTTGGATCTATCTGCCATTTCCTTCTGCCTTTGTTTCCCGCATCAGCTGATGGTCCATTTTTGGTCAGATGGGATTTCTGGTCTGCCTTAATGACCTGCCTTGAACCTTCTGCTACCAGATAGTTTGCATCTTACAGACATGATTTCTGCCTCTAAATGTATGTTGTCAGAATTGCACTAAAATCCAAATGCCATTAAAGAGAATCTCCATTTCTTAGTTGAATTGTGGAGAAAACAAGGCTGTAAATTGAATTCACTATCTTCTTCCACAGACCAAGATATCACATCTTCCTAAAACATAGTAACTCATCTTGCAAAAGCATTTCGGTCAGCCTTACCACTTTCAATACCACTGAGGATGCTCAAAAGCCTGTGGCATGCATTCAGATTCTGGGTTTAGACTGTCAGTACAAAAAGAACTATACTGAAAGAATGCCATTTGCCTAGGAATGCATCCTTAATTTGAAGCTCTATCTCCCTGAACACCTAACAGGGTTCTTAAGGTGGCCTGTACCTTAACGCTATGTGGAAATGGGGGGGGAACGGACTACAGCTCCCTTCCTTTTATTCTTTCTACTTTTAGGAAATGTAACTTCACACAGGACAGGCTAATGGAATTTTCCAAAGGGAAGTTATAAAGGGAACTGGTTTACTTCTAGGGTTTTAAGCAGTGGCTGTACGGAGAATGTTGAGCTCAGGATTTTTCACATCATCCACAGTCACATCACTGATAGTTAATCCTGAAGGATTCAAGATATGCCTGGTTCATTTCTGACTCCACAGAGTCAATAATAACAGAACGGTAGCTTTCAGTTCGGTAGAGACTAGTTTCCTAGCAACAAAGGCCACAGGAAGTTGAGACCCATTAAGAAAGATAAGGAAACACAATGCTATGAATCCTCCATGGTACTGAAATTCTTCTTTAGACCTGAACTTCCAATTTGTCTGCTTTGCAAATTAATTCATATGTGTGCATATGTCTGTATATATATGTATATATAGAAATGAGAACGAAATCATGGTGCTTTGTCAGAAAGCAGCAGTGGTGCAGACTGAATTACAGCTTCCATCTCGACTTAAGATTTTGGGAAATATCTGCAAGCATTTAAATATCTTTTTCATAACGGCAGACCTTTTGAGTTGAGAATTTAAAAGATTCTTTGCTCCAAAAATGACAATTTTCTAGCATGTCTAATTTTCTCATGAATGGTAAATTAGCAAATAAGATATTTGGGTGTTGAATCTCTAATCTGCATAATAATAAATGCTCTCAAAACAAAATCGTCTATTTTATATTCTTAGTGGAAAACCACTTTACGCAAATTTTAGAGGAAATGTAATACTCTGCATCCAGAAAGCCAATATTTACCTTCCAGTTTTTATATAGCTGTGAATAATAATTAGTCATTCTCCTTCAGATCTGAGCTTTTTCTCTAAGAGAATTTAGACAAAGATTGGGAAGCACTCTCTATTCATCCTCAGGCAGAAAAGATGTGAGCTCTAGAACTATGACACTAGATCAATTCGAGCCATGTTGGATGAGGAATAGAGAGGGGAGGAAGGAGAAAGATGAGGAGGAGGAGGAAGTGGACAGAATGATCACTGCCTGAGTTTAATTCAAAGTACTTGTAGAATTGTGGGTGTTAGGAAGAAAAACAGTTTTATAAAACACTTAACTATAATGGTAACCATTGCTGGGTGCTTATTGTGTGGTCATCTTGGGCTAAGAGCTTTATATCTACCATCTCATTTAATCCTCACATCAATCCATGAAGGAGACTCGGTTATCATCCCTGCTTTCTAGAAGATAACACTGAGGCATAAAGGTTAATTAAATAACTTGCCCTAAGTTACGCAGCTGCTAAGCTGCAGTCTCAAGGGGCTCGTGAGTTTGTGTTTAGTCTTCCTAAACAGTTAAACAAAATTGTGGGTTGCCATCTGTCAGCACTTCGGTATTCACATTATCTAATTTATCCCTGAAAGTAAGAAACAGAATTTGGACCTAGCCCATCCCACTGCTGAGTTTCTGTTCTTTATCACTACCCTACTGCCCTTCCATTAGGGTCCTCCCCCCAAAACAAGTTTGCAGGTTTGTTTAGGATACCCTCAGAGCTCCAAGGAAGATATTTCATAGACGGTACAAACACCGGCATATTCTCAGCCTTGGTAAAAATTTAAATTGCCGAAAAATCCTATTCACTTTTGTCCATTTTAAATTTTGAGGGTCATCTTAGATTTCATTTGAAAAGAAAAAGGAGAAATACAAAGCAGGTCACTAAACCACAATTTAAAGTCTTTCATCCTTCTCCCATGTTGACTATGCCTATGGGGCTCTCAATGCTTAAGATGAAGCTGAATGTTTTCTTTCAATTATTATTAATTTTTTACTTTGTATCCAGATATTTTGGGAAGAAAAGAGAATATTTCCCCAAGTGCAGGCTTTCTTTCCTGAATGACTCAACACACTTAAAAAGAAAGCAAACAGAAAGCATACCTTTAAGGAATGATTATACAAGGAAATAACTGTCAAGTGGGGAATTAAATAATTATGACAGAACATATGGTCTCCTTGTTACTCCCTTTTGTACTCATGTGCTTTGCACTGACCGGCTCACACCAAAGAGGTGGGCCAATATCTTCTCTTTCTTAGTCTTCGGGACCTTATTTAAAACAGGTATAACATTAACCTTTCAGATTATGAAGTTGAATGGGAGAAAATGATAACATAAATTTGCAAGCCAAAATTTTGCTATGTAAGAAATGTGTATTTTTTCCTTTAATCAATTTAAATCTTCTACAAGTCTCTACCTGCCAGTCTGGCATGAAATTCAGGCACAGCCACTCTAGGGATCTCTCTCCTCTCTTGTTATCATCCTGCATTTGTCAAAGTACCAAAGACGCCTCTAGACATCTGCCTCCCCTGGGTGCCAAAGAGGTCTGGTAGCTTGGCTCTGTCTTGGCACTCTTGGGGCACAGACTGTCGAAGAAACAAAATATTCTAACACTTGTTAAAATGGCAAGGCAGAATTATTCAGGGCTAATCCAACAGGTGTAGAAACTACTGCAATGGGGTTCTGTAGTTGAGGAGAGAGCATGGACTGAACTCCAAATATGACAAGAAAAAGTGAGATTTACAGCCGAGGAACAGAATGGGACGGGGAGTTAGTAGTTGGAAAATTACTAAGACAGTAGGATTCTTCTTGTTAGCTTGACCTACCAAAACTCTTTTTTTTAATGTTTATTTATTTTTGACAGACATAGAGACAGAGCATGAGCAGGGGAAGGGCAGAGAGAGAGGGAGACACAAAATCTGAAGCAGGCTCCAGGCTTCGAGCCATCAGCACAGAGCCTGACGCGGGGCTTGAACTCACAGACTGCGAGATCATGACCTGAGCTGAAGTCGACTGCTTAACTGACTGAGCCACCCGGGTGCCCTGACCTACCAAAACTCTTACTGAAGGCCAGCCAGGGTGACTAGATATCACCAGGGGATGATGGAGGGCGAGGAGTTGGATCAGATCAGATTTCAAAGGTGGAGATATCTAGCTAAACTGACTTACCAGGATTCTTACCAAATTGGTACTCTACAAGGTCAGAGACAGAAGACCAAGTATGGCTAAGTCAAGCATAGGGATAAGAGGAGCCTAAGGTTTGGTCATGGAGAAAATCGTTATCAAGATTACTACAGAGAATAGGAGTTTGTGCCTGGAGTCCACCATTCTTTATATACCTGGAGTCAAGCCATCTTCAGAGGCCACCTACAAAGAAGGGACTATAATGCTGGACAGCGACCTAGAGCTTTCCATGGTCTGGGGAGGTGGGTGAATGTGTTGGACGGCTAGTGCCATCTTGAAGGAGTTAAGTTTATAAGAACCAGGAAGAGCTATTTCTGCTTCTGGCCCTGCCATAAACCTACTAAACCTGAGTACCTGCCAGAAACGGGGAGGAAAGGGGGAAAGGGGGGAGGGGGGCAGTGGTAAACTTACAGAAAACAAAACTCAAGTTAGTACCTCAATAAAATCCTCCACCTTGTATGTACAGTATCTAGTTCCAGACCTATCCCACCGGTAGGAAATCAAGAAGGAACCCTTAGATTTATTCTGCTCTGGGTAGTCAATCTACCTGGTCACTGATTTTCAAACTTATGCTGTGTTTTGTTGAGCAGCGCAGCCTCTCATCTAGGGAAAACTTATAGAAAAGTCCCATTTGTTGAAAAAGAAAGAACAAAAGGAAAGAGTCACTGCCCTAGTGACCTACCTCCTCACAAAAAACCCTAGAGCTCCACAATCCTAGAGGGTACATTTGGAAAGTTGGTGCCCTCACGCGGGGCTGTTGCATTTCTGTAGTACCTATTACGTTTTAGAATACCAAGAAAATCATGCTTAATAAGTCTGATATCATATTTCACTGGATTTAACATGTATCAATTATTATATACACCATTATTTTGTGAATCACCAGCCAGTAAAAAATGCAGTCAAATAAACTATGACATGCCATTCCATAAAAAACACATCTGTCTCTCAGATATGTTAAAATGTGTTGGGGGGGGGGAATGGGCATTAGAATTGAAGAGATTTAGCAGTGAGAGGACTTTTTAAGCAGCAAAGGAAAATGCAACCCAAAGCAAGCAAGGTACTTAAGGGATATTATTTGAATTTTTCTGTTTTAATTGACAATCATCTCCATTCTCTGATGACAAAATGACACCTTTGAAAAAAATATGATTATTTAGAAGAGGGATAAAGAGTGAAATGAAGAATATGCATGACTGCAAGAAGTCTGAAAAATTAATGTGGTATTGTAGGTGGTTCATTTAAAAATGCTAACTCTGACAATTCAAGATAAAAACAATGGGATTATTTTGCCAAATTCTTCATAATTTATTTAATTAGACTCAAATAACTAGAGAACTATTCAAACACAACTCTAGAAAACTAGTTATACATTGTTTATTTAATACCTTTGGGAACCTATGTACATTTGAGGAGCAAAATAATTTGTTATTTTGTGAATAGATATTATAAAAGCCTCCTTTTTAAAATTAATCTTGCTTTATATCCATTTATGCTCCATTAAACAGTCATAAAATAATAGAATTAGTTGTGATTATGTTTTTATACTATGCTGCTTTACATTATGCTTAATCTCTATGACCCTAACATGTCATAATTTTTCTCTATAAAATCAGATTTAGGGACCATGAAAATAGCACAAGTTGAGGAACAAAGTTAGGGCCAACTGCTTCTCCATGAGTGTCTACTACATCCATCATTTTCAATTAAATAACTCAGGGCACAGGGCACCCTGTTGAAGAATGGGGCTTTGTTGGAACAGTGGAAGGAACACAGATGGAGACAGTGAAAAATGCAGGCAGCTCATAACTCTGGTCAATCCACTATGTATAGCACCATAAGCCCTGGTGGAAACAAATAAGGCCTTGGCAATGTGGACATAAATTAAAACAACCCAAATTAGAACAAGCAATGCATATTTATTCAGAAGTTGCTATATCAAGGGAGCCAGCCTCCACTGATGGTATTTGGCAGACTCAAAAGCAGGCAGAGAACTGGAAAAGCCTATAGTGGAAAATGGAAAGCTTCAGGTATGCCTTCATTGGAGCTACTGGAGTAGAGAAGCCAGAGATAAGCACTGGAAGTGGGGCACCTTGTGTGTTTAGGGGAATATATTTGACTCTCTCTGGTTGGTCCTACATTGAAAACAAACAAAAATTAAGCTATCAGTTATTAGCCAAGTCTGGACCCTTTAGGGATCACTGCTATGGGGGGTGTTATTTGGCTTCCTGAACTGGCTGCTGCAGGTTAGTACTGATTACTGCAGATTCTGGACCAGAGTTCTATTTTCACATATAGTCTGGCCATTGTCCATTTGTATACTGAGTCTCTCAGCAGGCAGACTGAGAGCCCAGAAGACAAAACTGTCCTGGCCACAAAATGTTAAAATGTTAACATTTTAAAGTAAATTCAAGTTATATGCAGGTAAAAACAAGACAGAAAAAGAAAATGAAAAGACTCCATTCCACAATAGTCATCCCTAGAAGTCATCTCGGCTAACAGAGTAGGTGGACTAGACTATGACTTTTATAAGCAGAACATCCAGTTGTATGAATCCAGCATGGGGCAAATGGAGAAAAATGTTTCAGTATTAGTCAATGTCCTTGGTTTGAAGCAACAGAAGCAGACCCTGACAGAATGGGTGTTTAATGAAAGGATGTTCATTGGGTGCCTCACAAAATCACTGAAAAACCTGGAGTATTGGATTTAAGCTAAGCTTCTAGAAACAATTCCCCAGCCATAAGCAGAGCAGGTCTGTCAAGAAAACAACTATCACAGCTCTTGAGCCTTAGATGCTAGAGACCCCATCACTTCCGTGTCTGACATTGACTTAGCCCGCCTGCTTCTCCTAACAGCGCCAATGCTCCCTCTGGGCCAGATGCTGGAATCTGCAGTCTCAGACACGATCCTGCCAGAAATAAAACGTATTCTGCATGCTAGCTGCCTCCTCACCACTGCTGCTTCTGATTCAAAGCCTCACATGGGTCTGTCCATCCGACTGGTGGAATCTCTGTCAGATGTGTCATAAGGGAAGGAGGAAACGAGAGTTTTCAACTTGGAGAGGCGGGATTGGTAATGAAGGAATTTCCACAAATATAGAATATAGGTGTTCAAAGACCACCAAGGAGTCACAAAAATATGATAAATGCCCACTACAGCGCAGGACCCAACACTCTGACCCTCTACCTACACTCTTCGTTCCTGAGGGCTGGCAAAGGGATTGTCAGGTCCTTTTGAGACTCTTACATGCTTAAAGATGTCACCTGGACATTTAAAAAGAAGCATGTAACTATGACTCTGTACAAAGCTTCGTCTGAAGCCAGGGATTAATTTATGAGATGGGAATAGACACAAAAGCTTTGATGCCTTTCTTTCTCTGTTTCAGACTGAGTTACTCTGGGTTCGAGGACAACAGAAATGCATCAGATATCACAAACTTAACACTCCATTACAAATTTTTCTTTATGTCAGATAATATTTTGATTTTCTTACCTTTATTCTTCTCTTAAAACGTATTTTCCACAATGAATTTTATATTCTGCTATATTATCTGTATTTCTTTTCTGGTTATTTTAAAAATTTTTTGAAAAAGGAATTGCTATTGAATAAACAAAAAAATAAATATGTAATTTGATTTAGCTCCAATCTCCTTTTCTCACATACAACTTGAAGCCTTTGTACATATTATCAACATGCAGAAGTTTCTGGATATCTTAGTTGTATCAACAAACTTAAAGATGATGTGATCATTCTCATGGTCAACAGGATGATGTGTTTATTAAACTCTTAATTTTATTTTCTTCAGTGGGGAAGGTAATGACACTAACTGCCAGTTATGGAACACATAAGACGCCAGGCTCTGTGCTAAGTGCTTTATGGTGGTTATCTTGTTTAGTCTTTATAGCAGTCCTAGAAGGTAGGTACCATGATTATGTCTACTTTGTTGATGAGGGTACCAAGACTCATGGAGGTATAGTGACTTGTCCATTGATTCAAAGATATTAAGTGGCAGATTTCCATAACTTACAGTCACTGCAGAACCACCATGATGAAATCACCAATGGGAGGAGGAAGAAGAGGAAGAATCAGGGCCTGTGGCCTTCTCTATGTCTGAGCAACTCTCTTCAGCTGCGTGGGAACTCTGCACAGAGCTACTGAAATGGTCTGTACCGCACAGTCTTCTGTTGTTCTTTGTGGTCATAATACCGCTTCAGGCAGTAAAGGGATGCCCTTTGATGCTTCGAAGGGAATTTGAAAGGAAATTCTCACGCTCATCCAGACAACAGCCTGACTAAAACTGTCCTAGGCACAGGTAGAGTGACCATACACCATGCCTGTCCCCATATAGGTGAGGACCTAGACAATATCAAGGCTCAGTCAGCAACTCTGGGCCATCACCCTGACAACCTCAACCTCTAGTCTCACATGGTTATGCATTCCAAGCAATTCTTTTCTTTTCCATACTGTGGAAATTAAAGAAAGCTCAAGGATCAACACATCTAGGCTCTTTAATTTGAAAAATCACATAACTGATTTTTAGAATACTCAATACTCTTCTGGTTATGATAGTGCAGCTTCTATCTTGTGTTTCATTTTGTGTGTGTGTGCTTATGTGAGTTTAAGTCCCTTGGAATTTCACCTGTGGGAAATTTTTAATATCAAGGTTGAAGATGAGTTTCTCTAGAAATTATTTCCATTTGCTTCTCCCAGACACTTGGATATTTTCCTACCTACAACCACTTTAAACAAACTTCTTGACTTGAAGTGTTGAGGGAATACATAGACATGGTGAATTCCAGTCCCAAATGTATTTGCGATCAAGGTTAATATTATGAATCCTCAAGGGAGACCATTAACCATTCCCTCTCCCCAAGCCAAACCCAAGATTATCTTGGTTTGTTTTTATCTTTCCTAGTTTATCCAGCAAGGTGAACACTTTTGAGGAATCCATGTTTTATGATAAGGACTTCCATCTTGTACAAGCTCTAGGTTTTACCTTCTGCAAAGCCAACTAAAACTGAAAATCTAGGCACTAGAGATTCCTGGATACTCTCTCCACTAATGGTATCCTTGCCATCAACTTGGTTACTTGTCTGGAATTGAGTTTTTTATCAGTTTGGCTTTTCATTACCCTCTAGTGAGCCAGCTATGCATTTTAAAAATGTTTTTTGGGGCACCTAGGTGGCTCATTCGGTTAAGTGTCCAATGTTGGCTCAGGTCATGATCTCAAGGTTCATGAGTTCGAGCCTTGCATCGGGCTCTACGCTGACAGCTTAGAGCCTGGAGCCTGCTTCAGATTCTGTGTCTTCCTCTCTCTTTGCCCCTCCCCCACTGATACTTTGTCTCTCTGTCAAAAATAAATAAATATTTATTTATTATACATATATATGTATATATAATAAATACATGTATAATAATAAATTAATTAATACATATATATGTATTCAGCTTTTCACTCAGCAATATATATATTTCTTTCCCAGCATTTTTATGATTTCAACCTGGAAATCTGTTTGAAAAAAATCTAGTCTGCCACAACATAGGAAACATTAATATCACTAGGCTATGTTTTAAAATGTAGGTATTATTACTGCCATTGAAAAGAAAGTTTGTTACACTCACTGATCCCAGGAGGTGGGGGCACACCACGCCTGGGAGGGGTGGCAGGGATGCGGGGGGGGGGGGAAGCGCCAAGCATGGTTAGGAGGTAGAGGGAGAGAAGAGTTCTGAGGAAGGCTTCTTTTGTGGTTTCTTCAGAAAGAAAACAGAGAGACAGAGTAAGCAAGTTTAGGCTAGGCTAGTTTGAATAATTCAGCCGGCTCTGGGGTGTAGGAGTTGTTGCTAGTTATCTGGCCCTGGGATGATTAGGGCAGGGGAATAGCAGCCTAGAGTGGAAGAGCTCAATAAAGTTGGGGTTTGGGAGGGAGTATGGGCTCCAGATTGGAACGTATGCATACGAAAGGCACACTCAGAGGCAAATGATTTGCTATCTCTGAGAATTCCATACCCCTGGAAGAGGCAGTCCTTCCCTCCACAGTTCGCAAGGTTCCAAGATGACAAAGCATCAAAAATACAGAGTAAAAAGATATGATGAATAAGGCTAATAAAAATAAAGTGGTAAATAAAGTGTCATTAGTTTTTTAAAAGAACAGTTATCTAAATTCATTTCATTTCAGCTTCTGGATGGAAAGTTATACGAGGACAAGACCGCGCGCGCGCGCATGTGTGTGTGTTTATATGTATACCATAATCCCTGAGAAACTGAGGTTCGTTTATAGTCAGTTCAATTTATCAAACATTATTTGAGAGTAGATTCAACCTCCATTGGAATCGTGAGCCACAACTTTAAGAAGCCATTGTCAGCACTGGGACTATATAACATTTATGAATCAGATTCACGGCATAGTTTCTAATACTATCTTAGTTCATTGCTTTCTTAGATGTTCATTTTTTCCATTCTCTCCTTTTCCCTTTCAACATTCCTAAAAGACACTTAAATTTAAAACAAAAAATTAGACCACAAGTTAAGATGTCTAATAACACACGGACTTTGCTGGGATTTATCCGTAGGTATAGATGATTGTAACTTCAAAGGATTCATGCAGAAGAACAAACGACTTCCTCGTTGGTTTTCAGCTTCAATCAAATGACAACTGCTTTTGATTATGAAGCTAAGTAAGTTACCTAATGTATTCCAGTCACATGTCAGATTTCCCTTCAGTTGCATCTCTTCCCAGCCATGTTTTAGAAAAGCATTCTTGGAAGGCATGTTTCTTCTCATCTCTAGACTTGATCCACGCTAAGGATAAAAGCGGACTGTCCTCCAGTTCAATGGGTTTTGCAAGGCACTGTGCCAAATTCTCTCTCAACACTCAAGCTAATCATTATCCAAATTACATGTGGTCTAAGTGTGAGTCCTATCTGAGGAAGGCTTCCGCAAAAAGAAGGGAGACAATGTTTGTGAATCGACACATAAAGGCATACCTTTAGAAATGCAAATCAAGACCACCTTTATCATGTTTCTCTGAAGACTCACGTCCAGTGGGACAGGGTTCAGCACAAAATCCAGGAACACCAATGTAGTTGAAGTACTCTCTTTCCCAGCAGTGACTCATTGTCTCTTTGGAGTTACAAACATTAATGTGGGTAAGGGTGGTGTTGGACTTCACGTTTGTGATGAACTCTTGGCACTTGAGGCTGTAAATCATCTTTACCTGATGCCAGCAATCAGCCTCTTTTCCGTCTGCAAAATGAACATTTCTCAAAGCAGAGAACATCTTAATAATCCTCTATTCTTTAGGAATACAGGCTCTCCCTGTTTCTTTTTTTAAGGCAACACAGAGCAATGAGTGTTTGGACTCACTCTATCTGCTCTCTGATAGTTTTATTACATGCACCCTGTGACAGAGGGAAGCCTTCAGCCAAATGACCTCATAGACCAGATATTCAGGGAAGGCTATTCAGACAGTCGAAACATCTGAACAAAAGCCAAGGAATATTTTCTCATTTTCCCTTTCCAGTAATGACCTGAATGATTATGTTACAAGATGCCATGGAAAATGAAAGTAGTCAAATAGCTTTCTTTTTTTTAATTTTTTTTAAATTTTTTTTAACATTTATTGTTGAGAGACATAGAGATAGAGCGTGAGCAGGTGAAGGGCAGAGAGAGAAACGCACACAGAATCTGAAACAGGCTCCAGGCTCTGAGCTGTAGCACAGAGCCCGACACGGAGCTCAAACTCACAGACCGTGAGATCATGACCTGAAGTGAAGTCAGTCGCTTAACCGACTGAGCCACCCAGGCGCCCCTTGCCGGACTCGGGGCTCGAATTCACAAACCATGAGATCATGACCTGAGCCGAAGTCAGATACTTAACTGACTGAACCACCCAGGAGCCCCAGATGGCTTTCTTTTGGTCGAGTTAGTAGTTAGGGGAGAAAGGGAGCGCAGCGGTGGGGTTGACAGAAAGTGGGAGAAAAGATGGTTTGAAGTAAATGATAAATTTAGGGACTCTCAAAGTCTTCCAAAAATAGTTTTCAGATCTTCAGAACGTTTTTCTATTTGTGTTTATGTGCTGAATGCTAGGTTTTTTGTTTTTTGTTTTTTTTTTTTCTTTTATCCCCTGATGACAAGGGCACCTGAGTGGCTCAGTCAGTTAAGCATCAGACTGGATTTTGGCCCAGGTCATAATCTCACAGTTCATGAGTTCGAGCCCTGAATTAGGCTCTGTGCTGACTATGCACAGCCTGCTTGGGATTCTTCCTCACTCTCTCTCGCTCTCTTTCTGCCCCTCCCTCACTTGCTTGTGCTCTCCCTCTCTTTCTCTCAAAATAAAAATAAACTTAAAAAAAAATCCCCTGACATAAATGTTAGTTTTTTAACAGTAAACAGTCTCCAAGCTTTTTTTTTTTTTATGGTACTACCATTAGTAAAAACTTATTGGACATTTCCCCTTTTATAAAGAGGGCTATTTAAGAATTTTCTGAATAATTAATTAAAAAATGACTTTTATTATAAAATATTAAAAATTTCATATATTCAAAAGATACTCAGAATTTAAAAATCTTCCTATTTGTGATGGTTTTAAACTTTTATTAACCAACTCCTTAAAGCAGAAACAACTCCAATGACAGTAAAGGATATTAGTGCTCATTATGTATATGATAAAAGTATGGGTATTCACTTCAGTATTTCCTTAATTCACGGGTTTAAAATTCATAATCTAAAAAGTCAGTAAGCTAAATATTCACCACATTGCAGACATACAAAAATATAAATGTAGTAAAAAGTAACAAGCTAAAGCTAATTGATAAAAAGTTTAAAAACATACATGGTTCAAACATATTTACAAATAAAATAAAGCATTACTGAAGAATAATCCAAATAGTAAATATAAACTAATACAATATGATGAAAATTGAAAGTGGAATATATGTGATTTTTTAGAATGCAATCCACAGTGTGATAAATTAGCACAAATTTGTTTCAGTTCCTGGAAAAGTTTTATGCCTCTACTTAAAGAATGGTAAAGAGAGATTCAAGCTAACTCCAAATATTTTCCTTGGACTCCTAACTCTTCAAATATTCCCTCTGTTGTTTTATTATTTTGAGGACATATTAAACTTTTTTTCAAGAAATATAATTTTTTAAATAATAGTAAACTACACTGATTTTAAAGAAAGCATTTCTGATTCATCTTGGTCTGGTTTCATCACATATATACTGAGATTCTAATGGATATTAAGTTACCTGTATCAGTGTCACTATTGCCAATTCATTTTCCACTTATTCAGAAAATCTCTGAACCCAAAAAAGAATTATTCCTTCAACAGAAACTTTGCCAATTATGACTTTATTCTTTCTCTTGAAGGTTTCGAAGATATTGAAGAGCACTTTCTAAGCATCTGTTTCTTTGATTTCAAATTTTAAAGCAGTTTATAGCTCTCCAGGAATATCTTAAGATAGAAATAATACAGATTTTAGCTTTTTACTGTAAAAATAATTTTAGGACCCCTCAAACCACACTCCCCCCAAAAATAACAGTGTTTCAATACCTGAAAAGACACTGTGTACCAGAATATCAGCATACCAAAAATTATGTGATCATACACTTAGGGAAAAGTTCACCAATAAAGTTGGTGAAATATACATCTATATATAGTGGCCTTATCAACAGCACTCAGTCATCTGTGGCTGTGTCTATAAAAGGACTGAGATCAAGAGTAGAAGTTCAGAGATATAGATTTCTCATTTTTGTTTAGATTTTTCATATTATCTTTAATTCAGGTATTCTTTACAGCAGGAATCTTTCTGAGCCAGTATTCAATTTTGTGAGGAAATGATTTGAAGCCAGATCATATAATCTCACTAAATCTTCACTCAAGGTATCTTCACTCTACCTTCATTATAAATCTTCACTAAACTTAACTGTGAAAGCTAAAAGCCAATGTATTTAGAGTGATCTATTGTTTTGGTGTCACTACAGGCCATATGTTAAAGCCCCACCACCACCACCACCACCACCACCACCACCCTCCACTCCCATGTAAGGGTATTTGGAATTGAAGTCTTTCAGAGGTCATTAGATTCAGATGAGATCATGAGGGTGGGGCCCCCATGACAGAATTAGTATCTAATTCTAGCTTTTCCTCCTCCTCCACATCTCTGCCAAATAATGAGAAACTTCCAATCCCTCATCTGGAGCAATGCCACCACCTCTGCAGGGGCTGAATTAGCCCTGGACCATTGTTGGCTGTCTGTTGAATGTACCCAGCCTGGGGCCTTAAATTAGTCACATAATCGTTCCAACCATTATGCTGGAACCAGTGGTTGCAAGAAGAGGAAGCAGAGCTCTCTCTCTTTCCACTATGTGAAGATAAAGTGAGAAGGCAGCTGTCTGCAAGCTAGAAAGAGGAGCCTCACTAGAACTCAACTATGCTGGCGCCCTGATGTCAGACTTCCAGTCTCCACAACTGTGAGGAATTAATTCCTATTGCTAAGCCACCCAGTCTGTGGCATTTTGTTATGGCAGCCCGAGCAGACCAAGACATTAATCAACTTTCTCCTGGGTCAAAATCACCTTCTCTTAGGATCCCTTCAGCAGGACAAGGGATGATCCTGGGGTACATTGCCACTTAAGGTAGTACGTCAACCAAAATGATGTACTAGTAGTAAAGCTTCATTTCCCTTTGGTTTTAGGTTGAAACTAAATGTAAGTTACATTTCTATTGTTTCCATCCCTTCTCCCAATAGATTACTTTGCACACTGCATGAAGTGCCCAGCCTCTGTAGGAGAGAGAGAATGAGCGCAATCAAGACAGGCAACAAACAAGGCTTAGGGACCTGGATCGGGTAGGGATGGGGACAGGAGCTGGGAGCAGAACGTGCATTAAGTGAGGAAGGTGGGCTCCCACTTGATTTCAGGCACTCCCGCTGGGACCATGAACTACATCTTGTATATACAAAGGGCCACGGCCCAGCAGAACACTAAGACATTCAATCAAAAGTTATTAAATTTAATGGACTTAAAAGAGTTGGAACGATTATGTGACTAATTTAAGGCCCCAGGCTGGGTACATTCAACAGACAGCCAACAATGGTCCAGGGCTAATTCAGCCCCTGCAGAGGTGGTGGCATTGCCCCAGATGAGGGATTGGAAGTTTCTCATTATTTGGCAGAGAGGTGGAGGAGGAGGAAAAGCTAGAGACAGCTTCGCTAAAGGTTAGGTTTAAAACTGGAGCTTAACAATGGATGGAGGGTTTGCATGGTTTTTAATTTGCTTTTAAAATGCGTCCTTTTTTTTAATATAAAGGTAAAACAAATAAATTACAGAAAATTGAGAAAATACAGACAAGCCTCCCACAAAAAAAATATAGGAAAGGAAAGAAAAAACATGAACAAAAAGGAAGAAAATTCATAATCCCCCCAATAGAGACAACTATACACCGGAGTTAAGCTTCTAGTGTATATTCCTTCAGTCGTGTGTGTGTGTGTGTATGTGTGTGTGTGTGTGTGTAAAGAAAACAATTGTTTATGTACAACATGAACACCCTCGAAATTCGCTCTTCACTACCCCAGGATTGAGACTAAATTCTTCTAATTTCAGACTCTTTTTGATTGACATTATCATCACTTTCAGCATAATGATCAAATAATTGAACATACAGTTAAGAATTGGGGGAGGGGAATTAGGCTGTAGGAGCCAGGGTAGAGCTAAATCACTTTGCACGAGGCAGTAAGAGGGTGGGGGAAACGTCTCCCCTAGTGGTCACACTGTTCCATAGAGGGTACAACAGCTTCTCCCAGGAACCCCCTTGCAGCGCCCAGGGCTCTGGGGTTCTACATTTCCCTGCTCTGCCCATGATCACTGCTGCTGCTCTGGGTACAACAGGACCTCCCTGTGACCATCACTACTCCATGGGGCTTCAGACCAAAGGACCGCACAGGGCAGCATCTCTTGGGAGATAGAACAGCTCTGTCTGCCTCGATTTACTTTCTGCCAGACAGGTGCATGTGATGTCACAGGTGCCTCTGTTGTATTATACCCTCTATTTATAGCTGCACTGCTCCTTAAAAGATTCATATTTCACCCGGGGAGGCTCAACAGGAGGATAATCTGGGGGACAAGCCCATCCTACAGAAAAACATCTCTCCACAGAGAACTAATGCTCTGTTGCTGGCTCATGTGGTAGCACTTATGTCCTTTTCCTTTTAGCAGGAACTCTTTCCTGACCGCATCCTCAGTCCTGTGCACACTTCGCCCAAATATGCCTAGACGTATATTTGCCCAACAGAGCTTGCAATTTTCTTTTTTGGTTTTTGTTTTTCCCCCTCCCTGGGAAAACTCCCCTCTTAGCTTCCATGGGAAGAGACCTCTAATTACCCTTTCCACGTCTACACTTTTGTGCCCGAAACACCCATATAGGTCAGAATTCTCCCAGCATTATTCTAGACTCAGGAAAGTCCCAAATCCCTGTAGTACAAGCTGCAAAGCAGGATTCGATCTCTGAACCCAAACTATATGGGATCATATTTTATAATATCTTAGGAAAAGCAATGAAACACCACATTGAAGTGTTTGAACATAATTACATGGACAATGCAGGCACACACATATTTGTTTTAAGCAAAATGTACTTCACCTTTAGGAGCTACAACTGTTTTTCAGCCTGCTATGTATGTCCAGCTAAAACTTATTTATAAATCTGACATGTATCTATAAATCTGAAGTGACCAATGGCTAAAAAAATTTTAGAATGTTTAATAAATACAGAAAACCTTGGATCGTGAGTAACTTGTTCTGCGAGTGTTCCGCAAGACCAGCAAACATTTCTAATAAATTTTAACTTGATAAATGAGCGATGTCTTGCAATATGAGTAGTGCATGATGCCAAATGTCACATGATCACATGTGAGCCAGTGGTTCTCCTCTCTCTCTCTCTCTCTCTCTCTCTCTCTCACTGCAGGAGTGTGGGTGATCATCTCCCATGCTCAGATGCTTGGTCTCAGGTCCTGGTGGTTGGTAGAAACCAGTGATTTAGAATGTTGGGAGGTGCCCACAGCTGGCACTAGTGTATGTTTTGTCACTTCAAAGCACCTATGGACAGTCCTTTGCATTTTCATACAAGAGGAAGCTTAGGAAGCTTTGCTTCATTGTAGGTCAGGCTGCCTGCAAATAGACCCTGTCCTCTGCTGTCTTATTGCCAGTTACATTAAATACAGTACAAGAGTACTGTAGTTTATTAGTGCTAGACTGTAGTCAATGTCCGTGTGAGTATACAATGGCCCCCATACAGAAAAAGATTCCAGTGAGCCAACAGATAGCAGTGATTCCATTACCGATACTGAAAGTTGTCTTACACAATCACCGTCCTCTCTCTTGTCTTCCTCACACCAGCCACGAAGGTTTTCAAAGGTAAATGCAGGTTAATTCATTTATTTTTCTTTATATTTTGTATTTTCTTCATCGTTTTGTATTATATTACAGTATTGTCATCATTTTTCCATGAATATTTTTGGGTTGTGGAATGAATCATCTGAGTTTCCATTACTTCGTATGGGGAATTTGCTTTGATATACCAGTGCTTCAGATTACAAGCATGTTATGTTACTGGAACGAATTATGCTTGCAAACCAAGGTTTTACTGTAACTTGAATTTAAGCCAGATGGCTTTGTATACATAGCGATTATAGTCTCATCTGCCCAGCATCCCTTTCTCTGCGGGAATCAATTCTTACCTATTCCATATATTAGGAGTCAAAGGCTAGCCCACTTCTTCTAGCTCCCGGGCATCATGTGCCTCAGGCTCAACCAATCAGAGTCCTGCAATCCCTGGGACACACTGATGAGTCCAGGAAAGGGCATGTGATTCAAGCTCCATCAACGTCTTCCTCTTTTTTTTTTTCACTAGCACCACCAAGAGAGAGTTTATCTCTTGTTCCGAATTCAAAGCTATAAGACTATTGTGAACTTGGAGCTATTTATTGATAATTCGTTTCCAACTGCAAGGAGAGTCTTCTGAGAATAAAACCAGACAGAGTCTAACTGAGCTGAGAGATACAAAGAGAAAGAAATAACTCTGATGGTATTATTTGAGTCCCTGGGAGCAACCATTCTTGGCTTCCCAGTTGCATCAGCAAATAAATTGCTTTTTTCTTCTTTTGTACTTAAGCCAGTATAGGTTGGTGCCTGGCTATACTTCATAACACAAGATAAACCAAAACTGATAAGCTGGTTCAAAAAATGAAAGAGGACTTGATCTAAATAAGAGGGAAGTACTGTCCTTCTGTCCTGTTATAGGTAAACAGAACCCAATCAAAGGGAAACAATGATTTGCACAATTTTGTCCTTTTAAAATGAGAAATTTGAGACTCAGAGAACCTTATTATCTTGGCCAAGGGAACATAGCAAGGAAGGGGAGAGAGCAGGATGTGCAGGTAGGTTTGTCTCCAAAGTTCTTCATCAGATAAGGAGAAATTACCTACTCTGTCAACAAACATCAATAAGCAAACACAGTAAGACAAGAAGAGAAATAAAGTATGTAGCTTTCTAGCACTATCAATTCATTATGAATTATAAGATTCACTTTTCTGTTCCTTATTGATAAATGAAGTCTCTCAACTTCATTACCCCTAAATTCTATCCAGGTTAGAACCTGTTATATATTTTCCTCTAAGGCAGCAAAATGCCTGATCCACACCAGATATAACTGATGTCCAGTGCGAACTGGCCGAGCTGCTGTCCTATCTAAAAGGTGAATGTCTTTCAGTTCTCCTTAGGAGCACCTTTAAATACCTCGAATCACCTCTAATCCATCCCCTCTTCTCCTTTTTTTCCTCTGTTCAATTATAATCAATTTAAGTCATTCCAATTCAACAAATATTTATTGAGAATATTATGTGCAAAGTGCCGTGCTGAGTGGATGGCCTGGTTAAGGAATGAACTGAGACAAAAGAATGAGGCATGTTTGCCTTTCCTGTGATCCATTTTCCACCCTCTAACCTCCAATAACGAATCCTTTGTGTACTGGAGACTGTTCTGTTGAGAAAGAGAAGAAACTTGTTTCAAAAAGTCTGGGTTGAGACCACTGTTATCATCTGGATTATCTCCCCCCAAATTCATATGCTGAATTCCTAACTCCCAGTACTTCAGAATATAACCTTATTGAAGTCATTAGGATGAAGTCATTAGGATTCAATGATTGATGTCCTTATAAAAGGTGAAGTTTGGTCACAGATTTGCAGAGAAGGTAGATGATGGGAAGATATAAGGAAAACACTGTGTGAATATAAAGATAACCATCTACAAGCCATGGGGAGAGGCCTGGAACACGGCCTTTCCTCATAGCCCTTAGGAAGAACCAACCCCACCACCATCTTGGTTTCAGACTTGTAGCCTCAAGAACTGTACGACAATAAATTTCTGTTGTTTAAGCCATCTAATTTGTGGCACATTGCTATAACAGCCCTGGAAAACAATCACAGAGTGGCTATGATCATTTATGGTCTGCATGGCCTTCATCGTGTTTTTATTTTTTAATTGTGCCAAAATTCTAAAGTTAGGAAATTCATCTGAAAAAAATCTGGATTCCTGCAATACTAGAAAACCTACAATTCTGGAATTTTATTCCCATGTGACATAAATCACCTGGAACTGAGGAGCAACTTCCTCCTCACCAGCTCACCATGGTACCTCCCAGCAGAGTTCATCTTGCATTCCCTAAGGCTGAGTGGTTGCTGCTATTTGTCATCGTGCTCGAGGCCATGGTCTAGGGGTCTGGCCTAGGCTTACTGACATATGGAGTTTGCTTGACCTAAGATGGGAAGTCTCCAAGGCTACAGAAGAGGGAAGTAGTATGACCACAGACTCATAAAGAGGCTGAGTCCTCAGCGATGTGATAGACGGAGAGGGACAGGAATCAGCAATCACACCAAGAGAAGAGGCGGGGTGGGGATACAGCATGGCCGGCTGGGTCCTGAACTCATGTTCTGTGTTACTGGGAGCCATGTTGAAGGTTCCTAGAGCCAGTCTGGGCAATGAGGACGTGGATGTCATGAGTAAAGGAGCTACTCACTTTGGAATGTTCCATGTAGACAATAAAAATCTCAGTGGCACCAAAACAGACTAAAGAACAGAGGCCCTTCCTCATATGTTCCAGAGTGCATTAACCCAGCAGGACTTGCTGAACGCTGTTTATGCCACTAACCCACCCAGATCATGACTGATAATGGATTTGCTGTCACCCCGGACAAATGGGATTCATTTAGACTTAGAAAGACAATATAGGTGAATTTCCTCATACTAAAATACTGCAGAGGAAATTTTAAAAAGGAATGATTGGTACTACAGTCTACTCTCTTACTTCACACCCACTTTATAAATGAGGCCCAGAGAGGACAAGTAACTTGCCTAAGGGCACACAGCCAGTAGCTGTTTTGAAAACAAAACCCATTGCCCACCTCCTCTGTGGGTTCTTCATTGAAAAGCTCCCAGCAGGTAGGTCACATGCATCAGCAAGCTGAGTTGCTGATAACCTCTTCTCTGCCCCTCTTTTAGCTCCAGAGAGCAGAGTGGCTTTTCTTCCCTCTCCAGGGAACATGTGCCCTTTCCGACAGGTCTCCCAGGAGCTTTGCTGAATAAAGATGAACACCAGCCATCACTCAGAATCGGAAAGTAGCATAAATGGTCTCAAATGCCACAGTTTTCACCTACAAAGTTTTTCCCCGGTGCTAGAGTTTGGCATTTTTCATCACTGTGCTTTAGCTGAAACAAAACCTGGTGAGGATAAGTGAAGAATGATAATTGCAAAGACAGATTTCCTAAAAATGAAGGAGTATAGCAAGTAACAAGATGCAGATATTTATAATAATCTTGCCTTAATTGCCTTCTCATTCTGGAAGTCATCTTTACTGTGTGGAGATTAATGAGAAGCTAACTTAACGAACCTTTGGCAAATCCTGGAAGAGCACTCTCTTCGATAAAAGGATTACCCTGCCATTCACCAAAGTTCTCTTCCCCTTTCAAACCCTTAGGAAGCGTGAGGAGATGAGAAGCTAACAACCACCAGTGAAAATGGAAGAGACCCTGTCCCCAGGCCCCAATTCTGTGTCCTGGACCTTCTCCCTCCACCAGCTTTCAGATGCAAACACACACAGTCCTTTCTCTAATGCAGGCAGCACCCTTCCCATCTTTCACTTATCACTTTCCAAAATGGGAGAGTACAGCCCTGGGAAACTTAGAAAGCCTACTAGATTCATCGCGTGGAGCAAAATGAGGCCCAGAAAGATTCCCAAGATCCCTTGGCATAGACAGGACTAGACACAGGAACCCAAGTTTTCAGCCCTCCTTCAACTGTGGAGTTTTCATCCTACAAGCGGCTGGCAGTGCAGAGTCTTAGGGTCACTGTGGCCTAAAGAAACCCACAATGGGCAAAGAGTCCCAAGGTATATCAGCAGGTTTGGCCTTTACGACAACAAGTAAGCAGTTTGATATTCTCTCCAGTTAGATGATACGCTTTTCAAGAACCTTCAAAAATTCAGCCTTTATTGAAGATACCCAGAAAACTGAAATGTTTTTGAGAGCTTACGTTGTGTTGGGCTAATGTGCTACAATGTGTTTTCTCAGTTGATCCTTCCGACAATTTTATGGGGTGAGCTATATTCACACCCTCACTTCACTGATGAGAACAGAGGCTTAAGAAACTTTTCCTAGCTCATACGGATAGCAAGCAGCGGATCCCAGATGCAAACCCAGCTTTGACTGATTCCAAAATCCATGTATTTATTTTCTATTGCTGCCTTAGAAATAATCACAAATTTAGTGGCAATATTAAAATCCATTTACAGCTCTCACAGTTATGCAGGCAGGAGTACTGATGGGTTTGGCCTGGTTCTACTGAAGGTATCTATCATAGGGCCAAAATCAAGGTGTTGGCTGGCTGGGCTCTAATTTAAAGGCTGTAGAGAAGTACCCATTTTCAAGATCATTCAGGTTGTTGGCAGAAAACAGTCCTTTATGACTATAGGACTAAGGTCCGTTTTCTTACTGGCTGTCAACCAGACTCTAATCTATGCCCCTAGATACCACCTGCATTCCCTCTCTCTCATCCCCCTCTACCCTCAAAGCAGCAAGGGTACATGTCCTTCTCATGCTCATGCAATTAGAAAAGGACCACTAGAATGCAAACTGGTGCAGCCACTCTGGAAAACGGTGTGGAGGTTCCTCAAAAAAATGAAAATAGAGCTACCCTATGACCCAGCAATAGCACTGCTAGGAATCTACCCAAGAGACACAGGAATGCTGATGCATAGGAGCACGTGTACCCCAATGTTCATAGCAGCACTTTCGACAATAGCCAAATCATGGAAAGAGACCAAGTGCCCATCAACTGACGAATGGATAAAGAAGTTGTGGCACATATATACAATGGACTACTACGTGGCAATGAGAAAAAATGAAATTTGGCCATGTGTAGCAACATGGATGGAACTGGAGGGTATTATGTTAAGTGAAATAAGTCAGTCAGAAAAAAACAGACACCATGTGTTTCCACGAATAGGTGGGCTTTGTGAGACTAAGCAAAAACCAGGGGGAGGGGAAGAGGGGAAAGGAAAAAAAGACACAAAGAGGGAGGGAGATAAAACATAAGAGACTCTCAAAGACTAAGAACAAACTGAGGGTAAGCGGGGTAAGGGAGGGGGGAGAGGGGGTGACGGACATTAAAAAGGGCACATGTTGTGATGAACACTGGGTGTTATATGTAAACCAATTTGAAAATAAACTATTATAAAAAAAAAAAAAGAAAAGGACCACTAGATAACCTCTGTTTCTTAAGACCGAGTGACATGAAACTTTAATCACAACTGCAAAATTCCTCCCAGGCAGTACCCAGATTAGTGCTTTGTTGAAAAGAACCAGGGGACAGGAATCTTACGAGACTGAAAATGACACAGATTCAGTGTTCGGCAGTAAATGTGGTGAGATCAGGGAGTGGCGGGGGCTAGAGAGAACCAGCTATGACAGTGTCCCAGTCACAGAAGGCTGCCACTACACAGCTCACCCAGACTGCTGCTACATGGGAAAGTAAAAGGGCTATTAACAACTCTTCCAATTTTTCAAGGCCAGAAGTCTGGATTTTTACATGAAATCATTTAATTAGAAAAAGTTTGCAATTACTTTACAAATAAAACCTATCCACCTTCAGATCAGGAAGACCTTTAGGCCAAGAGCTGGAAACAATCAAAACAAATACAATCATCTAGACTGCTTACTCCCAGATTCCTTAATCCAGTCACTTGTGGTGTCCCCACGTCTACAGCCTTGTCTTTGCCTACCTCAGTGCTCTGTCTTGAGTACCATACACAGCTGCTTACCCCAATACAAAGGGTTTTCCATAGGGGGTTGATCTTCAGAGCTTAATGAAGTCTTTCTGAAGCAGCCAGTGCAGGGCTCCTTCAGATGGTCTCAATGACAGATTCTCTCTTCCCTTATAGAAAATCTCACAGACTGCCCCCAAACTGTTGCTTGTCTGCCTGCTCCACTAGACTATAAGCTTGAAGAAACCAGGAAACAACCATACCCTTTTGAATTGGTATCCTCTTATCTAAAGCAATTGCCTAGATGAGCTTAGTAATGATTTCTTCAATGAACAAAACACATTCTGCACCAATGGTCCAAAAAGTTCACTAGTCATCCTGCACTTATATTCAGCAAAATCTCTGAGACCCAAGGAGAAGATGATTTGCTTGAGAGTCTAAGTATGGAAATCAATGAAACAATGGAACTATTGTTTAAAAGTCTTTCAAATGAACATCCATTTTAAAAAGTCATTATCACTCTAACAATTAAAAATTAATCCCCTCTGGGTGTGACACAGCACAAATGTGGTCTGTTGAGCCACAAATGAGCAGCTGGTGCTGTCACCCAACCCTCTGTGTAGTAAGTACAGTCACGGTGGACAGAGTAAGATGAACTGTAAAAGAGAAGTGCTAGTGATGTGGTAACTCCAGCAGTGCCTGATTGTTTTATATTTCAACAGGTAAAAAGAGTTTAAAGGCACAAATTTACAATTATGTATAAAGACATTCTACGTTCTACTCCTTAATCCTTATATTAAAAGGAAACCCTAAAAGAATGTGTCTAGAACATAGTGAGGGAGAAACCATCTGTTTTCTATCACCTTGGGCCTGTGGAGTTAACTCCAATAACACTGTTAATCCAAAACAGATCAGACCCTAGACATTCCAAGGAAACAAAACACTACAGTTCCTTGTCCTTATTTCTGGGATGTTATCTTGTGCTATATATATTAACTAGTTTCTCTCTGGTCATTCTCACGGCTGTGGAAACTCTTCCTAGTAGGACTAGATGGCCGTGGACAGCTCCTGTGGGCCCTGCCACAGTTACTCCTTTTTACTTCATTCTAATTAAATACCTGTTCATGTTTCCATGTTACCCTAAAATGTAGCTGATGTCTACACTTTCCCGTCTAAAAGAACACTGGGGTGTCTGCCTAGCTCAGCTGAAAGAGCATGAGGCTCTTGGGTTTAGGGTCATGTTTGAGTTTGAGTCCTGCGTTGGGTGTAGAGATTATTTAAATAAATACATTAAAAACTTTAAAAATTAGTGGAGCATTCTTTAGAAAACCCACCAATCTGGAATTGAGAGATCTTGTCTAGTCCCATCTGCCATTAGCAAACTCTGTGGGCCAGAAGGAATTACCTCAGGCCCCTGGGATTCATTTTCTTCATCTGTAAGAAAGAGTTCCTTTGAACCATAAAGATGTGTAAGTCACCTACTTTTATACTGATAGGGAATGGTCTTAGTTATCAGTACTTCCTTTCTTAGAGAGTTGGCATGAACTCTTGGGAGTAATTTTCTTTGCAAAGAACTCAGACTAGTACACATATAGTCTGCATCTCTGAAGACCAAATAAACCATAGCTGAAACATAAAACTACACAGTTACTCTGACTATTAATTCAAACTGCAAATGATAGTTTCTTTGGTTATATGGAATTTGTTTTCCATGCTTTTCCTGATCTAAGAAAAAAGAGCTACATAATTTTGTAATGAAGAAATTGACTGCTTCTAAACTTTTAGTCAGAAAGAGTGTGGTCTTTTTAAGCAAACAAATAAGAAATATTTAATATTTTTGTTTGTTTGTTTGCCCAGGGAGCAAGAAGACAGAATCTCACTGAAAAACAATACTAGATATATACATCAAATCTCACACACATACACATCCTTTGCTGCCAAACTCCATCAATATAATTCATCTCTCTGATCCCTCCCAACACGTGTTGGGACTCAACTCTTTCCTCTGAAATTTTCATGTGATATGGACAAAAAGAAATTAGATTAACATTATAAATATGATTTCATGAAACTAGAATCTTGATATGAAACCAAACCTTTATGGTGAATAGGAATATTCTGAACCATAGGGGCTACGCAGTGAGGGTGTGTGTGGCCAACCTTCAACAGGGAGACCTGTGTGTCAGAAATGAGGTGCACTTCTCATTTCTCAGGGGACTAGTGGTCTACTCTGGTCATCTCCACACATGAGAGTGAATAGCTATTGGGAGTACGTAAGACAATCCAAGAGGCATCAGAAGGAAATTCTAGAAAACATGAGAGTTTCCATTTATGATTATTTTAAATAAAAATAAAAAGAAATTAAGCCTTACTAATATTTATCATACGGATTGACACTTGTATCTTCATGTAGTATTTATTATGGTCTGGGTAAGTGGATTTCTGAACCATACTAAGCATTTGAACTAAGTTAACCCTTATGGAAAAGACAAAGAGCTATTTATTAAAGACACAATTTTAAAGATAACATCAATAATCCAAGTTCAATAATGAAAGAACTGGCATTTCTCCCACTCCTAGTGTAAACTCTATTTTTTTTAAATAAAAGTTTTATTGGAGAAAAATAGAACCACACTGTACACAGGGAAAAGAGCACAAAAATTCAACTGATACAGAACAAGTGAAAGTCACAAATATGTAACGTTGTTTGCAATTACTTTTCAATTTCTTAAACAGCTCCCCTCAACTTGTTTTTTTAATAGTCTTGCCAGTTTTTCAGTTGAAACAGCATCAAGTTTTCCAAAAAAATAAGAGCCTCAGGGAAGGGATCAGCTTTCAAGATAACAAAAGTGACAGGGACCTATCCTACCTAATAATTCCTGAAGAGTAACTACTGAGTCTTGCGGAGCAGTCTAAATAGCTCAGAGACCATCGGGGATGAGTTAGATATAAATGGTAGTGAAACAAATAAAGTAAAAGTAAATGAGAGCCTAAGTGAGATTGACAAGTACTAGCTTTCTGAGGAATTGGTGGATACAGACGGTCAGGTCATGGGCATACCTGGAAAATGATCTGTCTCCCTTAGGTCAAGGGAGAAAACCAAGCTAGCACAGCACCACGAATTAATTCTGAAACAAGATTTGACCTGTCTACTTTACATTATATAACCAATTGAAAAATAAAACAATTATACTGAATGAAAATGAGAGTTCTGTATTTAACAGCATGCAAACAAAAGGGTGGTAAAGATTTCTTAAGTGGAAATGTATTGATAAGGTAAAGGAAAATGGAATGGAATTCGTTGAAAATGTGCCTTTGCTCAAGGACAACTAGAATAAGTGATTTATTTATTCTTTAGGAGCAATCCGATGATGATGGGTGAGGAAATTATCTATTCCTGTATGAGTATGACCTTACAATATTAGTACCCCATATCAAAACTACAACAGTTTTTGTATAACCAGAATTGAAACAAAAAATCATTAAAGATTAGAATGACAGAAGCTAATTTTACTGGTTATTTATTGCACAATTTTCTTGATTCTACAGTACCATCAATTTATAAACATCTTCCAGAAAAAAAGTGAAAAAGACAAAAAAAAAAAAAAAGAAACATTATTAGGTACATCAATTTTAAGACACATTCCAATTTCAGAATGTGAAAACATGACTTAGAATCCAGGAACTACGATCTGGTACTGCGGTAAATGCTTTGCATAGGATTAATCACAACGAATCCTTACAACAAGCCTATGAAGCAGGGGTTATCATTCTTATTTTATAATTATCCCATAAGGGGAAGTGACTTGCCCAAGGGCACAGTTTGTAAATGCAGGGCCTAGATGGAAGCCCAGATCCTCCTGGCTCCAAAGTCCCTGCATTACAAAAGCTGAGATCATTATTTAGTGGTCATGTCGTCTCTGGTTTCTGAGTCATAAGAAAGATCTCATTTTGCTTGGTTCTAGTCTTCAAGTATTTCTGCACCTCCCTCGTGCCTTAGCCTCAATCTTTCCGAATACGTCTGACTTGGAACAAGATCAAAATAAAAGAAGACAAAGATGTATAAGTAAACACCAACAGATAGTAGAGACTGGAAAGGCCAGCAGAGTCTTGGCAAATACTATGCCCTCAGAGGCCAACTTGAATGGTGCAGGGAACCTCTGTGCTTAGAAGAAACCAGCAGTGAATCACAAGGCTCCTGTTCGTGGTCTAGTTCCATGTCACCTGAGGAGCAGCAAGGGTTTTGCCCAAATTTTCTTAGAAGGTTCAGACTTCCGAAAGCACTTCAGGGATCACATAGTCCCTCATTATACACAGGAGAGTCCCTACGAGAGAAATGACCTACCCAAGGTCCCATCGGGAACCGCTGATAGATCTGGCAGCAGTATTCAGATTTTCATAGTATCCAGATTTCATTTTAATCAATAATCATGATCACTACCAGATGTTGAGTATTTACTATGTGTCAGGTCCTGTGATCTTTCGTATGCAGTTTTCCACTTAATCTTAACAACAGCCCTGTGATACTGACCCCATTATCATGCCTACTTTACAGACGAGGGACATGAAGCTGTGAGAGATCAATTACTTCACTCAATGCCACTCATCCAGTAAGAAGTGGAGCAATGGGATTCAAATCTAGATTTGTCTGGGTCCAGAGCCCACAGACTTCTATGCTTCCAATTTACGATATGATTCATTGCATCAGCTCTGTGCTAGTTTTGACATTAAGGCATGTCTCCCCATGACACTAAGTACATGAACTACACATGGGATGGAGTAGCCCACCATCTGTTGCTGCTATTGAGAGCTAAGGTATCATGTCTTCATTCAATCAGTCAACGAAAATTTCCTATAGGAAATAAACAAATTGAAAATTAAAATATTAATATTACTTAGCTAATGTGTCTTTTAAAACATGTTCGCTACCTCTCTACCTTTCTATCTATCCATCTATCTATTCGATGATGACAGAAATTTTTTCCCTTTTACCAATAACTAACTAGTAACTGTTCTTAGCCAGGGAGTACACTGCCATATTTGCCCCTGATGTCTCCCTTCCCAATTCTATGCCAGGTAATTTCATTAGTCTGAGACAAGCCCATGTCAGAGGAATGTTCAGATATTTTCACTGCTGGTCTACAGTGCAGAGCAGACACTGCTCTGTCTCAGTGTCTAGAGACAGAGTTAAAATTTCCTTTCTCATTGGCAATACTGTCCACTAGAGCTTTTCTCTAGATCATTTGAAAATGCCTCATTTCTGCTATGAGACCTGCTCTAACATCTTCCTTTAAAGACTGTTGCTGTGAAGGAACATCTGAAAGAATCTCCAAGGAATGGTCTGGGTTGTTATAACCTAGGAAAGGAATCAGCACACCATGGCCCCTGGGCAAATCTTGCCCACCTCTTTTTGCTGTGAATACAGTTTTATTGGAACATAGCCACAACCACTTTTTATGTATTATCTATGCCTCAATTGAGTGGTTGTACCAGGATATATGCCCCACAAAGATTAAAATATTTGTTATCTGCCCCTTTATAGACTCCTAGCTTAGTGGATCTGTAGTTACTTCTAGCATTTCCCATAAAATGAGAGCAGAATGGGTAACTTCTCTGCCACCTCAAATATTCTCATGCAATACTAGCATGCACTAAATGGTTACTGTATGAAGCCTGAACTATTAGGGAAATAAGCATAGCATCTACTCCTTGTGTTCAAGTTAATACTCAATGGTCGACCCCTTTGCTAAGGGGAAAAGAGATTTCTTAGATCCTTTTACTCCCAAAATTATTTTCTGAGAAAAGCATCCAGCTAGTCTTAGTAACCATAATTCATGATATTTATACAGCACTGTTCAGCATACATAGAGTACATGCACGTAATTTTATTGAATCCAAAGACCAGGATCTTTGTTTTCTTCTGTCACTTAGAATAGGAAGAAAATATAAAGTGAGTCAAAAGCTCAAAATGCACAAACATTTCCCTATGTATGAAACAAAGTAGAATAGTTATCCCACCATCCACCAACAAGTAGATAAAGACACGGCACAAACAATGTTGATTCCCTAAAAACCATTACTATGATCATGATTCATGGCCATATGAAAAATTCAAACAAAATTCCTTTACCCAGTAGTCAAATCCCTCAAATTTATGACTCACTCATCATCCCCTTCTATCATATGAGAGTAAATCAAATATTCAGGTCCTATCATGTTTTGGATAACTTGGGTTTTAATTTATCATTTCTCCCTTTAAAAGGCCTTCAGGGAGAAGGTAACATTTTGATGGATTATACACTTCAATCTTTCTTCAACAACGTAGCATCTTACCACTTTGTGTTAGAGGTAGATTGTTTCCTCTCCACAAGGAAGACTTTAAGTCTTACCCATTAACGTTTTAGGTTCTTTGATGGCCTTATATATGATGTACCTTATAATGATATCATCATCAAAATTTATGGTGCTACCACATTAAAACTAGAGAAAGAAAAACTTTATCAAAAGAGGTTGAAAAATACGTCTCTAACTATTAAGGTGAACATCCTGCAATCTTTAAAGATGCAGAAAATGTTACAGATAAATGGACATGATTTATTGTAACTGTTTTCCAACCTGGCCACATTCTCATGTTATTGTGATTAATTCTGGGAAGGGAGTATAATTCTGACATCTTAAAGTGTAGCTTGATTTTTAAAATCCAAAGAAGAACATGTCTTTTTCCTTAAATGGAGATATTTAAGTATTTGCAAAGAATGAACTTTCTTAGGGGTGCCTCGATGGCTCAGTCAGTTGAGTGACCAACTTTGGCACAGGTCATGATCTCGCAGTTCTTGGGTTCAAGCCTTGCATCTGGCTCTGTGCTGACAGCTCAGCTCTGTATCTCCCTCTCTCTCTGCCCCTCCCCACTCGTGCTCTGTCTCTCTCTCTCTCTCTCCAAATAATTCAACATTAAAAAAAATTTTTTTAAAGGAATAAACTTCCGTACCTTTGCTTATCATCTAGACTTAAAACTAAGAACAGATTTATTTAATAGATTTTAGTATAGACTACATTTGTTATATAATTAACATCAATGTAACTTATACTCTAATATTTACCTAGGTGGTTATTAGGATATCACTGGAGTGTACTTAACTTTTAAATATTAATAGGGCAGTATGCACATTTTTATAGGCACAGTTGGACACCTACATAATATTTATTCCCTTCTCTCAACCTCTTCCTGTCTACAGAATGCTGATTTTGTTTGAATATCCATGTTCTTTAGTCTACTTTGTTTCAAGGAAGAATGGATGCTAACTGGTCTACATTAATCATGTGATTTAGATCAGCACATGAGTCAGGCCAATGAGCCAAGGGCAAAGTCAGCTAGGGTCTTTATGGGAAATGGTTTTTGTTACTTGAAAACTTTACAAGAATGGGTGCATCACTGGACATTTTTAATGAGAGAGCTGGAATTTTCATGAGAGAGCTGAAACTGTGGCAGTCATATTGAGTCATACTGACTCCAGGGGCAAGAAACTAGCTGAGGAAACAGTGGACAGGCTAAGGATGGTACAGAAGGAAAGGCTCTCAATGACGTCCTGAGTCACAGGATTAATCAACTCACCAGTTAGGCTACCTCGAAAATTCTTGTTAGAGGAAATGATCTATCTTCTTTAGTATTCTAGTCAATTTAAGTTGCGGTTTTCTGTAACTGGTGGCCTAATGCTGACTGATTCACACTTGCTAGTCGAGCTACTATTTAGCTATTTTGGGGGTTACCCCCAAACAGAACCAAAACATCAATTCAAAAGGAGAAAGTAGACACACCTTTCAGTATTCCATCAACAATCATCTAGTGGGTATCTATTAATTTTATATTTTCTTTACATCTAAGGAATGCCTTTGTTCCAGGTACAGGCTCTTAAAGTTGCCCAGCTCTTAAGTGACATGACTGTACAAGGGGAAGACATTCCTTCTCTGTGACTTGTTCTCCTGCCTCTTAATTAAAGGACAATTGAAGCATGAATAGCAAGCCTTTTCAAAAATGCTCAAACTTGACAAAGAAAGAAACTAGGATCTTGACAATTATTCACAGATAATAAAGGAGAGGTCAGAGAGATTTACCATTTTGTTAAATCTCTTACAAAACATTAGTGATAAAATGACAAAGTCCATCCTGTGAGGGTAAATTTAATCATTAGGCACCCGAAAATGTGAAAGTTTTTTACTTAAACTGGTACAGATTTTCCTAAACTTTAAAAAGAAGCATACTTGTGTGTATATATACAACCTCCGAATTATGTAGAAAAGTTGTTTGCTTAGTGTGTAGTATGTATTTATGTATGCATATAGTCTCTCTCAAACACACATACACATGCATAGATGTTCAACTGAAGAAAGGTCTGGAAGAATATACAAACTATGAATTCCTGTCTGGATATTAAAGCAGTGGAGGTAGACTGAGGAAGACAGAGATAGCAGAGCGCCGAAGATAAAATATTTAGTGGTTTGACTTTAAATGGAAAGCACAGATTTCTTTTGTATATATAAAAGCCTTTTAAGTACAAGAGCCTTAAAAATGTTCATACTTTTTGACTTTATTTCTCCTAAAACTCATCCTATAAAAATAATCTTGAATGTAGAAAAGATTTATATATAAAGATATTTTCTGTGTAACTATTTGTAATAGAAAAATAGGTGAAATATCTTTATAACCATAGTAGACTCTTATCACAAAGTATTTAGCTATTAAAATGGTAGTTATGAAGAATTATTTGACATGCAGAAATACTGAGACTAAATAAGGAAAAATTATTCAGGATGCAATTGTATATGGATAGCATTATCTTTACCATGTAAGAAATCTAATAGTTTTGAAAATAAATGCCAAAATATTAATATTTATATCTAGGCTTATAGGGTTCTGGAGTGGTTTTTTCTTCTTATTTATAATTTCCCACAATGACTTTTCTACAATTAGTCTAATTCTACCTATTTAAAAGTTACTGTAAAATCCTTACAGGGTGTGGGATGGGGGAGAGTGGGTGACGGGCATTGAAGAGGGCACTTGTTGGGATGAGCACTGGGTGTTATATGGAAACCAATTTGAAAATAAATTATTTTTAAAAATCCTTAGAAATATGAGTTAGAACATATATTTGAATTAAAATGCTAAGCTTAAACTAATTAAAAAATACATATTAATGCTCAGATATTAAATATGAATGCATAATGCTTTACAATACACATGAAACACATTCAGAAATTGATGGTCTATTCAACCACAACGGCGATCTCAAAAATTTTTAAATGCTGAAATTATCTTCCCTGGATGTAACGCAATAAAATTAGAAATTAATGACAAAAATAAAAAAATATCCACTTGAAAATTAAAGTCAACCGTCAAAGTAAGTCCTGAAGAGGGAATATAAATTAAAATCATCAACTCTTAGCTTTAACGATTTAAATGATTTTTAAAAAGAACACTAAATGTAAAGATTTGTAGGCTATGGTCCAACTGGTATTCAGCAGAAAATTTATAGCTTTTCATGCATTTACTGCAAGATTAGGAAGAACGAAAATAAATCTAACTAGGATTTAGTGGAAGGAAATAGCAAAAGAACATAACCAACTCATAGCAAGAAACGTCTAGTTATGAAGGTGAAAATAAGTGATTTTTTTAATCCTGAAATTTACTAAGTTAGAAGAATTGTTCAACAAAATAAAAACTTATTTGACAGCAACATTTTGGCTTTCACCCAAGGGAAAATGAAAGAAGACACAAACAAACTGCACTGGAAACGAGAGAAGGGGACATACCCTCAGATACAAAGATTTTAAAAATTATATCAGAGTATGTGTAACTCTGTAAAAACACATTTAAAAACTGGGATGAAATGAATATTTTCTAGGAAAATAAAATGTTTCAATCTGGCCACAACAGACTAATAATAAGAGAAGAAACTAAAGATTTATTCCGGTAACTTCTTTTGAAAATAAAATCACCAGACACAAATAGTTAAAACACATTCCATAACAAGGAATTTCTCTTTCTTGAAAACTGTTCTGGAGCTTAGAAAAATATGGAAAAATTGCCAGTCATTTTATAGAATTAGCATAGCCACAAAACCAAAATCTACCTACGATAGCATATATACAAAAACACTCTATGCCAATTTCATTTATGATTAGAGACTTTTTTAAGATAAACAAGATATTAGCAATTCAAACGGAGAACAGAAGAAAATGACGTATCATCACATAGAGTTTATGACAAGCTGAACCATCCCAAGTAAATACCCGGAAGACGTAAATATCCTTTACCTGATGTATCATAGCTACCAAAAACCTACAAGCATAAATATCATATTTAGTAGTCAGGCAGTAGAATTATTTCTTTAAAGCAAATGAAATATGAGGATGCTTACTGTCATCACTGCCACTTTATACAGGACTGGAGGTAGTAGCCAAAGTAATAAAACATTTATAAAAGAAGAAGCAATTCTAAAATTATTTCCAGATATTTAGATCATTTACCTGGAAATGATTAATTAATAGGGAGTCTTCTTCATAGATTCAGACGGGAACTTCTCCACGACATCACAACAAAATCTGTAAACTTATTTAGAGAGGTACCCATATTTTCCAGTTTCTCTCCTGTTCCAATAGGTGTATCTCTGCTCCCATCAAAGATAAGTCCCTCTACTGAAGCTCTAGGTTCTTCTTTTGCTTTCTCAAGAATTTTGCTTATTTGCATTGTTTCCTCTCTCTTTCCTGGATCTTTGATTACTTCCTTTCTGCTGGATTATTTACTTCATTAGACAAAAAACCTGATATCTAAAATCTCTCAATAGCAGCAAACCATCCCCTAATCCCCATGCCCTTTTGAATACCATTCCATTTCTTTACTCCTTTTGCAGGAAAACTTCTCTAAGGAGTGAAATGTCTATTCTACCTGCCTCCATTCCCCATCTTCCATAATTAATCAAGCCACTCCAACCAGCCTTTCCCCACAGTATTCCACCAAAACTTTTTGTAAAGGTTTACAACTATGCTTCCTCTTGTCTACTCTTAATGGCTCTTGATGGGGTTCTTGAAGAAGGTCTCTCCTTAAAACTCCCTCCTCTCTTGGCCTCTGTGACATCCCTCTGCTACTATTCCTCCTCTCTTACCTTCCCAGCCTCCTTTGCTCTCTCCTCCTACAGTAATGAGCATCTAAATGCCACAATGACCAAGAGTCTGATAGCGGATTCTTTCCCTCTCTAATTATATTCTGTCCCTATATTACTTCATCTGGTCCTATGGCCTTAAATTCTATCTACCTGCCTGTGAATTCCAAGTTGATATCCCTAGGACTGACAGTTCTCCTGAACTCCAGACTCACCTATGTAACTTTTTATTTGATTTACTCATTTGGATGGCACCTGTGTATTTCAAAATAAACATTTCTCAAACAGAAATCTTCATCTTCCCTCTCCTTTGTAAAAACCACTCTTTCTCATTGTTTGTAATCTCAGTAAATGGCACCACAGTCCACCCAGGTATTCAAGCCCAAAGCCTAGTAATCCTCTCATTGAATGCATTGTGCGTCTGATTTATTCTACTTCAGAGCGTATCTTGACGGTGTCCATTTCTCTCTTTCCTCTGCTGCCAAACTAGTCAAGTCACTATCATCTCTCAGCTCATATGACCTCCTCCTACTTCTACTCTTGTTCCCTGGAAGCTTTTTCTCCACAGAGTCTGAGCAGTTGCTTTAAAACATAAATCAGGTTGTTCCGCCATTCTGACCTTTTAATGGCTCTCAATTTTAATAACTCCTAACTTAAACTTAGAATAACATTTGAACTCCTTGCTCTGGCCTTACTAAAATCCTCCTATTATTTTGGCTCCTATTTACCTCTCTGAACTTCCACCCACTGTACTGTAGCCACTGAGATTCATTTTCAGTCCTTAGACTACCAAGCTCCTTCCAGCTTTATGGCCTTTATGTCTGCTGTTTACTTTCCCTAGAAAACTCTTCCAAAACGGAGTCTCTGGTCTTAAGCACCAACTCAGGGAAGGCTTCTTTCGTGCTGCTTCTTAGAGTAGGGCACTGTGGTATCAATTTACAGCACAGCACTAAAATCACCATGCTTATGTATTTGTTTCCTTGTTTGTGACTCATCTTCCTCCACTAAAATGTAAAGCTCTTTGGACAGAGACCTGGCCGTATTTCCAACGTGTGACTCGTAACGGGTACTCGATAATTATTTTTCTAATAAAACAAAATTTGTTAACTAGCTAAGTATTAGAACTAATAAATGAGTTCAAAAAGGTGAACAGATACCATAGCAATAGTTAAATTTTAGGGATGCTCCTTTTAATAAGAATTAGAAAATATAATAGAGTTTTTACAATCTCATTCACGACGGCAGAAGGACCTTACCAAACTACTATCAGTAAACCTAACAAGAGATACACAAGAACCTATTTGAAAAAAACTATAAAACCTAATTGAAATATAAAAAAGAAAATTTTAAGTAGACCAACATATCATTTTTCTGGATGGGATTTAAAAAACCAATTTTCTCAAAATAAAATTACAACTCAGCCTCAATAATAATCTTAAAGGTTAAAATAAAATCTTTTTTTTCTTTTTCAATTTTTTTAATGTTTATTTACTTTTGAGAGAGAGAGACAGAGAGCAAGCAGGGGAGGGGCAGAGAGGGAGACTAAGAATCTGAAGCAGACTCCAGGCTCTGAGCTGTCAGCACCCTAAAATAAAATCTTAAAGAGCCAATCCTAAAATTTATCTATAGAAGAAAATAAATTAGAATATCTAAGAAAACTTACTTTAAAAAATATTAGAGAAGAAGGTTTAACCTTTTCTGGTATTTTTAAAAATTAGAAATAACTTAAAAATCAAACTTAAAATTATTAAAATAGTATAGAAATGGCATAAGTATAGATAAAATCGTTGGTTCAGAATAGAAATCCATGTATATAAAAGTATTTGGATTTAAAAAAAATATATTTCAAATCAAGGGTAAGGAAATTCTATTTAAAAATGGTGTTAAGAAAATTATTAATTTTTAAATAAAATAAAATCCATTACAAGAATTATACTCAAATACAAATTCCTCATGGATTAAAGAGCTTAAATATAAAACTAGGGAAATATTAGAAAAATTTATGATAATTTCTTTCAATTTAGGGGTTAGAAAGATATTAAACCCCAGTAGCTGTAAAATGGGCTGACAATTTAAATTCTCTTAATGAAAAATAAATCATAAATTAAGCTTAAAAAGAAATAAAAGACCTGAGGAAATTATTTGTAACATATATAATACACAAAGCATTGATATCCAGAAAAAAATATATCTATAAATCAGTAAAAGGCAACAATATGAGAGAAAAAAATGGACAGAGATTATGAACAGACAAGTCAGAAGAAATACAACTAATAAAAACATGAATAGATGCTCCATCTCGTAAGAAATTATGGAAATTTCTTCCATTTAAAACACTGATATTGTGGGGCGCCTGGGTGGCTTAGTCAGTTGAGCATCCAACTTTGATTCAGGTCATGATCTCACGGTTCATGAGTTCGAGGCCTACACTGGGCTCTGTGCTGACAGCTTGAAGGCTGGAGCCTGCTTCGGATTCTGTCTTCCTCTCTCTCTCTCTCTTCTCTGCCACTCCCCAGCTCATGCTCTCTCTTTCTCTCTCTCTCAAAAGTAAATATATAAACTTAAAAAATATAAAAATAAAACACCAATATTCTTATACCCATTGTAATTCTGGTAAGAAAAAAAAATGAGTTCATACAAGTCAATGTCAAAAAAAAGAAAAAAAGAACCTGATTAAAAACTGGATATGGGAAGAAAATAGACAGTTTTCCAAAGAAGACTTACAAGTGGCCAACAGACACATGAAAAGGTACCTAACAACACTAACCGTGAGGAAAATGCAAATCCAAACCACAGCGAGATACCACCTCGTGCCTGTTAGAATGGCTATCATCAAAAACACGAGAAGTAACAAGTGCTGGCTAGGATGTGAACCAAAGGGAACTCTCGTACACTCTTATGGGCATCTAAATGGGTCCAGTCATTGTGGAAAAGAGTAGAGAGGTTTCTCAAAAAATTAAAAATAGAACTATCATAAGACCTAGCGACCCCACACCGGTAGTCCTATTTTTATTTTTTTGAGAAACTTCTGTACTCTTTTCCACAGCAGCTGCACCCTTTTTCATTTCTACCAACAGAGTTAGAGCTCTTCTCAGTCCTACCTGAATGATGTGAATTCATATGTAGAATTAGAATAATAATCTGTCCCTTACATTTACTATGAGAATAAAATAAAATTTAAAAATTAAATTATTAAATTAAATTGAATTCAATTATATAAAAAACTGCAAACTCACCACCTGGCACACAACATGTCCCTAATAGAAGGATAATTACTGATGGTGGCGGTCATGGTGATGATGACGGTGAAGACAGTGGTACCAATGATAGCAGTAACTCACATTTGTTTGGCTAAGGACTCTGCTAAATCCTTTAATGCAACACCTCATTTTATCTTTGTAATCCCCTGAGGAGGTATGTACCTTAGCATATCTTACAACATCCGGAATTTATAGGTGAGGAGACTGAGGTGTGATGAGATTAAGTCACTACCAGAGATACCACTGAACAAGTCAAAGACTGGAGGTGGAGCTGAAATGTGCCTGACTCCCCACATGACTCTTAAATGTAGTATTTGGTTCTTCCTCCTTTGAGCCAAGTGGCAGAAAGAGTGACTTTCCTGATAACCTGGGGACAAAATTGCCCAGACACATTTTAAATTTTGTTTCTTGAAGTAGGCTTGCTGGACTGCTTGCACCAGATTTATCTTCCAAACTACAAACTGAGAGTGGAGCCCTGAATTATTACTTTTTTTTTAAACATACTCCCCAGTGGACTCTAATGTACTAACTTTTGAGAAGCACAAGTTAATCAATCAAATCATATGGCAGGAATGTGGAATATGCCTTGGCTAAACCTCGCCCTTTATTCTTCTATTGGAATTTCTAATAGCCCATTGTCTTTTTATCCCTTCATTTATTTCTGCTCTAATCTTTGTGATTTCCTTCCCTCCACTCTGGGCTTTGTTTGTTTCTCTTGTTCCAAAATCCTTTAGGTATAAGGTTAGGTTGTTTGAGATATTTTTTGTCTCTTGGGGTTGGCCTGTATTGTTATTAACTTTCCTCTTGGAATAGCTTTTGTTGCATCCCAAAGATTTTGGACTGTTGTGTTTTCATTTTCATTTGCCTTTATGTATTTTTTGATTCCTCTTTGATTTCTTGGTTGATCCAGTCATTGTATAGTAGCATGTTATTTAACCTCCATGTATTTGTGTTCTTTCCAGACTTTTTTTCTTGCAATTGCTTTCGAGTTTCATACCATTGTGGTTAAAAAAAAAAAAAAAAAAGTATGACATAATTTCAGTATTTCTTAAATTTATTAATACCCTGGTCTTGTGGATTAAAGTGTGATCTATCCTGGAGAATCTTCCATGTACACTTGAAAATAATGTATATTCTCCTGTTTTTATATGGAATATTCTATATATGCATATTTTAGGTCCATCCAATCTAATGTGTCTTCAAAGCAACTCTTGTTGATTTTGTCTCAATGGTCTATCACTGATGTAAGCAGAGTGTTAAAGTCATCTATTATCAATGCATTACTGCCAATTTCTTCCTTTATGTCTGTTAATAATTGCTTTATGTATTTAGGTGCTCTCATGTTGAGTGCACAGCTATTTACAATTGGTATATCATCTAATTGGGTTGTTCTCTTTATCAATATGTAGTGTCTTTCCTCATCTCTTGCTATTGTTTGTTTTAAAGTGCATTTTGTCTGATATAAGTATTGCTACCCCAGCTTTCTTTTCACTTCCGTTTGCATGATAAATGTTTTCATTCCTTTCACTTTCAATATGCGTGTGATTTTAGATCTGACATGAGTCTCTTCTAGGCAGCATATAGGTGGGTCTTGCTTTTTTAATCTATTCAGTTACCTTATGTCTCTGTTGGAGCATTTAGTCCCTTTACATTTACGGTAATTATTGATAGGTATGTACTTAATGCCATTTTGTTCCTTGTTTTACTGTTGTTTCTATGTTAACTGTCTATTTTCAAGTTTTTTCTTTTTTTTCCAGTCCACTGCCAAGCATAAGCCATAATACCAAATTATCCTCACCACCTATCTGGGTCACATTCCTGAAATTACTTGGGATTACTCTTGTTCCTGACTTTTATATTCCACTGGTAATTTAGTCAAGTTGAATTCAGTTTTTTCCTTAATCTAGGTCTTTAAAAAAAAATCAAAGAGGGTTAGGTCCTCTGGATGAGTTATACGGTCCCAGAGGCACATAAATCTGAGAAGTATGCAAGCTGGCTCTGGACCAAGGAACAGGGATATGTGTGTCTCTTGGCTTTTCCCTTCCCGCCTTTCCTCCTGCTCCATTTCCTCCTCTTCCTTCTCTCAGGGCAAAGATGGAGAATAAAATTTTTACCTGCTTCCCCTTCTCTAGCCATATATCTTCTGTTTCTGGACCTCATTGTTTCTAGGTTACTATACATTACTTCTTAAAAACTTTTTCAACCTCCTAGCACAGAGGAAAGCAGAACACTGAAAGTCATCCTCATCACCTATACATGCGAAGGTCAAAAGCTTCTTCTGTGGGAAACTGCCTGCTTTATTCTAGTTGCAATGACTCAGAATGATGCGTTTTTGGAAGCTCCACTGAAACTGACCATCTGTAATTTACAATGGCATCCCTCTCCTGTAGCTGCACCTGCATATCAGGAACAACAGAAAGATTACTTTGGCAGCTAACACCTTCCCTGGAGAATCAGAGCTAGCAGAAGAAGCTAACCCTCTCTTCAATGTGCTCACCCAGATAAAAAAGGAAATATGGCACAAAACCCCGCTCAGTGCCACTCAGTCTTAGTCACGCTCCGATCCGAGCTTAAACTTGTACTTAAGGGTTGTTGATTTAACTTACATTCTTCCTTTTCAAACATGCATAAAGGGGGTCAACAGGCAATGTGAGTTTTTTTCCCCTTTCCCCTCCAAAGTTTCCTGTTTGTGGGCTCTCCACAGATGTTTTCTGTTTGCAGCAGCAATGCACCAAAAACTTCGTTCTAAAAAAAAGCCTAATGGCAATGCAGTTCTGATGGAAACTGCCCAGCTAGTTGAGGAGGGAATGTGGTTATTGTAAACATTTATTCATTAGGCAGTAGGCCTCTCTAAACCCCTACCCTGTAAACCCCCATGCTGGCCCCTGACCAATCTGCCAGGACTTCAAAAAGAACAGGCTGGAGGAAGCATGGGAGGCTCCGGAGGGTGCAGGTCCTTCCCTTGGCTGGACAAGCCATCGACCGTTGCGGTGTGAAGAAGACTGAGCTCATGTTTATGGGGTCTGGAGTGAGATCCTGGACCGAGAACTGGGCTCCAGTTCTCTTCAAGGGTGGAAAGAGATGGGGGACATCTCCATGAGGGAGGCAGCCTGAGTGCAGGGTTGCCAGATTTAGCAAACAGAAATACAGAACACCCACTGAAATTTGAATTTCAAATAAAAGTTTTTTAATATAAGTATGTCCCATGCAACATCTGAGACACACTTCTACTAAGAAGTTTTTCGTTGTTTATCCAAAATTCAAGTTTAACTGGGTATCCTCCTGTATTTTTTCTGGCTGACTCTCTTGGGGGTCTTCTCTTTGATAATCATGGGCCTCTTCTGGCTTATTTCTTTCAGGGATCATTGTTTCTCCTTGCAGCCTGACCTGTTGGGATATGCTTTTGGAAACTCCGAAAATAAAATATCCCTTCCCTCACTCCTTTCTCCCGAGGGTATCCAGGTGCAGAGATCCAGCGAAGTCTTTCATTTCCCTTTCTGGCACTGAATCCTCAGCATGCAGCCAGATTCTCCCAGTGGGCAAGCTGCTCTGTGGGAAGGGGAGAGGCAACTCTGAAGTTGTGTTAACTCCTTCAAGCTCCCAAGATTCCATTCAGTAGGGGATATTCTCAAGACAGCAATGTTCTAAGCAACAAACAGCTTTGTCCTAGTGCTTCATTTCAGCAATGTGGATATCTATGTGGACAGATTTTCAGCTTAGTTAATCACTGATCTGCTGTGAATGACTGTTTCATGTACAAATCACATGAGTACCAACGGCCACACCCACGAATCCTGTTGTCTTATTGCCATGAACAATACTAGCGTGCCTGATGGTAGTCTAAGAATTCAGCCTAGGTATGGGGCTGAAGACATCTTGTTCTCTAGGCTCAGATCACTCCTTTGTAGGATGATTTTCTGTTGTGTTGCAGAGAGCCCTAGGTGGATGCTGAAGCAGTCTGCATACTGGCCCCTTCAGCCCCATGCCAACCAAAGTGGCTCCATTTTTAACTCTTATACTGAGGGTTTTCTCTAAGACTACTTGAAAGGAAGGTTCTGTAGCTAAAAGCGGAGTTAGAAATGGGTGATCTAGGGTGAACTCTGGTTTCCCTCACAATACCTCTGCTTGAGAAGAGCGCCCACATTTCACCAATGTTCTTCCCAAACTCTTCACATGGCATTCAAGGTCTTCCAAGCATTGGGACCGTGCCTCTCCATTCTCTTTACCAAACTCCATGCGCCTCCGTTCCATGTATAGCAGATTGTTTGTTCTCTAAATAGCCCGACTCCTTCACTTCTCACTCCTGTATTTTGAAAAACTTCTCATTTTTCCAAGCCTAATTCAAATTGGTCTTCATGGAAAAATCCTCATCTTCTCCCTCCTTCTCTCAGAGTTGGAAGTGAGCTCTCCTTCCCTTACATTTCCAGAGACTTGTTTGTACCATGCTGTGAATGTACTTTTTATTCGTTATTGGTTGACGCAACTCCCACCTTGGTTTTTCCTCTTGGAGAGTGGGGAACTGGTCTTTGTGCCCCCACAAAAGCCAGCACACACAACCTTAGGTGCCGTAGGGCTTGATGAACCTTCTCCTTGCCGCGGCTGCTTCTTTCCTCTCAACTGTCTTCACCAAACTCTCCATCTTCAGAACCTAGATTGAAAATAGCTTCCTCCAGGATGCCGTCCTTGATTCTCTGTCCTCACCAAACACCTTGTAAGTACTTTGATTATAGTATCGCATTCCATTTATAACAAATGATACATGCTTTCCTCCCACAAAGTGAGATCCTTCAGGCAGAAACTGTTCTATTCACCTTCATAACAAAGTCCAAGATCTCATGTTGAATTGGTACTTATATAATGCTTATTGATTGAATGAATGAATGAATGAAAGGACAAATAAAAGAAGACCAAGTGAACGAAATTCAACCCACCCTATTTCTCATACATTAACAGATTTAGGAAAGCATGGGCTTTGGACTCTGATTATCTAAGTTGGATTCCCAACTTTTCCACATACGAGTGACAATGAGACATTGGTGAATTAACCATTTCGTGCTTCACTTTTCTCCTCTGTAAAATGACAATAATTATTCCATTCTCCTCCTACAATGGTTATGAGGATCAAATTACATAATCAAACTAAAGTATTTCTTATTCCTAGTAAGTGCTAAGTAAATGCTAATGATGAGAATGATTACTGTAGTTAACCTAATTAAGACAAGAAAGGCTACTGTCCTTTACAAAAAAACAAACAAAAAAACAATAATCAGTATGATTATCTTAGCAACATGAATCCATTTTCAGCATTTCTGTAATATTTACAATTAGCATAGCATGGCTTATAATTAAAGATATTAAAATATGAGTCTAGTTCTACCCTGGAACAAAAACAAATGCCCTTATGGACAAGATGTATCAATCCCCAAACTATGGGCAAACTGAAAAGAGATTTCATTCCCTGACTCCGTCAGATCCCTGTCCCTCTGAACACGTACTGACTGCCCACAGGGATGAACCTGTAGGTGGAGCTCCTCCATGCCCTGAGCGGCCCCAGCCCTGCAAGTAGATACTTCATTTCTATTTAGACTGGCTCTTGGGAGTCAGCACCTCCCTGAATCACATGGGGCCAGAACTGTGAAGGGTTTGACTGTCTCCATAATGACACATGGACTAAGTGACTGTAGAGTTGCTGAACCTTAGCACTCCTCATTCTTCCTGCAGACCATTTTTTCTTCTTTTTATAGTAGTCCTTGTCTGTTTGTCAAAGTGCCGTAGCTTTATTGATTCTTATAATTACCCCCAAGCTCCACTAAGCTTTTGATCCTTCACGCATAAGGTTCTATTCCTCATTAGCTTGGTTCCCAGCCAGGATCTACTTCTATGAGGTATGAAAATGGGATATGAAAAGAAATATATCAGCCTCGGCTGCCAACTATTTCCACTCCAAGTCACATTTGTGGGCTGCTGTAGACAGGGGCCAGAGAAGACAGCAGAGGCCATAATCTATCTGGGAAGTCTTCACGATCCCAAAGACATGGCCAATCCATGGCCCACGAACAACCCACAGCCAGTAGCTGCCTATTCAGATTACAGCAGAGGTGGATACGAGCATCTCCTGCCAGGAGAGTAATAGACTTCTGGAGCACAGGGTGGCCTCTTGTCTAGGAAGGAAATATGTGGAATTTGTTTTCATATGGGCTTCATCAGAAAAAAAAAATTGGCATACACAAGGAAAAAAAGGATAGAGTTCCTCTTATCCTTTATAATCACTGCTTATTGTACACAAATAGAGGAAGAGAGTTTGGGGAAGGGAGAAGAAGTTGATAGGTTTTACTTCACTGCCGCGTGCCGTAGCACTAAGAAAAGCCACAGGGCGCCTGAGTGGCTCAGTCGGTTGAATGTCTGACTCTTGATTTTGGCTCGAGTCACGATCTCATGGTTTGTGGGTTCGAGCCCCGCATCGGGCTCTGGGCTGAGAGCATGGAGCTTGCTTGGGAGTCTCTGTCGCCCTCTCTCTCTCTCTTTCGCCACTCATGCTCTCTCTCTCTCAAAATAAATAAACAAACATTAAAAACAAAAAAAGAATCACCGGCTGGGGGTCAGACACTCTGACTCTGGTTCAGTCTCTACATCTTACTTGCTATGTGAGAAGTCCCATTCATAAAACGAAGGCTCTAAACAGCTCCTGGGAACACAGAACTCTTGCAATCGGGTGCCCATAGCTTTATCTGTGACAAGCTCCCCCAGTGATTGGGATATAGATAATCCTCACAACACTCTTTGTCCTCCCTATAACCCTGAAGTCTCCTCCAACTATAAAGGTCCATGATTCAGTGTTCAGGCATCAGCAGGGCAGTGAAACACTATTCCAAGGTTTGAGGACTTATTTGGCCACAAGGACATCAGCGTTCATTCATCATGAAGGTGATTGTCTACTTGAGGGTTTGTGTTTTAAAGCTGTCCCCCTTCAAAGTCTATCTTCTAGGTAGGGTTATGCTTGCCAGTGAAAGGTGGGCAATGATGGGCAACAAGAGATTGAGATACACACAACTATTAATGGAAAAAATGTCACTTGTCATGTCAGCAAATATAAAACCAAGGTGGGAGTCAGAGTGGGGCCTGGATTTGGAGTTGAGCCAAATTAGAAGGTGAATACAGTAGGGCACCTAGGTGGCTCAGTCAGTCCAGTGTCCAACTCTTAATTTTGGCTCAGATCACGATCTCAGGATTGTGGGATTGAGCCCTGGGATGTCAGACTCCACACTGAGTGAGGAGCCTGCTTGAGATTCTCTCTCTCTGTCCCTCTGCCCCTCCCCCACTTATTCTCTCCCTCTTTCTCTCACCAAAAAAAAAAAAAAAAAAAAAAAAAGACGCATGCAGTAAAAAGCTTGCAGATCAACAAAATAGGTGGAAGTCCACACGACCTGGGGACTGGCCATCCATTTTTAAAATCATTGTTACGAACGAACTACAAAGACAGGTTAGGCCAAATAGCCACTGGACTATAGGCTCCACAGGGAGATGAGGGACTCAGTCAGTCTTTATCTCATATTCTCAAGGTCCAGCCTAATACCTGACACATAATAGATGCTCATTAAAAATATATGGAATCAGGGTACCTGGGTGGCTTAGTTGGTTGAGCATCCAACTTTTGATTTCTTCTTAGTTAATGATCTCAGGGTAGTGGGATCGAGCCCCAAGTTGGAGTCCACACTGAGTGTAAGGCCTGCTTGGGATTCTTTCTCTCTGTCCCTCTGCCCCACCCTCCTCAAAAACAAAACAATACAAAAAAAAAAAAACTATAGAATGGAAGAATGATGTTATTCTTTAAATTATTGGCTATGAAAAGAATAAAAACTAAAATGTAAATGTCTGTTTCTAATAGTCCCTTAGGTGGCCGTCTCAGAAAATATACTTTGTCCTTTAATTGCCAAATTAATGGACTCCCAGTCCTTGCAATACCTGAAGGTCAATCTGTTCATTAGTTTATGTATTCAACAAATTGAAACCAGCTTGCAAGGGAGCTGCTGAGATGGAAGAGGCACTGTGCACAGGAAGCTGACAATCTGGTATATAACTGCAACCTGGATACAATCTGAGAAATTTCAGAAAGCATTTGGTAAAGGTAACATTTTGTTTTACTTAGAAATATGCAACAAAACCTCTGAGACCCGAACCCATTCTCTCCAAAGGAAGAAAAAACAAATTCCTTTCAAGCACTTATAATGCAACAGAGAAATCCTAAACCTCAAAAATAAACCAGAGCCTCACATGCTGGTAAATAAATTCATTTCTTTTCCCATCTCCATTCTTCCTAGCCTCCTTCTCCCCCAAATGCCACACCTCTCAGGACCCACTGTCCTCAAATCAAGCATACTTATAAGTACAGAAGACCCTCGAACAACGTGGGCTTGAACTATGCGGATTCACTTCTCCATGGATTTTTTTTTTTGTCAATAAATATGGTACAAAACTATAAACGTATTTTCTCTTCCTCATGTTTCTTTAAAATAACATTTTCTGTTCTCTAGCTTACTTATTGTAAGAATATGGTATATAATACATAGAACATTTAAACTTTGTATTAATCGGCTGTTTATGTTATCAGCAAAGGCTGTTGAATGTATAGGCTATCAGTAGCTAAGTTTTAGGTGAGTGAAAAGTCATATGTAGATTTTCGACTAGCTGGGTACTGGTGCCCAATGCCTGCAGTGCTCAAGGGCCAAGTGTACTGGTTATTATACTCAGAGGCAGCAGATTCCAACTCAGCGTTTGTGAAGTAGGTAGCAAACTTTCCAAATGATTAAACACTGATAAACATTGATAACACTGCTTATGAGAAATGTTAAAAGTCTTACTTAGAGGCTACAGGCCAGATCTAGAATCCGTCCTGCTTCCTCTGTCCCTTCCAGGATATAAGCTTTCAGGATGCCTGCAAGAAGGTGGAACTTCTTACCCACTGGTAGTTAGAAGGTGGTTGGCCCTGACAACTGCTGCCTTCAGGAAAAAAAAAGCGAGGATTAAGGAAGACTCTGACAAGAATGTCAGAGGGGTGCCTGGGTGGCTCAGTCAGTTGAGCATCTGACTTCAGCTCAGGTCATGATCTCACAGTTGGTGGGTTCAAGCCCCGCATCGGGCTCTGTGCTGGCAGCTTGGAGCCTGGAGCCTGCTTCCGATTCTGGGTCTCCCTCTCTTTCTGCTCCTCCCCTGTTCATACTCTCTCTCTCTCGCAAAAATAAATAAACATAAAAAAAATTAAAAAAAAAAAAAAGAATGTCAGAAAAGCAGAAGATGGACCAGGCGCTGGCTGGTTGAAGATGGTGCTAGGTGAGCTGTGGCATTTCTTTGAGTGTCCTCAGCAAGTGGTTTTGGCCTTCCCTACTGTTTAGTACAATCTACATCTCCCTCTTTCCCCTTTTATTGGCATTAAAAAAGTTGAAATGCACAATGAGGGCTGCTTTTTCTAAGTCAATTCTAAGGCCACCAGATTAAACTCCAGATTATTATTTCCGCCATAACATATCTGTCTGTACTTCGCTGTTGTTTCACCATTTTTTTTTTTTAAAGAAATGAAATCGAACAAAGCTGTTTAGAGAAATGTTGGAGTCTAATTCTGTAGCAACCCAGGTGGCTCAAAGATTTGGGCCGGCAGTTCTGAACAGAGATGGTATAGTTCTTCAAAGCTTGTTTTGGAAATCTGTGTGAGTGCTTAGGTTACACACTGACAGGGGCACCACTTGCATTTGGGGAGGCTAGGGAGGCTAGACATTGGCCAATTTCAACAATTCAGCGTTAGGAAGAATTCTCCCAAGAGCTGCATGATTTATCATCCTCCCGAAGGATAATCCTTTAGCTGAGAAACCTGTTTATAATTATCTTAATACAGAATCTTTGTTTTCACATAAATTTAAACGTTTTTATTTTGCACTGGTTTGACATAAGGCAATTTTCCAGCAATGCAACTACCATGAAAATCCAGAGAATTTTTTTATTTTACTTTTTTACTTTCTCCAGAACTTTACCTAGAGCTGTTCACCATTTCAGAAAAATAACAGCACTCAACAAATGCTCACGGTATTTGAGTCACCAATTCAACTTCTTTGTCCTGGTCATGGTGATTCAATAATGTACAGAGGTGAGCATCCAATTACTTCCCTATGTCATCAAGTAAAGATAGGCTGGAAGACTATGCATATTAAAAGAGTTGGCATTTCAGGGGCGCCTGGGTGGCTCAGTAGGTTGAACGTCCGACTTCGGCTCAGGTCATGATCTCGCGGTCTGTGAGTTCGAGCCCTGAGTCGGGCTCTGTGCTGACAGCTCAGAGCCTGGAGCCTGTTTCAGATTCTGTGTCTCCCTCCCTCTCTGCCCCTCCCCCACTCATGCTCTGTGTCTCTCTGTCTCAAAAATAAATAAACATTAAAAAAAAATTTTAAAGAGTTGGCATTTCATAATAAATTACACTTATTTTTTCTTTATATTGTACTTAGGACATTTTAATTTCCATAACATCGTTAATATTATGTACATAAATAAGTTACACTATCTACGAATTTTATTTCAGGATAGAAAAGGGACAGAACGACAAAGTACTTATTACAAAAAGAGGTAGGTAGGTAGGTTTTATATTCCTACTCCTTATTTTTAATCTGTCTAAAGTAAACTCCCTATGTAACCACCATCTAGGTCAAACAATAGGATATTGTCAGCACTGTAGAAACCCCCATGAGGCCCTCTAAAAGATGATCTTCTTCCATTTAAAAGTAACCACTACCTAGACTTTGACTATCTCTTTGTAATTTACCACCTAAGCATACCTTCTTCAACACCAGTTCGTCCTCCTCACCTGTTTTTTCTGAATTGCCTGTAGATGCAGTTACAGAGTGGATGCTTATGGTTTCTGATTTCTTTTGCTGTACATTATGTTTATAAGATTCATTTGCATTGTTGAGTCTAATTAGTGCCTATGACTCTTCAGTGTTGTATAATCCACCGTGCAAACATACCACAATTTACTTTTCCATTCTAATGAGAGTGACATTGCACTGTTTCCAGGTTTCAGTGATTACAAACAATGCTATGAACATTCCTGTCCACACCTCCTGGTATATCTATGCACACATTTCTGAGAAGTATATTTAGGATTGCCAGATAAAATACAGGACATCTAGTTAAATTTAAATTTCAGATAAATATTAATTTTTTACTATAAGTATGTCCCAAAGATTGTATGGAGCATACCTCTACTACAGACTTATTTTTTATCTTAAACGCTAATTTAACTTGCACTCTATTTTTTTATATTGCTAAATCTGGCAACGCTAAGAATAAACCCATGAGAGGAAATTGCTACTTTATAGAATAAATATAACTTCAGCTACACTAGATAACGCTAAACAGTTTTACTAAGAGGCTGAAGTAAACCACAGATCTATCAGTGTGATGAGAGTTTTGTCACCATAAACTAAATGTTCACATATACATCAGTCTTTTTGTAGATTCTCTCCAATCAGAATATTGGTCTATTACGGTGCCAAAGCTACCCTGTTATCATTACAAAACATTAAGTCTTGACTTCTGGTAAGGCAAGTTCTCCCACCCATCTTCTTTAAAGGTATCAGCTATTCTTGGTCTCTTGAATTTCCATACGCATTTCAAACTCAGCTTGCCAAGTTTTATCAAAAAGTTGCTGGTATTCTGATTTGGTATCATATTGAATCTATAAAACAATCTGGGGAAAGTTATATCTTTATAATACTTAGTCATCTAATTCATGAATACTGTATATAACTCTGCTCCTCTTTTTTTTATGAAAATGAATTTTTATTTCTCTAAATTTCTTTCTAGAGGTTTATTTTTTTAATTTTAGTTTCAGTAAAATTAAAGACAGTGTCATGTTAGTTTCAGGTGTACAATATAGTGATTCGACAATTCCATATATCAACCAGTGCTCATCACAAGGGCACTCCTTAATCTCCACCTCCAAATTCACCCATCTTCCATCAACCTCCCCTCTGGTAACCATCAGTTTCTTCTCTATAGCTAAAAGTCTACTTTTTTGGTCTCTCTTTTTATTTTATTCGTTCGTATTTTAATTTCCACATACGAGTGAAATCATAGGCATTTGCCTTTCTCTGACTGACATATTTCACTTGGCATTATATCCCCTGGCTCTGTCCATGTGGTTACAAATGGCAAGATTCCATTATTTTTTAAGGCCAAGTAATATTCCATTATATATATATAATATATATATATGTACATACTATATCTTCTGTATCCATTCATCTACAGATAAACACGTGGGCTGTTGCCATAATTTGGCTATTGTAAATAATGCTGCAAGAAACACAGAGGTGCACATATCTTTGCAAATTAGTGTTTCATTTTCTTCGGGTAAATACTTAGTACTGGAATTACCAGCTCATATAGCAACTCTAAAGTTAATTTTTCAAGGAACCTCTATACTGTTTTCCACAGTGGCTGCACCACTTTGCATTTTCAACAATAGTGCACAAGGGTTCTTTTTTTTTTCCCCACATCTTTGTCAATACCTATTGTTTCTTGTGTGTTTTATTTTAGCCATTCTAACAGGTGTGAGATGATAACTTAGTGTGGTTTTGATTTGGGTTTCCCTGATGATGAGTGATGTGGCAAATCTTTTTATGTGTCCGCTGGCCATCTGGATGCCTTCTTTAGAGAAATGTCTGTTCGTGTCTTTTGCCCATTTCTAAATTGGATTATTCGGGTTTTTCTGCCTTGAGTTGTACCCATTATGTATCTACCATATTTTGGATATTAACCCCTTACTGGATTTGTCTGGTCCTCTATTTTTTGAATCAATTTATCCTTTAACATATATATCATAGTTATTTTAAAGTTCCAGTTTGATAATGCCAACACTGTATCTATTTCTGGGTCTAATTCTATTGTCTTTTTTTCCCTTTTGACCATGAATTGCATTTTATTGCTCTATACATGTCCCCAATTTTTATGTTTGAAAAAATAGTAGAAACAGAAGTAATATTAATTCCTAGAAAAGGCCACATCATTTCTAAGAGTCTCCCAGTAAGGGAGAATGAGGAATCCAGTCTGTAGTTAAATGGGCTCCAGCTTCGTTGCCACTTTAATTAGATTCAGGTCACCATTGATTCAAGTGTTCTGGAGAAAGAGTGAGACCTTCCACTCAGCGAGGCCTAGAATCTGGCCCTTAGCAGACGTTGGAGACTTCTTTATGCTTTGGAGCTGAACCACCAATTTTCTGAGCTAGGGAAGATCTTACTTTGCTTGGGGGTCATTGGAGAGTATTCTACTCTTCTGACACAACTTTAGCTTTTTGCACATGCCTTAGAACCGTTCTCTCTACCTCTCTCCTGCCCCCCAGTTGTGGAGAAAAGCTAGGAGGGGCTCAGTGAGCATCTGATCTACTTCAACAGCATTCTTAGCTCTCTGTTCCTCTCTGACGACTCAGAAAGCAACTTCAGTGCCCTTGATGACAGTCAATTTTTTGGCTTTTATCTTTGATTCGCTTTTCTCTGCTGTACAGAAATACAATTAATTATGTGTACTGACCTTTTACCCAGTCATATTGCTAAATTTACTTATTAATTCTTCTCATTTTTCTATAGATTCTTCTGGGAGCCATGTACAAGTAAGCTCTCCAAGACCACAATAACCAAACCTCTGCACGCCCATTGGTGAAGACTGTCATTTCTTTAAAAAATATTTAATTTTTGTTAATTTTTGAGATAGAAAGACAGAGCACAAGCAGAAAAGGGGCAGAGAGAGAGACACACACACAGAATCCATAGCAGGCTCCAGGCTCCAAGCTGTCAGCAGGGAGCCCGACGCTGGGCTCAAACCCACAGACTGTGAGATCATGACTTGAGCCGAAGTCAGAGGCTTAACTGACTGAGCCACCCAGGCACCCCAGAGAGTGTAATTTCTTGAGACAGATTCCTGGGTTTAAATTCAAGTTCTGCCACACATTAGGTGTATGATATTGGATGAGGTTTGTTTGGTTTTTTTCCTTTCATTAGTTTTTGTCTCAATTTTCCTTCCCTATAAAATAAAGATAACAATAGCACCCTCATAGGTTTGTTGTAGACATTACATGAGCTAATACATGCACAGTACTTAAAACAGTGCCGGGTACAAAGTGAGTGCTCTACAGGTGTCCACTGTCTCTGCCTTGGTCTCTTTTCATACCACTGTCACAGGCCCCCCTCCACATGGCTCCCTGGGCTCCAACCTCAGCCAAGGGTTTCCCCATGGCCTGGAACACACTTCTACCTTTCGTTACCTGGCTAACTCCTTACTCTTCAACTTTTAAATCATAGAGCGCTGCCCTGAAACACAGAGACCACACCACTACCACCGCTCCGGTACGACAGGTTCTATAGCTCTCCTGCCACCAAACAGCGAGCGGCGGGAAAATACTCCCTCTGTGTTACACACACACACAAAGGACAGAATTCTTTCTTTATCTCAAAGAGCACTTCAACGTGTTTCGACATTTGTACTCCATTAAGTTATTAGACTCTATTATCCTGTATCTTTGGTTAATTCTAAATACTATAAGAGAAGGATTATTTTTTCCATAGAAAATGGGTTTTAAATTTTTTATAAAAATTGTATGCGCCGTCACAAAATACAGCTGGAGTCTGTTTGCATAATATCAGGTTTCTCCAAGGGTAGTGTAATAATTAGATACTGCTGTCATGATGAGAGTCTGGCGCTTTGCCGGCATGTGTTTGCAATGCTGTTGCCATCTCAAACTTCACCCTCTCTTTTGGAAACCCTCTGTATTTTCCTCTGGTACCAACATAAAAAGAAAAAAATCTATGGAAAAATATAATCATCGCCCAGACTCAAAGAGCTCTCCAGTGAGATGCTGAAACAGTACAGATACGCATCTGTTTGGGAGATCGGAGGTGTTCTGCTTGGAGCAAGGAGGTGGCTGATACCCTCCTCTTCCTAGGTCTCACTGAAGACATCATGCATCGGTCCCCTGAGACCCATGTCCCCTGGTGTCACCACCAATTTCTTTAGTGATGCTGAGAAAATTCTTCAATTTTCTGATCCTCAAAGTAATAGCTTTCAGAGATGATCTTACAGACCAGGGGTCAGCCAAGTTTTGTCTTTTCCTTTCACCATAAATGGCCAGAAGCACATCATGTTGGCTTTATAGGCCATAGGATCTGGGCTGCCCTTAATCCACTTTGCTGTTTTGGTATAAAAGCCACTAGACCTATTCGTCAGTGAATGACCAGGCTATTTTCCAACAAAACTTGTTTTTCAAAAACAAGTGGCAGTCCGGATATGGTCTGTGGACTGTAGTCTCCGACCACTGCTGTAGATAATGACCTACTAAGCAAGAATATCATTTATTCATTTGTTCGTTTATTCATTTCTTCATTCAAGGAATATTTACGGAGGGTTACTATGGGTGTCAGGCATCACTCAAGGCAATAGAGACATAGCAGCAGACCAGAGAGGTCTCTGAAGCTGACTGTTTTCACCAAAGACTAATAATAAACAAGTAAACAAATAATTTTGGATAATCATAGGTGCTTTCAATATTCTAAGGCTGATGTGTGCTGGGAAATGTCTTGGGACTGTGGGAGAGGGCCCGAGGTATTTGAGATACGAGTCTCGGGAGGTGACACACATGTCTCTGTGTTGGTGCCTTGTGTAACATTACCTCTAACCCCCATTACAACACCACATAAGTGGTATTATGATACCTTTTTTTACAGAACTGGATAAAAACTTCAGAGGCTCAGAGAATAAACATAACGTGTGTGCAATTCATAACTGCTAATGACAGAGCAGGTATTTAAACCTAGGTGCACTTGTCCCCAAGACCCAAGGACTTCTAGTTTCCAAGGACTTCCAGCTTCTCCCACGAATTTTGCTAAGAGTCCTGTGCAATGCTCTTTCTTGCTTTCAATGAATTCTAAGAAATCAGGACTGGAAAATAACTGAGAGACAACTTCATTCATTCACCCTTTCATTTATGCACCATTCATTCCTCTTAACATTTACTGAGCACCTACTATGTACCAGACACAACTGAGGATATAATGGTGAGACAAACAAATAAGGTCTCTGACCAGAGGGATGCTGGTAATACCTAAAAAATGGTTCTGTGGAGGTGGAGAGAGCCCTGACTCGTACCATTTGACAATTTCTAAGGTGTAAATACTTCCCCCATGGTTGATTTCCAGCTCCCAACTTGTAAACTGGCTTGCAAAATTTCAGAAACCTGACAGCTGGTTTTTGTGAGCAGCTGAATCCGGCCCTGAACACCACTGTGCCACACACCCTCAGGGCTTCCAACCTAGCGGAGGTACAGACAAGTAAATGAACCATTTCAATGCAGGATAGGAAGTACTACTGTTATAGGGGGTGGAGGTAGGATTCTTTTGGTGCTAGGTTAATGCAAAGAATGGGCACTTAACCTAGACATGAAAACAGAATGAAAAAAAAAAAAAAAGCAATGACTGTGAGATACTTGACACCAAAGATGTAGCTATTTGGAAACATTTGTATTTTTATAGATAGAGATCTTCACTTTCTGTAGCAGTATCTGCCCTCTTGTTGGCATACCCTAAATGGTCCTGTGAACGAGGTGTTTAGATTGTTGTCCTGGTTCTCTACTTTACGTGGTAAAAGGGAGCCCAATGTAAGTCAAAGTTTGAAGTTCCGGTCTCATTCTGCTGCTAACCGCTCTTATGACCACAGCCAAGTAACTCAATTCTGTGTGTACTGGTGTCTACATGTCACAAGGAATGTCAGGTGTCAGCACTTCACTATCAAACCTTCCAGTTAGAAGAGTCTTCTTTAGTGAAGCCTCTTGTCTGTTCCCCTCCGTGAGGACTTTCAGACAGGGGGCACAAATGACCGAATAGAATTCCGTTCAGGTGTATCATTGGTCACTCCCATATTTTAATCCCCAGAACCAGTGAGAGAAGACCCAATCTTGAGCTAAAAATCTAGCTGGGCTCCAAAAGTACAAATACCTGTAAAGTCCATGGTCTTTCAAAACCGAGATAGGACAGGAACACGGATGCCATGTGGATGGCCTTTTGAAAATGTCACCAGCTCTCAAACAGGTAGCAAACTAAGACAAATCCTGGGGTGTGAAGGTCTTGAGAACCTTTCTAGTCACATCTGCGGGCATCTGCTAAATCCGAACCCTCACCCTGTCTGTACAGAAGACATGGACTGGGGCCTGTTCACACGTCAGCTGGAAACCCTGTTTGGGAAACGGCTGTGGCAAAAGCACTGATGGCCGACATGTGTGTGGCCATTCTCACGCCCCAGAGTGGAAACTGTTTTTCTGGTCTTGCTGTCAGGTAGGATCCCTGAGCATTTTCAGGTGGCCCCTGGGTTCCCCGCTCCCCACGGCCTGCAGCTGGTTTCAAGGACACTCTCTTTCCGTAGTTACCCCAGTTCGGTTTGCCTCCTCTAAGTCATCTGTGTGGCCTGGCAGCTCGGGACGGCTCCAGCACAAAACACAGCAATTCCAAACCTGGCCTCACTTCATTCTCAAGTGAAGCTCACATTCCCATGACTGGAGCTGTGATTAATAAGGGAACCACAGCTGCAACCTGAAAATCTATTTTTCTGACTGTTCCAAACATATGCATTGGGTTCATTTGGAATCCATTCCTATGACTTTAGTTCAAAAGCAGCACCTAGTGGTCTTTGGAACATATGGACGGTGAGCCAGGATGAAGGCCTTGTCTGTATCTATGAAGCATAAATTAGACAGATCTAGAGACTCAGATTCTCCACTCACACGACCTTCCTTGATGTGGTTAACCATTTGATGACCAAATCCATCCCTTCCTATGTTCTTTGTGAACAAAATCTCACTCCACATCGAAAAGCTACACAGCATCTGAATCGGTATGAATATGAACCATTACAATATTCCAGCAAAATATGAGTAATTGCACCGTCAACTGGATTGGCCGAGAGGCAAAAAAGAGGTCACAAATTTTATCAGAGAGACCACAGGGGATGCTGGAGACTGTGGAAAAGTACAAATCTCTGGCCTCAGGAGGCAGCTCCTCTTTTGATCCCTGTCCTGTGGGGGCATAAGCCGAGCCTACAAGGGCTGTTAACACTCCAAAGGAAACCTGTGACCCAGAGTTTGGTGTCAATCACCTCCAGTTTTAATGGATCACAATAAACTTACTTTTTGTTTAAACCCACGGTCCAAACATGGCACGCAGACCACAATTTTGTAACCTCTGGAACTGATGTAACCACTTGCTATAACAACTTCTAATTTTTAGACATGTTGCCTCAGCTTAAAAAGGTTCTCAAACTTAATCCCCTACAGCTGCCATGCACTCTTGTTTTTAAGCCATGCACTCTTGTTTTTAAAATATATTTTGTTTCATTATGATACAAGTTCAGGAAAGTGCATATATCCTAAGTGCTTAAGGACACAGGTTCACAAACTGAATATATACATAGAGAGGGCACTCCATTCTGGAAACATTATATGTGTTCTAGAAGCCCCATTAGAGTCACTCCCCACCCTTACAAGATGGACCACCATTATATACACTTTCCTGTTCCCTTTTTTTTCTGAGTAAAGTCAAATTAACGAGTCACCTGAATAGTATCTGTGCATGAATTAGTAACAATAATGCAAACCGAGGGTTGCTAAAAGGCAAAGTATATCTATCACCGTCATGCTGGGAGCCTTGATCTTATATGTCAGGCAATTTATCCGCACAGTTGAACAGAACAGCCTTGGCCAAGTTTTCCATCCCCTTTGTCCACACAAAACAAAGCCAACGGAAAGGCTTTGTATTCATCCGCTTTATGTTACCTAATCTGGGTCAAATGAGCCAAGCACTTCTCTAACTACATATGGAGATAAAAATCCAAATCCATATGTAGTTTCCTGGTCTCTGTGAACCGTGTATCAAGATGCTAGCACAATTTTTTTCATGGGATTAGCTGTATGTATGAAATACAGGCCTTTGCTTCATTGCATTTATTTATCTTACCAAGTTAATGACAGACCATCAGGGAGCCCCGCTGTGCTCTGGCTTCCCAGTATGTTTTCCTTTCCTTCCTTCAACCATCAGCACGCGGTTTAAATTTTTTGGTTCTCCTATTTTTTGTTTTGAAAGCAACCTGAATCTGGCAACAGTTTTTTTTTTTTTTAAGTGAGAAATAAATAATCTGCGAAGCATGGAATGGCACATTTGGCACAAGATACTAAAACAAAAAGAGAGACGTTTGTGCAGATTGTGTCGAAACACACACCAGCAACCGGCGAAAGCAGTCCCGGGAACTCACCACCGATAGCGATCGCTTCCTGATTGATTCAGCTGCTACACATCTGCTCTGGCTTCCTGCTCCTCCTCCATGCCGGGCTGCGGGGCAGAGAGAGAACCGCATCACTCTTGCCACCACACGGCCCTGCTGTCTGTATGCATCTCGGCATAACTACGTATGTGGACCGTTTCACAAAATGCCCTTTAAAATCCCACTCCGTTAAGAATCTACGAAACACAACACAAGGAATTCTGAGATGCCTTTTCACCTATCAGATGTGAAGTCTGTTATTGCAACGTTCACTGCTTTAATAATAAGACTGATGTTTGAGGGGAGCCAGGAAATGGGAATTCTCATCCAGCGCTGGAGGTGGCCTAAATGGCTACCCCACACACGTCTGGTAAGGTAACGCACACCAAGTCTGGCCGGCTGGATTTTGGTGTCCGTGGCTTTTGCTCCAACAGGACAAAGGGGCTTTTCAATGGAATTAAGGCTGCTAATCAATTGGCCTTACAACAGGGAGATTATCCTGTATTATTAGCTGGGCCTGGTGTAATTACGTGAGTCCTTCCAATCGGAAGAGGAGGCCCAGACATGCGGCACCATGGGAAGGATTTGACCCCACTGCTGGTTCTGAGATAGAGCAGGCTGCCCACAAGCACTGAGGAGGGGGCCGTAGGGGCTGAGGGAGGCCCCGGCCCACAGCCCTAAGTAAGTAAATTCCGTCAACAACCCAAGGGAGTCTGGAAACACTCTCCCCTGGAGGCTGGAGGCTACGAGACAATGCACCTACTGACGCCTTGATTCCGGCCTTCTGAGACTCAAAGCAGAGACACCAGCCAAGTCCTCTTGATATTTTTTTACCTTTAGAACTATGACATAATAAAAAATTGTTTTAATTCACTAGATATGTCTTAACTGGTTACGGCAGTGTATCAGCCACCGTTCCCCAGAGTAACAGGACCAGTAGGATATACAGGAACATGTACAGCTGACGCTTGAACAGCACGGGGGTTAGGGGCACTGACCCCCACCCAATTAAAAGTCCACAGATAACTTTGACTTTCTTAGAACTTTAACAGCTTACCGCTGATCAGAAGCCTTACTGATAACATAGTCTATTGATACATATTATGTACAAGTCTTATATACTATATCTTATAATAGAGAAAAGAGAGCATTTAAAAAAATCATAACGAGGGGCACCTGGGTGGCTTAGTTGGTTAAGTGCCTGACTCTTGATTTCAGCTCAGGTCATGATCTCACCATGAGAGAAAATTGAGCCTCACTGAGTTGGCGCTGCACTTGCAGCGCTGAGCCTACCTAAAAATCTCTCTCTTGCTCTGCCCCTCCCCTGCTTGCACACACACACTCTCTAAATAAATAAATAAATAAACAAACAAATCATGAGGAAGATAAAATACATTCACTGTACTATATAGAAAAAAATCCGTGTATAAAGTGAACCAATGCAGTTCAAGGGTAAACTGTATATTTAAAAGGGGACTGGGGGTGTCTGGGTGGCTCAGTCGGTTAAGCATCCGACTTTGGCTCAGGTCATGATTTCACGTTCGGAGGTTCAAGCCCTTGCTTGGGGCCCTGAGAACTCAGAGTCTGTGTCTCCCTCTCTCTCCCTCTGCCCCTCCCCTGCTCACACTCTCTCTTTCTCTCAAAAATAAATAAAACATTAAAAAAAAAGAGATTACAAGAGTGGGCTCACCTAGTGAAGGGCAGCAGAGAGGTACCACAGTCTGCAATGTGCAAGCTGGAGACCCAGGAAAGCGCTGGTATAATTCAAAGTCCGAGGCCCCAAGGGCCAGGAGCTCCGATGACCTAGTGCAGGAGCAGAGGGATGTCCCAGCTCAAGAAGAGGGAGAGGGTGAAGGTGAGGGAGACAGAGGGGCCTGGTTCAAGATGGCCCCAAAGGAGGGCCCTGGGCTCGCGTGCTAGGGAGGCACACCCAAGGTGCAGCTTTCCAGCAGACAGGACAGTCTGCCACACAACCTCCCCATAAACCCCATCCCCAGGGGGAGGCGACCCGCAGGCGGGAGGGAAGTCAAAACCTAGAGCTTCGCCCTGAGGAGCAAAGGGTTTGAATCCCACCTCAGACACCCCAAATCTGAAGCCCTGCACCTGGGAGCCCATGCCCCACGACGTCCAGCTTTGAGAGGCGAGGGCGCTTGGCTCCACCAGACACACAGGCCTGGGAGGCCACTCTCAGAGGGCCGGCCAGAGACACGGGTGCAGGCGCGCCCACACTGTGACTGACGTCATTTGCTACCTTACAGCGCTGGCCTGAGCGGGGATAGCTCATCCAGCACATAGCTGGGCGCCTCCTGGCGGCCGCGCCATCCTCTCACTCTCCCCCTGCTTTCCTCAGGCCGACAGGCGCCATCTTTTCTTTCTTTCTTTCTTTCTTTTTTTAAACGATAGGCTTTTTTTTCTTTCCTCCCTGCCCCTCCTCTTACTCCTCTCCTCCCCCTCCCCTTCCTCCCCTCTCTCCCTCACCCCTCTCCCTCCCCCTTCCCCTACCCCTCTGTACCCCAGTCACACTCCCCACCCCTCCCCTCCCTTTCCTCTCTCCCCACCTCCTCCCTTCTCCCTTCCCCTCCTCTGTCCTGCAGGCAGATCTATATCCTCTCCCTCTGCCTCCTTCCAGCTGACAGGTGCCATCTTTTGTTTTTCTCTTTTTTTTTTCTTTTCTTTTCTTTTTTTTTTTTATATTTGTGTTCTTCCCTTATATATGTGGATCAATTTAACACCATGTCAACATATTTAACACCATATAACACCATGTTGATAGAATGTTCTACCTGGGTTCTGGCTGGGGCCCCAGAGGCCAAGAATAAAACTCAAAGTGTTATTTGCTCCACAACATTGGCAAAGAAGTTCCCTGAAAATTCGCCCGCACTAGTGCAGGTGAAACGTCCAGGAAACAAGGGCTCCTGGGCTCTTCTCTTGGCCATCTGTGGAAGGGGAAGGAGGTGCTTGGTGTTCATCTTACAATGTATGATAGAGGGCATCCTCAGAGGGCACCTACAGAGGACTTGCTACCTCCCCTGCAGTTTGGAGGACGTGCGGATTGGGGTGTGACATATTTCTTGGTTACTCATTTATTCCTATTCATCCATTCAACCCATTTTTACTGAGCCTGCTAACATATTTTATGCATTGGGCTAGGTGGTAGATTCTAGGCCTGATTTTTTTGTTAAACCTTCAAGTAATCTTGTGTATTTAAATAAAAGAACTAGATGGCATCCAGGATGGATATTAATTCTATCCCCAAATCCATTTGTGCTTAATTTGGATAAAGTCCCAATTTGAATTTGGGAATTTCCCCTGCCCCAACCTCAGGACATATGCTTCACTCTCCATTCAGCTCAAATGTGGAATAAATGGCTTAAGCAAGTCAATGCCCTTTGTGTCCATAATCATAAGTGATTGATTTAGGTATCAGCATTTGAACCTAACAGACCCATGAGATACAATAAAGTTTTGGCAGGGATTCTTTGGATACAGGCAGTTTCTCTTTTTCACTAGATGTGAACTTGAGGGTAAGCAGGAGCTGGAACAGATGTAAGCCATTTTGCTCTTATGAGAAAACTGGGCATTGAGTGGCTACAATGGACAAAGCTTGGTGACATTGCTCGAGCCCAGGATGAAGTCATAACTGAAGGTGGCCTTCTCCCTGTTTGCTTAATAGCTATGAGCTAATAATTGTCATTTTGCTTAAATCACTTTGATTTGTGGGGTTGCCGCTTGCAACAGAAAATACCCTCATAATAACAGCCTACACTCCTTCCCGTTTTCGACTCTAAAATGTTGAAAGGTTGAATTTAAGTTATCAAAATGGAAATTCAAAGAGGAAAGATAATATGATAATCTAGTGTGTCATACATACATTTGGTTTTGAATATGATAAAAATGAGTTTATTTCTACAAATATGCCTAACCTAGAATTTTAAATCAAACGCCCCGAGGACTGGGAAAGTAGGATAAGCCAATTAAGAATGGTAAGGGGCACCTGGGTGGCTCAGTCGGTTAAGCTTCTGACTTCAGCTCAGGTCATGATATCGCGGTTTGAGTTCAAGCCCCACATCAGGCTCTGTGTTGACAGCTCAGAACCTGGAGCCTGCTTTAGATTCTGTGTCTTCCCGTCTCGCTGCCCCTCTCCTGCTTATGCTCTGTCTCTCAATAATAAATAAATGTTTAAAAAACAAAGAATGATGAGAATGCTTTCCATTCTCTTTCAAGCTTCTTTGATTAACCCTCCTCTTACTTTCCAGCTATGCACGGCTGAATTTGAAGAGTAGGTGTCTGGAGAGAAAATGCTAGAAGGGTAATGGAGGGGAAAAAGTCAGCAATTATTCTGACACCTAAATATGTGTCCGATGCCTCTGATCCCGTGAAGGAACTTTGATTTTAGCTACCAATTTCCTTTTTGGAGTTCTCTCTAGAGTCTGTGCCTTCAATAACACACTAGAACACATCTTGTCATATACTTAACATCTGGAAGAAGGAAAGATTTCCCAAAGAACTTTTGGCTGCCTTATGCTACCCTGGAGGAAATTCCCTGAGAGTCAGGATAACAGCGTGTCGAACAGCCATCACTCATCTGTGTGACAGTTCAGCATCTCACCACATATGAGAATAAGAGAATAAGAGCCGCTGATATTTGCAGGCTGACCTTGCGGTTATATCACTTGTTGCCAAAAAATTCAGTCAGCCAATCAGATATTTGTAAGTACCCAGATGTCTGACATCTTGTCAGCATAGCCTGTGATGGCACTAAATGGATGATATAAAAATTCCCATCTCCCTTGGTCATTAAACATTTACTATCGTCGACGTATGTGCCAACCAAACAATAGGGATTGATTCATACCATTGTTCTTGCCCCTCGCGGAGTTCATGTAGTGGCATACAAGTTACACAGCAAACTACAAGAAAATGTATGAATGATGTATTCGATTAGGGACACATTCACAGCAAGGAAGTACTGCTTTCATCTGAAAGCAACTTCTGCTAGCTAATTCTGTGCTTTTGTGAAAATTAGAAAAAGATGCCTCACTGTCTTGGCAAAGACAATTAAATCAGAGCACAGAGAATGGTAAGCAGAGAGTAGCAGAGGACCTTGGTAGAGGGCAAAATCTGCACAACTGTGCATGAACACTTGTGGCATAAATAGTACTTGATAGAAGGAGAAGTCCACTGGTAAGGAATTCTAGTGTTGATTAATTCTGCAGCATGAGAGCTTCATCAAGAACTATGTGGTTTCCATCTTTTGGCTCTGGTGTCATGAGTACGTTGTCTCTTCTGACTCATCCCCTTGTGGTTACAAAAGAGCTGCTGCAGCTCTGAGCATAACTTCTTTGCACAACTCTATCCAAAGTCAGAAAGGGCATCTTTTTTTAATCAAAAGTTTTCCCAAAGACCCTTGAGAAAACGTCCCTTTATTTCTTGTTAGCAATATCTATTTCTAACCCAATTTTTAATAACAAGGAATGAATGGTCAATTAATTGGAACCGATCAAGATTCTCCCCGTGGTGACAGGGAGTCTATCAGATTCTCCTGACTCGCAGAGTTACCCAAAATTAACAGAAGTGAGCTCTGGTTAGAAGACAGAAGGAAAGAATGGCTTGTGGGTTAACAATAAATAATGAATGCCAACCACAAAGTCAATGAGAAATATAACAAGTGCTACAAGAGCACAGGGAGGAAAATAAAGACTATTAATTTTTCCAACTTCAAAGAAGCTCTGATTTTGGAATTGCCACTTGATACATGAGAATTCTTTCTCAGGTGAGTAAGGAATAAATAAATTCCAACAAAACAACAACAAAAAAAGAAAAATATTAAATTCAGGTCATGATACCTTCTTATGATGAGTTAAATATTTTATACACTTATACAGGTACCATAAAGAGACACTGTAGGAAAATCTAAAAGAATTTTCTTTTCATTTTTTTTTCAAAACTGCTATGTCTTTTTAGTGAAACATTTACACATGTATAATTTTTTTTTTATTTTACACTAAAAAAATTAGAACTAAATAAAAAGGGAAATTCTTGGTTCTCACCTGGGAGGTTCAGACCTAGAGGCTTAAACTATGCTGTGCACCTCAGTAGGACAACAGTTTTCAACAACTCTAAATCCAAATCTTGCAGGCTTAACGTCCCCAGGGAAAGTGAATGGTTCTCTCTCTTTGTGTGCACTAATGTTAATACACTAGAGAAGGACACTGATTGGCCCAGTTGGTTAGGTTGCTCAATCTTCAACCAATCACAGTTGCCAGAAGGGTGGTAATACCCATCTAGGCCACTGGTCCTCTCTAATAGCTGCCATACTGGATATCACCCTTCCCCTAAAACACCCCAAAGAATCAAAATCAAAAGGCCGCATAGTATATGATCCCATTTATGTGCAATTTTCAGAACAGGCCAATTTACAGAGATAAAAGGTAAATTACTAGTGGCCAGGGGCTGGGTTAGGTGTAAGAAGTCAACAATAATTAATGACCCCTAATGGATATAAGAATAATGACCCTCATTGTAATGAAAATTTCTACAATTAGACTGTGTTAATGATTGTTGAACTCTGTGAATATGCTAAAAACCCCTGAAACTAGCACTTTAGATAGGTAAATTTTATGGTACGTGAAGTTTATCTCAATAAGAAAATCTTGTGTGTGACTATTAATACCACTACCGCCTAGGGATAATCATGTTAATATTTTTGTGTGTACCATGCAGATTCTTCTCTAGGCATGCATACAAAACATCCATTTTAATGTTAGCATGAATTCTATCATATACATACAACGTAATGGATTTAACTATTCTTCCCTTAAAGGAGAAAATTTTTCAAAGTGCTTTCCCTCTGTTTCTGCTGGGTTTCATATTTAGGAGTTAGGATAAAAGTCTGACTCATGCTTAAGACTTCATAAAACTCATTAGAGAAAGAAAAAACAGAAAATCACAAACATTAATCTATTTATTTTTAAAACTACTGTTGTCATAACAATTTCATGTTGCCTTGTAAGTGGAACTCTTTTTTCCTCCATGCTATATTTAGAGCATTAGTTACCATAACGACAATATGTAATTCATTGTATAGAAACCCAACCTGAGTTGCATTCTCTATTAGGAATCTTTATATTACAAATGTGAAAGGCAGTTCCGTAAGTCATTAGGTCCAGTCTTATGTCTCTGGGATAGATTGCCCAAAACCTTCCAAATAGTTGGGCTCTAAGCTTATTTTAGAAAAATAAAATAAAAAACAAGTCCTGAGGAATCGAAATCTTACTATCTCTTTTCAAAATCTGGTACAGGATTCTGTAACCAAGGTGTAAATGATCTAACTCGTAGGCATTCTCTGCTCAGTACAAGTCTTCAATAACTCTCATTGATTTTCCCCTTGGATGCTAAAAAAGTGACCCAAATAGCCTTTCTTAACCCAGCCTTATCAAACATGGCTAGGCTTGATTCTTCAATCCAAGAATGTACTAGCAATGTGCAATTTTGGTCACAAAGGGGAGAATTTTCTTCCATGGCAATCGCTTCTTCCTTTGTATTATAATTAATACCAGTGATATTTAACCATTTTGGCTTAGCCATCTCTTTGATACTCTGATGAAATCCAGACAATATTTCCAAAAAACACACATAATGCTTGCATTTTAGAAATTTCATGAGTCCTCTAAAGCCCATCAAAATTCCTGCAAGGTTAAGATCCCTAGTTTACAGATTAATAGATTTTTTTTCTTTCTCTCTCTCTCTTTCCTTCTTCCTTTCCCTCCTTCCTCCCTCCCACCCTCCCTCCCTTCCATCATTTCCCTCATTCATTCATTCAGCCAAACATGTAGCTCAAGATATGCCCCAAACTCTCCTAAGTCCTTCGTAGTCCTGTGGACTTCTGCTGCACCTAGGAGATTTTTGTGGGGACCCTCAGTGTCAGAAAGAGAGCACGACTACACTCTGTGCTCTGGCAGAGTACAATTAGGAGCAGTGGGAGAGATTCTTCTCCTTGCTCTACAGAAATCTGAGTTATTTGGTTGATGCACCTCTGTGATTTTTTTCTAGACGGGTAGTTCTTTGTATCTGTGTGAAATCTTTTTCTTACCAACACAGGGGTTGGAGAAAACCTAGGATCTGGGTCAGAAGTGTGAATTCAACCTCAGCCCCACTACTTTGCAGCTGCGCTCAGCTGGAGAATCACTTGATCTCTCTAATTTCTTATCTTCTCCTCTGTGGTAAGATGAAGCTAATAAAGACTACCTCACATTACCTCCATCTGGGTGCTTGAGTAAAGTAATAAAACAAGAAAATGGATGGAAAAGCATTTTGTAAACCACAAAACAAGCGATCATTAGTATTAGTGTTGTTCTTGTTATGCTATTATTGTTGAAAATCAGACTCATGTCTTCACTCTTGGCTCTATAGGGTGACAGACAGGTGCCAGAGCCTATTCCTAATCTGACTTCCATTTTTCTCCTCTATTTTGAATTCGAATAAACCAGAGCAGGTAGCACATTTCCAAAACTGCGAGACCTCTCCCAAGGCGGTTCTCAGCCTCTTCTCTGCAGCTGCGTGATGCAGTCAATTAGAGGGCATTGTACACACACATTTACTTCACAGAAATGGAGATAATGACTAGACATTTTAAAAAATGAAAGAAGATTTTAATTGTTTTTCTTGGAAGTATCCTGAACAAACCTTTGCCAATGGTGTAAGGAGTCTTTTGGTGGCAAGTAATAGAAACCAACTCGATTTGCCTAAGCTTCTGGATGAGAAATAGATTTTCGGGATGGGGCAGGATTGTGTGGGTCACGTGAACGGGCCTGATCTGCGGGGCAGTTGGGACGCTGGGAACTCCGCCTGTTTCTCTGTGTGGTGTGCTACTGTGACTCTTGGCTTTCTTGCAGATCAGCTTCCTCTGAACCTCATGTCCAATGGCAGGCAGAATGCGGCTGCACTCAACTCCTAACTTGACATATCTGTACCCAACACCCTAAACAGACCCAATCCACCTCTCTGCCCCAATCTCACATCCCCCCAATCAGAAAAAAGGAGTCTGATTGGCCTGAGTTTATCATGGGCCTGTTGGGATTTGAAAGGACCCCAACACTCCCAGTTCTGTTCCCATCAACATCTCTGGCCTTTGCATTCTTCGACCCTATGAGGAGTTTCTTGTCTTGTTTAGATTTAACCTAACCTGCATTAAAGTTGGACTATTTGGTACAGTCAGGATTGGGGGTGGGGTGGATGGGTATGTCTTGCAGTTACTCTTTTATGATTGACAACAACACACAAGTATCGTCTAAGAAGGGATCTGCTCTACAGGAACAAGACAGGAACAAAATTGTCTATGTCCTTGACCACAGCACACAGACCTGAGCCCGGATGCTGGGCTGGGCTGGAAAGGGGGACACGTGGGGCAGAGATCCACTACGTATAAACCAGACATGATTTTATGGGAAAAGATGTATGCAACTGTGACTTCACTCTGTGGTCATGACCAGAAAACAGGCCCTTGTCTTTAAATCCTTTATATCCTTTATATCCTTGTGGATGTCACGGGACACAAAATAGTCTTGAATTGAACTTTCTCTCGGGACTGGCCTTTGTCTCTTGGCGTGCCTAAGCCTCATCTCTGAGCAATATATCTCAACATGGGGTTCATAACAGACCTTGTTACAGCATTTTGCCTTGTGCACAATGGACAGCAAAGGCCAGTCTTCCCACATCTGGTTTGTAGTCCTTAGATGAGAACTGAACTCTTCCATGGCCTACAAGGCCCTGAGTGATCGAGCCCTGGCCTTCCCCTCCAGGCCTAACCCCAGCCGTCATTCTGCCCACTCAGCACTATGTGGGTGAGCCCTGCTGGCCATCTCTCCAATCCCAAGAGACTGGGCTCCCTCCTGTCTCAGAATTGGGCATGTTCTGGAATGCATCTGGCCCATTCTTCCTTAATCTCCTCTTTCTTCTTTTACGCAACCCCTAACTCTCATTTCACTCTCAATACGAATGTTTCATTGACAGCCTTTCTGGATCCCCAGGCCAGACCAGCATGTATTATCAGAACTCCCATTGCTTTTTCCACAGCACACACTGGCTTACAATTATATATCTGTTATTATTTGATGAACACTCATCTCCACCCTAGTGCATAAGCTCCATGATGATAGACTCTTTGCTGTTTTGCTTGCCACACTATTTAATACATTAATATATAATGTATATTAATGTAATATAGCACTGTGGGTAATAGTTCTGGCTTTGGAGAGACACTACCTGAGTTCAAATCTTGCTCTACACATAATGGGTGAGTGTCAGAATCCTCGTTTGAACCTGAGTATAATAAAACTACCTGCTCTCATAGGATATTGTGAGAAATGAACTCATTCGTACATGCAAATTGCTTACTGCCTAGAACAGCACCTGGCAAACAGTATTCACTCAAAAAATATGAATGATAAATGAAGGGTAAAAAAACTTAGAGAAACATTTCCAGAGAAAAAGCGGCAATGCCCCATTTTGGATTCGAGGAATGAAGAGACCACTCTCTCCATCTAAGTCCAGATTATGTCCTCAAATTTGAATCCAACAAATTCTGGACATTTATCAAACTTCTAATATTGTTAGATTGCTTAGTCTCCTAGCAGAGCCCTCACAGAGTGCATAAACAGCGCACTCATGGGAAAGCTTACTGTGATAGGAGAAATGAGCCCGTGTTTATATAAATAATAAATTCTAGGATAAGACCATAATGTTGTTTTGCATAGCAAGCGGCAGCTATGATTCAGGTGTTTCTAAACAGGAATGAGATGAAGGTGAGCTTGCAAACCTGTAGTCACCTTTTTCCCAACTAAAGGGCAATATTAAAATAATTTGTCACTCATCTTCTTATTACACATATTCCCCCACTTAGTTTCTTCAGGGAGCCAGGCAGAGTCAAGGAGAAATACAAAGGGTTTATTGACAACCTGGGCTCTCATTCACTTAATTGGCTTCTTTTCTTTTCTTTTCTGTTTCTTTCTTTCTTTCTTTCTTTCTTTCTTTCTTTCTTTCTTCTTCCTTCCTTCCTTCCTTCCTTCCTTCCTTCCTTCCTTCCTTCCTTCCTTTCTCCTTCTTCTTCTTCTTCTTCTTCTTCTTCTTCTTCTTCTTCTTCTTCTTCTTCTTCTTGTGGTCACTTCTGGGCCATAGGAAGAACTAGAAATGAGAAATGCTATCTTCTTGTTACTTCATAAAATCCCCTAACTTGTTTTCTATGTATCTTTTTACCAGTTAATAACCATGTGTTGAGCCTTGACATGCTTCCTGTTCTAAAGGCCTTTACCACCGATTCAGCCAGCAGTTGGAACATCTCAGGGCACTGTGTGACCTTGCTAGGCCACCGTAGAGTCTAAGGAGTGAATGAATGTGGGGGCTCAGTTGAAACTGGGATTACAGATTGCATACACAGTTGAATGCTTTCTCTCCAATTCCCATTTCTGCTCTTTCTTTATACCTTTTGTTTTTCTTCTACCTATAGGCTTCTCCACATAGCAGAAACATGGCTGTTGACATTCCCCAAGTTTAATTGCTTGTAGCTTTACCTCCCTCCAGGAGAGAATGACTGTCTTATCTAGAACTCCTGTCCAAAAACTCCCAGAGAAATGTCCTGATTGGCCAACTTAAGTCATGTGGATTTCCTGGACCAATCAACTGTGACAGGTGAAATATGTTGAATAAGAGCTAGGGATGTAGCCTGGAAATGGTGGGCAGACAAAATACTGTGTTTAGCCAATGTACTCACATACCCCTCCTCTTATAAGTTTCTGCCATAGTCCTTATCACCTCTACCCTCGGTACATTAGAGATAACAGGTTGACAAAGTGAAATGAGATAAGTCAGACCCTGCATGTCTGCTATGATGTACATCAAAGGCATCTATGTGAAACACTCAGATTCTGAGCTTCTTTTCCCATCTCATTAAAGCTAGTTCACGGTGTCATATAGATAACATCCAAAGAGCTCCGACTGGTTCTTTCTTCTCCCCTGTCTTCTCTACATCTCTGGAGGAGACATATTGCTAACTATAAGGAACTAAGGGAAGCTAAGTCTCTGCTGGAATCATGGACAGATGCAAACTATATTTTAAACAACTGCTGTTGTATTCACCCAAACATTCCCTTTTGGGGTATTTTCCATAAAAAGTGACATGGAGGACTTTTGAGAAAGAGTACAATCCTAAGGAAAAAAATGTTAAATGGGAGGATTTCAGGCATCATCCATAGGCAGGTGGTGGTGCTGATACTGGTGAGGATAGGGCAGAACCCTCCAGTCACACCTCACATCATGGTGGTGCAGGAAAACAAAGGGTATATTGCACTGGAACAGGAATACTTTACAGAAACCTTTTCTTGGGGGGAGGGTGGCACACAAGGATTATTACTCCAACCTCTAAGTACTAAAATGTCATATCAAACACAAACTGTATTTTGTTGTTGAATATTATGTAATCACTTCAGACTTTTAGATGAAGGAAATCAATCTGGTAGATGGGTTCATTTTGCAGATGCAATTAAGGAGCCCACAATGAGCTTATACTCAGGGAATCCAATTTTTTTGAGTTTCTATTTACTGTTGATTAGGAACCAGACATTTTATAACTCTGTTAAGTCAGAGAAAAATGATCAAGAACCATGATATTCTCTTTTGTCTCCTAGAAAAAAAATAATCCAGAAATTTATGGTTTTATTATCCTAAAGGACATTTCACCAGTTTTGTATACAATTGAACTGTCTTATCTCAGCCTTACGTAGTTTTTCCATTCCCTCCATGATCCCAGTTTTCCTATCAACTTTAGAACTTGCTTTGTCATTCTTGTAGTGCTTTCATGAGTATATTAAATGTATTCATGTATTCTCTCATGAATGCATGATAACTTGACAAGTGATGACCATTCATACAAAAATGATGTTTGAACATGTTAACATAATGACTCAGTTTCTCTCTGGGCTCCAGTTTCCCATTCCTGGCTTCCTTTTCAAATCTCCTGCCAGGTAGATACTGGGCGTCTCCCCAGAGAGGCTGGTTCAGTGAAATCTTGAGGAAAAAGTATTTTTTGACGTCCTTCAAGTGATTCTAATACATTGTTAAATTTGATTCACTGCCTTGATTAATATTAATAATAATATTAATAGGAAAGCCATTACAATTATTTCATTAGATCATAGTAATAACAATTATTGAGGGCTTACTGATCAATCAGCCCCTGTGCTAAATGCACTTCATGTACATGTGACATTAATCTTAACTAATCCTTATCCAAAGCCTAAAGATAAAAAGACCCCTTGAAAAGCTACATTAGTTTTTTAAGGCTACTGGGCTAGATACTAGGATACAAAAGGAATGCCTTCTAAAGTAAAAAACAAACACACAAACAAACAAACAAAAAAAATCTGATCTTAATCAAACTCTTTTCTCTTTGCCAAGGTCACTATTAAGGAATTTACATTTGGTGCCCATCCCTTTGCCTCACACCAAAATTCAGTTTTCTTGCATGGCCCATCAGTACATTAACTCATTCAAACAGCATTTGTCAACTTCTCCCATTTTCTAGTTACTGCCTTAGAGACACCGGGGAACATTGTACCTCATCTTTAAGAAGCTTATCATACTTACAAGGCCAGAAATTACTTTATACCCAGTAATCAGGTTCCGGCCAATATGGGTACTTTTGACTATACTCCAACACTTGCCTAGGAATATGATCTCCTAAATTCATGACCTTGGATGATAATCATGGCAGAGTTGGGCTGTCAAGGTCACTACCTCATAGATCTCCTAGACTCCTTATTAGAGGAAATGGAGGTCCTACCAATTGCTGCCCAGTGTTTGTCTCCCAAATGGATTCTGGTTTGAAAGGTTCAGATTAAGTCTTTTGTCAGTAAAGAAGTACTTATATGGTGCAGGGGTCTGCGGATCCCAAAGGCTCATGAGTACAATCCAGGAGGTCTTTGAACTTGGATGGGAAAAACTGCATCTTTATTAACATCTAACAGAAATTACTATTTCCTTCAATTTTGCATGTAGGTAAAAAATCACCACAATATGTACGAAATCAGTGACTTTATTATCAGTACAGATATTTTCATACTATATTAGTTTTTGTAGGTATCTCTTAATATCGTTTATACTTATCACCTCTTCAATATTGTGTTTATTATACTTGCATCCAGATCTTGTTATTCAATGCGTGAGTAAAGAACCACAAACATAGCTGCATCACAAATTTGCTTTTAAATATTTTGATGACTGTATTTCCATATAATTAATTGTCTTCCTTTGTAATCTTGTGTATTTTTTATGGGTTTAAAAACATTACTCTAAGAAGGGAATCCATAGGTTTCACACAACATACACACACGCACGCACACACGTGCGTGCGCCAACATTAAGATTCTGTATACATGTCACTTTCTCTCTCAGCCCCATGATAGATGCTAGGCAGTATAGAGAAATATCAGGCAGTTGGCATCTACAATAGAGATACCTCAAAACTATCATGATCACCTAAATTCAGAAATGCCACCAAGTACAGCAGGTATGAATCTCGGTACACAAACTCTGGAGTGCAAGAGATTAAACTATTTTTTTTATATATATAACTTAATTCCTATTATGAGCCTCTTTCCATCAGGAGGGCAGAGTTCTAGTATCAGTTGGTTCAGGGTATATCCTTTTCGGGGGTGGTATCTGGTTTCCAGAGGGGAGTGTAGTGCCTGGTCACTGCGGAACAGGCTTTATTTGACCACTTTCCCCTCTTCTTTGATGCCTTCAACCCTGACTGATTTCAGTCCCTTGTGCAGCAGGCAGCTTCTGGGTGGCACTTGTTCCTGCCCCAGGGCTCCTTTGGGGTCTTCCCTGATTGCTGAGTCCCGCCAGGTGTGTGGGGGAAGAAACAGCCATGCCTAGAGGTCTGTCCTTTTCTGCATCAAGACCATCTTGCTGGAAGTACCACATAGCATTTCTATCCTGCAATCTTACCTTTCCCCACGGCACAGCCAGAAGCTGGGTGACTCTCTTCTCTCAGATCCCCCAAACCTTCTAGCCTTTTGTCATGCCGACTCCTAGAATTTCATCCATGTGGGCAGCAGTGAGGAAGGGAGGGGGGACGAGATCGAAGCCTTGTTTTGATATCTGCTTGAGTCTCAGATTCCTTCCTCCCCTGGTCCTCCTCACTTACTCTTAATTTGACCAACTTTCCAGTCTGGAAGGCCAGAAAGCTTTGCTTCTGCCTTCCCTATGCTTGATTTCTGCCCCCCCCCCCACTCTAATCTTGCAATTTGAAATGCAAAAGCATCTGATTAACAATTCAAAAGCCTTTGCTCTGTGTCTGCTTCTCCCAGAAGCAATCTCTTAGCTTGGTGGCCAATTTAGGGAAGAGTGAAGGGGTTCACAGGAAGCATGAGGAACAACACATCGGGTAATTTCCAAAAATTTTTTCCACCACAAAAACACACAAATTCAAGTATCAAACACACGAACCATGGTTGAGAAGAACAAATCCTTTCTCATTGTCAGTGAGAGATTCCATAAATTAGTGGAAAATAAAAACGATGTGTTGAGACATGGATGCTAGATGTTTGGAGAGGCTCAGTCTGTAGTTAAAGGACATACTTCTGCGTGCCATGTTCTCATGTTATGGGAATCAAAATATTGGTTCCATAAAATAAGAATTGTTCCCTGTCATCTCGTAAAAAGTTCTGTCTAAGCTCCCAGGTCGTATGAGTTTGCCTCTCGTGTGTTTCTACAATACTCATACAATACAATACATACATCATACAATACAATAAACATCTATCTTAACTCTGGGAAAACTCTACAGAATGAGGCAGTAAGGAACGAGCAATGAGGAAGATCGTGTTGCCCAGCAGAACCTAGGCTCTGAGGGCGGTGGAAATGGGTGGATCTTCTACAGTGAAAGATAACAAACCAGTCTGTCTGTGGGGTGGGAGCCAAGCCAAGCCCTGTGATATTGATTGCCTGCTTCAATATCATGATCATGATTGCCTGCGCTGGGTCGATGCTGGGTGTGAGTCAATACAGAGATTCAGTGTCTGCTTCACGATCAGTGTCCAGCTGCCCCTGCTACAGACACAATGGGCCAAGTTGGGATTATGGCTCCGAAGTCAAGTCTACCTTTTCCATGAGCTAAGTGGTCAGACCAAGGGCACCACAACTTGACCCTTTATTATCTGTTCATCTTTCAACCTCATGTGAATAAGCTCTTGGAGGGCAGAAACCATGCTTTACTCAATGCCACGCCCCATTCCTCTGCACGGGGACAAGCAGGTAGGATGTGTTCAGTAATACCTACTTCCCCATGTTTACTGAGCACATCTGTTGTGCGTGGTTCAGGGCTTACCCTTGAAATGCACTGTTCTATTTCAGCTTCACAAACAGCCTCTGGGGTACACAGACAGCCTGTGAGAGAGAATGAACACCTCAAGTCACACACCTGGTGAGTCCAGGGTCAAGATTTGAGTCAGGAGTGGCTGACCGCTGAGGCCTAACTTCTAAACGCCTGCTATGCTGAAGGGAAAGCCCTAAAAGCATTCTGCAAGGCCACCAGGTGTCCGGAGGCTGTGCTCTGGGTGTCCAGAGCCGCCGTGGCCAGAGATGCAGAGACGGCATGGACTATAGGATTTGCGTTTCCATGGTTGCAGGGCCTAGCAGGATGTCTGCGAACCATAAAGCACGGAGGTGAGAGCCTGAGCTGCTTTGTCAAACAATAAATCCTGAGATAGCTATATTTGTCTTCCCTGGCCTCTTCTCCGAAGAGTCCAAATAGAGCTCACTGTGCAGCAGCAAGAAAACCCACACATGCAGCAGCACCGGCTGAATAGAATAGGCACCCCGAGTTCTCTGCATTCTCTTGGGGATGATCATCAGGCTCTGGTTCCCTTATTTGTAAAAAAAAAAAAAAAAAAAAAAGATACTTGTGGTTCTCATGGGGGTTCTCCACCAATGGACTGGCAGCTCAGGCTTTCAAACACAAGTTTTAGCTTTCTGCTCAACAGAGTTTTAATTTCTGAGGTCAAGTCTGGGAGTCTATATGTTTAAAGTTCATGTAGTGATCCAAATGCTCAGCCTAGCTGGGGAACCAGTAGTCCGGGTCTTTCAGTTGGTTGCTTCCTGACTGGGTTACCTATTTCAGGGATTAAATCCTGAATATTGCCATGGGTTTAGGGTGCTATGGAATGCTCTGTTTTTGTTTTTGTTTTTGTTTAATAAATTTACTTATTTATTTTGAGAGAGAGGGAGAGCAAGTGGGGAGGGGCAGAGAGAGGGACAGAGAGAGAGAATGAGAGCCTGTTAACGGGGCTCAAATCTACGAGCCAAGAGACCAAGCAAGATGTGAACTGAAACCAAGAGTCGATACTAACCGACTGAGCCACCCAGGCACCCCAAGGGTGCTATGGAATGTTTAAGAGGCATTTGGGGATGGAGACTTGGGAAAATATTTGAAGAACATGAGAATGCCAATTTATCTGATGGGTATCAAGAAAGGCAGTGACCCTTCACAGTGGCATCTATTGCTTTTGCCCTCCAAGTTTCATTCCCCTTCTTTTGAAAATGATATTTTTCTTAGAAATTGTTTCATTCCCAATTCTTCACCCATATATTTTGGGTAGTGTTGAACCCCCCCTCCTCCTGACTTCCGGGATAAGCAGGGGTTACCCTTGCTTGGCCAAACAAAATAGGCGTGGGATTCAGGACAGGCAAATGAGGCTAAGCCTCAGCACTTTTGATGGCTTGGTTACAAAGCTCGGCACTGTCGTCTCACAGCTGCTGGCAGCCTTCTTCTGTGATTTCAGGGAAGATGCACGGTGGAAAAAAATGAGACCAACACACAGGAGACAGATATCGTAAATAAACTTGTAAAAGCACAGACTACCAAGTCTTAAGCAACGATGAATTTTATTACGTAAAGATTGAATTTCTGTCAATGACACCATGGATGCATTTAATAGAAGGCTGGCAAAATGTGAGAAAGCATTTAGAACGTGTGTGTGTGTGTGTATGTGTGTGTGACAGAGAGAGAGAGAGACAGACAGACAGACAGAGAGACAGAGAGAAAGAGAAATGTTGAGAATACACAAGGAACTCTTGACATTAAGGAGAAAAAGATTGCAAATGGGAACAGGTTATGAATAAGAAATTTACAGGAAAGGAAGCCCCGAAAAGAACGAAGCCTATGATGAGCGCTCAAAATCATGGTGGTAAGAGAAGTTCAAATTAAAAAAAAACTACATATGAGTTTATATCCATTAAGTTGGCAGAAAATTAGGATATTGCCAAAGGTTGGGAGAAATGTAAGGATATAGGACCGTCCATATATTGTTGAGGGTGAGAGTGACGGGTGACCACTGCAACTCTTTGGGACCAATTTGACCTAACTTGGTTAATTTGTTTCTACACCAACCCCATCCCAGTGACCTAGGAATGCTGCTCTAGGGTCTGCATACCAGTGGGTTTCACAACCAGGTACACAGAAGGACATGTTTTGGGTTTTCATAGAAGTACTGTTGGAGGTACTTTCTATGGGAGAAAGAGTAAGAAATGAGAGAGAACTACATCATAGTTTGCTATGGAGCAGTCAGAAGAAAGAAATAAAAAAGGAGAACACGTGTAGAGACATATACATATGTATGAGAAAAGGAGAGGAAAGAGAGGAAAGAAGAAAACGGTGTAAGGTCTATAACCAAGTGCTTTTTGCATAAATTAAAAATACATGCACATGCGGGGCTGGATCTCACGACCCTGGGATCATGACCTGAGCGGAAATCAAGAGTCGGACGCTTAACCGACTGAGCCACCCAAGTGCCCCAAAACAATATACGTTTTGAAAAAAACATATTCAAATAAAACTTTATATACATTCAATGTATTAAAATGAAAGCCCAAAGAGGATCCCAGCTCCTGTGAATTTTAAGCAAAAAAGCAAACACATGAATATTGGATGATGTTGATAAGTGCAATGAAGGGAAAAGCAAAAAAGTGAACAAAAGAACCCGAGGGCCAAGAGAAAGACTAACAAGAGAGATCTACTTTGCTCTGAGTAGACAGGTCAGGAAGGCTTCTCTGAGGTGCTGATATTTTCATTGCAATGGGACCTAGGGATAGCATTTGAGTCAACAGTTCTGGGAGGGCAACTGAATGGAAGACAAGCCACAAGAAGGGTTCTGAGGTAGGAAAGAACTGGACGTTCAAGGAAGTGAAAGAAGCCAGGATGGTGGTGACCCAGGAAAATGAAGCCCTTTCCTCGAGAGCTCCTGGGTTGCGGCAGGGCGTGTGGGAACGTGAGAATACAAAATCAGAACCGCCAGAGTGCAGGCTGGGAGGCGTCCAAGGGTTCTTAGCACTGGCAGGCAGCAGACTATTCCCCTGGTAGCGCTGTGTTAATGCCACGTAATTAGCCTGAGCTGTAAAATCCATTCTTAGTTTCCACAGTCATTATGGGGAGGAAGGTAACACTTGGTCCATGGAAGCCTCCCAGAAGTTTTGGGATGACCAGCGTGGGTCTGAAAAAGGAAAGTTCTGCCATTTCAATGTGAGGCCCCTGCGTGCAGTTTATGCACTAACCTGCTCCCGAATGTTTTAAAGCCTTCACGAATGAGTAGTCTGAATAGACAGGGGCTGGGTGGGTAAGTGGGTAGGAGCTCGAGCTAAGAGGTCTTGTCTTTTTACAGGGGCAACCTCAGTCTGATGCTCAGCAGGGGCTCAACTGTATCTAGGGGATGGGTGAGTGAAGAGCACATGCCTTGGAAAGCAGAATTTTGAGTGAGGAAGGCATGATGCAGGAAGGCTAGTTACACCTGCTGTTTCTCCCCACGGTCCCCCAACTCGCATGCACACACGCACACACACACCGGAGCCATAGAGAAAAGCAAAACAGAGGAAGCACCTACATGTTGGCAGTTGTTATATATATTATGTGGTGGGCCTGTGGGTGACTTTATATTTTTCTTTCTAATATTGAATATATATTTCTGTAACTTCTACTTTCCACGTAAACTTTCTTCAACAGAATAATTTTTTTTTAGTTGAAAGAAGTCATTCATAAAGGGAAGACAAGAATGCTGTTGAAAATGGCCCTGCCACCTCCTTTTAGGAGACGAACAACATTCATACGCTTTTGATGACTAATGGTTATGTATATTTCTATCCATGTCTCTACCTATATCCCTGAAGTCCTGCTTTTGAATATGCACAGACTGAGGGCTCAGTCAGTTGAGCGTCTGACTTTGGCTCAGGTCATGATCTCGTGGTTCGTGGAATTGAGCCCCACGTTGAGCTCTGTGCTGACAGCTCAGAGTCTGGAACCTGCTTTGGATTCTGTGTCTCCCTCTTTCTGCCCCTCTCCTGCTCACACTCTGTCTCTCTCTCTCTCTCAAAAATAAACATTAAAAACATTGAAAATGCAGGATTGAACTGGAGCATAGTTTCAGGTGGAGTTGAAAACTAAAATTGCCGTGCGTGAAGAAACAAGAAGATATAGGAGTCTGCACTTGCATCTGGGGAGAGAGGGGCCTGAGGAACATGGCAGCAGACAGAACCCCAAATGAGAAATGACTGCTGAGAAATCTCAGCAGGAGATTTTGGAAATTACTGAGCTATATCTAGGTCTCCATTTTGCTCACTGTTAACAAAATATCTCCTATGGGCCAGGCCTTGTGCTTGGGTTTAGGGCTATGACATGAAAAGGAGAGACGAGACCTCTGTTTCTGTGGACTTTATGTTCTGGTGGAGGAGTTCCTAATAACAACTTGTATTTATATAGCACTTAATATGTGCCAAGCACCGTTGGTAATACTTCATGTGTTAGCGCCTCACAACAATCCTATAAATTCCTAGTATTACAGATGCAAAGCTTTTTTGAAAATAACCAAGTTAAATAACTTGCCCAAGACCCCTTACCCAGTAAATGATGGGGTTGGGATTAGAACCCACCAGTCTGCTTCTCAGGTTCACAAAGGCAGTGACAGGTTATAGTAATTAACAAACCAAAGGCCAGGGATGGTATTTACATGGTCAAAATAGACAAGCGCAAACCAGGCAGTGGACGGTAGGGTATCTCAGTACAGACCAGAGGGAAAGAATAAGGGAAGTTATGATCCCTTCTTCCTCACCCTCCTTAAAGTATCTTTGCATGGTATCTTTAAGCCAGTTTCCAAAGAGACATTATTGCAAATTGGCACCATATAAAGTGATACAGAATTAGCCAGGTTTCTTGGGGTTCCAAATTCATGCCCACAGTATACAATGTGCTTTTTAAAAGCAAGAAAATAAGCCAATTTTGAACAGAGAAGCATGAATAGTAACACTGCCCGTTCATGAATGATCATTGCTAAGTGGAAAATTATTCGAACAACTTTTTATTGTTCAGAAGTCATCAGGACTAAATAGCGAGTGAGATGCGGCTCCAGCTTGCCAAATGAGACCCTTTCCAAACTATTGCCTTGGATTTTCTGACCATAAGAAAGGCTCTTGGCGGATTCGATGGACACACAGATATCCATTCCCCTGCATCTGAGAGGGCCTCTTGTGAAACACCTTGTGCAATCTTCTGCCGGCCCCTGCTGCTAGACAGATGTTCCTCAAGAGATCTCCATTCTGTAGGCTCTCTGGTCTCCTATACCCCTCTCCTCCGTGTCCCTCCTTCTTCCTTCCCTTTGAACACGCACCACATTCTTGGTGGCCAGAATTAGATCATACCAATGTGGCTACATGCTTTCAATTAAAATATTTTCTTTATTATTTTTTTTTAATTTTTTAAATGTCTTATTTATTTTTGAGAAAGACACAGAGCAAGAGCAGAGGAAGGGTAGAGAGAGAGGGAGACACAGAATCCGAAGCAGGCTCCAGGCTTCGAGCTATCAGCACAGAGCCCGATGCGGGGCTCATACTCTCAAACCGGGAGATCTGAGCTGAAGTCAGATGCGTAACCAAGTGAGCCACCCAGGCGCCCCCCACTGACTGTATTTTTTTACCATGTGTCAGTCCTTCACCTAGGTACTTTAACTCTATTTAATCTTCTAAATAATCCTATGAAGTTGGTATTATTAGCCCTGTTTTATAGATAAGAAAGCTGACCTAGAAAGAGTCTCCAGGTTATAAACATTCTTAAAGGTTGTCCAGTGTAAACATTTCACAGAGGGGATTGATTACAGCCTGGAAGTTTCAGAAATTTTTCTCAAGTCCACAATCAACCAGTGGCTGAGTGGAGACCAAAGCACTGGCCTCTGGAGTTCGAAAAAAACTCTCAATTACATAGGACAGCTTTTTGTGACCTTTTATCCTAAACAAAAGGTCAGAACTCTGAGAAGGCATTGAGCCCCTGGGAGCCTGTTTAAATAGGCAGAACACTGGAATTTATCTCACAGAGCGTCATAAGGCTGACATAAGCAGATGACTCTAAAGCACCAAGTGCAGTACTTAACAGGTTCCAAGGACTGATCCTCCAGGAGCTTTCGCTCTTAACACCCTTGTTGTCATTTGTCTTAGTCTGTTTCGAATGCTGTAGCAAAATGGCCCACACTGGGTGCCTTATAAACGATGGAAACTGATTTCTCACGGTTCTGGAGGCTAGAAAACCAAGATGAGGGTTCCAGCGATCACGTAAGGGCTGTCTTCTGGGCTGCAGCCTGTTTGCTGTGGCCTCCCGGGTGGGAGGGGCTAGCGACCTCTCCTGCGTCTCTTCTGGGAGAGTGCTCACCCCATTCGTGAGGGCTTCACCCATGACCTAACACCTCCCGAAAGGCCCCACCTTCTAGAATGTCACACTGGGCATTAAGATTTCAACATAAGAAGTTTGAGAAGACGCAAACACTCAGGCCACTGAATGTTTGCAATTTTATTAACTTAATAACAGGAAAACTAAACCAAACCATCACTGAACGCCTTGATGGTAGGGTTCATGCCTTTAACTCAGCACTGGATTGAACTTCCTGTCGCCTTCCCTAATCAAATCAAGCCAAAGAGCTCACAAAACATATGATGGACTAGTCAGCCTCTTTCTACTCCAACTCCAATCTTTTAACCCAAATGAGGTGTGCATGCCCCCGGTGGCATTTGGGATGAGATTCCAGATGACACGTGTTTTTATATTTTAATAGTTATACATTTATTTTAGTAAGTATTAGAAAACCACAGCTAAAAGATAACATCACTGATGTAATGGATAATCTTGCCTAGGATGGAGCTAAAGTAGGTCGATTTAAGGAAGAGTATTAGGCGGATAATAGAAATGACAGCGTGCCTTTATGAGAATTGCTAAGGCAGGATGAAAAGGCACTTTGAGAAGCACTGATTTAACATACCCGGATGACGACTGGACTTGTCAGTTGAGAATAGTTTTATTTGTTAGTAGCAGTAGTCTTTTTATTTTACCAGTATGCTCTCTTCTGAGATAGCTCAGTCAGCCTGTATTTTATACATACCATCCATCTCTCTCTTTTTGCTCTAACTCTGGCTTAGAACCCCTTTTCTACTCTCTTTACTTGGATAACTCCCACTGATCCTTTAAGTTTTGGATGATACATGGGTCTCATCAGAGAAGGACTCTCCGTTATGTTTCTTCCAGCTTCGCCAATCATCTGCTTCACAACTCCATCCCTGCACTAAGCCCGCTGTGCAGGAAATAAATGACCATGTGCCTCTCTCCCCTACGCTTCCGGAGCTTCTCAGGGGTAGGTATCATGCCTTACGCATCTTTGCATCCCCAGCACTGAACACAATGCTTGGCATAAGGAAGGCACTCAATGTTTGTCTGAAATGAACTATGACTCCAGGCTGCAAAAGAAACAAAAACAATGTTTCTTCTTGTTGGCCCCATGAAACTGACTGCCTGTCGATTGCACCGGGCAGTCAGGAAAGAGCTTTGTAGCTATTCTGTCTCACTCATAAATATTTTTCAGCCTGTCGAATGTGGGAAAGGCAAGAGGTGAATATATTGAGAGGAGAGCATGTGTTCAGGCTCTAGAATATGCAAACTTCTATTCTTTGGAACTGGTAACCTGGTTTGAACTTGCAACTTTTAATTGGGACAAAGCCCTGGGGAAAAAAAAATCCCTCCCATATGCAAACGATTCCATCTGTGATCCTGTTAAACATTCGTTAGTTCAGCGGAACCTTGCCAAACTGCCACATTATGTCTTCTTCTTGACAATTAACGTTTGATCCAGCAACGAGGAATGGAGAAACAAATAGACTGTAGACTCATTTTAACTAAAGTGAGTATTAAATAAAACACAAACCTGCAAATTCATTAAGGTCCTGAAGGACTTGTCAGGAATTGCTATTCCCTCCAGTGTGATGAATCACTCACTAGGCTATGAACTTTCCGTCAGGACAGAAGTGTATACTGGAGGGGAAGGTGTGTGAAGAGATGGGGATTCTATCTCCAATTTTGCTCTTGGGTGGGGGTCTTGGGCAAAGCAATGAACCTACTTAGACTTTAGTTTCTTCCTCTGTAAATGAAGGGTTTGGACTAGGGACTCGTAGGGTCTATTATTAAGTGTTTAGTCTACTTATATTTAGTAAGTATTGAGTACCTACAATGTCCCAGATAGACACTGTTCTGGATCTTTATAGGCGATAATTAGCAAGATTGACAATGTCCTTGTTCTACTGGAATTTTTATTTAGTTGTTAATGTTTATTTATGTATTTTGAGAGACAGTGTGCACATGAGCTGGGAAGGGGCAGAGAGAGGGAGAAAGAGAATCCCAAGTAGGCTCCACACTGTCAGCACAGCATCCAACACGGGGCTCAAGCTCATGAAGTGTGCGATCATGACATGAGCCGAAATCAAGAGTGGGACTCTTAACCAACTGAGCCACCCAGACACCTCTTTACTGGGATTTTTGGTCTGATGATAGAGTGTAAGTAGTAAACAAATGGTTATGTATGTTATGCAAGTGAACGATTTAAGTGTGATCACACTAAGTGTGATGATGAAGGGCAGGAGAGTGTGAGCACACAGGAGTGGAAAGTCTTAGGATAGTCCCGGAGGTCAGGGTAGGCTTCCCTGAGAACGTGATATTTCATAGCTGATATCTGTGGGAAGAGCAAGGGAAAGGCTGGCCCAAGGAAAGGAAGGAAGCTCAGGGCTTGAGGAACTAAGAGTAACTAGCGAGGGGCTCGAAGTCATGTGCACTGCAGCCAGTCCACACAGAACAGTGCAGGTCATGGAAAGTTCCGCTTCATTCCATGGCATGGGAAGCCATCGACAGGGGTGATATAATTGGAGGTAAAAGACTCACAGTAACTCTCATTAAGAGAGGTTTCTCTTCTCTATCCTAATCTCCAAGTTGTGATAGGCCCTGGTTGGCAAGGTCTTAAGGTGAATCTGTGAAAATTAATAAAAAGGAAACCTCACTGGACCCAGGAGAGTAGAAAGGCAGCCTGGAAAGGCAAGCTGAACTACTCAGTGTCAATTTCAGAAGCACAGTCCATCACGCCTCTAACAGAAGAATCTGGATAGAAGTCACCAATGACAGGCATCAGCAGGGAAATGTGAGCGCCAAACCTCCCTCCCAGGGTAGTCGACACCCTTGTAGCCCAGCCAGTGAGAAACCATCGGCATCCTGAACTCTTGCTTCTCGCCTTCCATCTTCCACCTTCTTCCTCATAAAATAATGTTCTTCTCCTTTGTTGGTTGCAGTTGCCTGTGGTTTTGCCATAGCTTGCTTGTCCCGGATTGCAATTTTCTGCTATTCCTGAATAAACCCATTTGCGCTGGTAAAATAACTGGCAGATTTTTTTTTTTTTAAGGTTAACAGCTTCTTCTGGATTATAATCACAAAAGCAACATTGCCCTCTCAGGCTTCTCTGGGGTTCTTGACTAATTCCACACGGGCTCTCACGGTTGGCAAAGCTTGCTTTGCACATTACTGCAATATTTCAGCAAAGAGCACGCTGCCAGACGCTTCTGCAAACTCTCACCAAAGGCATTGCTACCCAGATGCTCTTAAGCAATATCACCTTTTGTAAATGCAATGTAGACGGTGTTTTAAAGGAAGTCAGCGCCCAGCTTGCTATTTGGACTCCATAAAGCTTCTTTCCCCTATTTCTCTTCTTTTCTTTTTAAAGGATCTAATAGCTTCCATTTAGAGGTTGAGGTGAATTTAAATCATCTGCTCCCTCTTTCAGGGGAACTAGCATCCTAGATTTAACTCCTATTGTAGACTGAAAGGCTTTGGTACTCAAAAAGATCTCAGAGATCAGTCAGTAGATGGGGAAGAAAATGTGGTTGTTTGGAGGGGGTGGCTATGGAAGGTTGGCTTGAGAATCTTTTGAAGCATGCTGGTGTATGCTTCGGCCACGTGTCACACTAACGGTCAAGTGCATAGGAGACATTTGGAAATTGGCTATAGCACTAATTCCCTAACGAATATTCTAGAAGATTTTTTAGAATTCTACCCTCAGCAAAAATATTATGTTATTTTTTCTGTATTAAAAAAAATGCCATCTCTTCCTAAAATGCTAATAATGCTACATACTGTGGATGCTCTTGAGGACCGACCATAACAGGCTGACCCAATTTGGGGACCTGAAAGTCTACCTTGCTCTAGGATAGAGTCAAGGCTCATAATTCACATAGTAATGAGACATTATTTGTCGTTAGTGCTGTAACTTTAACCATTTGGTGTAGAGCCAATTCAGCAGTTTGCACTGAAGAGACTGGAAGAGCAACAGGTAGTATAAAGTCGAGGCCTTTAATTCATAGAAGGGCTACGGAGTTAGAGGACTGGGTTACTGACCAGACTGAAGCAGCAAGGCCAGTGCGTGTGATGACACGCTTTGCTGCGGAGGCCGGCCAGTTAGCAATTGGTCAGGAAGCTCTGCTGGAGGTTGTGGTAGTGAAAAGCCACATCTTCAGTGACAGTGGAGGTGACAGAATCACCGAATTCTGCTGTCTGGGGCCACACTGCTAAGTCTCTAAGAGTGATCACAACAAGGACAACATGGTATAAGACAGTGGTTTTTTTTTGTTGTTGTTTAAAAAAATTTCTTTTAATGTTTATTTACTGTGGAGAGAGAGACAGAGCACAAGAGGGGGAGGGACAGAGAGAGAGGGAGACAGAGAATCCGAAGCAGGCTCCAGGCCCTGAGCTGTCAGCACAGAACCCGTCGCGGGGATTGAACCCACGAACAGTGAGATCATGACCTGAGCTGAAGCTGGATGGTTAACTGACGGAGCTACCCAGGCGCATCCTTCACCCTCTTTTTTCTTAGAAAAATTTTTTTTTAATGTTTATAGGAGAGTGTTTAAGAACATAGATTTTGGGGGCACCTTGGTGGTTCAGTTGGTTAGTGTCTAACTTCGGCTCAGGTCATGATCTCACAGTTCATGAGTTTGAGCCCCACATCAGGCTCTGTGCTGACAGCTCAGAGCCTGGAGCCTGCTTCGGATTCTCTGTCTCCCTCTCTCTCTGTCCCTCCCTCACTCATGCTCTATCTCTCCAAAATAAAAAAAAAAAAAGAACACAGATTTTGGATTCCAGTGACACTGCTGCATTGCCGTATGGCCTGGGATGGTGTTACTTACCTGTCCATGCTTGAGGTTCCTTTACTATAAAATAAAGATAACAACACCCAGGTCTATGCTAAGCGGTGCCAGGTCTTGGGCACTTGTCTTGGGCAAGACAGAAGGGGTGCTGCAAAACTCAGTCAGAGAGATAAATATTTTAGTGTGATATTTCCTTAAACATTCAAATGTAATGCTAAAAATGCATGATGAATGAAACAGCACAAGGGCTATTTCTGTCACTGAATATTCTGACCTTTCTATCTTTCTGAGGTTTTAATCAAAGGTTCTATAGTCACACCTCAGCCTTTTCTCTCTGCCACTGTTATGGCAGTTATTTCTGACTCGTGGTATCTTTTGCCGTTTAGAAAGTCTGAGAATTTTCAAAATCATCCAGTCTTAATACCGATATGCAATTTACTTATTGTATTTTGTTTGATTTACTTCTCTCACCAGAATTTAATCTCTGTAAAATCACGGTTTTTCTTAGTATTTTTTATGTTGAGATAATTTTAGATTTACAGAAAGGCTCCAAAGGTAGTATGGAGAAATTTATGTATACCCTTAGCTCAGATTCCCCTAATGTTAGCATCTTATGACCATGGAACGTTGATCAAAACCAGGAAACTAATATCAAGACAATACTGTTAACTGAAGTACAGATTGCGTTTAGATTTCTCCAACTTTTCCATTGATGTCCATTTTCTGTTTCAGGATCCATGATGCAGTTAGTCACCCTGTTTCTTAATCTCCCCTGATCTGTGACAGTTTCTCTATCTTCCCTTGTTTTTCATGACCTTAATGAGTTTAAAGGATACTAGTCAGATATTTTATAGAATGTCCCTCACTTTGGGTGTGTCCAACATTTCCTCATGATTGGATTGAGGTTATGAGTTGTGGGGAATACCAGAGGTGATCAAAGCAATTTTTAAATTTTATTTTGATCACTAATGTTTCATCAGTATCTAGAAGAGTGCCTGGAATACAGAGATGGTAAAATCACGTAAGACAGAGAAAATAAAGACAATAATTTATCAATTATTTGAGGCAGAATTTACATGCATCTACCCAATGATATGGCTAAACACTGTGTATATACATATTTGAAGCAATGCAAAGTTTTTCTACAGAAAATACTTGTAAAAGACTGATGGCTTCCAAAGAAAATTAGCTGGCCTGAAAAAATCCATTTATCTTCCAAGACAAGGTGGGGAATCCTATTCTTCTTCTTCTTCTTTTTTTTTTTAATGTTTATTTTTGAGAGAGAGAGAGAGCATGAATGGGGGAGGGACAGAGAGAGAGGGAGACACAGAATCTGAAACAGGCTCCAGACTCTGAACTGTCAGCACCGAGCCCAACAGGGGCTCGAACCCACAAACCATGAGACCATGACCTGAGCAGAAGTCAGACGCTTAACTGACTGAGCCCCCCAAGTGCCCGGAGAAATCCTGTTCTGAAATAACTATAGGTCACTGACCGTCAAAAAACAAACAGGAGACCCAAAAATGTAAGAAAGCCAGCTTTAAGTGAGATGTACAGCATCTGAAAAACGCTCACTCATCTCCTGCCCAAAGTAGACAGTATCTTACCTGTAAGCAAGAATTTGTAGAAAGAAAGAAGCCGGGTCCTCTTTTGCTCTGCATCTCTGGCATCTACCACATTACCTTCCTCTCAGTGGGTGCTTTATGACATGAGCTTGAACCCAGCCTACACTATTAATCATACTGTTTAAGGAGATCCATACCGGCCATGGGCAGCTGTTCCTCCAAGTGATAGGACAATAATTTTGCATACTAATTTTGACTCTGACAAATAGGGATTCAAATTCTACCTCCAGTAAGGCAAATGTCTTTAGCTCTCTGAGCTCCATTTTCTTCATATATAAAAATGGAAAAAGCCTTTTTACCTTTGCTGTCAAAGATTAAACAAAGTGACTTTTTTTAAGCACATAACAGGAGTCCTGACGCCTGAAGAAGGGTCAGTAAAGAGACCTTCTTACCTTTCATCCTGTAACTTCTCAGCTCCTCATCCACCCCTGCCCCCCCACCCCGCACCCCGGGCGTGACCAGCGGCTTCCATCACAATAGATCACTGCCCCCACGAAGGCAGACACTTGTGATGGACAGAAGCAGCAAAGCACGCTTCTTAATCTCCCATTTAGAAGTTGCGTGACCTCGGATAGGTCATTATTAACCCACCTGTGCCTTAGTTTTTTTAACCGTTTGATGGAGATACCAGTGACTATCTCAAAGGGTAACTACGAGGATCAGGTAAGAACATGTACATAAAGTGCTTGGGACTCTGCTAGAAACATATACCTCGTCATGAAAACTAGTTGTTGTTATAATGGGTTGTTGCATTTGATGTATAGGCTAGGTGATGGTAAGACAGGTCTATGAGAGAGAAGGAGAAAAAGAAAAATCCCATTTGTTACATTTGACAATGTATTATTATCAGAGAAATTTTGCCTGATTCCATAACTATGTTAGAGCTTCCCCTTCCATGGTTTCACCTGCATAGCTAAGGAATGGTAGAGACAGAAGAAGACATTATAATAAATCAATTATTATAGCATTTCCAAAGGTTTTTTTTTTTATAAATGTTTTTTTAATGTTTATTTATTTTTGAGACAGAGAGAGACAGAGCATGAGTGGGGGAGGGGCAGAGAGAGAGGGAGACACAGAATTCGAAGCAGGCTCCAGGCTCTGAGCCATCAGCACAGAGCCCAACAGGGGCTCGAACTCGCAGACTGTGAGATCATGACCTGAGCCGAAGTCGGACGCTCAACCGACTGAGCCACCCAGGCGCCCCATTTCCAAAGGTTTTAGAACATGGGTGGGCAAACATTTTCCACGAAGGGTCACCAAGTATATATTTTAGACTTTACAGGTCTCACATACAGGCTCTGCTCCCATGTTTTTATTCTTTTGTTTTCATTTTGTTTCTTACAATTCTCTACAAACGTTAAAACCACCTTTCAGCCCTCTGGTCAAGATTTGCTGACCCCTGGTAAAATCACTTACCATATTTTAGAGACATTTGAAGAAGGATATACTGAGTAGCTAAGCTCAGAGCTTAGAGCATTATGTAATTGCTGATAAGGGAGGGAGGGAGTTGCAGATGGGCAGTTAGACTCCTAGTCCAGACCATTGACGAATGGAAGCAAGAAAAACCCAGAGTCTAAACCCAAGACTTAATGAGACATTCTTTTCACACATAAATGTCTTGAGACTTATTTGTCATAAAAGCAGCAGGAAACCTGTTTGGCCAAAGCTGCGTACGACTATTAGAGGAGAATTCTCCGTGGGCCTCTCGGGTTTCTGCATATCTTACAAGTAAGGCACTCACTGCCCATCTGCTCCAGAGTATCTTTTGAGGGATACTGGTATAGTGAACAGCCTTGAGTCTCACAGGAGCAAAATGCAAGCATGTTACTACAAAAGACCTGGGTTCCCTAAACTCTAGGCTCTCCTCCTAGGACACACATCATTTCCCATGCAAGTATCAGCTGACCTTTTTCCTGATGCAAGAAAAGGCTGTGAGTAATAAACAGCCCTTCATCTCTTACCCTGGGGTCTTGCGTCATCTGTCAACATCCATGAACCTCTGGCAGGATTACTTCTTAGCTTGCGCATAGGGAAAAAAAAATTCTCAAACTTTTTACAATTTTTAGCAGTGACACAAATGGAATGAAGATGAAGAAGAGTGACCTAAATCAAGGAAACCGGAAAACATTATTTTAAAAGCCACCTTAAAAAAGAGCATTTAACCAAGTCTGAAAATGGTTTGATGCCCTGACTCAGGAGAGAAGAGGGCAGGAGATGGTCAACAGTGACTTGTCCAGCCTGTTCGGGTGATTTGGGTAAACGTGTCACACTGCAAGAGCCCTTCACATCTATCGGGTGCCTCTACTAAAATTCTACCCGCTCTTCAAAGGGATTTTCTAATATCACTCAGGTTGGAAGTGACCTCTTCGTTAAAGCTCAGAAAGGTACACTACTCATGTTAATGTAGCATTTCAATGGTAGTGATCTCACAGGCAGCTTGTCTTCTCTTAAATGGTAAAGCCAGAGTGGCTAGCCATGTGATCAATAAATGCATGTTTTATGTGTTTAGCTTTGTATTATGATTTTTTCTACTTATGTAGATTTAAGAGCAATGGCCCATTTTTACATGTCTTTGTATCCAAACTGGATGATTGCTATGGGCTGACTTGTATCCTCTCCCAATTTGTATGTTGAAGTCCTAACCTCAGTATCTCAGAATGCAGCTGTATTTGGAGATAGAGTGTTTTAAAGAGGTAATTATGCGGTCATTAAGGTGGGTCCCCATCCGATATGACTGATAGCTTAATCAAATGAAAATTGGACATGGATAGGCAGAGAGGGGAGACCCTGTGAAGACACCGGGAGAAGATGGGTCACCCACAAGCTAAGGAGAGAGGCCTTAGAAGAAGCCAACCCTGCCAACACCTTCATCTCAGACTTCTAACCTTCAGACTGCAAGAAAATAAACAGGTGAAAAATAAATTTCCATTATTTAAGCCAAAATCTGTGGTATTTTGTCATGGCAGCTCTAGTCAACTAATATAGAGCTTTATGTTTAGTTCTTAAATAAATGGACTTCTTAAGAAAGCCATCCATGTCCCTAGGCTAGACTTCTCTCCTGTTTGTTGCCTAACAGCTTATCGTAACCTCTGTCATATAATATTATCTTTCACACTGCATTATTTTCTTTTAATTATTTATTACTATGCATATTATATGGTATTAATTACATCTGAGGCAAATGACAGAAAATCTGATTTACGTAAGATCAAGCAAAGTGGAAATCTACTGAAGACTCAAGAGCAGATCTAGCTTCAGGCATGTTTTGATTCAAGGACTCAAATGACATCATCAGAACCCATTCTATTTCTATCTCTTAACACCGCTTTCCTCCACACAAGCTTCATTCTCAGACTTCATGTGACGGCAAGGTGGATGCCAACAGATCCAGGCTTATGTAATCCCAGGTTCAAGACCAGCAAAACACAAGAAAAAGCTTGTTTCTCAGTAGTCCCAGCAAAATCCCCCAGGTTGCGTCTTGTTGGATCAGACCACACACTCATCTCTGAAACAATGAGCGTAAGCAGGGATGCAATGCTCAGGCCATGGTCAAGTTACCTGCTCCCCCAGCAAGTCAGAGGTAGAGTCAGACATCTGGGACACATGGACTGAGGGAGGTGTAGAAGAAGAAAATTGAGATCCAGGAGAAGGGAGGATGGGTGCTTGGCAAGCAACTTGTTTGTTGCTCTGATATGACTGTTAAGCTCTCAGAGACTAGATACCCCAGTCTCATTCTATCTTCTGGACCCAGCAAGTTTACCTGAATACATCAATAGCACCGGCGAGTGTGTACTGAATGAATTAACGCAGCAGATGTGGAGTCATCAGCGAAGCAGGAGATTTTCATTTCTGCTGCAGCGGGACCTAGGAGTCTCTCTCATCTCCATAGTTAGAGAACAGCTTGCAGCCTCACAGGCTGAGCCTGACCTGGTGGAGGAAATGGCCCTCTTATCCTCCTCAGCAGGGAATATACGACAGCCTTGGTGAGATTGCGCATATTGACTCCGTGATCAAATTCTATCTAGACACAGTGGAGTGGGTGAAAATTAAGACAAACAAATGAGGAAGGTGTGGAGACACGAATCCTACCCTAAATGTTTCTGTTCTTCATCTCAGCCAGCAAGTGGGACTTGCATCAGATAGGTTACAGAACCACCTAGTGGTCAAAGAGCATCCACGCTGGCAGTGTACAGGCTCCAGCTGGTGTGTATAGTGAGCTCAATCATGGTCATTCTGGGACTGTGGTGTGCTCTGGTCACCGAAGGGTCCATGTGCCCTTCCTGGCTTCCACTTCTTCTCCTATTTTTGGAAATGCCACTGGGAGCAGAAATTTGAGATAAAAATGAGTCTACTAGATGGGTTTTTCATTCCTACTTTTGTTACAGAAATTGTTGAGAAAGGAGGGATGTTGACATGGCAAAGGAGACTAAAACTTTTAGTGAAAATGTCAGTGCAACACGCTCTCATTACATCTGGTAATCTGTGGGCATGAAGGTGATAGGAGGGTCCTTCAATTTCGACTTCATACACTTATGTATTGTTTGACTTATAATACATGACGAAATAGATGTCATTGGATTAGGGAGGTTTTCTCTGATGTTCTGGGACCAGGGTATGGCCCATCTGCACTAACTGATTTACAAATCTCCTACACATATTTTTCAGATAAACAAATGACATGGACATAGGCAGTGGCTCTGGGACTAAGTGGTGCTGAACTTGTTCAGTTGGGAAGTTAGTTAATCCATGGGCCTCATTGGTTTGGGTATTCCAATATTCTACAGAGATCCTTGTTTCTGACAGTGTGAGACTGTAAGCTCTTGTGCCATATCCCCAAGGGAAGTGGTCTGCTGAAGTGTTTGGAGGCAATGAGGCTGGCAGATGAAGGTGACATGGTATTCCATTTTGCTAATGGACACACAGCCATGATTCAAAATGCATCTGCATGACTAAGATGTTCTACATGAAGAGGTCTAAAGCTTTTAGACCACAGGGACATCTGGGTGGCTCAGTTGCTTGAGAGTCCAACTCTTGATTTCATCTCGGGTCATGATCCCAGGGTTGTGGGATCAAGCCCTGCATTGGCTCCACGCTGAGCATGGCGACTGCTTGGGATTCTCTCTCTCTCTCTCTCTCTCTCTCTCTCTCTGCTCTCCTCCCCTGCTTGCTGTCTCTAAAAATAAATTTTTAAAAATTAAGATTTTTAGATCATAGTATATATAATGGAGTTAGTGACAATTAAATACATGATTTTTACAAAAATATTATCAAAGTTGTATTTAGAAAGGTTATTCTGTGTCCTGATGGATTGTAGATGGAGAAACCAATTGGCAAGATACCAATTAGGAATGTATTATATAATAATTCAGGGCAACTGCTCTGATAACTGTCTTGGCAATTTCTTTGCCAACGTCCAGTCTACGTCTACAGTGCCCGTAGATGAATATGCTTTGGCGGAATGCATGTTTATGTCAACCTGGATGATCAGTCACAGTGCAGTCGAAGAAGGAGGCACAAGAGAGACGTGAAAGAATACAGAAGACTTATCTCGGAGGTGGCTGAAGAAGGTGAGGGAGAGGACATCAAGTAAAGGCGACTCTGCAGCTTGCTATTCACTGAAACGACCAGGAGAGAAAGATGGAGATTGAAATGAACAGGGTGGGGGAATTATGGATTGTGGAGATGCAATCTCCTGCGGAGATCTCTGTGGAGATCCATCTCCTGCCAGAGCTGAGGAGAGAGGAGGAGAAAAGATGAGTTTCGTTCAATGTGTTTATATTAGGTTTGAGTGGATTGACAAGGGGACGTCTTAAAGAGATGCCCAGCAGGGCATTAAAGATAGAGATTTGAGCATAGGTGAGGGGTTAGTGTTTAGGATACAGTTTTGGATATCTAACATGGAGGCAAGAATTCAATATGTAAGAGCATATAAACTGCCTTAGAGAGTAGGATGTAAAGACAGAAAGCTGAGGGCCCAGAGTTGAGTTCTGAGAAAGCTTTAGTATTCCAAAGTGTTGTGAACATTGGAGAAACTTGCAGAGGATAAGCTTCTTCAATTGCGAGGTGAATCCATCTCTAGTAAAGGCCAGGTGAAATTACTTGACACTTTAAATGCAGACTATAGAGAGAGTCGTTCAATGTCAGATATAAAGTAGAAAATCGTTCGGAGATACACAGAGGGAATAAAATATCCCCATCCTTCAGTTGTGCTGTTTTAAAGTTCTTAAAAGCAACAAAAATCCAGGTACTTCAAATTAAAAAGTTTGAAGCTGAAGTTTGCTTTCATTCCAGTCCATTTGAGTGCACTTTTTCCCTTCTATTTTTGCTTTGTCTCCACTTTGTAAAGAGGTTGTTTAAACCTGTGCGTCAAATTCTCACAAAGCAACCCAGCCACGAAGGGAAAATCAAAAAGGAAGTACAGTGCATTTATAACAGCTTTGCTGGGAATCAGTGGGAGGGGAAACCAAAGGACGCTGCCCAGACCAGTGACCCTTGAGGACTGGGAACAGTTAATTGGCAAACCATGAAGGAACATAATGGGACAGCCAGGAGTGGCTCAGGCAACCTTTTTAGGATGAAAGGACTAGACCTTTGGCAGTTACCATTTTTCACTTCCTTGCTTCCCAATGGCCCTCCTTTTGTACATTAACAAAAACAGTACCTTTCTAGATGTAATCACACATCTAGGGACAAGGGACAGAATAAGGGGGCAGGTGAGCACAATTGTTGCCTTGGGGAACGCTGAGGCATCAAGTAGCTTGTTGGAGGACATGTCGAAATAACATGTTGAAACATAGGTGAGTTTTACTGATGGAAGAGAAATCAGTCTTTCCTTTTCATCCTTTTTCAAGTGTGTGTGTGTGTGTGTGTGTGTGTGTGTGTGCGCGCGCGCGCACGCACAGCACGTACGTGTATTACCAGTATCGATTTGGATAGGTAAATGGAAACACGCGATTATTGCATGGTGATGTAAGTATGGTTGAAACAATACACTTTTTTACTAAGCAGATATCTCATGGAAGCAGGACCCAGGTGTTTCCTTTCTGAAGGAAACTCCCAACAATATTGAACAGCACTGAAATCCACTGTTAACAATGAGAACCCATTGAGAGAAGAGCCCAGTGATTCTCAAATCAAATTCTTTAAGTCTTATAACACTGAAGATTCAGCTCATTAAACTACTGAAAAGGGGATAAATTAAAAAGCAATCATTTAAATTATCATGTTTATGTCAAGTTTAGCCAACTGCTACGATAATATCACTTGGCTTGTTTTACTGTAATTAATCCAGTAAGCATACAAAGAAAACAAATCAGAACTATTTATAGCTCTGAAGCTAAGTGGAAATGAGATATCGCCCAAGTACTACTATCATAAATATACGCTTGTTGACACGCCTTCAAATTACGCTTTAGGGCTTTTAACCATTCATGTTATTCTTCAACTGTATTAACCTCCATGAAACAAAGAACATTCCAATAGTGGATCTCATCAAACTTATTTGCAGATGTGCATATGAGGTTGAGTAACCAGGCACTTGCTTCGAGACAAAACTGGATAAATATCATTAAGGAAATGTTAACTAACATGCATATGCTGAGTGCATTAAAAAAAAAAAGTCTTTGCAGTGAGGTGCAAACATATGTGACTTTATGAGTCAGTTCCACAGGCTGAAAGCCACGATCAACATTCACATCATTTAAAGGGCACGGATGCCTCCAGGTCCAGACAAAACTGAATCATATGTAATCAAAAGAAAGTTTACATCTGGCACAAAAATGGGAAAAATCTATAGTAGAGATAACTGTTCTTTTTTAAAAGTAATGTCCCTCAGTCCGCAAAAAACAAATGAAAACTGTGTGTAAGACCACTGGTCCACTGTTCAGGCACAATACATGCAAATGAGGTCCCCAAGTAACGACATTCATAATTGCAAGAAAAAAAAATTGTCCACGGTTCCTCATGACGCTGGGGCACTTCTGTTGCTGAGACTACTGCTGTCCACAATGATACACGCTACTTACTACCAGTGCTGGCTTTCATTTTTCAAGGCACCATGGTTGAGTCCTAAGCATTCTTTTGCTCCATTAATGCAGAGCCTCATATGCAGATGCTGAAGGTAACCCTGTCCTGCAGATGACCAAACTGAGACTGAGAGAGGACATTTCCACAAGGTTCTAGTGGTGAAGCTAGCTTCTGAGCACTAACCGGTCAGATTAGAAAGCCCAGGCTCTAACCACTGTATTTTCTCCCAAGAAGTACAAATTTTATTTTATTTTTTTATTTTATTCTTTATTTTTTTAATGTTTACTTATTTCAGAGAGGGAGAGAGTAAGCAAGAGAAGAACGAGAGCGAGAGCGAGAGCGAGAGCGAGAGAGAGAGAGAGAGAGAGCATGAGCAGGGGAGGGGCAGAGAGAGAGGAGACACAGAATCTGAAGCAGGCTCCAGGCTCTGAGCTGTCAGCACAGAGCCCGATGTGGGGCTTGAATTCACAGACTGTGAGATCATGACCTGAGCCGAAGTCAGATGCTTAACCAACTGAGCCACACAGGTGCCCCAAGAAGTACAAATTTTAAACTTGAAGAGTTTGAGGGGGACTTTCAAACACAGCCGAACTAGCCTGCTCTTTGTCTTGGTGTGAACAGGCCAGCTCTCTGATTCAATGGGTCTGGCTGGGGCTCTGGCTTTCCCCCAACCGCAGGTTAACACAGCTAGTGCATGAACATATCATTAGGTTTGTTATTTTAAAAATGGTGCCCTGAATGTGAGTAGCTCTTTGGGTTTTGTAAAGCCATTTCACATAAAGGGTCTTGTTTGATCCTCTAGTTCAGCGAAGTGGGCAGAGACATCATTTTTATCCTCGTTCTACAAGGAGTATAAAACTTAAACTTTACTAAAAGCTATATGATAGGTTAGGGGCAGAGCCAGAGGCAGAATCTAGTTCTTTTCTTTTTCTTTTCTTTTCTCTTCCCTTCCTCCTTGCCTCCCCCCAACCTTTTTTTTTCTTTCCTTTTCTTCTCTTCTTCCTTTCCCTTCTTCCTCCTCCCTTTCCCTCCCTTCCTTTCTCTTCGCTTCCCTCCCCTCCCCTCCCCTTCCCTTCCCTTCTCTTTTCTTCTCTTTTCTCTTCCTTGCCTTGCCTTTCTCCCAAACACTGTCCACTTCTGCTTGGCCCTTCCATGTGAAGGAACATATACAACACACACACATAAATGCATACACAAGGTAACTGTGGTGCCCCAAAGGAGTCTTCTAGGAGCCTACTAAACAAAGTCAATAACAGCTGGCAGGGTCAGAGCTTCATGTTCTCCTTTAATCTAGAATTTAGAACTACAGGTACACATCTCTAGTTCATTCCAGAACGGAACCAAAATTCCCTAATCCAAACCTCAGAGAGCTATATCAGCTCCTGGTTTGTTGCAAAACAAAAATGAAAACAAAAACAAAAACAAAACAAAACACCCAATGGGAGATGGAAAATTTTAATTGTATCTAGCAGGTCAATGTCATGTATACTTTTTTTCCTAGTTTTCCCTTTGGACTGAAAATAATAAGACAGGATGAACCCTTTTCAAATGTCTCCATCTTTTCAAGCTTTTATAACTATTCTCTAAATCAAATCATCGCCACACTCAATTTTAGCTGTGTTACAAATGGGCAAATACTTTGATCTAAAGCAAATCTAAATCAGTGATAATAATAACATCCACCTCATTGGAGTGTTGTGACCTTTAAATGAGATATGGACATGACACATCTGGCAGGGAGCCTGGCACATGGTATGTGACAAGTACGTTTTAGTGACTGATTTCACGCCACAACATATTTTTAAATGCATACTTGAAGCCAAGTGCACAAATAGTGATTATGCTTTTGTCAAATTTTTTATCTTGAAGTTAATCAGATTTATTGCCTATCAAATGCATCATTGAAATGGAAATTGATATTACTACTGATTAATCTGCATCTCTTTTAAGAAAGCGTGCCAGGGGCGCCTGGGTGGCTCAGTCGCTTAAGTGTCCGACTTCAGCTCAGATCATGATCTCACAGTCTGTGAGTTCGAGCCCCGCATCGGGCTCTGTGCTGACAGCTCGGAGCCTGGAGCCTGCTTCGGATTCTGTGTCTCCTTCTCTCTCTCTGGCCCTCCCCCAATCATGCTTTGTCTCTCCTGCTCTCAAAAATAAATAAAAACATTAAAAAAAAAGAAAAAAAAGAAAGAAAGCGTGACAGACTTTTGAGGACACAATCTCTGCCTTGGATGAAGTTACTTAGGTTTTTCTTTACTCCCAAGCTTGCTTTGTTAGAATCTCCCTAGCTAGTGAGCTCCTAGAAGGCAGAGGTAGGCACTTTCTTTTGTATTCACTCAGGGTCTACCACATACTAGCCAAACACTTGTTGAACAGTGATTTGATGCCAGGAAACCAAAATCCTATTCACCCATTAAAAGAATGTATAACAGTTTTGAGATTCTCGCTTTAATTGGTCAACCATAGCACCTGTATTTCTCTGGAATCTAAATTCTACTCTTGGGCGTGCACTGCTTTTTTCTATTCTGAACAGCTCTTATAACACACACAAAAAGGGAAGGGAGATAAAAAGAGGTAAAAATAAAAGAAAGAAAGAAATAGGAGAAATAAGGAGAGAATAAATGGAAGAGGACAAGAAAAAAGAATAAATTTTCACTTTTTATCTTTGACAGAATACCCTTCAGTATTTTATGATTTTTTTGAGATGTCCATTAACAATTTTTATAATTAAAAATATATAGATAGATAGCTGATGATTACTGTGTTTAAACATTTCAATTAAAATGGTACCATAACTTGGAACCTGATTTGTTAATTGTACTCATTGTCCCTGAGGTTACTGGAAATCTTACAGTAGCAGAGTAGACGTGAAAAAACATGGCTTTGAAATTACATACAAATAGCCCTACAGCACTCTGCGTTACCTTTCCCAAACTATTTAACCCCATGCACTACCATTTCTTCATCTTTAAAATAAAACAACATTAATTCCCCTATGCAAAAATGGCCCCGATATTTGCCATTAGGGTAACCCTGTGTGAACTTCATTTTCCTTGTGAATGAACTGTAGGTAGGAATATCTGTCTCATTAGGGTTGTTAGCAGGAATAAATTAAATTAGATAATCGGGAGGATTCCATTTTACACATTAGTAGACCTGTGTTATTGAAAACTGTGCTCAATTATTATTACATTTTCGATTTTGTCAATAAAAATTTTGTGAAAATTTGTTTTGCTTTGTTTATATAGCACTACATACACCACATATATGTAATATATGTATAATATGCATAGTATATATATATTATCCTTGATTTTGCCTCTTGGCCCACAGAATCTAAAATATTTATAATCTGGCCTTTTAGAGAATGAGTCTACTGACCTCTGCTTTAGGAGATGGGAAGTAACACTATCCCAAGGGACGGCTTCCTCTAAGGCATGTGTCTCATACTAATGAAGCCAATTCCAGGTGCCTGCGGATAGCAGAGGCGAGAAAAGAGAGACACTTTTTAAAGAAAGATTCTTGTCTTTAAAGGGGGGAAAAAAAAGGATTCCTTTTTTCCTTCCATCCTTTTTAGGGCTAACCTAGAAAGTGCCTTATGGTTAGCTTAACTGTCCCTTTCCCAGATAGATCAACGGTTATGAAACAACTCATGTCACATATGGGAAAAAGCAAAATTGGATCCTTATTTCATGTGCCAGGTGGGTTAAAAAAAATTAAATCTGAAAAGCAAAACTTTAAAATCCTTAGAAGAAAATATTGAAGATGCTTTTATGGCTTTGGGGTAAGACAGACACAAGCCATGAAGGAAGAGACCTAGCACTTGAGCTCCATAGAGGTTACTAGGAAAAACCTTGCACACATGTGCACAAGACAGACACGGGACTGTTTATAGACTAGTTTGTGAAAGCAAGAAACTGGAGACAAACTTAATGTTCATAGCAGGAAAATGGACCAGTGCGCTGCAATATATTAATGAAGTACTAAATACTAGGAAACAGAGATTCATGAAGCACGAACGTAGCTGAATCTCACAAACTTACGGGTGAAAAAATCAAATACGGAAGAAAAGTCAAGTGTGATATCATTTACATAAAAGTCAAAATGGTGCTAAATAATCCTACATTGTTTAAGGACAGACACAACACATACATACTAAAAATGTAAAGGAAGGCTGAAGAATAAGCCTAAAATTCAGAATATTAGTAACTCTGCTGGGAAGACATGGGTTGTAATCAAAATATACAAAGGGCATTTCAACTGTACTTAACAATGTTTTTACATTTCAATCTAGAGGCAGGGTACATGGGTATTCATTCCATTATACTTTTTATCTTCTTGCATGTGACATATTCTAAGTCTAAAATCCACTTTATTAATAAGGAACCAAAACAACCTCTTCTGTTCCTTTATTGGTTTTGCCTTATGGGAACCATGCTGGTTTTTCCGGCTGAAAACCATGTTGCTGAAATGGACATAATTGCTGCTTCGAGAATAGCACAGCTTTCATTTTGCCCAAGACATTTTAGTTATTGAACTAAGAAAATGGCTACCATGAGAGGAATCACGTTACACTGCGGGAGGCCAGTGCTAACGTAGGTAAAAGTCCTTGATACCTTAGAGTAAATTAGGTTATTTTTGTAAGATGGGAAGGGTGCTGACTGAAACAAAAAAAAGAAAAGAAAAGAAAAGAAAAAGAAAGAAAAAGGGACTACTCTAATGGGAGAGGAGCAAACTCTGGCTTATGGGTGATGTCATATTTTTTTCGGTGCAATTCGAAGGACAAAATATTTAAAAACTAAAATTACATTAGGACTTATTAGGGCAAAATTCTGTTTTCTTTCTAAGGTAGAGTTAAAACTTCTCCCAATCAAATTAAGAGCCCTGGAAAAGACCATCTACTCATTAATTCCCTCACTTAATAAAATATATGTGCTACGTGAAAAATCTGGTTTGGTTGAGATCTCAAACCACAGATATGTATCCTTAAATAAGATTTTTTGCTTTTCTTGTTTGCTTTTTAAGTAGGCTCCACACCCAACATGGGGCTCGAACTCATGACCCTGAGATCAAGAGTCACACACTCTACTAACCCAGCCAGGCATCCCTTAAAAATGTCATTTTTAAAAACAAAGATATTGTTCAATACATACTTCTATATATACTTTCATACAGCTATGAATGTATACAGGGAACACTTTTCCATGTCAATATACATTGTCTTGGAATATGACTAAGATTTTATTACCAGGTCACAAGTTATATGCATATTTATACATTCTCTATATAATTAGAGATGTATTTTTTCACTTTTAGCTTACAGTTTAAAAGCACACAAGATATAGGTCTTTCTTAGCCACATGAAAAGAAGGAAATGTGAAATGGCCATTATATATATGTGTATGAAATATTCACATCCTATCTGGGCTACACAATTAAAGAAATGTGAAGAATTTGGATGGGATTTAGAGAAGAGTCCAAGGGCAATCAGGAAAAGAAGATGAGTTGTGAGTGAAAGCATGAAAGCAGAGAATATTCAGCTTGGAAGGGGGAACCCCAAAACAGGACTTGGTTCACTGTAGGAACTTAACGGTTTGGGGCTGCGTTCAATGGGAAAGCTCAATGAGCAAGGCGGGAAAACTTCAAGCCAGGACCTCACTCCCCCCTATAATGCTGCAAAAAGATTTCAAGTCCATTTTCCCCATCACTTAGAGAGTCAATAGGAATTTTTTGTTAAAGAACTGAGAATAGGCAACGTAAAACTTTGATATGCATAACAAATACTACAAATACATCTCATTGCTGTTATCAGGGTCAATTAGAGTTGGAACACACAGACATCAAAAGGACAGAGACAGAGAGACAGGGATAGAAGCCAAATCCCAGGCAGCAGTTCTAGTGTTTCTGTTACACGTGTTGATAAACTGCCTACGTTTTATAGCTCTCTATTTCAAGTCATCAGCTCTGATCTAGACTGGGATATTATAATTGCCAATGGGGAGAAAATTACGTTTGGAGGGGTACCAGCGGCCAGCGCACTCAGGCTCAGGAGGCAGAGGCTGCTGAAGCGAAGAGCATTTCAGTGGTAGTGAATGGATGCTCTCCTCCAGATCTTGGCCGGGGACTACGGGTTCCCTGCTCCAGTCTTAAAGGATCGTGGCCTGATCCCGTCTGTCTCCAATAAAGAAAGAGCAAGAAGACCGAAGCTCTGAGAGCAGCACACACGGTTTAAATTAGTAAAAAAAAATTTCCCAACCCTAGAGCTGACATCGATTTACATGTCAGTTTTTACAAACATGACTGTATCAGCAAGAATTGCGTTGTGTTGTTGGGATGTTTAAAAGCTGCTTTACAATTGACTTTCTCCATACAAGTCATTTAAAGAATTCACATACCTTGCTGCTGTTTGATTTCCTTTATTTTTCGGACTTACTGCTTTTACACCAATAATGAAAATAGGCTGTATTTTGATACACTGAAAATTTCGTATCCGTGTTCATATGACACAGAGTATTAAAACAAGTCTCCTAGGACATGTTAGCACAATCTCTCCCACCCTCTTCCTGTTGATTCTCTCAAGGCCCCGGATTCTCCACTATCGCCCTCAACTCAATCTTGATTTTCACATTCTCAGCTCGGCTCCCCATTCTGCCTTTATCTGGGTCCTGGTTAAGACAGAGGTTCCGGGGTTTGTTCATAAATGATTCTCTTTTATTCTTGCAATATGAGTAAGAACAGAAAATCAGTATGACTCTCATGTCAAATATTAAATTCTAACTTTGGTTCAAAGTAGATGATCAAGGACAACTGTCTTTTAACAACATTCACCTCATTGCAGATGCAGTTTAATCTTTTATTAAACCATAGAAATGATTCAATCTTTTATAGAAAAACCAAAACCATGTTATCCCAGGGAGATGGTGACCAAGACCAGTCAGAATAAAATATGGTCTCAAGAGATGATAAAAATTGAGTCTGGGTTAAGCATGACCTTGTGACAGACCTAGATATGCAAGGAGTATCTGAACTGGCACTGAAGCTAGAAGATTCTTTTAACAGGACTGCTCAGGCAGTGATGAAAATGTACCACAGGGAAACAGTCCAGAAAGTTTTTTTTTAAGTGCATTAAAAAAAAGCCATAAAATGTAAATACAATGCTAAAGCAAACAAATGACCCCCTGCAAACAAAAAAAAAGCGAAAAAAAGCATTTTAAATCATTTTATTAGGAAATTCAACTCTTAAGAGCTCAAAAAAATTTTTATAAGAAAATGATTTCTGCAGACGTCTGAAGTAGAGATGTTGGTTTTAGTCTTCTTAATTGCTACCACGATACAATTTAACTCTTGGGAGTTGACAGAGGAACAAATTGGGTAACAAGGCCTAATGTGAGTAGAAGTCACTGTCAGATCAAACTATCTATTTCATATTCTAGCGAGGACTACTGATACGATTAAAGTAAATGCTGGGGATGTCCTGAAATGACTAAATCATATAAGCACACAGATCGACTCAAAGGGAAATTAAAAATGGGCACATCTCAGAACATTTCAGAACTTTTTAAAAAAAGTTATGTAAAAGCAGTGACTTAAGAATGACACTGTTGGATTGACTCTTCTACATGGGCAAGAAAAAAAAAAAGGCAGCTCACTTTGAATGAAGTCTTCCCTTCTAATGTAGAATAATCTGAAGGGTGGGCATGACATGACACTTTCACCAGTATTCCCATTTCACCAGTTGACTAGTACAAACATGCTAAGGTACTAGAGAGTCACAGAGCAATGCTTATATAAACCTACCTGTGACTTGCATGCTTCAACATATGAAAGAAAACTATATGCATACTAAACAAAACTATTGGGGAATAAAATTATTGAAATCATAGAATTTAAATTTGAGTTTAAATAATTAGTAGCCTGAGCACTATAAAAAACAACTGTGGTACTGTGATAATGAAGGATGCCAATACCAATGCAGCACTATTTATACTTAAAAAAAGATTTTTTTTTAACGTTCATTTATTTTTGAGAAACAGAGATAGAGCATGAATGGGGGGGTGGTGGGGGGAATCTGAAAAAGGCTCCAGGCTCTTAGCTGTCAGCACAGAACCCGACATGGCACTTGAACTCAAGAGCCCGGAGATCATGACCTGAGCCGAAGAAGGACACTTAAGAGACTGAGCCACCCAAGTGCCCCTAATTTTTAAAGAAGGTAAAAAGATCCCACATGTCTGACAACAGGGGACTGCTGAAGTAAAATAAATCCTGGTCATTTAATAAAATGATAACCAACTACTAAAAAGAATGAAATAAATTTCAATGTTCAACATATGTAATGATGTCTACAATATATTGCAAGGTTAAAAAAAAAAAAAGACCTTGAAAACATAATACTAAGTGGAAGAAGCCAGAAACAAAGGCCACATTTCATATTTCTATTCACATGAAATGTCCAGAATAAGCAAACCCAGAGACAGAAAATAATTAGTGATAGCCAGGGTATGGGCGGTAGGAAATTGCGAAGTACAAGGCTTCTTTGTGAGGTGATGGAAATACTCTGAAATTAGGGAGTGATATGGTTGTACATTGTAAATACAGTAAAGCCGCAAAATTATTAAAATGGTGGATTTTGTTATGTGAATTTTAATAAAAATTTTAAGAACAGGAGTGTGCACTTGTGTATTCATGTGTATACAAGCTTCGAGGGGCACAGGGGAGAGGAGGACAGCTGTGTCCATGGTCTGATAAAAAGCAAACCCATCTCTTTGGAGGGAGTATGTGGGCGTGAATTTGGAGTGGGTGGCGATCTCACTTCGTTGGTATTGTGATGTACTATATTGTTTTTTCCTCTATTAAAATCGATCTTAGGATTCTTCTTTCTTTTCTCTTTAACTCTAAAAATACAGATATTCTAGCAGTTTGCCCTACTTCCCGTTCTCACCCTCCATACTATTGACAGAACATAAAATCTAATCTGTTTTAAGGGTACACTTAATGATTTTAATAAACATACAGTTGTGCAACCATGATCACTCAAAAAGCCCTCCTGCTCCTTCGCAATCAACCCCCACTTCTACCACCAGGCAACTACTAATTTGTTGTCCCTACAGATTTCTTTTTAGAAAGTCATATAAATGGACATGTGGGCTTCCATATCTGGCTGCTTTTTTTTTTTCTTTTTACTTAGCAAAATGTTTTTGAGGGTCATTTCAGTTAAAACATCTTATTGATAATCCACTCTTTTCTATTGAGGTATACAGGTATTATTGTTTATCGTAATGACAGCATGTAACAGGAAAAGGAGATAAAGACATTCCTATTTTGAAAATTAAAATGTATTAAAAAATAGTAGGACTTTTAGGACCATTTCTACCTAAAGAAAAGACTATAAACTCATACAGCATTATCAAAGATCACAAACTGAAAACTGTAAGCAAATTTATCATAAAATTCTATAAGGACATTTGTATGATTTATATTTATTTGGATAAAAAAATGAAATAACTCCATTGCTTTCTCTACTTTTAAATATAATCAGAGTAACCCAAATAAGTATATACGTTTACAAAAGCTTAAATGTTTCTACTTAGGACTTCATTTGTTTATTCATTTAAAATATTTTTTGTGCCACCAGTGTTGAAAAGCTATTTAAAACATCTTAATGCATAATTAATCACTCTGCATGCTATCAGATTTAGTGGTAGTTTCAGAAATAAACCAAATTTATAAATGCAAAGTAAGCCTAATTAGTTAGGCTCACAAAAATGTAATATCCGATTTTCAGAACCTAATGTGCTCAAGAAAGTATTTGTGCTTTTAAATTAGGAGAACAGCTATGTATTTAATTAGCCCTCATTTGAGTATGTAATCATTTTAATTTATTTGCACAAACACAGGACACTGTGCTCCATCAGCAGATAATGTTCTTCATTAACTAAAGTAGGAACTTTGCGCACAAGGGTAGACGAACTATTCCTATCTATGATGCAAAAATCCTAACTGCACACTGCCAGATTTCATTCTTTGGTTTATGGTCACCTTTCTGAGACATACATCGGTTAATATAAAACACTTTTAAGTAAGTACTCAGCCAACCCTAGAATTCAGTAATTTAATATTTAATGTTTTATTTTACCTACTGCTTGGTTATGAGTATTCAATTATTAAAGAACAAAGACGCTTATTGAAATACAAGTAATAGCAATGTATTAAAATTCAAACTTCAATAACTTGGACAGTGGTAGAGTTAAAAATCAATTATGTCTTCACTGGTGGTGTAAAATATTAATACCATAGATTGTACAGAGTGGTGGGAATAGGTTTACTTAGGCTGTTTGAAAGTAACTACTGTATTCTTGACAAGCTAATGATAGATCATTCGTATCTACTATTTATAAAAGCACAGGATCCAATTCTTCCTTAGGGCACTCACAATGAACATTGTTACCTTGTTATTTCCATTCCTTCCCCCCAAAACCTAAATACATCCTTAAAAGGAAAAAAGAATCTCTTGTTAACTATTGTTGACTCTTTGAAAATGTACTTAGGTTTTTGCCTAATTGTAAATGTTTCATTCTTAAAGTTCCTATTTTCATACGAGCATATTAGATAAAATTGCTTAGGAAAGAATTCAAACTTCCATTTCCAAATAAATGGGAATTTACAAAAATTGAGACCATTTGGTAACCAGTAGCTGGAATCTGACAGGACACCACAAAATCAATCGGTGGATAGTTTGTGAGATGGATTTAACTTGGAGCGTGTTTTGGGTAGAAGCTTGGTCTAGCTAGCATTGTGAAAACCCAGTGCTGTTCTTTGGTATTCTTCATGCTGTGATCTGTTCCATTCTGTATTTCCTGGAAAACCTTAGTAAATACTTTATGAAAGGCTAAACATCTTGTGTGTGTGTGTGGACACATGTACACATCTCCCACAGGGCACCCTGTCACTACATGAAAGGCTAAACACCTTGTCATTTTATATATGTATAAAGTTATATATATGTATACATATATATCCCTCCCTCCCACAAGGGAAGGTAAGCAAATTGTCGGAGTCGTTGCATCAGCTCTGCTGTATATGACAACAGGCAGATATTCAACATGCTCTTGAATTCCCACAGTTCTCCACAACTAGGTCAGAGTACCCTATAAGAGAAGACTTTAATTTCTACAGTACTCCTTTTGCCCTAAGTTCTAAATTCTTCCATTTATATGGAAAAATAGTGTATAGTTTCAGAAAGGAAAGTCTCCTTTTTTAATAGGTAATGAATACTATAAAAATAATGCATAATTTGAACTTCAGAGACGACTGTCCTTACTTAGCTTTGGAGTACATTTGAGTTGAGCAATGCCCATTAAGGTTATAAATAAACCTGCAAAATGTCAAATGCGCAGTACTTAAATTGTACCTGAAATCATGTCATTAGATATATTTTAAAAAATTCTCTTTGATTGGATGCTTAGTATGTGAGGATAGAATTAGCATTTTAAGATTTATAGAATTTTGCACTATCTTTATAACTGTAACTGGAGAAAGAAGGCCTATTCTTAGAAGCTTAGTTACATAGCTTTTGGAAGCACCCAGTGGTAAATGTGGTAATATAACATGGTATTAAAAGTCGTAAGATATACATTTATACCATACATACAAGCAATTATCTGTCCTTGACATACATGCATGCCTAAGTAACAAATAACTCACTCGCTCCAGTGAGTAAACTTACAGATCCATTCACAGTAAATCTATTACCAGGAACAATCACTAAGTGAGCTTGGGGCTATACTGAGCGTTTCTAGTATTTAAAGGTACATGTATGGTTTTGGTATAAAATGGGCCCTAAAGAGTAAGCTAAATGCTCTTCTTGGAACTTAACTCAGGAAACAGAAATTTACTACAATGCCAGAGAAAAAAGTTACAACATATAACTTTTTGAAACACAGTTTTTCAGTTTTTAAAGTATGCATAAATAGGGCTACATATATTGTATTTTAACGAGAGATTTTAGAAGAGAAATTTTGGCTATACGTGACTCAGCAGGTCACAAGCAAACTCTAGACGTAATCTCTTGCATTAAATACAACTCCGCTATAAAGCTGTTTTGACAGGATAACCATTATATATAAATTGGGTTTGCATGTAATCATTTTGGAGTTCTATAAGACAAATAACAACAATAGTCTCTCAATATTGATTTAAATTAATTAAAAAGTATTATTTTGGGGGTGGGAGAGGCAAAAAATAAAACAATTTGATCCATTTGGGGAATGTGGCTGAAGATTAATGATCTAAGTCTAAGCAACAGTGGGAAAATTTAATTCCCAAAGCATCATCTACATTGATCATTAGGAAAAACTGGATATTCACAGAAGGCACTCATTATATCTGCCTTAACAAGATTAGTGTGTACTTAGAAAATGAACTGAAAAAGGCAAAACAAATACTACCCAGGGATTACAATAAAAAATATTCTAAAACACTTTGGTATGTTTGAAAAGCCAGCCCAAAACTAATTAGCAAGAGTATTCCTCTAGAAGATTAAGTATTAATGCAGAAAAACATATTTATGTGATTCCAGAGATCAGAAATCATGATCTTACAAGAATGTGTTTTATTATCTCAACCTCCTTTTACAACTGAAAACCAACCTTTAAAAAGAACCATTAACATCAGTTTGGTGTTTGTTTTTATTTGGGCTGAAGGACTCCTTTTTTAAAGAAAGCAACATTTTCCTTCCCATAAGGCATCTTTCTCACAACTGTAAATGAGCTTGTCCAAAATCAGAGGCAGTTTTTTCCAGAAAACGCCAATGCTATATATATCAAAATACAAGATACAGTATTTTCTTATAGATTCTCTGGCAAGAGAGCATGACACGGACCAAATACATTCAAAACAAGGAAATCATGTTGTAACTCAAAGTAAATTGCTTTTTACTTAATCTCTTTTTCTGATTCTATACTAAATGACTTCCATTCTTCAGGCTTAGAATAAATTAGGAATACAAGTTAAAACCAGAACCTACTTAAAGAAAACGTGACACCGAAAACAGCAAAAGTCAACTCAACACAGTTAAAACTGGGAAAAGTTTAATTACTAAGCATCAAATGCACTTTACAGTGATAACTGCAGTACTGAAATTGTGACATTTTAAATCTTCTTCTCAAAAAAGGCTAGTGATTTTCTTTTTCCTAGGAAACGTGGAGATTCGACTATGAACATAAATGCGGCCAGTCTAGGCCACCATGGTTTAGTTAATTCTAACCTCAACAGGTGTTCACACTTCCTGTCCACGATAAAGAAGACTGGGAACTTTTCGTCTTGTTCAATTTTAGCAAAAACTCCATGAGGTAATTTAAAGGAATGTCAAATTTGTGAAGAGCAAACTCATAAAACGTTACACTGGGATCACTTTTTTGCTTCAAGTGCATCTAACTTGAGAATATGGGCAATTTTTCTTCCCTAATCCCTTGGAAAAATATTTCTACAATAAGTCTTGTGTCTTCTTAACCAAGACTAGGTTGTTTTTAAGAAAAGATTATCAGCCCTGTGGTTAGTTTCCCACAGTTGATAAAAATCTATCAAAAACATCTTAATATAATTTGCAAGAAAAAATTTTTTCAAAGGCTGCAGAACAGGAAAGAAATAGCACTCCTTGTTCTTATTTGTATAAGCACAAACACTTAAAGCTAGTCATACTGCAAGTAAATCCAACATAGTACTCAAAAGTTCTATAAAAATGAACAAAAGATATATGTTTCCTTCCACTGCTCCAATAGTCAAAGGTTAGATCTGCACGAGAGTTGCACTGCAGCAGCTCGCTGGTCCGATAAAAGAGTTCAAAGTCCTTTTTGGCCCAATGGTGTCCACATGCCAGATATATTCAGTTCAAAAAACGGAAATTAGGGCAAAGACTCCATATAACAAAGCACAAGGATATGCTACTAGAAGTTGCTGTCCTTCCATGGCTAATGCGGAAATAAAAATTTTGGAAGCAGAAAAACTACACCATCCAATAATTCCAGCAGTGAGAATGATTCCTACCATTCCTCTGTAACCGACAAGGAAAAACAGGGGGAGGGGGAAAAAGGCAGTAGATGAGATTAGATATGTAAGAATATAATAATAACCCAACTCTAAAGAAAAGCATTTTAAATCCACATTGTACACATCTGCAGAAATGGGCAAGATTTTGTTTTCAAATGCTAAAATAATGCACCTTGCGGTGAATTCAATAATGCTGAATTATTCACATTCACATTCAATAATGTGATAAAAACCTCATTTATAATTACATTTTACACATGTCAGCGAAGGAGCCGGCTTTCTCAATGTTGGCATTACTGACACCCGGGATGGATGCACTTTTGTTGTGAAGGGCTGTTCTGCACATTGTTAGACCGGTCAGCAGAGCCCCTGGCCTCCGGCACTTCTGCACCCCCACATTGCGGCCACCACAATTACCTCCACACACCGCCACATGCCTCCTGAGCAAAACTGCTCTGGGTAGAAAACGGTGCAATTCAAAGAAAATCTCTTTTGTAAAATTCAAATATAAGTGTACCAATCTCAACAAACGAAGAGTCGAAGTTTCTACACTGAAAACCTGAAGCATTTTTATGCAAGCCAGAAACACTGTGAAGCCATCACCTGCCCAAATCTCTAGCATCGAATCGCTGCTACACGCTCTTCTCCTAAACCTCCCCTTGAACCTTCCCAGTGTAACAAAGCCCCAACACTGGTTGTGCCAGGCCCTAACCACAAGGAGGAGCCTGAACTGCTGAGAAAGAGTCTGTACCCTGGTTGTGAGGAGATAATTTATCAGCAGGAATTTACGTCTTTCTTTTTCACCTTACCTAAAACATTATTTAACAAATTACACACTTAAAGTGACTTACACATATATATATATGAGAACATGGTAGACTACTAACAGCCTCTTGCCATAAAAATGTTTCATTTTCACTTAAAAAGCTGCCAAATAGAGAGTATGTGTTTTATTATTCATTCACTTAGCATATGCCCAACATCTTTAAGAAATTAGATACTGTCTAAAAAATATCAGAGACGGAAAGTCTCTGATTTTAACAACCTGATCTTTTCATGCAATATTTAAGGTAACAATCACTACTGTTCAGTTTGTTTACTGACACTGCTAAGTAATCACAAAAGTAGTGAAATTCTTTATCACCGATAAAAGCAGAGATGGTAATAAACAATTTTTTACACTTTTCTTAGTTTCAGTGTTTATCACTGAAATGCATGTAGTATAGTCCTCATTCACAACAGGCACTATGTCATGTTTGATGAATTAGCGATTTATCTTAAACTGATGATGAGGTAAATCCTATTAGAGAATTAGTCAATTAATCCCCAAAATAAAGATCAGTACTTACTGCAAAGAAAATATCACTGCAAAACTGGAAAGTAGGATCATGGGAAGAAGACAGTATCCAAGGACACTTGCCACACAACCAAATGAAACACCTGTCATACTCATTAAGTTTAGTAGACAAAACATTCCTAGACATCCAATTGCACTGATCCCATATACATAGCCAAACTGGATTTTGCCAGCCTATGGGTAAAGAAAAGAGTATGGGTTAAAGAGAAAAAATAAGTTATTTTTGGCTTTTTTCACCTAAAATAGTATATGTAGAAAATATTCAATTTGTGAGCATCAAAATCTGTACAGGCATCTTTTTTTTTAAATTTTTTAAATGTCTGGTTTTTTTTTTGAGAGAGAGACAGAGCACGAGTGGGGGAGGGACACAGAGAGAGGGAGATACAGAATGTGAAGCAGGCTCCAGGCTCTGCGCTGTCAGCACAGAGCCTGATGCGAGGCTCAAACCCACGAACCTTGAGATCACGACCTGAGCCGAAGTCAGAGGCTTAACCGACTGAGCCACCCAGGGGCCGCTGGGCATCTATTCTTCATGCACAGTAGTAAAACAAGGATGGACTATTATTTCTCAGGAAGTCTGAGGTACCTAACTTCCCAATGTACATATATTTGGTTTTTCATTTTCCAGGTAGTATATGAACAATTCAGTGAATAAAGACACAAAATCATGCTACAATCACCTTTAAGAAGTAGATTTCTAAAAAGAAATCTGTCTGATTTTAAGCAAAATAAACTACATAGACAAGATGGAAAACCCTGCGGAATGTTACAATATCCCCTGAAAGCAACAAATACCACCAAAATTGCCCAAAAGCAATTCATTCTCACTGGCAGATGGAATCACAGTCGTTTTAACAGCAGAAATAATTTCATCCTTCACTTACATGGCTGTTAAAGGAGCTAAGAGAAAGGAAGTAGGGATAAGCAGGACACCAGGGTTCCGTGGGGAAGGGAGGAGAAAAGGAAAATGATGAACAAGCAAGAAAAATAGAACAGAAGAGGTATTTTTCTTCCATCATTTTTCCAAATCATTGGTGGATACATACAGTCTTTTGATAAACAAAAAAAAACAAAACTGAATTATGCTCTCGTAAAAGACACTGATGAATAGACTTAAGACGGTAATATGTTATGGGTGTTTGGGTGGCTCAGTCAGTAAAGCGTCTGACTCTCGATCTTGGATCAGGTCATGAGCTCACGGTTTGGGAGATGGAGCCCTGTGCTGGGATTCTCTCTCTCTCCATCTCGTGTGCGCATGCATTCTCTCTCTCTCAAAACAAATAAATAAACTAGAAAAATATTTCCAAATATATTACATTTATTATCAATGGAGAAGTGATGAATAATTCAAGCAACGCAATACCATTCAAACACATGAAAGCTCTGAAGTATAAACAGTCTCAAAAATGGCTCTTGGCCATTAGAGAATGTTCCTAAATCTCATACTGAGAGTTCAAACTAAAATCTTACCAATAACAATGTGGCTCCAAAGGCAAGGCAAAAAACCATTGGTCCTGCCAAATCAGTCTCATTCATGATGCTGCCATCTGCTACTTTTAATGGATGTAACACTGTTAGTGTTTTTTGCCAGATGTGGTCAAAGTTGATACCTAATTCTAAAGGAAGAGAAAATAAGAAAGTCACTAGGATTTGTGATATACCTTTAGTTTACTAGAATCTATGCTGGAACAGAAGACAAAATGAAACACTCAGACATTATTTTGGGAAGCCCTCAATACCAGTCTTCCTTGATTGTGGTACTTACTCCACAAATATCTTATTTCTGGTTTGGTGATGGAGAAGTGACTGGAAGTGACAAAACAAGGCACTCTCAGCTACTACTGCATAACAAAGAATACATGGACAGGGTTAAGAGTAAGGAGTCCTTCGCCTGGGGCTTCAGGAATACCTAGAGACACTATGAAATTGTGTCTAAAACTATGTTTCTATGCACAGGTATGCATTTCTCTGACAAGAGTATTCACAGCTTTCATTAGACTTTCAAAGGGTATCCACCTCCCGCCATCCCAAACTGTTCAGAACCACTGCTTTATGGGTTTTAGAACACAATTAGAAAATCACCATAGTTTTCAGTGATGTTACTAGTTTTGCCAACTTCTTCCATATAGAAAGAAAAATCACTACCATGCTATTTCCTTTCATTTCTTCCACTGACAGAATTAAATCAATAATGTGAAGTAGAAGTCAATGCTCACATACTGACCTAATTATCACTTTATAAAGATCTTGTGAAAATCTGGTCCCTTAAGGCTCAATGTGGTTTCATATAACTTTGTTCAAAATGGGTTACTTAGAAAACATTTTTCTGTAACACTGTACTTTCAAAGGAAGGGACACATCTCCAAACTACGATTTATTTTCACCAACCAGAGTACTACAGAGTACTCTGCAACCATTCCTACCTTCTAATAAAGGTGGCTCATCTTCAAAGTTGTTTCCATAAAACGGCTGAGGTGTCGTTGGAGTGTAAGCCTGAGTCGGCTGGAAAATCTGCCCAGTGTATGGCTGTTGTGCCTGCATCATGTCTGGAGGGACGAATCGGCCTTGCTGCGAGTAGTCATAGCCAGCATAAGATCTGTAAACCAAAGTCCATTTCTCAGAATTATGTCAACAGTAATATCTCAGAGAGAGAGAGAGAGTCACAGTCACAGTTCCTACGATAGCTACTTCGCCAGTTTTCATAAATGGTGTTGAAATGGTTACTGAGACCAATGTGGTTATCTCCAATAGTAAGCTGTCAGTGTTTTTTAGACAATCTTCCTGATAATGCCACCACTCACCTGTACAGCGTTAAGAATTTTACAAACTATGAAATTTTTAAAGATTAGGTGGTCAACAAATGAAAACTTAAAAATCTTATCTCTTTCTCCTCCTCCAGGAAGTATATATAATATAAAGATAGCTAAGGAATAAAATTTATGCCTAAGACTATGAATGAAAACTTAACATGACAGACTTTGTACTACAAGTTATGTAATTTTCCATTGTGGTTTGAATCTCCATTGAATGTCAAATCATTCTTCTTTACTCTCTATAGTATGTTATTTTTTTGCAAATGTGTAAATCTCTTAAGAACAACCTTCGATTTCAAACACAGAGTGGAAAAATTCAAGCCTCTTTCTCTGAAAGCTTTCTGAATATAACAAAACACTGTTGGTACGCCTTGGATTTGAATAGCACTTTCAATTTTTCAAAGTAGATATACACCTACTGCCTCATTTGATATGTGTTATAGTAAATCCTGCATTGTAGAAAAAGAGGTTTTTACCATGGCTATTCTAATGATGAAAAAGAAAAACAAAACAAAAAACAGGGAAGAGAAGGACATTGAAGCGGTATCTTTAAAAACTTATTTTACCATGTTCTGGGAAAAAATATGACTTACCTATCAATGGGACTAAACTAAATACAAAGTAAGAAATACAGAAGTAAATTATTTTAAAAGATATTTTTAAAAAGAACCGAGAAGGCTTAAAGATCTTTTAATTACCTTTTAAAATTTTATAGTTTCCTTTTGATAAATTTAAAATCTAATGACTGCTATGACTATTATTTGAGATCTTAAAATTAAATTTAATTTTTAAATCAACTGAACATCTTGATTAAAAGCAAATCCGGGGGCACCTGGCTGGCTGAGTCAGTTAACTGTCCGATTCTTGATTTGGGCTCAGATAATGATCTCATGGTTATGGAGACTGAGTCCCACAACTGGCTCTGCTCTGAGACAGTAGAGCCTGCGTGGGATTCTTTCTTCCTCTAAATAAATAAATAAATAAATAAATAGGCAAGCATTTAAAAAATAATTAAATAAAAGCAAATCCAAATAATGGCAAAATTTCAACTATACCTAACCCTCTGGAGAGTCCAATGGGACTCTCAAGATTTATTTACCACTCTAGTCCAATTTAAGCTTAAAAAAATGTTATTCATTCTTCTGGCTATACAGTAATATAGAATTCGATGAAGCATTATTTTCTTTTAATTTTTTTAGTTTTATTTATTTATTTCAAGGGGGAGAGAGAGTGAGCGAGCACGCAGAAGCAGGGGACGGGCAGAGGGAGAAGGAGAAAGAGAATCCCAAGCAAGTTCTGTGCTGTCAGTGCTGAGACCAACACGGGGCTCAAACTCACAAACCACGAGAACATGACCTGAGCTGAAATCAAGAGTTGGATAGTTAACTAACCGAGCCACCTGGGTGTCCCAAAGCATTGTTTTAACAGCAAATGATAAAAAACAAAATAGTTACCGACAATATACTTAATATGAGCATAAATTACTATGTACTCATTAAAAGGAATGGGGTACTTCTATGCATACTAATAAGGAATAATAAAAAAAATACTTTGCGGGCAGAAACAAAAACACCCAATGTTCAGAACAGTATTTGCCTATGGTGGTGCCAAGATTCAAAACTAGACTTTTTGACTCCAGGGACCAACTCTTAACAATTATAATAAAAATCACCCCCAAATCCTACTTTATGGAGATAGCTATAATACCTTTTTTCCATAAATGCCTTTCCCCATTTTAGTATTAAATATGTTGATTTCTACTTACTTAAACATACACACACATATCCCACAGGATTAGCTGGCTGAACTGAACTAGGAGAATTCACATTTTCTGGTTTAGCACAATATGCTATTATGGTGATCTCTGTTACAACGTATCATAAATCTAACTGAGTTTATGCAACAGCTAGAAAAGCTTCATATGGAGGCTTATTCAATCTACATCAACAGAATATATTTTATTCTGTTTCACAGAAAGAGAGAGAGAGAATATGAATGAGTGTGCATTAGAAAAAACAAAAAGAGGGGCGCCTGAGTGGCTCAGTTGGTTAGGTGTCAGACTTCGGTTCAGGTCATGATCTCGCAGTTCATGAGTTCAAGCCCCACGTCAGGCTCTGCGCTGGCAGCTCAGAGCCTGGATCCTGCTTCAGATTCTGTTTCTCCCTCTCTCTCTGCCCCACTCCACTCACACTCTGTCTCTGTTTCTCTCAAAAATAAATAAACATTAAAAAAAAAAAAAAAAGAATGGTATAGACCAGTGGTTCTCAAACTCTTTGTTCTTAGGATCCCATTTTACTCTCAAAATTTATTACTGGGAAACCCAAAGATTTTTTTTTTTTTTCTGTGAGCTGTATCTGTCAATATTTATCATACTAAAAATTAAAACTGAGAAATGTTTGAAATGTTTAATGAGGCAATTGAGTGGTTCAATTGGTTAAGCATCTGACTCTGGCTCAGGTCATGATCTTGCGGTTCTTGAGTTTGAGCCCTGCGTCCGGCTCTGTGGTGAGAGCTCGGAACCTGAAGCCTGCTTTGGATTCTGTGCCTCCCTCTCTCTCGATCCCTACCCTACTTGTACTCTGTCCCCCTTTCAAAAATAAACATTAAAAAAATTAAATATTTATTCAAAGTAACAATAAATTATTATATATTGGTGTAAATTTTTAGCGGAAGAATTACTTTAAAAAAATTACTGAGAAAAGTGGCACCCTATTATATTTTTGACGATCTCATGTCAACCATGTCTGGTTTAACAGAAGTCAGTTAAAAATTCTTATATCTGTTTCTGCATTTAGTTTGTGGTGATATAATGCCTTAGTTAAGTATCTGAAGAAACTCTAGTGAGGCAAACTAGAAAACTAGAAATTCTAGTTGGAAAATTACGTTAAGTAATAATTTCAGATTATCATGAATATTCTTTTCATACTATATCAAAACTCAAAGCAAAGTGGTAGTTTTTTAAATTTAAATTGCAACACAGAAGATGGAACAATACTAATAAACTTTTTAAGTTTATTTGAGAGAGAGAGAGAGAGAGAGGGCACGCACACACATGTAAGCAGAGGAGGGGCAGGGAGAGAATCCCAGGCCGACTCCACACTGTCAGCACAGAGCCCAAGGTAGGGCCTGAACTCACAAACTGTGAGATCGTGACTTGGGCCAAAATCAAGAGTCAGACACTCAACCAACTGAGCCACCCAGGTGCCCTACTAATAAACTTTTTATACTGTCGCATAATACAGCGATGTGCTTTGCACTTTAAATGGACCCTTTCTTTACTCATGTATAATTCCGTAACATTCACTGCTGATTTAGAAAATGTTAGTATGGGTTATACATATCTCCCAAATACTGACATATTTAATACAAAAACATATATATGAAGGACAAATACAAGAAAATCACATTTGTTAATATGACCGGTGATTTCACCAGAAATATGATTATTACCAGGAAGCTGACAGTTATGGACAGTTTTCTCAAATCCTCCTTTTTACCTGAAAACTTGAACTTAACCACTGGCTACACATACCGTTAGTTTTCATTCTGGAAGTAAGGGGCTCAACTATTTCATCCTCTAGAAAATACCTGCCCAGTACACAAGTCTAAATAACCACAGTTTGTCGGATGTTCTTTCCAATAAAAACGATTTTCATGAAAAAGCAGCTGATTTAACCTGCGATTCAAAATGCGCAGGGCCTTTTCCTAGAGATAATCGCTGCACTCCAGGACGGACCAGCAGTGCTTGAGGACCATTTCCCATTTGTCATGCGGCATATTGTCACTACCTGTGTACTGAAGGGTCAGGATTCAACAATGCGGTAATCTCTAGTGCTTCAGCAAGCGCATCCTTAAATAAAAGTGGTTCCCCCCCACACACCCCAGAAGAATACGATGATTACTAGGACAATTTGATGCCCTTGTCTTGATTCACATTCAGGTACTAGCACTTTTACCGATCATTGTTTTTACATCAGTACAAACAACAAGACACTTAAAAAGGTATATAATGTCTTAGTAATGTTATAAAAATAGTCTTGACCTTAAAGACTCCCTGAAAGGTCTCAAGGACTCTTCTGGAGTCTGCAGGCCACACTTCAGAATGGCTGATATAGACGCATAAATGTCATTTAAGGAAAAGCAATAGTCCCCAAACACACGACTGCTTCCAAAGTGGTGTCTTCATTCCTTCCTCAAGATGCAAGATGAGAAAGACAACGCCATGGAATTTTATTGTTTTCCTTTTCTAGTAGGACCTGGTCAGGAAAATTCCTGACTTGCCCCTGCTGGTTTTAAACTAGAACATAGTATGTAGAAATGATCTGTATTGACAAATCAACACTGTATTCCATAAAGATATTTATAAGTAGAGTCAAAGAGGAAAAAATACTAGCTTTAAATACTTTAAAAATATGTAATTGGTATTTTATAGGCATATCTAGCATATGGTGTGGGACTTGTCCAATAGAACAGTCATAAAACTCAACAGATTAAGATCAAAGAGCCTTTCACTTTTTGTTGTTGGTGTTGTTATATGAATATATAAATGATACCTATAAATTAAATCTAATTATTACTGCTAATACATTAAACTTTTTGTTTTCCTAGGCTTCACCTATAAATTCGTATCTGTTAACTGCAATAGTGGGCATATAAGCACCTGGAATAAAACTTCATTACACTGAAACAATGCTTACTGGTACATGATTTGCTTGTAATGGAACTGAGAATAGTTAGCAAGAGAATATGTAAACCACCTCCCTGGAGAAAACTGAAACGAGATGATGCTAACTGGGATGAAAAGATAAGTCACACTTTTAAATGATGCAAACGCGGCCAGGGCAGGAAAGAAAGGCAGAGATAAATACACCTAGGAGGCTGTAATCTAAATGTCATAGTTCTGCTGAATCCAAACATCATGCAGTTAAAAACAGGCACACATACAGAGATGGGTTATCCAAAGTCCTGTGGCTATACTCTGGCCACACTTTCATTCATTTTCCCTCTTGTACACAGATTAAAAAACAGAACAAGACAAAACAAATACCATGTTTTTAAGTAAATAAATGAACGGATATTTCTCAACACGATTTTTCCAATTCTGCCCAAGTAATTGATCGAAAAATGACAAATCCCCAATGTTTTATAACTGAGAATTTGACAGAAAGGAAAAAAGTGATTTATAGATAGTGCTCACTCCCACTGTTTAATGTGATAGGTTTTAGTGGGGGCAAAAAGTCTCAAATTACGCAGATTCAAGGGGTCAGCGGGTTGTAAAAAGTATAGCTTATCCAAGACAGACCATACTGAGGGCTGAATTTGATTCTTGGTTTGCTTTTTAAATTCTTGTGCACCTCCATTCAGAGTTATTAACTCACATTTCTCTCAGATTGACTCGACACACAACCTATCTTACCCTCATCCTGGAATAACCTTCGTGAGGTTTTAATTCAGGGTCCACAGATGAACATCAGACAGCACAACGACCGGGTGCGGTATTTATGTGGACGTGTCAGGGTATGCATTTGTCGCTCAGCATAGCCCGCCGTTTTTACAAGATTCTCGAAGGAGTCCTGGACCATCTGAACAAGGTTGGTCCACCCTGGTATAGTTAATGACTGATGAGATTACCTTCCAAGTCCTCAGAAACTAAGGATATGATGTCCTAGAGACTGGCAGAAAGCCTCAGCCAATGTATTTCTGCCCCTAACGCCAGAAGCTATGAAAAAATCAGGGTGTTTTCTTTTGTCGTGTTCCTAACAGTGCAGGGCTGAAAGGTCTGGAGATCCCTCTTCAGTCTGCAATTGGCAACTTGTGCGTACTCAGCACAAGGTTTTGGTAAGAAAAGGAACAAAAATGATTATCGCTAGCTATATAAAATCACTGGATGATTTGTAACAAGCAGTCTCCACTGCTAAACAGTGTCACTAAGCACTTTGAATTGACACGGATAAGGTCTGAAATGTGGACTGGTTTAACTTCTAAGCTAGCCATCACAAGATTTTAAATTTTTAACTGGTTCTGTGGACTAAACAGCTGAAGTATCTTCTACCTCCTTCAAGCTCCTATCCATATCTTAAAGGATGTAGAAATACTATTCCTAGGAAACAGTTCTTTAACGACCTACTTTTGCACCCAAGACACACCCTGAGGATTTTGCAGACAGTACCAAACTCTCACCAGGGCACTCCCCTCACACCAAAACCAATATCACTGATCTTTCCAGAGGAAGGAAGATTATGAAAAATCACGTTCCTGATACGGGTATGTTGACACATTCAGTTTGAGGCAGTCCCAAACATTCGGGATACACGCTTTCACTTTAATCTTCACTAAATAAATGGTCAAAGTTGACAAGTTACTTGTTATAGGGTCCTCCACTTCCTCCATAATCATAGGACGGCTGTGACTGGTCATCGATGCTGTAACTTGTCTGGTAGAAATCGGTGTTTAAGTTATCAAAGCCTGACATCGCAAATGATCTGCAAGGGAAGAAGAATGGCAAACACTATTTACACCCAAGGTCCTACTGAATTCGCTTCGATAATTCACTGCCTCAGAAGGCAGGAAATTATTTCTCCTGGAATTTGGGGGAACAGCATTTGGACGACAGGTCTGGGTGGCAGTTAAAAGGAAACGTCTCCTCCCGAAATCAAGAGCTGGGAAGACACTTCTATTTCAAGGAGCCGGTATGCCCTGGCTCCTTGTCATTAAATTGTTATTATTACAATTGTTCTTATAATTAGGGGAAGGGTCGTGGGAGAACTGGTTCTTTGAGGTCTATAAACAACAAAGACGATTCCTCACCTCGGGGCAGGGCTTTGCCGCTGACAATGCGACTGCCTCCTTGCAAAATAAGGCCCGAGCCTGCCGCGACGGTGCAGACCCGTAGAAAGTCACGCCTGAAGTATAGGGGCCGCGTCCAAGCAAGGACCTGATGGGAGCGAAGGTCCGAGTAAAAGGACCGGAACGCTGGCTGCACCGAAGGGCGGCAACAAGCCGCGCTGCGCAGGCCTGGGGAGAAGCTGAACCGTGTGCCGCAAGCCTGAGACACTCACCAAGCGCAGAAGCAGCGGCAGCGGCGTCAGCAGCTCCAGCAACCCTCCAAAACCCCCAAACACGGATTAAGATCCCGAACTCGCTCCGTTGCTACGTGTCAGAAGGCCAAAGAACTGCTTCCGGAGCACGCCCGCTCACGCAGGCGTGTTGGCAGATTTTGCTCCGGTCTTGGGTTGGATAGGGGGCGGGCCGGGGAAGGGGGAAACCCGATGCGGAGCATGCGCAGTGTTGACTAATTAGTCCAGTTGCGGGCCAATGAAAGAAGAGAAATACTTCCCGTAGCCTGGTTAGCGAAAGACGCAGAAAGGCGCAGGCGCAGAAATTTGTTTGTTATTGTTTGCAGGAAGAATTCCTCACGGGACTCGGAGACTTGCAGGAGGATATGCAAGTGCTGAATTTGAGCTTACAGAGCCGGTCTTTTGTCCACAAACCAAAGAATGCCGGCCTCTCTGAACTTAGTGGGATTCAGACAGTATTACACAGTTTAGGTGTATTATTTAATCCTTACAACCTAATGAGATGATTACGCTATTACTCTCCTTTTGTAAGTGAGGCTGTTAAATGTTCATTTAGTAACATTGAATGCAGTGTTGCATGACAGCTCACCTAGCTGTGCTAGCTGTTGGAGATACTATGATGAATGCAAGCTAAATGGTACTGCTCACCTGGGATTGGTTGGGGTGGGGTTATCAAAAACATAAATATATGTAAAGTTGTTACTAATATTCTTAAGTGCTCTATCATTCCTTGAATGAGTGTAGTATTCATCTGGGAAAATCTGGAAAGCGCTTTGAGAAGGGAATGATCAAAACGGTAAATAGGAGTTAAAAGGGAAAAAGAGGGGAACAGAAGAGCATGAATATTTCAAGCAGTGAGAATAGTGTGTGCAAGGCTTATGATTAAGGAAAACATGGTGTGAGGAAAGGGGTAACCTTTGCATTATTAACATTTTAATCTAAATGATTCTTGTAGGACAGAGGGGGCCTGGGGATGCTGCCTTATGCACTGTAGAATGTTTGGCAACATCCCTGAACTTTATCCGCTATGTGCACACAGTACAACTCCCATCCCCGCTGCCTCCTGGTGACAACTAAAAATGTCTCTTGGATAACATCAGAGTTTGGAAATCCCTGGTCTAAATGAGGCCAGGATGATTAGAAAGGCAAATGAGGAAAGACACATAGGAGTTGAGGCTGGAGCTACAGGCCAGGACCAGGGATAGAGTATCTTGTGGGAAATTGGTGTTGGTTCTAAAAGAAAAAGGGAACCTCTGAAGATTATAAACTGAAGAGTGGTATAATTAGATTTTTTTCTTTTAATTTCTTGGGCTTCTGTGTGAAATCGCTTTCTGTAAGTGCAGGAATCGTAACTCCAAATGCTATTGTGTTAACCCATGAGCAGAACTGTCTTCAGAGCTTACAGCATTAACATGTATACCACAATCCGTTGCATTATATGCTGGCCCCCAAATCCCATGGTCTTTACAAAAGAAACCAGGCCTTTGCTCTGGGACCAGTTTCCAAAGGAATAATAAAATTTCACTACTTAAAAGTGTGTTTTTTTTTAACACACACACACTATATTGAAACAAATTAAAACAAAGGAAAAACCTCCACACACCCCTCCAAATGAAAGAATAATAGGAAAAGGACGTAACTGAAAAACCAAGGAATGCGCTCTTGAGATGAATGGACAGCTACCCTTGGAAGCATCAGAAAATTTATGAAATAGCTCATCAAATTTTTTTAACTCACCAACTTTTATAAATAACTTTATAATTTACTGATGTAGGTACCATCTGTACAAGTCTTGGAAGAATGACCATTTAGCCTAATTTACTGGAGACAGCCACATTGTCCCATTTTATACCTGTTTTTTCTAGCATAATTATAAATATTGTCCCTTTTTTACTCTCAAAAATATCCCAGTTTAGTTGATAAATTATATGGTTATACTCTCTAAGTATTAGATAAATTATATGGTTATACTCACTAAGTATATTATCAATGAAGCTGAGTTTCTGGTTACCAATGGTATGCAATAATCTATTATTTCATCTACTTATTGTTCTTATGGTTGAAAGAAAATTCTAGTCTCCTTTGTCTCTTCTGATGTTTCCATTTCTTCCTATCCGAAGGAGATATTACTCTCAAATTTAAATAAAATATAAGAATATGAGCATTCAATGTTACCTGATTAGGCATGAATTGTTATATATTATCGTTTTTTAAATTATGCTTCTGTCTGTAATAGCAATGACTATATTTACTGGATTTTCTTTCTTCCCCAACCCTTGCCCCAGTTGATAAGACAAGCAAAAAATTTACGTTAAATGATTACATCTTCCGCTTCGTTTGTTTGACTTTGAAGTATAAATCAAGATATCCTGCAGAAACCCCTTGGGGATTTTGAGAATAGCAGTCAATTTTGTGGCTAGTCAGCTAGACCTTTCTTTTTGGAAAACAATTTTTTTTCCTTTTGGTATTGCATCTCCCCACCTCAGGATAGGTTCCAGAGAGTATATTAAAGGAAACTGGAGTACACGGTAACTGTGTTGACCTCATTAAAGTAACTGAGTTGTGTTCATTAGGAGTAGGGAAGCCTTAACCAGGTTCAGAGTTGATAGAACGTGAAGTGGGCTTGTAACAGCCGCCCAGTCTTCCCTGGGATCTAGTATGTCGGTTACCAAACCAGTGACCAAAAAAAACCAAAACCAAAAACAAAAAAATGTACATTCTAATCATGAGTGATATATTTTAATTAGTTTGACAACAATGCTGGTATACACTTTAACATATTAACATATTTCACAAACACACACAAAAAAACTTCGTTTATTTTTAGAATGGGTGGTGAAATTGTCCTTAGATTTAGAAATTGGCCTTCTTTTCTCTCTGGTTTGTTTGTTTGTTTGTTTACTTATTTATTTTTAAATCCTAGTTGATTAACATATAGTTAATAATGGTTTCAGGAGTAGAATTTAGTGATTCATCACTTACATATAGTACCCGGTACTCATCCCAACAAGTGCCCTCCTTAATGCCCATCACCCCTTTAGCCCATCATATCACCCAACACCCCACCAGCAACCTTCAGTTTATTCCCTGTATTTAAGGGTCTTTTATGGTTTGCCTCCCTCTCTCTTTTCATCTTATGTTTCTTCTCTGTTTTATAGTAAATATGTCATGGGGAAAATTCTGGTTTGTAGATGCGTAGTTCCCCCTACTTTCAGCTGTATCCACAAGCACACAATGAAGTGAGAATTTGGCAGCTGGGTACTTATTCATGTACATTATTTGATAATTGTATCTACATTCCCTAATGTGCATATATATATTCAAGTTGATAAGTTCAAGTTCCCCAATGAAACCTGATAATTATGGTAAAAACTAATGTAAATGCCTAAAATCTGTTTCCACTATTCCTGAATATTAATGATATAACTCCATACCCAAATTATCCTGTATCCCTTAGAAAAGAGTTTTAATCAAATTCTACTTCTGTTATTTCACTTATTTTACGTTGAACAATACATTACTGTCTTGGGAAGATAGATTTGCCTGGAACAACACTGGATGCTTTTAGACAAAATGGGTCCTTAAAAGGCAAAGAAATTGAACCCTAACTTAGCAATTATTCTTGGGGTTTTGACTTGAATATTCCAAGTCAAAATTTTGGAATTTTGACTGGTATTGTTAAAAAAAAGGGGAAGTGGGGACTTTTAAAGATAATTTTTAAAACAGTGCTGTATTAAAAAATATTTTTAATGTTTATTTATTTTTGACAGAGAGAGAGTGCTAGCAAGCAAAGGGCAGAGAGAGAGGGAGACACAGAATCCGAAGCAGGCTCCAGGTTCTGAGCTGGCAGCACAGAACCCAACGGCGGGGCTCAAACCCACGGTTCGTGAGATCATGACCTGAGCCGAGGTCCGATGCTTCACCAACTGAGCCACCCAGGTGCCCCATGCTGTAAGTATTTTTATTGTGGAGATCAGACACCCTCTTAGATAGCAAATAAAAACATTTCTAATATGAGGTGAATGGACATTGTGGTTTGGAGTCAGAATTTCAGTGGCAGGACCAGAAGTTCTGTATCTGAAACAGCTTAGAAGGGGGAGATGAGATACTGCTGAAGATGAGTGCTGCTGAAGTGAGTACTAGAAGGGGAGATACACGGCATCGGAGGACTGGGCTCTGGCGACGGTAGAGCCCCACGTGCCAACAGTGTAAGTGGAACATTTGAAAAAAATATAAGAGCTAATGTGCGAGGCACTTCTCTAAGCCCTTCACACCTTTCTACTCAATTATTTGTCCTCACAACCTGGTAAGGTAGATACTACATACTCAACATATGACGAAACTGAGAACAGAGTGGTTAAATACCTTGTCAAACATCATAAGGTAGAAAATAGTCAACTTGAAATCTGAACCCAGTGTGGCTCCAGAGTCCTTGCGCTAAACCACTAGACTGTATTGTTGTGTTGCATAACATGAACATAAGAAATGCAGTATTTGTAATGATATGCTACTTTACCTTACATGTGATTATATATATACATATATATATATATATTAAAGTTGCAATTATTTGATAATTGTGTCTATATTCCCAAGTGTGTATATATTCAAATTGATAAAAAATATTTATTGTAGTCTACTCATTGGGCATATGACAAATCACCTAATGTTGAAGTTAACCTTATATTCGTGATGTTATTTAATTGATCATGTATACGGGTTAAGGATGCATGTCTGGAGCCAGACCGTCTGGTTTTATATCCTCTACCACTGACCAGCCATGAAGTTACTGAAGTGTTTTGCCTTACTTTTCTCCTGTGTAAGAGCGAGATAATGACGATATTCACTTTATGTGCTTGCTACAAGGATTGTGTGAGATAATGCATGTAAATATCAATGCCTAAATACTAAGTCCTCAATGGATGTTTGAACTTACTGTCATTGCTGCATCTTTACTGCTATAGAAGCAATATGATCTTGTCAGCCACCAAAATGGACTTTTAAAAACTTCTGTGATTGGGCTTGAACAAACCGTTTCTGCGATCACTTATATACATTCACTCTGAGGCTTCCCTGAAGATTCTGTATTGTTTTAAAATTTGCGTTTGATCCTATGGACTGTATTAAAAATATGCTTTTGTTGGAGCATCTGGATGGCTCAGTCGGTTAAGTTCCACCTTTGGCTCAGGTCATGAACTCATGAGTTCAAGCCCCGCATCGGCCTCTGTGCTGTCAGCTCAGAGCCTGGAGCCTGCTTCGGGTTCTATGTCTCCCTCTCTCTCTGCCCTTCCCTCTCTATCTCTCTTTCTCTCTCTGTCTCTCTCAAAAATAAATAAACATTAAGCAAATTGTAATTAAAAAATATACTATTGTCATCTTCTGTCCTAGATTTTTCCAGTTGGGCTTGTCTGTGTTGTACATTTTAGTCTCACAAATAGCTTTTGATATCAGACACTATTGGTTTAAAAACCCCTCATGCATTTGAGCTGTTACACTTGAAAATTTTGAACAGTGCTACCTATATTTGATCTTCTTGGCGTGTTTTATGTTGCTTCCAACTTTAAAGAAAATGTGTTCTTCTTTCTGCTTTATCTCCCTTCCTGTCTTCTCTTCTCACAATGCACAGAATTTGTAAGGACACAGTGCATAAGGTGACTTATGTTGTGGAAAATGTGTTTATTTGCAAAGAAAGAAAATGGCAGTGTCCTGGCCAAGTAAACCAATTGCCATAAAACTTTTCATATATAATGGCTCTTAAAATGATAGAGGGATCAGGTTTTATTGTACTCACTAAGAGGGCAGCCTAGAAATGAGTGTAAGTTTTATACATTATATTTCCTTTAGGCAATTCATGTTTTATATTTTGCTGTCAGAATTCTTCATGCCGCCCTCAGTTACAGACATTGCAAGCTGCCACTGCTCTTCATTACAGACTAACTCTTTGCAGTTATAAAGAGCGTCATATTAAACTTTATTTTATGATAAGACAGTATTTCCAGCTCAAGATATTGCTCGTCTGGGAGGTTTCAGCTGGATAAATTTAACTATAATTTGAAGCATTCTTTGGAGTACACATGCCCAAGCCACATAATTCTCATTTTTTATTTTGATTTGATTTCATGTTAATGTCTTGAGAATAACAGGGTCTTGCCGGAATAAGAAATGGGTCACCGGGCATGAGGCAGGTGGCTATGTGGGGGAGCATTCTAACTTATAGTCCATGGGCAGCCCCATGGACTGTGTACCTTTTCATTATGATTCCTACTTTCTTCAATTGTTTCCTAAATGTTGGAGAACACATGTTTCCCAAGTAGAGAATGGTTACTCTTATGGCTACTAGAGAGAGCAGGCTACTCTACCTTAACCATAATGCTCTCCGTGTTCTTAGAGAGGGTTTTGTTATTAAGACTATTGATGATAACATCAATTCAATTCTTTTCCTGGCTTGAGGATAATTTTATTTTAAAATAATCAGAGGCATGTAAAATCAAACCTAAAATTTCTTTTACAGTCTGCAGATTTAGCTTTGGAAGTTAAAGACACACAGATTGTTTGCCTTTGGATTTAAATTAAGCGGCCAAATGTTTCTGAGTCTTCCAAATGCGGTCCTAAGTTTGCAGAATCTAATGAAAATCACAAACCCCCTCCTGTCTGAGATAAGAATGTTTCCCTCTGTAAGAAAATGCAAACATTTCTTAACTCTTAGTAGGATTTTTCTTTTAAAAGGTGAACATCGGGGGGTGCCTGGATGGCTCAGTCATTAAGTGTCCAACTTCAGCTCAGGTTTGATCTCAAGGCTCGTGACTTCAAGCCCTGTGTCAGGCTCTGTGCTGACAGCTCAGAGCCTGGAGCCTGCTTCAGAGTCTGTGTCTCTCCCCTTCTCTCTGCCCCTCCCCTGCTCATGCTCTGTCTCCCTGTCTCTCAAAAATGAATAAAGATGAAAATAAACAAATAAAAGATGAACATCAAGTAAAGGAAGAATTGATTTTAGGTTTATAAATGTTATTTCTTTCCTGGACTCTCTAAAAGCTCTTCCTGTTAATTCCCAAATTGACTTCTGTGCCAAATGTTGCGACATATTCCCCTTCTCACTCCCTAGAAATGAAATGCTTCAGCTTCACATTAAAATTTCGAGAGGGCCTTAGAAGATTAGCCTGAATTCACTGAGATATCTCTAACATGAACAAAAATTGACTGGTCTTCACAGACAATCAGGACAGCAAGTGGCTCCGAGAGTGAACTCTCATTTGAGTGGCTTCGTATAATAGAATTAAGAAGAATGAACACTGACAGGAACCTGGAGATCATTTGTTTCCTACCATCTGAGTTTACAAGGGAGGATCTGAGGCCAAGAGGTATATTTTAAGACCTAAATGTCAAGCTCTGCCTTGACATTTCCAACCCTAAAGTCTACCTTCCTCTTCTCTTGCCAGTGTGCCCCCGACCCAGCGGGAAGGGCTCCAGACTTGGCTTGTTCCTCCATCAGCCACACCAGCTCCACCCAACCTGGTCCTCAATCTAATTGGTTTTACCTTTTTCTACAAGCAGGTGGAATTATTCAAAGAAGCCAGTCATATACCCCCATGGAAAGCAGGGATCACTCCACCCTCTTGAAACTACAAAGTTTGTCTCCCACAGCTGCTGCCAGTTTCCTCTATTCCTGCGAGTAAGTGCGATTAATAATAAGCTTCTGCCCATCTCATCGGTCCAGTGTCGTGTCGTATGTTCAGTGAATCCCTCTTCGTCGACAAGGTGAATAGGTGATCAGAACAAGGGATTTCATCAATTTGACTTCATCAATTTGATTTCATCAATTTGACTAGTGTCACAGTCATCCCTGCATCCTTTTTGTGACTTTCAGATGGTAGATGACAAATAAAGATGGTAAATGAGTAAATGTAACCATCTCATTACATCAGAACCTCTATTAGGAGAGCAGTCATGTTTATGTTTACTTTGTGTTCCAGTGCCAGGACAGAATAATGCTGTTGTGTGGTATTTACTTATGTAGCAAATATTTATTGAGAATCTACCATGTAGCAGCCACTATATGTGACACACAGACTCTGCGTCTGCCTCTTGGTGCTTTAAGCTTGAAGAAGTCCAATATTCCCATCCTCCCGTGTAGACAGGCTGCAAGCTAGTCATCTTCCGTCATCTTCCTGGAGAAATGCACCTGTTCCTCAGTGCCTCCTGCTTGATGAAGCCATTACCGAGTTTCTGTCCAACCAGGCTTCCATTCCTTATTCGTGAACGAGAAGGTCTAGACCAAGAAAGGCCTCTCATTTGCAGTTCTGCTGCTTGGGAGAATGTTTATAGTAGCCTGCCAGTGGCCGTCAGTGATAATAGTGCCCCGAAGGCACAAGGTTTGATCTGTCTCCAAGACTGCATAGTCCTGAGCATTAGTGCACATAGGATGTGACAACGAGCGATAGCAGACAGGGAGCCTCTTTTTATTGTTTTCAGGGCAGGTGTGAGTGGGTCCAAGCCGGTTGGAATCTACGGAAGCACTAATCTAATCCTCTGGAATTTAATTTCTCAAACTATTCTGCCGTATTCCCATAGACAGTTATCCCCTGCTCTGGTTGTCTATTGCTTGGCAAAAATAACACCTCAAAACTTTATGACTTAAAACGACAGTAATAACATTAATTTTCCTCACAAATCTGTATTTCAAGAAGGACTTGGCAAGGATAATTCACCTCTGTTCCACACAGCTTCAGCTGGGGAGCCCAAAGGCTGGGAATTGGAATGGTCTGAGAGCTCACTCATTTACAGATCTGGCTTTTTTTTTTTTAAGTTTTTATTTATTATTGAGAGACAGAGAGAGACAGAACATGAGCATGGGAGGGACAAAGAGAGAGGGAGACACAGAATCTGAAGGAGCCTCCAGGTTCTGAGCCATCAGCACAGAGCCCAACGTGGGGCTCAAACTCACAAACTGCAAGAACATGACCTGAGCCGAAGTCGGATTCTTAACTGACTGAGCCACCCAGGCGCCTCCTGGCGCTTTTTTTTTTTTTTAATGTTTATTCGTTTTTGAGAAAATGAGAGACAGAGAGAGAGAGAGAGCACAAGCAGGGGAGAGGCAGAGACAGAGGGACAGAGGATCCAAAGTGGGGTCTGAGCTGACAGCAGCAAGTCCTATGAGGGGCTCGAACCCTTGAGCCATGAGATGAGGACCTGAACTGAAGTAGGACGCTTAACCTACTAAGCCACCTAGGCGCACCATACAGGTCTGACTTTTGATGCTAGTTGCAACTTGGAACCTTTAAGGGAACTCTCAGCCAGAATACCTTCATGTGACCTCTCCCTATGGCATGGGCTTCCTCAAAGTGTGGTGATCGTATTCTAAGGAAGAGCATCCTGAAAGATAGAGTCAGCTAGAAGCTGTGTGACACGTCTCCACTATTCTCAGAAATCACACGGCATCCTTTATGACACATGCTATTGGCTAGAAACAAGTCTCTCAGGCTGGTCTATATTCAGTTAAACTGAATTTAAAAAATTCTTTTTGTGTTTATTTGAGAGAGACAGAGAGCGAGCGAGCGTACACATGAGTGTGATTGGGGAGGGGCAGAGAGAGAGAGAGGGAGACAGACTCTGAAGCAGGCTCCAGGCTCTGAGCTGTCAGCACAGAGCCCGATGTGGGGCTCAAACTCACAAACCGTGAGATCATGACCTGAGCCGAAGTGGGTGCTTAACCAACTGAGCCACCCAGGCACCCCTAAACTGAACTTTTGACAGAAAACTGTCACAGTTTTTCCATTTTATTTTGAATGTTTACTCATTTATTTTGAGAGAGAGAGAGCAAGAGAGAGAGAGAGAGAGAGAGAGAGAGAGAGAGCACATGGGCAGGAGAGGGACAGATAGAGAGGGAGAAAGAATCCCAAGCAGACTCTGCAAAGTCAGCACGGAGCCGGATAGAGGTTTCGATCTCACGAACAGTGAGATCATGACCTGAGACAAAATCAAGAGTCGGAGACTTAACTGACTGAGCCACACAGGCACCCCAGAATTTTTTCACTTTAAAACTACCACTTCCCAGTGGAATACAAGTGGAAAAAAGAATGGCATACATTTTCTTTTGTAATCAGAGAGACTGATACGCATTAGTAGCAATGAAGACACGAAGAAGAATTCTAAATATGTATTAGATCCTAACATCTAATAAATATAAAGGATAAAGGGCTATGTCAAGACTGAATATGTTGGTTGGTGTTTTGTGGTTATAGCCATGATCTTATCATATGCATTTAGTGATGCCATTAAGTTACTAGACAGGTATCCTGCTCCTTGTGTGCTGTTATTTCTCAGAAACACGATCTCCAAATCAAGTAGTTTCTTCATAGAATAAAGCCTAGTTATTTGGATAATTATTTGGGTAACTATTCTGTAGAGCTCGTTCCTTATCTACGGTAATATACATTTATTGTTTGCTTATTTTTTTTCATGATACAAAATATCTTTAAATATCTCTCTTAAACATTTTAATTTAAATTCCAGTTAGTTAACATACAGTTTAACTTTAGTTTCAGGTGTACAATATAGTGATTCAACAATTCCATACACCACTTGAGGCTCATCAAGACAAGCACAGTCTTTAATCCCCATCACCTATTTTACCCATCCCCCACCCACCTCCCCTACAGTAACCATTAGTTTCATCTCTATACTTAAGAGTCTGTTTCTTGGTTTGCCTCCCTCTCTCTCTCTCTCTCTTTTTTCCCCCTTTGCTCGTTTGTTTTGTTTCTTAAATTCCACGTATGAGTGAAATCATATGTTTTTGTTTCTAGAATTTTACATCAGTGCAATGTTTATGTCATGCTCGTTTTGCCCCCTAGTGGTTTCTTATGTCCTTGTTCCATATTTACACATAATTTTCGAATCTTTTGGGATGTTAAGAAGGAAAAGTGTCCCTTTGTCCCTCTTGCCACATGCATCTCATTGTACGGATGAGGAAATTAGGATCCATAAGACTGATGGGACTTGTCTGATGTCACACATCCAGCTAGAATCAGAAGTTCAGCATTGCTCTCCTGTCCCACTAGAAAGAAGCCCCACAAGGGCAGGACAGTCTTGTTCAGTGATGAACATGAACGGTGCCAGTGACTGGCATATGGCAGGCGCTCAGTAAATATTTTATGAATGATAAAAATAAGTGAATTAATGAATCAAAACTGGAAGAACTATCTATAGATCCCATGCCTTATCATTTTTTTTCCCCGCTCTGGAGTCTGTCTTCTCACCCTCATAATAAGTCTTTCACAGAGCACTTGATGCTTGATTCCATTTTACTCCACAATATTTCAAGCCCTTAAACTATCTCACACTTCACTTGTTTTGTCGTTAGGTCTATTTTATTTTTATCATTTATTTATTCAATGTTAGTGCGTACCAGCTGCATCAGGGAGCATGCTACCTATAGGGCTACAAAAAGGTTGTTAAATAATTCTTTTTATTTAAAAACTTTTATGTTTAATTATAGCAAAATACACATACCATATAATGTATCATCTTAAACCTTCTTTAGGTGTACAGTGTAGTATTCGCACTGTTGTGCCACCAAGCTCCAGAATGTTTTCACTTTGCAAAACTGAAACTCCCTACCCTTTTTTTCAATGTTTACTTATTTATTTTGAGAGAGAGAGAAAGAGAGAGAGTAGGGGAGGGGCAGAGAGAGAAGGAGAGAGAGAATCCCAAGTAGGCTCTGCACTGTCGGCGTAGAGCCTGACACAGGGTTTGGTTTCACGAACTGTGAGATCATGACCTGTACTGAAATCAAGAGTCGGATTCTCAACCAACTCAGCCACCCAGGCGCCCATCCATACCCTTTTAACAATCCCCCATTACCTGTTCTTGCAGCCCAGCCACCACAATTGTATTCTCTATTTCTACACACTTGACAGCTGTACATACTTCACATACTTGGAATCATACAATATTTGCCTTTCTGTCATTGTCTAATTTCACTTAACATAATATCCTCAATGTTCCTCAATGCTGTACCGTAGATCAGAATTGCCTTTACTGTTAAGATTGAATAATATTCCTTTGGATGTGTATATTTTATTTATCTTTTTATCCAAAGATGTGTATTTGGGTTGTTTCCACCTTTTAGCTACTGTCAGTAATGCTTCTGTGAACATGAGTTTACATGTATTCTGTTCAAGACCGTGATTTCAATGATCTTGGATATATACTGAAAAGTAGAATTGCTGAGTCATATAGTAATTTTTAAATTTTTTACTTTTAATTAAAAAAATTTTTTTGAGAAGCTGCCATACTGTTTTCCACAGTGGGTACATTTTACCTTCCCACCAACAGCACACGAGCATTCCAATTTCTCCACATCCCCGATAGTGCTTGTGATTTTCCAGTTTCTTAGTGGTAGCCATTCTAACGAGTGTGAGGCGATACCTTGTGGGTTTGATTTGCATTTCCCTGATGATTAGTCATCTTGAGCCTCTTTTCACATGCTTTTTGGTCATCCGTATGTCTTCTCTGGAGAAATGTCTATTCAAGAAATTGCTACAAACAGTCACTGCTTTAATTCATCACTTCCTTCCTTTGTATACAGAAAAAGGTCAGCTGGCAACATAAGACCCATTCTCCCTACCTTTTCTTTTTTGATACACGATGTCACCACTTATTTAAGATCTGAATAATTATGATAAAATAACTAAAGTTTGCATCACATCTGCACAAGTTCTGTCCCAGGCATTGTTCTAAGTAACTTACATATATGTGAACTAATTTAATCTTCCACACATCACTATAAGGTGGCTATTCTCACCATCTGCCATTTACAGAGATGTTGTGGAGGTTCAAATAGGTAAGTGACTAGCCCGAAGTCGCACAGCTGATAAGCTGCAGTACCAGGATCTGTCCCTGGGCAGCTGGCTTCGGAGTCTAGCACTTATCCACAACATTATTTCTCCTCTCTGACACTCTCTAAGCTTTTTTTTATATCACTTTTTATTTTTTTATTTTTATTTTTTAACAGTGATTTGTTTTTGAAAGACAGAGACAGAGTATGAGCAGGAGAGAGGCAGAGAGAGAGGGAGACACAGAATACAAAGCAGACTTAAGGCTCTGAGCTGTCAGCACAGAGCCTGATGCGGGGCTCAAACTCATGAACTGTGAGATCATGACCTGAGCTAAAGTCGGATGCCTAACCAACTGAGCCACCCAGGCGCCCCTATATAACTTTTTAAATATCACCTACATCTGTTTTCTGATTTCTTCCTGGAAAAGTCTTCTATGGAAGTTTACATGATCTTGGATTGCACATAATGAAAACGAAATGCAAACTGATTACTTTGTAAACAGGAATCCGTTGCTCTCATGGATGGCAAGTCCAGGGTCCAGTTGGCTTCAGGTAGTTTGAATGCAGTGGCTCAAACGGCATTATAACCCCCAATAATCTCAGCAAATGTCCTTAAGTCATATCCCTTTGGCTCTGACTGAGTCTGGTGCCTATTTCTGGTGAATCATGGTGGCAGGGAGTATGATATGACCAAGTAAGTCCTGTGCCCACAACTGGAACAAAGACGGCATGAATACCACCTGAACTCTGAAAACTTGCAGTGGTGGTGGGGTGGTCCCTGTGAAGTATTACTGGACACTCATTTACATTGGGGGTGGGTGATAGGCTGTCTTTCTTCCTTTTGGAACAAACACACAGGCAAAATTATTGTTCTCAAAAACATTTTGCCTATAATTGTTTGAGCAATAGAAAACATTCGTTTAGTGCTCACTATATACCAAACACTGTCCTAAGTATTTTACATATGTGGCTTGACTAAACCTCACTTGAACTCTGTGAGGCAAATGGTATTATTAACCCATTCTACTTATGAGACAGCTGACGTGCATAGGTCGCTGGGTATACCTGGAAGAGAACGTCCTAACTTACCCTCAGTGATTCAGCTTATAAGAGGTGCAGCTGAGGTTCTCACCCAGGCAGACCGGCTCTTGTCCAATTCCATAATAATGGAGGTTTCTTGCCAGGTATAGAAACTGAAGCTCACAGGGGTGCCGGGGCTGCTCAGCCCTTTAAGCGTCTGGCTCTTCATTTCGGCTCAAGTCTTGATCTCTCGTGGGTTCAAGCCCCGTATTGGGCTCTGTGCTGACAGTATGGAACCTGCTTGGGATTCTCTGGTTCCTTCTCTGTCCACTCCTCCCTCCCTCCCTCCCTCCCTCCCTCCCTCTCTCTCTCTCTCTCTCTCTCTCTCTCTCTTTGTGTCAAAATAAATAAATAAACATCAAAAAAATAAAGAAAAAAACCAAAGCTCACAAACTTAAATGCCCGATATTCACTCTGGAAAGACATTAGGGACTCTCATTGGCCAACACAGCTTACACCTAACAATTAGGGCTTACACTAAGCAACCAAAATTTATAAATATAGGAGGAAAAAGTATAAATATGTAGTCTATTGTACCAAGTCTGTGCTAGACAGTGATTTTTTAAAAAGAGACTAATTGTACCTGTTCAGAGTCGAAGGGAATGTGATTGAAAATTAGAAGAAAAAAAAAATCTGTACTATCAGTCAAAACTAGTCATCCTCATAAGCATTGACTATTTTATTCAGAAGAACTTGAGAAGCATTCTAGTTTTTCAGTTTTTTAAAATAAACACAGCTGCTAAGTCCCTCTTCCACCTCTTAAAAGAAAGCAAAAAGGTTTTTTAACCAGTTTGCTAGGCAAGTGCCCACATTTTCTCTGCAAGGCACTTTCAAGGAACAAAGCATCAAAGGCAATATAACCATAGATACGTTCAAGTCCTAATATCTTGTGAACAATGGTTAAGATAAAAGATTTTTAAAAATATTTTCCTTTAGAACAGTCATACTTTAATGTGGTGATAAAGAATTGCACTAGTTGGCAGTCCTCAGCGACTTGGAAGGAGACAGAGGACCATTCTAGAGCCAATGTTACCCCGAGGTTTGTAATAGTAGCCTTTTAGCTTTTCTTGGCTTCAACTGCCTTGACTGAAAAATGGAGGAGTCAAAATTGGAATGGGGATGTGTCAATACATCCATTCATCCCGTGACTGTTTATTGAGCAGCTCTTAAGTACCAGGCACTGTGCCTGTTGGTGGGGATGGGCTGCAGGGATGAAAAGAATGGATGGGATTCCTGTCCTGCAGTGCGTTCAGTGTAATTCGGGGAGACAGACCTGACCTAAATAATCACTCACCAAATAGTCAAAAGACTCCTTAGGACTTTTCATTTCCTAAATTCCATATGCGCAGAAACATAAAAGAATAGTTCGTAAAACACAAAGCATCCTACGTGTTTATTTGAGAGATATGATACCTGCCTTTTTATTTTTTAGACTCCCTTTTTCCCCAGACTGTTAGCTATGTATTCCGCAAAGTACTTGTGATGATTTCCCACCTGTCAATGCCACAATGCATTGTCCTGGCTTGTGACCGTAATAATAATTCCTATGCGTACTGAATGCATAATTTCAAATGATAATTCAGTCTTCATTTTCATCTCATTCTTAGAATGTTTTTTAGGCAAAAAGAGATTGAAAAATAACACAGTCTTATTCTGAAGTCTGTGATAGCAGTTGTGATGTCGATGGTTTCTTCAAATTAAAAATTATATATATAATTATACATATATAATTTATATATATACATATAATCTCTATATATTATATACATATAATAGAGAGAAAAAGGGAGAGACGTTTATTTTTATACCTATAATAAAACATCCCTCTGGTTCCCCTTTTTCTTCAGATTTAAATTTTGTTAATAGAACATAGAGCCAGATGTGAAATGAGATGTCTTAATGGAATCACTAATGACCCACGGCTAACAAGAGGTAGGCTTTGTAACTGCTATTTATTTGTTAAATTCCTTCTTTGGCCGCTGATCTATGGATTGCTTCACATAACACAAGTCAGATTCTTAATTAAATCTTCTGTAGAGGTCTTGGTTTTATCTTTAAAAATTATCCTACAGGTTCCACAGGTCTCTAATTGTGCTGAAAGGGTGAGGAGTGGAGAGCCAACCAGCAGCCTGCTTAGAATATTTTTGTCAGCAGCTATTCTACCTCAGGCTGTGATTTCATGAACAGATACTTGTGCAAGACACTGCTTCCCTAACTACCCCCTCCAGCCCCACCAGAAGTGGACGTGGTTGGTTTAGTGTATAGCACTCTTCGCTCTGAGTCTAGCTTACTCATGCTGCTAGACTTATGTATGCATTCCATATCTGAACTTGTTTTTCATTAGGGTAGACAAGAGGCTCTGTTCATCTGTAGTCATTACAGGTTTCTTGCTCCTTGTCGCAATGGCAACCCTGCTTTGATGTAGAAGAGGTTAGGCAAATGTTACGGTTGATAGTAAACTTGTCCAGATCTTAAGGATTCATCTGGATTTTTTGGTCAATGTGATCCTTCTCTGCAAATTCACCTGTGATACTCCTGAAAAGCTAGCAATATCTGCCTTGTGTCACTCTCAGACTCACTGTTATCCAGCAGTAGGGAATCCCCAAGGCCAAATTCTCATCTTAGATTTTTTTTTCCATATGCCTTCTAATAGCAGGTCCGTGAGAAGATAAAGGTAGTTTTGATAGTCCATTTTCTGGCACACTTTACGGTTATGCATCTAGAAGTGAGCTTCCTCATCCTATATGTTTTTTTAACCTCTAAAGGACTGTCCGTTTGTCATTGGACGGTATCAGTAAAGGAGTAGGGATGGGTGGGAGGGGGTGTGTAACTTGCTAACATGAGATGGGTGTTACCATACTGTCTTTCCCAATCAAATACTTCCCCCTCACACACTCACACAAAGGTTGAGAACCAATACTAAGTGATAGCCCTCAAGAGCTAATCCTCCTACACAGAAGTGCCAAAAGGAATATAAAAGGTCAACTACATACAACATAATCAAACACAAGCCCTGAGGTCTTAAACTCATTTGCAAGAATTTTGATGAATATGATGAATAACAATGGTATAGTATTCACTTAAACTTTTCAGACCTTCTTAATGCCTGTAATTAAGGCTATATTATACTTAATCTATTGGAGTAGTAGTTCTGAAAATATATAGTGCATATCTGTGAACCTACTTGGGGGACACATACTATTTTGAAATTTGTGCGAACCTCATAATCTCTAGAAAACATGCAATAGCTACACAGAGTTTTACATACAATTTCAGGGGATTCACTAATTCTGTGAAGTTAATACATGGACAAGGTTAAAAATGAGATTTTCTTTTAAGTTTATTTATTTATTTTGAGGGACAGAGACAGTGCAATTGGGGGAGGGGCAGAGAGAGGGAGAGAGAGAGAGAGAATCCCAATCATGTGGGGCTCAAACCCACGAAGCTGCGAAATCATGATCTGAGCTGAAAACAAGAGATGGACGCTTAGACTGAGCCATCCAGGCACTCCAAGAATGGGATGTTTAAGGCAAATTTTTCTGGGTAGTGGAATACAGTTTTCCCCTCTGAATGACTGTTTGCAGTTGCCTGAACAATGCACATGGCCTTGAGTTTTTCCGGTGGATAGCCAGCATCCTCTTCCCTTTTCTCTTCCATTGTAACATGGCACGGTTATCTCATTTTACTTTGCCTGGTTGTCACATTCCTCATCCTCTTCCGAGGGTTTTTTAAGGTAAATTGCTATTTTATTATTTTTCTTCCTTCTCCAGAACGGTTCTAAAGTGTTTATGTGGCCCCTGTGTCAGAACTACTTTTTGCGTACAGGATGAGGCTGACAAACCACAACCTGTGAAGACAGGCTGGGGAAATCCACCGGAAAGAGTCTTTGGAAGGAACTGCAGATTGGTTGTGGGTAAGCAGGCGCAGAGAGAGCAATGAATTACATAAACACAAATGTCTGCATTTTGATGACTCCCCCCCTTCCCACCCACGGTCAGGCACTTAGTCATTCTTTCCTCTGTGTCTCCTTAACTCTGTTATACCTCGATTATAGCTCCTATCACTGCACTAGGATTATTTGTTTATGAGTTTGTCTTTCTTACCAGACTATGAGCAATTCCAAGGCAGAGTCCATGACTTATTTATCTCTGTACCCTAATCCAGTGTCTAGGTTAAGAGTGCAGGCTCTGGAGTCAGACTGTCTGCGTTCAAATCCATTCTCTGTACATATTAATAGGATGACTTAGACAGGCTATGCAATTTATTTGAACCTTGCTTTTTCTCTTTTTCTTTTTTTTCCTTTCCTTTTCTCCCCACCTTCTTTCCTGCCTTCTCTCCTTTCTTTCCCTCAATTTCCTTTGCACCTAAAAGAATCACACTACTAATATATATTGGTTAACTGGGAAGGATAAATGAAATAATGCTTAGCACAGCGTTCGTCTCTACAGATATAATAATAGATGTTACTATTATATCTATTATCATTACTATTGATTGTTGGATATCATTACTTACTGTAGTTCTCCTGCTGGGAAAAACTCTTTTAAGCTTAAACTACCAAAGAGCACACGTTTCTCCCACCTCTTTCCTTGTCGCCTCTGCCCTCTTTGCTACTAACGCCCCTCCTCTGCAACATATAATTGGTATCCTTCTCACCCTACCTTTTCATGTTGTTCTTATCATCATCTGACACCTGATATGTTTATTTGATTATTGTCTAGAATGTGAACTCCCTGAAGGAGGAGCTTTGGCTCTTTTGGTTTCACTGTGTATCCTGAATGCCTAGAGCAATGGCTGCCTGGTGCATGGAATATGCCCAATAAATATTTGTTGAATGAATAAAGAATGGACACACAGACATAACAACACACATGAAGCATCATCACTCTTGGCTTTGGGTGAGCCTTGCAGACTGTTGCTCAATGTTAAGAACTAAATGTGTGTACTCCTTCACTTGGCCAAATGGGCAGAGAGCAGCTTTTACCTTGATTTCTCTTTCTTCCATGATTGGGAGGGGAAAATATTTTCCAAAAGCATTGCAAAAACTGAAGTGATTCGAACTTCCATGTCAAAGGCATACCCTCCGGTGGAACTGTTGAGGGAACTGGCTGAGGGGCAGGGGTCTCCTCTGAGAGGTAAGAAAGGACATGGCAGGACAAGGGTGGATGAGCTAGCTCTCTGTGACCTTGGGGGAGTGGCTGTCATCGAACACCTTGTTTATGTCATACCTGCTCAGAGACTCTCAACGACTATTCATCCTTCGCAAATTTAAGTGCGAACTCCTCAGCTGCTCTCCGAGTCTTCCTGCACAGGTACCTTCCATTCCAGCTAAACTGGATCATTCCCTGTTCTTTCCCAGCTTCCGTACTCCTATTGCACACATACACATTCTCTTTCAACTGGGTTGGGTTCGTTTTCCCCTTCTGCATAGTACTCTTTTCTTCCCCCCCCCCCCACCAGATTCTACGGTCCTTCAAGGTGCAATTACAACCACTTTCGAGCCAGTATATTTCCTCCCATTTCTCCACCTTAAACTCTGGAGACAGCCAGCTAAATTCTTCCTCAGATTACTTCAAGAATTTTTACCTTCTTCGGAGGGGTGCCTGCCAGCCTTTCCCTACATGGAGCTATCACCAGAATTGTTTGTTGAACCATCTTGAGGGCCAGGACTCTTTTCTTTCCATTTTTTACAGGAACCAGGCATTCAGTGAATGTTTCTGAGTAAGTCTCTGGGTGTATAGCTAAATATATCCATTTTCCTAGCAGTACAAAGAAAGAGAGAATGCAAAAAGAGAGAAAGAAAGAGAGAAAAAGAGAAAGAAAGAAGAAGGAAGGAAGGAAAGAAAGAAAAAGAAAGGAAGGAAGGAAGAAAGAAAGAAAAAATCCTTAGGGCCTCTCTTATGAGAACATGTTAAATATCAAGTGTTTTTCTCATATGGTGAACACAGGTGAATTTTTTCATCATCTGTTCTGTAAAAGGCAAAACAATAACTAACGTAAACACAGAGCTGGGCTTGTATTTCTTAAGCCCACAGTGAGAAGTGGTCATTTTCTCACAATGCTTGGTAGGACACAGGAGGGTGGTAGACCACCCCCCCGCCCCCGGGGTGGGGGGCCTCATTGCTAACTTTTTTTGGGACTTGAGACTTAGCAAGTAGAAAGAAACAACCAATTGAAACTGAGATTCACTCTGAGGTGGTGGGTAAGTCTACAGGGTTACTCAGGGGGAAAGTTCAGATAATTCCTCAGCACCTCAAGTCCATGTGAGAATCTGTGATAACACTGCCCCCTTCTGTTCCTCTAGATTGTTAGTGCTCGTGATTTCTTAAGTCTGGTTCATTGGTCCTGACATGAATTTTCAGTTTCTAAGAAATGCTTGCCTGAGGCAGAGAGGAAGGAACTCTTAGGTTCAATGTGAGACATGATTTTATTCTATCAAAGGTCTCTCTTTTTATAGTTCCCTTGGCCATTAAATTTTGTTGTGAGATATTTGTTCAGTTACATTATAATTGAATGTTATATTTCAGGGGAGTGAATGAAGTCAAGAACCATAACAAAATTAATCAATTCATGTATTAGTTCGTATTCTAAGTGATTACTTAATTTTTTCTAGTTCCCAAAACTTTCCTATGTCTTCTCTTGGAAGTTAAAGCACAACCACTGGTTGATGCATGACTAGTGACTCTTTCATCTGAGACAGAACCTCTCAGATTGAGAGCAGTTGAAGAGCTAGGAATGCTGGTTCTTCACGCACAAAAACCAGCACCACTTCCTCTGCATAGAACTGTTTGCGAAATGACTTACCTCAGAACTTTTGAACTGCTTTGTAACTCTTTTCTCCTTTCCTTACAAGCCCCTTTATGTATCTCTAAAGTAGCTAAGGCCAGGTAGCACAGGGCTTTGGACCTACACCTGGAGCTTTGGACTTTATTCTAAAAACAATGGGGAGCCAATTAAGATATCTGGGCAAACGATGGCATGTTTGGAAGGATAATACTGTCAGCTTTGTGTTGCATGAACTCAGATGAAAAAGCTTGGAAGGAAGGAGAACATTTGCAGATCCATATAATGATCCTGGCACCAGTATCTACACAATGCAAGCAAAATCCTTCCCAGTTTTTCCTCATTTATCCTCTCTCAAACCTAGTCCGGCCACCAGGATCTCTCACCTGAATCCCTGCCATGTTTTTCTAACTCATTGCCATACAACTAGTCTTGCCCTATAGTCCATTATCCCCACAGCAAGCTAAACTCAACTTTCAAAACCAAGTGGCTTCTCATCATACTTAGAAGGAAATCCATGCTCCTACCATGGTCCATGAGGCCCTGCACAACTTGCCTCCTGTCTCCTTCTCAGACCTACACTCTTGTTTCTGTTCACTGGCTCCAATTCACTGGCTTCCTTGCTTCCCTGACAACCAGGCTTAGTCTGACCTCAGACACGTGAGCTTTCTTTCATGCCATTCCCTGTCTAGAGAATGCTGTTTCCAGAATTTTACATGGCTATCTTCTTGCCTCAGCTCAAATATCACTTCCTCAAAGAGTCCCAGCCTGTAGTACCTCATCTTTTCTCTTTGACTCACCACTCCCAGCCCAAGACGTTCTTTTCAGATCAGCTGGTTCCATTTTATTTATAACCCATATCACTCTTTGAGATGATATTGGTCATTTATTCATTTACTTGTTCAAGATCTATATTCCTTGCCTAGAATGCAAGTTCTGTGAGGTCAAGGATCATGTCAACCTTGTTCACCTCTGGGTCCCCAATACATAGAGTTTGCTGCACCTGTTTCATGGTGAGTCCTCAGTAATTATTTGTTGAATATATGAATCTGGGTAAGAGGTAAAGAAGAAGGGAAAGACAATTGAAGCTGGAAGAGAAGAGATATCTAAAAGAATTATAGAAGGGATAAAGTGAATAGGTTTAATTATTGGATATCAGGAGCCAATGGAAGGCAGAGATAGATAATGGGTTTTCACTTGGGCAGTAGGGAAAGGCCAGTGAGGCCATCAACTCAGAGAGAACTTGGTGGAACATAATGGATGGGAGCAGCCAATAGATACTTGGCTTTGGTCTTGAGTGTGAGATGCTGGTAGGTCTATGGAAGAAGCCCAGCAGGTGTGTATAAGTTGAAAGGAGGCCAAAGGCAAACGTTTAGATTTTGGAGCCATTTGCATAGTGATAGTCCACAGAGACTGAATTTTGCCAACAAGGGAAAGTATGTAGCTGGAAAGAAGAGAACTTTAAAAATGTGCAGATTTTGGTCCAAACATCCTTGTGTACAAGAAATCACGCTGGCACAGGTGACATCTAACAAACAAGGAGAAAGGGCTGGAGTTTCGTGGGTCCAGGGATGGAGACACTAACAATTGGCAGGTAGAGAGAGACTGTGCTATTCAGGCAAGGAGAATGACAGTACTGCCATACGGTGCCCTCTGACCTGCCCAAAATGTCTCTCCGTTGGAGGCTCTACACCCTGAAGGGATCAGTGTGACTGCTCTGCTTCCTTCCCTTCAAATCCCTAAGGGGTCAAAGAGAGAACTGGGTAAGCTTCATGATGTAGCTCCAGCCTCTAATCTAGGCAACGAACAATCTCACAGTTTGGGGGAAACGAACATTAAGAAACGCTACATTTCTTGAGCACTCACTGTGGACTTGGGGTGATGAACTAAGTACTCAATACGTATTCTCTTATTTAGTCCTCACAAAATCTCTAAGAAGGAATGAAAATTATTACCCATTTTACAGATGAGAAAACTGTGGCTAGAGAGGTAATGTAATTTTCCCAACTGATAAATGATGGGGCTGGGATACGGCTCCAGAATGACCCGATCCCAAAGCCCACACTTTAAACCACGATGCCCTAATGCTTCCCTGTGTTGGAAATAATTGTTTTTAGGGATTAAATTTTGTTTCCATATTCCTTTATAAGTTTCTTTACCTTTTCATCCCAAAGTTATGAATATTAGGTTAATAAGTCAGGTGAACTTTTTTTGCAGTAATGAAAGGTAGCCAAAATTACTCTGAGGTTGTCCTTTTGTGCTGAGCAAAAACTCATTCTTTTGTTAGATCTCTTCTGTGTTACACAATTGCCTTAAAGAACTGCCGTCGCTTACAGACAGTCTACTTTTCCAAGCCCTCAGGATATCCTTAATTAGAGGGCTCTTGGGATATCTGAAATAGAAATAATGATTTGAATCCTCCTCCACCTCCATTCCCCTGTTTTAACTACAGGCATATCCCACTTATTGTGGAAACCTGGTCTTGGAAAGGGTCACGTTAGTTAAAGTGGTGCTCTCTGTGATTACTGCGGCATGATACCATGCGGATGTGCAGCTGCCGTCACACTTCGGCAATTGCCCTTCTTTCTCTTCAAGTCTCCCCAAGTTGAGATATGCCTCTGGCCTAGCATTTCTTCTCCTGATCCTCAGTGCTGTTGTTAGCCAATCTTCCCAGGCTGCAGTGAGGCTTACGCTGCTCTGCAGAACGTCAGAGGATTTCTCCCGGGCAACATCTATCTGCTGCTCTGGGTTTCTTAGCCTATCTCCTTGGAGGCACTTGGAGCTACTGCAGTGAAGCCTGCCTGGTGCCATCCAGGATCTTCCCTGATGTCTTGTAGAATCCTCAGCACTATCACTTGCACACTTTTTGTCCTGCTGTCTTGCACCAATGTCCATTGGCACAAAAGTAATGGCAGAAAGAAGGACCTGGTGGAGTAAATAAACGATTGAGAAAGGCCCCACAAACGGCTATTAGTCTTCATTGGCTGAGAACCAAATATAAATTAGCTGTAGGATCTAGGGCTATAATGGGCTTACATTTATATCCACATATCAAATATTTCTAAGATCATCAGGATTCTAATGAATGAGCTCAGTTTGGGGCGGTTCTAAATGCATTCTAAATGAGCACCCCATAAATGTGTAGTGATGCAAGGTGGCACTTCCTTTAGCCCATCCATCATTTATTCATGAGCCCTTTGTGCTAGGCATGATGTTCCTTAGAGTTTCAAAAAATGGCTTCATTCTGGTTCGCTCCGTGCCTCCCTCGTGGAAATTCTTCCAGTTTTTTCAACAGCAGTCACCGCCTCCTCCATGTGGCAGTAATCAGCCTCCACCTTGGAGCTGCAGGGTTTTCCTTCGTTTTGCCCTGCTGGATTATCCGCTTGCTGAGGGGGAGACTCATGCCTGATTCATCTTCGCCTCTTCTACAGTGTCTAACATACTTCTTTGTACAAATAGACATGTAAATATTTGAGTAAATGAATGAAGATAAACGACATGAAGTAGCAGAGGGATTTTCAAGGAGTTTAAAACTCTTCTGTTGGACTCCTTCAACCTCAGCCGTTGTTACTAATGTGGTATCTGGGGAAGGACTCTAAGTTGGCTGTGATTAGCCAGTGGCACTGCAGGTGAAATTTCTTGTGAGGAGGGGGTTATTATTGTGAAGCACTGATGTTCTCAGCCTAGACTCTATTGGTCACTTTCATTGGGCAGTTCCTTTCTTTCTTTACACTTATAGGCATAAGTATTCACGGGCAACATGGCATGATAAGGAGTGCATTTGCTTGCTCTCTTTAGTGAAAAAAAAAAAAAAAGAAATCCATTGCTTCTCCATCCCTGGCCCATTTATCTAATTTTTCATCTTAATTTATTATTTGATCTGATATCCCATGTATTTGATCCAATATCCCATCTTAGCCTGTGTGTCCACTATGATAGCACTTCAACAACACAGATGTATGTAAGCACTTTCAAAACCTCATTTAAATGTATGAAGAACTCAAAAGACTGGTCAAGAGACACCAGGTCCATCCAGGGCCCATCGGATACCTAAATCTTTTTTTGTGCCACTCCGTTTGTTCATAGGCATTCTTTTTCTTGATGAATGACAACCAGATTTCTCAGAAAGATATATGACTGGCTCCATTTCAAGCAATTACCTGATATCCTCTGGCAGCCGTTGGAACCACACATTGCAAACCAGCCTGTCATTTCGAGAGACCCTAGGGTAATGGTGAGATGTGCTTGAGGCTCAGCTCATTGTCTATAAAGGAAATATACAATTTCTTTGGCAGAAGCCATGCAAATCTGCATTCTACAGCAAAGAGGGATGTTTCCCAACTCACATTTGAATTGTGTGCCATAACCCCTTAAATCAAGTGCCCAGTACGTGTGTCTGTATAGATCATCCACTATCAGGTCTTTCAACTCCACACTCCACTCTGCACCCATTTTTGGAAAGGAAGCAGAGTGACTGACACATAAAATGGCTGGATTAGAGTTGCCTTGTATCTTTTCAAGTTGTTTTTTAAAGTAAATCATATTTTTCTAGCATCTAGGCATTTACATTTTCTTTTTATTGTTCTGGGGGAGAGTCTTATCCCAAAAGCAGTTTCTTAGTTCTAAAATCTTCTAAATTCTGGAACATAAACACATAAATGTGTATTACTCATCCTTTTGGATTCATGAAGGGCTAATTCTCGAATGCTGAGATACAAACTTTATATTTTTCATCTCTGAGATCATTCTCCCATTTGGAACCAGCATTTCCAAAGTAAAGAAAATTAGACGTGCCATATAAGATCATGCTCTTGCTGTATCCAGCTAAAATTTCTGGATACTTTTGTTCCAGCTGGTAGTTTGTCCGTGCATTCATTATTTATGTTTTCGGTCATTCACTTCATAATTCTAACAATCCTTGTATGAATACTTATGGAGCACTTACTCTGTGTCAGGAGTGGAACCAGGATTGCAATATATAGTGGTAATCTGTGCCAGGAATGTGTTGTTGCTCTGCGCTATGCCAAACCCAAATATTGGGCATATATTGAAGACATTTAGTAAAAGGAGCTATATGGCTGGGTAAGGCTGGTGTGGTTAAAAGGGGGGCTTTGGGATCACATCATTAACAGGCTTGATGTGACCTGTTGTTAATAATTCAACCTCTCGGAGGCTCTTTTAATTCTCCCTACAATGCCGACAGTTCAAGATTGCTGCGAGAGTTGAAAGAGATCATGTATGTGAAGATGTCTGGTAGTCAAGGTCAGCTTTATTTGTTAATTTTATTAATGTGTTTGGCCACAGGCACAGACATGGATACTGTAAGAAATTGGCATCCATGAAAATTTGAAACTGGAAACTTTGTCATCTCTTACTCTTCTTGTTGGGGTGTTCCTTTTAATGGCTCTTCCCTTTTCATTCCAGTTCGACTCCACACTGGGGACATTCATGATCTGTTTCCAATGGCGAGTTCAGAAAGGCCGTTTTTTTGCAGCCAGTTGATTTCTCTGGGACTTGTCCAAATGAAAAGGTCCCTCCTAACCTGGAGAACTCAATGTTTTGACAAATAAACTGAAATCAGCTACCATATTTTCTCAACCAACAGCTTGTTCCAATATGACCCTGCTGCTTCTTAACATGTCGTAGAATCTGGGTCTAAAGTTCTGTCTTGTCTAGCAAAAGAGTGGGAGGCAGGATGAAAAGAGAGAGATGGCTAATATCCCGTAAAAGACAAGAACCCCAAATAAGAGTCCTTTCCCTGTATTTATTAAGATCAGAAGGCTTACAAACGTGATGGGCATGCGCGAAGAGACAATGAATCAGTGAACATTAATTCATGGGCATGAAGGAAAGGGCGTTTTGAAGGTATACAGTGTTTGGGGTTTGGGCCAAATATAAAACAAAACCCTGGCGCTGGGCATATCAGCAGATAGTTGTTAATGGCAGACAGGAGGTGCCATGTCTGTTTATCTTAGCTAGCCTAGGGGATAAGACAGATTGGGCAAAACACTGCAAGGTTAACAAAGCACCTTTTCTTTTGTAAATCAGCTCCACTCTGGGCAGTATCACCAGCAGGGCAGTGCAGGGTCTATAGCCCTATTTACCTGCTTACCTAATTTGGTCCTTCCTTCCTGTGAAAGCAGCTTTCTGCTATAGTACTAAATTGGGGGGTGCTATGCCCTGAATGCCTAATCTTGTTTACCTCATATACCTTTGTATTGGGTGCCTTTGCATTCCTCTCTACTATGAGGCCTTTGCCCCTATCTCTCTATTGTGGAGACTCTGCAACCTATCTCTATTCTAGGGTGCCATTGCACCTCCCTATTCTTGGTGCCTTTGTGCCTCCCTATTCTGGGGTGCTAATCTTGTTTACCCCGGGTGAGAGCATCCTTTGGCTTTGTACTTCCTTATGCCTTGTTAACCCATTGGTGTAAGCCCAGGAGTTCCTAAACTTATTCCCCAAATTAACATACCATTTTCTTAGGCTAACTTGAGAATACACCCTTGCTCCTGCAATTAAATTCAACAAATATGTAGTGAGCACCTTCAAAATATGAGCTCCTGTGCCACAGGTTGGGGGATAGCAAGATGAATGACCAATGATTCTTGTCCGACTGATTTCTTGCAAATAACTCAAAAAGCAAGGAAAAAAGTGCTCTGGATACCAAGTGGTATTTCAGAGCATACATGAAATCCCCACGTTTGATTTCTCAAGGCTTCTAATAAAATAATTCAATTTTGTTCCTTGAACTAAATCTTTCTATTTGTTAGTTGGTCTCTGTCCTTCTGTCCTCCTGCTGTGCCCCATGGGCAGATGCCACTGGCAAGATTCATTTCAACCTGTGAGAATGACATGTTTGGATTTAGTTGTGGAAAATGCCTTTTACAAACAATGGCTACGCCAAAGTGGCTGTGCTGAATCACGGTAAAATGATGTGAGGTATTTTGAATGAGCCAGCCAGTTCATTTGCTTTCCTCCATTCATCATCCTTGAAAAGTATAGCTACTTATGAAGACCGGAGAGTATGTTTTTAAACGAACCAATTGCCCATCTCCAAGGACAAATGTGCTCAGGGTTCAGGTATCGTGTTCCTTTCTTCTGTTCCTTTGCTTGAAGGAAGAAGCAGACTTTCAGAAAACGTATCAGTCACATCACCAGCGTTAATGATTAATGTGGCATCCTTCCATCCACTCATTCACGCAGACCCTGGGGTAGGCGCAGGGAGTGGAGTGAAGAGGGGCAGAGGAGGTGACTGAGCCAAACATGAATACGACCACACTGCCCATTACTTATTAAACATTGCTATATTCCAAGCACTTCCAGCACACTATCTCTAACCCTTACATCAATCCTGCAGAGCAGATATTTTGATTTTTAATATATACATGAGGAGAATAATCTGGGAGAGGTACAGTGATTAGTTCATGATCCTAGAGCTGATAGGTACCTCTTTCAAATCTGGATCTGCCTGATCCTAACACCTGTTCTTTTCCATTGTAACCAGGATTTTCAAGCTCTATTCCCTGCAAGTTGCTGCAGAGGAGTTAATAAATTCTATTTATGCACGTATATACCTATTCAGAAAAAATAAAAATGCATTCGAGAGACCAGTGATGTATTATTGCAATTTCCGACTGATTGTTTTTTTTAATAACTGTTTTTGAACTTAAGACCTAAGTTCGTTCTGTTTGACTGCTTGAATTTGCTGCGTATTTTGGAATGATGACAAAGATATCATTTGAAAAAATGGGTTTCCTAGGTAGAGATAAAAGGTTGACAGTTACTGGCCTACAAAGTAGTCTACTCCTTTACCAAGAGGTGCATTGTATAATATAAAGCAAACATAATAAAGACTAAGCCGACATGTGTAATAAAACATATGTAACAAGCATCATACAGCAAATAATACAGCATGGGCAAGCAGACTATTAGGAAAAGAACTGTAGGGAGAGGCAAGAATAGACATCTTTAGTTTTTTATAGCCATTTCTAAAATATTGCTTGCGTATTTGCTGGTATTAATTGCTTGGCAGTTGAGCAGCTATATCCTATTTTCCCCCTTATCTCCCACCCGGTCTGTATTCCACGTTGCTGAGATCACAGTTTCAAAGTACACATATATGGGTTGGCTTTACTCAGTTCTGTGGCCAAATTGTGTACTCCTAACTGTGACCATGTGCCCCGGAAAGCTTCCTAGTCTTGAAGGGAAACCTACAAGGTGACCACACATTCAAACCTACTACAGAAATATGTACCCTCTTTTCCATATCACGTGCACACATAAAAAACCTTAGACCCTGCTAATATAGTCAATAACACCACCTTCATACTTGAATAGCAGTACTTTCCATTCAGATGAGCGTAAACAATTTTAAAAGCCCAGGTCTTAAAAGGATGGTTCCCTTGGAAGGACTGTATCCTACAGACTTCCATTCAGAGGCATCATGATGATATGAACGGTTTTAGCTATTATATACATATTTTATGAGAGTATAGTTCATGAATGTTTTCAGGAGAGACCAGGAGAAATGACTTAGACGAACATTTGCTGTTTCATAAAGCTTGTAGGTGGATCCGAGGCTGCAGTGCGTAACTGCAAAGGGTTTCCTTTTCCAACTTTAAGATTATGCGCATCTAATCTGAATTCGTTCTTGCAAGGTGTTATGTTAACACACAGCAACAGAAGGTTTGCTGCCTTCTTCCTCTATGTCTTCCATAGCAAATTACTGCCTGGTATGTCTCCGAAGATGTAGCAGCTGTATTTTATCTTTCCTTTGCCATCAGTCACAGTATCTCTATAAAGGGAGACAGGTTCATTTTATAGACATGGAAGCAAAGGCCACCTGAGGTTAAGTGGTTTGTCCAAAACATATGTGAACTATGTAGCGCCCAAAGCTGAAAACAGCTGCAGGCATCTTTCTGCAAATAAGAAGCAGTGCTCGAGAATCTAGGATGTTTTCATCTTTGTCTTCCATTGGTATGAGTTTGAGTGTGTGTTTGTATGTGTTTGAGTTCGGAGATTCTGTTGAATTCAGCTTTGTATCCTAGGTATCTAGCACTGTGCTGGACACAACATAGGTGCTTAATAAATCCATGTGGCATGAGTGAAAGGGTTCCACGGATGTAACCTTGTATGGCAGAAGACAGTGGCATTTTCATTTTTAACCATTGTGGTACTGTTTTCAGTTCCCCATTCGGCCAACCCCATCTCCCCCAGCAAATCCTCAAATCCCCTCATTTTAATACACGCATGTTATCAAGCAACGATCCTTACCTACACCTGCACTGTGAGAAGAGCAAAGATTTTGGAAGTAGAACTGAATTTCAATCTTTGGGCATCTTTTGTAATTTCTTTATGCCTCAACTTGAGTCTAACAACAAATGTAGTTACTTCTGCCATGTACCAGAGGCACTACTGGTGTTTAGGGGCACACACCTAGAGCCAGAGAATGTGCTAGGCGTCTTACACGCATCACAGTATTTCATCTGCATAACACACCTGGGAGGCAGGTCTTCTTATCTTCATTTTACCCTGGCTCAGAGACATTAAGCCTCTTGTCCGATGTCCCACAGCTCTCAGGCAGAGCTGGAAGAGGGATGATGTCTGTTGCGAGCTCTCGATGGCTGGCTCTCCGTAACCAGTAGATATTACGATGATGGTGATAATGCAGGTGTCCTTGGGGTATGTAACGTAATGAGTGCACAGCATTTCAGTATAAGTTTATGAGATCATTCCCTCCCTGATAACAAAGACAGTCAGCATAAAAGTGATCTCTGCTAGAGGGGAGAAGAAACTTAAGGATGCGTTAGAAGGTAAGGGATGTGGGAAGTGAACACATTATTCCAAAATTAAAATTGTCCTTTTGAGAATATACTCTTTAACATTCAGCTATGGGGGTGTGTGAAGGTAGGGAACAAGAAACAGAGGCTAAGACACATTTTATCAACTCCTCAGTTTGTGCATGGTGTATCTTGATGTGCTATAGTTTTGAATATTACCAAGAACTGGATGAAACATTCTTCCTTGCTCTTCCCCTAAGAGAAATCTGTTGCTGTGTGTTCGGCCTTTGGGCCGAGTGTGACATCCCACAGTGTTTCGGCGGAGAGCTGCCAGCAGAGAACAATAACACTCGCTGTGTTATCTGCTGACATGGAGGACAGGAATACACTTACAGCCTAGACTTGGCTTCTTGCCTCTTGTGAAGGCACCAAGCAGCTGGGCTCCCTGACAGCCTCCCTGAGACACAGGCGCTTACTCCAGCACTATTTAAATCTCTCTATATGGTGTATCGCTTTGTTTCCTTCGAGCCAGTTATCTCTTTAATCTCACTTCTCATTTGTTTGCATCCCCTAGCCTAAAGGAACAAGAAAATGTTTTCATCAGAAGATGTTACCTGGGGCCCTGCAGACCTGAGCTTGAATAGACTTCAGGCCAGTCTGGAACCAAACCCCTGATGTCTCAAAAGGTGAGAGAGATACCCAGGCACTCTTGATTTCTGGAGGCTTTAGGTAGATTAAAAAGTAAATACACCCCAAAAGGGTTAACAAAACGGTCATGGGTTTCTAACAGTTTAACATCATAAGTTGACATTTTAAGCCCCCCAAATATAAAGCAACACAACGGTGTAAAGCATAGGACATTTATGGTATTTATTAAACAGTACAAATTCAGAGTGCATCTCGGGTGATGTGGTCCAATCATGGGTCCTGAGGTGAAGGTTATCTGGTGAATGTTTTAGGTTTCCAATCCTCACGTGTGTCTGTGTGAGTGCGTATTGTAATCTCCTTTCAAAAAGAAGGTTCACTGTCAAAATTCAAGGGGTTCTGGGAATGTAAGTCTCTGCCCATATTGCTCCCTGGTTCCTCTTTTTATTCGTACTTACCTGAGAAGCTCTGCCCTTGATGTTGAATGCAAACTTTTGGGCTTGTTTATTATTTTCTAGATTTCTTAAGATTCTCCAGCCAATCCATTACCCAAAAAAGATTAAGAACTACTTGTCTCAAAACTACCCTAACCTTCGAAACCCAGACCAATGAACAGAACTCCTCAGTTTTTAAATTTGGAATCCTCTTATTTAAATGGTAAGATATTTTAGACTTGCAATTTATCTGAATATTGAAAACTCTTTAAAATGTCTTACCATTTTTTTCCCAAATGTGTAGTCTTGAAATTCTCGTTTTCCTTATTTGCCTCCATTCCATCCCTTTTCTAGAATACATGTGGTTTAAAAAAGGACATTCATCATACTGAATAGACAGTGGTCTAAACCCTACCCTGCTTTTCCATAGCAGGGTGGGGTTTAGAAATTCTTTCTCTCTCTGGTCCTCAGTTTCTTGATCTCTGAGGTGATAATTCCTATTTCTCAAGTTCCTTTGAGCTTCAAAAGGCTATCGTCTTTCTCTTTCCTGTTCCCAATTTCCTGCCATATGTCCCCAGAATATTTTAATACATAGTCTCCAAAGTTATTGTCATGTGTACGGGCCTATTCTGTTAGAAATAAAATGAAGCATTTGTTTATTTTTAATTAGGATGAGCCCAATACTTAATGAGCATAGACTCAGACTCATTTTTTCCCTTGTTCTGTTGGCAACTAAATTTTTGTTTTGTCAACATGGTGAACAATGTGTGTCTAATAATACTTAAACCAGTATAAAAACTTTAAAGGAAAAAAAATTTTTTTAACTTTTGGCTCAGGTAAGTGGTCAATTACAGATATGCACTGATATCCTATGGACACTAGATGGCGATACAAGTGCACCAAATAATAAACATTTCCTTGATTGGTCCAGCATTGAAATCCCAATGATTGAGGCCAGAACAGGTTAACACGTTAGTTAAAGTCAAATATAATCAGGTGTTGGAGTATTAGCTAATACTCTGAATGTGTTCAGTAACCTGATACTTATTGAAAGAAAAGATTGTTAAACTGGAAATTAATTTATCCTGCTGCCGAGTCTATCTTTAAGCTACCTCTTGGGTCAAGAGTTGGCAATGAACGCATGATCCCTTAAAATGTATCTAATTCATAGTTTTGTCTCCACTTTTTGGTTTTCATTTTTTAAATATAGCAATTATTTGGGATGGAGTTTGCCTCACATATATTATTCATAGATGAAATACTATATTCTGATTAGGAGTGTAAGTCCTAAGATGCTGGCATTTTAAAGGAGAAATGGCCGACTTACTGTAAGCTGTTGGCTGGACCATTATTGACTGGCAGGATCAACTGGAAGCACTTTGTTAGTGGATTAGGTTGCCCTGGAAATGCCTTCCTGAAACTATAATGATGCACTTAAGGAAGCCCTCTGGGACAGGAGTAAAATGTCTCTTAGCCGGGTGTGTCTTCCCCTGAAGTCCTCTTGGGATGAGTTGGGAGGGGGCTGGGGATGTCGGAAGAGATGCTCGGTAAAGAAACAGCCCCAGAGAAGGGTTGCAGGTAACAATTTCTTACAGGTAAGCTAATGACTTACTGATGTAAACTGTGGGCTTTTTGAGGGTATCAGTGCCTCATGAATTCTTTCAAAAGATCATCTATAATTCCAGAGAGATTGTATTTATTTATTCATGTGGGGGGGGGAGGATGGAGAAGAAGAGGGAAAAAAGAGGGCATCTGAATGAGGACAAGGTTTAATCTCCTTTGATTTTAAAGAAAAGCCACCTCGCACCTTGAATATTGGGGTTCATTCGGTGTGCTTTCTTTTTTTCTTTAAAAAAAAGAAAAAGCTTTAGAGAGGAAATTTGTCCTTCAGCAGAAATCCAGTGCCTGTGCAAAGATTCGTTTGTGAATTTTCAAATGCACAATCACTTGTGTTTATGTCACCGCTGGTTTGGGGGCTTATTTCTGGGGAACGGTGGTGGCGGTGGGGGTGTAAAGGCAGGGAGAAAAGGTAAAGCGAAGGCCCTTGCAAACTCCAGACTCGCGGACAGGACGCCCGGGGAAGTGGTTGCGCGGCGCCGCGTCCCCGCCCCAAGCCCGGAGCCCGGGAGTCGCGTGCCGCGGCCGGTGCGCGGCGTCCCCGTGCAGTCCTGGCGACCTGTCACCGAGGACGACGTGACTCGGAGCTGCCTCCGCTTTCTCCAAGCCGTATTCCTTTAAGATGATGTAATAGTCATTTCCCTGGATGGTATCTTGCCTGCACTGCTGAAACAACAGCCTCCGAACTGCACTGGGAACTGTGGAACCACCCAGCTCGGCCGCCAGCCGGAGAAGCCCGAGCCCGAGCCCCCTGCGGCCCCTCAGCGCTGCGGCGGCCGGGCTCCAGCGGCTCGCGGCGACTCCCAGCGCCTCCCACCTGCCTGCGAACATGGGAGTCCGTTTGCCCTTGCCGGCAGGTGGGGTGGCTACCTGGGACCCCAGCAGGGCACATCTGTCTTTCTTCTTCTGGGCTTTCTGAAAAGCTTCTAAGTCCCAGTACCTCTTGCAACTCTCCTTTTGTTTTAAGGATTCTTTCTAAAGGTTTCCCCTCACCCTCCCCGTATTTTTTTTTTTTTTAACTGGAGAAGCTTTGGCTGGATATTTTTCTCTGCCTTGCTTCTTAAACCCAACCACCTCTCATCATGCTTTAACTTTTTTTGTGACTTGTTTCAAGTTGAGATAGGGAGTGAATATATACCTATATACATACATACAGATATACATTTATATAAATATTTATATATATATAAATATTATTTTCTACAAGCACATCTCTCCTGCACTTTTCATTGATACCTCTGTCCTTTACCTCTCCGGGATTTGACGAGCTCCAGACGGTGGCTGTGGATTCTGACTGCTTTGCAAATGGGTATTTCTTCACAGGAGCTGGGTTTCCAGCACTCACTAAGGTAAGTTCTGAGACTTCTTGCTTTTCCTGTTCAGCAGGGAGGAAAAATCCCCTTTTAGAAGTTGAAAATCTTATATTCCTTTTTAAGGCAGAAATACAAATAGAAATATTTTTAATGCTAATTGCTGGGGACAGAGGCATATGGATAAACATGTAGACACAAAATAGCTTGAAAGAAGCCACAATTTAGTTGAAGAATGGCTGAAATCAGTAGTTCCAGGATGCTTATGTCAAATAATCTCTCCCTCCCTTCCTCCCTCCCTCTCTTCTTCCCTCCCTCCCTCTCCCTCCCTCTCCTCTCTCCAGTGGTGCCTCTTTTTCTGACTCATGCTGGGTTTGAGGAAATAATTTTCTCTCTTTTCCTTCAGATAGACCTCTGAGTAACTGGGGACTTGGCCTGCCTTGCCTACTGAGCTTGGGGCAGATCGGATGGAGATGAGTCGATTATATTCTATGAAGTAATAGCTTTCCACCAGCCAGGGTTTAAGCTACTTTTGCAGCATCACTTCACCTGTGGACTCTTCTAAATTTTGCTTGCTTGGGGAAAAAACTGGGGTAAGAGAGAAGGTCATTTTTAACAAGTTAGCGTCCTTCTCCCTCTTTGGCAAGTTGATGCAAAGGATAAGGCTGTGACTCCACTGGATCGCATCTTCAAATCAAAATAGGAGAAGAAAAAGAAGACAGGGACAATGGCTTTGAGTGGAAACTGTAGTCGTTACTATCCTCGAGACCAAGGGGCTGCAGTTCCCAACTCCTTCCCTGAGGTCGTGGAGCTGAATGTTGGCGGTCAAGTTTATTTCACCCGCCATTCCACATTAATAAGCATCCCTCATTCCTTCCTGTGGAAAATGTTTTCCCCAAAGAGAGACACGGCTAACGATCTAGCCAAGGACTCCAAAGGAAGGTTTTTCATTGACAGAGATGGATTCTTGTTCCGTTATATCCTGGACTATCTCAGGGACAGGCAGGTGGTCCTGCCCGATCACTTTCCAGAAAGGGGAAGACTGAAAAGGGAAGCTGAGTATTTCCAGCTCCCAGACTTGGTCAAACTCCTGACCCCTGATGAGATCAAGCAAAGCCCGGACGAATTCTGCCATAGTGACTTTGAAGATGCCTCCCAAGGAAGCGACACAAGAATCTGCCCTCCTTCCTCAGTGCTCCCTGCAGACCGCAAGTGGGGCTTCATTACTGTGGGTTACAGGGGGTCCTGCACCATGGGCAGAGAGGGGCAGGCAGATGCCAAGTTTCGTAGAGTTCCCCGGATTTTGGTTTGCGGAAGGATTTCCTTGGCAAAAGAGGTCTTTGGAGAAACTTTGAATGAGAGCAGAGACCCTGACCGAGCCCCAGAAAGATACACCTCCAGATTTTATCTCAAATTCAAGCATCTGGAAAGGGCTTTTGATATGTTGTCAGAGTGTGGATTCCACATGGTGGCCTGTAACTCCTCAGTGACAGCATCTTTTGTCAACCAATATACAGATGACAAGATCTGGTCAAGCTACACTGAATATGTCTTCTATCGTAAGTACAAAGGTTTCTATTTTTCATCTGTATCAATTCTCTCTACAGATGTTTGTTGTCTGCATGTTCAGTCAGTGTCTAAGGAATATTATTTGGGTTTGTTTGTTTGTTTTAAACTACCGAGGTATAGCTAGAATACTAGAAGCTATAATTCTGGTCTCATGTATTATCTAAGCAACTTTTATCTGTTTTATCAATGACATCACAGAATATTCAGAGGCCTCAGAAATCACAAGATGCAAATGATACTGGCTTAGGTGATATGGGGAATGAAAGGAGACATGTATGTCTGTTTGCCAGATATCGAGTTGTGAGGATAGGACGATGATTAGAACTTGGCTGTTGGTCCATGGGAGACTGGCAGACTCAGAGTGAATGTGGTAGTGCTGTCTGTTCTTTTATCAGAACTCTGCGATCTGTTAAGCCAGTTGCTGGAGACTTGCTTTCATTAGGGGCTTTGAAAACACAAATGGATATTATACCAAATGATGTGGTCTTGCTTAGATAGATGGCAGTATAGACTGATAAAAAGACCCCCTATCTCCCCCACCAAGTCTGAAACTTGCTTTTATAGGCTTTACAAATCTATTTGATTCTTTAGCATTTTGTACTGAGATTTGAGTTGTACTGCAGACTTCATTATACTGAACTTCATCTAAGATCCATCTAAAAGGAACTAGATCTTTGAAAATTGTCAATCGCAAGCAAGTATCTTCAGACAGCTGAGGCGATAGAATTACTGGCATCAAAGGAAATGGAGGGGAAAAAGGAATGGAAATAATTGTTCAGAAGCATTTTAAATAAGCACTTAGAGGTCAGTCCATTTGCTTAAATGATGACTTAAGGTACAGATTGCTTTGTTTTATGAAATGACATTGTTCTGAATAAACTATAAACCTTGATCTCTGGAGGGAGAACAGTAAATCAGTCTGTAAAGTTTAGGGCTTGATTTAACAGCTGATTTTCAACAGGGCCTGGGAGTTGGGTGAATTGAATTTCCTAAGAAATGTTAAAATTCAGTTTCTCCTATTCTTATTTGAAGGCAGATCCATAAATTTGGGAGATGAAAATGTCTTTTTTTTTTTTACACATAAAAGTATGACTGAATTTCTTGGACTGATTTTTTTCCTACAGTTGTGTTTATTCACGTGAAGATGGTGCTGGGGACCCTGGTAAAGAGGCCAGTGGCAAGCCGAGTTGTTCTGTGCTGGGCTATCACACATTGGATTTTTAGAAGTGAGGACATATGGATTATGTGGAAAGGACAGCCTGTGGAGAAAAATGAAATCATCTATCAGTTCAGGAACGTATTGATGTGTAATAAGCATTATTTGGTCCAACAAACCTATCAATGGCCTTTATCTATAATCTATATCTTCCTCTATGTTGGAGCTTAGTCTCAGATACTGCTTTATTGCTTTGGGTGAATTTCCCCATTGGTGTTGAGATAAGACTCTAGTTTTTTAGCTTTCTATAAAGGAATCTGACATTATCTGTAATTCTATGGAACAAATGTCTGTTCTTAACTTTTTGGAAAAATGCCTCTTAGAAAGAGTTCAAATCTAGGTTTGTGATATTCACCTTGTTCTCCAATTTCTAATATTTGAAAATGGCATCTTTAGAAGCTTTAGGCAAGTAAATGAAAACACACTAACCATAACCACCTGAAAAAAGACCATATTCGATTTCTATCACTTGCTCATCTAAATGAGACCCAGAACCTGAAATGTATTTGCCTGCTAGCTCAGTGACATTTGTGTGTTCATCAAAGACTCATCCGTCTAACACTATGTCCTCTTTAAATTGCTCTGAACAGGTTCTGCTCTGCTGACCATATAATTGCTTCCTTCTTTGTTGAGTTGCTGAGAGGTAGCTGAGGAGCAGTTTGCTCTTCATCACTAATGGACAGGCTGGCACAGGCACAATGCAACTTCATATCGCACAGCATATATGGTATCCTTCCCTTTGCATGTAACATCCAGAGCTAAGAATTAACTCTTCCTCTGTCTTAGGACCAATAAAACTGACAGCTGGCTTTCTAGGGTGCATAACAGCTTCTGTGCAGACGCTTAACCATAATTATTTAATTAGAAGCTGCCAACTGTGCCTATATAAGCATTAATTCATCAAGCTGTTGTGCTCGGGTTAATGGGCCGGAACTATGGGAGGTGCTCTAAAGCAGGAAGTTGACTATGCAAAGATGCTCTCATCCAGCATCAGCCCTGCCCAGCCCTGCCTAGTGCTGCTTAGCCCTGCCTAGCACTGCCCAGCACGTAGCTCCGCTGTGCACTGTGTGAGCAGAGCACTTGGAACCACCACCTGAGAGATTGGAAGGGGCAGCACGTGTCCCCAGGAGCACCTCCACGTCCTTAAAAAAATATTTATCAATCAGCCAACCAGCAAACAAAAAAAGATGGCTCTTTGCAGAGAAACTCAACTTGCTCCTAGGTTGAAAAAATTATATTGTATATACAAACTCCTTAGATCCAAAGAATTATCTCCAAGCAATCAGACACTTCTAATAACCCATAAATAATACAAAGTCATTTTTCCTGGTTCCATAATAGAGCAAAAAATGAACAGTGAGAAATGAAAACATTACATATGGTGGCTGACGGTCATGGGGAAGTCCCCTTTCTTTCCCTGTTTGCCCTATTTTCTTCCAAGTTTTCCAAGGGGAAATTGAAAAACCAAAATCTTCCTGTCAATTATTAACAGGTTAGATTCTTGCCTTATTTAACCATAATGTAGACCTAGAATTGATGGCCAACATCAGGTAGACTGAGTGTTTAGTGAATGGAGAACCGTGAACAATTAAGTCAACAGGTGTTTGTATGTGTTTAAGAGGGTGATAAGAAATGTATTTGTGTACATTGCTTACACACCAAAATAGGATACGTGAGATGCTATGGATTATGATTCATCTATCAGCAGCTAGGAAATTACAATTGCTACAGGAACAGAAAAGAAATATCTAGCTAGGATTGCCTCACAGAGCATTTTAGATATGTCCTTTGTTTTAAAACAATGATAAGGTGACTTTCCTTCTCTCCCACCCCACTAGGTAAATAATTACCTCTCTTTTCACTTCAAGCATTACATAGAAGGCAATAACATAGAGAATGCCTTCTTGACTCACCTGTAAATGTAAAGTGAGCTCAGTAATTGGGAAAAGAGAAGTCCTGATTTTGAACCAGATATTCAGTAGCACTTCACACCACTTAGGAACAAAATCACAGGTACAGAAAAATAAATGAAGCTCTTAGTTAGAGCCATCTTCTAATGCCCGAGAGCGAGAAGATTGTTCTCAGTTGGAGCGAACTATACACAATTTTTAAAATCTTACTCATGAGTGAGTTCGTTCAGACAAATGCCCAAAACACTCCAATTCAAAGGAATTTGCCTCTAATAAAACTGTTATGACGTGACAAGTAGGAAGTTTAATTCATAGGATGCGTATTCCAAAAACATTTATTCTGAGTTCTGTGAATTATAGTAGAGACACCGACTCATCGCCTTTTCAACAAATTGCTGCTTGTTGGTGTGTTTTAATCTTTCTTCTCTTTACTTCATTTCCTTAAATTTAGAGGGTCGTTTCCACAAAACTCTCTGAATTGCTCTATATACTGTTAATCTTAAAAATGAAGCTGACAGTTATTTTACCAGCAAAAATGGGTTTACTCGGGAATAATAGAGAATTGCAATTCAGGACAAGCAAACTATAGCAAAACTATAGGAAAGCAAGCTATAGAAAAACTATGAGAAAATCCACAGGAGAAAAAATTGTCTTTTAAAGAGGAAAGGGGTGGAGGGGTAGGCATCTGAGAAAGGCTGTTATAAACAAAAACCTATTGGAGTAAACTAGGAGTTCTCAGTATAGTGGATTTTCATTGGCTGGGTCGTGATAGTCTCTTATTGGTTGGGGCTGTTGCTCGAGAGAGAGCAGAAATCTTTCTTCCTCCTGCAAGGATAGTAAAGCAGTATGGACTTGGAAGGTCCATCTATTCCTGTTGGATCTGCAATTGATGACAAGTGTTAAGGTGTGAGAGTTTTCCATTCTGGGATCTGGATTCCACTTTAAATGAGCTTTCCTTTTTAAAATGTTCACAGTACACAGTACTTCAGGGCTGTTGACTGAGATGGGTTATGGGAAAAAAGTCAATCAGAAAGTGATTTCTCAGAATTCAACTGCGTGACCTTGTATTGGGAAGAAATATGTGGTTGTGGCCACCGTGAATAATTTAGAAACTTAGTTTAGAAACTTCAGTAAGAGGGTGTGTTCTTAACAGGTAGAAATGCATCTATCGTGAAATGATTCTAGCTCTTTTTCTACTGGTTACTCAAAAGATACCAATGATAACTTTTGTTTTTATTGCCCATAGAGGTATGATGTTAGCATGTTCAAAATGAAGCAACAGAGTAATGTAGTCAAAACTGTGAAGGATTGATCTTCACTACCACCTACCTCTCCTCTTTCTGTGTTGTTTTTCTGTCTTCTCCACCTTAGATACTCTCCTTTAGTACTGTTTTAGTAATGCCTGCTTTCAAGTTCTTTCTCTCCATTGTCAGTAAAAATTCTCTTCTATCATATATTTAGAATACTTTCAAGGAATGGTGCTACTTTTCTCAGGGGTTTTGGTACACAAGAAACCATTCGATAGTTGTAGATCAGGTGACTTTGCATCCTGAAGAGAGTGCTCTTAAGACATGAGGCTTCTTAATTTATAACTTAAAAATATTGCACAATTTAAATACAAGGCTTTATCATGAAGTCACATTGGACCCATGCGTGGGCAGATATGGAATGGTAATAGTGATGACAAAGGGTAGGTATATGGATGTAATTTTTTAAATCTCTTTAAGGTGCTGTGCTCTGAGCACTGGGTTCAATATAACAGTAATATAAGCATGCTAGTAAAATATTTTGTTACACTATTTTCACTTTCATGCCAAACAATATAGGTCACTTGAGCCCAGCCCCTGATGCAATTCAGGTACTTTCTTTCTAGGTCTGTAGCATCACTGAATGAATTTGGCAGCAAGAGAAGTTTCATCATGTGGGCAGAATTGGGAGGTCTCTAAGACTGCCCGTGAGTGCCTCGATATGTTAAAAATAGATATACAACTGGAAAGAGAAGACCAAATATGTTCCTGACAGCCTAATGAGGTTAAGATCTTATCAAAGAAATTAGAAATGGAAATAGCCAAGAATGTGCCATTTGGAACACCTCCAACATGAACAATGGAGAGAATATACATACATCCAATGTACAGAAGAAAGTTCTTCAGAAATGGATAGATGGATGCTCAGTTTCTGTATCAATATTGACTATTGCTCTTTTTCTTTGTTCTTTGCTATGGCTTTCCTCAAATACTGTATTTCTTGGCAAATCAGTTAAAAAAAAAACTTGATACAGAAATTTTCAAATGCATCCAAATGTAGACACCCAGTTCCAATAATTATAATTAACATTACAAGAGAAATCTTATAGTATATATATATATATATATATATATATACCTACTTTTCCTTCTGTCTGCACTGTGTTATTTTGAAGCAAATTTCAGACATCAATCATTTCATTCATCCACAAATACAATACTGTATGTTTCTAAAATAAAATGAAAATCAAATATAACACAATACTATCATCACAGATAAAATTAGTAATTCTTTAATATCTAATATCTAACTGATGTTAAACTTCTTTGATTTTGTTACAATATTTTTTAAAGTTGACTTCTTGAATTGAGATTCAAATAAGGTCTATCCATTGTCTTTTTCATTCAAAATTTAAAATAAAAACTGTATTTAACCCATATGCAACAAAGTAGCAAAACGTATATCTTAAATCTTTTTTTTTTTTTATTTTGAGAGAGAGAGTGAGAGTGAGCAAGTGAGAGAGAGAGAGAGAGATAGAATCTTAAGCAGGCTCCAGGCCCGGCAATGTGGGCTTTGATCTCATGACCTGAGATCATGATTTGAGCCAACATTAAGAGTCAGAAGCTTAACTGACTGAGCCACCCGGGCACTCCTTAAATCTCTTTTAATCTCCCCTTCCTTCCTTCCTTCCTTCCTTCCTACCTACCTTCCTTCCTTCCTTCCTTCCTTCCTTCCTTCCTTCCTTCCTTTCTCTTTTCTTTTTCACTCCCTTCCTTTTTTTTTTTTTTCCAATTTGTTTGTTTGAAGAAACCAAATTGTTTGCCATTTTTAATATCCAGCATTCTGGTTTTACTGATCCATCTATATGATCTTTGTGATTTCATTAAAACATTTTTCCCCCTGAACCTTACATTTTCTATGAATTCATTAGATCTGGACTCTAGATCCTAGATTCTAGAGACTACGTCAGATTCAAGTTCAGTATTTCCATCAAGAAATCTTCATAAATGATAGAAAGTCCATTTTTTAAATTATTGAAGTATAATTAACATACAGTATTATATTGGCTTCGTTTACAATGTAATGATTCACAGTTATATACATTACTCAGTGCTCATCATAATAAGTATACTCTTAATCCCCTTTATTTCACCCAAGGCAAGCCCATTTTTAATTTTTAATTTGCTTTAGAAGGCAATAAAAGAAACCCTTGTTTTTCTTTCTGGTCATTCAAGAACTATCTAATATTCCATTGTTGTTCCTATCATTAAAATGAGCTAATATCATGGGTGCAATGAGCCTACTGAGATGTATAGTAGGTCCTGTAGACTGGGAAGAGGAATCATTTTGGGTGAGAAAGTTCCCCTCCTGGCTATTCAAATTTTATATTCTTGGATTCTTTCAACTGTGTTGAACTCCACTTAAACTCATCATTTGTATTCCCCAAAACCTCTCCTCTTCTTGTGTTACTTATCATAGGAATTGGCATCATTAGTCACTCATTTTCCCAGGGAAGAATGAAGCTTGGGTGGCATCCCTGACTCTTCCTTCTTCCCAGCCTATGGCAAGTCCTACTGGTTCTTCTTCATCTCGTTCAAGTCCATCCATTTCTTTCTATCACCACTGATCCTACCCTGGTCCAGACCACCAGCACTGCTTTTTGTTGCTTTGTAACCCTGGGAGCTTCCCGAGTGAAATGAAACGCTGTCAGCGTGGAGCCTGACATGGAACTCAAGTCTCACGAATCGTGAGATCATGACCTGAGCTGAAATCAAGAGTCAGATGCTTAATCGACTGAGCCACCCAGGCGCCCCAAAACAAATAGATTTCTGCACCCATCTGCCAAATCTTAAAAGTTTATAAAGAGGCCTTAATGGGTTTCAGTGACATAAACCATCCAGATGGTCTCAACACCATATCACTATCTCAAGCCTGTGTCCTTGGAAAACCTTCTGGGAGCAGGGAAGGCCAGCAGAAAGCACATTCCAAGGACAGGAGAAGGGTGGAGAAGCTTCTGATTTTCCCGGGTCCAGCTCATGGGTCATCCAGTGGCTCCGTCCCCTCGATCACCTCTCCTGACCCTTTTCTAGACCACTACAAAGAAACTTAAATTGTCCTCCCTGCCCCAAATTCAGTGTAATCCCCTTTGGATCTATTCTTCCTGCTGCAAAAATGGTGAGATTTCTGAAGTGTGAGTTTGACCGTGTCACTCCTGCTTAAAGTTCTTCATTGCCTTACAGCTGCTCTTATAGTCAAATGCAAACTCCTTACCAACAATCACATCCCTTTACGAAATGATCACTGTTTCCTTCCCCAGAATCTTCTGTTGCCACCCTGCCCTTGCATTTTCAACCTCAGCTATACTTGATTTCTTTGAGTTCCTGAATGCTGGTACACACTTCCTCCCTGTTTTGTACGTGATGTTCTCTATGCCTGGAACTCTGCCTCCACCTGCTTTGATGAACTAAATCTTCAGGTCTCAATCTAGAGATTACCCTTTCCGGAAAGTCTTTCCTAGCCCATCGTATCTGGATTGGAGACCCCTTATTTTGACCCAAGGGCCTTATTCTCCTTTACCGTGGTACGAATACTGTTGTATTATGCTTGATTATTTAACTGTCTCTTAAACATTACCTGTAAACTCTATGAAGATAGGAATTGTATCTGTCATGTTCATCACAGTAATGGCACAGTACCTGGAATAAATGTAAGTCCTCCACTAATAGTTTTCAGAAGAAAGAAATAGATGCCCACTACAGAGTTCTATTAGGGTCACAGATGCCACTGTTTTGCATATACCATTACATTATCTCTTATCAGAACAACCAGAGAGCAGTGATGGAGAGATGGTACTTTAAATAATAACAACAGTATTTCCAAACTTCCACTGAGTGCTTCCGGCACTCAGATAAGCACTCTAACATACAAATTGGAAATCTTCCCAAAAGATTCGCTCTTAGTACCTGCACCCACCCAGATTCTTGCTCAAAGGGGCTGAGAAAAACACTTAGCAACAGCAAAGTCTCCCGTGGTCCCTTTTTAGTTGGTTCACCTAAGCAGGAGGAAACTGAAGGTGGGGTGTGGCCAGGGTTTAAGGAACCTCGGAGCGACTCAGGATTCCAAACAGTGCTCCAGGAGAGAGAAAGTAGCTCCAGTAGGAAGAGACCTGTACCAGAATGCAAAGAATGTTATGAGACCAGCCAGGTTGTTTTCTTACTTCTCTTACTGCTCAGGTATGCCATTTCCTCCTCCCTCCCTTCCTAGGCAGCAGAACATGGTAATTAAGGGCCTGGATTTTGAGGTCCAGACTGCTTGAGTTTGAATCCCTAGATGTTGGGATCACTGGCAAATTATTTACTTCTGTGCTTCATTTTCCTCACCTTTAAATGAAGGTGAACACAGTACCTGCCTCCTAGGGCTGCTCTGAGAATCAAATGGGTTGCTATAAAGCGCTTATGACAGTGCCTGGAGCCCAGTCAGTGCCGTGGAAGTGTTAGTATTTACCAAGATGGCTGGAAATACTCGATGGAGGAGACACAATTGCTCTCTTTAAATAAACCACCTGATTCATTCTGATACTTCCCTTGGATAGTTTGCCCAGTATGTTGATTCTATGCATTTTAAAACAATCAAACACAGCCACAAAGGTTTTTAAAGAGGAGATTCAAACTATGTATTTTACTTGAATCTGAATACACATAACAGTAAACACCCCAAAAAGCTTCAAATTCACACAACTCTTTTTCTTTCCCTTGCTATTCCATCATGGAAGTCATTCATAGTGTCTTTTCCTCCACCCTGTTTTCAACTTGTGGTTTTCAGCACCTAGGCTAACATGAGGTAGAACTGAAATTTAAGAATATGACCTAAATTATATATTCAGTCCCTGCAGAATTAGAATAACCTTTCATGAATCTCAACCTAGAGAATATTCTCCTTCGTGGTGACAGAAAATGGTTATTGAGCCTGCCACTGACAATAGGATCATTCAAATGGCTCCAAAAAAGAAAAGCAGACATTTAACTCCACACTGTGAGTAGCTGTGCTGTGTGGCATTAAAAAGAAATCTGCGCATTAATGCAGGGCTGTTACTGTATGACCTGCTCATGGGAAGAAATTGATACTTTCCACTTCCATTCATCAGTCACATTCCAAAGTGAAAATTCATACCATTTTCCCCACCCCAATTTATACTGATCTTTTATTCTGAGTATATTTAATATAATATGACTGTGAATTAGTTACACTGATGAAAATGGAAGGCAACCCATTATACACAACTTGATGCCTCACTTAAGATGCATTGGGTTTGGGGCACCTGGGTGGCTCAGTCAGTTAAACGTCCAGCTCTGGATTTGGCTCAGCTCATGATCTCATGGTTTGTGGGACTGAGCCCCATGTTGGGCTCTGTGTTGAGAGTATGGAAGCTGCTTGGGATTCTCTCTCTCGCTCTCTTTCCACCCCTCCCCTGCTCTCTCTCTCAAAAATAAATAAATAAACTTAAAAAAAGATGCCTTGGGGATGTTGCATATTGTGTTTTAGACAATATTGTAGATTGTCCAGATCAACAGGACGAGGCAGCTAAATAGAGAGAAGGGGAGGTGGGCTCTGGTAGTGGTGACTTTCCTGTAAAGGGGACCCTGGAGCAACAGAGACGTTCTAGGGACTGGGATAAAGGCAAGGGGCATAAAGATATTAGAATTGCAAAAGCATATAGTTAAAACCACGGGAGACATGAGACCTGGGGAGGCGCTGCAGTTCTGAAAATCCCCTAATCAGAAGGAGAGCTGGCCTACGTTGCAAAGCACAACAAGAACTGTTTGGGAATCGCGGCTCATTGTCTTACAGCATAAGCATTTCGTTAGGTCAGGTGGAAAAACTTTCCTATGGGCATCGTGCCTGCAGATTTGTACTGGAATGCAAGTGGAAAATAGGATTCAGTTCTCATTAATTTGCTTTCTAGCCAGCGAGGTGAAATGTTTTTGTTTCTTTAAAGAGAGGGATACCGGTGTGGAGCCTTGTTGAGCTGCAACTTGTTGAGCTGCAATGAAACAGAAAAGTGTTAATTTCGATTAGTGTAAGAGAAGTATGCATTAGAAACTGCACAGTCTTGCCTGGCTTTTCTGGGTTAGACAACCCTGTGGCATGGAGCAGTAATGACTAATGATAAAATGTGTGATACTTTCAACAGTGTAAAGGTCCTTTTTTTGTCATTTGAATGCTCAATCATGTAAAATATTTGTTTGAAAGGATCTGATGGCTTCACATTTACTAAGGGACTGTTTTCTATTAAGTACTTCTGTTTTGGTAGGATTGTCCAGTTGAGATGGGTAGGAAAAATCATTATCTGTAGGCAAAAAAAAAAAAAAATTGATAACCTCATTCACAAAGTCCTCGTGCTAGTGATTCTCTAGTACTTTTCCACAATGTGCCTGGGAGGTGATTCACATCATGCACAAGCCTCATTGATTGGAAACTGCTGGTCCTTGAAACCTTCTTTCATCTGCATCCTTCCACACAGACAAGACACATAGTGAACTATAATCTTGTTTTCTAACAGATCTTGACATCTGTTCATCAGAAGGGCCTACCTTAATAGGGAGATATCTAGCTCCAAGTTCCTTATACAAAATTCTGCTCTCTCTTTTCTGGCTATGTGAGTAAATGCCAGGCACTGTGACCTTGCTATGCCCTTTGCTTTTGTGTGTGTTAGGGTCTTAGGCATTTCTGCAATGGTTGGCCCATATAATTCTTCCAGAAATATTTATTGAACACCTACTATGCACCAGAGACTTCATGCAGTTCCAGGGATTCGCCTGTAAACAAGAAGCATATGGTCAATGCTTTCATACAGCATATGGTTTAGGGAGAGAGCAGACTAGCAAATGGGCAATTTCGATCTAGTGTGATGGGGAAGCGTAAATTGATATGAAAATAGAGAAAGAGCTCCTCATCTGAACTTGGGGTGTCAGGAAATTAAACCAGAGTTTATTTTAATGCTTGGAGAGGATAAAATGCTTAAATCTTTAATGCATTTGTTGACTTTAAGAGAGAGTCATAAAAATGACATCCTAGGACGGCTTAGCAGAACTTTAAGATCACTAGCAATCGCTTCATTTCTCATTAGAGAAATCTCATTAGATTTTTTCCAGTGATCCCTATGTGAGTGATTTTAGTTAGTCCAGGAACCACTGTCGTAAAAAACTCTTCAATTCTCTTTTCCATTCAAACCTTTGTCTTACGAGAGTGTATGTGCGAAATCCAAAGCCAGATGATAGCCTTAGAGGACTAGCAATTGACTTTAAAGACACTTTATAATTATGTCTATGGTGTCCTTTTATGATGATAAACGGCATCATTATTATTTTAACTTTAACTCAGGATTACTGACTTATTATGTGGATCTCATGCACAATTCAATTTCAGTTACTACCACAGTGTGAACACATAGGAGGTGATCGTAAGCATTGCTGAATTAATGAATACATTCATAACAGCACATTTTTAAATACAGAAAATGTGAAGTATAAAGTGAATGAAATTTGCTTCCAGTTTTACTTGACATTTACTTTTAACCACAGGTGCATTCTACAAGTGACAGTGAGAATATGATTGATAAACTGACAGCGTAAGGTCTGTCGGGATACAAACCTTAGTTCTGTCACTTTCTAGCAGGGCATCTCTGGGCAAATGTCTTACCCTCTCTACACCTCGGAGCACTTATTTATAAAAGCGGAACAAGGAAGCTTCTCTGTTGGCAGCGTTGTGAGGATTCAGCCAGGGTCCTGCCATCTTATTAGCTTGTCTCATCAGTAGCCACATCCTTCATCTCTAGGCTCTCTTAGTTCATCCTAAGAACAGATGTGTTTAGACCTAGAAGAAGAAACTGAGGGGATATGAATCTGTTAGAACCCATCCTGCCCACTATCACAGAGAAAGTCAAGTTGCTACCCACTCGTTTCACACTGGACTATGACTACTCATACTTCATGACCTCAAAAGAAGGAGAAACACATCACATAGCTCTTAGAGTTCCCTCCATATGCTCACCACTCCGCCCCTTCTGTAAACACTTGTCCATCCACAGACCCGTGTCATGCTGGCCTTTTGGAATTTCTTTCTGCAGGCCAGTCCTTTTCCCACCTCAAGACACTGCAGTGGCGTTGCCTCCCCCAAAACACCCTTCCTTCCACTCCCTACCTTTCTGAGTCCTGTGCATCTTTCAGTCAGGCTTTAATGGGTTTTCCTTGGAGAGGCTTTCTCTTACCATCCCCCTGAAGATGTCTTTATTCTCTATTCAGCACCGTGTTTCCAGCATAGCGCTGTTCACATGTGTAATTGTGTGCTTGATTTACTTGATTTACTTACTTATTCTCTCTCTCTCTCTCTCTGTCTCAATTGACTGTAGGCTTCATGGTGGCAGGAGCTTCTCTTGTGTCCCTAGCATCTAGCACAGTGTAGTGACTCAATACATTATATTTTTTCCATCTACTTTACACCACCATGTAAAATGGTAATAGTAGGATTCCCTCTCATGGTGAAGGTAACTGATGATATAAATATAGTGTGTGTGGTACATATATAATCCCTGACTAGTAGAAATGAATGAAGGTAAAAGAAGGCAGCGAATGTAAACCCAGAGAGATTGGATAACAGATGCAGACAAGAGTGGAATCTTGCTGTGATGAGTTCTTTAGCCTCTCCAGACCTCAGGTACTACAGCTGTGTAATGGGAATAGTGGACTTCATTGTTTCATAGGACACTAAGTACTAAATAATGAGACACCTGTGAAGAAGCTATATAGCTTGAATGGATGTGTGCAATGAAGGCAGATTTTATCTCAGCTTGAGTAGACATCAGGGGAATGTCTTAAGAAAAGGTAACTATGCCCAAGAGAAGAGAGATTAAATCTGCTCACTTGGAAAAATTGTTAATGCATTTACATATGAATAGTCAAAATGTGCAAATTAGTTTAAATGGGACTGCAACAAACTAGTATTCTTATGTATGAGGCTGAGTAGCATACAGTCAGCACATGGGGGGTATATTCTGATCCCCACTTGTGTAATGATCATAGATTTATGGTATGAATATTCTGGCCAAATGGACAAAAACAAATCCCCTTTGGAAGCCCCATAAACGGTACTGCTAGATGGGAGCTCGAAGTGTATCTTTCATGCCAGGGAGAGTACCAACTTGATTTACAAAATCAGAGCATCTCAGAAATGGGGGATCTCAAGATTCCATGCTTCAGTTTCCTCTCTTTGAATCTCCAGGTTTTAAATGAAGTCCTAGGTAGAAGCCAACAGATAGAGCTCAGCGTAGCTGCTGGAAAAACCATATTCCGGACATCCTAAACAAATGGGAAATTTTCATCTTTCGAAAAACTGTCTTTTTGCATTTTTGGTCAGGTTCTTAGCTATGTACTTTTAACTTCTTTTCTTTCCATTTGACTTCTGTTTCATTCTGAGGACAATTGTAAATGAAGGATGAATTGAAGAAAGGCAATTACTAGAAAAAGTATAGAGCAAAAATAAATTAATTTTGCCTCTATCCTTGGTATGTCACAGAAAGTTACTGTAATTATCTACTGTAAGTTTTTGTGTAGCAACATAAGTGATGGGACTTATTGTTATTGAAAGAAAGCCTGGAAAACAGTTTTTACAACCAACTTTATGTGCTTTCTACCTAATGAGTTTGGAATTGTTTTCTATATTGTGAATAAAGCATAAGGTTACCATATTATTCTATTATATCAACATAATGTATATTTTCTCCATTGAGCTTAAGGGGCTATGGTAAAATCTCTGGTTAAAATGGTACTTTCTATCCTGACATGAAGAATTAATTGTAAACAAAAAATCTATTTTGAGGGTGTTTGCAAATAATACCTCATACCAGCCACATTCTTCTGTATAAAAACAGCAGGAACACTTTCTTTTTATCATAGCTATATTTTCATATTGTTTATAGTCTGTGATTTGCCTTGGTAATTTGCTTCCTTTTATGGGAAAACAAGTTTTCTTCCCAACAACCAGATGCAATGTAATCAAATAATTGTTATCTTAATTTGCTGCTGAAGCCCTCCTGAGGAGAAAGAAAGAAAATGCAGGTATGCCATGATGTATATTTGAACTCCGAGGTGTTAACAATAATCTTAGCTATCCTTTAATGAACTCTGTATCAGGTTCATGTCAAGTGTTTCTCATTTAATCCCCTCGAAAACCTTAAAAGTAAGAAACTGGGGCTCAGAGAAGTTCAGATTCCTCAAGATCACTGTTAGTGGCTGCTTCAGAATTTCAGTATAGGAAAACTAAGGAGTCTTAAGTTTGAGAAAACTTCATTTGTTCATATCAAGAATAGGGTGGGAGTAGGCTGATGGAGATCAAGGTGGGGGTGGGGCACATGAGTGGCTCAGTCCTTAAGGGTCAGACATCCCCTCAGGTCATGATCCCAGGGTTCCTGAGTTCAAGTTGGAGTTGAGCCCTGTGTTGGGCTCTGTGCTGACAGCTCAGAGGCTGGAGCCTGCTTTGGATTCTGTGTCTCCCTCTCTCTCTGTGCCCCTCCCCTGCTCATGTTCTGTCTCTGTCTCTCTCTCTCTCTCTCTCTCAAAAATAAATAAACATTGAAGAAGAAAAAAAAGGTGGGTGATGAGGCTGAACTTTAATTCCTCTACCTCCCAGACCCAAGTTGTGGCTTTGTGATGTAATAACTGGACAAGCAGAATCAAAACCCCAGTTATCCCGACCCCAAATCTGGCACTCCTCTCGTCATGCCGTACCACAGAGGTACCAGATGGAAATGCTATCTTTTTTAACTGGCTGAAATCAGCTCTTTAAGGAAACCACCTCCCAAGATGAAGTGAGGAAGCCAGTCCAGCCTCCAGAAGGGGGTGGGACGGCAGAAAGTGCTGGATAGGGATAATTGCCCTTTCTTTTTCCCATTCAAATTTCAAGCCTTAGGAACACGACTTTCCCCATGATACAGATTTTAAAAAATTAAACCAGATTGGGCTGAAATCTGCGAATCTGTCCTCAGTTACCCACACAGAACTTCTGGGACACAATCTCTTCTCCCAGAGACTCCTACACAGCATTATTTTTAAGAATTTAATTTCCTAGGACCACGAATATGAAGACACACAAGATTTCATAGTACAAAAAGATGTCAAAAACATTTGAAATGGAATAGGAAGAATGTATCCTTGTCTTCCCAAATATCTAAGCAAAAAAAAAGTACATATGCACATGTATAAAATCTTTAAAGTAAAAAAAAAAAACAAAAAACAAAAACCCACAAAGGCGTATTAGCAGTTTCTCATTCTAGAATCAGTGGCAAACCTAAGATGAGTGAGGTAGTCATAAACAAGATTAATCCAGATGCCCTGACAGGCATTGTTGGTCCCCAGAGAAAAGGCACATTTGGACATGAGCCTATGACATACTCAAAACTCTGTTTAAATCGTAGAATATACTGAAAATGAGCTCTTCTTTTAGCAGCTCACGTAGTTATTCATTTGGGGAAAGTTACTTAAGGATATAATTGTAGGGGCACCTGGATGGCTCAGTTGGTTAAGTGTCTGACTCTTGACCTCGGTTTAGATCATCATCTCGCGGTTCATGGGATTGAGCCCCGTGTCGGGCTGTGGGCTGACAGTGCAAGGCCTGCTTGGGATTCTCCCTCTCCCTCTCTCTCAAAATAAATAAATATTTTAAAGAATATATAATTGTGGTTAAGTATTTTATACTAATAAACTTTATATTACCTTAGAAGCTTCGCCCCATGTATCAGCAAGCTCACAACCAAACACTGAAAAGCAACATCAATTCGCGGTTTTAAAACCAATTGACCTTCTTAGCCCCTTTCCGTTGTAAATCTTGATGAAAATCCTAGAACCCCAGAAATGGGGAAGTATTAAGCTCAGATTGTTCCCTATCTCGTATGGCTTTTGTTTTACTTCATTTAACTGTTTAGTCTTTTCTAACATTAATTATATATGCCACTGACTGAGTCCAAATCACACAGCAAAGACTGCAGCTATTACCATGTTCTCTCTTCAGAACAAAGTTGGGGAGTTGAGGATTATTTTTTCCATCTTACAGATGAGAAAACTCAGACCTAGGGAGATCCTTACCTGGGTTTGCAGCTAGTGAGTAATAAAATCAAGATTTAGACTCTGGTCAAGACTGTCTGACTCTAAAGACTGTGAATGCTTTTTAATTGCTAAATTACCTTGGATTGTCCATAGAGTACAGATCCTTCTTATAAAGTGAAATATAGAAATGAGGAATACAGAAAGTGATATCAAAAGAGAATTTTTTAAAAAGATGGTGGAAGAAACAGTATATTTGTAAGCTGATAGGAAGAATCCAGTTGTTAGAGAAAAATATAGACAATACAGGAGAGAAAGGAGGGATAGCTGGAGTGATATCCTTGGGTAATAAGAAGTATGGGATTGACTGCATAGGGTTTATCCCTTTGTTATGAACCTTGTCACTTCATCCAGAGTAATAGAGTGTACGAATAGGTAATAGATATAGTAATGATAAATGTCTATGAGTGTACATGTAAAAATAATAGGTATGTATTAATATAAATAATATACATATATTTATATAGTAAAAGAACATATAGGTACAGACACAGTTGGTATGCTTTGGTGGGAACTGACTGATCCTTCTTTGGGTCACTTCTATTTGTTCAGTAAAATAGGTAGCTTTAAGACTGAGGATGGGGAAGAAAGTATTTGAGGTTTGAAGAGAGAAAAGACAGTATGAAATAGTTAACTAGGACTGTGGGGAATGAACGAACTAGGGGAATGTATTATTGACTAGGAGCATTAAGGACTCACTTGAAGCAAGTGGCCATGAATTTAGAGGGAAATCATTCAGCATGGCTGTACGTTTTTCTCCAGCTGCATGGGGTGCAGGTGCAGAGCAACCCAGATGTGATCCTAACCACTGCGTGTAAGGTTTGGCAAAATGGGGCCTGAAGAGTTGGAGATATATGGAAGAGAGTTATTAAAATAAGACTTCTTAATAATAATAGTTTATTAATAATAAAATTCTTAATAATAAATTAAGCTAGGTAAGATATACAGTGAGGATATGATGGAGATAAAGGACAACGGAAAAGGCATAGGATCAGATGGGTTGATTCCCTAAGGAATCTAAAGGTTGTCGGAATCTAGTATTGAGAAAATGAGCTGGAAAAATAGGAGGAGACGGTGTGATGTGTGAAATTGGGCTTACAGAGGGTCGAGTAATGATAATTACTCAGTTCTGACCAGGTCCATGAACGTACGTGGCTGAGGGAGGGAGGAAGATGTGATTATTGGAAGAGAGGGGTTGGGAGTATCCTAAGATCATCTTGAAAGCAAAGAATAATGTCATTTCAATTTCATCACGACCTTATTATCCTCATCGTAGGAAGCAAAATTGAGTCTGGGAGTTGGTTATTAAGCCCAAGATTCCAATGCTAGGAGAAATTAGCACTGAGATTTGAACCTAGCATGTAAGACTCATGTCTCTTACCCACTGTGCATGGTGGCTTAGGTGTGGAATGTTCTCTGTCTCTGTGCCGTGGCTAAAGGGGCTGAGAACCTTCAAATGCTTTATGTCATTTGTCTACCAAATCTGTCATTCACCAACATGGATTCTCTAAGCACCTACTAAACACCAGTGTGGCGCACCGTTCCTTATGCAGTGCTGCAAGGATGAAAGGAATTGTATGAAATTGCAGTTGAAAATTCAGTTGCAGCTATATTATCATCCTTGCCAGTAAGAAAGTACTTGAATCATTATTTGACTATTTTATTGCATCTTGCCCTTATTAGCTTATAAAAAATGAGTAGAGAATAGAAATTGAAAGTGCTGATATTGGTGATATGAAGCATATATCTCATAAATTTAATACAATTGAGACAAAGGTGGAAGTCTTTAGGCATGCTGAAAAAGGCAAAGAGCCTCAAGTGGATATCATTGGATTTAAGTCAGTTGAGTGAGTTTTCAATTAGGAATGAAAAAAATCAAGCTAAAACAAAAGGTATACAGTGTGAGAACTGTATCTCAAAGATACCATCCTTGTCTGGGAAAGCTTATCATGTAAGAGGTAAATCTGTGGTTTGATTTATGCAACAAGGTCTTTATACATGACTGAAGGGATAAGCTACGTGTGAATATATGGACACTTTTATAATATAGAATTGATACAGATATTGGTAAAAAAATAGAAGAGGAAATATTCAATTCGGTGTCAAATGACCAGAGATGTCTTCCCTGAGGTGGCTTAAAAAAGCTTTTTTTTAATGTTCATTCATCCTTGAGACAAATAGAGAGAGAGAGAGCATGTGCATGAGGAGGGAGGGGCAGAGAGACAGGGAGACACAGAATCTGAAGCAGGCTCCACATGACAGCTGACAGCTCAGACCCTGACGTGGGGCTTGAACCCACAAGCTATAAGATCATGACCTGAGCTAAAGTTGGACACTTAACCGACTAAGCCACCCAGGCATTCCTGAGGTGGCTTTTTAAAAAGCAAAGTCATAGTGGCACTTGGATGGCTCAGTCAGGTAAGCGACCGACTCTTGATTTTGACTCAGGTCATGATGTCACGGTTTGCGAGTTCGAGCCCTGCATAAGGCTCTGTGCTGGTAGAGTGGAGCCTCCTTGGGATTCTGTCTTCCTCTCCCTCTGCCCCTCCCCCTCTTGCTCTCTCTCTCTTTCTCTTGCTCTCAAAATAATAAAAATAAAAAATTTTTTAAAAAGCCAAGTCATAAAGAACCAGGAGCTTATCAGGCAGATAATACAAAGAACACCTGTATAGGTAGAAGGAATTCAATTTAAAAATTGAGCTCTTCATTCACACTTGCCATCATTTAAATACTCAGTAGCTACCTGCAGCTAATGGCTCCTGTCTTGTGAAGTGAAGTTTTAGAGGGTCCCACTTTAACCTCAAGTTAGGGGTACCTAGGTAGCTCAGTCAGTTAAGCGTCCAACTTCGGTTAAGTCATGATCCCAAGGCTTGTGAGTTTGAACTCCACATTGGGCTGTGGGGTTGTGTGCTGATAGCTGGAAGCCTAGAGCCTGCTTTGGATTCCGTGTCTCGCTCTCTCTCTGCCCTTCCCCTGCTCACACTGTCTCTCTCTCTCTGTCTCAAAAATAAATAAACATTAAGAAACATTTATAGGGGCGCCTGGGTGGCTCAGTCAGTTGAGCATCTGACGTCGGCTTAGGTCATGATCTCATGGTTTGTGAGTTTGAGCCCTGTGTGGGGCTCTGTGATGACAGCTCAGAGCCTAGAGCCTGTTTCGGATTCTGTGCCTCCCTCTCTCTCTCTCTGCCCCTCCCCCATTCATGCTCTGTCTCTCTCTCTCAAAAATAAATAAACATTAAAAAAATTTTTTAAATTATATATATAAAAAATAACGTCAAGTTTTCCCTAACATTGTGTACAGATTGATCGGTAGACCCTGAGATTTTGTAGTTACTTTTTTAACGCGCAATGAGAAATATGGAAGTTGTTTCAGGCAGAGCAGGTGTTTTTCATTCATTGTAGAATTGTGTCTTCTAGATTTTGATAAGTGCTTTGTAGCTATCTGCCAAATTTCCAGCTTGAGTGAACCGCCAGTCTCATAAAGGAAACCATATCAACTGTTAAATAAAAGAAGGTGATGTCAATTATGAAAGTTAAAGTTAAAAAAATTTATTTTGTTCTTGTAGGCATAGGCGGAGGTGAAGGCTGTGCTCTTTGTCGTTTTCCTTCCACCCCAGAAGAAATTCCGATTCTGTCATTTTAAATTCATTACTTTATTACGTTGAAATCTACATTGTGAGGGCTTGATACCATCAAGGTCAACTCTGTTTCCATCTGAGTTTTACAACCTGCAGGGAGTCTAATCAGAGCTTTCTTCCTAAGCTTGGGAAAGAGACAAGGAAGAAAGAAAAGATATCTGAAGTTTGCATGTCAACCCTACTCAGAGGTCTTTTTTCCTTTCCCATACCATTTTATTGCAAAAAAAAAAAAAAAAACAAAAACAAAAACAAAACAAAACGAAAAACACCAAAGAGTTTAGTGATAATGGCTTCCCTGCTGTCCATCATAGTCCCGTCCCCAAAGGACTGTGTGATTACATTATTTGTACATTAAATGGAATCCATTGTTACAGCCAGGTTTTTCTTGTTTTTACACTTTAGATCTTCCATAAACAGGACAGATAATGAACATAAAAGAATCAGCTTACCTAGGAAGATAAGGCAAAATTGCCCAGGTGTTTGAATTGTGCTGGCCCGTTTTATCTGGTAGTGCTAAATCCTCTCCAGTTCTGGCAGTCACTGCTGGGAAAGGGAAGAGGAAGAATTAAAACACACTGAAGAGTACTCCCCATTTAATCTCTAGTGTGTCTGTTTTACACCTAGGACCACACAGTATTTATTAGACAAAAGTCTCCAAGGTTTGAAACACAATTCTAATATTTTCTGCTTAGGTAAAAATAATAAATAAAATTAAAATAAACAGTAGGAGAAGATGCTCTGTTGTAAAGAATCCAATCTTTAATTATTATATTTTGCTTTGGTACAGAAGCATTTACAGTCTGTAGTCATCCGATGCCAAACAGGTGCCATAGCAGCAGCCAAGTCTCAGCATCGGGAAGGAAATGAGTTATTTTTGCTTTTGATGTTGTCTTTGGATGTTCCAAATTCAAGTCAAGATGAATTCTTCAAACCTCCCTATTGATAGGGACTCTGGTCATTTATCTCTAAAACTGGTGCTCACCAGCCTCATTCCACAAAAGAAACTTCAGATTTTAACTCTCTTGTGAGAAATGTAACATATAAAAACTTCACACATTTTATTAATTTTTTTATTCAGTCTGTCTTGGTTGAATCACTCATATTTGCCTTGTATTTCTTCTCCATCCTGGGGTTCACAAGTTTATTGGGTGACATTAAGATATGCTGAGCCAGGTTTGTTTTTTTTGTTTTGTTTTGTTTTTGAGTTTATTTCTTTTGAGACAAAGAGGAAGAAAGAGCTGTGTGGGCGTGTGCAGAGGAAGGGCAGAGAGAGAGAGACAGAATCCCAAGAAGGCTCAATGCTTAGCATAGATCCCCACACAGGGCTCAATGTCACTGCTGCTGACCTGGGAGATCACAAATTGGGCCAATATTAAGAGTCAGATGCTTAACTGACTGAACCATCCAGGTGCCTCATGCTGAGCCACTTTTTAAGCAACTTCACTCAAGCCAGAAAGACCAATGACCATAGTGGCTGGTTTAGTAGAAGATCCTAGACTTGGAATCAGACTAGAGTTGCATACCCCAGTTGTGCTACTTAAAAGCTTTGTGAGCCAAGACATGCCACTGGGCAAACTGAGTCAGGCTCCTGTAAACAATGGGAACAAATCTACCCTCATCAGGTTGTTGCATGGCTCAAACCAGGTGATGTCTATATGAGAATACTTGGCAAACTGTAATGCACTGTACTAAGAATGCTAATACATATGTAAACCATACTCATCACAATCCCTTTTCCACAGACAACAATTATTATGGTCAGAAATAAATTACTAGGATGGGCCAGAAACCAATCTCTCCCTCAAAGGACCTCAGCCTTTCCCTCTCTCTCCTAATGAAAACAGAAGTACATTCCTGTCTCTTTGGATGAAAGCTAAAAGCTGCCCAATGAGCAATAAATAAATGATTGCCGGGAAATATAGACACTAGTCTCACTAAAGCTGAGCTCAGTTTCTAAGCCATGAAAGTATACAAGCACACTCAGCTAATGGAATAAAATGTTCTCAGTCTATGCTTTTAGGGGGGATCATTTTGCATGGGCAGTAATCTGGGTTTTATGAACAAAGTGATAGCCTACTGATTAAGTGATTTCAACCTAGTAAGAATTTGTTCCTTTAGGTTGGTATAAGTCACATGTTTTCTCATTCTTTGGAGGTTCTAGTGCCTTTCTCAGCATGTAGTTCCCTGGGCCACAGCGAAGAGAGGCTGAGCTAAAGTCTTCTATCTCCAGGTTAGTACCAGGAGCTTCCATGAATTTACTGAGCTCTAGATTTCTAGCGGGGTGGTATGTAACTAGACCAGCAGCTATGCAGTCAGTCTGACTGGGTCAAACCCTCACTCTACCACTTATTTCTTGTTTGATATTGTGCACACAAGATACCTAAATTCTTGGTGATTCAGTTTCCTCATCTATAAAATGGAAATGATGACAGTAAGTACTTTATGGAGTTGCTGAGAAGGTTAAATGAAATTATGAATATAAAGTACTTAATGAAGTGTCTGGATCATGGTAAACCTCAATAAATACTAGTTTTTTATGTTATTATTATTATTATCATTATTGAAGTTAGAGAGTTTTTTTAGCTTTTTAGATAGAAAATTATACTGTAATATTTCCTATTCCTTATTAAACTTTAAACAGGTATTTTTAGATTCACTACTGAAAATTCTTATCTGTGGGAATGAGCCTTAGGTCCTTTGTAAACACTTTAATGTCTGATTCTTATTTTAAAAGGCACCAGAGGAGTTGAAATAACTTCAGTGTGTGAATATCCTCATTCTTTCTCTGTACCCCCAACTCTTATCATAGTGTTGTATGCTTTACTCAGTACTTACTGACTATGATAATTTTTATACCAAAAGGTTGTTGTCAATGTCTGGAGTGTGGAACAAGAAAAACGGTGTAGATCTTGGCAATGACTCTGTTATAACATTGACATTGCTCGATAGCAAATCATTTACCTAAGTCCTCCTGCACGCCAGCCATTGTTCCATACTGAAGATACATAAAACCCTGTCTCTGCCCATCAGGTGCTAATACTCTAGCAGAGACACAAACACAAATAGAAGTAATTATCAGATAATTAGAAAGTGTTGTATCTGAGGAACAAATAAAATGCAGACGGAGAAAGCAGTTCTGCTTTTTGGATGAAGTCAGGGAAAACTGAAGAAGAGGCAACATTAGAGATGGGTCTTTGAAAGAAGAGCAGGAGTTGGGCTGGTGTAGGTCTGGAATGGGAGAGGGCCATTCAGGCAGAAGGAACAGCATGTGCAAAGGCACAGATCTTTGAAAGGATGATTCCTGGGAGTTTTATGAAAGTAGTGGTTGGTTTGGTATGTTGAGAATGAAGTATGATAGAGCTTGTGCTATTAATTATACTTACTTAGAAATTATGGACATAACTCTCCCATAGTGATGTAGAGATAATATAAAATATGAATAACTCATATTTTGTGAAATAGAGCTAAAAATTATGAAAGATACTATCTTAGAGAAACATACTTCTAGCATAGTAAGATAGGTGGAGAAATTTAGGAAAGGCATCAAGGTGAGCCCTCCCCAAAGGCTTCATTTGATAAGAAAAGGAAGATCTATATAAATCCCTTTAGCTGCTGGGACTCTGAGGGAGGCCTCATGGGATAAGCATTGGTCCAGAAGAAAGATTTGTTCTGCTACAAGGTGGGTGGTGACCTGGGAAAGTCGTTTAACCCTGCAGGCCTCATTTTCCTCATTTGTAAAGTAAAGGCTTTGGACAAGATGACTTTAAAAGACTCAGAATTTAGGGGTTGATCATATTCGCAAAGACTATCTCAGTAATGGAGTATGTTTTAATGGCTTGCCTGCTCCCCACTGAAAAATGCCCCATGACTAATCGATGACAGTAGGTCAGGTGGTTAGGTACAAGTGACTAGCCCTAGATGGACAGAAATACTATTAAATCTCTACTTTGAGTCTCTAGCTTCATTGTTCCTTCTCTTCAGTGCTACGTCCTTGGGTGTCCTGAGCCCCTTCCCAGAATGTTTCTCCTACTCTGAAAGTCTGGCTGCTTGTGGCTCTGCCAATTACATGCCTCTATTTGGTTTTCATCAGGGTGAACAGAAAGCACTAAAATATTCCCATCCAAGTTGGTTTGGCTCTCGTTTCTCATCCTATTAAAGAATGGTCACTATTTAGATCACACACCATGAGGCTGCTGTCCTTGCTATCATAATTGTGATTTGGCAGATTGATACAGTATTAAATTCCAGCTGAGCAGATGGTGCCAGATTTAAACTTATGCTTATCAGATACAGATGGTCCAAACAGTGAACTTATCTGTTGGTTATTTTTATTTGGAGTACGTTAAGTATAAATTACTTTGCATCTTTTTTTCTTTTGTGACTTTTGTTTTTCTAGTGATTACAAATGGCTTCTCGTATCCTTTATCCTTTTGTGGGCAAGGTTTTTGATCTTAACTAATACATATCTCCTTCCATGTTGATTCAGATTATCTCCTCTAAACCTGTTCAATTTGCTTTTTAGTTTTTCTGGAACAAGAGAAAAAAGCAGTCCACGCTGTTAATTAGTCTGGAAGAAAACGCTTTATGGTTATGAAGAGTTCCAAATCCTATACCCCCACTCTGCTCCATCCCCGGTAAAAGTTGTCAGTAGCACAGTACAGCAGAACTCAGCACCCAGGATATAAAAGGGTCCATGCTCACTTTAGAGATGACAAAGTAAAATAGAGCATCAGAGAAACTGAGTGACTTATCCAAGGTCACATTGAAGTGTTTTAAAGAGTCAAGGCCAGAACTGTGTCTTCAAATTCCTGTTTGGTGCTCTTTTCAGACACCAAACAGCCTCCTGGAACCAGACCGGTTGCTTAGCATCAGATACTGTTACTAGCGACTGGCGTATTTCCCGCATGGGGAAATTGGTGCCATCACTATGGAGGACAAACTCTCTGCCAACTTTCTGAAAAAACCGCAAGTTCTGCAAATGTTTCATGGTTCTGATTCTGAAGGTGGGACTTGTGCAACCAGATGGCTATGGATTGAAAGGAGATTTGCAATGAAGGAAGGAGGAGCAATAATGTTGACATAGAACGTAGGAAACAAGAACTAGAACTTGGATGCTCTGGCTGAAAAAGACTCAGGAGGCAAATACGTCACATAGATTTCTATTGCCTTCTTGAAGATTTTCAGGGGCTGACTTTTCAATCCCTTAGGAATTTATTTCATTGTTTTGCCACTACTTGAGCTTCCATTACTTTCATTTAGGAGCATTAATTCCCTTTAATTTGGTAACTTCAAGTCAAAAGTTGTTGCTTCTCTCATTTTCTTCGGAAGAAGTGAGGATTGCTTAAGATCGTGACAAAGTCAGGATGGAAACTTGTTTAGATAAACGGCTTTTAATGGAGAGTGTGATAGTAACCAGACTTCATTTCATGCTTCTCTAATGATCACTTAGTCTTATTGACTCTTCTCAGGGATAGGCTTTTCTCCTTCCCCAAGAGTGCAGTGTGTTAGTCTCCTAACAGCCATCGTCTCTATTGGGAAGAATTGGGTTATAAGACACTAAGATCTGGAAGAGTGAGGATACAAATTGCATTCTCCCAAAACAAGTAATTTGAGTTCTTTTGGCACACCCTTTAGGACCATTTTTTTGAGTTATTCCCATTCATCTATTCTACAAGTGTTTTACTGAGTGTCTTCTTGGTGCTGGGTACTAGGAGTACAGCTAGGACAAGACAGATGCTTGTCTGCAAGGAGCTTGTAGTCCAGGGAAGGATTCAGACAATTAAGTTGATGACTGTAATCCATGATGAGCCCAACTCTGTGAGAGAAGCAGGCACGTGAGGTGGAGAAAACACACAGTGCAGGGAAGCCTATGGGAGATGTTCACTAAATGCTTATTGAATGAGATGAGAGATCTAAAATTGCAACTAATTGTACGATTTTTGGCAAGCCTGTGCCTCAGTTGTCTTATCTGCAAACTGGGGTTAATAATAGCTTCTAGATAGCCTCTCAGAGTTTTAATGAGAATCAATTAAAACAATACACTTAAAAGCACTTAAGAAACCATAATGCTATAGGAGGGAATTGTTAAAAGAAATGATGTTTCTCTTCCTGGTGTTGTCTACGGTCATGGTATCTCAATGTGGAAGTTATTCAGAATTTTTGGGTAAATTTCCTGTGAGAATGGATTTCAGCCAAAGAAATGTGTCTGTGGAAGTCCCTGAGAGACTTTATTGGAAAGTGCCTTCTTTACAAGACAAAAACACATGACATAAACCCTAGAGACAGTAGTGAAGAATGTAATTTAGTTTGCATTTGGAGTGAAGAAGATTCTGAAAGACTTTTATATCTTCTTTAAAGGGCTTTTAAGAATATGTTTACCTCTTCAACTCCTGTTTTGACAGACCTCTAAATTCCCAGTGATTAAATCTACGGTGGTACCAGATTCCCCTAGAAACACTTAAAAATAGCATAATAATGGGGCGCCTGAGTGGCGCATTTGGTTAAGCATCTGACTCTGGATCTCGGCTCAGGTCATGATCTCACAGTTTGTGAGTTTGAGCCCCATTGTGGGCTCTGTGCTGATGGCACGGAGCCTGCTTGGGATTCTGTCTCTCCTTCTCTCTGCCTCTCCCCTGCTTGTGCATTCTCTCTCTCAAAATAAATAAATAAATTTAAAAAACAATAAAAAAATAAAAATAGCATAATCATAAACTACCTTGTGTTTTTGAGACTTGTTGAGTTGACTTTGAGACTTATTGAGCCTACTATGTGCTCAACATTGATGCCAAGGAAAATCTAAGAAGAAACAAGGCGGTCTTTCCATCAAGGGTCATATAGTCTGATTGAGGGAACACGACCACCACACACAAAGTGATAATGAAGGAAAACTACGCAAACCTATATCACATACAGAATGGGTTGGAGAACTTACAGGTTTATGAAGGCATCGAGGTTCCACTGGTACCTGGAGAATGGACAAGATATGGATAACGCTGAATGGAATGGGTGAATTGTTAACCTTTAGTGTCAGTTTCTGTGCTAATATTAATGGCTTCCACTTATTAAATGCTTTCTATATGCCAGACATGTGCTAAGAGCTTTATGTATACGACTCCATTTTATCCTCAAAACAGACCTTCATTTTGATACTTTCCATATCCCTGTTTTATATATGAGAAAATCTACTTTCAGAGAATTAAGCAATGTGTCATTAGGGACAGAACTAATAAGTGGTAAAGTCAGGTCTTAAACTAAGCTATATCTTATCTTAAAGTCCATGTTGTTAACCACCATATTATACCGCCTTCTGACTCTGTGTGCATTGGAAAGGTTTCAAATGAATGACTCACATCCACTGAGGAATTAGTCAGCATTTTTCAAACTTCCTGAATATCTCTTTAAATTAGAATCTTCCTTCTTCCCTCCCTCCCTCCTCCTTCCTTTCCTTCCTTCCTTCTTCCTTCTTTCTTTTCTCCCTCCTTCACTTCTTCCCTCCTTCTCTTCCTTCCTTCTTTTCTTATCATATGTTTTTTTCTTTGTCTTTTTAACAGTTGATTTTCAAATTTTGAGATAATTTAAATCTAATAAAATAGTTTCAAAACTACAACGTCTCAGTACCCTTCACCTGGCTTTCTTTATGTTAACATTTTATGTAATCATAGAACATGTGCCAAAACTAAGACATTAACTGTAGTACAACACAATTAGCTGATGTACAAGACTTATTAGGACTTCACCAGTTTCCTCTAATGTCCTTTTTGTTGCCATGTTGCGACACCGCATTTGGTTGCGTCTCTGTAGTCTCCTCCAGTCTGTGACAGCACCTCTGTCTGTCCTTGTCGTCCAGAACCTTGACACTTTTGAAGAGTATGGACCAGTTATTTTGTCTAATGTGTCTCGGTTTGTGTTTGTCTGATGTTTTCTTGTGATTAGATGGAGGTTATGCATTATTGGAAAGGATACCAGAGAGGTGATGCGTCCTTGTCAGCGCCTCATGTCAAGGGGTACTTGATGACAATATATGGTTTGAAAATGTCCCTCGATGCTGCTAGATTGTTTAGGCTAGTGAGGAGATAGAAAAGAAATGTATCTCTGAAAAGAACAGAACTGGGTTGGGGAACCGGCATTGGAAGTGGGAAGTGATGAGCTCTGCTCCTACACCTTACCCTCCACACTTTGAAGTTAACACAGGGTGCAAGAGGACAAATTCCTCTGTCAAGTCACACATGGTGCCTGAGGTCCTCTTAACTCTGAAATTCACTGTGAAAGGTCTAACCTTTTGTCTGGATGTGATTTTCTGCTTTGATAGCCTGGGGATAGTGATAGTGGAAAGAAGGGCAGTAAATGAGTAAAAAGCATTCCAAATAATGCAGTTCCTCTCTGACCTTACTCATGTTCTCAGAACACTTCAGGAGCATTAAAGGATAGAGTTGAAAACCTGACATACAACTTTGATTATGGCTGAGGTGGAAAGATTATATTAAAGGCACTCATGTCTGGGAATAACAGGATATTACAGTAGAAGCACTCTTTTCATGAGAGCCTTTGAATTTTGCACATAAAGTAGATTGGAAATTGCAATCAGATCAGTTAAAGGCACACTACTTTTTACACGAATCCCTTCCTTAATCACTAGCTTTGGTGGATGTTTTAATTTTATTCAAGGAAGCAAATAAGGCTTGTGTGTGAATAAAAATGAAAAGATGGTGATTTTAAAGACTTTAACACTAGTGCTCCCCTGTTGAATACAGTGATTTTCTGGTTACCTGATCTGAAATGGATCAAAAGTCAGTGGCATAAGAGAGCACAATACAATAATTCAGGGCTGCATGTTTTGCCTATGAAGCATAAATATTTGAACATTTGCATTACCATTTCTGAATGAGTGGATTAAGTAGCTATGAAATATTAACTCATGTTCTTTCGGGTATGATTGAAATATTACATCAGTATTTACCCCCCACGAAAAGCCCCCAGAAATCCCTGTGTTCTATGAAACGTGAAAAGAATCTCATTTCACTGTCTTGCTTCATTTAACTCGTGCCGCTTCTATGATACGATATGGCAACCATGCTGCAGTTGAGAACTTAAGATTTTCATTGTGTTCTTGGATGGAAGAGTACACAGCTGTACCCCATCACACCCACTTTCTCTAAAAGTTGTTGGTAAGTTGAAATTTATAAATTCAGAAGAAGAGGTGGTAATCTAAAGAGTTTTCATTAAAGAGAACACTTTTTAAAAATGTGTTTTATGATTTATAAGCTTGCTATTGTAAATATTAAAAGATATTAAAGCAAGATGCAATGCTTGGACTTCCAAGCCCAGAAACATCTTACCTATTTGGAGACTATGTACCGACATTCTAGTTTCCTGATGGGGTCATGTTAGTCTTGTCTGTAAAATAATACAGTTCTTAGAAGGTGACTTTTTGTAGAAAATGATAAACATTTCACCATAATACAACATCATTATCATTATCATTATTGGATAAATAATACAAACCATAGTCACATATTTTAATTCTACATGTATATTAAATCTCACCAGACATTATATATAACCCATATTTATTAATGAACCAATACTGATCCATTATTATTAACTAAAGTTCATAATTTATTCAGACTCCCTTAATTCTGTTCTAGGATTCCAGATTTCATTTAGTCATCTCATTTGCTTAGGCTCCTCTTGGCTGATGTTTTTCTCATGATTAGGTCAGAGCTGTGGCCTTCTGTCATGTCATATCAATAGTACACACTATCAACATGGCTTCTCGTTCTGATCTTGACCTTGATCTTTTGACTGATGCTGTGGTCGTCAGGATTCTCCATGACAAAGTTACATCTTTTCCCCCTTTTCCATCCTGTATTCTTTGAAAAGAAGTCACTATTGGGGCATCTTGGTGGGCCAGTTGGTTAAGCATCTGACTTTGGCTTAGGTCATGATCTCACGATTTGTGAGTTCAAGCCCTGCATCGGGCTCTCTCCTATCAGCACAGAGCCCATTTCAAATTCTCTGTCTCCCTCTCTCCCTGCCCCTCCCCTGCTCATTCTATCTCTTTTTCTCTCTCTCAAAAATAAACATTTTTAAAAATTAAAAAAAAAAGAAAAGTCACTGTGCATGGTCCACACTATGTTCTTCATCAAGGGAAGAATATCTACAGACATCATTTGGAATTATTATGCATGAGAGATTTGTCTCTTCTTTCTCATTTATTTCTTTATTCAGTCATTTATTAATGTTGTGGACATTTATTTTATACTTTGAGTTATAATTCAGCTTTGCATTATACTTTATTTAGTTTTTGCTCAAGTTCTTCCAGCTTTGGCTCTTGGCAACTCTTTCATTTGTCATCTGTGTTCCTTTGACTCACCACCAGCTTTGTGGGTTTTTTATTTGTGTGTATGTGTGTGTGTGTGTGTGTGTGTGTGTGTGTGTGTGTGTGTTTAAGCACTTCATTATTTCCTGGTACTACAAGTTCCTCTGGGCTTATTTTGAGTATTTCTTATTCCAGTCTCAGTTGTCAGATTAAGAGTATACATAAAAAGCACTGAGAACCAGTTGCATTGTATAGGTTAATCAAGACTAGCAGCATCTATGTTAAGTCGGTTGCTTGTACAATATAAGGAATAAGCACAAAACAGATACACAAAGGAGAAACTGATTAAAAGTTGCTGTCTAAGGCATGGAATTGAACTGACAGGCTTCTTTTCTACTTTTCTACTTCTCTATCAGATATACTCTCTGGCCAGACAGATATATGACCCGATCTGTCTCAACTTTAACAAAATAACTCCTTTAATAAATTAAATCTGTGTTTTTGTTTGAAGTTGAAGAAATACATCTATTTTTAGATATCTTTCCCAGAGTCTTCAGAAGTGGACCCAATTTCCAGTTTCTCACCTTCCTTTTTTAGATCTGCCAGGAGTCTTGATGGTATGATTAGAATTCTAACTTTGTGTTTTATCAACTATGTGGCATTTTGAGCTGCTTCTTCTTTATCAGTAGAGCAAATGAATTGTAGTAGTTAACGTGAAACACCTTAAAATCTGAAAATTGTGTGTGAATCATGCATTATTAATATTGTTTCGGCCTGCCATCAGATTGTGAACTATAGAGATAATAAGATTAGAAAACTCTGGATATGAGAAGATAATAATGATTATTCTTTTAAAAAGCTGATTGAGACCCTCAAAAACCTGAATTGTAATTTTTTATTTATTCATTTTAACATTTATTCATCCATTTACTTATTTAATAAATAATTACTGAGTAATGGGAGTAAAGGGGAGAGGAAGACTGACATGCTCGAAGACAGTAAAGAAATTCAGAATGTCAGGAAAACAGGGGCAATGAGGAAGAGGGAAATCAGGTAGGATGAGAGACATGCAGGGTTCATATCCTGTAGGGCTTTGTGGTCATGGTGAGTATCTTGTTCTTCATCACAAAGACAATGGGGGAGCCCATGAAATCTGCAGGGGACTGAAATTATGAGGATGCTGTATCTCAGAGATCAGGTGATATTTGGGCAGAAAGATGGTCATCAGTTGGTCGAGTCCTTCCTTGTCTACCATTATGTTCACAGAGAAGAGCAATTTAATGTGAATTCTTCAACACAAAGCAGGATCTGTAAGTTTATGCCCAAGAGTGCATTATTGAAAAGACACTGACTGTAATTCCAGGTAGCATTAAAAAATCATCAGAGTATTTCCATTTGCTCAATGAATAAATGGTAGCTATTTTGCAGAAGTCGTTAGGATAAAAACAAGCCAAATTTGGCATTGAGTTACAGCCATTAAGTATTCATTTAAAGAGCAAAATATTGAGAACATTCAAACAATCAAATTCTTTCTTCAAAATGTTTAAAATATAACGGACTAAAATGGATAGTATGGAACTCTGATGATGTTTGATTTTTTTATGAAAGTTTTAAATATTTAGTTTGTGTTAACATAGGAGGAATTGCACGTAGGCTATTGTCTATAGTATCTCCATAGTCTGTTAAATAAAATAAATGAAATCACTAAATGATAATTGTACATTGACCAGGTACCATCATACTGCCCTACCCCCTACTGATTTTCTTTTTATTTTCCTAATTACTACTCTCTTCTGTCACTTTGATTTCTGTATTATTCCACCAACCTCACATCACTTTGTTTATTGAGCCTCCTCTGGCCGTGGGCATGAAGCATAAGCCTCATGGCCAAGAGCATGAACTCCGGAGTTAGTTATACATTCACCTGGCTCTCAGCGACACCAGATGTCAACGATGTGATCTTGACCAAATCATTGAACTTTCTACAGTTCAGTTTTCTTTTACTCTAAATTTGAAATAATGCTGACTATCTAACTGGGATACTATGAGAATTAAATTAGGTAATTATATAAAATGCTTATCATAGTTTCTGTAAGTTTCCAAAGGTGACTGCAACAATATCTCCCATCCCCTCTGTCCTTTTACAATATGACCAGCTACTCTGACATCAGGAGGTGAGGTTTATGTCCTTTCTGTGGCTTGTGATTGCTTTGGCTGCAGGATATGGTGGAAATGATGCTTTCTGACTTGCAAGGCCGGGTTGTGAAAGGCACTGCAGCATCTGCCTTGTATGCTGGGATACTACTGCCCCTTGGAGCACTGAGTTACCATGAAGAAAGCCTGATTACCATGTGAGGAAGCCCCGGCACATGGCTAGACCACAAGTAGGTGCCTGGTTGAAAGCTCCAGTTGAGCTGGGAGGTCCCAGCCAACAACCAACATTGGCTGCCAGGAGTGTGAATCAAGACTCCTAAACTTGATTTCAGTTCCCAGCAATCAAGTCTTTTTAGCTGAGGCTCCAGCCATCACGAAGCACAGGAAACCTTTTCCCACTATGCCATTTGAATTGACTTATAGAATCTATGAATATGATAAATGGTAGTTTTAAGCTAATTGTGGAATAGTTGGGAGTAGTAACTGCAACAGTCTTCAATAAATTCTAGCCATTATTATCATTACTGTGATTAATATCATTACCTCCCTCACATGGTTATTTATATGTAGTGCATTACCAACCAATGAAGACAAACCAGTCTTACTGGTTGTAAAGTCTGGAAGATGCTGTAGAACATGTCTGTTTCCTTACCAAGTCAGTGTTGTGGTCAACGGGCATCCAAGAGTACCTTCTCTCTCAGGCCTTCCTAACACTTCTCTCATTTTCCCGCCGGCTACACAGGGTCAAGTCTTTTTTGCCCACTTCCCTTCCCCCAGTCCACTCAGGGTTCCGGCTTTCGTCTGGAGAATGGTGCCTGGGCTATTTCCATGCACAGTGACACTGACCTCAGGAGAAGGCTTGTGAATTTCAGTTTCTTTATCTGAGTAATGAATATTTACTGAGCTCCCGTTATGTGGTATTGGGAACACAGCAAAGAATAAACAGACCAACAATCTTGCTCTTATAGACCTTACATTCTAGTTTGGAGAATTATATTCTAGTTTGTCCCAGATAAATAACTGAAATCTATGGTATGATAGATGTGGGTAAGTACTATGGAAAAACATAAAGCCAAGAAAGGAGAAAGGGAGTGCTGGGGACAGTGGTGCCACTTTAGAGAGTGGGGCTATGGATGGCCCTACTGAAAAGATGCAATTTCAGTAAAATCCTGAAACAGGCAAATATGATAGCCTCATGGATATCTATAGAATACATTTAATGGAGAAGGGCCAGAAAGAGCAAAGGCCTGAGGTGGAGGAGGCATAAGTGTTAAAGGAACAGCAAGAAGGCCAGTGTGGCTGAAGCTGAGTCAACAGGAACTTGGCATAAAAGGCAGGAAGAGAGGCAAGTAGGCTACATGGGGTCAAGTCTTATATGACATTGTGAGGACCTTGATTTTGACTCTGAGATGAGAGAGCAATGGAAGGTTTTGGACAGAGAAATAATATCACCAGACTCTTTCTGACAGCTGTGTTGAAAATAGCCTGCAGAAAGACAAGGTCGAAAGCAGGGAGACTAGCTAGGAGGCCACTGCAGTTATCTGGGCAGAGCTGAGTGTGACCTGGGCCATGGTACTGGCAATGAAGAAGGTGAGAAATAGCCCCCGACTTTGCTGATGAATTCGAGTCAAAGATTCTTTCATGGTTTTTGTTCCAAAGCTGGAAGCGTTTAATGACCATTTCTAAACCAGGAAGACTACTGGAGAGAAATCTCAATTTGGGGATGTTGAGATTGAGTTGTCGATCGAGCTCCACAGTGGAAGAATCTTTCTAAAGCTAAATATTGGCTGCCTCTCTGAACACAAAAACTTAGTGTTATAATATTAACAGACTCTACCTCTTTACTTGATCTTATCAAAGATCTTGACCATGCAAATCAGATTAAGTCATTCTCCTATTTAAAACTATCTAATGGCTTCTCAATGAATTTAGAATAAAATCTAATTCTTTGCCACAGTCTCCAAGGCCCTTTCTACAGGTATTACCTGTCCAACTTCTCTTATAATATTCTCTTCTTCATTCATTATGTTACTAATACAGGTGCCTTGATTCTGTCTCTTGAACATGCCAAGATCATTTCAGTCTTAGGGATTTGCAGTTGTTATTCTCTGTTTCTGGAATATTCTTCTCACTTTTCATTTTCTTCTGTACCAGAGACTCTTTGTGATCATTCAGATTGCAGACTATGTGTTTCCTCCTCAAAAAGTTCTTTTGTAGTCATTATCATTATCTCCATAGTGCTTCTTATCCTCAGAAATAATTCATTTATTTATTTGCACATTCCTTGATTGCCTGCTCCACCAAAGGTACCTTATCTGACTAGTTTGCCACTATATTCCCAGCACCTAATAAAATGTCTGGCATATATTAGGCACTTAGTAAATGTTTGTTAAGTGAATACAGGTAAGAAGAAAAGGAGGTAGAGAGAAAAAGCCTATTCTCTCTTATAATCAAATAGAAAACATGTATCACATATGGTCTTTATGTTGGCTACAGTTTTGCCTCCCTCCACTGATTAATGCATTTTATGCTGTAGACCTTATAAATTGCAAAATATTTCATGTGCGTTTTTGTATTAACAATACAAAGTCAATAGTCAGGCCATCTCCAATTTACATATGAAAATGAGGCTCAAGGGACCAGCTAGTTCTGCTTTTAAGTGACATTCTAACCTGACCTTGAGTCCAGGTCTCTTGACTTTGAATCCTGCATTCTTTCCATACACCTTGCTAGTTCTCTACAATACCAGGGGCACTGATATTGTCATAAGAAACAGCATGTAACCAAATGGGTCAGATAAAATTAGAAGTGGTCTCAAATTTTGCTGACTCCAGTCTTTGCCCATTTTAGAACCAAAATCAGATTTATTAATATCTTCTGGCTCTGGTATTTTTAAATAACTTTCTTTAATTTACATACATATTTCTCAACTGCTGGGAATCTAACTGGGAATACAAAAACCTCCCAGGGAACATGCTCCTTTCAAAATTTTTACCTGATTTTACAGTCTCTGGGGGCTTTGTAATCTCTGAGAAGCCCGAATTAATGGTTGGTTCCCATGTGTTCACAAACTACAACACTTTCCACAGCATTCATAGCAAGGTGAGGGTTTGTGAGTTGTTTCTACCTGGGGGTATTTGTGGCAGAGCTATCCTGAAGAGGACCCACTGCACACTCGCTCTTTCTGCATTAATCTACTTCCGTGTCAATGTACCTAGGGGCAAAAATAATGCCCATATAACAGATATGATGCTTCGAAGGGTAGAGGAGGCATATTTCTCCCAGGGATTTGATAGCCCAAGAAGTCACAAAGTTGTCACTTTTCTTTGGAATTCTTAACTTTGCTTAATTCACTTCCTTACTTTGCCTCTACTTATTACTTATTGTGCTCAGAATTCTCTGTATGTGTGTGTGTGTGTGTGTGCGCGTGTGTGTGTGTGTATTTGGGGGCAGGGGAAGGGTTGGAGACGCAAAATCTAGCCTTTGTTACAAGAGGTATGCAGTTTAGTAGGGAAAAAATGTACTCTCCAACAACTACGATGCAAATTAGAATTTGGAATAGATGCAGCCTAGGTTGTTTGGTTAAAAGCTTCCTCATTAGAGTCAGACAGGGTTGGAGTTCAGTTTGTGACTCTGCTACTTCTTAGTTAAGTTGATCTACATAAGATATTTTCACTTCCCTAAGACCTGGTTTCCTCTTCTGTAACGTCAAGGTAACGATTCACATATGTATTATTACATATAAGTGAATTTATTACATATTTGTGTAAAATGGATTAAACACAGTTCTTGACAAATAGTAATTGATCAATAATCATTGGCCTTTATAATTATTATATATCTGTATATGTTTTAAAGTGGTTTTGATTCTCCCTCTGCCCTTACTAAGTGCCTGCATTTTAAATTGAGGAAATACCATCAGTAAAGTTATGGAATTGGAAAGTTCAGGATGTCTGGGGAAATGGCCAGTCCTAGTCTGGCCAGAGTCTGGGATCTGTGTGGAGAAGTCTTAAAATACAAGAGATAAATCTGGAAGGGTCAATTAAGGTAAGGCTTGAAGAGTTTTGAGTGACAAACTAAAAAATCTACATTTAAATCAACATATGTGGTCAGGTAGTAAAGGATAGTATTCTATTGAAAGGGAGTTCTGGAGCCCAGCTACCTGGAGGGCTTCACACCCAAGCTCCACTGTTTCCTACTGCATGGCATTGGGAAAATTAGATAACTTCTCTCTTCCTTAGTTTCTTCATTTGTATAATATCACCAACGTCATGGCCTTATGGTGCGCATTATGAAATAGGACATGTTCATCACATAGCCGAAAGCCTGGGAAAATGCTACATAAATGGTTATTATTGTTATTATTTGAATAGAACCAAGTAGTTGATTTGCAAGTAGCAGAAGCTAAGGACAACACTCTCAGCATTGTTTTATAGCTGAACTGGGCACAGTGATCCATTTTGAGTCAGACAGCCATAAAATGTGACATTTTAAACTAATTCTCCAATTCCTAAACATTTGGTTTTTCTTCAATAGTTTCCTGACCATTATTAATTCAGTCAACTTCTAGCTGGAGGTAACTTTAAGAATTTCTGTGCCAAGTGGCATGGGCAGATATGATTTACATATATAGGCATGCCATTGGCAGTTCGTGGTTTGTGATATATCAGTATAGTGCATAAGTAAATCTATTCCTAATGGTTGAAGGCATACAAGTTTTTGTACGTTGAATTATTTAATCAAATAAGAGGTTTTTCTTTAGAAAAATGCAGTCATTCATTTATTTTTAAAATGTATGAGAGACCACCACCCCATTTATCATCTTTTTAAATTCAAGTATTCATTTGTTTGGATGAACAAAAGTCTGCATATACAATATCTACTAAGTGGCACTATGGGGAGGGCTACCAAAAGACAAATCCAAGTAAACCTTGATATTTTTTCTTTTCTGCCTTTTCAGAAAATCTATAAATATCTCAACCTGTCTTTATTAATTTTCAGCGTGTCTGTTTTTTCTAGGTACAAACTTTGGACAGGTGGTCTTAATGCTTTTTGCGAAAACTCAAAGGAGGTGAATACTAAATTGGAATGCCACTTTCCTAGAAAAAGTCAAAGAGCCAAAGTATTCCCCTTTGATTAACATAGGCTAGGGTGATGGTGACATCTACAGCCTCACAGGTGAGTTTTTCTCAGTGGGGCTCAACCAGATACCAAGGAATCAATCCATTGAATTCTTTGGATTTCAGGGCCATAAGGAGGCTCATATCAAAAAACCTTAATGGAAGTTTTTGCTTGAAAAGACCTGCAACTACATCATGCTACATTAGGCAAGTTTCGGGGCAGAGGATGAGTGTCAGAGAAGTTTCATCCATCTCCATCCCTAACTCAGGGGTTAGAGCATGGCTGTCCCAGCCTAAGCAGCTTCTTTTTCTCACCTTGTGTTGTCTTGTTTTTCTTCTCCCCCCACCTACCTCTGCCTTTTCCTTCCTCACTATGAGTCAATGTCTCTAGTGGTAAAGTGTTATAGTTTAGATGCATCCTTTGGCAAGGGATCACCAGATGCATGCCAGATATTGTATACTTGAAGATCCATGGTCATCTTGCCATGTGTCACACCAAACTCCTTTTCATTGTCATCTTTATCCCTAAGCCAGCATGTTTTCTCCTCCTATCCCACCACTTACAGGTAGATCCATACCTACCAGTGTCATGTATTTATATAATATATAATTATATATTACTGATAGATACCCTATATATCACTCCCCTTCTAGCCACATAATATTGGGATCTGGGTATCATTACATTTTCACAGTAATCCTCAAACATCTATGAAAATAGTGAGAGTAGTGTAATGAACCTGTATCAGGGACTATGATACTTCATGTGTTCTTGTATCTTGTGAGGTCCAGAATTATGACTAGCACAAAGCAGGTACTTTATACAAGTTCGCTCATTAAGCTGATTACCTACTTATTAAACGTATTTCCTTCTTCAAAAATAGGGAACAACTTTGTATAATTTCATTCCTTGGATGCCCCCCCCCACTGTTTTGTTGTTGTTGTTCAATTTTTAGTATATGTGCTGCCGAAGCGAGCACTGTTGTTGTTGTTCAAAAATGCGCTTGTTGCAAACCTGTGACTATAGAAAATAACAGAATCAGGGGCACCTGGGTGACTCAGCTGGTTAAGTGTCCTATTCCTAGGAGATTTTGGCTCAGGTCATGATATCATGGTTATGAGATGGAGCCCTGTGCTGGCTCTGTGCTGGGTGTAGAGCCTCCTTAAGATTCTCTCTCCCTTTCCATATGACCCTCTCCTCCCCTCAAAAAAAAAAATCATCTTTTTTTTTTAAAGACTATTTGTGTGTCTTTCCGTAGTTTTTTTTAATTAAAACAAATTTTTAATGTTTATTTATTTTTGAGAGAGAGAGAGGGAGGGAGAGAGGGAGGGAGAGAGGGAGGGGGAGAGGGAGGAAGAGAGGGAGGAGAGAGAGGCAGAGATAAAGCATGATCTGGGAAAGGGCAGAAGAGAAGGAGACACAGAATTCGAAGCAGTTCCAGGCTCCGATCTGTCAGCACAAAGCCCGATGCAGGGCTGGAATTCGCTAGCTGTGAGATCATGACCTTAACTAAAGTCAGATGCGTAACCAATTGAGCCACCCAGATACCCCCTTCTGTAGTTTTTTAAAGATGTTGTGCCTGTTGCCAGGAGAGGGATTTTTAACATGCTTTTTCTTCTACTGAAAAAAGTGTCTAAACAAATTGAGATAGCAGCTATTTGAAAGTACTTGACCCTGAGAGATTAAATGCCTCTAAGAAAGGGGAAAATAATATGTACACCAGGACCAAATTCCGTGGTAATGAAATCTGGAAGTTTGTTTTATACTTGGAACTTTATGAAAGAGTTTTTTTAATATAAAAGTTCTGGGTTTTTTTTTTTTCCAGGAATTAAAAAAAGAATTGTTGTCTGCTATGTTCTTACTAAATCCCCATCACATTGATTCCCATGTGGGACTTGAGGAAAAGGTAGGCAGCTGATTATAGGCATCTCTGGGGTCACAACCCACTGTCTACCGACTGGTGTATCTAAGGCCTATGTAGATCTCTGGAGAAAACCAATCTGTTTGGCAAAAGCATAGTCTAACATTCACTATATTGTCTGGAAAACACTTTCCTTGATTGAGACCAACCTGGGAACCCAACCAGAGTACCTTCTTTTTTCTCTTTGAGTGTGTTAACTCTCACCCCAACTAATTTCTGATAATTGAGTGAACAGGCCAAATCGCCTTTGACTTGGGAAAAAATGTAGTTCCTGGAGCTCAAAGTGACTTTAATTCGAAAACCATTTCATTTTGCTTCAGACAATTGGTGGGCATATTAAACTACAAACATTCGGCAAAGAGGAAACCTTAATCCAATCATAGGATTTTGAGCAAATGAAAACCTTAGAGAATGTCTCACTCTTGTACAGATGATAAAATGGAGATTTGGAGGAATTAAATGACTTGGGTAGGGTCATCGAGATATTTACTGGAAGAATTAGATTTCTAGAAGCAGGTTCCTGGGTCAGACATAATCATCCTGGGAGATATTAATACTGTAAATGCCAGGCCCATATTGCATCTATTTTTTGTTCCCACAAATTTTACTGGGATGCTTTCAAGCCTCCGTTGGATAAAATATGACTATGGCCATTATGTTGTTATTATCTGGGTTTGAACTCAGGCATTTAAGATCTAGATTCCTCCTTTTTAAAACTCCAGCTGTATTCTTCACTGATCAGAAATTGCCTATGGGAATAGGTAACAGCATCATTAAAAAAAAAAAAAAAAAGGTACAATGATGGTTCTTTGCAGGGATACAAACCTCGCATTCTACATTCTGTTCCTATTGTTTGGAGTCTAAGACCAAAGAAACTCTTCAATGATTCTAAACACTGTGACCTCAGCCAAAACAATTGACTGCTGTAGGCCTCTTTTTTTTTTTTTTTTTCACTTGAAAATGAAACAAACAAATCAAGGAGATTTCAAAGATTTGAAATCTTTAGTCCTGAGAGAAAGATTGTCAGGACATCTGTTTGAGGTGCTTCTGTCTGGGGTCCTGCAAACAGAACCATCCCTAGGTTAGCTTATAGGAACAGAGAATAAATTTGCATCCACAAGTTTATTACTTCCTGGGCTGCATCAGGAAAGACAAGATCAGGAAAGACTAGCAGCTGAGACACCCGAAAGTCCCCCAGGAGTCTTTTAATAGTGATAGTCTGTCTGCCTGACTTCCCCTGAGGCTGGAACAAGAGGAGTGCTTTTTAACACCACTACCAAAGCAACATGGAGTCCTAAAAGGTCTAGTGATCGTGTGGCAGTTTTGGGGCTTCATCATGTTGCTAGAGGAATTCCTCGTTTACTAGAAACTTGAGGATTTTCATACTATCACATATGATGAATATGAACCATCAGTGAGATTATATATTTATTAAGTAGAGTAGTGGCTTGGGATAATACATGTGATCTTCCCTCAGAACCTGAAAAGGTGGTTATGAATATCTTAAACTAAGTTATTAATAATCTTTTTGGGTGAGGAGTAGTGATAGAATATGCAAGGAAGATAGCATGGCAAAAATGTTGCCTTTTGTAAGGTAATGTGTAAGTCATGATTACTAATTTTTGTATTTCATTCATCACTCTATATTTGAGTTGTTTATACATGTATCTGCATCCCTACCAAATTGTAAGTTCTTAGAGGGCAGGGATGTGTGTACAATTTACCCTGGTATTGCCCAAAGCACAGTGTTGAACAAGTGATTTCGAAGAATCTTTTTTGTTCTAAAATGCTCCTGCTACCACCACCCACAATAAAGCCTCAGTTTCATAGGTAAGATAAATGTTCGTGAATTGTGAGACTAATTGCTTTTTAGCTGCAAGGTAGGACCTATTTAATAGAGGACTTGCATAGCTAGTGAACAGCTAGTACAAACATGTTTGTTTCAACCTTGCAAATGCTAAAGTAGTTTCAAACAAACATTTCTTTTCTCTTAACACATGGAGTAAATCAGCAAAGGTTTAGGTATAGTGTTTTATTAGGCTCTTGGGAATGAGCTTATCCCAATGAGTGGTTTGGGACGTGGAACCGACTCCCCCTGGATGACACAGCATCATCTACCAGCCCCACCAAGCTGGAAGGGCTCTGTGAGACCTACACTGCCTGAAGCTGTTTAGGATAACCTATAACCATATTTTCCCCCTGACTATATGTCCATTCTTCTTAATTCATAGAGTTATACTCTCATGTTTCAATTTCACCAATATTTATACTGTCTAAGACTAGTCACTGGTGCATCAAATGTATACAGAATATAGTCTATGCAAAGAAGACACAATGGTACATCCTGGAATGCTAAAATGAGGAAGATCAAAACCTAGAAGCCAATGATATGGGAATAACTGCTCGGTGAAGACCGTGTCCTACAGACACCAAATCTTCAGTATGTACCTGGGCATGGTCATTCCCGCCCTCAAAAAACAAAACAAAACAACAAACAAACAAACAACTTATAAATGAGTGGATAGGTATCCTGGTTTGATCATAGGTATTTACCATGTTATTTAAGTTTCAGTCATTAGAAAAATGTATAGCAAACACTTTAAATATACCCTAAAAGTACATTTATAAAAGATACTAAGGGCTCTTGTGCACAAGGATTTTTCATTCAACTGAGGAGACAACAGGTATTGTTAAGTGTAAAACTAATGGGCAGTGTGATTAAAACATTAAACAGCACAGGAGATAGTACATGGTTGTATACAGTTGCCATGAAATTAAAATAGACCTTAAAAGCAATGTGAGCAAATTTCGCAGGAAAAAGCAATCATAATTGCTAAAAGTCCCTGCGTTCTTCATTCACTGATGCATAGACTTCAATTCCAAAGGAGGGAAGTAGGAAAGATACTCCTGTTTCTTGAATACTTATTACTTTTAGGCTTTCTACTGCTATATGCCTATTTACACCTGATCTTATTTCCCCTGCACAACTATATGAATTCCATGCTATTATACCCATTTTAGAGATAAGGAAATGGAAATAAGACTTAGTCATTTACCTGCTGAGAGATGAGTCTAAGTCAGTGGTGACACTGGACTCGAATCCAAGTCTCTCTGTCTCAAAGCCCTGCTCTTTTACCATGCCACACTCCTCCCTGAAAACCTTGGGCAAAACTTTGAAGTAGGGACCAAGCATATCATCATGAGAATAGCCGATGGGTTAGCAGATTAGGCACAGATGCTGTTTGAGGAGTATCAAATTGAGATGCTTTTCCAAACGAACGGTATATTTTATTTCATTTCCTATAGTCCCTGCAGGATTTTGATGTCATTTCTAAATGTAGGGGTTTCAGAGACAACTTACAGAACCAGTAGTTGGATACAAAGATGTGCCCATTTGTGGACCTTGTAACTAGCCCTCTCTATATGCCCCAAACCTGTATGTTTGCACCGTGCTCAGATAAGTGACTGAAAATTGGGCATTCTCATTTGTTTCGGTTCATCCTTTAAAGAATGCCTTCCCTTGCAGAGAAGGCTGTATTTTCTTAGCTTTTCTTCTCCTGTAACATGCTTTGCACTCAGTGGATGCTCAATAAATATTTGATGTTGGCTGAGTAGATGATGGTGATGACACCCTGAGTTGCTTTCTTTTAAGTCAAGATAATCAAGCTCTTTGCCAATCAAACAGAACAAATTAGGTGTCCTGTCAAAAGCTGGAGAAAACCCTGCAGTCATCAAAAAGTCACTTATTTTGAAATACCAAACATTATAGAATCTTAGTCTCTGTTTAGGATGCCTTGCCCACAGGAATTTAGTAGTTCAGTTGTTTTCTATCATGTCATAATGTTCAATACTATACTGTCAAGGTGATGAATTGGAGGGTGGGGCAGGACTTTATAAATCAGTCCCTAGGGACTTTGCATTCCACCTTCCCAGCCGCCATGAAGTGATAGGCATCTGTTAAGATCGTAGTTCAAAAGCTGAGAAAACTTTTGCACACTAAGGAGAAATATGACTTAGGGCATCCAGTAGATTGGCCCCACTCCATTTACACAGTCCATGTATGAGGAGACGAGAAGAAATCCCGAGCCCTAAGGCTGGATGTAGGCAACCTTTCCTGTGGCTCCATGTGCAGTATTCACATAACCAGAATCGTGAATATGGTCTAGGAAGCACCCAGTAGTGAGCTGGTGGGTGATTCCTGACAGCGTGCCGGACCTGACCTGGAAAGAACTCCACCATGTGTGGCCTCTCAGCAACTAGAAGGGGACCAACTATCTTCTGAGAAAGGTGAGATTTCAAAGGTGAAGGAGTTAAAGAAAATCTCAAAGAGATATGATGAACAGAAAAAGAATATCAAGACCTGCAGCCTTCTTAAGGAGCAGTTCCAAGGACAAGAATCTTGTCTGAACCCATCAAAAGGGTGAAGGAACTCGGTTCTTTTTCAGGAGGAGCAAGGTGCAGGAAGGCAAAAAAATCCTTCCTACTCCTGAGGGCAAGTAATAAAATTAATTAATGTCAACCTCCCTCCTAAAGAAAACACAATTATAAGGTCAAGAAAAACATAAAGAAAGCTATATGGTCATTTGGGCAAAGATCACGAGTATATAATTAGTATAGCATGTTGGAAAAGGTGGTTGCCTGTTTCTTTTATTTTTTCGAAGCTTGGCTTTTGCCTTGACAGTTTTACAATTAATGTCTTATCTGTGTTTGCCTTGCTGAAAGAGATCATTATCCTGAGAAAATGTTCTATTCTATTGGAATTATTTCTTAAGTAACTATTAATACCATTTTTATAAATGGATATAATTAACTCATAGACTGTCAGCTTTCTTTGAAATTCTCTCTTTTCTCCTTCCTGAGCTTATTCTAATCTCTGACTGTAACTTGTAAACATCTGTCTAGAATTGATGAAATGACCTCATTTGGGTCCCAATCAGCTCAGCAGCAGAGACTGTCATGCTTCGGAACTGAATGCCACTGATGTAGGGTAAAATTAGCAAACTAAAGACAGTGTTGTAGAGGGAAAACCTCACAGACAATTCTCTCTAAAGATTCCCTTTATATAGAGTTGGGACTTGAGGAGAAAAATGTTAAAGGAAATGATTGCTAAGTAATAACTTATACATATGATTAAAACACTCAATGTACTGAAAGGAGGGTGTTTTCTTGGTAGATTAATTTGAAAAATAATGTGCCAGGGGCTCCCCTTCAGTGTCCTGAAGTCTGCCTACCCCTGTCTGCTTCTGCAAAATGGTAGTTTGACCCAGCACATTACCTCACTCTCTGAGTCTCTCTACAGAAGTTCTTTCATCTGGAGATTTCAAAGTGTCTTTACAAATGTAAATTAACAAGCCTCATCACTTCTCTCCATAGAGATGGTTCATTTAAGTAACACAAATTTATCAAAATGGCGTACTCAAGGTCACCTGAGAAATTCTTTGTGTAATCTGGAAATGGATAGTCAAAGTATAAAAATACCTTGCAGCCTCACTGCAGGTCCAGACTACTGTATCCCTTGGCAAGTACCAAAGGAGGGTTGAATAGTCTTTTATCTTTACAGTGAGGCTCCAACCAATTGGTCTTTTCTCAACCTCACCAGGCTCCCACAAACCTGGAAACCCAGACGTCGGCCCTTCTCTTTCCTATCTTATCTAGTCCCAAAGCTAAGTGAGGAGAGAACATGACTGTTTTTGTTTTTTTAAGACTTTTATGAATTATTTTGATGAAATAAGGACTTGGCAATGTATTTTTTTTTCTCCCACACTCTTCTATTGATCCAGTCAACAAACGTTTGTTAATCACTTATTTGTTGCCTCTCACTATCCTGGACACAAGGAACACTGCAGTCATGTTCCTCCCTTCATGGGAAAGACAAACAACGGGCAAGAAACAGACACGCCTCGGTCAAGTGCTGTGAAGATGATAAACACGACAAGCAGGGTGAAGTGAGCAGGAGTGGGTGGACCAGGGAAGGCCCCTCTAAGCTTAAACTCTTTTTGCTTTCTCTCTGTGGGAAAGAGCCTGGCATATTGGAGGATGACCAAAGCTTAGCACGCTAGAGTGAACAGCAGGAAATTGGCTTCACAGGAAGGGCAGAGCTCGTGGGCCATGGGAAATAGTGTGGGTTTTATCCTGACAACAGTGATCAACCCAGATGGGTTTGAAGCAGGTTACTAACATCAACTGATTTATGTTTCATTTTATTTTAATTTAAAACATTTTTAATTTTATGTTAGTGATAGAGTATGAACTGGGGAAAGGGGCAGAGGGAGAGAGAGAAAGAATCCAAAGCAGGCTCCATGGCAACGGGGGGACTCAATCCCATGACTCTGGGATCATGACCTGAACCAAAACCAAGAGTCGGACACTCAACCAGCTGGGCCACCCAGGTGCCCCTCCTCTGAAATATTTTTATCTGTCTCTACACATTACGAGATTCACCAGACAGCCCAGACTTCCTCATACCTCAGAACCACCAAGGAAATAGGCACGGGAAATGTTCTTCCCCCTAATCCTCACTGCACCAAATTTCCCAAATGCTCATGAACACAAAGTAAAACATTATTTTACAAGGGACAGACCTAGCTGCTTCTGTGGAGCTGATTCACCAGTTCTTACACCATGGGTTTGCTGGTCCTCTTGCCCTTTCACCGTCTTGTTTCATCTGCTCTCCCTTCCTGTGATCCTTACAGCACAAGGGCATAGACCTATGCATGACCTTTATCACTTGTAGTGCCATTAAAAGTTCCTTTGCCCTGATCTTCTGTTTGTGAGCTCTTTGAGGGCTGGGAGCTATCTTCCTCACGTTTGTATTTATGGTCATAATCACAGAGCCAGGTCCAGGTGTTCCAAAAACGATGGGCAGGTGAATGATCAGCCTGGTGAGAATATAACCGATTATCCCAAATTGGAACACATTTGAGTGAAAAGGGAATGTGATGAATGATTACGCTCAGACAACAGTGTAAAATAAGCTTGGACTGGACTTGTTGAACTGGGATCTATGGTAACTTTTAGAATCACTGTAATGAATTATGGGCCAAAGTGTGAACTCTATGGGGCACCTTGGCGGCTCCGTGGGTTAAGTGTCTGACTCCTGATTTCGACTCAGGTCATGATCTCACAGTTTGTGAGACTGAGTCCGAGATTGGGCTCTGTGCTGACAACTTGGAGCCCGCCTGGGATTCTCTCACCCCCACCTCCCCCCCGCCGCCCCTCCCCAACTCACCCATATGCTCTCTCTGTCCCTCTCTGCCTATTCCCTGCTCAAGCTATCTATCTCAAAATAAATAAATTTTAAAAAATTTAAAAAAAGTATTAACAATTCTAGAGGTCTTTTCCGAGGTGCTCGTACTCTGCTTGCCCTGGCTGGGTTAGACCAATGGCTCCCAAAGAACAGGAGACATAATAGCATAGGAAGCGTTTGTAGGTGGCAACGGCATCAAGATTAAATGACAGAGATTTACACTTTCATATTGTAATTCCATGTTCAATTCTACTTTAGCTTTTCTAATTATTACACAGGTAATCTCTCAGTTTTGTAGCAGATTATCTTTAACCCCCTCAAGTCCCTGCTAATCTTACTTTTTTAATGAAAAGTGAACAAACTTCAGAATCAGAGCTTTTGAACAGGAAATGGTATTTGTTTGGAATTTATTGTTATTATGTCAATTATATTCATTTTGTTCTTTCTTTTTCTTCATGGCAAATAATGATCATTTTCCAGGTAGGATGAGAATATAAAATTTCATTCTTCAATGAATCTTTTGAAGTAAAAAAATAGAAGATTTAAATACATATGATAAAGGTCATACACAAATTTTGGCAAAAACCATGGAGCTGATGTAAAATGCCTAACTTTTGGGAAGCTAGATTAGACCAATGGTTCCCATCCTTGTTTCTGAGCCTACCTTGAAGGTGCACATTTACTGAAAAATATTCAAATGAAATTCACAGAAATTAATGTGATTTAGTAAAAGAAATACATCACATATATATTTATTTATTTTTACAATATTTTTCTCACTATAAGGATTAAGCATTTTTATTTTTGGAATACAGGTCCTGGAAAATATATAGTGGCATAAAAAAGTTTTTTAAATGCGTAATGGCATAAAGATAAAAAAATACACCATGGCATCAAGATATAAAACACAGAATACCATACTACAGGGACAAACACATTTAAGATGTGAGTTGTTTTCTTTCTTTCTTTCTTTCTTCCTTTTCTTTCTTTCTTTCTTTCTTTCTTTCTTTCTTTCTGTTGTACTTTTTGGAAAGTGATGGGATGATTTTGAATCTCAAAATGTTAATATGTATGGAAATTTGAATTTACATAAAGGAAATGAAAGGGTTATGGTTTTGTTTATTAAAAACAATTAACAATAGCATGACTTTAAGTATCAAATCTTCCCCTGTGTACCTAAAAGTTTAATTTACTCAAAATTTATATACATATAATATTGAGCACAATACTTATCAAGCAATTTAACACATGTTTTTAATAAATAAAATTTCATACAATTTCAATCAATTATAATGAGATGAATGAAGGTTCTTTTTGGAAATCATGCACTTAAACCCTGGCTTTTCTTACGTGCCAGAGACATACACTCCTCAGTTCTTTCCAAACATACCTTCCTATTATGGAAGAATAAAAACATGCCAGATTGAGCTGTATTTTAATTTCAGTGAGAGGAAATGGCTTTGGCCCTATTACCATACCAAGCCAACAGGTGTAGGAAAATAATTAAACACTCAGAAGAATGGTACCGGTGTTGGAAATGTCTATTTACAATTTTTTCCCAAAGTGGAACATTACCATGATGTACTATTATTACCTTAATCCCAAGCAGGAGACATGGTTAAACAGCAGCACCCAGGAACAATAAAAACCACTCCATGCCAATGTAATAACCCGATGTTCCGTTGAGTTTCATTTTCCTCTCCCTCACTAAGTATTTCTCCATTTAGAAGAATGACAACTCCATCACTTGATTTTGATGTTATAAGGTGAGAGGGGTTTAGATTATAGGATCTTGTTATACTCCTTTGTCAGGAAACATGATGGAGCTAAGAGGACAAGCCATCATTTTGAAATAAACTCCAGTTTAAACTTCATTCCACTTGGCTCCTCTCAAATACTGACAATTCTCAAGACTATAGTCTCCAGAAAGACTAGAAACCCATGAGGTTGGCTGTATTTCCTGTGCCTGAAACAGTGATCGGTTCCTACAGGACCCTTCAGTATTGTTGAATGAATGAGCCATCATTATAATAGCTGCTATTTCTAAATACCCAAGATGTGAGTGCTGGGAGTGCTTGGTGGGTTAGGCATCTGACTCTTGATTTTGGCTCAGGTCATTGTCTCCTGGTTTGTAAGTTCAAGGCCTGCGTAGCGCTGTGGGCTGACAGCAAGAAGCCTGCTTGGGATTCTCTCTCTCTTTTGTCTCTGCCCCTGCCCTGCTCATACACACACACACACACACACACACACACACACTCTCTCTCTCTCTCTCTCTCTCTCTCTCTCTCTCTCAAAATAAATAGGTGGACTTAAAAAAAAAGTTTACCCAAGATGTAACAGGTGCTATGATTTACTATACCAACTCCAGTTCTCATAACAGCTAAACCTGTAGTGAATTATTATCTGCTGTGTCCCATTCAGGAAACAGGCTCAGAAATGTTAATATGCCAAGTTCACCCAGGGAAGGGATTAAGATTCAAAGCTAAATACATATGATGCCAATGCTTCAGTTTTTTTCTCCTGCAAAATGGAAAGTGTTATATGGCCTCAAAAAAGGCTTCATATGTGAAAAAGGAAAACTCCAATGGTGCAGATTCATTTTTTTTTGGGGGTGATCTAGTAACATTACTCCAAAAAAAAAAAAGGAATCCATGTTTGTTTCTGGGATTTTCCCAATGGCTTGCCTCTGAAGGGCTGGAAGAATCTTTGGTAAGTGACAGTTATTAACTCTTTTAGGCTCTGTTTAAAAAAAATACCCAGCATATGTGTGTGTATGAGTAAATGTATATGTGTGTCAGTCCATTGTTTTCAATCTTTTGTTGCTGCCTAATCTCTCTTCAGCAACCTGGCAGCTGGGGGTGCTAACGAGCACGGAGGGGCTTGACTTCATACCTCCTTCCTATTCTTTGTCTCTCTTTGGCAGCCGGGCCACCTTTTGAGGTGATCGGGCAGCCATGACCAGAGAGAGCCCAGGATCCCTGCAGAAGGGAGCAGAGGACAGTGCAAAAACAGCCCTCCAGGAGATGAGAACATCAAAAAGATTTGTTCACCAGAGTTTGCAGTTTCCTGCGGTTTTATAAATAATTCACTTAGGTAATGTTTTATCAAGAACTGCACAATTGCCTCGAAAGCCTGAGAATCTAATGGGCTTAAAAAATATTCTTAATAGAAGAACATCAAGGCTTTGACTGGATACCTTTCTCCTTTTTTCCTTCTTGGAAAAAAAATCTGTAACACGCAAATGAGTTTGTTGTAATTGCCCACCTAGTGTGTAAAATTTCGGCTTCAGTGACATGCTTAACAGGCAGCGTGCATAAGTGCGTGAGGCCAGCCGAGCACTCAAGATTTCTATTTGTTGCTTTTCTTTACCAGTCAGCAGTTTGACACTCCGCTCATCTTCAGGAAGAAGTCATTAAATCAATTCTTTATTTAACCTCGTTGCCAACTTATGTTCCCTGTCCTATCACAAAGATATTTTAGTCCACCTGCTCCTTATTAAGCATGAATTACCCTCATAGTGTTTGAATCCACTGGTTTGCATTTCTGGTCATCCCTTGCATGCTCATAGTAAAATCTATTTCTCTGGTCACAATGTGAAATAGGCAAGAAAATGGGAATGATTCATGAAATTCCATTATCATTGCTTGGGAGAGATTCTAAATTATTTGCCAAAGATGGTGACTCTTTAGAGAAGAAGGATAGGATTGATCTAGTGGTAAAAGTGTGGGTTCTGGGTCAGATGACCTAGTTTGTAGCTAAGCTATACCACATATGAACTGTGTCTTTAACTCTTTATGTCTCAGCTTCCTTGGGTATTAACTGTAGACAGTAATTGTTCCTACCTACGAAGGTTTCTGTGAGGATTAGGCGAGTTAGTAGGCGGAAGGCACTCAGGACAGGGCTAGAGCACAGGACTCACTTTGTCACTTTAGCTGGTCTTGGTCATTCTGTCTCAGCACACTTTGTGTGAAGCTCTTCCTCCCAACATGTAGCAAATGTTAAGTAAGTGCACACATGCTTCCTGGACTTTCCACCCTGAAGCTGTGGACATACTGGCTTTTCTGTTTTTCATTCTGGTTTTTCATCCTTTCATCACTAGGTTAAATTTAATGGATCAGTGCTGTCCTTTGGTAGCCTGGATCTTCCATGTAAGATTCCCCCAGAAGGGTGCACATGACTAGTGGACGAGGCAAACCAAAGAGGCAGTCTATCGAATTAGATGCCATTCTTTTCCTCCAGTGACAAATCTATAGTCGTCAATTTGAGCTGCTAGGACTTTAAGCTTTTGCTTTTTCTGCTTCTCAACAGATAACTGCTTTGAATTGTGAAACGATAAACTGAGGCCTATTAAAAATTTTAAAGTTTATTTGAGCAAAAATTGATTTGAATCAGGCAGCATGTAATCTGGCAGATAGAGAGGAGCTCCAAGGAGTTGCACATGTGAAAGACTTATAGGCAGAAGGGAGCAGAAACAAGGAAGTTATACTAGGGAAAAGAACAGGTTGGTAATTGCCAGGTTACCTTCCTTTAGGGACAGCAGGGGCCTATCAGGCTGAGTACCTAACTAGTACTGATAGGGTGATTCTTTTTTGAGTAGTGAAGGATTCCATTTGGCAGAAAGCCAAAACTGTAATTAAGTCTTGCTTTGGTGGTGTGCACCTTCGCATTCCCAATTCCATTTTGGGCAGACCTATTGCCTTGTTTTCAACAATTCCCCTCTTTTTATCGGACTCTCCACCTACCTGAGAGAGGTCTTCAAAATTTAAGGCATTAGTGCCACTCTCAGCTAATTCGGGGGTTCTCGCAGTTTTTGCTGAATCTCTGTGTGATAGGCACAGGTCACAACTTCAGATTCACAATCTTTTATTAAGTTTTTAATATTAATTCCAATATGGTTAACACAGTGTTATTTTAGTTTCAGGTGTCCTGTATAGTGATTCACAAATTCCATACATCACCAAGTGCTCATCACAAGTACATTTCTTAATTCCCATGACCTATTTAACCCATTCCCCCACCCACCTCCCCTCTAGTAAACATCACTTTGTTCTCTACAGTGAAAAGTCTGATTCCTTTTTTTTTTTTTTTTTTTTTTGAGAGACAGACAGAGCACGAGTGGGCTAGAGGCAGAAAGAGAGGGAGACACAGAATCCAAAGCAGGTTCCAGACTCTGAGCTGTCAGCACAGAACCCAACGTGGGGCTCGAACTCATGAACCGAGAGATTGTGACCTGAGCTGAAGTCAGATGCTTAACCGACTGGACACCCAGGCGCCCCAAGAGTCTGATTCTTAATTTGTCTCTCCCTCTCTCTCTTTTTCCCTTTTCCTTTGCTCATTTGTAGGTTCATAATCTTTTAGTTGGTCATTATATTTGTTCCTTTTTCAACATTCTATTCACCAGGAGATCATTTGTGGGAGGTTGGCTATGAACATGAGAGAATTCAATGCACCAAGATGACTCTTATGATTATTATAAGCAGGATAACTTCCAGTGTTTGGAATACACTTTGGAGCCTTGGTCTCCAAGACCCAAACCAATGAGAATCAAGTAAGTCAAAGAAAGGTCCCATTGAAGGCATCACTTTAAGCCAGCTGGCTTGTTCAGTGATCTCCGGTACCTGGGTCCCAACTTTCCCAGAGATGTTAATCCAAGTGCAGCAGGTGGTCTTGGTCTTACAACAACCACCTTTTTCAGCTAAAATATAATTAAGGATTATACTATTATCGGAACAAGTTTGGTCACGTCACGGAGTCCAGGGATTTTGTTGGGCAGCTATCGTTTTACCAGCAGATTTGGGGATAAGTGCAAGAATTAAGGAGCATTGTCTTCCTATGCATTAACAAGGAAGAAAAGTAAGGAGCAAAGAGGCAGAAGACTAAAAGTCTCATACTGGGGATGAACATTTTGATCCATGATCTTGGGAAAGCTGCCCACCTCAAGATGCCGTCTGCTTCTGGGGAGAAACCTCTCTAGTCAATTTTAATTTTAGATTTCCAGCTGGTGTACAGTTCCAAGAGTCTCAAAGAACCCTTTTTAATTGGGGTATATGAACCTCAAATTCGAGTCCCTGAAGTTTGGCTGCTATCTGGGTAGTGAGACGAACCTGGTATCATCCCTTCCAAGGACATTCAAGGGCAGTCTTTGTTCTTCGTAATTCCAAATCAGAAGAGTGGGAGAGAATCTGGAAACATTAGTTTGAAAAGTGATAAACAGATATTTGAGGAAACTAGAAGAATTCAGCATCCAAGTCACTTTATAGGTATGTAACAAACCTCAAAGACAATTAGCAGGATTAGAATTTAAATACAGACAAAGGTCCAAATATAATTTTTCTCTCTATCATCAACCTCATTTTAACAAAGATAATCACAGTAAAGCTAATTCATTTGCATTAAACTTGGTGTGATATTATTTACCTAAGAACAGCAAGAATTCCTTTATAAGGAATCTCAGATTGAACTCTTTAAAGACTTTTGAGGCTAGGAAACCAAGCCAAGGACTTGTCATCAGATGTGTCATCAGACATCACCTGGAATACCTATAGATTTGGGTGAGTTCTTCCCTTATTGAGGTTCCACAAGTATCTTGATTCCTGGGCCTGCTAGGTAAGGCAGGTGGGAACCATTGTAAGCAAGGTCTTTCCAAAGGCTCCATAAAGTCAACCTGAGTTCATTAAAGCTGTGTGGTCCTATCTGTGTCTATGTACATTCTCAAATATGACATTCCAGCGAAGGCCTTGGCAATTTAACCAATGTTTGCAATCGTGTCCTGTTATAAGGAGAACAGATTCTTATTGAACTTATGCAAATAACTATATTCCCATGAATAGTTTCCGAATTCTGAAGGGATCAGATAGGAAGAAAAAGAAAATGTTTCATCTTTGTTTACAAAGCTATATTTGACCAAATTGCTGCAAGTCATTGGTAGTTTAAGAGTAAAGGTTTCCTTAAATCTGGAAAAAAAAACAAAACTAAACTAAAAAAAACATAAGGAACCAGCAATGTTTCAAATAAAAAGTTACAAAAATTATAATTATCTTCATCAGTTCATTTAGACCCATGTAATTATTTCTAAGCAGATTTAATTACATATTGATTAGAATTCTTAACCATTAGAATCCTTAATTCTTTGTGAAAACTAACAAGTTAGCAGTTTTGGACTGTCTGGTAGAGTAGCATTCTGTGAACTGGAATATTTACAAGTACACTGCATAATTTCTAGGAGTATATTCTTCCTGACAGTAAATTTTACAATGTGACACAAAACATGTTTACAAATTGATGTAAGTATCTTTGGTTCTACTGAGAGTATAAGCCAGGAGTAGGGAAACCTGTATTCAGTAGTTTACAGTATTTTGTTTTCTTTGGAATGATCTATATATTAATAAACATCATCTAACTTATCTCAATATAACTAAGGTTTTGAGCTATCAAAAGGATTTTCGAAACTATTTTTAGGAAGTCATACCATAAAGCATAATTTTTATGGAAAACTTCATTTATATACTTTTACTTCTAGCTACTTTACTTATTCTTAACAATTTTATGTTTAGTCATAAAAATTTCACGAGACATTAAATAGCTAACCATCATTTTTTAAAAAAATATTTATTGGGGCACCTGGGTGGCTCAGTCGGTTAGGCGTCCGACTTCGGCTCAGGTCATGATCTCACAGTTCGTGGATTCGAGCCCCACGTGGGGCTCTGTGTGGACAGCTCAGAGCCTGGAGCCTGCTTCAGATTCTGTCTCCCTCCCTCTCTGCTCCTTCCCCACTCATGCTCTCTCAAAAGTTAAATATTAAAAAATTTTTTAAAAAATATTTATTTTGAGAGAGAGAGAAGGAGGGCGCCTCTGTGTGTATACACTCATGGGCAAAAGAGGGGCAGAGAGAGTGGGAGAGAAGCCCTCTCTGTGTTGTCAGTGCAGAGCCCGATGTGGGGTTCAATTTTATGAACCCATGAGATCATGACCTGAGCTGAAATCAAGAGTCAGATGCTTAACCAACTAAGCCACCCGAGCACCTCATAAACAGCTACACATCATTTTAAGTTATCTTTCTTGCTGACAAATTATTTAACAGAGATAACATGAGCTTATTTGACTTTTAGTGAACCTAGGTAGAATAAAAGCATCAGATTTCATTCTGATAACTCTGAAAACCTGTCTTTTTAAATTAAACCAGCAAACTTAAACAAGCTTTCTATTTCCTAAAGAATATCGTAGGTCCTGTGATAGACTGATCCATTCATCCAGCTACATTATCTTCAGTTTGGTTCTTTAGAACAGGGAGAAGACTTTCAAGTAAGATGGAAATCAAAAGATTCCTATGTTCTATATTTAGAGCTGTGTTTCTTTGCAATGTTTTAGTAACTTTAAAAAAATTTTTTTTGTTCACTTATTTTTGAGAGAGAGTGATAGAGACAGAATGTGAGCAGGGGAGAGGCAGAGAGAAGGAGACACAGAAATCCGAAGCAGGCTCCTGGCTCTGAGCTGTCAGCCCCGAACCCTACCCGGGGCTGGAACCCACAAGCTGTGAGATCATGACCTGAGTGGAAGTAGAATGCTCAACTGACTGAGCCACCCAGGCGCACTGTGTTTTAGTAACTTCATTTACAATGAAGTGAGGATGCTTTGCTTTTCCCCCTGGATACATAGTTTTCATTTTAGTTTAGGGGAGAAGACTCAAATCAGTTCCGATCAGGCTCTGAATATCAACTTACAATTTATCTAACTTCTGGCCAAAGAATGATTAAAAAAAATTCTTTTGCATATCTTGTTAGGTTTCAGCTGGGACAAAAAGTAAATATTCCTGGCAGTATTGAGCAATCCCATGGTTACAAGAAGCATCCCGAGAGTACGAAAGATACTATCCTCCCAGATCCAGAGCCACTCCCAAAGAAAACCAAAAGAAAGACAGGTAGACAATTCCCCCTACGAACTAGCAGGAGTTGGTGGGACCCTAAGTCACAAATGGAGTGCAACCCGCATTTCTGCCCAGCCATATCTGGGGAGACCCCAACCTGATGGTTGTCAACACGACCATCGTAGGACACAAAACTAGACAAATGAGAGGATCAACAACCAGCGGGAACTCAATACAAATTCATGAGTCACATTTCAAAGGTCTAATCGTCACAGATGTTTTTGTTTTGTTTTGTTTTGTTTTTTTGCTTGCCAATCTGAATTTCGAAAGGAAGAGGCAAGGCCATTTTACCTTCCTCTGTGGATCAGGCCCCACAGACAGACAGGAGGGCCGACTTTGGTACAAATGCTTACCGTTCGGTGGCCTCGGCCAGTTTTCCCAGAATGCCTCTGCCGGCCGCGGAGGGACCAGGAACCCCCGCGTTCTCGGCCTGGTCCCCAGACACTCAGAGGAGGAACAAGAACTCCCTCCCTGCCTTTAACGGTCAGCGCTCGGCTGGGACGCCTTTTTCTGGAACCGCTCACAGGTGCATGAGCTTCTCCCGCACAGAAGCGCTTGCGTGGCCGCGGTAACTCCATGTTCTCTGCGCTGAGCTTCACCCGCTGGTGCGGCCTCCCTGCGGAAGGACTCGCGGAGGCTTCACGCCAGACCGCAGCGGCCCCTGCAACACGGCACTTTTTAAAGCGGACGCGGAACAAGCCCGAACTCAGTCCCAGCCGGAACTCAGTCTCCTTGCAAAGTCGGACCCAGCCCGCTTTCTAAGCCGGAACCAGTCAGTTCCGAACTTCTTCCGGTTTTGAAGTCGGGCGAAGTCGGGCTAAGTCGGCCGTGGGACCCAGTCTGGTTTCTAAGTCAGACCCTGTGTGACTCTGGCCTGCTTCTGGATCCAGTCAGGAAGAAGGAATGTTCCAGTAATGCTTGAGAGCTTCTAATGTAAAAGCTGCTGGGATCCCACCGGGGCGTCCCCACCACCTCCCGAGGCAGCACGAAGCGGGGAGCTCGAGGGGCTCAGCAGGTACCTGGGTCTGGTCTTTCATTGCTCCTGGTTTCCTCTTCCGTCACTAGGACTGTGAAAACATAAACTTGAGGCATATTACAGTTTTAGGACTTTTTGTAGACAAAAATGGATTTGAATCCAGCAACATCCAGTCTAGCAGATAGAAAGGAGCTCCAAGGAGCTGTACAGAATGAATGATACTTAAAGCCAGACGGGAGCAGGAACAAAGAGGTTACAGTACCGGACAAAAGACAGGGTGGTTATTGGAAGGTTACCTTCCTTTAGGGGATGGAGGGGTCTGTCGGGTAGATTACCTAACTAGTGCTGATCAGGTGATTCCTTTTTTTTTTTAGTTTATTTATTTATTTTGAGAGAGAGAGAGCATGGAGAAGGAGAGGGGCAGAGAGAGAGGGAGTCCCAAGCAGGCTCTGCACTGCCAGCATAGAGCCCAAGACAGGGCTTGAACCCATGAGCCATGCGATCATGATCCCAGCCGATACCAAGAGTCAGATGCTCAAGGGCCTGAGCCACCCAGGTGCCTCTGATGAAGGGATCCCTGATTGATTGGTTTAAGGTTCTGGGAGAGTGGGAACTATAATTAAATGACGCTTTGGCTTGGTGGTATGGGGCTTAACATAAATGACTCTATTTTTGGCCCTGTTTTCTTTTCTCCTTTCTTCTTCTCCTCCTCCCCCTCCCCCTCCCCCTCCCCCTCCCTCTCCCCCTCCCCTCACTGCAAAAGCACCACTTGCAAAACGAACTTATCTGGAGGCTTCTAAAACCTCTTCTTTGAGTACAGCTGAAATGCATTGGTGGTTGGCAGTCTTCAGTGAACCCAGGTAGTTTAACTTGATTAAACAAGGTAGTTTGACTTGAGTAAAGCTTATTATCAAATGGGGGAATCAATATTGGAAAAGTAGGTATAGGATACATCCAAGAAGGCTTGAAATGCCATGCTAATGCATAGTAACCCAGAGTTACTGAGGATGGGGAGGCAGAGGGAATGACAATGACATATATAATATTGTTTATTACTCTGGACATGAGGTCATAGACTAATCAGGGTTTCTCCAGAATCCACAAAAACTGAAGTGTCATGGTTACTCTTGTAAAAATACTAAATAGGAAGAGTGGGCAGAAACAAGCTTTATGTGTTGCTGGGACTCCACCTGTCTCTGAATTCAGCCTTCATACTTCAGCAGAGAAGAAACAGTGGTGTGGGACACCTGCAAGAGACAGCAAAGAAAAGTCTACCTTCCTATTTCCTCCTTCAGATGATCTTCCTTTCTTGTAACTAACCTGCCCCAACTCACTTCTGTTCTGACTTCTGCACCGAAAGTATCCATCTTTAAGGTCTCTAGGATTGAAAGGTTTCCTTTTTCTTTTGGACTCTGTGTTTTACAAGAAACTTTTAATAAAGTCCAGCAAAGCTGTGGTGCTTCTGAAAGCTAGCTCTGTTTAAATTGTATCCAGAATTATAATTTCTTTAACGGTGGCCATTCTTCTGGTAATGCGTATCACCCTGAAAAAAAGATATTTTGAAATTCTTTAGCAGCGTATTAAAATGCAAATCGGTCTTCCTATTAAAGATTTCTGGAAGTTCTCTGACAACACATTTAAATGCAAATTGCTGAAGTGTAGATGCTAAAATTAAAATTGGGAACAGAATGCACCTCCGTGGAGGGGCTGGTGCTCCTAACAGCAGAGAGGAAAGCAGTGCTCTAGGCCCTCTGCATTGTAATCACACAGTCAGTCGGCATCCTGCCGACTCTGGACAACTCCAGAGGAAAACAGACCCACCTCTCAGTTGCTCTTCCTCTTGCATTTAATTCTGCAAAATGCATCTGAGCAGAGTGGGTTCATGGCAACCTAATACAATACAGATTTTTTCCTCCTCTCGTGTCTTGTCGTCTGGACAGACAGAGGCAGGCAAAGCTCCTAACCCACTGGTATTACTTACTTTGCAACTCTGCCGTGCTCTCTTTGAGAGCTCTTCTGAGATTTCTCCCCTTTCTCCTGCTCTTCCTAGAACTGGATTGTTGTAGGAGGCAGATCTCCATGGCAACGATACAAGCCAGTGCTTTTCCAGTTCTGCTTTTGTGACACTGCTGGGTCCCTCTAATTATTCCAGGGGGGTGTCACGGGACTCTCAAAACAGAATTAGTTTTAATTCTCTCTAAATTTAAAAATAAATGTGTGTCATTCTGTGGTTTGGGGCCACTGGATGGTAAAGAATGTGGGCTGTGAGTAAGGGCGATGGTGGGAGTGAAATTAAATAATGATCCATTCAAAAAGACTTCAAAATTTAATGGTAGAGATTATTTCAGGATGGTGTGGTTTCTTCAGAATAATGCAGAATGGACTCTTAGTCCTTAAAATGTGGCTCCCTGGTTGATACTCTCAAATAGACTGGGCTAGGAGGAAAGCCTTCCTTGGCAAGGCCAAGCATTCCATCTTCTGATGTTGCTTCTACAGGTGACGTGTTTTGGACTTTTTAAAGTGGTCTTGGGAAAATATCCTGATGCAGTAGGTCTCTTTGGTACTCTTTATTGGATCCTCTGTTTAAAAGTAATTTTTAGTTATACAAATACGCATGAATACATTTTTCCTTAAAGGCTCTTTTTCTTAAACCAAGTACCCTCCACCTTGTCATGGGAGTTAACCCCTGTTGTGAACTTAATATGTACCCTTCAAAATGCTTATATATATATATATATATATATACACAGATGATACATAGAACTATTGTTAAACTATTGTTTAAAAGTCATTCTAGAGGCACCTGAGTGGCTCAGTTGGGCAAGTGTCTGATTTCGGCTCAGGTCATGATCTTGCGGTTCGTGAGTTCCGCGTTGGCGTCTGGGTTGACAGCGCAGAGCCTGGAGCCTGCTTCAGATTCTGTGTCTCTCCCTCTCTCTGCTCCTCCATGCTTGCACTCTGTCTCTCTCTCCAAAATAAACATTAAAAAAATTTTTTAAAACTGTATACGTCGTTCTAAAATAAGATCTTTGTCTATCAGTATATCTTAGAGAATTGTCAATTTTGAAATTTATAGCTTTAATTCATTTATTTGCTTTTAGTGTTCTATCCTATGATTATATTATAGTTTATTTAGCCAATTTCTTATTGGTAGACATTTAGATTATAATTTTTCACTATTACAAATAATGCTGCAAGGAATATTTTTGCATTTGGTTCTTATTAGGGTAGATACTGAGAAATGCAATTACTCTGCCCCTTTCTCTTAGCTTTCTATATCAGCAGAGATCTAGAAACATTCCTTTTTTGACGGGTAAGTTCTGGTTTCCTGAAAAGAGAGATTTTGTTTCTTTTTGAAACTATATTCCATAATCTGTGTAACTAAAAAAATAACAATATTGCAAGAAATTACATCCCGTGGCAGTCATATCCTGTGTTTTGTCCATAGTGCAAATGACAGGGCATAAAGCAGAGCTCCGAGTGTTGAAGTTAATATCATTTATTCAGCGTTGCTACGTATCCATAGATTCTACATTCTTCTCCAAGGGTCAAAAGCGCCCTGTCTGTTTTTCCCCTAAGTGTCATTTCTCTTTGACAACTTTGCTGTAGATGAGAAATAATAATTTGCAGTTGTGTAGTTTTTGGTGTTCTTTGGGGGGCCTCATAGTCTGGAAATAGTGAATTATCTGGGGAACTCAGAGTGTAGATAGCTCAAAGTTGATAACAATGCCATTGATGATAATGCTCCAGTGACCCGATGGGGACCCTTACTGAAGGGAAAAGCCCACTGCTGAGTGACTCCCTTTTGTAGAGTACATGTTAAGTTCAGTTAGGGAATAGATCAACTTTTGTATGATGTCATTTATTTGTTTACTTAGTTATTTATATTCAAATCCAAGTTAGTGAACATATAGTGTAATAATGGTTTCAGGAGTAGAATTGAGTGATTCATCACTTATGTATGACACCAGTGCTCATCCCAGCAAGTGCCCTCCTTAATGTCCATCACCCATTTAGCCCATCCCCCCAGTCACCTCCCCCCCCCCCCAGCAACCCTCAGTTTGTTCTCTGTATTTAAGAGTCTCTTGTGGTTTATATCCCTCTCTGTTTTTATCTTATTTTTCCTTCCTTCCCCTATGTTCATCTGTTTTGTTTCTTAAATCCTTCATATGAGTGAAATCATGGTATTTATCTTTCTCTGACTTATTTCGCTCAGCATAATACATTCTAGTTCCATAATGTTGTTGCAAATGTCAAGATTTTTTGATTGCCAAGTAATATCTCATGATGAAATTTTAGTCACAGAAGGCCAAACTTGGAAAAGCACTTATTCCACCACCCTCATAATCTTTTAAGAAAATTGGGTCTCAAAGAGGTGATATATCTTGTCCAAGGTCGCTTAGCAAGATAGTGGTAGTGTCAGCATTATAAACTAGATTTTTCAAAATTTTCTTTTTGGTGTTCTGTGAGTTCTATGAACTTTGACAAATTCGCCAATACATTCTGGATACTGTAGAGTTCCATCATTCCAAGAAACTGTGTGTTTACCTCGTTTAACCAAATCTGACCTCCATCTCGAACTTCTGACAACTAGTGATCTCTGAAACAGTAGTGCTATTTCCAGGATTTCGTGTCAGTGAAGCATAGAGTAACCTTTTACATCTGGCTCCTTTTGCTTACATAATGTGTTTAAGATTCCTTCATGTTGTTGAGTGTATTAGAAGCTCATCCCTTAATGTTTCCGAGTTGCATTCCGTTATGTGGATATATTGCGGTTACTTTATCCGTTCACCGCCCCCCCCCCCGAAGGACAATTGGGTTGTCTATAATTTCTGGTGGTTACAAATAATGCTGCCATACATATTTGTGTACAAGTTTTTGTGAGAACATAAGATTGTATTCACCTAGAGTAAATAACTGGAAGTGGAATTGCTGGTCGTATAGTAAGCATATATTTAACGTTATAAGAAGCCACCACACTTTAACCAGAGTGACTCTACCATTTCTCAGTCGCACCAGAACCAGACGTCAGGTATTTTCACCTTTGCGAGCGCTTGCTACTGTTATTGTTCACATTTTAGCAATTTTAATATGTTTGCAGTGTATCTCAGTGTAGTCGTAATTTGCATTTACCTAATAAGGAACAATGTTAGGCAGATTTTCATGCCCTTGTCATTTGTAGGTCTTCTTTGGGGGAAATGCTTGTTAGAATGTTTTATCCAGTTTTTAATTGACTTATTTATTACCTTCCTGTTGAATTTTAAAATAAAAAAAATATATTTAGGATATAAGTACTTTGTTGAATATGTGATTTGTGGCCATTCCCCATCCCCTTACCTCCCCTGCCCCGTATGTAGTTAGTCTTTTGACTTACTGTCTTTCACAGAGCAAAGTTTTTAATTTTGATGAAGTCACATTTATCAATTTTATTTTATGGGTTGTGTTTTGATATCATATCTGAGAGCTTTTTCCTGACCCAAAGTTTCAAAGAAATCCTTGTTGGCATCTACAGGTTTAATAGTTCTGAGTTTTCCACATAAGCATAGGATTCATTTTGAGTTAATTTTTATTTAACATGTGAGGTATAAATACAGGTATTCTTCTTTATTTTTTGGGGGGCCTTCCACATGTTCACTTGTCCATCCCCATTCATCATAAGGTTATACTTTTTCCTCATTGACTTGCTTTTGCTCTGTCGTCAAAATTCAGTTTATGTCTGTCTGATTCTGAAATTATATTCTGCTCCGTTGATTGAGACACCTGTCCTTGCATCAGTACCACACTGTCCTGTTTGCTATAGCCTTATAATAAGTATTACAGAATCACATGAGACACCTCACTTTTGTTCTTAATTTTTAAAATTGGTTGGGCTACTTTAGTTCCTTTACCTTGTCATTGAAATCTAGATAGAACCAATTTTTCAAAATTTCAAAAAAAAATCCTACTGGAATCCTGATTGGGTTTATATTATATCTTTAGAGCAGTTTGGGAGACCGAGGCAAATCAAAATCTTAAACATTGGGAAAGTTAAAATCCTAAACTATTGAGGTTTCCATTCTGCACGTAGAGTATATCCTTCTACTAATTCATATTCTCGTTTACTTTCTTTCGTCGGTGTTTTAAAGATTTCAGCTACAGATTTAGCACATATTTTGTTAGATTTACCACTAAATATTTAAGTTTTTGGAGCTTTAAAACATTTTTTTAAATCTTCAAATGTTCATTGCTTACTGTAAAGAAATCTGGTTGATTTTTGTTTGTTGACATTGTATGATGCAGCCATGTTGAACTCATTTATTACTACAAGGTCTAGGAGCTTTTTGATAGATGCTTAAAAATTTTCCATATTGGCAATGATAGTGCCTGTGAGTAAAGACAATTTTATTTCTTCTTTTCCAATCTGTATGCATTTTACTTCTTTTAGTGTGTCTTATTGCAATGACTAGGGCTTTAGTCTAATATTGAGTAGGAAAGGTGACAGTGGATATCCTTGCCTTGACTTCCATCCTAGGTGAAAAGCATTAATTCTTTATTCATTGATTATGATGTCTGCTGCATGTTTTTAAAGAGATCTTTATTCAGATTAAGAAAGAGCTCTTCTTTAAAGAAAAATTTTTTTATGTTTATTTTTGAGAGAGAGAGAGAGACAGAGTGCGGGATAGGCGCAGGAGAGACGGAGACAGAATCCGAAGCAGGCTTCAGGCTCTGAGTTGTCAGCATAGAGCCCAACACAGGGCTCAAATCCACGAACCACAACATCATGATCTGAGCTGAAGTAGATGCCCAACTGACTAAACCCCCCAGGGGCCCCAGCTATCCATTTCCTCTTCTCCCTCCCCCCCCCCCCCCCCCCCCCTCCCCCCCCTCCTCCCTCCTCCTCCTCCCCCTCCCCCCTCCCCCCCCCTCCTCCTCCTCCATTTAATGTTTATTTACTTTTTGAGAGAAGAGAGAGACAGAATGCTGGTGGGGGAGGGGCAGAGAGAGAAAGAGACACAGATCTGAAGCAAGCTCCAGGCTCTGAGCTGTCAGCACAGAGCCTAATGCGGGGCTTGAACCCACTGATGGAGAGATCATGACCTGAGCCGAAGTCAGATGATCAACCTACTGAGCCACCCAGGTGCCCGTCTATTTCTTCTTAAGTGAGTTTTGGTAGTGTGTCCTCACGTGGTACGCTTCAACTAAGTTGTTTGAATTTATGGCCATAAGGTTATTTTTACCATTCTCCCATAATCCTTCCCCTCCCCCGGCTCCTGCCCGCATTAAAAGAATAAAAGGATTATCCTTTTAATGTCTCTGAAGTCTGTAGTGATATATCCTGATAAACTTAATTTGTGTCTTCCCTCTTTTTTCTTTGTCAGTCTGGAGGGAGGGTTTTTTTTTTTTTTTTGCTTTTTTTTTTTCATCAATTAAGTTGATCTTTTCAAACAAGCTGCTTTTGGTTTCATTGATTTTTCTTCTGTTTTCCATTTTCTTGTTTATTATTTACTTCCTTCTGCTTGCATTAAGTTCCATATGTCTTTCTTTTTTTAGTTTCTTAGGGTAGAAACTTTGATTATTAATATGAGAATGTTTTTCATTTTTTTAAGGAAAGTTTATTGACTTATTTACTTTAGTAATCTTTTTTTTTAATTTTTTTTAATGTTTTATTTTATTTTTGAGACAGAGAGAGACAGAGCTTGAGTGGCGGAGGGGCAGAGAGAGAGGGAGACCCAGAATCCAAAGCAGGCTCCAGGCTCTGAGCTGCCAGCACAGAGCCCAACGCGGGGCTCGAACTCACAGACCGCGAGATCATGACCTGAGCCGAAGTCGGACGCTCAACCGACTGACGCACCCAGGCGCCCCTACTTTAGTAATCTTGATACCCAATGTGGGGCTCAAACTCATGACTCCAGGATTGCAAGCTCTTCCAACTGAGCCAACCAGGCTTTCTTGTTCTTCGTTTCTTTTTCTTTTTTTTTTTTTAATTTTTTTTTAACATTTATTTATTTTCGAGAGAGACAGAGACAGAGCATGAGCAGGGGAAGGGCAGAGAGAGAGGGAGACACAGAATCAGAAGCAGGCTCCAGGCTCTGAGCCGTCAGCACAGAGCCCAACGCGGGGCCCGAACTCACGGACTGTGAGATCATGACCTGAGCTAAAGTCGGCCACTTAACCGACTGAGCCACCCAGGTGCCCCATCTTCGTTTCTAATACAAACATTAAATGCTGTATGTTTTCTCCTAAGCACTGCTTGAGGTGCATCCCATAATTTTTGATGTGTTGTCTGTTCATTTTCACTCACTTCAGAGTATTTTCTGACTTGCTTTGACTCCTGGATTATTTACAAGTGTGTTGTTTAACTTCCAAAATTTGGAGGATTTACCAGGTGTCTTCCTGTGATTGATTCCTGATTCAATTTTGTTACTATCAGAGAAAAACATCTTGTGTTAGTTAGATTAAAAATTTTGTTAAGGGTAGTTTTTATGCTGCAGGATGTGGTCTGTCTCGTTGAGTGTTCCACATGTGCTTGAAAAGAACATGTATTGTCCGTTATTGAATAGAGCACTTGATGTCAATTAGGACAGATTGATTCATAGCGTTGTTCAGGACTTCCGTGTCCTTGTTGGTTTTCTTTCTGCTCGATCTTTGAATTATGAGACATGAGTGTGCAAGTCTCCACGTTTCATTATGGCTTTACGTGCTTCTCCTTTCGGCCGTTCTCATCTTTGCTTTGAATTTGTACTTTGATTATGTTATTAGGTACAGATACACTTAGAATTTTTATATTTTCTTGCCGAATTGGCCCTTCTAAAATAATTTTGGTACATCCCTCTTTATCTCATCATTTTTCTTGTTCCAGAGTCTTAATCTTCTTTTCGTGTAGCTCCCACTCTGATCGACTTGGTGAAAAGGAGCAAGAGAATAGAAAGAATGACTCCTGAGCTCACAGCAACCCTCTTTTCCACTTCCTCTGATCATAGCAAGACATGGCTTTTCAGATGAGATAAACGTCTGCACAGGAGTGTAGCCTCATGACTTAGGCTCGCCTGCTTTTGTGGACTTCATGCTGGTAGATAGGGGAGGGAAAAAACAGGAATATCTGTACCATCTTGGTCATGCTCCCAGTCGTGTTATTTACTTTTAGTGTAATCAGGTAGTTGCTTAATGTAGTCTCAGTATTTTTCATTGTAATCAGAGGAAAACAAAGTATGGAGTGAGCTTACTCCATCTTAGGGGAAGCCATCACCTCAGAAACCACACTGTAATCCTCACTGGGGACAGCTCAGAAGTCTCCTCACCACCCCCCTCCCTCCAGTCTGTCACTTTGGCCAAAAATACCTTCTCAACTGGTTCTATTATTCTTCTTGAAGTCCAACTGTTTTTAGCCAATTTGCCTTAATTCCAATCCTTTTAATAGATAATTACTAGTATAGACCATAACCAAGAGATGGCAAAACCAAAATGGAGAACTAAAATTCTTTGGCAGAAATAAAAAGAAATCTTAGAGACTGGCTTTCTGAAGCCCATGTCTTGAAATCAGGGCATGAAAACATGTCTCTGAGCCCAGGAAGGACAAATAAGAACTTTGATTACCTGGGGGATACAAATCAATAAGTATTAGGTTTTATCAGTAAGTACTCTTTTGGTCGTGATCATAGAAATCTAACACTATTTAGCTTAAGCTAACATATAAATATATTTACAGATCTAAGGGTAATATGACTTCAGAAGTGGCTAAATCTGGTTACTTAAATTACGCAGCCAGGAATGTCTTCCTCGTTTTTTTTTTGGATTGTATGGTTTTCTTTTGGCTTCATTCTTGGACAGATTCTTCCCATGATGTGGTAAGGTCACTAGTAATTTCAGATTTACAATGTTTTCTCAAAGTAACTTCAGGAAATAGAGTATCTTTCTCACAACTGTAATTGAAAGTTCAAGGTTTGCATTGATTGGCCTCGTCAGGGCTTTATTCCCATCTCTGAACCAGTGACTATTATTCTGATTTTCTGGGTCTGGATTTGGAAATAGGAAGTAGGCTCAGCCACTGATAGAGCACAAGCTGCAAGTGAGGAAAGGGCAAATCCTCCAGGAAATTTGAGGTCCTATGAATATAAGAAGAAGCCATTGATTCTAAAATGGCAAAACAAGAGCTATCCACCACGTAGGCGATGTCAAAAGAAGGGTAGAAAGCTATGAAAGGAAACCTTCCCTACTTCGCAGTGTGGCTTAGCAGTCTATTCTGTGTGAGAAGGAAAGCTTAAAGGCTGATTTTCTAAAACTCTAATAGTAACAATTCTTTAGAATCCAGGGGAGTAAGTGACTATGCTGAGTTTTTGTAGTCACTGTTTTCAGCACCGACATATATAGTAAATGCCATTCTCTAGTAATACTGAATGGCATATACAAAAGACAGACTGGTCTCCCCCCCCCCCCCCCAGTAATCACTACCTGCTGTATTTTGTTACAAAAAAATAAGGAGATTTCAAGTTAGAAAGATTACTTTTCACATTAAAAAGTATATCAGATACACTTTTTAATGTTGACGTCTTTATAGCTAAGAGAACAAAATTACTGGGAATTAAAATCAGAACATTGGTTGAAGAAAAGACTGTGGGAGAAGAGAGTTGGAATTTCCAGTTAGGGGTGCTGCTTTCTCCTCTTCCATCTCTCTCACCGTGAACTGGTTTCCTGGGGGTTCAGGGTTGAGCGTCACACCCAGAATCCCTACGTGACCATCAGAACTATGCCCTCCCAGGAGCACGTCCCTGAGAGCACCACCACCATTCCGCTGCCCCAAAGATGAGAGGTGAGAAGCCTGGAGGCAAAACTGCTGCACAAAACACTGTGTCTCTCCCCGTTGGAGGGGGTTTGGGGGAGGGTGTGAAGATGCTCTCCTGTAGCAGCTGTACCACAAACATTTCCTGGGAACTAAGAAAGAGATCAGAGATTTAGGGTGGTTTCTCAGCCTATTGCAAATGGCCAGGTGACTGTCAAACACTGCAGAAAATCCAAGAGCCTAAAATGAGTCCTTAACGTGTCTTCGAGAAAGGAAGAAAAAGGAAGATAACCAAAAAAATGCTTTAATGTTTCATTCGAAGTCAGACACGTAGAATAGCTGGCATAGTTCTCTTTCACTGTCGGAAGGCATCTCAGGATGAAAAGTTAACTCCCGGCTTTCTTAACGTTCTCTCCTTTCCCTCTTTCTGGCTTTTATAGAGTCAGGGGACCTTTGTGTTATTTGTACGGTCCAAATGATATACTTGGGAACCAAGCTTTTTGTTTTTCCGAGACCCCACTCATATAGCATGGATTTTTCACTGGGGTCTACCCACACTCTTCCATAATATACATGTTCCCATGTGCTGTTTCATCTTACCAGTGTGAAATTACTGGATCATGAGAGAGGCATTTCTATTTTAATTCCAAAATCGTACTATGCATTGCCATCTATTTTGCAAACATAGGGCTTTGGTTTGGAATGATGGTGTTTTGTAGTTGGTATTCTGATGATCTGACAAGACCTCAAGCCTTTTTTATTAAAAAGACTAATCCCTTTATAAGTTTTTCCCATTTTTTCAAAATTCAGAGTAGATAGAACAATTCTTAAACGTACAGAATTTTTGTGTTTCAACCACAGGCCTGAGTGGAAAGCATGATTGTGATGGCTCTCGTACTAGTTTCTTTTTTCCCTTTAAGCCTTCTGCTAATGGCGATAGTAATTATCTGATTAAGGATTGAAATCATTGGCATCATTACTTGATGTTTTGGGCAGTCACATGTTTGATTCTGTTTTGAATCATTGCCAACTGCCAGGCCTAGTTTGATATGAAACTTGGAGGTTTGGAGATTTTTGTTTTGTTTTCTTTTTAGATAGCTCTCTTTCTTTCTTTTTATTTTATTTTATTTTTTTAAATATTTATTTTTGAGGGAGAAAAAGACAGAGTGCGAGAGGAGGAGGGGCAGAGAGAGAGGGAGACACAGAATCTGAAGCAGGCTCCAGGCTCTGAGCTGTCAGCACAGAGTCCAATGTGGGGGCTCGAACCCACCAACCATGAGATCATAACCTGAGCCTAAGTTGGATGCTTAAACAACTGAGCCACCCAGGTGCCCCATCTCTCTTTATTTCTTTATGTTTTTGGCTGCTTTATTTGAGATCATAGTTATGCATCCTATAAATCACAGCGTATGAGTAAAGATGCCTTCTTTCCTTCTCCAAAATAGAAAGGAAAAGAAGACACAGAGAGGGAGGGAGATAAAACATAAGAGACTCTCAAAGACTAAGAAAAAACTGAGGGTGAGGGGGATGGGGAAGGGGGGAGAGGGGGTGATGGGCATTGAAGGGGGCACATGTTAGGATGAACACTGGGTGTTATATGTAAACCAATTTGAAAATAAACTATTATAAAATTAAAAAAAATATCCTTCTATTTAGATTGGATTGCAAATTGAGTGAGTTGTAGGTACGGTCATTGGCCTGGATTGACCCATAGATTCTCTAGCAGAGACATCATTGTGATTTCCACTATCAGTTTTGGGAATTGACTTGGTCGTACTTAATCTATAAACATGTTTGTCCAATTTTAAAGGGCTGTAGGACTTGTGATGGAAAAATAAATCACTTAACAAATAATACAATCTTCTGCCTCTTCTACTGCGAGCTTTTGATTGAGCTGCACGATTTAACAATTCAATTTGACAAATAGTTACGAACACCCACCCATGATCCAGACACCGTGAGAGAGTTGAGGCTCTAAAGAGGAGTGAGATGTTGTCTCTAAGGATTGGGTATAGGTGGGAAAATATATGTAATAACAAACGGGCATGTGCGTTGTACCTTAGAGTTAGCCATTTAAATTCAACTCCCAAATTTGGTTTTATAAGGAGGAATTAAGACTGTTTCTGTTCTTAATTTTAAGAATATCTGCAAAGTCCTTTTATATAGACTGAGTTACCTCGAACTGGACTAATGATAAGACTGTGAGTCAGTTAGCATCGTTGGTGAGGAACGATCTTCTTTCCCTGGTCATTAGGATGAAGGCGGTAGTAGTAGCAATAGTGAGAGTAATGGTGATACTATGTCACATCCTTCTTGGGCCTTCACTGTGTCCCAAGTCTGATTCTGAGTGTATTCGATGATTTGCCTCACTTTACCCTCATGTAGTAGTCTAAATCCTCCCAGAAGCAGATGCCAAGACAGGACGATGCAGGCAAGCATTATGTTAGGGGAGAAGCCTGTGAGAGGAAATGGGAGGGAGCCTGGAGAGGCTGGTGGGTCTGTCGGTTGTGATGCAGGTTTCACCTCAAGTGTGAGAGAGAAGGAAGGTTTGGTGGCGGTGTGTGGGGTTGCATCCATCTGAGGAAGGTTAGGCAAGGTGGGCATGGAGGCCTCGAGTCAAAATTAGCCAGTAAAGGAGTCTCAGGTTGTTTAGAAACGGCCCTGCCTTAATATCCTTCATGTGTCCTGTTGAGGGCGCCCAGGGGCCTGTGTGAGGTGGAGAGGGGAGCCAGGGGGGCTTGGTGCGCATGCTGCTGTCCATTTCACGGGCAGCTGCCAGGGTCCGGGGTTGCTGAGTGGATCGCACCTCCCCGTGGTTGGCGTCTGTGGGTGCGCTTTCATGGCCACTGTATTTATAACAGCTCCGTTTTACAGAGGGGAAAACTAAGGTAGCAGATGCCGGAATTTGACCAATCTTAGGAACTCCAAAGTGGCCAAGACTCCAGCCCATGCCGTTTGGTGACAGATTCTATGCTTTTAATCCCCAGACCATCTCCCAAGGTTATACTGTTGTAGTCTTTGATACTGTTGAAACAAAAATCTTCTCCCTGATTTACAAACTGAAATACCATATGAAGCTCTACAGCATTGCTGCCTCAACTTCAGACTGCATACAGTCACCCGAGGGGTGCACATGAAGGTAGCTTCTCCCCCCACGAATTCTGGCATAGTAAATCTGGGGTGCAGCTTCAGGATTTACGTTTTTAAGGGCCATCCCTAGTGATCCTTTACAAATGGTTCTCGAATGAGACTTTACAAATCCCGCTCTAGAGAGAGAATACCTGGTGTGGACGCAGAGAAGAGTGGTTTCACTTCTGATTGTGCCAGTTTCCAGTTGTGAAGTTTCAGGTTGCTTAGATTTGCCTAACTCGGTTTATAGTTTGCAAATGGGGATGATGTGACAGCAGTAACTCCCTAAATAGGGCTCAGCGGGTTGTTGCGAGTTTGTTGGACTAGATGTGAAGGCGTTGCTTGGTAATCTGGGGGAGCACTAACTACATGTCTGCAGTCATGCTGCTGGCCGAGGTGCCCTCAGCGGCAGCATCATCGCTGCGTTGTTGGATGTTTGGGAACCCTGGCTGGGTATGTTGAGTGCTTCCGATGTGAGAATATTTGATATCTGCCCTTGAATCCAGGCGAAGGAAAAGGGGTGTCTTTAAAGTAGTCAATAAAACAAAGAATAATTTCTCTTCTAGTTCTGCAGTAATACCAAGTGTATCCAGTCTTCAGGGAACATCCTGGTTATGTGGGAGGCTCGAAAATGGAATCCTTGAAAAGGCATTTCTTTGGTGTTGTTTCTGCTTTTTTCATGGCATTTCTACTGGTTTCTTTGAAAAATTAATAGGGATAGTAAATCAGGGTGCTGGAGAAGATGAAGAAAATACTCTTTTAATGCATGTCTCTTCCTCCAGCTTCCTGTGGGACACACATGTGCTACAACTGGCACCCTACTGCATTTAGGTATCTAATGTTCCTGCATTTCATGAAAGCAAGTTTCAGGCATCACCTCAAATGCCTGTCTGCTAAGGATTTAAGAGAATGAGGTGCCTGTCATTAATATTTTTACCTGTCCGTAGAGAGTGCTTATCACCGATCTCATGTTACCCTTCCTTTGTCTGTCTAGGAAGCACTATGTGGTAGGAGAGGGATACCTATTGTCTGAGATCGTCGGGCACTGACACACACCCTCCCTCCATGGGTTCTGTCCTGGTGCTTTTCTCTTCTCCACTGTGTTCTTCAGCCAAAGATCTCAGGAAAGGAAAAAGCTACCTAGCTGCCCCGAGGCTCCGTCTCTTCACTTGTAACTTGAGGATGATTCTTGCGCTTTCTGTTTCAGTGTGGATCAGATAAGGTAGAGGCAATCCCTTTCTTAAACCTAATTGGTTATCAGATTATGTTTACACAGTAAGCTATCTTTAATACTGAACCCTCCTTCCAACAGGGAAAATACTTTAAACTTTTGTTTCTAGAATTACATTTCATGCTATAAAATTAAGAGAGCTACCAAAAGTAAAGAAAAAAAATAAAAGAAAATCCAGATAGAAACTTTTAATGAACATTTATGAAGTGTATAAAACCAAACAATAAAAACCTCTATCATGAATATTCCTTATGGGAAAGTTTCACATGGACTAAATTGGATGAGATACACTAAAATATACCCATTAAGATTATTATTGTTTTTTGTACTGGAATTTTCCTTTTATAGTCCTAGGTGTTCTTAAGCAGATTTATGTTTGAGTCAGTGTGCCTGAATGCCTCTTAATTACTAGACTGACTGGTAAACTGTCCGGGGAGAAGCATTTTCCATGATGCCTTCTTTTTCAAACCTTTTTTGTTCTTTTATATCAGTAAGATCTTTCCTTCTAAGCATCCATCAGTGATGTGCCTTATAAGCAAATGGCAAATTTTCTCTGTTGACAATGTAACATTACCAAGAAGTCCCTTTTTTATTTTCTTTTAATGCCTGTCAGGAAGGGTAGTTTTCACCTTCAGCGATTTCAGCTGATGTCCCTGGAAGTCATCTCTGCAGTGTCTGGATCACTGCATGCAACTTCCCTTGAACTTTGACCTCATGCCAAGCAATTATCTTTTTGTTCACATAGAGCCACAGGATTATAAAGAAATTTTATCAGTTTATTTACAACGAAGTTGATTCCAGAATATTTTAATGCGGATTACAAAGATGTAACAATTGAGGATGTTAGAATAATTTGGAACATCAAGAGCTAGAGTTAATCAATGAAGACTTTTTAGAGAAGAGAGGTGTTAGGTCTAGAAGAAGTAGTATATACATAATAAGTTTATATATAGATAGGAGGATTGCGTCTCGGAGCCAAGGGAGCAGAATAAGAATGGACTGCCTAATACTCTTCAATCGTTCCTCAGCTGGCGTTCTTAAGTTTATAATATCGTCATGTCTTGGTCATTCTTTTTCTTTTCTTTTTTTTTCAGGTTAAAAGAATAAAATGTTACTATTATTTTTTTTTTTTAATGTTTGTTTATTTTGAAGGAGAGAGAGAGACAGAGCATGAGCAGTGGTTGGGCAGCAGGAGAGGGAGACAGAGAATCCAAAGCAGGCTCCAGGCTCTGAGCTGCAGCACAGAGCCCGACACCGGGGCTTGAAATGACGAACTGTGAGATCATGAGCTGAGCTGAAGTCAGACGCTTAACTGACCAAGCCACCCAGGCGCCCCTATTTTTTATTTACTACACATTTTATAATTAGGCTATTAATCTTTTAAAATCTTTTATTTTTGTAATGAGATACAGCTGACCTATAACACTGTGTAAGTGAGGTGTATGATGTGCTGGTTTGATACGTTTATATTTTACAGTGTGATTAAGACAGAAGCGTTGGCCAACTCCTGTATCACATCACATCATTATCATTTGTTTTTTGTTTTGAGAACAATTAATATCTCGTCTTAGAGCAACTTTGAGGTTTGTAACGCAGTATTGTTGACTATACTCACTATGTTGTAAATTAGGTCTCCAGAATTATTCTGTTGCATCCTGTCGTTCGTTTCAAGCACCCTCAGTTCTGCCCCTGCCAGTATTTTTCACCTCCATGCCTATATACATGCTGAACTTCTGCTCAGATCGTTTGTCTTCCTTGGCTCTCCCAGACAACGTCTATGGCTCTTCCCTCAGTACTGCAATATACTTAAAAATTTTTTTTAATGTTTATTTTATTTTTGAGTGAGAGAGACAGAGAATGAGTGGGGGAGGGGACAGAGAGAGGGAGACATAGAATCTGAAGCAGGTTCCAGTCGTTGAGCTGTCAGCACAGAGCCTGATGCGGGGCTTGAACCCATAAACCATGAGATCATGACCTGAGCTGAAGTTGGATGCTTAACCAACTGAACCACCCAGGTGCCCCTTGGAAAGTTTGCAGGGGTTTCTGTGAGGTTTACTTAAAAATCATTAGACCAGGGACTATTTAAATGAGATAAAACTCAGATTTGGGAACTTATTTGGAAACAAAATTTATCTATATCTTTATTAATCACTGTATTAATGCTTATTTTATTTATTTTTAAATTTTTTTTTAGTTTTGAGAGACAGCACAAGTAGGGGGAGGGGGCAGAGAGACAGAGAGACAGAGAGGGAGAGAGAGAATCTCAAATAGGCTCCATGCTGAGGATTCCTGGGAATCAGTCCCACAACCCTGGGCTCATGACCTGAGCTGAAAAGAAGAGTCAGACTCTCCACTGACTGAGTCACTCAGGTGCCCGTTAAACTGAATACTTATTTTAGTTATGAATGATGACCACCAAACAGGGTAATATTAGCAGTATCTCTGATTTTGACATTAGTAGAACTTAAAAATACTTTTGTATCATACCAGTTTTTTTAGGTTGTTGAAATGTTTAAGATCACTTCTTCAAAATTAGGATAATTATTAGATGGCTGCTAGCTCTTGTTATTTAATGCACTCATATTTAAGGTACTCATATTTCTGTATACATTTAAAAGAGCACTCTTACTGTTTTTCAGTATTACTGGTTTCCTTTGTAATCCTTTGTCTTTTATTTTATGAATTTAAAAACTTTCATCAGATTGCTAAAGGGACATTTGGCACAAAAATAGGAATACTGGCACTATAACTTCAATGAGGTCACAGCCTTTGAGGGATATTGATGGTGTCTATACAGGCCCAGTTCAAGGGAATGGTATTTTGGGATATGGTGAGTATATCTTTGCTATGGTAAGGAATTTTGCTTTGAAGTCCTGGTTAATCCAGGATACTAATGAGCAGAATTTGATTCGATGAAATCTTTCTTACAGTTTTTTGTTTTTCTTTTTTGAGAGAGAGACAGAGTGTGTGCATGTATGCGTGCACTAGCGCAGGAGGGGCAGAGGGTGCAGGAGAGAGGGAGTCCCAAGCAGACTCCATGCTCAGCATAGAGCCCAATGTGGGCTCACAACCATGAGATCATAATCTGAGCCAAAACAAGAGTTGGACGCTTAACTGACTGAGCCACCCAGGTGCCCTGATAAAATCATTCTTTTAGGAAAATGGGTCTATTTCTCCTACCTAGGAAGGGTTAGAGGGTTGAAGTCATTTAGAAATTTATTGTAGTTCTGGTATGAGATGAGGAAGCCCAACCAAAGATGGTGGCCATTAGGATTTAAGATGAAGAAATGGCCTGGACTATACAAGAGGTAAAATAGAAGTAGTTGAGATGAGCACTGAGGGGTTCTTTTGGGTGGGAAAGAGCAAGAGTGATTTTGATTATTCTCTTTGAGTTACCATAAAACTCTTGTAGGTTTACATGCTGCCTTGGAATCTCATTATGAAGCTAGGAATTTAAAATCTGTCAGGACAGAAAAGTGAATGTCAGAAGAGGCTGACAGGCAGGAAGAATCAGAAAGAATAGAAAGTTCTCAGTTTTCCACCTCTCAGAGCAACCTTTGATCTCTGAAGGCATTCACCCTCTTTGGAGTCAGGATCCAAAGAGTGAGCTAGGCTTTTAGGGTTGCACGTATTTTAGAAGACGGTTAGGCTGCCCAGCAAGGGCCAGTGTTCAGGAGTGACTATGGAACTAGGTTGGTTTACGACGGTGATGCTCATAGGATATGATTCCTTGGCCTTCAACGTCATCAAGCTTCTGTACAAAAAGGCAGGGTCCCGAGCACGTTGCTGTGAACCTCCTTAGGAGCTTGCTGGTCCTCTTCCCTGCCTCACTTCCTACAGCTCCTGATGTGACTGGAGCTGTTGTCTAACTGATGTCTCCAGTTCCTTTTTGTCTTCGTGTGCAATTCCTTCTCTCCAAGGCTTTACTTTCTCTATTAGTTTATGACTCTTTTGCCATGTGTTTGATTTTAAAGTCTCATACTAAGTCTTCCAAGCTTTTAAAAATCTTTCCCTGTGTTACGGAAACCCTCAAACCTCTACAATTAGCTACTCTCCTAATTTGTTCTTTTTGCAAACATTTAAAGAACTATATGGATATCTGCTGTGTAACATTGTCCCAATAATTTAATTGTTTGCATTTATTGTTTCTATAATTTTTTATTGTAGCCTTTGTAGAAATTTTAATTTTTGTTTCTTAAGGGTTTGCTCTTAGATGCATTGCAGCTTTATTCTTATATGTCATTATTGTCTCTGACTTCATCTGTTGCTGAAGTTTAATTTTGAAGTATCTTATAATTTGACTGAAACTTGATCCATCTACTGAGACCTTCAAAAACATTCATATTAAGCAGGAAGGATGGTAACCTGCTTAGCAGAACTGCATCTGGAATATCAATTCCCCTTAGGTCCAAGCCAATTTCAGTGATGAACTAACCACAGAAGCATAGTTTAATAAAACGAAATATCCATTTCATTTCATTAGTCAGTTTTTATGTGATTAAACAAGAAGCCAATTACATTTTGCATATAATGTTAAATGTTTTTTAGAAGATTATCTAGTAATTGAACTAGAATATAAACCTTGCATCCTCTTAAATTAAGACTGTGGAATTTTTTGAATGAATACCAGTAAGTCATATCATATTTTGCTTCCGCTGACACTAAGAGGGAAATAATAAAAGAATAACCTGAAACATATTATCATGAATTTTTAAATAGCTGTGTACTTGCTTTCAGTTGATACCTGTCAGAGTTATGCTGATAACTTTATAATTCAGTGCTACTTGCTTTTTTTAAGATTCACTGTATTTTTTTAGAGTAGTTTCAGGTTCACAGCAAAATTGAGCAGAAAGTGCAGAAATTTCCCTTGTCACCTGCTCCACACATATAACCTCCCTGTTACCAACATTCCCCACCGCAGTGGTTTATTTGTTACAAATGATGACGCTCCATCATAATGTCCCAGTGTCCACAGTTGATATCAGAGTCCACTCTTTGTGTTATGCATTCTGTGGATTGGACACATGCATAATGCCGTGTATCCATCATTAGGGTATCATATAGAGTATTTTTGCTGCCCTAAAGCCCTCTGCGTTCCACCGTTTCATTCCTCCCTCTCCATAACCCCTGGCAGCCAGTAATCATTTTACTATTTCCATTTCAGAATGTTGAATTGTTGGAATCACGTAGTTTGTAGCCTTTCCATGTTGGCTTTTATTACTTAGTAATATGCATTTAAGGTTCCTCCATGTCTTTCCATGGCTTGATAGCTCATGTATTTTCAGTGCTGAGTAATATTCCATTGTTAGGAGGCACCCCGGTTTATTTATCCGTTCACTTACTGAAGGACTTTTTGGTTGCTTCCAAGTTTTGGCAATCATGCATAAAGGTTCTGTAAACATCTGTGTGCAGATTTTTGTGTGGCCCTAAGTTTTCAGCTTCTTTGGATAAATATCAAGGAGCACCATTGCTGGAATGTACGTTAAAAATAGGCTTAGTTTCATAAGAAACCGCCAGATTGTCTTCCGAAGTGGCCATACCGCTTTGCATTCCCAGCAGCCGTGGATGAGAGTTCTTGTTGTGCCCCATCTCCTGGCCAGCATTCAGTGTTGTGAGTTTTACGGCCTTTGACCATCCTAATAGGTACGTAGTGGTATCTCATTGTCAGTTGTATTTACATATGCTCGATGACATATAACGTGGAATATATTGTCATATGCTTATTTATCATCTGTATATTTTCTTTTGTGAAGTTTCTGTTAAGGTCGTTGGCCCATTTTTTAATAAGGTTCCTTTGTATATTTTGTATAACCATCCTTTATTAGATGTGTTTTTGTAAAGATTTTATCCTAGTCTGTAGTATGTCTTCTCATTATCTTGACATTGACTTTTGCAGAACTTAAGTTTTTAACTTTTCTTTAAGGTTTTTAAATTTTATTTTGTTGAGTCGTCTCTACACCCAACATGGGGCTCAACCTCATGACCCCGAGATCCAGAGTCTCCTGCTGTACCGACTGAGCCAGCTAGGTGCCCCAGTTTTTAACTTTAATGATAGTCACCTTGTTGATTTTTTCTTTCATGAATGCAACTTACTTTTTAACTTGATGTCTAAGATGTGTCTTTTCTAAGATTCGTAGAGATATTTCATGACACATTCCCAGATCCCTACCTCACTGTCTGGGTATGTGTGGGCATGTTTACACATGAACTTTATTTCTAATTATCTGGCAGTTTTTCTTTACTTCATTATCAGATTATATGGCCAAATTGTGCAGGTATATCCACAACCGACAGATTTTTTTTTTTAATGTGCCCTTTTCTGATTGAAGTCTTGAGGGCTATTACCTGTGGAAATAACCTTTTATAAATAACTTCTACTTCAGGTTGGGATTTGGAGAGAGGGAAGGAAACCTTTCTTCATTTCTTTTATGTAGAGTTTTCAGCCCTGTGTTCTTTTTTAATTGAACAAATAGGTTTAGGTGGCAGAATAGTCCAGTTAGAGCATGGCTTTGGAGTTGGCCGAACTGGGTTATAATCACTGCTTCACTATTTATGACATGCATATGCTAATTTAACCTCTTCACACCTCAGTTTCCTTATCTGTACTATTAAATCCCTCATTCACCTTCATCAATGAACATTTGCTTTATGGAAGGCACTTTGTAAACTGCTAGGGATAGGCAAGGCCTTTGGTTTTTTGGAGCTTACATATAAATGGAGGGTAAAAATAGTATCCACCATATACAGTTACGCAAATCAACTAATATTAGCCAAGGAAAGATAAGCCAAGTGCTAGACATATTAAGAATTCAATAAATGGTAGATAATTTTTACAACTTTATTGTTAGCTTATAAGTCTCCTGACCAGTCACTACTGTCTTGTTTCGGTGCCTAGCATATTCCTTGGCCCATATCTGGCTTTTGTCTTAGATAGGGTCCTTCAGAAGCAAACTCTAAGAAAAGAATTATGTACAAATAATTAATTAAGGAAATTCTCCCAGGAGAAGCTGGTAACAAATTTGGGAAATCAGAGCAATATATTGGAAGAAGCCAAGGAAGGGCGGGATTCAGACAAACTTCAGTGGAGGTGACCAGATGCCTCTGGAGACTCTAGAGAATAAATTACTCCTCAGAGGAGTTCCAGCCTGAGACAGGAGAGTATCAGTCATTGTACCTGTCAGTAACTGTCTATGGCATCAAGGGTGACTATGGTGGGTAGAATAATGGCTCCCAAAGAATTCCATGCCCTAATCCCTGGAATGTATGAATATATTACCTTCCATGGCAAAGGAAATTTTACAGATATAATTAGGGATATGAGCTTTCAGATAGGTAGATTTTTCTGGGTTCACCAGAGGGGCGCAGTTTGGTCACATGAGTCATTAAAAGTGAAGAATCTTTCCAAGATGAAGTGAGAGGGAAATGCGAAGACAGTTGAAGGGTAAGATAGAAGTGATATTGTGGACTTTGACAATGGAAAAAGTGGGGCTGTAAGGCAGGGAATGCAGCAGGCTTTGAGTAGCTGGGAAAAGACAAGAGCTTCTAGAAGGAAATACAGTCTGGCAACACCTAGTGAGAACCACGTCTGAGTTCTAACTTACAGAGGCATAAGGTTATAAATTTGTATAAACAGGAGTGTCTGAGTGGCTTAGTGTGTTAAGCATCCGACTTTGGCTCACGTCATGATCTCATTCAAGTTGGGCTCTGTGCTGACAGCTCAGAACCTGGAGCCTCTTTTTGATTCTATATCTCCCTCTCTCTCTGCCCCTCCCCTGCTTTCTCTCTCTCTCTCTCTCTCTCTCTCTCTCTCAAAAGTAAATAAACATTAAAAAAGATTAAAATTCGAGACATCCAGGGGCACCTGGATGGCTCAGTGTGTTGAGTGTCTGACGTCAGCTCAGATCATGATCTCAGCCCTACGTTGGACACTGAACCTGGAGCCTGCTTTGGATTCTGTGTCTCCCTTCCTCTCCCTCTCTCCCTCTCCCTCTCCCTCTCCCTCTCCCTCTCCCTCTCCTCTCCCTCTCCCTCTCCCTCTCCCAAGCTAGTGTTCTGTCTCTCTCAAAATAAACATTAAAAAATTTAAGTTTGTATAAATAAATAAGCTACTAAGTTGGTGGTAATTTTATATTAGCAGCAATAGAAAACTAATGTGGGGACATAAACTCCTAGGTATTTCAGGCTCTCTACTCTTTGCTGTTATGCGCAAAGCAGCTCATTTCGCCTGTGGGAAGTTCTCCAAAGAACAGTGGCAGGTGCAGAAGTAGGAGGCTAGAGTACACCAAAGTAGAATGAACTCAGAAATGGTAAAAGAAGATCCGGGGAGCTAGCAGCAGTGTTTGCTAAAGTGCTCATAAGTATTTATTAAATATAAACCAACAGATTTATGTAAACAACTGGAAAAGATAAGTTATATAAGAAATAACTTCGTATCACAGGTAGGCATGTTGGCTGTTCCCATTCAAACAGAGTATTTGGTAACCAAGGTGTTCGTTTACATTTAATGCCTTCCCCTTGTTTTCAGGTTCTCCAAGGGGCCAGTGGACTGGAAAAGTAGAAGTATTCTATAGACACAGTAAAAACAAGCAAACTTTAAAGCTATATCTATGCTGAAGAAATCCTCCAGAAAATTCAACAATTCTTTGGAGGATTTCATTGCCTTCTGCATACCTGACTCGTAAACTGCCGTGACTAACCAGCTGGAGAATTCATCATCCTCTGGAGCATTTGACTTGCTTGGCAGAGTCAAGCAAAAAAACAAAACAAAACTACCTAGGAATGGAAAAAAGAGAAGCCTTTAGAAACACATGTTTTGAGAAGTCAAAGTCAAGAACAATAGGCCTCAGAAATATTTCCCATTTTTTTCTGTGGTTCTCCTCCCTCCCTCTTTTCTCTTTTCCACTTTCTATGCCTGGGCAGAAATCCCAAATGAATTGTCTTTCTCATGGTCAAGTCAGAATAAAATCTATGTATGTGAGTGATTGATTCCATATCCATGTTTTCAAGAGTCAGAGAAAGATAGCTGATTGGAATACGAGATACAATGGAAATGAATTTGCTAATGTCCTAAATTTTGGGACATGATTTCTGTAATTTTACATGGTTTCAGATAATATAATTCCAATAGATACTTTAAATCTCATAATAAAAATATTTTTGGCTGCAAATAAGACAAAAAGGAACCAAAGTAGGCTTAAGCAATAAGGATTTTGTGGCCTCTTACGAGGAATTCAGCAGACGGGACAGGTACAGAATTGATTTAGTGATACATTTGAGGACCCAGGTGCTTTTCATATTTCCAGTGACCATGTCACACGTGCCTCTGGTTGCAGTCCCAGGTTGACTGCAGAGGTTCAGACATTATGTGCAGATATACTATATAGGGCGAAGAAGAATTTCACTCTAGTGAGTCTCCTTTAATGTGGAGTAAAGTATTTTCAAGTTGCCTCCACACTATCCCAGCATACTTCTCTTTGGATCACATTGGCCATGAAATGACCACATTCCATGTCCAAGAGACGGCAAGTCTTAGAAACAGAACATTTGTAAGACTGTTTTCAGACTTTACAGAGGGAGATAAGTTCTGCCAGCAAGGAGGAAGGTTGAAATGATGGTGTTGGAAGTTGGATAGTCAGCCCTGGGTGCGGTACGTGGTTGTTGTCATAGTAAAATGGTGTCATGTTGTTAAAGGCTTAGTATGGTGCAGACAGGTGCACCCAGGCAGGCTCAAGATGCCTTCTGGGACATGGTTCCTTGGGAGATAATTTTCTTCTGTGATAACCGTTGTAATGTCCATTGCAAATGCAGTCCAGTATCCCAACGAGCAAGGCAATGTTTAATTACGTAAGGTGTCTCTCAGAGCAGGTACAGGCCTGTTGTTTTGCGTGCCAGTGAAAAATAGCCAAGAACTCTTCTTCACTCCTTCATCTTCCCCTTTCCTAACAGTCCCTTGCTATCACAGCTGTTCCTCACTGTACTTGGGTCTTTCCCCAAGTCCTGTATTTCTGCATCCTTTTTCCTGTTCTCGTCCTTTCAGATGCAGCAATTCGTTACACAGATCATTTTAGCCTCTCTAGTCTTCTTTCATTTTTCCTTTTCTCCCAGTATCCTGTTCAGCACAGTGAAGTCAGTAATGGAGCCAGCTAACACAGGCTTCTCTTGAGAGGCAAGGAATAGAATAGAATAGAATAAATAAATAAAATGGAGCAATGCATTCTTCTTCTCCCCTGTCACTAAGCTATTTGATGTTGCCTAGAGGTCCTAGACCATGGACCACTAGCACTTTGGCAAAAACCTTCAGGCTTTTTCATTCCCTTCCCCAGAGAGGACTGAGATTGCAAACCACTTTGCCATTCATCGTGAAGATCCACCATCTCTGGCTTGCTGACAGCCTTGCTGAATTAGAATCACACCTTATGACCTACATAAAGATACTTGGGCAAAACTCGGGGGAAGGAAGAGATCCTAGTGATCTTAAACATGCTCTCTATTTTCTTTGTTATCACGGTTTTAATTTCATTCTGCCTCTGGCGGATGGCTACCACACAGACGTGAATTCAGTTTTAAAACTTTATGCTCTATTTTAATGTTGCTCATATAAATGAGCACTCCATTTGGGTATTTTTTTCTTTTGCCACCTGTCTAATTGTACCAGCTCCCCTCTGAGTTTGAAAGGAGAATTAGTTACATCCACGCTTAGTTTTATCACCTTATTTTTTGTGTATTGTCTGAAAGAAAGTGCGATACTTAATTGCAGAAACCAGTCAGTGCCCTGTGCTTCGGGCATAATATAGCCGATGATGCCTTTAAGAGCTATTCCAGTCAATGAAACTAGAGGCTGAGTAGGAAAACCCAGGTCCTTTTATGTCAGGTATATTCTATTACCATTTTATTTTATTTTGTTTTATTTATTTTTATAAATGTTCATTTATTTATGTGGAGAGAGAGAGGGTGAGAGCTAGGGAGGGGCATAGGGAGAGGGAGACAGAGAATCCTAAACAGGCTCCATGCTCACCACAGAGCCCAACTTGGGGTTCAGTCTCATGACTGACTGTGAGATCATGACTTGAGCCAAAATCAAGAGTTGCACGCTTAACTGACGGAGCCACCCAGGTGTCCCAGCCCTCCCACCTTTTTTTTTTTTTTTTTTTTTTTTTAATAACGTGAAGACTTCTTCACCCACATATTTCTTTTTTAAAAATGGTTGATGTATCTCTATGTCTATCTATACCTATATCTGTGGAGAGGGTGGTAGTGAGAGAGAGAATAGTTGGCATACAGTGTTCTGTTAGTTCAGGTGGCGTCTTAGAGATTTGACAAGTGTATACATTATGCTGTCCACGAGTGTAGCTACCATCTGTCCTGCCACACTGCTCTTACAGTATCGTTGACTCTATTCCTATGCCGTACCCTTTATTCCTGCGACGTACTCCTTCCTTAACTGGAAGCCTTTATCTCTCAGATCTTTTAGTATTTTAGGACAATTAGAGCTCGAAGAGAGATGTGTTCTATACATAAATGAGTCAACTTTGGGATCTCTATTTGCTTCCTTTGAAGGCCAAGACTATCTTTTGGAGCTAGGTGTTGATACATTGGAAAGCAGGGCATGTGAGGGGAAGCAGGTGGTTTTTATTTGCTTTCTATAGAACAGGTTAGAAGGAAAATCCCGTCTCTGGCTGTGATCTAGTAGGAGAATGTCTTGGCCCATTTCTTTTGATATCAATCATGGGATCAAGGACACCAGAGTATAGGAGACAGAAGTCACAGAAGGATCGGGATGAGGGAGTATCAGGCAAACAGAGGAGTTTTCAGACTTTAACTCACCCAAGACTGTGCTTGCTTGCAAATACTTTTTCACAAGAGGAATTGAGGCAGTTGTCTCTACACATTGGAATAAAAAAGGATAGTTGTATTTTCTTTCGAGTTCAGGGAAAGGTGATAAAAATAATAGCAAAAACTTGGTATGTTAAGCATTTCACGCAAATCATTTCCTGCAATCTTTATGTAAGTCTCTAATGTTGACATTACTATTATACTATTATTCTCATTTTATTGAGTAGGTAAGAGATTTACAGAGGTTATGCAACTTGTTTAGAGTTACACAGCTGGTCCTAACCCCTACATTATATGGCCTTTCTAATATGGTGTTAGAATTTATCAATATCTTTATGGAGAGTGACAATGGAAAAATCTATAATCAAATATGAATATCTTCATTTCAAACAATTCATTTTCTTTTTTTTTTACGGTGTGATAAGAATTTTAGTTTATTATTTATTTTTTTAGTTTATTTTTATCAATTTATCGTCAAATTGGTTTCCATACAACACCCAGTGCTCATCCCAATAAGTGCCCTCCCTCCTCAGTGCCCATCACCTACTCTCCCTCCTCCCATATCCCCCTCACCCGTCAGTTCTTAGTATTTAAGAGTCTCTTATGTTTTGTCTCCCTCCCTGTCTGTGTTTTTTTTTCTTTCCCCCCCTTCCCCTCTGCCATGGTTTTCTGCTAAGTCTCTCAAAATCCACCTATGTGTGAAAACGTATGGTATCTGTCTTTTTCTGACTGACTTATTTCACTTAGCATAATACCCTCCAGTTCCATCCATGTTGCTATGCATGGCCAGATTTCATTTTTTCTCATTGTCGCATCATATTCCATTGTATATATAAACCACATCTTCTTTATCCATCCAATGTCAGTTGATGGACACTTAGTCTCTTCTCATGATTTGGCTGTTGTTGAAAGTGCTGCTATAAACATTGGGGTACACGTGCCGCTATGCATCAGCACTCCTATACCTCTTGGGTAAATTCCCAGCAGTGCTATTGCTGGGTCATAGGGTAGTTCTATTTCCACTTTTTTGAGGAACCTCCGCACCATTTTGCAGAGCGGCTGTACCAGTTTGCATTCCCACCAACAGTGAAGAGGGTGCCTGTTTCTCCACATCCCCGCCAGCATCTATAGTTTCCTGATTTGTTCATTTTAGCCACTCTGACCAGTGTGAGGTGGTATCCCAGGGTGGTTTTCATTTGTATTTCCCTGATGATGGGTGACAGTGAGCATCGTTTTATGTGTCTTTTGCTCATCTGGATGTCTTCTTTGGAGAAGTGTCTATTCATATCTTTTGTCAATTTCTTCACTGGATTATTCGTTTTTTGGGTGTGGAGTTTGGTAAGTTATTTGCAGATTTTAGATAATAGTCCTTTATCCTTTTTTTTTTAATTTTTTTTAACGTTTTTATTTTATTTTTGAGAGACATAGAGACAGAGCATGAGCAGGGGAAGGGCAGAGAGAGGAAGACACAGAATCTGAAGCAGGTTCCAGACTCTGAGCTGTCAGCACAGAGCCCGACGCGGGGGCTCGAACTCACAGACCGTGAGATCATGACCTGAGCCGAAGTCGGCCGCTTAACCGAGTGAGCTGCCCAGGCGCCCCAATAGTCCTTTATCCTATATGCCAATTGCAACTATATTTTCCCATTCCATCAGTTGCCTATTAGTTTTATTGGTTGTTTCCTTTGCAGTGCAGAAGTTTTTTATCTTGATGAGGTCCCAATAGTTCCTTCTTGCTTTTAATTCCCTTGCCTTTGGGGATGTGTTGAATAGGAAATTGCTGCAGCTCAGGTCAAAAAGGTTTTTTCCTGCTTTTTCCTCTAGGATTTTGATGGTCTCCTGTCTCACATTCAGGTCCTTCATCCATTTTGAGTTTATTTTTGTGAGTGGTGTAAGAAAGTGGTCTAATTTTATTCTTCTGCATGTCACTGTCCAGTTCTCCCAGCACCATTTGTTAAAGAGGCTGTCTTTTTTTCCATTAGATACTCTTTCCTGCTTTGTCAAAGATTAGTTGGCCATATGCTTGTGGGTCCCTTTCTGGGTTCTCTATTATATTCCGTTGGTCTGCAAACAATTCATTTTCTATGACCAAAACATTCACCTGTCAGTAGGTTATCTGGTTCACTAGATTCCTCTACCGAGAAATAAAAAAGTGTCCCACACTTTATTTACAACCTTACAGAAACTGAGGTATGATAAACTTGCACTTTTTACAGCTAGGTTCCTTGGCCTAGTGTTTTGGAAAATGTGTATATGCTCGGATTAGAATAATAGAGAAGGTTTGGAGAGGAAATTAGATGGAAAGGAAAGTTATTTGTCACTAAGCATAATAGAAAATTAGAATTTCATTTTTTAACAACCCAAAAATACAGTGACATGCATTAAACTGTCTCACAAGAAAAATAAGAAATCTACAATGCTGGTATTGTCAGCACAAAATTAAGTTTTGTTGTATGTCAAGAAATTAAAGGATGTAGCCAGAAAAACTGGTCAGGAATCATTCATGGCTAGCCGTCCTAGAAATCAATATAGATTACTTCATGATCAATATAACTGCATTGCTTCTCAACCATTCAAGCCTAGTGGCTTGACTAGAGCCACTTGGCCACACTCAGATATGATCTAAATGCATGCTTGATTATTATCAAAACAGTTTTCAGCCTCTCAAATGGAAGAGCATGGACTCAAAGATGATACGGACTCATTCAGCAAGTGTAGGGCAGTAAGTCTCTTGGGCTCCTGAGGTAGCAAGTGACTCCCTTGCTGAAATACACTAGATATTTTATATTGTATTTTTATAAAACATCTTTGCTTCACTGTCATCCTCAAGTCCTTACTTTGTCTCTTTTTCCAAATCTTTGCCACCTTTCCTGAATGCTGCTGCCAATTTTGAATATCACTTTTTACAACTTACCAGTTGTACCATTTAATAGGTTACAAATTGCTTTGCACTGTTTCATTGAGATAATGTAGCTAGAAGCATCTTGTAATCCTCAAAGTATTTTACAATGTAATTTATTGTATGACTGTAATATGTAAGTTACAATTGACCTTCTGTATTCAGTCATTCAATAAGTACTTATTGATCATTCAACCATGGCAGACATCATGGTAATTATAGGGGATATGAGATGAAGGAGCTATATCCCACTAGTGAGGGCCTGCTGGTCTGGCGAAGAGTACAGCCATCGAAGCTCATAATTAATATCAGTGTGGCTGGGTGAAGCGGAATTCTCCCAAGGCATTTCATATTATTTGATACTCTATCCGAAGCAGAAATTTGCTAGGATAAGTGGAGAAAGACATACCAAATGGAATGTCTCGCATCCAGAGTAAGGCTTAGCCATGCTCAGGAAATGGTGAGGAGTTTGACTATAGTACATGGTGAGGAAGGTGGAGCAAGATAAGCAAGGAAAATAGAATCAGTAAGATTGTCAAGGACCTTGACAGCAATGCTGGAAGAAATGGGATCTTTTCTTTTAAGTTTACTTTTGTTGAAAGAGAGAGAGGGAAGGGAGGGGTAGAAAGAGAGGGAGAAAGGATTTCAAGCAGGCTCTGCACTGCCAGCACAAAGCCCAACACAGGGCACAAACTCACGAACTGTGAGATCATGGCCTGCACCAAAACCAAGAGTTGGCTGCTTAACTGACTGAACCACCCAGGTGCCCTGAAGTAGGATTTTTTTCTGAAGGAAGAATTTTAGGTAGAAAAATGATTTGATTGGAGCCCCATGGAGATTGAGCTAAAGGAAATAAGGCCACAGGTAAGATCAATTGTAGCTCTTTAAGTAGGTAAGGAGAAAGTGAATTCTTGAACTAGAAGAGAGTGGATACCTTGACTTGTTGACAAAACCCTAAGCTCTTTGTGGGAATGTCAGGTGTAGGTTATGTTTTGCTGCTATCTTTCTTTGTTCCTCTTATAATTCTACATACATGGTAGGCTCTTGGAAAACACTTCCTCGTCAGTAGACTGGGAATTCACCTCTACCCTAAAACTTTACTTGCATAGTATAGTCAGGACCCAGTGAACAGGATGCCTTTGATAAAGCTCTGTCATTTTTTAGCGTGGAAATTACCACTTTGTGAATCACCCAATGAATAAAAAAGTGTCTTGATGATTCTCTTGACAGCAAAGTGGCTGAATTTTGTCCATTGCAAACTCCTGTTTTGGAATCTTCAAAATCATAGCCTTTAAAGTTTTAGATATTTCTAAGTTTCATGGAGATGAAAACAAATCTCAAAATCATTTATTTCATTTTTATTCAATTTTAGTTTACTATTATTATCTCTAATAATAAGTATTTATCGAATGCTTACTCTGTGCAGTCACTCTTTTAAGTACCTGGGAATATCTTCTAATTTTAAAAAAAATGTTTATTTATTTGTTAGAACATGAGAGAGAGACATACACACCCATTCTCACACACGGTGCGGGGGAGGGGCAGAGAGTGAGGGAGAGAGAAAATCCATAGCAAGCTCCACTCAGCACAGAGTCTGATTCAGGCCTCGATCCCATGAATTGTGAGATGATAACCTGAGGCAAAATCAAGAGTCAGATGCTGAACCAACTGAACCACTCAGGCGCCCCGCTCATTTAACTTTTTACACAATCACTTTGAGGTAGGTTTTATTACAGTCTCATTTTAAAAGTGAGAAAGTTGGGGCACAGTTTAAGTAACTTGTCTGGGAGCAATAGCTAGAGGAGAAGAGTTTTCAACCCAGGTTTTCTGACCCCGAAGCACATTCTTCACACCATACAAAAATGTGGAGACACCAGCAGATTGAACACAACACAGTAGTCTAGTGCTGGGACCCAAATACTATCATTGTGATGACATGATAGATTTTGAGAGACTCTTGGCATGCTTCACAGAGAAGAAAAAAAATGAAAAGGAAGAAAAGAAGTGAAAAAGAGAAAGACTGAGACATGATTTCCAAACAATATATGCTGTTACAGTAAGTGTGCAATCAATATTTTTGAATAAAATGAAATAGGAAAGACAGAAACAGTGGAGGGTTTATAGCAGAGAGTGAAAGAGGGCCCTCTACCGTGGCTTTGGCTTCCATCTTGGTATGGAAGGACCATCCACGTCCACTTAGAGTGTAAGAGTTTGGGCAATTTCAGCTTCATTTACTCCTAAGCTGTTTCTAGACCTACTAAGAAATTCGTAAGTCTTCACCCACTGAGTTTTCTTTCTGGTCAAAATCAGCCAAAATGACTCTAGTTTCCCAAATAGTTATCATACTTCAAATACAGTATCAAACTGTAAAACAGCCTTTTTGTCTGTTTCTGAGATTCTTATACTCAGTAAAAGCAATTGCTCTGGTGAATGAAATATGTTCTCAAATAATGTGCAAGATTATACCACAGTTGTATGGGAACGATTTAATGTTTTTGAAAATTCGATACAGGCAGAATGATTAAAAAGCCCCCTCACCTCTTCCTTCTTCATTGTTCTGTCTCTTTTAATTTGGATTCCTTTGGGTTGGCTATAACCAGAGGAAAAGAAGAGCAGTCTGTAGAATGAGCAGCAGGATATTGGGAAATATGGAAATCATTTCTATATTGTAGACGGGAAATCTAATTACCTCTATCAATCATTCATCAGTTTTTCCTCTCTTCTGTTTTGTTTAGTATTCAGTTACATAGTTGGCATCATTAGAGCATTAGTGCTTCCTTTCACAAGGCATGTGGTTGCTGGTCATTAGCAATCTTGATAGACATGTCAAAGAAAGTAGACCTAAGATTGCCAGCAAACTTTCTCTCCACAGCAGGGTAGCTGGTTTTCTCTAGTTAACCCATCATTTTCTGCAAATGTCATTGGAATTGTATTTCTGATATAAATCCTCTATGCTTCAACTGTTAGTTACCTAAGCCTTGGAAGTGATTCTTCCTCTAGAGTGGTGGTAAAGCATTGCTTTATAGGCCTTTTGAGATGTGTGTTAAATCCATTATAATTTGTTAAAAATTCAATAAGCCCTTTTAAAATTCTCTAGGGCCTCCACATGGGGAGGGATTATTCAGAGATGGAAATGAACTATGGGTGTTTGTGTGGCAGGGGCAACGGGAATGGTACAAGGTTCAGCCTCTTGTCAAAAATAAAAATTCCAAAAGTGATTGAGCTTTTTATGTGAATTATCTCAGAGTGATCTGCACCTGTTTTGTTGTCATCAGAAATATTGGCCGAAATACCTAAATATCCAACTGAGTTGGACTTCAGGCTCTCCATCAAATAGCTCTATGACACTGGGAAATCTTTTCTCCTCTCCAGCTTCCATCCTCCTGTTTCGTGCGAGTTGGTTGAATAGGAGTTTCAGCTCAAATGCCACTAGAGACCTGGAAAAAGTACTTAAGACAAAAGGTAGAAATAAGGTCTGGGGCAACTGGAGAGTGTATGTCAACCTGGCCTAAAGGTATTACAACCTGAAATCCTTAAAAATACCCTTTCACAGGAAGTATGTCTATGGACAATGATTGGTCATAGCTGTCAGCTTACCACTTCTGTACTACCTGATCTACCGCTTCCCTCCCACACTTTTTTTTTTTTTTGGTCTAAATTTTCTGGTTCTACAAAAGATAACAAGGAAACAAAAGACACAAATGAACTACCTTGTAGCAAACTAGGACAAAGCAAATTATGCGAGGATAAAAACTGGCTTAGTGGAAAGGGAATCACTAGTGTATTCTTGATGCACAGGAAAGAAAAGGCAACAGAATCCTGAAATGCATCACAAAGGACATGTCGCAAAGCATCAATAAGTCATTGTCCCACTGTGCTCAGCTTTGATCTGACCCTCATGGTGGGGGAATCCAGATGTGGTCAATGACCCTTAAAGGATGTGAAGAAGCTGAGAGGCACCCAGAGCTTAAAAAAATGAAAAATGTTTCTTTGGATGAAAGGCTAAAGATGTTTCAATTTATTAGCCTGGAGAAGAGAATCTGGGTTAATTATGCTTCAGGGACAGGATGTATTTTCATGTTGAGATTGTAGTTTTCTCTCTATTTGTGAGTGAAGACATTAGCCAGGATAAGTGAACCTCAATAAAAGCCGTGGGACTGTGATTGTTATTAGGAGGAATAGTATCTTGTATAGTAGGGCGGCAAAATGCTGGAAGGATCTACTAAGAGATGCAGTCATGTGTTGTCCTTGGATAATCAAGAAGACAAAGGTAAGTGACTAATCGGGTTATTCTGCAGGTAAGGAGGGACCCTTTAGCAATCCAGTCTGGGACTGTCTTGATCGATATTACCACCTTGTGGTTGCCTCCCTCAATTGTAACAGATGGATCTCACACAACACGAAGGCCAAAGGTCTTCTTGAGGTACTGGAAACAGAAACCTCACAGCCAGTGAGAGTATCAAAAAAATTTTTGTTTCCCCTGAGCTGTCCTTTTGTGGACAAGTGAACCTCATTTTCATATCTGCATGGTTGGTTTAGCATGTGGGAAACTCTGCATTTAGAGTTCCTTAGAGCAGGAGAACAGACTGACTGACCATCTCTTCCCTCCAAGCCTAAATCCCAGGATAGAGATTCTTATGTGTCTCACCTGGGGCAAGTATTCATCTTGGTCCAATCAACTGTTTCTTGGGGTAGGGTAAGAGTTCCTGGATAGGAGAATCTACCAGCACATGTGGTGTTAAAGGATGAATGGTGCCCCTCAAAATTCATAGATTGAAGCCGTAACCCTCAGGACTGCAGAATATGTCTGTTTTTGGAGAATAGGCCTATAAAGAGATAATTGAGGTAAAATGAAGTTGGCCAGGTGGGCCCTAATCTGATCTAACTAGAGTCCTTATGAGAACAGGAAATGTAGATGCCTAGAAAGAGACCGGGGCACATGTACACTAAGGAAAGACCGTGTGACGACAAGGAGGGCATCTGCAAGCCAGGGACAGAGGCCTTAGAAGAAACCAAGCCTCCTCATGCCTTGATCCTGGACTTCTTGCCTCCAGAGCTGTGAGACAGTAAATTTCTGTTGTTTAAGCCACCCAGGCTGTAGTACTTTGTTATGGCAGGCCTGGAGAACTAATACAGGTGGTCAGTGTAGTGCTTGGAGAAGTAGAGCTTAATGTGGACTGAGTAGACCCCAAGAAATCTGCTCTGTCACTATACTCATCGTCCTCACTCTGTATCAGCTGCAGGTGACGGGTACGGAGGGACTTAGCCAGCCATAGTGCCCTGCTCCCCTTGCTAGGATCTGTAACTGGGTCCAGTATTGTGCTTTCCTAGGGCCGGAACAGAGAATTCAGCAGCTTTGCGTCTAAGTTATTCTCAGTATCCTCTGGTGTGTACTTGATTGGAGCCGAAGAGGAACGGAGGCAATCCTAGTATTTGGTGCTTTTGCAAACTGGCTCCTGTGGCACGATACTTACCACAGTCGTCCCCGCCGCTTCTGCCCAGCAACAGAGCCCCTGGGAGTCTTGTCCTACCCTCTGAGCTTCCCCACCTTTGACTTCCACCGGTGGAGCTTTGCATAGGGTGCAGTAAGTTCACAGCCCACTCTATGCCAGCAACTGCCATTGGGACTGGCGTCACTGTTCTGTGGGCTTGACAGACTCCTCAGCAGATACAGAGGTGTAAGGACTAAATGACTTTCCCTTGGCCTAAATTGCTCACATCATTTCCTCCATTCTCCGCTTGACTGGGGCCGTGGGGATCTGCCTTGGTATTGCCTGGGAGTGTGGAAACAACTCTTGGCATTATTAAATCTCACCTACAACTCCACTTTCCCTTAGGATCTCGCCTGTTGACAACCAAACCTTTTTAAAGTCTTCAAAATAGTATTGGATACTAGCTGTTTTTTTATGGAGGTCAGAGTTTCTCCCCTCAGGGAACTTCCTTGCTGTGCTGTAGGCAAATCCATTCAATTACATAGTTATTCTTTTGTATGTTGGTTTGTTTAGTGTGTTGGGGGGGCTCGAGCGGGGGAGGGGCAGAGTGAGAGAGAGAGAGAGCGCGCGTGAGCGAGCATGCGCCAAAGAATCCCAAGCAAGCTCCTTGCTGTCAGTGGATACAGGGCTCAATATCATGAACTGTGTGAGGTCATCACCTGACCTGAAATCAAGAGTGGGACACTTTACTGATAGAGCCACCGAGATGCCCCTGATATAGGATTTTTGTTTCGTTTTCATGTTTTATTTATTTTGGGGGGAAAGTATGATAGGTGGAGGGGTAGAGAGAGAGAGGTACAGGTGATCTGAAGCAGGCTCTGCAGTGACAGTAGGGAACCTTTGGCCGGGGCTCAAGCTCACAGACTGAGATCATGACCTGAACTGAAGTCGGCTGCTCAACTGACTGAGCCACTCAGGTGCCCCCCATACATTGTTATTCTTAACATACCAGAGTCAAGGAAAAATTCTGTCCCCTCTTATCTCAGCTAGGCATATAATTACTTTACCCTGAAATGGTTGATGGCATCCCACCACTTACAGAATAAAGCCCCATTCCTTTGTGTGGTGTTCAGAGATTTCTGGTCAGACACTAGCCCACCTTTCTGGCCATGTCTATAACCACACGTCAGCCTCATAAATCGACTTGTTGTTCAGTCATCGCTTCCCAGTCCTTTAGGGGTGCGACTTTCTCTGTCTAAAGCACCTTTCCTCTCATCACCATCTCTCTTAATTCTGTTTATCTTTGAAATCCTAGATCAAGTGTGATCTCCATAAAAACCTGCCCCATCTCTTAAATTGGAATGAATCGCTTCTTGAGTTACCATTCATAGTTTTTATAACTCCATTAGAGCCTGGCCGTGCTCACAGATGCATTATTGCGGTTAAAATGTTTACTTTGGCATTTTCCACTCAACTCCTTGAGGCCTGGGACAGCGTCTTGTGTTCCTGTAGATCTATCCCCCCCCACTGTCCATCTAGTGCTTTTACTATCATAATTACCGTTTATTGAGCATTTACTGTATGCCACACTGTGTGCTAAGACCTCAACATACATTATTTTATTTAATAGGCAATATTTTGGGGCGCCTGGGTAGCTCATTCACTTGAACACCTGACTCTTGATTTTGGCTCAGGTCATGATCCCAGGGTCCTGGGATGGAGCATTCCATTGGGCTCCATGCTAAGTGTGGAACCTGCTTAAAATTATCTTCCTCTCTCCTTCTTCCCCTCTCCCCTGGTCACAATCTCTCTCTAAAATAAAATTTAAAAAATAATAGGCAATATTTTTAATGAAGCCACTAGATTTAGAGAGGTAACTTCTCTAAAAGTATACTGTTTGCGAATGGTAGAGGCCAAATTCAAACCCATTTTTCTCTTGACTTCTCACCAAGCTGATCCATGCTCCCTTGTCTCAGCCAACCAGACACCCCAGGCTTTCCATTTCGAAAACCTATATATGTGAAGGTGAGTTCACAGAACAGCCTCAGTCACAATTGCTGTTCCTGTGACTGCCACTTTTGCAACAAACTTCCTTTTCTAATTCCCAGCCAAGAAAGTTGCCTAATAGAGGTTCAGGGAGATTAAGAGCCCCCGAGTGTCATTAAGGATCGAGGCACATTGCTGATCTTGGCCCAGCCGTGCAGCAGCTGAACAAAGGTGGTGTGTTGGATGCGTTTGCCATGCTAAGGAAAGAACAGCTGAATGTTAACCAGCACATTAATCATGCTGACAGATGGTCTTCCTGGCTCGGGCTCTTAAACAGACTCTTCGTATCTCCCAAGCTCACTGCTGTATACCTATTAGTCTGAAGGGAATAATATGAGATATAGGTCTAAATGGTGAGCCAGGCAGCCTTATTAATAGCAAGAAGAATAGATTAGGCTCTCCAAAAATTTAACTGCCTTTACACTGTTTGCTCAAGACACTGACCCTTTTATTTCTACCATAGCAGTCCCATCTCCCTCCACACACACATATCAGTACCTTTAAAATAAATGTTCACATTCTGGTCCCACATCCAAAACATTCCCCAGTTACAGCTTCACAAATAGCACTGAAAATGGCTACCACCAACTAGTCAGGTAAACCTCTATTCTGAGGAAAGTTTCTGTCCCTTGGCTTTATTTCTGCTGGCTCAGTGGGCAGGTTCTAATTTGAACCAGGCAAAAATTAGCCTGCCTGAGGCTGGTGGGCAGGTGTTGATTTTTGTGACTGGGCCGTTTGAATTGCTAGGACATCCAGATACTCCAGGCTGACGTCGCCTCACTAGGGTACTCAAGTTCCATTTGGGGGGCCTGGGGTCTTGGTGAATCCCATCATGCACTGGTGTGACTGACAATGCCCTGACCTGTCATTTATGGAGATATATATTTCTATGTGTTGATATCTATATGTATGAACTATATACTTACCTAACCAATCTTTGTCATTCTTTTAGAGAGGAAGAATTATATATATATAATTTTCCGTATATTCATTCTATATGTCATTCTATATCTATCTATAAAACTTAATTTATTTTTAGTTCTGTATGGTATCATTGTGTATACTTAAGAAATAATTTGTGAGATATTTCTCAGTCTCTTAGGAAATTTTTTCTTCTTTCCCAGATGAGGCCCGATCAACTTAGTGGATAAACATAGACACAAAGATCGAGAAAGCCTTCATTCTTGAAGTGTGGGGGGGAAGGATGGAAGAAAGAAACTGCATAAGGAAAAAAATAGTGAAAGCCAAAGAGAACAAAGTATTGCAATGTCCCCCACCAGCCTGTTTTTGTTTTTTAGTAAAAGAATTAACTTATATTGAGCTCTACTCTGCATTGGGCAGTTCTCACTTGGGTCTCACTTAATTCTCACACTAGATCTTTGAAATGGGTTTCATCGTCCCTTTTTCACAGAGACTAAGAGCCAGAGGGAGTAACATGGCCAAAGTCACACAGATTGTTAAGTGCTAGGGTGGGGATCTAATGTGGGCCTCTCTGGTCCTGATGCTCACCTCTGTAGACTGTGATAAATTGTCACATTTCTGAACACCTTTTACACTGCCTCTTCTCTGAAACAAACCAATTAGTAGTGAGAGGAGGTGAAATGTTAGAAGGAATCAATACATTCTCCTTTATTGCAGTGTTTAATGGACAGTTCTTTGCCAAACTGCCCAGTGCAGTCCTAGAATACCTAAATTTGAAACTCTTGATCAATACACCCTACAACTCCAGAAGGGAAGATACCCACCTAGAGTAACATTCTCATGACTGAACCTAGGGCATTCAGATCTCCACAGAAAAGATAACAGTGGTTCAAAGTCAAGCTGATTTCTTGTAAAACCCAGGAGGTGTGGTGTGGGTTGACACATTCTTGGCATATTTTGAATGAAGTCTTCATTGGTAACGTTTGAATCATCCAAACCTTGTTAGTTTGGGAAATAAGCCAGGTCAATTTGTAATCCTTATGACAGAGTCCTGAGACCAGACAAACTTCTGTTACAGTTTTGGGCCAAAATATTAGTACTCAATCCACTGGAGGCCTGGATACAGATGGCAGAATAGACCTCAGAGGCATATCCTGGAGGCTGTACATCTGCTCAGCCAATCCACAGAGCCATGGGTTTTTAAATAGCTCACATTCCGTCCCTAAATTTGAGAGACTCCCAAGGATATCCTAAGAGAAGTGGTTGATTTTGGGGTGTGGTTAGTGGGATATACAGAGACAGACTTATTTGGGAGATTTTATTTCTTTGGGGACTTACTGAATAACGTGGAAGCAGAAGAAGGGTGGGAGGAGAGAGGAGGACAGGAGAATTTGTATATAGTACAATTTAATTTATTTTTAGTTTTGTATGGTGTCATTGTGTATATTTAAGAAATAATTTGTGAAATCTTTTTTGGTCTTTTATGAAATTTTTTCTTCTTTTCCAAATGTGCTTTTTCTTAAGCCAAGAGAAACACAATTTTTTTAATTACTTGAAATCCTGCTGATTAAAACTGGATATTATTAAAGTCTGATTCATATGACTGACCTCTCCAATATACAGAGGAATTCCATAGGCTTAGAGCTAAGCTCCTTGAGTTTGGTATCTTTTTTCTGTTCCCCACTTTGTATGGCTCAGTTGGCTGGTGAAAATTGAAAATTACCAAAACTCAAATGCCCTGAGAGATCTTAGGGTACCTTTCTCCCACCTGTGCTCCTGTGTGCACCTAATGTTCAGTCCCATTGGGCGACTGTGGGAACTGGAAAAGAACATTCCCCACAGTGCCAAGGCACACTCTACCCAAGACTGCAGTGTGGCTTCCTCGTCTTTTTTACTAGTGGTTTAGGTGTATTGTGATTGATTTTCCAACAATCATTCACAGTAATCCTATTCTTCCCATTGTTTGGTTTAGATGTGGGCAGACCAGGTCATTTGGTCTTCTGAGACGTGCCTGAGGCTCTTGAGATGCCAGTCTCTGTGAGACTCCACCTCTCCCCATCTTTAAAGTGGAGACAATAGTAGTATCCAACTTATGGATAGTTATAAAAGATTCCGTGAGTTATTGTTTAGTAAATACCTAGCACATAAACACTCAGTGAAAGGACTGTTACTGTCCTTTAAAATGTCCTTGCTTTTGATCCAGGCATTCTGCTTCTAGGAAGTATGCTGAAAACATAATTAGTTGCGAATGTGAGTGAAAATATATTGCTACAGTTAGATGTTCATTATAGTATTATTTATAATTGGAAACTGAATTATCCAAGAATTGTCCAAGAAAAATTAACAATGTAGTTTTCACTCCAAGGAATACTGTGAAGCCATTAAAAATCTTATTCAGTGACAGGGCGAGCAGTTTATGATATGTTATAAACAGAAGATTGTTTTTCAAAGGTTGATAGAAGTAAGATGCAACTATATACAAGTATGAATAGGGTATATGAAGACAGGCGGGATAGCTACCAACAGTAGCAGAAAGATGTTTTTAAAAATTACAGGCCCTAAAAAACTATACAAGAAATACATATTTAGCGGTACATTTTTAAGACAAAAATACAGATATTTAGAAAATAAAATCAGCTCTAATCTTACAAAATGTTGACAAAATCTGGGAGACCTGACCTTCAAATCTTAAAAGATGATCTCTCTTTTCTCGTTTCTATTTATAAGCATTTCAAACCTTTCCTGCATGAAAATGCATTGCCATTTTACCTTTTAAAGTTACTACAGGCCTGCACTGTTAGAAGCATTTGGCCATAGATTTCTGCTGACACTCTCTGATTCAACCCCATTCAGCGAATATTTGTAAAGAGCCTGCTGTACACCAGCCCCTTTGTTAGATGGCTCACAAAAAACATACACTGTCTGCTGTCTTAGAGTTCACTCTGTATCAAATCCTCCCAAAGGACAGAAGAAGGAATTGCACTTGACTTGATTGTCTCTGTTAATCAGGGTGGAAGCTGGGGCTTTGCTTCGCTGTGTCCCTTCTGCCAGGTACACAGGGGCGGAGCCAAAGGCTCCTGGAAAGATGCTCAGCCTCATCAGTGATGTCCATCATCCTTCATCCTTAGGACTCCTCACCCTGGTTAAACATACACAGTTGAAGCAAAAAATAAAAGCGACTTCCAGTGCAGCTTCACCCTAACCTCCCCTTCTAATGAGGTTGCTGTCCTGGGTCCTCCCACGTAGACATGCTGGAGCTGCCCGCGTCTACCTGTGGAAGGGAGCCAAGATGATTTTAGGGGCTTCGCTTACTTTGTTCACTGCACTGATAGGTCCTCAAAATGGAATACGATTTTCAGTCCAGTTTTTTAGAATGAACACACAGAAGAAGAGAGGAATCTTAGTATTGACCTGTGCTCCTGTAAATGACACAAAGGGAGAGTGTAGGATGGTGCCTGTGAGGAAGGTGCTGGAGGACCCTCTGTTGGAAAGGCTGTGAGGGTTCTGATTTATCCCTTTGCTGAGCGTTTCTCATGCACTTTAGAACGGCTATAAAAACATGATGCCAACACTACTTTCCCTTCTGTGAAGGGAAGTGACAAGGCAAAGGAAACTTGTTTGGACTTTTTTTTTTTTTTTTTAAATTTATTTTGAGAGAGAGAGTGAGCGAGTATGGGGGAGGGGCAGAAAGAGCGGGAGAGAGAGAATCCCAAGCAGGCTCTGCAGTGTCAGCACAGAGCCGATGTGGGGCTCAGTCCCACCAACTGTGAGATCATGACCTGAGCAGAGATCAAGAGTCAGATGCTTAACCGATTGAGCCACCCAGGCACTTCTGTTTTGATTCTTAGGAAAAGCTGTCAAATTTATGTCTCCTAAGCAGTCTGTAAGGTGCAATTTTATTTATTTAATTTTTTTAAAATTTTTTACTGTTTATTTTTGTGAGTCAGAGAGAGGGCATTAGCAGGGTAGGTGCAGAGAGAGAGGGAGACACAGAATCCGAAGCAGGCTCCAGTCTCTGAGCTGTTAGTGCAGAGCCTGATGCAGGGTTGAACCCACAACCGTGAGATCATGGCCTGAGCCAAAATCGGATGCTTAACCAACTAAGCTACCCAGGTGCCCCTATAAGGGGCAATTTTAATAACTATACTTCTACCAGTTGCTTTCAATCGAAAGCGTAGGTGGGAAAGGTAAGCATGGTAATGATGGCAGGAAGTTGGACTGACAAGGGGGCATTGCAGAAGAAAAAAAAAGGTATAATATGTATGGTGATATAGCTCCAGCCTATATTTGGGGTGTTTTTAGGATACTGAGAAAAGCTGATAGAACATGATTTTTGAATTGGTGGTGGAAGTGAGTGAAAATGTTCGGGGTTTTGTCTTCTATGGCAGTGATGAGACGAGAGATCAGTAGAAAACAAAAAGCAGGAATCGTAAATATACTAAAACAAACAAAAAGGCACATTAGCACTGATGGGTCAGATTCCCACAGCATCCATCTGCTGCTAGACATAACCATTAATAAAATCTCAACTTTGGCCATCAAAAATTTTCTTCCAGAGCTGTGTATAGTGCCTTAAGCTATAGGTGAACATTTTTTACCTTGATGGCCTTGGGGCCCCTGGTGCATGAATGAGCCTTAGCTTGTCACTCGTGATCACACATGAAAATACCAAACCCAATCACTAGGTTATTATCAGAGGGTAGATAAGAATTTAGAAAGTACAGCTACGCTACAGTTTGTTGTTATTGTTTCAAATTCTAAGGACAGGAGCAATTGCTACAGATATCTGTTACTTTAATGGTACCCATGATATAGGTAAATTTTATAAACAATACTCCTCTTTCCTGTTCAGAAACCAGGGAGCGCTGATTGCCTTCTTTATGATGACAACACCCTTGTAGTGGCAAGCTGAAAATTTATGTGATAAAATTGATCCACGCGGGTAGTCAACCTGGAATATTTAGCACCTCTGGAACTATTTTTGCCTCTTAATGGTAGTGGTATTGGTAGTGGTAGTCAATGTTTACAGAGCCCACAGTATGCCAGGTGCTGCTGCTTGTTTTCACAGTGGCAGGGCTCTGGAACTGGTGTTTGGTATGTATTATATTTTGTATTTGCTGTAACCCATTGAGGCAGATGCTATTATTATTCCTGCATTTTACAGAACAGAAACTGAGATTTAAAGGGATTTGTTAGCTTGTTTAAAAGCATAGATGGTAAACAGCAGGTTTTGACTTAGAAAGCCTACTGGCAGGCACTATGTAGTTAGACATACACCCATGTGTAACCATCACTGGAATTGTCTGAATAATTTCCCTCTTACTTTGATTTCACTGGGAACAAAAGAGATTTGACAGTTAGCAGGTTTATTAACCAAGGCAGGTGATTAATACAAATATCATAGTTAAACCCCAGAGTATTCAGAGGATACTGTAAGTACTTTTATTTTTTCTCTTTTGACTGGAAGACATGAATTCTTTGGAATATTGGGGACTGTTCAACCAACAGCAAATTGAGATAAAGTATAACTGGCTTGGGAGTAAAGAAAGCTTGGGCAGAGGAAATTTCTCCCACATGTTTTTAGGCTGTGTCATCTGCTCTTCGTCGACATACCTGGAAAAAAAAAACTACAAAAGTGTGCATTCTGTTCTTACATAGGAGAGGTTGGTCAGGCAGCCCAACAACAAAACTCTTGCTGGAGATCAGACCACAGACTCCTCCGAGAGCACCTTGTGCCCAGGTGTCTTTGATCATCCCGCTGGCATCATGTTAGGTCTTTAGGACTTGTTTTACAGGAGCTAGGGCATGAAGCAGGAAGGGCTGCAGGAGGGAGGGATGTTGGGATTACGTATGAAAGAAATCTGGCTGTGTCCTTTACTTCTTTTAAAACTAAAGCTATTGTTTTATTTGAATGCATGAAGGTTTTATGTTAATATTGAACTTTTTTTTTATGTTTTATTTATTTTTGAGAGAGAGAAAAGCTGAGCTTGAGTGGGGGAGGGGCAGAGAGCAAGGGAGACACAGGTTCTGAAGAAGACGACTCCAGGCTGAACTGTCAACACAGAGCCCAACGCAGGGCTTAAACCCACAAACTGTGAGATCATGACCTGAGACGAAGTCGGACGCTTAACCTACTGAGCCACCCAGCCTCTACTGTTGAACTGTTTTTAATAGGTGCATGAGTATGCCTGGGACTCTGGCTATGCACACACCGCACACACACACAGAAAAATAAATGAAGTGTTGAAACCTTGGAAACTTCATGCTGAAAAACCGACGGGGTAATAAAAAGGACAGAACCATACCTCTTTGCCTGTATTCATTTCTAAGTCTCAGCTTCCCGCCCAGACTTCTTTCCTACTAAAGCTTCTCTAGAAGTCTGTGGTAAACTACCCAAGCGTTCCAGCATGGCTGTGCTCTAAAGACCGTGGTGATGTTTGTGGCTTATGGAAAGGTACATCCATTGTAATTTATTAGGCCTCTTGTTGGACATGTCATGATGTCTTTTTGAGTTTCTAATATCCAAAGGTGTTTTAAAGACACAGGCACCTCCACGCTATAAACTGCGACCGTGGTCTGCCCCAGCTTTCCTTAAGACAAGTGTGCTGGCTCTGACTTCAGATGTTTGACTTTGGGACATGAGTTTGAGTTTCATCTAAACATTCTCTCCTGAACCTTTATTCCAGTAAATCCTGCTGTGGACCGTCATCCCTGAACAAATCCAACTGTGTAAAAACAGCAAATCTATGCTATTTCCCTACGGTTCCTCCTTTTGAAACAATTTCCTCTAGTACTCTGAACATCTTTATCTAGGTTAAAGAGAACTTTCCTTTTTCCTACCCATTTTCAAAATATAAAAATATTTTATCAAGCATAAATTATATACTGCTTATTGTAGAAATTTAAGCAATGGCGAATATATAATGCAGAATTACATAAATTAGAAATGGAAGTTCTCATGACCTCATCCCAACTGTAATGATGATGATAATGAAAGTCAAAATAACGTATTTATTAAGTGCTTTGTGCCACACTCAGCTTTTGGACTCCTCGGCAGATATATCTCTCATAATAGTTCTAGGGGGGCAAGTACTATTATTTCCCAGCTTAGTATAGGAGGGAACTGAGGGATAAAAGGTCAAAGGGACATAGAGCATATTGGTAGTCAGTAGTGAAGCCAGATGCTAAATACTATATTAAACCATATCACTGGGGACCCTCTTCAAAATGTTGAAAAAAGAAATCACAAAAGATGAGCTATGCACATCATAATACTTTATTTTAACTTAAAATATACATCATTTACACATTAATTCCCTAACCATTGATGTAACACTAAGGCTATTTTTTTTTAATGTTTACTTTTTTATTTTGAGAGAGTGAGAGCGCACAAGCAGGGTAGAAGCAGAGAGAGAGGGAGAAAGAGAATTCTAAGTAGACTCCCTGCTGTCAGCACAGAGCCTGATGTGATGTGGGCCTCAAACTCAGGAATTGTGAGATCATGAGCTGAACCTAAATCAAGAGTCAGACACTTAATCGCTTACAGACTGAGTCCCCCTGGCTGTTTAAGTATGGCTACACCAATTGGCTTTGTTTTCTTTTTTTAATTTTTAATGTTTGATATTTAACTTTTTTTTTTTTTTTTTTTTTTTAGAGAGAGAGAGTATGAGCAGGGGAGGGGCAGAGAGAGAGAGGGAAACACAGAATCCGAAGCAGGCTCCAGTCTCTGAGCTGTCAGCACAGAGCCCCACTTGGGGCTCAAACTCTTGAACTGCGAGGTCATGACCTGACCTGAAGTTGGACACTTAACTGACTGAGCCACCCAGGCATCCCATCTTTGCTTCTCTTAAATAAACAACACCCATAACATAATTTTCAATTGTAGCTTTATAGCAGGTGGTAGATTCTCAGAGGTTTTGTTTGTTAGCAATTAATTTAGTTTCCATAGACGCAACTCTTTTTGTTCTTACATTTTACCAGTTTTTTTTTAATTTTAAAAGAAACTGAGTCATTGTAACAATAAATATGAAATTGGCTTTAACCAGTTTGGGCACAAAAGCCGCTGATTCTTGGTAAGCAAACAGTAGATGAGAGCCCAGAGATGCCTGGGGCTTACTAGCTCTAAGCACTCAGTGCTGTCCTGGGCACCAGCCTGTGTTTTTGCAGAGCAGCATAGAGCCTGTAAGTGCTTTGGTAAAGTCAAGTTCGGTTAAGACAACTTCTTCATGATGAAATTATCCAGCCTGCTGAGAGGGACCCATGCAGAAGTTACTCATGGAGGGGAAGCTGTTCTCTTTTCCCTGCTCCATACATCCGAGGGGGTATGTTTCTCAAAGCCTTTCATCTACTTCTTTTTCTGGGTTGTTTTTTTTTTTTTTTTTTTTTTTTGCATCTTTCATACAAAGTTCATATACCTTTCTAATTTCGGTGAGTCTTGGTAACCATGTCTTCAAAACATGAACACAGAAGAGTACACTGAATTTCCCAGGAAGGAAAAATTCTAAAGCCACTCCCCAGAGACTGGGCTGACACTATAAAAATGAAACATAACTGAGGAAATTAATAGCATAAATCCAGCATTAAGAACTGCCTTTTTCAGAGGGAGAGATGCCTGAGTGGCTCACTAGGTTAAGTGTTTGACTTCAGCTCAGATCATGATCTCAGGTCTCATGAGTTCAAGTGCTGCGTGGGGTCTGTGCTGACAGCTCAGAGCCTGGAGTCTCCTTTGGATTGTCTCTGTATCTCTGCCCCTCCCCAGCTTGTGCACACATTCTCTCTCTCACTCTCTCTCTCTCTCTCTGTCTCTCAAATATAAACATTTATAAAAAAAAAAACAAAACAAAAACCTGCCTTTTTCCCCTCCAGAGAAAGCCAGCCTTATTAATAAGCATGGCCTATAAAGTTCTGTGTGATCTGGCCCTTGCCTCTCCTAGCACAACCAACCTACCATGCTTGATTCTGCCATGCTTGTCTGAACTCAGTCCCTCTGCCCTTGTTCCACCTTTTCCTTCCTACACCACTAAGCACGTTTCTTCAAATCCCTGCTTGTGCCCTCTTCTCTCTGATTGCTTCCTGGACTTACCTCCTGAAGCAGAGCCTAGTGGTTCCTTCACTCTGACTTTACTGCCTGGCTCGCCCTCTACCTTCTATTTCTATTTTAGCACACATCATTCAGATTTGCAATTACACTGTAGCTTGTGTGTCACTCCTCCTACAGTGTGAAATCCAGGAGGGCAGAGATGGGGTTTTAGTCATATGTATTTCCCCAGAGTCTACGCCCCTAGTTGGCAAAAAATAATGCTCAACAAATATTTGCTGAATGAGAGAACAAGTAATCTGGAGGAAGCTTGCTTTTCACTCAGTCTCCTACCACATTGAGGCTGGAAGGCATGAATGTTCTCCGGCTGTGATGCATTCTTCTGATTCCAATGCTTCCCTTCAACCCTGGGTAGGGGAGATTGAAGAAAGAACCTTCTTATAGTGGCCACCCTTGCAAATCTCTTTCTAGCCTTGAAAGAGGCATCAAAGGCGCAGCTCTGAACTGCCTCGCTCAAGCCTTTTTTAGTACTTTCCCTTTGTAGCTAGGGACCAAGGGAAAGATTTTCTGTATATATTATCACAGGCTTTGATCTAACTTGGTTGATGTGGATGGAACCTTGTTCACATTACGTTGCCAGTGAGACTATCGTATAATGCAATAAGGAAGGGGACGTCTGTGTGACAGCCCGGCGACGCTGAAGAAATGTATGAGATTATTACATTAAGAGTAGTGTGTTCTCAGCAGATACTGGTTTGCGTACATAATGTGTTTCTTGAGGTGCCACAGCAGGTATCCTGTGTTAGAGTAAGGTAATTGCATTACCTTGCCACTTTCAGACTCATTAAGGGGAAGCTTGAGCTCTCCCATAAGTATCGTGAGTCCTGCTCATGTTCAGAACTACTCCTCTGCAGTTACCTTTCTTTCACGACTTGCATCTCATTAGCCCTGCCTGACAGCTAGACCCCAAATACTTGTTAGCACTAGTCTAGGCCTGCCGTACGTAATTACAGAAAAACTCTTTGAGGATGGAGATACTATCTTTATGTTCTCCAAAGTGAATTGTGCCCACCACTGATGCTTTTAGGTGGTACATGGATAAACATTTACAAATTTTTAATTGTTCTATGTTTATGTTAGTGTGTGTTAGGAAGAGTTAAACTGGTACATAAAACCTGGGACTTCATAGATTTGATGTTTAGGAGACTAAAGTAGATATTGAAGTAAGTCACTTTAAAGGAAAACTTAAATTCGAAAGTAACTAGGACAGTGGATCTTGAAAGTTCTCACCATAAGAAAAAGAAAAAAGAAAAGAAAATTGTAACTATGCGATGGGTGCTAATCAGACTTAGTGTCGTGATTGTTTTGCAGTTTATACAATATTGAATGCTTATGTTGTACACTTGAAACAAATATAATGTTATGTCAGTTATACTTCAATAAAAAAAGAAAATAATAAAGGAAAATATAAGAAAATAGACTTAAAAATAATTTGAGGAGGGGCACCTGGGTGGCTCAGTCAGTTGGGCTCTAACTCTTGAATTCAGCTCAGGTCATGATCTCACGGTTCGTGGGTTTGAGGCCTATATCGGGCCTGCTGGGAATTCTCAATCCCTCTTTCTGTCCTCCCCCCCCACAAAATAAATAAACAAATAAATAATTTGAGGAAATGGCTGAAATAATTAAGGTGATATTCCAATAACCAAACTGTGGAAATGCTGTGATGTAGTATAATTCCTGATATATAGTAGGTGCTCGATAGGTATTTATTGGAGTGAATGAGTGAGAAATAAGAATAATAAGAGTGGCTAAAATTTATCATATGCAGATTTTGTGCCCAGTCACTGGGCCAGAAGTGTTAAATACGAAATGCCATTTAGTTCTGACTTGTAAGTTTCCCTTTTGTCTTCCTTTTATAGACAAAGGAACTGAGGCATAGACAGTAATTTACACAGGGTCACCCAGCTACTGGTGACAGGCCTGCTGTCCCTTGTCACCAACCCCCAAGTGTATTTCCTTGAATACCTAGATAATAGATTTTAGAAGTTAAAATGGGGGTTTTATTTCCAGCTCCACCTGGGTGCCCTAAGGTGGTAAAAAGAACTGCAGCATATTAAAGGTTAGTTCATTTGCTGTGTGGTGATGCGTGTGCTGCCACACTCTCACCTTTGATAAATCATGCTGGAGCCTGCCTGGGCACACAGCGTGGATGTCGTGAAGTCTCAGAGGTCCCCGGACAAGCCTTTTAGTCTCTGCTTCTACCCCTTCCTCTGGAACTCCTCTTCAGGGTCACTGCCAGTGTTGTGAGAATGTTATGTCACTTCTCAAGCTGCGATTTCCAAGGACTTTGTCATATAATGACCCAAACAGTACTCTATCTCAGACACCTCTTAGGACAGCGATGGTACTCTGCTCTGGACAGCTTTGCTGCTTGACTCAAAAAGGGGCTCTGATGGTCACCAAATGAATGTCAAAGGTGCATGGAAAGGCTCTGAGAGTGGAATACAAGAGATTTTCAAAATTACTATCCTGTTTTTTGTTGATGATTTTACATGTAAGTCTATAAATAAATGAATAATTTATTTTGTCCATTTCACTCATAAACAGTTATACATTTTGACTGACCAAAAGCTTCCCACCCCACTCTTTGCTTTATATTTATAGTATGTCTGTGCTGTGCTGGGCACAATGATCTATTAGCCAGAGTGGGAAGAATGGGTAAATGTTGATTAAGTCTCATAATCTGATAAATAAAACCTGGTTACATTCTCAAAAGCCATTCTCAGATCTTTGGGAAATCTCAGGATACCAGTAGCTTCTAATTTACCACAATGGTAATCTTTTTAAGTTTAAGACTATGTGCATTCTCTATAAATTGTGCCCACTCCGTGAAATGAGAAGGCTAAAAGGGAAGACACTTTTGGAAGAGTACATTACAGAGTTTTCTTAGTTTCATTAAAATTATAAATTGTTCCTCACATTTATGATTTCTTCTGTGTGACTCATTTACTACTTATGATTGGACATGAGTGTTTTAAGGTTTGGAATAATTTCAGAGCTGAGTGACATTTCTTAAAAGCTAAAATGATTATTTTTCTCTTCTTTTGCTTTTCACTTTTTTTTTTTAACGCACTTGTTTTAGGGAAGAGAGGGGTCAGATCATAAGTAGACAATGGGGGTGATGGGCATTTCCTCTATGAAGCAAATGCCACTTTCTGACAAAAACTTCTCTAGTATATCTGGGAAGGCCAGTGATCTCATCGATCATTAAGATTGGAAGGGTCCTTTGAAAATTTTCTTTCTAGAATTCCTCAAAATGTGGGTCATGGATCTCATGGACTTCAGAATCACTTGGGGGTAAAACGTATACATGCTTGGTTTCCACTCCAGACCTTCTGAAGTAGTGTCTCCAAGAGAGACCAGGGAATACAGATTTTCCAGAAGCTCCTTAGGAAATTCTTATGAACACTGGTTTGATAATCACTTTATTCTGATCTCTTCATAGTACGTAGAACTTGAATCTTAATGCTGTGAAGTGACTTCTCAATGGTAAAGTAGGCAGTAAATAACAAATCACCCTGCTTGGTTATTCAAAACCACCTAGGTGAGCTGCAATTTTTAATTCATTTGACATGCATCTTTCTGCCTCAGCTGTGTAGTTATGTAACTTAATTATTTCTTAGTTGGAGTTGACGGCTTTATTCTATTAGATAAGATGTGTTAATTACTCTGATGGCAATATGTGGTAATAATGGCTCAGTGTTACATTAATAATTTCAAGATCATGAATAATATGCAACACCTCAGTGTCTGAGCCATTATTAATTTGTTTCACCAGTGCTGAAGTGTTTAAAATTCAGTTTCAAGCATGTCTTCTCAGAGAAAAAAAGAATAATACATGTACTGAAAAACCTTTCCTTTATTCTGCTATTAACTCTGTCCTTGCTACACAATTTGCTGTATATTATACCTAATTAGTGAGGTACATATCCAATTTCATTTTATTTTTTAAAAATACAAGTAAATCAAAACAAAGTCTTTGTTGATAAAGGAGAAAGAATAGAGGCAATATAAATCTTGTGCAGTTTAATCACTTGTAATGAATCCCAAGGGAGAAGAATAATTCTACAAGTAGAATTTTTTATTAGCTTGAGTTTTTGAGTAGATGTAAAGTCATGTTTACACACATACACGTCCTGCTTCTCACTTACATGATAATTAAGCAGTGGATTCCTAAGCAGATGAGGAGGCTACTGAACAACTATTATACCTGCCTGCCCAGCATCCATTTCTCTCTTATGGTAATAGCACCCTGATGCAGAGTAACCATTTCCCTCCTTCTATGTGCTTACAATCTTTAAAGTCAAAGGTGGACAGTCAACCCAGGACTGACCAATCAGTGTATTCCATCCTCCTGGGAATTGTGGTTGGTTTAAGGATGGCCTGTAATGTAAGTTGGTCCAATCAGAGCTATCCTAAACCTTTCTAGGATGATTGAGAAAGATGTACAGAGAACATGGGCATAAACTTGGAGAAGCTGTCACTCATCTCGCCACCATGAAAGAGAAGTCTACTGTCATAGAAAAAAAGGTGGAGAGAGGCCTGAGACCAATTCCTGATGACAGAATGTAAGGGCCTGGGTCTAACCAAGTCTTAAATCACATACTATTGTTTTTTACTGTTATATAAACAAAATGTTCTTTTTTTTCTTGTTTTATTTTTTTAAGCCTTTGTGATTGGGTTTCTATCACTTGTAGCAACAACAAAAAGATGTTAAACATTTAAAACACTTTTTGAAACTTATTAGTTTCCAAGAATGGAAATGGGTTTGCAGTGGGCACTAGGTCTTGCATAGGTCCTCCTGAGTCTCTCTTGTGACCAGTGGCACAGGTTAGTTGGCCTGGGTTAGAGGTAGGGTGACTATATAATTTTTATCCAAATAAAAATACTTTTTTTTCTCTTCTTATTATGGAGAATCTTGAATCTACATAACAAGTAAACAGAATAATATAATAAACTTCCATGAACCCATCACCAAGCTTCAACACCATCAATTCATTGGCCAATGTTACTTCATTTGTATCCCATAAAATCCTTACATCTCAGTTTTATTTTGTAGTGAGTCTTGGATACCATCATTTTCTTGGATGAAATTCCAAGAAGGAAAAAGAGGGACTATTATGACAGGATGGCAGGTGCAAACTAAAACTATCCCAGAAAGATTGAGATTGATAGTATGGAAGTGATTGAAAATAAATGAATTAGAATCTGTAACCTTAGTACCATGCTGTAATCAGCTGAGATAATGGATCTAGGGGAGTGATAAAAAGCCTTGAGATAATTTTCTTTTCTATTAGTTCTTTTTGGTTTGTGTGTGTGTGTGTGTGTGTGTGTGTATGTGTATGTATATATATATGTGGTATTGAACACCATCTTAGTCTGCTTCTTCCAAGAAAAAGATGCCAGAACAGGATAAAAATGTGTACGAATTTCATTAGAGAGATATTCCCGTGAGAGAAAATGGGGAGGAAGTCAGAAAAGGCTGGGAGTTTAGTTGGGCTGTGATACAAATCCAACCCAAGGGAAGGAGAGAAGAAGGAAGTTTGGGTAGAAGTGGCCTGTTGTAGGTTATGCAAGACTCTCATGGTGTCCTCATTCCAAAGTCAAATGTGAGAGAAATCCCATGTCTCCTAAGAATTGTCCAGTCCTAGTATGCCCACTGTACTTAGTCCTGGGCTCAGAGCAGCCCCTAGAAAGTGTGCTTGAGGCATACAAACATAGTGTTAGTTAGTTTGTGCTATTATAACAAATTACCATAGAGTGGGTGGCTCATAACAGACATTTTTTTTCCTCACAATTTGGGGAGCTAATAAATGTAAGAATAAGGACCAGCAGATTTGATGTCTGGTGAGAGCCTGCTTCAGGTCCCTAGATGGCTGTCTTCTTGGTGGGTCCTCACCTGGTGGAAGGGGCGAGAGAGCTCTCTTAGGTCACTTTTATAAGGGAAGTAATCCCATTCATAAGGGCTCTACTCTTATGACCTAATTACATCCCAAAGACCCCACTTCCATATACCATCATATTGGAAGATATAGAGACATTCAGTCTATAGCACACAGTGATGAATTTCAGAATGTGGCAGTTGAGGCCCTTGGTTAGTTTTTCTCCCTGTAATTGGCACGTTTTTACAGCCACCACACATACTAAGACTTTCTTCTAAATATTACCACTAGCGTGGACTTGGATCAGGGCAGCCCTATTAAAATCTTAGCTTATTGCTTAGTAGCTTTGTGGATGTGGGCAAATCACTTCAATGTGCCTTATACATGAAATGGTAATAACAACAGCCCTTATATCATGGGCTTCGTGGGAAGATCATGTGGGATAAACTATACACAGTGCTAGGCAGAATACATGACTTATAGCAAGTGCCCAGTACTTGTTAGTGATGAGAATGATGATGATCAAACGTGAAGACTTTATGAATAGGCCTATTTATAGGCCTTTAGCCATAGGTCCTGTTTTTAGACACCGTAGCTGAACAAATGATCTGAAATGCGTAATTTTATATCACTTAGGACTTTTGACCCTAAGTCTTTCAGGTCTGTCTCATTTTCTTTTGTTACACCAAAGTCATCCTTCTCTGTCCTATTCCTGAGCCTTTGTAACTCAGCATTCCTCCTCTCTGGATTACTTTTCCCACTTATTTCCTCTATCTCGTTGCTTTGTACTTATTTTTCTGATTTTAGTTTCAGAATAACTTAATCAGGTAAGACTGCCCTGACTCCACAGTCTAGGAAAGCTTCTTTTTTAATGAACCTTCTAAGAATTGTGCTTATAAAATTGATTTCTTTTTTGTAGCTAGGGCTTCTGTTAATGTGTAATTATGCATTTATTCATATGAATATTTAATCAGTAGTTGTCTTTCCCATGTGAGAGCAAGGATGATGTCTGATTTTGCTTACAATTTAAATCCAATGCCTAGCACAAAGCTAGCCTAGGACACACTCAAATGTTTGTTAACTAAATGAATAAAGTATATCTGCTTCTCAGAAATAATTGGGTCCTTGTCAGTTTAGTCTTTGTAGCCTATTCATAGGAGACTGCCCATAAAATTAGCTTGGCAATATCTTGCCGTAAAAAAGAGAAGGTAACTAACTAGGGCAAACACTCCATGTCCTACATTAATTTAATTTAATTTAATTTATTTTTGTTATTCAAAGATGTTTATTTATTTTGGTAAGAACACTTGATATGAGATCTACCCTCTTAACAAAATTTGAAGTGCACAATATAGTACTGTTAACTACAGTGTTGTATACCAGATCTGTTATTCATCTTATATAGCTGAAACTTTATAACTATTGGACAGTACCTGCCCATTTCCCCTGGCTCCCAGGCCCTGGCAATATATCACTCTATATTTCTATGAATTCGACTGTTTTAGATACTTAATACAAGTGGAATCATGTAGTATTTGTCCTTCTATGACTGGTTTATTTTTACTTGGTAGGTGAAATAAATGATACTGGTTCATCCATGATGGTGCATATGGCAGAATTTCCTTATGTTTTGGGGATGAATAATATCCTATTGTAATAGATGCCTATTTTCTTTATCCATTCATCCACTGGTGGAAATTTGGGTTGTTTCTGTATCTTGGCTACTGTAAATAATGTTGCAGTGAACATGGAAGTGCGGAGATCTCTTTGAGATCCTGATTTCAATTCTTTTGGAGATACCTTCAGAAATGGGATTTTAAATTTTCTCAGGAACCTCATTACCATTTTCCAAAATGCTGCACCATTTTATGTTCTAACAGTGCTCACGCATTCTAATTTCTCCACATTCTCACCAACACTTCTTATCTTACGGGTTTTTTTTTGTAATTAGTCATCATAGTGTGAGGTGGTATCTCATTGTGATTTTGATTTGCATTTCCCTAACGATTGAGCACCTTTTCATATACTTGTCAGCTATTTTGTGTGTCTTCTTGGAAGAAATGTCTATTCAAGTCCTTTGCCTATTTTTAAAATCAAATTATTATTTTTTACATTGAGTTGTAGGATTTCCTTATATATTTTGAACATTAATCCTTTATTAAATATATAGTTTTCAACTATTCTCTCCATTCTATAGGTTAGCTATTCATTGTGTTGATTTTTTCTCTCTGCACAAGGTTTTTGTCTATTTTTGCTTTTATTACCTGTGCTTTCAAGTGTCATATCCAGGAAATCATGGCCAACACAGAACACAGCTTTCCCCCTGTCTTTTCTCCTAGGAGTTTCACAGTTTCAGAGCTGATATTTAAGTCTTTAATACAATTAACTGATTTTGGTGTATGGTATAAAACAAGGTTATAGTTTCATGCTTTCACTTGTAAATATTCAGTTTTCCAGACACTGTTATTTTAGAAAACCTTAAAGACTCCACACAAAGCACTTAGAACTAGTAAAGCTGCAGGATGCAAACGCCATCGTACAAAAACCAGTTGTTTCTGCATGCTAACAATGAACTATCCAGACAGGAAATTTAAAAACTCCGATTTACAGTAGCATCAAAAAGAATAAAATACTTAGGAATACATTTAACAAGGAGGTGAAAGACTTGTACACTGAAAATAATAAAACATTGGTGAAAGAAATTAAAGAAACCAGACAAATGAGAAGACATACCATATTTGTGGATTGGGAGACTGAGTATATTGTTAAAATTTCTATACTACCCAAGACAATATACAAATCATTGCAATGCCTATCGAAACTCTAACGGCATTTTTAGACAAAACAGTCCTAAAATTCACACTGAACCACAAAAGACCCTAAATAGCCGAAACAGTCTTAAGCAAGAACAAAGCTGCAGGCATTGTACTTTCTCATTTCAAAGTCTTAGAAAACTAAAGTAATTAGCTAATTAATTAGCTAGTATGATGCTGATGGAAGAACAAACATACAAACCAATGGAACAGAGAGCCTAGAAGTAAACCCATGTATATACAATCAATTAATCTTGAACAAGGGTGCCTAGAATACACAGTGGGGAAAGTATAACTCCTTCAACAAATAGTGTTGGGAAAATTGGATATACATGCAAAAGAATGAAATAGGATCCTTCTACCATACACAAAAACCAATTCAAATCAAGTAAATACTTAAGATCTAAAACTGTGAAATCTCTAGAAGAAAACATAGAAATTTCCATGACTTTGATCTTGGCCAGTATTTCTTGAATATGACACCAAAAGCACAAGCAACAAAAACAAAAATACACCAGTAGGACTCCATGGCCTATTTTAGCATGACTCAGAGCAGTCTTGCATGAGGATCCACAAGGGGAAATGAGAAGCTGGTGAAAGAAACATTATTGTCAGATGCAATTAGGGATCCACGTTATTCATATATTTTCTCTATCAATGGTGAACTTTTCTCCCAGTTCTCAAAATTTAATGTTTGAGAAGTACCTGGGTAGCTTGTTAAATAGGAATATCCCTAGGCTCCTCCGCCAAGAGATTCAGACTTAGTAGGTTTATGGTCGGGCTCCTGATTTGCATATTTGTAAAATGGATTCTGATGGTGACACAGATTTAGGAATCACTGTCCTGCATTCCACTGATGATTCAGGACCACCGACAGTGGCACAGCTTTGGCCAGAACCTGGTAAGTTTTTCCTCTCCACAATGATGACTCTTGAATATTTTGGACTCTTTTGAGGAGTAAAGATCTTCATACCACCTTCCCCATTAAAAAGTCCTTGCCATGTTGTGTCATAACTACCTCTTGACTAGCCTACTTCTCCTTTCCCCTCGACTGTGAGGACCATGGACTTAGGAGCTATGTCTTGATCTCCTGTGTCTGGAATAAGGCTTGACACGTGGTAGACATTCAGCAAATGCTTGTTCTATAAATAAAATAATTCACGTAGAGACTTTACAACATATAGATGATTTTATGTGTATTCCATTTCATTTTCATAAAGAAACTGACTAGAAAGGAATTAATAGTTAATCATAATAAGATACTCAATAAAAGTTGGTTTTAATATGGTTATTTTAATGATCTGGTAAAATGTCCTGTTCTATCATAGAACTGAGGCCATTCATAAAGGCAATTATATTTTATAAAATGTTTTGCAGTTGTTAAAAGGAAGACACCAAATGGTACAAATATGTGACTTTTTTTTTCATTCCATTACCATGGGATACTTCCCTTCAGAAACAGTCTAAGATAGTTGCTCATGTCTGTGACAATAAGGTCCATGAAGTGAATTGACTTTAAGAGAGTAACAGTAAATATAGAATACCAACGTGATCACAGTTGATGGATGTCAGAGTCAGCTAGGAAAAAATAGAAAATAATTATCTGATAGAGGAACAAACACATCTCTCTATAGTGTAATTTTTTTTAATGTTTATAGCCTTTCCTATCAAGTATACTACTTTGTGATGAGTTGAAATATTTTGCCATCCAGTTTATCAAACTCCACTCAATATGTGAAACTCAAAGTATTAAAACCGAAATGGAAACACTTGTGTCACAGATCAAATTGACCTTATAAATAACCTTGCCTCCTAATTTCAATACCTCCCACTATTCTCTTCTTGATTGTGGATGACGCGAAGGGGATTCTTACTGTTGCTTCTCAGCCTGACTTCCCCTGGTTTGAAAATCAGTTTGAATTCACTGAGAAAACTGAAGAAAAAAGTTCTGTTTATCTGCTTCCAAGGCTCACCTCTTTCTCTTTGCGAGAATAAATTGTTCTGGGTTTACTTATTTTGAGGGAAAGAGAGAAAGCAAGTGGGAGAGGGGCAGAGGGAGAGCTTTGGGGATCCCTGTCTCTTTTCCATTAGAATTCAAGAATGCTTTCTTACATTTCCATGGCATCCACTGTAGAGCAATGTACACTTGCCACACTCTAGTTTTAAATAATTAATTGTATTTAGTGTTTTGATATCCTTACCACAATCCCTTTTTCTACAGATAATCACTGTCAACAGTTTCTTGTATTTCTCTCCATAAGACAGGAATTTTGCATATTGCTGATGTACACGTAACTAAGTATAAAGACAGATTTTTAAGAACCACACAAAAAAGATAATGTTTCAGGCAGTCTTTCTCACCTTACTTTCTATTTACTATATTTTGATATATTTCTATTAATGCATATAGGCCTGCCTCATTCTACTGATTTTGTTTCATGGATGTTTTATAATTTATAATTGCCCAGGCTCCCAATTAGAAACATTCTTATTTGCTGCCTTTTTTTTTTTTTTTTTTTTTTTTACAAACGCTGCAGTGAAAAAATCATGGCTTGTGAACTTCTGTGAGTATATCTTCAGGTTTCATCCAGAACAGTGAGATTTCAGGGTCAGAGGGCATGTGCTTATTTAACATTAGTAATCGACTCTACTGTAAAGTTTGACAGCACTTAGTGTCATACTATATCAGCATCACATTGTATATAAAAATCAGTTTACTTTTTTCTCTTGCCACCTAGAAGGTGTGAAAATTGAGCGTAGGGTGGTACATTTTTTTCTCTTGTTCCCTGAGAAGCATCTGGCACAGTGCTCCACAAATAGGAGCAGCACGAAGAAATGATGAATGAAAAGTTCTGCCCATATTTTAGCTTGGATTAACACCAGCCGAGTTCTGTTGGACGATAATATTAAAGTCACACGTTAATGTGACACTCAGACAAGTTTGATAATTCATGGAAAAATATGAATGTGGTTGTGAGTTCACCAGGCAATTATATGCAGTCTCCTCATTAATCTTATTTAGAGGTCCAGGAAGAGGAAGGAGGGATGGTTCTGGAATCAGTCTGTATATCTTTTCTTTCAGAGTGGACCATCCTCAAGGGTCAACAGACGTGCTTCCTGATAATTGAGGTGTGTGGATGGGAACAAGGAGGGAGGGGTGAATACTGTATTCTTTGCCCCCAAACAGTGAGTGTGTACTCCTGCAGACAGAGTGCTGATACATTAGTTTCCTCCTGTCATTTCTCATGTGCAGCACATCATGCACAGGGAAACTGTTTATGGATCCTAAGGGCCTAACAGATAGACCCTAAACTCTTCAGTGTGACCAGCAAGACCCTCCATCATTTGACCTCAAGTGTGCGTCCTGCTACTCCCAGGTACTCCCTGCTACTCCCAGCTACTCCGGATAGCTGGAGACCTGTGGACTTCGCCAGGCTCCTTTTGGGGATCGTTCTGTCCTGTTCATTGTGAAAAGAGTTCACCTCTGTCTGAAACTTATGACTGTAAGAGCCTTTGCTACCGCCCCCCTCCCTCCTTCCTTTTTAAATGTTTATTATTATTTTTGAGAGAGAGAAGGGGAGAGGGGCAGATGGAGAGGGAGGCAGGGAGTCCCAGCAGGCTCCGTGCTATCAGCACAGAGCCCAAAGCAGGGCTCGAACTCACTCGAGTTGTGAGATCATGACCTGAGCCAAAGCCAAGAGTCTGACGCTCAACCAACTGAGCCACCCAGGTGTCCCCTCCACCCTCCCCTGACCCACCCCCACCCTTTTTTTTTAACCAGCATCTGATTTCTTGTCTGATTCACTGATGCCACTTGTCCTTAGTTCAAATTGACTGTCACAGTAATATTTAATCTGTACCCGATTTTTTAGTGAATGAACTGTAAATATGCCACCCGTCCTTATTCCAGCTAGAGACTCAGAGGAGTTTTTATAAAAACTCCAGTGCTTTCCAAGGCACATTTGTTTTGAAATATTGTGTGTATCCCACAGCGTGACACCCTGGGGGGAGATGACTAGAATCTTAGACGTATTTACTGTCGCCTGCCTCTCCACCAGGCTGATGCCTATTTGGCTTATTAGCCGTGGCTGGCGTGGTGCAGCTTTAATGAAGGTCTTAGATTACCCCGTTACTTTGAACTTTAATTTTTATTAGCTCGGTTCACTCAAAGAACACGTCTGTGCCTCTGTAGTCTTCAGGATACCTCCTGTCTATAGCCGGATAGGATTTATGGCCCAAGGGTTGGAGAAGCATAAAGATGAGATGGTCCTCCTGAGAGGTTTGTCTCTTCAGGTTAGCGTTAATGCAGAAGTCAGATTTACCCACTAGATCCCAGGACCATAAAAAGTAAATCCACAGCAGAGTGCTAAAAGATGACTCTTGTTCAGAGCCATTGCAGCATCTAAAACTGACACTGCAATCAATGAAAACATTTTATTGGCCCTCTTGGGTTTTACTACAGAAAATCGCAAAGCTTCGCTATGCACCAAAACAGCAACAGATTTTGTTGGTGGCCTTGAATCAATCTGTTAGATGTATTTGAAGGAATGTGGATATTAGTGAAGTTGGATAGGAATTTTCAGGTGGTGCCAAGAAATAAGCTTCTACAAATAAACAATCAGTCAAATAAATAAACACACAGACATAAGTATTTGCATAGGACTCACAAATTTGTAAAATATTTTTGTATATATCATATGTTCAATCCCCTAATCCTAAGAAGGGGCAGGTGTAACTCATATAGTTATTCTCTTTTATAGATGAGGGCATTTGTAGTTCAGAGAAGTTGAGTGATGTGAGGCTGAGATTTTCATGAGTGGCTTTATGGTCTCTCGAGTGTGGTATACTCCATGGCTTCAAAAATTACCACCAAAGCCATGGTTGCCTCAAATCTGATCTTCAGATCAAATCTACTAAATCCAAAGAAGCAGCATCTGGAGTGAAAAATAGAGCCACAGTTTGGATCTCCAGTTTACTGGAATAGGGTGGCTAATCTACAGGGTTAGTTCAATCTCTTAAAAAGAAAGATGTTTAGGGTTTTATTTATTTGGATTTTAAAAACAATCCAGTTACTACAGGATTACTCAAGTATTGCTTCATTTATTCATTGAAAATGAATAAATGCTGAGTATTTGCTATGTACTAGCCATTGAACTATAGTAGATATGCAAATGAATAACCTAATTTCTACTCTTAACAATAAGAGTATTAGATAATATTTCTTGATGTTAGCTACTGATAGGTCAGGTAAAGTACAACTTACTTAAGATATATTATAACATTTATTCCCAATAGACTTTTATGATATAAGTTCTCTTATTATCTCTGCTTTTCAGAGATGGTAATTGAGACTTATCTCCAAGGTAAACAGTGTGTGGCAGAACTGAATTTAATTCAAAGGCTGGCGTGGTCTGGAAGCCCATACTTTTTAGCCTCTCTGTAACTGTCTTCCCATGCTCTGATCCCTGGCTCATGGTCTGAGGTAGACAGACACAGAAACAGAAATCTTAGCAGTAAACTGAGAGAAGTTCAATAACAAAGAAATGAGTGAACTGTTGTAGGAACATAAAGTAAGGAAAATCATAGAGGGCTCACTTTAGCAGATGGAACTTAACTTGGCTCTGAAAATAGCCATAAAAGTGTTGTAGACAGAGGAGGAGAAAGGACATTCTAAGAAGAGAGGAAAACACATCCAAAAGCATGGAATCACATCTAAGCGTTTCTTCTTTGGACTGCTTAGAGAGTTTATTGAATCCTCATAGAGTTCATGGTACTATTTCAGTTGCTTGAAGTCCTGCCTGATGGTCCTGTCATTACTCTTGCTTTAAGCTGGAATGAACTCCTCAAACTTTTATACTAGTTAGGCCCCAGAGAACAGCACCATCACTGGACTAGTTTCAGGAACACACAGCAGAATGGATTTTAGTGCAGACAAATGTCAACGGTTTGGCCTTTAGCTGCCCTCTATTTTTTTTTTAATTTTTTATGTTTAATTAATTAATTTTTTTATAATAGTTTATTTTCAAATTGGTTTACATATAACACCCAGTGTTCACCCCAACACGTGCCCTCTTTAATGTCCATCACCCCCTCTCCCCCCTCCCTCCCCTCCCTCACCTCCCTCACCTCCCTCACCTCCCTCACCTCCCTCACCCCCCTCACCCCCCTTACCCCCCTTACCCTCAGATTGTTCTTAGTCTTTGAGAGTCTCTTATGTTTTATCTCCCTCCCTCTCTGTGTCTTGTTTTCCTTTCCCCTCTTCCCCTCCCCCTGGTTTTTGCTTAGTCTCACAAAGTCCACCTATTCGTGGAATCATATGGTATCTGTCTTTTTCTGACTGACTTATTTCACTTAACATAATAAACTATAGATGCTGGCGGGGATGTGGAGAAGCAGGCACCCTCCTACACTGTTGATAGGAATGCAAACTGGTGCAGCGACTCTGGAAAACGGTGTGGAGGTTCCTCAAAAAAATGAAAATAGAGCTACCCTATGACCCAGCAATAGCACTGCTAGGAATCTACCCAAGAGACACAGGAATGCTGATGCATAGGGGCACGTGTACCCCAATGTTCATAGCAGCACTTTTGACAATAGCCAAATCATGGAAGCAGACCAAGTGCCCTTCAACTGACGAATGGATAAAGAAGTTGTAGCTGCCCTCTATTACATGATGATTGCTACTTAAATATGCAAAAAGATTTTAAGTCTTCATCTAATCACACAGGAGACAATAGCATAGCTTGAATAGCAGGGAGTATATAATTACCCAGAAGCAAAATGAATGAGAGTTGTCAGCTGTCAAACAATATGTTACTCTAGTTCTGATGTATCCTTAAAGGTGGTGGGGCTGGGGCAGTGGTGGGATGGTGGGGAGTCTGTCTATTTCTCTTGAAGACCTCGAGGTCTCTTAATTCCAGGTACAATGTGACTGTCACCCATTGTTGATGTCATATCACTAAGATTTTGACAAAATCCTAATAACATCTTCGGGGTACCTCTTGTTCTTAAGGAATACCAGGGAAGTCCTAGAGTTAACGGGAAATAGAAGACCAGACCAGCACCTGTAAGGATGCTTAGGTAGAGTTGAATTCAACTTATTTTCAAACTGAAATCTTCATGATGCTTAAGTTCTATATAGGAAGCAAGTAAGAAAGCTCTCATCTGCCTTTTAAGGTTAAAGAATAGTCCCTATACTTAGAGCATATATAATTGTCCTGATCGCTAAAACTATAGGAAGATGCCAGGAATTCTTTTTTTTTTTTAAGTTTATTTATTTTGAGAGAGAGAGAGAGAGAGAGAGTGCGAGAGAGCAGGGTAGGGGCAGAGAGAGGGGGAGAATTCCAAGCAGGATCCATGCAGTCAGTGCAGAGCCCAGTGTAGGGCTCAAACTCATGAAACTGTAAAATCACCTGAAATGAAATCAAGAGTTAGACACTTAGCCAACTGAGCCCCCCAGGCACCCAAAATACCAGGAATTCTTAAAGGAAGCCCTATGTCTAGTAAAAAGAAAAAAAAAAAAGAGAGAGGGCATTTTGGTAAAAATCAGCACCCTGAATACACAGGTTTATTTTTCCTTCTGACCCTAATAAATACCCCTAAAGTAACAAAAGAGGAATAAAATTTCATAAAACTACAAGGACAAAGACAGTACTCTGGAGGATGGTACCAGATGAACAATGTCAACAACATCTTGAAAGTTAGGAGGTGAATGGGCAGGTGATGACGACGGACCTCGGAGGGAGTAGAGAGCTGAACCGGCATGCAGGGAAAAGACAAAGAACAGGCTGAGCCTTTGAGCCTGGCAAGGCCCCCAAGTCCGTGAAGATATCAGAAGGAAAAGTACAGTGTCTCCTGGAAGCCTGTATAAAGAGCAGTTAGGCTACCCACTCCCTCACCCAACTTGTACAGCCAGTAGCCCACCCTCCCCAACCTGGCTGGAACAGCGAGGGTTTTCTTCAGATAACTGAACCAGAGAGGCTTTGGACTCAGACAACAAACCCAGGAAGTGCTATGCTGAAATACTTCCCTGGAAATCGGGGGTTAGATAAAATCTTCACATGGATTCAGAAGACCCTCCACTTCTGTCCTCTGCATATTTCCCTGAACTCTGAATAGTTCAACAAGAAACTGGAGGATTCCAGAAATTGATATGCCCAGCAAGAGTGGGGGGGGGCATTGCCAAAACTAACACAACATTCCCCCCAAAGAAACAGCCAGATCTCTGTTTGATCATGCTACTGTAAAACCTGTAAGTAAGTGTGTTATGATGCTGTTTGCCCTTTTTTCCCCAAAACACCATGACTTTTAAAAGTAATTGCATTGTATACTTCAGGATTTTTAGGATGAGAGTATTAATATTAGAACATTTCAGTAATCTGTTTCAGAGCATTGGAATCTCTAGGTGTTTGTGCAAAAGGAGCTTCTACTTACGAGTTCCCCAGTCAGAGACTCTTGAAAAATAATATGTATTTGCTATTGCAAGGTAGATTTTCTCCTGTTCTTCCCACTTAGTCCCTGGCGTATCAGTTATGTATTGCCACAATAATGTTGCAAAAGAACCCACCCCAAATCTCAATAGCTTAAAACAATAAAGCTTTATTTAGCTTAAGAGTGCAGATCGGTGGGTGGTTATTCTGGTGTTGGCTGGGCTCACTCGACTCATTTGTGTCTGGTCAGCTGCAGGTAGGCCTGATGGCCCTGTATTTCTTGCCAGCCCTCTCTGAGAGTCTCTGGGAGTGTCTGCGGGTCAGCTGGATGTTGGTGGGTCGAGGATTGTTCAGGCGGTGATGATTCGGGGGAACTCAGTTCTGCTTCCTAGTTCTCATCCTCCTGCAGTCTAGCAGGGATGTGTTCCTGGCAAACGCAGAGGAGCAGGAATGAAAGCACGTTTCAGTGCGTAAATGATTTTCATACCTCTACTGACATCGTGTTTGCTAATATCCCGCTGGCCAAAGCATGTCACGTGGCCGAGTCCAGAGACCAGGGTAGGTGAAGCATTGGGTTTGTCAGTGGTATTATTCTGTCACATCTGGCTTCAGCTTATTCCTCTGCGTATCTTTTGTGTATGGACTTCATTCGCCAGTTCAAGGGGTGTGTTCAAGGGTGTTCAAGTTCAATTTTTGGGATTGTCTTTACCCAACACTTGACTCTTGGCTTAAAGGACCCAACTATACACTTTGTGTCAGTGTACTTAAATATACACTGTGTGTGAAACCAAACTGTATTTGCCTTAGAAAGTCACTGACATAAAAAGGAATCCCTTGGAGATTAAAGGGAACCCGTTTATACAACAGACTTCCTGTTCTTTGAAGTGTGGTTATGAAGGATTTATTCAACATGAGACTGAATTTACAAATCCCCATTCAGAGTAGAGGTGATAGAATTACTTTGCAGTTTCCTCTGATCCATCTTCAAAGTCCAAACTTTTGGACCACGTATAGGGTGGTGTCCTGGTGGAGAAGGCATCTCTTAGCACTTGGTTGCAGGGCTCAAGCTGGGTGACCTCGACAAAGCACTTGACTCTGCTTCCTTTTTTGAGAAACCATGATGATTATCCTTTCAAAGAAAACTTAATGATTCAGTGACAGAAATGGGTAATGATACCTAATCTAAAAGTATAAAATTATAGATCAATTAAAAATTTTCTATTATCAATGTGGCAAAAACTATGTGATCATGAATTCAACCTGTGACAGCATCAACAACAATAATGATGACTGCCATTTGCTGTCTGTGTGTTAATGTGCCATGCACCATGATAAGCCCTTCACTACCATAATTTTACTCAGCCTTAATGGGAATGCTATGGAAGTTATTACTATCCTGTCTAAGTTTTAGAAAGGTCAAATAGCTTACCCGATTTCACAGGTATTGAAGAGTGAATAATGAAAAGAATCTGGTAGTTAAATTCCAGAACCTGTGTCTTTTTTTCTCCTTTTTTGTTGAAGTATAATTAACATACGGTGCTTTGTTAGTTTCAGGCGTATAATATAATGATTCAACAATTCTAAACATTTCTCAGTGGTCATCACAAAGAATATACTCCTAATCCCCTTTATCTGTTTCTCCCATCCCCCCATCCATCTCCCATTTGGCAACCAGTAGTTTGTTTTCTGTATTTAAGAGTGGTTTTTTTGTTGCTGTTATTGTCTCTTTTTTTCTTTGTTTGCTCATTTGTTTTGCCTCATAAATTCCACATATGAGTGAAATCGTGTGGTATTTGTCTTTCTCTGACTGAGTTACTTCGCTTAGGTCCATCCGTGTTGTTGCAAATGGCAAGATTTCATTCCTTTTTATGGTTGAATAATATTCCATTACATATATATACCTCCTCTTCCTTATCCATTCATCTACCGATGGACACTCGGTCTGTGCTTCCATAATTTGGCCTTTGTAAATACTGCTGCAATAAACGTAGAGGTGCATATATCTTTTTAAATTAGGGTTTGGGAATCTGTCTTCTTAATTACTCTTCTCATACTGTACATCGTAACGATCTTATGCACCTGTGAACTTAATGCACTCCCTGAAGCGTTCACCCCTGACTTAATTCCCATGATGCAGTAGTCACATTAAACAGAAGTCATGGTGCTCTTAATAATCTTTGTTAAGCATTTAGTGTGTAGAGTATACTGCTAAAAGTGAGGGGTTCAGAATAAGAGTGAGAAAGTATGTGGTCCATACCTAAAGGAAGGAAATAGTCTATAGCCACAGATGAGGGCAAGGGGATGATGGCCACTGAGAGGAGCCTGCAGAGCTATACATGTGAAAATGACTTTTATTTGTTTGTTTAACAATCATTTATTGGAAATCTACTATGAAAAAGGTTCAGATAGAGGCCTGAGTAAGGCAGGCCTTGCCCTAAAGGAGCTCATATTCCGGTGATGGACACACACACACACACACACACACACAATGATGATGTAGCTTGGCAAAGGGCTGTGATAAAGATTGACTTTGGATTGATATGAGGGAAACAGGGTCTGAGTGCAGGAAGGTTCTATTGAAGAGGTGACAGTTGAGCTGAGTCATAAAGAGTGAGAAGGAACTCCTCAGAGAGAAAACCAATAAGTAAACACACAAATAGGAAAGCCCATTCCAGTGTGTGGAGTGCTGAGGCATAGGCAGGCCATAGCAGGTGCAGGATAGAGCTGGAATGTGAAGGCATAGAGAAAAAAGAATGTGAAGAGGCAAGCAGGGCACAGATTATAAAGGATCATGTGGAGAAAATGGAGATGTTACTTCGAAAATTTGAGCCATCGATTTTAAGAACCTGAAAATCCATCATTAAGTGAAAGTTAAAGTGATAAAATGCCTCAGTATTCATGTCAGGCAGGGTTTGACCCTGTTTTCCAAGAGGACTAGCGGAGGCACAGAGTGGGGATGCCACTTGTCCAATGCCATCCATCTAGCTGAAAGGACCTTTCTGTGAGACCACATGGCATCCCCACACTGACAGAATCCAGACAGACAGGTTGTTCTGTGCACTGGCCCTTGCAAAAACAGAGCTGCTGCAGTCTGTTTGGGAGAAGCCCTCATTTTTTCCCCCGTTTGCCAGCGCCTGGAGGAGCTGGGCCGCTGAACGAGCAGACTCCTGGCACAGCTGCTGACCTCATTCTCTGGCACTGTAACAGCCGTATTGGCGGTGAGCAAAGCATGGAGGTGTGTGCGAGCCTGAACCTGGTCCACAGTTGTGCACGAAATCTGCTCCTCCAAGACTGGGACAGGTTGTGAAAGAATCAGGCAACTCGGAAGCCAGTAGGAGCATCTGCATTTTCATGCTGTGAATTAGTAAGCAAGCTGTCACTACGGATTCTTCCAATGTCATCTTTTGCTTCTCTCAGCCTGGAAATACTTCTGAAGCCCCTTTGCTGCTGGTCCCAAACCTGATGGATGACCCAGAGGTCATTACTGCTGTGCTCTGGTTACATCCAGGGCATTATTCTGAAGCCTGGGAATTTCTCACCTTTATAAGTGAAAGACGTTGGCCCGTCTTGACAGTAGGCCCTTGGTAAGGCTGTTTCTATGATTTCTTCTAGATGAAAAAGATAAACTCCTACAAGAGTTCTCAGAGAGAAAGTGCTTGTTCACATGTGATGAATCCACGTCCACTCATATGTTCCTTCTTTCCCTTTGAAACTTGCCCCATTTACCTGATACACACATCATACCAACACATAGAATAAAACACACTTATACATGTCCCTTAAATTTGTAAAGCTATATGGAAGGTTACTGAGGTCTAGGGAATTCAGAGTTCTATCAGACTTGAGAGGAGTCTGTGTGGATGAGGATCAATATTCATATCAGTACATAAAGGAAATAATTATTGTGTATATAACTTTATATTTTGCTTTGTGTACTGTTCATAAAAATGTTCCCAAGTTTCTTCATTGTCTTCATAATTACTATCTTAGTGACTACAACATAATATTGCGTTGATTAATGTGTCATAGTTCACTTCTTGTAGTCTAATTTTGGACATTTCCATTTCAAATATATGTGATTATCAACTAGGCTATAATGGACATCTTTGCCTTGTTTGCTGCAGAATAATTTCTTTGGAATAAGTGTCATAGAGCTGAATTACTGGGGCAAAACCTATAAAAAACTTTTGCGATCATAGTAATTATTTTCATGTTGCTTTCTAAAATAAGTAGTGCAACTTTTTATGTCAGTAGGCTCAGGAACATACCAACATCACCAGAATTTTCCCAGTAGTATGTTACGACTAAGATTTTTTTTTTGTTTGTTCTACTAATCTATTAGGTGGAAAATGATGCAACAAAGTTGGCTTAATTTGAAATTTTATGATTAATAGGACACATGAACATTTCCCCACTTAATATTTATATTTTCTCTTATCTGCATTGTTTATATGTTTTATATATTTGGCATCTATATATAATATATATATGTATATATATATTTTATATATACATGTTTCTATTGAAGTTTAATGAATCCTTTACATGGCGTGGGTATTAACCACTTGTGCCCAATGTTAGACATTTGTAGACATTAACAGTTTACTTCTTTGAAATGGTTTTCCCCAAAGTCTTGGCCAGACTTGCTCCCTATCATTGTTCAGCTGTCTGCTCAGATGCCAGCTTCTTAGAGAGAGCACCCCTGACCTCCTTTCAGGCAGCAGAGTGGCTAAGAGTAAGTGCACTAGCGTTGGACAATCTGGGTCCACATCTTGGCTCTGCCACTTACTCTGTGGCTTTAGGTAGATCACGAAATAGGGATAATAATCATATCTACTTGTAGGACTGTCGTGACGATTAAAAGGACTGATAAAGCAAAGTGCTTAGAATCATGGCTGGGTAAAATCGAGAACTGTGTAAGTGAAAAAAAAAAAAGAACTACATAAGTGTAGTTATTATATTTTAAGAGTATGAATATCAGAGGGAAATGATGCCTGGGTTTTTGATGGGTGGAGAAGATATGGGGAAGTAAAATGTGACTTTGTTCCAAGTTTTTTCCCAGTCCTACCCTTGCCACTTATGGTCCCACTTCATATTTTAGTGAACATTGATCAAGAATCTTCTACATCAAATCACTGTGATGAATTGCTATGTCCAGGAAGAAAATACTTTTTAAAACTCAGTCTTCCATGAGGTTTAAGTGAAAAGAGAAGAAATAAACATATATGTTAAATCATAGCATGACAAAGTGGATGGAGAATGGACTTTGGAGACTGAGTGATCTGAGTTCATATACGATCTCTGTCATAGACTAGCTGTGCAGCCTTGAGCAACTTGATTGAGTTTCCTGAGCCTCATCCAGGAGGCTGTTGTCCTGTTTGGAGAGTTAAGTAAGTTGAAAACTGTATGCTTATATGTCATGTACATAGCAGTATTGAAAAGGCATGAGTGATTCTTTTTTTGGGTAAGTGGAATTTCTCTTATGGTCCAAGGAAAGAAAAAATCCTACAGCTTCAGAGAAAAAAAGAGTTTGAACTGGTCCTTAGGTGGCAGAGTTAAGGGTTAGAGAGAGACTGTGAATGGGGTAGGATGACATGAATCCAGACTTCTTCATAGGAATACCGAAGCATGTGGGGGAACATAGAATGAAAACCATCTACTTCAAGTGATGTGGATGACTGAGGTACTTGAGTGGTGGGAAGTAAGCTGAAGAGGTGGGCTTGGATTCTGATGGTGGGAGACCGAGGGCTTGTTCGCTGAGATGCATTGGCATGATCATGACCCCCCTCACTTTATGAGGGCCTTCGGAACCAGGGCAAAGACGCACTGACAAAGCACAGACCAGTTTGCTGGTGGTTAACAGAATAGTTGCTAGCGTTGTATTCTGCAGCATCACTAAAGAGAGATCATCTCCATTTATCTAGCCCCCGGGTTTTGAGGCAAGGCTTGTTCCGGAGAAATACTTCTACACTCCCACGGAGCACCTAGATTAGCACCACATTTGGTTGGTTTTATCATCTACCATCACATGAACACTTAGTCTAGGTACTCTGCAGAGTCATTACCTTATCTAATCTTGTCAACAACCCTAAAATCACATGCTCATTTTATTCTCATTTTACACATGAGGAAACTGAGCCTTGGAGAGCGTGCACACCTCGTAAGTACTGAGGTCAGATTCGGATCTAGGACTGCCTGTCTCCAAAACCGCTGCTCTTCGCGATCTCTAACGTTAGCTTTACATAATCTCTTTGCCCAATTACTTGCTGCTTTCTCTCCTTTTCTCCCCACTGTCCCCCACCTCCACCCCGTGCATTGCATTTCCTTTCTCTTGACCTCTCCCCTCCTGTTCTCGCCCTTGCCCAAGTGCTTGCTCATGTACTCAATCCCTCAATGTTTATGGAACTCATATAGTGTGCCGGCATTCTGCTGAGTGATTGTATTTTTCTCTGATTTTATTTCTCCGTAATGTCTGATGCAGTGCTGGCAGAAAGTACTCAATAAGTACATGGTGCTGTTAGGTGTGGTCCAGTGCCCTCAAGGACTTGAATAAATGCACGATATTTTAGCCGACACTCCCAAAGATGGGAAGCACTTTGGTCTGTTTTCCTTTCCCTCCCTCCTTCTCACTCCGCACTACCCCTCCTTCCCTTCCTTCCACAAATACTTGTCAGATGAGTGTTCTATGTCAGACACTGGGCTAGTTGCTAGAAGGACAGATAAAATGCACAGCAAGATGGCTGCGAATACAGCATGTTTCTGATCCGCTGTCAGGCTGCAGTGCACGTCACCTGGGCCTCTGCTTCAGTGCTTATCCCTCAGTCAACATTTGGTAAGATAATGCTTTGACTGATGCCTTTTATGAAAATCCCAAACAGAACAAAACTATTGGACAAGAAGGGTAGCACAGAAGATTAAATGAAGGGGTGGCGGGAGGCTTGGGTAAATCTCATCTAATTCTGTTCCGTTCATTGAGCAGACATTTTGAAGCAGGGCAGATGGGGTCTTATGGTCATGCCTACAAATCAGGATCTGCAGGGGAGACTTAGGGAGTGGAGGTTGGCCGGAACCCTGGGAGCTGGATGAGGCTTCTTTGGGGCATGAAGCACCCAGCCTGAGTCTGTCCACATTTCTCCAGCAACATGACTAGATGGCTCTTGTGAATGGTTAACAGGACCTGGCAGGACCCTTTACTTTTAGACTGGGTGGAGTGAGGATGGACAGAGTAACACAATACCACCCTACTCACTTGAAGAGAAACAGTATTTTCCAGATCAGACACACACATCAGAGATCAGACTCTAAAAATGCATTCTTCCTTATGCCTGCTCTTAGCTCATCCCACGGACCCCTCCCTGTTGTGAACTGGGGACACAACTAAAGACCTTCTATTTTCTCAGCAGAGATCTGAACATCCGTAATGAGCAAGACTATGTGCTAGAGTGGGTTAGTGTCATTACGAACAGACAACATCTTCAAAGGAGCATTTACATGTTGATCTTGAATTTCAACGTGAAGAACCCACTACCACCTGGTTGATTCAGTGCATTTTGGGAGGGGATCTCTGCAACTCTTAACTCCTATTTCTTAGCCATAGAAATAGTAGGACATAGAGTTGGATTTTAGAGATCAGGGCATTCCCACTTCCCTGTAGCATATGCTCATACATTTATTACATGAACAAACTGACTGTGCTTAGGCCTATAGGAAATGTAAGTTCTATTCTCTCACTCTGTTACCCATTAAGCATACATTTGTGTAGCAACAGGATCCATGAATTGGTTTCATGAAGTTTCTTATGCAAATCAATTCATAGAAATTTTCCAGGACTGTATTATTGCCTTCACCTTCCTTTCAGAGATCTGCTGGGAATATCTGAACTATGGGATTGGTCACAAAGTCATATTATGTTAAGAAGTTTAATTAGCAGAAAATGCAATATAACACACATGTCACACATTAATTTTTATAGGCTGCATACAGATTAGATACTGAGAATTCCTTGGTGATTTCAGTCTGCAAACCCATTTTTATTCAACCACATTACTTATTTTTGTATTCTTAGGCAGGATAGGTGTAAGAGTTTGGGGCTATCCTCACTCTCATTCTTTCATTCTCTTGTTTGGAAGATATTTCCCGGTCACCTGTCTACACCAGGAGCTGTCTTGGACAATGAGACGACAGCAGTGAGCACGATAAGGATGAGCACCACTCCTGTGAAACTTTCATTCAGATCAGTGCTACCCAGTGGAGCTTTCTGTGATGATGGAAGTGCTGCAGTATGATTAGATTAGATTAGATTAGATTAGGGGATGATTTTTTTTGTCCAGTACAGCAGCTGCCAACCGCATGTGGCTACTGAGTGCTTAAAATGGAGAGTGCAACTGAGTAGCTGAACTTTGAGAATTACTTAACTTTAATATATTTACAGTTAAATAGCCACACAGAGCTAGTGCCTATGATATTAGACAGCATGGTTCTAGTGGGAGAGACCGACTTTAAACAAGAAGATAGAAAAGCAATGTATATTCAGATTCTAAGTGCCAGGGAGGAGATACAGAATGTGCTTGGGGTGGTGAGGAAGGCTGACCTCAGACAGAGCAATTAGGACTGCCTTCGAGGTGACTTTTGAGTTGGACCTGAAGAGTGGACGAGAAGGAACCAGACTTGGGAGGAGCTGAGGGAAGGGGATGCCAGGCAGAGGGAATAGCAAGGAGTGCTCTGAGTGTGCTGACTCTTCCCCCAAATGTCTATCCCTCCCAGACCACACCTGGGCTGGAGGCTTCTGCTTTGGGTGAGGACTGTCCTCTGGGAGGAACGGTTCTGCCCGGGAACACATCCCAGGGTGTGGAGCAGTGAGGCAGATGCTGTTCAGTCCTTCAGCTGCCGTGTCTTATCTGCCCAGTGGCTCCATCAGTGCTCTTTTAGCTTCTCATACTGCAGGGATGCCCAGGCAGCCACGACATACTTGCCGCCTGGCCCGCTTTCTGCATCTAAACCTTTCCTGATTTCTCTGGGGAAGAGAAGAACTTAATTCCTTTCTCTGACTCATGTATGATCCACCTTCCTATAAATGCCTATAATTTTGGTCTCTCCGCTACCTCCACCTGTACGCCTCAGGCGTGCCCTCTCTAAACCCTCCACTGACTCCTCTCCCTGTAGCATCTTTGTTCTGGTCCTTGTGTTCTCTCAGCGCCACAGAGCCCTGGCACGTATGGGAACATGTGTGATACTTGAAGTATAGCTGGTTTTATCATTATTATTGTAACAGTCACAGTCCTCATGATCATCATCCCCATCCCCATTTTTGCAGATGAAAAATAATTATTCTAGGCAGTTACATTGCTTTGTCCCAAATCACTGAGATGGTGCCTTGACCCAGATCACCAGCCTAGGAGTCTGACTTTGAATTCAGTGCTTTTCCCGAATATTCCACCTGTCTTCCTCATCTTGTTACTTCAAGCTGTTGTTCAGTAGACTGTGTCTCGAATTTGAGAACTTGAGGAACCCAAAGAAATGATCTCGTCTCTCAGTTTGAGAAGCCCTAATGCCTCTGCTTTTTCTGTTATCCGTCGTCTGGCCCTGGTCAGTTACAAAGAGATGGCATTAGGAATAATCTAGAGCACGATTTATTATCTTTGAAAATTTTAACTGATAGGAGTACTTGGGTGGCTCAGTTGGTTAAGTGCCTGACTCTTGGTTTCAGCTCAGGTCATGATCTCGAGGTTTTGTGAGTTCAAGCCCCGCATTGGACCCTGCGCTGACAGCATGGAGCCTGCTCAGGATGCTCTCTCTCTCCCTTTCTCTCTGCCTCTCCCCTACTTACATTTGCTGTCTCTCTCTCTCAAAATAAATAAATTTTTTAAAATTTTAACTGATATTAAAAGACACAAATTAAAAATAAATTCCCTTAAAGAGTCTCAGATCTCAAAGTCCTTTTTTTTTTTTTTTTTTGGTAGATTTCTGGAGCTTGAGAAATAGTGGGATGTGTATGTGTGTGTGTGTGTGTGTGTGTGTGTGTGTGTGTGTGTGTTTATTGTCCACAGTGCTATTCATAGAAGGCAGACTCTTCTTGAGTCAGCCCTGCAGGATACATACCAGTCCCACCATCTTTTCTTATAAGTTCAGTGTTCCGAGGTTGTGAGGCAGAGCAGTCCAAGATACAGGGAGCTGACGGAAGTCCCGTGGGTAAAATGGAGACAGGGTGAAGTCTTCTCAGCTTTATACTACACTGGCATAGTAACTTTATATGGAAGAGAATTCTGAATTATACAATTAGTGACTTGCCCCAAATTCCTTCGTAGGTAGGTAGGAGAGTTTTTGACCCCATGTTGCTTCTCTTTGCTGCAGAAAACCTCTAGTAAATGAATCCTTCTGAGTTATAGCTTCTGCCCTGGAAATGTTGAATCTTAGTACTCAGAGCTCTGGGCGTGCATGTCTAGAAAAGAAAACAATACTTGCAGCATTATGCAGTTAAGATCTTAATGAGATTATGGTATTTCTCTTTTAAGGTAAACCTGCATGAATGATACAGTTTTCCTTTTTCTTTTCTTTCCTTCTTTTTCTTTTTCTTTTTCTTTTTTTTTTTTCCATTTTTCACTCTCCTGGTATTTCCACAGACAACAGTTGTATTAGTCCCCTCTATTACACATGGCTACTTTATGCTGAGACCTTCAGATATTTTGTTTGCTTTGTAGAGAATTCGGAGTGGCATGAAGCATGCACGTGTTTTCCTTACAAAATACAGCCTTCCATAAATCCAGGTCTGAGAGTCAAACTAATTGGTAAGAATCATCACGGCAATTATTTTTCAATTTAAAATTTAAATCTGGGCACCACTGAGGTAAAATATGCTTGGGGACTTGGGTGGCTCAGTCAGTTGAGCGCCTGACTCTTGATTTCATCTCAGGTCATGATCTCAGGGTCGCAGGACTGAGCCATGCATTGGGCTCCAGACTAAGTGTGGAGCCTGCTTAAAATTCTCTCTCTCTTCCACAATCTCTCTCTCTCCCCCTCTCCCTCCCTTTGCCCCTCTCTCTCCCTTATGTGAATGCTCTCTTTCTCTCTCTAAAGCTAAAATAAACCTGAAGTAATGCATGCTTTAAAAATAGGTTACAAAGCTGAGTAGAGTGTGTATGTATGTATATGTCGCGTGATAGGTGAGAGTGCTTATGGTCAGCGACTCATATTGTTTCCCTTCAAAGTGTTTCATGGAGAAGATTTTTGACCCTTATCTTTTTCTTTGTGTCTGACTTCCTGTCTGTCTTTTTCACTCATTTATAAGCCCGTCTCGATCATCCTGTGCAGGATGCAGTACTGGATCAGAGTGGATCACACTTGGGTCTCCGATGAGGGCACCCACTCTCTGGCGACCAGAGGCGCTACTCTGACTAGCTGACCATACAGTACAATGTAACAAACACAATAGCTGTGATATGGCTGATGTGCCCTTTGGATAGAGAAAGGGACCATTTAATTATTCTCTAAGAAACTTCTCCAAGGAGTTGGCATTGGACTTGCACCTTGGATATTGGGCCCTCATCAAGCACAGAAGGAAAGGTGGGGGAAAAGAAGATCTCAGGCAGCAGGGATAACATGAACGATGATCTAACGACATGAAGGTGTGTTAGGTTTGGAGAGGAGGGAGTGGCTCGGCAAAGGGTGGTGAGCAGTGACTGGAAGAGAGAATATGGCCAAATGCAAAGCCTTCTGTGCTGCGCTAATGGATTTGAACTTAATTCTGTAGCTAATAAGGAGCCAACAAATGTTTGAAAGCAGGAGGATAATATGATCATGTCTACTTAAAAATACAATAATGTCAATGGCAAATAAATAACCTTGGGCTGTTGATTCCATCTGGCTTGGGAACTGGTATCAGGGATAGGAGGAAGGTAAACAGGGTAAAAATTGGAGGAATTGCAGATCACAGAAATCTTTAAGGGTACCACGAGAAGGAATGTAGGCAGAGGATAATGGCTGAGCACACGTAAGGGAATCGGTGGTGTCAGCTGATAACCCCTTCCCACCAAAGTATACCTGTGACACATACACCCTCTCTGCTTCTCACTCCTGAAATTGGCGCTACTTGGAAAATTCTTTTGATTGCCTGTTCTGTCCCCAAGGTTTTCATTCCAGGTTTTCTCTCCTATAGCTAATTGCTCTTCCGTTTCCGTGGTAGCAAAACCTAGCAAATTGAGCACAGTCCCTACAGAGCACTGAGTTGTGGATGTTAAAATTTACGACAGAGCAATTTAGTTGTGCCCTATTTCCGAAGAAATGAAGACACTTAATTTTTCATCTGCTTCAATGGCAGCACTCGCTATGATTTCAGATCAAAAGGCAGCGCAAAATTATTTTTGAATTATTTTAACACGTGAAATCTGAACATTGGAATGATTTATGGAAATAAATCATCTTACTTGGCACTAACGGGTTTTTGAGCCTTATCTTCCACCCATTTATTTTTAACCTCTCTGAATATCTTCTGCTTTACTGATACCAACACTCACTTCAGAAGCCGGTGAACTGTCTGCTTATAAATACTGAATCAACCAGCAAATCACGTTTAATTAGATTTTGCTCATTCCACTTAGCTTTTAAGAAGGTAACACGCCTTTTAAGCTACACAAACCTTGGTAATCTAAATAGGAGCAAGGCCGACGAAAAGCCTTATTAAATGTAGACCAGGGCTAATGTTTGCCACCTGCTCTACCAAACCCATAGGAACCTTTAAAAATAGTGTCTGCCCCAAAGGGCCAAGGTCAGACCCTCATACATTGTTGGGCAAGTAGGGCCTAGCGAGCACATTAGCTTCTGAGAGATCTTTGAATAAACTTCTTACACTGATCCGCCCTGTGTTACTGCTCATTGTTTTCCTGCTTGGGGAACACTCGGCCTTCATCACAGCTGAACCCAAACAGTGTATTTCCAGGTACATTTATAATATTAACTTGGTCAAGGAGGTAGAACTAGGAAAGGTGGAGATGGAGCAGTGCGCTGTTTAAAAATGAAGCTTTAGGGACAGGCAGAGATGTGTAGGAGGCCTGCCTCTGGTCGCTGTGAGACTCAGCGTAATTTTCATCTCTGAGCCTCGGTGTTTTCGCTTATAAATTGGGCATAATATACTGAACTCGTGTCATTGTGGAAATTAGGTAAGTCATGTAAAGTGCTCAGACCAGTGCTTCACAGGTTATAAGAACTCTAATCATACATGTATTATTATCACATGTTTGTATCCATGTGAAAATATTTGAGAGGTGAGAGAAAAAGTCCTCTCGCTGCAGCATTTCATGGTAGAGGTATTTTAGGAGACTTCCTAGATGCAAGGAACCAGCACTTAATGATACCAAAGAATATGCAAATCTATGCAAATATCGAGTTTCTGCAGGTAGATGCACATTCCTGAGACCTAGTTTATTTGAATAGCATGGATTAAAAGCAAGGAGCTTGAAGCCTATCTATGTTGTTTTCAAAGGAAAAAAAAACATAAAATAGATATTTGCTCCTTGAAAAGAATTTAAGCAATTTGGAGATAGATACTTGCTGTGTCTTCTTGACTCTAACTCACCCCCAACTGCAAGACTTACCATATATTAAGAGTATTCTGGCAGAAGGGAGCAAAGAAAATTTAATTAGATGCATATTTTGATTATATGGTAAATTCTGATTTCATAAATATTAAAATGTGGAGAAAAAGCAACTTTTGCTTGAGAAAATATGGTATTTAAAAATACCTAAAGATAACCTTTCTTAACCTTCATAATGTATTTTCTAAGCTGTTTAAAGTATATACATAGTATGTACATAGGAACACATGTATATACACAGTTTATTTTATAAAAATATGTTACATATGCTATATAATGTCTGCTTAGACATACTGCATGTATTTAGTATATATAAAAATTTGTATCATAAATACCATTCTGCACTTTAAAAAATCTGTAAGTCATTTTTATCAATATATCAGACTTTGTATCAGTCACATTGGTCTACTTAACTGTAAGAACTGTTACTGATTATTGTATATGTATTTAATTAACTTTGCAGATCAAAACAAAAATACAAACAGCCTCAAAAAATAAAAATGATCAAGTTTATGTTCTTGCTCTTCAGTTCGGAGGCTTATAAGAGGAATGTTTAGAAGATGGCGTTTACGCTTAAGGAACATCTAAGGAATACCAAATCTCCAAACTAACTTTCAAACTAAACTGGTACGTTAGGAAATTGAAGCTTCCGGAAGAGCGCCACCCATTGGGAAGAGACAAGTAGTGGGCACGTGGTGGATTAGCTGGAAGACCTCCATAAGGTGGCATGTCTCTCATCCTCTGTGGGCCTTGGTTTCCTTCCATAAATTAGTGGGCAGCAGTACAACCCAGTCCTTACTCCCAGTTCTCAAATTAATGTGTCCTCCTACTTATCACTTGTTTCCTTTTCTTTTCTTTTTTTTTTTTTTAGTTTATTTATTGATTTTGAGAGAGAGAGCGAGAATCCCGAGCAGACCGTGCAGAGCCCAGTGTGGGGCTCGACCCCATGGACTGTGAGATCATGATCTAACCAAAATCAAGAGTCAGATGCTTTATCGACTGAGCTACCTGGGTACTCCTCTTTATTTTTTAACCTATCCCTTTTCTGTAGTTTCTCTCAACTGATCCTTTATAATAATTTGCTACTCTGCTTCTTCCTTCCTTTTATACTAGATTTGTTTAGGCCAGTCTCAGGCATGTATTAGGAATACACCATGCTGGTTTGAGGATCCTCCCCCCCCCCCACCCCGCTATTCCCCTTGCCCAGAATGCCCTTCGTGCTCCATTCTTTCTATTAAAATCCTATTTATTTTTCTAAATCAGCTTAAGTCTAGGAAGGTCAGCTCATTTGAGAGAAACATTTCTGTAGCTTCTGAGACACTGAAAGGAAAAATCTTCACCTTTGTTGACCTCCCTCCAGGGAGCTTGTAGAACACAATTAAGTTCTCAGTACTTCTGAGTTTATTGCTCTCTTGTTTCATATGTGAATGTCCTTTTACTAAAAAGATAGCAAAACTTTTAAGGCAGGGACTGTGTCTGAAACTCCTATAATTCCCATATAACATGACTAAAACCCACTACAGTCTTACTGAGTGAAATATGCCTGTGCTATGGACTCAATATTTGTGTGCCCACAGTACTCATCTATTGAAATCCTAACCCCTAAGGTGATAGTGTCAGTAGGCGGGGCCTTTGGAAGGTGATTATGTTGTGAGGGTAGAACTGTCATGAGTGGGATTCTTGCTCTTATTAAAGAGTCTCCAGAGAAATCCCTAATCCATCCAGCCAGGTGAGGATACAAGACATCTCAACCTGGAAGAAGGTCCTCACCTGACCCTGCTGGCAATTCCTTCTCATCTCAGGTGTTGCTACAGCATGGAACCTTCTGTGATGTGGGAGAATCCATGGCCATTTCTTGAAGTTTGGAATCTTCGGGACAGAATGTAGCAGAGAAGAAAACACGACAGCCATCAAATTTACTGACTATTTCTCATACCAGGCACTGTGTAAATAAGATATAGCCAAGTATGCTCCATCTCTCTGGAAGCTCGCAGCTCAGTGGATGTTCCAATAATGGATGGAACACAGGATTGTCCAAGGAATTCACAGAGGGACAATACTTGAGCCGGGCCTGGACGAAGAAGCCAGAGTTTGTTAGGTGGAGAAAGAAGTGAAGGAAAATGCTGGAGTTTTAACTTTTCAAGTTGCCCACAATTCTCTGTATTCCTCTTTGTCTACTCTCCTGGGAAAGATACCATTTTTCCCTCTCTTTAGCTAAATCCCTACTTGTTAAAGTGTGCTCCTGGGGCCTCTGCTTGGAACCGCCTGGGGTGCTTGTTAAAATGCAGAGTTTCAGGCCCCATTTCAGATGTACTGAAATAGAACCAGTAGGGCTTGGACACAGGCATTTATTTTTGTAATAAGCAGAGACTCTGAGGTGGTGAGAGATTTTCTGTGTGGTTGCCAGACCTCAGTAGACAGAGGAAACTCAGACTCAGAAGGTTCAGAGAGTGAGAGAGAGACATCTGTATCTGTCTCCATATTTGTATCTATTTATCATATACACACATTAATAAGATCACAGAATTGTTCTGACTGAAAGGATCTCTGAGACCACACGTCCGTGTGCTCATTTCCCAAATGAGAAGAGCATGCTGAGGATACAGTGTGCCACTAATAAGTACTTCCTGAATTGGAAACTGCACTTCTGCAGGTGTTTAATGTGCCTCGTCTCTGTAGGACTGATTATAAATGGAACAGCCTCCCAGAATGTTTCTCACAGTTTAGGTTACCAGTTCTCCTTGTTACAAACACTTCAGAATGTTTGTAGCAGAATCATTTCTGCTCGACACCTGTCAGAGGGTGGCATGAGGTGATAGAGCCCAGGTACTCTTCAATGAAGCCAAATTCTCCTAAGTAGCGGTCATTAACTCTCTTTGGTGAACAAAATGGTCTTCTCTGTCATAAATTAACAGCATACACAGAGTCAAAGGTGGGAGTTTTGCAAGGTTTATACTGCACTGCTTCACTTTTTATTAAACTCTGACTTGGTCTGTATTGTATTCTGGTAAGTCATGTCTACTTTTTATCCCCTCGTAAGATCTTCTTGCTCCTACATCTTGAAGAGTGATCAACGGGGGGCTGCGTGCCCCCTGCGGGACATTTGGCAGTGCCTGGAGACTGTTTTTGTTGTAATAATGGGGGTCAGATGCTGTTACCAGCACCTAGTGCATAGAGGCTGGGGATACTGGTCAGTGTCCTACATTGCATAGGACAGCCCCCAGGGACAAAACATAATCCAACATAAGATGGAAATAGTGGCAAGGCTGGGAAATCCCATTCTGGTACCAGTGCTCTTAACCTGCAGGTGCTGTCTGATAGTCTGGGAGTCTACGGGTGGACTTTAAGGAATTCATGGATCCCTGAAATTTTGTGCAAAACTCTGTGTGTGTGTGCACTATCTGTGGGAGAAGGTCTGTGAGTCCCATCGGATTTTCAGCCCTCAAAGATGACAACCGTCAGTGCTTCTGTCCCTGTCATTTTTTATCTCAAGAATGTTTTCTCCACTGATTTTTTCCTAACCATGCCTTTTACCTTCATTGAAAACTTACTTTGCGTGGCTCTGTAAATGTGTTCAGATGAGTAGGGTAACATCCCCTTTCACTCTCAGACGTATCAGGTCTCGGTTCAGATGGTAAGTTAGAAGGTTGCTAGTCAGATGTATTGCATCCATCTCAAGTCTCTCCATGATTTTAGAAATTCCTCACTGCTGAGGCATAAACCATACGTTTAAAAAAAAATCATAAGTGAAAAATAACCAAATATATAGAACCCCTTCATTGCTGATTACCACCTCAGGCTGTGTAATCCTTTTGGGGTATAAGAGGAGGAAAGACTATGTGACAAGTGCCACAATTATACTAAATATTTTACTCAATATCTTTATATACTAAAAACAGCTAACATTTAGAAATCTCATTATGGATACAAAACACTTGCCAAATTAGGGTGTGTTCTCATCACAATCTGTAGCCTATATAGCTTAAAAACCCATGAGGAATTAAAAATCTGCGTAAAGCTTTAGTCCCAAGAGAGGCACATTTTATATAATGTATTCTGGTTATGAGGCTAGCGTGTGTGTGTATGTGTGTGTGCGTGTGTGTGTATTACAAATTTATTTAGAAATTGCTTCTGGGCAAGTCACTTACCATTTTTCTAGATTCGAGAAGATAATTCTGTAAGATAAGGAAATTGGAATACATTTTTCTCTAAAATCCTTTCCCATGTCTGTTCATTTATTCACTTACTCATTCATTCATTCATTCTTTATTCACTCGTTTGTATCCCCAAAGAAATTGAACACTTGCTGTCAGCCAGGCCCCGTGCATGGCCCTACAAGTATAGACACAAGAATCGAAATTTTAGACCCGGTAGGGAAAGAGGACAAGTCCATATCCAGGGTCCTCTGGGAGTGTGCAGATGTGCAGGTACCTAGGGAGGAAGGGAAAGGTGATGCAGACAAGGAGAGGAAAATGTGTTCTTTTGCCATTTGAATATAATTCAGTAATGAATTCCCGTGAGAAGGCTAGAGCTCCTCCACTAGATTATAAACTTATCTTGGGCAGAAAATCACTGTCTCCCTTTGAATCTCTGGTGTAAGAGTCCTAAAGGGTGGCAATGAAGGGCACGGGCTTTGCTCATTTAAACAGGGTTTGATCTCAGCTCCAGGACTTACTTACTGTATCATCTTGGGCAAGAGTTCACTTCATAATAGCACATTTGCCTCATCTGTGGAGTGGGAATAATAATAGAAGGATCACTGGTTATTTAGTAGTATTTAGTAGGATTAAAGAAAATGACGTGTGTAAGGAATCTGTAAGTACTCCTAAGGAGTTAGTTCTGGGGCGCCTGGGTGGCTCAGTGGGCTAAACTTCCAACTCTTGATTTGGGCTCAGGTCACGATCTCATGGTCTCACGGTTGGTGAGTTTGAGCCGCACATCGGGCTCTGCACTGACCATGTGGAGCATGCTTGGCATTCTGGCTCTGTCCCTTTCTCTCTGCCCCACCCTCACCCTTTCTCAATAAATAAACATTAGAAAAAAAAAGAAATTCTGGGGCTACTGGGTGGCTCAGTCAGTTAAGCATCTGACTTCAACTCAGGTCATGATGTCACGGTCGGTGAGTTTGAGCCCTGCATTGGGCTCTGTGCTGACAGCTCAGAGCCTGGAGCATGCTTCAGATTCTGTGTATCTCTCTCTCTCTGCCCCTCCCCTACTTGTTCTCTCCCCCTCCGCTCAAAAATAAACAAATATTAAAAAAATAAAAAATAAAAAGTTCTCAGTACTACCTGGTGTTGGATGCGAGTGTTAGGGTTGAATGAGCATGGGCTGTTAGCATTTGGCAGATTTGAGGTCAGAGTCCTCAAGTCCTGCCACTTACTGTGTGATACTGGGAAAGGGGCTTCATCAGTCTTAGCCTCTGCTTCTTTATCAATTAAATGTGAATAACACCTATCGCACAGAGTTCTTACAAAGATTGAGAAGACAGTGTGTGTAGGGTGATTGGCACTTGTGATAGTTTTTTTTAGAAGTGTTCTCTCTTTTCTTAATTCCTTTCATTCTTTAATTTACATTGCTCCTTAACTAAAAACTTCTATAGAGACCCTTTTCATTCATTTAGTTATTAATTTTTTAAAAAAATGTTTATTGTGTATTGAACTGAACCCAGACCTCAGGACCAGGCTTCAGGGAGGATGGCATCCATGTTTTATTTGATTTATCCCTTCACCCCCTCCTGCGGTGTGGCCCCTGTGGAAATGGCTTTAACTCTGTATCTCTGCACATATATTCTCTACTCTTGCCTCTTCCTACTTCTTTGTGATAGGCCCTTCCCTCCAACACGAATACTTGACAAGTCAGCACAGTCTCTGCTCCAAGAGCACCTGGGCAAACCGGAAAGGAGCAACGTTTCAGAGAACATCCGCCTCTGGAGAGGCTGTGTGGCCAAGGGTAGGAGGACATGTTGCTAAGGCGTCTACTTGCATTTCATTCTCACCTCCTGTGTGCATGCCAGGATCTGTGCCTGTGTGGCCCCTCTTTGAGATAATCAGTGAGTGCTGAGAAAGCCATCTTCTTGTCCTTTGTCTTCTCCTTGAAGCTCTTTCTGCCCGTGCTTTCTCTTCATTTGAATTATGTGTAGTAACCCAGGCATAATGCAGTTTGATGGGCTTTATTTAGTTTGGCGGTACATAGTTATTTCATGAAACTCATATTTTTGTGAAATCTAGCCCTATATTTAAAAATAAAAGATCTTTTAGATGATTGGGTTTCTGAGATACTTTATTCTAAGGTACTTGATTCCCTACAGTCTCTTTTGGAACCAAAATAATATCCTAAGAACATAAACAACAAATTAATGATCCCAAACCAAGTCTAAGCCTCTTTCCTGCTTTTGAATCCAGGCATTTTGGGGGCAGTGATTATATGTAGGTAAGGCTGTGGTGGCACTTTTAAGCTGATGCACCTGCACTTCTTGAATCGAAGCCACTGCTGCTGAATTTTCATCAAAAAAGGACACACTAAAAAGGAGGGTTAGGAATGGATTTTTACTTCTCATTTTTTATTTCTCTCTGCCCTAGTGAGTGTACTTGGATGAGATTGAGAACTGGTGGGAAACACCAAATGCACATTGTAGTCCACTGGCTTCCAGAATGCCAGGCAGAGCAATGTGCATGACTGGGAATTAGATTACCAATTACCAAAGGGAATTACCAAAGGGAATTAGAGCAAATGGCATTTTATTGTACTAGACTCTGAAAAATAAAGAAGGACTTACTAATATGTAACTACATAGTCATTACATATTTATGCTCTATAGAATATGTAATTACAGCTACACTGACTATAATTTATTGTTGGTGGGCACAGTTAAGACTCTTCAGATAACCATGTACTGTAATTATGTAGTAATTGCTATTCTTTGAGTAAAAGTAGTAACCAATAAAGTGAAAACTGGCAAGTAATTGCTTTATAATTATTTTGGGAAAGGAATTGTTCCAAGTAAAACAACTGGAGATAAACAGATGAATCTTTCATTTGGTAGGCGACACTAGCCAGCTATCAGAAGCCCTGCAGTCATAGCAAGAGAAATGCCATGCACTTTTGATTTGTTATTTATTTATTTTTACTTTAAGCAATCTGGGCAGAATGGTTTTTGTAGAACACATCCAACTTGTGACTCTTTTAGTAGCTATCATTAGCGGCCCCTTTCAAAACTGGGTGCAAGTTAGTTCTGAGCAGAGCACGCCTCATTTTTTCCCTACATCTCCTTACTTGTTTCCTTGATGAAAAGCTATCATTACCAGAAACATGGCAGCGAGGTTACCAGTCCTGGGAGCATTTCCATGTGCTATTTTTAACAGTTCCTGGGACAACTCTGTTTGTACCCACATTTCCTCATTGTGAGATTTTGTGAGAGAGTTGAAAAGATTCCTCCTGGAGACATTTTGATTTGCTATAGCTCCTAATTTATTTGGTACTGAAGTGGGTGGGGAAGAGGAAGATAATGTCCTCAAGCAGCTCATCTAGATTGTCTTACACTCTACAAAGGTGCACTTTATTTATTTAATATTTATTTATTGAATCATGACTTCTAATTAGATCGATGGAGAATGTTTTTTGTTCTCTAGTTGGTGGGCGGGGGCGGGGGCGCTGGGGAAAGACAGTTGTAAACTCATTAAGTCTGTGCCAGGCGAAACGTCCTTTTCCCACTTGTTTCCTCTTCCTATTTGAAATTCGGGTAACACAGATTGCATCTTCAGGAACAAAACCAATAAGGATCAATACTCTTTATTAGTTGCTTAAGATTACTCTAGCCCGTTATTCCCCTGAAAAATCCTTGTGTTGCAGGTAATGTAAAAGGCAGAGGGATGTTAATAGCAGTCAGACTGTGGAGTTTCTCAGGATATAAATGAATGTGTTCGTCTGCAGCCAGTTACAATCAATGGACAGCCCAGTAAAGTATTAGAGTCTATATAGCAGTGAAGGCATAGTAGACAACTTATTTTTTAAAGTTTATTTATTTTTGCTATCTGTTATAAAGGGAAAGGCACATCTATATACAGTATACCAAATTGAAACAATTCTCAGGTTTACTGTTAAGTAAAAAAGACTGGTGAAGAAATGCATGAATATTATCCTGCCACTGGTATAAAAATAATGGGCTATCGATCTGTGATTGTTGATACGCACATTATTGCTAGAAGGATACTGGCGACAAAGTTTGACTTTGGGAAGGAATGATGGGATTGGAATTAGAAGGAGGTGTACTTTTAAATTAATGTATTTTTTACATATGCATGTTTTACCTACTCAGAATATATATGTACGTGCACATATATATTTACATGGATTGGAAAAGTACCTGATACTAATAAATGCTCAGTGAAGATTAGCTGGTATTGCTTTTATGGTTAGTCATATAAAAGCTGGCACATGGCTGAAACTACACGAACGCTACAAATCTGAGTACCCTGTCAGACTTCACTACTGATCAGAAAACTCACCTTCAGAGTCTCGTTGGACTGCAGATCCCAGAGAGAAGTGCAAGAATATCAGACGGCCAGACTACCCGGTTTTTGTGCCAGACATTACTTACGCAAGTCTTCTGTCCCTGACATCCCTAGCTATTATTACCTGCCGGAAATGGAGCACATGGTTGTAAGACGTTTCTGTGAATTCCAGTAGCTTTTCCAAGAGAGTGAATTGGAAGAGTAAGGAATTCGGAGTTCCATTACCTGGAATAAAGACTCAGCTTTGTTTGTGGGCAGTCGATGAGGCTTCGAGATGCTGCTGTACCTGTGGCCCTGCTCTGAGGAAACAGCCTGAAGGAGGTCTTTTTAGTATAACCTCAGGTGTCTACACTCTGTACCCATAAGGAAACCAGCCCTGCTACCCTAGTCACAAGTGACTGAGCAGAGTGCGAACCAGGAGCGGCCATAAATGGGCCGGCTACAAAGTAGGCCTGTCACCTGAGGGCCTGTTACTCAGCACAAGTTTCTTGCCTGATCAGATGGACGGCGCCTATCAGACCCAATCAGATCCTCACTTGCAAGGAGATTTGATTGCTCAGAAAATACATAGAAAGAGTGGGTCTTTTGAATTCTGGCTATATTGCAGAATGCTGAGAAAGCTCTTGGGCCCTGTCCACACAGCTCCTCCTCCTCTCCCATGTGCACGTGCACGGTTTGTCTCTGGCTCTCTTTCTATCTCAAAATAAATAAAATAGCACTTAAAAAACAAAGGAAGGCAGGGTGCCTGGGTGGCTCAGCCAGTTGAGTGTCTGACTTCGACTCAGGTCACCATCTCTAGGTTTGTGGGTTCAAGCCCTGCGTGAGACTCTGTGCTGACAGCTCAGAGCCTGGAGCCTGCTTCAGATTCTGTCTCTCTTTCTCTGTCTCTGCCCCTCCCCCACTAGTGCTCTGTCTCTCTCTGTCTCTCAAAAATAAATGTTGAAAAGAATTTTTTTAAAAGGCAGATTTGCCAAGAGTAAGGAATTAACAGGTATGCAAAGGTGAGGGGCTACGTAGGAGTGGCTGCATGGATTTCTGAGGCTTTCTTGTTTCTGGTTCTAGTCTTTGGTTACAGGTTATTTGATATTCTTTTGTAACGTTAATATTAAGTCTTAAAACATTTTCCTCTTTTTTGTTTATGCTTCATCAAGGGGATTCCCACTGCTTGCAACCAGGAGAGCCATGACTGAGAAGTCTGGCTTTCTGTGATGGACGCTGCTGCTATGCATCAGTCCCAGAAGTTCTGAGACCCACAGTAACCTTGTGTGCCTCCAGGGCGGCCACAGCCTGTAGCCCCAGTGTTCTTGCCATAAATCCCCATTGAGGAAAATAATCTGCGTCTTTATCATCACCCCCGGGAATCCTTTCAAGATTGTTATTTATCCTTTTTAAATCTCTCTGCCTTGTAGGCAGTCATAGTGAATAGTCTATGCACCTATGTAGAGCCAGCCTGTGACTAATAATTACCAAGGAATAATTATGAAGATACGATTTTGGCCCCCATTACCTTTGCATCTGATGTTACCCTCATAAATACGTTATATTACATGGCAAAGGGAATTTGCAGCAGCCTTAAACTTATTAATCAGTTGTGCTTAAAATAAGGAGATTATTATGGATTACCCAGGCAAATTACATGAGCCTTTAAACGTAGAAGAGAAAGTTAGAGACTGGGCTCTGAGAAGGACTCCCTGCAGCCTTGTGAGTGGCTGGAGAAGGACAGGGGAGAAGGAGCGTGGGTGGCTTCTAGGAGCAGGGTGGCCCCAGCTCACAGCCAGCAAGGAAATGGGGACCTCAGAGCTACAGTCACAGGGACCTGGATAGTCTGCCAACCAGCAGAATGAGCTCGAGAGTGGCTTCTCCCCAGGAGACCGCCTGTAGGAACTCAGTGCTGTTAGTACTTTGATTTGGGTTTTGTGATACTCGGAGCAAAGAACATAGTGGAGTCATGCTGTGCCTAGACTTCTGACCCGTGCAAACCATGAGCTCATGAGGGGCTGCTGTTTTAAGTTACTGTGTTTCCAGTAATTACTTAGGGCAGTGGTAGCTACTGCACTGTGCCCTTGGGACTTTCCAGTCATTTCACCAGAGTCGTCCAGGGGCCCTATGAAGGAGAGACTCTTGAGTCTCTTAGTTACAATTGAGGAAATGACATCTCAGAGAGGTTAAGTAACTAGTTCAAAATAATAGAGTTCAGTAATCGGCAGATAGGATTTGACCCAGGCATACCTGCAAGAGGCGCAAACCCAAGTTGTTCACAAAGTTGGATGTGAAACTTTAGCCATCTGGAATTGAGAGCTGCCCCATCCTCCTGGCAGATACAGTGAGTCCCACGGACCTTTAGGCCAAGTACATAGCTCATATTGCCTCCTCTCCGCTTGCCGGGGAGGAAAAAGGAGCCAGACAGCAGCTGTGCACCTGCAGGACGTGGCCCGGCTGCCCCACAGGGCCCATTTAGCCTCAGTCAGTCCACGGCAGGAGCTCATCTGGGGCCCGGCTACCGCCCTGCTTGGCAGCCTGAGCACCGTGTCAGAGTTAAGGCTCCGAAGCATGAAATGGGGTTTTGTGTTGCAGCCTTGAGAGACACGGTGCATCGAGTTTGGTTTGGCTATTTTCCCCCCTACTGTTTGTTTTTAAAGATGAAATAAGGGCAGGCATGAAAAAGGTCTCTCGGATCCTCTGTATGATATGGCAGCCAGTGATGCAGGCAGGAATACAAATCAAGGGAAGATAGGGCAGTCCTTGAATCCCAGCAATAGTCAACACTCGATATGCGGCGGTCATTCCTGTTGTTACTGCCATGCCGTTACGATATGGTTATTTCGGGGGGCAGGGAGAAAAGCTCTCTGCCTCCAGAATGTCTGGAGTCACAATTCAGGGATCTTTCCATTCCTTTGGTTTCAGATTAACGTCCTGTAATATGTTTTCTTACCTTCGTGATCCAGCCCCTGACACCTCCAAGTTGCACAGGGTTATAAGAAAATACCACATTGCTTCAAAGATGTTAGGACTTTTCACTCGATCTAAATCTAATACCCCTGGTAAAAAAATATTTGTTATTCATACTCTAATAAAACATTTTGCAGGGTATAAAATTCATACCACTAGGGGCGCGTGACCTAATGAAGGTGACTCACAGATGAATGTACAGTTTTCATTGTTATGTATTTTTATTTTATTTTTTTAATTTTAATGTTTATTTTTTATTTTTGAGAGACAGAGAGACAGAGACAGAGCATGAGTGAAGGAGGGGCAGAGAGAGAGGGAGATGCAGAATCTGAAGCAGATTCAAGGCTCTGAGCTGTCAGCACAGAACATGACATGGGTCTTGAATTCAATAACCCAGGAGATCATGACCTGAGCTGAAGTTGGACAGTTAACCAACTAAGCCCCCCAGGTGCCCCTGTTACGTATATTTAATAGAAATTATGAGAAAACATACATAGCATGTTAAGTGCATGATTTGTAACAAGGCCGAAGTTGGGAGTAGGTAAAAATAGTCTGTCTATTGAAAGGAAAATATTCAATAGATAATTATATTAGTTATATATAGGTAGAGTACAAAGATAGGGAGATAATATGAAGGCAGTTTGTGGCAGATGGATAATTGGGAATCTCTGCTTTAGTGTGATTTCTCAGTTCAGCAGGCTAGTTCCAAAGAGGGCATTAGGAGAAAATGAGATAGAAAAAGATCCCAGTCCCCTGAGGATTAAGACGGAGATGGGGTGGAGATTTCAAGGCTGCCAGGCACCACAGAAGAGGGTATAAAAGCCCCTTACAGAGAGGTTTGAGATCATTTGTGCCTGATGTGGGTGCCTCCACATTTTCTCTGAGTTCTATCAGACTGAAGGAAAAAAATGTGTTACTTATGGGCCTGAGAGAGTGACTTTGGCTTTCAGAATTGCTTTACCTGCAAACAGGCTGTGCACTGGAAGACTCATTTATTTATTTAGTGATAGCGCAATTTACTTTGGCTCCATTTGATGGAACAATAGTCTTCACAAAATCTTGGTGCCAGAAGGGACCTCACCAACCTCATCAGTTTACAGGCAAGAAACCTGGTACATTGGCAATACGTGATGCCTCCAGGGTCTCACAGAGAGCTGATGTTAAAGCTCGGACCACCCCGCGTGTCTCGTGATGCCTCCCCAAATGTACTTACCCTGATGCCGACGTTGTCACAGGCAGGCAAGGAATCAGACCTCAGACCCTGCTTTAATATTTGGTAGAGAACAAACTCAGAGAAGGGTTCCAATCCTCAGCTTCTTTTCTACCAGTCTCGTGCTTTAGCTTTAATGCCACCCTCTCGTGGGGCGTCTGGGTGCCTAGGTCCCTTAAGTGTCTGACTTTGGCTCAGGTCATGATCTTGCCGTTGGGGAGTTCCAGCCCCACGTTGCGGTCTTCGCTGATGGTGTGGAGCCTGCTTGGAATTTCCTCTCCCTCTCTCTCTGCTCCTTCCCGACTCCTCTCTTTTTGTCTCAAAAACAAGTACACCGGAATGTTGCCCCCTCTTTTTTTTTTTTTTTTTTTTTTTTAAGTAGGCTTCATGCCCAGTACAGAGCCCAGTGCAGGGCTTGAACTCAGGACTCTGACATCAAGACCTGAGCTGAAATCATGAGCCAGGTGCTTAACTGAGTCACCCAAGTACCCCAAAGCTGCCCCTCGTATGTTCCATCACCCGGTGTTAAGAACCATCATAATATGCTACAGATTTAAAATTTCTAAACTTTTTTTTTAATGTTTATTTTTTGAGAGAGAGAGAGAGAGAGAGAGAGAAAGAATGCAAGTAAGGGAGGGGCAGAGAGAGAGGGAGGCAGAATCCGAAGCAGGCTCCAGGCTCTGAGCTGTCAGCCCGACATGGGGCTCGAACTCACAGATCACGAGATCATGACCTGAAGTTGGACGCTTAACCAACTGAGCCACCCAGGTGCCCCCGATTTAAAATTTTTAAATAGTTGAAATGTCATGCATAGAGAATGGCAGTCAGCGCAGTCAACTGTCCCCCCTGAAATCCCCTTAGTTGTATTTCTCCATTTCTGCCCTAGTAAAACTTCGTTTAAAGGGTATTGGATGTCATATCTGGTAGGAGGTTTTAAAAACCTCATGAGCCAAGGAAGCTGAATTAGTGTTGTTTGAATCCTATTAGAAATAACATTGTTCCTGCTCTACTTACCCCACACTTGCCTTTCCTATATAGAAGCAGCTTGGGATTCTGCAGCTTGTAAGAACAGTTGTTTTTAAAGGACAGAATCTGCTACTAATCCTTAGGCATCTATTTGGAGAATAGGTATCACACAGATTCTTACTTATGGGAATATAAATTGTATTTATAAGGCAGTAAAGATCGAAGGTGAGCTGGATAATGACCTCTAACAGCTCCCTTGCTCCCTGGCATTACCTCCTTTAGACTTGAGAAACAAATATCTTTTCAAGAAAATACAAATGCTGCTGAAAAACTGTAGAGGATTCCATTATTCCGTCAGCCATCCATCACAGTCCTAATGATAAAAATGGGACAGTCCTTTTCCTTATGGATGCCATCATCTGGGAAACAAAGAGAATTCTACTAGTTTCTTCTCTGGTTCTGACTAACCCTCCCTTGTCTCCCGTTTTTTTTGGTCATACGTGCTTCCTGTATGGGAAGTGCAAGACAGTTTGGAGTGGTTCTTGGCAACTCCAACCCCAATTCCTGCTTCACTCTGCTTTGACAAGCTGGGTATACCAGCCTCATATTTACTCTTCCCTTTACCCAAATTCTCTGTATCGTACCGTGGGTTTAGTATTCTGAAGTGTTTCCAGAAATATTTATTTTCAAACATGAGTCTGAAATAACAGTCTCGGTGGTATGGCAAAATGGGAATTGTCCCTGTTGCTCATTTCTGCTGTGACCAAGAGGCACGTAGTTCAAGACTCTTGGGATTTGAGAGTCAAGCACTACATTTCTGTGTCGCTTTGTCCCAGTGACAGCCTCGGGCCTTCTGTTTCTCTTTTGTGAGATGAGGATCTATTATCTGCTTCTTCTGCATATCTACCAGGGAAGGTTTCTGAGTGTTCCTTGTTTCTGGGCACCGAGCATAGCAACCAGAGGCTGCTGATTCTCTGTACATCACCAAGCGGTTAGTAAACTCTGCTGGAATTAAACACATTCTCTTTAGTTCAGGTTCCATGGCATCGATGTTTGTGGAAAAACACCCAAGAAGTTACTAATGTGGTGAGGAGTTGAAAGTCACCTTGAAGGCTGTCTTCTTAATTTAGACTTTAGAAATAGTTGATCAAAACCATTGCTCTTCTTTTCTACTGTTATGCCATTTATGGGATAGCTGCTAGGCAAGAGCAACAGCTTACTGTTAATGAATAATTAACACAGTACTTAATAACCCCAGACCTCTCCTCCCACTAGCTGTCAGTAGCTTCTCACCTTATGCTCTGTTTAATAACATCCCTTCTCATGTTCTCACCCCATTGTCAAACCCAGAAGAAATAAAGGACAGTGAATTGGACATGTCTGCCTCATTGATGGATTAAGAATTAGGCCAGAGTCATACATGTTGGACAGTAACGGGAAAGGTCAGGAAGTTACTGTCTCTCCCTTCCCTCCCTTCCCTCCCTTCCTTCCTTCCCTTCCTTCCCTCCCTCCCTCCCTCCCTCCCTCCCTCCCTCCCTCCCTCCCTTCCTTCCTTCCTTCCTTCCTTCCTTCCCTCCCTTCCTTCCTTCCTTCCTTCCTTCCCTTCCTTCCTTCCCTCCCTTCCTTCCTCCCTCCCTTCCTTCCCTTCCTTCCTCCCTTCCTTCCTTCCTCCCTCCCTCCCTTCCTTCCTTCCTTCCTTCCTTCCTTCCTTCCTTCCTTCCTTCCCTTCCTTCCTTCCCTTCCTTCCTTCCCTTCCTTCCCTTCCTTCCTTCCTTCCCTTCCTTCCTTCCCTCCCTTTCTTCCCTTCCTTCCCTTCCTTCCTTCCCTTCCTTCCTTCCTTCCCTTCCTTCCTTCCCTCCCTTTCTTCCCTTCCTTCCCTTCCTTCCTTCCCTTCCTTCCTTCCCTTCCTTCCTTCCCTTCCTTCCTTCCTTCCCTTCCTTCCTTCCCTTCCTTCCTTCCTTCCCTCCCTTTCTTCCCTTCCTTCCCTTCCTTCCTTCCCTTCCTTCCTTCCCTTCCTTCCCTCCCTTCCTTCCATCCTTCCTTCCCTTCCTTCCTTCCTTCCTTCCCTCTTTTCCTTCCTCCTTTCCTTCCTCCTTTCCTTCCTCCTTTCCCCCCTTCCTTCCTCCTTTCCCCCCTTCCTTCCTAAGTAGAGGTCATTGTCCTAGAGTCAGAATGTCTCAATTTCATTTATTGATTGATTGATTTTTTGATTTTCTGATAACTTATTGTCAAATTGGTTTCCATACAACACCCAGTGCTCATCCCAACAAGTGCCCTCCTCTGTGCCCATCACCCACTTTCCCCCCTCCAACACCCCACCCCTCGGTTTGTTCTTAGTCTTTGAGAGTCTCTTATGTTTTGTCTTCCTCCCTCTCTTTGGCTTTTTTTCCTTCCCCTCTTCCCCTCCCCTCTGTTTTCTGTTAGGAGAATGTCTCAATTTCTATGCAAGTTCTAAATAGGTAAATTTGGGAGATTTCTTTAACCCCATTTGTCCTTTAGTTTCCTTATCTATAAAATGCAAATAATAGTATTAATCTATCCAATAGGATTTTTGTAAGGATTCATTTGGAAAATGTTACACATTGCCTTCTACAGAATAAGCCTCCAATATCTGTTAGCTGTTGGGGTGCCTGGGTGGCTCTGTTGGTTAAGCGTCCAACTCTTGATTTCAGCTCATGGTCTCATAGTTGATGGGATCAATCCCCGTGTAAGGCTCCATGCTGTGGGTGCAGAGTCTGCTTGGAATTCTTTCTCTCTCCCACTCTCTTCCCCTCCCCTGCTCACACACACTCTCTCTCTCTAAAAATAAATAAATAAACATTTAAAAAAGTTAGCTGTTCATTCATTTATTTATGAATTCATTTGGCAACCATTTACTCATTGCCTGTTTGTGCCAGACACTGCCATGTGCTGAGGGATACATGAATCAATAGAACACAGTGGTTTCAGGAGTCCATAGGTTGGATGGGGGTGGGGCTGCAGATTCCGTAGCAGTTAATGACAGCCTAACGGCAGATGCGCTAGCCTTTATCTACAGCTGTGGTTTGTTACAAGGCACTATGAGTTTAGGGACCAATGGGCCTAATTCAGGTGTCAAAACCTGAAGGGTGAAGGAGTATTACTGGATAAACAAGGTGGGTACAGCAGGTAAAGAAACTGCATGTTTAAAGGCATTGTGATGGAAGAAGTTCTGTGGTATTGTAAGAATTTGATCCAAGAGGTCTGGGTGGGGGGAAAAAGAAAAAGAAGACAGAAAGATTGGAAATACCTGATCATGAAAATCTATGCCAGGCCCTTTGGGAGCTCTTGGCCCAGAATACCCAGCCTATGAAGATGTATAAGGAGGCAACGACTTTATTTTTGTATTCATTCATTCATTCATTCATTCATTCATTCATGCATTCATTCGTGCCTCTGAGGAGGTCAGTCAGGTGAACAGCATTTATAGTCAGTGAGCCCAGCCAGAAGGGCATTACTTTAGTTTGGGGAAGAAATAATCAAGTAACCTGATCTAAATTTACTAATAATAATGGGAATGGAGGGCAAGGAATAGATTCAAGAGAAACCGAGGGGATAGATAGCATGGGAGAATTCGGCAAATACTGGGATGTGGGATAAGAGGGATTAAAAACAGTGCTGACGCTCTGGCCCAGGCATTGAGGGAGGTGGTGGTATCATGAAACACCATACGGAAAAACGAGATAGAACTGGGTTAGGGAAAAATTGGAGGTTCCTATATTAAATTCTGCGGTACTCCTGACTTGAGTTCGCCTTCATTTCTCCCATAAAATAGATTGGTGGTGCTTTTGGTAGTACCATGGTAGAAACAGAAGGACCTTGACATATAGGGAAGAGTCCACAACAGCACTGGCAGGTACATCAATTGTGGAAAACCATGGGCTATGTTAAATCTTTGCAGGTAAATAAAAGCTGTCCTCTGTCCAAGATAGAAAAACCTCCATGCATTTTCAAGTTATTAAAATAATAAATGTTTAGGGGCATCTGGGTGGCTCAGTCAGTTAAGCGTCCAACTTTGGCTCAGGTCATGATCTCGTGGTCCGTGAGTTCGAGCCCCACTTTGGGCTTGTGCTAACAGCTCAGAGCCTGGAGCCTGCTTCAGATTCTGTGTCTCCCTCTCTCTCTGCTCCTCCCCCACTCATGCTCTGTCTCTCTTTGTCTCTCAAAAAGAAATAAACGTTAAAAAAACCATTAAAAATAATAAATGTTTATTATAAAAAGAAACATGGACCAATATAGAACTGAAGAAAAGGAAGGCCATTCTATATTCCTGCCCTCTAGAGAAAATCATGCTGGTCAGTTGGGTGGGTATCTTTCCAAGGTACTTGAGAGATACACTCAGTTCCTGTATGTACGCTGCTGCCTATTATCTTTTACATGGTACATCATCTCTATCGCAGCATAGAGGTCAAATCTGTAGATACTTCTGGTTCTTTTTAATGGATGTTTGAAATCCCATCTTCCTGTTTGATTTCTATGTGGTAAAATGTTATCGGTAAAATAAGATTAGGTAGCCCATGGGATGACATTGCTAATTAGGAGGATACATGTATTAGTTTTATTTTGCTGCGGTGACAAATGACCACATGCTCTGTGGTTTAAAACAGCACACATTTATTCCCTTACAGCTCTCTAAGTTGTAAGTCCAAAATGAGTCTTAAGGTGCTAACATCAAGATGTCTGCAGGGCTGGTTAATTCTGAAGGCTGCAGGAGAGAATCTATTTCTTGATTCTTAGAGGCTTCTGGTGGCCTTTGACTCCTGGCTGTTTCATTCCAATGGCCATTTCAGTCATTAAATCACATTCTCCCTCTTGCTTTCTTCTTATATGGACCTTTGTTATTACATTTGGGGCTCTCATGGATAATCCAAGTGAATCTCCCCATTTCAAGGTCTTTAACTTAATCACATCTGGCACATCCCTTTTGCCCTACGAAGTAACATATCTACAGGTTTCAGAGATTAGGATGTGGACGTCTTTGGAGGGGTCATTAGTCAGTCTTCCAAGTGAAATGCTGGGCTTTCAGTAAGAAGTGTTTGAGATCGGAAACATCGTGAAAAATCATGACTTAATGCTTTGAAGGAGATGACTATGAATGATGTCTCATGCATTCTTCTAGGTATGCTGGGACTTAGGAGAAATTGTGAAATAATTTTGGCTTCTGAAGACATTAAAATGTACCGTTGTGGGGGATAGGTGAGGCTGAGATTGGATAGCAAGGTTAATATTTGACATGATAGAAAACCCATAAGGTGAAATAGCGCCATCTGCTAAATGTTGTGGTGCTGATGAAACGGAAGGCAGAAGGTCAAATAAATCCAATATTTCTGTAGATCCAAATTATTTTACTAGAATGAGAGTCCACACCAGAACCTCCAGTTTTTCATTTCCTTGCTAATGGAAGTGAGGTTTGCCCAAGTGTGATAAAAAGAAAAGCAAAGAGGTATTGGATGATATCTCCTTTGAATCTTACTTCTATGAATTTCCGGCAGCCAGTCTTAAGGTCTCTATGCTCTCCCAAAAAACAAAATAGCACCTTTTTTTTTTTTCCTGATAAAGTTCTACTCAGCTAACGTGAATGATATGCTTGTAGCCCTCATTACCACAGTCTCTCTTCTGTGCTGCTTTCCACTGGGGACAGGTTTATTTTTACTCTACTTTCTTAGCTTCTATCCAATAAAACAAAACAAAACGAAAAACAAAAAACATGTATTGCCTCCTTTTCAGGAGTTTTCACTTTGGACTGCTCTCCTCTTCTAGTCCGCACGACTCCCCAGCACTAATGCATCTGTCGTAATGCCTCTTAGGTCAGTTGTGTAGCTGACTTCAATGCACTGCAGCTTTGTTCCTGGTGAGAGTCTTGACTTCGTCCACATGGGCTAGCTATGATCTTCTTAGGGAAGGCTTCCATTCAGAATCTCTTCTACTTCCTGTGATCTCATTTTTTTCTGTTTATGATATTCTTCGCCTAGCTCTTTAGGGGGAGAGAGATCCTAAAGAAGAGTGCCACATCCCCTGTTGAGGATCCTAAGATGGTTGGAATAGCACATAATATCTGGCAGGTATCTTACCTTCTTGACCTCTACATCAGTCTCCTCACAGTCTCTTCGAAAGTATATTCCTTTTTTCTTCTCATTAAAATAGAATTTCAGCTGGTTCACTGGAGTCTATAGTTGCATATTTCTCTGCAGAAAAGTATGGAAATGCGACCTGATTCTCACCCATGAAATGTAAGCACATGTGACAAAAAGCTACTTACTTAAAACCAAAATGCTTAACCTGGACTTCCTGTTTTTCCTGTCTTCCCTCGACTGGGGACATGGATGTGACAGTGCCGTGCTGGCCTGCAGAAGAGGGCAACGTCCCAGCTGATGGTGGAACCACCAGGTGGGTGGGACCCGGGTACCAGAAAGGCTTATGCGGTAGAACTACCCCTGCTGTGGTGTGAGAGAAAGGAGGTTCTTACTTCATCAGTTGTATTTGCTGATCTTTTCATTACCGAGGACTCTGCCTCAGTGCTCCCCTCTGACAATGGAGAAGTGGAACCCCAAGATAAGCTTTCTAGGGCCAATATTGGAGGATTGCCACGTCAAGCCCTTTTTCTCCACTAAACCTTCTTCATTCTGACTCGTTTCTACTTTTTTTACTCCTCTCGTTATAAATTCTTCGCAACATCTGGATCTCAGTACCCTTCTTTTCATTATGATTTAGCTTCTTGCTGATACATGTTTCCAAGAGCAATCATTTTATAGCATGTGTGTAGAAAGTGCAGTCTTTCTCAGAAAGAGGTATACTGGATACACGTGTAATGATATGGATAAAATGTTATAATCTTGGTAGTTGGTCTAGTGATTCCTTTATAGAAGAGAGAGACTTTGCTGAGAAAATGTTTTGATCAGACCTCCACAGGGGAGAAATGAGCCACTGGGTCCCAGGTGTGAGATTGGCCTCCAGGTATCAGAAGAAGGATGCCCCCCTGTGCAATAAAGCGGTGAGAGTAAGAAGGAGAGGGTTGTGGTTTATACAGAGAAAGAACAGGGTAGGATGAGTTAAGGACCCTGATTTACAAGAGTAGCCTGTGATTCTTGAGAGAAGAATCATGTATTAATTGATATCTTTCCAAACGAAGTGCATGATACAGTAGGATATGGATCCTTCCTGTGAGGCCAACTTCTTCCATTAGAAATGTCCTGCAGTATTCTTGGTCTGTTTGGTTTTCTAGTAGAAGCCTGTAAGGATGGGGGGATGACGGAGTTTGTAATCTAGAAAGCACCGTGTGGCTGGCTGTTGTCACTAACAAAGCCGATAAGTACGGTGTGACCACAATGCTGGGCTCTTTGTGCCATCCATAATCAAGCAGTCTTTCTGTTAGCCCCTTAAGCTCCCAGAGTAAATCCAGCAGAATATCCCTTATTGGAGGCCTGGGCGCATATACCTGCCCATGCAGATTTGGGATGATATTAGACGAAGTGGTGAAATTTAGGGAATGGTATCTCTCCTTTATTCAGCCCATTTCCTCCCCCTCCTGCTCCTACAGGCCTGTAACTGTCACTCTCCAGGGTTGCGCCTCCTTCAAGAGCCTCTCTCTGTTCGTGAGAAACATCCATTATTGAACTTCTCTCCTTTTTACTTTCCCCTGGGGTTCCTTGACCATCTTTACTCTAACATCCTCAAATTAAGTGTTTATGGAGATCCTGGGTATAACAGATAAGCGTGAAGTGGCTGGGTGTCAGACTCTAAGAAATGGTCAAGACTATGGCAGTCTTTTGAATTTATGTCCTGGCTAAAGGGGACAGCTGATACTAAACTCTAGCTGATTGCTGTCAGGCAAATATTTGGCTACAAAGCCAGATACTCCGATTTTCAACAGAATATGGAAATTAGGAGCTTTATGTGATATTTACTAATTTGTTGCATTACATAATTTAAAAAAAAGTATCTCTGCGGCCAGAGTCAGTCCATATCATTGATTTATTCCCTTGGCTTAACCCTTTCTTCTCTAAACTTTACCTAACCTGCTGCACACATTTCAGATTCTATAGGTCAAAGAAGGAAGGGCAGGGGCCCTCCTTAAGTTTAGGCCTGTTCAAGATTATCTAAAAATCAATCCAGCCTTTCATAGTGCTAAGAACACATCCTGCTGACAAGTCTTCTGCAGGCTCTTGTGTTAAAAGTGTCATCTAGGGTTCACTAAGTCCCCAGATTCAGAAATGAGTAGAGACATGACAGAGAGAACAGTATTAACAAAGCTCTCCATCCCCCCACACCTAGTAATTCTCTTTCCACAGTGTCAGGATTGTGTACAGTTAACTGTTACTGTCTTTCACATCTCTCTCTTTTTTTTAATAGACTTTGTTTTTATTCATTCCATTGCTACTAGGGTGTGAGTGATGTGTGTGTGTGTGTGTGTGTGTGTATGTGTATGTCCCACCTACATGAATATTATCACATAGAATCTGTTGGGGGGGCATTAATCTTGAAGAAAAATTACTAAGAACTTAAACACTCATCATCTATCCAGATTACTTGTGTGGTTTGAGGGGTTTTTGGTTTGTTTGTTTGTTTGTTTGTTTGTTTTTAGAGAGAGACAGCTCCAGGGAGATGGGCAGAAGGAGAGAGGGAGAGAATCTTAAGCAGGCTCCACTTTCAGCACAGAGCCCAATGCAGGGCTCGATCCCATGATTCTGGGATCATGATCCGAACTGAAATCGTGAGTTGGATGGTCAACTGACTGAGCCACCCAGGCTCCCCTAGTTTAAGATTTTAAGGGTGTTTTTACTAATTTTAAAAGATTTGGCCTTCTCCCCTTCATTACTGTCCTCCTTTTTCCCCAAGGGAAGTTCATGAGGCTGGTGTGTTTAGACCTGTAAGAAAAACCTATAGTGAAAAGCAATAGAGGAACTTACACCTAAGGAATTCTAGACACAGGGTGAAATCAGACAGATACATATATGGATAAATCAATATATAGTCAAATAAAAGTATGCCAAATCTAGTTCCTTTCTTTGTCACGTTATTAATAAGTGGCTTATAGGATTTAAATCAATCTTTTTAAAACATTTTTTTCAGGTACCACATCTGAGCCATTATAAGCTCTTATTCTACTGAAAGCTTGTAGCTAGCTTGTAAAAGAGTGGTTTTTATTTCTGTAATAAGGTGAGAGAAATAATTACTCAGTTTTAGATGTGTGCAGATATGCTAAAGCCAATCTGTACTGTTTTTACCTTTATTTTTTTTCACAGCTTTGGACTCCAACGTTATTGACTATGTCATTTTTGCATCTTTGTTACTTTAACGTGTGATTTAGATAAATGTTTTATGTGCATTAAAATCACTTTACATGTGTCATCGCTGGTAGATAAACTTCATTGAGTTTAGCTCTGGTCAAGGCAGCAGAGGAGACTTGTGTTTTGAAATCACTCAGGTAAACAGCTAACGTAGCAGACATAGACTGAGCTGGACCAGTGTGTTGTTTGACCTGTTCTCTCCACGTCATTGCATATGGACACATGATTGCTTGGTCGTAGATGACTTTTTACAGCGTTGATCTTCAACTCACATCCATCACAGGAGAAGATGCGAGCATCCGTGAAATGGGGTTTTGCTATGTTAATTGCAGGCTTTCTCTGAGGTACCCGGCTTCAGAGTGAGTATTCATTTGCTACCCAGGGTGAGTAATACATACTTTGGGTATTGCCAGAGGAACTTTCTGCCCTCAGTATGTTTTGTGCTCAAAAGTAGATTCACTGTATCATCTAATTCTCCAGACAGGGATGTGCCTTTTACCACCATCTGCACTTTCTCTCGTGCCAGTTAGGTTCCCCACTTTCATGACTCCTCAGGTGTTTCCACTGATGACCAGGAAGTCATGGGAAAGAAGCTCTTGCAGTATTTAGGCTGTGTTTACACCTCGGGTTGAACTTTGGATGAGAATTAGAGGATTAGTAAATAAAGAAATCTTTCATGTCCTGGAAGAAGGGGGGCTTACCTGACTTGGGAGTAGAATTATGCTAAGATAAATCTAGGTGTTCTCTAGGTAAGCTTTGTGACCATAGGGCTGCGAAAAACTGAATGCATTACTGAGGGAGTCTTTGGAAGATTGTTTTGGAGGTTATCTCTCAGGACATCTTTCTGATAGATTAGGGACAAGGGGCTCATTAGAGGGATTCGTGAGCAGTCTAGAATTCTAAATAGAGGTATTTTATTTTCCAAGATAAAACTGTTGACGGTTTTTCAGATAGATTTGTTTGTACAGGTGTGATAGAAAATACCAGTGCGGGGCCATCCGCTCTTCCTTTCAGAGCTCCACGAAGATAGCCCTTAACACAATGCACCAAATAAGAGTATCCCTGCTTTTTCCCGTGGTTAGTGTCCGATGCTGAGAATTTTAGCTAGCGTGAATCAGTGGTTGTAGCTTCAAATCCTCATCAAGTCCTTTCAGAAATATGCCAAGGAAGTTATATTCGAGTCAAACAAAATGTGGATAAAAGAGTAAGTCAGTCATCTAAGTGTTTCCAACACTGACAAGCACTCGATCATAAAAGTTGTCTATATATTTAACTTTTCTCGTTTTCCTCCCATATAAATTTTCTGTTCCAGCAATGTGCCAGTTTCAGGCATGCATCCATTTGCAAGCGCGGCTTCCTCTGCCTAGAATGCCACTCACCATAAGACAGAATGCACTTTAGAAGCCTGCTCAGACATCAGCGACTCTGGGAAGCCTTCCTGGGTCCCAGGGCCCTCTCCTCTGGCATTGTACTAAGGCTCCTCTTACTGAGCTTACTCTATTTAGGTGCTCAATAAACATGTGAGGCATGAATGAGTAGTGAATAGATGTATAGCCTTTCTCTCATGTTAGACTACAAGCTCCAAGAAAACAAAATTTTTTGTTCATGTTCACATATCCAGAGCCCAACATAGAGTAGATGCCCGATAGCAATATGGTGAATGGAGGAATAAATGTTTATTCTTAAGGAGACACAGCCTTTATTCAAAATATGTCTGTATCCACTGCAAGACCCTTGATGTTCGTGTCTTTAGCTTGAGAAATTGCTCATGTTGTGTTTTGGAATTGCATGGAGTTGCTCAGGTAGAGTCTACTTGGATCAAGAAAATAGGTGACAATGAAGTCACCACTGAATTCCACATTGCTTTGCCCAACTCGTGCGTATCTTGCACCCTATTACATACATTATTTTCTTTATGTTCCAAGCCCTCAGAATTCTTTGGTAGGGAGCGTCAGGTTGTTTTTCTGACTGTACTCTGTTAAGATAGCTTTGGCACTTCACCCTCACTCTTCCTTACTGTTACCTCTACAGGAAGCAGAACCCCCCTGATTCACTTTCCACAGATAAATGGGGCTGTTTCACCTTCCCTGGTGTCATACAGAGAAGTTGGAAAACAGAAGAAAGCACAGTTGAAGAGAACCTGGGGACTCTCTTAAATGATAGATGAGGATTTAGAAAGTTGCCCGCCTTGGCTGTAAACTGCACTTGCTGGGCGAGTTGAGGAATCGAAGGACTATCTCCCGTTCCATGTTGTTGAAGTTTCTCTGCAGTCAGAGCTGCCATCTTGACCTCTGTTCTCACATCTTGTCAAGTTATTCACTCCCCAGCTCAGCTTCGTTTGTTTGAAATATTCAGATCTAACTTTTTTCCATGGGATGGATTCCTCGTTTTCTCCCTAGCATTTTCTCATGCCACTGAACTGCATCATGTGTTAATAAGCTTTTTACTGTGCTAAATTGCTTTGTTTCTGTAGCTGATTTGAAGGCAAAAAGGCCCTGGAGGGTGAAAGGGAAAAAAAAAGAAACATTCGAAAGTAATTAGAATGATTACAGCAGCTGAAAACATTGCTTTCCTAAAATGGCAGTATTTTCTCAGGAGAGTTGTTTTTCTTTTTTTTTTTTTTTTTTCTTCTTCTCTTTACAATAGCCCATGAGGTTCCAGAATCAGTGTTTGCAAAGTGAATGGTGACTAGTAGTTTTTCATTACAGAGTTGAATGAGAGTCATACATTAGAAATTTTCAAATGCATTATTGTGACCACCCTAGGGTTTTCTCGCTCATCCTCTATTTGGTGCCAGTTATATCATCTGCCTTTAAAACCATCTGAGCCTGAGGCTTAGCAGCAATCATGATGGGCTTGAAACACTGGGTTAAAAACCAGTATTACAGTAAATATACAAAAACCTATTCATTAAAAATGATGAGTTGTAGACATCTCTTTGATCAGGAAAACCAAAATAGTAAATGTGGCAGCTATGAACTGACAGTTATAAAGCAATGATTTCCCCTAATTAAATATTTAGTCCTTCTGCAGTGGAAAAATAGCAATTTTTTCCCCCATGGGAAAAAAGAAGCCAATAAAATGGGAGGGGGCTTAAGATGGAGAGTCGCTATGTTTTTCACCCTTCTCGTATGCTCCTCCATGCCGATCAAATAGCACAGGGGCTCATTTCTGAATGTGTTCACATCTTTGCAGAATGAGTCCTCATCATTTCCTTGTAGTGGATATACAAGTTTTATGCACTTTTCAGCACCCTCACAGGTGTGAAAAGCCAGTATGAAGACTAAGGAAGACATCAGTACTGAAGAAAGGAAGGGGGTGGAAAAGAAGATTAGGCCAGCCCGTACCTGAAATCCTCTCTCTGTTGTCTCTCTTGAACTTCTGTTGGAAACAGAACACATTACTTCTGAACTTACTGATATGTCAGAATGAAGTTCTCAACATAAATATATTTTCCAAGAGACTTTAAAATAAAGTCCTACTCGGAATATAAATCTTCCAATGTACAGTGCCCACTTTGCTATCATCTTAAGACAGAATCCATTGAACATAATTTAACTTTTTCTGGTGACTCAGGATAAATTTTACAAACATCCAAAAATTCTTTAGGCATTACTTAAATCTGTAGCACTATTTATTTAGTGTAGAGACTAAATGTTACTAAGCTAATGGACTTTTACGATAATTATGGCCAATTTTTAGGGTTATATTTCTGTCTTCCAGCTTTTGCTTTTTAATGATGGTCAGTTGACTACTCTTTAAAGTTTCAGATTGGGTAAGTAGATAATCAGGTGTGTAAAATAAGATAAAGTTAGATTCAACATAATTGTAAGATGAACCTTTCACGGAACACATGCTCCTTGTTGTGGTGTCTGATTTGGCTGTTTAGAGGCTTGTTCTCTTTGGACTCATTGCTGGAAGCCTGACACTTAGATAAATGGAGTATTAGAGTTTGTGTGTGGCTAACGGGGTGATGTCCGCAGCTGGGAATAAACAGCAAACTCATGAATCATGATTCCCTTCACATTTTATTGCAGAGTAATAATATTTGAGCTTAAAATTATTTACCTTGATTATAGCTGTCCCTAAAAGGAAATGTTGATTGAGGATATGACCTTTGAATAAAATATAAGGCTAAATATAAGGATTCAGAAAAAATTTTCATTTACTCATAGGTACTGAGGACTTTAGTGAAAACAGTATATTGTATAATATCAACAAATCTTTATAACAAAAATGTAATCAGGAACATGACCTATGTATTATTTATTTTTCCATATTTAGTTTTAATTAGTTGTGGGTAATATTCTTGGAGTCAAGTCATAGGGATATTTTTCCCTTGACATCCACTTCTACTTCTTCTGGGCATTGCTCCCTTTTCTTCTCTCTTTTTTTTTAAGTTTATTTATTTTTTTCTCTCTCAAAAATAAATGGGAGTGGGGGCAGAGAGAGAGGGAGAGAGAGAGAGAATCTCAAGCAGGCTCCGTGGTGTCAGTACAGAGCCCAATGTGTGGCTCGAACTCAAGAACCTGTGAGATTGTGACCTGAGCCAAAACCGAGAGTTGGACACTTAACTGACTGAGCCACCCAGGGGCCCCCTGTAGCTCCCTTTTCTTTTTTGGGATGTTATTCCACTTTCACTGACAATAGGTGGAATGGACCAAATAACATTATCCATTTTCCATCTTAAGTCTCTCTGTTTCCTCAAGATACCTGCTTTATGCCACTCCATCAGTATGGAATGGTTTTATTTCCTTCCCATTCTCATAATGGAAATTATGGCCACCATATGTTGCCAGGTTCATGTATTACTCATCCATTTTCTCAGAAGAGACAGAATCAACTCTTCACCCCAATCCCAAATTTGCATGAGTATATGTGCCTGCCTCTGGAACATTCACCTGTTGCATGAGTAGTGCTCAGTGCTGCACAGAAATGTTGCTAACTCTCAAATCATGTAAGAATATTTTATTTTTAAAAGGCAGAAAGTTGCTTTTCAAAAGTTTCACATGCCATCTGTTCCTATTAAAAATATTGGTGGTTGAGAGCAAGGCTGAGCTTTCTAGTAATCATTGTTTGGGATGTTAAAGATTGTTCTTATAATGTTTTCACATTGTCTAGCTGATACTGAGAGATAGTACTTTTAGAATTGTGTATAGACAGAAGATGAGAAAATGGATATGTCTACTGGATTGGCAGAAAGACTCAGTTAAGAGCAAAGCTTGTTAATCTTCTCTCTTAATCTTTTCTACAGACTGACGTTCCTTCTCAGTTGATTGTAAAAGCCCCTATGTAGTGAATTGAGCGTGTGTCTAGGGTGGGTACCTTATGTATTCTGAATGGCAGTTCCACCACTGAAGCATTCCAGCTGTACTGGTAACCACTTCTAGAAAACTCCAGATACTTCTGTGAAGTTAGTGGCAAAAGGCATTTCTTGAGCATACTATTTCCAAAGATTTCTAGACACTGTAAAAAAACTAGCAATTGGTGACTTGAGATTGGTCATTCTTAGGTCACTATTGACCCCTCTGTGGTAGCACTATGGTACCACAGTCACATGTGTTCTCTTTCATTTGCGAATCTTACTTTGAGCTCTGTATTTGATCATAGGATTATGTAATCCATTTTAAGTGCTCAGTACACATTTGCTAAATGAATATGTGTGTTTGCAAAGGACAAGGGAACATATCCTCATTTTTTGAAATCTCCTAGATTTACTAGCTTAATGCGTTACTTAGATGTTCAGGTATTACGTATTTCAGGGAAGAAAGAAATGAAAAAGACACATTGTAAAATGTGTTTGAAACTTTATTTGGAAAAATAAAAAAGGCCATTCCTCATAGAATTAGAACTTAGGACGGGAGCTCAGATTACATCCAAATGAATTAATGCACATGAGAGTACTTGGTCAACTGTAAAGGGATAGTACCATTATCACAAAAGACAACCCTGGGTTCACCAGGCTGAGATAGTTTACATCTGTAAGGCCCTTTACCAACTGCAAGGCTCTTTCATATATAGGATCCCTATCAGTTTTCTCAACAGCCTCATGAGGGAGCTGTTTTGTTATCTCCACTTTACAGATGAAGAAACAGGTTCATTGAGAGAAGATAATTAATTGGTTTGAGATCACATGCTTAGCACATGCTTAGCAAGGTTCAAGCTGTTTTTCTCTGAATCTAAGTCTGAACTCCTTCCTCCATGCTAGAACAAATACCCCAGGGCAGGAACCTTCTGTTTTAGTGGGTAATGGTGCTTCTTGCTCATTTAAAGTTTTAAGACTTGGTTACCCCTTTGCTTTGTCGAAAAGGAAATAAGAAACCCACAGGTTTGGAGTTGTGCATGAGCCCCGAGCTAGGCACAGAGGCTCCAGTCAGAAGGAGGGGATAAAAGACCTCAGGAGTATGAGAATGCCTGTTACTCACATGAATGCCTTTGTAGGTGTCGCTCCCTAAGTGGATCTTTGCTACTCAAAACATCTCTGCTCCCCAAGAGCTTTGCCACCAGGTGGACACTTCAGTCCAGCCTGTAAGGTATAGGTACTTTAGCAACCACCCTGTGAGCTGGGAGTTTATTCGTGACCCCCCCCCCCCCCATTCAGTTTAACCAATCAACAGTTCTGACGTCAGAGAGACACAGTGCCAGCAAGCAGCAAAGCTAGCATTTGTACTTACCTCCTCACTTTTTCTCACCTTTTTAAGCTCAAATAGCAAATATTATATAGAACACATCATCTATTATTAACCAGAAAAAAAAGCTACATTTTAAGAACAAGCTTTTAAGGTAAATGAACTTCTTTTGTGTTCTCTTGCTTTCGCTTCATTACCAGTTTTCACCCTTTTAATTAATTCACTCTGAATATTATCTTGGATTTAATACATGTTCTTGAGAGTCGTATCCTCAAATTTAGGCCTATTTGAGAGTTGGAAAACACAGAAGAGCCATTGTTTACTGCAGACGGAGACTTCCACATTAACCCCAGAGCTCCAATTCATGCAGGCTCGGCTATCTACGCAAACATACAAAGCTCTCCGTTTACATTTTCAGCCTTTGTGATGTAGAGTATAATGAATTTATTTCAGACTCTTATTTGGACTATTACACTATCTCTTCTTCCTAGCCATGCTGTGAGGCAGCAAACCTAAGGAAAAGTATCTATCTATTCAACAAATAACTGTTGAACACCTACCATGTTTGGGGTACACTGGTCAGACAGAGAGAACCCATCGACGAACTAAGCAAAGATCTCATTCTTGTGAAATTTTCATTCTGGTAGATAAAATAGATTTTAAAAATGTCTCTGAATGAGTGTGCGTGTGTGTCTTTGTGTATGAGAAAGAGAGAGTGAGTGTGTATGCGTGAGTGAATGTGTGAGGGATAGAAATGCCACAGAGAAAAATAAAGCTAGGTAAAAGATGAGGAATAACAGATGCATGTAGATATTCTGTACGGGTGGTCCTGGAGGACCTCTTTGAGGGTAACTTCCTTCCTTCCTTCCCAAAAGGCAGGTTCCCTCTGGGGCTGCCCATTACAGCAAACTATGTGGGTCCCAGGGTGGTTGGACATTTCTGCTTTGTGAGCAGATAATTGCAAATATAAGATCGCCAGAGGCAGACGTCATCAAGTAAGGGACGGCCAGGAGAATTGTAAGAGGTATGTGCAGGGTATGAGGTATAGGCATGCTGATAAAAATTCTCTCGGCTCTATCAAGCTGCGCTTTTTGTTGCTTATGAAAGTTTCAGGTTCAAAAGTGATTTGATCCTTTCCTTGCTTGGGAGAAAGAACAGTTTCTCTTTCTTCCAAAGGTCTTGGTTATTGCTGGAGCAGTGACCTAATTAAAATTGGATTCTAGCTCGTAGACTATCTCTGAATGTGTACTATCTTCTACAGAGCCTCCTGAGGATATTCATTACCTAATCTCATATTTTAAAAATTCTTTTGCCCAAACTAATGAATCTTATCATTTATCTCTGAAGCAAGTGGCTATACACATTTAATATTTTATGCAGCTCTTTTATATGGATATGAATGGAATTATAGCCAATCTATTTAGTTTCTGTGCATGATAAGTTATGATGGCTATCTTCCCAGTCCGGTGGATTTCTTTGTTTCTAGTGCAGGCCTACCAAAGAGTGCTTCTGGATCTTTTTTGAGAACAAGGAGAAGCATGCACTGGGGGCACCCTGTGGCAGGAACTGGAAATGGTGATGCGTTCAAAGGAAAAAAAGGAAGGTTGGATTTGGAACCCTTGGGGAGAAGGAGAGAGGACATTGGGGTCCAGCTCTAGTTGGTGTTGGAAAGGCCCGTGCTTGGGCATTGGGAGTGGAGCTCACTTTTACAGTATCTGAAAACTCAGTCATGACATCATCTTGAGTATTCATGAGAAAAACTCAAATGAGCTTTTGAGTATTCTTCTCAAACCAGGATCAAGTTGATTCATCACATCTGGAACACAATTGTGACATCTTTCATCCTCCTTTCCCTTTTTCCATTCCTTTCGTGTTTCTTCCTTTTGTTCCAAGGTGGTCAGTGCCTTTGTGAGCTTCCTCCCACCCCTGCTCCCAGCAATTCCTGCTCAATCACTTCTTGCCTTTATCTTCTCCACTGGATTCCACCTACCTTGCATTTCTACTGTGATCCTTGCTCCCATTAAAACGTCTGCCTGTCCTTGTGACCATTCCAGCTAACCTGGTACATTGCATCATGCACAGCCTCTGGCATACAGTAGAAATGAAGAGACTCACCCAGTACATACAGTAGGTACTTGAAATCTATTTCTTGAATAGACGTGGTCACAGCTTCATACGTAACCTCTACCAAATACCACGGGTATCTCATAAAGCGTTCTTAGAAATATAGCTTGGCATGATCTAAAGGTAGAGCTTTCAAAGTCCTTAGGGATATCAGAGAGAGATACATTTATAAAGCTGAACCCTTGATGAAGTTCTTCTTTCACCTAATCAATTCCTTTGGGCAGAGATTCTGAAATGCTTAGTGAGATTGAAGGTCATTCTCTGCATATCCGTACAGAATCTGACGCAGGTGTTATATTAATAATTTTCCTTTCATTAACATTGTCCCACATGAATACTTCTAAGGCTGACCTTCTTGAATCAAGAGATGGGATGGTGTGTGGAAAGCAAAGCAGATGTGCAATGAGAAGCCTCTTAATTTACCTTCTGGCTCTGCCTCTCACTAGCAGTAGGATACTGGGCGAGTCTCTTCATTTCTCCCAGCTCCTATTATCTTACTGTAAAATGGCAACTTCATTAGCTGATCTATGTACTGTGGATTCGGAGGATCATTTGTCATACTGGATGTGAATTGCACAGAACTGTACAATTTTATACAAATTGTTAAGCATAGACAAAGATATAAAGGCATGTTTAATTCTAACATTGGATTTTCACTGTAAATCTCAGATTAGTAGCTTTGTGCTACACTTGTTTTAACTGATACGTTGATCTTTATTAGCCATTACCGGAAGTGTGTCTGATTCGCTTATTCATGTGGTAGTTGAGTGATCACTCTATGGCAGGTGACGTGCCAAGTGCTATGCCTAGATATGAAAAAAAAAAAAAAAACCAAAAAACATTATTAATTTCCCTTATGGAATTTACAGAGGGAAAAGGATATTAAATAAACACATAAATAACTATACAATTATAAATTTATAATTAAAAGCATGTTAATTGCTATGAAGAAAAAAATAAGGTCTGTGAGAGAGACATGATAGAGAATGAAAGCCTAATACTGATGGAATGAGTAGGTTTAAGCCAGGTCACAAGGAAATAGCAGAGAGAATAGCACATGGACAAAACTTCATAAATTCAGGAAGCTTAAAGAAGACCAGTGGAGGCTCTGAGTGAGGTGGGTGATGGGAAGTGCTGTTCCTGGATCCAGTAATGAGCAGAGGGAGGAATTTATAGATGTAGTCAGAGGTTGGATCATGCAAAGCCTTGTAAACCCATGGTTAAAATGTTCAATCTCATTGTAAGTTCAATGCAAAGCAACTGAAGGCAACTGAAGCCTGAGACTGATAGGACCAATAGATTTATCTTGAGAGAGAGAGAGAAAGAGAGAAAGAAAGAGGCAGGAAGGAAGGAAGGAAGGAAGGAGGGGGGAGGGAAGGAGAGAGAGAAAGAAAAAGAAAGAAAGAGAGAAAGAAAGAAAAGAAAAGACAAAAGAAAAGAAAGGAAGGAAAGAAAGAAAGAATGCTTCACTCTCTCTGGATGCTCTGTGAGTAGGTTAGAGGTAGACCTGCAGTGGAACCATGTAGACTGGCTAAGACTTAGTTTTACTGCAGTGGTCCCACCAATAAACTGGAGTGATTGTGGTTGTCATTGGTGCTGTTCATTGCATATTTCTACTTCTCTTCATTTTGGGAACACAAGTAGGATTTCATTCCTCAGTTCCTTTTCAGGTATGAGCTTTTAAATTCTTATTTTGATCACTGAAACTGAGAACTCATGTTGCTTCTGGACAAAAAATTTAAAAACTAGGGATGCCAGGGTGGCTCAGTCGCTTAAGCGTGTGACTCTTGATTTTGGTTCAGGTCATGGTCTCATGGTTCCTGAGTTCAAGTCCCGTGTCGGGTTCTGCGCTGATGGTGTGGAGCCTGCTTGGGATTCTCTCTTTCTCTCTCTCTCTCCCCCTCCCTTTCCCTCTCCCTCTCTCCCTCTCTCCCTCTCTCTCCCCCTCTCTGATTCTCTCTCTCTCTCTCTCTCAAAATAAATTAAAAAAAATTTTTAAAGGAAGTTTAAGGATTAGTGTGTGAGCTTCTTTCTTTTCTATCTTTCTCCTTCGATGTGCATGGGAATACATTTCCATGGAAGTTTCCATCGTTATGAGCCCCTGAATGACTGTGATTCAATCTCCCTGCTGACCAACACTGGATATAGTGTAAGCAAAGAGTACACTTTTGTTGTGTCCTGAGCTGCTGAGATTTGGAGGATGTCTGTTACTGTAGCAGAAAAGTGTCTGACCAATGCTGTGCTTCCACAGAAATATACTTATTAGTTTCCATTTTTACAAATATGTGGATACTACAATGAATGACCCTTTTGAATTCTCTTGGTAGAACTATAGCTCATCTTTGATGCACTTGTTTACATCCTGATTCAGAACACTATTCTTGTAACATTAATTAGTGAAATATATCAATATCCTGGTCTTTTCAGTCTGTGCCATTAAGCACTTTCGTAATTGTTTTAGTTATCTCCTTTTATTACCATTTATGTAGCCTTCAAAACAGAGATACATTTGAACAGCCAAACATACAGCATGTCTGAATCGTTGTATTCTTTAATTTGTGTTTTAAAGTGGTGACGGATTTGTATGCTCCTGTATGTGAATATTAAGACTCTTATGAGATGCTTTTTTATTCCTGTGTCATTCCTGCCCATTCTAGGCAACAAGCATTATTTTGGGGATTCTAATATCTGTTCTTAATCTCCTGTGCCTATTCAGTGTGCGTGCATGTGTGTGTGTACATATACATACATATAGACATATACATATGTACATACACATATTTATATATGCATATGTGTGTATATAAATATATATAAAGTGTATATATTTGGATATATTTAGACACGTATATATGAAGGCCAAGTTGGTTCTTCCTTGCCACCTGCCTGCCTGTTTCTTCCCCACTCACACACCCATGCTATAGGAGAGAGTAGGCTGTGTATTTAAAGCATTGGCCCATTCCCTAGCAACCTGCATTCTGGTGTTTAAATAAATGGCTTGCAGGTTGCAGTGAGGACAGGAAGAGTTAATTGCTGGCTTTATTTTGTTGGGAGAGGCAGCTTTCATTTCACATTGATTTTCTGCATTCTCTGTGCCAATTTGCGACAGCTTGTTTCGCAGCCCCACATTTGTTTAAAGCTCTCTAACAGACTGATTCTATTTTTTTTCCCATGATTTTTCTTTTTTCTTTTTTTTTTTTTTTTTAACTTAGGAGAACATGGCTTTGCACGTGGTCAGGAACCTAGATCAGCCTCTCTCTCTCTCTCTCTCTCTCTCTCTCTCTCTCTCTCTCTCTCTCGACCTTGATTGGCAGCTCCCCCTGTCGTGCAGATGTGAAATGAGGAAAACTAATTTTCCCATCGACTTTCTAGTTTCTATTACTATCTATCATTTCACATTGGTGCTCATTACAGCCATCTTCTTGCCAGATGGAAATCTGCCTACTCACTGGTGTCTATTTTCTGCCACTCATGGATCATGACAATGTCAGACAATATGTCAGCAAACTCCCTTCAGTATCCTTTCTTGCAGTGGATGGATTGGTGACATTGGGTAAAATTCTTGGTATTGGCAGACAACTACCTTCACGTTACATGTGAACAAAGGAAAGGAAAGGCCAGAAAACCCAGGTTCTTCCAGAAAAGTTGCCCATGATAGAGATAGATGGTGTTGGGCGAAACCGGTGAATAATTTTGTAGCCAGAGCTGGTTTCTGAAAACCAAACCAGAGTGACCAGTCATCGCTGTGAACAACTAATGTTGCCCAGCTAATATTGGTAGGTTTTATACATTTAGAATCCAGGCCCTGGTTAAACCAGTGTTTCCCAGTGTGTGGTCCTGGACTGGAAGCATCGGTATCCCCTGGGAACTTGTTAGAAATGCACATTCTGAGGTCCCACCCCAGTCCCACTGAATCAGAATCTTTGGGAGTGGGACCTAGCAATCTGTGTTTTAAGAAGGCCTCCAGGCGAGGCTGGTGCTTGCTACAATGTGAGAAGCGCTGACTTAAACTGGACAGTGGAGAATCAGTGCAACCATGGGAGTGTTACTTAGTTGAGTTTATAACCCAGATAGTTGTTTCCATTTATCAATTTCTTTTTTAATGTGTAGGCATGGGGAGGGGTGTTTTCTGTATCTGTGATATTGAACCAAATAGCTTAAGAAATGCAATCAAAATGCTAGCTTATTTTTGTTTTCTACGCCTCCTTTAAAATTTATGGACTGAAAGAAGACCTCCCTACCTTGAGTAGAAAGCTTATGGAGGCCTCTCTAGGCATTCCGAGGCACTAAAAGTCTGATGGACTCTTTAAGGGCAAACAGGTGTCAATGCAGTTGCTAGGTCCGTCTCCGCCCTGGCTGGGCTGGCTGCAGGGGAACCTCTAGTAGAGTTCTTTATTCCTCACAAACACCGTCCTGCTTGCATCCTCGCATTCTGGCACTTCCCTCATGATAGTCTCCCTGTTGGAGTTCTAGTGCCCTCCCAGGTAGTGCTTTTGGGCGTGATTCAAGCAGTTTCAGGCTAGCTCTGTCTTCTCAACATGGTCCTAAACTGTACCAAGGAAAGCCCTCAATCATCTTTGCCTATCAACTGCAGTCAAGTAAGCTGACCACACTGCCGCAGCCACTTGGGCTCCCGTGCCCAAGATATCTGTCAACTTCTAGATCAGGTGCTAGCAAACTATGGCGCATGGGCCCATTTTGGCCCACTGCCTACTTTTTAAAAATGTTGATTTATTTGTTTTGAGAGAGAAAGAGATAGAGCACAAGCAGGGGAAGGGTAGAGAGAGAGAGGGAGACAGAGAATCCCAAGCAGTCTCCATCCTGTCAAGGCAGAGCCCAACATGGGGCTCAAACCCATGAACAGTGAAATCATAGTGTGAGCCAAAATTAAGAGTCAGACACTTAATTGAGTCACCTCAAATATACTTTATTTTTTAATTAAAGTTTTATTAGAACACAGGTACACCCTTTCATTTATGTATATATAGTCTGTGGTTGATTTTGCACTACAACACGAAAGAGACCACATGAATCACAAAGCCAAAAATGCTTACAGTCTGGCTCTTAGCTGAGAAGATTCGAAAACCTTGTTCTAGAATTTGGGGGTGGGAGAATGGGAGGACAGGAGAAGGAAGCAGGAGGAGGAAATGGGAAGTCATACTCCAATCCAGTCCCGCCCATCCCCTGCTTGGGGTCCACTCCAGGGATTTTCCAAGTTCTCCAGGCAGTCTCTTTGAAGGATTTTTACCCCTCTCTTACGTTTAAGGAAAGAAAGTAGCCACATGGCAGCAGCTTATGCAATAAATTACTCTAAAAGTCCTCTATTTTTTTCCCCAGCTCCCAATATCTTTATTCCCTTGATGTAAAGTGAGGAGCCATAGAGTCACAAAGCCCGTCCGGGCCATCCATTATGAAAACACGGAAGTTTTGTTTGGTACTTCATTTTGATACGATAGTTATCACCTGAGGTCTTTAGCCAGAAGTCATGATTTATATCCCAATGACATTTGTTTTTAGACAGTTAAATAAAACTCAGATGACGTCATTGGATCTTGATTTGAGAAAGATGTGGGGAAACTATTTGTGGACTAAATTAGAACTTAGTTGGTATCTTTTTTTGTCGTTGGGAATCCAGGGTCAGAGACATACTTTAAAGAGATAAGCAGGAAGTGTTCTGAGATTGTTGACAGATGGCTTGCCTAAATAATACGTTTGGTCTTTTCTGAAATCCACATCAGGCTTTCTGCCCAAATCTAATGTTGCAAATAAAAAAATTCCAAGCATCTTTTTGTCTGTTTCAGAGAGGTTCAAGATGGGTTTCATGCTGATCAGTTCTCCTGTGTGAAAGATAAATTAGCCTATTTTCCAGTCTCTGAGATGTAAACTGACTGGTCACGTCTTTGAGTCAAGTACAGTACTTTGTTTATTATTTATTTACTAGTTTTTTTTTTCTTTTTTGCATTGTTGGATTCGCTTTATAGAAATACTTATCTTGTATATTTTGGAAATGATGGAGACACAGGCAAATGGTCCATGAAAAAGAAGTCGTCCCTCATGCTGCTAAGGAGAGCATGTCTCAGATTCTCTTTGAGATGATCCAAAAAGATAAAATGAACATGCTGTATAGAACATGTCACATGAGGCCTTACATCCCAGCCTTCACACTAGCAACTAGTGCATCACCGTACAGGTGGGCTGGTTTGATCAACAAGTAATCAGAATAGCTGAACCATGAAACCATGGATTTGATTATTTGTATTCTTCATACCCAAATCCAATGAACTTTCTGGTGAGCTTACTGATTTTGTGCTTTGCCAGCATTGGAAATCCTATAGCAAGACCTATCAAGTGTATTTTGCTCACTCTTTATTTTCTAATAGTGAGTAGATATGTTGCCAATTTATAGTTTTACAGAATATTCAGTAATACGTTTACTACTATTTTTCATATTTATAGTGGAATGGTGGTAACGTATTAGGTAGTAAAGAGGAGATCTGCCTGCATCTGTTATTAGTATATATACTTTAATGTTTTTATTAAATCCTCCTTTTCCTCAATCTTCTTATGTTTATGTCCAGTCTGATTTATTTTAGTCCGACATGATTATGAGCTCATGCTAATTTACATAGCCAGAGTACAAGGCAGGTTGTTAAGAGAAAGTGGGAATTTGCTTTAATTTACTTCATGGCTAATTCCGCATTAAGTCCTTTCAGCATGAGCTCTAAAAATATTAGTTATCTTATGTCCCCAAGTTGTTTTTAAAATTTATTCACAAGTTTTGCAGCTTGACTGGATGTGAAAATGCCTCCTTCCATAAAAAGTTTGGAGTAGTTAATACAAATAAGCGCTTGGTATAAACACTTAGGATATATTACATACATACACATTTATGTAAATTCACCCCAGAGAGAGACTCCCATATAGATTTACCTGCTTTAACTATTTATGTGTACTACCTTATCAGGTCTTTTTTTTTTTAATTTATTTCTTCAAGACTTAGGAAAGGTCTGCAGTACGAACAACCATGTTTTTCGTTGTTACATTTCAGTAATTCTTTGCATTTATACCTATATACCATAACTTTTTACAGCCTTTGCTGTAAGAGTAAAAGATGAGATTCTCAACTGGCTCCTGTGACTCAAAATCTATAGTGTGCCTCTCTTCTGTAGGTTCTAGAGAGAAGTGACAGCAAGTTTGCTCTGTAATACAGAGGAGCAGGGTGCTGGTTTGTATTCCCTCCATGCAAATGTTGACTGAACTCCTACTATGCGTGAAACAAGATGCCTGGTACTCGGGGGAACCTGAAGATTAAAGTGATACCATTGCTGTGCATATTGCGCCTTAGGAACACTCCTGACCTACATGTACAGTTTTATCAGAGTTATCTAACTATGATTCACATGAGGTTATGTTGTGCCCTCGAGTCGTATCTAAGTCATTGCTATTTTCTCCATTCCTTGGGTTATAAGCAGCTCACCATTAAGTGGAGGGTTTTGTTTGTTTGTTTGTTTGTTTGTTTTGCCTGGAATTTTAAGAATCTAAAATTCTTATACTAATATCTAATATCCTAATATCTAATACTGCAACTTCACAACATTATATAGAGACAGATACAGAGAGAGACAGAGAGGCAGAGAGAGACAGAGACAGTAATTAGTTTCTCCAGCTTTTGTAATTTGTTTTCTCTGATCATTTCTAAATAGAAGCCATTTCCAGTGAGCAAAGTGCTTGTGTTTTACCATTTGGGGGCTGCCATATCTATTACGAGGACATTTGTTGAGATGCAATCGTTTGAATATATAATGACAGTTTACACACATCTTTGCATTCTAGAAATCTTACTGAAATGTTGAAATATATTTCATTAATAGCCAGTCCAGTCCACAAGGTCCACTCATTGTAATCTCCCCTAGTCTGATTGATAAATCAGAAGAGCAAACAGTATTTCATACATAGAAATTAGTTTTTCATGAATGTAGCAATAATTATTATGATATTCTTATACTCACCTCATTTTCTCATCCTCTGCCCCTCATCTAGCACCATATGTGTACTGTAGTTCTCTCTTTTCTAAATCTCCACGTGAGAAAAGATCTCAGATTGATTGTACCTCCGATAGCAGAGCAAAGAACTAAGGAATTTTGGGTGCTAGAATTTCTCCTTTGAGAATCTATAAATTCGAGTTCAAATACCTCACTGTTTCAGCTTTACCTTTAACTTATGTTCCCATATCCCCCATTCATAATGTCATAGTCATAAAATAGTCACAGCTATGATCTCAGTGCCTCTTCACTTTTGGTATTTTTACTTTCTAAATTTATCGATTGTTTTCTGTGCATGATACACTTTCACCCTTGGCTGACAACAAGAAGAGTTTCTCTCAGTTCTGTTTCAAACAGGCAAAGGAGGTTTGAATAAATCAAGATAGAATTCTCCGGGGTCTAGGAGCCTGCTGGATGGCATAAGGGGCTTGCAGTAAAGAAGAAAGAGAATAGAGAGGCCTACTTGAGAGATGCTCACCACACATGACCCATAGGTGTGATATCCCTACTGGTTTGAAACAAGGAAGAGATCCAGAGCCCCAGAGGGAGACAGGAGGTGGCCACCTGGAACCCTCTAGCGTCTGTCAGGGAGAGTTCCTAAGTGTAGTATGTGTATCAGAACCTCTTGTCAGAGCATAGCTTCAGGGAACTCCCCACCACATGAACCCTCCTGGAAACACATCAGGGTGTTTATTGACTTTTATTATTGGGTGCAGTGGTTTGGGGGAAGAGAGATGTGTAACAAGTAGCAGTAAATTTTAACATGATAGAGAACATTACGCATGGAGGGAAACTTGGAAATCATTCATTCAGAACCATCTATAGGAGCGCCTGGGTGGCTCAGTCAGTTGGGCAACCAACTTTAGCTCAGGTTATGATCTCTCTGTCTGTGAGTTCGAGCCCCGTGTCCGGCTCTGCGCTGACAGCTCAGAGTCCGGAGCCTGCTTCAGATTCTGTCTCCCTCTCTCTCTGCCCCTCCCCTGCTCGTCTGTCTCAAAAATAAACAAACAAACAAACAAACAAACAAAACCAACCATCTATAGACCAGGCACTGTTTTAGGTCCTGGGATTCAGCGATGGGGAAGGCAGATAACAGTTCCTATCTATGTGGACCTTACAGTCTAAAGAGAGGAGGCAAACAGTAACAAAACAAAATAGCGAGAAAACAGTATATATCCATAAACGCTATAAAAGAAATAAACCAAAATCATGTTAGTCGTCAGATATCACTTTTAAATTGGGCAACTGGAAAAGACCTCCCTACGTGGAGTCATGTGAGCTGAGGCCTGGTGGAGGAAAGGTAGCCAGTGATAGGAAAGTTAGAGGAAAGTGTGATTGGGGCAGAGTGAGGGAGGGAAGGAGTAGTTGGCCCGAGTTTAGAAAGGTAGGTAAAGGCTGTGTCATGAGACCTCGTAGGCCAAGTTATAGGTCAGGTGTGAATCCCTCCTCTTAACGATAAAGGAGCTGAAGCTCAAAGACACATGGTGCCTTATGCCTTCACCAAGGTGGTGAGTGACAGCCCAGGCTCCTGCTCTGCCCTCTGTGTCACAGTCACACTCCTACTAAAGGTGGTGTTCATTTAAATTCTTATATTATACATTGATTTTCGTATATAATGGGGAGTTACAATGTCAATCATATGAAATTCAGAACAGAAATATTGATAAAAAATAAATGAGCACACTCCCAGAGGGGAAATATGCCAAACTTGCACTCTCTTTTTAATTCTCCATGAGGTAGGATAATACTTCTTCCTATATTCAACTGAAAGACACACAGAATGCACAGACATAAACACAGATACCAGTATGTGTGAAAAGGAGAAAAAAATCATTCCAGTCAGACTACTTTTAATTTGTTTCGTGTAAATACGGCTTTGCTGGTGACCTGTGGGGAAGCCGTGGCCACCTTGGGTCTGCCAACAGCATTGATAAGCGGGAACGTGCAGTTTCCTGAGCACTTTGCAGCAGATGTATGTTTGCAATATTTGCTTTGGGGCAACAAAAAGTGGGTCCAGTTTACCTCTACCATCCTTTCACCCATCTGTTCATCCATTGACTCAGTCATGGAGACTTAAAGAAGAGATAACTTTTGGGCGCACCTGGCCGGCTCAGTTGGCAGAGCATGCAACTCTCGACCTCAGGATCTTAGGTTCTATCCCCACGTTGGGTTTAGAGATTACTTAAAAAGAAAATCTAAAAAAAGATAACTTATGTGCAGTACATCTTGGTGAGTTCTCTCACGCTCCATAAGACAAAAGCATTGCTGCCCAGATTTTCACTTTGTGCCTCACAGATATGGAAATAAGCTTAGTGAGGTGAAGTGAACTGCTCAAGTTAACACAGCTGATAGATGGTAGGAATGAAGTCTGGATCTAAGCATTTCTACCTCCTGTTCTCTTCATTTTTCTAGTACTTGTTGAGCACCTTTTCCTAGGGACTGTGTTAAGCCCTGACAACAGAAGTGAGCCTCAGGCCTGGTGCCCTCATGGAGCTTGCAGCCTATGCTGGACAGCCTTCCAGTGTCTCAGAAATAGCCTAAAGAAATAGAGAAGAGAAGATGGTTTTCTTATATGCAGTTTTTGGAAAAAAAGGTCGGCTTGGTGCATAAGCCAGAATCTTTTGGCACACGGAGTGCCCAAGGCTGTTATTCTTCTGCCAGTTGGATACTGGCACCACTAACTGTTCATTGGTTTCAAAAGAAGCTTTACTAGACCGATTGATTATTTCACAAAAGCATTCGTGGCAGGAAGGTGTTTACTTGGCCTCTCTTTCACCGCCTTCCCTTAGGTGGCCAGGTAAATAGTGGCTACTTCTCTTGTATAAAGACAAAGGACAAGTGTGGTGCTTTTGCAGTATTTGTAGACCAAGCTTTATGTCCTATGTCCCGTGAAGTCACCTATCTGACTCTAGATGAATAGAGTAAGAGTGTGATGCACTGATAAAAAGAAAAATAGAAGTTCTGAACTCAAAATGATATGAGTTCAATTCTGACTCTACTAATTGCTACCTACAAGCAATTTATTATTTGTTGACCTCATTTTTTCTCAGTATTGTACTAGGAGTAATAAGGGTACCTGCTGCAAAAGGTTGCTGAGGTGTTCATGAAGCGCCTGGACGGCTCAGTCAATTGCGTGTCCCACTTTGGCTCAGCTCATGATCTCGTGGTTCATGAGTTCTAGCCCCACATGGGAGCTGTCAGTACAGAGCCTGCTTCGGATCCTCTGTTCCCCTCTCTCTCTGCCCCTCCCCTGCTCATGCTCTCTCTCTCAAAAATAAACAAAAAATTAAAAAAAGAAAGAAAAAAGAGTTCATGAGATAATTCTTCAAGAGAGCTTAGTTGAGTGGTGTCACTTAGCAGTTACAGGTTTCTTGCATGGTTTTGGTGTTCACATTCTACCAAGCACTCATTTGCCTATTGGTAAGGGAACTATGTCCCCAGATATTAATAGAAAATAAAATATAAAAATTCTATTTTTTTAATTACCTAATGTTCAGTTTCCTTTTCCTGCTGTGTCAAATTAACACAAACTAAGTGGCTTAAATTAACATAGATTTATTCTGTTACATTTCTGAAGGTCAGGGTTCTGAAATGAGTCTTATTGGAGTTAAAAATCAAAGAAGCCCATGGAGCTGATTCTTTCTGGAGGCTTCTGGGGAGAATTTGTTCCTTGCTGCTTCTAGCCTTGGGGTCTGCCGGTATACGGTGGTTTGTGGCTGTATCACTCCAACTGCCCTTTGTAGTAAAATAGCCTTCTTCCTTCTGACCTCTGACCCTCCCATCTCCCTTTTTTATAAGGAGCCATGTGATTACATTGGGCACACTTGGATCCTCGTGGATAATTTCCCCATCTCACTACCTTTAATCATATCTGCAGGTTGTTTTGTTTCGTTTTACCATGTAACATGAGTTAAATTGTGTCTCTTAAAAAGATATGTTGAAGTCCTAATCCCGAGTACCAGTGAGTATGACCTTGTCAGCTACAAGTTGTTTATTGTTTATTGACCTCATTTTTCTCAGCTTCGTACTAGGAATAATAAGGGTACCTGCTGCAAAGGGTTGGTGAAGCACCCAACTCTTGACTTTGGCTCCGGTCATGATCTCACAATTGTGGGTTTGAGCCCCACATCGGGCTCTGCACCGACAGTGGTCAAAATAGATAAATAAACATTAACCAAATAAAAAAAAAAAAGGAAATAGAGTCTTTGCAGATGTGATCATGTTAAAATTACTTTATATTGGATGAGAGTGGATCCTAATCCAATGACTGGTATCTTTCTACAATAAGAGAAATTTGGACACAGGCACACAGAAGAGAATGCCATGCAAAGACACAAAGAAAAAAGTGACATACAGGGAGACTGTCATGGGATTATAGAAGCAGAGATTGGAGTGATGCATCCACAAACCAAGGACGGCCAAGGATTGTGTTGTCAGCAGACCCTGGAAGTTAAAAGAGAAGCATGAAGCAGATTCTTCCTCTGAGAAGAAACTGCCCTAATGACATCTTGATTTTGTACTTTTGGCCTCTAGAAGTGAGAAAATTTATGTTGTTTTAAGCTACTGGTATGTGGCAATTTCCTCTGGTAGCCCCAGGAAATTAATGTACTATGTAAAATAACATCTTCACAGATTCTGGGGATAGACATCTTTGGGAGACCATTATTCAGGCCTGCAACACACATTGCTGAGTCTTCTTTACCCCACTCTCTCAAAGCAGGACTCTCTGGTATGTACCAAAGCATGAGTGGTAGTTCTGGAGATAAAGATAAACGAGACTCTAAGGTGGTAGAGCAAACTCAGGGGCTACTTATTCTATGTACATGTGCAGTGAGCTCCAATAGTATGAGAGGCAGGGGGCTAGGCCTGGGAGGCAGGCCTCGCGTAACCCCCTGCTGCCTTACTGCATGGGATAGGCCCTGCAAGGGCAGAGTAGAGTCCGGTCTTCCACATACTGCAAAACATGGTCTGAAAAATGTCTCAGGACCTACTGGATCCATTTAACAACACTTCTTTTGGGAAAAGAGATTAGGAAGCTAGGAAAAAATGTCTAGAAAATTTATATATAAAACCTCCTCATCCATTGGAAGATACGGGGAAATGCTATTCCCAATGGTCTGATGTAGAAACAGAGAGAAAAATGGGAGAAGGCTCTCACCTCACTAATAGGAATAAGCATCTGATAAATATCAATTAATATCGATATTATTATCATCATGTTAATAGCTGTGTTCCTTTTCCCACACTCTAGATGGTTGACTGTCTGTCCTGCATGTTCAATTAATACTCCATCCCTGTCAGTTTGGAGTTGTGTATGATCTGGTTGGCAAATATTCTGATGATGGAGAATATCCCTCAAGTATAATTTGTGCCTGGTAACCCCTTTCTTGTCTGTGTCACAGGAATACTAAGACCATGATACATCTGAGTTGGCACATGTAGACATGCTTTGAAAAGAGAAAAGTGGAAATGTATAGTTGTAAATAGAAAATGAGTAAGCAAAACCGATGGGCCTTATTCTTGTTGAGAAGCCAGAAGAGTGACTTTGGCACCATTGCATGTTGGGAGTATTCTGTTATGAATCTCACTATGGTCAAGAGGTGGCAGGTTTGCTTGGTTGTCATTATGTCGGTGGGGAAACTTACACTAGAGAACAAGGTAGGAGTGTCTTACTGGTCCCTGGGTCCCATCTACACAGCTGGATGAAGACTCTCCCATGGCCAGCAGATGCAGAGCTGGCTGGAACACAGAGCACTATCAGAGAATCCAGGTATTTGGCTTCTATTCTTTGTCAGGAACAAATTAAGCCAGATCTTGCTTGTATCATGAGTAGAGTTTAGAAATGAAGAGTAATAGTAATAATAATACTTAGTTAATATTTATTAAGTACTTTATTGTAACAGGCGCTCTCTTTATCCCTTTACACATTATTATATTCCTCGCGGGGAAACTGAGGTTAAGTAATTAATTTGCCCAAGATCACAGATATAAAGTGTCAAAGCCTACAATTTGGAACCTACAACTTTCCAACTCCAAAGGCCAAGCTTTAAAACATCTTACAATAATTGCCTCTGGAAATTAATATTCCATGTTAATACTCATTTGATTTTAGTATTTTCTCTGTAAAACGTGGTCTGGAAATTATGGTAAAATCAACAGAAAGTTTAAACATGGTTTCTTATAGACCATGATTTGCGGGAGATTGGGGTGAATTCAGGCCAGTGAGAATGTCGTGAGCTGAAAAGACTTTCCTAGGACCCTGTGATGTTTAGAAAATTACTTTCCAGGTTGCCTTAATCCCTGCTGTCACAGCATGAACCTTATTCCTCTCGTTCTGTCCTCAGTAGAGATAGTGACCTGCCAGTAACCATTTCCACAAAATAAGCCTTCGTTTTGCTCGAAGACTTCTTTGGACCCCTGTCTTAGTTTCCTTTCTATGTAACACATGAGAAGCATCATCCTGCTAAGATGGGCACTTAGGTTCTGCTTTTCACAGCTCCCCAGGTAGCTGTGAACTTGCAACTCCAGGGCCACACATGCTAGCAAGTGTCTCATCCATGGACCACACATGCTAGCAAGTGTCTCATCCACACATGCTAGCAAGTGTCTCATCCTGCTTCCCTGATGACACCGGCTGCTTTGGGCTTTTGTTTGGCAAACAGCTCTGTTTTTCACACAATTGATTGGGATAGCAGAAGGCAGCAGTGGGGTTCTCCAGCAGAATGCTCGGAAAGACCCAAGACAATAGGGCTCTCTGCTCAGGCTGTGAATCTTCTCTCCCCTGTAGCCTCTTGGAAGCTATTGGTGGTACCAAGCCCCACCGACAATCATAGTTAATTTTGAGTGTTCAAGCGAGGAGATGAAAAACAAAGCTGATCTTGATTCTGTTTACAGGGCAGATTTGCTAAAAAGTTGGAAAATTGTTGAACTCTTTCATTGTGGTGAAATACATTGTACGTACTCTGCAAACAAGGCTATTTGCATTAGCAGATGATGTGACTATCCTAGTCCTTATACCTAACCACAGTGAGAATTACTTGATAGCTAGGAAGCACCCTGAGAATTCCCAAAGCTATTTCAGCGTAATAAAAAGAAACTCGTGCCAAGCACACGATGTTTTTAGTTTGGACAAACGTTGTTCTAGCTCTATGCAGTGGCTCAGAGGCAGTGATTGATGTTTTCCCATCACAGGCACAGTTGGTTAGTTCCTTACTTTGTCTCAAATTTATTGTCACTGAAGGACATTAGTTTGTTACAAAATGCCAAGAAGGGTGGAAAAAAAGTCCTTAAAGGTCAGATAGTTACTAATGAATTGAACTGAATAAAGGATTTAAAAATCACATCCATGGTAGGGCATCTTTTGAATGCCTTACCTCAGTGACCTGTTCTAAAAATCTCCACTTATGGGTGACAGTTGTCTCTCCTAGTTGTCAAAAGGCAAGATTTTTTTCCCCTCCTTATTATCATGTGGTCCAGATGTGCTAGTTATGGTTCATCTCATTTCATGATAAACACATACATCACATTGGTGCGAATAATCAAGCAGGCACCTGTTTTATAAAACCTGGTCAACAACATCCACTCAGTAGCAACCAAGGGAGGGGCAAGAATGATTTGATGGTGATGGAGGGTGAAAGCTATGAGGAAGGTGGAGGGGTGAGGCAAGGGAGATCCCAACAATTCCGTGATGTGCCAGTTGACACAAGCCTCTCCTGGGAGCTTTCCTCTACCTGCCCTCTACCTCCCTCTGTAACTATACGGCGGGATATATTTTTGGTCACTCTCAAACATGATACTTCCGGTATTTGAAGGCTGAAATCCAATTCCTGATTCACTTCCAACTGACCAGTCACTCTTTATCAGTAAACACTATTAGAATATCTCAAATGGGTCACAAGGACAGGATTTTTAGCTGATCTTTAAAGATAGAACTTGGATCCCTTGGCCCTGTGGTTAGGCGAGTAAAGAGCAGGAAGTCTTGTGGCAAAGCCTACGAAGGGAACGAGCAGGCGTTTCATTGGAAAGTTCATGCTTTTTTAGGAAGAGGTAGGGGGAAGGGAGGCTGTTGGGAAAATGGCATGTTGTAAGGTTATCAGAGTCTCCAACCTTTTCTTACTATTTCTCCTAGTATTCTTTTTTTTTTCCTATCCCACCATTGAAAGTAGATTGAAAGTGTTAGAATAGATAACATAGAAAATAGTTTCTCTTAGGGCTTCTTTAGAAATTCATCACTTAAACTCATGGAAGTCCTGTTTAATATAAAGTGGAAATTTAGAGCCTTGAGTGACCAGGTATGTTTAAAGGCCATGATCTCAGCTACTTTTTCCTACCATTGCTCTTCTGCACATTGCCTAGCTGGGATAAGGCACAAAACCAAGAGCATAAGGGCTGATATTTGAATAATCTTGGTGAACAGTCACTGGCTCCTCACATCCCTGGCAGAGAGCATCCTCATCGGAACACTGTTCAGATACGGTAATTTGGCGCAATTCGCAAGGCCGAGCTGCACTGTCTGGTTTAAGCACTTGTGCATCAGTCAGATTATTCTCAGAATGAACTTTCATATAAGCACATTTATGTATAACTATAAATCCTCCCTAATTTCTGGGAAATGTATTAGAAATGAATCCTTGGCTCATTTGCTGTATTCATTCTTAAAAGTTTTTCACTCCGATTTACTTTCCAATTCAACAATAATGATGGGATACAGCAAGACCCTGTACTTTGGTGAAAAAAACCTCCGAAGTAGGGATACACCAGTCATGTCACTGCTTCTCAGAGCTTCCCATTACACCTAGAATAACTCCACACTGCTTACCCTGGCCTCCCGGCCCTGCCCGTGGCTCCAGCCTCTCCGCGCACGATTACCTTCATGTACCCATGTTACATTGCGACTGTCCTGACGTCTTTAATTACAGTGCTCCGGTTCTCTTCCTATTTTATTGCACCCTAGATCTTCACATGGCCAGCACTTGAACCTCAGGTCAGACCCGCCTTCTTTAGAGAGACCTTCCCGGACCACTTTGTACAGCGTCAAGCTCTCTGTTGTGTCAGGTTTTGTTGTTGTTGTTCCTTTTTTTACCTGTCTGTTGTCAGTCTTCTCTCCCCAGAACATTGCTTCGTGAGGACAGAATCCTCACTTTTCTTATTCACTCTTACAACCCCAGAGACTGGCACATAAACACGTTCAATCAATACTACTTAATAGTGGAGTGAACTGGAGGTCAAAAGATCTGTGTTCTGTTCCTTCTATCCCATTATTAAGTAGTGTCAATTTCTAGAACTCTCTAGGCCTCGGTTTTGCCTTTTGTAAACTAAAAAATTTGAACCTGATTTCTAAGTTCAATTTCACATCTGACTTTAAGTTTTTACATAGGTTGTGCTTCATTAAATTGTGTTTCACTTAATGAGCATAGAAGACTATTTCCACAAAGGTCTACCATACTTCCATCTGTAAACACCTTCCATGACTGAGTCTTTGACATACTTCTTAGGACAACTGTGTAATCCACCTCTCATTCAACAATCTTTCTTTGAGAATCAGGCACAATATTAGACTTTGGGATTATAACAATGACCAGGACCTTCTCTGCCTCAAGTGTCTTACATTTTCAAGAAGTCAGCAATTAACAATAGCAATTTCAATACAGTGATGAGTACCATGATGGGGCAGTATCTATGATGACCCACAGACAGAATACCTAATGCAAATGAGACATCAAGGAGACTTCCATGGTATCCTGACAGTTCAAATAACACCAGGAGAGTAGTGTTGCCCAGGTGAGGATAAGAAGGGGAAGGGTGTATCAGGAAGACACACTAGCATGTGTGAAGACCTCTAGGGGAGAGAGAATATGACCTGTTTAAGGAAGCTTTGTAGTTAGGATGGTGGGAGCAGAGAGTAGATGACTAAGAAATGTAACTAAACATCGCTATGCACAAGGCTCTTGCAAAGAAAAGGGGAGATCATCTTAGGTGGTTTGGCTCTCTGGTTCCTGAAGGAAGCCTTGATTAATGCCTTCTCAGATGCAAGGTCCAAAGTCCGATAAATTGTATGGTCTCTGTGCCTGTTAAATTACGTATTCTCTATGACACTAGCATTTTAAATCTATTTCTATAGAAGTTAGATTTGTACCACCTTGCTCTTTCATTTGACTTTCATAATACCCTGCTCATAACCTTATATTTAACTGAGATAATTCCAGGGGACTATTTGCAAAAAAAAAAAAAAAAAAAAACCTTTTTTCCCCTATGGAATAGAAAATAACTCTAGCTAACACAGTGGATTTTCAACCTGTGCTACTTCCCAATAACATGTACTTATTCATTCCTTTGTGACATTTAGTTTTTATCCTGCTTGATCTGTTGTCAAGTTCTTCAGGTTCTCAGCCCATGTCGTCATGGTACTAGGGATCGGGTACTAGGCGATACATATACTGTTGGGAAAATGATGTTTCAGAGATTCCTTTTTTTTCCCCTCAAAGCCTTGATCATGCCTTGGACAGAAAAAAAAATGTTTTATTGTTCTAATTTGTAAAATTCTGATAACTTGAAACTTTTGCTTAATATATATAAATACAGTCCTGCTATAAACTGAGTATTTGGGGACTATCCCCTCCCCCCAATGCATATGTTGAAGTCCCTCAGAATATGACTGCATGTGGAGATAGTCTTTAAAGAGGTTAAATGAGGTCACATCAGTGGACCCTTATCCAATTTAACTTAAGTCCTTAAGGACACAGATGGGCACAGAGGAAAGACCATGAGAAAACAGAGGTAGAAGACAGCCGTCTGCAAGACAAGAAAAGCCTCAGAAGAAATGATCCTAGTGATCTCTTGGTCTCAAATTTTAGCCCCTGCAACCATGAGTAAATATATTTTTGTTGTTAAGCCGCTCAGTCTGTGGTACTTTTATGACAGTCCTCACAAACAATACCAGCTCTATCCCATTTCTTAAGTGAATAATTTGAAGATTACAGGTAATTCATTCATTTATGAGCTGCTTGGTATATCTTTTATTAATTTAGAGCAAAATGTTTACATGTGTTTTTCAGGAATGCATTATCAATGTTTGCTGTCAAGAATGTTATCAGTTTCCCCTAGGAGTCTGCAAGACCCTCTTGAAGGGCCAGAGAACAGGAATACAAGAAAGATTAAAACAAACAGAATTGCCTAGTTATCAGGAAAACGGTACTTATTATAATAACGTTAGTCATTCATCACATCTTCAGGGCTGGTCAAGATGGAGAATCCTGTGATCTGAAATTATACCATAAGCTTTGGAATGAATGTATAGTTTATGATTTACAAGATTTGTAAGTATTCTCTCTTGAAGGGACAGGCTACCAGGGGTTTAACTGGTTGCTGCTGTAGAATGAGCACTGATAGGGAGATCTGGAGAGCCAGGTTCTGGTTTGAGGTCTGTGGAACCTTGAGCACTGCTTTTTCTGTGTGGATTTTACAGTCTTCATCTGTGAGCTGAAGGGATTGGCCTCGATGACCTTATTAGGTCTATGTTATTTGTAACATTCATGTGATCAAGTGTCCCAGTGGGCTAATATGGTTGAGAAATATCTCACGCCTATACAGATTTTTGGTGGGTTTAAAAGCCATCCGTATGGTTACAAGTTACAGAAGTCAATATTTAGGAAAACTTTTTCTGCTTCCAAACTTTCAAGGTTTTAGTGTAGGCGTTTTAAACTGTCATTTCTTCAGTGTTCCTCTAGTTATTTCATCCATATTGTCCTCTCCATGGGGTCAGTGTTATATGGTACTGTAAAATGACTCTATCTACTGATTGATAGTATGAAAAATGCTACATACTCTCAGAACTCAAATAGGTTGTCATGGTAACTGATGACATTTCTATCCTGCAGAGTGCACTAGGAGTGCATGGCCTGTGTGTCCCTGCAAACTATTTCATGTTATTTTTGCAATGGGAAATCTGGAGCCCGTCATAGTGTGAAGATAGGAAGTTATCCAACTCAAATCTTCACTTTATAGGCTTAACTTGGGCACAGAAAATGTCTTCTTAATCATCGAATCCTTAGGCCTTACATTAGAGTACACACTTAACACATGATTTTTGCATAATTCAATGAAGAAATGTCAGAATCTTGCTGGTACATGAACTTCTGCATAAAAGACAATCGTTTTAAACCTGGAAAGTTTTATTTATCACAGGGGAGTAGACTATTGTGTGTTTTATTGCCAGCATCTACTAATATTCCAGCTTTCTTCTGGGATACCACTCCCTTTCCAATGCTCTGTCAGTGAACTTTGGGTTGAAGTCACTTTTCCGCAGCCACAAAAGTGGAGATGTGACTTATGTCTAGCCAATCAGAGCATTGTATCCCTGTAGCCACAGTAATTCATTTTTGACATGCGAACACGTTATACTGACACACACCTCTGAGAAACAGATGCATACATTCCTTTTGAGCTACTCTTAAATTTGAGTGTTGATTGATCTGAGCTGTTGGCAACTATAACACCATAAATGGATCCTGAGGCTGAAGTTCTTGAGGAACAAAGCAGAGCCACGGGTTGGGGAGGAACTTGGACCTGGTGGCATTGTTTGAGCCACACCCAAAGTTCCTTTGGACTTACCAGCTTTGTGAGCCAATAAATTCCCTTGTTGTGTAAGACATTTGGGGTTGCATTTTCTGTCACTTGCAACCGAAAACATTTCCATTGAAATATTCCCCCAGCAAACTTTGAGGAATAGTGACAAGTATCCTGGTCCATGGACAGACTTTTTACTATTTGGTTTTGGGTTAGTACTTCTCTGAAAATGGGGCCAATTATCCTAGACTGCTCTGTTTCTCATGGTTATTAAGAGGATTAAAGTTGAACATGTATTTTGAAGTGCTTTGTGAAATATAACTACTTTTAGCTCTAAAAATTTTGACAGTAGGTACTACAAATGATGCTGAAAAGCAGTGTTGTGACTGGAAGCCACTAAGTCCATGATATTCAAATAAATATCTGTTATTTCATGCCTCAGACCTCAAAGAAACCTTGTGATAGGAAACAATTGGGTGCTGAGTGAAAAGAAACTGAAGCTTCTTCTGGACTGTTTGTGAATATACAGATGTTCTCGTAAAGTGGAATAGGTGGCAGGATTTTAATACTAATGGTAGTAAATACCACTTACTTACTGACCACATACTCTGTGCCATGTATTACACGCTTGATCTTTTAATCCCCTCACCAACTGTATAAGGGAGGTCGTATTATTTCTCCTATTATATAGATCAGGAAGCTAAGATTTAGGGATACCAAGTAACTTCCTCAATGTTTTAGGGTCAGTAGGAAGCAATAGCAGAACACAAACCCAGGCTGTACATCTACCAAATATGTAGCTTTTCCCTTAATGCAAAAGTTTAGAAGAGAAATACAGGTGTAGGCAAGCATTCTTCCTTATTGAGGTGCCCTGTTCTGGTAAATTGAGTTATGCTTGCATTAGAAGATAAAAAGGCAGAAAACAGAAAACAATGGCAGAAAGTCAGTCATGTCTATTCTGGACTCTGCCCAAATCTGGGTAAGTTACGACATTTTTCTGAGACTCAGTCTCTCAAGGAGAATACTGTCAAGATTGGATGAGGCATACCTATAATAGTAGAAATGGGAGGCATTTTTATTAAAGGTATTACTTGTTCAAGTCAGTATGTCTCCACTGAGTAACTGAATTGGCTTTGTTTTATGAATGACAAAGTACTTTTACTTTTTCTTAAATTATTTTTATTAATTTTTTACAGTTTGTTTATTTTTGAGAAGGAGTGAGACAGCATATGAATGGGGGAGGGGCAGAGAGAGAGGGAGACACGGAATCTGAAGCAGGCTCCAGGCTCTGAGCTGTCAGGACAGAGCCTGATATGGGGCTGGAACCCATGAACCGTAAGACCATGACTTGAGCCAAAGTCGGACACTGAACCAACTGAGCCACCCAAATGCCCCTATTTTTTAAAAATTGAGATAAAATTTATATAACATAAAGGAAGGAAAGCAAAAATAATATGAAAACAGGGAGGGGAACAAAAATATAAGAGACTCTTAAATATGGATAACAAACAGAGGGTTACTGGAGGGATTGTGGGAGGCAGGGATGGGCTAAATGGGTAATGGGCATTAAGGAATCTACTCCTGAAATCATTGTTGTACTATATGCTAATTAACTTGGATGTAAATTTAAAAAATAAGTAATTTAAAGTAAAATAAGTTTAAAAAATAAAAAGAGGAAAGAAATATAAAATGAAGCATTTTAAAGTGAACAATTCAGTGACATTTAATATATCTATAAATTTGTGCAACCACCATCTCTGTCTAGTTCCAAAATATTTCCATAATTCCAAAGTCAAACTCTCTACCAGTTAAACAGCCTATCCCATTTTCCCTTCCTTCTAGCCTCTGTTAATCACAAACCTGCATTCTGTCTCTGTGGATGTATTTATTTGGGATATTTCATATCAATGGGAACACACTATATGTGATCTGTGGTGTGTACTTTCTCTCACTTAATGTAGCATTTTGTCGGTTCATCCACACTGCTAGTATCAGTACTTCATTGCTTTTTCTGGTTGAGTAATATTTTGTCGTATGTATGAAAAATTGTATCACAATTTGTTTATCCATTCATCCCTTGATTGATATTTGAGCTCCTTCTACCTTTTGGCTATTATGAATAGCAATGTTATGAATATGTGTATACATGTTCTTGGTTGAGTATCTGAGTATCTCTTTTCAGTTTTGTGGGGTATATACCTAGGAGTCGAATTGCAGGGTCATATGATAGTTCAATTTTTAACTTTCTGAGGAACCATCAAACTGTTTTTCAGAATGCCTGAACCATTTTACATTCTCACTAGCAAAGTACAAGAGTTCCAATTTCCTTCCATCCTTGCCAACACTCATTATTTTCTTTTTAAAAAATATTATTATTGTCATACTAGTAGGTGTAAAGTGGTTCCTCACTGTGATTTTGAGTTTACATTTTCCTAATCACTAATAAAGTTAAGCATCTTTTCATATGTTTTTTGGCCACTTGTATATTTTCTTTGGAGAAATGTCTATTTAAGTCATTTCCTCATTTTTAAATTGAGTGTGTGTGTGTGTGTGTGTGTGTGTGTGTTTGTTACTGAGTTGTAAGAGTCCTTTTTATATCCTGGATATTAAATCATGTCAGATAAAGGATTCACAATATTTTCTCCCATTCTGTGGATTATCTTTTTTATTTTTTTGATAATATTCTTTGATACATAATTTTCAAATTTCAATAAAGTACAATTTACTTTTTCTTTTGTTTTTTGTGGTTTTGGTGTAGTAGCTAAGAATCTATTACCAAATCACAGATCCTAAAGATTTACCCCTGTTTTCCTGTAAGAGTTTTTTTTTTTTTTTATTTAATTTTAGCTCTTTTATATTAGGCATGGTCCATTTGCATTAATTTTTGTGTATTGTGTGAGATAGAGGTCAAACTTTTTTGCACGTGTATATCCAGTTGATTCAGTATCATTTGTTGCAAAGAATATTCTTTCCCCATTAAATGGTCTTGGCTCTCTTGTCAAAAGTCAGTTGGCCTTAGATATATGAATTACTTTTATTTTTGTTATTACCTCACAGTGTTGGGAAAAAAACACAGGAGAGCGATTATTGTTTCTCTTCAGCTGACGGGGAAATAGAAGTTCAGAAGTTAAATATATTAATAACAAAAATATCTTCTGTTTGCTACAGACTTTCTGTGTACTAAACCATGCTGGTAAAGATGTATATGTATCATTTCTGAACTGCACAACAATCACACAGAATTGTGACTGTTGTAGAGAAGCGGTACCATGAGGTGGACTTGTACTCACTCGCTTGTACAATCCATTAATGGCATGGTCATCTTTGGAGCACAGGTCCTTCAACTACCAAGCTTATGCCCTTTCCATTGTACCACACTATCTTTAGTTATACAACTAGTCGTATCTCTTCTTGTCTTGTTTGCCACTGTTTAGTAGAATTGTAGGGATCTTCCTACGAAACAACCAAATTAAGACACTTTGATATTTAAAATATTGCTCTTGTAATCTGGCTTCGATTTGTTTTTCCATTATGTCCATTTAACATGTGTTTCTTTGCTCAGTTTCCAGTATACTTTGGAGAAAGAAAAAAAAACTTGCCTTGTTGCATTTTGCCTTCCTACTACCTTTCAAACCACCTTTCAAACTAAATTCTGAAAGGTTAATAGGGCACTATGTTGCCTGCACCTTTTTCTGAATTCAGTTGCTGGGATTTAAAATGCCCTGTTAGCTTACTTTACCTGATCTTTTTCTTATGACCAAAACAACAAAAATAAGTAATAAACTCTGCCACAAAGCATTTTGCTGATTTTATTTATTTATTTATTTTTGTCTTTCAGTCAGAATATCCCTTTAGCATACAAGATATACCCTTGCCAATTCATCATATTTTCTCTTGTTTATGTCTAATTTGAATGGGAAGGTTTCCCCCACAGTTATCAAGCATTGTGTTTCTTCATCTTTCTCTGCTCCTGTTAAGATAACGTCCTAAAGGCAGAGGTAAAATGTCTTTTATTTCTAGTTGTTATTTGTGGAGATGAAGAAGGAATAACCTACCTCATCTCTATAAGCCAGCACTGCCCAAAAGAACTTTTTGCAGAAATGGAAATACATCTAATATGTCTAATATGGTAGCTTTGATTACATGTGGCTGTTGAGCACCTGAAATGTAGCTAGTGACTGGGGAAATGACTGAAGTTTTAATTTTATTTAATTTTAAATAATTGAAATTTAAAGTAGATAGCCACATGTGGCTGGTTGCTACCATTTTGGACAGGGAAGTCTTTAGAAATTATGACCTCTGAACTTGGTAAAGGTAGGAATTGAGTTATAGAACAAACATAGATAAAAGAAACCTGGATAACTAAAAAGCAAGAAGCAGTAGATGAGAGGTAATTGAGGGAGAATTACCAAGGCAGAAGGCAGATGACTTCTGGGCAATTTCCCATGTGCTTTAATTTACTCAATTATGTATTTCATACTACTGTATTTGAGCATCTATTATGTATGGGGCACTGTTCTAAATGCTGGTGATATGGTAAAGAATAAGATAAATTTCCTGCCTTGGTCCTTATATTTTAGCACAGGGTTTCTTAGTCTTGGCACTATTTTGAGCCAGATAACTTTTTGTGAGGGGCTGTCCTGTGCAGTATAGAATGATTGGCAATATCCTCTACTTACTAGGTCCCGTTAAACACCCCCAACCCAGTGGTGGTAATCAAAAATATCTGCAGACATTGCCACATGTCTCCTGGGGGTGGGGGAGCAAAATACCCTCTGCACACATACCTGAAAACCACCAGTCTAGTGGATGGGTAGATAATTGTACTTAATCGTTTAAAAGAAATGGACAAATTTAGTCGAAGACGTCATTTGTTAAATTAATCACCATATCTTATTCCAGCATTCATTACAGCTCTGCTATGGACTAAATGTGTGCCCCCCAAATTCATATGTTGCAGCCCTAGTCTCCAGTTTTACGGTGCTTGGAGATGAGGTCTTAGGGAGGTAATTAGTGTTAAACGAGGTCATGAGGTGGGGGCACCTGGGAGCTTTCTCTCTCTCTCTCCCTTTGCATATACAAAGAAGAGGTCATATGAGCACACAGTGAGATAGCAGCCACCTATAAGCCAAGAGAAAAGGACTCAGAATGAAACGTGCCTTGTGGGGACCTTGATCTTGGACTTTCCGGAAGTGTGAGATGTAAATTTCTCTTGCTGAAGCCACTTGGTCTACAGTATTTTGTCATGGCAGGCCAGCAATCAGTACAACCTTCCCGGCTCTGATCTAGGCTCTGGAGATGCAGTAATAAATACAACATAGTCCTTGCCTCAGAAGTTCACATACATATACACGGAAGACATACATACACGTGTAAACAGACAACTAAAACATAGTCTGCTTAATGACATAGTCGGCTTAATGTTGTCTTAGTATATGCCCATCCTGAGGCTGGCAAGTAGGAAAACAATTGGGGGATGGACCAGGCCCATTATGGTTATAAATGTATAGTGGAATCATGTATCGGACTAAGAGAGGTGAGACAGGTGACAAACGCACTGCAGTCAGAGGGTACTATGTATGTACTGGCCTGGTGATGGCAGAAAACGTTGTATTTCTGGGAATTACAGTACCTGATCTGGCTGGAGTGAGCAGTGAGAGGTGGAAATGACCAGAGCTGACACTTGACCACGGCTGGTATAGGGCAGAAGCCACGTCATGATCTGCTGTGCTGTTCTGAGGAGCACAGACCCCACTCTGTAGGCATAGAGGTTCCTCAGAAGGGCTTTAAGCAGAACTATATCTTGGTCAAATTTGTTCTTTAGTATCTGGCTGTAAAGTGGAGGATGGGCTGTGGAGGACATGACTGGTTAAGAAACTGCCGTGGTTATTCAGTAAATGATACCATAGCTTGTGGCACCGGGGTGGCTCAGTCATTTAAGCCTCTGACTCTGGACTGTTTTCAACTCAGATCATGATCTCCCCATTGCTGAGTTTGAATGTAGCATCATGCTCTGTACTGCCAGTGTGGAGCCTGTTTGGAATTCTCTCTCTCTCTCTCTCTCTCTCTCTCTCTCTCTCTCTCTCTCTCTCTCTCTCTGCCCCTTCCCTGCCCCTTCCCTGCTTGCATGTGCTCTCTCTCTCTCAAAATGAATAAATAAGCTTAAAAAAAAAGATACCATGGCCTGAGCTAAGGCAGTGGATATGTGGACAGAAAGAAAAGAGGTAGAATATGGCAATATTTAGGAGGTGGTATTGACAAGCCTTGATGACTGATTGGATCTGGGAGGTAAGGGGTTGAAGGAATGGCTCCAAAGTGACTTCTTAAGATGTGTGTTTGTGTTCCTGTTCCAGATGCCATGGTTAAAACAGGACAGTTTAGTTTCCTTGTGGGGACTGAGAGCTGGAACCATACTTGGGCATTTTCAGGGAAGAAACCTTAATTCCTGTCTTGGGAAGAGGGGTCCTTCAAGAGTCCGATGAATCATGCAGTTGTATATGCAGGAGCAGTGCCTCTGCTGAAGGCTGGCTAAACTCCAAAGAGAAATCCCTTGCATATAGCATCCTAGAATATAATATATAATATATTGCAATATTATATTGATATGAATAATTAAAATTATATAATAATATGTTATTAATATATCCTGAAAGGCAGTATTCTTAGGGACCCTATCAAAGGAGCTAGACTGAGGCAAAAATAGCTGTCAAGTGCTCACTGATAACCCTCAAGGTAACTTCACTCCTGACAGAGGAGATGAGGTTCGTGTAATCTCTGTGGCCTCTGCTTTTTTCAGCATCTCGAGCTTCTCTCTGCTCCTTCTCTCCCTTAGTGGTTTTAAGCTCTGGTTTGTTATTCCGGTTTCTCAGAACTTTTCCCAGCTGTCGTGTGGCAGGCAGGCCGCAAGGGCAAGTGTAGGCATGTCTTGGTTACTTGTTTTTAATTGGAAAATCTTGTTCAGAATACACAGGAAGTTGGGTTTTTTTTTGTTTTTTTTTTTTTTGTTTTTTGTCCTTAACTCCAAATGATTTAATGTGGGTGTTTCCTGACTTAGATTTTCAAAATCAGACAAATCATTTGATTTTGAAGTGAAATCAGATGATCCTCTCAAGCCCCACGTCTCCCTGCAAGAAGACGATATGATTTGTATTAAGAGGGTTTTCCTCCGAGCCCAGTCTTGTATTCATAGTTGAGCTGCACGTGAATCCGTTGGCCTGGGAATCAGTCAAGCATCTATTTGCGTGGGTTGACTTATAAGAGAGGTTGCTGTGTGTAAAAGAGTAGGAAGAAGTTTTTGTGCCTGGTTAGCATCTAGAACAAGGTAGAATGACATGTCATGAGTAGTCCACCTGACTCCTTGGACTAGGTTTGGATGTCAATGGAGTAAGAAGGTGATTTGTTTTCAAAGTTAAGTGAGAGAGTTTTGCAGAGAGACAGCCTCTGTCTCTGTCACTGCATTAACGTTACAGTTAGTCTCACAACTCTAGAACTGGCAACTTTGGGAATATCCAGCTAGCATACCTAACAGCTGTAAGAATGATAAAGATGAGAAACATGAATACATTTATTCTGGGGCACCTCGAGTCAACCCTGGGGGTCCCAAGAAGTAACTGAGAGAGACTCTGATAGAGGATGCCTGAAGCTTCCAAAAATAAGCGGACAAAATTTGAATAGGGTTTGGATAATCTTACCTTATTTGTCCTTAAAGGCATGTGGGGCCCAGGATGTTGGATTAGCCATAAAAGCCCTGGGCAGGAAGACATTTGTCTACATGAGGAGTGGAACTTCAATCAAAAATCTGGAGTGGGTCCCCCGGTAGAATTTTAATCAGTGTCTTTTATCTACTTATCACATTCTCTGACTCTTAAATGTCATCTAAAATCTCTGCTTTCTGAGTGACAAAACAGGGCATGTGAGACTAGAAATAAATTGTCTGGCTAAACTGTGAGCTGCTTAGTATGTAAAACCTGAAAGTGCCATTAACTTTGCTGAGCTGATAATCATCAAAGCTGTGGTCTAGTGTTTGTCTAAGAGAAGCCAGGACCAGGCTCTCTGAGCTGTTGATTTCCATCTTACTGTGTCTGTCTGATTGTGTGTTGATTTGGGAATCTGAGTGGTATGTCATGTACTAATCTTCCCACTTACTCGGGCAGCTTGAAAGTTAGAACATCCACATTTTAAAAATTTCCAACAGATCCACAAATGGAAGTATTTATGTTCCCCTTATTTCCGTGAAAAATACAACAGGCTGTACTGAAAAATTTCAGCAAATGCTATTTATTCTTCTTGCTTGGCCTAGGTCCATTTCAGTTCTGTCTCCAAATAGTACAGCCCCATGTGTTTGATTTGGATATCTGGTTGGGGAAGTGAGTGTCAGTCACTATTCAATAACATCACAAGTAAAATTTGTTCTGTTGACAAAGATGATGTGTCCTATCATTGTTACAGCATGCATGGTAAAGGAACTTCTATAATGAGGTGAGAAAAGACAACAAGCTAATACCCAACAACAGGGATTTATTAAGTAGACTGTGGTATTTTATAGAAGAGTATGTTACCACTTAAAATGAGGACATACTTAAGAAGGATATCTAATGACATGGGAAGATACTCATAGTGTAATGCTAAATCAAAAAAGTAGTTTACAGGGGTTTCCGTGTGGCTCAGTCGGTTAAGCGTCCAACTTCGGCTCAGGTCATGATCTCACAGTTTGTGGGTTCGAGCCCTGCTTCGGGCTCTGTGCTGACAGCTCAGAGCCTGGAGCCTGCTTCAGATTCTGTATCTCCCTCTCTCTCTGCCCTTCCCCTGCTAACGCTCTGCTCTGTCTCCCTCAAAAATGAATAAATATTTTAAAAAATTTTTAAAAAATGCAGGTTACAAAAATGAATATATACTTCCAAATGGGATGTACGTAGGCCTTGATCTGTAGCTGCATCAGGGCTGTGCTTGCCCCATTTATAGGTACAGTCGGTCCTTTTTCCTTTCTTAGACCTTGTGAGAGGATGCCAAGTTAGCTAGCAGTATCTTCCAAAGCTCTGTACTCCAGTTACAACTTCTTTAAGCATTGCTACCTGTTCTGACTCAAAACCACGTGAAGTAGATAGAATGATGGCCAGCCCTCCACTGCTGTTGCTCGTCCCCTACTCAGCATCTTAAAACCGTTCTACATACCAATATCATGCTTGTCTTCCCGGTGCCAGCACTTGTAGAACAGCCAATTACAAGGCATTTGTCATTGTTTTTACGCCATAACTCGGTAATTTTATTTAGACAGGGGCATTTTCTGTTGATAAATCTAGGTGGATTACCAAGTCAGAATACATTTATTAAAGCACCCATTAGATCTTGCTCCCTCATCCATCACAAGACCTTTAATTCTTGTGTCATTTCAGCAGAGTGTTCCAGGAACCATGTTCGCCTGAGTGAATGACTTAAATCAAATTGGCATTTTGCAAGGATTACCTTATCTCAGAATTTCAAAGCAAGCCCTTCTTTTTATGCTTGCTGTGAATAATGAGCAATATTGTTTGCAATCCCTACTGCTCCATTGTTGTGATACAGCCTAGAAATTAGCAAGTTGAGAAGGTGGACGCCAAAAAGTGATTATTTTCCGAAGTGAGATAATCTCCCAGGTGCTTTGTAAAGTTAGGAGAAATGCACCAGTGACATGTGCGCTGTGGAATGCTGAATGAGCAACAGTTCAGTTCTGGAAGAAGAGATGGGGCCAGTGAGCAGAGCAGATGCTGTTTCCTAAATGCTCGTTTTAGATGTTCTTAAGCTGAACACAGTGTCTTCTCCCACCCCTCTCTCAGCTTTTGTTTTCTGATATCAGTTAACAAGAATAATATTTCTTTTTTCCTGAAGTGTCGTTTCAGGATTGGGTGTTCTGCTGTGTACTGCTGCACTGACATCTTGCATGAGAACATCTGTAGCAGGTGGCGGTAAAATATTTCTCCAAAGGAGGAAACTGACATTAGGCAGGAAGAAAAGTACAATTTAAAGAAGCAGAGATAAGAAAAATGAAATAGACTGATTTAAAATAAAAACCTTTCAGTAAATCTTCATTAAGCATTTACTTGGGGCAAGGCATTATGAGTATTTTTGTCAGGAACTTTTGGTTGAAAGTCAAAAATCCAACTGGAGCAAACTTGAGCCAAAGGTAAAATTTTTTGGAAGGATACTGGTGTAGCTCACAGAATGCAGAGAACAGGAGACAGCTGGGTTCCCTATGGCTTCTTTGTTCTTCTGCACGTTGCTATCATCCTCTTTAGCTACAAGGGGTTCCTCCTTGAACAAAAGGGAACATGGCCTCAGGCAGTGAACTGACACCATTTTATTTGCGTCACCCAAGATGTAGACCCAAGATCTAACAGCTCAACTTAATCTTGTGAAGGACTCTGGTCCAGCTTGGGTCGTATACCTCCCTTTCACCAGTCATGTGCCATAGTGGGAGTGATTGGCTATGATTGGCCAGATCTGAGAGACACACCTGTCTCTGGCTGGCGGCAGGGTACCATGATGAGCAGCTGCTGGGATGGCCATGTTCTGTGAGTTGAAGAGAAGATATTCCCCCAGGAAAAGAAGGAAAAGGTTGGAGTGGGGGTGGCAGTGATAGTGCACAGACAAACTTTCTCTGAGCAACATTTGAAGCTAAAATGAAGAATACAAAGATGAATAAGGCAGACAGGGACATATATAGCCCTCAAGGAATGTACAGCCTTTATAGGGATCTAAGACGTGTTTACAAACAAGTTTAACATCCAGGGATCAAAGCAAAAAATGAAAGAAAAAAATAAGAGAGAAAGAAGGAGAAAAGGAAAAGAGAAAAGAAGGAGGCTCCATAGGCCTTGATTCTATAGAACAACGGATGTGTGAGGTTGTAAGAGGACTAAAATGAAGCAATAGGAAAAAAAAAAAAAACAGGAAATAGTGTATGAAATATACAAGTTCCACTGGTCCACACAGTATCTCAGGAAACATGGTTCTTGTGTATACTTCTCGTGTGTGTGTATGTGTGTGTGTGTGTGTGTGTGTGTGTAAAGAAAAGTAATGAAACCAGAGACCTCATTTTTAATTCCAATTTTGCAAATATGCTTATCTTCCAGTTAGTAATTATTTTATATTCCATAGACATAGCGCCCTGTTTCCTTAAAATAAAAAGATAAGAAATTCGAAACGGGAATTGCTGAAAAAGCAAGATGGCGGAGAAGACTCAGGAAAGACTGAAAAGGGAAGGAGTGGGGCCAGGTTCAGGCAGTGTTCAGGAGGAAATGAGATCTCAGTGTTTGTCAGTTTGTCTGTGGCAGATTTAATTTACTTCTAGGACAGGCTGATATCAACTTGTTATTTGGCCTCAGGCAAGCTGTATTACTTCTCTGAACCTAAAATATCTCATCTCTAAAATGAGAGGGATTGAATTAAATCAGGGATGGCAATTTGTTTCATCTTATGGGCCCATTCTGATCAATTAGCAGGAAGAAGGGTTGTGTCTGGCTTCACTGAAAAAGACTTCAAGCAATGAGATAGGTAACAGGTTAAGCCATCATCTGTCATGAATGCTTTAGTGGAAATTGGTTTGCTAGGTTTTTACGCTGTGACAGATGAGGCATTTTCCTTCTAGGAAGAGTATAAGGAAACTAGCCCAGACCCCCATACTACCATCCAGGGGGTCTCCCATCTATACTGACACCATCTCCGGAATGAGTTTTCTGTAGTTGCTTTCCCAGTTTTCATTTTATAGTGGTTTGCACCTGCTTTTTGATGCATAGACCTCCCTGAGAATCTAATAGCCGTGAACATCCTATCAAAAAATACAAATATCCCTTGTTTTGCGTAAAATTTCAAGGGTTTCGTAGTCCTTCTGAAGACCAAACATGTAGCCCCAAGGAAACTTGTCAGGATATTAAATGCACTGTTACTTTATCATCATGTCAAAACATTTCCAATTGTGAAATTAGAAAAAAAATTTCATTGTGTATTTAAATGAAGTTGCCTGTGTCAACACTAAATAGAAGCCCACTTGTACATACATATAATATGTTTAATCTGCTTAGTAGGAAAAATCAGGCAATTTTTTTTCTTCCTTTAAATAACTGGTTGTTCACTGAAGTATGATAGCAGCTAAGTAGTTAGTAGTCACTTTAGAGGGGTGAAGAGACTTGCTTGGTTTATAAATAAGTACAAGAAGGTGGTTGGATGCATGATTTCTTAAACTTATCATCAGTTTTAAGTTTTTAATGTTCTTGTATGTAGTTAAATAGTTCACCAGTGCACCATTTACTAATGGAAGAGAAGTCAGTTCTTTAACCCCGTCGGTACTGGTAGATAATTGATTCTTCCACCTTAGGGGTCATACAAATCACCAGGTGCGTTAAAATGCAGGTTGGCAGGTACAGATCACAAAACTTTCAACCCCCAAGTCTGTGATAACAGGAAAAAAGTGTGCATTTGCAAAATATTCTGGTGATTGTGATGCAGAGGGTCCTAGGGTTGCCCTTTGAGAAACATTGTACTAGAAGGTTTGATAGCGTTAGGCAAAGACCATATCTTGTTTTTCTTCTGACGCAATACCTTGTACACAACAGATACTTAATACATACTCATGAACTTGAATTATTCCTCCTTGAGTGAATCATGGGGAAATTGCTTGCGCTCGGAAATGTTTCGCAGAGCACTGTATACCATAATATACGAAGGAATGGAAAATGTTAACACCAAACCATATGTCTTAGGAATCACAGCTAAATTTTCCTATACAATGTTTTTTCAATATGTTGATCGTTCTAAGCTGTTCATTTTCTAATCCTGTGAAAGGAGCCATTTACATTCTATAATTCAGCAAAGATGAAATAGATGATGTGGTAACTTCCTTCTTTTTCTATTATTTTGATTCACCTTGCAAATAGATGCTTTTTGAAATATGTTCATCTAGATCATCGTAATGCAGTTCCATCAGTGTTTGAAATTGCTCCGCTTCTCATTTAAAAATAAAACCAATCTCATGTTTTTTTTTCTTTTTAAATCTAAGTAGCATGCTTTTCAAATGAATCACTACAGTAAAGGCAAATGGAATAACCATGTGTCCTGCTCCTTTTATGTGCTAAGAGCTTTAAGTGCTTTACACACATTCTGCTGAGTAAGCCTCACTGCAACCCCTTAAGAAGCAATTGTTGTACCCATTTTACAGGTGAAAACACAGATTCAGTGAAGTAAACTGCTCAGTCACCTAACTAGTAGCCACTAGAACTTGAAATTTGTTTTTTAATGTTTATTCATTTTTGAGAAAGAGAGAGAGTGAGAGTAGGGGAGGGGCTGGAACAGGGGCAGAGAGAGAGGGAGACACAGAATCTGAAGCTGTCAGCACAGAGCCCGATGTGGGGCTCGAACTCACAAACCATGAGATCATGACCTGAGCTGAAGTCAGATGCTTAACTGACTGAGCCAACCAGGTGCCTCTGGAAATGGTTTGTTGTTGTTGTTGTTTTTAAGTTTACTTATTTATTTTGAGAGAGAGAATCCCAAGCAGGCTCCATGCTGTCAGTGCAGAGCCTGATATGGGGATCCAACCCATGAACAGTGAGATCATGACCTGAGCTGAAATCAAGAATCAGATAACCAGCTGAGCCACCGAGGAAAGGGTTTTTACAACATTTTAATGACCCTTCTCTAGCAAATGTATCTTATCAGGACTTACTGAAATGATTCCTTTGAAAAAAACTTAATTCATCAGTGACCGTAATTTGTCAGTGGTCCATGTGGGCCAGAGAGAATATTTTATGTTGGATCACATTCATACCATAGTGGCAAAGACTAACACAAAGTTTGATTATATAGCTAGATATAAAGTCCATGGATACTTGGGAGAAAAAGTAGATTACTAAGACTCTTTAGTTTATCCAAATAAATTGCTATCCTCTGCTAATCTAACTTTTTATGTTCTCATTGTATTGCCCAGTATTATGTATGTATGTGTGTATTTTTCTATGTCACGATATCTCTATCTCTTGACATAAAAGATTGGTATTCTTGCCATAATTGTTCCCATTTTACTCATGGAAAAACAAATGTGTAGAGAGAGCAAATGATTTATTCAAGGACAAACAATATTAAGTGGCAGAACCAGGGGCTATTCCCAAGTATCTATGACTTTCAAAGCCTGTTCTTGCAGTTTCTTACCAGCAACAGCAGGTGTCATAAACTCAGGTGCCTATAGAGTCCAAACTAGTCATGAATATGACCATAGCAGGTCAGGAGTAAAAAAAAAACAAAGGAATTACTTGGCTCTCTTGGCCACTCTTCTATTTCCCCATTTTGTATAGAGAAATATTGGGTACAGAGCAGTATTTCTGTGCTATCTGGAAATAATAGAGCAGTGATAGTCAAGTGACACGACAAAGAGCAGCCAACGTTCATCCCTGGAGCTGAAAAGCAGCAGCATGTGGGGCCGACTGCGGTGGATGGGGCTTTGAGAGGACCAGGCGTGACTCCTCTCCAGCCAACTGCTGCCTGAGAACATAGTGGTCCAGGCGCCCCGATTTTCTGAGTTATCAAGAAAAGTTGGGACCCTGGGTTGTTATGTAATGTCTCCTAATTTTTTTTAAAAATTGGCTTCTAGGTTTAATTATTTATTTTAAAATGTCACCTAATTAGGAGCACCTGGGTGGCTCAGGTGGTTAAACATCCGATTGTTGGTTTTGGCTGAGGTCACGATCTCACAGTTTGTGCCTTCAAACCCCACGTCAGGCTCTGAGCTGAGTGCACAGAGCCTGCTTGGGATTCTCTCTCTCTCCTCTCTCTGCCCCTCCGTTGCTTGTGCTCTGTCTCAAAATAAATAAAGTTAAAATTTTTTTCACCTAATTAAAACATGTATGGAAACCTAATGAAGTTGCTAGACCACTTGTTTTCTACTGCTGTGACTATTCCTTATTTGTCATTTAAGAATGAATAGATAACAGTACATGAAGTGGCATCCAGCTTTTCTGAGTTCCCAAGTTGACGGTGAAAAGCCCCTCTTGTTTCTGCTGTCTTATATCCCCTCATTCCTTCTCATGTGCCTGGTGGAGTTAATGTGTTTACGATACTGATGATGGTCGAAGTCCTTAAAACTTCGTCTTTCCTGCTCCAAATACTGCATCACACCCTATTGCTTATGACAAACAGTGAGGTGGTATGCCTTACTTCCTTGCCGATGTAGCCTCTGTCATCAGGCTTTTCAGATAATGCATTCTGTCGGTTAAGAGCCTGTCAGGGGGAGCAGCTGCCTCTGTGCGTCGTGTTATCATCCGCTGATTATGCTGGCCCTGAAAGAATGTGGGAAGTGGGTCTCGCCGTCCGCCGACATCACCAGCAGCCAGAGCCGGCAGCTCTACTAATCTGTGAAATTGCTTCCCACTTTCCAGCACACTAAAAGCTAATTGCTTTCTTCAATGAAACAAAACTATCCACTGAGCCAGTTTGTTGAGCTGAGAGGTCACTCACCTGTGGCAGTCCGCTTATCTCTGGGAAATAAGAAATGTTAAAGAAGTGTTCACTGTTTGGATGTAATTAACCTTAAAAAATGAGCTTACCGTCTAGGCATCTTTACCTTTCTGGACAATCTTTGTGTCTTATTTTAATATTTGAAATCCACTCCCCACTGAGAAGTGATTTCCCTTTACTTGGTATTAAAGTGGTCATATATTTATGGTTGATGCAAGAATGAATAGCTCAGTTGATTATATTTTGCAGACAACATAACAATATTCCTAAACATAATATTCAGTATGTAGACGTTAAATGAGGGAGGGATGTGGAGCTCATGAAATACTCTTGCTGATGTAAATTATGGTAATGTTTTTAAAATACCAGAGAGAAGATTCGGTCACATTGGCCCCATACTTCATCTCATTTACTTACCTCCTGTCTTTCAATCAGTGTCAATTTAATGCTTTTCATTATACCCTTTTTGGCTATGGTACCAGGAGTTAATTGCAACTAAACAAACCTGATAACAGTTTCAAAGAATCACCCAAAGCTGACTCCTTCTTTCTAGTTGAAGTGATTAGAATATTGGCCTGAGTACGTCAAATACTTGTCATAATACAGTTGTACCATCGTAATGGTTACTCTTCTGTAGGTCACATTAAACTCTCTGTTCTGCATTGTTAACGTAACACATACTGTGGGGTGCAACTGAGCAGAGGAGCCTTTAGTCTGAATATCGATGTATATTTCCTATGATGAAGGCTTTCAGCAAGTGGGACCATCCCTGAGGAAATAAGGGGAAAAGTCTTTCTGTTTTTTCATAGTAGAACAGGGAAGCATGCAAGGAAGGCAGCTGAGAAGTGAGCTATGCTAGGTGGAAACGTGGCCAGAAGTGAGTTTAAAAGAATCTGTGAGTCCATAGATTCTATGGTTTCTTAGGAAGATGTTCATGGTATTGTTTTTCTTTCTTATCTACTTTTTTTTTCCAGCTTCATAAAAAAAATGCTCATTCATTGAAGAAAAATAAAACCCTATGGAATTGTATAAAAGGAAAGACTGATACTTAACCCCTCACCCTCTCCATTCTGCTGAACAGCTATGACCTTGGTTAATTTATTTTTCCTCTCTGTAACTCGCTTCATTTCCTTATCCATAAAGCAAAGATAACAGTAGTATCAACCTTGTAGGTTTGTTGTGAGGTTTAAATGAATTTACGTATAGAAAGAGCTGCTGGCGCTGTCATTCCCGATCACTGGATCTATTGATCTAATTTATCTACCTATGATATTCTTCCACTAGCTCTTCCTCTCACACCAATTTATCACGAATATCATTTCATATTCTCACGCACAGAACTGTCTTGATCTTTTAACGTCAACTTTATCTTCCAAAATGTGATTATACTGTAATTATCAGTCCCCTTTGTGTAGACATTTACCCTATTAACCATCACTGGGCTAATGAAAACAAAACTCTGCAGTAAATATCCTTGTACGTGCACCCTTCCTTATTACCAGAGAGTGGATTGCTAAGAAAAGGATCTATGGATGTCGTTTGATAAAGGTTGGTGATTGTCTTTCAAAACAGTGGAGTTGACTTACGTTTCTGTTAATAGTATCAGAGTTCCCTTCTCCCCACACTTTTGCCTGCACTGATAGAGGTGATTTTGTTCTGTGATGCTTATTGTTTTTGGATAGTTGTATGCTCATGAGTGCTCTTTGCGGTGTGTGTATATGTGTATAGTTTTAATTCCACTCCCTGACACATTGCTTTCAGCCATCCACACACCCAAAGGGTAAAGACCACCTGTGTTTCTAGGTGACTATTTATAGAGCTGCTCTGTCTGGCTCCCCATGGAAACCTTTTTGTTTTTTACTAGGTGGTGTTGTGCAGATGTGATTCTGAAGTGGAAGCTGTCCAAGCCTCGACTCTAATCTTCCTCTCTGTTGGGCTAAAGCTAAAGTTCTGTGCAACTTAAAGAGTATTCACATGTTGAGACGGGCAGCCCTGGTGCAGTGGAAATAGAGTTGACTGCCAACCACCTATTATAATTATCTGGTTCCCTGAATATCTCTTGCACTGCTCTGCCATAATGTTGAAAATTCTCCCCTTAGGATTCGATTTTTAGGAACCATATGAAAAACTTTGCACTTTTATTTTATTTCTGTGTCCTCATTTAAAAAAGTCTCTTGTTTGTAGCTTAGGGAATTGACATCATGGAAAGAAAGCTGATCTTAGAATCAAAAAACCTAGATTCTAGTCCCAGGATAACAGATAAAGAGACTACAGGTCTGAGTCCAAATTCCACTCTGCCAACTACTTCCTAGGCAATACGGGAATCTTTAACTTTTTAAAGATTTAGTTTCTTCCTGCATATGGTGGTTATGATAATATTAGCCGTTGGTATCAGTCAGTATTCTTGTTTGTAGATAATACAAATTGACTCTAGATGTTTTAAGCCAAAGGGCATTTATTGTAAGGATTTCACCATGACTTCTCAGATAAACCGAAGGGTGCAGATTCAGTTGTAGAAAACAAGCCAAATTTCAGGTTCTTGGGAGGCTAGGCCACAGGCACAATCTGTAACAGGAGAATGTGGACCACTTGACATTCAAGGTATCTAACAATCCCAAAACACTATGAATGAGATTCAGGACAAGGCAGAGACACTCTGGCAGGCAAAGGTAGAGCATGGCCTAAAATTTATTTCCCGATAAGATTGGCGCCAGCCACATATGGGTGTTGAGCACTTGACACGAGGCTAGTCCAAATTGGGATGTGCTGTAAGAGTGGAATAAACTAGATTTCAGAGTCCTCAGAAAGAAAGAATACAAACTAATAATAATTTTTAAAATATTTAATTACACATTGAATGATATTATAAATATATGTATATATGTTAGGTTAAATAAAATATATTATTAAATTTAATTCCCCTATTTCTTTTTACTTTTTTTAATGTGGCGACTAGAAAATATGAAGCTACATATGTGGCTCACATTATATTTCTATTGGCCATTGCTGGGCTAGAGCAAGTATATGGTTGAACACTCTGGAAACAGTTTAATGCTCTTTGATCCCTACGTTAGTAATTTATTTTCATTTTTAGTTGACAGAGATCAATTCAATGTGCTCTTAAAAAAGGGGAGTAATTGGAATATTATGGCTCACACATAACTAAACAGTACAGGAATAACCTATCTTCAGACTCGACTGGATCAAATCAATGTCACTACCAATGCGAGGATGCGTGTGTATTCTGCGTGTCTGTCTCTGTTCTGTTTTCTGCTGCATTGGCTTCACTCCTCAGCACATTCTTTTTTCACATGAAAGACAGTAGTAATGTCTATAGCTTTTTAGCTCCTAGTCTAGAAGAACAAGAGATGGTCTCATTTCCTCAGTTTCAACAAATCTAGCTTGGGTCATGTGCCCATACTGCACCAATCACCGTGACGTGGCATATTATGCTTTAATTAGGCCTCTGTCCAGGGGGCTCCCTGGAGCACAAGTGGAGACAATCATTTGAAACCCATGAACTGAGAATGAAGGTCACCAAGAAAATAGGGTGTCTGTTACCAGACCAAATCAGAATGGCTCTTGGGTGGGGAAGATCAATAATCAAAGGCTGTCAGAGTAGGGGGGAATTTTCTGCTCTTTATCTCATACTCACTGGAGCCATCAGTCCCTAAGTTGTCTTCTTCCACTTACTTCTCACACACGTTATCCATTTGGTCCCCATATCATACTAGTTTGCCTCTAAGCAGCTACATATAAATACCCCACCTTCCCCTGCCTCTTCAGTAGTTTCCTATCTGTTCTTTTTAGTTTTGATTTCATTTTGCTGAAATCCAGAATTTTTCCTCCACAGTAAATCCAGAGTAATTATGTATATATTTAATTTAAAAATATTTTTAAAAAACTACTGATAGAGAATAATTTTGCAAAACAGAATTTGTGACAACGAATTATTCTAAAACAAACATTTTTTTGAAACCACATCCAGGTCAAGAAATAGAACATTGTTAGACAATCTAGAAGCACCTTCCATGCACTTCAATCCAAACACAACTCCTTGGAGTCCTTCTAAGTAAGCGCCACCCTAAATTTTCGACTAAATATTTCCTGGATGTTCTTTTAATTAACTGTGCCTCCATCACTTCCTTTGACATACAACCAATCTGTTGCAGATTCAGGCTGTTTGAACTATGGAATTTCTCAGTTTTGGTTGTAGCTGAAGGCAAACACATCATATTATTCAATGCATCTCTCTGTCCTCTGCAAATATATTCACACAGTTGGGAAATCATCACCACATTCTAGTCTTAGAACATTTTGTCTCCCCTCAAAAGAAACCCTGTACCCTTTGGGAATTACTTCAATCCTAACCCAGCTCACCCTTAAGCCTTAGGCCACCACTAATCTACCTTCTGTCTCTATAGATTTGCCTATTCTGAACATTTCTTATAAATGTAATCATATACTGTTCTGTCATATTTGATTTCTTTTACTCACGTGTTGTTTTTAAGGTTCCTTCATGTTGGAGTAATTCATTAATTTTTAATTATAAATGATGTTCATTTGTATGAGTATGCTAAATTTTGTTTATGCATTCATCAGTTAATGGATATTTGAGTTGTTTTCATTCGTTGGCTATACTGAATAATGTTGCAGTGAACAGCTATGTACACATTTTTGTGGGGACATATGTTTTTATTACTCTTGGTTATATACCTAGGAGTGGAATTGCTATCCACTCACATAGTAATCACATAGTGACTCCATACTTAACTTTTTGAGAAACTGCCAAAGTGTTTACCAAATGGCAACACCATTGTACATTTCCATCTCTAATGTATGAATATATGAGGGTTCTAATTTCTACACATTCTTGCTAACATTTATTATCATAGGATCTTTTGATTACTAGGTGTGAAGTAATACCTCCTTATAGTTTTCATTTATGTCCTTTTTTATGGATTTATTGGTTGTGTAGATCATCTTTGGAAGAATGTCTATTCAGATTCTTTGTCCATTTTTAATTGGGTTACTTATCTTTTTACTATTGAGTTGTGAAAGTATTAAATATTCTAGATGTAGCGCAAAGTTGATCACTTTGATGTAGCCCCTTTTGTCATTTTGTTTGTGCTTTCTAGTGTTATATCTAAGAAACTGTTGCCCAACCCTTGGAAAAAAAGATTTCATGCTATGTTTTCTTCTAAGAGTTTTGTATTTTTAGCTCTTACATTTAGGTCTATCATTCATTTTGAGTTATTTTTGTGTATAATGTGAAATAGGAGTCCAACTAGATTATTTTGCTTGTGGATATCTAGTTGTCTCAGGACTGTTTGTTTGGAAATAGTATTCTTTTCACATTGATTGTTTTGATACCCTTTTAAACCAGCAAATATAAAGATAAGATTTTATTTATATACTCCCAGTTTTAATCCATTAATTTATTTATTTAAATTTTTTTTTTGATATTTATTTCTTTATTTTGAGACAGAGAGAGTGAGCGGGGGAGGGGCAGAGAGAGAGGGACAGAGAGAATCCCAACAGGCTCCACACTGGCAGCATGGAGCCCAGATGCGGGACTCAAATACATGAACTGCAGGATCATGACCTGAGCTGAAACCAAGAGTTGGATGCTTAACCAGTTGAGCCACCCAGGTGTCCCAATCCATTAATTTAAATGTCTGTCCTATGTACTACCTCACCATCTTGATTATAGTAATTTTGTAGTAAGTTTGAAATAAGGATGTATGAGTCTTCCAACTTTGTTCTTTTTCAATATTGTTTTGTTTATTCTGAGCCCTGTCCATTTCCACATGAATTTTTAGATTGTTTGCCAATTTCTGGGGGAAAAAAATACCATCTGGGATTTTGATAGGGATTGCATTGAATCTTTAGATTGATTTGCAGAGTATCGTTATCTTAATCATATTAAGGCTTCCATCCATAAACATTTTAATGTATCATTAATGAAGAATATTTAGATACCCTTTAGTTTCTTTCAACACATTTTGTAGTTTTTAGTATCTAAGCCTTACACTTCTTTCGTTAAATGTTAAATTCTCGTTGGTGCTACTGCAAATGAAGTTATTTTCTTACTTTCATTTTTGGATGTTCATTGCTACTATGTGAGAATACAACAGGTTTTTTTTGTTTTGATCTTCTATCCTGACACATTGTTGAACTTGTTTATTGGGCCTCACCATTATTTCATTTTGTTTTTTTCTGGATTCCTTAATTTTTTATACAAAATAATTTCATCTTCAAATAGATATATTTTTACTTTTTTCTCTCTAACATGTATGCCTTTTTTATCTTCTTTTTGCCTATTGCCCTGCCTAGAACCTCCAGTACATGTCGAATAAGATGTGAAAGTTTAAATCCTTGTCTCTTTCCTGATCTTAAGGAGAAAGCATTTACTCCTTAACTATTAAGTAGCATGCTAGCTATTGGTTTTTTGTTTTTTGTTTTTTGTTTTTTTCGTAGTTGCCCTTGATCTTGGGGGAGCTCCTTTTCTCATTTGTAGAACATTTCTACCTTAAAAAAGGTATTGGATTTTCTGCATCTATTGAGATGATCATATGGTTTTTGTCCTTAATTCTATGAAGTGGTTTATTATATTGATCTTTGCATGTTAAACCAAATTTGCATTTCTGGGATAAATCTGAATTGGTTGTAGTATATAATGCTTCCTTACATGTTGCTGGATTCCATTTGCTAGTAATTTCTTGAGGCTTTTTGCATCTGTATTTTTGAGATATTTTCTGTGGTTTTCTTTCCTGTGATATCTTTGCCTGGTATCACAGTAATATTGGCCCACCTCGGTTGTATTAGGAAGTGCCTCCTCCTATTTTTTGAAGAGTTTTTGGAGGATTGGCATTTGTCTTTTAATATTTGGCACAATTTACCACTAAAGCCATCCTGACCTGGGCTCTTCTCTGTGGGAAAATTTTAAACTAGTAATTCCATCTCTTTACCTGATGTGAACATATTCAGATTTTCTATTGCTACTTGAGTCAGTTTGAGTAATTAGTGTCTTTTTAGGAATTTTTAAATTGATCTAAGTTATGTGATTTTTTGGCATATAGTTGTTTAGAGTAAAACATTATAATCATTTGTTATTTCTGTGATACTGGTAGTCACATTCCTTCTTTGATTCCTGATTTTAATAATGTGAATCTTCTTTGCTGTTTGCTTAATAGAGCTAAATGTTTGTCAACTTTGTTGATCTTTTCAAAGAAACAGCAATCAACAACTGTTGATTTTCTCTGCTCTACTCTTTATTATTTCTTTCTTCTAGCTTTCTTGGGTTTTGTTTGCTCTCCTTTTTCTAGTTTCTAAAGGTAGAAGCTTAGGTTATTGATTTGTGACCTTTCTTTTTAAAATTTTTTATGTTTATATTATTACTTATTTTTGAGAGAGAGACAGAATATGAATGGGGGAGGAACAGAGAGAGAGGGAGACACAGAATCTGAAGCAGGCTCCAGGCTCTGAGCTGACAGCACAGAACCCTACATGGGCCTTGAATTCTCAAACCGTGAGTTCATGACCTGAGCTGAAGTCAGACGCTCGACCAAATAAGCCACCCAGACGCCCTGTGACCTTTCTTTTTTAATATTTTAATGTTTATTTATTTCTGACACAGTATGAGCAGGGGAGGGGTAAAGAGAGGGGGACAGGAGATCTTAAGCAGGCTCTGCGCTGACAGCAGCATACTCCATGTGGAGTTCAAACTCACAAACCATGGGATCCTGACCTGAGCTGAAGTCGGATGCTCAACTGAGTGAGCCACCTGGGTACCCCACTTGATCTTTTTTTTTTTTTTTAATTTTTTTTTTCCTAACGTTTATTTATTTTTGAGAGACATAGAGACAGAGCGTGAGCAGGAGAAGGGCAGAGAGAGAGGGAGACACAGAATCCGAAGCAGGCTCCAGGCTCTGAGCTGTCAGCACAGAGCCCGGCGCGGGGCTCGAACTCACAGACCGTGAGATCATGACCTGAGCCGAAGTCGGCCGCCTAACCGACTGAGCCACCCAGGCGCCCCGATCTTTTTTTTTAATAAAAGTATTTATAGATATAAATTTCTTTCTGATCACTGCTTTAACTAAATCACATAAGTTTTGTGATGCTTTGTTTTCAATTACACTTATCTAAAACAGTATTTTTAATTTCCCTTGTGATTTTTTTCTTTGACCACTTTGATTACTTAAGAATGGTTTATTTAACTTTCACTTATTGATTTATAATTAGATTCCATTGTGGTTGCAAATATGCATAATGTGAGTTCAATCCTTTTACATTTTTTAAAGACTTATTTTTTATGGCCTATCATATGTTCATAGAGGAAAATATTCCATGTTTGATTAAGAAAAATGTATATTCTGCCTGGCTCAGAGTATTAAGCGTCTGACTCTTGATTTCAGCTCAGGTCATGATCTCATGGTTGGTGAGTTTGAGCCCCACGTTGGGCCCTGTACTGGCAGTGTAAAGCCTGCTTGGGATTCTTTCTCTCTGTCCCTCTCTTTCTGCCCCTCCTGTGCTCGTGCTCTCTCTCTAAAAATAAATAAATACACATTAAAAAAAGAAGATTGTATATTTTGCTGTTGTTGAGTAGTAAATATTTTTAAATATTTAAGTTATGTATAGTGTTGTGTGAGTCTTCTATTTTCTAGGTGATCTTCTTCCTAGTAACCCCATTATCAAAAGTAGGTTTTGAAGTCTCCAACTATGACTGTTGCATTTTCTGCTTTTCCCTTCAGTTCTGTTCATGCATTTAGGGGCTATGCTGTTCATTGCATACATGTTTATAATTGCTGCATTTCCTGAAGGACTGATTCTTTTATCATTATGAAATGTCTTTTTTCATATCTAATAATTTTTGTTGGTTTTAAAGTCTGTTCTCATTATTCGAAAAGGACTTAAAATTTTTTTTAATGTTTATTTTTGAGAGACAGAGAGAGAGAGAGACAGAGTGCAAGTGGAGGAGGGGCAGAGAGAAATGGAGACAGAATCCAAAGCAGGTTCCATGCTCTGAGCTGTCAGTAAAGAGCCTGACTCAGGGCTCGAACCCATGAACACTGAGATCATGACCCAAACCAAAGTCGGTCACTTAGCCAACTGAGCCACCCAGGTGACCCGAGAAGGATTTTTTTTTTTTAGAATGCTCATATTATATATGAGAATAATATTTTTTTCATATCATTGTTACAAAATATTTTTTCTCATATCAGGGTAGCTATCACCACTCTTTTATGCTTGTTGTTTACTTGGTATAACTTTTTACTTTTACTGTTTGTATCTTTGCATCTAAATTTTGTGTCTGTACAGAGCACATACTCAGATCCTTTTTTATATCCAGTTTCACAATCCTTACCTTTTGATAGGGGTGTTAATGCCATTGACATTTAATGTTATTGATATGGATTAGACTTAAATCTACCATTTTGCTTTTTGTGTTCTATATGTCCCAGATATTTTAAAAAATATACTTTTCTCTTTTGTATTAAATGTAAGTTTTGGCATACCATTCTAAATCCTTTTATAATTTTTTATTTATGTTTATAGTGATTGCTATAGGCTTATAATAAACATTTTATCTTTTTTTTAATATTTATTTATTTTTGAGAGAGCAAGAAAGAGATAGAGTGTGAGCAGGGGCAGGGGAGGGGCAGAGACACAGAGCCTGAAGCGGGTTCCAGGCTCCTTGCTGTCAGCACAGAGCCTGATGTGGGGCTTGAACTCACGAACTGTGAGATCATGACCTGAGCCGAAGTTGAACGCCTAACCGACTGAGCCACCCAGGTGCCCCAATAAACATTTTATCTTGTCAGAATCTAGTTCACATTTTTATTCTTAGTTCCAGACAAATATACTAATTTTGTTTTTATATAACTCCCATTTCCTCCCACCATTTTTTTGCAATATCTGTTATACTCTATAACAGTATATACTATTATGTCTATATATGTTACAGATCCAACAACGCATTGTTATAATTTTTAGTTTGCATAGTCTTATATCTTTTAAAAAACTAAAGGAAGAAAGCAAGTAAGTATTTATGGAGTTTGTTATATTAGCCTTATTTACCTTTACTGGTTTAATTCATTACTTTCTTTGAATGTAAGCTACCATCTGGTTTCATTTTCTTACTACAATACAACTTTGTTCTCACCAGTCTCTGCTGTGCTGTTATTGTCAAATGCATTACATTTTTGTATGTTAAAGGCCCATGTTACAATCACATTCATATTTCTTATGCAATTGCTTTTTAAATCAGTCAGGAGAACAAAGGAAATGAAATATATAATTATACTCTCTTTTGTAATTACATAGATAATTACCTATAACAGCATTCTTTGTTTTATCATATAGATTCCAATTACCATCTGGTATCACTTGATTTTTAACATGAAGAACTTTTTTAAGTTTTTCTGGTAGGAAAGATCTGTTAGTAACAAATTCTCTTGGGTTTTCTCTATTGGTAATGTCTTTATTTTGCCTTCCTTTACAAAATTGTTTTGCTGAATATGGGATTCTTTGTTGGCAGTTTTTACTTTCAGTACTTCGACTGTGTCATCTCACTGCATTCTGACCTCCATTGTTTCTGATGAGAAGTCAGCTGTTAACTTTATTCACTTTCTTTGCACATGAGTCATTTTTCTCATGCCGCTATCAACATTTTGTCTTTGTCTTTCAACAGTTTTATTATAATGTGTCTTGATTTCAATATCTGTATTTATTCCGTTTGCACTTTATTGGAGTTCTTGGATATATGATTAATGTTTTTAATTAAATTTGGAAAGTTTTCAGTCATTATTTCCTTAAATATTTTTTTCTGTCCCTTTCTTTTTTCTTACTGGTACACCCGTTACACATATATGGTGTCAAGATAATGAATTCGTTTGTGATGAGTTACTTTTTTTTTTTAATTATTATAAACTCATAGATTTAAACTTATTTGATGGGTTTAAATATATTACAGTTATTATCTTTATGAAGCTTAAATTGTTCTCTGTTTGGCCAGTGGGACCCTCTTCATTTTGTCTGCTGAGTCTTTTTTATAGGATTTTCATTTTCATAGTCATTGATCAGGTATCATGAGGTATTCCAAGCTCATCTTGTGTATTTCCTACTTCAGACCTAGAATAAATATTTTCCAATAAAATTTGGTGTATTTTAGTGAGAAATTGTATTTCAAGATCACAGTCTGGATACTAAGAATACTCATTACTACTGGAGTAGCCGTTATTTCTATGTCTCTTCAGTGGATAGAGCTAGAATACAGATACACATATAAAGATAAAACACCTCATTAATTCATATTGATACTTCTAATACAGATGAAAAACTATAGGGTTTTTATTTAATTCTTCTCTAGTATATCTGATCTCCTTTGTTATGCTTCAAATATCATGATTTATAACCAGTGCATAGTATACTCTGTTCCTCGTACACTTCATCTAATCTTGGCTCTACAACTGTATCACTTAGAGTTTGATAAGTAAAGCAGACTCTTCAAAATGATATGGTGTAAGGGATGGGTCTTAGGGATTAGATTTTACATAATTGTGAAAGCTAGTGAAGAAGTCTGTTAAGCCTGTTTCCTCTGATTCTAGACTGTGTAGGTCTGAAGTTGCTATAGATCAATAGGGAGGAAATAGTATACACGAAGCAGGGGAAAACAAAGAAAAGGTGGAACCCCATAAAGAGAATCTGGGTCTTATGTCTGTTTCTCACTGCCTATAACCCCAACAACTTAGGTGATCTGTAGAAGAGACTGGTGCACTTTGCCAAAGAGTTGCACACAGACTTAGCTGAGGACTTAGAGAAGCTGAAGAAGGATATTTTATAGGAGCTGAAGGAGTTTAAGCCCTGACTGATGGCAGAGACCAACAAGGTGAGCTCTCCGATTAACAACTGTATGGTCAAGCAATAGCAGTACATGGAATCCTGTACAGACCTTCACAGCATAATGGCTTCTGTTTCATTTCTGCTTTCTAAATCTTACGCAGATTTGTTTTATACACAGCTTTAATCTCGGAATATATATATGAAAGGAATTCTGGGAAACACAATTGAATGCTTAGTTAAACACAGCAACAAACTACCACTTCAAATAAATATGTATTTAATGTTAACCACGAGTCCTAATCTTGATCCCTCTCTAGTTATATGGTTCACTAAATCTTGTTATATTATAGATTTCCCAGAATGCTCTCAAGAGAAAAATATCTCTGGTTCTTACACTTGGTAACAGTTAGTGCCACTTATACCTGTAAGTTAGTTTAGCTAGATATAAAATATTTGGTCTATACTTTATTTCCTTGAATATCCTAAATATGATACTCCCATTTTCTTCTTGCATTAAGTATTTCTGTCAAGTGTGTTTTGTTTTTTTGGCCTGTCTTCAATATTTGTTTGTTACTTTCTTGACAACCCTTTTGATCTCTCTCTCTTTTTAATTTTTATAAGTACCTTTTTTTCTTGTTTTATTTCTAAGACCTTATCTGCTGTATTTTTCCACTCCTGTGTTCTCTCTCATTTAGTCTTCATTTTAAAATTTATTCTTTTATTTATCATTCTTTCATAAATGCTGTCATCTAAATTCTTAGTCTTTTCTAATTCCAATTTATGATATTCTTCAGAGTTTTTGTCAATTTTTCAGTGTGTTTGAATTCATTTTGAAGTAGTAAATTGTAGTTTTAATCTTTTTTATGTGTGTGCATTCTCTGTCTTTAGTATTGTCATTCTCTTTTCTTCTCTCCATTTCTTATATTTATATAAAATTGTATGTCTGTCACTTAGTCTTCCTTTCTCATATCTTTGTTTAGAATTTGAGCTCAACAGTTTTATATTTCTTACCTTTATGTAAAATCATCTTTCTTGACCTTTTAGAATAAGGTAAAGTTCATGGATGTGCTAATTTCACAGAACTCCTTTTCTTTTGTTTTGGTATAAAGTTGAAAACCATGGTTACTACTTTCTAAGGTTTCCTGACTACACTCTCCTCATTTTGGCCCACATTCTCCTCTTCTTTCATCTGTTTGTTCTCTTTTCTTCCATTTTTTTTCTACTCCCAGCAATTTCTTCTCAGTAGGAGCCTGTCTTAGAAAGGAGGGGCGCCTGGGTGGCTCAGTCGAGCGTCCGACTTCGGCTCAGGTCATGATCTCAAGGTCTGTGAGTTTGAGCCCCGCGTCGGGCTGTGGGTGACAGCTCAGAGCCTGGAGCCTGCTTCGGATTCTGTGTTTCCCTCTCTCTATGCCCCTCCCGGTCTCATGCTCTGTCTCTCTCTGTCTCAAAAATAAATAAACATTAAAAAAAAATAAAGGAATCATGGTGTGTCAGTAACGAGGGTTCCCAGAGGCTACAGTGCTTTAGGCTGTTAAGTCTATACTGTGGGCTCTCCCCCAGAATTGGGAGGGGGCTAGTCTCAAATGGCTTACTGTGCTTTTAAGTGCATGTGTGTTGGCTCTTTGGGGGTTCCTATTCTCAGTCCATTACATCCCGCCCTGTTGCTTCTTTCCACACAGATACCATTATCATAGAGGCCTTGTAGTTGTAGGTGGTTTGTACCTTCCTATTTGTATTATTTACTTACGGGGATACTTTGTCAGCTCGTTTGGTAATAAATGTTTTCCATGGGTTTTGCTTTTGCTATTTTCTTTTGTTTGTTGAATTTTATTTATTTATTTTTGAATTTTTTTTTAACATCAATTCATTTTTGAGAGACATATAGAGCATTAGTTGGGAGGGGCAGAGAGAGAGGAAGACATAGAATCTGAAGCTGGCTCCAGGATATGAGCTGTCAGCACAGAGCACGACGTAGGGCTTGAACCCTATGAGTTGTGAGATCATGACCTGAGCTGAAGTTCTGATGCTCAACCAACAGAACCACCCAGGATTTTATTTTATTTTTTAGCTTTATTGAGATATAATTGACAAATAAAATTATAAGATATTTAAAGAACATGTCATGATGATTTGATACATGTAAATATTGTGAAAGGATTGCTCCCATCTAGTTAAGTAACACAACCATTATCTCACTTTTTTTTTCCTTTGGTGAGAACATTTAAGTTCTACTCTCTTAGCAAATTTCACTTATCCAATACAGTGTTATCAACTGTAGTCACTGTGTTATAAATGAAATCTTCAGGCTTTATTTATCTTATAGCTAAAAGTTAATACCCATTTACCAACTTCTTCCTACTTACCTCACCCCTAGCCCTTAGTAACTACTTTCCTACTCTGTGTTTCTAGCAGTTGGACTTTTTTTTTGGATTTTGCATATATGTGATACTGTGCAGTATTTGTCTTTCTCTACCTGACTTAATTCACTTAGTACAATGTCTCAAGGTCCATCCATGTCATCACAAACAGAAGAATTTCCATCTTTCCATGTTTGAATAATACTCCATTATACATATATGTCATGTATATCATTTTCGTTATTCATACCTTGGTGGACACTGAAGTTATTTCCCTATCTTAGCTACTGTGAATAATGGTGAACACAGGGTCTTTCAAACCCTAATTTCACTCCTTTAGATACATACCCAAAAATGGGATTGCTGTATCACATGGTAGTTCTATTTTTTTTTTTAATTTTTTAAAAAATTGACCTTGGGGCTCAATCCCATGACCCTATGATCATGACCTGAGCTACAATCAAGAGTCAGATGCTCAACTGACTGAGGCACCCAGGCACCGCATATGATAATTCTATTTTTAGAATATTTACAATATTTAGAATATTTATATTTCTAGGAACCTCTATATTATTTTCCATAGTGATTGTATCAGTTTACTTCTCAACACCAGTGCACAAAGGTTAGCTTTTTTCCACATCTTTGCTAATGCTTATTCTCTTTTGTCTTTTTGGCAATAGACATTTTAAAAGGTGTGAGGTAACATCTTGTGGTTTTGATTTGCATTTCCCTGATAAGTAATAGTGTTGAGTACCTTTTCATGTACCTGTTGGCCATTTGAAAGTCTTTGGAAAACTATCTATTTAGGTATTCTGTCCATTTTTAAATCCAAAAAAAATTTTTTTTGCTATGAATGTGTGAGTTTTTAAATATAGTTTGTAGATTAGCCTCTTATAAGATGTATGATTTGCTAATATTTTTTCCATTATTTGGTTGCCTTTTCATTTTGTTGATGGCATCCTTTGCTGTGCAGAAACTGCTTAGTTTGGTGTAGTCCCACTTAGTTATTGTTGCTTTGGTTGCCTCTGCTTTTGGCATCAAATCCAAAAAAATCATTGCCAGGATGGATGTTGAGGAGTTTACTAAGTATATTTTCTTCTAGGAGTTTTATGAATTAAGGTTTCAAATTTAAGTCTTTAACCCATTTTCAGTTGATTTTTGCTTAGAAGGATGGAGGTTCGTTTTCATTCTTTTGTGTGTAGCTGTCCAGTTTTCCCCAGCACTAATTATTGAAGAGACTAGCCCTTCCCCATTGTGTATTCTTGACTCCTTTGTCATAAATTAATCGACCGTAATATACTGCTTTTTCTTTCTTTTTTCTTTTAATGTGGGTTTTCAAAGAGTTAAAAATAATGCTGTCACTTTTGCCATTCCTCACAAATCCCACAGAGCAATTTTTTTGAAACAAATCTGAATATGGCACTTCTATACTTTAAAAGTGATTTTATATATTTTTATTATCCTTAGATGAAATCCCTGCTTCTTTTAATAGCCTAGAACAGTGATTCTCCAACTTTGCCTTGTATTAGAATTACCCAAGGTGCTTTTAACAATCCTCTTGCCCAGATTGTACCCAAGGGTACAAGCCTGGGATCAAGCATGTGCATTTTTTAAAGCTCCCCAGGTGATTCCAGTGTGTGAGGGCCATTGACTAGAAACTCTTTACAATATAATCTAGCTCTTTTCTCATTTCTCCAGCTCTCCGTGTTGATGTTCGCTGTTCATGTTCAAGCCCACAAATAACCCACGTATCAGCCGTATCAAACGAGTTCAAGTGTAAAAATTCATTATCCTGTTGCTTCTCTGATCTCTTCACTTATACTCTTCTCCTTGCCTAGAATTACTCCTTCCACCTAAAATGTCTATTCACCTGATAACCACCATATAGCTTGTAGGTAAAAGATCTAAAGATGATTACAGATTTATGGTCTTAACATAAGGCAAGGAACATGGCTGATTCACTGTAAATTCGGGTTTTCTTGCATATCCTAAGTCCCTTGTTGAGCCCTAATTGCATGAAAACATGAACCAGTTCTTGCTCGCTCGCAGGTAAGCCTTCAGCTCTCTCTGGTTATCTCCATGAATTCCTGGAGAGTAAGTTTTGGTCTTCGGAAAGTTTATTGAGAAGGATGAGTTGCTGACCGGGACCTCTATAGGACATTTGCTTCCCCCATGTGATGATTTATATTCATAATCCCAAGGCTGCGGCTGGAAATTAGACCTGCCACTGTAAAATATGCTTGGTCTGGCTCTGGTATTGTGAGGAGTGGATTCTTATCAGTGGCTGCATTAAAACAGCTTCAGAGACAAGAGCAAGCATATTTTTAAAATGACATTTCTAAGAAGCCTTCCTCTTTGAGATTAAATCATGATTCCAAAAGACTCTGCCCTGGATTAAAGATTTTGATTTGTCTCCATATTCTCTTAATCAAATCCCTTTTTCTTAATGCTTCAGCCCTTAGGACAAAATGAGAAACTACTTCTTCCTAATGGGTTTTATTGTATCACATTAAGTCCCAGTAGACACCAAGCAACTTATCTTGATTTGAAATAAGATAAACTTTTGGTACAACCAGTAACTACCATGAAGCTGTTAAAAATAATGTCACAGGTTCATCTTTACAGTTGTAGATAGATGATGATGCCAGGTCTGGAAGGAGTCACACCAAAATAATAAAAATGTTACCTTCTTTTGATAGAATTGCAGGTCATTTTAACTTTTTTCAGTGTTCTTTTGTAACTTTTTTCCAGTTTTTTTTACAGTGACCGTGTGTGTGTGTGTGTATGTGTGTATGTGTGTGTGTGTACAAGTATATTTAGTTTCCTCTAAGATGGTAGAAGTTGCCTTTTTACAGATCTGTCGAGGGATTTGTAGAATCTATTACTCTTCATATGCTTTTTATGTGAATAGAAGCTAAAGAGTCCCTTAAAGCAACTTAACCTGCCTCCGTTCGCTTCTCAATTCTTTAGAGGACTCAAGTTATGATTTCAAATTAAAGGAGAGAGATTTTTTTTTTCCTAGAAGAGTAGTCAGTTTGTTAAAATCAGTCTTATCCTTATGCTCCAACCTATACTTGGGATCGATGGCACAGGCAGATACAGAAGAGGCCACTTGGTGATTCTGTGTCTGTTTTTATGTGGTGTGGATCATGTCACCCCATGGGGGTCAGCTTTGACTGTAACTCTGCCCCACCAAGAGATGATGGCTAGGAGGGAGACATTAATTACATGTTAGAAAGCACAAACTAGTGCAATAGCAAGGGACCGAAACGCAGAGCTCACTTTTTTTTTTTTTGAATCTCTATTAAAATCAAACTTTAATCATGAATTGTGAAATAGAACACAGGCAGTTAGGGCCTGCTAAAATATTAACACATCTATTGAAACAGAAACCCAGGCACTTTATTATTCTCATGACCAGCTCTGGGATTTCATAATTAAGTCTTTCAGTTTGATTTATTTAGACTCTAAGCAAATTTTCAAAGTGAGTTTGAGGGGCTTTGTACTTGGAACATGAATGCATTGCATTTCCCGAGGCAGTTCTGAACTGGGGTTTCATCGCTTCAGCGCCCTGGCTCAGAAGCAGGTATTCTGAGAAACTTCTCTTGAGCATTCTTACTCATTAACTGTGAGAAGGACCTCACACATCTCCCTTAGCAGTGTGAATATCCAGGAGGGAGGGAGAGAGGGAAAGATGTTACATTTCGGAGTGAAACTGTATTAGTCACAGCATGTTGATTTCTCTTGGTCTGTTCTCTTTGGTGCTACAAATGGACACTTCTCTCCCATATCCCTGCTCATCCTCTGGCTGGCTCCTAGTCAGTAGGAAGATGTATGCCTTCCATATTTAGAAACATTGTTTCTTTTTCCCTGCAAAAGGCACTTTGGTATTGGGGAGCCTAATCTTGAAATTCAACATGGGCAAATTCTCAGGTAATCTGAGCTTGAACATACTAGGGAATATTTATCCCCTTTCAAGGAACAGTATAGGTGAATCAAGGAGAATGAAATCTAAATACAGGATAGACTTAAAGGTGGCAGTTTATCCAATGATACATAAGAATCTTTGTTCCAGGTAGAGAAATGAAGGAAGGCAGTGAGTCCCATGGAAGATGTGCATAATTATTTGTTAAGGCAGAGAGACAGAGAGAGAGAGAGAGAGAGAGAGGAAGTGAGAGAGGGAGAAAGATAGGAACGAAGGTAGAGGAAGCATTGCCACAGGAAAATACAGTATCCAATATCCAGTTTTTAAAATACGATGTTTACTTCAGAATATATCCATTTGGAGAATTTGCAGATGACTAGGTGACCTTGGTCATTTGCCAAATCAGCTGCCAAAGCTGGACCAAAATGAAACACCACACCCTTTAATCACTGTGATGATAGAAACAGCATGAAGGTTGAGTTCAGCACCAGCATGAACAACCAGCACGTTGCGACTTCCTGGTCTGCTCACCTTTCTCCCCCGCATCAAAAGGAATGTGAAATACATCCGATTCTAGTTTTCCTCTCATGTTGAAGTTGAAAAAGAAGCTGTTTCATCCTGAGTCGTCAGTCTCTCCTGACCACTTTACTAGGTCGCTATGGTCTGTGTAGATCTATCTTCACAGGAGGTTCTTGAAAACAAAATGCCTTAAGAGAACTGATGATAGGATTTAGTATCACGAGCCCCCAGTGTGAGTCCACACTAACTGTGGAACCCGGAAAAGGTCCTTAGTTAATATGAATCACACTTTATTAATGGAAGAAAGTATCTTTTATTTTACAGGATAAAGAGCAGAATGTGGTTAGAGCCATATATAATCTACTAGTAAACTCTTGAGCATTGAGCCCTTGTTGTTTGGGTTGTTATTTTTATCAGGGCAGAATTCTTGACTGGCTAGTGAAGAAGTCTTTCTGGCAGAAGAGGAGGGGGGCTGCCACGGAGGCTGTAGTATCACACCCCGCAGTAGCTGCTACTCTCCTGGTTTTAGCCTGGCCTCAATCTGGGACTGAGATATTAAACTCTACCAACCCTTTACCGGAATTTCTCTAAAGCCTCAGAGGTGGCCTCCTTTGACTCCAGTGTGACCTCCTGGAAAGGCTATTCGTGTAACCTTGAGCCCAGCCAAACTCAGTAAGTTTAGCCAGTGGGGATGAGACACGTATTGGGATCAAGGAGGATTGACCCTCAGGTTTCTTTCAGTGACAGAATTCACCTGTGTTGTTCTAACTAGGGTTCTAGCCATGATGGAGAAATCAAGAGTGAATTAATAGACCCCAAGCCATGTACATACATATGTCAACACTGTGCTTATGTTACATGTTTATGCTATGCATTATTTTGCTGCCAAACTTAGAATTCAGGATCTTCCTCATGAAAATATTTGTCAATTTTTGTATTTCAGTTAAAAAATATCTTTGTTAAAAAAAAACTGAAGTTAAAAAAATCACCCATATCTAGGGCGCCTGGGTGGCTCAGTTAGTTGGCCGTCAGATTTCGGCTCAGGTTGTGATCTCGCACTTCATGGGTTCGAGCTGCACGTTGGGCTCTGTGCTGACAGCTTGGAGCCTGGAGCCTGCTTCAGGTTCTGTGTCTCCCTCTCTCTGCCCCTCCCCCACTCACGCTGTCTCTCTGTCAAAAGTAAATTTAAAAAAAAAACATTTAAAAAGTTTTTTAAAAGTGTTGGATATTTCTTTTGTTGGAATGTTGTGGGATACATCATTCTGAGAAAGGTGCACACTGACCTTCATTTATCCTTGCTAAAGGCAGTTGGTACAAGTTTCTATTTTATTGCCATTTTTTCCCCCAAAGAAAGGGAAATATCATTAAATATCTGGTGCTTCCTTTGGGGAAATTTAGAGCTGTAAAAGGCTGCTCAGGTTAATGTTTCCCAGAATGGGGATGTGGTGATGGAGACATAATGGCCAAAGCCAGTGCATTACACTGACTCCCTCAGCAGATATTTCTGGGTTAGTGTCTACTATGCGCAGATATTCTTTTAAGCAGTGAGGATACAGTCATAGATAAGATATTAAAATCCCTTGATCTCATGGAGCTTACACATCTAGAGCATAAACTAAGCAAAGTTCAGTGTTTGGGAGGCCCCGAGAGGTCAGAGGCTCCCTGCTGTCTGTGGAGCCCCTTGCCCCAGCGTTTGCCTGTGAGTTGCGCAGATCCTTCCTCCCCTCCTGCAGCATGGCAGCTGTGAGGAGCGTGTGCACCTCTGAGTCTGGAGGAGATGAGGGAGAGGCAAGTATGGAGTGTCCCCTAACTTTCTCTTCCTCCTGCATGGCCTCCTCCCTTCCAAAGTGTGAGACTCCTCCTCCTTGTTTACCCAGAATCCATTTTCCTACTTACGTGTTACTCAGAGTGTACCCCAGCACCATTTGACAAGAGAGAGGCACATTCGATTTCTCCAGCAATACCTAATTTCTCTGGATATTAGGGCATTCTCTTGTTGTGGTAGAGATCACAGTGGCAGATAATATGGAGACCAAGAGAAGGAAGAGTCAGAGAAAATAAATGAGTTTGGCGTGGGACTTGGGGGCAAGCCCCAGCTACTGTGCTCCCTCCGGCCGAGCAGGATTAATTGAACCAAGTGGTGTGATGGAGAGAGATGGCTAGGTAGAATGGTTGCCCCTGATGCGTTAGCGGGGGAGCAAGGGATTGTAGCAGTCCGAAAGGTAAGTATTAGCAAGGGGAAGGAATATTTCTAAGCAGGACTAGCAGTATTCAAAGAGAGCAGTCAAACACTGAAGTGGAGGCTTTCATGGTCTGTGATTTTTAAGAAAAGGACTTGCATAAATTGGGAGTGAATGAGCCAAGAATGCCCGATATAGGTACAGTCCTCCAGGGACTGTCGTCTTGGTGTCCTGGGTCCCTGCCTTCTTCTCCTGCAAGAACATCACGGAAAGGGAAACTTGTGCCCAGTGTTAATGTGTTTAAATGTGCTAAAAATGTCTGCTTGATTCAAAGATGAACCACAAGCCATTGCCATGTGTCGTACTATACCGTTTCCAGATGCTATCCAGCTTTTACAGTCTTCTACCTGTAGCAAAACGTACGTAGTACACACGTCATCTTCAAGTAATAGGAACCTGATTGTGATTTTGGAACTTAATCTGTCTTCTCTAGGTATATCTAAACATGCACGTTTAATTCTTTGTATATATTCGCTAATTTAAATTCCTTACATATTTTCATTAGTTTAAATTCTTTATATATTTCCTTCATACACACAAAGAAAACATAGTATAATTTTGCTGGGATTTTGAAGAATAGGGATAGCATGAGAGTAATATACTGCTTTTTAACACTAACATTTTAGCTCAAAAGAAAATATCTACATGCTTTTAACTAAAATTAATTATAACTGGAAACACAACCTCTCAACTCAGTATGTACTTTTTTCCTTCTCTGACTTGCTTGGTCCCTTTGTTTCTCTCCATTCATCCCCTCCCACTACACACACACACACACACACACACACACACACACACACACACTTATTAGGGGTATATTCCAGTGCAATTTCAGTATCAAACTTCTGCCTATTTTTCATTCCATTGAGGAAGGTAAATTGCCATGGTCTCAGGTTTACTCTTCATTCTCCTTAATGCATGATTCAATGATTTCATTTAACTGGGGAATGTATTTTTGACTGATACATTTTTAGCTGAGTAGTTCTGGGCTTTTGAACTGATGTTGGCAACAGCGTCTTTGAGACTACACCACATCTCTTTTTTCCTGGCCGATGTGAAAACAAACAAGAAAATCAACCTCTTGCAATGGCTGTAAAGATGAATATTTGAAAAGATTGGCTCTTTAAAATTATCTTTCCCTCAGCGTTCTCTTACACCTTATGCTGTACAAACTGTTTTTATTCATAAGTGGTCTCTAAAGATCTGAGGGAAGGAGAGTAGAGAAATTTTCTGAATAAAATACGCACAGAGCTATAGATAAACAGTGAAGCAAAACTCCAAGTGACGTCATTGAGGAAACCAATGAAGCTGTGCTCACATGCAGTATGGGCTTGTAATGGAAAGGTGATAATCGCCGGACTGTATGTATTTAAACATAATGAATATTTAATGAGTCTCTGGTCAGGCTTGTTGATTAAAAGGTGTTTCATTTATTTGTTCACTCACGTGACTAGAGTGGGCTGGCCTCATAAGCCAAATACTTTGCTCTCTTGTGGGCATTTCTGAAGATGAGCTGGCATGGTCCCTACTGGTGAGGGGCCTAGAGTTTGATGGAGGCTCTGCTCACAGAGTATAATGCAGTGGTGTAGGTAGGTGCATGAGAGGTGGGGGGAGGGGCAGAAGAAGAAGAGTCAGTAACTTGACCTCCAGGGCCACAGCAGTTGCATATGGTGGAAATCAGAAGACTTTCTGGAGAATGTACAACTAAGCTGACTCTTCGGATGAGTTATCCCGGCAAATGGAAGAGGGGACTGGCAAGGTATTTTAGGCAGAAGAGGCAATCTGAGTTGTCAGTGAGGCAGGAAACCTAATATACAAACACTAAGGAGTAAATATGGGCAGGGAAGGAGACTAGGTTAAGGAGAGACTCCAATACCAGGTCAAGAATCTCCTCTGTCCTCGGGAAAATAATCCAGTGTCAGTGAGACCAAACTGAAGACTGACATCAGAATGATAATAATACCAAAGGTACAAATTCCACCTCAGATTTATATGTCGTGATATTATTATAATTTTGCAGAATATATTCATGCATATTCTCATTTGATAGAACCTAGCAAGGTATAAGTGGCATAATAATACCGTCAAAATTAGGAATGAGAAAAATATAGGGATTTTAGGAACTTGGCCATGTAATTTGTTGGTGCCAGATCAGTGCCTGGGACACGAGTCTCATACCGTGACGTGTGCAGTGTGCCACCTGCCCATGTAATGGGGGTACCTATACTCAAGGTCCTCACTGTGTCCTGAAATGCAGGCTGGCTGTCTTCTCACCCGTGGGGTTGTTCAGATGGACTTCTGTTCAGCAGAGGAGGACAGGGTCAGGGGTCAACTCCATTGATGGCAAAGAAAGCTCATATTGTACATCTATTCATCCCCTTTACATGAAAGAAACAGATTAAGGAATAATCCATAGTAATTAGTAATGATAGATTGGTAATTAATTATGATTGGTAACAATCTATATTACTAATATATTATTTGTACTACCAATAATACCTGGCAACAACAATGACTAGTGTATTTAGTTCAGGAGCCTTGTAACGCACTTCGCATTAACTTCTCAACCCCACGGGGCAGGTACTGCGATCGCCCCTGTGTTACAGGTGAGCAGACTGAGGTTTGGCACCTTGCACGAGTCCCATAAGTTAGAAGTAGAAGTGCAGTGCACTCTGAGCTTTGTCTGACATCACAGCCCAGGTTTTTCATCGCCACGTGAAACTGCCTTTCTCTTATACTGCCGGATTTGTACCACACCTATACTGTACCATATGTGAATTGTTGGTATTTAATAAACCATATGGAGACTGCTTTCTCCGTTCCAAGAATTCTGCTGCAAAGGCTGTTCTTCTGTAGATAGAGGAAACCTGTCCTAAAATGTTTACTAACTACTCCTCGGTCCTGCTGTTAAAAAAAGAAAAAAAAGAAAGAAGCCAAATGTCTTAGACCCTAATGCAATTTGGGTTACTGTTTGTTTACTAATCCAGCGTCATGGGCTAGGCTGTAATGGAAATTCAGTAGGAACTCTGTTTCTTGAATGAAAACCTAATGCACAAACCAAAGGAATAATATAAAGCTGAATGTATTGAAATCTGCTAATTTTCACTCGTGTTTGAACTTCATGTTTGGCTCCTGTTTCTGAGATCGCAGAGGATACAGGGGTTCTCTTCTTGCATTTCAATATGTTTGCAGCTATTTTCCCTCTGCCTGTTGTGGGGAACGCACAATCAGGTACCAAGATGTGACAAGATGATGGAAATGAGAAAGTAAAAATGGCAAATGGGAAGGAAGTAATTAACCAGAATGCATATTTATCATAGTCTGTCATTGTTTACAAACAATGTAATGATTCCTGATTGTAGAATTAAACTCCGGGCTCCCAGTTTGTGAAGTCAATCAGATAACCCCAGCAGGTGCAGATCAGCTGAAGGATGAACTAAGTAAGTGTTCTGATGTACAGGATAGGGCTAGATACAGTGAGAACATCTTTTGTCAAAAGCAGATTGCTTGCGGAAGATTTTAATAATCGGTGTATTCAGATGCCTTAACCATTGACACAACCGTAGCATGAGAGGGGATAACTGAATTTATAAACAGAGCAATTCTCTACTCTTATACCAACTTTGACAAATTATTTGCTTTCTTGAGCCTCACTTTCCTCATCTGTAAAGTAGGACTAAGGAAATGTACTTCATAGAGCCCCTGCTCTCCATCTCTACTCCTGCAAGTCACTATTAGCTCTAGAATAGCCTCCTAACTGGCTTCCCTACCTCTCTTCTTGCTCACTAATAATCTATGCTCTAGTGAGCAGCAGAGTAAGCTTGCAAACACATGTGAAAGTCCTGTAATTCCTCTGTGAAAAACCTTCCTCCTTAATGGCCTGGTATAAAACCCTAATTCCTGATTATATCCTTTGAGGTCCTACTCAGTTTGGCCCCCATCTGTCTCTCTAACCTCATCTTCTACACTTCCTTCTCTCTCAACACGTTCAAGTCATGCAGGCTTTCTCTTTGTTCCTTGTATATGCACTCTTATTCCTACCTCAGGACCTTTGTACCTGATGTTCCTTTTGCCTGTAATAACTTCTCTAGGATCTTCACAGGCTGGTTTCTTTTGGACATTGGGTCCCTGCTCAAATGTCACTTTTTTCTGGAGATGCCATTTGACCAGTCCATCTGTTGATTACAACCCTCTCACTCCATCATATTATCTATCCTATCTTATTTTCTTTGCAGCCCTCAGGACTACTTGAATTTTTATTGTGTTTTACTTGTTTAGCGTTTAGTTATTATGTAAATCCCTGTGGCTAGCTGTGAACCTGTTGCCTAAACAGTGTTTAGCAGAGAGCCATCAAATATTAGTCGAGTGCTGAGTGAATAAATGTGAGAATCAAATGAGGTACAATGAATGGAAATGGTTCTGTGATCTATTAAGTATTGTACAAATACTAGGTTTCATAATTTCTTATCTCCTGCTAAGTCATGACTCTTCTCAAATCATTGTCAGAGTGGAATGAGTATAACTTTCAGCCAGCAATGAACTTTCAAATGGGAACTTACTTTCCAGGAGCTCATAGTTCAGTGAAGAACAAGGTTAACACAAGAGTAGTATTGGATGTCTTATAAAAAATATAAGGTATCTTATATTCACATTGTTGAGGTCAGTTTTCTGTTTTACACCATGCTCCTCTGTACAACCATATAGATGCAAGCCAGTCACATAGAATTATTGAAACAAAGCTGTCTTCATGGAAATAGAGGAGAAGCGTGGGGGGAGGGAAATGGAATTTGAAATAGTGTTTGTGAGGTAAGAGATCAGGACTTACCAGTTTGTATCTTCTATAGGCCCAGAAACATTCCTATTTTAAGTCATTATCTTTATCCTCCCCCGAGCCCCCAACCTTTTCCTCATCCTGGCACCTTTTCATGTATCTGTTTACCTTTCGTATGTCTTACTTGGAAAAATGTCTGTTCAGTTCCTCTGCCCTCTTTTTAATCAGATTTTTTTTTTTGCTGTTGAGTTATATGAGTTCCTTATATATTTTGGATATTAACCCCTTATCAAATACACGATTTGCAAATACTTTCTTTCACTCCATAAGTTGCCTTTTCATTTAGTTGGTTGTTTCTTTTACTGTACAGAAGCTTCTTACTGTGTATATAGTCCCACGTACCGATTTTTGCTTGCTTTTGCTGTTTGTGCTTTCGGTGTCCTATTATAAAAGTCATTACCAGGACCAGTTGTCAAGGCGTTTTTTTCCCCTGTGTTTTTTTTCTTGGAGTTTTATGGTTTCAGAGTTTATGTTTAAGTCTTTAATCCAGTTTGAGCTAATGTAATCCTTATCAAAATTCCAGTTGCATCTTGCAGAGAAATAGAAAAGTCCAGGGTTGCCTGGATGGCTCAGTTGGTAGAGCATGTGACCCTTGATCTTGGAGTCATGAGGTTGAGCCCCATGTTGGGTGCAGAGTTTACTGAAAAACAAATAAACAAAAATTAAAATAAAAAAAAAAAGAAAAAGCCTTAAATTTGTTTAAAGCCACTAAAGACTCTGAATAGCTGAAGCAGTCCTGAGAGAGAAAACTAAAGCTTTCTGAGGCTTTCTGATTTCAGAGCCGTTACCAAGCAATAGGAGTCAAAACAGTGTGGCATAAAACAGTGCTGGCATGAAAACAGACCCATAGTTCAATGGACAGAACTAAGAAAGAGCCCATAAATAAACCCTCACGTGTATGGTTAACATTTGACAAGGGAACCAGGAGTACTCAATGAGCAAAGGATCACTTCTTCCACAAATGGTTCTAGGAAAAGTGGATCAGCAGAAAAATGAAATTGGGACTCCTATCTTCTGATTCTCTTTTTTAAAAGTTCTTTCCCAGCTCTTTTCCAAGTATTAACACTTAAGAGTGTGTTACTAGCGGAGTCCCTGGTGGCTCAATCAGTTAAGCGTCTAACTCTTGCTTTCAACTCAGGTCATGATCTCACAGTTCATGAATTCGAGCCCCACATCCTCCTCTGTGCTGACGATGCTTGGAGCCTGCTTGGGATTTTCTCTCTGCCCCTGCCCTGCTTGTACTCTCTCTCTTTCTCAAAATAAATAAACTTAAAAAAAAAAAAAGAATGCATTACTAGGGATCTAATCATCAATTAAGAGAAGATAATATATTTAATAGCCAATGACCAAGCAATGTAGAATTCAGATCTGTCTCAGTCTGACTTCCCCAGGGTGATCAGAGAGATATTTATTTTCCATCCCCTACCGCCTGGAAATTGTTAGTGCTTATTTATGTTGGCAGTACTCCTTTGCTTCCATTTATATTGGATATATCTGTCAAACCACTTTAAAGACTGTTTTATAGGAGTTCACCATGGAGTTAGCTGTGGGCTCCATGACTCAACGGTATTTCTTCCCATCAGGGAAGAGTGAGTTGGGCAACTTTATGAGGTTCTGCATTTGTGTGTAATAACTATGACTTAAGAGAAACAGGAAAATTGTATATAAAGGTGTAACCATGAACTATCGTCACGGTACACAGTCTACCATTTCAGAAATTCTGTTGCCCTTAAAGTCGCTGCAGCACACCAGAGCCAGGAGGAGGAGAATTTATCTAATGTACTTGTTCTTCAGCAAGGTTTTCCTAAATATTATCAATCTTTGCAATTAGGATCAGCTTTTTGGTAAACACCCCATGATGAGAATAGAAAGTTGAGATCTGGGTTGAGTAATATGAAGACTAAGACAAGCAGAAGAAACAAGAAATTACCTGTCAAGTTATCATTATTGAAATTACCTTTTTAAATATTTCATAATTGTAACCAATATCACCATTGCCAGTTTGGGTGTCAAAGTGATCAGTTATCTTAAAAAAGCCCATTGTTCGTTGGCATTGAGTATATTCTAGGTCCCATGGTCCTGCTGTGGACAAATCCATTTACTTCTCATGCGCCTACCAGAGAAGTGTCGTCACTTCTAACATTCTCAGATGAGGGAGTGCAAGTCCCCAGCCCAGTTGTGCTCCGTTCCTATTTCTTAATCAAACCCAAATTCCGAACCACAAGGTTTTAGTTATTATTGCCTGACTTGTTACGAGATTCTGGGGTCGAGCTGGCCAGACTCCATCACAGCTTGCCTCTTACAGACTTTGGGTCAGCTACTTACCAGCGCTGTGCCTCAGTCAGCTCTTCCGTAAAATGCGAGTCACAGTGGACCCAACCTCGGAGAGATGCTTTAGATTTCAGGTGAAATTCTTCAAGGAAAGGACAGAACAACACGTGGAATGTAGCAACTACTTAATCTGACGTCATTTATTATCATGACATGGTGTGAATATGGGCCATGGCCATATGGGAAAAGTCTGTGGGTGGAGCTGCCATTGTCCTAATTAAAAGAATAATAATCAATCAGTGACCACTTAGCAGAGATGACATGTTCAGGCAGAGCTGCTAAATTCTGTACATCTTATCCTATTATCTGAAGATAACCTGGCAAAGATGAGGTGTTCTTTGCATTTTACGAAAAGTGAAAAGGCAAGCCAGTTTTCCTTTCCTTTTACTCGGCTTCTCTTGGAACTTCCTATGAATGGAAGATTTGTTTTTCTGAAAGGCAGCATATTTCTCAGGAGCACCACAGCATAACGGTGGAACAGATAACAGTCTTGGAGTCAGATCGACCAAAAATCAAATCCTGCTTTCACCTTTTACTAGCTGTATGATTCATGGGCAAATTAGTCAAATTTTGTGGAATTCAGTTTCCTTATCATATAATAGGAATAGTATTTATTTATCTTAGAACAGCGGTTCTTAACTGGAGGTGATATTGCCCCCCAGAGGATGTTTGGCAATACCCAGAGGCGTTTTTAGTTGTCTTGACTGATGAAGGGAGGAGAAGGTGGTGGTAGAGACCAGGGATGGCCTGCTGATACACGTCCTACACTGCACAGGACAGCGCCCGCGACAAGGAATTATTCAGCCCAAATGCCAGTGATGGGAGACCCTGCCTCAGAGTGCTGTTAGAATAAAATGTTTATAAAGTCCTTAGCATTGCACGTGTGACATGTGGTGCATTCTTATTTTTCATTAATGCCATTTGTGCGTCCCTAGGCTTCCTCTGTTGAGCCCCAGCATGGTGATTCACACTGAGGTGTCACACTTGTTCGTGCACTGTGGGTATACATGCTTTAAAATAAGGCCGTTGAGATGTTGGTTCTAAGTGAATTCCTCTGATGGAATGTGAGTCTCCTAGAAGCTAGGGAGATTTGGTCCCACTGAGCCTCCCATTCAGGAAGTAGGAATTAGGTATTGCAATTCCTTACCTCTCTTCACTGGTTTCAATGATTCACTGAGATGGTGCGGGGGAAGTGCCTTGTGTGTGGCTTAGGGTCGGTGCCAACATAGGTCAGCATTCTCATCGGGTAGAGGTACCGCTGATGCTGCCTACTTCTCTCTCTTTGTCTCTGTCTCTCTCTGTCTCTCACCATTAGACGTGTGAACATATGGCAGGAATCTGCTTTCTCCAGACCCTTCTGTGTTGTGCTTATCTTGACTGTACTCAGCAGTGGCCTCTCCCTGTGAGCTTCCCCACCGCAGATGAAAGACTGTTCCAGATAGGAGCCCCTCTCCAGCTGGGTTTCATTTTGCCCGCAGAGTTCCACATCTTCCTAGCTGTGTCTCTGGCAAGGTCTCAGACAGGGCTCCAGACCTGGACTTGGGCTCTGACACTTACTATTAGGCCCCTTTCTTTCTCCTCATTGTAAGACAAGGATGCTCGGAGGCCTCAAAGGTCCTTTCCTGAGCTTCTACGCGGGCCTGCCCACAGTGAGCTCCGCACAGTCGTCCAGGTGGGCCTCCTCATGGCCAGCTGTGCTTCTCCTGGTTAACTGCACTCCCTTCAGAGTAGTTTCAATGTGAGTTATAAATGTTTAAGACACCTCTTTTATTTGATCTATGATTCTCATAAAATGCATAGTGTTCTCTAGCCTTTAAACAACTCTGGATTAATTTGGCTTTTTTCTTTTTTTCCCTTCTACCAGGAGGATCACTCCAAGTTTAGGTTTGCATTTGCCAATAAACCATAGATTACCATGTTTTGAATTTTTTCCCCCTTTGAGGAGGTACCACATATTAGTTGGTTGTTGAAAATTCATTAAGCAATATTAGTAACTATTATATCTTAATTAAGTGGCAAGGGGCTTTTTTTTTTTTTCCTGTGCTAAGTGCATACTTCAAGGACTGCAGGTTGCTACCAGGGCACCTGTGTCAGAGCCGAAGCCTGGTGTAGGGAGACGGCATGCCCACACAGCAGGAGGAGTGCCCGCGATGCTTCATCCCTCCTTTAGTCATCTTCAGTTCTTTCCAGTCTGCTTGGGAGGCAGAACTAGCATTTCTTATGTAGGTGTAATGATAAAAGTCCTTCGGATTTTGAAGTTGCTCAGTGAGTCAGTTACTTCTAAAACTTACTGAAGTACTGGAATCACTGGGTCTACCATGACCTTAAGTCAACACTTTAACCCTTGGGCTTATTCAAATTTTTAGTATCTCTGGTAGAAATCTCCTGTGATATTGAATACTATGTCCAACAAAAACAGCAGAGTCTTTGTATTAAAGAGATCTGGATCCGAATTCTTAATTTGCCACTTGTCCGATTAATTAAAAGTTAAAAGTAATTATTTTCAGAGGGGAGTAGGTTTTTTAAAATTTTTAAAAAATGTTTTATTTTTGAGAGAGAGAGAAAGAGACACAGAGCAGAAGCAGGGGAGAGGCAGAGAGAGAGGGAAAAACAGAATCTGAAGCAGGTTCCAGGCTCCGAGCTGTCAGCATGGAGCCTGACATGGGGCTCGAACCCATGAACCGTGAGATCATAACCTGAGCCGAAGTTGGACGCTCAACCAACTAAGCCCCCCAGGCACTTCCAGTTTTGTTTTGTTTTGTTTTGTTTTTTTAATGTTTATTCTTGAAAGAGAGAGTGAACACTAGTTGGGGGGGGGGGGCGACAGAGGATTCGAAGTGGGCTCTGTACTGACAGCAGAGAACCCGATAAGGGGTTCGAATTCACAAACCGAGAGATCACAAAGTGAGGTCATGACCTAAGCCGGACTCTTAACCTCTTGAGCCACCCAGGTGCCCTTAAAAGAGCATGTTTTTAATTCAGGTGTGGGAGGGCTGTTTCCTTTCACACAAAGATGAGGTCCGCATGAGTGGGAGGCAGCTGGCAGTAGGGGTGTCTGACTTCGATGGAGGTGACTGACAGCAGGGTTGTCTGGCTTTCAGGCGGGAGGGGCAGTTCCAGTCTGGGCCCCTGGACTCTGTCCTCCCCAGGAGAAGCAGACTGCCTCAGGGCCGCAGGGATGGGGCCCAGTGCCCTCAGGCCACCTCTGCAGAGGTCACCTGGGCCTCACAGCCAGTATCCCAGGCCTGTGAAATCAGGCTGCCTGTCCTAGGAAGGACATCTGCCCTCTGTATCCGAGCGGTTGTGCCCTCAGCAGAGTGTGCACAGGTTCACATCAGAAAGCCCTGGTTCCCTGGCTCTCACTCCGACCCTCACAGGTTAGCCACAGAGTGATGCAGAGGCCCCTGTCCTTTGTCACCTGGGCTGGAGCTCAGCATCCCTGCCACAGTATCATCCCCCTCATAGTCATAGGTGAAAGCTGTATCTCAGGGCGAGGATGCTTGGGTCACTGTCTACCATCCCCAAGCTGTCACTGATGAATTGAGTGATGTCAGTGAGGCTGATGGGCAGCATGTGGGGTGGCCAGGGTAACTGGATCAGATAATTAACCACTTTGAGCTATAATTTCCTCTTCCACAAAAAGAAAGAAAGAATAGCGTCCACCTAATAGAACATTATGAAGATTTTGTAAAGTAGTGAGCACAATAATAGGCATATAGAGGGCCCTCAATAAATTATATCTATTATATTATGCTAAGTTTCTGGTTTTGGAGGTATAGTTAGTATCCACTATCAGAATAATTGTGTGTAACAGGTGGCTAGAGGGCCTTAGTATGTCCCTTGAAAGTGTTAGCCTACTTCATTGGAACTTGTACAGCGAAGAGGCACCATTCCATAAAAGAAACAAATTACCCATGAAATAGTCAAGCCATGTGAGAGCACTTGCCCCTAGAGAACTGGTCACATTAGTGCTGGAGTGACACAAGGGTGACGGAGGGAAAGCAGGCAGACACTGAGTGTTCATGTGAAATTGAGGGAGTATTCAAGACTCCTTCTCGACTGGGGGACGCCTGGGTGGTTCACTCGGATAAGCGTCCAGCTCCAGCTCAGGTCATGACCGTACGGTTCATGGGTTCGAGCCCCATGTCAGGCTCCATGCTGACAGCTTGGAGCTTGGAGCCTGCTTTGGATTCTGTGTCTGCCTCTCTCTCTGCCCCTCCCCTGCTCATTCTCTCTCTCTCTCTCTCTCTCTCTCTCTCTCTCTCAAAAATAAACATAAAAAAGACTTTCTCTACTGTAAAGAAAACTAACTCTCATGAGATTAAGCCAAGAAAATTTCTGGTTTATGAAATTAAAAGCCTAGGAATGGGGCCAACTTGAGAGGGCTCTGTCTCTTGACAGTTCTCAGCTTTGCCTGTCTCGGTTGGCTTCTTTCTTTTTTATTTTTTTTATTTTTTTTATTATTATTTTTAATAATAACTTATTGTCAAATTGGTTTCCATACAACACCCAATGCTCAGCCCAACAAGTGCCCTCCTCTGTGCCCCTCACCCACTCTCCCCCCTCCCACATCCCCCCCTCTCCTCAGTTTGTTCTTATTCTTTGAAGTCTCTCATGTCATGTCTTCCTTCCTCTCTGTGGCTTTTTTTTCCCCCTTCCTCTCTTCCCCTCCCCCCTGGTTTTCTGCTAGGTTTCCCAAAGCCTACCTATGCGTGGGAACATATGGCATCTGTCTTTCTCTGCCTGACTTATTTCGCTCAGCATAATACCCTCCAGTTCCATCCATGTTGCCACACATGGCCAGATTTCATTCTTTCGCATTGCCGCATAGTAGTCCATTGTATATATATATATATATATATATACCACATCTTCTTTATCCATTCATCAGTTGATGGACACTTAGTCTCTTTCCATGATTTGTCTATTGCCAAAAGTGCTGCTATGAACATCAGGGTACACGTGCCCCTATGCATCAGCAGTCCTGGATCTCTTGGGTAGATTCCTAACAATGCTATTGCTGGGTCATAGGGTAGTTCTATTTTCATTTTTTTGAGGAACCTCCACACAGTTCTCCAGAGTGGCTGCCTCACACCACAGAGTGGCTAAAATGAACAAATCAGGAAACTATAGATGCTGGCGAGGATGTGGAGAAACAGGCACCCTCTTGCATTGGTTGGCTTCTTTCCACATGAATGTCTTCTTCTACTGGTAGTGAAGGTGGCTGCTGAACTCACATCCCCCTGGCCTGGCAACATCCCACATTAGAACACATTTTACCCATAAGCTCCAGCAGAACAGTTTCAGTGAAGACTCTGGTTCACACAACTTGGGTCAAATGATTGAGAGATGGGAGGTTTAGCTATGGGTCTGATGTCCTCTCTTTGTGGCTAGACATGGCAGCATTGGGTGACAGTTCCTTCAGGACAATATGGAGTCAAGAAGAGGCAGTTCCCAAAAGGGAGAAAAAGGGTATTTCTACTGGAAAAAGAGAACAAATCTTATGATCATTACATAAACATTTCCTTCTAAGAGACAAAAGACCCTTAGGTATTGAATGAGAGGAGTTATAGTGGGCATTATTGTTTGGGGGACTATTTCAAGCTTATGAAAAATGAGTGAAGAAAAATGTAAAAGAGAACAGGCTGTAAAGGACCGGTAGGAAAGGGGATTGGGATGGGCCAATCTTCTGTCTGAAACAGAGAAATGACTTTTGAGGCAGGAGTAACTCAGTGTGATCTTAACTGAGAAATGCTGAGACCAAGAGGAAGAAATACAATAAAGAGGAAAAAAGCAAGAAAAGGGCAAAGAGCACCTGGAAAAGGGCAAAAATCCCCTGGAAATAAACGAGTCATCCAGGAAAATTCAAAGAGCAACGTGGTAGGCCAGGCAGTCCGAATTCGGGATTTCCTGCCTTATGCAAACAATCACATTGTTTCTTTGAAAGAAAAATCCCACAGTTGAGAATTGTGAGGTAGGAGGATATGTCTGAGCATTACCATATTGGAAAATAATATGAATAGAAACCATGGTTAAATGATTAGGAAAGTTAATTTTTACTGAAGCTGTGTAATGCTTTTAAGGATATTTATTTCTTTATTTATAGAGAGATCTCAGAGCATGAGCTGGAGAGGGGCAGAGAGAGAGAGGGAGAGACAGAGAGAATCCTAAGCAGACTCCATGCTCAGCATGGACCCCAACATAGGGCTTGATCTCACGACCCTAGGATCATGACCTGAGCTGAAATCAAGAGCACACACTCCACCAACCAAGCCACCGAGGCACTCCAAGGATTTTTTATATCAATAAATAATTGAATGATTAATTAAAATATATATATATATTGTGTATATATAATATGTGTATATATATATACATACACACAAACACACGTACATACATGCATTTATTCAATTCTGGATATGCTGGTCAGCACACTATTGTCACATGCATTTTAAATGTCTAATGATGTGCCTAAATATTTTCCATTGTAATTTTTTTAGTGTTTATTTTTGAGAGACAGAGAGAATGAGTGGGAGAGGGGCAGAGAGAGAGGGAGACACAGAATCCAAAGCAGGCTCCAGACTCCGAGCTGTCAGCCCAGAGCGCAATGCAGGGCTCTAATCCACAGACTGTAAGATCATGACCTAGGCTGCAATTGGATGTTCAACGGACTGAGCCTCCCAGGCACCCGTCATTTTCCATTTTAATTACCTTTGCATGTCAGATTTTTCATTCCTCTGTGTGTGTGTGTAAGGTTTACTGTCTCTCTTACACACTCTAAACCAAAAATTATTTTCTTTACACCTCATCCATTTCCTCTCCTATTCATTTTTCATGCAGATGTTTTCTGGGCCTCTAGTACTCTGTGCCTTCAAACCCTGGTCTATATGTGGCCTAGAGTGTGCATTAAAATGCAGAAAGGAACAAACACTGACCTTACGGTCGGGTGTGGGAAACAGACATTAAACAAATAAGTGTGGAAACACATCCATAGTTACACATTGCGGTGGTGCAGAAGAGGTGGGTAGAGGCAGGGACTGGCTTCGATCTGGTTGGGGGATAGAGGTGAGGCTGCGCTGAGAGAATGACATCTGAGCCAAGCATGGGAGGACAAAAAAGAACAAAGCAGGTGACAATCAGAGAAGTAAGTGTGGCAGAAGGAGAACAAATACAAAACCCTAAGGTGTAAGAAAGGGCAGAAGGGCAGGAACAGAACTGAGGTGATGGTTTTCTGTCATTTCCATTTCTTGACTGCTGTGTTTGAGCCCCTGTCCCAGCAGGTCAGGAACTCTGTCTTTCTTTTCTTTCCACCTCGGCAGCGTCAGTGGGCTCTTATTAAGCTGTTGTCTCTGAGCCCCAAGCCCGCCCCTCCCTGTTCTGCTGTGATGCTGGGGCAGGGATTCAGCTCATCGCACTCTGCATTTGCCCAGCGGGCTTCCTGGTGGGTTCTGTGCTGTCCGTGGAGGTTGCCAGATGAAGACTGTTAGGCATGAACAGAGAGGAGGGACTCCTTGTCTGCTCGCTGCTTGTATTTGTAACCCAGCTTTTATTTACCTCAGAAGCAATTGGCCCCAGTTCCCAACTTTGTTTTGTTCTGTGCTCTGTGGAGTGAGGCCCTTCAGACATACCAGGACCAGCAGGGCACATGCCCTCCTCAGATGCCTGGGTCCCACCTCCACACGGTGGCTCTTGCAAGCTTCCAGTTTCTAGTAACTCTGTCTTTGATCTGTCTCCCCAGCCCTAAGTGTCGTAGCTGCCTCCTGCAGTCACTATATTTGTCTTGCTTCAGTGCTGTCTCTCTGCATCTTTTTCTCATTCCTCCAATACCTGTTTAGCCAATTCCTTGTATTCAATTCTTCCTCTTAAGATTACAGGTAGGATGCCCATTTTCTTGACAGGCCCTGACGGTTGCAGGACTGATATAACCGTCTGCTCTTACCCAAATTCGCCACCTCTCCATGAGGAGCCCCAGCTGGGCCCATCCAAGGCCAAATGCCCATGAGTGGCAAAGGAAGCAAGAAAGGATGGTTTCCAAGCTTGAAAATGCATTTCTCTCTGAAGCTTGCGCAGCCTGCCTATTCCCGGTCTCTACTATGAAATATCTTTTCCAAGGCTAGCAGAATTATAAAAACATCAATTTGGCCATTATTGACTTTTCAGCCGGGGTACCGAGAAAGTCTTTCAGCAGCCTCAATAAATTAAATCTGGCCACCTAGCTCCCAGACCGGCAGGCTCCTACATCATTGACAGGGAAGACGGGGAGGTGGGGGGGGAGCAGTTTTCCCAGCTGTCGCTGTAAAGGATGTGCTTTGTGCTCTCGGCCATTAGCAGGTGGAGGATTTGAAGTGCGGGTAGATTGCAGAACTCTCTCTTTTAAAAATGCATAAGCACTTTGTGAGTTTGCTAAGTCATGTTGCACTCGGCTCGGTTTGAATTTTTCATAGGGGAGAAATATTCTGTAGTCTTTCCTCTGTTATTCCTTCTTTATCAGTAAGGACTTATGCCGTTAGGGCTGTAATCGAAAGGGGCCACATACAGTTGTACAGTTCGCTTGACTGGTGCGCAATTTTTCCAAGTTGTAAAATGTTGGAAGATTTGAGCTTTAAGGACTCAGGGCAATTGAGGGTCCTGCTCCTTCCCATTTAATCCAAACTACAAATTACTCCCTGCTCTGGGTTTAAATTTATTTTATGTGTCTTCAAGTAAATTTTTATCTCGGAAGACTCATCCATTTGCGAAGCTCTAAGCACTGTATGGTAAAGGAAACTTCTTTCCCAAACTCTCCTCTGGTCACAGACTATGTGCTGGACACTGCCGGTGCTTGCGGTTACCCTCCAGTCCCACAGCAACAGACATTACTAAACGTCATCATACATTTTCTTGGTGAGTCCAGTTTCAGCATTCAGGTCCTTCCTCACGTGCTGTTCTAGCCAGGCCTAACAACTGGTTGTATAGCATATCGGTGGAAATGTACTAATCGTATCTAACAGGCTCCTGATTGGTTTTGTTTATGTAGGTTAGTGTCTGGCTTTTAGTAGAGCACTCATGTACATGTGAATGGAATACTTACTGGGTGCTGGAAACCATGAAACACCTTTCTATTAATTGTCCCATTTTTTGAAAACCTCTGTGAAGGAGATACTATTATTAGTCTTATTTTATTTTATGTTTTTATACAGAGAAGCAGCACTCTCGCACATGCACGAGCATGAGAGAGGGGTAGAGGGAGAGGGAGAAAGAGAATCGTAAGCGGGTTCCGCGCCCAGCACGGAGCCCAATGCTGGGCTCGATCTCACCACCCTGAGATCATGGCCTGAGCTGAAATCAAGAGTCAGACCCTTAACTGACTGAGCCACCCAGGCGCCCCTCGCCTTATTTTTCAGATGAGGAAACTGAGGTTCAGAGAGGTGAAGTAATTTATCCCAACTGACCAAGGTGAGGGGCTGATTCTGGAGCCTGCAGTCTGTGCCATGTTAGGATCTCAATGCAATTCAGCTGTTCAGGCTCGTTATTTCATTCCTGGAACATTTTTACCAAACCTCTCTTCTGGGCCAGGCACCACAAATCATAGGATATCCAACAAATGCAGCACTGGTTCATTTAAAAGTAATGTAGAGCCATTGTGCTCTTTGACCATTAGCCAGTTAATAAACCCCTCAAAAAACAGTAGATTTTTTTTGGATATTTTAGTATCAATAAATCAGACTTTTCTTAGGATGAAATGGTTTTCTCTCTATATCTGGCTAATCACTTGTAACCTATTTTCTCTTCAAATGGAGAGAATTGTTCCAGCCCCTGTAGAAACCTCAGCAGATTGGGAGCAAAAGTATGTTGTAATTTGAAGTACCAAGGTATTGATGAGATAATAATTGGCTATCATTGGGGGTTCCTAGAACACCTTGAGTTACAGAAGGGTTGATCTTTCGCAGATCTTTCCACATCTGTCAGGACTGCCGAGCGCAGGTCGGTGGGACTACAAGGGCAGATGTGGCCAGCGCCCACACATATCACTTCTCGGTTCCGGACAAAAAGCTCTGCTCTGGCTATGTTCTTGGGAAGGGGGTAATCAGAGAGACAAGGCTTCCCAAAAAAGCAACAGAGTGGTGTTTAGCTTCTTACGTTTGAGTATCTTTCACATTTCTTGATGACTCTTCACACAGCATCTCCAGCTGGGTTAATAACATCCCCTTCCTTGATTCCGACCTAATGTGTAGACTTCAGAAGCCTTCTCATGAATTATCTTGCCAAAAATGGTAAAACATTCAAACGTTCTCATAAAATATTGAAACACGTGGCAGTATAATGGGCTGCACTAAAATTAAGTTGTTCAATTTCCCTTTAATAGTGGTAGCTCCTAGAAGAAGTGGAAAGTGATACTTCTCTTTGCCCGGAAGCTGGAGAATCCCAGCTGCCATTGGAATCCAGGGTCAGCCCGGCGATTAGCAGGGGTTGCCGCACGCGTCCCAGGTTCCCGGCTTGGATGTGCAGTGACGGTTGTGTACGTTTTTCCACAACACACCCAGCGCTCCCTCCCGTGATGGTGTCTGTGTTACTGAATTGACTTTTAGAAAAGCCCCAGGTTTCCCTCCAAGTCCACTGAAGGAAACGACTTTATGGCAGGGAAGGGAACTCTCAGGGGAAGAACACAGGCTCGCATTCATTTCTACTGGTTCAGCAGAGTTTATGGCCGAACGTTGTCAGATAATGGGCAGGCAGATCTCAGTACATACTTCTTCCTTCTCTCCTTTCTGTCTGTCTCTTCTTTCCTCTCCTTTCTTTTCCTTAAGATTTAGGTCAGTGTCTGCACTTTTCTCAAAAAGGATCAAACTTGACCAGCTCTGGGTTAATACGATTACTTTTTTTTTTTTTTGGCCCAGTGCGTTCGAGCCATTTCTCCATCAGTCATATTAGTATAGGGATGGCTGGGTTTGGAGAGGTAGAGGCAGATTCTGCCTTCGGAAGGAGAAAAACGGTACCCTCAGAATCTGGGCTGGCAGACAAAACATTTTCAGTCACCAGCTGGTACACGTTGAGCATTTTCCCTGCTGCATGGAAGATATTTATTGGTAATAGCCTGGGAGAAGTAGACTTTATTGCTGTGGTGATTCCTTTTGGCTAATTGGATTGTTGCATTGCATTTAATGGGTGTATAAATACAATGATTACTCAGTCACATTTTAACAAGTGGTCTGAAAGAGCGGGTATACTTCAGAGATAATTGTAGAGTTGCGATTCACAGGGACTCTTTTTTATTTTTTTTTAACTCCCTCTGGAAAATGTTTAAGCTAAGTTGCTATAAATATTTAAATCATTTAGATAGGTGGATGACAGGCCTTTTATAAGAAGACAGGACATAACTTTTCAAATGGTTTTTTCTTCCATTTTAGGTTTCCTCTACTTTGACCATGTTAGAAATGGCACCGAAGTGGGATCTTATTATAATGTGATTCATTATTTATGAGAATAAGATAGAGCACCACTCAAAACTGGGTCTCCTTTTAAACAAATAACGATACTACATTACCCTCGTCCTCAATATTAGCAGCAAAAAGGGGATTCATTTCCCTTTATTTTTTACGGCCTAAGTGCGATGAGCTATATGAAATGCCCAGCATGTAACGGATGATGAGTAAATAGTATCAAGTTCATGAGTCTAAGAAGACTGTTGAGAGGATGAAAGGTTGGGAGCGGTGACCCATGTTTAGGAACCTGCTTTGTGCCCTAATTGTAGATTTTCTAGTTCCGAGAGTCACCAACTGTGTATCTGAAAAATGGGTTTGTCTCCAAAGAGCTGAATGCAGTGCCATGAGCCAAGACTGAGGGGAATAGGAAGAGAACAACTCACACTGGCTTAATTATAATACACTGGATCATGTGGCTTAAAAGCCTACTGACAGTACCAGCTTCGGGTATGTCTAGATCCAGGATTTAAAAGTTTAAAAATTACTGTTAGGATACAGTCTTTTTTTTTTATGATTTTTTATTTTATTTTTGAGAGAGAGAGACACAGAGCGTGAGCAGGGGAAGAGGTAGAAAGTGAGGAAGACACAGAATCTGACGCAGGCTCCAGGCTCCGAGCTGTCAGCACAGAGCCTGTCGCGGGGCTCAAACCTACGAACCGTGAGATCATGACCTGAGCTGAAGTCGGACATGTAACCAACTGAGCCACCCAGGCGCGCCAGGATATACAGTCTTTTATGGAGTTCGTACACTATACACTGAGCTATTTGCTGGGGTTACAACACTGGACCCTTTGCTGCGCCCACTTCAGGGAGCTCGTGGTGAATAGCTGAAATTCATAACGTAAAAAAGAATTATAACAAAATGTGATATGTGCAGTAATAGAGGCACTTAGAAAATAAAACCATAAGTCAGAGGAAAAAAGTGACCAATATTTCTGAGGAGAGGTGAACAAAGACTTCAGAGAGAAGTTAAACCCTGACAGTGCTTTTTAAAGAAAAGCAGGAATTTTTACAGTCAGGCAAATTGAAGAAAAATGATTAATTGCTTTGGTTATGGTATTTGGGAAAGTTGCATTCAAATCTCAGCTCCGTCACTTGGAAAACATACAAAGTAGGGCAGGTTTCTTAAATCCGCAGGGTCTGTCTTCATTTCCTTGTATGGGAACTAGGAGTGGAGCTACTGAGCTTGTAGAATTATGCGGCTCCCATGGGTCGATGGCTGTGCACAGCCTGCGTGGGGGCTGGAGCCAAGTAAGTCCTCCCTGACTCTTCCCCTCTGGTGGCTGACCGCAGTGACGAGGAGCTTCGGATCCGGGTTTAACTTCAGCCACAGTAAAACCCGGTAGCATTTACTGAAGGTAAATGCCACGCCCTGCCTTAAGCATTTCACTTGATTTATTTAAATCCTCCCTACAACTCAAGGTAGTAGGAAAGTGATTATCCTCACTTCCCGAAGCTTTGAGAAGGTAAGGGGACTACCCAGGTGATAAGGTTAGTAAGGTTAGCCGAGCAACTGATCGCCATGCCTGTGGACCTAGGCATGATGCTGTCCTTCCTGGTGCACAGCAGACCGCTAACTTCCTCCTTTCGGCTTTAGGGTCGTCATGTTGCAGCCCGTGCTGTGTGGCCCCCCACTTCTTCCAAAGACACAGTTGTGGACGCTTGTGTGTGTGTGTGTGTGTGTGTGCAGGTGCTATGCGGCTCCTCCAGGCTGAGGTGGCTGGCATTAACCCCTTGGGTGCTGTGCTTCCTTGCAGGTGAGCCCTCCAGGTGGTCATCCTCACACTGCCACTGCTGCTGCAAGAGCGCCGCCGGTGACAAGGAAGGGGAGAGCGGCACGTCCTGCAACGACCTCTCCACCTCCAGCTGCGACAGCCAGTCTGAGGCCAGCTCCCCCCAGGAGACGGTCATCTGTGGGCCCGTGACACGCCAGACCAACATCCAGACTCTGGACCGTCCCATCAAGAAGGGCCCCGTGCAGCTGATCCAGCAGTCGGAGATGCGGCGGAAGAGCGATCTGCTCCGGACTCTGACTTCGGGCTCCAGGGAGTCGAACATGAGCAGCAAAAAAAAAGCTGTTAAGGAAAAGCTCTCCATCGAGGAAGAGCTGGAGAAATGCATCCAGGATTTCCTAAAGATCAAAATCCCAGACCGGTTCCCCGAGAGAAAACATCCTTGGCAATCTGAACTTTTACGGAAGTATCATCTATAGGGGAGGGGCGGGGGGGGAGGGGGGGAGAAGAAAGACGTTGCGTCACCATTGGGAAATAAACCTCCTAGGGAAATTCACATTGGAAAAGAAAAGTAACAACTAACAACACGTTTGCAAGAACACAGTAGCCCATTGATGCACTACTGCCTGTTTACCTAGTTCACCTTAACATTTAAATCCACAGGGTAGGTTTCTTTCCAGATGTGGGATTACAAGAAAATCTCTTTTTGGTTCCATGTTCGTTTGTTCACTGGGTCCCGTGTGCTGAGTATCTTATGTATAAGGACAGCCAGCTACACGAGAGTAGCTGAGAGGCCCTGGGAGTCCTCTGTCCCAAACTGGGGTTTTCTCTCATCTTCTACCTCCCTCCTCTGAATGAGAACGTGGTAGAAAGAGATCTGGCCCAATGGCATAGGTTCGGATTTTTTTTTCCGTTTTCCTTTTCCTTTTTGCTTATGAGGTATGGGGGAAATGGCAGATTTATATGACTTTTCACTCAAATCTGTTACGTGCCACTTTATTTGACGATGTACGCACGAGTATTTGTGCGCACAAGCACAACGGTGTATGTACACACACACAGTGCACATGTCCGCAGGGCCTGGGCGTCCCAAGGGAACACCCTTGCTCCCAGCAGCCATCTCTTAGACTCCTTCAGACAGAGGAGCCTCAGCTCCTTTTTTAAAACCCTTCTGGGAAGATTTCCCAGCCTCTCTCGGCAACACTTTCCAACATCAAGTAACCCTCGTTGTCAACAAATTGTCTTCCTTATTTCGAAATGAACACCTTCAGGCTCCATTTTACGGTTTTGCTCTTTCTCTGCACTAGGAGAGGGTGAGAAGAGCAAGTAAAACATTCTTCGCGGTAAAGAAACAGACTTTCCTATCCACACGGACTCCGTGACCCCACCCTCGGCCACCTCTACCCTGAGCTGAGTTACCTCCCTCCTCAATGTTTTCAGAGTGCTTACTGCCCTTGTGTGAAAGGTGTGGCCTTTTCATGTAATCCACATTCAGTTCTCTGTGTTCCTGTGTAGCTGTGGAAGTAAGATCACACAAGGCTTGAATCAGAGTCCAGCCTTTTGTTGTTTCTTTAAGAGGGACGTGCATTCCACACACCACCTAATTTCTCATAACCTTTTAAAACTATAGTACTACATTGTGACTTCCTTGTAGCTGGTCTTGCCTTTGGGATTCTGGGATTTGGCTGTGTCTGTCCTCTGATGTGGCTGTCACTTCCCTGATGTGTATGCACAACCCAACTAGATAATTAGAGCTTCAAAATTGAAGGTTTGGCTTTCTCAACTACCTTTCTCAAGCCCATCTTTGACCTGTACAGACACAGCCAAAAAGAAACTGTTAACAGCCATCTATCCATATGATTCTGTACTCTATAAATGTACTAATAGGTCTTCCATAGGCTTCTGGTAAATGAGGATTAAAAGACCAGTTTTCATTTTCGGCATTCCTCATGCATTTCAGTGGGAACTCAAACAATAATTTGTCAATCATTATTTGTGTGCCAAGCACTCCTATTTTTATTTCTTATTGTGTGTGTGTGTGTATGTGTATACGTATCACAGGTAATAAAGGCAACTGGATGATGTCTGTAGGAGGGAAAATAATGACCACTCGCTTCCTTTCGAAATACTTTGTTGATGCACATTTATTATGTATGAGATTCTCTCTTGATTCCTGTTATTAGAGCCCATTTAGTATATGGATACCTTTCTGAATTTTTGTAATTCTTGCTGTCACCTCTGGACAACAAATGCAACCAATGTTTTCTTGTCCTGAGGTTCAAATGGAATTTAAAGTTCTACTTAAGTGAAAAAGAAAGTTCACTTGGGAAGTTGGGATGTCAAGAGAATTATCATTAATGAATTTAAGTGCTGTTTTCTTATATATTAATATATTAGCAGGCATTTGTTCTTAACTACAACATAGTTCTGTAAAGCCTACCAGTATGTTTTCTTTCCTTTCAGAGTTTCTTAACACCATATCAAAATACCATCATCCCAGTAGTAGAGATCCTGCAAAGCATAATGGAATTTAATGGTCAAGAAGAAATTGAATAAAGATAAAATATCCCCAAGCTCACTTAGGTCAGATGATTCCTGTGGCCCTACTGGAGTTTGCCATCTACATGAAATGCCCAGGGTTCCGACTTCCTTAAATTTCAGACCCAGCCGTAAGGGTGTCAAGACAGAGATACACTAGTAAGAACCGGAGAAGGGGGAAGATGTCCGTCAACCCCACTGCTTCCACTGCCTGCTTTCAACAGGAAACCAAACACTGCAGAGAAAATGTTCATGGCATACATCTCTGACCCTTGACCATGAATTTTTTCTGGGTGGGCAATCCTTAGACCCCCCCCCCACCCCCAGTGAGCAGAACTAGTGGTAGGAAATCTGATTAAAACAATTGTAACAGTTTTAATCTGGGCCAGCTCTAGACTGACATCCACCCCAGGTAGTCCAAAGAGCTAAGACAACTTTGGGTGTTGATCATGGAGATGAATATAGACCTGATCAGTAAATCTCTGAGGAGGCACCAAGTCCATGGAAAGCTTCTGCCCTTGTTTGAGTGAAGTTATCAGGTGAGGTCTGTGTGGCCGGCCACACTGGAAATGAGCTCTGGCTAAGTGAGTTACAAGATCAAACTTTCCATTGCCCCTGATTCGTGCCAGTTTCCCAGAGCTTAAAATAGCTTTCAGAACTTCTGGTTCACTTCTGGACAGAACGATATATATGGTTCCCTTCGTAAATACTGGTTATGATGAGGGCTATAATTTGCCGATAAGAAGAAAATAATAGCATCAGATGGATGGAATGAATGAGGAATCATATGTGTAGAACCCCAACTTAGGTTGCGATGCTCCAATCCAGTGAGGCTCGGGATGTCACTCTGCAGGTGTGTGGATCTCCTGGAGTCAGGAACATGGTTATCAAGTCCTCCTACCCGCTATCAAAAAGGGAGTGATTTATGGTTAGCAGGAAAAGGGGAGACAGGAAAATAAAACCGTGAGATCACTGTGGTGTCATGATCTCCCTCCCCCTGCTAAGAAAAAATTGCACTGAGATGTGGTCATAAAACAACAAAGTGAGGTGGCTTCCACAATGTGCTGTGGTGTTATCCTTTGTGATTGTAGGCAGTTATCTTACTGGAAATGCATGCCTAGTAAATTAAAAGGGGAACAATGCACAAATCATGTGTTCCCTTCACTCTTTATTCCTCCTTAGCCGTGTCTACCCTCAACTGATTCACTTTAGGGAGACACATTTACTAAAAGAAAACTAAGGGAGTTTTTCACTCTTCAGTTGCCCTTGTTTGATTCAAAGGCACCTTTATTCTTAGGCACAGATGTGTGTTCTTCATTGTGGGTCCTCTTAGTTGTCAACAGCTTGTGCTTCTGGATTACTTTTGCTTCTCTAGGCTTTCGATTCCCCTCTGATTATCCTTTGTTTCTTCCAAGCAAAACATGCTCCAGTGAGGAAAAGAAAAGGCATATATGATGTTTTGCAAAAGTACTTGACACCAACTTCCATAATAGGAGCCAAACGTAGATTCTCAGACATTTTCCTTTGTTATAGTTGTAACCTTCCAACTTTGTATTTACCGTAACGAATTAACCCAAAGCACTCTGTGCTGGTATTTTCGGCCACTAGATATCATGCTGTGGAATTTGACTAACCTTGGTCTTCTAGATGATCTTTGCTAGAATGAGTAAGAGTCTGTCTGTCTGTCTGTCTTTTAGGAAGAATTCTTTGTCACCTCCACTTGACATAGCAATTTTCAAAGGAAAAATGAAGAGAGATTTTTTCCCCCTGGTGACTCTGTAGCAGATAAATGCTTTTGCCAATTTGCATGCTGGGTTATAGGTTTAGCATGGGTCATTTCTCTCCTTAATGTCTTGGTATTGTTGGCATCTTGCAATCTTGATGGCCCACTGTTCCGATTTATTTATTTTCTTTTATATTGTCAAAACAACACATGAGAGAAGAAATCCAAGTGAGTATTCTGTATTCTGAGTTAAAATGGAGTTAGATGTCATTTGTACAGGACTGTACAATGATTAATATCTGCAGAGAAATTAGACCAAATGAAACCTGCTGGAATGAGTTTGATTTATATTGCCTTCATCACTCTGGTTTTAGATGAAATGGTTATTGCTCACCACCCCTGCTGAAAGAAAAGAGTCTTAAGCTTTAATAATCACCACGTTGTGATGCAACCACAGAGCTTATATGTTTGAAATATCTATATTTCTCATCTTGCAACATACATTAGAATGGAGATTCTTTTCCTAGTGATCTCCCTTGCAGACTTTTTAGCAGTGTTGTTCAATACTCGGCGTGCGCAAAAATCTTTTGTAGCACTTGTAAAAATGCAGGTCCCTTTACCCTCGCCCCAGAGAGTCTGGTTCAGAAACTTCTAGCCGGGCCAAGGAATCTGCATTTTGGTCCAGTATCTTTAGTGACTTTGACGGGGTGGTCTTGGACCTTTCAGAAATTCTGCTGTTGAGGGACTACGCAGAGGTCCCTGTTTTCTCACTGCCTTTCACTTTATTTCCACTACAAAGAAGTCAAAGCTTACATTATGCATCATCTTAAGAGAAAAGGCCCAAAGAAAACAATCACAGGACTAGGGCAGAGTAGATTCCATGGTTCTTCTGATGGGTCATCTGCCTGTCACCCACAACACCTTTCCATTTTGTGTATATTTGTGTATTTTTGTTTTTGTTTTGTTGCCAGACTGAAAGCCCGCATCAGTATAGGTTTATTTCTTGGTACTGTGGGTAGATGGGAGCACATCTCTGAGTGAGATGTATCCTTATGATACCCATCAAGGAAGGGAAAAAAAAGATGAAGTTTCACAAGGAGAATTGTTCATTTCCAGGCCTTGTGCAGTTTGAGTCAGAGGAACCTGAGAATGATCCATACGTTAATGGTGGTGTGTATGACCCCATAGGCAGTCTCATTAACTGCACATCTAAACACCACCAAAATGAATATGGAGTGATGAGTGAATTTAGCTGCATCTCAACAATAAAATCCTGAGTCACTGAATTGCTAAATTTGTCCAATTTGACTTATGCAATATTATGAAACTCTCAGATAGTTGAAGATCCTGAATGCTAATACTAACTAAAACCTGCAAGCAAAACCCAGGAGGGAAAATAAATATGAAAAGAAGGAAGGAGGCAAGGAAGGAAAGAAGGGAAGGAGGAAAGGAAGAAAAGAAAAACAATTCAAAACAGTGTTCATATTTCATATACAATGACAAGGAGATGAAGTTCTATAATTTTCCACTCACTCTGACCAGAAGGGATGGCCTTACTATGATTATTCAGATAGAAACAATTGTGGGGAGTTTCACTGATCCAGTTCGTTCTGTCCATATAACAGAATAACTGGGCAGGTATCAAATTCCCACTTGATAACAAGAAATAGAGAATGAGTGGCTTACATACACTCTTAGGATGATCCTCCATGAATATTTAAAAACCACTGTCACAGGGAAGCTAAGAATGGTTAATGAAATGAATAAACTTGAATTGCTAGTTAAGATTATTTGGCCAAGATTTTTTTTTAATGTGAAATTGGATTCACCTTGCTCCCCTCCTCTACTTCTCAAGTAGGATCCCTTCATTGGCCCAGCTTCCTAACCTTTAAAAAATGTTCCTCTTGTTTGTGAACAAACTGTGTTTTAATTGGGTAAAGAATTTTTAGTTTCTAGACTGTCACCCTTGCTTTATTTAGGAAATTGAAAAAGCTAAAGAAAAATATGTTCTAGCCCTGCAACTCTCAAGGGGTTTGTCCTGGGCTAAAGGGTGGTGACTTTCCTGTTAATCGGCCTCCTAAAAGCACTTACTGCCAACTGGAGGATTTTCGCGTCTCCTTTCTCCAGCAACCTCTTTCATCTTGTCAGTTTATTCTTAGAATTGACCTTTAGCTAATTTACCTGCATTTGCACAATAAAAATCAGCCTCACTTCAGACTCTCTCCGCTGCTTGGCTCCACCCATCACAAATGGAAGCAGGATTGATGCACAAGAAAGTAGTGGAGAAGAGTTGCTTAGTAACTGCACCTCGGTGGGAGGGCACGGGAGTGCCTACATATGCACACTTGTGCGATTTTTAGGTCGAGTTTGGGTCCGTGGCTGATGTCCATGGTAATGCTGTCTGCATGCATGGAAAAAGTCTTTGCTTACAAAGTTTCAAAGCTTTGAATTCAGCAGGAATTACTCTTCAATTTCGGTGTCAGTGCTTGATCATGTTGAGGAAAGCTGGTCCGCTGATGTGAATTTGGAGCACTATGGGTTTCTGGGTAAACGTCAAACTCATATAGTCACCAGTAGCAATGACATTTTTTTCATATAGTCACCAGTAGCAATGACATTTTTTTCATATAGTCACTAGTAGCAATGACATTTACTCAAAAAAAGAAAAAAAATAGAAAAGGAAAGGAAAGAAAAAAGAAAACCAAGAAAGTTAAAATGTATATAGGATTCTCAGTGATTAGTAGCAGTTTTTCTCAATTGCAGCCGGTGGTCAGTGATTTGTTCTTGTATGTGAGAGACAGAAACCATCTCAGGAAACCCTCTTCTCTGATTTATATGGGTTACGTGTATTTCAGGCAGTGGCTCTCATTCAGGAGCGATTTTCGTGCCCCAGGGGACTTTTGGCAGGTCCTGGAGACATTTTTGATTGTCATGACTTGAGAGGCCCTAACTGGCGTCCAATGGGTAAAGACCAGAGATGTTGCTAAACATCTCAGAATGCTACAGCTCCCACAACAAACAGTTATCCAGCCCAAAATGTCAATAGCGCTGAGATTGGAAAACCCTGAGTTAAGGGCTGGCTCTAATGCTCCAAAGAATTCTACCTACGTAGAGAAAGGACATCTGGGTCGAGAGATAGGCTGAGATAGCCCAACAGTAATTAGTACCATCTTAAATCTGTACAGGAGTTGTTTAAGATGGTGTACAGTCTCCCTTTATACAAATGTGAACGCTGAGATTTAGAGAAGTTTACATCTTATTTTCTGGGGTTTCAGTAATGATGGGGTAGGTCTGCGCTCTGGGTTTCTGTCTTCTATGTCAGTCATTTTCTGCCTCAGAAAAATGGTATTTCAGTGAAGTCATCAACTTTACAACTAAATGTGTTTGGTGGAAAGCACTTTGGGAGCACTTTCAGTACACATGACCTATTAGGGATGTTTTTCAAGCCAAACCACTGTAGCTAACAGGTGCTATTAGAAATGAAACAGGAAAAAGAGAGAACAAGTACAGAGACTAGGCCACTGATTTCATCGTCTTCAACTGCTCATCATGTACTTTGTTTCTTTAGGCTGAAAACCCCCTCACTAAAGACAACAGTTAGATCTAGGAAAATATTATTCTCATTCTCACCCTGGAGGTCCCCATGCCCTTATTTTCAAAGACGTGACAAGTCTAAGCATAGACCTTGGCTATTGAGCCATATTCTTTCATTTGTATGCACTGACTTCAGTAGGCCACGAAACATGTTTGTGTCTTAAATATTTGACATTTCTCTTTCAACTTATCACGCCAACATCCCAGTGATAGAATAAAGGTCAGAACCTTCTATCCTCATGTCATCCAAGGGAAATTGGGACCCAGAGACCTTAAGTCAGTCATGCATTCTTTCCTTTCTCACGCATTCATTTGGCAGGTATTTGTTGAGTGCCTACCGTGTCCAGGTCACTGTAATGAGCATTATAATGTTCTAGGGAATCACATTTGTGATACAGAACTTGAATTCAGATCCCCCAACTCCTAGACTGACATTATTTTTGTAGGAAATTCTGATCCACATTCTAGATTTCTAATTTAAATATTGAGTTATAAAAGATGTATATTAAGGAAAGTGTGCACACAAGGAATATGTGCCAGAAAACATGCCTTATCTCATTTAATCCTGTAATCACGCAATGAAGTAGGCCCTGTCACTGTCCTCTTTTCACAGAGGGGGTCAGTGGGACCCCGGAAGGTAAAGTAGCAGAGAACTTTGCAGTGGCAGAGCCAGATTTCCATCTGGGTTCATTGGACTCAACCACCTCTTTGTATAATGTTTTGTCTCTGTTCTCTGGATTTCACCTGTTTCTGGTTTCTTCTGTTCTAGCCAAAAGGTATCCAGGAAGACCCCAGCCTCATACCCTTCCAGAATATCATTAGCTCTTGTAAATTATAAATTCCATTAGACACGCATCTCCTTAGGAGATAAAGGAAAGGCACACATCGAGGGGTAGTCTTGCCTCCCACAGGCTGTACTTCCTGACACATGCCCTCTCAAGCGACACTGATGTTACAGAACAGGTGTCTGGTGAACACTGATACCCTATGAAACCCAAGGCGGTGACACAGGTTCTGTGTCAGGGCAATGGAGCCTACGCGTGCTCGCTGGGCTTTTACAGGTGACTAGGGAGATTTCACAAGAGGTAAAAAAGGCTGTGTGCATGTGTGTGGGTACGTGCATGTATGTGCTATTTTCACCTTTGGGCCTTCTAAACAATACTGTTTTTTTTTTTTTTTCAAGATAGTCCAGAAATCCAAACATGATTGGCTGCCCCAGAATCTCATCATTACTGTTTTAAGTTGGAAAATAAGAGAGGCAGCTACAGAAAAGGAACTGCACTGAAATACGTGTGTGTGTATGAAGAATGTATGTATATATGTGTGTCGCGTGTATGTGTTTATATATAACTTTTATGTATATATGTATATATGTGTGTACATCGATCTAAATGTATATATCTATCTATATCTATATACATATGTATACACACATAAATCTGATAGTTTGAAACTGGGATTTTGAGTTTGAGGGATTATTATTATTTATAATTGGTTTCCTAGATAGTTCTCTTTTCCAAAATTATCTCCCCTTATGAGTGTATATATATTTATGGTACCAAAAATATGATTAGAATACCTTGGTATAACATCTCTGGATACAAAACCAAACAAAAGTGCATTTAAGGAAAAACCAAACTTGTAAAAACTGGCTTTCTTATTTGAACCATTTGTTGGAATTTCAAACTGTGTGTTTTCAAACTTGATCATTCCACAAAAAAAAAAAGCCCCCAAAGAACAAAAACCAAAAAATCCACCAAACGAATATGATGATATTTGAGAAGAAAAGAGTAAGACGATGTAGGTCTATGAGAGCACAGATTCAGCGGTCATTACGCTGATGGTACTCACCTGCTGCTGGTTAGTTTATGCTTTCCCTACTGATTTCACTTCAGCATTCACGGGAGGGGGTCCCTGTCGCCTACCCAATTTGTAGGTGAGCTAGCTCTCTGTTTAATTGTTTTAAGATGATAGTAATTTATAATAGGCACATTGTAAATACATACTACAGCTTAAGGGCACGTGGTAATAATAACCAAACACTTTCCAGACTCCTGCAAATAACCCAGTAAGCCTGTTCAGACACCAAAATAGCTCCTCAAAGAAGGAACAACAGTTAAACGAAAGAAAATATTGCTTATGTTTTGGCAGCCCTTAGAATGGCCAAATGACCAAAATCGGGGCACTCTTGAGACTATGGTAAGTTATGTTTCTGTTCATGACCACGTGCTTTGCGTATTTTGGAGAATGTGAAAAGTGTCTTCAGTCAACCTATGCAAACAGAGCTTCCCTGGTGCTCCTTGGGATGAGTTTGATGCCCACAGGCCCATCCCCTCAGAAACAGTCTGACCCCCAGCCCAGGGCCAGGCTCCCTGTCCAAGCACACATTCCTTCTCCCAGGGACCTGTCTGGTTTGCTCATACAATCAGAAGCGTTTGCAAGATAATTCAATAAGATCATTTATTTTTTCGTGTAGGCTCCCTTCAGATGTGGTCTTAAAAGCATATGAAAGAAAATCAATTTTGTAGCAATTAAACGTTCTAATTAGGTTTAAGAACGCTTGAGAAAGGAGCGGTGGTTTGTCCCAGCAGTGCTGGAGTAGAGGGGCTCCCTGGCTTCAAGTTCCCCTATCATTTTCTCTCATTTATTTATTTTTAATTCCAAAGGAGACTGTTGAATTAGGAGAATTTTGCTTAAAATATTCTTGGTGTATAAAAGGACAGAGTAACGTATTTTTGTAAATCATGAGGGGTGGGGAAGTGGGGGTGCCAAAACCTCTGATTACCCTGTTTCTGAGCCAAGGAAATGGATTCATGAATTCCTGAAGCAGTATCCTTCTTAAAACACACAGAAACACAGGGGTACCTGGGTGGCTCAGTTAGTTAAGTGACTGACGCTCGATTTCGGCTCAGGTCATGATCTCACTTTTCTTGGATTTGAGCCCGGTGTCAGGTTCCTCACTGGCAGCATGGACCCTCCTTGGGACTCTCTCTCTCCCTTTCTCTCTGCCCCTCCTCTGCTCATGCTCTCTCTTTCTCTCAAAAATAAATAAACTTTTTAAAAAACACATAGAAACACAAACTTAGGGGACTTGCATTTCAGAGAGTCCTACTGAAAGCTGTCATGGAATCTGCATTAAATGGGTGACCATTTAGATGGGTGATGGAGTTCAGCTTGCTTCCCTTGTAAGACTTCACTCTGTAAAATCAAGAATCTTTGTGTTGGCTAAAGGAATTGAGCTCAAGATCTCAGTTGAATTCCTGTTCCCCTCATCTTTCAGAACCAGCAGAGCCCTGGGTTGAACCTAACCAACAAGGTAATTTGTCCATATTAAACGGACATGTTTAAATAATATCAGCGTCACCCTTGACACTTAGAAAAATTAAGACCCCGGTGACGAGGTTATCTGGAGATCTCCAAACACAGTTTGCCGGGAATTAATCAAGCTCCTCTTACATCCAGTGCTGATGCTTTGAATGTGACGTCAGCATAGATGGAGGATTCTGAATTTTGCTGGTACTAGTATCGAGTGGTGATCTATTGGGGCCTTGCTCATGTTCCTTTTTCCTGACCTCATTCAAGTGCTTGATGACTTGGGTCAGTTTGTTGCACACTGATGTATACCAAGTGACACCCACTGAAATTACCTCTTCTCCTTTCCAATGCAGTTCGCTTGTACATAAGTGTAATGTCAAATTGTTTACAGGTTCTTTTTGTGTATAATTGTGATAGCAGACTTAGCTCAAACTTTAAAGGAATCTGTTTATTGAATGGTGTTAAAATGAATGTGCTTATTACAGCATAAACATCATTAATTATGGACTCACACGAATGCATGTCTACATGTCGTCAATTCCCAGCAGCTCGGTTATCCAGCAAAAAGTCTGCGGTCTGTGAATAGCAAATATACATAAACTACTGTGACTCTAATAACTCAGTAACTGTTTTTACCTTGGTATGTAACACTGTAGATTTTAGCCTGCTGTATTACTTTCTTACCTATTTGTTTGAGGGAGAGAGACATAAAAGATAGTACTACTAATTGTCCCAATGGAATTGCACACCATTTTGGCAACCATTGGTCCACCTACAAGGCAGCTGCCTATTGATGGAACAATGGTCCTGAGCAACATATAAATATATACATACATATTTATGTATGCAATTTCTACAATGCTAATTACTACCATCTATTTTCACTGCCAATGGAAACTACTATTTTCTTTGGAATCATTGATGATATAAAAAATTAATTTGCTATTATCTGCTTTCACATTCTGTTTAGTTCATCTCGTATGGTAAATGATACAGGTGCAGTATCAGTATTGTAAAGTTGTGTGGTGAAAACTACAAAAGTCATTCTGTGGATATATTTTAAAAGGCAGACCAGAAACTATATTTCAGATTCTTGTGTGAATATAATTACAGAAATAGGCAACTATTTTTTATGTGTTTCCATAAATGACTCCATTTCATATACATTGTAACTTAGCACCAATCATAATAAATCATTTGGTAACATTTAGTTGTTATATATATATATATATATGTATATATATATCTATTTTCAGTAGACCTAAGAGACTGATGATTCAACATTTTTTCATGTTAACTCAAGAATTTTAGATGGAAGGTAATTACCATTGCAATTAGTTTATTTCGGGTTTGTTGTGGCAGCTTGCTGGATCGGGGTACAAAAAAAGGAGATAGTAACTTGTAATTTAAAATTCTTAGAATAAGGGGTGCCTGAGTGGCTCAGTTGGTTGAGCGTCCGACTCTTCATTTCAGCTCAGGTCATGATCTCTTGGTTCGGGAGGTGGAGTCCCGTGTTAGGATCCATGCTGACAGCACAAAGCCGGCTTGGGATTCTCTCTTTCTCTGCCCCTCCCCGCCCCTCCTGTCTCTCAAAAAATATAAAGTTAAAAAAAAAATCTTAGAATGGAATTACAGTGAGTGGAGGCCTTGCCACTGCCTCTTCTTACTCAGGCAGCTTTGCTTTGTCTATCAAGCCTCTTTGAACTTTAGTTTCCTCACCTGTAGGTAGGGAACAAAAATAATAGATACTTCCTATGGCTAGTGTGAGAATTAAATCGTATAATGCAAGTAAAGCATGTAACACAGTCTCTAGTACATTAAGTAAATACTTAATAATCCCTATCCATTCTTATGGATATTACCCGTAATTCTTTGGATATTATCCAAAAGGCATATTGTAAAGAGGAGTTTGCCTTCAACCCTCTGAATATCTGTATAGATTTCTTCTTTTTTCCTCTTCAGCCTTTTATGACATCGCCTATAGAGCTAAGTATTCCATATGTTTTTTAGTCGAATGGGAAAAATTACACAGAGGAAAAAGAGAATTCTGCAGATTAGAGGGGCTTTAGAAATAATTTTGCCTTTTGCTGCCCATGAAATGTGTTCAGCAGAACACTTGCCGCATGATACGTGGTGAAAAAAGGGAAGAAAATTAGATGATGTGCAGTTTGGGGACTATAACTTTCTACATACCCCACCTGGTCATTTTAAAGTGTTCTGTACCCTTGGTCCTTAGCCTTCTGGCAGGAAATGGCTCAGCCAAAAGACCAGAAAGCTCCAGCAAGCAGGCTTTACTGAGCAAGCTCACAAGGGGAGAGGGGAGGAGGCAGCTTGGGGGAGGCTTAAGTGCCCCAACAGAATTGGTCCTAGGGTTTTTGCTTATTAACTAGGGGACGAAATATTCATTACTTGGGGCAGGAAACAGGGTTTCGTGCCTTTTCTTCCTACTTTGGTGAGGAGTTCTGCTCATGGCACCCTTCATCTTGTGTCTGTTTTAATCCAACTCCTTGTGAGGTACTGATAGGACAGTCTTTTGACCTTCCCGATAGCTGGCCATGAGGGAAGGCTCCTTCCTTGTAGCGGTGTGCCTTCATGAGTTCTTTCGTCTTACTCATTACCTGGCATCCCTTAAGAAAGCCCACCAGGAGGGGGTGGGCCAAACCACAATGCTAATGGATGTCCTGTGGCTTCTGTGTTGGAATTTCCTCGGTCATCTGGGCAGGATATGTCTGACTGCAGGTCAACATCCGCCCCCACCCCTCGCCACCTCCTCTTTCCTGTGGGACCCGAGCCTCACACAACTATCTAACTGCCTACCACACTTCCAGTTTGGAGGTTCACGTTTTGGGAAAATCTAATTTATCCCATCTCTGCTTTGTTCAGGAGTGAAAGCGGAGCCCCAGAGAAAGGAAGGGATGTATCGAAGGTGTGGTATTCCTGGGTCTAGAACCCCATCTATGGCCTCAAGCTGGGACGTTTCCTCCTAAACTACCCTCATGTAGGTGGCTGACAAAAGCAATGGAGAAAACCCTTCTAAACTCACCACATCCATCCTGCACGGACCCACAGTAAAGAGTCACACAAGGTACCGAAAGCCAAGCAGCAGAAAAATGAGGATCCCTTTAGGATCCCAGAAAAATGAGGATCCCTGTAGAGGAACCCTTCCTTAGCCTCAATTGCCTGCCAGGTGACTTGGGGCAGGCCCAGATACTTGCCTGGATACCCCTATACCATTAGTATAGATCATCGCTACTACTAACATGGATACTGGACCATGCTTACCCCAGCAAAGGGATAAGAGCTTAGGTAGCCCAAAGTAGGGGAGGGGTTTGGAGGGCAACTTTCTTATGAACTCTTGTTTTTAAAATTTTTTTATATTTCTTTATTTTGAGAGAGCGGGAGAGAGAGAGTGAGAGAGAGAGAGAGAGAATGAGCAGGGGAGGGGCAGAGAGAGAGAGGGGAGCACAGAATCCGAGGCAGGCTCCAGGCTCTGAGCTGTCAGCACAGAGCCCAATATGGGGCTCAAACTTATGAACTGTGAGATCATGACCTGAGCCAAAGTTGGAGGTTTAACCGACGGAGCCACCCAGGTGCCCCTGAATTCTTCCTTTTTTTTAAAGTAAACTCTGTCCACACACTGGCGCTTGAACTCTCAAGGCCGAGATCAAGAGTCACATGCTCTATTGAGTGAGCCAGCCAGGTGACCCCCACCCCATGAATTCTTATGAGAGATGTTGTGGCTTTCCTCTAAAAAACTTAGGGAAACCCTGTGTGGAGAAATTACGAAGTCAATGACCTCCTCAGCCCCAGAAATGGCTTAAACAGAGCCAACAACTTTGTTAAATGCACCCCGCAGGGAAGACTTTGCTTCCTCTGTTCCGAAATAATACAGACAAGTGAAGGATCAAGGTCAAGAGGGTAAGCCAGCTGCAGGCTTACAGGCTACAGCTTTCCAGAACGAGAAGCGTCAAGGAATGTATTTGTCACCATTGTTCTACCTAGGACAGCCTCTGGGTTCTCCACAAACCAAGGGTCCAGAGAACACTCCACAGAAGCACTGCGATGTGGGTAGTGAGGATATGAGGCTGCTCTCTGACTTCCTTGGGAACCTGTGTAGAAAAGAGGGTATGTGAGGACCCAGCCCGGAATGTACTGCTGGCGAATCAGGAGAGAGGCTTCCCCTTGAGCTTTCTGGAGAGACTCAGGTGAAGTACGTCCTCATACATCTCAGTCCTGAGGTTTCAAAGAGCCAGCGGTTACATATAGCCACTGTCCAAAAACTCATCCTTCTGACAAATTGAGTTGAACAGGACTTGATCAGAAAGATCACAGCTTTTGGAATGAGGGCACTGAAATAGGGAAAAATACCACCTTCTCAGACAACACTTCTCCTCCCCTCCAATTTCAACCTAAAAGCAGTGTTCCTTCCCATGGGAGGAACGAAACGTAGGAGCCCTGTCAATCTCAGCCCTAATGGCAGCTGTCAGGGACACAAGTCCCCGTTGGTCTTTATCCCAGTAGGGGGTGGATAACAGCACCTAGCCAGGCCGAACACCTTCAGTTTTAATAAGCGACATTCACCCGGCACGCCTTAAAAATAGCAATGTGTCAGCAGCAAAGGCCCAGGAAGACCGGTTTTCCAAACGCTCAGAATCCCAGAGAGCTCCGAATTCACTCCCATGGGATTGTTGCTTAGTCTCGACAACCGTGTCACGATTGCACCAAAAAGAAAGTCTGGGCACCAAGTTTGGTCTTTGGCTTGTTACTCCCCTTTCTTCTCATTCACCGTATCCCCTGTCTTTAGGGTAACAAGAAACAAAACACCCTATGTAACTTGAAGATAGCAGGTACATCGAAATGAGTTTGCTATTTCTCTGCCAAGAACTGGGCCTGAGCTGAAAGGTGCTGTGCCAGCCTATAAAATCCCTGGTCGAAGTGAAACAATGAAATCTGACATCCCCCAGACATAAAATCACCAAGCCACGTGTCCCTCCGACACACAGAAAAGTGTGATTTATTTTTTCCTTCATCCCTCTTGGTTTCTCTACTTGTGCATCTCTGCATTTCTGTTTCTCTCTTTTTGTTCTGTTTGCCTTTCGAATGTCCGATATACTAAGTAAACATGTTCGATACACAGGACTCCTCCACCCCCATTGCCACACCTTTCCCTGTGCCTCAGTTTCCTTAAGTGATCTGTGAATGAGGACTTTGGAGGACACGCTTCTATGCACCATGCTGCCATTCCTCCTCTCTACTGATTTTTGCCAGGGCCCTCACTGGTCCCCTAACTTGAGGGTATGTGTGGAGGGGCTGGATGGGAGGTTTTGGCGTCTCCCCCAAATTAATGGTTTCAGGCAGTCTGTGAGAGAAAACAGCTGGTTTACCTAAGAGAGAAGAAAGGATAAGAAAGAGGTAAGGTGGCTGCAGACCACCCTTTCAGATGGTGGTGTTCCAAAGTCTTCCTGAGTGGCTGGGCTGTCCTCACTCTTCCGTCTGAAGGTAGGTCTCCCAGGGGGTGACACAGGTACCCAAGCCCTTTCAGTGCTGGTTTCCCTACGTGCCCAGGTTCAATGACTCCTCTCCTGCACGACCCAGAGCTGGAGATCCTGTTTGAGGAAGTCCAATGTGAATTTCCATTTTGCCTTCAATACGGAGAGAGGGGGAAAGATAGGCAACAGTGGACAGAGAGTCAACTAATGGAGGTTAGGGACGGGAGCACCACCGTTGGCAGCAAATTCTTCTTCCTCCCCCCTCTTCCTGGGAAAGAGTATATCTTGGTACCTAGAAATGAACTGTCAGAGATGGATGCTGGACTGTCTCTGCCACCTACATGAACAAATGGGAGAAGGTATGAAGAAGGAAAGAGAGAAAATAATACTCAGATCTATGTATGGGAGGCATACATTTTCTGCTCGAGTAAATGAATAGCATCGTTATTATTTTGGTCCGCTCTTGAGGAAACTGCCACCCGTAGTTCCCTTCTCAGAGCCCAGTTTCCATATTCGCAATGATAAGTAAGTCCGACTTAACCTTGAGGTTTGCAGTGAGTGTGCTTTTTCATTTAAAGTTTCTAGAAGCAAAAGCAAAGGGTCAGGATTGGGAAACATTTCCACCATTTCCCCCTTCTATCCATCCATTGATCTCACTTCACATGAGTCTGTTAGCTGTGGAGTGCCTTCCATTGATATTTATGAGGCTGTGAGGAGATGCTGGAAATAGAGCCGCATGAAAGTTAACAAGACAACATAGGGACATGTTTAGAGCAGTTGTCGCCCATATTTTATGGCATTCTTTTGTTAACAAATGTCAACCAAAGACAAAAGCACACAAGAGGTATCTTCTTACCGAGTTGGGGCAAATGGATTATTTTCTGGCTTCTGACATGCAGGCCATGCAGATTCCACCATCCTAGTTCCAACGTCGCTGAAGCACCCAAACAAAAGAGGTCTCTGAAACACACAAGACCCAGACCCAAGAAGACCCATAGGAATTCCCACACCCAAGGGCAGCCCTGGAGGAAACCAACTCAAGTGCTGAACTCTGAGGGTATTTCTTTAAAAACTACGGGAAATAGAACAAGTGGCAAGAGGTCCAACAATTGTATTTCCTAGAGGTACAAGACCTTGGGATGTTTCTCATGGACCCAACTTCGTGGACCTAACCTGGAGAACTTTACCTTCCCCCAGATCTTTCCCTCCCTCTGACACGGTTTCCCTCCCTTGCTGCTTCTGCTCTGAAATTCTCAGAGTAACCTAGAAAAAAAGGCAGAAAATAGGCAGCAAGGAGTTGAAATAGAGTCTGGGAGGGGACGGGAAAAAGAGGTCTGGAGGCTCCCTTCTCAGTCCGTCTTGTGCGTAAGCAGCGCTGGCAGCACCTAGAGGCCTGTTAGAACTACGGGCACTCGGGGCCACCCCCGCACACTCCTACTCATCAGAATCTGAATTTCCACAGAACGCGAGTCGTCACACATGCGTCAAAGTCTGAGAAGCACTGGCCTGTAAGGTATGGCAGGATGCCTGTAGATAGCCTCGGGGGCACGGAGGAGAGGTTCAAGGTGAAGGGACGTATGAGAGGTGGATGGCTGCGAGTGGAGCCTTGGAGTTAGGTGACGTGGAGGTTGCCGTGGCAAAAAAAAAAGTACCAGTGGGTGGAATTACACTTCACGTTTGAGGGAAGAATCTTCATCCTTAATTTTTAAACGTTTCTTACCTTGCATAAAAGATGTTCAACGTGAACATTTAGCGGCTACAGATAAACAAAATGAAGGCGATAAAAGTTGAGTGTAGTTGCAATCATTAGTTATAACCAGAGTTAGCATTTTATCCTTTCTTCCACTTTCTTAGTGTGAGTATATTGTATAAAGACAGATACACAAAGATAGATGTAATTCATGTAGGTAAATATTATTATTATTAACGTTTATTTATTTTTGAGACATAGAGACAGAGCGCGAGCAGAAGGGCAGAGAGGGAGGGGGACACAGAATCTGAAACAGGCTACAGGCTCTGAGCTGTCAGCACAGAGCCTGACGCGGGGCTCGAACCCACAGACCGCGAGATCATGACCTGAGCCGAAGTAGGCCGCTTAACCGACTGAGCCACCCAGGCGCCCCTAAATATTTATTATTAAGAATAAATTAGCTACAGGGGTACCTGGGTGGCTCAGTTGGTTAAGTGGCCGACTTTGGCTCAGGTCATGATCTCGCAGTTCTCGAGCTCATGCCCTACGTTGAGCTCTGTGTTGGCAGCTCAGAGCCTGCAGCCTGCTTCGGAATCTGTGTCTCCCTCTCTCTCTGCTCCTACCCTGCTCACGTGCGTGCACACACGCATGCTCTCTTTCTCTTTCTCTCTCAAAAAGCAAAATTAAAAAAACTTAAAAAATTAGCTACAAAATATGTAAATAAATGCTAAACTATATAATTACAATATATCATGTACAATCATTTATATGTAATATATTGATTTTTATAGGAATGGGAATATAAATGCTACGTTTTAACTTTCATTTCCATGCATATTTTATGCATGTGAATTTTGTGAAGGGTTATTTTTAAGTAATACTATTGATCTAAAAAAAAAACCCCACATTAATACTCAGAGACTGACTAGCTTAAATGCCGGTCAGAAAGAAAGGCAATGGGAACTCTTATATACCGCTTAGGAGAAGTAAGTAGTACAACCACTTTGGAAATCCCTTTAGCACCACGTGTTAAATATCAGTACAAATTCCACACTAGAAACAACCTAAATGCATTCCTTAATAGATTGGATACAAAGAAGAATACATGATGATTCCAATTATGCAATATTCTAAACAAACAAAATTAAGATGTTCTGTTAAATATCAGAAAAGTGGCGGTACCTGGGTGGCTCAGTCCCCGCCTGGGGCTCAGGTCACTATCTCATGATTCCAGTCCCGTGTTGGGCTCTGTGCTGACAGCTCAGAGCCTGGACCCTGCTTCGGATTCTGTCTCCCACGCTGTCTGCCCCTCCCCCACTCACACTCTGTCTCTGTCTCTCTCTTTCTCCCTCTCAAAAATAAATAAACATTTTAAAAAATTAAAAAAATAAATCAGGAAAGTGGTTTCCATTCAGGTGGATGACTGGAGATGCAGGATGGCGGCTTCTGGAAGGCCAGCCGTGTTCAATTTTTTGACCTGGGTGGTCAAGACATATAGTTCAAGAAAGCAGTTTAGTAAACATTTTGTTTGCAACATTTGAAAATAGAGAAAGTATCAGCTGGCCTTATCGTTTTGATACATGTCTCCCTAATTTTTTCGTTTCTTTTAAAAATGGCTCTTTTTTCTCCTAAATCCCTGTAATGTGTACCTATTAAAATAAAACCCTAGAAGATCAAAATGTGTGAAGCAGGGAGGGAAAGACCACTGCAATTTCATCCTACAGAAGTACATTCTGTTCCAACGTAGTGCTAACTCGGGAAGGGTTTGTTTGTAAAGTGGATCTTTTATTTAATAAATAAATGGGGTTTGATAACTTCATCTCTCTCTCTCGCTCTCTCTCTCTTTGGCTTATTTGGTTTGTTTTATTAATTTGCCTTTCCATGCCTCCCCATATATTAAGGTTTATTCTGTTACAGAAAGTGAGCCACCATCATTTAGGCTCACGGTCCACACCACTCCCATATGTGTACATGACTGACGGAAGGGAAGAAGGAAAGGAGAGATGAGCTTTGACTGGGACCCACAGGAGGATGCTCTGTTTGGACACCTCACAGTCCTGGCTCCCAGCGACATGCTTTTCTCCGACAAAGGCGAGAGCCATCCTTTGACACTCAGAGCCTTCCCTGGCCGCAGGCCGGCCGGTAGCAGAAGTCTTCAAAGAAGGGAAACAGTTGGTGACAGAAGTCTCTCTAGCTTCCCCTCTGTGCTGGGCTGTCGAGGGGAGGTGGACGCTGATACTGATAAAAACTAGGGGTCAGAAGGTCCTGGGAAATCGTGTCAGCCAGTGGGTCTCAGCTGGGTCAGTTTTGCCCCGCAGGGAACATTCGCAAATCTGGAGACAGAGGAGACCCTAGAGTGGGGGGTGCTTGCTACTGGGATCCAGTGAGTAGAGCCCAGGATTCGTGCTTAACATCCTGCAATGCGTGATGTGGCCCCTGCCCCCAACGACAAGGAATTATCTGGTTTGAAAGGTCAGTAGGGTTGAGGGTGGGATGCCGAAGGGAGCTGGTGTGTGTGTGTATGTGTGTGTGTGTGTGTTGGGGGGAGCTGTTAGTTTCAGCTCTGGCCTCCTAACAGGTATGCAGATAAACAGCCATTGGCAAATGTTACTAATCCCCGGGGAAATTTCCTTGATGGAAGGCAGATAATGATTCAGTTTATTCTGATTTGGGGCACAAACTCACACCCTTCAAAACGATTGGCACTGCATTGCAGAGTGGGAACATACACATACAGCTAGAGTATGCCAAAATTAGTAAAAAACAAAACAAACCCCGTCCCAAAACCCCATCAGCCACAGCAGTCTCGTGGGAAAGAAATAGGTTGAGTATCCCAAAGAGGCCGTTTGGCAGACAGCACCCGGGCTCCTCGCGAGGCCAGATGGAAGAACCCCAGAAAAAGAAGCCCCCGGCTGAAGTGATGCTGAGCAGGAACAGACAGTGGGAAGCGATGGCAAAGGTGCTGAGGGTCGGGGAGACTAGGTGCTCTTGGCAACACACAGGACTCACTGGGGGACCCTGGGCAGGTCATTTCGTAGCTCTAGACCTCTCTTCCCGTATTTCTGAAACAAAGGAGAGGGAAAGAAAATTAACATTTACTATGAATCTGCTATTTACTAGCTACAATTATAACTTTCTTTCATGTAGTTTTCATCATAGCTGGGTGGAGTAGATAGTGATATCTCCATATTACGTATGAGGCTCAGAGAGGTTGTTACCTGTCCAAGGCACAACTAGAAAGTAGTAGGGCCAGGATTTCAATTTACATGTTCTGCCAGCTTTCATTTTTCATTTTTCCATAGGTTTTCTTTCCTCAATATGTGAAATAGATAATGCATAGGTTTTTGTGGGAAGATTTAAGGATTTAATGCCCACAGCCTCAGAGAAACAGTAGACACTTAATAAATGCAGAGCATTATTTTTTATCATTATGATTATTTAGACATTTTTCATGTTCAAAAAATGTCCTCCCGTTTGGGAGAAATGCCTACTGAGAAATAAAATTCAGTCATTGTTATTAGATACCAATTACAAAGCAAATGTATGAAGTTCTTTCGGAATAAAAAGTCTCCTGATTTCTCTTTTCTGGCTGACTCAACTCACTTAGGACCTGAAATCCTGACCTAGAGACAGAAATCAGGCTTGTCTGGGTGCCCGATTCACCAAGCAGGGCTCTCCCTGCCCTCCCGCGGCAGGCAGGTGGGGAGTAAATGACACCAGTAATAATGACAGTGAGCTAAGCGCCTTCACCAAGATCTCAGAAGTTGCCTGTCTCCTTGGTTATCAGGCTCTGGAAATACATGTGGTTTTAGACTTCTGCAGCCTACTAGCATCCCCCTTCCAGCAACACCTATCAGGGTGCCTGCAAGCCCCATCCTTAGAATCACACCTCCTGTTAGGCATCCAAGGCTCTTGTTACAATGCAAATGTTACTTGGGGCAACAAATGTATGAATATGTTAGCAGGGATAAATAATGTGCTGGCTTATCAGATTAGCTGCCCCTCAGAGAACAGATCCCTGGGGGTTGGGGGGGGCGCGGAATAGGAGCTTTTTGCATTTGTATGGCTGTAGAGAAAGACCACCCAAGGGGGTTGGTCTCCATAGAGAGTTTAAGAGATAACCTATTATCACTTCCTATGGTGTTTACAAGCTTGCTCCAGGCTTGGCAAGAAGTCAGAGCCAGAGAGTTTAGGAACCGCTCCCGGGTAACCAGACAAAGCTAAAGCCTGGCTGAAGACCAGGAGTTTTAAATTTTTGAAGTTTTATTTATTTATTTTGAGAGAGACAGTGTGAGTGGGGAAGGAGAAGAGAGAGAGAGAGAGAGAGAGAGAGAGAGAGAGAGAGAGAGAGAGAGAGAATCCCAAACAGGCTCTGTGCTGTCAGTGCAGAGCCCAATGCGGGGATCGAACTCACGAACCGTGAGATCATGAACTGACCTGACATCAAGACTCGAACACTCAACCGACCGAGCCATCCAGGTGCCTCAAGGCCTGGGGTTTTAAATCTAAGTTCGATGCTGGTTTAGTGGCCCGTTTGTAGGAAGGCTGGGCGGAACAGCCCTGGTGAACAAAAGCGAGCAGTTTGGCACTCAAGTATAAAGACTGAGAAAGGTAGGAGAGGATTCACTTTCAGAAATACCACATAAAAGCTGGACTGTCTAGCTAACAGTAGGTTTACAACCTATTGGAAATATGTACTAACACTCCCCACAAGGGAGTCCCAAGCCCTTAGACACTTCACTTCCTGGTTTTTCTCCCCGCCCCGTTCCTCCTCGTTTGGACGGGTTAGTTTCATCAGCTTTGCAATGAGCATGCGCCAAAGGACAGAGTGAAGAGGGGCTGGTTGTTCCAATGAGACTACTTTTTGCCTTATATGGGCAGAGGTGACATCCGGGCGAGGCTGTAAGCGCTGTAGTCCTCGGCCAATGAGCAACCAGGGGAGTCACGTGGGTCCTAGGAATTAAATTGTCTGCCGTGACTGCCCCGTGTGTGCCTGTCCCAGGGGCACCTGCTCTTGCAAGAACGTTGTTTAAAGGCTCGCTTCACTGTGCTCCGAGTCCCCGCGTTCCTCCTGTGTCTTGGTCAGTGGCTTATTTCTCACATTTGGCAAATTTGGGATTTAAGAGAACAAGTTACTTTGCTTTGTTTTAAAGATGGAGGTAAGGCGCGGATGGAAAGTTCAGAGGGTAAGGTGCGGTGGGGAAGGGCTCCTTTTGCCGGAAACTACTGTATTTTATTTACTGTCATCTGAACCAAGAGTAAAATGCATTTCGTCTGGGCTCTCAGCCCCTTACAAAGGGGGACCCTTGCCTTCATGTTCTGGCTCATGAGGTGGGGTGGGAGGGGGAGACGGGCCTTTGCAGAAATCTCCCATGCCTTGGATTCCCGCCTGGACTCCACGTGACTGTGACTTTTGTATGTAAAACAACCTAACAGGCCCGGCACCTAGCATGGTGGGGGCCTGTCACATAGTACGTGATGGGGTTTTGGGTGTTGGGGGGTCGGAGCTGACGGCCAAGAAAGAATTCTTGAGACATCTTTGGTGCAGAAAAGGTGATTTTATTAAACCACGAGGTCCCGTGAGCTGCCCCCAGACAGTAAGGAGAGACTGGTTATATACTATGGAGTTGGCGGAGCTAAAGTCCAGGGGAAGTTTCCAAAGTTATATGCGAAAGGAGACTCACAGATCCTGGAGGCCTAGCTATTGTCAAGCTAAGGTTGTTTTTCCCTCTAGCAAAGCATTAGCATTAAGACAGTAGGGAGTTCCTGGGGAAATGTTCTACTCTGCCTGCCTCAAGTATTTGCCAATGGGCTGCAGGTTATAAGGAAAGGAAATTTAATTTTATCTGCTATTTCCTTCTGCCTTTGTTTCCCACATCAGTATGTTTGTATGGTTGGTGTTCAATTCCGATCTGAAGGGTTTGAGCCTCATTCAGGCAATTACTAACTATACACACTCCACCCGGCCCCCACCCCACCACCACATTTATGAAGCCTGGGGCAAGAGTACACAGGAAAGTCAGCAGGCGTATGCTTACATGTTTACAGATAATAAATCAAGCTTAAATGCCGTTAAGTAAAATATATTTTATCATCTTAACTTCCATAGTGACAAAATCAAAATGTGTAAAGCTTTAGCTTTTATATGATGGGAAGTCTGCAAAATACCCAAGATAATGGAATTTAATTATTTCATACGTCTGGGTGTTTTGTTAATAGGCAAGCAATAGTTGAATGAGTAATAAATGAATAATGAGTAATACTCATTATTTGAATGAGTAAAAAAGACGTGCATAACTAATAAGTTATTATATACTCATTTCCTCAAATTTTTTCTTGATTTATTTCAGCCAAAGCACTAGCAATGCTGTTAGAATCAAGATATTTCCAAACAATTTGGTTTTGGAAGTGTTCTTCTTAAAAGGTTAAAAAATATGATTATATCCAAAATGTCTATAATTTACTTATATTCTCCTCAAAAAAGCAAATTAGAATAAATGGAAAAAGTCACGAACTATAAAAATATTTTCTACCCGTTGTCAAAGTTAATTTTTCTAAATTATGCAAAATTGCGAAAATTAAAAGGGAAAATTCACATTAATAATAATGCCCATCAACGCTTAAAATAGTTCTTTAAATTAAAAAGTTGTAATTTAATTTTAATTACGTTTTGAAAATGTGATTACCTCTTATTAAATAGTTTTATGTTAATTAAACTGTTTACGGTTCTACCATTCAGCCGTCTAACTGACAGGGGAAAAGTCACAGCACGCTGTGGGAAGTTAGGAGTAACGAGAGCTGTCGAATATGGCAGAATATTGGTCAAACACCGCGCTGCGGATACCGCTCTAATGCCTGAGTGTCTCTGGAACTATGAATCCAATGAGAAAATGTATTCGCTCTGGGGAAAGTCTACTTTGTGAAGAGAGCGTTTTTAAGTTTCTTGTCCTAAGTGACAGCCCTGCATTAGTTGGAAGCCAGTTCTCTCTTCTGCTAAACATAGAGGGGTACTGTGTCAGAGATAGTGCACCCCAGACTTCTGCTTCCTGTGAACCTTGTTAAGGGTTATGATTGCTGAGAGTTCTGTTTTGATTGCTGTTTGCTGTGAACACAGTGAAACTTTTCTTGGGGGTGCTGTGAGGCCTGTTTAGTTTGCTATGTATTAGACTAAGTTGCTGTGTGTTAAATCTTGTTAGGTATTAGATTTAGAGACTTAGGAATGCACTAGACTCCTGGTCCATTTGCTGTGATTGCTGTGAACCCGGTTTGCTGTGTTAGAGAATTGCCATGTTGTGAAAGTATAGTGCTGTTAGGGCGAAGGCCACTCCATTTTGGTTTAAGTTCCATCTTAGAGCACTTCTGGGCCCCGAGTTCCAGGAAAACAAGTCACCCTGGACTCTGCCCTGGGTTCCAGTAAACAGAGTAGCCAAGAGGCCGTACCCAGATTAGCAGACCCTGTCACCACCCCGGGTGGGACTGGACCCTGATTTGCAGACCCTGCCTCCACCTTGAGTTCCAGGGAAACCACAGGAGGTCAGATTCCTAGAATAGCCCCTAGCAAAGTTAATCAGTGTTCAGCCCACGCGCGCTGCCCATTTGAATCAGCTCGGGACTCCCAAGCTAAGCCAATCCATAGCTAGCCCGCGCCCGCCAAATATGAAATACTCAATCAGAAACTAGCCCGTGAGAATGCCAATCAATCAATTCAAAGGATCCCCATCCCTGCCGCCCAAAAAGTGTACTCAAACCCTGATAAAAAGCCTGTGTAAACCTGGCTCAGGGCTCTCGCTACTGCACCTCTGCGCCGGGAGGTGCAAGAGTCCGAGCTCGAGCTTCGAATAAAGACCCTTTGCGTTTGCATCAGTCCTGGCTCCCCAGTGGTCTTCTTGGGATCCAGAATCTGGGCACAACACTTTCCTACACTTTGTAGTGTAGGAAAAGCCTGCTTTCGTACTATCCGAGGGAAAGGATTTGACAAGTTAATTAATTTGTGTTTCTTTTTACCTAAGCGCTTCTGCTGCTCAAACCCGCCCTCCCCCTGAAGCAGAGTCTGTTTCCAACACCGACAGCCAGCACCATAGACATTCACAGCTTTGGGATATAATTGCCTTTTTAGAGCATCTAGGGCAAGAAGGGTGGTGAGGGCTGGTTTCTTTAGCCCAACAGTACCGATGGGGAAAGAGGGTATTTAGGGTCACACTCTGCCAGGTTTGAGTGCTGATTCTGAGTGTCACGGTGCCCATGCATTCTTACACTGAGGGTGTGTGTGTTTTTAACCCTCTGGCCTGGCTGTAAGGGTAGTGTTACGTACCTGCAGTTGGGCAGGTCGTTTTTCTGACCATTGTTTCTTTCGCTTGAGAAAGGGAAACACTACCTCCGGATCTACTTACCTCATAGTGTCCTTGAGAAAAGTAGACAGTGTGTTCACATGCCTTTTTTTAGGATGTATTTATAATTTTGGGAAAAAACCTTGGTATTGAAAGAGCATAGACCTTTGCAGCAACAGGGTTTATTGTTTGCCTGGATTTCTTTTTTGTGTCTCCACATTAACAAAGGGATCAAAGGGAATAAAGGAGACATTGTTATCAACACATATCAAATGTCAATCAGCTGGTAGTTTCTATTAAAACAGGCTTTCATGCAAAGGGTTCTGGAAGGGTTTTATTCTTCACCTTACTAATATGTTAAATCACATGAAAAATCCTAATATCTGTACAAAGCTGAATGCAATAGTTTATCTCATAAAATGCAATAGCATTTATCTCATAAAGTCAAACCATACCTGTTCTTTTGCACAGGAGAACAATATCGTCAGTTCCATCTTTCAGTGGGACAGACAGTTCATTGAAATCTTGCCTGCTCATTTTTGTATCTTGCTCATTTTTTTTTCTGATATGAGAAAGTTTTGAGAAGACATTTAGTGCCTGTCCTTGGGCAGAATCTTTTATGCGTAGTGTCTCATTAAACCCTCCTAATCACCGGATTCTATTACCGTCATCCCCATTCTAAAATCAGGAAACAGACTAACCGATTTGCTCAGGATCACACAGGTAGTGACTGGAAGGACTGGAAATAAGATTAGTGTGCTATCAAAGCCCAAGTTCTAAATGAGTGCAGTGTACTGTCCACTCTAGAGGCGAAGGAAGATCTCAGTCTGGGTTCCGGGATACCTCCTGCTCTGTTTGGAGTAGAGATGGAGTCCCGATAGCTCTGGGAATCGGAACCCGTCAGAGAAAGTCTGTCTGACCCAGAAAGCTGAGCTAGGAGCAGTGTAGCTGGACAACACAGCTTCCCAGGCGTGCTGGGATATATGGAGGACTGAATCCGATGCCCAGTCCAGACGCTGTGTAGCTTTGATGGGAATGAAAACCTCAGCGCGCTGTTTTGGGCACAGCTGCGTAATCAAAGCCACACAGCCTGGATGGATTTCCGCTAACCGGCTCAACAAAAACTTACAGCTGGACCGGGATGGGACGGAGCCGCCTCAGCCACGTGCCCTGGCTGCCACGGGAACAAATACCCCGCGTGGTAAAGAGGCACAGAGCGGGGGGGTGCATAAAGAGCTCAGCTGTTTACCATTTGCAGACATTCACGGTAATATATCTGCTGTCAATACGCTGCACACCCATTAGTGGGATGGCGACAGGAGTGCTGACACACTATTGATTCATGGCAGAGGCTGTTTATCTGTGACAAGAAAACATCAGTTGATATTGACGAATCATCTGAAAATACTCACCTACTTGCACTCCATCAAGCTGAGTGAAACACGCAGTAAACCGACGGGTTGGAGTCCAAATGAATCCACTGGGAGAGAGTATCTGTAAGATATTCGATATGCTTTCTAAATATACAGCCCGGGTTTAGTGATGATCAAGGAATAGTTTTCTCCCTGCAAGGCCAAAGACTGAAAACCAATTATGTTAATAACAGGAAAGAACTACGAACAAATTTGGATCGGGGCTCGAGTATGTAATTCTGCCCTGTTTTATTGCCCTAAAAAACGAGTTTGAGAAGCCTCCTGGTGAGCAGTGCTGGGTGGGCGAGCCTCCCTTATGAGGGAGATGGAAGTGTACTCTTGTTTTTAAAAAGCCATGATGAAGATGGAGGATTTCTAATTAAACCTGTATTTTATGAGCATATTACAGAATTCCTCACCTTTCTTGTTGGGGCGGGGAGTCCACAAAGGTTTTGAAATTGTGGTGCACATCTGTCAAGCTAGAGGGTTCCATATAAATTACCTGGAAAAAAGCTTGCCATTGGTCTACGAATGCCGTTTCAAAAAAATGTATTATTCACTTATCCAACCAAGATTGATAAGGGTATAAATGAGAGCAAGAGACAAGTCCCTGACCTCATGGAAGGTCTATCCTAGTTGGGGAGGGAGACAAAAAGAGTAAATATAAAATAAATACACATAAAAATAAGTAACAATAGTTGCAATAAGTAACATGTCAGAGTTAGGATAGTTTGAAATGGATTTCTGCTAAATCAAGAGTGTCCTGGATGGTAATAGTGGCCTGTGTTGGCGTGTCTGGATATTTCCCTAGTCTGTCATTGGCATACACACAGGGTGACAGAGGGTTAGGGAGGAAAGCTTGAATTTATTCGGTAACTACTATGAGCAAGCACCGTGCTAGGCACTCTTATGTATCATAAGGATTGTGAGTAGCAGCTTGCTGGGAAGAATTCAAATCTGAAGTCAGATCATCTTGAGTATTATTTTTAACAAATTTTATTGTTTTTTTTAATTCTGAGAAAGAGACTGAATGGGACTGGTGGGGAGGGGCAGAGAGGGAGACACAGAATCTGAAGCAGGCTCCAGGCTCTGAGCTGCCAGCGTAGAGTCCAACGCAGAGCTGGAACTCACAAGCCGGGAGATCATGACCTGAGCCGAGGTCGGATGCTTATCCGACTGAGCCACCCAGGCGTCCCGCACAATGTATTTCTACTAACTATTCCTGCTTCCATCACTAGCTGTGTTGCACCTGTGACCTCCCCCATGGCCACCTCTAGCACCTACTTCCATAGGCATTTTACCCTTGTTAAGCCCTCATAATATACCAGGCACGATGTGAAGCGTGGAATATATTGTCTCACCTGATTCTTACAACAGTCTCGTGTGATGATGTTGTAACCTGTCATCCTATAGGTGAGAATCAGAGGCATGCTCAAGGTTAAGAAATTAATTCCACTTCAAGCAGCTGGTAAGGAGTGGGACTGGGCTCCAGACTTAGGCAGCCTAGCTTCCCCAAATTCCTCCCCTAAGCTATGTACACAACACAGAACCAAAATGAGCTTTTCTGAGGCATTCTGCAGTCCCTAGCTGAGTTGTTAAAGCAGCTACAGGAGCCACAAGCAGTCAGTTACTGTGATCATCACTGGCCTGGAATGCGCTGGATAGACCACCTGGCTGCAGGCTTGGCAGTGGCCCAGGCAGCTCTTTCCCTTCAGGGTATAGCTCAGGCCCAGGGAGTATCTGACTCAACAGGTGCTAATTGATAGTGTTACGATAAGGAAAAGGCAGAAGGAAGATCTGTCAGTAAGGCAAAAGCCTTGGAAGTAATACGTTGTATTAAAAAGCTGTCTCGTGAGTTATTAATGAAAGTCAAGAACTGGTATTTCCTTATTTGATCGGCTCCCCTGTTAAGGATAGATTGAGCTCACGCATTTGCCAATTTACTGAAAATAACTTGAAGTGTCGTTAAGTGAATTTCCATGGAGTCCAATTTCAATCTGCCCTATCTCTTCGTTTATAGCCACTATTTTCTGGGATACTGCAGGGGACTTTCTTTCTCTCCGATAGATCTAATAGAAGCAGGAAGATATTTTGCTGAATTTATAGGAATCCTTTTCCCTAGCTTGTCTCAATGTACTTAGCTCGGTTGCCTATTGTGTTTTATGGTTAGTTTGTGTATGATGTTAGTGGTGTGGCTGTATGTCTTAGGAATCCATTCCTTTTTCAGTGATAAGCCTGTAAGATCTTTGGGGGCTGTCTCTGAAGTGGGACTATTTTATAGGTGAAAAAAAATGTTATCTTATAATAAGTCCCTTCTGGAATTTTGACAATAAAATTGCATTGGGTAAGATGTAAGACCTAGGTCATGTGAAACGCCAGGTTAGACTGGGGTCTCTTTTAATACGACATTGTCGTATTGGGGGTGGGTGTATTGGGAAATAGAGTAACTGAAGTGACCTATAAATTATTACTCATTGCAACTAACAAAAGTGTTTCTAGTTACGTCATTTATACCTTTAAAGCCAACTGGCTTCTGCTTGGTTTTTAGCATGATACTCACAAAATGATACAATGTGTTTCCCTACTTTTAATTAAGTCTTGATTTCCAGAAATAATTAAATAGTTCAGGGTAGTAGCTTTTCCAAATCGGAATTAGGTCAGTGATTTTCCCAGGGTGCCCAATTCACACGGTTCTTAGACACTGAGGAGGCCAGTGTTTGGTGGGCATATTTTCTCCTTTTACACACAATGAAGTAAAGACATAGTAACTTGTAAAAAATCTGACAGATAGTAAGTGGTGGTGCTAGGATTTGAATAAGATCTTTCAGACTCTAAAGTTTGAATTTTTAATTTTTTTCCCTCATGGCAGTCTTACTTCCTTTGACCCAAATAAGGAATTCGGATGTTTCTAACATTCTGTTTATTTATATGTTGAATTGTAGTTTTTGCAGGGAGGCTGTCTGGCTCTGGAAGAGGGTGGGACTCTTGAGCTCCCGTCTTGAGTTCCAGCCCCATGCTGGGTGTAGATATTACTTAAATAAATAAATGAGCTTAAAAAATAGAAATGTACTTTAAAATTTTTTTCAGTTTATTTATTTATTTTGAGAGAGAGAGAGAATGAACGAGCAGGGAGGGGCAGAGGGAAAGAGAGAGGGAGAGAGAATCCCAGCAGGCTCTGAGCTGACAGCACAGAACCCTTCGCAGGGCTGGAACTCACAAACTGCAAGGTAATGACCTGAGCTGAAATCAAGAGTTAGACGCTTAACCGACTGAGCCACCCAGGTGCTCCAAGAAATGTACTTTTTGAACCTTAAATGTCTCCTGTTTCCCAGATGTTACAAGCTTCTATTTAAAATCCCATTCATTTACCAAATATTTATAAAATATTTACCGTATGTCGGAGGATACAAAGATAAGACATGGAAAGTTGCAATCACGAATTTCACAGTTCACTGATCTATGTCCTGTTATGAGTTCTATATGTCAAAGTTTTCGTCATTATATTTTCAACAGAACGCCACAGTGTTTATTCTGTTTTTTATTTCACTGTTGATATATGAGTGATAGCCTCTTTTATGTTTTACCTTTAGAAGTCCCAGATCAGATATTTAAATGATAGAAAATACTGCTTCACCACCATGAAGTTAAATGATCTTCTTTTTGCCACGTTTTATTTTATAATAGTTCTACCCTAAATCTTCATGAGAATTTTATTATTTGTCTGAAGGAATATTTGCATCGTTATTAGCGTATAATCTAATATAATAGTTGTCATGATTTTCACTGGAGCAGCTAATCTAAACAGAATGGTTAACCGAAAGCGGACTGCGCTAGACAATTAAGGAAGAGCATTCTGAAAAGCAGAGAAAACAAGATACTGTTTGCACAGATCATTCCTCAGTATGTTTATTATTGTAGAGCTCAGGTGTTCAGCCTTGGATCCGTGTATCCAAATATCCTTTCGTAGAGACTTCTTAAACTAAAGAGCTATCTTTTCCTCAGTTAGCTTTGAATGTTAGAATCTCCAACGTGGCATAGGATATTAATTGAAGCTGACAGCAGCTTGCAGATTTTAAGTTTCAAATGATGCATCTTGGCTGATGCTTGAGTCTTTGAGGACCCAAACTAATAAGCATTTCTAGATACATAGGGGGAAATATGGAAATGGTATAGAATTCGTAGCCAGAGATGCTGGATCTGAGGCAAATTGCTGGTACCGAGCTCTGGTGCCCTGAAAGCCAGCCACCTAGTAAATGTCTTTGAGCTTCTATTCTAGTTTTCTCGCTTGTAATATTAAGAGAAAATAACAAGGCAATACCTGGCTTCTGGGTCGGTTACCTCTTTGTTGGGAGGTGGCTATGGAAAATATTCTTACAACCGTTTTGTAAAGTTGGGCACATCTCCACTGGTCCTGATTTTCAACTACTCAAGCTGGATCTGGTTCTGACTTCCAGCAGCTAGCTTTGCGCCTAGCACATGACTGGAATCTCCACAGATGGTAGCTGTTATTATGACTAAAGACATTACAGTTCCAATGCGGGGTCTTAAAGCCTAGAACACCAAGCTCTCCACTAATTGCTCTTGCACCGGTTGGCTTTATGTTTACAGAAGCAAAGATTCTCTCTGCATTCATTTTCTATTGGGATTATTCTATGTATATCTGGTCAGACGTTCTTCACAAAAAGCAGTAGGTCCCTTGGAAGATGAGTGAGGGTACAACCACTTTGGAACTCAAAATATTTCCAGATATAAACAAGTGTTTTATTATCTTTTCAAATGTTTATTTATGTTTGAGAGAGTGCAAGTGGGGGAGGAGCAGAGAGAGATGGGTCCAGAAGATGTGAAGCAGGTCCTGTGCTGACAGCTGTGAGCCCGATGCCGAAGTCACAAACTGTGAGATCATGACCTGACCCAAACTCCAACGCTAAATCAACTGAGCCACCCAGGCGCCCCCTTAACAAGTGTTTTACTGACCTCTGTCTGGTACCCTATCCTCACTGCTTTCTCCTAGCTTTCATATTTCTTCCAATAACACCTGACTGAAAGGGTAGTATAGTTTGCTCTCTTTGTCTTTCTAAAAAAAATAATGTTTATGGCTTTGATATTTGTAGAGAGAAATAACATTACCAAAAATGTGTGCTGAAGAACACAGTTGCCAGGCAAGGCATGTTCCTAGAACGCAGGAGAATTTGAATCAAGGATAGGGGAGTCAGGACTCAGGAAGGGGTCTCTGGCTTTAGAAAATGCAGTACCCTCAGGAAATCTGGCTTCAGCAATCCTGGAAGTGGTTGTGAATGGGAGATGCTGCCGGTCGTCTGCAGATGAGGAGTAAATCTTTCTGCGTTTCCTTTACCTACCAGTACGCACGGAGCTCTAGTTGTCTCAGGAAATTCTGCGATGCACAGTAGAATATTCTGTGCATAAGAGCATTAGGCACCGTAACTGCAGGCATGAGACCTTCATCAATGCTTTGGATAAACGAAACTTGGTTTATAGGAACAGAATCGTATATGCTAGCTCCTCTACGGGCGTGGCATTTCAACTCCTACCATTTCAGTAAGATGCATCAATATTGCATCTCACTTGTACATTTTACATCCCGATTTACCAAGAGCAATATGTTGCTCTTACCTTTTGGTTTATAGAGAATATTAGGAAGCTTTGCGTAAGGCTAGGTATCCATGGGAGAAATCTACTATGCATACTTTCTCCCCTTTTATTTCTTCTTAGTAAAATAAAGAATTCTAACAAGTAAGTTCTAATATTGCCTTAGATAGAGGGATGGCCTCTGACAGCGGATGGTTTGGGAGCCCAGCCATAAGGCTCTATATTAGAACCCAAGCTCTACCACTGTTAATTCTGAGTATCCGGTACTGCTTACTCACAGACAGAACCACTGTAAGTATTAGAGAATAGAAAGTATACCTCAGCCGTTGGGTGGATCGGGGGAACAAAAGTTCCAAAAGAGATCAGAGAAAAGTCACTGGCCCAGGTGAACCAGTATGGGACAGGTGCGTGAGGCGACGCCTGCAGGAAGCTAGGCAAGTCCAGCTGCGGGAGAGGACTGCTGGTGTAGACGTCTGTGAAAGATGGTTGGCTCTGTGGCCTTTGCTTCTGTGAGATTTCAGTGTGGTATCCGCGGGTAGTCTTGGAGTTTCTGCAGGACCCCAGTCAGGAGGAAGACGTGGACTCAGACTGGAAAAAATAAGGACTAACCGTAACCCTCTGCCTCTCTCTCAAACCACTAAAATGGTTGCCAGTTCCTCTCTTGCCAAGATTATCGCTCATGTCATTGTAGTCAAACACAACTTGAACATGTGGAAGGGGATTGTGGGGATTGTAGTTCCGGGATAGCTAAGTCAACGCAGCACACAAACATTATTCTGTGAGATTTTAGGTAAATGTCTTAATCTTTCTGGGCATTTTTTATCTGTACAGGAAACATAATAATAGTACTTACTCTGCAGCATTATTTTAAGATTAAATTTTATGCTTTATGTAGAGCATCTGGTACAGTGCTTGCATGTGCTAAGAACTCAAAAAATTAGTTATTTGTATTTTTACATCTCTGTTCTCTTGTTACGTGCTGCATATGGCCTCCCATGACTGCTCCATCCATCTGTGTTTACCTTTGCCTTTGAGACTCTTTCTTTCCTTCCTTCCTTCCTTCGTTCCTCCCTCCCACCCTCCCTCCCTCCCTCTCTCTCTCTCTCTCTGTTTTCCTTCCTTCCTTCCTTCCTTCCTTCCTTCCTTCCTTCCTTCCTTCCTTTCTTTCTTTCGATTGTGGCAACTTTCATTAAGCAAACATTCAGGGACAGGATGTTCTGCTCTCTGAGTCTGTTCCAGAGAGGGTTGGCTCTGGATTCAGAAAGAGATTATTCACATGAAAAGACAATTCTCTACGCTCCAGTGTAGTGGCTCCTAGAGGATGAGACCTGTTCCCTAACCGGCAGCTGTCTTCACCTGGGAAGAACCATATTCTGATCTGTGCTTTGAATAAAAGTGTAACCGTTTGAATGATACAGTCTGCTCAGTGCATCACACTGTCAAGGCCAGGCAGGTCATTTCTTGCTCTTCTGGAATATGTTCATGCTGCTCATGATCTTTCTTCACTGCTCTGACCAGTCTGGGTGGATGTTAGTTCAGTGCTCTTCGTAACTGATCCTAATTTTAACCAATTTGGGTAGACCGGGAGGCCCAGCTCACCACGGGGGGACTCAACTTAAGTTTATTTCAGACACTCTTCCTTTAATAGGTGGACTTTGCTGTCACTTCAAGTAGTGCCCCCGTAAACATAAATCTACTGCTAGCACTAACCGTTCCACAGGTCAGAACACTGAGATGGGTGGTGACCTTCAGTGGCCGGGACCGCCCCACACAGGTTCTGCGGTTGTCCTACGCAGGCTGGATTGTCTTAGACGCTTACAGCCGTAGACATCCAAAGGGGCAGCAAAAGTTTTTTGGTCAAAATTAGTTTCTAGCTGAGGAAACTGAAAAACTGGAGTGTAGGGACCCAAGAGCAGCAGTGGAATAAAAGTAGGCAGGAGTCAGGGGTATCGTCAGACCCAGTATTCTTGGATTTGCCATAAAAGAAGTGGTGTGTAGTTGTACCATGGGCCAGGGAAGCCTAGAATTGGCCCTTTTCACATTAATTCTACTCCTAGGTTTCAATTACAGCCCACAGCCAGAGGAGACAGATGAGGGCCTCTCTTCAGATTTAGGTAACAGTCCATCTTCTCTTAGACTTCTTCTTGACCAGCACACCTTGGCATACTTCCAGTCTCCATTCCTTTCCCCACCTCTCCAGTCCGAGTTGATAGAATTCTAACTTACTTTGTGTGACAGTTAATTTTATGTGTCAACTTGAGTGAGCTAAAGAATGCTCTGGTAGCTGGTGAAACATTATTTCTGAGTGTGTCGGTGAGGCTGTTTCTGGAAGAGATTCACATTTTAATTTGTGAGCTGAGTACAGATGACCCTCCCCAACGTGAGTGGGCTTCATCCAATCCTCGAGGGTCCAGATAAAACAAAAAAGTGGAGGAAGAGCACTTTTCCTTCTGCTTGAGCCGAGACATCCATCTTCTCCTGCTCGTGGGTATTGGTGCTTGGGCTTTGAAGTCAGATTCAGACTTACACCCTTATTCCCCTGATTCTCAGGGCTTTGGACTCAGGCCGAATTACACCACTGGCTTTCCTGGTTATCCAGCTTGTGGATACCAGAACGTGGATCTTCTTGACTTCCATAATTGCATAAACCAATCTCTATAACATATGTATATATATATATATACGTATATATATATATATATATGTATATATATATATATATACGTATATATATATATATATACACACACATATATATATATATGTATATATGTATATAAGATACCTATATATATCTCCTATTGGTTCTGTTTCTCTGGAGAACCCTGACTGAAACACTCTGTATTTGTTCAGTTCTTCTGTGTGGATCACACTATATCCTTACAGGCCTGCTTATATTGTTCTGCATTAATATCTTCCATCGAAATTGTAATCTACTCCAGTGCAAAGACGACAGCCCTTTAGGTTAGATGCACTGCAGTCTGTTGCAGTGAGCCAACTAGATGATCATTCCACATCCTGTATTGTAATTTGGTCCAGTGCAACGACCATGTGTCTATGATATGGGCAAATACAGACTCCAAGAACCTGGGGCCCAAAATTGTTCCTCAAATCGTTACTCTCACTTGGCATGTCGAGGAACAACTTCATAAATAAAAGAATCAAAATCTAAAGGCAGGCTTGCAGAAGATAATGCAGTAATACCAAAAAATTCATTTGATAATTAGATTCTTTATTTGCCTGTATCTAGAAGAACCTGTTCTTTTGCTAGATCTTTTAGTTTAATGGGCTTCAAGTACCATCTGTGATTACTTACAACCAACGCCACATTGTTTAATCTGAAACTTTAGTTCTCTTGATTATATGCATGAAACCAGTTAAGATGTAGGTAGTATGTTTACTTGATACCCAACATGTGGATGAAAAGTAAAAAGTCTCTATCAATCAATTAGATGTTTCTGGAACCAGCTGTATATACAACTCCAAGTAGCTGAACATCTGGAAACATCTGGCTAATTGACAGATTCTTGTTTGAAGCATCTAGATGTTTGATGTCACATTGACTTGATGAACACACAGGCTGCTCTCAAGATTTGGGGCTTGGAAATAATCCTCACTTAATAGAAATAAGGCCGTGAGTGGGTGTGATTTATATGTAAATTTAAAAGTTTTGAAATTAAGAAAGAATTTGTCCTTTAGTCAAAATAGATTTTAGATTCCTTAAAATATTTCTAGGAAAATGGAAGATTCATCTTATGAAAACCTGACCTAAGGTAACACAGGAGTTAAACTAGATGCCCCTGGGTATAGCACTGACTTTATTATTCCTTTTCTTTAATTTTTTTTAAACATTTATTTATTTTTGAGATACAGAGAGACAGAGCAGGAGCAGGGGAGGGGCAAAGAGAGAGGGAGGCCCAGAATCCTAAGCAGGCTCCAGGCTCCGAGCTTTCAGCCCAGAACCAGGTGTGGGGCTCGAATTCATGAACCGCAAGATCATGACCTGAGCTGAATTTGGCTGCTTCTCCAACTGAGCCACCCAGGTGCCCCTGACACTGACTTTAGAGAGAATTCCAAAGGCTCGATCCATGAAAGAAAGAATTGATCAACTATACTTCATTAAAAGTAAAATTTCTGCTCTGTAAAAGACAATCTCAAGAGAAGGAAAAGACAAGCCACAGACTGGGAGAAAATATTTGCAAAAGACATATCTGATAAACACACTCTTAAAGCCCAACCATCAGAAAATAAACAACCTGCATAAAAATGGGCCAGAGACCTGAACAGACACCTCACCCTCACCAAAGAAAGATACACGGATGGTGAATCAGCATAAGAGAAGTTGTTTATATGTTTGTAGGTCATTAGAGAATTACAAATTAAAACAGTAAGATACTACTGTGCACCTATTAGAATGGCCAAAACCTGCTACGCTGATCGTACTACCCACTGGCAAGGACAAAAAGAAAAAAATGACCTTAGAAACTCTCTTCCTTCCTAGTCCGGGTCGTCATCAGTGCAGGAGGGAAGCTGCCAGGGGAGCTCTGCACGGGGAGAATGAATGGCTAGGCAATCCCTACAGAACCGCCAGTTAATGAAGTACAAAACTCATGTGCCTTTGCTTCCAACCTTCTCCTCCTCTGCTGTCTGAAAGCAGGGCGGTTCTTTTAGGCATTAAGGCTCCAAGCATCCACGCCTTCTTTAATTTCTTCCTCTTCTTTGCCTTTAGTTTCCAGTCAGTGAGTAACCGCTTTCCCTTGAGTCAACTTAGAGGTATATTGTTACGTACTTTTTTCTTCTCCTCCTGAGACTTCAGTTCAGATCAGACCCTCTTTACTCTCCAGAGTAAGTGTTCAACTTTTTTTTAAGTTTATTTATTTATTTTGAGAGAAGAGAGAGAGAGAATGCCAAACAACTCCACATCGGCAGTGCAGAGCCTGATGTGGGGCTTGAACTCATGAACCGTGAAATCATGACCTGAGCCTAAACCAAGAGTCGGACACTCAGCACCCCTCAACTTCTTTTTAATTATAAGAATGATTTTTAGGTAACAAATTCATTTAAAATTTTTGTAATGTTTATTATTTTTGAGAGAGAGAGAGAGAGAGAGAGAGAGAGAGCCCGAGTGGGGGAGAGGCAGAGAGGGACAGAATCTGAAGCAGGCTCCAGAGTCTGAGCTGTCAGCACAGAGCCGAATGTGGTCCTCCAACCTACAAACCCTGAAATCATGACCTGACCCGAAGTCTGATGCTTAACTGACTAGGCCACCCCGGCGCCCCTTGGGTAACAAATTCAAATAAAAAAATTGACTAAGATAAAAATCGAAGGTTTCTTTTAATCTCATTGCCCAACTGTTGTTAACTGGACAGTGGTTATTTCCTGATTTCCTTATGCTTATATAACATGTATATTACCTCCATCTATCAATGTGCTGTATTCATACCAATATATACATCACGATCACAAATGCACTAGTATTTATTGAGCAATTACTGTGAGCCAGCAGTGTGCCATGCAGTGGACATACATTTTCTTGTGCACTCCCTGCAGTACTTTCTGGTAAGGGACTGAACAAGAATTCTAACCTTGTCCAACTAACTCCAGAGCCTCCAACGTTACTCTTACTGTGAAAAAAGTATTCTATAAGAAAAAAATACAGTTGTGATGACATTATCTTTTTCTATTTCCCTCTTTTTAATAGCCATATAGTATTCTGTTAACATGGATGAATAATTATTCAGTCAAAATATCCCCTATTATTGACATTTAAGTCATTTCCTTTTTTCTCTATTGTAAAAAAATGCAGTAACTATTTTCACACGCTTGAGTTGTTTCTGTTGAGTAAGTTCCTTAGAAGTAAAATAGCGGTAAGATTTTAAATTGTTTGTCTACTTTACTTTCTGTTCTCTCAAATCTTTTTCATTCCCTCCAGAATTATCACTACTTCACCGTTCTTGGTTCCCTGAACTTTTGGATAACTTATATCAACACCTTGCCTCTTCTGGCTTTCAAAATTTTACGTACTTTCAATCCCAACTCATTGTACTCAATTCTCTTTCACCCACTCAGTGCTCCAATATTAAGTGTTTCCAGTGCTGTCTTAGCCCGGAATTACCTCCTCTTCCACGCTTTTTTAGTATGGTTCCTACTTACTATCAGTTACTCCTTCCTTTGCAAATTCTCCCCAGCTGGAAATTATGGCTCTGTACCTCTAGTTTCCCAAAGCATCTGGTCCATCTCTCTGTTTGCACCGCTGTCAAGTCCTGCTTTGGGAAAAAAAAAAATAATAATGCCCAATGTGGGGCTTAAACTCCCATTCCTGAGATGAAGTGTTGCATGTTTTATGGACTGAGGCAGCCAGGCGCCCCCATCAGGTCCTACTTCGTAGTAGTGCTTATCTGTAATACATGCTTCACCACTCTCTGAAAATTCTGAAAAAGAAAATGAAAAAAAAAAAAAAGGAAAGAAAATCCTTTGGGCATGTTCCATGTCTAATACATCCTGTATTTCCCGAGGCATCTAGTATTGTCTTGTTAATTAAGTAGTTATTTCTTCAATTAATTTGCATTTAAATGCGAAGACTATTTTACTGTTTCCTCTAGCTTCTTTCTCTACATACACACTAATGCCATGGAGCCATGTGAACCTGATAACCTGAGCGGCATACCTTTCTATGAAATGAGCATTCACCTACTTTTAAACTGGTCGTATTGCCTTTTTAATTGGTGGTTCACTAAAACTTCTAAGAACTGAAATACTGGGATGCCCGGGTGGCTCAGTCTGTTAAGCATCTGACTGTTGATCTCAGCTCAGGTCATGATCTCACAGTTTGTGAGATGGAGCCCCGCATCTGCCTCTGTGCTGGCGGCGTGGAGCCTGCTTGAGATTCTCTTTCTCTCCCTCTCCCTCTGTCTGCCTCTCCCCTGCTCACTCTCTTTCTCTATCTCTCAAATAAATAAATAGGGCATTTTAAAAACTAAATAAAAACAAATACTTTGGCCGATGACATGTACTACATGACAAACCTTTCACATAGGTCTTTGTAGAAAATGGCCTAGTTTCCAATTCCTGATCTTAGGCAGCCATAGCCCTGCCTCGCCCTGCATTGCTCCAGGAGATGGGACTAAGGATCACGCCCCCACCCCCCACCCGGTCTACGGACAGGCAGTCTTGATGCCGGTCAGTATACGGAGTCTATTTTCAGGAACAAAAAATGAAGTAAGCCATGCAGATTCTCCTTCAGGATTTGGAATTGAGAATTGTGAGTCTGTGATGTTATTTAGAAAGCAAAAGAATTCTGTGGGTGTGCCTCAGTGCCCAGCGTTATCAGAATGCAGAAAAGATGGGCCGCGGAGTCATGTATTTCAGGCTGGTCCCTAAAGACAGTTGCTGTTACAGGCTGTCAAACCTTCCCTTGAAAATCCCTTAAAATGGTGCCACTTTGGGACCAGCATACTGTTTCTTGGTAAGCTCAACATAGCATGATTTTTCTATAGCTCTGGAACAGATTATTCCTTTTTCAGTGCAGCACCAGATGAAGTAGTTGGCTTGGGTTTAGGGGCCCTGTTTTACTGAAAATATGTACCTTTCAATGCTAGAATCACACTTCGTACAGTGAGATCCTCACGGTATGTGAGACTTGGAGACTGAAGCTGACTGAGGGAACAGCAGTTTTAGGACACCCGTCTTTTGCTCACTTCTGTGTGTATGTGGGCAGCACTGCGAGATGAATATGCATCGGCCAAATCCATGCATTATTGGGCTCCAGGGTAGAGAACAGGGGAGGAGTCCAGCAGAGGGAGGAAGTGGAGGAGGTTTGCAGAGAGGAGGCGGGTTATCTTGAGGTAAAAGCTGTGAAGCCCCTGAAAGAGACAAAGGAGAGCAGGCGGCCCCTCGGGCTGGTGTCCCCTGGGGACAGTCCTGTCTTCTGTAGTCCTTGCCTATCCTTCCAGTAAACGCCCTTCCTTGAGATGCCCTGAGTGGGTCTCCATACACTACAGCTGAGATTATCCAGACTAGTCAGTGAAATGACAAAGATACTGCTGCTTGATTTCTCCTGAAGTTTGTATCCATGAACATGCCTCTGGGTGGTAAGATTAGAAAAACATCTAAGGAAAATGTTGACCACTGTGTACTTTCCATAGAAATTCTACATTGGCATTTCTGGAGCTAGTATGTTAGCAAAGAGGTCAGAAGGCGGCACAAAAAGAGAACAGACAATTAGCGTTTGGATGAAAGTGTGTTACCTGCCTAATAATTTTCCTTCCTTCCTCCCTCCTTCCCTATCTCTCTTCCTTCCTTCCTCCCTCCCTCCCTCCCTCCCTTCCTTCCTTCCTTCCTTCCTTCCTTCCTTCCTCTTTCTTTCTTTCTTTCTTTCTTTCTTTCTTTCTTTCTTTCTTTCTTTCTTTCTTTCTTTCTTCCTTCCTTCCTTCCTTCCTTCCTTCCTTCCTTCCTTCCTTCCTTCCTTCCTTCCTTCCTTCCTCTCTCTCTCTCCTCTCTATCTCTCTCACCTTCCCTTTCTTCCTCCCTCCCTCCCTATCTCTCTTCCTTCCTTCCTTCCTTCCTTCCTTCCTTCCTTTCTTTCTTTCTTTCTTTCTTTCTTTCTTTCTTTCTCTCTTCCTTCCTTCCTTCCTTCCTCTCTCTCTCTCTCTTTTTCTTCCTTCCTTCCTTCGTTCCTTCCTTCGTTCCTTCCTTCGTTCGTTCGTTCCTTCCTTCCTTCCTTCCTTCCGTACATAGCATAACTAATGTGTTTACCTTTCAAGGTAATTCGGACCAATTTCAGAATTTTCAGCCATAGATAAATCTTATTTTCTGCCCTCTCTTGTGTATCACAGCAAAACAACTTTTACAGTGAAGTAAAATGCTTTATTTTTTTCCACGGAAAGAAAATGCATAGTTTCAAATGGTCCGAGGATAGTCAGCTTTGAATAAATCCTATTCCCTCTTCTCTGTGAGAAGCTTCTACAGTGAACATCCTGGGATTTAGTCAGCAAACAGGAGTGGAGAATTAGCTTGGAAAAACAGCCCTCTCTAACACCTCTGCTCTTCAGACAGTGTGTACTGCAAGGCAACATCAGACCTCAGAAGGAAAAACAGGAAGCCTGCCAGGGAAGGGGTGGCAAATCCGGACTGCCTTGTGCAACATCTGTTGGGTGTCAACAAAAGTACTGGGCGACGCGCAGGCTGGATTCCACTCATCAGCTGTGGTGCCAGCTACCCAACCAGTGGGAAATGGTTTCCAGGTCTGCTGGGCTGGTGCCAAGAGGAACATAGAACATTCTTGGAGCAAGGGAAGGAAAATAGTTTTGGATGTGCCGGGCAGGAAAAGAGATCTTTGCGCAAACTTTAGTTTTCGTGCTTCTCCTTAGGGAATATTGCTCTTCTGATCAGGGCTGAAATTGTGTTTCTTCACTTTCCAAAAGCTCAGATTGGAACTCACACACACACTGGCACTCGGGTGTCATCTGAGAACTCTCCCTGGCACGTGCCGCTTCATTTTGTAGACTAAAAAAGGAGCCTTCTCTCTGAGGTGCTTTACAGTAGAAACGTGTCATCAACCATAATAGCCTCCTTTGTTGCAATATCTCTTTCCTGCAAACCAATAACTTCTGTTTCCCATGAATGCACTTGTCTCTTCTTGCCTCAAATGAAAGCCGACCCATCTTCGCTCTCCACTAATCAGAATCATCGCTCTGGCTTATCAGCTGCAGTCAGACAGATTCCATTGATGATTCTGGCCAAGCTATTTGTGTTCAGGGAACCAGAATCCGAAAGCCTCTCCAGAATATTCACCGATGGGGTTCGACCGATGAGTGAGGCAGCCAGACTTTATCAAAGGGCTAATTCGAATTTGCATACATGATTTCTAATAAGAAAACTAGTCAGAAGACCGAGAAACAGAATGAAGTGAAATCTTTATTGACATGTAACGATGGTACACTCTCACCGTGTGCCAATAATATTTCATTATTCCTCAAAGATGCCTTTAAAGAAGGAATTACTATGCATTTTTCTGGCTCAGGTATTGTGTAATCTGCCTATAATTAATTTACTTGGTAAGAATAAAAATTTGTGTGACTCCCAAGTCTGAGGACTTCCCATTCTGCTGCCTCCATAGAGTGTTATTAATAGTTCTTTCAATATGGAGTTATTGAGTGTCCATTCTGTTCCAGGCATTTGTCCAGTCCTGGGGAGATAGTGGTGAAACACTTTGCGTTTTGTTCTCAAAGTGAAAAAGGCCTTGTGAGGGAATCTAATCTCATCTCATCTCGTCATCTCACCTAACCTAACGTAACCCTGGTGAGGAATCAAATCTCCTCCTAAGCTCTGAAGGCACATCAACCAGTTAAAGCACGGGCTCTGAAACTGGGTGGAAATCAGGCCCTGTGTTTTCTAGTGGAAGTATGTTCTCTCCCTCTGTAAAACAAGGTTTGGAATAATAGTACTTTACCCACAGGGCATTTTTTTTTTTTTTTTTTTTTTTGACACCGAGGAAGATAGTGCCCAGACTGCTTAGTATATCACACAGAAGAAAACCTCTGTTAAAGATTGTCGTTGGTTGGGGTAGGGATGATGATGAGAGATTCTGGACAATTATTACAACAATAAAAGGGCAACCTTTTCATTCATAGAGCGGAGTATCTGAGGCAAAACAGGTGATGCTTAAGTTCAGAACTCAGGGCTCTATCCTAAGGGAGATGCACCTTGTCTTAAAGAGACTCTTAAAAATGGGTCAAACTAGACGGCCAGTTACCCCGAAGAGTTTTTTCAGGTTGGGGACCACAATCATGAACCCCATTTCTTGGCTCATCTCTGCAAGTCCTTGGCCAGGTACGTGACTTCTGCAGAGGTACAGGGACGGTGTGGAGATCCCTCACTGGTGTGTGGAGCAGCAGGCTGGTGCACTGGCATTCACCACGGAAGAGGGGGCTTTTCTCTGACCCAGGCACACCTTTCTTCCCTGCCAAAGGAGGTGAATCAGTCTCGTGACCGAGCCCTGCAGCCCGACGGTGAGATGCTAGCTGGGAAAGAAGACCGTGGAATGAATGCTTGGGTTTGAGCTGTGATCTAGAGAAGGTTTAGACGTGTTGGCTCAATGGACGGATATAAATCCGTGTATTCAGATTGTCTGGCTAGGTCATCGCCTTCACATTTACACAGGTTGGTAGGAATTCCCAAACTTGAAAAGCCTGGATGGGCTCGACACTCTCCACTGGCTTAGCTCATAGATCCTACCCATTGTCGTTTAGAACAGCACAATCTGGCAGCTTCCAAACTTGCTAATTAATAAATACTTAGGTGTTAGATGTGGGAGCTTTTTTGGTCCTTTACCTTCCGCAAGTGAGTTATGGGCTTAGGACACATTCTCCTTCCTTACAGACTGCTAACATCTCTGCTCAAGGACACAAGAAGATCGCAAGGAAAACACTTAACCTTCCTGCTCCTGAGTCTCCTCAACTATGAAATGGAAATAGTCACACCTCCCAGATCCTCTTGGGAGACTGTAGTAAAATAATAGATGTGAACCCTCCAGTTAGAATGAATGTCTCTAAATTTTTGGGGAAGTGAGAGGACAATTCACTTTTTCTCTATGATGGTTTTTCTCTTTTCTGGTTTAAAAAGTCCCTCTGTCTTGTCTTCTTGGCCAGACCACAAGCATCATCAGTTTAAGGTTAGATGTCTCTTCTGTCTCTATACCTTCCGTCCGCAGCTCTGCATGGTTTTTAGTTCTGTTTTTTCCCCTTTAATAAAAATTTGAGTAATTTCTATATGCCCATTTCTGTGTAGCTGGAAACCTTGCTCAATCTTCGATTTCATCTCCTTCCATATATATTGGCTGCTCCAAGGTCAGACTCAAGGCAAAAGCTAATTAAGGTGAATAGTATAGGTTTTACATGGTTGGTATGTTGCTGTTGTTATTTTACTTTTTAATTAAAAAATATATTTATTTTAGAGAGAGAGAGAGCATGAGTGGGGGAGAGGGGTGGGGGGGGGGAGAGAGAGGGAATCTCAAGCAGGCTCCATGCTCAGCACAGAGTCTGACCCCGGGCTTGATCCCAGGACTGCCGGATCATGACCTGAGCCAACATCAAGAGTAAGCTGCTTAAACCACTAAGCCACCCAGGTGCCCCTTGTTGTTTTTAATAAACTTTAGATTTTAAAAGGTTTCAATTTTAAAAAAAGTTGTAAAGTTACTACAGAGAGTTCTCATATACCCCTCACCCAGTATTTCCTACTGTTTATGTCTTATGTTAACATATAGTACATTCTTCAGAACTAAGACCCCAACATAGTTACATTGCTATCAATCAGCCTTACACTTTATTCAAATTCCACCTGTTTTCTTACTAACAATCCTTTCTCTGTTCGCGGTTCCTATCCAAGATGCTGCTTACATTTTGTTGATACACCTTCCCTGGTCTGTGAAAGCTGCTTTGTACTTCCTTATTACTCATGACCTTAAACGTTTTAAGAAGTGCTGGTCACTTATTTTGTACAGTGCCCCTCAATTTGGGTTTGTCTGATATTTTCTTGTTATTAGGCTGAGGGTATGAGTTTTGGAAAAGACCACAGTAGTGACGCATCCTCATTATATCATCTCAGTGTATATGCCATGAATGTGACATTACTGGTGATGTTAATCTTTATTTTCTTTTAATGTGTATTTATTTATTGTAAGAGAGAGAGAGTGAGAGAGAGCGAATGGAGGAGGGGCAGAGAGAGGAGACAGAATCCCAATCGAGTTCCATGCTGTCAGCACAGAGACCAATGCGGGGATCGAACCCATGAACTGTGAGATCACGACCTGAGCCATAATCAAGGGTTGGACATTTAATGAGCCACCGGGTGCCCCAGACGTGAATCTTGATTGTATCGCCAAGGTAATGTTCAGCAGATTCTGCATTGTAAAATCGTTTTTCTTCACTTTTCTTTACACATTCTTTGAAAGTAAGTCATTAAGTCCAGTCTGCATTCAAAAAGGTGGGTGAGAGGGGCTCTTGTCATGATCTTGTGGTTCATGAGTCCGAGCCCTGCTTTGGGTGAGCTTGTGCTCTGCTTCCAGGGAGCATGACCCCACTTCAGGCCAGGAAGAGCCTCACTTTGGGTTACCCCCCACTTCTCTCTCTTTCTCAAAAAAAAAAAAAAGTGGGTGAGGGGAGAGCTAAGCTTTACCTCATGGTACATGCATAAACAATTTGGAATTTCTCTGTAAAAAATATTTTTTCCACCTTTGTGTATGTATCTTATCTCTGATATATATTCATTCATTTATTTAAAGCAGGGTGGACTCATGTATATTTATTTTATACTTTGTATTATAATATGATACTATGTTTGTTATTTATTATTTATTTTATTGTTCAATTGTTTCACCTTTGGCCCCTGGCAGCTTTTTCAGATTGATACTCGTGTCTGTTTGACAAGCCCCCATCCTTTTGATTTTTGAGTATTTCTTTACTTTTACACACTATGAGGGATTTTAAGATCACCTTGTGTTTTCCTACCCTGGCCTGATAATTAGCCATTTCTCCAAGGAGCCCCGATTCCTTTAACTGGGGAATAGTATTAGAAACCAGAATCTGGGTCCTACTGGGGTGTCATGGATTTTAGGCCCCTTACTGGAGGGAATAATGTTAATCCAGCATTGAATTCTCTGTGTTTTGGAAGCTTAGCAGTTGTCTCTTCTTCCTTGGGACACGCTTGTGGGTTCCTCAGGGGTTCCCGCTACTGGATCGAACCAATAATGATTACATTGTTGTCAGTCGGGGCCACTGATGATGGATGAGTTTTAAATGTGGCATGATAATGAAAGTTGTATTCTAGAGACATCACTTGCATACCAATTTGGGGGATAAAATGGAGTAGAGAATTGAATAGCTAGGCCTGTTAGGAAATTAAGGTTCTAAGTTTAGGGTTTAAAAAAAAAATCGGGACAGGATGATTATTTTAAAAATCAAAAGAAGGGAGATAGATATAAGAAATATTAATTAAAACTGTTGAAGATCTGGGTGTTCTCAGGAACTTCTTGCCATTTGTTGTACACTTCAAGGATCTTCTTTAACCCGATTCTAGTGTTACTGCGATATATAAGCTGAGACAGCTTCTAACCCCAGTCAGGCTCTCAAACCTTTTATAATAGAAGATTCATAACATGGTTCCATAGTTTGGATCTCTTGGGTTCAAGTCTCAGGACTGGGTTGTTCTCAGACTCTCCATTAAGTTTATTTTAACGTTTATTTATTTTTGAGAGAGAGAGAAAGAGAGAGAGAGAAAGTAGGGGAGGAGCAGAGAGATGGAGACACAGAATTCCAAGCAGACTCCAGGCTCTGAGCTATCGGCCCAGAGCCCAACGCGGGGATCGAACTCACGAACCGTGAGGTCGTGACTTGAGCTGAAGTCGGATGCTTAACCGACGGAGCCACCCAGGTGCTGCTCAGCTTCTCCATTTTAGTATTACAGGACATTTTACTATTTTCCTCTCGGCAGTAGGTAGATTTCGGCAGGCGGTGTGCCTGGACACCAGACGATGGTTCCAAATTGCTCTTGTAATATCGATCCTCTATTTGACCATTTCCTGTTTCTTCTAAGAGGGAGGATGCAGAAAAGTACTGGAGGAGGATATTGATGGTTTTGTAAAGACGAGAATATGCTGTGTAAGAGCTTATGGGTCTTAGTTCCTTATGAGAGATGAGTGTGTAGCTCTGTAGCCCAAGAGGGCAAAATTTTTACTGAATGATACGGAGGGCTCTAAATGGCTAGGTGGGGAGTTCATCTTTGGTCCTCTCAGACATCTCTTGCTACTCAAATGCAGTCCACAGGGCAGCCGCAGGAGCATCACCTGGGCGCTTGCTGGAGTGCCAAGTACCAGACACCATCGACTGAATAAGAATCGAATCTGTATTTTAATAATATACCCAGATATTCCATATGCACAATTAAGTTTGAGATGTGGTGTCTAGACTGCCGGTCCTCTAACTCAGCTGTACATGAGAATCCTTTGGAGAGTTGTACAAAATACTGAAGCGTGGGTCCATCGCCAAAGATTCTGACACAGTCAGTACTGCGTGTGATCTGAGTACTTGAATTTTTAGAACTTCACAATATGCAGCAGAATTCAAAATGGCTCTTGTAAGCCAATGGTTCTCAATTCTGTTTGGACATCATAATCACCTGAGATGCTTAAATACAACAAAAAAAGATGGGTGGGTCCCATCGTTTGGTGGAGAAGACCATTGAGAGGATGTTGACCCGTGAGCTGGACATGGGCAACCGAGGGCTCCTCACCCCTTGGAATTTACTGCCCCCTGGCTCCCCCATAAAAGCCATTTTTAAGGATACAGTTTTGTGAGAGCACTGTGTTGTCGAGATCATCTGGACGGCATATGTGACTGAAACTTGTTAAGCTCTCTATATAAATGTTTAAGATTCTGACGTGTGGATGTGGAGATCTCCTTGTCTTGCGGTTGCCGGAGACAGGCCTCACGTGTCAATCTCCTTGCTTATTAAACCTGCCACCTACCAATCTAGAATGGTCTGCGTCTTTCTTCAGTCTGTCCTGGTTCTCTGTGTATGGGGGCCAGTGTGTAAGGCGACAATTGGCAAGCCAGCAGGTATACCAGAGAAGTGAGTCTTGGGAGAGAGGTATCCTTAGGAGAAATAACCAGTTGGCCTTCAGCTCGATGTGGGGAGAGGTGGCTCGTATGTTAGATGCTTGTGGACCCCTGTGTGCGGACAGGGATGTCCTAAAAACACCAGCCGCTCTAGTGTGCTTGTTTGAGGAACTGCACACAGAACACCCAGGCAAAGAAGGCAAACAAGTGGCCGCCACAGTGGGCCGGCTTCTACCGTGGGCAGTTCAGCTGGCCACCTATGCCCAACGAGGAGCTGAAGCTCGCGTGACGTTGGGAGAAGAACATTAGAAGAAAAGCTGATGGTTAAAAAGGCTACTCTGCTAGTCTTGGAGCTAGCGGGTCAGGTGGGAGAAGATCGTAAGTTGGAGACCTTAACATGCCATGTTACAAAGCTAGAAGGGCATAGAATGCAGGCGCTTAAGGTCCAGTTGCTCGTGAAAAGCCTGGATGAGAACTAGGAGGCAGAATCTCTGGAAAGTGAGATGAACAAAGGGAAGAACGGTACACCAGTTGCGGGTGGAATCAATGAAATCCCCCATGCCATCCAACCTCTAATACAAAAGAAAAATTTAAATACTAATTACCCTGGACTCCTGATAATGGAGAAATGTGCTCCAAAACTCATAGAAGGAAAACTTGCATTTTTTCTTTGTCCCTTCAAGACCTAAATCTTATTGTGTCTTTGAAATGTAAACACCCCACAAGGTAATTGAAACATTGCCAATGATTGACAGAAAGGAAGAGAAAAAGGCAAAGTGACTTAATATACAGGTCACTATAGAAGCCCGAAACCTCGTCTATCTAGCTTACGTAAGATTATTTGTCGAAGGCAAACAGAAAACTTAAAAGTCTTCTCCACAAAACTATTAAAAAGCTTTAGCCATTTGAGTGCATGAGTTTGTTCTGTTTGGCAGAGACACAATTTGGATTCAACCATTACATATAAACGAGTGAGTTTTTATGTGGTTGTAGCTGATTCATGGCTCAGATATTGGGATGAAAGTTATCAGGACTCTGTTTAGGTCTGCTTGTGTGTTTATGTATGTGGACAGATATATGTTGCTTATAGGGTGTTTTTCTACCTCCAGATGGTATTATCAAAATTAATTGGTGAAAGAGCTCTATTTAATTGGCTTAAAGAAAAATAAGCTTTAATATCAATAGCGTACTTATATAAAACTAAAATGTAATTTTCCTTCAAGACCGTGAAGGCTTTTATTTATCTTTTAAGTAATCTGCTTAGGAAATAAAGATTCTGTGTTTATCAAAATAATTTCCTGTTCTTCATGTTGTCTTTATCAATTCTTACATTACTTAAGAAAACTGAGTTCTTTATTGAGTCAAGGTTTCTTTTCCATTCATTCGTTTGTTCGTTCATTCACTTATTTATTACAATTATGTAACTTTCTGTATTGGCTTTGAAGTACTTGACGGTTGCTTTGGCTAAATGGATAACTAAATACTCCTTCACAGTGACTTATGATCCTGTTTAATCAAGTGTTTTAAAATGTTTTGGCATTTTTTACAAATTTTCCTCAAATTAAGCTAATTCCCCCAATTAAGTCAGGTTTTTTTTTTTTTTAATGTTTATTTATTTTTGAGAGAGAGAGACAGAGTGCAAGTGTGGAGCAGCAGAGAGAGAGGGGGACACAGAACTTGAAGCAGGCTCCAGGCTCTGAGCTGTCAGCACAGAGCCCGACACGGTACTCGAACTCACAAATGATGAGATCATGACCTGAGCCAAAGCCCGGCGCTTAACCGACTGAGCCACCCAGGCGCCCCTTAAATGAAGTTTTTTTGACCTTGAACTAACTTTGGATTTTCCAGAGTCCTTGAAACATTTCATTTATTATCTTTGCATATAAAAGCTGGTATTAAACTCAATGTATTTGATATATTAATTAACATGGAAGTATTGTCAAATGCTAATGTGATACTAATCTTTCTTAGGTTATATTTATATAAATATAAGTGTTCCAGAAATTATATGAAGTTCCTCAAAATCTGATATGTCCTGATATAATGTTGTTTGTCATAATTCTAGTTATTATTTGAAAATGGATGTCACAGAAATAACCAAATCCCCTTGTCAGTTGCACTGTAATAAACTCATCAGATCTCTAACTGTGACCACTTTGTAAATCTTTTGTCATTCACGGACAGTTATTGTTTTACTCTCATGTTTTTGCAAAAATGTTCCTGTAAAATGCTTCCTCTTCAAGGAGATTCACGGGAAAGACCAACAAGTACAGGTTTCTGATAACCAAGAGCATACCACTGAGCTGAATGCGCATTTACAGAACTCTAAAGAAAAAACTGATGAGGATGATTGTAATTTTTATAACTTTTTTCAGACATTGTTGGTTCTTTTATGTTTTGCTTTTTCAGATTTAAGAAAACCTTTTTCTCCTTTCTCTTAAACTATCAGCAATTCGCTAACATACACCTTGGTGAACTAAGATGAAACGTTTGTCTTTTTCTCTCTACCTGATCCCTCCAGAATTTGAAAGCTTTTAGTATTGTTATTTTTATGGCAATATACTTATTTGCCTAAGTTCAATAAGAATCTCTTCTCCCTGTAACAAAAAAAGAACTGCAGCCACCCGCGGGCTGAACTCAGAGTGTTTTGGCTGGAGATCGCTCATAAGACAGACAATTGGGGTGTTCTAAAGGGACTGATCAGATAGTTTGGGCAAAGGAAAGTCAAGGGATGGATGATGTGTGACCCCATATGCGGTCAGGACACTTGGAAAGACATTTGGGTTCTGCAAAGCCTGAGGAAGTCCTCGTGTTTTTCACATCCTGGCTCCTAAGGTGCTGACACACCCTGGCAATCAGGAAACTGATGTCCTACCTCAGGCATGAGCTTTAGCTACTGATCCTTCTGTAGAGAGAGCAAATTGGGTACATTAGAAAGAGCAGGGAGGGCTCCTGGGTGGCTCAGTCTGTTAAGCATCCAACTCTTGATTTTGGCTCAGGTCATGATCTCCTGGCTCCCAAGTCGGAGTCGCACACTGGACTCTGTGCTGACAGCATGGGGCCTGCTTGGGATTCTCTCCCTCTCCCCCTCTCTCTGTTCCTCCCCTGCTTGTGCACTCTTTCTCTCTTGCTCGCTCTCCATCTCTCAAAAATAAATAAATACACTTAAAAAAATGTTAAAAAAAAAGAGAAATAGCAGCCATGGTAGCACTTTGGAGAGATGGCATAGTGTCAAGGATATTGGATTATTATTGAAATACAGTAAAAGTTTGGTTTGGGAGCATAATTCATTCCAGAAACATGCTTGTAATCCAAAGCACTTGTATATCAAAGCGAATTTCCCCATAAGAAATAATGGGAACTCAGATGATGTGTTCCACCCATAAAAATATTCATATAAAAGTGATTGCAATACTGTAACATAATAGAAAATAATGAAGAAAACACAAAATATAAAGAAAGATAAACAAATTAACCTGCAATTACCTATGAAAACCTTCGTGGCTGGTGTGAGGGAGACAAGAGAGAGGGAGTTAATGTGTAGGACGACTTTCACTACCAGGGATTTTGACTATAATACGGCATTAATAAACTCTTATCGTGTACTGTATTTAAGGTAACTGGCAATAAGGCAGCAGAGGAAACGGTCTCTGTCTGCAGGCAGCCTGACCTATGAAGCAAAGAATTCCTAAGCTTTCTTTTGTATGGAAAAGCAAAGGACTGTCTACAGGTGCTTTGAACTGACAAAAAATACACTAGTGCCAGTTGTGGGCACCTTCCAACATTCTGAAAAATCACTGAATCTGCCAAACGCTGTGGCCTGAGACTGAGGATCCGAGCATTGGAGACGATAACTCACAATCCTACATTGAGAGAGAGAGAGAGAGAGAGAGAAGAATCGTTGGCTCAGTTGGGATCATGTGACAGTTGGGATCACGTACTATTGTATTGCAAGATATTGCTCATTTATCAAGTTTGAATTTATTAGAAATGTTTGCTCGTTTTGCAGAACACGCGCAGGACAAGTTACTCACAATCCAAGGTTTTACTGTACAGTGACTTTGTTAACGCATGTCTGTGTGTTCTAAAAAACACCCAAACCAGCTACTAAAAGAATGTGAGGTCATACACCGGAGTTCCCAACCAGTGAGGAACTGGCAGATTATTTAGAGATGACCCTTGAACTACTTGGGTTTGAACTGTGAGGGACCATTTATACACATATATTTTCAATCAATACAGTGTAGTATGGTAAGTGTCTTTTCTCTTCCTTACAGTCTTTTCAACATTTTCTTTTCTCAGTTTACTTTATTGCAAAAAAATACATACTATCTAATACACATACTTGCAAAAGGTATGTTAATTGACTTCATGTTATCAGTAAGGTTCCTGTTCGACAGTACGCTATTAGTAGTTAAGTTTTAGGGGAGTCAAAAGTTGTATGTGAATTTTTGACTGTGCAGGATATCATTACTCCTAACCCTCGAGTTGTTGAAGCGTCACTTGTATGTTGGCCCCTCTCTCCGAGTGAGGGGTTCAAATCTGCCTTGGTTTGTGAGGTCACTGCACTTGGCCTAAACTAAGCTTCCCCTTTGCCAGGCAAAACGGGCTGCCATCATTAGGGGATTAAAGAAGTTAAGTGCCATGTACAGATATTCTCATTGAATAAACAACAATCAGGGGCCCCATTTCAAAGGTCATGATATGGGAGATTGGACAAAAGAACCTGACATTGAATGTAAGTTCCATCTCCCCTATCTGTAAGCAGGAGAGTTGTTAGAAAAGAAGAATGAAATGTTGATGCCACAGACTAAATTGCTTATAAGTAAAACCACCTTCGCCCTGTGGACTAAAGTTCTATCCCAGGCTTTGACACATTTAAATAATCACCCACTAAGTCTTATTGTCCCATATGCCAGAATGGGGCCCCTACTTAGACACCGATTCTGAAAAGGTATAGGAATCAGGGTAAACAGCCATTGCCCTGACTCCGACCGTGGACCAGTGTGCTCTGCTGCTGAGAACACCAAGTCCCATCATGCCTGGGAAAATCACTAGTTACTGGAATTTACGATGGGACATCCCAGCAGAATGGATGACTTACTTTGTACCCCTTGCTGTGGGGGAACTGTTTAATCTCCACTGGGATCCTATTATCTTCCTGCAAGCCAGCCCTGCTAAAAGGAATGATACCTGGAGTGGAACAAGCACTACTGGAAGAAAGGAGAAAGTGGAAGCTCTGGTCTTGCATACAGGTCACTCGTCCATCTCCTCACACCTCACAGCCCCTCCTCCCCTGATCAACTGTGTAGCAAGCACGACACGGTCACATTCCTAAAGCTGCGGTCCTACCATCTCCTGAGGATCAGATCAGATGACACGTGTAATTCTTAAAGAAGGAGAAGACCTTCCCATAACATTCCTACTATATATCCGTCTTGTTGACTTTAGACTTCTCCTGCATGTGGTCTCTAACTATGGAACAGACTCCTGATGGAAATACCTCCCCACAATGGGCACACATGTATGCCCAGCAAAGGAATCAGTCCAGCCTTTGGATATGTGGACAGTCGAGGCACCATAGCTTGTCAGGAATGCCGTGGTGAGTATCACCATGCCAGAGGGGAGTGGAAAGCCCTAAAGCAGTACAGTAAGGAAGAAAAAGCTAACGTTAGTATTCTGAATTTCATTCAATATTACTAACACTAATCCCCAAACCTGACCTGTGGCACACACTATCAGTAATGCAGCCCTGGGTATTCTTTTTCTGTCAACCTGACTACAGAGGGAGCCCGCCAACCTGCTGACTAGGTCCTAAAAGGTCCTAAAAACACCACCAAAGCCATAGGTGAGTGTATTCAGATTTGGGATGGGTTCATGTGGCTCACCCCGGGTTTCGGACATTTGAGCATCTGGGCACCCCTACGATGGTGTTAAAAAGAAAATCCAGGGCCCAAGATGGAGTCATCTATGCCAGTCCAGGTCACCAAATTGGAGCTCAATACCTAATCTAATAGTTTCAATTTCCCCAATAATGTAGTCTTAACTATTTAGCCAGGTATTTTCTGGTCAGCACCAATGAAGGAATCTGTCACATAGGCCATCTTCATCTCCCCCAAAGCAAGACGGAGTAATCCAGCCAATAAGACCCACCTGCTCTTCCCACTAAGGGAAGGTGACTTCGTCCAGAACAATCCTTTCTTTTCTTTTGCCGATTGCTTCCTTGCTTAACCCCCTTCCTATAGAAACTTTCCATTTCATACAGTTCCTCAGCACTCCCCTCTCCTTGCTACATGGGCATGCTGCCTGATTCATGAATTGCTTAGTAAAGCCAATTAGATCTTCAGATTTACTGAGTTCAATTTTTGTTCTTTAATGTTGTGAACAGGAAAATCACTCGAAACAGAACCAGCCTCGTTGCACCAGGAATATGAGATGTTTGTCACCAGAAGTGTGTAGTCATTCTGTCACATTGAAGGATGGCAGCTAAGGGGGCCTGTCTGGCTCCGTCAGTGGAGCAGGTGACTGTTGATCTCGGGGCTGTGAGTCGTAGCCCTACACTGGGTGTAGAGATTACTTAAGAAAGAAAAAGGGATAAAAGCTGGTTTGGCACTGACTGGTTATGCTTGGCAGGTGTTTATTTGGTAGTCCCAAGTGGGACCCGGTGGTTGCATGGCACAGATCTTTGGCTGTGGCTTCCACTTGGGTAGCTGGGCTGCTGTACCCTGTGTTTTCCCTGAGCACAGGGGAGAATCCACTGCATAGTAACGAAGATTACCAACCTTCCTCTTCTCAAGGCCACCTGGTCACGTTCTGTTTTCCACTGGTACCCTGCTTGGGCTGCCACCTTTGTCCCCTCCATTGGCCTGAACTGGAGGACTGCTCCAAAAGTGGAGGAGTGGTCTCGAAGGAATTAAGTGATTTGCCAAGAGAGAAGGAATTGGAGGTGAGGACTTTGAAACTGCTGTTCTAGCTATGAAATGAGGTTCCCTTCCATTTCCATAATGAGTAGCACAATACTGCGTAAGTACTAAATATCATCGTTCCTCATACGAGAATTTTATTACTCATTCGACTCCCCTGGGTAACACGGATCCTATGACATTTGCAAATTTGGAAGGGATTGAATTATTGATACATGTCACATCGCCTCTTGGAAGCCAGGTATTAGTCAGTGCATTGCGTGACTCCCTCATCTGTACCGGTTACAAGTTTGAAGTCCCCCAGCCCCCACGGATTTCTTCCCTCTACTCCAGAGCGCTCGAACGCGTCTCTACAAGCTCGGCTTCTCCCGTTGCTGCAGTGATACGGACCCTGAGCAGCCTTTTCTCATGTCGTTGCAATCTGCTCCTACTCTTCTTATAAACACGAGCTTCAGCTTTTATTTTTAGTCTTCTAATACATTCTGATAAATGTTCTCCTCCTAAGGGCTTGTCTGGAGCAAGGGTGATTGATAAACTGTTTCAAAGGAAAGAGAAAAATGTTCTCTCAAATATCTGCCATTGTGACAGATTATATAAATAATGTTCTAAGGCTAATCGGTACCAAATGGATTTTGTATTTTAAATGTTCTCTGCAGCCATCCAGGTATGAATCACATTTCTTTATCAAAATCATTGTGAGGCTGCCTTCACTCGTAAAATCAAGCAAATAAATATGTGAAGCCAAATGGTGCTAGGTGTGTGTACAAGCATTATTAGGGCATTGTTTATTCAGCAAGCTCATACATCATCACTCTGTGGGAAAAGACTTGCCTTAGAAGAATAAGAGCTTTGTCCTTGGTCATCAGTATTCTTGGCTTGGAGAGGTGTTGAGTTGTCTGTGTCAGACAACTGGGGGTTCAGCTGTCGCTTCTTGTTTGAGTTGGTTCTTTTTGCTTACATTTTAGGATCATTGTGTGTGTGTGTGTGTGTGTGTGTGTGTGTGTGTGTGTGTGTGTGGTATAGGTTTCTGAAATGTGTCAGACAGGGTGATCTTAGGTGGGACATAAGTGACTATTTTGATTTTTGACAGTTGTAATATCTTTCCATCTTAGTATATAAAGTCGGCTGATGATGTTTACTTATTTCTCCCCTTGCCTGCAAAGGGTCAGAGCAGAAACAAGTCAAGAGAGAAATGAAAGAGAGATTCAAACAGAGAGGAGGGACGCCTGGGTGGGTCAGTTCGTTAAGCATCCAACTCTTGATTTTGGCTCAGGTCAGGATCTTGTGGTTTCTGAGATCAAGCCCCACGTGGGGCTCTGCACTGACTGTGCAGAAAGGTGAAGGGAGAAGATCCGGTGCTAATAGATAGGTCCTGGACTCAGGGGTCGTAGCGGAAACAGAAGGATTTATAGACGAGGCAGCATATGTGCGTTTGCGTCTATGTATGTTTACACGTTTCTTCTGAACCTGCCTCACTGGGGGAAACCATTGAAATCCCAGCTAGACAATTCCGCTCCTGATCCCATGTGCCCACCCTTAGAATCAGGGGGAGAATTTTGGAAAGGCGACTGAAGACCGAGATGGTCTGTGATTTAAAAAACAAAAGGTTCAGAGATGTGAAACTAGGAAGTAAGACTGGGGCTAGATTTTTAGTATAATTAGAGGTTCAAGCCTGCCCAACTCTGCAGGTGTTTGTGTTAAGACCTGCGATGGGGCAGCTTTGCATGTATAAGGAAAATCACTGTATTAGAAATTACTGCTACAGGGGCGCCTTGGTGGCTCAGTCAGTTAAGCGTCTGACTTCGGCTTAGGACATGATCTCACGGTTCATGAGTTTAAGCCCCGCGTCAGGCTCTTTGCGGGAGGTTCAGAACTTCGAGCCTGCTTCGAATTCTGTGTCTCTCTCTCTTTCTGCCCCTCACCCCACTAACACACACACACACACACACTCTCTCTCTCTCTCTCTCTCAAAAATAAATAAAACATTTAAAAAAATTAAAAAAAAAGAAGCGACCGAATACAGATCTAATCCCCAGCTGTGTGTTTAAGTCTGGGATCTGAGATAAGTATCTTCTCTTTAAGCTTCAATTTTCTCTTATGTAAAAGGCAATGTTTAGATTTAAAAAAATAGGTTTCATTGCCATTTTGTAAAAGAATAAATCCAGTATGATGGGTTTCTTGTTGTACGTGTGGTTACACGTTTTAAATTACCTTCTGTTCATGGTAAGTGAAATTGGTTTTCTGTTTGCCTTGAGGTAAGCTTATTTAAGTTAAAACGATTGTACTTGGACAAAGTCAATAATTATAATAAGAGTTGATGGTTTCGTGACATTTTTTTCCCTGTCGGCTTTACATATATTTGATTGTCATTTGATTGTTAGGATCTGCATAAAATAATATATTCCCAGTTGACAGATGAGGACCCTGAGACAGAAGTAAAATATCTTAATATCCCACAATTCTTAAGTAGAGGAAGTCAAAGATAGAATCCAGGTACTTGGGCTCCAAAGTCAATGTTCCTCCAGTATAACAATGTTACTCTCCTCCATTACTGTACTAGCTGTTACATAGCAATACAGAAAGAATTATATGACAAATGCAGGGATGCTTCTTATTTAAAGCTTTGTCTAATAAATAAGGTGGCTGCTTAAAATTGCTGTCATAGATAAATAAATGAACTTGTTTTATATATCATAATCGGTGGCATCTTTCTAAAGCTCGAATTCTATCATGTTATTCCTCTGGTTGAACTTTTTTAGTGACTTCCTTTTAAGGTTGCCAGATTAAGCAAATAAAAATAAAGCGTCCCTAGTTAAATTTGGATTTCAAATAGTGAATTTTTTAGTGTAAGTATGTTCCAGGCAATATTCAAAATAAACATACTAAAAATGATTCACAATTTATTTTTTATTTTTTTAATCTTTGCTTATTTTTGAGAGAGAGAGAGAGTGCAAGCAGTGGAGGGGTAGAGAGAGAGGGAGACACAGAATCCGAAACAGGCTTCGGGCTCTGAGCTGTCAGCAAAAGCCCAGTGTGGGGCTCGAGCTCACAGACCATGAGATCTTGACCTGAGTCCAAGTCAGATGCTTAACCGACTGAGCCACCCAGGCACCCGTCATGATTTATTTTAAATCAGATTTAGCTGGGTTTTGGATTATGTCTGGATACCCTCCTCTCCATAGCCCTCAGAATAAAGCCCAAAATCTTCAATTTGCTTTAGAGTTTGTAACCTGCTTACAGCTTACTTTTCCAACCCTTCTTAGACGGTTCTTTACAAAAAAAAAAAAAAAAAAAGAGCATTGAGGTTTTGCTCTGAAGACCTTTCGGTTTTGTTACTCCCTAAGCCTCAATGAACTTCTTGGTAAAATGGTGCAAATGATGGTTACTTTTGGAAGAATGTCGCTTTGTAACTTTTAAAACATTTAACTTGAGCCAGATTAATGAGAAGATGTTACTTGTCTCTGTGTCATCTATCATGTATGTGTACACACACCCACTGGGAGAAACCACTTGTGCTATCCATGGATCAAATCCTGGCTCAAAGCAACCATACTTGAGCTGAGCATTGGGGAAGCCAGCCTCCTTTGTCATGGTTTGATAATAACTATGTTACTATTTCAAGATGTAGCGATACTCACTAACCTAGTGGAACAGCTCACAGGAGTTCTAATTGTTACCCCAAGTTGTTTCAAATGAACTGGATTATTTTTTGTGATTCTGGCTGTCCTGTGGATTGTGTAGGCCTAGGAAGGATGACGGTGTATCTGGTGGGGTTATAAACACTATTTTCCTACGTCTCAATTTTTCTTGTAGGCTTTACAAACCTGCTGAAGATCAAGTGTCTAAAATTCTGTGATCAGATCCCTCTCCTGGGAAAATAGATGTGCCTGACAATGTTAGCAATGATTGGTTCTTAATAATGAAAATTTGGAAATAGCCTCAATATCTATAATGAGAGTTAGTGGTTGTACGTCACTCAATTTACCATTAAAGAGTGCCAGCAGATGCTTGCTTTAATTAAAGCTGTATTCTGAGCAGCCCCTGACTCTACCTGGCTGCTGTGAAGACTGAGTGAATTAATATCTGAAGCCCATCTAGGCATTCTGGGAAATTCTCATTTATAGTATGTATGTACAGTGGAATACTTGTAGCTAGAAAAAATGATGAACATACATGTAAATGCATTGCCATGAAAAGCTATCTACTGCCAATTGTATAGAAGAAAAAAACGTTAGAAGTGGGTATGTGTAGTTTATACAGCTTCCGTATGTGTGCATGTCTAATACCCGGAGGGAGGGTTACCAGTGTTTTATTACTAAGTGATAGGATTATTGTTACTATTACTAAGCAATAGGATTACTTACTTATTATTACTAATAATATCATTCAGTGATAGGATTCTATTTTAAATCTTTTTCTAATCATATACATTTTTTAGTTTAAAAAATGGTTACCATTAGTAGGTAGAATTTTCCCAAGACGATAATCCTATACATTTTACAGCAGGAGTGGGGCCCATCTGTTGTTGGTGTTGAGTTTACCCCCCACCACATCCTGCTTTGTCCCATTCTGCGACAGCCTTGTACTTTTCTGCCAGGGGGGCCTGATCACTCCAGGCCAGTTGTTGTTAATTCTCCTCCTTTTGTTCAGGTTGATTCAGGAAGATAATAATAAGAACACGTCAATTTTCAGGCCACAGGAATTAGTTCAGGTTTGGGAGTCTGACTCCATTTGGAACATGGAATTGAAAGTTAAGTCTACTAGTGGTTTCTGGAAAAGTTTTCCTGGTTTTATTATTATTATTATTTTATTGTTTAGTTATTTCCAAGAAAGAGCGAGTGAGCAGGGGAGGGGCAGAGACATAAGAGACAGAGGACCCAAAGCAGACTCTGTGATAACAGCAGAGAGCCCGACATGGGGCCTGAATCCATGGACCATGAGATCATGGCCTGAGCCGAAGTCCGAGGCTTAACCGACTGAGTCATCCAGGTGCCCCAGTTTTCTTGGTTTTAAAATAGAAATTTAAGGAGGGAATTATTTCCTCTTTCTCTGGACTTTTCTTTCTTTCTTTTTTTTTTTTTTTTCAGTTGTTGACGGGCCTTTTTGCCTCAGCAATGAACCAGAACCAAGAGAATTGAAAATAAATGGAGTCTTTCCCAAGCAGATACTTTTCCCATAGCTCAATGAACAGTCTGATTTTCTTGTCATTGAAAACATTTCATTGGATCCATCTATTTGGCTAGTGGCAAGAATAGTTATTCTGTCTCCATGCAGGCATGTCAAAGAGTTTCCTCAGTGGGTGTGGTGATACCTACCTATATATCCCACATCTTCTGTATATCAGATGTATATAATACACATACACATGTATGCCATTTTAATGTAGATGGAGATACTTTGTCACATTGTTTTTTTTTTTTTTTTAGTCCCAGAGCTATAGAATTATGCATGCCATGTAGGTGACTTAAAACGTATGGTTGCCACATTTAGAAAAGTAAAACTAAACATGGGAAATTAATTTTGATAAATAATTTTAACAGTATACCTAACAGCTTTTTAACATTTAATCAGCATAAAATTATCAGTGACCTGTACATTCTTTTTTATACTGAATCTTTGCAGTGTGGTGTGTATTTTGTACTCACGGAACATGTTCAGTTGGGTAGGTATGTGTGAGTCCTCTGTAGCCGTGGGTGGCTAGCATGACTAAACATCATGGGTTTATCTCCATGCTGACAGATTCCAAATGCCGCCAGCATAGGGGAATTTGGAAGCTTATTCAAAATGCATCTTAGGCCCGCTTGAGACCCACTGTTTCAGAGTCTGCATTTCAACAAAAATCCTAGGTGATTTTTAATTTTTTTGGTCCATTACAATTTGAGGGGCTACTCTTTTTATCATTGTCACTTATTTTGGTGATTGCAGAAGCGAACCGTTCATACCCATGTCCTAAACTGTATGGCTGGTCTGTGGAAGATTATAGGTTCAGTTAAATTATATCACAGACAAATTCTTCAGCGTAGAGCTTGTTAGGGTTTCTCCAAGAATGGCATAGACTCGTCAGGCTGCGTAGGCCTGATGCTAGTCCTGAAATGGGTGCTAGAATCCTAATAGTCCTATAGCAGGTTCATTGTAAGCCTCATGTGAATGGCACAGCTGTTATGTGTTGATGTCTTCATAATCAACAGATTTATTTCCGTGGTCTGGTTTTTCATGAGAAATATCTGATAAAGGATTGTTGGTAAAATATTTACAGATCTTAAAAATTTTCCTTTGGAAAGACAGGCCGGGAACTGAATTGAACAATAGAAGGTCTTCATTAGGCCTGAATCACATGCCAGGTTTCTGTGCACTTGTTTTGCTTTGATTCCTGCCTGCTTTGTGTTTTCCCCATGATAAATTGTATCAACTTATTAAATAATGATTCTCCATTCACCGAAAGGAGAGACCATTGGATTTACAGAGAAAGCATCAGTAGTTTATACAGTGAGCATAAACCTGGGTGCATTTGTCTTCTCTGTAGTTATTTTTCTATTCATCCCAAACCTCCTACTAACAGATAATAAACCACTTCATGAGCAGATGTGCCACTTATTCATCTAGTTCTGTAATGATAATGAAGAAAATTTAATCTGGAGTGTCTATGGAGGATGAACTAAGGCCAGATTGGAATGAATAATAAAGTCTCTGTTGAAATGTTGGGCCCCACATGAAAAGCCAGTCATTATGTACTTGACAATGCTGTCTTTGAGGAAGTCCAAAAGTGTATAGAAACAGCCATCTCTGGGGTGCTGCGTTCCACGTGGAGCTACTGTTTCTACAGATGTAAACATTCTAAGTTGCTTAGAGCATGAAGGAGCATAAAAGATACATTTTCTTGCAGCTGGAAGCAACATCTGACATTGCAAAATGTTGCAAATATGTTGGAGGGATTGCTTTATTCAGACAAATTTAAGATGAACGCAGAAACGTGTGGCTTAAGATTTTTGGTTTAAAACAAATAAACAAAAAGAAACACCACAAATTGAGACCACTGTAATTGCAAAAAACTGCAGAAAGATCTCTTGGGGGTGGGGGTGGGGATGGATAATGATTAGCTTCAAACCTGCCACACATTTGACCTTTGTTTCATACATGCCACGTAGCTGCCCTTGACCAAGAATTGTCTTCTCTGTAGGGAAGAGGCAGTTTTATGTCCAGTGAACTCCAAAAAGAGCTTTATTGTATGGATGATGTGAATTTCTTCTTTCTCAGCAAATCCGGTGTACCAAACAACTATAACTTCCTGTAAACTCTGGAATGTAGGTTTTTGTCTCTCATTCCAAAAGTGTCCAACATTTTCAACACAGTTATCATTCTTCTCTGCTTTTGTGTCTTTGTTTGGGAAATGTGGGTATGAACGAAAATCAGTTTGCCTTAAGTATATATCGAACTGAATAATTTTGTTCATTTGAATTTTTTTAAATTAATTTTGAGAGAGAGAATGAGAACAAGTGGCGTAGGGGCGGAGAGAGAGGGAGAGAGACTCCCAAACAGGCTAACGCTGTCAGTACAGAGACTGACATGGGGCTCGGACTCATGAACTATGAGATCATGACCTGAGCTGACCTGTGCTGACAGCTCAGGGCCTGGAGCCTGCCTAGGATTCTGGGTCTCCTTCTCTCTCTGCCTCTCCCCGCTCATGCTCTGTCTCTTTCTCTCTTAAAAATAAGTAAACGTTAAAAAAAAATTCATTGAAAATTTTTTTTAAAGTCAAAGTGGAAATATCATGGTAGCTTCTTATATAATGGGCACCTATGTAATTCTGTTCTGCTCTGTGGAAAATACACTACACTGTGGAAAATAGTGTGTTAAGCCTAGAAAAATCCTGCTTTTGACCTTTGTACACAGCAACACTCGATAATTCAATTAACAGACCCCATGAGAAACTGTTAATAATTATTTCTTAAAAGTCAACATGGTTGTAAAACAGCTTGCCAATATAAGCAGAACAGGGAATTTGTAATAATAAGTCCATGCTGTACTTAGACTTTCCAGTGAATTTAATATTTTTTAAAGTGTCCAAAGCAGTAGCTCTAGGGAAACTAAAAAATGTTGTTTAATGGAGAACAAATAGAATATTAAGTTGTGCCTCAGGAAAGATGTTTTATATTCAAATCTTACTGTTCAATGATATTTGATCATGAATTCTCCAGGTGTACTGCCCCCCGCCGACTCCTTCCCACCTTTCTTGTTCTATTTCTTCTTCTGCGAATGGCTCCATTACTCACGCGGGCTTTTTGTGTCTCTGTGGCCGTGACAACCCGACCTTATGGAGCTCCATATCTACCTACATGCGACAGGTTCGGGACTGACATGATTACATTCACGCGCTGTTTTTCTTCTCCCGGAATTAGTTCCTCATTTCTCTTCTGACCTCTTGTCTTCTTTCAGCTTCTCTACATGCATAGGTCAGGCTCACCTCAGATATCCCTTCCTTCACAAAGCCTCCATTGTTTTGCCCTTAAGGCCAGGTGTGGCTTACTTGTCCTCATGTGACCTGGTGAAATGGAGGCTCTTACCCATCTGTACCACAGCCTGGCACCTGCTTGATTCTCTCCTGTGCTTTATGGTGAGCTGCTTGAAGACAGACTCCGAATCCTCTCCTTCATGGAACCTAGTAAGCCCAGCAGGGTTCTACAATTCAGGAAGGGCTTCGGAGGTGCTCCGTCTAGGGTTCGTGAGTAAATCTGTGTTGTAGAGGCCTTAATAATGGCACCAAACTAAGTAAACCACACAGGTGAGCAAAACCCTTTACAATGTCCTCCCGGCCTCCCCTTACCTCGGGAGGGGTTTGGAAATTATTTTAAGGCCTAATCCTGCGGATGTCTTATAAATCTCCCTCTCCTGCATTTCGTTAGCTCTGCTAATTGTTTTCGGATATCCTGGCTAATCCCTGTTATCTATGCCGCCTAAAGCCGTTTACGGTCCTGGAGGGAATCAGTCCTCCGAGGTGTTCTGTGGAAATGACACAGTATGGAGTCTTCAGAGGCAGGAAGTTCGGTATTCTCTCAGCAACAACTGGACCGTTAGAATACAATAGAGCTGTTTTCTATGAATATGCTAAAAAATACACAACTCTGAGAGAGAGTCACCTTTCTTCATCTGCCGGGCCGGATAGAGTAGTGGATGATCTGGGGTAACCTCCATCCCTGTGTAAGGAGTTTGAGATGGCACACAGCATTTCGCCTGTGGTCTTCAGACCTCATTATGAGAGAGACATGCCCCCAAGTTACTACTCACCAGCTTTATCTGTTTATTCTGGGACACCGCGGGACACGTATGATGCAAAGGTTGCAGTGCATAGAGTTTTAGGATTCTTGTTTTTGTCTTTTTCTTTTTCTTTCTTTCTTTCTTTCTTTCTTTCTTTCTTTCTTTCTTTCTTTCTTTTTTTTTTTTTTTTTTACTTTTTGTGAGTGCCTCTTTCTCTCTCAGAGAAAACTCTAAGGATGACTATAGAACCCAGGGTTTCAGAATGGAGGTGATGGGTAAGGGGAAAGGGCCAGGTGTGGCTCTCTAGCTTGTCTCTGGTTCACCTTAACTGAGAAGGACGAGGCAACTTGAAGTCCCACATAATGCTTCTATCAAGGTCAAGGCCAGTCTCTTCCCTTTGTCTCAGAAGAGTTTAAGATGCTATTGTATTCTGATCATGGAAGGTCAGTCCCTGATGGGTATTTGCCCACATTTCTCCTGTATCTTCCTCATTGATATTTACCTATTTAAAGGGACTGAATTCTTCAAAGACCAGTGTGAATCCTGTTTGGACTTGATAAGGTTTGACAGCCCAACTCACAGTGCTGCAATGTAAAAAACCCTAGGTCTTACCTCACTGACTAATTCAATTCCATTCGGTAAACGCTTGGCGAGTGTCGACTTTGTACTGGACATTGTATGCCTTCATGTCTGTCTCCAGCTCTCCCCTGCTTCCAGCCCCCGTCCCCCTCACGGCCATTAGAGTGTGAATGCTGATCGAGCAGCCCCCCGTTTTACTAACAGTGATGACATTAGTACTCAGATCTACTTCTCTCCTCTGACATTTTATCGAAATCGTGCATAATCAGTCAACACTTCTGTGATGCCGAAATATCTTTCAAAGTCGCCTTTGCTCACATGGCTGTTGTCTAAGCGTCGCATCCAGCAGCCTCACTGACAGAATTGTTTAATGAATTGAATGTTGATGTTGATGTTGCACAGACCTAATCCTTTATAATCTATACGGTCAATATTTGTCAAAGGATTAATAGTTTTCTCTTAATAACCAGTGAGTTTGATCAACTCCAATTTGGCTGGAAACATTTTTTTTTTATGACAATGAATACTCTTAGTCTTTATTAAGTTTTTGGTAATTGGTTAGGCTAAGGGTGCATTTCCTGTTTTCACTATTTATGTATCCTTAGGGATTTTTTAAATTCAATTTTTCTTACTCCGTTCTTTTTTCAGAGTATTTTTCTCTCTTACTTTAAAATGTAATAACTCAGGGTGCCTGGCTGGCTCAGTAGACCATGTGACTCTTGATCTTGGGGTTGTGAGTTCAAGCCCCATGTTGGTTGTAGGATTACTTAAATAAATAAATAATAATATTTTAAAATGTATAGTCCATCTGAAGAAATATGTTTACTAAAGTATTTTTTTTTAATCATTTATGGGATGCCCAGGTGACTCAATCGGTTAAGCATCTGACTTCGGCTCAGGTCATGATCTCCTTTGTGGGTTCAAGCCCCATGTTTGTCTCTGTGTTGACAGCTCAGAGCATGGAGCCTAATTTGGATTCTGTGTCTCCCTCTCTCTCTGCCTCTCCTCAGCTTGTGCTCTGTCTCTCTCTCAAAAATAAAAGATTAAAAAAAAATCAGCTTTACAAAGGTGTAGTTTACAAACATTAACATCACCAACCTTGCATATAGAATTTAAATGAGTTTTGGTAATTTAATACAGTTACATCAGTTACATAATAATCACTAAAATAAAAATATGGAACTATCACGTAATTTCTAAGTGTTTTCCTGGGCTCTTTGGCAACCACTTCTTTATCCCTACCAGGGTCTTTTGAAACAATCGATCTTTCTTATCACTGTAGGGTCTTCTCCAGATTTTGATACCAAGAGAATGATAAAGTCTGTAGTTTTCTATGTCCATCTTACTTCAGTCAGCATAATGCTTGGAGAATCACCCATACAGCTGTGTGTTTCAGTAGCGGGTTTCTTGTGATTGCTGAGTAGTATTCCCTAAGTATCCCTGTACCACAGTTTTCTCCTTCTTTTACCAGTTGACGGATCTCTTCCTGGTTTCTAAGTCTGGGCCATTTAGCAAAGCTGCTATGAGCATGTGCATACATCTTTGTGTTGACATAGATTTTTCTGTATGATGGAAAAATATCTATGGGTGGGAATACTGGATCATAGGGTAATTTTTTAAATTTTTCTGAAGAGTCTCTAAACTTTTCAGAACAGGCTATACGATTTTGTGTTCCTGCCAACAGTGTATGAGGCTTCTGGTCTCTCTGCATCCTTCTCAATATGGTATTGTTAACTGTACAGTTCAAAATACTCCCATGTTGTCTTTTTTTTTTCTTTTTTTAGGTGAAGGGATCCACTTTTTTTAATGTTTATTTATTTTAGAGAGAAAGAGAGAGAGAGAGAGAGAGAGAGAGAAAGAGAGAGAGAGAGAGACAGAACATGAGTGGGTGAGGGGCAAAGAGAGGGGGAGGTACAAAATCCAAAGCAGGCTCCAAGCTCTGAGTTGTCAGCACAGAGCCCAATGTGGGGCTTGAACTCACGAATCATGAGATCATACCTGAGCCGAAGTCAGACGCTTAACTGACTGAGCCACCCAGGCTCCCTCCATGTTATCTTTTTAATCGCTATAGTTGTGTCCATTCTTTCATTCTTAATACTGGTAATCTTCATCTTCTTTTTTCTCCTGATTAATATGATAAGAGCTTTATCAACTTTATTGCTACTTTTGTTATAACTGATTTCCTTCATGGTTTTTCTGTCATCAACTTCATTCCTTTATGTTCTTAATTATTTCCTTCCTGCTGTTCACTTCAGGTTTAATTTGATTTTGTTTTTTTCCTCTAGTTTCTCAAAGTTGAATCCTAGATTATTGATTTGAGACCTTTCTTTCTTTGTCTTTTTTTTTTTAATCGAAGCATCATAATGAGCAGTGTTATATTAGTTTCAGGTGTACAATATAATGACGAACAGTTCCACACATTAGTCAGTCATTAAGTTAAGTGTATTCTTGGTTCCTTGTATCTATTTCACCCCTCCCTCTCTCACTTCTGCTCTGGGAATCACTGGCTCTCTGTATTTGAGTCTGTTTTTTGTTTGTATGTCTCTTTTTCCATTTGTTCGTTTGTTTCTTAAATTCCACATTTTAGGAAATCATATGGCATTGGTGTTTCTCTGATGAACTTGCTTTATTTAGCATTATATCTTCTAGGCCCATTGACATTTTTGGAAATGGCAAGATCTCATTCTTTTTTATGACTGAGCAATATTCCATTGCATATAAATATATCACATTTTCTTTTTTTATGTGTTTTTAACATTTATTTATTTTTGAGAGAGAGAGAGAGTGGGGGGAGAAGGGACAGAGAGAGGGAGACAGAAGATCCCAAGAAGGTTCCACGCTGTCAATGGAGAGCCCAATGCAGGGCTCCAACTCACAGACCCTGAGATCATGACCTGAACTTCAACCAAGAGCTGGCTGCTCAACCCAGTGAGCCACCCAGGTGCCCTGATACCACATCTTCTTTATCCATTCATCTGTCAGGGGACACTTGGGCTGCTCCCATGGTTTGGCTATTGTAAGTAATGCTGTAATAAACATAGGGGTGCATATATCTTTTCAACCCCACTTTTATAAGTACTTAATGCTACAAATTAACTTAAGCATCATTTTCCATAAATTTTAATAGGTTGTGGTTATATTTTCATTTAGCGCAAAATATTTTCTAATTTTGCTTGTGATTTCTTCTTTGATCCATAGATTAGAAATGCATTATTATTATTTTTTTTAATACTTGTAATGGTTTACTTAAATAAAACCGGGCAGCATTTACTTGGCTAGAGTTGGGAGTCCTTGGACAATTCTTCTTTATGGTATTGAGATTAGTTAGCTTAAATTTTGAGCCATAGTTTTAATCACATAAAATTTGTTGACTTCAGATAATGTCCAAAGTTCTGTCACAGATATTAGGGATATTTTACAGTTGAGTTACAACTGGAAGAATATCCTTATCCTTATTTGAAAAATCTATGCTTCTTAGGTTCTGTGATTTTAAATAGTGTGTTTGGTAAAGAATATCCTTTGGGGGCGCCTGGGTGGCTCAGTCGCTTAGGCGTCCGACTTCGGCTCAAGTCATGATCTCACGGTCTGTGAGTTCGAGCCCCGCATCAGGCTCTGTGCTGACGGCTCAGAGCCTGGAACCTGCTTCGAATTCTGTGTCTCCCTCTCTCTCTGCCCTTCCCCTGCTCATGCTCTGTCTCTATGTCTCTCAAAAATAAATAAACATTAAAAAAATATTAAAAAAAAAAAAGAATATCCTTTGTTGGATTCAGGAGGCTATTACAAAAAAATATGTATGTTGTAGTCCGGAGAGAGCTGTATCAGAAACACCAGATTAAGCTGGACAGGATTAGGCCCAACATTGCTCCATGTTATGAGGTTAAAGAGACCAAGTAATTAAGTTTTGGGAAATGAACATTCTATTTAAGAGACCACGATTGGACCAAATATTCTTCCCTATTTAATTCTCTTACTTTTGTTTTGCCTACTTTTTATGGGCAGACTCAAGTCTAAGAATGCCTAGTGAGCAACATTTCAAGAAAATTTATGAATGTGAAGTGAAAGTTTATGAATGTCAAGGGCACATACTGTCAGTTTTAAATTGTAGCATCTGATCTTACTGAGCATTTTACTGATCTTTGCAGAAAAGCATCTTTTATTTTTGTTGACTGTTATTTTCCTCTCTATTTCCATCTGTTCTTTTTTCTTTAAGCTCCCTTTGGGTTTATTTCATCCTTCTTTTCCTGGTTGCTTAAGGTAGAAATTTAGCTTATTAACTGTATATCTCTTTGGTAGAATTTTTTTAGTCTGGTATGAACACTTGAAATACTAGTGGACAATACAGTACTGTTAATGATAGCCACAAGGTTGTACAGCAGATGTCTAGAAATTACTGTGTAATTGAGACTTTAGGCCCATTAATTAGCATCTTCCATTTTTCCTTTTCCTTCGGTCCCTGACAGCCACCATTCTTTGCTCTGATGCTATGAATTTGACTATTTTAGATACCTCCATAAGTAAAATCATTCAGTATTTGTCCATCAGTGCTGGGCTTATATTACGTTTTATTTATCCATTCATCTGTTGATGGACCTCCAGTTTGCTTCCATGTCTTGGCTATCTTGGAAAGACACCTGTAGTCACATATTCTTTGCAACACAAAGAACCAATGGCCAAGATATAACATTTGTTTTTAACATGGATCTTTATAGCTATAAATTTCGCTCTGAGCACTGTTTTCACTGAATCATTTAAGTTTTGATAAGTTTTCATTGCAATTCAAATCAAAGTATTGTTTAATTTCTTTTGATTTCCTTGATCCACTTGTTATTTAGAAATTTATTACTAACTTACCATATAGGTGTGAATTTCAAAATTTCCTTCTGTTAATAGGGCTGATTTCATTCCATGGTAGTTGGAGAATATTGGTTGTGTGATTTCAAACTTACTAAAGCTTTTTATTTGTTGTATGGCCTAACATATGGTGTATATCTTGTAGGTGGTTCTATGGGCCTTTAAGAAAGTATGTTTTCTTGTTGACAGGAGTGCTTAATAGATTTCTCATTAATAGTGTTGTTCAAGTCTTATGTTTTCTTGCCTATCTTCTGTCTGGTAGTTCTCTCCATTATTATAAATAGGGGTATTCAAGTCTCCAGCTATTTTTGTTGAATGGTCTATTTCTTCTAGAATCTCTAGAGGCACTTGCTTTTGCCTGTGACAAACAAAACAACTAGCATTTGTTTGCAAATACTTACAAAGCTTTGCACACAATTTGTCACTGAACTTTACCTTCAGAAGGGGAACTTTAAGGTTTCTTAATACTGCTCTTTGAGTTCTTTAGATAGGAAACTTAAGAAATAATATACTTGGGGCACCTGGCTGACTCAGCCAGTAGGGCATGCAACTCTTGCTCTCATGGTTGCGAGTTCAAGCCCCGTGTTGGGCCTAGAGATTACTTTTTTTAAAAAAGTAATATTCTTTACCCTTTTAATAGTTGGAAAAAAATGGTACTGAAATAAAATACCCTGACCAGGTTGGAAGCGGTGAAGCTGATTCTTGAACTAAGTTTTGTTCACTTAAAATCCTGCATGCTTTCTACTGTGCTGCGGTGTGATCTTCCCATTTCCCCATTCCCTATGCATCAAAATAATGGCCCCATAGCTTCTCTTCGTGGACAGAGCTCCATCCACCTTCCTTTCCCTTCAGACCACGTGGCCCTCCTCCTTTTCAGCCTACTTTTGGGCAGAGCCCATTTCATGTCTGGTTCCCACCCAAGAATCTACGTCATTAGCTTACCTCTTGGATTGGCATCTTCTGAAATTAAAATTCATTTTTATTTTTATTTATTTATTTTTTTGTTTTGTCTTTTTTTGTTTGTTTGTTTTTTTGGCCGAGAGCCAGCAAGCTCTGGTGATAGCAGCCAGACTGGCCCACCTGTTCATTCAAACCCTGCCAACTTGGTAGCATACCACCTGCCAACCACCTGCCAACCACCTGCCTCCATTCCTCTTCTGCCAAAGCACCTCTGTCCCAATCCCAGATCCTGATCAACTATTCTCTTGGAACACCCGAGAGGAACATGGCAGGCCAGAATTACATAGCAGGCATTTTTCAAAATCATTTCATAGCAATAAATGATCAAAGTCTGGATCTAACTACTGAGGAGTAAACAGCTGAATGGCAAGTGAGGAGTCAGTCAGCTCTTTGTTTATACTCTGCATTAAGCCAACAAAAGAAACAAGTGGCTGAGTTTCTTGGTGAATTAGCCAGATGTGTCCATATCATGTAGATTTATGATGGTTCTGAGGAAAAGGGACATTTGACCTACACTTAATCCACAATGAGTTGTTGCAGACAAAGTCTGAAGTTTGGATTTGGTGATAGGGAAATCTCAGGGACTTAGTCTGTAGGTGAAGCAAGAGGAAGACCAGGGGCTAGGTTTGGCTCCTGAAAGTTTGGAGCACCAGAAGTGAGGGAAAAGAGAGCAGGTTGAAAAGACACGAACATTTTTCCATGGCATATAGTTTTCATTTTTGTATAGATCTCTTTATTAGGCACCCTCTTGGATAAGTAAATTGCTGTTACGGTTACGTAGACCAGTATATGTGACAGAGTATGAAACTTGTACCTGAAGTATTGCTCATGGAGCGAGAGAAAATCCAAGGTCCTAAAATATAGCCTGAAGAAGAGATCACTTTAAAGTCCAGATAGATGGCTAAGATTATTAGGCAGAACATGATTGGGGTGTGTGTGTGTGTGTGTGTGTGTGTGTGTGTGTGTGTGTGTGTGTGTGTATGTATTTTCTGGCAGGGAGACATTTTTGGAGAGCTTTTGGAATATACACAAAGAACAATGTGAAGAGTTAATAATTTAGTGTCTTTGTTTTTTTCAAAGTTGGTTTATCATCCTTCTAACTTTGATCTCTGCTTCCTCACACTGACTTGATTCTGAGGCACTTAAGGAATATTGAAAGCAGAAATCCTTGCTTTGTGGGTGTTTGTGGGACAAATATGGCCACTGATATTTCTAAGATTACATGCACCTTAGAAATAGGATCTCTGTGAAACACTTGCAGCAAGAGTCCCTCCTTGGGGAGGTCCTTCCTGGGTTCCATGATTGGCCAAGCTTGAGTAATTGCTCATTCACGGAGCTGGTAGAATAGGGTGGGCCTCAAAGATGGTGGGAACTGGCACAGTCGGGAGGAATAGCATGCTCAGAGGGAGCGTGCACCGTATGGATTGGCACCTGCCTATAGCGAGTGAGCAGCTGCCTAGAGTGATGCCCAGGGATCAACCAGAAGAGTGACAAGAGGTAGCACTCCCTCCACTTTGGAAGGGCAGTATGGCACCCGATGAAAAAAACTGCCAGGCGCAAAACTTATGAATTGTTTCTCTTTTTCCATAAGTTAGGGAAATTCTTTGTCATTTTAAGCTGCAGAAAATTGTATGTGTACTTGAGAGAGATTATTTTGGTCAGAACTTTTAAGACGAATTGGGGAAAGGGAGCATTAGTGGAATAGATTCTAATTTGAGATTCTTGGTAGCCTCAAGGTGGGAGACCACAGACATATGTAATATTCTGAATTGTTCTCGATAGTGGTTACAAAACCAAGGCAGTGGACTATTCAGTCACTATTTATACTGGGCTTTAAAACTAGTGGTCGTTCTTCGAGCTTTTGTTTTTTGTGTGTGACTCCTCTTGAAGGGGATGTGGACACTTCTGTGACTAAGTTTTGATTTAAAAATCAATGTAAGAAATATGCATGAACTTTTTTCAGCTTTAGTGACTTACAATCGACACAATTTTAAGGTTCTTAAAGTGGATATCCTGATGACTTGGTACATATACACATGGTAAAAGGATTCCTCTCAGCTAGTTAATTACCATGCATCATCCTGTGAAAAACATGTATATATTTGAGAATGTTAAAGTTCTACACTCAGGGAATTTTGATTATGCAGTGAGTGTTATCAATTATAGTCACCATATTTCACATTAGATACTCAGGCCTTATTCATTTTAATGCTGAAAATTCGTGCCCTCTGAACAACCTCTTCCTATTTCCCCCATATTGCCCTGGAAATAGTCATTAATTCTTGTGTGCTAAGTGCTGCTCTGTGTTTCCTGGGATTAAAAAAAAATAAGTATGGGCCCTCAAAGAGCTTTAAACTGCACTAGTGAGAATAAAAATGAATTCACTACATAAAAGAAAAATACAAGAGCGACCGGGCGGTCTGTGTTCTTTGCATACTTCCCACTGAAGCGCACACGGCAGGTAGTTGAAAAGTAGGAGAACGGGGACGCCTGGATGGCTCAGTCGGTTGAGGGGCCGACTTCAGCTCAGGTCATGATCTCACGGTCTGTGAGTTCGAGCCCCGCGTCGGGCTCTGTGCTGACGGCTTGGGGCCTGGAGCCTGCTTCGGATTCTGTGTCTGCCTCTCTCTCTGCCTCTTCCCTGCTCACACTCTGTCTCTCTATATCTCAAAAATAAATAAACATTAAAATTAAAAAAAAAAATAAAAGAAAAGTAGGAGAACGAAGGTGACCAGAAGGCTGCTCTGGTCACGTGGGAATTACCCATTTGCAGCTGCACTTAGAAGATTAATGAAGAAATGGGTGTACATAGAAAACATCTAAATGACTATATTTTTACATTTGGAAACTGCTGGTGACATAGGCCCACGCCATCTGTTGGCTTGGCAGCTGTGACAGTTGACAACATTGCTCTGCAGAGAAGCCAGTGTTCACTTTTGGGAGGATCAACACGCAATTAAGCCTGGCTGGGAGGGCTTGTGAACAAGCGGCTAGAGGGGCTCCCTCAGGATCGACTTCCTTGATTTCTACAACCACCCAAGTCTTGGAACTTTGAAAATCCCTCCTCGGCACAACTTTCTCATTTTTCTTCACCCCAGATAAACCTAGTCTTAACCCGAAGGCCATCAAGTCTTCCTTACCGAGGTTCTCATGCCCCTCCACTGTCTTCGTTCCCTTACCTGTTTTGTTTTTTTCACCTTAAACGATTGCATGATCCATTTTGCCAACCTCTAATTATGAATAAACTCCATTTTGCATTTTCTCGAAACACCTCTGTTTCTAGTGAGAGAAATGTGAGTGAAATTGCTAAGTTCTTTTGTTCTGATTTCACACAAACAAGATAATAACGTTACAAATCTCCATTCCTTATGTGTAATTCTAACATCAAAACAAAAGTTCTGAAGATGAAACTTTTTTTACTATTTACTTGGTGGCTACTCTGATGTGGCTTGCACTAATTTGTCAGCGACTGGCACTGGCCTCAAGCTGTTTATCTACCTATTCTTCTTAATCGGAAGATTAATATTTCACTGAAGACATATGATTACAAGATGATTTCCTTGGCCTTATTTGGGTAGGCATGTAACAGATGTTATTCCTGCGCTATTAAGTCTTTTAAAAGAAATTCTGAATTCTGAAGTACATAAAAACCTAGGTGTTTTTCTTAAAGAATTGTGGACCCAAATCCTCTTAATTTTATGGGTTATAAATAATTGCACTTGTGCTACCTTCCTTAATCCTGAAGGTAATCCTGAGACGTAATGAAAGCATGACTAACCATTTTCAATGACTGAGGTTTAAACATGTAGGTCCCTGATCACATAATTAATCACAGAGATAACTAGGATTTGAAACTAGATGTTCTTTTCTCATCCGTTAGTACTTATTCAGATTTTTTTTCTTTTCTTAAACAGTTACAGCTTATTTTTATTATAAAATTAATTGAAGATTTTCATAGAAAGTAAAATGTGAGGAGAAAGAAAAGAGTCAAAAATGGAGCTCCAAGATAACACTGTTGTTAATATCCTATTACTCTTTTATTCATTTTTAATATATTTAAATAATACTGAGATAAACCATAGATAGTGCTTGGTATTCTGATTTGTTAGTCATTTAAATTTTATACACGTTTTCATGACATTAAATGATTTTCTGCATCATGATTTTTTTTAAGCCTCTGGCACAGAGAATTCAGGGCACATTCTTATTGTCAAAATGGTTAGGGACCTCTCATTCCTGAGCACAGTCATTTTCCACTTTACCCCTCCCTCAACCCAGCAAACACACCTACTCTACTGTGTCGGGTACACGGCCCTGGATATATGGGTATTCTTTTGAGCACCATAAAAGAAAATCAGTTACCTGTGTGTTTTCCCCATTAAAATATTTTTCTGACTGCCTGTATGTTCTTCATATATTTATAATAATCATCCATTTCATTTGATTTTTTTCATTCCTCCACTGATAGATACTGTATCATTATAAACCATGCTGTGAGGAATACCCTTGAACATGTTCCCTTATGAGTGAGAATTTCTCTGGCCTGTATCCCCAGAGTCTGCTTTCTCCATCAACAGACTTGGACATTCAATTTCTATAAATAATGCCAGATAATCTGGGGAGACAACTCTTCCAGTTAAGCCTCCAATAAGCAATGCTTAAGGGTCTCATTTTCCCACCTTAAAACTAGATGTGATTGAACTTTTGAAACTTGTTGAACTCTAATTAGTTATCCTCATTTTCATGAGATGATAATGAATTTGAGAAAATCTTCATCATTCTGATTACCCATTGGTGGTGTTTAGAAATTGCTCGTTCATGCCCTTTGCACATTTTGAACTGGATTTCTATCTTTTTATTTCAGTAGCTTATATAAATATGACGAGAAATACTCTATTTTATGGGAGTATTAAATTTATTTTACCTATTTCCTATCATACAATATTCTGATAATATCTCTTTGCTATCATTTTAAATAATGCTGTGTTGAGAATTCTAGTATATTTGTATATATTTTGAGTTCTTAAATACTTTATTTTAAATAAAAGTACTAAAATTCAACTGTATGGATTTGTTTAAAGTGTTAAGTAATTAAAAAAATAAAGTGCTAAGTAATTGCTAATTAATTTATATCAATTTAGCACAGCGTATGGCATTTCCTATTTCTCCAAACTTCTGGCAACTTTATCTTTATCTAAAGTACTGTCTTTATCTGAATACTTAGTAGTTCAACTAGTTTCAGTTAACATGTCTTTAGTAACTAATACATTCAACATAAGAGTACCATCAAACTTCTGGTCTCTATTCACTTTCTGAACCACAGAGTTTTAATTAGTGTACATTTAAGACCTGCTTTCGTAGACCGTAGAGCTGTTCACCATTATTATTTTTGTTTTTAAAATTTTCCTGGATGTTCTTGCCTCTTTTTTTTTGTGATTGAATTTTAGAATTACTTTTTTCTAGTTTCTTCTCACCAGATTTTACTGGGTTTTGCTTAGTTTGTGTTTTCAGATTTTTCTTAAGTTTTTAGATGAATTTAGTAAGTACCCACTCTTTATAGGTTGAGTGTTCCTATACGAGAACATGACATCCCTTTAAATTAAAGTCTCTTTTACACCTCTCAAGACCCTTTAAATTTTCTTCATCTAGATTCTACACCCTTCTTGGCTTATTCCTAGGTATTAACTTTTTTTGAAGGGGCAGAAGAGTTGAAATTTTGAATGGGATGTAGAATGAATGTTGAATGGAAGACCATTATAAATTCTAACTTATCGTTTGTATAACAAGACTTGATTCCCTGTATTAATTTTGTATAGTACCTCCTTATTAATTCTCCATCTCTGAGATAATTCGTTCCAGTAATTTGTTTATAATCTTATTGTTTGTAATTAATAGCCTCTTCAAATAATGGCCATTTTGACTCCTTTCTATTAGTTTTTGTATCTCTAGTTTTAGTTTGCTAATTTTAGTTTTAATCCTCCAAAACAATGTTAAATAGTAATGGTGGCTATGGACTTTTTTTTCAGATTCCTAATTTTAAGGGAGAATGTTTCAAATACTTACTATGTAAAATGTTAACTTTAGTGTTGAGATGGTTGTATTTTATGATGTTAGAAAGTAGGCATTTTATTCCTATATTATTAAACACCATTCCCATAAAAATAATTTTGGATTTTTAATTTTTTAACATCTATGAAAATAAACATAATTCATCTTTTTAGATAAATTATGTATTTTAATGTCTTGAAGTTTAACTATACTTGAATTTCTCGAATAAAGTCATTTAGTCATGGCACATAAATATTTAAGTGTGTTGCTGGCTTCCATCAGTTAATATTTAAGGATTTATAAATGACATTTTAAAGTAATGTTTGTTTATAAAATCACTCTGTCTAATGTTTCTGAATTGTTATCAAGGTTATGTTCATCTCATAAATGAGAGCTTTTCTTACTTGCCTATGTTCTAGAAAATTGTAAATAGCATTGTAATCATTTCTCTGTCTCTCTCTGTCTCTCTCTATCTCTATTCCCAAATATTTGGTCAAACTTGGCTCTGAAACTTGTGAGTGTGATGTTTTTTGGGTCAATAATATTTGGTAAACTTCTTATCTGTCTTTCTCTTGGAATGACTCTCAACTGGGAGTAGTTCTGTTTGGACCAAGAGGTGATCAGGTGGTTCAGAATGTAACATCTTTTCTTCCAGAGAGATAAGCTCATTTACAAACATGAGGTTTACTCATTTGATGAGTTTCTATGTATGTGCTGTTTTCTTTGGCTGGTCGATGGGTATTCCATCTGGGGAAACCTCTCCTACCTGCCCACGTGCCCTTTTGGACCAACGAAGACCAAGGATTCAGGTGTTGGACCCCTGTGTGCCTCCTCCCACCTTCAGGAGAATACTATGAGCCATTGACTCTCTGAGGCCATGACCTAGCTCCATGATTTCTTGCTTTCTCTGTGAAGCTTTGGCAGTCCTTTGGCACGTCTCGAGAATTGAGGCTCTAGTTGTCTTTTAAACTGAAAGTAGAATGTGCACATTCTCTTTTGCTTTCAGGTGACTTCTCAAAAGAGAAGTATTGGAATGCTTGCTTAATGACTTGGTTTTGAAACAAACAGTGATTAAAAAGCATTTCTGTGCTTTTTAAAAAATTCCAAATAAATTTTCAATTTAGCAAAATGTTCTTGTGCATTTCTCATTTTGAGGACTTAGCGTATTATGAAGAATATGTTAAATTTTATCGACTGCTATTATAGACTGTATCAAGATTGTAAAATTTTTAAATCTTTTGACCTATTCATGCAATGAAATGTATTAATGTACACTTAAACTTTTCTTGCATTCATTAAATAAATCTATTTAAAAGGGTAACAATAAGAAAAGATGATATTGAGTATCTATTCGTACACACTCAATGAATACTACTAAATACTTTGTATTATGTTTTTAAATCCCCACCACAATGCTAAGTAGTCAGTGCTGTTAATATTTTAGGATTGAAGAAATGGAGGCTCAATGAGGTCAAGTCGTGTAAGTTCACAAAGTTAGCACTCATGGTAAACTCAAGTTTTAAACCAGGCTGACTGACCTCATAACCAACTGTTATGTTATTTTAATGTACTAGTAGATTAAATTTACTAACACTTTATTAAACATATTAGATGTATTTCAATATACCAGTAAGATTTGGTGTAATGATATTTTATGAATGGAAAGAAAAAAATGAAATAACAAAATTTAGTCATGTGAGGTAATAGAGAGTGGGGGGTTGAATAAGCGATTTAAGCACAGTGATTAATGTCAGAAGCAATTATTCAACATCTTTTTCTGTGGCTTCTACATTGTGGTCATTCTTTTCAGGTGATCTATTTTTTCTTTTTAAGTAGGTTTCATAATTTTATTTTTCCAGAACGTGTCTTTTTTTTTGTTTGTTTGTTTAAATTTTCCATGTTCGTTTACACTATATCTTTTAGTACACACAATAGTTATCTACCTATATAATATACATCTAGATATATAGATAAAGATATAAATACTCAATATGTGTGACCACAGTTTTCTCTATTGGCTTCATGCTCTTTTCTTGATTTCATCAGACCTAAGATCTTACTGCACCCACCCAAAAACCACCTCTTAGACCCCTATATGATGTCTTGGCTTTTGTTTGAATCTATTTGGTTCAATTTTTATTAATTTTCTTTTCCTCAAATGTTTAAATATTTCTTTTCTCAGTCCTGAAGTTAGAAGTTGCTTAATTCAAGGGTATGAATTTTTCTAGCTTTAGCCATTTTCTCTATTACAGTAATTTTGTTGTCCTTATTTTCTAAATAGCTTATAATTACAGTTTTGATTTTTCCCTTTTTAGAAGGGTTTCTTTGTTAGGTCTCAAAGATATACTTTTATTCTTTAATTCTACCTTTATTGGATTGTTATTAGAGAAAGTAGTATATAATTTCTACCTTTGAGAATTACGCAGGTGTTACTATTGCCAAAGAATATAACCAATTCTGGTAAATGTTCCATAGTCTTGAAAAATAAGGTGGATTCTTGGCAAGAAAAAGAAAAACTGTTGTATACATAATTATGTATTATATTTGAAACGTCTGTGTATTGTTTACATATATTATTTTTTCTGCTTGTTCTGTCAAAAGCAGAGAATGGTATATTAAATTTTCCTACTACTTTTGTGTTTCTGACAATTTCCTTCTATAATTCTGACAGGTTTTGATTCCTATGTTTGAATTCGGTATTATTCTCTACTTGAATGTTCATGACTCACATCGTTAATGCCCTTACTGTTTTAACTCTTGTCAATAGAAATTACTCCTTTTTTTCCTTTTTCCCTTTATTTAAATCCTACTTTAATAATTTTGCCAGCCCATTTTTTCCCTCTGATAGGTCTTTATAAGTTCTTATATTTGCGTCCTGGTCCCGAAATCCCCACATCCGTCATTCTTTTTCTTTTAGTAGGAGATAGAATTCATTTAAATTTATTCAGATAGCTGATAAAGTTGAGTCTCCTTACAGTCATTTTCATGACATTTACTTTTTTGTTCATGGTTTTTCTGCTTCCATATCTTTATTATGTGTCTCTCATACACTAACACAGATGTTTTTGCTTTTCTTTTATTAAAGTAATTTGTTATTTTTTTTTTAAGGAGGGGGTAAAGAATAATCTCAAGTCATTGCAATAGTCACCGTTAGCAGTACACCAACATCGAGTCCCTAATGGTAGGCTCCTTTGGAATTGTAAAGCACCCTGGAGTTGCTGAGGGGCTTTTCCTTAAGAAGTCAGATGAAAAAGTCATTTGTCCAGAGGAATGTGTTTCCGAGTCCAGAAAGGGGGAGTGGCCTGGAACCTGTTCTGTATTGGCATTTCCAAGAAGGATGAAGATGGCTCTGGAAGGTGGTTATACAAACCCAAGCAGGAGAATGCTCAGAGCTATAGTCTTAGGAACCTAAACCAGGAGTACCCTAACCAGGACCCAGCCCAGTCCTGCCTTGATAATGCTCTTGGAGGAATCAACAGTTGGTACAGTGATTCTTCCCAGTGATGGGTGAGAACATTTTTCAGATTACTAATAACCACTCATAGCTGTGGTCAACACACCTTACTTCAGGGCATTCTGTCTTTTTTTTTTTTTTAATTTTTTAACATTTTTATTTTATTTTTGAGAGACATAGAGACAGCGTGAGCAAGGGAAGGGCAGAGAGAGAGGGAGACACAGAATGTGAAGCAGGCTCCAGGCTCTGAACTGTCAGCACAGAGCCCGATGCGGGGCTCGAACTCACAGACCGTGAGATCATGACCTGAGCCAAAGTTGGCCCAACGGCCCAACAGACTGAGCCACCCAGGCGTCCCCAGGGCATTCTCTCTTAAACTAACTCACTTAGGTGTGAGTAAAGCCCTAAGGTTCGAAGATTACTGAAGAGAAGAGAGTCCCAAAAGGGGACTGTGGAGCCTTCTGCCAGTAAGGCATTTATTTGTTGGTTAGTGTAATTGGGAAAACATATATGTCACTGTATCTAAACCCCAAGTTTGTGGAAAGATTAGGTCATTTTTTTAACTTTTTTTTTTTTTTTTACGTTTATCCACTTTAAGAGAGAGAGCGCATGTGTACATGCGGGAGAGGGGCAGAGAGAGAGGGAGACACAGAATCTGAAGCAGGCTCCAGGCTCTGAGCTGTCAACACAGAGCACAATGCAAGGCTTGAACTCCCTAACCATGAGATCATGACCTGAGCCAAAACCAGGAGTCACATGCTTAACCGACTGAGCCATCCAGGTGCCCCAGGTCATATTTTATTCTAAGTATGGCTACTTCTAAATTAAAAAAAATTTGAAGTTACATTTGTTTATTAAGACTGATACTAAAATTTAAAGAAATGACTATGATGGGGTGTCTGGCTGGCTCCGTTGTTAGAATATGTGACTCTTAATCGTAAGGTCACGTTGAGCTTGGAGCTGACAAAATAAATGAATGAATGAATGAATGATTGAATGTGTAAGATAATTTTAGAACCATACAGTTTATATTCTAAAGCCGTATAGTCAGAAATTATTTCAATGTTGTCTTTTTAATTTAGTTATATTGCACATGCTCCAACCTGATGTTATAATCCTTCCCTTCTTGAGATGATTGTTTTGCTTTATGTCTGGAATGTTGCTATATATCTTCAAGTAACTTGTTTTTTAAGAAGAGTGTTTTGGGTGTTATACAAGTAGAATCTCTTTTCTTGTCATCTATTTATAGGTGAGATCTTTTTTATTCCTAAAATAATTGCAAAAGTTTTTTCGGTCTCCACTTTGTGGAGATACTTCTGGTACTTGATACTTATAGTACTTGATTATACTTCAAACCTGTTCATTTGTCAAATTTATATCCTTCCTCAAGTTAGCAAAGTTTTCTTCTATTATTTTTTCTCTGCTGCTTGCTCTTTCCCTTTTGTCTCTTAATTATCATCTTTGTCTTCTTTTCTATTTTCCATCTCTTTTTTTGATTCTTCATATAAATCTTTTTTTCATCTCTTTCATCATGTTAATATTATTTGGCATCATTATGATTGTTTTTAATTTGTCATGTATGTTGTTAATTTATGAGCAGTATCTAACCTTGGTTTATTCTAAGATTAAAACAATGTTGGGGCACCTGGGTGGCTCAGTCGGTTAAGTTTCTGACTCTTGACTTCAGCTTAGGTCATGATCTCATAGTTGGTGAGTTCAAGCCCCACATCAGGCTCTGTGCTGACAGTGCAGTGTCTGCTTGGGATTCTCTCTCTCTCTCTCTCTCTCTTTTCTCTCTCTCTCTCTCTCTCCCTCTCTCTGTTCCTCCCCCACTTGTGCTCTCTCTCTCTCTCAAAACAAATAAATAAACTTAAAAAAAGATAATCTTCCTTCACTTAAAAACGTTTATAAAAGTCTTTATTGATTATAGAAGATGTTTCACAGATAAAACAGTCTCTGAGATCTTTTAGGCATAATCAGAATTCTTTAAAATGCTTCATTGATTTTTTGCTATGTTACAGTGGTTTCCTGTGATTTCTTTTTATAAGGTGCTATTCTTTTTCTGGACTGCACTTCGAATTTAGAGTATTTCCTCAGTTGGGAGAAAGTCAAGGGATTTTCTTATTTTCCCGTTGAAGTCATATTTTCCGAAGTCCTGCCTCATACCATCCCTTCAAAGTCTGAGTCCTGCAATACCATGTTTCCCCTTCTCTCGTTTAGGGCATTTACCTGCGGTTCCATGGTCAAGTCCTTCAGTTCTTCTCAGGAACCCTTATCTCTCATGAGAGAAGTCATCAGCAGTTACCCTTTCTACCTGTATTCTGTCACGTTCTGAAGACCACTCAGCAAAATCACCTAGATTACCTAGAAGTATCTTGATTTTTTTTTTCTGGCAGGTTTCTTATTTCAATTTCTGGTCAGAATTTTTCTCTATTAAAAAATTCATATGAAATATTTATCTAAATGGGGGAACAAGGTACCAGCACTTGACTGTACCATATGCTATGCAATATTTTATAATATAAAACATTTGATATATTACATTACAGTGTATCTTATATAATGTACTATAAACACAAAACAAGCTATACCCAGAATATATTTTACAAAAATCTGATCCCCTTCCTTAAGTTCTAGCCATGGTAGCATACAGAGTGTTTATTCCAGATGTCTCTTAATCACTTTAAGACCCCAGAACACTAAGAGAATCCAGTGTGACCTCCCCCAGCTTTCAGCACAGAGCCTGACATGGAACTCGATCCCCTGAGCTGTGAGATCATGACCTGAAGTGAAGTCAAGAATCAGATGCTTAACCGACTGAGCCACCCAGGCACCCCAACATAAATTTCTACTTTAAGAAAACGTTCTCAAAGTTCTGGTAATACCCACATATCATGTAAAAGTTTTACAATGTAAAAATACTTGATAGTGTGATAATTGTATATTTATTTCAAGTCTCATTTCTTTGCACTCCAGAACAGTAATTTTGAAAGTGTGTAAGCAGTACAAAGAGGTGACCTTAATGTTTTTATTTTTCATCATTCCCAGGAAACCACATTCTGAGACTTACTTATTCCTTAAGACTGATCAAAAATGAAAAATGACACTTGCCATCTTTCAAAAGAGTTCTGTAGTTCTTTGCAACATCTACTTCTAGCTAGCAAATAATCCAAATTGGTAATTTTGATGAAGTCTCTGGTACTCGACAGAAATAGTTTAAATATTTACCTGAAACATACTTTTAAAACCAATGGACAGGGGCACCTGGGTGGCTCAGTTGGTTAAGCGGCTGACTTCGGCTCGGGTCATGATCTCACAGTCTGTGAGTTCGAGCCCCGCATCGGGCTCTGTGCTGACAGCTCAGAGCCTGGAGCCTGCTTCAGATTCTGTATCTCCCTCTCTCTCTGCCCTTCCCCTGCTCATACTCTGTCTCTATGTCTCTCAAAAATAAATAAACGTTAAAAAAAATTAAAAAAAAAAAAGAAAAAACCAATGGACAGAGTGAATCATGGGATTTAAAATGTAACGACATAGATCCTCTTTGGGGAAATTGGTTTGGGGACTGGGTCTGGGGAGCTCTCTGTCAGACTCACTGCTTTGGTGATTACATTGTAACATGTAGGGTGCAGGATTGTCTGGTCAGTGATGTTGGCCCACGTGTGCACAACACCTCTGAGTTTGTGACACACTTCTACAATTCTATTCCACTAATCTTTACAATAGCTTGATGGGATATGTAGAAAATGTTGAACCATTCTCACTTACTAGGCAAGGAGGGGCTCCTGGGTGACTCAGTTAAGTGTAGGATTCTTAGTTTCAGTTACGGTCATGATCTCACCATTTGTGAGTTTGAGCCCTGCATTGGACTCTGTGCCGACAGTGCTGAACCTACTTGGGATTTTCTCTCTCTCTTCACCTCCCCTGCTCGCATGCGTGCTCTCTCTCTCAAAATTAATGAATAAACTTAAAAAAAAATAGACATGGAAAAGTAAGGATTGGATTGGTTGAGTGGATAGAGAAGGTGACTCAGTTGCAAAGTGTCAGATTCTAATTTCAGATTCTGGCCACTGATTCCAAAATCAGTGTTTCTCCCTTAGACAAAATTATCTTGTCTGACGTGCATACCTCAGACATACCTGTTGTTTGCCCGGGTAGCTCAGTAGATTAAGTGTCGACTTTCGTCATGTGTTCGGCTCAGATCATGATCCCCTGATTCGTGCATTTGAGCCATTTATTGGGCTCTGTGGTAGCAGCCTGGAGTCTGCTTGGGATTCTCTCTCTCCTTCCCTCTTTCATTCCCTTTACCCCCTCTCTATCAAAATAAATAAATAAATAAACCTTAATAATGAAAAAAAGACATAACTGTTATTTTATTTTATTTATTTTTTTACTTTGGAACCCGCTTCCTGAGTATAACCCCATCAATATCAGTGGTCTTTAGTTATCTTTGTACTCCTAAAGACTATCACAGTCACAGGGAGCAGAGTTGCTATGTCGGTATTTGTAAAATCAATCAAGCCATCTCAGTAGTAACATGTACTGAGTGTTGACTTGTTTCAGATGCTAATACTGATAGTGGTTTGTTTCAGATGCTAATCACTTCATTAACTCATTGGTCCTTGCAATCACCTTATGAATTAGGTATGGGGTTATTATCTCTATTGTATAGTGGAGGAAACTGGGTCAGCCAAAAGTCACGTACTGGACCCACAGCCAGGAAGTGGTAGAGCTAGCATTTAATTTTTTTTACCGCTTATTGGGGTACCTGAGTGGCTCAGTGGTTAAGCTCCGACTTCGGCTCAGGGCATGAGGCTCAGGTTATGGTCTCGCGGTTCGTGAGTTCAAGCCCCACGGAGGGCTCTGTGCTGACAGCTAAGAGCGTGGAGCCTGCTTCGGATTCTGTGTCTCCCCCTCTTTCTGCCCCTCCTCTATTCATGCTCTGTCTCTCTCTCTCTCAAAAATTAATGTTTATTTACTTTTGAGAGAGAGAGAAAGAGATAAGGAATCCCAAACAGGCTCTGTGCTTTCAGCCAGAACCTGATGCTGACCTCAGACCCCATGAGATCATGACCTGAGTTGAAATAAAGAATCAGACACCTAACCGACTGAGCCACCCAGGTGCCCCTAGAGTTGGTATTTAAACTTGGCACTGATTTAGCTACTGTGTTCTACTATCTTACAGTATGTGCTTCCATTTACACAGATCAGGTAACAGTGGTGTGGTGGTGTCAAAACGTAATGACAGATTACTTGGCAATTCTTCCATGGAAGAGTGAAATCGTAACGTCTCCCATTAAAACTTGGGAGTTCCACCTTGTTACACAGAACATCTGTAAATAAAGTCCTGAACTGCGATGAAAGTCCCCCAACTAACCAGAGGAGGCTAAACTGACAAAACCCAAGCCCTGCAGAGAAGCTCTGTGTAGGCACCTCTGATTAATAGTCCCAGCTCATATTAGCTTTTTAGGTTGACTCAGTGCTGCTGTCAGACGTATACATGAAGAAGGCTCCAGAAGGTTCCTCCCTAGGTTCATGCATCACTCCCAGCCATTCTAGTGTTGCCAGCTAAGGCCCCAGACATTGAGCCTTTTCCGTTTTCCTGATTCATCGAATCTGTGAGCGGAACAAATGGTTGTTGTTTTAGGCCACTACAGTAACCAAAATAATGGGATTTAATCGTGGTTAAATAAACATGCCCATATCCTGAAGCCACTTGCTTTCTGATAATTTTATTCCAGGACTGTCGAGTTGAACCAGTCAAACACGTCCTGTGTTCCACACACCACACCAGAGGGTGCCGTGCATTAAGCAGCCGAAAGTGTTTAAAGCGATTGGCCTGTTGAATAGCTCTTTGCTTCCAGGAAAGCCGCAGGAATATGGAATCTCTTGTTGATATTCTGCTGCGCTCAGTGCGTTGCGTGTTTGTTCTTGGCTTCTTGCCCAAGAAGCCTTGGCAATCATGTTGCTACTTCGCTGATTATTTTGCAACTGGGTGTGAATTGTTGCTGCTGTACTTAGGTTTTATTCTCCATGTAACGGCCTCTTTGGCCATCTTTCCTGACCATGCGAGTCTCTTACCACCCCTAGGTTTGTCAAGGACAGACCAGACCTGTAGAAACGAGAGAATGGCTAATGTTAGCTGAGGCTTTCCTCTTAAGACGGGATACATTTTCTTGGGTTTCTTATTTGTATATCATACTATAGGCTGGGGGTATCGGTGTGCTCATCCAGGTTGTAGGCATATCTAAGAATGCATCTGTGAATTCTGAACACACAAGACATGAAAGGACCTTCTTGCTAATGCCTATGAGTAACTGCGGTTGTGATGTGTCCTGAGCCAAAACTGCTATTTGAACCATTCATTGAAAAGTGATGAATTGAAATCTACTTGCAAAGCATTCTGCCAGATTTAATGACTCTACACCTAAACCAGAAACACACTGCATTCATTTCCTTTTCTTTTACTTCTGTCTTCATCGTGCTCGTACCACAGAATGCTGCACCCTTATCCATAGGGCACCTGACACAATTCAGGGGCTCGATTCGTGTTTGTCGAATTACTATAAAACACACAGGTGATTCCTTCCTTTGGAGTGTGTTTATTCATGAAGTCTTTCTTAGTTTTCATCGTATATTTTGCCTTTCCTCTATGCTCCAGATGTCTCAAATTTGTGCATAAGAAGTATGGAATTTGGGTTTTCTATTACACTTCTCTGTGCTCTGGGTCAATAAATGCCTTATCGCCCACTGAACATTATTTGGTTGATGATCCACGAAGCATTTGATATTGGACAAGTCCTTTTTTTCTCTCTAGGCCTCAGTTTCCTCTTCTGTAAATTAAGGCATTTCAGTTAGATACGTGCATTGCAGCCTGCATGTCAACAAACTCAGGGACAAGGTAGAGATGCAGCTATAGTTTGTTTTTAAGACCTTCCTGTTTGTATTTAAAATGTAATTTGTAAGAAACATAGAAGGGATCCTTATATAGGCAGGTCAGAATTATTGATCTGTTGGCCAACTATGACCAGCCAGCAGCCTGTTTTCTATAGCCTACAAGCTAAAAATGTCTTTGCTGGCGAGGATGTTAACAATCATTTTTAAAATGTAAAGACCAAACACCAAACACGGAAGAGTGTGTGACAGAGAGGATACTATGACCTGCAATGCCTAAAATATTTATCGAAAATATTACTCTGGCTCCTTACAGTAATAAAAATTTGCTGACGCCTAATGTGGACCAAGGATGACGCGTACGTGGCTTAGATGCTGATGTTCTATTTTACCGTGCGCGTGGCAGACAACTTTCATGGGTTACAGAAACATTCTCTGACTGCTTTAGGATCCCCATCAACTTAGTACTCCTGGAAGTTCTTACTAATCTAGTGGGGCGGACGTTTTACCCCTCAAGTTTTCAATCACAAGAATATCCATCCTAAGAAGACTTTTGAGGCATTCTCGGCGAGTGCCCCCAGCCCTCTCCTTCTAACTTTTGGGTGCATTCTAGCAGATGTCCTCTGCCATTATCTGCCTGTGTTGTGCCCTAGGCTTTCTCCAAGTCACTGAAGGTGGCACTGCTCCTATCCTGACAGGCCAGAAATGCCAAGAAATTGCCACCCCTGGGAACAGCTTTAGGAGTTGGCGTGTATGTATACCCCAGCTGTCTTGCTTTTTAGATAGGATACTTGGAGCCATCTTTAACAAAATCTGAGTTTCCTCATTAGGTTAAGCTACATTTGCTCATTGTGGAAGCCGGCTAAATAATGCACTTGTATTAGCTGCCTTCCTTTTTCTTTGACATTTTCCTCTTTCCTGCTGATGCTCTCTGCATCCCCCCAGTAAGCCACTCGTCTCCAAATCCTTCTCAGAGTGTGCTTCTGGCGAAACCTAAACCAAGACTGATTTTGAATCTGCTCTTCCAGGGAAGTAAAGCTTTTACAAAAGTCTCTAACTTAAAGCATCAAGAGCTTCGCTTACAAATCCTGGAAATTGCTGGCTGCAGTTACTCATTTTGAGGACAACCCAAATTTGTGTGGTCTGATGTCTCTATTGTTGACTCTGACATTATGGATGGGTCAACCAATTAATTTTCTGATTGGAAACTGGGAGCTTTCAGCCTGGTTCTCCAGGCTCCTATTAGTGAAGAAACTTCCTGAGTGCCCTTATAATGGAAAATTCACAACCAATAAAGAGTTGAATCTTAAGATTTACATTGGCCGGGCGGGTTGCTATACCAGGCTCTAATAATAACTCCATTTTTCCTCACACCCTGGCAGAAAATGCAGGCAGCTGTGTCCAATTATGCTGAGTGCAGCAAACTCAAACTTATTAAAGGTAGGAAACAGACTGTTTCAGGATGTGAAAAACTCAACATAATGTAAAGATAATTTCTCAAGTGTACGGTTTAGCTGCGGTTTTTATTTTCTTTCTTAAGCCAGCATTAAGTTTTTAGTTGCCAGTATAGAGGCGAGAACATGATCTTTGTTAATAGATAAAAGTCAGAGTCCCAGTTTATGAGCTGTATTTCTGGACCAATCAACAACTAAACTGAATGACCCACACAAATGATTCGTTTGATTTGCATTTTCCAAAAATGCAGTTAATAATGCCTTCCTTGCGAGAAGAATTTTCATTAACATTTATTGTGGGCTTTGAGATCTAAAACCAACATGTGGAAAAAGCAAGATGGAAGAGCACTTTAATTAATTGGCTCATGGGTTTGCATGACATTTTGGAGCAGTGTTTCATGAAATGGCTTTCATGCTACTGAGAAAAAATTCGTTTTTTAAGAAAAAAAATTTTCTTCCAAATAACTTTTCCTCTTTTCACCACCTCTGGCTTCCCCCGAGAAGCTGATTCCATCAGTGGCTGGTTCCATCACCATGATTCTGCTGATCTTTGCCAAGCTTTGAAATAGAGTTTTCCATGGTGTAACAGAGACCTGGTTGAACCTTTCTCCCTCTTCTAATAGAAATAATTGATCCCTCTGCTTGCTGTCTCTAATGAGAGCCAGCCAGGGATCAGTCTCTCTTCTGACTCTTTGACTAATGGAATTTTTTTCTGCATCATGTCATATTTTGCACCTGTTTGCAGAACCATATACATAAGGTTTTTCATGCCTCTGGAAGCTTGTGCCTTATTTTTTCTATACAACTTTCCTGTTCTTCGCCCATCTAAATTAGATCCTTTGTCACAGTTATTCGTGACTGTGTTTTCCTTTCAATGAGCTTAGAGCTGTTTTTAATTATGTATTCATTTAGGTGGTTATGTGACTAATGTCTATGTTTCCCCAGTAGCCTATCTGTCCCAAGAGAGCAGGAACCATATTGGTCCATCACTATATTCTCAATGCTAAGACTTTTCCTAAAACATGGTATTGTTAAATGATAATAATTACATATTATATATACTGACTAACACACTTACATATATTAAATTATAATTATTATTCAGTACTATGTTCCACTAACATACTTAGCCCTGGAGTATATGTGTGTATATGTATATATATATATTAGCTATTATATATGCATGTGTATAAATTATATATAATTATATTTAATATAATTTAATATATGTACATTATATTTATACACATGCATATGTAATACCTAATATATAATATAATAAAATATAACACAATAAAACAATGCAATAAAATGTATAATATATATGCATTACTATATACTTCGTAGTATGTACACATTGCTATATACTGTGTAATAATGCAATTTACTATATATTGAATATTTTATATATGTGTATTAATACATATACACGTATGTAGAAATATATTTGATATATTTGTATATATATGTATATATATATGATAAACAAAATCTAAATACTCTTTTCTCCTTCAAAATGTCCAGTTTTCATAAGTTTTCATCAGAGGGAATAAGAAGCTTGTTGGAGTCAGTTGTCCAAGTTGTGTTTATTTTTAATTTTTTTTAACAGATTGTTTTAACAATTGTTTTTTATTGTTTCAGACTGAGAATGTACAATGCACTGACTACATTTATATTAGTTGCCATGGTTCCCAATACTTTAGAAATTGTCCAAGAAAGGAGTGGAATTTTTCTCACCATGCAAAGATGTTTTTCCCCAACTTGTTTGTGCCCACGTAATGTACCAGTTTGAATCGTCTGCTTCTCTCTTCCCCATCTGTGCTGTTTGCAAGGGGCGGGGAGAAAACAACAAAAAAAGAGTCAGGTGGAAAGAGTTAGACACAGCCTTCATTCCAGAAGAAATTAGCTCGAAATTAGACTCCTTTGTGTATCCCGAAGGTCTCTGTCTACATAGTATAGATGCGGCACCTACGGTACATTTCACTTTGCTCAAATTGCTCCTACAGGAAAGCGTAATAATTTTTGTGGAGAAAGTAGGGCAAAGGCCACGGTTCTCAAGAGACAGCCTGACCGGAGGTACCGTGCTAACAGCTTCATTGTTGCTGCTGTTGCTGTGGTTCTTACTTCTTTATTTTTTTCTGACCAGTTGAAGGGGTCTGCCTTCAGAGGGATAACTGCCTTTGGTTCTGCTCTAATTGCTTCTCATATTTTTATCTCAGTTGGCCCGAAAAGGAAAATTCATCTTTCTCTGGGGACAGTGTTTCTTACTCTGCAGTCTCTGGCTTGTTTTCATTGAAGTAGCTTTGGTGTCCTGGCATGACTTTCTTAATAATGGCTCTCATTTCCTGAACACTCGCTTTGTTCTTGGAACCAAGGTTAATGACAGTGTCAGTATTCACCTGACCTTCAACATAACCCTGGACAATTGATGTTGTTATCATCCCCATTTTATACACAAAGAAAATGGCTAGAATCCAGTGCATGGACTTGGGACTTTAAAATGATCTTTGGAAGACCACGCATTTCTTAACTCACTCACTTTGTGAAATTTACCCAAAGCTTGCTGTGACATAGGTAATTTTAAAAATGCTGGCGATTCATTAAAGAACAAAATATATAAAGTTTTAACTCTTGTGGATTCATTCTACTGATCTTGAAAGAAGGTGATGGGATATCTCATATGTCTTACTGACAGAAGTATTTGGCCAGAAAATATCATGTAAGTTAGGGTAACACTCCTATCAGTAAAGTTGGCTGGGCTATTTGTAGCGAAGGAAGCTCTCATAGAAAAGTTTGGAGTGCCTGCTTAACCTTTTATTCTCTTCTTTGAGTGAGTTCCTGCCGTTCACAGGAATATGCCCAAAGGGGCACATCTTATGTATGTTACATTGCCCTCTCAATCACCAGGGTCAAAGTCATGGTCTCTTAACCATGGCTACATAAATAATTTTAATTTCTAATTCCAAATTCTATACTAATGATACAAAAGACTGCTGGTTATTTGAAGAGAGACATTATTTGAAGGGAGAGAATTGAAATCAGATTTAAACTGGTTTTGGCCGTCATTCTTGGCTATGTCCACACAGGAATACAGGAAGTTTGCCTTGAGGGTTAGAGAGAGAATCGTGGAGGAGGGGGCAAAGTAGCACAGAGAAGCAAAGTGTGCACAGAGAAGCCGGAATACAGAAGCATATGATCCTGGGAACAAGAAAACCCGGAGGGCACTCCCCCCTTCATATAGCCCTTGAGTTTCTTTCTTAGGGTGTGCTGCCACAGAACCTGCTTATGGGATGGATCCTAGGAAGCAGCCTGCTGGAATGGAGTTTTGGAGGGAGATCCCCTCCCACACCAGTTGGTAATGAGGACATCCTCTCTGATGGAAGACAGACCATCACTAGCATGACGCTGTAGTGCATACGCTAGGCAGTGAACCAATGCAGGCTACAAGTAGAAAGGAGGTACCAGCTGAGGCACTTTCTCAAGCATTTCAAAGATGGAGAAAGATACTGATCATAATGATACCGTGCCGTCCACCGATGATATTTTGAGAAGAAGAAAGGACAAGCTCAGGATAACTGATAACCAAATTCAACTAAAGCATGAGGGTCAAAGGGCCTGTTTTAAAGAGACATTTACCAGCTGCAACTGGAGGGCATATCCAGGTAACATACCCGGGGGGCTGGCAGAACTTTGGAGAGAGCTGATTCTCAGCCTCTGTAAGTCTCCTCTGTGTAATCAGAGCCAGTAAAGTGTGGTCCTGGCATGGGGAATGACTACAACTGGGTAGACTTCCTTGAGCAACTTGAACTTGCACATGGTCCTGATCCCTCTGCCCCTGAAGAAGGGTCTCACTTGCTCTTGTTGGAAGATAGAGCCCAGTCCACCCATCAATCCCCATACCTTTTAGAGAAACCTCAAATGAGGCAGGTGCTTTATAAGATCATTTTGGTCTTCAGAATCTGCTTCCTGCCCTTCCTCGTCTAGGTCATGGACCAGTAATAAAGAAGGGATGACTGAAGGAGCTGCTCTCATAAGGTGTAGTAAGAGTCCCATGCTAAAGAGACCACACGATTTGACTTTCACGTATTAACTGGAAGTGCAGAGTCGGAGCCTGCGGGTGCAGAATCAAGGCGGGGAGAATATTAAATTGAATAAGAAGAGCTTGTTGATAAGAGGCGCTCTTTTATGTCAAAGGATTGACATTCTGGCAGGATGCTGGAAGCTGAGCCTAGTGTGTTTCTGGGACAAGCCTTAGGAGCTTGAATATTAAATGTTCAATGTTCAGTAACCTAGAGATGGCAGAAAATGGAGGAAGGCATCAGAAGGCTAGAGAAGTGGCATGCTAGAATGGGTGTACGGTACAAGAGCAGAAAACCCACGAGCTCACTGTATCCTGCGGGGGCCCTGAGCACCCTCCACTTACCAAGGGGAAAACTAACAAAGTGGGGAGGAGAGTACCAGCATGGAATTGTCCTTGAGAAGCTCAGTGGGGGCTGTCACCATAGGTCAGAACTGACAGTAGGACAGGATGGTCTAGAACTGAGATTTCTGGTGACAGTGCGGATAATAGGATTTTAGATTACTAGAGGCCAGAGGGCAACTCATAGTCATCAGAAGCGAAGTGGGCTTAAATACCTTACTCATTAATTGTGCCCTAAAGTGGGCAGCAAAGTTGGAATGGCATCTGAGAGGCCTCACTGATGGGAATTGATGGGATATCTAACGAAGCCCTCTTTCCATAAATCATGAGTTTCCAAATCCTTCCTTCAGGTTCTCATCTAGAGGACTTGACATAAGATGACCCCTTACATAGCCCTAAAACTCTCCTGCCTAGGCCTTAGTCATTTTGGAAGCAGAGAAGAGAAACCTTCTCATTCTAAAAGTTAATGTCTGGGTCTTCCAGGAAGTTGCCAGGCGAGGGACAGCAGGATGGCAGCCATTGGTATGTCCCTACCTTGTCCCCTTGGAGTGAAAGCGGATCTCTTTGCTCGGCCCAAAATAACGGCCCTGGAAATACAGCTTGACCTGGTTGGCGTGGGAGCAGGGAGCGCGGCCCTGTGGCTGCCAGAGAGTACACACTCACAGAGACGAGGCTCGTGGGCTCTCCTGGACAGACTGGGCCAAGACTGGGTGAGTCACACAGTGAATGAGGGTCCAAGTTGATTACAAGGATGAGTCCCAATAAAAGAAGCATGTGCTTTCATAGATGACTTGGTGCTTTTAAAGCGGCTGTGTTCTCACTGGATACTGGAATAGGATGAGTTATTTTGGGTGATGCAGGAGAGAAAGAAACAAACTTAAGGTCACTTCAAGAAGGGAATCTATTCACTCACAGAATTCCAGGAAGGGCTGAGTAAACACACCACAAAAAAGGCAAGTGAGGAACCAAATCATAAGAACAAGTGGGGCCAGGAACACAAATGCTGCCAAGTCTTTTTTTTTTTTTTTAGCATTTATTCATTTTTGAGAGAGAGAGACAGCATGGGCAGGGGAGGGAAATGGAGAGAGAGAGGGAGGCACAGAATCTGAAGCGGGTTCCAGGCTCCTAGCTATCAGCACAGAGCCCGACGTGGGCCTTGGACCCACGAACTGTGAGGTCATGACCTGAACCGAAGTCAGATGCTTAACTGAGTGAGCCGCCCAGGAGCCTTAAATGCTGCCAAGTCTTAATCCCTGACTCTCTACTCTTTCTATCTCTGTGTTTTTTCTTTTCTTATTTAAAAAATTTTTTTAAAATGTTTATTTATTTTTGATAGAGAGACACACAGAATGTGAGCTGGGGAGGGGCAGAGAGAGAGGGAGACACAGAATCTGAAGCAGGCTCCAGGCTCTGAGCTGTCAGCACAGAGCCCAACGCAGGTCTTGAACTCATGAACCGCAAAATCATGACCTGAGCCGAAGTCGGATGCTTAACCAACTGAGCCACCCAGGCGCCCCAACCTCTGTGTTTTTTCTTATGTGAGATCCTTAAATGTTCGGAGTCTGTTCAGTCATCAGTACAATGGAGATGACTATATCTACCTCACTGGGTCGTTAAGAGAATTAAAGATGATAACACGTGCAAAGAAATAAAATACCACCGTAGGAGTGTTGACAGCCGTTAGTATAACAATCCAATCACTTTAATCTCCTCACAGTGTGAGTTCATTAACTGCTGGGATTACGTTTCCGCACATTCAGTCATTCCTATCAAGTAAGACCAGCATAGGCCTTGCCATGTTATCAAGACTGGAAACATATTTTCTGCCTCTTTACATTATAATAGCCCACCATCCACGTTTAAACCTATCACTCGCTCTTTTAGAAAATAAGTATTGAGTTCAGATGGACACACACACACACACACACACACACACACACACACACACACAGGTTTGCATTATTCTTCTATCCCTGGCATTACGTATTAGAAACTGCTCGTTTATGTGATCATAGGTAGGGTTACGTCCTTGTGATTACGGAGCACTATAGGTGAATTTTTATACGCTATGAATGCATAAAGGGTGGGAACATGCAGTAAAGACCGCAATTATCTAGTGTTCTCACTTCTGAAAATTTATTTAAGGCCAACGTATTTAGAATTTGTATTATTTAGACACATGTGTTAGCTCTGTATTTCATTCAGCATATATAGATACATGCTTTCTAAGGATTTCTGAAATAACTCTTTTCCTTTATATTTTCTGTTTTTCTGCGTCTGTTGGACAGATTTTCTTAGAATAGAAGAGAAAGGAAACACATGTTAATTTTGTTCCTTAGAGAAGGTACTGGGAACCTGTCTCCTGAGGCACACCTGCTCAATTCTAGCTCTGGCTCAGAGCCGCACTTCCCCCAGACTGGCTCATTTCTGGGGAAATAGCCATGGCTTTTCAGTCCCACCTGGAGTGAGGCCTGAAAGTGACATTTTAGTTTCTGATGTTGGTTCCAGGAGGTTCCTTTCTTCCTTTTCACGAGGAGGGTCTTTAACAAGGCCTGGCCTCCATAGACTGGACTCCCGGGCCAGTGAGTTCTATTCAGCACTGGAGGCAGACCAAGAGTAAGAACCTTCCTGTAGGAAAAGAAAGACAAGCCATTGATTATTTGCCCACTTGTAATTGTGCCTTTCCTTGCTCACAGAGCTGTAGCAATGTGTGTGTTGTTCGGCTTAAAGCAGAGGAATGCTTTTTCCAGAAATAGTTTTAAAGCTGATAATACACAATCCTAGAGTTATGTGGTTTCCTAGTTTTCTTCTTTCTAATTGTTCCACTCCCCCCGCCCCCCCAACAGGCTGAAAGCAGCACTGTCACTTGCATGTACCTTGGAGCTGGGCAGTTCCAAATTGTCTTAGCCTGAGTTTCTAGAAAGCAGAGCCTGGGCGAAGCCTTATGTGGTCCCATTTCATGAAGTGGGTGGATACAGTTCTAGAGAGTCTCAGCGAAGGGAGAGGGGGTGTGAGGCAGGGAAAGACCAAGAACCGATGAGCCAATAGAAACCATATCACTAAGTGAGCAACTACTTAGTATCAAGCGGGACAGATCGCTCCATCTTGCAGGGCTGTAGTCACAGTTTATAGACTGCTTCTCAGGAAAGTTCGTGCAAGGGAAGAAGGAAGACATTTATTTTCTCTACTTAGATTTCCATCGGCCCAGCGTTTCCCCCGTGAGGCATTGATTCCTTCATACACCCCAGCAGTATCCATTACCTCAGCCTTCAAAGGAAAGACCTGAGGAGAGAGAGGAGCTGCATCAGCGCACACGTGAAGTGTACTGCTCTACAGCTATGTCTGTGGGAAGTGAAGTCCAGTTGTCGGGAGCCAGCTGAGGCTGAGACCAGTGGTCAGGAGATCGACAGTAACACCTAAGAGGTGTTTTGTATACATGTTAATTTGCAAGTAGGCCTTTTTCTTAAATCGATATGGGGTACAGTATTGCCCAGTGGTTGAAGGAATGGACTTTCAGTCTGGCAAAGGGGATTCTTATGGTGGCTTTGCCACCGTCTGGGGGATTTGGGGACACACAGTAGTCTCATCTGTGAACTGGAGCTAAGAAAAGGACCTTCTTGGTCAGATTTCATGAAGATTTGGTAAAATAATTCATGTGTGGCATTTCACACAATATCTGATCTCTGATAAGAACTAAAAATTGATAGGTAGTGTTACCATTACCCCATTTCTGGCTTTATTTTGCATTTCTGTGAGAATAAGACTTTATTTACAGAGCCTTTAAATATTTTTTCCCCCAGATCCACAAGTTGGTTTAGGAATAACTGATTATTTCTCTGTATAATTTGAGACACTGAAATGGAAGAGGAAAATCCGTCCGAGGGGAGCTGATAGAGACACGCATACAAAATTTCAGTGATGAGTTGCAGGGGAAGGAATCTGAATGTCATAAGTTCTCAGTTTGTGGTGATACAGCTTATCCACAAGCCAGTATTTGGAAACTACTTTTATAGACTATAACTACCTCTAACCGCAAGCGTTGACATTCCTATCAGTTACAACAATAGGATTTATGAGCATTTGTGTGGTGTGTTTCTTTAAAACCTCCCTAAGGTAAACACACACACACACACACACACACACACACACTCACACAGAGGTTTTCGTAGGTTTTTTGTTTGCTTGTTTGTTTTGTCTTTTCTTGAGGGAGGGGTTGGACACAGGGTAGAAAGGAAATAGTTCAAATGCTGTTAACCGCTTGAGTTTAATTATTTTGGGGAATGTACAGAAAGGAGAAGTGATGAGTTTCCCTCTAAATTTCCCAACTTTCATACATGTTCTTAGTAACTAAAATTGTAACCGTGCTCCCTGTGGATTCGACTCTCTGTTGTGCCCTACAGACGTCTTCTGCTTTGTGAATTATGGTCACCAGTTGTGTCTCCATGGCCAGCGTGCTCAGCTAGCCGACCTGCCTCCTCTCTGGGGAAAGCACGAGTTTACCCAGGAAACAGTCACTCAGTTTTAACATTGGCCTTAGAAAAACCTATTTGAAAGCAAATCCAGTGATCCTGAAAAATAAAATCCGACTTGAACACCTTCCAAAACCAAGCTGAAATGGCTTTTGGATTATCCATGGTAGTGGATTATTCACACCACTGCTCTTCTATTAACGAACAGTTATTGAGAGTTCGCCATTGAGACGGTCGCAAACCTATGAACGGGCACTGTTGCAAGTCCGTTGGACCCAACTCAGAACATGCTACCTTGTGCGTTGTGTAAGGAATTGTGCTTAGACTCCTAGATGAGTGGTTCTCAAAGTGTGGTCCCTGACCGGCGGCATCAGCATCGCTTGGGAACTTGCTAAAATTCAAGAAGTTCCTTAGCTTTTTTAGTTTTTCATCTTTATTTACTTTTAAGAGAAAGACAGAGCTCAAGCAGGGGATGGGCAGAAAGGGAGACACAGAATCTAAAGCAGGCTCCAGGCTCTGAGCTGTGAGCACAGAGCCTGATGCGGGGCTCGAACTCACGGACAGTGAGATCATGACCTGAGCCAAAGTCAGATGCTTGACTGACTGAGCCACCCAGGCGCCCCAGAAGTTCCTTAGCTTTTTGTATAATGAGAAATGAATAATAAAAGAAACATTGTAATACATGAAATAACTGCCTTATAAGTCTCCAACGACAGGAAGTATTTAGGTAGGGACGGATAGATTGTCAGGTTTTTAGAAGAGATTCTTGCTTTAGGTGAGGCATTAGATGAGAAAGTTGCTAATGTTGTTTGCCACACTAACGTGTTCTTACCAGCAAGAGTGGGTGGTCAGCATGTCTTACCTTGGTGTCGCTGTTTGTCTCTCATCCATGGTTCTTGCCGCCACACCAGTACTTGTTACTTTCATGTGATTGCACATCTTTTCCTGTGTTTTGCTGCAATACGTACATGTGCTCCAAAAAATGTTTAAAAAACCATTTTACAAATGAGTCTTGTGATCAGAATTTCTGAGGTTTAAAGACTTTAAAAACATAATGAAAACCCAAAAAATGGAACCCGTGTCAGGGATGAAATAAAAATGGTTTACATCACGATTTAAAGCCATGTTTTCATCTTTATGGCAGGAAGATAATTAATAATAACATGGTTTATCAAATTTTAGCCCAAGGTGTTAATGTCATGAATAATAAGGAAATAAACTAAGTGTAGTGCTTTGCAGAATAAAAAGTACCTCTCCAGACACGAGCATGCTTTCTCCTTCTGGTGATCTTGTGAGCGTTTATGATTATTACTCTCATTTTATGAAAGAAGAACCTGAATTTGAGAAGTGCAGTTAGTTATGTACCTAGGATCAATGTTCTAGTTAGTGATGCAGGAAGAAGTGGATGGAGCCCAAACCATTGATTTTATAAAGTTCATATTCTTTCCCCTCTATGAGTGGGTTTTAAATGGTTTTGCCTCAGGACCCCATTGACCGAGGACCCTGAAGGTCTTTTGTTCACAGGGCTTATACCTATAGACATTGACCATGTTTTAACTTAAACCTGAGAAAATATTAAAATACTATTTCATTTATCTTGAATTTTTTTTTAATGCTTGTTTATTTTTGTGTGTGTGTGTGTGAGACAGAGAAAGAGAGCGAGCATAGCAGGGGAGGGGCAGAGAGAGGGAGAGACACAGAATGTCAAGCAGGCTCCAAGCTCAGAGATGTCAGCACAGAGCCAGACGTGAGGCTCGAACTCATGAACTGCCAGATCGTGACCTTTGCTGAAGTCAGATGCTTACCTGACTGAGCCACCCAGGCACCCCTATCTTGAAAACTTTTTTAATGTTTATTCATTTTTTATAAGAGAGAGAGACAGACAGACAGCGGGGGAGGGGGGAGGGGGCAGAGAGAGAATTTGAAGCAGGCTCCATGCTCTGAGCTGTTAGCACAGAGCCCGACTTGGGGCTTGAGCCCATGAACCATGAGATCATGACCTGAGCCGAAGTCGGACGTTTAACCAACTGAGCCACCCAGGTGCCCCAAAATAGTATTTCATGTAAAGTAACTAAATAAACCAATCACACCGTAACGCAAATATGTATTTGTTTATTAAAAAAAATACTTGCCAAAACATCAAAAAAACGAGAGTATTTTTCCAAAAAAAACAACAAAAATCTTATGTCCTTGTAAATTTAAAAACTTTTTTTAAAGGTCTGGATTAATAGAAAACAAGTGGATTGCCACATTTTCTTTTGCATTCTATTCGTTTCAAGGTGATGGTTTGGCTGATGGGTGTGGAAAAACAATGACCACCTAGATATGCATGGTAGTAAATGAAGGCAGGTTTTAATACACCTTATAGATGATTGTGGACATTTTTCTTTGTTGCCACATCAGAAATCAACAGGTGATAGTCTGTAGAAAATCAGTTGTGATATGGAATGTGTACCCTTTTCAGTGACTTTTTGTATTCTGTTACATTAAAATACAGTGGTCCACTTGCATTGTTATTTGGAAAATATCGACTCACTGAGTTATGAAGATTTTTCAGATACCATCATAATTTATTGTATAGTATCAAAAAAAAGGCCACACATGTTAATGGCACTACCGATCTTACCAGAAAGGTCCTGACAGTGAGAAGCTTTCAAGTTCATGGTTACAGGCACATGGTTTTTCAAAATTCTCATTCTTCCATTCACATTTCATCTTCAACAAATACCAGTTTTTCTTAAAGTTACAGGCTTATTTCATTATTCTCAAGAAAACCGTATTTATGTCAGATTTCCATGTCTCAGTGACCAGAGTTTATGTTTAATAAGAGGAGAAAAAATACTTTGAAATTCAAACATTCACATAAGCATTTTTCCTCAAGAGAATCCTACTTTGGGTATGCAGCAGTAATGTCTCATGCATACCTCTGATTCATCTTTTCTTCACATACAGTGTCAAAAAGACGTGTACTCAAGGTTGAGAATCAGTAAAATAACTGTACTTGTTCAACAAAGATATTCTTTGGTGAAATATACATATGTTTATGTGTGAATATAATGTTTCCCAGTAGTAGAGCCTGGTGGCATTGACTTGATTTGTACAAAGACGTCAGAAATTTTACTCGCCATGGCTTTTGTTCTGTTAGTACAAATGTCAACCCAGTGTGAACAAGGCAGTGTTGGTCTACTCTGAACACAGTTTTGATCTCATGGGTGCCCTGGAAGTGTCTTGGGGACTTTGCTGTTCATAGAAGGTTTGCTGCCCTACATACTATCCGCCTTTCTCTTGAGTAGCTGGAGTTTGAACAGTTCAATCCTGTGCTCCGTTTTTGAGGGAACAATTCTGATGCCAAATTTCTTAGTGTTGCTTACACATCTTTGATTTTCTGATTTTCATGACCCGTTTTGAGCTGTTCTCCTTGAGTAGTACATTGTAGTCCCAGTAATCTTTCTACTGACTCCTTATGTTCTCTCTAACTCCTACTACTTTCCAAATACTTGTTCTTCATCTAGGAACAACACTTCCCTCAACTGTGAGAGGAACATTTACTCAGATATGATCTAAGTATCATTTTCTTAATAACATGCTCACTGTCACCTACGTTTGAACTTACTTTAAACGTCTGTTATATGTTATGGAATAGGTATGAGGCATACATTTGTAGATTTTGGATATTTGTTGTTATGAGTTTAATGTCAATATCATTCACTCTTTTATTTTAAGTTTATTTATTTTTGAGAGAGAGAAAGAAAATGCATGAGTTGGGGGGAAGCAGAGAGAGAGGAAGAGAGAGACAGAATCCCAAGTGGGCTCCGTGCTGACGTGTAGCTCAAGCCCATGAGGCGTGAGATCATGACCTAAGTCGGAGTTGGACGCTTAACCGACTGAGCCAGCCAGGAGCCCCTGTATCATTTACTCTTAAATCAGCCCCCAACAAGGTGCCTGTTACACAATATTCACTCAGTAAATACTTATGTTTTATATTCTTCACAGTACAGAGTACCAGTGACCCAAAATGTTAACTATTTTTCTATAACTCTGTTTAATCTCTGTCATGCTTTCCTTTTACCTGTCAGCAAACAAACAAACAAATAAATCTGTTTCATTCTAGGTAATTCTGTTGCTTCTCTATTTATAGGTAAGTGATAAAATTCAGAGTGCCTTCCTTCTATTCTTCTCCCTGGCACAGATTTTATCATCTAGGATCGACTCAAGATTGGAGTACCAGTGGAGATGGGTGTCCTACTGCTTGCTCTGGATCCATGTCTCTTGGCACCCATTAGTTGATGCAACAGTGCTGTGCTTTCTGATAGGCAGCCTCCATCCCCTCTGGCATTTGTATGTAAGATAGGTACACCCCTACATGAAACTAACAGTGACTGTATAGTCTAGTCTAGTACACAGCTAGCTAGCTGGTCCTGATTATTTGCAGATCTCATTTCATACTTCCTGTGATTGGTTTAGAATCTGAAATCAATAGCTGGCACTCTTCCGTGGTCACATACAAACATGATTAGAGCAGTGGAAAGATTCGATGTGCATAATCCCAGTTGGGGCTGAATACAGCGATGCTTAGTGTTCTTGTATTAGTTTTCCTGCTACCAGCAAGTATCCTTTTTGAGTCTATGTAGTGCTGGTTTTACCCAACATTTTTGAGTTTTTTTTTTTTCTGGTTCTGTTGCTGTTTAAAATGGACCCCAAGCATAGTACCTGTTGAGTGTTCCTAATTACTAGAAGGGTGTGAAATGCCTTCTCAAGAAAATGCCATGTGTTAGAAAGGCTTCATTCAGTTAGGAGTTATGCTGTTGTTGGCTGTGGGCTCAAATCTCATGAGGTAGCCAGCAGTACACATGAAATAAGGTTTCTTTAAACAGAAAAACACACAAAACAAGGCTCCATATCGATCGGTTGATAAAAATGGTGTGGCCAGGGGGCTCATGAGAACCTAACCCTGCGTTTCTCCTAGGAGTAATGGTTTAATATTTGCTGGTTCTATATTTGTGGACTACTCGATTAAACATTAACTACCATGAATAATGAGAATTTACTGAGCCATTTTCCTAGGACTTCTCTGGTCACTGAGTGTGCAGTCATGACCCTGAATTCTGGTGCTAGCTCGACTATATACTCCCTGTATGCAAGACCAAGAGTCTTTCCAAAGAAACTTCTCTAAGTATAGAACAGAGGAATTTTCCTTCTAACCTGTGGTGGTTCGAATTGTCCCCCAAAACATTATGTTGAAGTTCTGTCTCCCAGTACCTGTGAATGTGACTTTATTTGGAAATAGGGTCTTAGAAGATGTAATAAAATTAAGATGAGGATGTACTGGATTCGGGTGAGTCCTAAATTGAATAACTGGTCCTTATGTAGAGAGAGATTTGGAGATCTGGAGACACAAAAGAGACATACAGGAAAGAAGTCCAGATGCAGACGGAGGCAGAGATGGGACTTAGCCAGGGAGCACCAAGGACTGCTAGCTAATACCAGAAGCTACGGAAGAGGCACGAAACAGTTTTCCACGGAAGGAACCAATCCTGTAGACACATTGATTTTTTGACTTTAGTCTTCCAGAACTTTGAGATAATAAATTCCTATTTTAAGCCAGCCAGTTTATGGTGTTTTGTTACAATAGCCCTATGAAGCTAATACACATCCTTTAACATTTTAAGGTAGTATCATTGATGAGATCCTACAGAAAAAAAAAAAAAAAAACTCCAAATAGATCTATGAGAAAAGGGTATTTGATCAAACGCATCATGGTAGTTCACAATTGGCAAGTCCTCTGCTAATTAACTGGAAATTCTAGCCTCCAGTTTTCAGATAGCGAGTGTCACTGAGAAGTAGGACGCTGGAGAATGAGCTCATGGGAAAGTTTCCGTGCGTGCCATTTCACACTCTCAGATCAAATGCTGTTTAAAGGAGGAATGATAAATATTAATGTGGCACCTGCTTCAATTACTTTCAACTAGTGGGAGCTGACAGAGTGCGGCACACACAGGGAGACCCTGAGGAAGCAGCTCTTGACACTGGCAGACGTACCTCAGCGATCCTTCCTGAACCAGACCCGCTACCTTTCCTAATTGGCCCTCTAAGGTGGGATGCTGCTCACCAGCCTGAAGACTCTTAGTGACTGTAGGGCTGTTTGTCAGCTCTTGTGCAACACAAGGGTTGCGTCCACTGCCTCACAGGTAGACTGGTGGGGAAGGGAGCTGTTGACCAGTGCTCTCTTTGCCAACCAGGTGCCTGGAGATGAGCCCGTGGAAGGTTAGCTGCTTCCACTCTAAGTGGAACAGCCACCTTGCCTTAGAATTTTCCCGGAGGTAGTGTTGGACTCATTTGCTTCCACTTCTAGCTGCTGCTGGGGTCACACACGGCGATGAAGCTGGCAGGGTTATCTTCAAGGGGATGCACCTTTCCCAGGCTTCAGGTTATTTATGGGGGCACCCGGGCTTGAGAATCCCACATAGGAATGAAATAAAATCAGGCAGGCAGCGTTAAGTACCAGTACCTGTGTCTGGGCCTGCCTCTAGCCACGTAAATTATTTAGGAATTGCTCAATGTAGCCCTCCGTGACAAGCTTCACCGAGAGAGTGGGAGGAGTGATAGTTTATTCTCCAGAAGCTGTGTGCAAAAAGAGCATCTCCAAGTGAAATTTTTCAGGCAGAACATATATAGGATTCTAGGTGTGCCAGCTGCTGCAGGAAGTGCTTAAGTTTAATTCTTCAAATTCTAGCAACCCTAAGGTGGAGCAACTATCATTACCTATAGTGTACATTTAAAGACTCCTAAGAATAGTAGAAGTGGAGCAGATTTTCCAGGCAACAACTAGAAAGTAATAGAATCTGCTTACGAATGCAGATCTCCTTGACGCCATTTCCAGTCTTCTCTCCCAAGGAAGCCTCTGATCGGAGCTTGAAAACACACACACACCCACACACACACACACACACACACGCACGCACATGCTCGGGTACGTTGAATCAGAGCTTGAAATAATATAGACACACGTATATACACACACACGTATGTTGGATTCTTAGGTTAGAATAAAGTGTATGCATGACATATTACCACTACTAATATTTCACATGGATATACCAGTAGATAGATACATCTGTACGAACAGAGACAATTTATTTTTTACCAACCAATGTATACCCAGACAATAGTACAGTATCTGACATTAATGTATACTCAGTAAATATTGGTTGAATGAATAAGTGAAAAGAATAGATGGACAGATAAAATTTCTTCTATTGATTGCAGTTCTGTACCCACTATAAACGTTTTAATTCCTGGAACAGCCTCAGGAAATGGGCAGAATAAAAATGATCATTCGTACCTTGCAGACATGGACCTGGAACTTGTATTTTCTGATTGCTCGGTTTTGCTCTCTCTACTCCATCTTTCGGATATGGCAGTCATGGGTCATTCAGCTATTACCTGCATGCATTTTTGTTTTCACAGACATAATTCAAGACACTAGATAGATGTCCTGATTCCCAAAGAGCAGGCCAAGGAAGACCTGAAAATCCTCAGAGTTTCTACTTTCATCCTTTAAAGAAACTGTAAATGTGCTTGGATCTCTTCTTCTTCTTCTTTTTTAAATGTTTTCTTTTTCTTTTTTTATTTTTGAGAAAGAGAGAGATGGGAGGAGATAGCGTCAGGAGGGGTGGGGCAGAGAGAGGGGGAGAGAAAATCCCAAGCAGGCTCCATGCTGTCAGCACAGAGCCCAACACGGGGGGCTCGATCCCACTAACCACAAGGTCATGACCTGAGCTGAAATCCAGAGTCAGAGGCTTAACCGACTGACCTACTCAGGGGCCCCTGAGATGTCTCCTTGACTTTGGGAAAGGTAGCTGCTCCCATTTGAACAGTAAAATTTGGAGCTGGCAACTGAGTACCACAAAGATCATTTCATGTTGGGAACTAGAGACCCTTAGGCGAATCCTAAAATACAAGCAAGCCATACTTACCATTTCATCGTGTCCTTGGTGAGGCAGAGATCTGTTGCTGGTTTGACACGTCAGATGACTCAAGAACTTTAAGGAATAAATCTCTGTTCAGTATTGTGGAAGAAGAATAAAAGAAAGGTATGTAAATGCATCTAGAGCTGTAGGTACAGATAGATATATTAAAGGTCACAAATACCTCATGATTTTTAACTATACTCTCAACTGTGAACAATATTGGAAATAAGTATTGTGGGAAAATTTAAATGTTAAACACATATGCTCCTAGGTCTGTCTGTTCCACATTGTCCATGAGTAGGATGGATACTTCTCAACCCCTCCTGTGGGGAGTTTCTCCTGTAGCCACGTGTAGAGGGCCAAGATTATGTATCACCTTTAAGGAACCAGATACCAAGAAATCAAACATGGTCTTGTATATTTCCCAAATCTTGTAATAAAGAGTCCAGAGATGGTAATGACCTATCAGAAACCACAACAACTATTTTGGACCTGTTCCCATGTATTATCTTTCTGTGAGAAGCTAATACAAAATATCTATTAATTATATTAATTATATTAATAGATATAGAAAAGCTTAATTAATCTCTCCATTTTTCACAACAGAGCTGCATCTCTTGAAAGATGCTCTTTGGGTTCACTACAGATTTTTGAAGTCCACTACTGGTGGTAAACTCCTTTACACTCCAGCTAGTTTTCCATATGTGTCTGATACTACAGACTCTCGTCATGTCCTTTAGGTGCCATATCACCATCAAGTTCCTTGTCTCTTAATGGTAATAACCTTTCCTTTGTATTTCTGGTTTCAGTTTGATGCTTTTAAATCCTTATCAATAGTCAGTTCATCTTTCTCTTTATATACAGTATCTACCAAGTTCGGTAGATTTGGCTTCATAGATCCTCTTCTTTCTGTTTTTACTACAATCCTACCATTCCATTCTCCTGGAATATCTTCATTCCGCATCTACAACTTTTGAAATTTAAAACCTCTTCTCAGAGTCATCTGAGCAGCCAATATCTCTAAGAACCTTCTGAAAGTGCAGCTTGCCCAATAAAGTTTGATAGTGCCTTCTCCTGACATGCTATAGTCTGTGTATTTCTGGTTAAGCATCTATCTAGGATGATATAGTTCTATCTACATAGCATGATAGTTATGGAGACCCTGTTCGGTCCTCTCTCCTTTTTGGAAATGTAAGAAGCATCAGGCTCGGTTGCAGCCCTTGGGTGCTGACAGTACACTGCTCTTATTAGCTTTACTCCTAATAGATAGTCTGTTAGGGAAATTTAAGCGTTCTATAGTCAGGCTGGCTAGATTTGAATCCCAGCTTTGACATGTATGACTTTAGACAAGTTACTTAACTGCTTTGAACTTCAGTTCTTTTATCTAACAAAGAACAATGACTGTTTTTGAAATGTGTATTTTAATGTAAAGCTTTTATCAGTGTTGTCTGATATGAATGAATTCATTCAATTCATTTAACTGTTCTTTTTTGAGTACCTACTCCCTGCTCAGATACTCTTTTTAGCTCAAGAGATGCACAGTGGTAAACAAGACAGACAAGTGCCTTGCTTTCACAAGGTGTAGATTCTAGTGAGAGGAGACCAAGGGCTGATGTTAACCTGTTATGCAATACCATGGCTGTACCAGTTCCTGTTTCCAGATAAATTTCCATTCTGTTTTCAGCTTAATTTATATTACCTAAGTTCCCACGTCATTTTGGTTGTTAAAGATAGTGAATGCAATTCTGAATACAGATACTTAGCAAATTATGTTGAAATGTAAGTTTTGGGTGAGGCGCCATGACAATGAATACCATTCTCCAACGTGAATTGAGAGGTCATGGTATAAACAATTCGACAGTGGTGTTGAAATCCACTTCTACATCTATTAAAATCCTCTCATGCATTGAGTATAACTAAATGTCAACTTGAAGATAAAAGGGAAAAAAATGCTGTTGAGAGCATATGGGATCCTCTAAGCGCTACCTTTTCCCCTGAGGCTGGGAAGGGCAGATCTACTTCCTTCTTCCTCTTACATTAACAAAGAGGTACTTTAAGGAAACCATTCAGAGTTAAATATGATTTCTCCTTCTTTTGGGGGAACCCTGTAGACTTGAGTCTGATTCCTTCCCAAAAATCCAGAAAGTAAAAGATAGGTTGGCTAGCTGCTTTGGTACTGAAGTGATCGAGTATTGAGTGGCCTGCATCCCTTGACTTTGTTGAGGAATATAATCCTTAAATATTACCCATGGATAAAGTATGCATGGAAACAGAGGGAAGGGGGTGTGTCTCGGAGGGCCATAGAGAGGCTGAATAGACACCAGAAGAAAGAACTTGAGGTAGCAGTTGATACCTAGATCTAAGGAAGGAGTAAGTAGACAGCTACAGGAGAGATGTATTCATGTTCATCAGTAATCAATATTGACTGAGCACTCGAGATACTTAAAAGAGTTTCCATTTATATTTACGTCCGTAAACAAGATCATTTGAGTGTGTGGTAGGAGCCATGAGAAGATAGGTTAGGACAATTTCATAGAAATTGACTAGGATAAAGCAGAAGTAACTTGAGAGTGGATGCTGAAGGGGGTCTCTCAGAGCAGGTAATAGCAGATTGGCTGGAGCTGGGCAGGTGGGTCACGTTCTGATTACTGAGAAGTTTCTGCAGGAAAAGGGAATAGCGATGATCAGGGCCACAGGGCGGGAATGAGGTCAACATATCCTAGAAACCCAAAGAAAGCCAGTGGGCTCTGTGATTGGGGTTGATGGAAAAGTACTGGATGTCATCTGAAAGAATTGTAGAGACAGATCAAGTAGGGCATTGCAGGGCATAGTAGGGATCTTGGGTTTTATTTTTTGTGGAAAAGAAAGCCCCTCGAGAGTTTTAGGCAGGGAGCAACATGAAGTAATTTGCATTTTAAAACTATCCCTTTTATTTCTGAGTAAAGGAACAGAAAACTGTGCAAAGTACAGGGATAATGGAGTGGTAAATCTCTCGGGGGAGATCAGACTTGAGGAACACCTGGAGAATTTGGATTGGATTTAGAGAAGCTGGGGAAATGGATGGAGGCTGCGTGGAAGAGCATACACAGGTACAGAGGCAGGAAAGTATGACAAAAGACACAATTTCCCTCCAGCACAAACAAAACCCAGTCATTGGGATTCTGAGCTGTAGATTGGGCGATGGGATGGATGAGTAAAGGCCAAGCAGGGGTCCAGAGGAGGGCAGCAAGGTACAGAGTCCATTCCAACCAAGTTAAGTTTCCAACTGTGATATCCATCCAAACGACCAAATGAAAAGATAGATTTCAGGAGTAAGGGAGCTGGGTAAAAAGATTCCACAGGCTGGTGGGCTATAAGGTTTGAAAGAGTGGGTAAGATGTAGTAACAGGTTCTAGCTGATCTGTGGCGTGGATGGAGAGGAAGCTCTGAATAGTATGGAGACAAAGCAAAGCTGTAATTGCTTGACTAAGGGCAATTGTTCGCACCTTTCCATTCATTGGCAGCTCCTCCTTAGAGCTGTTAAAATCTGAATGAGCCACTATATGGCAACTTCTTGGCATTAGTCCGAGTTGTGCTTTTCCATTCGTGGGATTATTTAACTAGCATCTGGTTCCACAACGAGACGATCAGCTCAGTAAAACCCAAGCCATTTCTAATTTTGCTCACTAATCTATCCCCGCATGATGCCAAGCACGTAATAGTTACTCAGACATTTGCTGAATGAATGGCTAATGCTTCACCTTCTAAACATTTCATGAGTTTGTCTTGCTTCTTCCAAATCCAAATAGAATGTCACCCTTCTAGATCGTGAATGACACGACGACACAGATGTAAATTTTTTATACATCCAAAAAAATTTGATTGGCACCTACTGTGTGTTACCCACACCGAAAGATGTTCATTGATTCAATGATGAGCATGACCAACATGCCTTCTGTTCTTAAGGAACTTATGTTTAGTGTAGGATATTAAATAATTATGCACAAGGTTATTTAATTATATGCTAATATATGTGTTAATGCATATGTTAATATATGTTAGTACATATATTAATATATGCTAACGAGGGAAAATACAGATTTCTATGAAGAGCATAAAAACCCATTTTCTACCCTCAAAACCAAAAAATATAATCTTGGAGAAAGATTACTTGTAATCTGTATGGTACCTAAAACAGGCCCATTCAAAGTGTTAAATGCTTGTCAGAGTAGAAAATCATAGCTGACATATTGACAATACATGCTGACCGTGCTAATGAGTGTGTACTTATCAAAACAGCGCTGAAATCATGATGTCCTTATTCTTATCCCACAGATATGGTGATCAGGAAATTACGGAAGAGACTTCCCAGGGGGTAGCGTAGTAGGCCTTTCTTTTCCATCTGTCTGTGCATACAGAGATGTCGGCTCTTTCCCTGTGTCAGAAGTCAGAGCAATCCGTATAGAGGTGCTGGAGTTAGAGGTGTGCAGAGAATACCTTTAGTGATTAATAAAGGACTAGAGACTCCTTAGAGATTTTAAATTGGGCCAGATGGTCATCTACCTAAAAGCACGGAAGAAATTCTGGGAAAAAAAAAAGAAAATTTAGAAACATCAGCAGATAAAAGTAGGAAAATAGAAATACCACGGTGAGGGTGCCAGGATTTGGTGAATCCCAGCAAAAGATTATTTTGTTGCTTAGCTGACCGTGAAGCCACACTCCTTAGGGTTTTAAGCCACCTCCTTGCTTGCATTTGCTGTTCCTTCTTCTGGGAATGCTTTGTTCTTGCCCCTTTGCCTATTTACCTGAGATCCAGCCCAAGAAACTTGCCTTGATGACCTGTTAAATATTGGACCTTCTCATTTACTCTTTCATTGTCCCATTATGTCCTCCTTAACATCACAATGTGCATTGACTGTATTTGTATCCTTCTAAGTTACTTTTGTTTTGCATTTTTAATGATTTTTTTATAATCAGAGAGCCATGGGGGAGAGGGGCAGAGGAAGAGAGAGAGAGGATCCCTATCAGGCTCCAGGCTCTGTGCAGAGCTAGACAAGGGCTCAGTCCCACGACGCTGGGATCATGACGTGAGCTGAAATCAAGAGTCAGAGGCTCAACTGACTGAGCCACCCAGGGGCCGCAGTATTTTGTATTTTTTAATTACATTATTTTTTAGGGAAAACCTCCCTAAAATGTAAGCTTCCTGAGGTCATCCATCTATTCTGTGTTAACTTTAAACTTAAAAAGTAATTTGGCACGTGAAAAGTGCTACATAAATATGTATGAAGGAGGGAATGAAAATTGTTTGGCTCTGAAGGGGACTATAGGGATTTCACTTTACGTTGGTGAAAATCACTTGGATTTTCCAGGCTTCCAGAGAAAGAAACTCATTAACTCTTTTCTTTATTTCTTCCCTTATTTAAGTAGTTTCAGCAGGCAGTTTGTGTGCATACCTCAGAGTGTACTTATATTTTCTTTCCCCCCCGCTAGCTTTATTAAGGTATAATTGACAAATAAAAGTTGGATATATTTAAGGTGAACAACATGATGTCTTGATATACATGGTGAAATGATTACCACAATCAAGCCAATTAACATATTCATCACCTCCCGTACTTACAATTCTGCGTGCATGATAACAATTAAGATCCACCTTCTTAAGCAAAATTTAGGTATATAATATAGGATTACTAACTGTATTCACCCTGCTGTACTTTAGCCCTAAATCATCTCACACAACTGGATTTTTACAATTTTTTCCTAGCTGAAATCCTCTGATGCTTAAACTGAAGCTTAAGGCTTATTTTCCACCTCTACTGTAAGAACCTTCATGTATTTATTCCATTCTCTCGTTTGGGTTCTCTTTAAGTAACTCCTCCCCCCATCCCTCTCCTGCAAGGTAGTAGAAAGAGCCCTGGACCGCTGTGTTAGGAAAAAAAAAAAAAGATTGATTCGCCATTGAGATTTTGGTCGCTAAAACCTTCTAAGATTTGTCACTTGTAAAATGAGCAAGTTGGAGTAGATGATAATATAAAGTGCTTTTTTAAGTCTCAGCTGTTATAATTCATAGGTATTATTTTTAAATCTTTTATGCCTTCTTCCAACCAATCTTTCTAGAAGTCAGAATTGGACAATGGATACTAAAGAAGGGCTTGGCCGAAGGTCAAGTTAAGTGGGCAGGTAAATGTCAGTGTTAATTTAGGTGTTGATTTGGCTGACCTGCTCATACAGGGAGCCCCAGATAGTCTTCATCATATGGGAACCTTCATTACTAAAATTTGCCCATCTCCATTGAGATGCTCTGGATACTCAGACACAGTTTTCAGAACAAGCCGTGATGTTAGCTGAAGGGAAAAGGCCCAGGAGTGGCTTTTTCATAAAAGGATAACTCGGGAAAAGGGAATAAATCCAGAACTTTCATGGTTTTTACCAGAGTCCAACTTCTTCTGGAAGCCTTTTTCCTTTTTCAATAAAACACGCTTTGCCCCGATGGCAGAGAGAAGCAGAGAGAACCATAATGAAGACAGAGTATTCAGTCGTTAAGAACTTACACACTGGACTTAGATCAGTGCCTTATCTGATCTTATCTCATCTATAACCTTGGGCGAGTCATGTAACAACAGTTTTGAATCTTGTGTTCCTTGTCTGTAAGATGTCCATAGCGTTGAGACTGGTATCCTACTTCTCTGCTCGTGTTCTAAACGAGTTAATATATAAAAAGTGTTGATCACATTGCCTGCTTCGTTATCAGTGCTCCATAAATGTTAGCCTTGACTCTAATACTCTAATCCTTCTAAGACCAAACCAGTGTTTGTGAGCAGCGTACAGAATCCGATGGAAAAAAGAGTCTCTCCTGAGTATTCCTGGCCTCTTCTCACCTTGAAACATTGTTGTCGAAACTGCAAGTACTTTGAAAAGAAGGCATACTTAGCAATGTAACAGTATATTAGCGACTTCCAACCCATTATGAATTATTTTAAAAAAGAGAAGAGAGACAAATTTTCATTAGTGGAATTCCCTCACCCAATCTATCTCGTAAAACTGTCTCCTTTACTTCCGGCATTAAAATGTATTCATTCATTGTATTCAACTCATGCTGAATAAAATATGGACTTAATATTTTTACCAGGTTCACTAGAGGATATAATAAAAATACAAGGTCCCATGTTACCCTCAAAGAGCCTACAGTACAATTGTTAAGAGCACAGTCTTCAAATTATACAGACCTAGTTTAAAATTCTGGCTTCCTTGACTCCTAGCTACATGAACATGGGGAAATTATTAATTCTAAACCTCATTTCTTGTGTATAAAATGTAACACCTTCCTTATATGTTCTTATGAATGTAACTCATGTAATGAATATAAGGTAATTCTTATAAAACACTTAGTGGAATCACTAACATATAATAAGCACCTAATAAATAGCAATTATTGCTAAAATATGCTATGGTGTACAATTTAAAAACACCTCATTTTGATCATCCCATACTTAGAATTATCAGCATTTCTACCCCCTTTTTAATTGAGTTAATTTAGGCTTATAGGCAAATCACTTGCAGCAACAAACTTCAAATGTCAGTCATTTAATACAACAAAATACAATGTCTTGTTGAACCAAAGTCTCCGTGGTTCTCAGGCCAGCCGTCCTTTACATGGTCAGTTGCAACTTGCATTGCTTTTTAAAATCCCCACCAACTCAATGCGAGAAGACTTTAGCATAGGGGCCCGTGTGTAAAACGGGTATCAGGGAGTTCTAGTAATGTCTTTTACAATCTCCTTTCTACTAGACTCATAGGTGTACATATTAAAAGCCTCATGAAACAATTAGGGAAAATGCTGGCTCATAAAGAGAGAGAAAATAAAACAGAAAAGAAGGACATTTGCAGGGATGTTTTATCTTTCATGTTACCATCAATTCATTGTTTTGAAATTGTCCAGATGGCTTGGCTAAGAAAGCTAAGTCTTGTTTAGTAAGAGAAGTGCCTTCATCATTTACCACTGTCTCCTTTAGGCACAGAATGCAGAGGCAGTGATACTTACCCCACACTTTTGCCATCCCTGGCTAGAATAAGCATCTTGAGTCCCTTGTCAGGTGGCTACTATTCTGAACTATGTTTACTAAAAAATGTAAATATGATTCCAATGCTTTTTCATATTTTTATTCCCCACCTATTTTTCCCTATCAAATTTTAAAACATTGCAGATGTGACATTATTTTACTAGTAAATATTTCATGACACACATAAAGATAACGATTCCTTAACATTATCTAATTTCCAGTCCATGTTAAATTTCTCTAATTTTCTCATAAATGTTCTCTGAAAGTTTTTAAAATCAAACTGCAAACCAGGACAGGTGGTAACATTTCCTTGTTAGGTGTCCTTAGTATGATTGGTTCTCATTCCATTTTTATGCCATTGATTTCTTGGAGAAATAAGATCACTTGTCCTGTAGAATGTTGTACATTATGTATTTACTTGATCCCTCATGGCTTCGTTTCTCTTATTTGTACTTCTTCCTATAAGCTTGTAGGTGGATAGGAGGCTTGATTATTTTTAATGTCTGTTCATGAGGTGCGTGTGTCTATTATTTTTACTTAGTTTTGCTTCAGTGTTATATATTCAGGTATTTTTAGTAAAAGTTTATTTGAATAATAGTGGTGTGGACTTTATTGGACTAATATTTCTGCTATTAACAATTATAAATGTCAAACAAGATATAAATAAGAGTTATGTGAAAGAAAATCAGAGTGACACCCTGCAGGCAGAAATTTGAGTAAATGTTTGAAAAAAGGGAGATATAATAGTTGGACTCTACATTTAAATGGTTTTGCCCTAGTTGCAAGAACGGCAGAAAATTGTAAGAGGAAGCCAGTAAAAAAGTCATGGAGGATGGAAGTTTCAAAATCTGCATATATGTTCTCAGAGTTTTTGGTATGTTCCTAAACTGGACATGAATGGGATAGGGGTTCAAGAAATTCAAAAACTACAGGGGTGAAAGAGGTGAAAATTGAACAGTTTTCTGGTGCTGGAAAGAGTTTGGGGTGCAGTCGTCCCTGAGTCTTAATAGAAGAGTAAACGCCTTGAACTTTAGAGTAAAATGCCAAAAGGTTCATGTTTTAGGATTAAGAACTACATGGCAAAACTAAAGTCTGTGCTCTAGGACTAAGGAAAAATCCAAAGCAGGCCCTTACTAATAAAGCTTAATACCAAACTGCTAGAGGACAAAGGTGATCTATCATTAATTTAATTTTCTCCTGGAATAAAATTCCACCTGACTCTGATGAACACAGATAACCCGGAGCACCTACGGTGCATCATATATAGTGTCCAGCCCACAAACACACAATTATTAATAGAAGTCAACAATGGACTAAAGGAGAAATCGACTGTCGATAGAAGCAACTCACAGATTGCCTAATTAATTTCGACATCTGGGGTAAGACTTCAAAATAACAGAGTATGTAACAAAATGCCTATGAAAGTAAAGTATGGGAATGTTAAGGGAGACAGGACTTTTTTTTTTATTAGTTTTATTCTTTTATTTAATCTTGGAACAGTGCTTGACACAGTCATTTTCCAATAACTACCTGTTGAATGAATAAATGCCATCAAAGTTGAAACAGATAGGATACAACGACAGGTCACTGGATTTTCAAGAGTGGTCATCAGTAAAGTTTTAAAGAACAATTTAAATGGATTAATTGGCTTGAAACAGATTCATTCTTTTTTTTAAATAATTTATTGTCAAATTGGTGTCCATACAATACCCAGTGCTCATCCCAACAAGTGCCCTCCTCTGTGCCCGTCACCCACTCTCCCCCCTCCCACAACCCCCTCAGTTTGTTCTTAGTCTTTGAGAGTCTCTTATGTTTTGTCGTCCTCCCTCTCTGTCTTTTTTTCCTTTCCCCTCTTCCCCACCCCCATGGTTTTTGCTAAGTCTCTCAAAATCCACCTATGTGTGAAAACATATGGTATCTGAAATCTGACTTATTTCACTTAGCATAATACCCTTCAGTTCCATCCATGTTGCTACACATGGCCAGATTTCATTCTTCCTCATTGCTGCGTACTATTCCATTGTGTATATATATATATATATATATATACCACATCTTCTTTATCCATTCATCAGTTGATGGACACTTAGTCTCTTTCCATGATTTGGCTATTGTCGAAAGTGCTGCTGTGAACATTGGGGTACACGTGCCCCTATGCATCAGCATTCTTGTGTCTCTTGGGTAGATTCCTAGCAGTGCTATTGCTGGGTCATAGGGTAGTTCTATTTGCATTTTTTTGAGGAACCTCCACACCGTTTTCCAAAGCGTCTGTACCAGTTTGCATTCCCACCAACAGTGAAGAGGGTGCCTGTTTCTCCACATCCCCGCCAGCATGTATAGTTTCCTGATTTGTTCATTTTAGCCGCTCTGACCAGTGTGAGGTGGTATCCCAGGGTGGTTTTTATTTGTACTTCCCTGATGATGGGTGACATTGAGCATAGTTATATGTGTCTGTTGGCCATCTGGATGCCTTCTTTGGAAAAGTGTCTATTCATATCTTCCGCCCATTTCTTCACTGGATTATTTGTTTTTGGGGTGTAGAGTTTGGTAAGTTCTTTATAGATTTTAGATACTAGTCCTTTGTCCAATATGTCCTTTGCGATTATCCTTTCCCATTCCATTGGTTGCCTATTAGTTTTATTGGTTGTTTCCTTTGCCGTGCAGAAGCTTTTTAGCTTGATGAGGTCCCAGGCGTTCATTTTTGCTTTAAATTCCCTCACCTTTGGAGAAGTGTCGCATAGGAAATTGCTGCGACTCCGGTCAAAAAGGTTTTTTTTCCTGCCTTTTCCTCTAGGATTTTGATGGTTTCCAAGATTCAGAAGAAAGAATCACTTGCACTCTGTCTCTCTCAAAAACAAAAAAATAAAAACATTAAAAAAATTTTTTAAAGCACAAAAGAAAAAAAATTGGAAGAAAAAAACCCACAAAATTGTGTCAATGATCCTGAAGCAATGTTAAGTGATTGAACATGTAGGTAATGGACTGGAAAAAGAAAAGGGAGAAGGGAACATAAATAAATACTTGAGAAGATACTAGCTATTTATTTATTTATTTATTTATTTATTTATTTTAATGTTTATTTATTTTTGAGAGAGAGAGAGAGAGAGAGAGCAAGCGCGAGGGTGGGGAGGGGCAGAGAGAGAGGGAGACACAGAATCCGAAGCAGGCTCCAGGCTCTGAGCTGTCAGCACAGAGCCTGTCCCGGGGCTGGAACTCACTAACTGTGAGATTATGAGACGAGCTGAAGTTCGACTCTTAACTGACTGAGAATGTCCAGGTATCCCGAAGATACTACTTAAAAAAAAAATAATTGAAAGAAAAATTTGCAATGCATATATCCAAAAGCCCAAACAAGAAAAAGGCAGAATAAATCCAAAGAGAACCAAACATGAATACATCATAAACAGCTGAGAACCAAATAAAGAACATATTTTAACAACAGTTAAAGAAAGAGTTTACATTTATGCAAGAATTTTGGTAAGAATTATAGCTGACATCATAAGAAGCAAGAGAGACCCAAAGACAATGAGAGACCATCTGTAGAGTACTGAGTAAAACGAATCAACAAGAAGGGGAAACATCATGTAGAAATATTCAGAGTGTATTCTTGACCCTTGAACAGAGTGGGGGTAGGAGACACTGACTTCTTGCCTAGGAGAAAATCTGTATATGACTTTGACTTCTAATGGTCTACTGTTCTCTTACCAACAACATAACAATCAACGTATTTTATATATGTGTATATATATTATTCTTTCAATAATGTAAGCTAGAGAAAAGGTTATTAGAGGCACATGGAAGCGAAAATACATTTACAGTATGGTGCTGTATCGATTGAAAACATCTGCATATAAATTGTCCAATTTTTTAGAAGTTATTTATTAATTTGTTAATTTATTTATTTTGAGAGAGTGAGAGAGTGAGAGAGAAAGGACTTGCACATGTAGGGGAGAGGCAATGAGAGAAGGAGAGAGCCAAAATCAAGAGTCAGATGCTGAACTGAATGAGACACCCAGGCACCCCTAAATCGGGCAATGTAACCTACTGTTGTTCAAGGGTCAACTGTATGTTATGATATTTCCAGAGATGTGGAGTGAGAATTGTGTTTAAATCTTTCGTATTTTTTAGAATGCTGTTAATTTTGGAAAATTGGACTAGGATGCTATAAAATGAAACTAATGGCAATGAATTTCCGATTCTTCTTAGTGGTATTTATGCAACTATTCATTCAAGGGGCATTGACATGGGCTAGTACATAAGCAGTTGTATCAAATACCTACTGTCCACCACACGAAGCAAGGCCCTGAGGATAAAGCAGTGAGTGATGCAGACATGTTTTCTGTTCTCACAAAGCTATAGCCCATAGTCTTCTGAAGGGACATCCTATTGAGGAAACTTTACAAGAGCATTTGAGAGAATGTTATCCATTTTTTACAAAAAAAGAGGTCTTTTCATAGAGATCTCCTAGAGACAGAAGGAGATCCTTGTTAATCAGGATAAGAAAAATGACAATATCAAATGTGTCTTATTGGGACTTTATCTAATACTATTTTCAAAAACTCCATGATGTGATGAATTTGGTGCTGAACTTTTGCAGAAAGAGTCCAGTGGTAAATGATTGGGAATAGAAAAATTCTAGAGCAAATACCTTAGAAAACAGCTGAAAAAGAACACTGTTAACGTTACAGTAATCTCCTGAGATGACAGATGGGCAGTTGGTTTCCTGGGACATTCAGAGATTGTCTCAAAAAATATGGTGGGGATTCAATCATCATTCTACATTCTACCCTGTTCTTCGATTCCAATTTCCATCCTAAACATGAACTAATTAGTTTAGCTTTTTAAAATATATGTATGTTGTCCAGTGCCCTGGATTGTTTTTAAAAAGGTTTGGACTTTTAAATTTGATTCCTGGTGATTTTTACAATGGAAGAGAATGAGTTTAGAGGGAAGCTTTGATCAACGGCTGATAGGAATCAGAATCTGACTTTGCTTGGAATAATTTTACTGGATGTGTGTGTGTTTGCCTATCACACACTGAAAGTAAAATGATACATGCTGTTTAGAGAAGATAACTTCTAAATGTAGCTGAGAAAAATTTGTAAATGCTTAAAGAAGCTGCATTTATATGAGATTATATTTAAAACTAGAGACTTTTAGTCAAATGCACCATCTAACACATTAAATTAGCACAGACAAGCAAAATGAGCCACAAAATCTCAGTGATAAAGTTTCTCTCTTAGGCAACGTGATCTGAAGATCAGGATGAAGCTGCAGGACACGTGTTCTCTGAGAGATGACTTTGAAATTCAGACCTCTTCAGGTAAGTCCATATCAAGATATATTCCTTCAAGCATGGAAAACAGGAGAAGAGAGTGTCTTTTGCCCTGAAAATGAAATGTTTTGTCCCAGAAGGAGAACCTTTCAGTTGTGCTCACAAAGCATCTGCAAGATTTGGTCACAACCAATCATGGGGCTGTTTCTGCGGGGATATTAATAAATGTTTGGCTAGAAGAAGAAGAATTGTATGTAGGTGAGTCCAAGATGTCCAAACCATGCTGATCGGTCTTCTCCTAGTAGAATATAAATTCCATGAAGTCAGGCGTCTTTACCACTTGAGGTCACAAATGCTGTATCCTCAGAGCCTTGAATATTTCTTGACTTATAATGGATGTTCATTTTGTTGAGTTAATGTGGAAGAAAAAACTGCCCTGGAGGTTATTTCCTCTAGAGGGGGCTTTTGGTATGACAGGCAGTTGGACTTTCTCAGAGCGTGCTTCAGTAAGTAAACTGTATAATAATAACACTGAAGAGTCAGGAAGTTAGTTTGGCTAGATCACAGGCTCTGTTTAATCATTATGACACTGTCTAATCAAGGTTGCTTTCAGGTACAAGTGAAATGTTAACCAGGTAAAAGAGACTTAAAGAGTATTTAATATCCCTTTATATAATAAAAAAATAGGCTGAACAATGATCTTGGGTTGTTCTACTGGCTCAGTAATCATCAGAGACCCAGGATGTCCCCGTTTTTCTATTCCATTTTTCTCAGTGTGCTGGCAAGGATCAAATAATAGTGGTCATCACATCCTTATCTAACAATGTGAAAGTAAGAATGCGGGGCGCCTGGGTGGCTCAGTTGGTTGAACACCAACTTTGGCTCAGGTCACGATCTCGCGGTTTGTGAGTTTGGGCCCCGCGTCGGGCTCTGTGCTGACGGTTCAGGGCCTGGAGCCTATGTCAGATTCTGTGTCTCCCTCTTTCTCTGCCCTTCCCCTGCTCACGCTCTGTCTCTCTGTCCAAAGTAAATAAACATTAAAAAAAAAAAAGTAAGAACGAGGTTTCCAGAAAACTGTCCTCCTATATCTCTCTTTATCAGAATAGAAATTAGTTTTCAGAGCGTCCCTCTGAAAGATTTTGTTCTCCATCTTGAGGGCTACATTTGTGTCACACGCCATCATCAGCAAGCTACGAGGGAGGGATGTGGGCTGGTTGTAAAAATTTGGAAGCACCACAGAGATGACATTTAACGTCATGAGACTAGATGAGATCACCAGTGAACTGAATGTTGAAAGAAAATGGAAACCATCAGGATTCTTCATTATTAAGAATTTGGGGAAATTGGTAATTTTAGGCAAGTTGTTTAACCTTTCCTAGCTTCCATTCCTTCAACTCCAAATGAGGATAAAAGTTAGATTGCCAGATACTTAACCCACAACTCCTCCTCAGGTTACCTAGACTTGTCTTTTTAATGTAACATCAAGGTTATAAGGATTAAGTGAAATAATGTGTGTGCTAAATGTTCTAAGTACTTGATGTATATTAATTCCTCTTATACAAAGTATTTCATCAGCATAAATGGGAGTTGCCAAGGACAATTATTTTGTCCTGCTTAATACCTTCAGTGGCTTCCTGCCGCACTTGGAGTGAAGCCTACTAGCTTCCTGTCATGCCCATGGAACTTGGTGGTGTCCCACTGTCTACAAAACCTCCCTCCATTCCACCCCTTCCTTGGGTCTTGTAATGACCAAGATGGTTTCACATTCCTCTCCACTTGACTAAACTTTAAATAGACTTCTTCCCAACTCTAGGGCCTGATCTCCTTTCCCTAGAGCATCTTCTTTAGAGAACTTGTGGATGCTTTCTCTGGTTTTTTGAGATGTAAGTCTTCTAAAATATCTCTTGCTTGTTTTAAAACTGGACAGTCATTCTTAGGGACCTTGGAGCCTTCCCTTTGAAATGTAATCAAGGAAGATATCATTCCTATTTCCCGGTTTCTGAGGAGCCTAACCTCAGGAGGCACTTTCTCTCCAAGTTCTAAAACTACCTCCTCTCATGAAAATAGGAGAAAGTTTATTGTTATTGTGGATAAGGTCAATTAGCAAACACAGACGTCCTACAACTCCCTTGCCCTAGCTTTTAAAAGTTCTCCTGCCTTTTGCGTGGAGTTGACTTTAGACCACCTCGTGGTCCCTCTTCTCTATTGCAATGGACTTGGATCATGTTTTTTTTTTACCTGTTTATCTCAGGCTGGTGCAGTTTTTGCTTTGACACTACCCTCCTGCCATTTTGGTATTTCTGATCCTGGAACACATAGGTTTTTCCTCACTGCAAGGCGTTCACACATTCTGTCCCCTTTACCAGGAATCACCTTTCCTAACAGTTGCCCATGGGCATCTCCTATTCACTAAGATGCCAGCCGGGGGGTGCCTGGATGGCTCAGTCAGTTGAGCATCTGACTCTTGTCTTTGGCTCAGGTCATGATCTCACGGTTTTGTAGGTCTGAGCCCTGCATCAGGCTCTGCTCTGACAGTGCAGAGCCTGCTTGAGGTCTCCCTCTCTCTCTGCACCTACCCCACCCTTTCTGTCTCTCTCGAAATAAATAAACAAACTTAAAAAAATGTAAGATGTCAGCTTGGATATGTCCCTTTTAGAAGCCTTACACACTTTCTCCTGCTTGCACTCAATGCAAGTCACTCTTAGTTGTGTCATCCTGTTGTCTTCTCTCCATATTTGTCTTTATCTGAACTGTTCTTATTTATATGTTATTTATCGGCATCGTTTTTTTTCTCATCACCAGGTATAAGCTCCATGCAGCAGAGATCTTGTTGGTCTGGTCTGTCTGGCTCCACGCCCAGTGCCTAGTGGAGTGCTCGGTATATACTGACTGCTCAGTATATTTTCACTTAAGTCTAATACTTGTAGGCTCTGGGCCCTCCTTACATTTTTATTAAAAACACAATTAATTGCAACTTTTATATTTTCTTTTTTACTGTCTACTCTGCCTGAAACAGCAGTTTGGGAATACTTTCGTCTTAGGCTCATCCCTTGCCTTCTATCTTTGTGGAAGGGAGGGAAGTTTATGAAGGGCCAAGCTTCAGTATGCTGACCTAGGCTTTGATGTGGCCATTAGCGACCACAACAACTTCTCCCAGCGTAGACACGTGAAGTGTATTCCTAAGTTACCGATGTTTGAGCAAGTGACTCCAAGCTGAAGTTGTTTTGCTGGGATACTTGAATCCAGTTATTAAAAAGCAGTGTGTATAGGGGCACCTGTGTGGCTCACTTGGTTAAGCATTTGACTCTTGATCTCAGCTCAGGTCTTGATCTGCAGTTTTGATCTCAAGTTTATGAGTTCAAGCCCTGCTTTGGGCTCCTCACGGGGCATGAAAAAAAAAAAAAAAGAAAGAAAGAAAGAAAGAAAAAACAGTGTGTACAATCATCTGCATAAGTCTGTTCTTTGGTGCAACAGAATGCTGAGTGACTGAGTTTTGGCTCCAAGCCCTGGTTATTTCTAGTCACATGCAATGGAGAAAGCAATCAATTCCGGGTCCCTCGAACACTTTATCTGGAACAGCTAAATAATAAATCAGAGTTGGAACTATTTCATTTTCTTCCTCATTACTTTACTTAAAAAATATATATATATATATGTTTATATATAGGGTGCTTAAGAAAATGTACCAGATAAGGGCACCTAGAGGTGGCTCAGTCAGTTAAGTGTTTGCCTCTTGATTTCGGTTCCGGTCATGATCTCACAGTTTTGTGAGTTTAAGCCCTGCATTGGGCTCTGCACTGACAGCATGGAGGCTGATTGTACTTCTCCCTCTGTCTCTGACCCTCCCCTGCTCTCTCTGTCTCTGTGAAAATAAAGAAATAAACTTAAAAAAAAATTTAAAAAAAAAGAAAGAAAACGCCCCCAAATAAGGCAGACTATAGACATGGCTCTTGCTCAGTTTTGTAACTATTAGAGAAATGGATTGTTCCATGGTATTAGTCACCACTGCTATATTCAGAGGCTGAAATCCAAAAGCAGCTTCCGTTGATTTGGTAAGTCACTGAGTTACATCTCTTACCCCTGTTCCCAACCCTGGTGTTCTGTTCACTGTCTCTTTCCACTGAGGCCGCGTGGAGAGTCAAGAACTTATCTAGGAAATGTGATTAATGGTGACATAGTTCAGAACAAAATCCTACTTCATTATCAGTAGCAGCTGTTGCTCTTAAGGTCTGGAGTTCCTGAATAATTGTTTCAGCTCATTCCATTTGTCCTTTGAAGGCACAGGGAAGCAATTTGATAAGAAAAACCTTCCCCAGGGGACGCATGCATATTAGTTAAGAGAACATCGATAGAATGTCTTCACCTTTCACGTCATTGGCAGCTGATAATCTCAGGAACGTTAATAAAAATCTCCCGGAGCAGGAGGCTGTAGGAGATAAAGCGATATTTCATGCAGACAGAGCAGAGAGTAGAGAGGAGTAGCCTTAGCAGGAAGAGGAGGCTGGAGTCTCTGAAAGGTTGGGGAGCAGAGACAGGAAATCCAACGTAACAGTGGCGGCTGCGTCTTTCCTCGGTTGGTAGGCAACAGAAGGAGACAAGTAATGTCAAGTGGATGGGGCACCTGGGTGGCTCAGTCAGTTAAGCGTTTGACTTTGGCCCAGATTATAATCGCGGTCTATGAGTTGGAGCCCCATCTTGGGCTCTGTGCTGATATCTCAGAGCCTGGATGATTGCTACAGATTCGTGTTTTCCTCCCTCTCTCTCTGCCCCTCTCTTGCTTGGACTCTGTCTTTCTCTCTCCCGCAAAAATAAATAAACATTGAAAAAAAAATCAGAAAGATGTTAAGTGGCGAGTGACACTCACGCAAGTGGTGCCAGGGAAAGCAGTTTCCTTTTTTTTTTTTTTAGTTTTATAGAGAAGTAGAGAAAGGAGTGGGAAATAATTTGAAGGTCTACAAGGGGATGCAGATTGAATACAGCAGAAAGCGGGACACAGGGATCCTAAACAGAACACTTTTCGCTTTGTGATAAAGTACAAAGGAGAAAAATCCAGACGGACCATGGAACAGTAATACGGTATTGTTATCCAGACCTTCCTTTTGTTACTGATTTAGCCACCATCACTCCAGTCAGGGCCCGCCCTCCAGATGCACCACGAGTCTAGGGTAATATGAATTGAAAATAAATTTATGTTTTTAATTTATAATTTTCAAAGTCAAAGGCAAGAACATTTGTATATTTGACTCATTGCTTTATGTCCTTCATACCATGCAAAGAAAGGAAGCCATAGCCATGATACAAGCTCCCCAGTCATCCAAACACAAAGGTTTTTATAAAAGTCTTGTTAAGTTACAAGGTGACAGTAAAATCCCAAGGCCTTTCCTCTCAATTCTGTCTTCTGCATACAACTTCATGAGTTTTTTTCTGGACCATTTCATTCTGCTTTTTTAATTTTTTTAAAAAAGTTTCTTTCACAATATCTACAGTGTCCGGCATCCTGTACGTATGTTGGTGGTCGGCTTCTCCCCACTGCAGTTTATGCTCCTCGCTGCCGGGGACTTTGTTCACTGCTGGTTCCCGACACGTGGAATGGTACCGGGCACAGAGATGGGAGTACTAAATTGGTGTGTAATAAACTGTTGTATAAATAGCATTCCCTTCGTTATTCTAGGACCTTTTTTTTTTTTTTTTTCATTTGGCATCATTACCTGGAAATTCAGCTGGTTGTTATACGTGTTACTATTCCAGTCCTTTTCATTGCTGAGTAGACTTCCTTGTTATGGATGTTCTGTTGTTTATTTAATTGTTCACACCCCTCCATTTGTTTTTAAATTTTGATTATGATTTTATTTTTAAGTAATCTCCACACCCAACATGGGGCTTGAACTTACACTCTCTTGACTGAATCAGTCAGGCGCCCCTAAATGTTCACCTTTTGAAAGAAATGTGGGCTGGTTGCAGTTTGGAGATATTATGAATAAATCTGCTTTTGTGTTCCGTTTGTGTGGAAAGTTAACTTTCTAGTTTCCCTGGGATGCAGGCTCCAAGCCACAACCGCTGGGACCTGTGGTAGCTGCGTGCTTATATTACAAGAACCTAACAAACTGTTTTCCAGGGTGGCGGTAAGATCTGTTTCTCCCAGCGATACAAGAATGCTTCCGTTTCTCTGCATCCTCAACAGCTTTTGGGTGTTCTCACTATTTTTTTCACCTCAGCTCTTCTGGCGGGACTGCAGTTCTACCTTACTGGGGTTTTAATTTACGTCTCCCTGGCGGCCAGTAATGTTGAGCATCTTTTCAGGTGGTTATTTAGCATCTATATGTCTTCTTTAGTGAGATATTCATTCATTTCTTTTCCCCAAGTTTTAATTGTACAGTTTTTACTGCTGTTAATGTTATTGTTGGGTGTGTTCTTTAGTTTTGTATGTGTTTTGTTTTGTTTTGTTTTGTGTTTGAGGCCTCCCGAATTAGGAGACCTGAGATGCTTGGATCTTCCTTTCAGTTCCGCACACCACCTCCTTGTAGGGATAAAAATTTTGGCCACAAAACACAGCAGGCTGCTTGCCGAGACTGGTCCTTGTTTTCGACCCGCCTGCCTGATCCGCTGTCTCTGGGATGGGGAAGGGGGGTTTGGGGGCCTGGAGGAACAAAGTGTCTCTGCAGCCTGAACTCCTTCCCCTCTCTTGCTAGTAGTATTTACCACCTGGGTATCACTTGGCATAAAGGGGGAGTCTCCGACCAGGATAAGAAGGAGAGTGCCTTCCCTGGATGCTTATTTTTAGTGAGACTCCTAATGGATCCTCCTTGTCATTGATGTCAGGTTTGCCTGATGTCATCAAGAGACTTCTATTCCCTCTGCGGGATGAAAGAGCCTATGTGGGCTGCCTTCTGCTCAATCAGGGGTTGGGGAATCCCTTGTCTGTGTAGTCTCCTATTGGATAGGGCACCAAGATCCCCTCCCACAGCGGCCCTCCTCCAATCCCTCCATCCCAAACCAGCTCAGCTTTTCAGCTCTGCTCGGACTGCTACCTGTCTCTTCTCTCACACCGTGTTTGGAGTTGATAGTTTTCACTAGTGGGGAGTAACTGGGTAAAAAATGGGTCTACACTATCTTGTCTGGACTGCAATTTCCAATTTCGTTTAGAAAAAGAACTCTTTATTTTGAAATAGTTTAAAGATTCATAGGATGTTGGAAGGAAATGTACAGGGAGGTTTTGTGACCTTTTACTCAGCGGTATCAATGTTGTGTATACTTACGCCATAATATTAAAGCCGGAAATCTGACCTTGGTACAACTCCTAGAGCTTAATTACATTTTACCATTTATATATGCATTTCTCTGTAAGTGTAATGAATGCGTATCGCTCTCTATACTTATTTCTCCCATGTAGCTTCATGTAACCCGTACTGTAGTCAAGGTACTTAACTTTGTATCTTTTATAGAAATATCTGTTCTTTCTATTCTCTTGGCAATCCCTAACATGTTCTCCATTTCTACAATTGTGCTATTTCACAAATATTTTATCAATGGAATCATGAAGTATAGATCTTTTTGAGGTGAACTTTTTTTTTTCACTCAGCAAAAGTTCCTTGAGGTTCATTTGAGTTACCATGTGCAGCAAAAAATGTGTCCTTTTTTTTTTAAGTTTATTTATTTATTTTGGGAGAGAGAGAGAGAGAGAGCGAGCACAGGGGAGAGACAGAGAAAGAGGGAGAGACAGAATCCCAAACAGGTGCCACACTGTCAGCGCAGAACCCGATGCAGGGCTCACACCCAGGAACCGTGAGATCCTGACCCCAGCTGAAATCAAGAGCTGGACACTTAACTCAATGAACCATCCAGGCACCCCAAACGTGTCTTTTTTATTGCTTTGTAGTATTGCATGGCATGAATATACAGTTTGCTTAACCATTCATCAATTGAAGGACACTTGGGTAGTTTCCAGGACTTGACTGTTTTGAGTAGAGCTAATACACGTATTTGTGTACATGTTTCTGTGTGGAAATAAGCTTTTGTTTCGCTGGGATATATGACCAAGTCAGTAATTGCTGACTTGTATGGTAAGTTCATTGTTGGTTTTAAAGGTAACTTTCTCATTAATTTCCAGAGTGACTTTACCATTTCACACACTCATTGCCAATGTATGAGTGACTGAGCTTCCTTGCACCTTGATAGTATAGTCATTATTTTTCTAATTTTAGTCTTGCTAATAGATGTGAATTCATAGATCACTGTGGTTTTATTTGCATTTCTTTCATGGCTAATGATGTTGAACGTGTGTTCTTGTGTTTGTTTTTTTTTTATGTTTATTTTTTGAGAGAGAGAGAGAGAGAGAGAGAGAGAGAGAGCTAGCTGGGGAGGGGGAGAGAGAGGGAGACACAGAATCTGAAGCAGGTTCCAGGCTCTGAGCTGTCAGCACAGAGCCCGACGTGGGGCTCGAACTCCCCTTCTGCGATATTATGAACCTGAGCTGAAGTTGGATGCATAACTGACTGGGCCGCCCAGGCACCCCTAAGTCTTGGTATTTTCTAAATAAGATCTTTCACAGAGCAAAAGGTTTTAATTTTGAGGAGATCCAATATTTAAATTTTATCCTTTTATGGAATATGTATTTGGTATCAAATATAAACTCTTTGCGTACTCCTAGCTACAGAAGATTCTTTCCTATGCTTTTTTGTTCATTTTTGTGGAAGCTTTACAATTCAGTGTTTTACATTGGCATTTATGATCTATCTTGCATTATATTTTGTATAAGGTATTTTGCTGAGATCAACTTTTTTTGTTTTCCTTTGTCTGCAGATGTCCAGTTGCTCTCGCAGAATTTGTTAAAAAGGATTTCCGTCCTTCATTGAATTGCTTTTGCTAATTTGCTTATTTACTTTTGGTGCCATTCTTTATCTGCCACTGCAGGCCTCTCAGCCGGTAGCTAAGGATCTGAGCATCCTGGCGCACCGCTGATGTTCTGTCTGTAACTAGATCCCCTCTTGTTTGAACTGAGGATCCTGAGGGACAACAGAGAGGATAGAGTTGGAGGAAAACAGCAGCCCGTTTTCCTTCAGTAAGAGTTGGCACAGAGTCGTCCGCTGCCTCGGGGAGAACTTAACTGAGACCCATTAGTGTTCAGCTCAGTGAATAGTTATTTCCCTTGATCTTTTGTCTTTTTGCTTATAAAGTTCTGGGATATTCAAAGGAATTTAACTCTGGTCACTCATTGGAGTTTTGCTGTCTCAATGTAACAGACATTATGGTCAGATTAATAATAGTAGGCTACTGTATTCACAATATTGCTTTTTTGTAGCTGTCTTTATCCGTCATTTTATTTCATATGCTTGTGGATGTTGGGGCAAATGGCCTCAGTTTTGTTTGCCTATTCACATATTCTCTTAGGCTCTGATTTGTGATGTGCGTGTGTGTGTGTTGCGGGAGATAAGAGGGGATTTTGTTAGACTTTCTCTTTGGCACTTTTTAGTAAGACATGACAATACAGTTAGATAATGAAGTGGCTAGCTAGTACAATCCTGAAATTGTAATCTGAAACCATTTCTGTGTCTAAAAGAGCTTAGATGATAATACTGGGATCAGTGGGAATTTGAAGAGTATTTTAGAGCTGCTTTTCTTTTGACCACCTCCAGAGAAAAAGAACACTTAGGCGAGTCAGTAAGAAGATAAGGAAAAACATACATAAACACGTGAGAGTTTTAATTTTAGAAGTTTTAAGAGATAGCATTTAAAATACCTATCAAATTCAAGGATATTTGCAATGGAGTGGTATTTATTCCATAAGCAGAGGATTTGGCTCTTGTCAGGGTACTAATGTACCCTTATATACTTCTGTGTTGGGGGAAGGGAAAGATTATAATTTTCCTTCAGCCCATTCTCAGACATGACTCTGCCCCAGGAGCTGGAAGGGGGTGGCCTCAGTGCCCAGACTGAACTGGGATCGGTGGAGACGCCCTACCAGAGCCTGCTCATGTCATGGGTTTATGCTCGGCCAGATTGTCTCCCCATTTGTACCCTTTTTTTAAATCAGTTACTCAATAAACCTTCTTCATACTACTATCATGGTGCTTATTGTATAGGTGCTTACTCTCTCTATGTATATTATATATAATTCTAATATAATAATTCACCACATACATAATACTGCACTATAGTTACTTGTATAATTTTTTTGAGCTTCCAGAATATCTTTTAAATTTATAATATTTAATATATCTCCAAGTTACTTAGCATATAGTGCAACAACGATTTCAGGAGTAGATTCCTTAATGCCCCTTACCCATTTAGCCCACCTTTCCATAACCCATCCAGTAACCCTCTGTTTGTTCTCCACATTTACAGTCTCTTATGTTTTGTCTTGCTCCCCATTTTTATATTTTTTTTGCTTCCCTTCCCTTATGTTCATCTGATTTGTATCTTAAAGTTCTCATATGAGTGAAGTCACATGATATCTGTCTTTTTCTGACCAATTTTGCTTAGCATAATACCCTCAAGTTCCATCCACGTAGTTGCAAATGGCAAGATTTCATTCTTTTTGATTGCTGAGTAATACTCCACTGTGTATTACACAGTGTGTGTATATATATATATCACATCTTCTTTATCCATTCATCCATCGATGGACATTTGGGCTCTTTACATACTTTGGCTATTGTCGATAGTACTGCTATAAACATTGGGATACATGTGCCCCTTTGAAACAATATATCTGTATCCCTTGGATAAATATCTAGTAGTGGAATTGCTGGGTCGTAGGGTAGTTCTATTTTTAATTTTCTGAGGAACCTTCACACTGTTTTCTAGAGTGGCTGCGCCACTTTGCATTCCCACCAGCACTGCAAAAGAGATCCTCTTTCTCTTTGTTACTTGTATAATTTTTAGCCTATTGCTGGACTTTAGATTCCTCTGAAAGGAAATCTGTGTCATGTATTAATTTTCTATCCATGACACTTGGCACAGGGCTTGACTCAATAGATGACTTGGAATGAATGTATCCGATGCATATTATTTTCTGCCACGTCCCTCCTAACAACACTAGTTCATGGGGATGTTGATTTCTTTCAATTCTTACAAGTTATTGACCATACCACAAATTCTATTTCTCCTTTGGCAGATAGATTCCCCCCAAGGTTTGGTTTGATGTTGAGTTTGCTTCATGGTTATACACTTGCAGTGTTAGCTTCTGACTTGCTAGTGGGGCACATACTCAGAGGGGTCTCTTTTCCTTGCTCTATTAAGCCATTTCAAACCTGCTTGAGAGGGCTTCCCTGCTCTCCCCAGAGACTTTAATTATATAAGTAACAAACATTTTCTTACGTGTGTGTGTGTGTGTGTGTATGGCATCGTGTCTTGACATCAGAATCATGTCTGTGGGTAGGGGTATGTATGTTTTTGCAGATAACCATAACATCTACTTATTTTTGTGTTTAATTTTTCTATCAGTATTACACTAAGTCAATCTGTCTTGCAAATAAGATATTGAGTCCATCCTGTTTGGCAAATAATAATAGCTACCTTCGACTGAGTCATCTATCGTGTGTTGGTTCCTTTACATGACACAGGCAAGAGTTTTAAGGTATTAAAATATGTTGGTATTTTCCTGCCTCTCCCCATCTCACTAAATCTCTTGTACCCTGAAGTATTTTCTGCCCTCTTACTGAACAGTTAAATGTGATCGAGTACCCCACTAGCAAGTCAGGAACTAAATCTGCAAGTGTACGACTATCAATCAAATACATGAGTAAAACTCACTGGGTTGAGCAAGTGACAAAGATTTAAATTCAAGGAGAGAAAGATGAAGAGGCAGAAGAATCAAATGGGAGGAGAAAGTAACATTTTGAGACTCTACCTCTCTGGGCCTAGGGCTGCCCCTGTAGGGTGTGTTGGAAGAAAGCCGTGTTTGCACCATGTTGTTCTTCCATTGAGTTCCAGTGATAACCAATGACCAGCTAATTACCTGGTTGATTATCCATGGTTCTCTCGAAGTTTGTCTTTGCCCCTAAATGGTTCTCAGTCCCTTATCTGACATATCCCCCATTGGACTACCTCCTTTCTAATAGCCCAGCGGATCCATAAATGTTTCTTTTCCCCAACTGGTATCTCAGACATTTTTAGGAGTAGTAGAGACAAGAGAGGAGGAAAGTGAAATTTCATCCCGAATAGAGTAGAAATGAGCCTATGTAAAAAAAAAAAAAAAAAAAAAGACTCTTAAAATAAAAAAATTATCATGGTCACAAAAATTCCACAGAATAGATACTATTAGCCCCAGTTTCCAGATGAAGAAGTAATTATCATAAAGTATTTCTTATTGCTATGTTCTAATTCTTTTTTTATTTTTTCTAATTTTTGAGAGAGAGGGGCGTGGAGGGGCAGAGAGAGAGGGAAACACAGAAACTGAAACAGGCTCCAGGCTCTGAGCTGTCAGGCCAGAGCCCGATGTGGAGCTCGAACTCATGAACCGCGACATCATGACCTGAGCCGAAGTCTGATGCTTAACCGACTGAGCCACCCAGGCGCTCCTCTAATTCTTTAATACTATAGAAATTTTGCTTCTTATCCTTCTCTTTTCCCATTTTTTTTTTCTCTTTCTACTCTAATTTCATCTTTTTCTTGCATTTATTCTTTCTTCCCATCTTCCTTGCTTCCTGTCTGCTTACCTGTCACTCTTTTTCTTCATGCCTTTTTTTATGCTTGTCATGTACTGATCATTGGTCATGTTGTGTGTCCTTAACACTACAGACATCAAGACAAATAAGAGACACATTTTATCCTCAAGAGTGTTCAAAGTTGATTAAATCTTAGAGAAAATAGAATTTCCCTTATCGTGGTGTGTAGGAGTTTCTGAGTCTAAGCAACAGACTCATTATTCTCTTCAGCATCTTCAAGAAGCAGGGGGTGGAATGAGAGTAAGACTGTTTTGTAGCCCTGGTAGGGCATCAGTTTTTATCAGAGCTACCTGATGCTCATGAGCTGAACTCACTTTTACGTACGCTGGCTACAAGGTGTCCATTTCCTAAAGAAACACTTCTTTGGGTCCAGGATTAGTGTTGGAAGGATCCATTTAAAAATTTCTGATGATATGTTTTACCCATGGTAGTTAACTAACTAATAAACTAATTAACTAATAAACTAACGTCTAGACCTCAGGGTCTTCAATCATGAAACTTGAATGAGGAACGCTTATAAATTTGGTCCTGAGCAGATTCTTTGACCTTTGCCAGAAATGCCACTTGTATTTACTTTCTACCACTTTCACAAAGGTTGTTGTTGCTTTAGTCCCCTCAAAAACTACCACGATGACCCCATGTCAGTAAAAACAGACTTTTTAGTTCTGAGAAATAAGCCCCATTCAGTTTTTCTGAGGATTCAGTCTGTCCGTAAGAAGCCATTCCTTTATTAAGACCAGAAGTCATATTGTCCCCAGGTGCCATTAACAGGACGTGGAAGCTATAAAGGAATCTATTCACAAATCCTCTAAACCCAAACATTAATTCCTTTTGCTAACAGCTAAAGAAAGCGGTGTCTTTAACATATTAAAGCATTTTTTTTTTTGCACATGCACAATTAACTGATTAAGCTACCAAATATGCAATTATCCAATTATGAGGAAGGGGGAAAATTAAGATTAGATACGGCAGTTGCTAGAAAAAGTAATTAAATTGTTACATCAAGAAGACATGGGTGATATTTAAATCAAAGAAGTAGAAGAGATGGGAAATGTTTTACCACAAATAAAAGAACAGAGATGGGAATTAAATGGTGTGGTAAGTCTAGGAGTGGGGGAGAAAGAAAGGACAGAAAAGAGGAAGGGGGGAGAAGGAGATAAGAAGGAGGATGGAAAAGCTTATTTTAATATACCAAGGAATACAATTGGAACACTCGATAATGTATATTTATTTCCCTAAGTTGTTTTCTTTCTGGGCAGTTTAATATATTAGACAAATGAACCACTTCTCGGATGAAATCCTGGAGAGAATTCTTTAGAGCACAATTGTTTTAAGACAAATAATCAAAGATAGTAATTGATCCTGTATGTCTGCTCTTTGTTTCCTTTTGAGTTATAAGCAAAATTTTAAAAAGTGTCTGGAATAGCGATGTTTTTCCAGAGGAAGTACCTCATGATGGCTTGAAGCTCAGCTAATGGGGAGATGGTGAATCATGTAGGCAAAGATTGTCTTCGGAAAATTTTCAGCCTACCCTCTTTCTCTTTTCTCTGTGCACTTATTCAAGCAACATGTATTAAACACTTAAGTCAAGTGCCAGTCTGGGCACTGGTAATAAATGCAGTGGCTAAGAGGATCAGCATTTTCTCTGCCTTAATGGGGCTTCACCTTTCTCCTTACATGAATGACTTCTCTCTTCCCTTCCCAATTTCTAGTGTAGTTCTGGTCATAGGTTTTGAAAACCGTTTAGATTCTACAGAAAAATATAAATGAACCATTTGATTTGTTCACCTTGAGTATTGTTTCCAGACCTATTGTTAACAGTCACCTGTGATTTTAAAAGCCTGTGCTTTTTAGCAACCATGAAGAATTCCCTGATACCTGAAACTTGTACGCATTTACAACCTTGGAGGGTTTCGCTTTGGGACTGTGAGTGTTTTGTTTATTTTGTATTTTCCTTCTAGCTAAGATGCCATCCTATTTTACTCTTGGTACACCTGAGATGTCATGGATTACCTAACGGGGCATGTGCTTTCACAGACGTTCCATGTAATTAAGGGCTTCATTTCCAGAGAAACCAAGCCCTCACCAGAAAATAGGTCAACTCTTCTAAGTTCTTTTGACTTGTGGGGAGATGAGGCAGCAGTACCTGAGGCAGAGTTCCCTAGGAAGATAGAAGTCCGGAAAGGAAAAGTCTTCACCGATACCCAGATACGGGTTGAAAAAGTCACTAATCCACTTTGGGGATTTGGAAATGCAGGTGAGGATAAAACTAATCTAAGTGCTATCTGGTAGCAAAGAAAAAGTACTAATAAAGATCCCAAAGCAAAATGGAGGAAGCATTTATAGGTTTTAGGTTGCTAATGTATCTCTACTCCAAATTTGGGTGGTTGACTTTGTGTAATATTGGTAGATCTCAAATATCAGAATTCCTGGGTCTCTCTCTGGGTGAAATTAAAAAAGAAATTCTGCAGAATTAAGTTAAGTGTCAAGCTATCTAAAGTCATTGCTGTCTCCTCCTTAGGTTTTACATTTAATGTTAAGAATTAAATCAGATCACAGGAATAATGATTCATTTAGGGAAGGGCCTCCTGTGTTGGCTGCTGAGCTTAGCATTGCAAGGGGAATATTGCTTTATTGACCCCACTCACAAATAGTCCATATTCTTTGAATATATCTTGGAAATAGATTTTTAAAGTCTCCTTTTTTACCCTTCTCAATACAAGCTTCTATTCTACTGGCTGATTTGATTTCCTTACTCCACTGACACAAGTTATGGCTTTTAGGTGATCGATAGCAAAAGCCACATCAATTTTACATCATTATTATTGTTGCTGTAATATTTGTGGTATGATGACTTCACATGCTTGTGAATTTAAATATCATTACCCGAGGTTTAGCCCTGGCCAAACATATGAAGTAAATGCAGATAAGGGAGTAATACGAACTTGAACATTCTTAAAGTCTTTGATGAATCTTACTTCCTCTCTCCTAATGTCTGTAGTAACCCCATGGAGAAAGTAGGTCAGCATATGTCAGTGGGGAATAGTTCTAGGGGCTCCCACTAAGTCCTTCTGAGTGGTAGCTCTCACTCAGTCGAGGAGTAAAATTGGAAGTTCTACTTTTTTCCACTATAAGTTCCAGGATAAGAGGAAGAAACAACTTGGGTCAGTTTCCCATTGCTCCCACCGTGAGATGGTTTTGGGTCAAGAATTAATCACCTGACTTCCATTAAAATGGTGGATCATAGTTGTGTTTTGGGATCTTGGGGGATCAATTTCAGTGCATATCAAGATCTAATAACTCTTAGAGTGTCTGGTAAATGTCCATAGATTCCTTTAAGGAAGACTTGGATAAATATTTATAGTACACATTGATGGCCACTTGTGTGAGATTGTCCTCAGAGGTAGGTATCTTCCACCGTGCTCAAGAGAGTCTAGATTTATGAATTAGCTTAGGTCTGACTGTATAAAAAGCCATGATTAGCCCAAAGATGTGAATTAGATTTCTTACCATACCAGCAATACCTAGAGTTTTCCTATTCGCATGTATTAAGTAGAACTCAAAAAACTACCTATCTACTTAGTGCCTAATGATCTTCAAGCCCATTAACCATGGTCATTTTATCACTATACATCAGAACACTCAAATGTTCTGTTTCTTCTGTAGCTTTTAATAGTAATTATTTCCTGTAACTTCTACTACTCCAAAATCCCATTGTTTCCACTGAGGTCAGGAAAGCGATTTTCTTTGCAACAAGTCCATCATCTCTAGCCTAGGAGGACAGCCAACAAGTTGTTTTCGAAGGAGACCAATGCCCCCTCAAAGACACATTTTTAATATTTTGGTGAAGGCAGTGTCCTCTGGGTTCTCCTGGGTTATGGTAGTTAGGACATGGATGAGCAGGTTAAATACAAGGTTTATTCTGCCTTTCCATCTCCCTGAGCATTCTGACTACTTCATATATATATGACATCTCAACTTCATTAGCCTTAGGCAGTTCCTGAATCCCAGTTGAATTTGTCACCCAAGCACAGTATTAATTTTACTCCCAGTGAGGTGAGTGTACCCGTGTCAATAAATTTGCCCTAAATGAAGTTTCATATTTTGGCATATTTGGTCTAACACTATTAGAGTCCACTCCCAGGCATGCTACCCCAACTTGCTCCTTTCTCTTTATGAAAATTGGCAATGTTCTGCAGTTTTCTTTGGTCGTGTTTTGACATATATGCTGTTTCTTCCCAGACTAGGCCTTGCATTCTCTGTCTTGGCTATGCTTAGAGTTACCTTTTCTTGTTTTGTTTTGTTTTGTTTTTCTTTTTATTCAGGATACCTCTTTCTATCCAGGAGACTTTGGGGTGAAGGGTTGTCAGCCTCATCTTTGTTCTGCCTAAATATAGCCTCTTTATCTAGCCCAGTCTCACTACTTCTCCATTAGAGCTATTACATACAAAATCGGGTGCAGTTAAGCATTTAGTTGATATCCCAGCTCTGTGTTACAATCAGTCCCAGACATATCAGCTCTTGGACTCCTGGAGAAGGAGTGCTACAGCAAGGGTATCATCATGGCTTTCTGATTTTCCACTTGAGTTATGAACTGGGCAGTTAAAGATTCCAATTTTTCTTTTCTCAGGGCATCTGTTAGCTCTCCAGGGCTGTCAGAAGCAACTAACTAGCCCCCAAAACATTCTAACCAATATTGTCACCATAGAAACTGAGTGCCACAGCCACTTAATCTCCCAATCCCTTGCTTTCCATTTGCACTTCCTGCCAAGCCATCTTCTCTTATACCTCAAATAATGATAATGCTACTGTACTGCATGAAATACTGGTGTTTAATTTACCACCTACAAGGAAAGTATCTATGTTCTCCTTAAATATACAGGCAACTTTGTCGGGAGCCATCTTGGGCTCACAGGTTGAGACATCTCCCTGTGTGGAAAAGGCAGATGTTGCAAGGTCTCCTGCCGACCAACTGGTTCCCAATTCTATCTCCTTCTAAATAATCTTTCAGGCCTGGATTTCTTGAACTTCTCTCGTTGCCATCAGGGGATGTGATGCTCTTTTGTTTTATGGCATTTAGATAAAAAAGGGGACTTGGAGTATGATGCTTTGATGGATAACATCTGAATGAGAGTAACCTTGCCTCAAAGTCGCCTCTTGGGGATAGGTTACACAAATTGGTCATACAAAATGGCAGTTATGAGTTGGCTAAAAATTAGTATAACTTATGTAGATGTTAGGCCTCTATTGTATAAATTCACTCATTCATAAGCAAAAGAACTTAGATAAGCATTAGGAATTATGTTTTTACAGGTGAGCTACACTTCCCCTACTGTAGTTTAAAAAGCTAGACAGAATGACTCCTAACCTATCTATAGATGATAAACATAGGTATTAAGGTGACAATGTATGCGCCCTCTGTTTACTGAGACTTATGGTAACAACTCTGTTTTCTTCGTAAACATCCTGTTTTCTCCCCCTGTGAAAATTTACCTAATCCTACTTCAAAGACAGTATATGTTAATTAACAGGAGCAGAATCACAAAATAGCCAAGATAAGAATTGTTTCCTTTATGGTCTAAAAAAGAATGATGAAAAACAACATGCAAGACTGAGGAAATCGCCTTTTTGCTGGTCAAAACACATTGTTGCTAAAGATATCAAACTATGCTTATTGATGTAGTGTCACGAAAGTACTCTTTGATGTAATGTCATTTGCTACCTTTAAATAAAGATACTGAGATCAGCAGGGGCAGAGACACCTGCCTGGTTCCAGAAGCCACGCTGCTGCCTCGAGTCATCATTGGGCTGACACCCTTCATCCTCCAGGGCACCTGAGAGTGCCGTGGCTGGCCCGTGGCACAACTTAATCTCAGAATTCTGCCAGGAGGGCTTATTTCCTCAGGCCCTTCCTATTGTATCAGCTGTGGTTTTGGTCTTGGCAAGATCAAAAAATGAGACATTCATATGCAGTGAAGAGATTTTAGTAAAGTGACTATTTACAAAGCTGTGATCACAATTGAGAGAAGATAACAAAGGCTGGTGAAGTACCCTAACTATTACAAATGCAGTATTTGTTACCACCCATAGGCCTACATGGGCAAGGAGAGGGAACTGTTGGCTGAATCTAGAGTGTGGTTCTAGGCAAGGACCAGTTAACTGGAGCTTTGCTTTGAGCAGCGAATAGCAGGCAAGTTCTCCCTACTAGGAAGGGATCCAGAGGAACACCTCCCACCCCTCTGCTGTTCATCTGTGCTTGCCACTGGCCTCATTGGACTGGAAGTTGGATACCAGGCAGCCTGTTGATCTGCGCCACAGTCCTCTCTAGAGCGGAAAGCAGGATGGGCAAATAAGGCGAGCGATTGTTGGGTGTAATAGAAAATAGGCAGCCCAAAGAGGTACTGTCCTACCCGCATTGTACAGAGAAGAAAACTAGGGTTCTGCGAGCAGGAGTCACCTGCCCAAAGGCAGTCAGCTCACTACCTGGGATTTCAACAAAAATGAACCAAGTCTAGTCATTCAGTGGAAACCACCACAAAAAGCAGTTATTTGCCATTTTATTCTACGGGGAATTTTCTTCCTAAAAAAGTTTTGTTTGTCACTAAAAATGCTTCTGAGGTAGGAATTGTTATTATTTTATTTTACAGGTGCAAAAGCTGGGTTCTGGAGAGCTTAAACTGTGTCCTGAAGCTTCCCACTTGTAGGTACCAGCGAGGGTATCTAGACTGCAGGCCTGCTGGTCTCCCAATACCATATACAGGTCACCATGTCAGCAATCTAGAACTGTCATCTTGTCATCTTCCTTCTCTTCCTCCTCCTCCTCCTCCTCCTCCTCCTCCTCCTCCTCCTCCTCTTCCTCCACCTCAACCTGTTCTTCCTACTCTTCCTTCTCCTTCTCCACCTCCTCTTTTACTTTTACTTTTACTTTTAATGTAGAGTATTGATCTAACCATAAACATTTTTTTCATCAGTTTCTTAAAGGCTACCTTTTGAGGAAATTTTAAAATAGGTAGCTTTCTCTTCCCATATTCCTTTGACACTCGTGACCACCTTGGTGTCCTCCTATCCTGTGTCATTTGCCATTATAGGCACTTAGGTGTCATCTGCCCCTGCTCACAGCATTGAAATATGAAAGTAGGGAATTTGCCCTTTGCTTTGTTGGGACAAACATTTTAGCATCTGCTCTGGGATCTTAGATTTACTGGGCTATAAGTAACACTGATTAAAAAACACAACAAAATTTTTCAAAGGCTTAGGGCTTAGCATTTTATCAGCAGGGAAAAAATAATTAGTGGAAAAATGGGGCAAACGTAGCTGGAGTATTCACCTAACCCTATTTAAGGAGTCGTTAAAATGATACTATTCTCTAACGTTATTTTCATTTTATTTTTGGTTACTTTTCTCGTGGGAATTATATCACAATGATTTTTTTTCCCCATTAAGACACTCTGGCAATTCTATGTAAAAGTAGTGAAGAAATTAGTTTACTTTTTTTGAGACGGCTATAAGTTTCCATGATGTCGAACTGAGGACGTCATACTTGTAGGTCTATTTCCTATTGATTTTAAGACGCTACTATCGCTTTTTTTTTTTTTTTTTTTTTGCTGTCACATTATATAAAGAATGAGTTTTATTTAAAGCGTCAGATGACAACCTCTACTTCAGTAATTGAGCAAACCGTGCATCTTATTTTGCCTTTCTTAATTTCTCTGCCTGGGATGTGACGTTTGAATAAGAATACAAACACAGTTCTGAAAACTGTGTTTAATCAGGGGATCACAAGTAGCCGACCAGGACCAGGTTACCTTTTTTTCCACTGTAGGATTTCATAATACATTTAACACATTTTTATTGAGTACTTACCATGTGCTAGTGCTATAAGACAATCCAGGAATAGAGGCCAGCGTGACTGGAGCAAAGTGTGTGAAGGGAAAAGTTGTCAGGTAACGTGTTCTCAGAAGTAGCCATGGACTAGGTCGTGTGGGATCATGGTAGGGAAATCACAGGGCAAAGGCATCTTTCTTCTCTCAATAGTGTGGATGTTCCGGTAAAATAGATTGGGAGGAAACAAGGAAGGCTGATCGCAAAGCTGGTTCGGAGCCGGGACAAAACTGAAGGTGATGTAGTGTTCTTTTACTGCCATTCAACCTTGAAATAGCTCTTTCCTGGACTTCAAGACCTAATCACAGCCAGCCAAGGCCAGTGCCAATATTCACACCCAGATACCTCAACGGGTGAGGCCTCAGAGGCATGGTGACCTTCCTCCAGTTAGACTTTTCAAAGCATCCATTTCCTAATTTGCAAAATGAGAGCAATAGCTCTTTCCTCATGAGAATGTCATGGGTATTCTGTGAGGCAATTTATTTCAAATGCTCCTCTCAGAGACTTGCACATATTAAGGCTTAATAAATATTTGCTATCGGAATGATTATATAATGGTTCTAAAGGTTTTTTAAAGCATTGCTCAGGGCTATTTGGAAAATGACATATACAGTCGTTTGACATGCAGACATATGGGGTCATTTTCTGAGGAAAGATAATCAGCTTCAGTGATGATAGTAATTTAAGTAGAGAATTTCCCTTTTGAATAATATTCTTGATCTTATTCCAAGGTATTCTTTCAATGCATCTTTTCTTTCATCCCCCAAACATTAAATTATACTGCATTAGCTAATGAAGTGAATAATGCTGCTGACGGGCTTGACATTTTCTGACCAGTTGAAAAAATTAACCCTGCCGACTATAAACAGCCAGGAAATTGGTGACCATTCAACCATTAGCATCATTATGAAGCATAAAAAAGGTAAAGAGAAAATGATTTATGCCTTGAAAATGTTTTGTGGAGTCATTCATGCCCATAGGCACAAGACTGGATTTCTAGGAAGACAGTTTTCTCAGCTGCTGTGTAAGCGTGAAAAGCAAAATATAGATTAACACCTCGCTATCTCAGACATGCAGGTTGGTTTTTTCTTTCTTTCTTTCTTTTTTTTTTTTTTTTTGGTAAAGATTTTTTTTTTAAGTAATCTCTAAACCCAACATGAGTCTCGAACTCACAACCCTGAGATCAAGAGTTGCATGCCCTACCAACTGAGCCAACCAGATGCCCCTAGGTTTGTTTGTTTGTTTTTTTAATAGTCTAGCTGTCTTTTTAAAAAATAGCTTTATTGAGGTATAATTGATATACAAAAATAAGAAAAATTTTAATGTGTACCCTTTGGTGAGTTTGGACATAGGTAAACACTCTGGTATCATAACTGTAATCATGGTAATAATGGACACATCCATCACCTCTCACCATTTCCTATGTCCCTTTTTTTGTGTGTATGGTAAGAACATTTAACATGAGATCTATCTAAACAAATTTCGAAGTACTGAATACCATATTGTTAATGATAGACACTCTATTGCATATCTCTAGAATTTATTCATCTAGTGTAGGTGACATTTTATACCAGTTGAAAAACAACTTTGTATATCCCTCACCTCCCAGGAAACTACTATTATATTCTCTGCTTCTGTGACCTTGACTATTTTAGATTCTTTATATAAGCGAAGTCAAGCAGTATGATGATAATGCATGGTTTCTCTAGCTGGCTTATTTCACTTAGCATGATGTCCTTCATGTTCATCCATGTTGTCACATATGGCAGGATTTTCTTCTCTCTTTTTTTTTAAATTTTTTTTCAATGTTTATTTATTTTTGAGAGACAGAGAGACAGAGTATGAGCAGGGGAAGGGCAGAGAGAGAGGGAGACACAGAGTCTGAAGCAGGCTCCAGGCTCTGAGCTGTCAACACAGAGCCCGACGCGGGGCTCGAACTCACAGACTATGAGATCATGACCTGAGCCGAAGTCGGCCGCTTAACCAACTGAGCCACCCAGGCGCCCCAGAATTTTCTTCTCTTTAAGGTTAAGGAGTATTCAGCTGTATATATGTACCATGCTTTCTTTCTTTATTTTTTAATTATTTTTTAATGTTCGTTTATTTTTGACACAGAGAGAGACACACACATAGAACTCTAAGTAGGCTCCTTTATTTATTCATCTATTGATGAACGTTCGAATTGCTTCCCTCTCTTGACACTTGTGAATGGTGCTGCAGGGAACATGGCGTTATGGATAACCCTTTGGTCTTAGTGTGTTTATTACCATGTTACGCCTTGGTACTGTGACTATCCTGTACTCACAATAGTATGCTATTATTATTAGTCCCATTTTGCATACGAGGAACCTAAGGCTTAGAAAAAACCCACTGAAGGGTAAGTTTTCTGTATTCTGCCTTTGAAGATCATGGTGAAAGACCTGAGTGTGGACTCCAGTTCAGATGTATGATTATGCACGGAGCCACAGTCTGTATGGTCTAACGCAGTATTGGACAAATACGAACCTTCGGCCTCATGCTTGTCCTCACTTCGCCTCCTATTACTTTATTCTTCACAAATGAGAAAAGCAAGACACCACAACAGTCTTCTTTCTAAGCCATGAGCAAGTAGAACTGATGTTTTGCCTCTCTGATCTATCCTTCCCATCATGCCCCATCGCTCCCCAGGGAGCAGCTACAGAGGCCTTCTTTTTGTGCCTTAATAGGTCAGATTTATTCCCACATCAAGGATGTTGCACTTTGTTCTTTTTCCTGGCTCATTTTCTTTTGGACTTTACCTTACTATGTCTTTCTTAGATCCAAGTCTTAGGATAGCTCAGCTATTATCCTTGCTGAGAGAGGTCTTTCCTGATATTCCTCTCCTGCCATTTTCACCTTTGCTCAGTCCCTATGATTTTGCATTTTAGGCAGAGCGTTTTTCACATTTATTTGTCTCTCTGTAAATTATCTGCCCTGTCCACGGGAGTGCACAGTCAGTGAGGCAGAGACTGACCTGTGTTGTTCAGTGCTGGATCTCCAGTGCAGTGTACATAGTAGGCGCTCAGGAGGCTTGTTGAATGTGACAGTGAATATTGGAGTGACGAGAAATACCATAGGAGCAGATGCTTCTGGTACTTCCATATGAAATTTAGCTTTCTAGCATGTCAATTGCATTTATACTGGAGAATGGGTGCCAGGGGCTAGGAGTTATTAAAAAGGCAAAACAAGAGATAGGCTTTGCTCAGTTATCAGAGACTGTCTGACACTCTAAGGGAAAATGCGTTCCTGATGTAATAGGGTAGCAAAGAAAGCAACAGTCCTAAGTTAGAATCAATAGGAAGTTGGCCCCCAGGTCTAGCATAACAGAGTTCTGTGGGGACACCTGGAAAGCACCATATAAAATTTCATCGCAGAACTCATTTCTTTTCTTCTTTTACATAATAGCTCTAGAATATCAAAAAGAGGATAGTGATACTATAATATATCTGGGGAAATTCAAAAAACGGTATGACAATAGAAAGCTGAATGTAAGGAAACTACAAGTAGAGAGGTGCACTCTCAGACTATAAAGGGTCATTTGTTTCTTTAAAATATGCTCACTCCTGCTCTTTGTCTCTCTCTCTCTCTCTCTCTTTCTCAGAATTCTTAAGTCTCTGCTTCTTGATTTAGCTCACTTAAAGAAAATATCTCACGTGTTAGAATGAGATATTTTTCTTCTCACCATAGGAGGCTTGGGTGAATTAGCAACCAGAGGCCCTGATGTCCCCATGAGAAGGCAAGCGTGGTACGTGGTGAGGCAGTGAGTGAGAACGTGACTTTCTAATACATTCTGTGACTCTAAGTTAACATTTTGTAGAATCTGCCCATACGTAAAGCACATTGTTCCAGATTTTTTCATGTTATCTCATTTTATTTTCAAAACAGTATTTGAAAGTAGGTCCTGTTGTAATCCCCATCTTAAGATTGAGTGAAGTGAAATTTGGAGAAATATTCGGTATCATTCAGGTAGTGAGTGGCAGGGCTCAAATAATGCCTTCATGTGCTGGACTCCAGTGCATGTAATGTCGAGATGGGCCTCCAGTGCCCCAGATCCTAGGGTATCATCTCACAGTGCCACAGTTCTAGCACTTACGAAGCGTTTATTATGTACCTGGCTCCGTTCAAGGTTCTCCACATGTTTCAATCCCATCACTGCTCACAATAACCTACCAGGTAAGTTCTTCTTTTCCTTCTCCTTTCCTTCTTGTTATTATGTCCATTTGATAAATAAAAGCATCACAGCCAAGAGTGGTTGAGTAGCTCGCCGAAGTCCTCTCATCTAGTTAATGGTGGAGGCTTTCAACTCAGATAGTCTGGAGGCAGAATTCATACTCTTAGAGCATTATGCAATATACTGTGACAATATAGGCTAGGGTGTTTTCCTATCTCTTGATCTCGAGGTCCCACGACCATCGATTTGGAAGGAAAACCTCTCATGACCGAACTCTATCCAGGGTAGGTAGAGGATGTATTGTCAGCCAATACCACGAGAACATAAGCTGAAATAGTTAAGGATCTTCCCAGGTAGGAGCCCTGAAGTCTGAACTGACTTGATGCCTTAATGGGTTCTAGGATACAGCCATGTGTGTGACTCAAAGACCCCTTTGAGAAAAGCACAAAGTTCGGACCTCATTTCCTGTGGGAGTATTTGGGTGGGAGGGGCTGTTTGTTGATGTTAGTTTGTATGTGTTTCCATGTCTGTTTCCTGTCTTCCCTTCTGGCATGTAAACTTCATCAAAGAAGGACTATTCTGGCTTAGTTTTGCGTGCACAGTTTATGATCAAGTGCCTGAAAACTGGTAAACATTTAATAGATTTTGTCCAAAAGATTAAATGAGTTCGTGGGTGAAGAAATTGCAGGAAGCAATGGTAAAGTGAAAATAGCCTGGGAATTTTGGAGTCAGACACAGACCAAGTTTGTGTGCTGGTTTTCCCGTTTTATAGTAACGTGATTGGAATCAGACAGAAGCAAGTTATGTCCTGGCTTCCCATTTTATAGTAAGGCAACCTTGGGCAACATATATAACCTTCAGAGTCTCAATTTCTTCATGTGGGAAAAGGGGAATAAACATTCCTACCTCCAGGGTTATGATTGTGATGAGTCCATGAATGTAAAGCACTTAGTAAAAGATCTTATTAATAATAAATATTAGATCCCCTTCCATTCCCTTTTCATTCCTCATCTATAATTGCTTTTAGTGGTGACTGTAATATTAGCACATATTGAAAGCATCAAAAGACTCTTGGTTTCTTCACTTGGGAATCCTTAACTTTTCTTGTTCAACAGTAAATTGCAATCTATGTGGTAAACCTCCTGCTTTAGGATAAATAATGAAAGGCAAAGGTATTTTTGTTATTTCAGTACTTGTAAAAGAGTTATAGCATAGGAGGCAGAGTGTGATTCCACATATGTTTCTATGGTAAAATTCCTGAAAGATGTACACAAAATGTTAAAGGTGGTACTTCTGGTGGTAGGATTATGGATTATTTCTTCTCCTTTCACTTTTCAAAAGTTCCTCCTGATTTTTTACATCTTTCACAATGAACATGGCATTTCATATACAGAAATATTGTACTTCACGTTATATGGCTTGACTAGTACAAGCAGAAGGAAAAGTCTCCTACTTATGGTTGAGGCTTTATTTTTTCAACTAAATTCAGAGACAAAATGAGGAAAGTCTCAGACAAGACAGAAATAATTCCTTTATGCCTCCAGACGTCCTTTTCTGAAAGGATTAGAGATGAATAAGCTGGAAATTCTTCCCAAAAGTAGCATAAAAAGATCTAATAGAGATTTTTCTCTCACATGCAACTGCTGAAGGAAGGTAGAGGGTGGAATGTTCCTTTATTTGTGATGCTGGAATCCACCAGAGGTTAACCCAGGCTGATAAATAATGGCGGTTGGCAATGTGGGGTATAGACACAGTTAGCTCTCACTGTGTTCAGTATACGCATCCTCTGTAATAGATATGCTTCTAGAGAGATTGGTAGGAGTCCTATTTCTCTGAATTGCATTGTAGAGAAAACTAGCTATGCCAATTCATTCTGTTGGGAATCTGTAGGAAGGATAAGTTGCTCCTCCTCTTCCGTTCCAATTTCTCTTAATACGATTTTTTTGGTACTCTTTCAGTGAACTAGAAAAAAAATGCGTATTATTAACCATTGCATATCAACATTTTTAATGTTGCTTCATATTTCATTGGAGTGTGTCTCAGAATTTATTTAACCAATCTCTAATTGCTCAATGTCTAGATTGTTTCTGTTGCTTTCTGTTATTTATAGCATTTTACATCATGGTAGTTACAGATTTGAATACCTCCATAGGTTATATATTCAAAGAATATGCTTCTGTGACTCTAGTTAGCATAATGCAAACTGTTTCTCAGAAATATTTTACCACTTAGACCAGCAACATAAGATTGTTTGCTTTTCCCACTGACAAATTTTGGCTGTTATTAATATATGCCAGTTTTATAGTTGAAAGTGGCCTCTTACATTGAGAGAATTTACATTTCTTAACTTACTAATGTGGTTAAAAATTTTTCCCTCCAAGTCTTAAATACCATTGCTGTGCCTTTTGTTTCTCAATGTGGATCATAGTATAATATGGGAGACTAAATTGTTCGGTTTGAATATAAAGTATTTCATTTATTAGCCAAGTATCCTTGGGCAAGTCACTTAACCTCTCAGTGCTTCATACGATGGTGGTAATAATGGTGAAGATTAATTCCAGAAGACTGATGTGAAGATTAAATATGTTAAAGTATGGGGTTGTCTGGGTGGCTCAGTTGGTTAAGCATCTGACTTCAGCTCAGGTCATGATCTCACAGATAGTGGGTTCGAGCCCCGCTTCAGCCTCTGTGCCTACAGCTCAGAGCCTGGAGCCTGCTTCAGATTCTATGTCTCCTTCTCTCTCTCTGCTCTTTTCCTGCTCATATTCTCTCTTTATCAAAAATAAATAATAAAAGTTTTTAAGAAATTAAAAACATAATTGCGTTAAGATATGTAATATTCTCGGATCATTTCTAAGTGCTTAGAAAATGCAAATTATTCAATTATTATCAAATTCTTCTCTGAGTTACCCCTTTGGCATCCTTCTCTGGACACTACTCTTTAAAAGAACCATTGATAAACTGCACAGGATACAAAAGAGAGAGTCCAGGATGACAGACAAGGAGAAAATACATTCCATGAAGAGTAGACACTGGCTACTAATGGTGTTTTGACTAGTGAGGACTTAAAGTAATATGAGTATGAGAGATATTCTCAGATATATGAAAAACTTGGTGCAGAAGCAGGAATAGATAATCTCTCAGTGATTCTACCAGACAGAGCTAGGACAAATACATGTAACCAAGAAGATGATTTCGGAAGAGTTTTCTAGTAATGTAAGTATGGTAGTCATTTTTTTTTTTCCTGACAAGTATACATTTCCCCTTTTTCTGTAAATTATAGCATCCTGATTTGTCTTTGATACTAGTTCTCCCTAACTAAATCCAGGTGGTTTGGATGGGATAAACTTTCCCCTCCCCCAACTTCAAGGTGGGCACTTTGACCTAGGGTCTGGCTGATTACATTATTTTATCCTCTTCCACACTGCTAGTGGGACAGGAATGGAAACATGACACAGAGCAGTCCCGTGCACTCAAGTCATGGATTTTGCTGAAGCTTTGCATCTGAGGTGGGTAAAGTGCAAGACTGGAACTCTTGATAACCATCTTGCGAATGTCTAAAAGAGCCTGCTGGAGAGTAAATCCCTGCTTCTGATGATATGATTTGAACTCCTGGAACCAACTTTGCATGAAAGCCACACTTGGAATTCTTAGGTAGGTCAGTGCTCAAAATTGGATATCTATTACTTGGAACTTAAGGAATCCTGTCTAAGACAGTGATAAGCAAATTCTTGATCAATTTCCGATGTTCAGACTAGGGTGGTTGAAACCATTGTTCGTTGGTATTGTTAGCAGTGACTCAGGCTTTAGATAGGGTATAAAACTAGACCTTTATGCTTACTTCCTCCATTAAAATTCTATGAAAGCCTTTTTCATTCTGGGGGTCTCTTACTCAGCTAAATGCAGGATGCATAACAGACGCCCATGACTTATATTTGGAAATATGTCTTCTTGCCTGAAAATCCTAGTCGTTTTAGCAGAGATGGGTGTGGTGAATATCTTCAATTTCCATTCTAGATACTCTCCCTGTGCTTTTCTACCATGCTCTGTGCTGTGGAAAAGCTGACCTATGCAGGTGGCATCAGTGAGTGCTCTTTCCCTCTCGCTTATGCGAAGAGCGGATAAGAGATCGGAGGCCTGCAGAGTGGTGCTGGCATACACTTCTCTCTGTGATGTCACCACGGTTTGACTGCTTCCTTTAACTAAAACTATAGTGCTTTCTACAGAGCTCCCTATCACCAGGTTCTGGTAACTGCTCCCTTACATTTTAGGAATGATAATAATGCAGTTTCTTATGGTTGCCCAATACCCTCCCTACATGTATGACCCTCCTTAGATTAACCAATCTGTGTGTACCATCTGCGTCTAGGATCCCGAGTAAGGTATTTTTACACTCTCTTGCTAAGGCCATAGTGTTCAGAGATCGAACTCCTGGATTCTGGCCCAAGAAGTTTAATCACATATCAAGTAATATCCTAGAACTGATAGCTTTGGAAAAAGCCATTTCAATTCAGGAAGAAGTTGTTGATAACCAATCGAACACAGCATAGTAAAACTAATTAACCAAAATGGTAATCATGCAAAAGAGTTAATATTGGAAACTTGCTGAGTATGTATTTCTTAGGTTTTATGTTTTTCATGTATGCTGAGCTTACATGATGCGATAATTAGTGTTCATGTAGAAATATCACTGAGAAGAATCCTAGGAAGCATACATTTAAGATTATGAAGAGCATTATCCAGAGTGTCTAGATAATTAAGTTGAACATTTTACCTTTTTGTAACTAGTATAATATTAGCTGAAAGTATGGCCTCAGAAGCCACGACATCCTGGGTTTGATTCCTAAATCAACTACTAATGAGCTATATGCCCTTGAGAAATTAAACAACTTTTCTAACCTCTGTTTACCTCATTAGTAAAATGAAGATGGTAACAGTGTTCATTACACATTGCATATCAAGAACTTAGTAAAGCGTAAGTGCTCAATTAAATGCTTCTATTATTAGTTTCATTGTGACTGCTATGGTATTTTCTCCATAAATAGTCATCAGTTTAGCATCCATATCAAAGACTCATAAACTCAAAAGTCTGTGGGGCGAGCAGGTAACATGAATAAGTTTGAGTGGGCATAAGGGCATTTTTCCCTCTTAATCTCTTTTTTTACAATCCAAATTTTGAGGATTTTTTAAAAATGTTTATTTATTTTTGAAAGAGAGGAAGAGAGAGAGAGAGAGCAGTAGAGGGGCAAGGAGAGAGGACAAGAGAATCCCAATCAGGCTCCAAGCTGTCAGCACAGAGCCCGACGTGGGGCTTGAACCCACAAACTAATAGATCATGACCTGAGCTGAAATCAAGTGTCAGACCCTTAACCGACTGAGTCATCCAGGCGCCTCTACAGTCCTACTTTTGACCGAGAAAGATATATATCTACTCTGAGCACAACATCTTTGGAAACTTATTGACATATGCAAGTGACTCTGACTTAGTTTCTCAGGGAAGAAAGCAGCCACCTTATACTTTCTGTTGCTGTTGCCTTACAGGAATATGGGCCAAATCCTGCTAGGATTTTTAAAGAGAAATCTGGATTTTGAAGGGAGTTAGAATTTCAGGGTTGGACATGAACCTTCTTAACTTTTGTTACTAATTTTTTAAGAGCAGTTTTTAGGTTCACAGCAGAATTGAAGTTATAGACATTTTCCATATACCTTTTGCCCCACCACATAGCTCTCCCATTGTCAACATTGCCCACCAGAGTGGTTTATCTGTTATAGTTTATGAACCTACACTGACAAATAATAATCACCCAAAGTCTGTAGTTGACATTGTAGTTCATTCTTGATGATGCACATTCTACTCTTTTGGACACACATATAATGATATTTACCCGTCATCATGGTATCATGCCGAGTATTTTCACTGCCCTAACTATACTCCGTGCTCTCTATTCATTCCTCTATTTGCCCTTAATGGCAATCACTAGTATTTTTACAGATTGCATAGTTTTGCCTTTTTCAGAAATTGTATAGTTGGATCATATAGTATGTAGACTTGTCAGGTGGGTTTCCTTCACTTAGTAGTATACATTTAAGGTTCCTCCATGTCTTTTTATGGCTTGTTAGCTCATTTCATTTTAGCACTGAATAACATCCCATTGTCTACATGTACTACAGTTTCTTATCCATTCACCTCCTAATGGAGATTTTGATTGTTTCCTAATTTGGCCACTTGAGAATAAAACTTCTGTAAACATGATGTGCAGGCTATTGTGTGGATTAAGTTTTCAAATCCTTTGGATCAATACCAAAGAGTGCAATTCTGGGTCATATGGTAAGAGTATATTTAGTTTTGTAAAGAAGACACAAACTGTCTATCAAAGTAGTTGCACCATTTTGCATTCATTACTGCCATCAATGAATGAGCTTTCCTGTTGCTCCCCACTCCCAGTAGTGTTCGGTGTTGTCAGTGTTCTGTTTTTTGGCCATTCTAGTAGGTGTGTAGTGATATCTCGTTTTATTTTGATTTCCTTGATGGTACATGATGTGGAGTATCTTCTCATATAATCATTTGCCATCTGTGTGTCTTCATTGGTGAGATGTTTGTTCAGGTCTTTATCCCATTTTTAAATCAAATTGTTGATTTTTAAGAGTTCCTTGGATATTTTGGGTAATAAGACTTGGTCAGATTTGTCTTCTGTAGGTATTTTTCCCCTAGTCTTGTCTTTTCATTCTCTTGACATTGTCTTTCACAGAGTAAAGTTTTTAACTTTATAAAGTCCAGTTTCTCAATTATTTCTTCTATGGACTGTGCCTTTGGTGTTGTATGTAAAAAGTCACAAATTCTCTATGTTTTCTCTTATGTTATCATCTAGGATATTTATGGTTTTATAGTTTTAGGTCTGAGATTCACTTTGAGTTAATTTTTGTGAAAGATGTAAGGTCCGTGTCTAGATTGACTTTTTTTTTTGTTTGTTTTGCATGTGGATGTCCGCTTTTAGTGTAATTTGATAAAAAGAATATCTTTGTACATTTTATTGCCTTTACTCCTTCATTAAAGATCAATTGACTATATTTTCTATTTCTGAGCTCTGTATTCCACTATTATTTCATTAATATTTCACTGTCTTGATCACTTTAGACTTATAGTAAGTCTTGAAGTTGGTTACTGTTAGTCCTCCAACTTTGTTCTTCTTTCAATATTTTGCTGGCTGTTTAGGGTCTTTTGTCTTCCATTTAGACTTTGGAATCAGTTATTCAATATGCACAAAATAACTTCCTAGGATTTTAATTGGTATTGGGTTGAGACTATAGATCAAATTGGAAGAAACTAATATCTTGGCAATATTGGGTATTCCTGTCCATGAATAAAGCATTTCTCTCCATTTATTTAGTTTTTCCTTGGTTCTGTTCATGAGTTTTATAGTTTTCCTCATATAGATCTTCCACAGATTTTATTAAATTTAAACCTAAGCATTTAAATTTTTTTGGATCTTTAGGTAAATGGCATTGTGTTTTCAATTTTAAATTCAATAGTTCGTTGCTGGTATATTGTAAAGTGATTATGTTTTCTATAATAATCATGTATCCTGCAACCTTGCTATAATCATTTCTAGTTCCAGGAGTTTTTTTTTGTTGTTAATTCTTTGAGATTTTTCTAAATGCACAATCCTGTCCTCAGAAAACAAAGACAGTTTTATTTCTTTCTTCTCAATCTGTATGGCTTTTATATACTTTTATTATCATACTGCATTGGCTAGAACTTAAAATGCAATGTTTGAAATGGATGATGAGAACTAAGGTACATCTTTGCCTTGTACCTGATATTAGCAGGAAAAACCTCTCAATTTGATAATAATGGCTCAGAAATTTTAAAGACAATACCAGAAAAATAAAATACTTGTGCAGACTAGATTGAGAACATAGGGTATCAATGGGAGTTCTGATGTCAGAGATTAAAATCACTAATTAGACTAGACAACAGAAAGCAGGGGGCCAATGGTAATTTAGCTTACACGTAATAATCTTATGTCATGGAAGGCAGAGTAAGACACTACATGAGACATTACTGATGGACTAGATAGAATTTGTCTTTCTTGACCAGCCCCCCTTCCAAATCCAAATACTGTGTCCCTGGTTCCAGTAATGACAAGTAAAGAACATAAGTGTGGCAATGACCAGACATTTAATGTAACACTCATATCTTGTTGGCAAAGAAGCTAAGAAAGAGAAATAGAGAAAGACTCTCCACCTTAAGGTTTTGCTTATCTCTTACCTCTCAGAGTTAAACCACACTGCTAAAGGGAGGGGAAAAAGGATCTTGGCCTGACCTCCTTTCTATGTTGTTTTTCCACTTGCCTGTGGGCTTCATTAAATGTGCAGAAAACAAGCTGGTCTTGAGAAGCTTGTAGCTGGGAGGCCAGAGAGCAGTATCTAAAATAGGCACCCTACATCTACATAGTTGCTCCTTGCTAAAGAAATGCCAGGGGCAAAGTGTCGGAATTTAGGAATATGATAGCCTTGAAACCCTTCAATATCCCAAAGAGGAGAGAAAATAGTCCAGTAGTGGCCTTACGGTGGGGATTAGTGGAAAGATGGATTATTATCTGATTCTGAGTTCTTCTGGAGGTATTTAGTTGTCTCCAGTGCCCTTCACAGATACTTGCATTAACCTTTCTGAAAACTCTCTGGTTTTCTACTGTCATTTGCCCTCTAGAATCTTTGATTCATTTGTTTCATGACGCTACTCTTTCATTCATTTAGTTTTTACTAGTTATTCTGTCCTGAACACCATGCCACACACTAGGAATATTATGAAAAGAAAGAAACTGTGAGAGGGAATGAGATTTTTAACCAACTGCCCCAATATCACTTTGACAATTCATTTGTGAACGAGAGTGAGCAAGAGAGGCATGACAGTAAACCACCCGAATTCTTCTCCCTACCTTATTTTATGTATGTGTGTGTATGTATATATAATAAAACCTTGGTTTGTGAACATAATTCATTCCAGAAACATGCTTGTAATCCAAAGCCCTTGTATATCCAAGAGAATTTCCCCATAAGAAATAATGGAAACTCAGATGATGCATTCCATAATCCAAAAATATTCATATAAAGTGATAGCAATACTGTAATATAATACAAATAATAAGGAAAATACAGGGGCACCTGGGTGGCTCAGTCGGTTGGGCGGCCGACTTCGGCTCAGGTCATGATCTCACGGTCTGTGAGTTCGGGCCCCGCATCGGGCTCTGTGCTGACAGCTCAGAGCCTGGAGCCTGCTTCAGATTCTGTATCTCCCTCTCTCTCTGCCCTTCCCCTGCTCATACTCTGTCTCTATGTCTCTCAAAATAAATAAACGTTAAAAAAAATTAAAAAAAAAGGAAAATACAAAATATAAAGAAAAATAAACAAACGAACCTACACTTACCTTTGTGGCTGGGGTGAGGGAGACGAGAGAGGAGGAGGGTCATTGTGTAGGACGACTTTCACCATCATTGATGGAATCACTGCTCTCTATTGGCTCAATGGAATCTTTCTGTTTTCGGGCAGTTTTAACAAGGAACCTATCCAACCAACCCAAGTTTTTTCCTTCTTTTGAGGATTTTGTGGAAATATGACATTGCATTTTTGTTAAACAGATTCATCACTTACACTGCTAGAGCCTTATTTGGGTGGTGCTTTTCTACAGATTTTGTACTGTTTCCCACATTTTACACATCTTCCTAATCTCGTTTGAAGTGAAGCCTTCCTCTGTCTTTTTTCCCTCCTCCTCTGCAGACGAGATCTCGTCCATAATCCCTTGCTGTTGCTCATGATGTCGATCCATCAGTTCGTTGGTGGTCAGCTCCTGGCCGTGTTCCTCCACCAGCTCTTGAATGTCATCCTCATTCACTTCCAGTGCTATCGTTGTCCCCAAGGACACAATTTCATCAACATCTGGTGGCTCCTGTTTATGAGCAAGCCCCTATAAATCATGTCCAAGGACGCAGTCAGGCCACAGTTTTCTCCAAGCAGAATTCTCGTGGTGACCCTATCCCAGGCTCTATCAATGATCTTGAGGCAGTTCTTGATGCGGAAATGATTTTTCCAAAACTCTTGGAGAGTAAGATTTGTTCCTTCAGTCATCTTGAAGCATTGCTGAAATAATGCTTTGGAGTAAAGCTTTTTAAAGTTTGAAATGACCTGCTGATCCGTGGGCTGGAGGATGGGAGTGGCATTGGGAGGAAGGAACCTGACTTCAACTAACTCGAATTCCTCCAGTAAGTCGTCCTAAGAGCCTGAAGGATGACCAGGAGCATTATCCATAACCAGCAAGGCTTTGAGGAGCAGATTCTTCTCTAAAAGGCATTTCTTTACTGCAAGACAGAAGACTTCGTTATACACTCAGTAAGATACGAGTGACCCAAGCCTTGCTGTTGGACCTCCACATAATGTTAACTCGTTCATGTAGTACTCGTATGACAAGACGTAACTCATTTATCAAGTTAAAATTTGTTAGAAATCTTTGTCATCTTGCGAAACACTCAGAGAACAAGTTACTCGCAAACCAAGGTTTTACTATACATAGTTTTCTACTACTTTGTGACTTCAGGACCCATCTTACACACACTTCTTTGTGTCTGAATATGCCCTGTAAAAGAAAATTTATTTATTTCTTTTGAAAGAGAGAGCAAAAGTAGGGGAGGGGCAGAGAGAGAATCCTAAGCAGGCTCCACACTGTCAGCGCAGAGCCCGGCATGGGGCTTGAACTCAAGAGTTGGATCGCTAACTGACTGAGCCAGCCATGTACCCTTGAATATGCCCGTTTTAAACTCTGGAGTCAAATTGCCTGGGTTTTAGTTCACATTTACTAGGTGCATAACTTTGAACACATAACTTTTTATGTCTCAATTTATTTATAAAGTGGGATTATAATAATTGACTCATAAGAGTCTTGGGACAACCAAAATGGAGCCTAAAATGAGCTCAGCAAATACCTGGCTCATGGTTAGTGTTCATTACGCTAGTTGCTAATAACGGTGTACTGTATAATTTCTTACATTATTAATTATCTAGTGACTTAAGTATATAGATTAGAGTGAACAAAAGACTCTAAAACCAAAAGACAGACTGCATGGAGGATTGAGATAATAAGTACAATTGCAACCCTAGGAAAGCAAAAGTATATGTAAGAATGGAAGTTAAGGTTTAAATTTTAAAAAGTAGCTATGATGATACAGTACTAACTTAATATATTTCCCTGTGAATTTAATTACTACTGATAATGAATCACATCCCATGTTTTTGTGAAAAATCCGTGTAATTGCTTAAAATCTATACTTGGTTTAGCCAGTGTTGACAGCCAGTTCTAGAATGCTGAGTGTCTGAGACAAGACACTACTGGTTGCACGTGATGGAAAGTGAACATGAATGAGGTTGTTGATGTAGGTTTGTTTAGGAAAGTGACATCAAGTATACGTAGGACTCGGTCAACATTGCTCCCCATCCCACCCTTTTCTGTGCTGATCTCTGCATATTAGGTTTTCAATCTCTTCTACTGTCAGTGTATGTTCTTCACACAGCAGGGGCCATGGTTTCAGGTTTCCATCTGTTTAGGGACAATTTCTCCATTTCTAGCTTGATTTTGAGAAATTTGTACAAAAATGTCTGATTGACTTGGTTTAGCTAATTGCAGCAGTAAGTGTGATGAGGGAAGAAAGAATGTACTGTGATCCTATCATATGGGGACCGTGCCTTCCCCTGAAAGCAGGGGCTTGAGTGCATTATGAGCAGTAGTGGAGGGGAATGGGACTATGGACAGGTCTGGAAATTATGTCAAATAGTCAGCCATTTCAGTGTGAGTGGACTTCATGGGAGCTAGAAAGCAGTTAATAATCTTTCCTTACTTGTCTTTTTCATAGTATAGGATAACTGTTAGATCTATCCTAAAGACATTTAGGCTACATCTTTAAAATTTTTACTCTAAATTCCTTTTTTTAAGTGCATTACATTGGACTTCACCTTTTCTCAAACATACATCCTACAATATCTTATTAGTCCGTTGAAATCTATCCGGGAAATTCTGCCAACTTCCAAAGGATTCTTAAGTATTACTAACATTTTAATAATATATGTATTTTATTGCTAAGAATAAGACCCTGCAAGGGAGAAAGGAAAATGCCTTGTTACTTACCTTTATAATTTCAGATATAAAATATGCACAAAAGTGTCCTTTAAATGGGACAGGAGTAAAACACAGCCTCCTGTGTGGTATGTAGTAAAATCTCAGGGTCTGTATATTCGTCCCTTCGGCAGTCTTTCGTCTGATGAAGACTACGGCATTTATGATCCAGTTAGCATGCAAAGCTGTAGTCACCAGGACATGTGTTTCACTCTGGTTTTTATACTGTGCAATTATTACAGAAGGGAAATGGGGATTCTTAGACACTGAAAACTCAGAAGTATTTTTATCTTCATGAAAAGCTTTTTCACTTTTTCTCATCCCAGATCTCCTTATATCTTGAACACTTGCTTTCCTAACTGGAAAATTTCCAGTTTATTTCAAAACTTATTTTCTAAAGGCATAATATTTATAAAAATGCATGCAGTTTAGGTGAATGAATATTATTCAAAATCTTAAGGCATGAATATGAGATATATGCTATATTTTGATGAAAATTAAGTTGTTTGATGATGAGTTTCTACATTCCAACGTTGCAAGAAACATTTGGCTGATGAGAGACTCTCTATCTTAAAACTAATTATGATTCTACTTTACAACGAGGTTTTACTATCATCTTTGAACTCTGAGGATAAAGCATTTAAATTTCAATTAAAAATCAAGAATTTTCTGTCTCCAATGAAGTGCTTCACTCAGAGAGAATTCATTAAGTAGCCACTGTAAGTGGAACTCTGCACCAATAGAATAAGATTGAATACAGAATAACTCTATTATGCTCCCGCCATTATCATAGTGAGACCAATGGCAGGTTTAGGCTATTGTAGCAAATGTCTCCACAGAAAATACAGTTGAACTGAAATTTTTAGCAATATAATTTTAGATGTTATTAATTTCGTGATGAAACTGAGAAATAGAGGAAGTGACTTTTCTGAAGTGACTTACGAAGTTCACCTAGTTGAATCACAGCCTTTGAGTTTGTAGTCTTTCCCTTAATCTATACTGTATGTCCCTGGAAGGATCATATTTCATATTAGGGAAGACTTAAAAATAACCCTCTTTCCTTCTTCTTTTTTGCACTGTGAGGTAGTGTGGCTTGTTGGTTGAAAGCAGATGCATTCAAAGATTTATTTTTGATCTCGGAATTCAGTGAGGTGTTATATTTTCCTTTTGTTGTGCTCGATAGTACATTTAGAATATGTATTACATGTTGTGAAAATACTCATAAATTTTGGGGGAAATTTCCAAGGCCTATTTACACAAAAATAAAACTAACTACCTTGATCATTAAAACAAAACAAAACAAAACACAAACTAAAATGGATGATTCTGCCAGGATAATCAACTGTTGATTCTACTTAAATATTAACATAATTTCTGGGCTTGGAATGAGTTTAGATGTTCTTTTTGGTGTGCATTTTGAACCATTAACCCAATTCATTCATGTACATTAGGAGAGAAAAAAAATGGCAGTTGAAATAAAATTACAATTACAGAGTATCAATTGGGTGAAAACAACTAGATTGCAGATTTCTTCAAGGCTAGGAATAGGTAATACTTTTAACTTCTGTCAGAACATTAGCATAGTGTCTTGCTCATGATGGATATTCAGATAGTGTTGTAAATGAATGAATAAATACATGAGTGTATAAAAGCAACATGTTGATAAAGGAAATAAAGTTATTTTGGATATTGACTTACTTAAAATAAGGGCTCATGCTGAATGGATAAAGAAAATCCTATACCTGCACACAATGGAATATTATTTAGCTGTAAAAATGAAGAAAATCTTATCATTTGCAGCACCATAGATGAACCCGGAAGACATTATTATCTAAGGGAAATAAACTGGTTACAGAAGGGCAAATAGCACATGATTCCACATGTAGGAAGTATGTGAACGTCTCAAACTCATAGCGTTAGAGAGTAGAATAGTGGTCGCTAGGGGCTGGAGCAATGTGGAAATGGGAAATTACTATTAAGTGGGTATAAAGTTTCAATTAAGCAAGGTGAATAAGTTCTGGAAACATGCTGTGCTACACAGTGCCTAGAGTAAACAAGGTAGTATTGAGCACGTCAAAATTTACTAAGGTAGTTTATATGTAAAGTATTTTAACTTCCACAACAACAAACAATGAGAACACAATATAGACACTTCATTGAACCGAAGCTCATATTTGGTTTGCAAAAGAGCTTAATGGACACTAGGAACCAAAGCTACTGGAGTTCTGTAGGTAATGATCATTCCAAAAGTCAAACTCTCAGGCACAACTCACTGTACATTCCTCATGTGATCCATTTTCCAGACTGGTGTTCATGAAACCCTTTCTTCCATGATATCAATAAATATACAATGCAAAAAGACTTTCATGCTTTCTAAGTTTAGAAACCCTGAGTTAAATGAAAATAAACACGAATGTACAGTTGTCTTCATTGCAGACTTCTTAGAGCCTCTAATATATGAGATACTCTTTTTCCAAACTTATTTAAACATAGGTTTCTTTTTTGTTTGTGATGTTTGTTATAGAGTTGTTTTTGTTTGCCATGCATCTCCTCCTGAGAAACACTGGCCTAGAGAATTAGAGCTAACTATAGCCACTTGGAAAATTCATCCACCTTTGCAAATGGTAGCAGGATTAATTTATCTATTCGATGGGCGCAATAGCCTATCTAATGAAAGAAGATGCACTTAGCATGATGATGAGGAGGAGGATGGTAGTTAAAATTACCTGAAGTTTTGCCGTGTAGTCAGCATCTGGTATTATCTTACTTATTCCTAATGAATCATAAAATGAGTTGCAAATCGAGAACCTATATAACAGAGACTTACTTCCTCATCCAAGCTCATCGAGCTAGGGTTAAGCTAAATATTATTCCATATCACTACATTATATGACCTCCTTGGAAATAGACTTTACAGCCAGCACAAAACATGGTAGAATTAGTACTGGATGACAACTCTCTTACTTTTTCTCCCCACTCAGTTGTATATATTTATAATAAATATATTTTTTTATTTTGGTTTGCTAACTTATGGTGTTATATTACTTTCAGGTGTACAATATAGTAATTCACCAGTTCCGTACCTCACCCAGTGCTCATCGCAAGTGCCCTCCTCATCACTTATTTCACTACCCACTTCCATCTGGTAACCATCGGTTTATTCTCAATAGCTAAGAGTCTCTTTCTTGATTTGTCTCTCTTTTCCCCCCTTTGCTTGTTCGTTTTGTTTCTTTCATTCCACATATGAGTATAATCATATGGTATTTTTCTTTTCTGACTTATTTCCTATAGAATTATACTCTCTAGCTCCATCCATGTCACTGCAAATGGCAAAATTTCATTCTTTTTAATGCCTGAATAATATTCCATTGTGTATGTATATATACCACATCTTTTTATCCTACCCATTGATGGACAGTTGGACTCCATCCATAATTTGGTTGTTGTAAATAATGCTGCTATAAACATAAGGGTGCATGTATGCCTTTGAATTAATGTTTTTGTATTGTTTGAGTAAATGCACATTAGTGCAATTGCTGGATCACAGAGTAGCTCTATTTGTAAGTTCTTGAGGAGCCTCCATAAGGTTTTCCACAGTGGCTGCACCACTTTGCAGTCCCACCAACAGTGCACAATTGTTCCTTTCACTCCACATCATCTTCAACACTTGTTTCTTGTGTTGTTAATTTTAGCCGTTCTGAAAACTATGAGGTGATAACTCATTGTGGTTTTGATTTGCATTTCTCGATGGTAAGTGATAATTAACTTTCATGTTCGGCTGGCCATCTATACGTCTCCTTTGGAGAAGTGTCTGTTCATGTCTTCTGCCCATTTTTAGTGGGATTGAATTTGGGTCTTGAGTTGTATAAGTTATTTTTTTTCTCTTAATGTTTATTTATTTATTTTTGAGAGAGAGATAAAGACAAACTATGACTAGGGGAGGGGAGAGAGGGAGAGAGGGAGGCACAGAATCTGAAGCCGGCTCCAGGCTCTGAGCTGTCAGTACAGGACCTGACACAGAGCTCAAACCCATGAACCATGAGATCATGACCTGAGCCGAAGTCAAAAACTCAACCAACTGAGCCACCTAGGCACCCCTTTATAACTTCTTTTTTTTTTTAATTTTTTTAATGTTCATTTATTTTGAAAGACAGAGAAAGAGGGACAGAGTGCAAGTCTGAGAGGTGCAGAGAGAGAGGGAGACACAGAATCTGACGCAGGCTTCAGGCTCTGAACTGTCAGCACAGAGCACAGACCACAAGATCATGACCTGAGCCGAAGTCAGATGCTTAACCAATTGAACCACCAGGCACTCCCATATAACTCCTTTATAGATTTTGGATACTAATCCTTTATCAGATATGTAATTTGCAAATACCTTCTCCCATTCTACAGGCTGCTTTTTAATTTTTTGATTGTTTCCTTCCCTGTGCAGAAGCTTTTCATCTTAATGAAGTCCCTGTAGTTCATTTTTGCTTTTGTTTCCTTTGCCTCTAGAGACATGTCTAGTAAGTTGGTATGGTCGGTGTCAAAGAGGTTGCTGCCTGTGTTCTCCTCTAGGATTTTGATGTTTTCCTGTCCCACATTTAGGTCTTTCATCAAATTAAAAAAATTAAATTAAAACTTTTTTAATGTTTATTTATTTTTGAGAGAGAGAGATAGAGCATGAGCAGGGGAGGAGCAGAGCGAGAAGGAGACACAGAATCTGAGCTGTCAGCACAGAGCCTGATGTGGGGCTTGAACTCACCAACAGTGAGATCATGACTTGAGTTGAAGTCAGACACTTAACCAACTGAGCCACCCAGGCTTCCCAGATCTTTCATCAATTTTGAATTTATTTTTTTATATGGTGTAAGAAAGTGGTCTAGTTTCATTCTTCTGCATGTTGCTGTCCAGTTTTCCCAGCACCATTTGTTAAAAATACTGTCTTTTTGAATATTCTTTCCTGCTTTGTCGAAGATTAGTTGACCAAAGAGTCATGGGTCCATTTCTGCGTTTTCCAGTCTATTCCATTGATCTGTGTGTCTATTTTTGTGCCAGTACCATATTGTTTTGATTACTACAGCTTTGTAATATACCTTAAAGTCTAGAATTATGATACATCTAGCTTTGCTTTTATTTTTCAAGGTTGCTTTGACTTTTGGAGATCTTTTCTGGTTCCATACAAATTTTAGGATTGCTTGTTCCAGCTTTCTGAAAATGCTGTTGGTAGTTTGATAGTGATTGCATTAAATGTATAGATTGCTTTGGATAGTATAGACATTTTAACAATATTTTTTCTTCCAATCCATGAGCATGGAATGTCTTTCCATATCTTTGTGTCATCTGCAATTTCTTTCATCAATGTTTTTTAGTTTTCAGAGTATAGGTCTTTAATCTCTCTGGTTAGGCTTATTCCTAGCTGTCTGGTGCAATTGTAAATGGGATTGTTTCCTTAATTTCTCTTTCTGCTAATTCGTTATTGGTATATAGAAATTCAGTAGATTTCTACATGTTGATTTTGTTTCCTATAACTTTACTGAATTCATTAATCAGTTCTAGCAGTTTTGTGGTGGAGTCTTTCAGGTTTTCTATATAATATTATCATGTCATCTACAAATAATGAGATGTACTTCCTACTTACTCATTTAGATGTCTTTTATTTTCTTTTGTTTTCTGATTGCTGTGGCTAGGACTTCCAGTACTATGTTGAAAAAAAAAAGTGCTGAGAGTAGACATTCTTGTCTTGTTCCTGATCTTAGAGGAAAATCTCTCAGTTTTCCCCATTAAGGATGTTGTTAACCATGGGTTTTTCATAGTTTGCCTTTAATACATTGTTCAGGGTTTTTATCATACCTGGGTGTTGCAGTTTGTCAAATACTTTTTCTATGTCTATTAAAAAGATTATATAGTTCTCATCCTTTCTCTTATTGATGTGATGTATCACATTGATTGATTTGCAAATATTGAACTGTACTTGCAACCAAGGAATAAATTCCACTTGATTGTGGAGAATAATTTTTTTTAAATGCATTGTTGAATTTGGTTTGCTAGGATTTTGTTGAGGATTTTTGCAACTATGTTTATCAGAGATATTGCGTGTAGTTCTCTTTTTTAGTGGTGTCTTTATCTGGTTTTGGCATCAGAATGATGCTGGCCTCATAGAATGAGTTTGAGAGTTTCCTTCCTTTTCTCTTTTTTGGAATAGTTTGAGATGGATAGGTATTAATTCTTCTTTCTATGTTTGATAGAATTCTTCTCCGAGGCCGTCTGGTACTAGACTTTTGTTTGGGACTTTTTTGATTACTAATTCAATTTCTTTGCTCATTACCAGTCTGTTCAAATTATCTCTTGTTTCATGTTTCAGTTTTGATGGGTTATATATTTCTAAGAATTGATCCATTTCTTCTAGGTTGTCCAGTTTGTTGAGATATAGTTTTTCTTAATATTCTCTTACAATTTTTTGTATTTCTGTGGTGTTGGTTATTTCTTCTCTTTCATCAGTAATTTTATTTAGATCCTGTTTTTTTTTTTTTTTTTTTTTTAATCTTGGTAGAAGTTTGTCAGTTTTGTTCAACTTTCAAAGAACTAGCTTCTGGTTTCATTAATTTATTCTGTTTCTGGGGTTTTGCATGTATGTGTGTGCATTTAGATTTTATATCACCTATTTCTCTAATTTTTATTATTTCCTTCCTTCTGCTGTTTTTTATTTTGTTTAGTGTTCTTTTTCTAGCTCCTTTACATGTAAGGTTAGGTTCTTTATTGTTTTTATTATTATTAAACTTTTTTTTCATGTTTATTCATTTTTGAGAGAGAGAGACAGAGTGTGAGCGGGCGAGGGGCAGAAAGCGAGGGAGACACAGAATCTGAAGCAGGCTCCAGGCTCTGAGCTGTCAGCACAGAGTCCCATGTGGGGCTCAAACTCACAACCGTGATATCATGATCTGAGCTGAAGTCGGGTGCTCAACCATCTAAGCCACCCAGGCGCCCTAGGTTCTTTATTTGGGATTGCTTTATGAGGTAGGCCTGTATTGCTACAATTTTCTCTTAGAGCTGCTTTGCTGTGTCCCAGAGGTTTTGGACTATTGTGTTTCATTTTCATATGTTTCCTTTTTAAAAATTTCTTCTTTTATTTCCTGAGTGACCGATTTATTGTTTAGCAATTTAACCTCCATGTGGTTGTGGTCTTTCCAGATTTTTTTCTCGTGGTTGACTTCTAGTTTCATAGTGTTGTGGTCAGAAAAGATGAATGGTATGACTTCGATCTTTTAAAATTTATTGAGGCTTGTTTTGTGGCCGAATACGTGATGTATTCTGGAGGATATTCCATGTGTATTTGAAAAGAATGTATATTCTGCTTTAGGATGAATGCTCTGAGTATATCTGTTAGATCCACCTGGTCCAGTGTATCATTCAAAGCCACGGTTTCCTTGGTGATTTTCTGTTTAGACGATATGTCCATTGATCTAAATGGGGTGTTAAAGTCCCCTACTATTATTGCATGAGTATCCTTCAGTTCCTGATGTTGTTGACTGTTTTCTATATTTGGGTGCTTCCCCATTTGGTGCATAAATATTTATTCTTGAAACTCCAGTCTTCAAGCCCTGCTGGTTTCAAGAACTCACAAAATTTGGCCCCTCTTGCTTTCCCAGTCAATTGTTTGTGTTTGTGTTTGTGTTACCTGTGTGCTGCCCTGCGTGCTTGTCTGTCTGTCACCCTCCTCCATGACTGCAGCTCTCTCCCTACTGCAGTGGCCACTCTCAGCTTCTCTCCCAAACTGGGTCTCTGCACTCCCTACCTTCTTTGGTGTGGCCTCTTCCTACCCTTAGTTGTAGGGTTTGTTCTGCCAGTCCTCAGGTCATTTGCTGGGGTATTTAGGATGATTTGATAGTTACATAGTTTTATTCATGGGACAAGATGAGCCTACTCTGCCCCCATCTTTTACATTGAACTATAATCAATATTTTTGAATATAGACAAGCAGAGGGAAGTACTAAATTACCACCATATATTAACCTCCTAGACTTAATAATTTTCCATATATGTATATGGATCTGTGTGTACATGTATTATATGTGTGTGTATATATATATATTTACTGAAGTATTTTTAAGATAAATTAGGGATTAATAACATTTCACTTCTAAATTAACCACTATGCATCTCTAAAATCAAAGACATTTTCCTATATAACTTAAATGCATTTATGCCTAATAAATCATATTTTCATAATTATCTCAAAAATGACTACTTCACCTTGATTATTCCAACTAGTATACAGTCAATAATGACACATAGCATTTGATTGGTATATCTCTTAAAATTTCAATTTAGCATACTCCTTCCCACCTTCTCTACCCTTCAATCCTCTAAAAAGACTTCTTAAGAAGATAAGACCTATTATCTTTTAGAAATGTCCCACTTTTTGGATTTGTGTGGTTATTTCCTTGTTTTCTTAATACTGTTTTTGTTTTTCCTGTAAATGTAAGTTAGACCTACAGGTTGTATTAAATTTAATTAAAATCCTTTTTTTTTTTTTTTTTCTTTTTAAGAATTGTTTGAGGGTGCCAGGTTGCTCAGTGGGCTAAGCATCTGACTTTGGCTCAGGTCATGATCTCACGGTCTGTGGGTTTGAGCCCCACATTGGGCTCTGTGCTGACAGCTCACAGCCTGGAGCCTGCTTTGGATTCCGTGTGTCCCTCTCTCTGCTCATTCCCTGCTCATGCTCTGTCTCTTCTGTCTCTCAAAAATAAATAAACATTAAAAAATTAAAAGAAAAAGAATTGTTTGTAGGCAATGCTATTAATTTCCTAATACATTACATGACGAGGCATATAACACATAGGTTTTCCCACTTACAGTGGTTATAAGATTGAGCCTTGCATTCAGGTAATAAAGGCTAGGTCCTTCCATTATAAATTCACATTTCCTGGGGTGTCTGGGTGACTCAGTCAGCCAAGCATCTGACTTCAGCTCAGGTTATGATCTAGTGGTTTCTGAGTTTGAGCCCTGGGTCAGGCTCTGTGCTGACAGCTCAGATTCTGTGGTTCCTCTTGCTCCTCTCCTACTCCAGTCTGTCTTTGTTTCTCTTTCTCAAATAAATAAATAATAAACTCACATTTCCCCCTGTGTGACCAAGAAGATGATGGATTGATACTTCGCATCTTGTGAATGTGTGATTTTCCAATACTTCTTATTTAATTGTTTAAACATTCATTGTTCCTTTATTGAATTGATCATATATTAGGCATTGATTTTTTAACGCTTTATACATTTATCAACTATAATTCATCTGTGAAGATCTCTTCCACCAAAAACTAGTAGAATTCACCCTGAATTCTAGTATCTATTTTAAAGGCAAGATAAACAATGACTTTAATTTAAGCATAACTTTTTAGGGTAGTGGTTGGTAACAAATGAGGATTTTTACATGTTTTTTTTTCTTTTGGTTTTTTTTTTTTTTTTTTTAATGTTTATTTGTTTATCTTGAGAGAGAGAGAGAGAGAGTGAGCAGGGGAGGATGGAGAGAGAGGGTCTGAAGCAGGCTCCTCACTATCAGTGCACAGCCGATGTAGGGCTCAATCTCAGATCTCATAAACCTTGAGATCATGATCTGAGTTGAAATCAAGAGTAAGATGCCTAAATGACTGAGTCACTCAGACACCCATGATTTGGTTCTTTTTAAGTACAAATGTAGTATAAAGTATTTTAATGTATTAATGTGTTCCAACAAGGGAGTGTTCTTTTTAGTACTCTTTGGTCTCATTTGAATTATCTTCCATTTATCAACTCTATTCTTTTAGTACGACCTAGTTAGTCTCTGAAAGTGTTCTTGCTTTCAGGCAAAACACATCCCAGTACATCTAAGACCTCTTACCTTCTTCATACCTGGAATCAGCTACTTCTCCAAAGAGCTCGATTTCTGTCAATAGGGATGGTGCTTAGAGACCAAAATCTGGTGTTGGAATGGCATCACTTTTAGGCTCTTTTAACAGTGGACGAAACTAAAAAAAATATATTTAACATATACATTTACATGTGCATAATATATTTATGCTTCTTTAAAAACAATTATATCAGTTTTGAATTTTTATTCAACTACTTGGATTTTACACTCGTGACTCTGTCACCCTTTGTTTTGAAAATCTGTGATTTCGAATTACATTAACATAATTGTTTCTTTACATTTTCCTGCAATATCTGTAAAACCTTCTTAGGTTACAACTATACGTTCTAAACGAATTTCATCTTTTTGCAATTCTGGTTGTTCGTAGTGTCGATCTCTCACTCTGTATGTTCAGTTCAAGAACTACATTCTAAAGGCACCCAAAATGATTACTTCTCTCTGTTATGATATTTTTGTTCACTACTTTTTTCAATATATAAAACGTATGGTTCAGGGTTAAAACTATATATATGAAATGGTACTAGCAGGCAATTCTCATTTTCTTCTCTATTCCCCTTATACCAATTCTCCCACCTCCTATGGGGAACCATTTTTATTAGTTTTTGATTGATCTTTTCACTGATTCTCTTTCCCAGCAATATCATACATGCATACATACTTTCTCTCTTTTCTTACACAAAGTGCAGCCCAATAAATCAGTGAAGAATGTAAGATGAAAAGAAGGTTGTCTCTGCATCTGGAATTCACTTCCTGTCGGCACAGCGAGTGCTTCACCCTCTTCTTACAGCAGCATGACCTTCTGATGCGTGCTTCTGTCCTCATTCACCCGACCAGCTCCCTCCCTCTTGATGGACATTTGTGTTATTTCCAGTCATTTGCTATTAAAAATAAGGCCACAAAAAGTAACCCGATGCATAACTAAATTCCTACTTTTGCAGGTATACTCTGGTCAAAAGGTGAATACCTATGTCATTCTGTTAGCTGTTGCCAGGTTTCCTTTCATAGGGAAGCATCCTATTCCTATCAGGTGTGTGTGAGAGTGTCTGTTTCCTTGTTTCAGTTTATGCTGCCTGAAATATTACTACAAAGCCTATTTGCTCGACAACCACCGTTTAATTGATTTGGTTCATAATTTTACAGGTAGGTAATTCGGGCTAGGTGCAACTGAAGAGTTCTTGTGTCAGCTGAGCTCCATCATGGCTCTGTGGTCACCTGCAGATCCGCTTTTGAGATTGGTTGGTGGTGGTTGAGATAGAAGGGAGGTGACCAAGTTAAGCGTCTCTCATCCAGAAAGGTAACCCAGGCATGTTCACATGGTGACTGAGCAGAGTTCGAAGAGAACACATGGAATCACGTAAGGCTTCTTGAGGCTGAGACTAGACCTCACCTGACATTACTTCACTTGAATTCTGTTTGTCAAGCTCAGTCACAAGAACGCCCCACATGAGCAGAATGGACTCCATATCTTAATCAGAAGCGTTGCAAAATCACATTGCAAAGAGGCGTGGCTACAGGGGAAGTAATACTCAGGGCCAGTTTTACAAATGATCCACCACATGTCCCTTGCCAGTATAGCATATTGTCACGGTTATGGATTTCTGCCAGTCTCTTTGGTTTAAAAAATAGCCTTTTAGTGGATTTTAGTTTGCATTTCTGTTATTAGGAATACAATGGAAATGTTCGTGAACAGTCTCTTCATGTCTCTCGGCCGTTTTTTTCTGTCAGCTTTTTTATTCTTGATTTTTACCTAAGGGCTTAGAGAGATTGGTTGCTTACCTAGACTATAAATTTCAGTTCCCTTTCTCCAGTTTGTCATGTATTTTCCCCTTTTACTTCTAGTGTTTTATTTTCCAAGCAAAAGTTTAAAGGTATTTATATGGTTCACCATTTTTTCTTTTATGGCTCCTAGATTTTTGATTCATAGTTACAAAGGTTTTCCTTACTCCTAGGTTTTGGAGGGATGTATCATGTTTCCATCGAGTTCTGTTAATTTTAGAACCGTCTAATGTGCCCAAATTAACAGCTGTGCTAATTAGAGTTTCTTCTAACTCCATACAATGCTGACATTTTTCGAGCTCATTCTCTGAAGGCAACTTTTTGTTGGAGAAGGTACAGAGTGCTCTTTCCTTCAGGCTGCTGAGAGAGAGACAGAAAGGCAGAGAAGTGAATAACAGAGGGACCCTGATCCAAAACATGGATTTCTTTCCAGAAGCTCACATGTCATTTTTGTTTGAGATCCAGAACGTCAGTTTCCATAGAAACAGTGTCAAACATGAGGGTTCTGTTCTTTTGCATCTCACAAGCTTTGATTTACCTCCATCATAGAATAAATCAACTGTGCTTAGAGTTCTTTGCTACCCATTCCTGTTACCAGCTCTAAGCCTGAAGAGGCAAGGGGAGGAAATAACATTATCAGTGCCCTCTGGAGAATGGAATGTAGAAGGCAGGCCACCTAAGGGAAGCGTGGTCATAAAGTGATGTGCCCAGTGCTCTAACACAGTGCTCAAGCAAAAAGAGAACACGTAGAAAAAATATCCCAGTTGCATCTTCTGATACTATGGCATTTCCTCTAAGTGGTCAAACTCCAGTGGAGTCCAGAGGACAGAAGATCCCAGGTGATCCTATAGTATAGGTAGTCCATAAATATCAGCACCCAGTACCCAGAGATGAGGAGGGAAGGGTGGACAATGATCAGAGGTTATAAGGAGAGAATTATCCTACAGTTAGAGGCTCCAGTAGTCCAGGCTGAGAATTTCAGGATACCAATCTATATCATCGTGAATGTTAGACTATTTCTTGGTATGGATTGTCTCCTTAATCTTTACCTCGAGACCAGGGAGAGCTCGAGGAGTCTATATATCCTTCCCTTAACTCCGGATGTAAAACCTGAGGGGAACACAAAACGCGTTGACAAGTGAGGAACAACTGACAAAAAAGCTATTTTCCTCTTCATTGCTTCCCCTTTCTCATTTTGTTTTGTTTGGGTTTGTTTGTTTTTGAAAGTGATAAAGAACTCGGGGTCTGTAGTTACACAGCCTAGTTCTCTGCTGGCGCCTACCCAACAGCTTTGCAAGCTTCCGCAACTTCTTAACGTCTCTACTCTATGGTTGCTTTATCTCTGAAAGGGTGGTAATAGAAGTACTTAACGCAAAGTTACTTGGAGGATTCTTTGTCTTTTCTTTTTAATTTTTAAAATTAATTTCGGAGCATTCTTTTGAGGACTAAAAGAGATAATTTGTGTTAAGTTCATGCTGTATTGTAAGTGCTCAAAAATACCAGGTGCAAAACAGGTCAATGACCTAAATGTAAAAGCTAACAATACGACTACTAGAAGAAGAAGACACAAGGATAAATCTTCATGAACTTGGATTTGTCAACAGATTCTTATATACGTCATGAAAAGCACGAGGAACAGAAGAATTTCAGAATACCAGGATCCATGTCATCGTAAATGTGAGAATACTGCACAAACTATTATGTAAAATAGATCTTAAAAAATTATATTGGGATGTATCAAAATTACAAACTTGTTCCAATAAGGAACATTATCCGGAAAAATGAAAAGGCAACCTACAGGATGGCAAAGAGTATGTGAAAATCATATTTCCTTAAGATTCTAGGATCCAGTGGAGAGTGGAGAGTGGAGAATGAGCAGGTGCTCAGTATGTACAGAATAATTTTTGGGGTGCTGACAGTGTTTTAGAACCAGGTAGAAGTTGTGGCTGCACAGCTTGGTAAATGTACTAACTGCCACTGAATTGTTCACTTTACAATGGTTGATTTTATATTATGTGAATTTTACCTCACTTAGAAAATACAGAATAAAAAACAGGGGAAAGGAAGGAGGTGGTGATATAGGTGAAAAAATATTGGCCATGATTCGATAATGGGCATATTAGGATTCATATATGACTTTGTCTTTTTTCTATGTTAGAATTCTCCATAAAAATTAAATGAAGGAGAATGCACATGTGCACATACAAACAGTGAAATATTTTTCAGCCACAGAAAAGAATGAAATCTTGCCATTAGTGACAACATGAGTGGACCTAGAGGGTATTGGGCTAAGTGAAATAAGTCAAAAAGCGATAAATACTGCTTGATTTCACTTCTGTGTGGAATCTTAAAAAAACAGAAACAGATACATAGATACAGAAGGCAACTTGTTGATTAGCAGAAGTGAGAGGGGCTGGGGAGGGGAGGTGGAGAGAAGTAGGTGAAGGGGATTAAGAGGTACAAAATTCCAGTTATAAAATAAAGAAGTCATGGGGGTCTAATGTGTAGCATGGGTTGTATAGTCTTTAAAAGTGATGGATAGGAACTGGTCTTACTGTGGGTATCATTTTGTAATATATTAAAATATCAAAACATTAACATATATACCTGACACTAATATGATATTGTATTTTAACTGTACTTCAATGAAAAAAATTAAGCAGTATGCTTTTTAAAAAGTTCACTGCAATTTAATTTTGCATCTGATAGAGTCTTTACTTAATTTTTTTTTCTAACATTTATTCATTTTTGAGAGACAGAGAGAGAGAGTATGAGTGGGGAAGAGGCAGAGAGAGAAGGAGACAGAATCCGAAGAAGGCTCCAGGCTCTGAGCTGTCAGCAGAGAGCCCGACATGGAGCTCGAACTTGTGAGTCTTTACATAATTTAACGGACTCACTGCACAGCAGTTTGCGGTTTCAGAGGTTTCCCTCTAATTTCTGTCTTGGACTTGAATACACAGCTTTTATGGATTTTTGTAAAAGCGATCAATCATACCCACTCTCCAATTTATTTTAACCCATCTGTACCAAGTAGTTAGGAAAGAATTATCTCACTCCTGATAGCTGTATTATGCTATTTTTTCCTCATGTCTTTCAAGATGAGATCCCACATGTGGGTTTTCAGGAACATACTGGCTGATGTAAATGAGAAATGGAAAAGTGGTTTAGGCGTGGTTCAGGTGGTTCAGGTGTCAGGCGTGGCTTCATCTAGGGGATCAACACAGTCTTCAGGACTCTCCGTCTCTGCTCTGTCCCCATCTGCTTTGTTCTCATCAAATTAAAGCAATTACATACCCCTCTTGGCATAGGTGGTAGGGAAATTCCCACCCACATTACAACACTAAGAGTGGAGGGAAGATGATTCTTGAAGGAAAACTGGTGTGCTAGCCCTTTATTCACAAAATAAAGGGAAATGGTTCCTGGACAAGCAAAGTTATGCTTGCTGGGAAGAGTAACGAAGGATCTTCATATGGACATAAAGGTAAAGTAGATCCAGATCTTAGGATTCTTGACTCCTGGGATTTCTCTTATTAGGAAGAGTTGGAGTCCAGGGTAAGAAAGCCTTGTAAGTGGATGGCAGAGTGAAGATTGGGGTTAGGGCAAGAGCTGGGGTATCTGCTGGCAACTAGAATTGACAGAAGAGCTGAGAAGAAAGGCAGGTAGCCGTGGCTGGAACTTGGTCTGGCCAGCGCAGGGAGAAGTGCCAGCACTTGGAGCCAAAGGCATAGAGCCCCAGCAACAACTCAAAACAAGGAAAAGAAGGGAAGAAGGGGGATCTGTATTTAGGAACAGGTGGAGAGAGAGTCAAAGAATGTGTTCTTTTGGTGGACATGATTATAATCACAAAATAGTAACCATTTATTAAGCTTTCCCTATGTGCCAGGCACTGCCCTCGTATGTATTCTCTCTTATGAAGTGAGTAGAATGTTCCCCATTTAATTTGTGAAGAGACGTTGTCTCATTATATTTATATCGCTTGCCCGAGGCTATGGTGTCTGATTACTAAGCACATTGCCTTTGCCACTTTCGTTGTGGAATGGCTCCTTGGGACCAAGGAATGCACGGTACTGACAGCATGTTGCTTAAGACAAGTCTTGCCTTTACAAAACATGAGGGAGCAATGCAGAAGCTAGAACTGAAAACTAGGTGTAAGTGCTGTGCTGAGAGCTTCCTGAACATTACCTAATGTTATCCTTACAGGAACCCTATCCCCATATGACTGATGAAGAAACCATGAAAACTGATTTCCCAGAGTCACACAGGGAATCCAGAAAATCTGATCCAAGAATCTGTGCTGGTGACCACTCTGTTCATCACAGAATCATTAGAAATGAAACTATTGAATCATTTTCATCCCAATGAAATTTGGGGGCCCTGATTTGTCTTTGCCCATTAGGAGATCTAAATATTATCAAGGTCTGTGGGGAAAAAAATACCGTAAGATGTTTTTAACTTGGAGAAAAAATTAGTTGTTCTAGTTCTATTTTGCCCTGAGGTTTTCGCTAGTTTTTCTTTATTAAATTTTCCCCTGGTGCCAAAGGTTTGATGTTTTCCTCCTTGTTTTTTCTCTTTCTGGAGATGACTTTGATACTGATATGTGATTTGATTTCATTAGCTGGGTTCTTTCTGGCTTGTTGATTGGTGCCGTGTCTAAAACCTTGGGGATATGCATCAAAAGACAGCTGCTTGATTCTCACATGCCAGGGAAGAGAAAGATCAGTCTCTATCCTCAGGGACAGAACTTTTGGTGTCAAAACTTGTCTCATATCCCAAGCCACTTCTTTTTGTCACTGTTGTTCTTTAGGAAGATAGAAAGGTAGTGCAGAGGACCATTGTGTGGGACTATTATGTGACAATGTTAGCAATAATAATAATAATACTAATAATAAGCAACAAACACTAATTGAGTACATCCTAGATTTCCAGGCTGTTGGAATGCATCGGGAACCTTTAGAGAACTTGCATTTTAGCAGGCGAAGACAGACAACAAGTAACAAACATAAATAAATATGCAAAATAGCATATTGTTTAGTGGGATTAGGACGTTACAAAGGAGGGAGACAAGTTAAGCAGAGCAAGGAAATGGGAAATAAAGGGGCAGAGACTGGCAGCAGTATTAAATGGGAGAGTCAGTGCAAGCATTCCTGAGAAAGTAAGCTAAAACAAAACCTGAAGGGTGATGGAGAGGGAGCTGCAGGTGTGACAGCTAGGGAAAGAACCTTCCAGGCAGAGGACAGCCAGTATAAAGGCTCTGAGGCAGAAGCACGCTCAGCAAGTTCTAAAATCAGCTGGAGCCATCGAAGCAAAAGCCAAGTGAGGAAGTCAGGGGGAGACCAGAAGATCAGGTTAGAGAGAGAGAGCCGGGAGCTAGATCACACAGGGTTTGTAGGATATTCTAAGAGTTTAAGTTTTTAATTTAATTGAAATAGGATTTTAAACAGAGGAGATAATTAATTTATCCTTTATTTTATTTCTTTATTTTTTTAAAGTTTATTTTGAGAGAGAGCGTGTGCACGCACAGGGGAGAGGCAGAGAGAGAAGGAGAGAAAATCCCACGCAGGCTCCGCCTGTCAGCACAGAGCCTGATGCGGGGCTTCGTCTCAAGAACAGTGAGACCATGACCTGAGCCAAAACCACGAGTCGGACACTTAAGCGACTGAGCCACCCAGGCACCCCATTCTTTATTTTAAAAGAAACACCCTGAGGGAAAATCTAGTTGATTGTTAGAAATCCCAGACGTGGCTCAGACTAGGGGATAGCAGTGGAGTTGGTGAGAAAAGGCCAAGTTCCAGGGAGATGCACGTTTCCTGACAGGTTTGCTTGAAGTGTGACAATAGAGTGGCTCTCTACCGAGATGAGGCAGGCTATGGGTCTAGCAATTTTGGGCGGAAGATCTGGACGTCTCTAAATGAATTGTTGATTGATTTATCCATTCGTTTTTCATGTAGTCACTCAGTAGCTTGTTACTAAGTACCTAGAATGAGCCAAGCATTCTCATTAATCGTCAGAGAATATAACAGTTGAGAAAACAGAGGCACAGAGAGTTTAAGCCGTTTGTCAGCATCCATTCTGCTAGTGACCATTAGTGTTGTAATTCTCGTCTGGGTCTTCATTTTTACCTTCTGTACTTCTAACTTGTCACCTGTGGCTTGATGGCGCCAACAGAATCAGAGGAAAATGAGAGAGTGATGCTGTTTTACTGAAATGTTAAAGTCAGAGAATACTTTTTTATAAGTTAAACATGTCTTTTCTGCCCTGTCCTATATCATCTTTATTTATTTTATTTATTTTTTTAAACATTTTTATTTATTTTTGAGAGACAAAGAGAGACAGAGTACAAGCAGGGTAGGGACAGAGAGAGAGGGAGACACAGAATCTGAAGCAGACTCCAGGCTCTGAGCTGTCAGCACAGAGCCCAACGCGGGGCTTGAACCCACGAACTGTGAGATCATGACCCGAGACGAAGTCAGACTCTCAAGTGACTGAGCCACCCAGGTATCCCCCTATATCATCTTTTGGCGAGATATTAGCAAGTCTCCTCTCTGCCTTACTTTTTAAGTCCCTTAGAATATCCCATTGATAACTGAGGGCATTACTGATGGGGTGTCCTGCTTTTGGGAAGAGGTAACAAAGATAAGCCCGGAGCTTCTCAGGATTGAACATTTACTGTGTACTAAGCTCTCGATCTCGATATTTAAATTTCATGGCGTTGGTATGAGATTATGTCCGTCATCTGTTCATCAAGGATTTAAAACAGTAGTGAGGAACCCAAGCATGTAATTAGGGTAAAATTTTTCCGTGAACGCTTCGGCAAACAAAAACCAAACAAACCATATCAGAAAGTTTCAATAGCCGAAACAACGTCCCGTTTGGATATGAACCATAAGATCAAAAGAGGACATTTTTTTTTCCCTCTCAAAGAAAGCTTTTAATGGCTCTGTGGGATGCTTTCTGGCCCAGAGGCTCTCCTTATTTATTCCTTCCTGCTTCCCAGAAGAGATTGAGGCTCCCTGATGTTTCCCCCTGCCTCTCGAGTCAGGTTTGGGGCTGCATTAATGCTCCCATTATTCTTCATTGGCTCGGTTAGAGGCAAAAACAAAACAAACAAACAAAAAACCCCTGAAACTCTGTTAGCCACGTGTCAGAGGGGTAAGAAAAAAAAAATGCTCTTCTGTTTTCCTGTCCACTCCTATTACTGTACATTTCAGATATCTATTTAATACTTACTTTACATAGCCTCCGGTTGTGGTTTTGAGGTTCTTTTGTTTTGTAATGTTTCCATAAAGAGACTCTTTTCCTGTGTGCATAGTTCATGGGCTTTATTTTCTATGACGTGCGAAGAAGGCAGCACTGCCTTCGTACAACCATTAAGCTGCCTTCGTTCCCCGAGGTACGATTTTTGAATTTAATAAAAAGGATGCAGCTCACAGCCATGAAAAAAGAAGGCTGTGCTCCCAGCACGATCCCACGTCCCCCATCACCTCCAATGCCATCTGAAGGGGAAACATAAGGGGTGTTGAATGGGAGGTGAGGGAGGACGGGGAATTCGTCACGAATACGGGGCAACCCACACGCACCTGGGGCCCATCGGACGATAATAGCAGCATTCATTATGTGTTGGCACAGCCCAGAGTCATTAAGTATGACAGAGATTTTATCAAAAGAATGGCAGGGTTAGCTGACTCATAACTGCATGCTGCTCTTACCCTGGGAGCCGGGGAAGGAGGCAGAGATGGAGTCCCGACACATGGCTTTCTTGCATCAGCAGAGGGGCAGTGACACCGTGGCAACAGTGACGATGTTCTCCGTCTTTCCGGTGTTCCTCCAATGACATTTGGCCCACATTCTTGCCAAGCACTCTGACAGGAAGCTTCTAGAAGTTTTTAGTTGGTCTGGATGGGTGTTTTGGTTGTGTCAGAAAACCTCATTATTTTCTACCACATTAATTCCAAACTAGTGTGAAATGGATAGGAATAAGTCAGAAATTTACATTTTCACAATATTTTAAGAAATGAATTGATGGCTGAGAAACCGTCTAACCCACCTAAAACTTTTAAGAAACGTAAACTCTTTAAACTTTCTGCTTTCATGGTAAAAAGTTAACACTGTCAAAAAAAAAAAAGTTAACACTTTCATCTTAACTTTTACTTTCTAATTATTAAAATGATTTTATTTGGGGACTTCTGGGTGGCTCAGTCAGTTGAGCATCTGGCTCTTGATTTTGGCTTGGGTCATGATTCCAGGGTCATGGGATAGAGCCCCACATCGGGCTCCATGCTGGGCATGAATAAATGTTAAGATTTATTCTCTCTCTCGTTCCCTCAGCCCCTCCCCTACTCATGTTCTCACTTTCTTTCAAATTAAAAAAAATAATAATTGCAATTGTGTTATATCACTGCTATAACAAATCCTGCAAACTTAGTGCCTTAAGCCAATACAAATTTGTTATCTTGCAGTTCTTTGAGTCAGAATTTTGATGTGCATCTCATTGAGCTAAAATCAAGGTATCGATAGTGATGCATTCCTTTTTGGTGATTCTAGGAGAGAATTGGTTTTCTTGACTTTTCTGGCTCCTAGAGGCTGCCGCACTTCTCAGCTCACAGGCTCTTCCATCAGCATTGTCCAGTCAGGTCTTTCTAACAGTCCATCGCTGTGATGCTAACTCTTCCACTTCCTTCTTCCACATTTATTTTATTTTTGTTTAAGTTTTTATTTTTTAAAGATTTATTCATTTTCGAGAGACAGAGAGACACAGAGCATGAGTGGAGAGGCAGAGAGAGAGAGGGAGATACAGAATCTGAAGCAGACTCTGGGCTCCCCGGTGTCAGCACAGAGCCCGACGTGGGGCTCGAACTCACAGATCATGAAATCATGACCTGAGCTGAAGTCAGATGCTTAGTTGATTGAGCCAGCCAGGCACCCCTTCCTTCTTCTGCATTTAAAGACAATTTATGCAGGGGTCCATACGGATAATCCAGAATAATCTGTTTTGAGGTCCACTGATTGGCAGCCTTAATTCAATCCTCAACTTCAGTGCTCGCTTATTGTGTAACATAACATAGTCACAGGCTCTGGGGATAAGGTCATGGACAATTTTGGAAGTCATGATTCTACCTACCATATTAGGTCCTTCTGGAAGACCTTATTTAGATGGCACTGAATTAGCCTAGACTTCGGAAACTAAATGATCTTGTGCCCCAGTGTCTTGTCCTCTTTTTGTAACAGACTTTGCTAATTGTTCTCAGCATGCTTTCTTACCGAGGCCAGGTCCTTCTTAAGGTAAAGCTCCAGGTCCACTCTAGCAATGACCCAGGGCCTTACATGAAAGGAATCACTTTACCCTTTCCATTTAGAAATCATTTTACTTCCTTTTCATGCAATCTCATGTTTACAAACATCAATAAAGCAAATTTCCTGACACTTATTTAGATAGGCATTTTGTTCTGGTCAATACAATTTGACTTAAATCAGAGTCATGGAATTACAATTATTCATATTTGCTGTATGCAGATCCTTATATTGGATAAGAAAGTTAAAAAAAAAAAAAACCCGATGATACCAAATGCCGGCGAAGATACAGAGCTATTGAACTCTGATTTATTGCTTGTTGGAATGCAAAATGCTATAGCCACTTTGAAAGACAGTTTGCAACTGTCTTATAAAACCAACCAGAACTAACCATAGGACACCAAAAACACATTTCTAGGTATTCATCCATTTGAGAGTAAACTTAGATTCATACAGAAACTGGGTGTGTTTGTTCATAGGAGTTTTATTAATAATCGACCCAGACTGGAGGCAAACAAAGTGTCCTTCAATAGGTGAATAAGTATGTATCCATAGAATGGAATACTATTAAGCAGTTAAAAGGAATGACCTGTTGAATCACACAACAAACTGGATAAAGCACCAATGCATTTTGTTAAGTTAAAAAGCCCAAATGCAAAAGGGTACATATTGTATAATTCCACTCTGGAAAAGAGAAACTGAAAGAAAAACAAACAGATCAGTAGTTTCTAAGGGTTGGGGGGAAGGGAAGGTGGTTGATTACAGAGGGGAAACAAAGAATTTTTAGGGTGATGGATCCGTACTCTACGGTATTAAGGTGGTGAATCTATGACTGTGAATTTGTCAGAATCCACTAAAATTTACATTACAGAGAGTAAACTTGAATATATGCAAATTAAATGAAAAAATCAGCCAGGGGGTTGAGGTGAAATCCCAGAACGCAATGTTGGCTATGATAAAAGAATCTAACTGTTTTACATACTTCTGACATGATCTTATTGAAGGAGATGAGGAAACAAGAGCTAACCTAAGTTACTCTTGAAAAGAGATGTTTAACCAGAAATTATTGAGGTAAGGACAAAATGAATCGAACATAAACTGTGTGCTCTAGTTGGAAAGGTTATTTAGCAGAGAGGTGCAGGTTAGTGATTCCAAAAATGCCTGTATACTGAGGTCCAACAAATAATTAAATAGATACGGACGGTGGTAGGAGATGGGCTTCTCACTGTTGGATAGCAATGTTATAAAGTAAGGGGGGATGACTTGAATTAATTATGTGGTAATAGATTAGTAGATATTATTAACATAAGTTTAATTTATCATAGATGTAGATGAAGAGATCCAAGAATAATTATAGATATGTATGTATACATGGCTTTGTGCACATACATGAATACCTTGGCTCTGTCACCAAGAGAGACTAGGAACAGTGACATTCCAGTAGAAATGAGGAGAGCCAGGGCTCAGATCTTGGTTTCTACATAGCATTCTCCAATAAAAGGTACCTGGATCTCTTGGAGAAATGTTGATTCCAGATTGGGGAAGGGAAAATGAAACATACGTCAAGAGCTTCTTGTAGTGGTTAAATGTAAGAAAATGGTTGAAAATCAAAAGAATGAAGGCTTATCAAAGAGTCATAAGAGCACACTTGACAGAGCTTCTAACAGCCAAAGCTGGAAAAATTTAACAAAGTTAATAATGTAATATTAGCTCCTAACACAAAGGAAAAACAAAATAAATAATTGAATGAATAAGTAAATGAGGGAGGAAAGAAAAGTCTTCTTTATAGAAAAATTCCAAATAATATATGTGAATACTACCCTCTCACTCCAGCTAGTAGAGCTTAATCCCCTTAAGCTCCCACTTTGAACTATGGACTGGACTAAAGACTAACCAAAAGCAGACTTGCTGACTTGCTTCCCGAGAATAGAGTCTGGAGTAAGAAAACAACAGTGAAGAAGTCTGCAATACGACTCTGGCCACAGGTGATCAAAGTTACTATCATTTGTAATAAATCATGTTGACAGCATGTACCCCAGGTAGGATACGAAGATAAGGGCAGTTGACACTTTTACTATTCTTCGAAAACACTCAATACCCCAGACTAACCATGAGAAAAATAATAGACAAATCCAAGTTGAGGGACATCCTACAAAATATCTGGCCAACACTCTTCAAAAATATTAAGGTAATCAGCAATAAGGAAAGACAGAGAAACTATCACAAACCACAGAAGCCTAAGGAGACATGATGATTAAACACAATTTGGCTCCCTGAAACTAAAAAATAAAGAACAGTAGTGTAAAATCTAATGACATATACAGAATGGCTAAAATAAGAAACACAAGAAACTCTGAGTATTGGCCAGAATGTAGAAAAAAAGGAACCCTCATGCACAGTTGGTGGAAATGCAAACTGGTGCAGTTACTATAGAAAACAGTATGGAGGTTCCTCCAAAAGTTAAAAATAGAACTACCATATGATCCAGTAATCACGCTTCTGGGTATTTACCCAAAGAATACCAAAACACTAATTTGAAAGATCTATGCACTCCTATGTTTATGGCAGCATTATTTACAAAATCAAATTATGGAAGCAGTTCAAGTGTCCACTGAGAGATGAATGGATAAAGAAGATGTGGTATATGTACTCAGCCATTAAAAAGGCTGAGTGGCTCAGTCGATTAAGCATCTGACTCTTGATTTCTGCTTGGGATTCTCTGTTTCTTCTCTTTCTGTCCCATCCTTGCTTGTGCTCTCTCTCAAAAATAAATAAACAGTAAAAAATTATTTTAAATTAAATTTTGCCATTTGCAATGACATGGATGGGCCACAGGATATTATGCTAAGTGAAATAAGTCAGAGAGGGAAAGGCAAATACCATATTATTTCACTCATATGTGGAATTTAAGAAGTAAAAAAAATGAACCAAGGAAAGAGACTAACAAAAAAAGCAGACTCTTCACTATACAGAACAAACAGATAGTTACCAGAGAGGGAATGGGTGAAAAGATAAGGGGGTCAAGAGTACAGTTCCCATCACGAGCACTGAAACTAATAAAACACGGTATATTAACTATACTGTAATTAAAATAAAAAAAATAAAGTGACATGCTTTTTACAAAATGACATCCAAATAAGGATTTGAGTTTTTTTAATAATGTATCAGTGGTCCTTTCCTAAAATTTTGACAAACGTACCATGGCTATATAATATCTTAACAATAGGGGCACTGAGTGAAGAGTATATGTGAATCCTTTGCACTATCTTTACAACTTTGCTATAAATTTTAAATTACCAAAAGTAAAGCAAAAAGACATTGACTTGGCACCTTGTTAAAAAATACTGTGACCATAAACTGTCACTCTATTTATAAACTCTATTCCATCCATGGACATGTCTATCTTGAGACCATTTCAACACTGTCTTTATTATTGTAGCTTCATAGTAAGTCATTAAATCAAATAATGTATATTCATCATCTCTGTCTCTTTTTGAAACATGTTTTAGCTTTTTTAGATTCTTTGCATTTCCATACACATTTTAGAATCAACTTTGTCTCTTTCTTCATCAAAATCGTGTTAGAGTTTAGATACTAGTTGTATACAGATCAACATAGGAGAATAGACCTCTTAATATCGAGTCTTGTAATTAATAATATTGTATTTCTCTTAACTTACTTAGCTCTTAATTTATGCAGGAATTTTGAATAATTTTTAGAAGTCTTGCACATTTGTGGTTAGGTTTGTCCCTAGGCATTTTACATTTTAGGTAGTTTTTGCATATGAGCTGTGTATCTTCTGTTTTTGCTAAACTTACTTATTTTATCAATTTTCTTATGGGTTCTGTTCAGTCTTTCCACGTAATCATGTTATCCACAAACAAACATTTTTACTTCTTTCTAACCTATAGGCTTATTTCAATGGGCAAAACCACCAGCATGGTACTGTATAGAAATCATTAGCACAGACATTCTTCCATTCTTCTCAGTTTATGAAGGAACGCATTCAGTATTTCAATATTAAATATTCCAGGTTTCAGGATTTTTTTAGATGCCTATTTATTAGGTTGAGAAGCTTTTCCTTGATTCTTAATTTACTGAGAGTTTTTATTAAATAGACGCTGAATTTTGTTAAATGCTCTTTCCACATTTACTGATAAAGCTACATGGTTTTTAATCCCTTATTCTTTACTATAAAATATATTGATTTTTAAATATTGAACTAAACTTGTATTCATAGGAAAAACATCATTTGGTTTGTTTTGGACTCAATTTGTTGATTTTTAAAAATTACCTTTATTTTTTTCCCTTGTTGTTTTTAAAATTTGCTCATTGTCTTTAGTTTCCATCAGTTTAGCCCTGGTAACTTTAGATGTGAGTTCTTTGTATTCTGTGTAATTCTCTTTGACTTATTTCATCTATAAGTTGGTGTTTTTTTTGGTCAGTTTTTGGAAATCCTTGGCCATTATCTCTTCATCTTTGTCTCTCTGTTCCGGGACTATAAATGCATATGCATTAGACCAATTGTTAATGCCCCATAGTCATGTGGGTTTCAACTCCTTCTTTCCATTATTTTGGAGTTTCCATTTGGATACTCTCTTTTGACCAGTCTTCAAGTTCTCACTTTTTTTTTTTTTTTTCTGTTGTGTCTAGTCTGCCATTCAACCTACCAGATGAATTCTTCATTTCGAATAGCAATTTTTTTTTATTTCTATGTCTAGCATTTAAAAAAATATTTTTAATAGTTTCCATTTGTCTCTTATCTATGAAGGACATTTAACTTTCTGGCGCTTAGTTCATTTAGATTTCTTTGCAGCCTGAACTCTCTAATGGCTGTTTTGTATTGTATTTACAAACTATGGTTTATGGCTTATTGGGTTTCAACATTTATATTGTTAAAGGGGGATGAAAATCTCGTGAGATTTTCTTTCAACACTAATAGTAATGGAAATTTGTATGTTATTTTGAAGGAAGAGTTTCTGAGAATATTGCTTTTATCCTTTGTGGGACAAATAAAATACAAAATTGTGGTAAGCATGTGCAAATAGCAAGGAATTGACAAACTTTTCTTGAGGTGATCTATGTGCAGATTGCAACTGATATCTCAAAAATAAACTGTGTCTATACTTCCTTATGTAGGATGTATCATCAGAGGTTTTACTGGCGGTGGGTCCTGGTGTTTAATTTCTTTTATTTCCATAGTATTCTCTTCACTTAAGTAAGAGGAGATACTTATCTCTAAACGTTCATAACTAGCAGGCTAACTTTAACAATGCTTATAAGAGTGTGTAGGCTTTAGGAATCACTTCACTTCTTACACTTTAAGAACTACTTGCTAAACTGGATAGTACAATTAACTTATAACACATAATGTATTTGTAATTAAAGCAGCGGAATGATAAAGTGAAATCAGCTATTATGGCCAATAGCAATGGGACTGCATAGCTTCAATAAAGCACTGATAATAAAACACAATTCTTTAGAATTTAATTTATGCAAACATTCATAATCCCAAGGGGCAGATACTACTATAATTATAGTTATTATTTATATTTTTACAAACAGGAAAACTGAAAAGATGGCCGATTGAAGCATTTGTAACAGTGAGCATCTGTTATATTTTTCTTCCTAGCTTCCACTCACTCTTCTTTCCTTAGAATAGTAATTAACATCCCAATTTTTCCTGGGGAAGCAAAACCACCAGTGTATTCTGTTGATATGGTTTAGGTGAAAAGGATTCCACTCTGTGTTCAGTTTTATGCCTGTGACCCAGGCCAGCCCAATCAGCATTATGGGCCACTGTGATAGGTTTAGGGTGGGCATGTGATTCAGTTCTAGAAATGCTTTGAAGGTCTTTTTTTTTTTTAATGTTTATTTATTTTTGATAGAGAGAGAGAGAGAAGAGAGAGAGAGAGAGAGAGAGAGAGAGAGAGAGAGATGGAGAGGTAGTGAGTAGAGGAGGGCCAGAGAGAGAGGAAGATACAGAATCCAAAATAGGCTCTAGGCTCTGAGCTGTCAGCACAGAGGCCAACATGGGGCTCGAACTTATGAACCACAAAATCGTGACCTGAGCTGAAGTTGGACCCTCAACCAACTGAGCCACCCAGGTGCCCCTGAAGGTCTTAAGAAAGAAGGAATCTTTTTCTTTTCTGGGACTGCTAGCAGTAAAATGATGCACAGAGAGGAAAGCAGAAGCATACGACAGGGAAGCAGGAGACCAGTCGCTGATAGCATGTTTGGAGCCTTTGGATCCAGTTAAGCCTGAAGTCTTTTGGTCTCTCAACTTTTCCGTTAAGTGTGGCAATGTATTTGCTTAAGCTGTTTGAATTGGGCACCCTTCCCTTTCTTGCATGCAAGATTGTCTAGGTGAACATATTTATTCCTCCTAAGAAGTTAATGAGAATTGATATTTGAAGTGATTTCAAGCGATTATATGTGTGAAACTTTGCATGCCACAACTTTGTTACCAAAGGTTCTTTGTGGAAATTTCAACTAGCCTTTCTTGAGTTAGGACATTATCTTGGTAACTGTGCATAGGCCAGGAGGAGAGCCAAATGTTAAGAAACTCATTTGTTTAATTCTCTATTCCCTTGGGTTGACTCTGGATTGTGATTAATTGAAGCTTTGGGCTAATTTATTGCCTAATATTCTTGTGTGAAACTGTAAATGTCATATTAGATTTAACTGAAAGAGGCAGGGGGCTGTCTTCCTGCAAGCCTAGAGTTGTATGAACTATGCAAATGAGCATTCACATAAGAATGCTGTGTTTGTCTTCCTCATTGCTGCTTTCCCTGCAGGGTAACTCTAGCTAATCTAGTAATTAGTGGTAGGAAGCTTGCAAATCTGCAAGCTAATTTACTCATAAGAAAACCATGTTTAAAATGACATTAACTCACTCAATTTCCATGTGGGGCTTGGCACACAGCTGTTTCAGTCCCTCGGCTATATCCCCTGTTGTACTTTGAAATGGGAAAGGGCATTAGAGTCTGCTTTGAAACAAGAAGTACAGAAAATGGGAGGAAATCAAGACAGAAATTGTTATCTTTGGTGCTGCTGAATTCCTAACAGGCTGTCTTAGTGATTGTAGAGGTGTTACCAGCCAAGCCCTAAATAGTAATGATGATAATTCCTCTCAGTTGTTGAGCGTTTACTATGTCTCAGGCACTGTGTTCATGCTTTAGATACACGATTACATTCTCTTAAAATGGGCATGTAGGTTATAGAAGTAGGGAACTTACAGCTAGAGAACTTAACAAACTAGTCTCAACTCATATTCACCAATAGCAGGGTCTGGGTTCCCATACAGGCCTAACTGTTTAATTATAGTGCTGGCCGCCTACTATAATACTGGACTTTTGAGGAGAACTTTTTATTTATTTTTATTTTTTATTTTTTGTAATAGTTTATTTTCAAATTGGTTTATATATAGCACCCAGTGTTCATCCCAACACGTGCCCTCTTTAATGCCCATCACCCCCTCTCCCCCCTCCCTCACCCTCCTCACCCTCAGTTTGTTCTTAGTCTTTGAGAGTCTGTTATGTTTTATCTCCCTCCCTCTCTGTGTCTTTTTTTCCTTTCCCGTCTTCCCCTCCCCCTGGTTTTTGCTAAGTCTCTCAAAATCCACCTATGCGTGGAAACACATGGTATCTGTCTTTCTCTGACTGACTTATTTCACTTAACATAATACCCTCCGGTTCCGTCCATGTTGCTACACATGGCCAGATTTCATTCTTTCTCATTGCCACGTAGTAGTCCATTGTATATATGTACCACATCTTCTTTATCCACTCATCAGTTGATGGACACTTGGTCTCCTTTGAGGAGAACTTTTATCCAGAATGTTACCGACACTTGTAGGAGAGTCAACCCCATGATAGTAAAGCTTACTATTGGAAACCTCACAGGCATGCAGGCATCTTAAAATCAATTTAAAAAAGACATGAACCTATGTCCACTTTCTTAATTTTACTATTTCCTTTCACAGAAAAGACTTTTTGAAAGTAAGTTATACCCGCTGGTTACTTATCTTCATCTCTTTTCTCCTGAGCCACTCCACTAGAGTTTTTGTCCTGATAAGAAAATGACCCCTATTAGGGTTACAATGACCTTTACTCTCTTCTCTTCCCCCTTCTTCTGTCAGCCTTTTTTGACGTGGTAAATTCTTTCCTTTGTCTTTAATTTTTTTCCTCATTTGGCTTCTGGGATACCACAGACTCCTGTACTCTTGGCTACCCTCCTGGCTGTATTTCACTGATCTCCCTGGCTGATTTTCTACCTTATATCGCAAGTTTTAAGTCACCATGGTGCCATCTGAGGTTCAACCTAGACCTCTTCTTTTTTTTGGCTTTATACTCCATTCCTTAACCTCTGTCACTCAGTCATCAAGTAGTGTCTCACCTCCAATGTTTTCTCACCTGCATCCTCTGTTGCTTTCCTTGTCCCAGCCAGTTCTCTCTTGCCAGGACTCTTGCCATAGCCTCTACAGTGGTCTCGCTTTCCTTTCTTGCACCCTGGAAATCCATTCCCTCCATAGCAGACAGAGCGAGCTTTTTAAAACACAAATCAGCACATTTCCTCATGAAAATCTTCCATGCCTTCCTATGGCATTTACAGTACCATCCAAACTCCACGTCGAGGCGAACAAGGCTACTTTAGATTTACATTTTCTTCTTTCTCTCAATACATTTTGTTTTTTTGCTTTTTCTTTTCCAGCCATACTGACCTTGTTCCTCTCTGTTGAATAAACCAAGTTTACTTGCAAACCCTGGCTTTTACACAGCTAGTCTCTACCTTTGAGTTCTTTTCTCTTAGGTTTTCACATTATAGGGCATTTCTTACCGTTCCAATCTGTTCTTAAACATCACTTCTTCAGAGGCTGTCCTTATCACCCATCTAAAACTGCTTCCAGCCCATACCTGCCCTCTCTAATGACTTACCCCGTTTATTTTCTTCATTAAAGTAACTCTATCCAAAATTGTCTATGTATATATGTGTGTATATATATATATGTGTGTGTGTGTGTATATGTATACATATATATACACATTTTTTTTTTCTGGCTAATTGTCTGTTCCTCCACTAGAATATAAACTCTTTGAGGACAAGAGAGCAAAAACAAAAGATTGTTTGTTTTTTTACCACTGTCCCATAAAAACATAGAATGATAGTAAATAATCTTAAAATATTGGAATCAAGGAATGAATGCATTCTGATAAAAACAATTTTTATGTGTCCAATTATTAAGCTCTCCTTCAACCTAGAATACCCTGCCTCTGTCCCCTATGGTATACCATCTCCCTCCTATTTTTTTGAACACCTTCCATACCATAACTTTTTATTAAATTTGACTGGAGTAGGGGTGCCTGGGTGGCTCAGTCAGTTAAGTGTGGGACTCTTGACTTCATCTCAGGCCATGATATCGGGGTTCGTGTGTATGAGCTTATAGTGCAGAGCCTGCTTGGGATTTTCTCTCTCTCTCTCTCTCTCTCTCTCTCTCAAAATAAATAAAAAATAAATTTCAAGAAATAAGTAAATTTGCCTAGAGTATACTTTCTTATCTTTCTACCCTTCATAATGTTGCAGAATTTTTTACTTCAATACCCAGGGTTCGTTGTCTGGCTGATTTGAAGAATGAAGAGGTGGACACAAAATGAGCAGCAGGCAAAAGTTTGTTAGGATATAAGATTAGAAAGGAAGAACAGTAGGAAACTCCCTTTACAGAGACAGGACATTCGAAAGTGAATACCCAAAGGGCTACAGGCAATTGTCCTTGTTTTATGAGGTTCTGGTCAGTTCTCCCACTTCCCTTCCCCCTTGATCCTTCTCAGGTTCTAGCCTTACTGGCTTGATAGCTCGAGGTGCTGGGTTGTCCATTCCTGCCTGGCCCAATTCCATTTTATGAGGGGAGGTCTAAGGCCATACTTAGGTCTGTCACATTCCTGAGGGAAACCTGAGGGGGAAGAGGTGGGGTCTGTTACAGTCTTAAGAGGCACCTTATGCCTGAGGGGGTTTGCTGTGGTCAGACACTCCCAGCATTGTTCCAAAATCTGTGTTTTTCCCCCACCCGGGGACCTCAGGTCCTAATCTTTCCCTCTCTGCTTACTGAATCCTGTCTTTTCCTATGTATTAGTACCTGATAAAGTCCAGGAAAAATGAATGATGGGTGGAACAAGCATTTCATGTTACAAAGAGTCATTCAGTATTTGTGGAAACAGAATGTTGGAGGGGTAGGAGAAGAAGGCCACAGAACAAAAAATGAATATGCCATGGTTAAATCAGATTATTTTATGAAAGTCTGGACTTAAAGTTTTTAAGAACCAACAAATGCTTTTTATTAGGAAATTTGTAGCATTATGTAATTATGTGATCAGCAGGGAAAGATAACACTGCTAGCAGTTAGAAAAAGTGGCTGGGAACATAAGGAAATTATAGGCGTGGAATCCAGGCTGAAGGCTATTATAATACAGGTAAAAGAGGATCGATTTATTTATTTATTTATTTATTTATTTAATTTATTATTTTAAGTAGGCTTCATGCCCAATGTGGGGCTTAACCTTACAACCCTGAGATCAAGAGTTAGATGCTTAACCCACCAAGATACCCAGCTGCCCCTGTGGTAAAAGTGGATATAAACTAAAATAGGGCACTGCAAAAACAAGGGGAAAAAAAGAAAAAAGTTTAGTCAATCCATTTTAGGGGTAAATTTTGCAGGACTAAGTTAAAAATTGGATGTGTATGTTAGGAACATAAGACATTGAAGACATCTCTGGATATCTACCTAGGAATTTTATTGCCACTTGTCTAGACAGTAAACATAAGAAGGCTTTGGAGGGGACTCTCCTTATTACAGAAATTCAACCTGATTTGTGTACACAGGAGAATTTGTTTCAAGAACATTGAGTGTGGTAGGAAGAATCATCCTTAAAGAAGTCAATGCGTTTACCTCTAGAACCTGTGAATATATTGCCTTTCCTGGCACAGGGGACTTCGCAGAAATGATTAAGGTTGAGGACCTTGAAATGAGTTGGTCTTGGATTATGCACATGATCCCAACCTAATCACTTGAATCCTAAAAACAGAGAAACTTTCTCATTTGAGATTAGAGAGAGATGGGACATTGCTGGCTTGGGAGGCAGACCAAGTGACCATGAGCCAAAGAAAGTGGACAGCGTTTAGAAGCTGGGAAGAGCAGCAGTTGGATTATAGCCTACAGCTTGCAGAGAAGAATAAGGCTCAGTAGACACTTCAGATTTCTACTAAGCAAGACCCATGTCAGACTTTTGATCTGAAGAATTATTTCAGGAAACTCAAAGACGGGAAAGTGGTTGGGCCTTATAAATAACCACAGCCTAGAATGGGTACAAGATCATCTTCCTACATAACATTGTGCATGTCTACTTCTTCTTTCTCTCTGGAGACTGGCTTCTCAGTTTCTCCAATGATTAGTTCTGAGCCATGACTCCTGAGAGTTCCTGAATGTTTTATGTAATAGACCCGTCACCTAGAGAAACTGCTTCTCTTCCTTGACTTTATTTCCAAAGTTTTTGTCCAAGAGCTACAATTGTCTATGCTGGATCAACCAACAGTGGTCAGGTGGAGAAGTTCTCAGAGTTAGTCAACAGGATGGTACCCAAACACACGGATGGAGTAAAATTGAGGAGGATGTTTTCAAAAGAAGAGGGATGATGGCTGGACAAAAAAAATAACAAATTAGCACTATAGAAGGACACAGGCTTAATGACTGGCATTACTCCTTTTTGCATCCATTAGGTGTCAGGCAGTGCATGAAGTAGTTACTGAGCACCTGTTTTGTGCTAAGCCCTGAGATAGTCACTCTGTGGCATTAGTGAACATAACCAACAAGCTTAATATGTATACTATATTTATAAATTTGTGATAGGGGCACCTGGGTGGCTCTGTTAGTCAAGCGACTGACTTCTGCTCAGGTCATGATCCCATCGTCCATGAGTTCAAGTCACATACCGGGCTCTGTGCTGACAGCTCAGAGCCTGGAGCCTCCTTCGGGTTCTGTGTTGCCCTCTCTCTCTGCCCCTCCCCCACTCACACGGTCTCTCCTTCAAAAATAAATAAACAATAAAAAAATAAAAAAAAAATTTGTGATAAAGGCAGCATTTAATATATTTCTTAAATGAATACATAATTACAACTGTGTAAATAGCTGTGAAGAAGCTAGTTTTAAAAGAAATGTCTAATTGAGGTGGGAGGGTGGTTCATAGAAAGGAGCCCTACCTAATCCATGCACTAGAGAAGCATTTAAAAATATTTTTTAATGTTTATTTATTTTTGAGAGAGAGAGAGACAGAGCATGGGCAGGGAATGGGCAAAGAGAGGGGGAGGCTCTGAAGCAGGCTCCAGGCTCTGAGCTGTGAGCACAGAGCCCGACAATGGGGCTTGAACCCACGAACTGTGAGTTCACAACCTGAGCCAATATTGGACGCTTAACCAACTGAGTCACCCAAGCACCCCACACTAGAGAAGCATTTAAACTGAGAGCCAAGGATAAGAAGGAGTTTATCGGAAGAAAAAAGATGGGGGGTGTGTTCCAGGCAAAAGAAATAGCATACAGGCAGGAAAGAACATGAAGTTGTATAGACGCTGAGTGAAGTATCGCTGAAGTAATGAGGGGAGTATAGCTGGAGTAATGTAAGAGGAAACTAGAGAGATAAAAACCTAACATGCCCTTATCAGAGTGTAATGAATCATTTGGAATTTGTAAATTTGGGAGTTAATACACGGCAGTGCTTCAAATAGGACTTGCCTCAGTCTTCATATTCAAATCCTGAGCCTTGCCTATAACCTGAATCTGAATCTGTTGGGATAGAGATCAAGGGATCTTCATTTACGTGTCATCCCCTTATGATTCATGTGCACTTTAACCTGTAGTAGCTGCTCTTCAAAAATAAATGCCAGTGGTACACTTTTGTTATAACACTGTTATTCGAAAATTCAAGGTGGGTTTCATGTATGTCTCAAGAAAAATTGGAAGACTAGTGAATTATGTTCTTGCCAAATACAAAAGATGCAAAAGAGTTAATAAAGTTACAGAATTGTCAAGCTTCATTGATGTTCACATCAGCATATTGTAAGTTTCAATTAACCTACCGACCTCCATCTCAATATCAAAATGAAGAATGCTTGTAGTGGAATACACTGGGCCTGGGTGTTCCCCAGCCTCAACCCCCCCGGGGAGCTCTTGATATTTTGTTTATATTTATTTAGAAATAGGAGAAAGGCTTTTATACAGGAAAAATGTGGGATGGTGGGTTCACCTTTGCTACAATTGCTGGATACATTGTCTGTGTGTATACCTCTAATTTGGCTGCAGTGTAAATTGATGAGATCTGACAACTGTTGGCTTTCTATCTACCACTTCCAATTACATTAGCACTCAACTGGAATAAACAAAGATATGCATAATGTCTACTGGTCACAAAACAGTGTCTTAGATGTTAAAATCTTTGGGCATTACTTTGGAAAGTGTCAATTATCTTCATTTCCATTGAGAAGGCATGAACATTGGAAAAAAATCCAATTTTTAGTTAGTTAGTTAGTTACCTAGACTCACTGAAGGGTCTCTGCTGAATCCTCTCATTCCTCTTAAGGTAGTTTAAACTCGACACTTTAAGGCACTGTCCCCTTTCATGATATGCAGGTCAGTGGTTGCTACATGCCAGGCAGGACTCAGGAACGTAGAGATACATTTGTTGAGGTACCTAGATCTGGGGGCAGGGTGATAGAGTTAAGAAATCTCCCTAGGAGCCCCAAAATGGTGGAGGTTAGATATGAAGATTTCTGGAGAATCAGCCCTTAGACCTCAAGCATTCCCAAAGGAGAAGTCCTAATTCTTCCCCAATGAACGCTAAGACCAAGGGTGAACTGAGTGTTAGTAAAGCTGCAGCAAAAATCAAATACCAATCAGCCACAGATTAGCTACCTTACAAAAGAAGGAGCATGCCTTTTTTCCAGGTGTAATATTGCTTGCTTTACTTTCTGTTGTTCCTCCACACACATCCAGCCATAAGTTAAAAAAATAAATAAATAAAGCATAACATATACTAAGAAGCAAGAAAATATGAAACATGGTAAAAAAAAAAAGCGAAGTATCAGTAGAAGCAGACAGAAAAATGATTCAGATGATTGGAATTACAGACAGTTGAGGAACTTCAAAATAATTAAGACAAACATGTTAAAAAACATAATGGAAACTGTGGACGAAATGTGTCAACAGATTGAGAATTTCAGCAGAGTAATAAACTATAAAAAAAGTACCAAATAGAAATGGTAGAAAGAAAGTGTGTGGTAGGAAAAGCGAAAACTTAATTTGAAGATCTTGATAGAAGACTGGATATAACAGAAAAGTGATCCAGAAACATGAGGATTATCCAAATAGAGGCATTTGGAGGAAAAAAGAGTGAACAAAATGAACTGAAGTGCCCAGAATCAGGGGGTATATTAATCATTCTAATACTACCAATAATTTGACCTATATGGTATTTGTAAACACTATACTCTAAGTCTGTAGAATATAAGGTTTTTTTTTCTTTTTAAATATATATATTCACCAAGGTAGACTATTTAGTGGACTACAAATCAACTCTCAACAACTTGTAAATGATTGATATCATGTAGTATGTGTTTTAGGTCACAACAATAATAAATTAGAAATCATCAGGAATAAGATATTTAGAAAATTCTCAATTATTTGAAAAGATAGCAAGGTCCTTGAAGTAATTCATGAATTACAAAATCATAAGAAAATAGTGTGTGAGTATATGTGTGTGTATATATGTGTGTATATATGTATATGTATATGTGTGTGTGTATATATATATATATATATATTCTCAACAGTTAGAAGGAAATTAACTGCTTCACATGCCTATATTCTGCAGATACTAAAAGAGTAGAGGAAGGGTGCCTGGGTGGCTCACTCAGTTAAACGTTTGACTTTGGCTCAGGTCATTATCTTTCCATTTGTGATTTTTAGCCCCGCCTAAGGGTCTGTACTGACAGTTCAGAGTATGGAGCCTGCTTCTGATTGTGTCTCCCTCACTCTCTGCCCCTCCCCCACTCATTCTCTGTCTCTCTCTCTCTCTCTGTCTCAAAAATAAATATTAAATGTTTTTAAAAGGGTAGGGGAATGTTATGAACAACTTTATGCAAAATATTGGAAATTTAAATGAAACGGACAAATTCTTTGAAAACAGTTTTGATTTGCAAGAGGATACAGACAACACAAGGAGACCCATACCTGTTAAAGTCATAAAAACAAAAAAAGCAAAAAGAAAACTTTCCCACCAAGAAAACTTAAAGCCCAGATGGCTTCACTAGGGAACTCTTTCAAACTTTAAAGAGAAGTAGTACCAATCTTACTCAAATTTTTCTAGAAATCAGGGGTAGAAGGAACATTTTTCTACTTGTTTTATAGGTTCAGTGTAATTCTGACACCAAAACAAAATAGACGACACAATGCTAGCGTCACTCATGAAAAAAGGGCCAAAAGTCCTTAGCAAAATATTAGCATATCAAATACAGCAATATATTAAAAGTATCATAACTAAGTAGGATCTATTTCAGGTATGCAATTTACCACTTTAACGTAAAAAAGGATAAAGTCATTTGATTATTTCAGTAGATGGGGGGGTGGACTATTTGACAATATCTAGTGCCAATTCATGTTAAAAATTATGTGACAAACTAAAATATACCAAAAATATATAAAGACACTTTGTCAGTTTCACAAAGGGAATCTATGAAAAAAATCTCCAGCTGGCATCATAATTAATAGTGAAACACTGAAAGATTTTCCTAAGATTTGGAACAAAGCAAGAATGTCAACTTCTATCACTGATGGGCCACACTGTCTGGAAGTCCTGTACAATGTAAAAAGATAAGCATTAGAAATAAAAGGTTTAAAGGTAAGAAAAAGAAAAAACCCTTCACAATTCACAGCTGACTCGATTGGGTACATAGAAAATCCTGTGGAATGTACAAAAAATTCTAGTAATGATAAATGAATTTAGAAAAGTCACAGAATGCAAGATCAAATAGATAAAAATATGGTATTCACTATGCTAGCATTAAACAATTAAAAATGAATTTAAAAATGTGTGAGTACGTCATAATTATACACCTAGAAATAAATATTATAAAATACCACACCTGGAAATAAATATAATAAATATAATAACATCTTTGAGAGAAACAAAAACGGAAAATTAGAGAGATATTTTCTGTTCATGGATTGAAAAATTCCATGTTAGTAAGATGTTCATTTTCCCCACATTCATCCGCGGCATCAATTTAATCCTTGTCAAAACACAAGCAAGGTTTTTATTTAGAAATTGACAAGCTGATTCTAAAATGTATATAGAAATACAAAATATATAGAATAGTCAAAACAATCCTATGAAATAAGAAAGAAGTTGGAGAACTTATAATTTCTGATTTCAAGATTTGCAATAAAGTTATGTTGATTAATATAGTACATTACTGGCATGAAGACAGTCAAATAGATCAAAGAAATAGAAAAGTAACAAAAAGAGGAATGCATATGGTTGAATCATGATTAAGGCACCAACCGAATTCAGTGGGAACTGCAAAGGTTTTTTGTTGTTTTGTTGGTTGGTTGGTTTTTACCAAATGGTAGCATCATAACTGGATAACAGGAAGAAAGTAAAAATTTGATCTCTACCACACACCATACACAAAAATTATTTTTTGATGGATCATAGATCTAAACATAAGCTAGAAACCTAAAAGTACTTAGAACAAAGCAGTGGAGGGTACCTTTGTGACATTAGGTTGGCTCTAGTTTTATATGAAAAAAAATCATTAATTAGAAAATATAAAATTTATTAATTTGGCATTATTTTTTTAATGTTTTTTTTTTTATTAATTTTTGAGAGACAGAGACAGGTACGAGCAGGGGAGGGGCGGAGAGAGACAGAGACACAGAATCTGAAGTAGGCTCCAGGCTCTGAGCTGTCATCACAGAGTCCGATGCGGGGCTCAAACCCATGAACCACGAGATCATGACCTGAGCTGAAGTCGGACGCTCAACCGACTGAGCCACCCAGGTGCCCCATAATTTGGCATTATTAAAATCAAAATGAATGTTCATCAGAAGACCCCATTAAGAAAATGATACGCCGGCTACAAAATGGGAAAGATAATTAAAATACACAAATCTAACACAAGACTCAGGTCCAGAATATATGAAGAACTCTATAAATTACCAGTAAAAAGACAAAAAATAAATAATAAAAACGGGCAAAAGTCTTAAACATACACTTTTTTAAATACTTTTTTAATATTTATTTTTTAGAGAGAGAGAGACTGAGTCAGGGAAGGGGAGAGAGAGGGGGAGACAGAGGATCCGAAGTGGACTCTGTGCTGACTGCAGACAGCCTGATGCGGGGCTGGAACTCACAACCTAAAGATCATGACCTGAACGGAAGTCAGACGCTTAACCAACTCAGCCACCCAGGTGTCCTTTAAAAATGTGCACATAACCTGAGAATATGTAAAAATGACCAATAAGCACATGAAAAAGTGTTGAAAACCATTTGTCATCAGTGAACTAATGTACCTGTCATTTCTCAGGGCTCTGAGGGGTAAAAATCTAGACTCCTTAACATGACCTACATGGTCCATTTGTATCTCTTTAAGTTGTCATGTTTTTCTTTCAGGACTTTTAGGTCCTCAGATCCGTGCACATGCTCTTACCTTAGCCCTGCACGATCCTAGGTCCCTCCTCTGCCTCATTTGCATATCTTTATATCTGGTGCAGTTTCATTCTTCAGGTCACTATTGAAACATAGCCTCTTCAGATCCGCATAAAGAACATCTGGGATAAGTGGTTGTAAGGCAGCCCCTCTTCATTCCATGATTTATAGTATCTCATATCCTATTTGTTACCTTTAGAGCACTTGTAATAATGGAAAAGAACCTGATCTGTATGCTTTCTTCTTCTACCGGGATATAACCTATGAGCAGAGATTTTGTTTTCTTGATACCCACTGCATTGCTTGAGTCTCTAACAAAATGAGTGGCTCTAATAGTAGGCACTCTAAAATACTTCTTAATGGAGTGAATTGCAATAGGCTGGTGAAACTAAGCAATCGAAGAGCTACGTCTGTGAATTCTGGACATCTCTGGAGTTCTAGCTGCATTTCTGCAAAGCCCTAGCAGTCGGAACAGCCCTGTACAAAAAAAATAGAGCTTTTGGCTTTAGTTTATAAAGCTGCTCCCTGGGGATCTGTGCTGCATCAGGCAGGTGCTTTCCCCAGGGAATTATCTGTTTTCACACAAGATGCCCAAGCGTGAAAAGCTACCTCTTCCATACATGAGCCAGGCAGTTTCTGATGAAGCCAGCTACTTACTCCTGAAGAGTTGCCAGGGAGTCCAACATGTTGCAAATGTTGTGTTGATAAAGACTTGAAAAAAGATAGGCATATATCCTTGGAGTGGTCTGAATGAAGCTATTGCAACGCAATCCTTTTACCTGAGACATAGCTGAATATTTTGTTAAATTAGAGGAATTGTGTCAAAAAAAAAAAAAAAAAAAAGAAGGCAGAAGCCAGGTGGAGAGCTGGACAAGCATTTATGCTATTTGATTCCTAAACCTGTTCATTCTTAGATTTTACTGATATGGGGACTACATGTCATTTTAAAACAAAGACACCATGTGATGGTGGTTCACCTTTGACTCAGTAGAACCAAACAGTTAAATTTTTATTAGGCTGTCCCCCTGGAAGAAAGAAAGAAAAAAGAATAAAAAGGAAAGAGGCTGTGTATGTGTATGTGTGAGTGAGAGACACTGACTGAGGTATTCACTTCTCGCCTGTCCTTTCTCCCTGGGGTATTTTTACATGGCATTAAACGAAACAGCAAAAGCCCACTGAATACTGAGATCAGAAACCATCTGCACAGAAATATTTTATTTTCTTTAGCTTTAAAACAATATTGGCAAATGGTCCCCCAAGCAGTAATGAAGGCTAAATATCTTTGGCCGTCAAGCATTTTGTGTTGCTGCTAACTCAGACTGCACAAGTACACGAAGTAAAAAATTATGTATTTGGGGCATTTACCTCAGGGCTCATTTCTCAGTCTCTGCCACCAAAGTTGTCATTTCAAGGATGCATGAGTGTGACTTGAACCCCTTTGCCAAATCACCTTGTTTAAGTCTCCATAAAACATTTCTGTCGTCAGCAGCTAGAAACTTCGAGAAGCAATTTAGGGTTGATATAATTTGCGAGTAATTTATCACTGCATGTAGATGGTTTTATTAAACAGCTGCAGGGTACTGGTATAAAAAACAAAATAAAAGAAAGGTTACATTACCTTTGTCCTCCCTCTCATCCTTTCTTGCTTCTACCCCTTTTGTTTTCTGAGGTAGTTATTTAAACCTCTCCTAGGTTGGAGAATAATGCAGTAGACAACAGCTTAGCAAATACTGACCTTAAAAAGATCACTAAGCTTATGAGGACCTCCTGAAAGCAGACAGATTCTTGAGAAGACAAGGCTCGACAAAACCTAGACGAAGCAGAGAAAATTTGTGAAAGAGGTGGCTTTGAGTTGGATCAGAGAAGACAGAAGGAGGAAATTCCTTTTATATAGAAGAAGAGTATGAGCCAAGGCCCTGAAGTGAAGAGGTAGTGAGAAGATATTGTAGTAGAATTGTATCATTTTTTTTCTTAGTTCTTAACATAATAAGTTGCTACCTCTATATACTCGTGATTTAAAGTGCTCGTATCTTAGTTCTGAATAAATCTACATGTGATATATCCAAATCAGTCAAAATTTCCAAGCCTATCATTTGTTCAACCAACACAGCATAAGCTTATGCTATGTATCACACAGCATGTTAAAACTTAGGGTTCCAAAGAAGATGGAGTCAAACTGTACAAGATCGACTTACTACAATTTCAGAAAATACTGAAATAAGTGGAATTGAGTGTTTTAGTGGAATTTCTCACTGGAAGTTCTGTGTAGCATGGGACAGAGTGAGACATTTTGATAGGCATTGGCTTAGGACAAGGAAGGTTAGGACTTTATATCTTCATCTCTTTCATAACTCTTTTTTTTTAATTTTTTAAATTTATAATAGTTTATTTTCAAATTGGTTTACATATAACACCCAGTGTTCATCCCAACATGTGCCCTTTTTAATGCCCATCATAACTCTTAACACCTTGAAACTCCAAGTGAAATTGCTTTGAGAACACAGAGTGGGGTGGGACCAGCCTGAGTGAGACACGGAAGGCTTTTAGGGGTGAGCCCAGCTTACCATCGCACAGGGGTTAGTGACCTTGGAATGATTAGCATCAACTGATGGCGTATTTCCCTCGTTTGTCCTAAATCAAGGGAATTCGGGTATGGTTGTATGCATATATTTCGGGAAACACATTTGTCTCCTAGATAATTACTTGGACTAAAAATGTAAAAATGGATAAAACATAAAATTTTAAATGAGTTATTTGGGTCATAAAAAGGCAGGCACAGGAGAGCACACAGCGAACAAAATTACTGTGGCAGTGCAGAAAAAGAATGTCACTCCTTAAAACCTGGTGCTGATTTGTATGCAAAACCTCTATCTCCTGACCATAGGACAGTCATCTGGCCTCCCTGTCTGTGGAGACCTCGCGGCTGCTCTGCTGAGGAACCCAAACAAGTTCTTATATTCACATGTGTAAATAAGGCCCAGTCACTAATCGCTTTCTAATACACCAGCTCTCCTCACTTCAGTTCAGGCTGCAAAACCAGATAATATTCCCCGTTCTAGTAGAGATAAAACAGGACTAACTTTTTTTGGAAAGAATATCATTAAAAGAAATAGACATGAATTATTTGAAACATATAAGAAAAGCCAATTTAAAATGTTTTAGTATTTTTCACTAATTTGTTTCCACATGGAATGTACCCAAAAAGAGATTTTATTTTCTTCTTCTGCAGATAAGCTCTTAACAAGATTTGTTCAAAGTTATTTTCTTTTAAAAAAGAAACTCATAGGACTTGACGCACCTGGGTGGCTTAGTTAGTGAAGCGTTCAACTTCAGCTCAGGTCATAATCTTGCAGTCCTTGAGTTCGAGCCCCATTTGGTCTCTGGGCTGACAGCTCAGAGCCTGGAGTCGGCTTCGGATTCTGTGTACGCACTGTCTCCTTGGCCCTCCCCCACTTGCGCTCTGTCTTGCTCTCTCTCTCCAAAATAAATAAATAGTTTTAAAAAATTGATTAAAAAACTCATAGGACTGAATAGGTCATCTCCTAATGCCACACACTCACACTTATACACACACACACACACACACACACAAACACATACAAATACAATCAAGTTATCATCCTCTAAGAAAATAGTATATAAACACTTCCTGGCTGGTGTTTGAATATGCCAAACCCATGGGAAACATTGGAGATTCTAGGAATCTTAGTGCTCAAATTTGGCCTTGTTCCCCACCAATCACTTACTAGTCAAGCAGCTTATGGCCAAAGTACAGAGATTTGGCCATGTATCCTTCATCAGCATCGGGGACAGCTCCTCAGTGCCAAAAGTGAATGGAAGGGTGGAAAGATCAAGGATGAATGGATGGTTGGCTGGTAGGTTGGTTGGTTAAAGCCTAAGCAAATGAACTTTCTTTTGACGTGCTCTCTGGTTTTGTCCCCTGGTCGGATTTGTACGTAGACAAGAAAATAGAAGTAAGGGCACTAAATCTTACAGCTGGAGCCACTGTGGTGGATAAAAGAGGGATCCCTCTGTCAGGAAAAGACCTAATTTCACTGGGTCCTCAACCTCCTTTCCTATCGGGCTAACCCCAGGATTAAGGGTGATGGAGGCTTTACTCTAAAGATTCTTGATAAGCTTGATGGCTGTGTCATCATAGTTTATTACTATTTAGTAAGTGCCTGTTTCAATAGTCTACTTGCATGTTCTTGAATTAGGGGAAAGAAAAAAACATGGAGGAGTAGGTGTAAGCACTTCTTTTTTTATTGTTGTTTTTAATAGAAGGAGACTTTTTACTTTATTTAATTAATTAATTTCAAATAGAAGGAGAAACTGAGGCAGAACCACAAAGAATAACCAGTATGCCCTAGGATGTATAGATGATTAAGAGGCAGGGCTACTATTGAACAAAGGTCTGTGTAGGGCTGATGTCTTTGAGTGCTTCACTTCACACTAAGGCCTCTTTAACAAAGAGGTGTTAGTTCAAAGCTTTTCAGCTGGGGATTGTTGATCTCACTATCACTTTAAGTTATTATTCATATGATGTATCACTAGAGCCTGGAAGGAGGGATCATGAGAGAAAGTATTAAGTGGGTTAACAGTGTTTTCCCCTTATCTGAGAGGTTGGCCTAACAACTAGAAGAAAACAACACACCGCATTGTCTCAAATTAACTCCCACATCATGCGATACGAGTATGTTAGCGTGTGCCGGCTAAGGAAAGCCAAGAGAGGAGTGTAAGAAGAACTTTGATCTGTAATTGCTTTGAGACACAATCAGGGCTCTGTGATGTCTATCATTTCTACTTGCGCTGTGTCTTCAGAGGTCCCCGCAGGAACCTCACAAATGAAAGCAAAATTCCAGTCCAATAGCAAATGAATTTGCGTGGATTCTTTGTGCATTTAAGTCTATGATAAAGTAGATGGACAAGCTTTTCTTAATAACACAGATTAATATGAATTTTAAACCAACTAGGTACAGAACCAAGTGAGTAGATTTTTTAGTTTGGAAACAAAAGTGTAAGTATGTTAGTTCTCTGTGATATAATGATAGAAACTTAAGGTCTGTGATCAGATATTTCCAGGTCCTGATAGATATTAGATAGCTCTGACTTTTCAGACCAAACTCTTCTATGCCTCAGTCTTGTAAAAGTGATATGGAGATCATGGTAGCTCCTACCCACCCATGAACTAGTAATGAGGATAATAAGATATGTAAGCCTGGCCTGCTGTGAACTTGACAAGGTTTAGACTGCTGTGAACTTGACCATTGTTAGACTTTTTACTACTCTGATTATGACTGAAATAACATATAGGAAGATGGAAATAGTTTGACATAATTCAAACTTGAATATGCACTGGAGTTCTAATCCATTCTTGTTTCACAAGTCAGGTCTACAGGTGAAAAGCATTTAATTTATAGCGAGTCTTCTCAAAAGATCCAGCCTGACTTTACATATAGTCCTTAAATCACAGAGTAATTACTAAATCCTTTTACCCCAAAGCTTTGTCACATAGTAGTTACTCAACAAATACTGGATAAATTGAGATGGTTTTCCTTTGTATTATTTGTTTCTAGCGTAGGAGAGGTAAGCATATAAAATAGATCTTTATGAGCAAATCTCTTCATCTGAAGACTTAAAATGTTTACACAGGATTTGTAGATCACTATCATAAAAGTATTCAACACAGTGACAATGATTATATTTTGTTAAATACTTGCATTACAAGGAACTTGTACTACAATGTGACAGAACAGATACCCCGGGTGTTGTTTTATGACTCAGTATTCACTAAAATCATGGAATGTGGTCTATTAATCTGCTACTAGAAATGCCAGGGCAGAAGTACACCAGCTGTTCCTAACCTTTGTTTCAGTTGGTACAGAAGGTAACCGTTCATTCATTTGACAAGCATCTGTTGAGCAGCTTATGTATGTAACAGGGGCTGTTCCAGACATTGGGGATTGGGGACAGACAGGTGAACAAGATATACTCAGTCCTTGCTCTTTTGGACATGCATTCTGATGGGCATAGTTAAGCAATAAATACGTAAAAGAGGTGCAGAATGTGATACGTGCTGTAAAGAAAATTAAATGGAAAGAGATTAATAGGCAGTGACTGTGATGAGGGCGTGTTTCCTTTGGATGGATCAGTAAGGAATTCCCTCTGCTCTTGTGACAGTTAATTATTCTTGGAAGCATTCTTGAATTCTCTTGAAGGTTGCAGTGGTTGCACGGTTCGTCCTAAAATCCTCAAAATGAGAGTTATTGTCACAGTTTAGAAAGGCTTTGATTGGCTGGGTTTATTTTATTGCAGGATGTGAGTAGCCATCAAAACCAGGAAGTTCCCTCTTCTTTATATGCTTGTCACCCACTCTTTGATTTCTTTGGTCCCCTAAAGCTCAGATTGAACATATCTCCTGAGAAACATCCTCGAGATTTTGAATGTGATTTTCTCTCCTTTTGTATGCTTCCTTTGCACATACCCCTTTATAATACTGTATTAAAGAGGTTTGTATACTTGTCCATCCCACCACGTACTATCCATATATAAAGCCATAAGCCCCTTGAAGGAAAAGATTGTCTCATTTGAATTAGTATATCTAGTACCTGGCATAGGTACAACTTTGCTTACAAGTGGGTGATACACGAAAGACAGGACATTTTTTATATCATTGGTAAGTGTTATCGCTCAAGCGTTTTTATATTCCATACATGTGTTTTTTCTCAAATGATCCTTCCTCTATGTGAAATTAACTAGCTTGTATAACCACAGAAAAGGCATTATGTGATAGAACCAGTTATTTGATGTCTTCCAAATCATAAGCAGGTGTTGCAGTTAATAAATAATACTTCATAGTTACACAGAAAAATTTCCTTTTCATGCCGTTTTTTTCCAGCACTCTTCTTTCTAATGAAACCAAATAACTCACTTCCTCCCATAATCAATATACAGTCCTTCATTCCTCCTCCAAGACGTCTCTTCTTCCAGGTCTTAGTTCAAATGTGAATAGCTCAGTTGACATGGATTTTGCTGTGTACATCTGCAAATCTTGGAAACAGTTGTGGAAGGGAGGTGCCACACCACAGTGGGAAGAGCTGATCCTGAGGATGGGGTGGGCCAAGAAAACAATCAGTGGAAAATTTAGGTTAATTTCTAGAGACTGACATCATGCTAGCATTTTCAGTAAATTAGGATCAACCCTAAAGTGGAAACAGTAAATGAAATCTTTAATACGTTCAGCTCAGTCAGCTTCAAAAATCTTTACTTCAAAGTTATTCATGAAGTTTTAGAATTTTGAACATTTTTGTTCAAAGCCCTGGTGCTGTGAAATTCATGTGCAGATGCAAGAAAAAAGGATCTCTTTGAGGGAATTTGAGGTGAGCTCTGAAGTTTTATACAGATATTCTCATGGTGCTATATAAATTATTAAATACATGTACTTTTTTTCACAATAGAGATACGCTACTTGCTACTGGGTATTTTATTAGAGTAGATACACAGCAGCCGGTTTGGGGCTCTACACAACATGAACTCTCAATAAATACGGTTTGCCGATGGAAGTGTAGGCTATGCGCCTACGTCGTGTACGACGTTGTGAAATAGATCTTTCCAAGGCAGACCCACGGCGGTAGTTTCAGCGCATGGTGGGGTTTTGTCAGGAAACAGGGCTGACTATTTCATAGCGTGCTTTTCATTCTTGCCAACATCACCCTTTTCTTTATGTTACAGGTAATAAGAATGAGCTATTGTAAATATATTGAGAGCTTCTGGGTATCATGGCTAATCAATTGATAATTCCACTGGTTTTACTTACTGTATATTCTGTATACTTATCTACTTAGCTTAAATCCTATTTCCCTTCCCTCACCCCCTCTGCTTTTTTTCCCTCTATTCCAGGCCTTATATCATTCATTACGTTAGATAACATGGGCCTGGTACGTAATAGGTACCTAATAAATGGTAGATGTGGAATGTTTTTGAGTATCTCTTTTTCCTCTTCAGTCTGTTCTGTGCATTATGCTCACATGAATCCTCCTACATTATTGTGATAAGGTCACAGCTTTGCTCAGAATCCTCCATGATTCCCAAATGTTTGGAGAATAAAATACAGACTCCTTATTTTGATATTCAAAGACATCTTCGCCGGGCCCGAACTAGTGACTTTAAACCTCTTCTTGATCATGAAGCCTATGTTCCTGCATAGGGTTTGAGAACTTGGACAGCGAAATCAAATCCAAGCTGTGGCTCCAAACCCTGGAAGCTACGTGGCCTAGTGTACTCATATGTAAAATGGGAAAATGATATTAACTACTTCATTGGGTTATATAATAATGATCTGGATGATGACTCTAATAGCACTTCTGACATGTGTTTTAGCTCTTAGTATGTACCTGATATATAAGTGAGCCTTTTTTTTTTTTTTTTAGTATTAAGTTTTAGCATCCACTTTGTACAGACTACTGTATTATGTTTTTATGATGGGAAAATATGAAAGACATAACTGAAAGCCCTACTCTTCCTTCAAAGAGTAATGTACTTTCCATCTATTAGCAGATTATTTAGTGCCAAAAAGGCAGGTATCTAACGGCCAAGGGGAATTGAGAAGCTTTGGCTTAGCTGATAATATTCTTTATATAAGTTTTCTGTTAGTCACGCTCGGTGAATGAACTGAAATAACTCCCCAAAGGAGAGTAATTTTCCTCCATAATAATTTCTATAGAGTCCCTGAGAATAACGGTGCTTTTGGGAGTATCCTATGGATTTCCTCAATGTCCTAGATCAGGGCAGCACACACAGAGTGCGATGGTGGCTAACCTCATTCCCCTTCCCCCTTCTCTCTCCCACATGCTTAGTGCAATGGCTCCCTGCCTGCCTCTTGCTCCCAAGAGGTCACTGGAGCTGAATGCCTTTAGAAATATCTCACTTATTCTTTCTACATTGGTGACCACCTATGTGGGAGATGGTACAAGAATATACACAGAGTGAAAAATTTAGAAACTAAGATATGACCAGTGTTCTTAAAGAGTATTATAAAATTACTGATTTTGCAACGTCTGCCCTCCTTTTTCCCTTTGTTCCTTCCATTTTCACCATTTTCCCAAAGAATAGCTTGTGCGCACCCTTGCCCTTATCTCATTGGACATCAGTCTTTTAATTAATGTGAGGCCTATCACATTGGACATCAATCTGGTAATTAAAACTCCAAGGAGAGTCATTCAAGAGTCAAACAATGTCACCCAGGGCCTCTCAGCCAGAAGGGATATTACAAGTAAACTGTCAAATGTTGTTTAGCTTTACAACGATTATCAGAAAACTCTGACTTGTAATGTCTGACAACAGAGTGTTAAGTATGTGTGATAGGCATCATCCTTCGAGAGACTTTACAGCTTATAGTCCCTGGCCAACAGCACCCCAGGGGATTCCTCTTAATTTGGAATTGTAAGATCCCCTCTCCTGGCCAGGTGTTGTTGACATCTGAGATAGAGGTAGCCAGCGGACCTACTGTGGGCCCCCTACGTTAGATGGTCACTAAGAGACCTACTCAGATTTTGTTAAAGTCCTTTGACAATGATTAGATGTTTACTTATCAAATGACCTTTTATTGAGTATCCACTGTGGGTTTGCTCACTTCTTCGTTTCCATACATTTTTTTTTATCAAGCTTGGAAAATTTTCAGCCATTGTTTTCCTTGTTTTACTGAATATTTACTTTTTCTCCACTCTTTCTGGAACCCCAGTGACACAAATGTTAGAGCCTTTGCAATAGTCCTACAGGTCTCTGAGTCTCTGTGTATGAATTTTTTAGTCTGTCGTCTCTCTGTTGTTTTGATTGGATAATTTCTGTTCTATCTTGGAGTTTACTGATGGTTCTTTCTGTTTGATTTGGCTGTTGAGCTCATCTATAATTTTTTTTTTTGGTTATTTTACTTTTAAATTCTGAAATTTTCCTTTCATTCTTCATTATATTTTTTTCTATCTTTTCTGAGACTGTTTTTTCCATTACTTTCAAGCATATCCATCATTGCTCATAGAAGCATAGTTTTGTTTGCTCCTTTAAAATCCATCTCACTTAATTCTAACTTCTTTGTCATTTCAATGTTGGCTTTTGTTTCGTTGTCTTTGAGGTCTTTCTACTTTTTCGAAAGATGAGTGATTTTTTTAATTGAATCCTGTACATTTTATCTATTATGTTACGGAACTCTTAATGTAAGTCTTGTGCTTTAGCAGCCTCCTCTGACGCTACATGGTGGGCATGGTAGTGTACCACCTGGTTGCTGTCAGTTAGGGTTGGAAGTCCAGGTTCCCCACTCAGCCTCCTCCTTGACATCCTGAGTGGGGTCAAGTCTCAATAATCTGGGTAGAAGGCAGGAGTTCACACTCCTCATATCGCCTGTGGGGATATCAGCCTGGCTGTGAAAATTAAAGATGGCTTGTTGTTCCCACGTGATCTTCACCCACTCGGCAAATTGTGGCCTTGTTATCTATGTTGTGTGCCATTCTGCATGAAAAAGACCCACGAAGTTTCTCGGAGAAATGGCTGATTCCATGATTGGGGTAAGCTGAGCCCAAAATATTTTATCAAAAAGTAAGGAAGAGACATGTCAAAAGGACAGAGGAGCCAGTTTGGACAATCACTCAGTGATCAATTCTTGAATAATTTGAATGTGTAAGTAATGATAGCAGTGAGTTATAAGCCATTAATTAAACGATTACATGATCTTATGCTTAAATCAATAGGAAAATCTCTTTCTTATAGTAGGATTACAATTAATACATTTGGAAGTTTAAGAAATCATCAATGGAAACTAGAATTTGTAGATATAATTTTGATAAGGAAATGGTACATATTTATATAGTTTCAAAAAATCTCACCCAAATTACTTACTGATTACAAAGGAAAAAAACAGTAGCTTTATGATGAAACAACCTGGCGTACATTGCCTTACTCAAGTGATAACAGCTAATACTTCATATCACCAACACTGAGACAAATCAACATCAAGGGCCTCCTGTCATGATGCATTGAAGGGGATGTAATGTTTCTTCATTGGTATATGAATGAAAATGCATATAAAATAGAGTAATCTTCATCTAATTAAGAAGGTACCTGAGGCCAATCTAAATTGAGAGATAATCTACAAAATAAGTGGCATGTACTTTTTAAACATATGTAAATTAGAAAGAAAACTGAAGTACTGTTTATTTTAAAACAAACATGACAACTAAATACAATGTATTACCCTAAATCGGGTTCTACACATGAAAAAGAAATGGCTATAAAGGATAGTATTGCAAGAATTAACAGAATTTTGAATATAGATTATGGATTATTGGAGATTGGCAAACTACAGTGTGTGAGCCCGATCTATCCCAGGGCTTTTGTAGTATTTATGAGCCAAGAGTGGTTTTTACATTTTAAAGTGTTGTGAACAAAATACAACCAAAAAAAAAAAAAAACAAAAACAAAAAAGAAACAAAACACAACACTCAAAGATTTTGCAATGTAGAGCCGATGAAGCTCTCAAAGCCTAAAATATTTATTATCCTGTACTTAATGGAAAACAGTCGGCTAACTCATGGACTAGAATACTAGTAAAGATATATTTTATTTTAGCTCCTAGATCCAGCAAGATGTAGCCCTTGCCTTTGCATTTACATGAGCCAACAGATTCTATTTGTTCTTCTAAAGCCACTTGAATAGGATTCTAACACTTGGAGCCAAATCGTCTCGACTGATACGAACAACCCGTATTACCAAGGTCATGTGCCCTTGCTTTCCTCTGTTTTATTTGCTAGAGCAGACCACATTTAAACTGATGAGGTTCTTCATGGGCCTCATCAAATCTCCAATCATGGCTGGCATAACCGCACAGGTATAGAATTTTCCGTTTAATCTGGTACGCATGTCTCTGCAAGTGCCATTATACATTCTGCTGCTCTCAGAAGAAATATTGATGAAATGTGTCCAATGTAATTAAAAATGGATTCATAATGGAAATGCCAATTCAGTGAACATAACTAATAACACTGTGAGTTCATATAATTACTTTTTAAATGGTCTAAAGATCTGATAGGAAAAGGAAAAAAAAAGACTTCACTATCATATTACACTGTTTCATAAATTTACATTTCAGAAAATTCATAAAGCAATTCTAAAGGGAGAGTGAGTTGAAGGGAGAGAACAAAATGTCAAAATGATTTAGAGAAATAGGAACTTTGGCTTCACAGAGTTTGTCTAGAATCCTTTATTTGTTCTCCTTTCCATGCGTCTCAGCCAACATGTATTGAGCATGTAATGTGTGCTGGGCTCTGTGGCAAGTACTGAGGACATAATAAGATGCAGCCCTTACCCTTGAGTAATCACAAAGTGTTAGAGAAGGGAAATGTTATCATATAATTGCCATGCCATGTGATAAGTGAAATGGAAGTTATAGATTTAACGTTATTGTTTGGGGAATTCAGATAGTATTCTTACAAGAACAGAAATTTTATTGGGTATCAAAGGTAAATGGGACGTTGCGAGGATAATCCGGACAAATGAAGAAAAAGTAAACAGCACGAATAGGGATCTAAGATAATGGAAAATCAGGGAAATTCTTATGGACATTGAAAAATTCAAGAAAGTTATACATTCAGGATGAAATACCTGCAGATAGGAAAGTAAAAAAGTTGAACTTAGAAGTTTCTAGAAGAAAATCTTGCGTTTAGAGGGAGCCACCTTGGACAAAAAAATGCAGGACCAGAAGCTGAGGGAAAAATGAATAAGAGAGAAGAAGGGAATTGGGAAGAAAAGAGAGGGAGAGAAGGAAGGAAGAAAGGATTCAACCAAACGTGGGTTTCCAGAAGTCCCAGATCATTACCTACGGGGAGATGGCCACAAGCAGACCTTACAGGACTAAGTAGGAATAAGATGTGCTGTTTTCCTTCAATTTGTATCTGAGATCAGATTTGAAGTTCTGAGTCTTAACCAATGCATTAAACCTTCCCAGAGCTGTGGATTTACCTAAGAGAGAATGTATAGAACCCCAGAGGAGCCTGTAAATTTGTTACAAGTAAGAAGCATGTAGTCGCGTTCTCTTTATCTCTCTGCTCTCTTTTACTTGGACAATCGTCTCTTCCATGTGTTACTGGAAACTTGACCCCTACCTATGTGTTCCATGTGACCAAGTAAAGATACATATAATCAAAACCTTGAATCACAGCCGTTAGTGATTAATTTAAAAATGTGACTCAATTCTACTTTGAACTTCTAGAAGAAGCCGTTTTTATTTACTCAACTCTTAATTATCCAAATGGAAGCTTGAATCTTCCTGGAGTCACTATTACTAATATATCACCTGAAAAAGAAGTCAACAGAAAGGAATACAGAACCATGAAATGGGGTAAGATAAAATCCCACTGTAATTGTGCAACTAGATCTGCTAGCAATGGGTCTTCTCAGTTATCGTATCTTTTTTGGAAATGTCTTTATCCCTTATTTTTGAAGAATATTTTATTAGGTACAGAATTCCATTAGTGATTTATTTTTGCCGTTGTTCATCTATTTTCTTTTAGCAGGTTAAAAATGTCATTCTATTATCATATTGCTCCCATTATTTCTGTTACATAATAAGCTGTGCTGTTGGTTTTATTGTTGATGCTTTAAAGCTAGTATCTTTTTTTTTCCTCTCCAGTTAAGATTTCTTTTTTGTCTTATCTTCTGCAGTTGGACGATACTGTGCCCAGGAATGATTTCATCGTATTTATCTTGCCAAGGGTTTGCTGAGCTTCTTGAGGCTGTGGGTTGAATTTTTTTTTTTCTTAAAAGTTTTAGAGAATTCTCAGCCATTTGACTTCAAGTATTTCTTATATTTCATTCGTTTTCCCCTCTGAAACTCCAGTAACACATAAGTTATACCATTCCCAAACATTTCCTTCTCTCTCTCTATAAATATATGTATATATTTGTTTTGTCTCTGTTCTCTGTGCTTCTCTCTGGTGTTTTTTCCTGACTTATTTTCTGTTTCACTAATAATGTCAGTTATCATATTCTTCAGTTTGGGGATACCATTTGACCTTTTTGTTAAGGGCACGTTTCTCTGTGGAGAGTCTTCATTTTATTTATTTTCTTGCACTTATTAATCATATTTTATTTTATTTCATTTTTTATTTAAATTTTATTTAGCATTCAGTGCAATATTGGTCTCAGGAGTAGAATTCAGTGATTCATCACTTACATAATCATAGCCATTTTAAAGGCCATGCTTGATAACTGTGAATGTCCAGGTTACCTGTAGGCTTGTTTTTATTGCCGTTTTTGTCTTACCTACTTTTCTTGTCATGCTTGGTGCTTCTTCAGTAAATATTTGTAGGAAAGTTGTAGAGGTTCTAGATGATGTTAAATTCCTCAAAAACATTCTTTTATACTCTCTTTTGGCTATCAGCTAGAGTAGATTGTATATATTCAATACTAGGAGGAGAGAGTTTCTTTAAAAATCAATGTAAAAATCAGTATTTCTAGGATATAGGTCTACAGGGGTTTTAACTGACTGCCTGGAGTTCTTATTAAGGCCCCCCTTCCTTGGGATCTTGAACACCAGTTTTGTTACTGAAACTGCTGAAAAATCTGTCCTATTTTGAGCATATAGAACTCTTGTTCCTAAAAGGCAAGAATTGTTTGGTACTCAGGGACCAAACATCTTCTTTAGATGTAGCATGCATTTTCTAGCTCACTGCAAACCCTTCTACTCACTATTGCTTCACACCCAACTAATTTCATATTTTTTCAATTTTAAAGGTTTGTTTTTTTTTTTTTTTTTGTTTTGAGAGAGAGAAAGAGAGGGTGCACACATGAGTTGGGGAAAGGAGCTGAGGGAAGAAGAAAGAGAGTCTTAAGCAGATTCCATGCTCAGTGGGAAACTGACACAGGGCTGGATGCCACGACCCTGGGATCATGACATGAACCAAAATAAAAAATCGAACACTCAACTAACTGAGCCACGCAGGTGCCCTTAATTTAAAATTTTAAAATACATATTTATTCAAGTATAATTAGCAGTGTTATATTAGTTACAAGTGTATAATATGATTCAAAGATTCTATAATTACTCTTTGCTCATCAAGATAAGTTATGTTGATCCCCTTCACCTATTTCAGCCATCCCATCACTCTCCCCAAGCCCCACAGCCACCAGTTGTCTATTTTCAAGTGTTGGGAGCCATCTTGGGCTCACAGGTTGAGACAACTCCCTGTGTGGAAACGCAGTCACAGCAAAGCTCCTGCCAGTCAAATGGCACCCAGTCTTACCTCCTTCTAAATATTTTTTCAGGATTGAATTTCTTGAGCTCCTCTCTTTGGCCCCTCGGAATGTAGTGCTCTTTTGTTTTATGGCATTTAAATAAAAAGGAAGGACCTGGAGTATGATGCTTTGATGGATTACATCTGAATCAGAGTAGCCAGACCAGAAGTAATCTTAAAGTTGCGTCTTGGGGATGGGTTACACAGATTGATAGCAGTTATGAGCTGGCTGAATATTGGTGTGACTTGTGTAACTGTTGGGCCCCTATTATGTAAATTCACTCATTCACAAGCAAAGGAACTTAGACAAGCTTGGGAATTAAGTCTTTACCAGGAGAGTTACACCTCCCTCGTTGTAGTTTAGGAAACTAGACGGATGACTCTTAACCTTTCTATAGACAATTAACATAGGTATTAAGATGATACGTATGCGCCCTCTGTTTACTGAGACTTGAGGTAACAACCCTAACACCCTACTTGCTTCATAAACATCCTGTTTTCTCCCCCTGACCCCAATTTACCTAATCCTACATCAAAGACAGCATATGCTATTTAACTTAGGGGCAGAATCACAAAATAGCTAAGATAAGAATTGTTTCCTTTATGGTCTATAAAAGAATGATGTAAAACAACTTGCAAGATTGAGGAAATCGCCGCTTTGCTGACAAAAACACGTTGTTAAAGATATCAAACTATGCTTACTGATGGGATGTCACTCATTGCTGTAATGTCACTTACTACTTTTAAATAAAGACACTGAGGGGCGACTGAGTGGCTCAGTCGATTGAGCTTCCGACTTCGTGACTTCGCGTCTGACTTTGCATCCGATTTCGGCTCAGGTCATGATCTCACGGTCTGTGGGTTCGTGCCCCTCATCGGGCTCTGTGCTGACAGCTCAGAGCCTGGAGCCTGCTTCGGATTCTGTGTCTCCCTCTCTCTGCCCTTCCCCTGCTCACGCTCTGTCTCTCTCAGTCTCAAAAATAAATAAACATTAAAAAAATTAAAAAAAAAATAAATAAAGACACTGAGACCAGCAGAGCAGAGATGCCGGAATTGCCAGAGATGCCTGCTTGGTGATCAGACGACATCTTGTGGCTCTATCATTGTTCCTTTTGCCTGGTCGTCTATCTTTTGGGGACCCTGGACTCACCGGAGCTGGATCCCGGCATTCAAGAGTCTATTTTTTTCTTTTTTCCTTTGTTTATTTTCTTTCTTACATTCCATGTATGAGTGAAATCGTATGGTATTTGTCTTTCTCTGACTTATTTAACTTAATATTATACCCTCTAGATCTGTTCATGTCGTTGCAAATGGCAAGATTTATTTTTATAGCTAAGTAATATTCCTGTGTGTGTGTGTGTGTGCATGCGCCACACCCCCTTTATAAAATTTCTAGAAGAAAACATAGGCAGTAATTACTTTGACATCAGCCATAGAAATATTTTTGTAGATAGGTCTCCTCTGGCAAGAGACACAAAACAAAATTAAAATGTTGGGACTACACCAAAATAAAAAGTGTTTGCACAGCAAAGGAAATGATCAACAAAACAAAAAGGCAACTGACAGAATGGGAGATAGATATCTGTAAGTGATACATCCAGTAAGGGGTTAATGTCCAAAATATATAGAAATGTTATATAAATCAGCACCCAAAAAATAATAATAATCCAACTAAAAATAGGAAGAGAACATGGATACTTATTTTTCTAACAGACACGTGAAAAGATGCTCATTATCACTAATTATCAGGGAAATACACATTTAAATCACAATGAGCCATCCCTCACACCTGTCCTAATAGCTTGTAACAAAAAGACAAGAAATAACAACTGTTGATGAAGATGTGGAGAAAAGGGAACCCTCGTGCACTGTTGGTGGGAACGCAAACTGGCGCAGCCACTGTGGAAAACAGTGTGGAGCTTCCTCAAAAAATTGAACATAGAACTACCATATGATCCAGTAACTCCGCTACTGAGGATTTACCCAAAGGAAAGGAAAACATTACCTTGAAAAGATATATGCGCCCCTGTGTTTAACAGCCTCATTCATTTTCATCAGGCGCATGGTCCTTCTTTGTAATCATTTGATTTTTGTCTCCTAAAATCATTAGGCAAATAGGATATTCTCTCCTTAATAGAGGAAAGAAGCCTTAGCAGAAGTAATATGGATTTGGGTCAGACATAGAAGAAGACAAGCTTTAAGAACTGGCAAAGGCTTCAAAGTAATACATAGTGAGTTTTAGGCTTATGACTCTACCTTCCCTTCCTTCAGGAATCTTGTTTCTTCCATACTAAAAACGTTGGCAGCCCTACACTTTAATTTTGGTCTCCGCAGTTCTGGGAAACTGCCCAAATACTCTGCTGCTGACTTATCTCCCTCTTTATAGTTGCTTCCTTCTCCCTTTTGGCTTCTCAAACTCTCATCTCATGCAAAAAGTAGCAAACTCTCCCCGTAGGAAAGTGATTTTCAGAATATACACCTCACCTTGGTAAGCTTCCACAAATCCTGAATGCACTGGCATTTTTACTCTGCCTTCAGATTGTGTGTGTGTGTTTTATTTGTTTTTTTTTTTTAAATTTATTTTTACTTTATTTTACATTTTTTTTAAAGTTTATTTATTTTTGAGAGAAACAGAAACCACGTGAGCAGGGGAGGGGCAGAGAGAGAGGGAGAGAGAATGAATCCCAAGCAGGCAGGACAGAGCCCAATGCGGGGCTCGAACCCATGAAACCATGAGGTCTCCTGACCTGAGCCGAAACCAAGAGTTTTTGTCACCTGAGCCGAAACCAAGAGTCAGACACTTAACCGACCGAGCTACCCAGGTGCCGTGTGTGTTTTGTTTGGATTTTTAGTTGCTCTTAGTGAGATGTGCTACTCCCTCATCGCTTGAAGCAGAAGAATTCTTACCAGCATATTATTTTAGACATCAGAGCATTTCACATGAAAATTCACCTTTTTTTTTTTTTTCCGACTTGAAAATAACAAGCCACGGCAGCAGAGAATCCTTACTCCTTTCAACGCAGCAGGCAAGTTACAGCACACACAATCTTCACCACGCTACGTTGTCCTTCACGATTCCAGCTTCACTCGCCACTGTCCTCTGTATCCCCCCTCTGTAATCATTTGATTTTGCATCTCTTGAAGTGTATGGAGAGAATAGTATATTTTCTGTTCTTCAAAGCCACAGTACAAGAAAGGAGCTTCAGTGGCAAGAAAAAGGATTTTTGTTAGACATAAAGTATTTTTTCATTAAAGGCACTTTCTAGTAAAGGCAAGGCATTTCTAGAACAAGCATACTAGACGCTCCGTGTATCGACTGTAGATCATATTATGTCAGAAATTTGGAATTACTGAAAATTAGACTTATTAGGTGGACTCGAGGACTACTGCTTCATTAAGAATAGGACAATGGTGCAATAATTAATAATAGAAAAGCCTGTAAAACAGTCATTCAGGGATTTGCTATAATAGCCTGTCATTCTTTCAGGCATTCAAACATGCAATATTTTTGCAGATGTACCATATGCTAGCCTAGTGTCTGGGCTCTCTGAATCAATGCTAGGCTTTATTTAGTATTAGCAAGATAATAAAGACAGTAGATGCATAAAGAGACAAACAGTAATTTCAGATAGGGTTAAGTGTTTGTGGTAGGCACAATGATGGCTCCCAAAGATATCCGTGTCTTACCTGGGATCTGTGAATATGTTGTTTTACATGGCAAAGGGGACTTTGCAGATCTTATTAAGGCTACGGACCTTGAGTTGGAGAAATTATCCTGCATTAACCGGGTAGTCTTTAAAAGCTGAGAACCTTTCCTGGCTGTGGTCAGAGGGAGATACGCCTACAGAAGAAGGATCAGAGAGCTTTTACACTGCTAGCTTTGAAGATGAAAGAAACGGAGCATGAGCCAAGAATTTAGATAGCCTCTAGAAACTGGAAAAAGAAGAGAACACATTCTCCCCTAAAGCCTCCAGAGAGAAATGCAGGCTTGCTTGCACCTTTATCTTAGCCCTGGAAGACACATGCTGGTCTTCCAATCTACAGAATTATCAGAAAATCCCTCCGTGTTGTCCTGAGCAGGTAGGTTTGTGGTAATTTGTTACTGTATCAGTAGAAAACTACTATAATACCATCAAATACGTACATACATATATATATATATATATACACACATACATATATATATATATACACACACACACACACACATACATACATATATATATACATATATATGTATATAGGTTATATATATATACACTTTCTATATATGTAGTGAATACATGGACTACATCTATAGTGATGTAGAAAGTGATAGTGGTGGGGCTCCTGGTGGCTCAGACTGTTAAGCATCAGACTTTAGCTCAGGTCATGATCACATGGTTCATGAGTTCAAGCCCTGCCCTGGGCTCTGCACTGACAGCTCAGAGCCTGGAGCCTGCCTCAGATTTTTTCTCTCTCTCTCTCTGCCCCTCCCCTGCTTTTGTTCTCTCTCTCTCTCTCTCTCAAAAATAAACATTAAAAAGAAAAGAAAGTGGTGGCAGTGGTGAAGAGGCTATGCTAGCTTGGGTATTGATCAAAAACTTACCAGAGAGGAAACATGATGAGGAAGTGAGAGGACAGTGTAGGGAGAAGTTTGTCATCTGAGAACTGGAAGTAATACCAGTGTAAGTGGAGCCTAATAGAGGAGGGAAGTATGTGCATTTATGGTGGGAGCGGGCAGTGTTGAGGGAACAGGAGATGAGGAAGAAGAAGCCAGCAGTGGACAGATCATGTAGGACGTTGTAGATCCTGGTAAAGAGTAAATTTTATTTCATTTTGTTTATAGAGAGTCTTTAGAAGGAGAATAATATAATTTTAGTGACATTCTTGGGCCCATCCCCTGAGAATCTGATGTATTATGTTAATGAAGGCCTCTGAGAGTCTTCATTCCTTCAGCTGCCACGGAGGTAGACTTCGGATCACACTTATATAACAAATTCCATTTCAGTTTCTGATATCTCGTCTGGAATTTATTCTCTGGCTTATGCACATGTGTTTATTCTACTTGTTTCTCTTTATTATAGACCTTTGCCAAAATAAACCATCATCTCAAGACCATAGAATAATTTTTAGGTGCTTCCCCTAAAATTGCCCATGGAGCCTAGCCCAATTCAGGATATCCAAAAGTCATCTCAGTACACACTTACTTAATTGAATTGAACAATATTTGTATACTATTGCAATTCTAAGTCACTCTCTTTTCTTTTTCAGGTTGAAATCTATATATGCAGTTTTAATGATGCATATATCATTGAAATTCTGTTTCTCTTGCTCTCCCCTCAAGGAATATGCTGTATTTTAAAAGAAAACTCCTAGTAAAATGAGTAGGCTTGTAGCTAAGTTTGAAAACGCAATATATTGTCTCTTGCGTTGAGGAATAGGGTGTAAGGAATCTAAAGGCAGAGAAGTTAGGCTAGGGAAGAACGTTGCTCTAAAACAGCTCAAGCCTATAAATTGTGTTTAGGAAAAGAGACTATAATTTGTAACACCACAGTATGGAGATAACTACACCTTTAGACCTTTTCTTCTGTCTCAATAATCATTACACTTGATTTGATCTTTCTTTCTCTTTCTCTCTCCTTTCCTTCTTTCCTTCCTGAGAGGGCACAGATGAGTGAGGGGGGCGGGAGGGGGGTGGGAGGGAGAGAGGGAGAGGGAGAGGGAGAGAGAGAGAAGTGGGGCTCATCTAAAGCAGGGCTCGTGCTTTTTACCCAAAGAAAGGATCAAGTACACCTGAGACAGGTATCCAGCTCACCTGAAGTGGGATACGTGTTCACCGGAAGTGGGGCAGGAGCTCACCGGAAGGGAGGGCTGGAGCTTAACAGAGGCGGGGCACATGCTCACCCAAGGGGGTGCTTGTGCTCACTGCAACCCCGGCAGGGGCTCATTGGTTATGAGACTCTGACTCCTAAACCCTGAGATCATGACCTGAGCCAAAGTCAGATGCTTAAGGAGTGAGCCATGCAAGTGCCCACTGACCCTCCTACTTCTTTAAAAAGAACGCTGCGATGCTTTCACTCATTCTTATTTGCCGCAGAAGTTCCTCATCACTCCTAATAACTACCCAAGACAAGCTGGCAGCATGGAGAGGAGTCGCTCATTTTAGAGAGGTAACCAACTTTATCTGTCTTAATTTACACTTTGTGGTGTTGTTGAAAGCCAGCAATATTTTTAAATTGTTCATCTTTCTTGTGTCATAACTATGTTTATTCGCGGGGACTGACGGTTGCCAGGCAAGCTTCCTTTTTGAGGGTGCCTTATTTCAGGTGTTGTGCCAATTGTCTTTGTTTGTATGCAGAACTCAGCAGTTGTATGTAGAATTCTTTTTTTTTTTTTTTCTAGTGCTTTTCTAGTGTTTTTCTAGTGTGTCTCTGACTTGGTTTTGGGATTTTGCTTAGATTTTTTTTTTTTTTTCGCCAGAGGAATGATTAAATGAAAGCATTAAGTCGAAGTGAATGAATGTTTTTAGGTAATTGTCCTGAGGATGTGTCTAACGGAGGATAATTGAGGTAACTGGGTACCCAGACCCTGGAACCCTTTTTGTTTTGTATATTCCTGTGGTCTAAATGCTCTGTGTCCTGCTCTGTCCCTGTGATAACCATGCTTACACAGTGTTGGGAACCCTCTATGTATCTCTTCCTAGAGCTATTCAGAACTCTTGACCCTGAGTACATGAACAGGACAGAACAGGACAGAAACCACTACCACGTTTAGGCCAGAAACCCAGTCATCCATAGTTGGTGCTTTCTAATTTATAAATTATTTATACTCTTTACTAAAGTTATCTCTGAAAAAAATACTTACTTGCTCTTGATACTTCTCCCTCAAAACCTCATTAGTAATAGAAGTTCTTACCTTTGGGTAAGAAATTATAAGGTGGCCATATAATTCGTTGTCCAAACTGGGACAATTGGTGAGTAAAAGAAATGCATTGAGTAGTTTGGCTTGGGCAGCAGGCTCAAACTCCTTAGGTCCCACACAAATGGGGACATAAGGTCCCGCTAACTAGGATGCTAACTTCAAACTCACTCTCCCTCCTCCTCAGTCCCTGTGCTCTGGTCACACTAGGTGCTTTCAGTTCTTTAAAAGTCCTCACCTTAGGGCCTTTGTGTGTACTATACACTTACTCTAAAATGCTTTTTACCAAGTTCCTTGCATTAGGTCTCAGTGAAACAATCACCACTTTAGAGGAATGTCCCCTTTACTCTTAAGACACTTCTCACTCCATTTTGCTCTTTCACAGGATACTGTGATTTCTTTATTTCTTACTTATTTTTCTTAAAGCAATTATGCATCTGCCAACTTTTCTGCCCACCTAGAACATATCTTCTCTTGTCACCTTTTACACTTCCGGCCACTCAGTGAGGGTTTTCTTGTCCAAATTCCATCTCTTAGAGAGTGGTACTGATTGTCCCAGCTTGGTTCGGGTGACCTAGTCTGATACAGTCAACTATGGCTGGGGTGACGGATCAAGCTATATAAGCATCCATGCCGAGAGCACACATTTTTGGATAGGGACGGTTACTGGGGTGGGAGTAAAGGCATGTGCCCTAAAAGTTGTCTAAACACACCACTATGTGGTTTCTTTTCTTTCTTATGTCTGTGGTTTCCCGGGGATGATTCTGGTGCTATGCTTTTATTTTTGCCCTTTGCTCTTTTAATTTATGATTATCAAGTTACATACTTCATTCGGTTCCTTTGAATAGACTGATTTGGAATTGTTTCCCTGATTTGTTTGAATTGAGTGGTTGTTTTTGGCATCATGTAGATGACACATTTTTATTGAATCTAATGAATCATGTATTTGTCCGAAACATATGTACCCAACTAGTATTCTGAAGTTGACGCTGGCCATGAGGCCAAGGGGTTTGTTCTGACAGTGGATGTTTTTCTTTGGAAATCAGAGAGGTTGTTTATTTATTTATTTATTTATCATAGTATGTGTTTATTTGCCTGCATTGCAAATTACAATCAAATGCATACTATGATTCTCCTGATTTAGTAATTCAGTTAAACAGTTGTTTCTCCTTTGGTACAAAAAGCTAATTGAAAATAAACCCCCTCCTCAGAGTTAGGAGGCTTGAGTTCTAACTCTAGATGTAGTCCTGTCCCTAATTAATGGTATGGGAGTGGGAAAGTCATTTAGCTTGTCCAATTGACTCTCCCTCACTTATGAAATAAAAGAATTGTTTAAGATTATTTCAAGGTTGTCTCTCAGCCCTCAAATTCTGAGATGCTGTCACTGCCTGAGGAAGGATCATACTATTTTTCGACTAGTAGTTAATTTTGAAAAAGGATTGTGAATAACTTGTAAAATATATTTTTAGAGGAAGTTTGGGGGGATTTTTTAAAATTATTTTTAAATAATTAAACATTATAAGAGGAGTGACCTAAGTCATGAACTCACTGAATCTTTTAGAGTCTGTTTTCTCTGCAGTAAAGAAATTCAGTGCCATCTTGCTGCATTTTGTCTAGGGATAAAGACAGAGAAAAAGTGGCCAAAATGGCCGCTGCCCTGATTCTTGTTTAGAAAACTCAATTAGAGGGCAGAGCCAAGGTGCAGACCAGAGTAAGAGTCATTATTTTTTACAGCAGATTAATGTGAGTGAAGTAGAGAAAGCTTTCTGCCCTGTAAATGTGCCACTTACAGTCATATAACATATGGCTCAACACAGAATAAGGGAAATTAAAACAGTTGTTGAATACTAAAGGGCAGAAACTGCCAATGATGTTATCTCCCGGAGCATGAGGGATGCCCTGACCCAAGCCCTTCCCTGCTCGGCGTCTCCCATAATGAGAATGAGGACCAGACCAGTTGCAGAGCGACTTCCCTGGGAACGTCTCACAGCATCTGTTCGCCACACACTAATGACATGAGCAGTATTGTTCCTGGTATAGTCCTTCCCACGAGGGTTGTGACCACATAGTGCTTCTTTCTGAAAAACTACTGACAGCACTTAGCAATTCACAGACATTTCATGAAGAGAAATGGTGAAATCATTGGTGAAATGATAGTCATTAGGATACCTACTGTCATCTCAGTTCACCTGTTTCTCTGCTTCCAGATCTTCTGGATGTACTTTAAGTGTTGTTTTGGTTGGCTTCAGTTTTCAGTGATGTCTCCTAATGGAAGGGAATGGTTAATTTAAAACAGCAGATTTTTCAAGAATTATCTTGGCATCAGTGCATATTTTGATAGATATTAACAAGGGTATACCTGATAATCTCTCAGTTCAGACCAAGACTCACCCACACACAAAAAAATGAACTGTGAAAACTGGGATGTTTACTATTTCCCCCGAGAGCCTCCCAACTCAGAACTATTTTACCTTTCAAATTCATTGCTGAGAAAATAGAGAATTGCATTGTGGCTAGGAAGAGGACTAGCCTAAAACACGGGTAGCTTACCTTTCTCAGAGTCTTTGAATCTTTGTACATTGTGTCCCATTCAACTCAACACACATTTACTGAGTACTTACTGTATATGAGGCATGGAGTGTGAAGCGACACATTTTCTTGCTCTCAAAGAGTGGACAGTGTACTGAAGAAATAATTATAATGCATTGTGACAAAGTTTATACAGAAACTCAGAGCAGAGGTGAGGGTGCAAGGTAGGGAAGTCCAGGAGACCTACACAGAAGATGAAACATTTGAGGTGGGTTGGAAGGTTTATTAAAAATATGTCAGGCAGACAAAGGGTGGAGAGGTGAGTTTCTAAGGTGAGGAAACACCATGAACATATCCATGGATGTAGTGAATGAAAATGACAGGTGTAATGTGAGCAAAATAAAGTATTTAAACCCCTAAGCAGTTGAGTAAACCCCATGAAAGACTTGAACGCCTGTCCTCACAGAACTTAAAAACTAGTTCAAGAGACAAAACCTAGGCATGTGAGGAAGAGCTAAAGACTCTAGTTAACAGATGGCAATAGATAGTGCGTACATATGAAACATATGAACATCACATGTTTCACATATTTTGAGGACTTAGAGATTCAGGGCTCCCGGGAGGGCATCTGTGGAGGCAAAGGGGAGTGGGAGATAAAGCTGAAATGAGGATGAAAGACACAATCTCATGATTTTATTTTTTTTCTTTTTATTGTTAGAGAGAAAGGGAGATAGTGAGCACGTGTCAGGAAACATGAGTGGGGGAGAGGGGGCAGAGAGAGAGAGTCTTTTTTTTGATGCTTATTTATTTATTTTGGGAGATAGAGTGCAAACAGGGCAGGGGCAGAGGGAGGGAGAGAGAGAGAATCCCAAGTGGGTTCTGTGCTATGAGCACAGAGCCAGACATGGGGCTTGATCCTACGACTGTGAGATTATGACTTGAGCTGAAGTCAAGAGTCTGACGCTTAACCAACTGAGCCACACAAGCACCGACAGAGAAAGAGAGAGAGAGAGGAAAGAAAGGAAGAAGATTTTCATAATATGTCTCCTCCATTTCATAGGATTTCATGTTGAGCATGAACTTGGTCACCAAATTTACCTGGGACCCTGGATGTTAATTTACACAGTGTTACTGTGTCTCTCCACACATAGGCAAGCCCAGTTTTAAATGTATGTTTATTGCAAAATAAAGAAATGAATACAAACATAAAGGAGAAAAAAGGATTCATTTTATATCCTCTAGAGAAAACTAGTATTAATATTTTGTGTATACAATTCTAGATTTGTTTTTTATTTTTTTATTTTTTTCAATATTTATTTTTGAGAGAGAGAGAGATGGGGGAGGGGCAGAAAGATAAGAAGACCCAGAATCCCAAGCAGTCTCCAGCCCCTGAGCCCTCAGCACAGGGTCCAACACAGGGCTCAAACTCACGAACTGGGAGATCATGACCTGAGCTGAAGTCAGACACTTAACCAACTCAGCCACCCAGGTGCCCCGACAATTCTAGATTTCTTACATAAACATGTTTCTCTATACAGAAATTTTAAAACAAAGATGAGCTTATCAATAGATTTCTTGTTAAATAATTTCTTATATTATGTTTTCCAGTTAAATACTTTGGCTATCTTTCCAGGTCAGTAAATATTTACATCAGCGTTTAAAGAAGCTGTACTGTATTTCATCTTACTATGTTCCATGAACTATGGGCTCTGTGCTCTTTTCCTTTCATCTGTGTCTTTATTCAAACACCATTCTTTTGATTAGTGTAGTTTGGTAGTATATTTTGAAGTCAAGCAGTATAATGCCTCCACCTTTGTTCTTTCTAAAGGTGGTTTTGGCTATTCAAGGCCCTTTGCGGTTTTATAGAAATTTTAGGATTTTTTTTTTATTTCTGCAAAATCACGCTTGGGATTTTGATAAGGAGTGTTTTGAATCTCTAGTTACCTTTGTGTGGTCTGGACATTTTAATAATATTAAGTTTTTCAACTCATGAATGTGGAGTATCTTTCAATTGATTTGTATGACTTAATTTCTTTCTTCACTGTTATGTAGTTTTTATTGTATAAGTCTTTTACCTCTTGGTTAAATTTAAAAAATGTTTTTAACTTTTTAAAAAAATATTTATTTTTGAGAGACAGAGAGAGATAGAGAATGAGTGGCGTAGGAACAGAGATGAGGGAAACACAGAATCCAAAGCAGGCTCCCAGCTCCAAGCTGTCAGCACAGAGCCTGATGCGGGGCTCGAACCCATGAAACTGTGAGATCATGACCTGAGCCAAAGTCGGGATGCTTAACTGACTGAGCTGCGGCGGACCAGCCGTCGCTGAATCGAACGGTTCCTGATGGGGGTGGGGGGGGGGGGGGGGGCGAGGATGAACTGATACACAAGGCACAGTTGTTAAGGGAGGGCTGGCGCTCCCAAGCGTCACCAGCCCCGAGTTTATTTTCACTCGGGTATTTATCCACGATCTGAGGGTGGTGTACGTACGAGGCACGTCTCCTCTCACAAGTTCTCAGCAGGCAAAATGTATTTTGCTATATCAAACTTTACAAAGGCATTCTGAACTTCCCCACACGACCTGGGTGTGATCCTGACTCAAGGACAAAGGCTGCGCTCAAAGCCTTCGGCTCCCAAAACACTGCTCAAGGTCTGTGACTCTCAACATGGCTCAAAGCCTCCGGCTCCCAAAACACCGCTCAAGGCCACTGGCTCTCAACACTGAGTCACCCAGGCGCCCCACTTCTTGGTTTAACTTATTCATAAGTATTTTATTTTTTCTGATGCTTTTGCTAATGGGGCTGTTTTTATATTTTCCATTTTGGGATTTTTGTCATTGTTACTATATAGTGTACAGAAACTGATTTTTTTGTATGTTCATTTTGTATTCTGCAGTGTTACTAAACTTGTTATTAATTCCAGTACTTTTGTGTAGAACTTTTAAGGGTCTCTACATCAAGGATCATGTCTTCCATTGAACAAAGATAATTTTACTTCTTCCTTTCCAGTATGGATGCTTTATTTTTTTATTTTTTATTTTTTTTGGCCCAATCTAATTAAGAGTTCTAGAAGTGTTGGGAATGGCAATTTTGATGTATGTCATACTTAGAGCAAAAAGGTTTCCCTATTTCACTGTTGAAGGTAATGTTAGCTGTGGACTTTATAATACATCTTACTTTGTTGAGATTACATTTCTTCTTAGGTAGTATGTTGAGCATTTTTATCATGAAGCAGTTTTGAATTTTGTTAAAGGAATTTTGTGTATCATATGATTTTGGTCCTGTGTTCTATTCACATGGTGATCTAATTTATTGTTTTATATATGTTGAAATATCCTCGTATCCCAGGGATAGTCTACCTTGATTATGGCGTATTACCTTTTCCTGTGCTGTTAAATTCAGTTTGCTAGTATTTTGTGGAGGATTTTTGGCATCTGTTTTCGCCAGGGATATTGACCTGTTGTTTTCTTTTCCTGTAGTGCTTATGGTTTTAGTCTCCTAAAACAAGTTTAAAAATGTTGGCTTCTCCACAATTTAATGGAAGAGTTTGACAAGAAAATGCATTAATTCTCTAATAAATGTTTGGTAGAATTCACTAATAAAGCCATTTGGTGTTGGGCTTTTCTCTGTGGGGAAAGTTTTGATTACTGTTTGAATTTTCTTCCCTATTATTGGCCCATTCATGTTTTTTGTTTCCTTATGATTCAGTTTTGGTAGATTGTATGTTTTCAGGAGTTTGTCTGTTACTTACAAGTAATTCAAGTTTTGTCATATAATTGTTCAGAGTAGTCTTTTATAATCCTATTTGTTTATGTGGCATGATTTATAGAGCAAAAGAACTTTTGCTTAGTCTATATAAAGGTTCTCAATTTTGTTTATATTTTTAAAAAATTAATTTAGTTTTGTTGATATTTTCTTTCTCTTTGGCATCTATTTCATTTATTTCTGTTCTAATCTTTATTATTTCCTTTCTTTCACTAACTTTGGGCTTGGATTGTCCTTTTTCTAGTTCTTTGAGCTGTAAAGTTTGATGGCTTCGTGATGTATTTCTTCTAATTTCGTGTAGAATTTAACACTGCAAACTTCTATTAGGATTGCTTTTCTGCATATTGTGAATTTTTGGTATGTTGTATTTACATTCACATCTGTCTAAAGGTACTTTCTAATTTCCCTTTTGATTTCTTCTTTTTAACCGATTGGTTATTAAAAACTGTTTTGTCTAGTTTCCATGTTTGCTAATTCTTTAGTTTTCCTTTTGAAACTGATTTCCAGTTTTATTTTGGTTTGTCAGATAAGATAGTTGGCAAGATTTTAGTCTTAATTTTGTTAAGATTAGTTTTGCGAGTTAGCATGTGGCTTTTTCTGTGGAATGTTCCGTGTGCTGTTGAGAACAATGTGAATGTGGAATGTTCTCTCTATGTCTATGAGATCCATATGGTCTGTAGTTTTGTTCAAGTCGTCTGTTTATTTATTGCTTTTCTGCCTGAATGATCTATTATTTTAAGTGGGATACTGAAGTCTCCTACTGTTATTGTATTAGTGTCTATTTGCTCACTTTAGTTCTCTTTGTTTGCTTCATGTATCTGCGTATTCTCAGGATATATGAATATATATGGGTGTTAAATCTTCCCTGTGAATCGACCCTTCTATCATTATAATCTATCCTTCAAGTTCAAGTCTATTTTGTCTGGTGTAAGCACGGCTACTCTTTCTATTGCTACCATTTGCGTGGAATATATTTTTATATTCTTTTACTTTCAGCCAAATGTTATCTATCCTATGTCTAAAGTGAGACTCTTGTAAATAGCATGGAGTTGTATTTTTTTAAATCCATTCAGCCACTCTGTGTCTTCTTATTGGAGAGTTGAAACCATTTATATGTAATTACTGACAGAAGGACTTACTGTTGTCATTTTGTTAATTGTTTTGTCGTACAACTTCTTGCTTATTTTTTCCTTCTGTCTTCCTTTCTGGTTTCTGGATTTATTTTTAGTGACATGGCTTTATTGCTTTCTACTATTGTGTATATTCTGCAGTCATTTTTTTGTGCATTCACCTTACAGTGAAGGCAGTCAGTTTTAAGGTAGTAACAACTTGAGTAGCATACAAAAATCTACTCTTTTCCTTTTCTTCTCCAATTCGTTTTATTGATGTCACAAATTTTATCTTTTATATGGTGAACCATTAACCTCTTTTTATAATTAAAATTGTTTCTTTATATTTGGGCTTTAATTTCTATGCTAAAATTCAAGGTGATTTTGTCACCTCCATTACCGTAATACGGTATTTTTTAATTTATCTATATCTTTACCTTTACCTGCAAGCTTTATACTTTCATATGCTTTCAGTGTTTCTCCCTAGAATCCTTCTGTTTCAACTTAAGAGACCCATTTTTAGCATCTCTTATAAGATGGATCTAGTGCTGATGAACGAACTCCCTTCGGTTTATCTGGTAACGGTTTTAATTTTTCTTCGCTCTTGAAAGACAGTTTGCCATATATAGTATTCTTGGTTGGCAGTTCTTTGATATCAGAATTTTTAATATATCCTCCCACTCCCTCAGAATTTTTAATATCATCCCACTCCCTTTTGTCCTGCAGGGTGTCTGCTGAGAAATTTGTTGATAACCTTATGGGCGTTCCTCTATGATAAGTCCATTTTTCTTGCTGCTTGAGAATTTTCTCCTTGTCTTTGATTTTTGACAATTCGATTTTAATGTGTCTCTGAGTGGACTACTGTAGGTATGTTCTAGTTGGAGTTGACCGAGTTTCTTGAATCTAAATGTCTTTTTGCTTCCCCAGATTTGGAAATTTTTTGACGATTACTTCTCCAACTAAGTGTTTTTCCCCTTGCTGTCTCTTTTCTCCTGCAGTCTTCATAATGTGTATCTTGGTCCTTTGAGTGGTAACCCAGAAGTCCCTGAGGCTTTCCTACTCTTTTGCATTCTTTTTTTTTCTTTTTGTTCTTTTGATGGAAAATTTAAATGACTTTTCTTTGAGTTTGTTGATTTTTCCTTGTGATTGAAAAAGTTTGGCAGATGCCTATAGTGAATTTTTCAACTCAGTTATTATATTCTTAAGTTCTAGTGTTTGTTCATAAAATTTTTTTCCCTCCTGACTGGTATTCTCATTTTGTTCATGGACCATTTTTTGGAGGTCATCAAACTTCTTTATGATGGTTATTTTGAATTATTTGTCAGATAATTCATATGCTTCCATTTCTATAGGGTTGGTTTCTGGAGATGGATTTCATTTCTTTGACCGGGCTCTGTTTCCCTATTTTTTCATGTCCTTTGTAACATTTTGTTAAGATCGATGCTTTCGAAAAACAGCCACCTCCTCAAGTCTTTAGGGAACTGGCTTTCTACAGGGAAAGGTTTTTACCATTTATCCTGGCTAGAGATTCTGAGGGTCTTCCAAATATTTTCTGTTGATGTGACTTAGCTGGGATTGTACGTGTAAATTCCCAATTAGAGAGATAAGTTGGTTTCTTTTTAGAGTACATCATCACCTCTTCTCTTTGGTATCTGTCTGCAGTTCTGCAGCTTCTGTGGAGCTGCCTGCCGCACAGCTCCCTTGTTCTCAGTGATCCCATGATTCTCGATTCTGCTGGGCCTCAACAGTGCTGTGACAAGTGAGACGAAAACCAGTCTGTCAGCTGCCCCTCTTCCCAGGAAAACCCAGAAGTCGGATGTGTGATCCACTCTTTCTTTGCCCCCAGGGGGAGGCTCCTCAACTGTATCATTCTCTGTTGGTGGAACCACAGGGATTCTGGGGCATCAGTGAGCTACCCTGCTGTCTTGTTCTCAGCAGTCTCCAGGCATTGAGAATATGCCTGTCCCAGTCCGCATCCAAAACAAATGAGACAGAAATAAGTCCTTTGGGCACTCTTCTGAAAAGCTGAAATATTGGATGTCTGTTTCAATTCTTTGCCTCCCCAGAGAGAGGGGAGTTAGAGGTTTTCTGAAGCTCGTTCCATACTGAACCAGTAGCAGGGACTCTGATGAGTGGGGATGTGTCATTCCAAACCTTCACCTTTGTTTCCTGCAGCCCCTGATCTTGTACCCTCTCCTATCAGCACTTAGACTCAGATAAAAAACAAGTCAGTCCTTCAGGAAGTCTCCGGAGAAGCTAGAACATTGCACATTTGCTTCAGACTTTACCACCTCAGGGAGAATCCAGAGCTGGGATGTTACCTCCTCTTTATGTCATGCTGAGTTGGGAGAGTGGTCCATACTAAGTACCACAAATTTTCCTACTGGTTTCAGTATGGCTGGTTTCACGTTCATCTGGGGTGCAGGAGCTTCTGAAATGTTTTCTGAAATACTCAAAGAGAATCAGTCCCTATACTTTGGTTGAATTGATGCCTTTGTAGGGAGAAATGGGATCTGAGGCTTCCTAGTTGACCATCTGGCTGTTTTGAACTTGAGTCTTACCCTAAATCCTCAGGTGTTGTGAGTTTTTAAGGGCTGGGGCTATGTAAGACTTACTTCTATTTTCTCTGGCTGCTGTATAGTAAGTGCTTATCAAAATTTTGGTGGAGGAATGTAAGGTATGTCAAGCTAGACATAATAACATGGCTGTGTGTGTACCATTGGCATCCTTTTCTCACTTGGATACCATGAATCTTTGAAGAAGTACCTAAGAGTGACATTTGCCATTGGTAAGCTGTTTCATCTAAGTTTATCCATGATTAAAAAAAAAATGTTGATATTTTCAGACTGATTGAAAAGGAACTCAATGAGACTTATTTTTTAAAAAATACACAAGTCATTAACTTCATGTCATTAACTTACAGAGCTAGGATCATACGGTTATTTAGCCAACAACTTAAAGATCATCTAGGCAACTACTCCCACCCTTAATTTTACAAATGAGGAAACCAAGGTCTGGGGATGGTAAGGGTTGTTCAGAAATCTCACTGCTAATTAGAAGAGAAGCAGTTACTAGAGCTATGGCCACCTTGAATCTGGGTCTTTCTAACTTAAACCATGTCTCAAGTCTGGAATAATTAAGATGTGCAAAAAAAAAATGCCTCAGATTGGTTGAGTACAAAGTATACTTCAAAGGTGAATTTAGTATTCGGAGATCATTATTTCAGATCTCCAGCTGTTATAGAATAAGGCTACTGAAAACTCCAGCGTTAACAGATGTCTGCTAAGCAGTTCCTACTAATAATTGAAATAGAAACAACAGTGCTCAATTAGTGTACAAGAACAATACACACACCCACACTTTTTTTAATCCTCGCTTTCGTAGATATTGATGCATCAGTGTGGCACCTTGAATGAACATTCTGAATGCGAATATTGAGGAAAAATTTTTCAAATAGAATATGTGCTGGGGATATTAGTTTAAACTTTATAAAACATTATCCAAATGGTACATTTGGATTAGTTATTTGGGGAAAAATACATTTGTGAGTGAGTGCAAAGAAATTAAACAAAGATGATTTTTAGTAGGCCATTTGTTTACATGGTAGGATTGTATGAGAGCTTTGGTACTAGGGAAAGAAAAGATGAAATGAGTGAACACATTCAGGTTTCTAACACTCCTGCGCTTTTCGGCACAACTCAGGACTAGGTGGTTCATCTCTGATTTTGATCAAGGTTAGATGTTTACTGACCTAAGCAAAAGCCTTAGTTTGTCTTTTGATTCATATATGCATTTCACAAATACTTATTGAAAGTCTATTATTTTCTAATTACATACAGGAAAGGTCAACACAAGATCTGATCCATATCACCATTTTATTTTAAAATATAAAGAAATATTGAATGTTCAGTATGTGCCAAACATTTTGCCTCTCCAATCTCACTTAAACCTTAAAAGGAACCTCATGCAGAATTTTCTATTATTAATACTTTTGAATTCATAAGAGAACCGATCAAGGGATTTTATAACTTGCGCAAGGTCTCAGAATTAGTATTTTAAAGAGTAGGAATGAAATTAAGAGTTTGAATCCAGATTATGTTCTCTTCACTCTTCTAAGACATAACTAACTCCTCTAGGGACAGCTAGAAAGTAGACAGTGGCTCTTACATCGTAGCAGGGGGGCTGTCCTGAACTCTTTTTGGAATCCAATGAAGTAAAACTATTGTCTCCTAACCTAGAAAAGAAACACGATGATGCACATATACATGCTTTTGAAATATATTTCAGTTTTTCCATGACACTGAATGCTTCGGAATAGCATTCAAGAAGTTTGCATGGAATGAGAGGAAAAGAAGCTCTTGTGTCGACAGTTAAGGCCACTTGAGGGATAAAGCCATACTTGAGTTCATTTCAACACCTGTGTTGTTATACATTATGAAACTGGGACACCTCAAGCTTTAAAATCTCTTCCAAGGTCACCAAGGAAGATTGTAACTAATGCCCTTCTCCCTCCATCACGCTGCCATCCTTTCTACATCTCATTGAATGGAGAATTCTGTTCCTCAAGATAGATTAGAATCCATTTAAATGGGCCTAGGTCAGTGAGCCTTCAACAGGAAATCATAAATGAACTATTTGGAAAGGAGAATGAGAAGACACGGAAAAAGAAAAATACTCAGTGTTCTTTAAGGACTAAGGAAATAGGATGGGTTTAGGGATGCTTTCAATTTGATCTTGGGGAGAAAAAAATAGATCTATTCGTTAAAGTTTGTATAACCCTAAAAATAATCCATGGATTCTTAAGAACTTAAAGAGAATGTCTTTCTCTCTTTTTCTACATTTAGTAATATTTAAGTCTATTATTTATTATGACACTTAGGAACTTTTGAGGACCTTGAAAGAAAATGCTTATGTTAACACACAGAAAAATCAATTTGATGAATGCAGGATTTGGATTCATTTTATTTTGGGGTGAAAAATACATGTGAAATACGAGCTTGTAGGTTTTATTAATCTTTTTATCCTTGGGGCCTAAATGCTGACATTTCTCCATTAGACACTTTAGAAGTTACAGTGATGGACAGTCTATCAGCAAGCCTCAGGCCATGGGCCCCTCTAGCAGCCTACTAGCCTAGAGATCAATATGGTATAAACCTAGTAAATTCTCCTGCTGATACTGTCATCACATTGTAACTTGGTAAGAAAACAAATCTAAGCAGTCTAATTTGCTGTGATACTTATTTATCCTCGGGTTTTCTTTTCTTGGAAGGTTCCTTTGCCCCCTAATTCCTAATAAAATATCTTAGAAAGTGTATACAACACAACATAGCAAAACAATTATGAAATTGGTGTTTGCAATCATAAAAAAAAAAACAAAAACACACAGCTGTGTGAACATGGGCACACTACTTAGATATCTATCTGAGTCTCTTTCTGTTTCTCTAAATCTAAGAGTAAGACTTATCGGCCTAAAGTTACTGCTAAGCTTTTAAATCTGCTAAAGCAGATGAAACACTTGGTTCAATGCATGACACATCAATGGTGTTCAATGTATGTTGTCTGTTGTCTTATTTCTAAATTAAAAAAAATATATTTAAATGCCTTCAGTGGGACCCTTTCAGATGAAACAGATTAAAATAGTGTGTGAGATAGAGTGCTTGAGTTCAAGTAAAAAAAATTAGGGTTCTTGACTCAGTACTGTTATTGATGAATGGATCACAGGATCCCCAACTAGAAAGTGAGGGAGTTACGTGAGATTCATTCATTCAGAATATTTCTGGAGCCCTACTATGTGTGAAACACTGAACTAACCACTACACATACAGCTTTGAACAAGACAGACAGTGTCCTTCCTACCCTATGAAGCTGCCATTCTCGTGGGAGAGGCAGGGAAACTCTACTGAAAAAGTACATAAAGAAGATAATTTTACAATAGGAAGTGATAACTACTGCAAATATGAATAGATTATGAAAACTGGATAGAGTAACTAAGGGCAGGGGTTATGGTGATCAGGGAATGATCTTGCAAAAGTGGCATTTGACCCAGGGCCTTAATGATGAAAATGGTAGAGCTGTGGCAAGAGTGTGCCAGGCAGAGGCAACAGTGGGTATAGGGGCCCTGCCTGAATCAGGAGTGAGCTTGCCGCAGTCAAGAAACATAAGGAAGATCAGTGTGACTGGAATACAGTGAGGCAGGAAAGATGGGAGATTATCAGGTTGGAGGGAGGACCACGATCTTTCAGTGATTGAATTCGCTTACTACTTTTATTTTGAAGTTCCTAAAAATGGGCAGTACCTCTGATTTTTGTCATAGCTGAGAAGGGAATGAGATGGTATATTCACTTATTGATTAGGATCCCGGGCTTACACAAAGTATTTTTAATTCCTTTATGTGCCATGAAAAATACAGATGGAAAGCAGAGCACCATAGAATTTTCTTTGGATTATGCTACATTATAATTATTAAGTGGTGCACTTATTTCCATTATCATAGAGACTAAGTTATTAAAGCTGAAGAGAGAGAGAGAGAATTAGAGTAATTATAAATTTACTTCATGAGGAAAATATATATTCTTTTCAAATACATTAAAAGTAAAAACGCCTCGTGAATTTAAGTCTTGTTTCTGCTATGTGGAATGTGGCATTTTTTACACTAAGAGATTAATCTACTGTTGCCTATAGATACAGCAATAACTTGTTAATGAGATATTGATTTCTAAAATTCAAACCATGAATTTAGTATCCTATTTTCAATCTAAATTAATGCTTCATTAAACTAATTAATAACATAAGAATAACTTGAACTTTTAGCGATTATAATTCATCATAATCATATATTCCTGTACCAATCCATAGGTATGATTTTATAAATCAAAAAAATTTTACATACAAATAAAGTAAGCTAAGCTGTGATTTTATTTCATGGGGCATTCGTGCCACAATGCAACTAGACACCCCTCCTTTTTTTTTTTTCTCTCTAACACTTAAGCTCTGCTGCATGGTCCTTAATAGACCACTTCCTGTCTCTGGACAATAGTTTATTAATTCCAGAAATATGAGAGTTGTGTTATCTGGGGCCATTGTCCTTTTCACTCTGAGCTTCTGTTTCATCATCAGTAAACTGAGAGCTTATGGTTTTCACTCTCCTTAGAGGTCTAATTTTAGGTTCTAATTTAAAAATACATGCATACATATATATGCACATATTTTTATTTTCAGGGGATTACAGAGGACTTTGTATCCTGGCAAAAGGCCTGGGTGCCATTTTCTCATGTAATTGTTAAAATACCCATTTGGGTGAAATGCTACTATCATTCTCATTTACAGGTTAGGAATCAAACTTGGGCAGGCTCTGTTACCTTGCTTGTGGTTCATCTGTTACTAGGGGGTGCAGAAGAATCTTAAATTGAAGCTCTTAATATAGAGACAGCACTTTCAACTACTGCAGGTTTTTGCCCCCCTCTACTATTTTATGCTGCTATCAAGATGATATTTTGATATGGCCCAAGCCTCTAATGAATGATACCTAAGATCTCATATTTATCTAAAAATGTTATTTTGAGAAGATGGCATTTCTTAGGAAGAACGTGACCTCAGACATACCCACTGTTTCTTTTAACCTCTATATGCCTGTAGTTCAAATGGGTATCTCTGTTTCTCTCCTGACATTTAGCCTTCATATCTAACGATTAACTGTATATTTCACCTTAGATACTGTGCAGGTGCCTGTAGTGCAATGTGACTAAAATGGAATTCTTCGTCTTCCTCATCAACTGTATTCTTCTCGTTTGAATAAATAAATGGTACCAACAGTCGTTCAGCCGTTCAAGTCAAATGTCAAGTCTTCTGGTCCCATAGCTAATTGCTTAGTCTTAGACATTATGTCTCCCAAATATCTTACCAAGCCACCCATAGTTCTCCATCTCACTGTCCTACCATTAGACTACAACATCATCTTCTGTTACCAGGGCATCTAGGAACCAACTAACTGCTTTTGCTACCCTCCATTACTGCTCTCCTACCTTCCTTTCTCTTCACTCTCCCCAAAGCAATCCATTTAGAAGGCAAAACTATGTTACTTTTCAGCTTAAGCTCCTTTTCTGGCTTCTTACTATGCTAATATCCCAAATGTTATATGTCCTTGATGGCACCCTCAACCTGGTCCTTGCCTACTGATTAAGCTTTATATTTGACCACTTCTTTCTTTATTACTGAAATCTGTCCACCCTCACTCTTACCTGGGACTGTGCATATCGTGGCTCTTCTTTTGGGGAACCTATTCTTCCCCCAAATTTCCTTTTTTGGCCTGGGGTTACTATAACTTAGCTTTAAAATTAGGTAAATAATATCCTGTATTAAATGCTCTAATGACTTCTCATTGCAATTAGAATAAAATATATACTACTTCATTTTATAGAATAAAATGCATTTTCTCTAAGGGTCTGCATGTTCCTGGCTTAGTTCTATGCGTAGTCTCATAACATAATCTGTTTTAGCTACAGTTATATGGAATATACTGACACTTGTGAAAGTGAAATGAGATGCCAAAAACGTATTAAAAAACTACATGCTAGGGGCGCCTGAGTGACTTTAGTCCGTTGTGTATCTGACTCTTGATTTCAGCTCAGGTCATTATCCCAGCATTTTGGGGTTGAGCCCCGCATCAGACTCCACGCTGAATGTAGAGCCTGCTTGAGATTCTCTCTTTGAACTCATCTCTTGTGCTTGCTCTCTCCCTGAAATAATGATAATAATAATAATAATAATAATAATAATAATAATAATAATAATAAATTACATGATAAAGTATTCACCTATTGACCGACAAAATGTGTTCATTTTTATTTTTGAATTGTTAAAATACTTTCATTAAAAAAGTCAAAATCAAAAATGTCATTAGACGAGATGTCAAATTAGCATAGTCATTTTACTAGTTCATTGTCTTCTATTCACACAGCCTTTCTTTGGTGCAATCCACGAATTAGTGCCTAATTAGCATCAGGCCCTCTCTTAAGCACTTGAAATACATAAATAAAAAAGCTAGTACCAAAATTTCCTGCCTTCATGGATTTTAAAGTAGAGAAAAAATTAATGCCTAAACAAATACAAGATGACAAGTGCTCTACGAGGGATAGAGCAAGGTGGAATAGCATTGTCCAGTAGAAAGCTCTGTGGTGATTAAAATACTCTCTGTGCTATCCAACAAAGTAGTCACGTGTGGATAGTAAGCATTTGCAATTGGCTAGTGTTATTGAATAATTAGATTTTTATTTGTATTTAATTTTAATTGATTTAAAGTTAAATACATATGTGTCACTGATGGCTCTTCTATTGAGCCACGCAGGGTTTGGACAATTCTTGGAAGTGTTGGTAGTATTTTAGATACACTTGACCATAGAAGGTCTCTTTGAGGAAGTGACATGTGAACCCATATAATGAATGCGGTGCTGGAAGTATCCCTATAGGGATCTAGAAGGAGGCTGGATAGGACAAAATCTAGGAAAAGGAAACAGCATGTTCTTGAGGAAGAAGCAGCTGTTACATTTTAGGGAATACTGGTCAGTACAGCTGGAATGTAGAGAGCAAGCAAAGAGTGTTCCACGAATGTACTCATCCCATCCTGGCACCAGGTTACCAAAGTTCTTACCTTTGCAGAAATATTTTTATCTAAGATTTTCATTTAGTTGGCTCCTATGCATCGTTCTCAGCTCACTTCAAATTTAAATGACTAGTCCACCACTAGTCAGGGTCTCATAATTTAATAGTACTTATCCCTATCTGAAATTCCTTTATCTGTTACTTTCTCATTTGTTTACTACTTTTTGCCCCAATTAAATTGTCAGCTTTTTGAGGGAAACTTACCTATCTTATTTAGCATGATCCCTTAGTTTTTAGGATAGTTTCAGGTCAAAACAGGTACAGAAACAATATTTGTTAACTAATGAGTGAAATTCGCCACTTATACCTCACTTCCTAGGGGAAGAACTCCCTAATTTCCTGGATAAAAAAAACAAACAGCAGTATCTTCCTAACTGATAAGATCCATATTTATATATTCCTTGATATCCATGTACCATAATTGTAATTTTTAATACCTTTATTGAGATGTGACCAATGTACATGAACTATACATATTTAATATGTACAGTTCGTTAAGCTTAGAAAATGCAAACATCTGTGATAATATCACCACAGTCAAAGTAATAGACATACCCAACATTTTCCATCATTTCTTTTTGTGTTTCTTTGTTGTTGGTGGTGTTTTTTTTCATATTTGTTGTTGTTTAAGGTTGTTTTGTAAGCATACTTCCCATTAGATCTACCCTCTTAACAAATTTTCAAGTGCACAACACCCCGTGGTTAACTGTGGGCACTATGATAAATGTCAGATCTGTAAAACTTGGTTATCTAGCATAACTGCCACCTTGTACCCATTGAATCATTTCCCATCCCCCTACCTCCCAGCCTCTGGCAACCACTACTGTACTCTCTACTTCTGTGTTCGATTGTGTGAAACCTCATAGAAGTGGTATCATACAGTATTTGTCCTTCTGTCACTCATATGATATCCACCAGGTTCATTTGTGCTGCCACACACAATGGGATTTCCTTCTCTTTGAAAGCTGGATAATATTCTATTGAATGTACGCACCGTACTTGCTTTATTCATTGTTCTATTAATGGGCATATCTTGGCTATTGTAAATAATACTGCAACGAACATGTTTATACAGATACCTCTTTGATATACGTACCCAAAAAATGTTTTGTAAGGTCATATGGTAGGTCAATTTTAGTTTTTTAAGGAAACTCCATAGTGTTTGTTATAGTGGCAGCACCATTTTGCATTTTTACCAACAACATTCAAGGTGTCCAGTTTCTCTATAATAATAATGTAATCATAGCCATCCTAATAGCTAGGTGGGAAATGATAGCCAAATGTGGTTTGATTTAGACACATAGGTGCTAGAATAAAGAGATAGATTATTCTATCTATTCGGAAGAAAAAATAAAAATAATAGGAAATACCAAGATTAAGGAGAAGATGCTGCTTCATGGAGAACAATGTAGCAGATTTGTAGAGAGAGGTAAAACAGTCCTAACTTTCTTTGCTTCCTGTCAGCTTTCTACTTTAAGGAATGTTTTGTTGGACAGTGATTCTGTATGGTGGTCTTTGCATGGAGTCTTATTCCTCGTACAAAGGAGCCTCTGAGTAAGCCTCTGTTGTTGGCGCTGAATCACGCCTTAGCCAAATGAAAGATTTGGTTTGCTCAAATGAATCCGGATGATAGAAAGATAAGCAGAACTTGAATTCATGAATGTGCTAACTAATTCCATGCTTTGAAACTTAATGTTTGCTAACCAACATGTTTATTTGTTCTGTACTCTCTGTAGAAGCTGTGTAAGGAGATCTTTGCTGTTTGGATCTCCTACCACCAGAGAACTGGCTTCAGAAATATTATTAGCCTTTGTGAGTTTGCAGCCTGTTGGGTTGAATGAGATTTATCCCACTTCCCCTAACTCGGCACTGGGGTTGCTTTCTCTCAGAAAGCATGGGCTGCCCCAGTCTCCTGCAACAGCTCTCTTCCCTTTGCACTCTGAGTGTTTCTCACTGAGTTTCAGTTTCTGATTTCCGAAGAACTCTTTTGTTGCTAAGTGCACTCTGGTCTTCCTGTAGCAATGGGTTGCTAATGAACCCAACTAATATTTTCCTTTACATTCCTTAGAAATACAGAGGAAGGTTTCATTTTAGCCATCCAAAGCACTTTGCAAAAGAAGATTTTTTTGGTCAGTTCTCTTAGCTTATATAGAAAAGTTTCTTAGTATCAAGTAGGAGAAACTAGGCAGGAAAAAAAAGAAAGTCAGTCATTTAGCATCAAGTGGAACCAGAATCAGAAACATATTTCCCGTCCAGTAGTCTTAAACTGTGTTACCAAATCCATACGTTGTTTTTATAGTGGTTAAATGCTTGGGCTCTGAAGACAATGGCCCCACTGCACCTACACTCTGTCCCTTACTAGTTGCGCTGACTTGAGAGAAATGGTGAGGCCCCCTCACTCTCACTGTCCTCATTGTGAAATGAGGATAATGCATGCAACTGTTTCAGCTTTTGTGATGATTAAATGAGATAGTATATGTAAATCATTTGGCATAGTGCCTAGTACACATTAAGTGCTGAAAAATATTTCCTATTATTGCGGTAGCAGTGCATAGCATGATAAATGGCTCGTTAAAGTGAAGTCAAGTCAAATTGGTAATGTTCAGTTAAGTGCCTATTCCTAGTATTTTGCTTTAAGTCTCAGGAAAATGGAAAAGAAATAGCATACAGCCTGAAATTTCATGATGCCTGCAAAGCAATTGGGTGGAAAATGTTACCTGTAAAATGTTACTCACTTAATAAATAATTGAGTATCTACTAAGCTTCTATGGTAAAACAAGGATTCCTACTCGAGTAGAGTTTACAGTCCAGCTTGGGAGACTGGTAATGATCAGGAGGCTTAATAAAGAAGTTATTTGTAGAGTATGAGGGAATTAGATTTTATGAGTGTAATTTGAGATAAGACAGGTATGGGAACATAGAATTTGATAAGACTTGAATGCAGTGAAGTAGTTAGTGAGGAATGTATAGGATCTGAGGTTCGCTGTGTGTTAGAACATCCAATCTGTATATTGCGGACCCTGGAATAAGTAAGGACTCAAAGGAGAATAGAGACAATAGCAGGGTAGAGTTTTGGACTCACTTACATGTTTATTAAACAACAATTTATAGAGTGATAGTGAGTACTAGTTGAAAGAGAAGGTTTTTAGGATACAGAAGTGTGACTCATGGACTTCTATGCCTTTTTCCCTTTTCTGAATCGATAACAAAAATTATTAATAGATTATATCAAGCATAGAACCATCTCAGAATCCCTCTCAATATATCACTCCAGGAAACCTAAATCAGCATCTCACAGTTGACTTGTGAAATGAGGTTTATTTTCAATCTCTGTGCTGTCCTACTGCCAGGCTTTATTTACATTTAGGACAGATCTGCTAGAGTCTTATGACATTCTGGTATAGGTATTTTATGTTTCTTCTTGTACTTTTATTTCTTTTCAATTCCAGTATAGTTAACATACAATGTCGTGTTAGTTTCAGGTGTCTAATAGAGTGGTTCAACACTTACATGCATCGCCCAGTGCTCATTACAAGTTTCCTTCTTGATCCCGATCACCCATTTCATCTACCCTCCCCATCCGCCTCCCCTCTGGTACCTGTCAGTTCTCAAACAATAAAGTCCTTCTTAGAATATTTATTCTTGTATTTACAAAATGCTCACCAATAGTCGCTCGCTGCAGCAATTTTAGACAATGAAATATTTTCATTCATTGAAAAATGACCCCCAAAACTGGGGTGCCTGGGTGGCTCAGTTGGTTAAGCATTAGACTTAGGCTCAGGCCATGATCTCATTGGTGAGTTTGAGCCCCTCATTTGGCTCTCTGCTGTCGGTGCAGAGCCCACTTCAGATCCTCTGTCTCCCTGTCTCTCTGCTCCTTCCCTACTCATGCTCTGTAGCTCAAACATAGGGAAAAAAAAAAAAAAACATTAAAAATTAAAAAAAGAAAAACAGAGCGTTGTGTATAAATATAGTGGGTGGCTGGTTCCTGATGTGATGAATACCTGTCTCAAATAATCTGTACCGTGGATATTTTATGATAGCCAACAGTTCCACAATTATAGGTCTATTTAGTTATGTTAATATGTTTTAACATGGCTCAGTGCTGTGTGGTTTGATATTTTCTCCATCAGTGTGTATGACTTAGTGATACTGGGCTTTTTTTCCATAAGCTCCATGTGCTTCTAAACCTAGAAGTTCCTTCCAGCTCCTAAAGCAGGGATGTTAGAATGTTTCTTTCTTTGTTTTTTTTTTTTTTTTCTTCCATGTCCACAATGACTTCTTTCTTCCCCACTCTATGGAGTTGAAAGGCAAGCGGCTCCCCTCCTGTACTGCCTAAGTGGCGTGTGAAATTGCAGGTGTTCCCACAGTCTGTAAATAATTGTTTAGGACAGAAAATGCGGCCCTGTATTATTGATTCAGGGGCTTGGGATTTTTTAAGTACAATATAAAAAAATCAAAAGTGAATCAAAGTCAATTGCTTTGAAAAGAAAAAAAAAAAAAGAATGAGTTACCTCATCATTATGGAACATATTGAAAGAAAAGACTTTTTTCAGGCTGAAGTAAGGCATTTGCTTCAAAGTGGAAAAAAAAATGTTTACCACCAGAAACAAATTTCATTAAATGAAGATCACATTTATGAGAGAACTGAGTCTTTACCAAAGCTGTTGCCCTATTTCCTGTCAAGTAGGACAATGGTGCCTAAAAGCAGGCGCTTATGGACTTTCTAGTCTCCCACATGGCCTCTTTAAGTGGTCATAAACTCAGGAATCACACTTATTTTAAAAACTTTTTTTAATGTTTTGTATATTTTTGAGAGAGAGAAAGACATAAAGTATGCGTGTGCGTGCAAGCGAGAGAGAGAGAAAGAGAGAGAGAGACAGAGTGCAAGCTGGGGAGGAGCAGAGAGAGAAGGAGACAGAATCTGAACCAGGCTCCAGGCTCTGAGCTGTCAGCACAGAGGCCCATATGAGGCTTGAAATCACGAACTGGGAGATCATGACCTTAGCTGAAGTTGAACGCTCAACCGACTGCGCCACCCAGACACCCCACGGAATCACACTTTGTAAGGGATTGGTGTGGTGGGGAGCGGTGTATTGAAAAACATTTTGAGAAAGGCTGCACAATCTCACAGGAATCAAGCTTCCATGGCGAGGCCACTGAAGACCTGATCAGTCCTTGAGATAGGTGTGATGATACCGTATTTGGTGTATGCATAAGTAGAAGCATGAATTCCACTAAAATGATGCACACACAAATACACATGCAGGTTGATCGGGAGGGAGAAGGAAGGATTCTACAGACAGAATGTAAAACATACGAGTAATGATTACATTTAAGAGAAATCTGAAAAATAGAGAAGTCTATCATTGGCAAAACAGAATAGTTGTAAGCAGACTAGCTTAGATGGATATCAGAATGCAAGTCTATATGTATAAATGAGTATGTGGTTTTCCAGATAGGTCCAACCTACCACTGGTATTTAGAAGGATTTTTGGGAGCACCTGGGTGGCTCAGTCGGTTAAGCAGCCGACTTCGCCTCAGGTCATGATCTCACGGTTTGTGAGTTTGAGCCCCCCATTGGGCAGCTGTGCTGACAGCTTAGAGCCTGGATCCTGCTTCAGATTCTGTGTCTCCCCCTCTCTCTGCCCCTCCCATGCTCATGCACTGTCTCTGTCTCTCAATAATAAATAAAAATGTTAAAAAATTAAAAAAAATAGAAGGATGTTTGGTTTATGTCCACAGGCTCCGGAGGAAAGGCTTCCAGTTACATAGAGAGTTCACAGAATTGGAAATTAGAAAACGTGGACTTGTCTTCACTTCTGTTATCACCAGGTTGTGTTATCTGGGGCCACTGTCCTCTTCACTCTGAGCTTCTGTTTCATCATTAGTAAACTGAGAGCTTGTAGTTTTCACTATCCTTAGAGCTCGAATTCTAGGTTCTAATTTAAAAAGACATTCATAAATATACATATACATAGTTTTATTTTCAGGCGATTAGAAAGAACTTTGTATCCTGGCAAAAGGTCTGTGTACCATTTTGTCATATAATTGTTAAAATATCCATTTGGGTGAAATGCTACTATCATTCTCACTTTACAGGTTAGGAATCAAACTTGGTCAGACTCTGTTACCTTGCTTGTGGTTCATCTGTTACCAGGGGGTGCTGAAGAATCTTAAATCGAAGCTCCTAACATAGACACAGTACTTTCAACTACTGCAGGTTTTTGCCTCCTGTACGATTTTATGCTGCTATCAAGACGATATTTTGATATGGTCCAAGCCTCTAAAATAGTTTCTGCAGCCCACTGGGGTATATAATTTGGTGTAGACTGGGTCTATGTAGCTCTGGAGAGACGTGTATATATTCAGTGTTGCTGGTATAAATCTCTTAATTTGCAAAGAGTCAGGAAGTAATTCTGATGCTAGAGCTGGGGGATGGAATGAATTTAATGATCAGAGAAGAATAGTTGTCAGTCATTCAGCCACATCATGAGAAGTCCACTCCCTGTATATATACTGCCTGAGCCTCTTTATAAATGTATTAAAAGACTGTCTCTTCACCAGAAAAATCTATTTACATATTTGAACCCAACAATTTTTTAAATGGCATTAGCAACAGAAGAATATTATGGATAAAGTCTTATAGGAGTTGCTATGTATTTTGAAGCAGGCTCTTCCTACGTTACTAATGAATGCTCATTCTCAAAAACTTTCATGTTCCTTACATCCTGTTGGCATCCCTACCACTGCTGCCATCCTCACTCTCATGGGGTGGCTCCTTGCACATTCTATTTGTGTATTGGTTCTGATTTAGAATTGCTATTAACTTAAACCTATCAGTGGCAACTGAAACCTATCTCTTAGTGGATTAAGTAAACAAAACAAAAACAAAAACAAAAACAGGAATGATTGGCTCGGGGACTTAGAGGATTCAGAAGAAGAGTTCCCTTTAGTCTCTGCTGAATCTAGGAGTCCAAACACTGTGGTCTTGTTTGTTTTTCTGTCATTCAGCTCTGCTTCCCTCTGTGGGTATTAGCTTTACTGACTTTGATTCTCTGGTAGTATCTTCCTATGTTGTGGGAAAGAGACCACCAGAAGCCTGTACCGTTACAGCTCATGAACCGAAATACAAATTTCCCTTCAGTGCTGCTGTGTAGGCCTATGCGCTCTTGGGATCATCTCTTTGCTAGGAGTAAGGGGTACTCGTTAACTCCCAGGTCCTTTTTGTGGATGGTACGCGATCTGGCATCTGTGATGGAGAGCATTACTGACAGAATGATACAGGAAAATTTCAGTCTCCAAATAAAAGTTGTTTGGCCAAACAGCATATGCCCACTTGACATATGCTGTTATTTAGGAATAATTTACATATTCCACCAACATGTTTGAAACACCTGGAGATAGTGGTGAAGATAAGTAAATTGAAGTAAGAATTGAGATAAACTCAAGCACAACAGTAAGGAAGAATAGGCTTATTAACAAAACAAACCAAAACAAAACAAGATAATGACAGAAACTGGAAAGAGGAAACAAAGCTATTTACAGTTACACCTGTTGAGTCAACTGGATGGAGACTATTAACTATTCAGGGAGAGATATGGTCAAATAATCAATCAAATAGTAGAACTATTGATCAATAGTTGAACTGCTTGAATCAATCAAATAGTAGAACTTTATACTTCATGTCCTTCATGTCATCTGACTCTCACTTGAACTCTCCCTCTTCCGTTGTGTGTCCATTACTTTTTTCCAGCACGTGAATTCTTGCATGGAAATAGCTCTTATAGAAACTAGTTTGAGATCTTGTTTAAACCATAAGGAAGCACAAAACCCAAATAGTTATGCATTAGAATCGCACTTATGATTGCAATATTATAACAACTTTGCTGTTTCGAATACCAGCCAACACAGAATTGCAGAACGAATTTCCTCTTAGATGGTAACGATGGTTGTTGTGGTTTGAGGTAAAGAAGACCTGGATGCTTGTGAGATGCCGAACACCAAATGAGTGAAAATAGCCCTACTTTCAGTCAGTCTCATTTAAAAATCAGCTTTAAAAGCACTATTACTTAAACAAGTTGCCATTGTTAACGCTATTAAGTCCTTTTCAGAAAGGCTGTTGCTCCTAATTTGAAACAAGTGCTTCCTTTCGGGCTAATTAAGCAGATGAGTGACATTTCTGAGGACCACATAGTTAACATGTTCAGTGTAGAGCAAAGTCAGGGATGCTAGATATGATGACTTAGAATTTGCAGTTCCAGAAATAACTTATCTCTTTATTCTGGGAAGACACTTATTGGTTGAGAGAAGAAAACTGCTTCATTAACATTTTTATTTTGTTTTGTTTTAGCACCTACCCTTTTCATATATTCATATGAATAAAAATATATGCAAGAAATATTTATAGAGACAATTTGTTACATCACTGGCATCCATTTTTTTTACTGACAGGCAATACTTTGCTTCTCAAAAAATTTACCCAACTTCTCACAATATAGTTGTTGAGATTGACCCCACTCCAAACTTCAGGGATGGTTCTTGATTGGCTTTAGGCAGTCTCCGTGTCTCAGGGCCACTGAGATTCGATGAGGGATGAGCACATGACCTAACCACTACCGGTGAACTAAGACCCTCAGGTTTCCAGGTAAATGAAAACCTACTTTTGTAGAAGGAACTATAATGGCTTTCCACTGTTCACCATCCACAATGCCAGACAGCATCTATTCACTAAGAGGTAGGATTGTGTCTGTGAATGAAGCAGAAGAAACAGAGCCACTAAATGCAAAGTACCTGCTTCTGGTCACAGTGAGCCCTGAATTATTTTCTCCTGAAGAGGGACTACTCCTGAACTAGCCAGATTGATGAGCCATAAAAATTCTCTTTCTGGGTGTAGACTAGTTTAGATGGACTAGGAAGACTCTAATGTAGTTAATCCAAAAAGGTCTGAAGAAGAAACTGAAAAATTACCCATAACTCTCTCACCCAAATATATAAATCATTGCAATATTGATGGGGTGTTAGGTTGTTTGGGACCTTTCTAGATGGATTAGAGGAAAAGTTAGGTAATGATTTCTGTACTCTTGAGGAGGATTTTAAAGTATTTGACCAAAACTGGAAACTTTAATGAAAAAGATCAATCTCCTCTCATAAAAGTTTAAACATTTTATAAAGAAAAATAGTAACAAAATTTAAAAAATAAGACAAACCAGAAAAATTACATGGAGCAGTGTGTTAGATAAATTATGCTTGTAATATATAAACAGCTTTTACCAATTCGTAATTAGAAGTTGAATGCCCCAGTAAAAAATGGGCATGGGAAATGAATAGGCAATTCACATGAGAAGAAATACACACACACACGCACACACAAACACAAACATATGCACACATAAACAGCTCTACATCTGTCTGGCTCTGGGGCTTGGAGCAACTGACTTTATTTCACTTTGCAATCTTCTCAGTGATTAAAAAGGGCATAATGACACCTGCTTAATAGCATTTTTATAAACTGAGAGGGAAGAAAGATCAAGTACAATATTTTATGAACACAAGGGCTCAGATTTAAGGATGGCTTTTTACTGTAATGGTTGTCTTACCTCTTTGCGTTTGCTTATGGAAGAAAAACGACAAAAAATCCTCTGTGATTTAGGAAGTTCAGTTGCCACTTTGTTTTTTTTTTTTTTTTTTTTAACGTTTATTTATTTTTGAGAGACATAGAGACAGAGCGTGAGCAGGGAAGTGGCAGAGAGAGAGGGAGACACAGAATCTGAAGCAGGCTCCAGGCTCTGAGACATCAGCACAGAGCCTGACGCGGGGCTCGAACTCACAGACCGCGAGATCATGACCTGAGCTGAAGTCGGCCGCTTAACCGACTGAGCCACCCAGGCGCCCCCAGTTGCCACTTTGGATTGCTAAGCTATTGATCACATCCAGCCTTCCATTTGAGTCAATAGGTTCGACAATCGAAACAGTTTAACTACAACTAAAACTAGAAGTTTAATGTAAAAATTATTGATGTATTGCTATCAAGCACACATGGTTAAGGCTAGGGAGGAAGATGATTACAATTATCAAGAGCTTAGTCTATAAAGATGGTATTTTAAGTACTTGGCAAGCATTATCTTAGTTAATCCTCACAATGTGCCTGTTTGAGACTTACAAAACCTATCTTTGGAAACAGGGACTCCCAGAGATTAAGTACCTTGCTCATCTAATAAAGGACAAAGCCAAAATGTGAGCTCAGGTCAAATTCATAGGCTCATGCCATTCATTCTTTTAACTCTTAGGTTATAGTCACAGAGCCATTTTGAATTTTTTTTCTTTTCTTTTCTTTTTCTGTTTTAGAAATACTGGAATAATGTGAGAATCACAGTCCATGACGCTTGTATTTTCTCTGTATATATAACAGTGCCCCAGTGGCAGTTCAGGACTTGATACTGAACAAATAGTTGAGTACTAAGGAGTGCTGAGCATTGATTTTGATACTGGGAAGTTTAAAAATGAGATTAGGCAGAATTTCTGGCCAGAAGAGCCCTTTCTTTCTCCCTCCCCTCCCCTTCCCTCACATGCTCCTTTACTGCTCTGAACTCTCTGGTTGCATGGATATCTGCAGTTGCATTATTAACCTTTTAAAACTTGGGACTTTGAAATTTAACACTGTAGGTTCACATCCTTACTTCACTGCTTGTTAACTGTATGACTTTGTGCAAGTTTTCTCATCATTGCATTGGGACAATAAAAACTATTGGACAGCAATGTGAGAATTGAAGCACTTTATATAAAACACTTGCCAAAATACCTAGAACCTAGTGATCACTCACTAAATGGTCAGTTTTATAGCTATTGTTATGGCTGGTTTCTGCATTGAAGTCTGAAGGTGCTGCATTTATATGAAAAGCTTTAGCCTATTTAGTTTTTTATCACAAGTAGTGATCGATTGGACCAGTGTAGCTCTACAAAGAAAGGATAATTTTTGGGTTGGGGACACTGAGACTTCAAAGAATTCTGATTTTCATTGCATTTCCAAGGAGAAGAGCCAAGTACCATTTAACTAAGATCTTCCGTCTCAGAATTGGAGATTTTCAGGAACGTTTGAGCATCCCTGGATATCTTCATCGCAGAGCACAGTCAGCAGCAGTGAACAGCCACAATTGAAATACTCCTAGGTCGTAGTATTTTTTAAAGGATTCCTTATGGTCCATTACATTCCAAATTATACACATTTTTATTTTAATACCGAGTCCTCTGACAACCCAACTGGTTCCCAGAGGATTCCATCAAGGATAGAATGGCATCACATTACATCTCTCCCCAAAATGAAAATGCCATCTGTTATTATATCAACATGACATTGTGTGCATTAGCATATTTCAGATACACATCAATTTACATAATGCCTAGAAAACTATCTTTCCATGATGCATAAAGCTTTCTACCCATCTCCCTTATTTATTGCTATTGTTGGAGGCCGGCGACACTTCACACAGAGAAACTATGCCAGTTAAATGTGGCCCTTCATTGGGAGTCCTTAGGATGGGCTTTCACTCCAGCTGCACAGAAATATCTAGCTGCGTTAGTCTGCCTGAAAGAACATCAGGAGACCTTTCATTTATTATAATATATTTCGTTCTGGGCATTTCCTGTGTATTTTCACAATAAATTTTACGTTATAAATTCTAAAAACTTCTGGCAGGACTTACCAGTATTTAAAAATTATTTTGTTTCATTTCTATGGGTCCTTAGTTTTTCCTTTAAATATGTCTTTTGAGAACTTTGGCTTAGACACCTGTTCATTCTGTTCAAACTTTGTCTTTCTCTCTGACAAACACTGTTGCCAGATAGCTCCTTGAGCTCTCCAGGGAAACAAACTCTGAGACAGGGTTAGGAATGCATACATGTGTTAGAGAGGAAGACATGTGAAAGCCAAGCGGGAGAAGGTAGGATTGGGAAGAGAGAGCTGTCAGTCCGCAGTGCGGTGGGTGCCACAGAATGAAGAGTATCCATTAGAAGATTCCTATGGCAGACAGAAATGGCTTGGCTCTTGTACCATTGCCCTGCCCTGTCCCTGGCTTGGGCCACACATGGCTTTGAAGCTGAGGTGGACCCAAAATAACAGCTGGAGGCTCTCCACTAACTAGAGTCCTATCAGCTGGACAGCAAGTCCCTTCTTGAAGTGGGTTCTGGGTGTACATCTTTGGGCTTGTCACTTAGCACCTATCCTGTTAGGGCAAAGCAATATTTAATTGTTTTACCTTAAAATTGGAGGTTTAGAAGACACAGGAAATGTAGAAAAACCTGATTCTCTTCCTGCTTTAAGATCCTCTTATAACTGCAAAATCCAACTGCCTGATGATGGATTATTGGGGAAAAGACTCTAACTTCCCTTCTCAACTTGCAAGTCTTCTGGAGTTAACATAAGAGGGTTGAATTTTCCTTTTAGTCTTAAACCCTGAAAGCTTAGTGGAGGCCAAGGTGGGTACCTCTTACCTTTCCCAATGAGCTGATCACCGAACCACTAGTTCACTGCCAAAAAATACTTACCAGTTGTTAAAGATATTGAAACTACTACCAGCGGCCATGCATTTCAGAAAAAACAGTTAGCTACACTATCAGTCAAGAATCTCTACCTGAGTGGTAGAATTGAAGGCAAGGAAAATATCACACTCATTCACAGGATAAATGTGCATGTTTCTATGAACACCTATAACTTGTGATACTTTCCCACAACACATCTTCCCATTCAGTCCCTTGACGTAAGCAAGAAGTTGTTGGGACACCTGGGTGGCTTAGTCTGTTAGCATCTGACTCTTGACTTTGGCTCAGGTCATGACTTGATGGTTCTTGAGTTTGAGCATGGTATCGGCTGCAGAGCCTGCTTGGAATTCTCTCTGTCTCCCTCCCTCCCTCCCTCTCTCCCTCCCTCCCTCTCCCTCCCTCCCTCTCTCTCTCCCTCCCTCCCTCTCTCCCTCCCTCCCTCTCTCTCTCCCTCCCTCCCTCTCTCCCTCCCTCCCTCTCTCCCTCCCTCCCTCTCTCTCTCCCTCCCTCTCTCCCTCCCTTTCTCTCTCCCTCCCTTTCTCTCTCCCTCCCTCTCTCTCTCCCTCCCTCTCTCTCTCCCTCCCTCTCTCCCTCCCTCTCTCTCTCTCTCTCTCTCTCTCTCTCTCTCTGCCTTTCCCCTGCTTGCATGCACTCTCTCTCAAAATAAATTAAAAAAAAACCATTAAAGAATAATAAATAAACAAGAAGTTGTTTCTGTGTGTGTTTATTGCTCAGCAGGTCAAATCATGAGCATAGCAGTCTCTGACTTCAGGTGGTAGTTTGTATCTGCCAGTTATATTGTCTACTTATAGATGCTTCCTCTAATATTTCATTAGGTAAGTAGAGCTGACTCAGTGACAATTTCCTTACTTTGAACTAAGAGTAGTTGAATTATTAAGCCCTTGTCTCCTGGGCCATTCTCTTCTATTCTTTGTATTGGAAAGGGCTCTGCTAAGACCTTTGGAAAAATATGTACTTCTATACAGAAGCCCTTTCCCACCCAAGAGACTCATTCTTCATCTGTAAAATGATAGAACTGGACTAAGGGATCTTTAATGTCTCATTTAGGTCTGTGCCCATGTGTTTCAGAGGAAATGCCTTTTCTCTCCGGAGACTAATAAGAAATAATGACTGAACTTCTGCTTGACTCATTCCCACTCAGTGAGACAGGTGGAATATGATAACAGCTTCTAGGAGAGAAAGAGAGAGCGCTTATATTCAGAGACCTTAGAAAAGTTTTGACCATGTGATCCATGTAAAGGACCCTGTGAATAATAGTCGCTAATCATTTCATGCTTACAAAGTGACCCCAACTGTTATGCATTTTATATTTATTACACTCAGAACAACCGTTTGAGAATGCTATCCCTGGCCGCATTTTAAAGATGATGAGAATGAGTCTAACAGGATAGGTCACATGGCCATTGTCACAGGACTTTTAGGGGACTGAGCGAGATATAGACATAGATTCACCCCAGTTCTCTCATTCGCACTCACCAACCTCTACCTGCCTCGTCATTTTATTGGTTCATTCATTCCAGGCCTAGGCATCAAAAGCCTGCCACATACCAGGTTTGATCAAAGAGAGTGAATGTTTGGTGGAGTGCATCTGTGCCGGAGTTGAAGTTCTCTGTGGCTCTTCTGGCTTTGATCATTTTCTGTTTGTACCGTGGCTCTTTCCTAATGGTGACAACCCAAAGTGGTTACTTTCTGACAACTCTAAAGCCAGTGTCTCATCAAGAGTAGTCCTGGAGTCCTAGGTTGCCATTATCTTAATCACAGCTTTTATTGCTAACTCATTCGCTGGAGAAGCATTAACAGTTGCTAGGAAGCATGGCAAGGAAGCATCACTTTTTTGTGTGTAGCCTCCTAAACACTGAATATGCAGGGATGGGTGAGAGACGGCTCTTTAGGAGATGCCGTAGGGTAGAAGGTATGGAGTTGATGGGTAGAAAAATCACATGTCCAGTGTATTCCCAATTTCGCACCATTAGTTTCAAGTTACCATTTCAGAAAAGCACAGAACTTCGTTGTGTTGGCTCTGTCTTTGAGCTTATCATACACTCATTTAATTGTCGACTTTTCAGTTTTCCCCTACAGAATTAGCCTAATGTGTACTGTTTATTTGAGTCATCAGCACTTCATATCCCCTAGACATAATTCGTTTGTATTTACTTAACAAATACTTAATGGGTACAACTACATGCCGGGCGCTGTTTTAGACATTAGAAATGCCATGATGAACAAGATAAATTCCTCCCAGCATGTCTTTTCAGGTGAGAAGTCAGTAAATAAGCAGAGAGCCAGGCAAAGATGTATGTTTCATGCGTGGCAGGATATATATATATATATATATATATATATAAAGAAAGCTATGGTTAGATATTCTCTTTATATAGCATGTTCAGAAAGTCCTTTCTAGAAATATAAAAATTACAAAAGAGTCTGCTCTGGGGGTAAAAATATCCCAGGTAGTAGAAAAAGCAAATAAAGGTGCAAGACAAGAATGAGCTTGGCTGTTTGAGGACTATGAAGCTTGTCTAATGGAATAAAGAAAGATAAAATTTTAGATGAGAATTTATAGTGGTGAGATAAGTAGAACCAAGTTTCTAAGTTTCTAGAGAGCCTTGAGGCTACAGTAAGAAGTTGGAACAGATCCTTGTTCTACAAATATTTACTGAATATTGACTATGCAGCTGGCACTGTTTTAGGTGCTGGAAGTACAATTATAAACAAATTAGATGCATTTTCCAGATCTTGGAGAGCTTACATTATCGGGATAGAGACAAACAAGTCAGATGAATTTTAAATATATATGTATACACATATATATTTGTGATAAGAGAAAAAATTGAAGAGCAGGAGTGAATGATACTAAGTTTGGGACAGAACGAAGGAGGGTTTGAAAGGATGGAGAGAAACTATAAGTAGTGAGTAACCAAGCCAGACAGAGGAAAGTAGAAAAATAATTGATGGGGAGGAGATTCCAAACAGAGGCAGTAGAAATGAGATTCAGAGATGAGCTAAAAGTCTCTGGGTTGGTGGGAACCAGAAGGAGGATAGTAGGAGACATGGTCAGAGAATATATGGAGTCAGGTTGTATAGATGATTATATAGACCTGCAGGTCATAGTAAAGATTGTCTTTTATTCTGAGCAAGATGAAAATCCATAGTCGAGCATAGGACTGCCACAATTTAAATAATGTTTCAACAGGTTTCTGGTTTGAAAATTAGAGTAAAAGGAAGCAAGAGTAGAAGCTGAGAGAAAAGATGAAGAGTAGTGTTCAATACAAAAGTAAACCCAGCCACAAATGAGCCATATGTGTAATATTTAATATTCTAGCCTCTTCACATAAAGTCAAAAAAACTAGGTAAGATAGTATTGGCGAACTGTTTTATTTAACTTACTGAGATATGTTACATTATTTTGACATTAAGTCTTTAATTTTATTCTTGCAGCATATATCAGTTTGGACTAGCTGCTTTTTGAGCACTCAGTAACCACATGTGGCTCATGGCCCCTATAAGGGATGTCATAGGAGATGATTGCAATAATTCAGGCTATAGAAGATGGCCTTCAGTGAAAGTGATGAGAAGGAGTCAGAATTTGGGTATGTTTTAAAGATAGAACCAAAATGATTTGCTGAAAGGATGAATGTATAAATGGATAAGAGAAGGAATTAATTGAAATAAAGCAACTTAAAAGAAGGAAATTAAATTGTAGACACATTGGGATATTTAATAAGTTTAATATATATCTCACAGCTCTCTTCTATGTAAGCTATATATTGCAGTCAGTTGTCCCACCCTAGGTTATGGAGGCCTATTAAGAGCACTTTTCAGAGGCACCTGGGTGGCTCAGCTGCTTAAGTGTACGACTCCAGCTCAGGTCGTGATCTCACGGTTCGTGGGTTCAGGCCCTGCGTCGAGCTCGGTGCTGACAGCTCGGTGCCTGGAGCCCGCTTCTATTCTGTGTCTCCCTCTCTTTATGCCCCTCTTCCCCCACCCACCCTCAAAAATAAATGAACATTAAAAATTAGAAAAGGAAAAGCACTTTTCAGATTGCTGAAGCATGTGAGCTGGGGAGCCAGTGAATGTCTTTGCTGTAGGAAAAACCAAGTGTGGAGCGCAGCAGAGGAACGTGATAGGGTTCTTATGGTGGCTTTCTTCTCCGATTTACAGAAAAAGTATCATAAGGCTATACACCTTCTAAGATCTTAGGTTACTAGTCCATGATAGGTAGCCATTGATCCTTTTTTGGTTTTCTAAATAACAATCTGACATACGTAAGCCCCATGTAATCTTAGAGGAGGTTCCTTTTACTAATGCATCCATCCAGAATGGATAAATACTTGTAATTTGCACAAATGTACATATCCCTAGTCCTTTTCACACAAAAGCATCATATGTGCTAAGGTAGCACAGAATTTAACCCAAGTTTGGTTTTAATTGGCCATTTGAATTTACTTTTTAATTCGTTTTTTTTTTCACTGTTTTATAATAGTTTATTTTCAAATTGGTTTACATATAACACCCAGTGTTCATCCCAACATGTGCCCTCTTTAATGTCTGTCACCCCCTCTCCCCCCTCCTTCACCCCCCTCACCCTCAGTTTGTTCTTAGTCTTTGAGAGTCTCTTATGTTTTACTTACCTCCCTCTCTGTGTCTTTTTTTCCTTTCCCCTCTTCCCCTCCCGCTGGGTTTTGCTTAGTCTCGCAAAGTCCACCTATGCGTGGAAACATACGGTATCTGTTTTCTTCTGACTGACTTATTTCACTCAACATAATACCCTCCAGTTCCATCCATGTTGCTACACATGGCCAGATTTCATTTTTTCTCATTGCCATGTAGTAGTTCATTGTATATATGTGCCACATCTTTTTTATCCTTGAATTTACTTTTTAATTCCAATGGCCTTAGTTAGAACATAGAATCTCCATCAAGAGTTTCATGGTCCCCACTGTCCCCTATGGTGTTATTCCTAGTCACTGGGTATATGTTTTGGTACTGTTTTCCTAACAACCCCAGAAAAAGCTCTGAGATTTATCCACATTGGGTGACCCCAAACCTGAATTGATAACGATAACCATTGGCTAAACCTACATAATTGTCTTACAATTGAAGCAAAAATTGTGACAGGGTACCTAAGATCATATTAATTCATATTAGTGCCCAAGTTAATTGCCACGTGGAAAACATAATATATGAAGACAGAATGGATTCTAAGAGCACAATTAAGAAATATGCACACACAGAAATGTACATATATGTAATAATATATAATATCCATAATAATAGGTTCCATTTATGGAGTTTCATTTTGTTTTGAAATCCGTGTAACCATCCCGGCAAGTAGGTGTGATGATTCTCACTATACAAGTGAAAAACTAAAGAGAAACTGAGCCATTGACAAATCAAAGAACTTTCCCGAGCCCACATATCTGGTAACAGAAATAGCTGGGGTTCTGATTTGGAAGCCTTAGCCTTACCCACTGCACTGTAACCACATTGACAAAAATATCTGGTGTTAACCTACAACATCTATAGGTAGAAGGGTCCAGTTGTGTACTATAGAGATGACTTTCAGCTACCCATGAGTTTTCTTCAGGCCACTCTCTAGGGTCGCTGTTAAGAATGTGTCCATATTTAGTAGTTAATTCTTGCCAGGTGTTCTGAGAGAGGATTCCTTTTGCTTAATGACAGTGCTACCAATGGGGAGGCTATTCCTGCAGGACGTATGAGAGAGTCAGCAACTCCCAGTCAAGGACTATCGGTAGATGCTGAGCAGGAAGACAGAAAAGAAAATGCAGCATTCAAAAAAATGTATATATAGAAGCAGAAATGAAGAAGGAAAAATTATAAAAAAAAAAAGACACTAAGCAAGTTGTAAACTAGCTTATCAAAACAAGAGCAAAGCACTAAAATAAATGATGTGAACCCCCCCCCCCCCGAAACTCCTCTGATTCACACAGAGCAAGACATTAAAAAGAAAGTAGATGTACCAGTTCAAACCAAATCAGCGACTAAAGGTCTGAAGAAAAATGAAAGAAGGGAAAAGAAAGATAAAAATGAAGACTCCATTTTCTGAAGACTTCAGTGTGTGTGACAGGCTTCTTACCCTGATCGGCCCCTACTTTTGATGATGTGGCAGAGTTTCCAATCATGTTATAGACCTGAGTTCCTGAACCTTGATGAATTTTGGTCTCAAGGATGGAATCCAAAATCGTTAGTAAATCTTTGTAGAAGCTAAAAGGTGAAGGGTTTGTGGGGAAGCGTGGGTTGGGCAAAATAATCACTAGGCATTACGGGCTTGTTGTTTGAGAAAACAGTACACCTAAGAAATGGAACCAAATAAAGGAAATGTCAAGAAGATAGTGCATTTACTTGAAAACTTGGATACCTGAAATGTACTAGTTAAGAAGTACAGCCAATGCTGGTGCTATAGAGTATGTCTTCTCTCCATGGGCAATGTCTTTCCCAAGGGGCTGAAAATTAGTTTTTGGGTTGGGGGCAGGTTGGAAAAAAAAAAAGTCCCCTTTTAGTGTATAAAGCCCAGATGTGCATTCAGTATATCGGCGATACTAAATGCTTAGTGTGGAATAATAATAAAAAGGTCGAGAAGCACAACTGTAGATTTATACTTTTTGATGGAAAAAGAATATAATGAGGATGGTTTCACATACAGAGAAATTGAATTCCGTCCATGGTATTACAAACTTCTCTGTGCACATATAGGCAATTTTATCTCTGGGTCATATTATACATATTCCTTGAAGAGTTTAATTAATCAAATCCAGCTCTTGTTTCTGTTTTTCTTTCTGTAATCCAAAGTAGGCAATTTGATTCTTAAAGATATCAATCTTTATCACAACCATTCATTCATTTGGCAGGTTTTTGAGTACCTACTATGTGCTAGGCATTGTCTAGGCAGTGGTCAACAGACACAAAAATAAGTGAGTAAAAAGATGGTTACAGATAGTAATAACTGCCAGTTATTACTCCCAGGTGTGCTAGAGTGGCTGGACTTTGGGAATTGGAGATTGCTGGCTAATTTATATGTAGTGGTCAGGAATTTCTCTCTAAACAAAACACACCTAAGTGATCTGTATTGTATAAGGAATTCTTTTTCCCTTGAATAGATTGAAATTAGGTCTGAGGGAAGAGAAATGAATTAGGATTCAAATCATGTCCTGCTATTTTATTCTTTGATCTACCCATTTGTTAACGAAAAAACGTTTCTTGAAATGTTACTTTGCAATGGTAACTATGCTAAGCAGTAAACCATTGTTCATTAATTCATTCAGATGACTTACATTTAGCGAATGCCTATTGGGTGTTCTATCTTAATTGTGACCATCAGTAAACCAAAAAAGGGTCATAATGCCATGTTAAGAAGTTGTTAGGGAGGAGAACGAGAACTATGAATCTACCAGTAGAATAGGGGGAAAGCCAAGGAACTGCATTGTTCTAGAATAAAAAATAAAAAAGAAGAAAAGAAAATGCACTAGGGACAGAGAAAAACTGTGTAAACTGTGGTTACTAAGTCAAAGAAGATAAGGACTGAAGAGGACTATAAAATGTAGCAGCATGGAGACGACTTGCGACCTGATAGTAACAGTTCCAATAAAGCCTGATTGGAATAGTTGAAAGAAGATGGGAGGAGAGTAATCAGAGATAATGAGCATGGATGTGTTTTTAGAAGAGTTGTATAACAAAAGACGCAAAGAAATAGGTTGGAAGCTGGCAAGAGAAGCAGGGTGAAAAGTAAGATTGCTAAGTAGGGAGAAGGAACAGCATGTCAGCATGCTGATGAGTGAGCAAACAAGTCATGATGTAGGGAGGGTCAGTTTTGAGAGAGTTGCTATTAAGTAGGTGAAAGGAAGGGGGAATTAGTGTGCAAGTGGAGAGGTCAGCTTTGGGGAAGAGTGTGGAAATGTTGCCTGTGGTCCTAGGTGGAAGATAGAGTACAGACACTGCAGGGTGGGGAGCTGTGGTGAAGGGTGTCAGTGGAAATTCTCATACTGCTACTTCAGTTTTCCCGTGGTGTAGGACACAAGATGAAAGGCCAGTTCCTGTACCACTTAGATGCCATGTGACTTAAGTGATTCTGTGTCCCTGCGTCTCAGTTTACCCATCTGTGAAGTTGGAACAAAAATATTTATCTCTAAGTGCAGTAATGATTAAATGTGACTGTATATCAAAAGAATACTACGTTGGTACTTGTACCATCAAATATTGTTGGCCAAAGTTGACCTTAGTATGAGCCAACAAGGATTAGCATCTCAAATAGCACACACGCCCCCTCGTTTCAGTACAGAAAGGCAGCCCTTAGTTAACAACAGCCTGAAATGAAGGCGGAATTGGCTTAATTACTAAGAAATACATTCATCAAAGACTTTGTATATTTGTCACATAGCCTCTGACCAAGGAGAACTCCCTAAAATGTTTTAACCCTAATTTCTACCCACACACTTGTTCATCCCTACGCGCTCGAAGTGACAGTGATCCACTGAATATGGAGAAAAAACAAATGTCAGTGTTCAGGCTCCTGTCCCAGGCTAAGCATTCCAGGCATGTGAGATAGAACCCTGATTAAAGTGTCAAATGGCCCCTAATCATATTAAAATGAAATGTGACCAGTGTGGACCAAAAAATGGGACATCCCTGTCACCTTTTCTCTTTCCTTCATAATAGCAATATCTATCTGCTCTATTTCAGATAATATGATTGTCTATTCACATTGTGTGGACAATGAGATGACTTGCATTTGACAGATCTTATTATGGTAGAAATCAACCACTCTAAAATTAACATAGGCTCTTATTAGAAGTGATTATACAAAACTTCTCTGATGCATGGCATTTTCACCAGGCAAATCCCTTCCTCATATCCTTCCTTACTCCTTTTCCTCTTTATGTATATTTTTTCATTGGGATCATAATATAGGAATCTAGCACAGATAAAACCAATGCCAAGCATTGGCACTGGATAAATATTTATCCCCTCCAGAAATTTACCATCATATACCAGGCACCAGTGATACTGAAGGAGTTAACACTAAAACTATGTGTTGGGGTCTGTGTTCTTATTTGTGTTCTTGTTTTTGAGCCTATAATGTCAGTACTACGAGATTAAGGAGTTGACATTATTCAGTGTTTATTTTCAATCACCAAGAATAGTACTTAGTACCTAGTAAGTACCCAGTAAATGTCTCTTGGGTAAATTAATGATAATTAATAGTTCTCCGGTGAAATTGAGCTTGTTGTTAAGGATTGTTAGGAAATAGGGGGAAATAATGGCCCCTTAGATCGGAATTTATTTTACAACCCACCTCTAATGAACATCCCCAAATGAAAATTAATGGCGCAGACTCTCTACAACAAATACCTCTTTCTTTCTCTTGAAATCATAATTTGGGACCAGTTTCCCTTATTTTTCAACTGATGGAACTGTGAAAAAGGAAAATGGGAAAAGGATAAAATGTATCTAAGGCACACCTGAAACACACGTGTGGGTGTATTTATAAGGTGTTTGTGTCCCAATAGACGACTCAGCTATGAACCTTGCATTTTACACTGTGGAAAGTTAGGTTTGTCCACAGCCTTGGAGTACTGGATAAATTTGAAATAGTCAAAGCAAAATAAGGAAACAAAATAATATCTAGTGGAATAGATATTATTTCTAGTGGAAAGTTAGGTTTGTCCACAACCTTGGAATATTGGATAAATTTGAAATTCAAAGTGAAATAAGGAAACAAAATAATATCTAATGACTTGAGTTTTGACACTTAAAACTGCCAGTTCTCAGCTTATGTCAAGCAAGACCCAGATGATTGCCAAAGTGATAATCAGGTTTATGGTTTAGACTAGATGGCACGACATAAAATGTCTACTGAAAATAAACAGATGAATATGTGTGAGTCTGTGAGGGTAGAAATATGGTTTGAGTTGGAAATGTGGTGAGCTGACACATGCTTTAAAAGCATTCAATCGATGTATTGAATATACGCAGTTAAATCCAGCTTCTTAATTTTTAATATCATTAATGCCATGAACAGTGGGTAAGCCAGAAGTGGTCCAAGGAAGGCTATGTAAGAGACAGAGTTACTTTCTTAGAGATAGAAGAAAAAGTTATGTTCGTGTACTCCTAACTGGACACTGCAGATAATGGCTAGAAAGCAGTGAAATCTTCAATGGTATTACATGGACAGTAGTATGCAAAAATTACTGCCCATCAGAAACAGAGACTTATTTTAAAAACTACATACTACTTACCTTACTCCATACTCATAGACTCTTCAGTACTCTCCTGAGATCTTAGGTTTGTAGTGGGATCTCTGTTTTTAAAACACGCCTCAAGTAACTCTAATGCAAGTGGTTTATGGACTCTTATTTGGAAGACTTTGTTTGAAGGCATATAATCCTGTTATGTGCTTAAAATTCATCTATAATAAAGTTTAGAAGTAAAAAATAAAGAAACACCGACTGTGTTGGGGAAGGATAAATTCAATAGCAATAATGGTGTGTTCACTGAAGAAAGAGGTGGAAGAAGATTGAAAATATTTAACTAAAATTTTAATAACTCATGGCATTTGCGGAGGAACTAGAGTGTGTAAATGTTTGGAAGGGACGGATTTTTGAATTTATGTATTTCATTAAACTAATGTACATTTACTGTTTAATCTGATTGATTATGGAAGAATATAGAATGTCTAAACTACCTGATGTTTGGAAAAATTACAGTCTCGATGCTGGGGCAGGAAGTAGGTTTCATCTCATACGCTAACCCTGTTTAATGGGTAGTGGTTGCCTGGAGCGTTCTGTTGACAGATTGAACTAGGCTCCACCTGCGCTCAGATATCAAGTGTGCAGTAATCAATGATATCTGACCTAGAAACAGATGAAAGCGCTTTCATGATATAGGTTCTCTTTTCTAAGATAGTCTTATTTTTGTATTTGGGAAATATATCAAGAAGATTTTTTAATGTCTCCCTTCTGCCTTTCAAGTGGACATACTGCAAATTGCAAGGCACCGGTACAATTCTAGGCATTGTCCGTGCTACATATACTTGTGTTGATGTCTCCTGCTGAACTCTTAGTGGCAAATTAACAAATTCTTCAGTCTCCCATCTCCTTGGAGAGAACCACAGTTGCTTATTTCTTTATGTCTTAGCAAATATATGGTTGAGAGTGCTTGTTAAGCAGTAAATATTTACAAGTTGGAGGAGTTAGTGCTGTTAAATGGCTAGTTGAACATCATTGAACAGCACGATAATTTGGGGAAGGCTGGCTGAGGCAGATGTCCCTGTTAGAAACCTGTCTTTTGAAACAATCACAAAGTGATGTCTGAGAATTGCCAGTTGAATGCAAGGAGTAGGAAAGACTACTTTCTCTCGATGGTAAGGCAGGTTCTCCTGTGAGGGAGAGGTTCAAACCAGACCCAAGATTGAGTACAAACATGACCAGAGCCTTCAAAACAAAGAAGAGGGCCTTGCTGACCAGTAGTATTACTTACCTGCTTTCCTGCCTGACAATGAAAGCCTCAGAGCGTAGGATGCCCTGAAGTTTTCTCAGATCCTTGTGGCGTCTTACTTTCTTCCCCACGTACATTTTAACACCTGGGGTGACTCACTTAGACTTAAGAGTGTGTCTGATTTTTAAAGCACCACTTTTGTTGCTTGGGGGAAAACCAAAGAACTATCAGAGCAATATAAAAAGACATTTCACTGTTGACTAGGGTTTAATGTATTTTTGCAATCAGGGAGGTGATTGTGTCATCCGTGCACACGTGCTGTCTTACATGCCCGTTCACTTGTACTTGACTTAGTTGTCATAATTACATGTATATGTTTGTATACCCGATTACATTGTATCTTACTGAATAACATGTTAAATGGGATTTGACAATTCTCTCCAGGCTGTAGAAAGTAGTTTAGCTGGTTAAAATTTGATTGCTTTCTTGCTGCCCCAAGCAACCCTCTACTCCACCGCCCCCCCCACCCCGCATTCTTTCTCTCCTGGTTACATTGTTGTTTCAGGTTAGAAGTAAAGTAGAATTGCTGAGAAACACCCTGATCACATTTTGTAAAGGACCGGAAAACAAATGATAATAAAGAACGAAGTATTTCCCGTAGTAAGTGCCTAAGACCGTTCTAACTCAGATCAGACTCTGTGATGGATGGTCTCTGCTAGTGCTGCCCACAGTGGGCTACTTCTAGACTCTCTTGGGGATGCAAAATCCGGCTACCCACTATGGTTTTTCTATCTCAGGACAGCTTCACTTAGATGTGTAGGAACAGAAGACTGAGAAGTAGGCCGGGAGAACGAGATTTCTGAAGGGGCACAGGTTTGTCGTAAGACAGTTGCCGTCCATTTCTCCCAGCTGATGGCTCTGTGCTGAACCTGAGTCGGTAAGTCAGGACTAGATGGGCCATTGCATGTCCTTTATGAAATTGAGTAGTGTCTCTTACTGATGAGGGGCCTGTGGTCCAAAGGCAGACTCCAGGGACAATAGGAACTAGAGAATTTGTAAAGATATCGGAAAAAGAGAAATACAAAGGTTAAAAGAATCATATTCCAATCTGTAATAGATGCCAGAGAAATCACACTATTATTCTGGATACCAAAAGAATCTGAAACTTTAAGCCACAATATCAGTGGACCCGGATCAGATCATAAAGATCTAGAGGCAAAGACTGTAAGTGGATGAGTGATAAGACATCTGGAAAATTGCCTGTGATTGGAGCTCACCGAATACAACGGAACTTGATACTATTTCCAGGCTCGACTTGGGGGTAGCCCAGGGACCACCTGTAGTCAGAATAAACTGCTTTGGAGAGACCGTGAGAGCAAGCATTTTTGTGACTCTGAGTACTCATGGGGAAGTTGAAAAGTGGTGGAAAGACTAGTAAATGTACTTGTAAACCGGGATTATATGACACTGGGAAAGGCAATTAACCTCTGTGCATTTAATTTTTCAATTAGAATTTATGAAGGCTTGTTCTATAACTCTCATGTGTTTGATGAGAGTCAAATTGGAAAACATATGATGAAATGCTATTTGCACGTCCAGTGTTATCTTTTGCAATACTGTAATTAAATGCAGATTGAATCATAACTGTTTTTAGACATTACCACATTATCTCGGAATATTTTCATGTCATAATACTTGAGAAATTCACCAAGCTTTGGATATGTCTTGCCGTTTTAAAAAACACTTGTGCGATAGCCTTTGTTCTCCTGTAACAGCCATGAAATGTTTGAAAAAATATTAAGATTGGAACAGCTTTCTAGCAATTAGGTCTAATTAATGCCTACATGTAAAATCAGAACGGAATATATATTCGATGTAAAAACAAGAGGGAGGTGAACCTTCCTGGATTCCGGGGTTGTCAGCATGTGGCCCCGTTCGTTAAGTGGCCCAGATTCCCACTAGTCCCACAGATCAGCTCTCTGACGCCCACTGGCTGTGCCTAGTCCAGGGCTCCAGCTGCAAATGGAGTTTTTGCAGACAATGTTTTCTGACATTCGCTCATTATTTCTCACTTCCTCACCTCACAGTGCTGCCATGAAGCTCAAATAAGGGACTAAGGTGGGCATGCTTTGTAAATAAAATGCTGCTAAAATGCAAAGGGAAAGTTAAATGTTGGAAGATACAGGCTTAACATCCGTTCCTGCCACATGTCAACTCTGTAACTTTAGGGAGGTCTTCGTACCTCTGTGGGTCTCATTCTCTTTCTTGGGAGGATGGAACTCATCATTTCTGTTCCATCAACCACATAAATGTGAAAGGTAATTATTGTCAATATATGATGTATATGATTTTTTTTTTTTTTTACCGTTTGGAGGTAGCTTTTTACTGTGAGTGTTGTTTATGTACTTACTGCTCTGATTTCATTTGCTCACCCATTTATTTGATAACATTTATTATTTGAAATTACTTTAAAAAATGACATGGATTTATTAAAAACACCCATTAAAGTAATTGGTATTATATCATATAAAATGTGACTGTGAGTGGAATAAACCGCTGTATTCTTCAAAACATACTTAGTTGATAATCTAAAGAAACTTTCCCCACATTTCTTTTATGTTTTTTTTTTTTTGAGAGAGAGAGAGAGAGAGAGCGAGAGAGCCTGAGTGGGGGAGGGGCAGAGAGAGAGAGAGAGGGAGACATAGAATCCAAAGCAGACTCCAGTCTCTGAGCTCTCAACACAGAGCCCGATGTAGGGCCCAAACTCACAAACTCTGAGATCATGACCTGAGCAGAAGTTGAGCGCTTAACCGACTGAGCCACTCAGGTGCCCCACATTTTAATCCTGTCAGATAATCACCTGGCATTTGGCACCATGTTATAGCTCTATGTATTTAGCTTTTATCTTGAAAGGAAGTGCCCTTATTCATTTTTTTCCCAAGGTATCTTTCATTCTTAAGGACATTTCATAAATATATCTGGCATTTCATAACTATTATGATACCAACTTCATACATAGTTACTATTATTAGGATTCTACTTTGAATACATTGCTTTTCTTTTTTCAAAATCATTTTAAGTTTCTTTCATTTTTTTATCTTCTTCAAAAATAAATTTCACCTTATTCATGATTATCAGATATAACTTGACTATGTGATCAAATGGATTATTTTATTAAGTAATATGTGATATATTCTTGGTGCAAAATTCGTTGTCTTCCCTGCTTTATTACCTTTTGTGTCACTAAAGCCTACAGCCGTTTATGATTTTGTGATATATGCAAATTAGCAGAATGATACATATTTTTTGAAAAAACATAATTTGTATAATCAGCATTAGTTTTTTGGCTTATACAATCTTAAGAAAAGGTAGATATACTCAGGCCTTTAATTATTCAAAAATAGTTAACACTGAAATGTTTTAGATGAGTTAACATTAAAAATATTTTTATTAGTAGGTCATTTTTCTGCTTATGAATGTGGCATTTTCTCATGTATTCTTGAAAGACTATCTCAAGTAGCCATAATAGACCTTAACTTTCTTACCTGATTAGTCACGGTTTTATTATTTGAACTCTGACTGTTGAGAAAGCTACAGCCTCATCTGCTAAAGGAGAGTATCTGTTGCCCAAAGAACAAATATAAATAATAAAAAATAATAGACAGCCTACCGACATCTTCTTTGTCTTAGCTACTAAGTGGTGATAAATCATCCAAACCCACCCTTATGTGTTCACCCACATATAACATACGACGTAAAGATTTATTTGAGGTAGCTTTGATTTATAGAATATCCATCGTTGTAACACATACTGCCAAGTACCATGGATACTTCACTTCTTGACTCTGGGGCTGGCTTTTTGAATGCATTGGGAAAGACTTGCCCTTCGTCTCCATTGGATTTCTTTAGTTCAAAATCATGCCTAATTAATAACTCAAAAAACAAAACCAAACAAAAAATCCTTCCTTCTATTTTTAGCAGAGATTATATTATTTCATTTTATACAGAAACCCAGCAGAATAATTACCCAAGCCCATTCCACTTTTAGTACTAGGAAAACCCCAGGTGGCAGAATTGATAGATACCTTTAATACTAAAATCAATTAACCCACAAGTCTTTATTGATTTCAATGGCTACTAAGTGCTATGTGGGATTCCTAAGAAAGACAAGGCCTCATCTCTGTCATTTAGAAGGTCTTTGGAGAACTAAGACCAGCACATGTGAAACAAATTAGAGGAGTATATTTCCTTAACTGTCTTTCTGAATCTGAAAATGTTTTACCTTGTTTTTTTTTTTGTCCATGTTGATCAGTCATGAAGATAGATAAATATATACATTTCTTATCTTCATCTCTCGTTATATGATCTATTTGTCTGTCTGACTATAATGTTGGGTGAACAATGAGCTGAGTCATGGAGACGACCCTTCCACAGTTTCACTCTTGGCTGTCCCTTGGAAATATACACCTCACTCCAGTTATGACAAATTTGTTCATATTCTGGCCATACACAATGCTCTCTCAGGCCTTTGAACTTTTACACAGTGTCCTTTCTGAATGAAATAAACTGCCTTTGCCAAATTTCTGGAAAATTCCAACGTTGTATTGATTGGATCTCTAAATTTAAACATTCTCTCTTTAGGTGGCAGATCCCTATACCTCCAGGCTAGTGGAATAACAAAGTTTAATCCACAAACAAGGTATCCTAGAAATATGCATTACATCAAATAGTAAATGTTTATTTCTATTTTTAATCCCCAGTCTGAAGTGAAAATGACAGTTTTCTGTCAGTTTGACTCCTCTCCCTTTCTTTGAAGGGGATTTCATCATTAGCATTATCACCATCTTCCTTGAGCACCTTGTTAATCCTCATAGCAACCCTGGAGATAGATACTAGTAGTGTCTGTATTTTACAGATGAGAAATACCATTTACAGAGAGTGAGATAGTTTTCATAGTTAGGTTGCAAACCTACACGTTGAATTTGGAGACTGCATTTAAGCACTCTGTTACACTGCATGTTGCCAAGACATCAGTGTGGCAGGGTGGTATGCAACTGAACTTAATGTTATCTGTCTATGTAGATAATTCACCACATCATCCAGCATGCCATCTGGTCCTGGATCAATCACCTTTATAAGTCTCGAAGGAGATGTCTCTCATTATCTTTTAAATGTTCTTTTTAAGCCATCTTTCTTTCCTTGGTTTTATTGGCCATCCAGGAATATGTCTGCTTCAGCATCACAGTGGATCGAAGAAATTGCTCTGAATCTGTCTACCATTAAGTCTGTCTAGAACCAATGAAGGGTCATGTCCTCCCTCGTGGATTTAGTTGCATTTCACCCAGGAAGCAAGGAACTGCTCCTGCATCCAGCACTTTCACTTGATATTTTGTCCTATGAATTAGTTCATAAGGTAGCTTTGTCTGTGGTTAAATGATACCTACTTTTTATGGAATTTCCCGCACTCTTTTTTCTCTTCCTGTATCTAAGGAATCATTTTCTTGTCTGGCAGGAGGAGACCTTGCTCTTACTCATGATGCTTTCCTCTGAATCATTTTTATGGACCAGGAATCCTTTCTGCTTTCTCAGAGCCTGGATATTTGACACTCAAAAGGCAAGAAAATAGGCCTTTTCCTCTGCTTTTTGTAACACCGTCCTGTCCATAAGGCAATGAGAACAGACCTCCCCAGCTGCCTGCATGGGAGGAAGGGCAGCACAGGAATATGAAGTTGGCCACATCCAAGATGCTATCTTCCACTGAGTTGTATTCCTCTACTATTTTATTTCAAAGCAGCCTTAGCCTGCCCCATAACAAGTTTCATGCTGGCCATCTTACCATGTTTTAAGCTCTGTGAAGGCAGAGAATGCACCTTTATTTTCACTACTTGATAGGTGGTAAGCTCTTCGTTGAAAATTGATGGATAAATCAATAAATCATCTAATTGGACCACTATGGAAAGCTTTTAGCCTAGCTTAATAGAAGATCATTCTATGACTTGAAAAAAAATAAAGCATCTATTTTGAATTGGATGGGCTAATTCAACCTACAGTTGTAGCCTTAGCCTCTGGTTTTGGTCTTTGTTTTTATTCAGGCACAGGATATTTCTTTTCCTTCTAAATGATATTCAATGGATTGGAGTGGGAAACTCTACATATGAGTGTGGTTGTGAGAACTGCAGAAAGTCTTGACATAAACATTCCATTTAAATTTCTGAGAGACTTGCTTAGACTTATTGTGGCTTCAGGCTGTCTAAGACCACATCCCTGGGACAGTCTTGCCTCCTTTTCAGTTTCTGTCTGGAAAAACTCAGGGCTGGCAAAAGAACTTACTATTTGTTACAACCAATTCTGGATGACAGGCTCCTGACCTCCCTTTCTCAGGGCATTGACTAAAAAGGACTTATAATTGTGAGTTCTTTTCTCTCTTCGTTTGAGATGTGTATGTATCCCCTACAACTTAGAAGGGTCTTTTTCCAAGACCTGAAGGCCATTCCTTTGAAATGTAATCATCAGGAAGGAGATGCGGTCTCTGTCTTTCAGTCTCTGTAGGAGAATAGAAAGCTGATGTCCATAACTGCCAGCAAGCAGACACACTGGCCTAATTACATTGACACTGACCAACCCCTTGTAATTTTCCACTTGAGGCCTTACTTGCTCCGCTCCTTGCATCTTCAGTCTTCCTTTAAAATGCCCATCATCTCTATGCAAGTCAAATCGAATGAAGCTCAGCTCTTTCTCCTACCGTCAGTAGTTCTTGAATAAAGTCTGTTTCCATAGCTTCAAGTAATGTCTAGTTTTTTTTATCTTTGACAGTTATCACATATTTATGTGTTTATTGTGTAATGAGTAAAGTTTTTGATGTTCAGGAGTATGGAGAAGTTAGAAGACGGCATTCACACAGTGATAGAACTAGAGCATCAATTTGAAAGAGGAGGTGGAAAACATATACTGGAAATATTTCTGTAGCTTCCGCCCTATGTGGCTTTGTGATATTTGTGCCCCAGGAGACACAGAATATACACAGATAAATAATTGGCTGAGCATGTGCTATGATGACCGCTTCGATGTGAACTCCCGATTTCAGAGTAATGTGAACTAACATTTATGGATTGCTTACTCTGTATATCCCAGGCACTGTGCTAAAAAAGGACATGCATGATCTCATTTAATCCTCCTAAGAACCCCACAATGGAGGTATAGCTTTCCCAAAGTCATATAGTTAGTAAGAAACTAAGCCAGCACTCAGACCAACCCTTGACCTCAAAGCCCATATACTTAATTACCAAGCCTTGCTGGCTTCACTTTATCACTGAAACAAACAAACACACAAAGAAAAAAACACAAGTACACAAATAATAATACTTCAAGGATAGTGTATCATATGTATCATAAATATAAGCAGGAAAGATAGCACTTGCATAGGGAATTTTTAACAATCAGGAAATTAATGAAGGGGCATTAATGAACACTACTTTTATCACCCTTTTCATGAATCACAATTTTTCTGGAGAATGTGAGCTTTCCTTTTAGGAATGCACTTACTTATCCCCGTGTCCTATCAGCTGTTGGCGGACATTTTATATACCTAAGTTCCCCTCTGTTCTTTTCCTTTGTGTTGGCTTCTCCCAAATTGTTTTCATAGGCTTGAGTAAATCTGCAAGCTGACTTTAGGCAGCGCCCATCATTATCAACAGAGAGAAAGAAGTAGATAATAAAGTAACCTTGAGTTGGGATGTTATAGTGATGCAGTCAGCCTCAGATGTGGCTTTGGTTGGCTGGATTCATCACTCTGAGTGAGCCCCGAGAACTGGGAATCATTACCTTTATTCTCTCTTGACATTAACTGAAGAAAAATCTAAGTCAGACACTGCTTCTTAATCATTCAGTGTCAAGAACTGTTACAATCACTAAACGTTTCTTTTATTACTAGTCTTCCAAAATAAAAAAAGAAAGAAAGAAAGAAAGAAAACTCAGGGAGACGCTTTCTCTTTTTCACCTCTGGCTCATTGAAATGAGTGATTTTTAAAAGCACTTTTCAAGTCCCTTGGCCTCCTGACCTGGACAAAGATATGCCAGGCTCCATTTCCTTAGAGATTCAGTGGCTTTGTCCATGCAGCCAAACCACTAACTGGTCCATCCTGCTTCAGAGATCATTAAAAAAAAAGTTCAAATTAGCATCTACTAATATCAGCATGAGCAAACAGAAGATTCTAGAATATGAGCTAGATTCTGCACTTGGGCTCTATACCTTCGTTTAGGTACTTTGTGGCCCCAATGATAGAGTGGGATGACAGGGTATTGTCAAAATAAGGATGAAGAGACTATTTTCTATAAAATCATTTCTGCAGTACTTGTCAAAGAATCATGTAGTGTACATATAACTGGAAAGGGTCTTAGGAAATTCTCTAGTCAGTAAAGAGGGGTGAGGAAAAGCTAGATATTTTAATCAGATGTAATCCAGCTGAAAGACATTGGGGAGAGTATTTAACTCTTCTGAGCCTTAGTTTCCAATCTATAAAATGGCACTAAGTGTTCTTACAATATGATTGTATGAAATTAGATAATATCCAGCCCAATACCTGGCATCTGGTCATGCTCAAAAACTTATAGCTAACTGCTTCAATAGTATCATCGTCTTCATCCTCATTACCATCATCTCCACCAGGCTCACCAAACTAAAACCAGCCGCCCAAGTCTGGTCTGTGACTTGTTTTAGTAAATAAAACTTTATTTCAACACGGTCAGAGCCAATTGATAACATACTGCCTGTGACTGTTTTTGCTCTATGATAGCGGAGATAAATAGTTGTAATAGAGACTTTTACCGAAAAAAATCTGCCATCCCTGATCAGGGGTGCCGAAGCTCTTGGAATATGATGGAAGATACCAAAAGCAAACTCTGGTTTCTACCCCATCTATGTCGTGTTTTACAGTTTTGCATAGGATTATATTATAAAAAAAAAAAATTGAAGAAAAGAGAAAACAGGACTGAAGGTGAGCAAACTAGACTGCTGACCATTCTTTAAGTTTTGGTTTGTTTTTTTTTTGTTTTTTTTCTTGGAAGGAGAAGGCCTAGCTCCTTTGGGTTGGTAGATTGGGGCAGGAAGAAAGGGTAGAAGGATATATCCGATAGGTAGCACTGCCCTGGTAGAGAGACATATTAGCAAGAAATGATATGGGTGTCTGTGGAAGGTAAGTAGTTCTCAGCTGATAGAGCCTGGAGAATGGAGTTGGGAGCACAGAGTTGGAAGACGAAATTCGATAGCCAAATGGCAGCCAAGTCATGCTTGCTACTGGATATTATTGTAAGGAGCCCTCTGGACTTTAACTTGTAGGAGATGGGGAATTTCAAAGGGTGGAAAACAAAAGTGACATTGTCAGTTGTTCTTTTGGTTTTGTTCACTTGATGTAGGTAATGAAAAAATAATAGACAATGAAATGGAGGCCAAGAGCTGGGAAGTGATATTGGTGGTACAGATGACATGTTACGTAGTCAAGTGTTGCCAGGACTAGAAAACTTGGGGAAATTCAGGCTGACTGTAAGGTCAATATACATTTTTTTTCTGGAATTTGAATTCACTTATTTTTAATTTATGTAAATCTAAATCAAGACAGCTACCATGTCCTGTGAAGAATGGATTAATGAAGGACTAAGACATGCTCCTTTGCAGTGGGAAAGGGAGTATTCACATCCAATGGTATGAATGCCCGGCTCATGGTGGTAGCAGAAATAACTATTAGTCTGTATTTGTTCAGTGTTAAACTGTGAGCCAGTAGTTTCATAGGCTTTAGTTCCTCCAATACAATAACCATTTCTGTTGTACAAATAAGAGCACTGATGCTTAGGGAGGTGGAGTAAGGTGCCCAAAGTTACATGGGGAATAAATGGCATAGCTCAGGTTTGGACACAAATCTCATCTCTCTTCCATAAAATGCATGATTCATGAGTGCAGAGTACTTTATATTCTTCTTTTTTTTTAAATATTTATTTTTGAGAGAGAGAGAGAGAGAGAGGGAGACAAAGTGTGAGCAAGGGAAGGGCAGAGAGAGAGGGAGACACAGAATTTGAAGCAGTGTCCAGGCTCTGAACTGTCAGCACAGAGCCTGATGGGGAGCGTGAACCCACAAACTGTGAGATCATGACCTGAGCCGAGGTCAGATGTCTAACAGACTGAGCCACCCAGGTGCCCCTATCTTCTTATGTTTTTAAAATGATGACCATACAGTAAACATTCAATAAATATTTAATGATGAATAAAAAATTTTATGATTAATTTGGAATTTCATGCCTATAACCTTCCATGATACTGTACCTCCTCAGTCTTATAAAATTTGGCAGTGCTCATTAATTGATCAAAAAAGATCCAGATAATTTTTCTATGCTGAAAACTGTGTCAGAAATGATTCAGTTTATCTGAAAAAATATATAAGTCCCTTTCTTCTATTAGCTTAATATATTCATCAACTATATTTTATAGGTGATCAACAAATTTAGCATGCATTGTCTGATTTAATGTTTGTGACAACCTTATACAGTATTTTTTCTCTTTTAGAGATGAATCACTGTGTTTGAGAGCAGTTACCTACCCACAGTCACACAGCTAAAAATCCAGGTCTCCACGTCCTTTACAGTCTATTGGTGGGCTATCCACTCTATCTAGTAAGGGGCTCCTGGGTGGCTCAGTCACTTAAGGGTGACTCTTGTTTTTGGCTGAGGTTATGATCTTGCAGTTCATGAGTTTGAGCCCCACATTAGGCTCTGCATAGCCCAATGCAGTGGGATTCTCTCTCTCTCTCTCTCTCTCAAAAATAAACAAATAAATATTTTAAAAATTACTGAATAAAAGAACTGCTTATGTAGATAACTAAACCGTAGAACTATGAGGGGTGCAAAAACAGTTTTTTTTTCCACTTTTTATTTAAGTATAATACATAGGTGTGTGTGTATATATATTTACACAAACTATAATTGTACAGCTTAATAAATTTCCATACACCCATGTAACCAGCAGTCAGATCAAGAAGAATCAGAATACTATTAGTGCCACAAGATACCTCTTGGGCTCTATTCAAACCGCTAACCTCTCCCTTGAGGGTAAAATAGCCTATCTTCTAACAGGATAGATTGGCTTTGCTTGTTTTGTATTATATATAAATGGAAGCAGAAAGTACGTGTTCTTTTGTATCTATTTTTTTTCTCATTATTATGTTTGGGAAGTTCATTACTATTGTGTGTAGTGTAGTTATTTATTTTCAGGACTTTCTCATTTTTTAGTATTTGAATGTATTGCTATTACTTAAAAATATCTGTTCCAATGTTGATGTCATTTGGATAGTTTCTAGTTTGAAATTTGAAAATTATTTGCTTTCAAATATTGCTGCTGTGAAGATTCTTAAACAGCGTTTTTTGGTAAACATGCATTTGTATTTCTGTTGAGTATATAATTAGCAATAGAATTTCTGGGTCAGATAGGGTTTTACGCAGAGATTCATGCACGTTTTCTCTTTTTTTGTATTTATTTTTTTCGATATTCTTACTGATTAGTTCGGGCTTCATTATGTTCAAAGGAATTAGAAATGGTGTAAGCCTGTATATTTGGGGGGAATCTGGACCTCGTTAACTGTTAGACACTCTTAAGAGGTGGTCAGGATATCCCATTCCCTAGTTGTCTTCTGTTGGACTTCCTGAGCAGTGGTATATCTGCTTCTTGAAGACCACTTGTTTCATTTTACTCTGACCCTTGACACATGGGTCAGCCTCAGCTCTTGTACTTGATCCATTGAAAGGCTACTGCTCTAGAGAATTACAGATCTTTTGAGGAATCATACAACCAATGATCCAGCCTCTTCATATTCATAACTAAACTTTCTTCCTTGTATACTAGTAAGACATAAAGGGAAGCGTCCTAAAAAAACAGAGAAAGAATCTGTTTGCCCTTTGCCCATTATGGTACTTTCTCTCCTCCTCTCTGTGGATATTTTCATAATGATTTGGCATTTCTGCCTTCTCAATTGCATCCAAGGCCTGTTAGAATACTTTTCTCAAGAGTTGGTATAATCTGAAGGCTAATGTTAGGTCTACGTAGATAGGCATATGGCCTGGGAAATAGGAAATTCCCATCTATATTTTGTATCTAAACACCTAAATAATTTAGGATTTTTAAGGTACACCATGGGTTCTGTATTGTAATTGTGTTGTATGGTGACGAAAAGTAGCTACACTTGTGATGGGCATAGCATAATGTGTAAACTTATTGAATCACTATTTTGCACTCCTGGAACTAGTGTCACCTTGTGTGTCGACTAAAAATATTTTTCAAAATCTTCTAAGATTTATCCAGTCAAATATTATCTGTAATAACATTTTAAAAAGAGTTGGAAAGTAAGTCACCTGTCTTGTTTGAGAATGGTAGTCTTACTATGGTAACTTTTGAGACCATAGCTACTAAATCACATGCCTTTAAAACGAGTAAATGAAAGAAAAAATTTCTCATACGATTGTTATCAATTGTTAAATGAGTCAGTGTCATTTAAAAAAGAAGAAAAGATCGTACTTGATTGGAAGAGTAGTTGGGAACATAACCAGATACTAGTTATGGTGTTAGATGAAATACTGATGTAGACAGCAAGCTACAAAGAATATTTGGGGTCAGTAGGGAGAAATAGAATGTGATCTAGATATCAAAGAGACTATAATTTATTCAAATGGGAAATAAGTTTTGCAGAATGATGTATATTTCACTTATGTGCCTAGCACTGTATACCATATGATCTCTAATTAATGAAAAAGAATTTTAGGCTAAATGGGTGATGGGCATTAAGGAGGGCACTTCTTGGGATGAGTACTGGGTGTTATATGTGTAAGTGATGAACCACTAAATTCTACTCCAGAAACCAGTATTACACTTCGTGTTAACTAACTTGGATTTAAATTAAAAAAAAAATTATATCTGTACATGAACACCCTTGCATAGAGATAATCCAGAAAGATAGGAGCTGAAAATGTGATGAGCAGTGATTTGGGGTTGGTAGAAATGTAAAGTTTTATTACTATTATTAATGTTTTTAACAATTTTGCTTGTCTTTATTTTCAACATTTCTATGGTACGCATGTTAATGAAAAGGGTGATTTTAAGGATAAACAAATACATAAGTAAATAGGTAAGGTATTTAGCAGCACAAATTATCTGATAGCTGACTAATGCAAATAGCAGATCTAATAATAACAGTAGCAGCAAAAAGTAACGATTAGCATTTATTAAGTGTGCAAAACACTGTGATAACTCTTGTTCCAACATCATGTCAGTTGATTTTTCTTAAAACCTTATGAAGTAGGTATTGTTCTGATTTACATGTTATACGTGAGGAAACTGAAGATCACAGAGTCTGCCCACTTGCTCAGGGACATAGCTAGTTGAGTGACGGGAGGTGAGGGTTAAACCCTGTTGATCTGTATGGAAATAATTCTCACTTAATTACCATATACATAGCCTCCTACCATCTTATTACCAACATCATCACCTCATTGACAATCTCAATGATAGTGTCTCTGTTCTTGGAGCTATAGGGATTATTCCACAAATTACCAAATAGGGTCTGTCACATTAAAAAACTGGCAAATCATAAGAGACTCTTAAATAGAACAAACTGAGGGTTGCTGCAAGGGGTAGGCGGGGGGAGTGGGTTAAATGGTGACTGGCATTATGGAGGGCATTTTTCAGCATGAGCAGTGGGGTTCTTTCATAAGTAACAGATGAATCACTGAGTTCCACTCCTGAAGCCAAGAGTATACAGTATGTTAAATAACTTAGTTAGTTAGTAGTTAACTAACTAGTTTTGTTTGAATAAAAACAAACAAAACTGCTATATAGAAATCTGGAAAGCTGGAGTAGAAATTTGGTAAGAAGTGGTTAACCTTACATTCCAAGAGCTCATAATTTACTGAGGTTGTTAAGAATGTAGAAAATAATTTAGATGTATTTATTTTTTGAAAAGTCACTTTTAGTGCCAAGAAAGAAATAGGAAATAAATTTAAAACATTTTCCTATAGTATGTGAATACCCTAATAAATTGAGGTAAAACACTTAACATCTTTTATATAGATGTTTATATAAATGCTGATAGATACTTATTAAAAGTGGATGTGTAGATAGAACTTTATTAATGTTTCCAGTAGATAGGGAAAGGTATGAACAGAATCTTAATTAAATACCTTCATAAATATGCATTAAATATGCTTAAGAAGATTCCAGATATTCCCTTCTGGTTGAAAAGAACCATTCTGGGAAACAAGTTTTGCAGAATGACATATTTCATGTATGTGCCGAACGTCATTTTAAAGTTCACTGGAATGTATATTGCAATTAAACTGAATTGAACAATATAAAAGTACACAGAAGAGTCAGATGTAAAAAGCTAAGGAAAAGGACAATTCATGTAAAAAAAATTTTGGCTTTAAAATAACACTAAAATGTCAGGTTTATCCAGTGAAGTAAGGGGACTTCACCAATGTGATTAAAATTTTTGATTTAAGAATAATTCAGACCCGAAAGGGAAGAAAAGTATGTCAAGAATGCGGTGCACCGCTCAAGGAATGGGATGCCTTGCCTCTGCGAGTTGTAGTTAGGCAAAGAATAGTTCTGGAAATCTAGGGACCTGTTGTGAACAATGGGGATTTGATGTCCAGGGACAATTATTGATTCCTTGGAGGCGGAAAAAGAGATAAAGGTTCTCATTTAGGATGAAATTTATTAAAGATATTACTACCTTAATCTCTCCCCACTGTTACCTTCATGGAAACACTAAATCTAAGAAAATTAAAACCACATTTCAAACATTTCCATTAGATTGTTTGGTAGTTTTACTGTAAATTGACTGGTCATAGTGATTTTCTAAGAAGATAAAAACAATTCCAACAAAGAAACCACATCATCCTCTCTGCAGAATTGTGAATGTTCAACATAGTAAAGGTATTTGGAAACATTTGATGTGAGAGATATTTTGGAAAGGAGCTAAACATTTGTCTTCCTGTTGGACAGAAGTATCTTCCCACTCACTCTTTCCCAGATTGAGTCAATTCACCAAAGAAGTTTCTGATACAATTGCAATAAAATAGTACACATTTCAGAGTTATGGTTATTTTAAAGTAGATGTGTGGCCTACAAGTGAGGAGTAATAAATGAATGGTTAATCTATTCATTTCTTTTATGTAGATAACACTCACACCCTAGAAGCTAATATGCTCTAGAGTTCTCACCCATAGGAAAGAGATATTAGAATATCTCTACTATATTTGACTTCTACTTTCTAGGCTATTTAAGTTTTTGTTTCTTTAATTAAAGGCATTCGTCATTCTATGGAAAATTGTGTTGACAGTGAACCAAAAGACTTAATCCTGTGCATTTGCTGGTAAAGATTCTTAAAGATAGTCTTTCAGCCACAATGATGGTCAGTCCATGTATTTTATGAACAAGTGAACTGCTTTGGTCTGCATTACATCACAGTCATTTTCTGTGATAAAACATGAACAGTCATGAGAATTTAAGAGTGCAGATTTAAGAGTGAGATTCTCTGGGTCAGCACCTGCCTCCACCCATTCACTTCTTGTAAGATTTTGGGCAGGGTTCTTAGTTTCTCTCTTAAGCATGAGCATCATACCCATCTATACATAGTATTCTAACAAGCAAATACACTATCATTGACTTTGCCATTAAATATCCTTATTTGATAGATTTGTTGGTAACTGGATTGGTCTTCCGTGATTTATCAGTTATAGTAACTTTGTGATACATCAGAATTAACCAGAAGAAAATACTCAGATTATAAAATGTTTGTAATTTTTAGACCTTTTTCCAAGTATGTAAAGATTTGTGGGTTATTTTCAAGTATACAAACAAATAAAGTAATAAAGGTAGTCACCTAGATAATCTATCTGACAAATGTCCCTCTTATCCAAAGTAAATGAATAGTACTGTGATGATAAAATGTTAACATGATGACAGTAAATAATCAAGGCAATATTTTCAGAAAGTCACTTTACTCTAAGTTTGTAGAATGATACAAACTCAATTACAGGAAGTCAAAACTTTCTTTTGCAGAAGGAAGAGAACTTTCCTAAAATATGATCCATAAAAAAAACATTGATTGAACATAAGGTCTTGTGTGTGCAGATCAACTGAACCTCCTCGGAACGTGAATATCTGACCATCTATTCTACAGACACATCAGTTTAGTAAATTCTTATAAAAAGTTGATTTACTAAAAAAGGTATAGATTTAGTGATTGGTCTAGATTTTAAAATTATGTTACCTTTCCAGCTTCAAACTTTAGAAAGGTCTTGTATATTCTCTCAGAACATAACAAATATGGTAGATTTTAAAAAATGAAGCCTCGATAGAGTTTTCATGTTAAAATCCTCCAGCTCAGTCATGGAAAGGCATGTTTCGTCTGTAACTCATTTATATACAGAGGGAATCTGAAACGTAAGACTAAGCAATTTTTAGGAAGTTTGATAGAAGTAAATGTTGAGTAATACCAGGTTCTCTTTAAATGGTTCTAATAATTGAATTCTTTAAACTTTTGCCTCCAACATTTAGATCCTTTAGAATTCATTGACTCAGTGTGTGTGAATTAAATTAAATGGATTGCCAGAGACATTGCCAAGTCCCATTAGCCATAGTAATTGGACAGTAATCTGTATGAACAACTACATTGATCTGTATCACATATTTCAAATAGATCATGTGTTAGTATTTTAACTTGGAATGAAAGTAATAAGATCAGAGACCTTAAGAGCTTTATTTCACACATATTTTATAAAAGAGAAAGTATGAGAAAATTTATTTAAAACAACAACAAAAAACAACAGTCGCCATAGGCAGCCATTATATTCGGGAGACTTAAAGGACAATACCTTATATAGAACCGGAGACATTTCTTTGATAATTTTTCTCCCTTACAGAAAGAGAAAATACTAATAGATTGTGCCTATAGTTCTTAAGTCAAATATCATAGGTCTTTTTGCCCCATCCACAAGATAGACTGCTTTTTTGCCTAATGGAGGAGAACATACATTGTATGGAGATGCTGATAGACTCTTTGATGAGAAAATATACTTTCTTCCTTTTTCTGCTTTGTAGGCATTCATATAGGGAAAATGTGACTCTTAAATACTGTAAAACTTTGAAAGAAAGCAGTTAATATATGGAACTAAGGAACAGTAATTTCTACCCTGGGGAAAGTAAGACAAAGGGTAAGAACATTTCTCCATTTTCCTTGAACATTCTCTCATCAGCCCGTAAAGGGTTTGACTAATGCCCATGCTAAATACCCCTTAATTGGCCCTCCTCACTCACACCATGTCTGCAGCGCTAGATTGTTCCTATTGAAAAATCCCTTCTTTGGGCAGCCAACTAAGAGTGATTCTGTTATCATGTTATTGCTTGGTCTAAATTAGTACTTATAAAAAGATATTTTTCTAATCTGGAGACTTTGGAAAACAGAGGAATTGGAATTGGGTTTTACTTTTAGATGGTGAATGAGAAGTGCCTATATAACACAATAAACTTGTTAATTTTCCCTTGAAAATATGTGAAATCAATGTCTACACCCTCTGCCATAGTTACATAATGTACTTGTTGAGGCAGGACCAGATTGAGGAGCTTAGGCCAAGCTCAGGCAAAGGCAGATTAAAGGCAGAGATAAGATTAGTTGCCAAGACACTTGTGGGTCTTCTGTCAGTGTCTTCTCTATTCGGTTCAGCTGGAATAAATCCAAAACCTATCACTTACTGAGTAGCTCATACATAAACTTGGAACTACGACAGATGGGGGAAGAGGGCCCTTAATCCTGTAAAGTAGGTGGTGAAAACAACTCAAAATGGTGGAATGCTTGACCGTTGAACTCTAAAGACTTTTCCAGTAACTTCTAATTAGCCAAAGTTTTCTGACTATAAGTAGCAGAAAAGAAGTCAGGGCTACATAAGAAGAGTATTTTGTTTTGTTTTAGTGAACCACAGTCTTGTGAAGATTTAATTATCTAAAGAAGAAACAAAAAGTTAGCCAAACTCAGAAGTAAAAGAAGAATAAGATAATTAGGTCACTTTTGAGGACATATGCTATAGGAATTAATAGACTCTATTGTTGGGACACCAGTGTTGACATAAATTAGCTGTGATTGTTTTCTGTACTTATATTACTTCATTTAAGATTAATGGGTTTAGGAGATAGAGAATCCAACTAAACTCACTTAGGTGAGATGTGAATCTCTTACTTACACAGAGATGGGGAGGGTATCTTGTTTGGTAATCCCATTGAAATTGCAACAATTGTGAATTGATTCAAAAGGACATCAAGGTATTGCTACTAGAATAATGGTAATGGATGATGGAAAACAAGGGAACAAATACCCACTATACCAACCATCTACTTAATATATCCTTCAATTAGCCACGTGTGTAAGAGGTACTAAGACCACCATATATTTCATTTACTCCAATTCTCTTAGAAGTAATGAATATATATAAAACACTTAAATATCCTCTTGGCTCGGGGTTATCTTATCTACCAGATGCTTCAAATCTGGAAAAACTCAACTCCACTTCTGTCTCTCTTGCCATTCTTAATGAGGCTTGGTTTCAGTTTGTTAGTACAGTAGACCTTACCCTTAGGATATGGCCCTTAGTTCTAACAGGTGGTCTCTTTGGTGTCTCAGGTGATGGCTGGCATATTAACAAGGTCTGTTCACTCTTGGCGGTCCAGAATTAAATATTTTCTAGCACTATTTTATGTTTTTATCTCTATTCTTTTCTTAACTCCATTGCATTACTCCCTGGTAAGCCCAGAAAGTCTGGTCCTGCATATACATACCCATTTCTAGGCCAAATAATTTTTTAGAAACTCCTCCCCTCAAACTTCTAGATTCTTTACTCTGTGCCACTTTCTCCTAAGTGCCCTGCCCCTCAGTTTTCAGACATCTCAGAAGCTAGGAAATCCTCTCTGACATGGTAGCTCATCGGGTCCACTGTGCTAGGTCTCGTTCAGTCTCCCTCCCTCTTCAACATCAGAAAATTATCCCTGGTCAGAAAGCTGGAACAAGAGAGGAATTTACCTTAAGAATTTATTTTCTCTGAGGAATTGCTGTCATGGATGGCTGTTGTCCAACACCTGAAACCAGTTATCTCAAATATTTTGACCAGTTTTAGATATGTAAAGCAAAAGGACTAGTCCAGTACCACTGACTGACTACAGTATGGCCAGAAGCAGAAGTCCATGAAAACAGTATTTAATGAAAATATAAGTTCTGAAATATAAATGCACATTTTTATACAACATTAAAAACATTATTTTGGAAACTTTATGTAGATGAAATTACATGAAAAAGTAATCAGAGTGACGAGCACAGAGTTTCAGATACTTGTTAGCACAGGGAGGGAAGGCAGGGTTTCAGTCTCCTTGGGGTAGGAATCACATGTAGATGTATGCTATTGCCAATATTCTAACTTCTATGTTAGATGGTATTTTCATAGGTGCTTACCACATTTTTGAAACGGACAGATGTGGATAAATAGAAAGGGGCATTGTGTTGATCAGTGATCTGTGATGAGATCATGTCATGAACAAAGCAGTTGTAATTTCCCCAGTTCTTCTTGTGAGGCCATATTTTAAAAATTGCCCATAACCTGGACCATAGGGGATTGTTTTTCTTGTTGCTAACAAATTGGAAACTGAAACTGACAATTAGCTATTAGACACTTCTTTGTGGAGTTTTTGAGGGACATCTAGACTTCCTGAGGGACACTGAGAAACTCTACATATCGCATGAACTGAGCCCTGCAAAACACAACTTTACATCACTTAAAATGTTTTTAGCTATGCTCAGTATTCTGGCACTGAGTTTTATGACGGTTTAGGACAAGGGCACTATTTATAATAGATCCAAATTAGAAACAAATCATTTCCCCATAAACATTAAAGTGGATAAATAAGATGTAATATGTTTATACAGTGGAATACTTGAGGCAATTTAAATATGAACTAAAAGAAAAAAATGGATAAACCCTACTAATGTAATACAGATAAAGAAGCCAGACACAAAAGATTATATATTATGGAGTTTCATTTACAATCAATCTATAGAATTGTTAGTCAAGGTAATAGTTACTTTTAAGGGAGTTTGTGGGTGTCAGAGTCAGTGGGAAGGAAGGTGAGGGAAACTTTTGGATCCTTCTGACTTTTGTTTTTTGTTTGTTTGTTTTGTTTTTTTTGTTTTGTTTTTTTGGATGGTGGTTGAATGGATGGGTCATTTGCGGTAATTCAACAGTCTGTAAACTTAAGTCTTTTGCACTTTTATATGTACCACATTTTTAAGACCTAGTTTGTTTTAATATTTAGTGTTCATAAATTAAGCATGCTGTTTTCTTAAGTGGTGAGATTCGTTTTCTTACATTGTTTCAAAAACATGCACATTGGGATTGTATCTACCTTCTGAAGCATGGACAAAAATGTTTTCTACCACTAAGCTCAGTGAACACGATCTGCTTACTTTTTTTTTTTTTTAGCATGAAGATTGTATCTTTATTTTTTCCATCATGGCATTCAAATTTAGATTTCCTTTTCTGGTTTGGGGTACTTAGAAACAGAATACCTTAATTTTCTAATAGCAATATTAACAAGTGGCAATGATAACATTACCAGTTACAAAAACAAATAAGTAAATAAGACCCTAAGCAAGATAGAAAGGTACCTTATATTTTCTTCCCATACCCTTGGTGTAGCTCGTTTGAATTATTGTGTGGCAATAGAACTATGCGGTATTCTACCCTCCAAATAACACCTCATCAAGACCACCTGTAGATGAGTGGCAGAAGCACTGATCTGTGACAAATACTGAAGGCCCTACTTGCTGAGGAAGAACTTTCCAAGGCCTGATACATTTGACCAATTGAAGAAGATACGCTTTCTGACTGTGAGCTCTCCTCCTATGGAGTCAACTTGTCTTAAATAAAATAAATGAGCACAAACTTGTCTCAAGTTCCAGAGTGATTTATCATAGAAAAAAACTTCAGTTTGACAAATCTTTAGCCATCACTCAAAGTGTCTACTTTCTTTGTAGATGACATTCCATTATAGTCCTGTACAAAAATATTGTCAGTAACTCTATTGAATCATGAGCTTATTTAATTATTTGGCCTCTAAGAGAAAAGAAAGCCCCTTGTTAGTATGGGGTTTAGAGTCTTATTGAACAAAATAAGAAAGTTCTTAGTACAAATTTAATGCAGGTTGAATATACCCTTATATACGAGACTTAGAAATAGTAGGTTAACACTACGACAGCATCTATAACACTTGGCATACTGCATCACTACAATGACTGTAGTGACTATAAAGTGACTAATCGTGAAGAAATCTGCATCGCACCATGAGTGTGAAGGGCGACTTGTAAGGAGATCTGAAAGCTTACCGCTTTGGACTGCCACAGCCTTCCAAAGAAGGCTAGCTTCTCTTTGACTTTGCATTCCAAAGAACACATGAATTCCTTTCACTGGAAAATTCTAAACAGAGATTGCATGGCAAAGGGCATTCTGTGAAATATATTTTCTATTTTTCAGAGGGGTTGCTGGTGATGGTGCCATGGTGACAGTCTGTATTCTGACACAGTGCCCTTTTGTCAACTCAGTATCTATACTGCCCTTTTACCTGCATTTAGGATCCAGATAAAAATACCACCCCGCTTCTGCTTAACATGTTGCCATTATCCCACCTACAACTGTATTCATTTTATAAAAAATTGAAGACAAATATCTTCCTAAATAAGGAAATGCAGGTTTTATGGACTCTCCATCTCCAGTAGCACTCATTCCTCTCCCATTCAAGTTCAAAGCCTGTTCTCATATTCTATTACTTACATACTGAGATACGGGATGCAGCATTACTGATACTCTTACATTAGGTAGTAGGGGATTGAGAGAGAGAAAAGAGAAGGAGAATCTATATGCTACTGTGGTTTGAAAGTTTGTGCTCCCCCCCTGACCCCCCGCCTGCCAAATTCACATGTTGAAATCCAAATGCCCAGTGTGATGACGTTAGGAAGTGGAACCTTTTGTGATTAGGTCATGAGGATGTCATCATGAGTGGGATTAGTGCTTTTATAAGAGAGGCTCCAGATAAATCCCTTGTTCCTTCCACCGTGTGAGGACACAGCAAAAAGACGATGCCACCTGTGAGCCCGAAAGCCAGCTTTTACCAGCCCTCAGAGTGAATCCGCTGGCGACACGATCCTGGAGTTCCTGGCCTCCAGAACTCTCAGAAATAAACTTGTGTTGTTTATAAACTCTCTAGTCTATGATGTTTTATTATAGCAACCCAAAGGGACTAGGACAGATTCAAATATGTTAATACCAAAGCAAAAACAAAAATATATGAAACTATTACAGTCTTTCCTTGCTCCTGGTTACATGGGTTATATATATAACTTCTTTCATTTTTCATTCTTTGTTTCCTTTTCCCTCAATATGTTGTGTTGACCACAACTTTTCAGAATTAAAACAACTAAATTAGTAGAAACCAAAGCACAGGGATATTTTTAAAAACACTTGTTAATTCTCTTTGATAATGACAAGTGTGTTAATTTTCTGCATAAAAAAGTACAGCAAACATAGTATTTAAAACAGCATATATGCATCCTTTCAGACTTTCCAGGATCAGCAGGCCAGGCACAGCTTAGCCAGACCCTCTGCAGGGTCTTACAAGGCCAAGGTCAAGACGTAGGTAGGATTTCATTGTCATCCGAATGCTCAAAAAGGGAAGAATCTCTGTTTAAGTTCCCTGAGGTTGTTGCAGATTTCATTCCCTTTGGGCTATAGAATTGAGTGTAGCTTGGTTTTTCAAAGCTAGCAATGCAAGAAAGAGAGAGACTAGTATTACTGCTTTTAGTCTTAACTTCCTGGAAGTCCCAGGCCTTTTCTCTTAAGAGTTCACTCAATTATATTAGGCCAACCCAGGGTAATCTCTCTTTTCATTAACTCAAAGTTGACTAAATAAGGGATGTGAATTACATCTGAAAATTTTCACTTTTGACTTAGAGCATAATATAGTTAGGAGGGTGATGTTCCATTGGATTTAAATAAATTATCTGGGTCAGAAGCTGATCCCAGGGGTTGCTCCTACTTAAGAGAATTGGGTTACACAAAGTAAGGATATTAGGAGGCAGAGGTCATGGGAATCCACCCCCCTAGGATTTTATATTAGTCAAGGTTATCCAGAAAAACAGAGCTCAGAGCTAATAGAATCAATGTCTGGTTAAATTGGCTCCTGCAAGATTATGGAGGTTGCCAAGTTCAAAATCAACAGTATAGCAGGCGAGCATGCTAGATGGCCAGGAGAGATGGTGGTACAGATGAAGTCTGAAAACAGTCTGCTAGGAGATTTTCTTTTGTTTGGAGACATTAGTCTCTTTGTTTCATTCCGGCCTTCAACTGATTGGATAAGGCCCACCTATGTTATGGGGGGCCATCTGTTTACCAGTTTAAGCGTTAATCTCATCCCCAAACACCCCCCAAGTTGACATCTAAAATTAACAATTACAGAGTTGTCTACCACTCTAAAAACTCTTATGAGACAAGTACTTTTTAAATCCTTCTTAACAAATGAGAAACTCGGGTACAGATACTTAATTTGACCAAGTTAAAAATGTACCAGGGTTTGAATCCAGGTATTCTGAGGTTAGAGTCTTTGTTACCTATTATCTCTTTTGGTAGAAATATAATACCCTCCTGGGGTGACCCTTGCTGCTTGTTTGAAAGGGATATACCCTCAGGCAGTAACAAAGGAAAAGTGAAAAAAAAATCATAGACACAACAGAGACATTTAGAATAATAGTTAAATATAGACTTCTGACCCAAATTTCTGCTGATTTTTCTGAGGAAATGTGAAGGGCACTGAGACGTATTAAGGATCTTCTCCAGGTCAGGCATTGGGAAGATTTTTTATGAATATACATATTCATCCACATTTTAATTCTCTTGAACACCTACTAGGAGAGCAATTCTTATTCTTAATTTACTTGTGAGGAAAAAAGCTAAAAGTGACTTGTGAAAAGTCATACAGTTGGAAGGTGGCCATGCCAGAACTCGGAGCCAGATTGGCCTGTCCCCAAGGACGTGAGACATTTGTGACAATTCCTTGATCAACAGTTTATTTACTCATATCCTAGCATATTAGAGGCAATAACTTGTCAGTAAATAAGCACACTGCAGATAAATACATTGAATAATGGTGTAGTTAATTTTTCTCATGCATCTTAATCTTATTTTCTATCCACTCTACAATGTTAGTCATTCAAGGTATGTCTAGTCACAAATAATATGAGTTTACTTTTGTTGTTAAAATTTGGTGTCAAGATGTATATATTATACACACACACACACACACACACACACACAAAGTAACTGTCTTAAGAGTTTTTAGGTGTTAGACTTAGGTCTTCCCAAGTATCTGTTTGCCTAGGACGCTATTTTGCATGTCATTTTAAATTGGTGGATATTTTCGATGAAAACAATTGAACTCTTAAATCCACAAAGAAAGAGAACTTCTAGTGGAAATAATCCTATATACATTCAATTTAAATCTAATTTATCAGCCAGAACCAATTTTAATATGTGCTTTTATTTATTAAGTTATAGTTGGTGTAGCAGTTTGTTTTGTGAACAAGTCAGGTGAGGTACTTTCTGGAATCCCTTCAGTCTCTATAACCTGTCAGGTTTTCATGGTTAGTTTCCCTCAGGCAGGGTCCATGTGACCAGGAGATCCAGTTCGCAGGGCTTCACATATCGCATTGATGCCTTCCAAAGCTGACCTGAGAGCTTGTCTCTGTAGGTAAGTCCCCAGCACAGAAGAGCATCAGAATATTGACTCTTGTCTTGAACATGCTGCTGCAAATCAGAACACACTGTCTTTATTTCATTTATAAAGAATTGCCATGCATTTCATCCTGTGCTTTTGAGACAAAAACTTGAAGTTGAATGAATATTGATGACACTTTCCCCATCAAGTTCCTATTTAAGCATATATGAATTTCTCTGTGTGAATACAACATGCAGGTATTGTCGCCAATACACCTCTTCCAAAATCCCTTTCTCTTGGCCATCTCCAGTATAGAACTTCAAAACCTTGGGTACCTGGGTGGCTCAGTCAGTTAAGCGTCTGACTTCGGCTCAGGTCTTGATCTCACAGTTCATGGGTTCGAGCCCCGCGTCAGGCTCTGTGCTGACAGCTTAGATCCTGGAGCCTGCTTCAGATTCTGTGTCTCCCTCTCTCTCTGCCCCTCCCCGGTTACTGCTCTGTGTCTCTCCATCTCTCAGAAATGAATAAAAAGAAAAAACTTTAAAGAATAACAACAAAAAAACCCTAAAAACTCCCGCAGCCTACTTTAAAGGCCATGTGATAGTTTTGTCCAAGAAACATAACATAAGTGGCTATCTTATGGCACTGAAAGAATGGGCTTTGAGAAGAAGTTAGCTTTCCTGATGTAAGGGACGCTCATCGCTTGTACTACCCCTCTGACCCCTTCCTCTCCATTCTTCCAGAATTGAATATAAGTGTGAATCTTGGATCAAGATCTCTAACAGCTACCCTAAGGCTAGGAGAATGAAAAAGCAGCATGCTGAGCATTAGTGGGGTGAACAGAAAGAACTTTGGTCTTCGTGGGTATCATTGGGTCACAGAACCAAGGACAGAAGCTGCCTGTGTCCAGGCCTATTATTACTTAAGGAAAAACTCTGCCACTGTTTTTTGTTTTGTTTTAATGTTTATTTTTGAGAGAGAGAGACAGACAGACAGAGCATGAGCAGGGGAGGGGCACAGACAGAGAGGGAGACACAGAATCTGAAACAGTCTCCAGGCTCTGAGCCGTCAGCACAGAGCCCGACGCGGGGCTCGAACTTGGGAACGGTGAGATCATGACCTGAGCCGAAGTCGGATGCTCAACCGACTGAACCACCCAGGCGCCCCTCTGTCACTATGTGTTTAAGTCACCTCCAGGTAGATCTCTGTTACCCATTATATGCCTTAAGTGGCAATGATAATATAACACTAATAAATATAATTTAGTGCATATTGTACTTGTTAGTGTATGACAGGCAAGGTCAAATACTTGAGGCTTACTAGCATATTTAATCCTCTTATTCCTACGGAACAGTTATTAGTGTTATCATGATGCCCATTTTTAGCTGGGGGAGCAGAAGTTAGCCCTGGACAGTAAAATAGGTGTACCAGAAGCACAGGTGCCAGGATAGGAGACAGAGGTCTGAAAAGTGGGCTTTTCCTCATTTTCTGAGAGATTCACTGATTTTCCTAGTATACATAGGGCCATAGTGTCAATATGATGGATCGTTCAGGAACACAGGCTGCAAAGCAGACAGATCGTGGTGTAAATTGAAGCTCTGTCACTTACTGGATGTCAGATCTTGGGTAATAGAGTAAAAATCTCTAAGTCTCAGTTTATACATAGGCTGAGTCCGCATCTTCTTTAGGATAGAGAAATATGAAAATATCCGGTAGCATTCACCAAGCCGTTTATGTGCCACAGTAGCTCATCATCATTATCCTCGTTCTCATCATCATCGTGGCTAACCTCTAATTGAGCAATAGCTATGAGTCAGGTGCGGAGCTACACATTTTATATGTAAAATGTCATTTGATCGTCCTAGCACCTCGAAGTGTTAGGCACTATTATTTTCCCCTCTCGCAAATGTGGAAAATTGCAATCACACAGCTATTAAGCAATATAGCCAGGGTTCATATCCAAGTGTATCTGATTCCAGAGTTTATGTTTTTAATCGCTATGACTTTCTGTCACCAGGAGGCACTAGAAACGTAATAACCAGATCAAGTTTCTGTTCCCTCAGGACAGTCTACAGAGGGAGACCAATAAGGAGACAGTATTTTCAGCACTCTGATAGAAAAATGCAAGATTCAGGGTGGTGACATTTTGATGTCTAATTTGTGCCCTGATCTCATATTTTCCCAAAAGGATGTTGTGAAATTGCATTGTGGGTGAGTAGCATGAAGTGTGATAAGCTGGTTAGTGTGGATGGGAGGAGAGTGAAGTCTTCGTCTCCAGTTTGGTCGCTTCTTATCCTTTGAGTTCTGGAGTCACACTGGTTTTGTCCTTGAAGAAAATGAAGAAAGAATTGGAGCCATTAATATTAAAGGTTTACTAGGGACATATGCTACCCTTTCCAGAAACTCTGGGATGAGTATTTTTTAAGTGATTTAAATTCCCTAAAAGATCATTCTATTTTATTTCAGGCCTAATGAGTTGAGTATGAATAGTAGGGCAAGAGAAAGAAGGGGGAAAATACATTCGAAGTCTTCTTCTTGGGTTTCAAGAAGAAGTTGTCCTCTGTATCTTACCATGCCATTGTAACTCAGATCATGATGTTTTTGTGTATTTCGCCTATGCAATTGAGTCATAGAATAGCAGGTTCTACTTGCAAAATTTAACAATTACTTTTAAAATCACTTGGCAATTTGGAACATTTTAGATAAATAAAAGCGAACCTTATGCCCAGGCAACATATTAATAGGAGACTGTGGAACAATCAGTCTTTGCACAGCAATCTGGGAACATATGGTGATACATTCAGACAAAAGGCCACGTTCAAGGTTGAAACAGCCCTGGTGCAATGGGGCTGGGCAATAACTTATGGCATTGATTACATAAAATGCAACCCCAGGCTTCTTTCCTGGCACACTGTTTTGTACATCCACATTGGCTAGGCAACAAGGAAGCCAGATATATGCTTAAGAGTTACAAAGCAAATCATCCATATCTTGGTCATTTATTTCCTTTTCTGTCAATTCCTTGTTAATGATGTTATCCTATTAAGAGGTTATATGAGTGATTCAATGGCCCACCCGAGGTATGGGAGTTGAAAACAGCTTTCTTTGTCATCAGCTTGACCCACCTGTTCCAAAGGGAAAACAACATGAACTTGGGATCATCACATTCTCTAGTATTGAGAATGATACTTGGTTTTGTGTGGTCCTTTTAACGTTATTGTTAAAGCAAAACATTGTCATGGAAATGTACCCTTTATAAACATTGTCCTATTATTTAATCATAAACAATACTTGAATCTACTGACAGAGATATAACTGAGCAACCACCCCTACAGCAATGACTGTCAAGATTAATGGTAACATATAAACCTTAACCCTAAGAAGAGCTTAATTAGCTAAAGATGCTTTTTTTCTGTTACTACCTTTGATTATTGGAAACGTCGCAAAATCCACTAGCTTACTCTCAGCTTCAATAGATGGACTATACTAAAAACAATTTCATTGTTCTTGAATAAGTGACTTTTCACTCACATTTATTATTTATCTTTGATCATTTATTTATTCATAAATCCAACAAAATTTACCAAGCAGCAGTGTGTTTTAGGCAGTATAATAGAGGCAAAGTCTGAAGTAGTGAATGAATTAGGCCTGGTTGCTCCTCTTATACAGGTTCCAGTTGTAGTGAGTAACTTGTAATACTTGTAACTTGTTAAGGAGACCATAAGATGCCATACGAGCTTGTGAGAGAGCAATCAAATCCAAATTTGAATCGTCAGGGAAGGCTTTCTGAGATACATTTCTTATGAAACCAGATTTAGTTATGCAGAGCAAGAGGCATAAAAGAATGTTGTTGACAGAATAAGGGGACTCTCAAGAGGTGAGAGCAAGAGGGAGAGACTGAGCATTTGTGATTTCCAAGTATTGAAATTCCTTTAGTGTGGATGCATTGTTGATTTCCAAGTGGCCATGAGGATTAAGAAGAGTGGAGAGGACTCTGAAGCCTGAGCATGTAGACCTTGAAACCATGTAAAGAAGTTCAGACATAATCTCAAGATGAGATAACAGCCCTTTCAAAGACTTTAACTAGAAGAGTGACATGAATAAGTTGATGTTTATCATTCCTGCTGTGGGTATACCAGTGTGAGGGTTTGGATGAAACACAGGCATATCGCAGAGTGTCCCCAAGGATGTTGATTACTGAATTTAAAAATTGATTTCTGATTTTGTAATGACTTGCTTCTCCCACATTTCTTTCTCTTAATGTAAAACAAGACTGCCATATTAATTTAAGGAAAAGAAAACTTAACTCTTCGTCATTTTAGAATGAAAACAATAGGCAAGTTAGAGGAAGAAAGATTTCACCTTAATCTTGATGAATAATGGTTTAATGATTAGAACTTCAGAAAAGGAATAGACAGTCTTGAGAAGTAAGTGCCCATTCCTGGAAACATATTTGCAGAGGTAAGAAGATTGCTGATTAAAGGATGTTGAAGAAGAGATTTCTGTGTGGGACTAAATGACCCCTAGAGTTTCTTCTGGTTCTTAGCTTATTTTAAGGTTCTATTTGCTTGAATTATGGTTCACCAGTGTTCTAATATAATTTTGATAGCCGCAGTGTCTTAACTTGTTGAATCATTCCTGCTCTTTGTTTCTAAGCATAAAGGTTAGGGTTCTTTTCAGATGTTAAGATTCTCTGTATTCCTTACTATGGTGCATGCAGTGGAAGAAGTTAGGAAATGAATCGTTTGTCTGTTGGCATGAATTTTCATAGACCATGATGCCTGGCACAGGATTATTTTCTTGGCTGCAGGTAGTTATGTCTTTTGAAGTTGCCGTTCCATTTTGAAAATATCTTGGAGAAATAAAATGAGCAGTATTACTCAAAGACATACTCTAGGATATAACACTTCCAAATGCCTTAATATACACTTTTGGGTACATTAGTACCTACTCAGTTAGCTACATTTACAAGCCAGACACTCTCTCCTCTTCCTGTGTCTCACTCCTTGAAATGCATTCACATATGAATAAATGAAGACATGTGTTGGAGATTCATGGTTGATATAACAGATAATTTTGGAAGATTTTCCATGGGCTTAAAAGGGAGATAAAGGGAGCAAGAGCTTAGCAGTCTTTGGATTGTCAGTGGTAGTTAGGACTCCAGTCTTGTTTTAATTCTGTGCCTTTTCACAGTAATATCAAATTCACTGTGCATAGTGGAGACGTTACTGAGGTAAACTGAGTTACGGTATCTTCACTTCTATCTATATCATGCTACATGTTTTTTACTTAAAAACGTCTTTATATCCCTAAGATGTATTTTACATAGCTTGATAAGACATACTTCCTTTTGTGCTTGAGAACAGTTAAAATAAGAGATTGTTACTAATTTGATAAATATTTTAGGACAAGACTTTGAGGATCAAGTAAAAATTACGTACTCCCATGTACCTCAGTCTAATGTTGAAACTTGGGATAAATTAACTCATACATCATGCTCAGAGGACCAAATAATTCTTTGGTGTGCAGGTAAATTGTTCTCTTATAATTGTTAGAAAAATGATGGGGGGAATGTCCATATGACACAAACTTTATTTAAAATGTATAAATAGTTATTGTAGAGACTACCATAATGAGCTGATATCCTGCACTAAGGTGTATCCAGCAGAGACAGCTGGACTTTCTCATTACTCCTCTTTGCTCTCTACCCTATTTGTTGTTCTAGAAGAAGGAGGTAGCGTCCTCCCCATTAAACAGGAAACATTGTTTGGGATGGTGATTTTCTACTGTGAATGGTCCATCTGAAATTATGGGAAATATGCAGAAGGAGGTTTCTACTGGCTGTGCTTAAGAAGACACACTAACTACCAAGCACCCTCTTAAACCCAATGAAGTGCAAAAAAAATTACATTGACTTTTGAATAGAAATTTTTTGGACCTTACTTAACAAAATCCTGTTTTATTCAGGATAGCATATGTTCCTATACATTCCATGAGACTTCAGGGAATTTGAATTAAGGATCCAAGATCTAGACATTGGCTTGTTTGATCTTAAAGCAGTGATATTTCTTTTTTAAAAATATTTTTAATGTTTTATTTTTGAGAGAGAGAGAGAGAGTGAGACAGAGCACAAGCAGGGGAGGGGCAGAGAGGGAGGGAGACACAGATGCTGAAGCCGACTCCTGGCTCCGAGCTGTCAGCACGGAGCCCCTTGTGGGGCTCGAACTCACGAACTGTGAGATCATGACCTGAGCCGAAATCGGACGCTTAACCCACTGACCCACCCAGGCGCCCCAAAGCAGTGATATTTCTTGACAATGATTGATTCAGTAATGGGAATATACCCCAAAGAGCCATAACAAGAAGAAAATTTGGGAGGACTCATATTAAGGTCTTCTTTGGTTTTCTGGGATAATATTTAGGAACGGGTTTCTCTTATATTGGTTTGTATAGGTTAGGTTATCGGTGGGTTACAATAACAAAGGTTTATACACTTTTCACATTAATTTCCCTCACACGTGGGATAGTAGTTTTCCTCTGCACTATCCTGTCTATAGGACATGGACTGGCAAAGCAGTCATGCTCCAGAGCAATACTCATCTCTGTACCCGTAAAAAATGGCCTTTTTAAAAAAATTGCTGTTTATTATCATTTTTTTAATATACTTCATTGTCAAATTGACTAACATACAGTGTGTAAAGTGTGCTCTTAGTTTTTGGGGTAGATTCCCAGGGTTCATCACTTACACACAACACCCAGTGCTCATCCCATCAAGTCTTCTCCTCAATGGCCATCACCCTAGAAAATGGCCTTTAGATCCCACACCCAGAATTAACTGAAATTATTTCTAATCTTGTTCTAGTAGTAATGAGTCACAGGACCACATCTAAATTCAAGGGAGCAAGGGTGTGCAAATCTCTCTGTTCCAGGAAAGAGACCAGAGATACTTATTGGCCAATACTAACGAATACGTTTCCCTCTGGCATCGTCCCTCGCCTTGCTACTGGGCAGAGTAGGACAGAAGAGGACATTGCCAAGAGACTAACAGAAAAATTGATCCAGAGACTATAGATGAAGACAGCTCATCCTTAGAGCTCATCCTGCCTCTATTATTTCTAGCTCTCTGAATTGAGCAGTTTACACGGGTTTTAAGCCAGTTATCTGTTGAGTTTTCTGTGATTTGCAGCCAAAATGACCTAATGGATACATATTTACTATCGAGTGCTTTTTTGAGTCAACATCATCCGCCATGCATCATTTAAAATTTTTCTTTTTTAATGTTTGTTTATTTTTGAGAAACAGACCACAAGTGGGAGAGGGGCAGAGACAGAGAGGGAGACACAAATTCCAAAACAGACTCTAGGCTCTGAGCTGTCAGCACAGAGGCTGACGCGGGGCTCAAACTCAGACATGGTGAGATCATGACCTGAGCTGAAGTCGGAAGCTTAACTGACTAAGCCACCCAGTGGTGCCCTGCAATGTGCCATTTAAGGAAAGGAGATAGAGCAGTTTATAATTCAGGCTGAGTTCTCCTTTTGGGACCTTGGGTTCTATTGAGATTTACGTTGGAAACTCTGGGTGATAAAAAGTAAACTCATTCTAAGCTCTGCACACATGTTATGTACCAGTCATTTATGCTTCACTCGAACATTTTTCCTTTATGTCATGTATAAATTTCCTAGAAGTAAGCAAAGGAGAACTTTCTACATCTCAATGCAGAAATTGCATAGAAAGACAGATGCCTGGCATTTATTTCTTGGCTTTGGACTTTGGCATGATTGGCAATTGGACATTGGGGATCTGGCTATCTCATCAAATTCTATTTTGAATGTCACAGAAGCAACAGTTTTAGCAGGAGCTCATGCGATATTATAAGCTTGATCTAGGGTATATTTTTGATCCATTCTGAATTATGTCTTGAAACTGTAAAGGCCAAGTAAAACTTCTTTCTTTCCTTCTTTCTTTCTTTTTTCTTTCTTTTCCTTCTTTCTTCATTCCTTCTCTTCCTTCCTTCCTTCCTTCCTTCCTTCCTTCCTTCCCTCCCTCCCACCTTCCCTTCTTCCTTCCCTCCTTCCCTCCCTCCCTCCCATACGAATTCAGTGCTGTAAGTTTTGGAGGGAGGAAGAACAAAGTGAGTCAAGAATTAGATCTGTGCAGAGAACCAATAGATCCCTTACATTTCCTCCACTTTACTCCTTCACTAGGCATTTTCTCACTCCCAACTCCACACTCATTAAAAACGGGGCCGTATGCCTCTCCTAACGCGCATATAAGATAATTTCTTTTATCATAGCAATTTTCATACTTTGAGTAATTTTGCTGTTTACATTGCTTACTCCCCTTCACCCCTACCAAGTACCCGGAGCTCCTTGAGTGTGTAGAATATATGTGTTTTCAATGATTTGCACCAGATGGAATTTAAAGTCCATGTGAATATGTGAAGGATAATGGAAAAGTCCAAAGTGATGATAGTACATGGAAGAAGAAAGAAACCCTAAAACATAAAATATTAACATAAACAAGGCTCAAAATGCAAACCATGACATTGTGACTAGTAGCCACTTGTCCTGACTCCCTTTGTGCCATCTTCAGACAGAAGATCCTGGATTGACCCAGGGCAGTGGTTTTTATTTCTTCAAATTTGGCTTCAATTTCTACGTAAGTATTCCAGTGGAAATTGATGTTTGCCTTTCTAATATCAGTTTTCTCCTACCAGCTTCTTAACAGTATTCCATATTTCCCCGGTAGGTAGATTAGTACAATTGATCTCACTTCCAATGTCTGTGATGTGGTCTCAATTTTCCTAAGTCATTCAACATATGTTAGCTTCCTGGCCATAGCAATAGATTCAGACATGGGCCCAAGACCCAAAATAGGTCAGTAAGAGTCAATGAGACTCAATTACAGCTGTTGAATTAAGCTACAGGAAAGCAGATTGTTTCTTCCCAAAGTGAACACAGACACGTGCGATACTGCTAATATGCTGATGGCCATCTTGAGATCATAGAGAAATAGCCTTACTGAGTAGGAAGCCAGTTCTGAGAAAGTGTTGCTGAGAAATGCTGCTGGTTGTGGGGTGTGTGTGGGGAAGGGCAGCAGGTTGATTGACAGATTGTTAACCTGAGGAAGTAAGAAGTCTTGCTAAGAAAAGGAGACTAAAATAAAAAATGAGTCTGGGTCACATCATTTGACCTTGATAAACCACATAGAAAATGTTTTAGCCCCTGAAATCATTAGTAAGTTGTGCCACTTGTGCATGTGTGTGTGTTGCCTGTGTCTAGTCAGGAAATTTTAAGGCCAAAATGCTACTTAAAGGAAATGTGTGTGTTTTATTTTAAGCTTTCATGTTGTGCATTGGGGAGAAATTCCATATAGGAGGTCAAGCTGTAGTCCAGCTTACATTTCAGTGTGAAACTGGAGTAACTATTTCTTTAGATTGAACTGTATCATTACCATCGTATAGTCTACTGTCTCTTCCCCCCGAAGTTTTTCCAACAAATCTTTTGAAGCTTTATTAATATTCATTAGCATCTTAGAAATATAACTGTAGGGTGTTTGAAGAGTCAGATGTATTAGATTTTCCCCCAAATTTTCCATCCAGTAGAGAGATAAAAATGAGGCTTTTAAAGGCCCTTTGCTGTTTCTTTTGTGACTCCTTGAGAAAGATACTCACAAAGGATAAAATGGAATTGTGTGCACAAAGTGTGTGCACAGATCAGTCCAATCTGAAATGGATCAAAAGGGCCTAGGAAAGGAAAGTGTGAGTGAGATAAAAGAAAGTTGGCAGCCATAGCTTGCATGCGCTCAGAACTTGGCCATGATTTTGGCTTCATCTGCACAAGATCGAGAATTTATACAGATCCATTTAATTTATTAACTCTGCTATCTCAATTTTACTTTCATCTTTTTTTTTTTTTATTTTTCTTAAATGACAAAAATCAAGTTTGTCAAAAAATTAAATAAAGGCCATGGTCTGATGGAATTCATTATTTGGACATTTTGTACATCAGCCAGTGGGTACTAAATGTGGATACTAAAATAGTCACCAGTGGTAAATTATATATATGGTTCAGTATTTTTATCCAGGAAGAGGCAGCGACACAAATAAAACTAATCTTTATTTTTTGAAAAGCAATACCTACTAGTGCTTAAAAACACCCATTTTGGAAACCATTGAAGCAGGGCTTGAATCCCGAGTTCTGTTTTTCTCATCTGTGTGACTTCTCCAAGTTTTGCCATCTGTAAATTGGAAATAAAAGTGGTATTTCCCACATAGGTTTGCAGTGAGGATTAAAAGAGACAATTTATTCAAAGTGTTTGTGTCAAACACTGAGCTCAGAAGTGAAAGCAAGTCTTGGTGAATATAAAGTAGTAGATTCAAAAGAATTCTTACCACACAGACACACACACACAAAACAAAAAGCAAGAGACACAAGGAACCTCTGTGTGGTTAGGTTTCTTACCTCGATTGTGGTGAGGGTATCACAAGTGTTTGCATATTCCCAAATTCATCACATCATCTACATTAAATAAGTGTGCGCATTTCTTTTTTGTATCAGTTATATCTCAGTAAAGCTGTTGAAAAAAGGCATAAAGAAAGTCAAAGACAGCTTTAAAAAGAAGATGAATGTGAGCAGGAATTCCATCCACTTTCTAATTCAATATGTATTTATTGATTAAGACCACGGGCCATAGAGTAAATCTCCCAGGATTTGAATCTCCTTTTCTCCACTGAATTCTTTTATTATAAATTGTATAATACATACAAAAAATGTACAAAATGGGTTACGTAGATATGTTCACATGTATATACATAATAAGATGAGCATTTGTGATCTAACCACCTGGTTCTGATATAGAGGATACCTGTATATGATCTCTTCGTATGTCATAGGGCCCTCCTTGCCACTCACAGGTAATGAACAGTCTGGAGTTTGATCGCTTCTTTGCTTTCCTTTATAGTTTTCCCCCTGATGAGATATATTAGTATACCTGATCACTATATTGCTTGTCTTTTCTATTTTTGAACTTTATACAAAGTCATAGTGTAGTCAGTTTACTAAACACTTGGCATTGCTTTTGTTCTTGAGGGTCATTCTTGCAGATCTGTGAATGAGGCTGTACTTGATTCAATTTGTTGTTTTGTCATTTTTTTTATATTAAAAAAAACCATAGAGCAGTTTATTTATTGTGCTGTTGATAGACATTACCTTTTTCTGGGTTTTGGCTATTAAAAGGAATTAAAAACAGTCTATGAATATTTATGCCCATGTCTCCAGGCACACAGGCAAGAGTTTCTCTTAAGGTATACTTAGTGGTAGAATCACTAAGTCCAACTTCCTACTTCAGCCAAAACTATTGCCAAAGTGGTTGTAATAAATGACCTTCCCCACTTGCGTTGAATGAGAAACTTAATTTCTCCAGCCTCACCAACACCTAATGTGTGATTTGATCTTGTTTTTCGTTTTGTGTGTGTGTGTGTTTTGTTTTTTGTTTTTTGGGTTTTTTTTTTTTGATGGTGTGGGCTAATTGTGGGTGATAGGCATTTAGGTAAGTGCAAACAGTGAGTGCATTTTTCCTTTAGGGATATATAATTAATTATGCCTTTATGGAGATCTATTTAATAATTTAAAAGTATATATTAAGGTATACAATTTGATGACTTAATATACATACACACTATGCAATATTACAGTTAAGATAATTAAATATTCATTTTCTCACATAGTCATCTTTTTTCTCTTTCTTCCTTCCCTTCTTCCTCCTTCCCTCCTTCCCTCCTTCCTTCCTTCCTCCTTCCCTCCTTCCCTCCTTCCTCCTTCCCTCCTTCCTTCCTTCCTTCCTTCCTTCCTTCCTTCCTTCCTTCCTTCCTTCTTTCCTTCTCACATGTGTATTGAGAACAACTAGGATCTACCCTCTCAAAAATTTTAATTCTACAATATTGATAAGTACAGTTATATTGTTGTACGTGAAATCTTCAGAACTAATTTACCAGCAACTTTGTATCTCTTAACCAACATCTCCCCATTTCCTCCTCCCTGCAGCCTCTGGCATCTATCATTCATTCTCTTTCATGAACTTGATTATTTTGAATTCCACATATAAATGAGATTGTACAGTATTTTTCTTTGTTTGACTTATTTCATTCAGTATAATGTTGTATACATTCATCCATGTTCCTCCAAATGGCATGATTTCCTTTGTCCTTCTGGCTGAGTAATAGGCCTGTGTGTGTCATTTTCTTCATCTATTCATCAGTGACAGACATTTAACTTGTTTCCAAGTCTTGACTATTGTGAATGATCCTGAAATTAACATGGTGTGCAGATACTGCTTGAAGATTCTGATTTCATTTTCTTTGGATAAATACTCAGAGGAGGGATTGCCGGGGCATAAAGCAGTCTATGGCCATAGCACTCTGAACATATCTGAGCTCATCTGATTTTGGAAGCTAAATATTGTCCATTGTCCTTTGTCCTGGGTTATAATTTTCTTACTGGTCTTACCACAAAATGTATACATTGATTTTCTCCCTCTGATGTTTTTAATGCCATAGAACTTTCTGGGTATCTTGGATCTATTTGGCTACAGCCTGGACTGGTATACAGCTCTTTCCTATTTGGGTATCATTCCTAGCAGAGAGTCATTTGTAATGTGCTACCCACAGAGTCCATAGATGTCAACCGATCTTCATGATGAGAGATAAAAGATGAAATGGTCTATCCTTTACTTAGGAGACAATGTCCCCCACCATGACCACTTGAACCTAAATATTATAGGTGTGGTTGCCCCTGAACCAAAATAGGATTTATCTTTCACTCTGTGGACAGCTTGTCTTTTACCAAGGCCTTCAGCGTACTAACCACTTATTTCTTCTCTAGCCCTATCAGCTTAATCTTATTGAGGTAATAGACCAACATGATGTACGCTGGTGCCTATACTTTGAAAATTTCTTTGTTCTATATTATGACAGAGATCAGGAGAGTTAGCTTAGCTTTGGAGCAAAGCCATAATTATATGTTGTTGTCTCTTATAAGCTATTTCTGATTTTTTTTTTTTTTATTGAGACAGAAAAGAATTCCTTTATCACATTGCTGGCTATATCCTATCAACCTGAGGCAATATCAGTGTGCTCTAGCAAAGGAAAAATATCTAGCACCACAGCTGAGATCAAGAGCTACAAACTGATTGAACACTTATTAGTTTCCTCAGGCTACTGTAGCAAAATATCACAAACTTAGTAGCTTAAAACAACAAAAATTTATTCTGTCATAGTTCTGAACACCAGAAGTCAGAAATCAGGGTGTTGGCAGGGCCATGCTTCCTCTGTAACCAGTAGAGGAGGATCCTTCCTTGACTCTTGCTAACTGCTGGTGGTTTGCCAACAATCTTTGACATTCCTTTACTTGAAAACATCAGTTTCATCTCTGCCCGTATCATCGCATATAGTTATTTCCTTACATGTCTGTCTTCACCTGTCCAATTTTCCTCTTAGTTTATCTCTTTTCTTCCCCTAAGAACACCATTTATGTTGGATTAAGGCCCTATCCTACTCCAGTCACCTAATCTTTTTTTTTTTTTTTTAATGTTTGTTTATTTTTGAGAAAGAGACAGAGTGTGAGCAGGGGAGGGACAGAGAGAGAGACACAGAATCCAAAGCAGGCTCCAGGCTCTGAGCCATCAGCACAAAGCCAGAGGCTCCAACTCACAAACAGGAAGACCATGACCTGAGCCAAAGTTGGACACTCAACTGACTGAGCCACCTAGGTGCCCCACCAGTCACCTCATCTTAACCAATTATGTCTTCAATGAGCCTCTTTCCATGTAAGATCATATCCTGAGGTATTGGAAGTTAGGACTTCAACATGTCTTTTGGGGGGAACACACTTCAGCTGTAACATATACAGTGTAAATGTACCCTTATCTTCCAGGATCATCCAGTGTTTGCAGGGGCCGTACTCGTAAGTACATGGTGATATTATGGAACTCTCCTGTGGCCTGTCATATTCTTGAGGCTGACATTAATCCTTGCCTTCCCATGCCCTACCATGATATGATTAAATTTTTTATTTATTATCCTTGCTGGAAGTGGTTGTTTCAAGGTTTCTACTTGCACTTCCCTTCAAACAGAGAACCAATGTGGAGTTTGTACCAGCTGTATCAGGTATATCTGCAGATCGATGGATCCACTGCAACCATACCTTGCCAGGACTCCATTTATTACCTGATCCTCCTATACCTAACCTAGTGCCATGAGGACACTTTAAGTCTTTGGGTCTCAGTGTCAACACAGACCCTCAAATGCATAGCTTTCAATGTAAGTAGACCCAAAGACCCTTCAAATAAGGATCAGAGGGATGATTATTGTGTACATGTAGTATATATTGTTTCACAGTCCTTCAAGAGCTAGCCACCTGTTGAGCTAATACAACCAGGGTTTGAAAATTGGCTCAAATTTGGACAGTGGGGAATAGATTATGATTTTTTTATTGGTGTGACCACTCTTAGTTTTCTATTTATTTTGCCCCTTGTAATTTTGTATTCTGTTAACCATCTCCAGAACTCCGTGGCTCAGTTGCCCTTGGCTGCCACTCTGACATTGATACTTGTGACAGTAATTCTGACCCTGAAATCATATTTTTTGTCTGTTAGTACATGACCCCAGTAGTTTCAGGACCTTGCCTTCTGCATGCTATGAATGACCTAAATTCTCTAATAACTTCTATAGTCCTACTCTCCAGAGATGAGCTACCACTAAAAGTTTTAGTGATGCTTATTTTCCTCTCTCCCCCACATTCCTCATGGCTTTGGTGAGTGTTAAGTCCTCTCCATCTTCCTGTGAAATATAATCACTTGGTGGGTCCTCCGATTATGCAAATCATATCTATTTCAGCATACGCACTTCACTAACCTTCGTAATCCAGTTCTCCACCATCTGCTACACAATGAATCTGGCTGTTCATTTTCACTCAGCACCAGGCATCACTTTTTCCATGCCTCTGAGAGCATCCTAGTAGTGAGTTCATACATCATCTCTTAGAGTTCTTGCCAAGGTGTTAAGTTTCTCTCTAATTTTATCTTCTCCTTGATTAAGCATCTTCGTGCTTGCTTTGCCATGGCCAGGTCCTGCAGCCCCTTTCAGATATATATATTCTGTTTTCATTTCATTTGTGTGTATGTGTGTGTATATATATATACATAGTTCATTTCTACCTTTTTCACTCTTACTATCACCCCATCTGGGCCATGCTGTGGCATAACTCTGCTTAAAGGTCTACTGATCAGGAGGGCAAGTAAGGCCTGCTCCTAAAGGTGATACATGCTGCCTTTTGTATATGAAAGAGAGATTCGTGCACTACCTTCATGTAATAATAGGAAGGGCTCTGGCCATTTTTGAAGACTCAGAGAATTCGGAAGATTCTGAGTAGTCAAAATTTTAAGGCCTTCCAACTAGATGTCCCTGTCTCTTATGTTGTCCTTTACAACCTCACCCACTTTCCTCTCATCCATAACCACAGGTAATCACAAATCTAATTTTTAGGTTGAAAATTTCCTAATGTCAAGAATGTTATATAAGTACGGTCATACAGTATAGAACCTTTAGGATTTTTTTTTAAACACACAACACTATTCTCCAATACCCAGAGGACTTGTGCTGTGTATCAGTGGTTCTTTGCTTTAATTGCTAATTAGTATTCCTTAGTTACTGTGTTTAGCTAGAACTTAGAGTACAGTGTTGAAAAGGACTGGTGAGAGATTATAACTTTGTTTTCTTTCTGATCTTAATGGCAATTCCTCAAGGTTTTCACTATTAAGTATGATAGTGTTTTGTTGTTTTTATCAATGTGAAAAAGCTCTCCTTTACTCCTAGTTTACTTAGTGGTTTTTTTTCTTTCTTTTTTTTCTAATTATGACTGGATGTCGGATTTTGTCAAATGTTTTTATTGCATTTATTAATCTGATCAGGTTATATGAGATTTTTATTCCTCAGCCTAGTGATATGATGGATTACATTAATTTAGTTTTGATTATTGAATTGATCTTGCATACCTGCAATAAATCCCACTTGGTTGTGGTGTATAATGTCTTTTAGAAATTGTTGGATTTGAGGATGTCTGGGTGGCTCAGTCAGTTAAACATAAGACTTTGACTCAGGTCATGATCTCACTGTGAGTTTGAGTTCCACATCAGGTGAACTTTGGGGTTCACCCTGCTTTGGTTGAGCCCCACTTCTCTCTCTCTCTCTTTTCTTTCTCCCTCTCTCTCTGCCCGTCCCTCACTTGTGCACTCTCTCTCTTAAAAAATAGTTGGATTTGATTTGATAACATCTTTGAGGAATTTTGCACCTATGTTTCTTGTAATGTCTTTCTCTGATATTAATAATTAAGATAATGTTGACCTTGTAGAATGAGTTAGAAAGGATTTCCTCTGTTTCTATCCTGTAATAATTATTGTAGAGAATTGGTATATATTTTTTCCTTTAATGTTTGATAAAATTCACTAGTGAATTCATCTAGGCCTGATGCTTTCTGATTTGGAAGATTATGAATTATCACTTCAATTTCTTTAATAGATAAAGGCCTATGTGTGAGTTTTAGTAAATTGTTTCTCTCAAAAATCTTGTTAATTTAATCAAGTATCAAACCTGTGGGCATAGAATTTTTTTGTTTCTTTTTGTCTTTTTTGTTCTTTCTCTCTAGTTTGAACCATTTTTACTGTCATATCCTCATAGTTAGATATCCTTTCCAAAACCAACTACAATGTACTATTGAGCCCATCAAAGATATTCTTCATTTCTGATACAATGTTTTTGACCTCTAGCATTTCTTTTAGATTCTTAAGAATCTCTGTTTCTCTGCCAACATTTCTCTCTCTGTTCCTGCATGTTGTCTACTTTTTCCATCAAATCCTTTAGCATATTAATCGTTAAAGAAAAACTCTTCACTTGGTAATTCTAATATCCTTGACAAAAGTGAATCTGCCTCGTATGCTTGCTCATTCTCTTCAAAATACGTTTTCTGCCTTGAAATTTCTTGTTGATACATGAACACAGTGTACTGGATAAAATAAACTTTATAAATAGACTTTGAGGAATGTAGTGGTACTGCGGGGTATTAAGAAGAATTCCATAACCGTGTTTTAGGACTTAGTCTCTTGATAAGCCTGAGATCCTGGGTTGTGAACTTCACCACTATCTTCCGTATTTCTCCCCGATCTTACATTGAACAGGAGAGCTGGAGGAAAATGGAGTTGGGCATTTCCCATGAAATTCCTGATTAAACTCTGTTAAAATAGTTTTTCTCGAGAGTAGGCCTTGTTTAGAAGAACAGAGTGCTCTGATATATTTCAGAATGGTTCTTTTTCTCTCCACTTCCTGGAAGCAGGAGGGAATTTTCTCCAGTCACTTCAAGGACCTGGTGGAACTCCCTGAGGTAGAACTCACAAAAGTGTGACAGGATCCTCTCAAGTTTTCATCTGTCAGATTTGTCCATAATGTGCCTTTCGCAGTTTATCAATTATAATTCAAGCTTTCCTACCCCGGTGCTGGTTCCCATGGAGGTTTTTCTCCTGATTTTCTGCTCTGGTAATTTTTCTTTTTAAGGGACACCTGGGTGGCTCAGTTGGTTAAGCGGCCAACTTCACCTCAGGTCATGATCTCACGGTCTGTGAGTTCGAGCCCCACATCGGGCTCTGTGCTGACGGCTCATCAGAGCCTGGAGCCTGCTTTAGATTCTGTGTCTCCCTCTCCCTCTCTGTGTCTGCCCTTCCCCTGCTCATGCTCTGTGTCTATGTCTCTCAAAAATAAATAAACATTAATAAAAAAATTTTTTTCTTTTTAAGTTTATTTATTTATTTTGAGAGAGACAGAAACCGTGCAAATGGGGAAGGGGCAGAAAGAGAGGGAGACAGGTGGCTCAAACTCAAAACACCTTGAGATCGTGACCTGAGCCAAAACCAGGAGTCGAACACTTAACTGACTAAGCCCCCCAGGCACCTTTCTGCTCTGGTAAATTTTAATTCTCTATCTCCGTTTGTCTCTTTAATTTTTAGGGCAACCCCTTGCCTTGTGACCTCACTTCTCTGATGGATCTAAGAAGAGTTGTTGGTTGTTTAGTTTGTTTACCTTTTTATTTTCTTGTTTGTTCTTTTCTCTTATTTTTCTAATCCTTGGCTCATTGTCTTGCATACGGTAGGTACTTCACAAGTATCTGTTGAATGAATATGTGAAAGAAAATAAATGCATACATAAGAGAATGACTAGAAGTTACTCTAGATTTACTTGGTTGCCACGTAATTCACTATAGCTTCTAGCTTCCAGAAGACACAGATTGATTCCTTGCTCTGTCCACAGACTCTTAGTCTGGATTACCAACTGGGGAGGCCCCTTTAACATCATACTTTAAGCAGTGATACAGCCCCAAGATTAGGGCATGTAAGGCAGGATAGAAATCTCTGTCCATACTTCTTGATCCTTCTGCCTTCTCCTTCTGGAAGAGACTGATTTCTTTATTTTTTTTATTAGTTCATTTTATTTTTTTTTTTCCATTATGGTAAGTGTACTCTTGAATCCCTGTCCCTTATTTCCCCATCCTCTCACCTACTTCCCCTCTAGTAAATATCAATTTGTTCTGTATAGTTAAAAATCTGTTGGTTTGTTTCTCATTTTTTTGTACTTTGTTTTATTTCTTAAATTCCACGTGAGTGAAATCATGTGGTATTTGTCTTTATCTGATTAGCTTATTTTCTTTAGCATTATACTTTATAGCTCTATCCATGTTGTTGCAAATGGCAGGATTCCATTCATTTTTATGGCTGAGTTATATCCTATTGTGTATATATTTATGTGTATATAGATACACATCTATATCCATTCATCTGTTGATGAACATTTGGGCTACTTCCATAGTTTGGCTATGGTAAATAATGCTGCAATAAACATAGAGGTGCATATGTCTCTTTGATTTAGTGTTTTTGTATTCTTTGGGTAAATAGTGTGTGATTATTGGATATATGGTAGTTCTATTTTTAATTTTTTTTTGAAGAACCGCCATACAGTTTTCCCTAGTGGCTGCACCAGTTTGCACTCCCACCAAGAGTGCATGCGGGTTCCTTTTTCTCCACACCCTTGTCAGCACTTGTTGTTTCCTGTGTTTTTGATTTTAGCCATTCTGACAGGTAGGTGTAAAGTGATATCTCATTGTAGTTTTGATTTGCATTTCCCTGATGATAATTGACGTTGAACATCTTTTCATGTGTCTCCTGACCAGCTGGATGTCTCTTTTGGAGAAATGTCTTTTCATGTCTTGTGCCTATTTTTATTAGGATTATTTGTGTTTTGGGTATTGGGGTAAATCAGTCCTTTATATATTTTGGATACTAACCCTTTGCTGGATATGTCACTTGAAAATATCTTCTCGTATTCTGTATGTTACCTTTTAGTTTTGTTGTTTCCTTTGCTGTCCAGAAACTTTATTTTAATGTAGCCCCAGTAGTTTATTTTTACTTTTATTTCCCTTGCCTGGAGACATATCTAGAAAAATGTTGCTATTGCCGATGTCATAGAGATTACATCCTGTGCTCTCTTCAAGAATTTTTATGGCTTCAGGTCTTAAATTTAGGTCTTCAATCCATGTTGAGTTTATTTTTGCATATGGTGAAAGAAAGTGACCCAGTTTCACTCTTTTGTGTGTGGTTGTCCAGTTTCCCAACACTATTTGTGGAACAGCATTTTTCCCATTGTATATTCATTACTGCTTTGTCAAAGATTAATTTACCATATAATTGTAGTTTTATTTGTGGGTTTACTCTTAAGTTCCATTGATCTATGTGTCTATTTTTTATGCCAGTACCATACTGTTTTAATTACTACCACTTTGTAATATAAAATCTGGAATTGTAATACCTCTGGTTTTGTTTTTCTTCTTCAAGATCACTTTGCCTATTCAATATCTTTTGTGGTTTTGTACAAATTTTAGGACTGTTTGTTTTAGTTCTGTGAAAATTGCTATTGGTGTTTTGATAGGGATTGGTGTAAAATCTTTAGATTGTGTTGGGTAGTATAGCCATTTTAAGAATGTTTGTTCTTCCAGCCCATGAGCATGGAATGTCTTTCCATTTTTTTGCATCATCTTGAATTTCTTTCATCATTATATTATAGTTTTCAGAGTACAGGTCTTTCACCAATTTGGTTAAGTTTATTCCTAGAAATTTTTACAATTTTTGGTGCAGTTGTAAACAGGATTGTTTTCTTAATGTCATTTTCTGTGGTCTCATTACTAGTGTAGAGAAATACAACAGATGTTTGGACATTGATTTTGTATCCTGCAACTTAACCGAATTCGTTTATCAGTTCTATAAGTTTTTTGGTGGGTGGAGTCTTTAGAAATTTCTATTTATAGTATCATGTCATCTGCAAATAGTGAGAATTTTATATCTTCCTTGCCAATTTGGATGCCTTTTAGGGAATGAGGTATTTATTGAACAAGAACGAGAGGTGATTGTTTCCAGGAAGGAATTTGTGCTTACAGATATCAGACCGTGAAGAATGGGAGGGCTCAGTGTTGAGATTTTGAAGCCTCGGACACAAAGACTAGTAGGGAGATTAAAATAAGACTCGGGGGTGGGGGCAAATGGTATAAGGGTAAAAAATGAGGTTGAAGGAAAGACTGGTGCAAGGGGCCCTGCATATGATGAGATAATGTGATCTTCACTTACACTAACATATGATCCAGTGGACAGAGTCAACTTTTGATATCACTGAAGAGAAACAGAGTATGTGTTTAGTTAAGAATGAGTGTCATTGGTTCTGTCTAATAAGAGACTCTCTTTTCAGATACTTTCAGACATTTTAGGCTCTAACAAGGGAATTAACAAAGGCCCGGGCATCCATATCTTTTGGGGATCTCTGGCCGTTGAAGGGATAACACACTTATACATTGAGAAGAAGCTGCCTGCTGCTCCATTGCTAACAACCCACGGACTCTGGTAGACATAAAGAAATCCACAAGATTCTTTTGGCCATGCCTCTTGTTTGAGATCCTCTGGGGAAAGCAAAACATCTTTTATTTCTTGGCCAAACAAGAAAATTAAAACATTAAAAATACCCCTCAAATGCTGGCATTAAAACAGTAAAGCCTAGAACTGAAGAACTATGTGCTTTCCTACCACTTGTGCCTCTCAGAAACAGATCCAAAAAAAAAAAAAATTGGAAATGTGCAGCTGAGATCAACTACTTTGTTAGTGGGACATTTTAAATAGCATTGTGTATTTAACTTGTATTTTTTCTTTCTTGAATCCTTAAGAACATACGCTCATACCCTCTTCTTACAGAAAGCTTTGAGATGAACATTGAACAGTGATGGGTGTAAATAGAAACCTGAATATATTCAGACTTATGATATGTGAAGACTAACCTCCATGCCTCTGCCTCCTCCCGTTTGATAGCCTGCAGAAGGTATGGGCAGAGGCTCTTTATTGGAGAGAATATCCTATAGAGTCATTCAGTTCGGGTGAGGCTTGTATCAAAGGTCCCTGTGTCTATTTCTTTCTGATAGTTGCCCTGGACTCTAGTTTTCTGGCAGACTCTGTTCTTGTTTCGACCCCGCTTGGTGACCTGCCCCATTTCTGGACTATTCCCAGGGTATAGTAGCTTTCTGTGTGTATTTTCACCTTGAGCTATGTTCCACTTTGATTGACTCATTCTGCTTATACTTGTCATCTCGAAATTCCTGAGCTTTACACTTTATTTATTTATTTGTTTCTTTGGTTATTGAAGCCTAGTTGAAACACAATGTTAGTTTCAGGTATAGAACCCAGTGTTTTGACAATTCTATACATTTTGCTCACCACCGTAAAGCTGAGCTTTACACTTTAAAAGGCATAGGGCAAGGGACTCTATTTTGTTTGCTACTAGGAATCCTGAATGTATTGCTCTGTAATGGGGTGAAAAGACCATATATTCTGTAATGCAAGAAATGTGGAAAAAACTACTGAGCTCTTGAGTGTCAGTTTCCTCATTTGCCAATGGAAAGGACAATAAGAACTGTACTCTGGAGCCATTAGGAAGATTGAACTTAAGTGAACTATCTTGTGCCATGTCTGGCACAAGTATATAGTAGGTACACAAAGTAAATATATTAAAACAGAAACCCAGATATTGCCCAGCACTTAGGATATAGGGGAAGCATGAGTGAACACAAATAACTGATATTTTAAAGGACATAATTAGTTAGCAGGGCATTCATACGTGAATCAAAATTCATGCTAACATGCGGCCTAATATAGCCAGTTGATCAGAATAGATTAAATATCATGCTGATTGCTGCTACCTCAGTTCTATGCTAGATATTTGGAATAGAGTTTATGTCAACATAAGTCCACCGTAACACTTTTAAAACTATGCATGAAACTATTTTCCATTTAGGGACCTGAAAGAGATTTTCTTAGCCATTTTAAAAGAAATAGGTTGGTCTGATGAACAGTTCAGTAAAATGATGCTACTGAGTTTACTCTGTTTCTAACTGGTATATTCTCTGAATAAACAATATCACAGCAACCACAGTTGTTGTTATTATTATTATCATCATTTTCTTTATTTTCTGCTTTTCCTTTTTCCTTCAGAGAAGCCATCTTCCTCCTAGGATATGTCCTGCCATTCTCTGTACTGTTTGTTGACATCTCTCTCCATATCTACAGGAGCTAACAGAATTGGAATATTGACTCTCCCTTGATGGGTTGGTAAAGGATGCTTAGACCATTTTCAGCTTAAGCAATCCATTTGGAGACAGTGGGGGGGAGGTTCTTCCTAGTTTGCTCAATATTCTAAGGCTGAAATGGCATACTTGTACTGCTAACACTTACAAAGAGATCCCATTGCTAAGGTTTCCATCAGATATGAAAGTGTCCCATTAGGTCACATGACTCTTGATGACATCGCAAAGAAGGCGTTATTCTTATGTATGTCTGTGTGTGAGGTGCTGCACACAGTGGGCAGTTTGTTATGTATATGTTTCTGGATTGGAAGTTAATTTTCAGGCTGTTTTCAGAATTTGGGCAGTTTTGTGTGTGTCTGTGTGTCTGTGTGTCTGTGTAATTTTACTTGTACCAGGCCCATCATCAGAGAATCCATCGCAACCAACCTGTGAATAGAACCACATTGTTTCTAAGCAACCTCACGAATAAAAAAAGCAACAATATTTGTCTGTGATTGTGGGGGCGAAATTTGATAAGGAAACAGATGGTACTTCATAGCTTCCAGGAATTTTCAATAAACAAGCTGATATTGAAAGAGGTTTGCAAAAAAAAAAATCAAATAATACTTTAGTAGTATATATTTTTTTGAAATTGAGTACACACTTTGAGTGTTGAACATTACCATTGTCAAAGCTTACAAATCTCAAAATTTACTAGCTCTGGATACAAACTCTATGGAATTCAGGATTAGCCATCCCTTGCATTGATAGGCTACCTACCCCAAGTTGGGGGCCTGAACACTACATTAATTCCACAACAGGTGGCAAAACTCCTACTACTCAGTGAGTCAAGAATGAAGCACATGTTAAGCAAATATTGTGGAGGCTGTCTCCCCGCACAAGGGGTCTGTTTCAGGAGACACCAGTATTTTCTAAAGGGAGTATTTTGAGTTTTTAAGGGGCAGGCAGTAAATATAGCAGAAAACATTTAACATAGGTTAAGCCACATGGACTTAGGCCTCTGTCTCATGGAATGAAAATATTATATAATGATACTTGCATTTATATGCTTTGTTATATTTTATATGTTCCTCTATATATTCTATATCCATGTGATTCTGTGCCTGTTGAATATAGTCAGCTTCTGTATGTATTTCCAGAGAATTATCAAAGATAAAGTTGACGCCAAGTGATACTTGCCTGTGTACAGAGTTTATAACCCAAACATTTGCCTTTACACAGGTCTCATTTGCCCAGACTCTCTTCTCCTCCTGTTCATATTTTCTTGGCTCAGCCTCTCTCCCTCTTGCTTGGGGTGTCTGATTTTTCAGTCTTTCTCTGTGATCATTGATACCTTCAGTTACTTGATCTTTCTCTTCAGCGTTTTCTCCACTTATAAATATTACCTGTATTATTTGCTTTGGAGGTTTTGTCATTTGTGATTTTAAGCCTTCTTTCTCATTTCGTTCTCATTCTTCTCCCTTTTCCAGCATGCGATGGGTAGCAAAAGTCTAAAAAACCTTCATGTGGTCTATTCTGGCTACACTTGACCCCTGATCCCAAAGAGACTGGATTTTTTTCCACGAGGCCAGGGTATCTGGCCACCACCATGTCAGCTTCCATTTTGTGAGGCTGACACTGTCAGGAGGCTATAGAAGCCTTTATGGGACACCTGTTTCAGTTACCATAAACCCATCCTTTATGCTAAAGAAGAAATGAGACTCTTTTAGATACAGATCTATTCTGCCTTTGTTGTTGTTGTTGTTAAGTTTACGTTTATTTCAAGACTGACAGAGTCAGCACATTTGGGGAAGGGGCAGAGAGAGAGAGTGGGGACAGAGAATCGCAAGCAGGGTCCACACTGTAACACAGAGCCCAGTATGGTACTCCCACTCAGAAAACCACGAGATCATTACCTGAGCCTAAACCAAGAGTCAGATGTTTAACCAGCTGAGCCACCCAGGCACCCCCGATCTATTCTGCCTTTATAATGCTTGCCATTACAAACATTTTAAGGTAGTATTTAAGATTGTGGGCTTTAGAGAACTGCCTTGGTTCAAATTCTGGTTCCACTACATATAAACTGTGTTACCTGAGTGAATTAAGTTGCTTAAACTCTCTAAATGTTCTGACTTGCAATAGCAGTTGACATAAGGTTGTTGTGAGGATTTAAAGGAGCCAGTGCATGTGAATTGCATAAGGCACTTCCTGCCATGTAGTAAAAAAGACCAAAATGTGAGCTATTGGCAATATAGTTTAGCAGTGATGTTATTCTGTCATTCATTAATCCTTTTGATAACCCTTTATCAAACACTTTCTAAGTGCCATATTCTATGCCAGTCTAGGAAAATAAGGATGAATTTCACAAAGCATCCCCATCAAGAACCATTGAGTCAAGACTTAGAGACAAATAGACCAACGAATAAACCCAAAGTGTCAACAAGATTATTGTCCCCCTCCCTCTACCCCTGGCCAGCCAGGCCTCACCTGGGGATAGGATTTCAGGGGATGTTTGTGGACTGAGCAAGAAATTAGTAGAAGACACCTCAGAGGCGAGGGTGCGGATGATGTTGTCTTAATGCCCTGAGTCTCTAAAGATCTGGGATGCTTACTCAAGAGTTAAAGGTCATTGGAAAGACACAATTGACTCCCTGGCCTAAGTTGAGGTGTGTGAGAGCATGGGCAGTTCCTCCTGAGAGGTTCTCAGGAAACACCACATATATTGCATCCTCAGAAGAAAACCAGCTTGGTTATGGCAGGAGTAGAAAGAAAGTTCTGTGAACAGATATGAATGAAGAGGAGTTTTTATTTTTACCATGTGCCTGGTATTCATAGAGTCCTAAATAAAAGGTTGCAGAGAAGTGTGCTGTGGGAGATTATGTCAGGAGAAGGAAAGCACAGCCAGTTATGGACATGAGACTATCAGGTTGCAAAGATGGCTGACTGTGATTATAATTATGAAAGTGACCAGGGCTGACAGAGATGTCACATGTGGTAGGATTAATTGCCTATAAATTTTCACACTGATCTCTCTACTTAAGATTTTTGAGTTTTATTTTTTCAATACTATTTCATGAATGCATTGTATTCTCTAAACTATATATGGGAGAGAAACTGTTAAGGTCAAGGCCAAGGACTTTAGACAATAGAAAAAATTCTGTCAGCTGCTGAAAAGGCAAAATTTTTTTATTCAGCTTACCCATGAGAGAGCAAAGAACGGATTTTTATATTATTAAAGAGAACACTTAGAAACTTAAAAAAAAAGTACTTGCTGATTCACACAGTGGTATTGGAACATTGACAAATGTTCAGATTATCTACACTATCCTTATTAGTTAAAATGGCTTATTTTACACCATGAACTCAACATGTAACTCATTTCAAAATACTTCCTCAAAACTGGTCATTTTATTTTATTTTATCGAGTAAAATTTTAGTGAGTTTGTGATATTACTATCTACTTACATATGTGTCCTTAAAGCTCCTTTGGGGGGGGCGCCTGGGTGGCTCAGTCGGTTGAGCATCTGACTTCAGCTCAGGTGATGATCTCACGGTCTATGAGTTTGAGTCCCATGTTGGGCTCTGTGCTGACAGTTCGGAGCCTGGAGCCTGCTTCGGATTCTGTGTCTCCCCCTCTCTCTCTGATCCTCTCCCACCCATGCTTTGTCTCTCCTGCTCTCAAAAATAAATAAACATTAAAAAAAAAAAAAAGCTCCTTTGGATGTAAAGAACTATTCCATTGATGGCTGTGCTTATAAAATGCACCAAGTTATGTTATACTAATGCTTTGTCAGCTTGCCATTGTTTATTTTAGAATTGTGTAAATGGTGGAATACCTGGAAGAATGCAATACCAGCAAATCAAATAAATGCAGTTGTCAGAACCAAAGTAGTGAAGCCTAGGGATCATTGTTCAACTTTTGCCACAGACATCAGGCTATGCAAATGAAACGAAATAAATTCTCTAATTCACAGAGTGAATTATTGAAAAATTTGGCAATGGAAGCTATCAGTATCATAAATAAGTTTGAGCTCTTGCTCTCTGAAAAAAATTAATTCCCAAAGCCAAAATGCAAGGCAGGTTTGGTCACCCTAGACAGTGTACACAGGAAGTCATTAAGATGTTTTTTTCATCTCCAAGTATAACATTTACATTTCTGAGATACATCACAAGTATAAAGGTGAATTTAAATAAGTTACTTAGGATAGTTGTTCTGGACAAATGGTAGAGCCTGATTAGGATAGTTGCAATTTAAAATATTTAAATGTAGATCATCACCAATAAATACATGACCTATTTAAATGGGCTTTATTTATTAAAAAGAGGCTAAGTGTCAAAGGCATGGCCACTTGATATTGGAGAATTTAATAAAAGTGTTGGTAGCGGTGGTCTGGCTGAGGGAAGGCAAGTTTATAATATCCCTAGAATCAACACTCACACATTCAAAAATTAACTTCAATTAGAAATTCGATTATAAACTCACTGAAAAGTGATCAGGTTCTGGAGAAATGCATTCAACTCACAGGATAATGATGTATTAACTAAAAAATTATGCTGGAGTTGTTTATCTACCAAAGTTAATATTATTATTCGCTTGAGTGGGAGATCTCCTTCTGGTATACTCTGGAGAGCACATCAAGATTGGGAGGTGAGCTGGCATTCTAAAATTAAAAGCAAAAAAGAGAGGAAAAGAGAGAGAGAGAGGGAGAGAGAATACCCTCATTTTTAAGATTAAAAGCAAAAAACCCCACTTTATTTAAAAAATTAAGCTCCAGTATCCTCATACTCTTTCTGACCAGATAACCTGGCACCAGTTATTAGAACAAGAGTAGCAACAACTTAAAAGAATGAAAAAGAGGATTTCTGGCTCCACTTGTAAGGAGCTTAGAAATTACCCCTCCATCGTCACAACAATGAAAAGTTGAGCATTGAAGAGAGCAACTCTTAGATCCATAGGAAACGGGAGCACACAGGGGAAACTTGCCCCTAAGACTAAAGAGACAGACCTGTGAATATAGAGAGTCATGGCTTGGCCGAGTGGAAACTCATGAGCAAAAACCACCACAAGAACTACTTCATCCAGCAGCAGCAGAATGCACGTTTCGCTCAGGCTCACACAGAGTGTTCACTATGAGAGACCATAATCTGAGCTTTAGAAAACAAGCCTTAACAAATACCAAAGAATAGAAATCATAAAATGTCTGTTCTCATGCTATAATGGAGTTAAATTAGACACCAATAACAGATAAATGGAAAATCACAAAATAGATGGAGATTAAAGAGCGCACTTCTGAATAATACATGGGTCAAAGAAGAAATCTCAAGAGAAATTTTAAAATATTTTGAGTAAAATGAAAATTAAAACTCAACCTCACAAAATGTGTGGAACTCGGTGAAAAATAGTCGTTAGTGAGAAATTTAGAGCATCAAATGCATTCACTTGAAAAGAATGATCTGGAGCCCTTGTACATATTCTTACTTTTTTCTGTCTACCTTTATGTAACAGAAAAAATACAATAGTGTTTTGATATGATAATGGTAGGAAGGTTAGAAATCTTATCATTTCCTGATACGATCCCAAACCAGATGCTTATAATAAACTTATTTTTCCATTACCCTAAAACCTAGGAGGAAATTTAAGGCACGAATCTTATATTCAAAATTCAAATCCAAATACCATTGTCAAATAATTAGACAGGACAAAGATAATTAGACTGAACTTTATTGATAGGGTTTGAAATTGAAACCCCGGAAGAGATAAGGCACTAACTTAAATGGCCATTTAGCTGAAAATGACTGGTGGCTGCTCTTCTAAGGACAACAAGCTCAGACATTCTGGCCAGAGAGGACTTTGCAGGGCCAGAGAATAATAAGAGTTCATTTACCTCCTTAGAAGACCTTACAATATGCAGTCTTGGCCTTATCATTATTAGCCATCCTTAGTGAGGCAGAGTGGAAGTTTAGGGACTGTCCCCCAAGGAGCAGTACTATGGGTATAGAGTAGTACTCAGGCCAGATTAGACCTGTACATGAGTACACAGAGCTCCTTACCCTGAATGTCCCTTGCTCAACAATGCTTCTCGTTGTGTTGGTGCCACTTGGTGACCAGTCATTTATACTTTTTGCTTTGGAACCAGAGGGGACTCAGATCCTATCTTCCATAAGACTAATTGTCTGATCTCTGTTTCCTGTTTTGACCGGGTTGGGATCATCCATGCATTAGATGTGTATTGCTAGTGTGCCTTTTATGAGGCAAGTATTGGAGATAAAGTAATGAATAAAATAGAAGCTCCACCAGGTGAGCTTTCCTTCTAGTACGAAGTAAAAGATCATGACAAGTATGCAGACAAATATATAGAATAATTATAAACTGTGGCAAATTGTACAACGTAAAGAATGAGGAAGCTAAAGCAGACAGTAACAGGGATATCTAGTAAGGCTAAATAAGAAAGGTCTTTGAAAAGAGGTGGTATTTAAGCCAATACCTGAGGAATGAGCAGAAAAACTGTATGATAAAAGTAAGGAAAAACATTGCCTATAGTGAGGTCAGCAAGGAGTCACAGGCTCTGAGATTTCAGCAAGCTGTACTTACTTCGGAATAGCTTGGTCAATGTATTTGGAGGGAAGTTTTGAGTAAGGGTCCTTGCTTTTTTTTTTTTTTTTTTTTTTTTACTCTTTTTATGGTAGCGTATAAAAAATGAAAGAAACTAATTTAAAGTGAGTTGGATATTGCTTTGCTTCTATAATTCCATTTAGACAAAAAAGATTACTGCTAATTCAACAAATCAAATATTTCTATGACAGAGCAAAATATATTCGTCTTGAAAGGCTGCCAAGACCTTGACTATGTGTGGTCACTTGAAGTTAATATGCATTCAGTCTAATTGTTTTGGGAAATGTTCTTCTGGCAATCTTAGTAACCAGTTGCTGCATAATAAGCTGAATTAGCCTGTAGTTATTGGCCTGAGTGAGCAGACCACAGCTAATCTTCCATTCCTTACCATACAGAAAAAACCCAGGGCTGGGCATTTCTCTACTGCTTTGGCTAAGTCCTTTTCTAATTGTGTACAGTAATAATGTTTGTTAATCATTTCTCAAGATGTGTAAAGACCCCGAAGAACATTCCTATGTATAAAGGAGCAAATTTAGGTGTCTTCATCCGTAAAATATTCATTTGGATAAATAATTGCATCACATTCACCTCCTGTTTTAAGAGGTAGAAGTCCAATTTAAACTAAGAGGTGGTGTTATGCACAGCAAAGGAAACAATCAATAAAAAGAAAGGCATCCAGTGGAATGGGAGAAGATATTTGCAAATGACATATTGGATAAAGAGTATCCAAAATTTATAAAGAATGTATCTGACTCAACACCCAAAATCAAATAGTCCAGTGAAGAAATGGGCAGAAGACATGAATAGACACTTTTCCAAAAAAGACCTCCAGATGCCAAACAGATATATGAAAAGATGTTCATCATCACTCATCGTCAGGGAAGTACAAACCAAAACCACACTGAGATACCACCTTGCACCGGTCAGAATGGCTAAAATTAACAACTCAGGAAACAGTAGATGTTGGCGAGGATGCGTAGAAAGGGGAACTCTTTTGCACTGCTGGTGGGAATGCAAACTGGTGCAGCCACTCTGGAAAACAGTATGGAGGTTCCACAAAAAATTAAAAATAGAACTACCCTAGGAGCCAGCAGTTGTACTACTACTATTTATCCAAAGGATACAGGAGTGCTGATTTGAAGGGGCACATGCACCCCAGTGTTAATAGAAGCACTATCAACAATAGCCAAAGTATGGAAAGAGCCCAAATGTCCATTAATGGATAAAGGGATAAAGAAGATACTCCAGTATACAATGGAGTATTACTCGGCCATCAAAAAGAATGAAATCTTGCCATTTACAGCTACGTGAATGGAACTAGAGGGTATCATGCTAAGTGAAATTAGTCAGAGAAAGACAAATATCGTATGACTTCACCCATGTAAGGACTTTAATATACCAAGCAAATGAACATAAGGGAGGGGAAGCAAAAAGCATAGAAAAACAGGGAGAGGGACAAAAACATAAAAGACTCTTAAATAGGGAGAACAAACAGAGGGTTGTGGGAGGGGGGATGGGCTAAATGGGTAAGGGGCATTAAGGAATCTACTCTTGAAATCATTGTGGCACTATAAAAGCTAACTAAATGGATGTAGATGTAAAAAAAAATAAAAAATTAAATTAAAGAAAAAAAAAAGAAGAGAAACTTCTCCAGCATAGGCGAGCTACCCGGTGATGAAAAAGAATGAAATCTTGCCATTTGCACGACACGGATGGAGCTGGAGAGTATTATGCTAAACAAAATAAGTCAGGGAAAGACAAATACCCTATGATTTCACTCCTGGGTAAAATTTAACAAATAAAACAGTTGAACTATAGGGGAAGAGAAGGAAAAATAAGATAAAAACAGGGAGGGAGGCAAATTATAAGAGACACTTAAATACAGAGAACAAACTGGGGGTTTTGGAGATGGGGTGGGGGGTGGGTTAAATGGGGGACAGGCATTAAGGAGGGCATTTCTTAGAATGAGCACTGGGTGTCATATATAAGGGATTAATCACTGGATTCTTGAAACCAAGACTACACTGTATGTTAACTAACGAGAATATATTAATAAAAAAAACTAAAAAAAAAGTGCTTTTTCCACTCCAAACAAACAAACAAACAAAAACTAAGAGGTGGTAACCCAGTTCAAATAAATCACCTCTATTTTGCTTGACTAGCTTTTTACTGGTGTGTAGGGCCAAACAATGAAAAGGGGAAGAATAGAAAAAGTCTTATGTAGGATAGACCCAAGATCTTGAACACTATCTCTCTCCTGTCTGACTGTCTGTATATAGGCTTGATTCTTCTTTCTGATTTGGGGTTTGTCCTGCAGTGATTTCTTTCCTTAATCCCATAAAAATTTACTGGGTGCCTACATATGTAAACCCTGTGTGCATAGGGTAGTATTCAAGTCAGATCAGCTCTATATTAGGGTACATAGATTCCCTACCCTGTATGCCATTTTGTAAAGGATAAAGGTAGAATTTAAATTAAAAATAAATTTATACATAATCTAATTTCAAATAGTAATACATTTTATCAAAAAAAAGCAGTGCAGGATAAAGTAAGATCCCATACCAGGCCTGGTGCTAAGCGCCTGAAGAGACACAGCCTAATGGCGTGTTTGTTTGTTTTTTAATCTATTTACTTAAATTCAACTGAGTTAACTTACAGTGTAATATTGGTTTCAGGAGTAGAACCCAGTGATTCATCACTTTCATATAATACCCATGTTTTGTTCAGTTTTTTTCAGAAACCTTTTCTGATAGTCAGTTTTATTGGCATAATTACAGCATAGCCAAAATAATAAATTTAGCCGTAAGATATCAAAGAAAGTGAATGAAAATAAAACATTTCACTTTTATATTTTTGGCTGAAGAAGGATTTTCAGAACCGAATAATTTCCTCTGTTCTCTCTTCATTTCATGTATCGCCATGGGCAAGGAACTCCCAATAAAGAATTTCTATTCCCACAACAGGTTGTAACTTCCTCTGGCATGGCATAAAACTTCATTTCACGTGCACCAGCCAGCACCGTTTTCCACAGCTTGAGCTAATTATAGGAGATTTATCTGTGTGGAAACACAGGGATTAAGCAAGCAGGAAAAACAGGGAAAATTTATTTAGTGGCGGCGTTTAACAAAGGATAATGCAAACAAGGGTTATAGGAAACAAAATCTTCCCTGAAATAAATACCTAACCAGTGAAGGGAATCATGAGCGTTCTGTTGCTGCTTTTATCCTAGCCTAACAGAAACTGCTACCAATAATACAGAAGCACAAAGCAGACATTTCTGCCTTTAAGCCAGTACTGGAACTTCCATTAACTTTATCTCTTTGACATACTTGTTACTAAGCTTGCTGGTTCTTATTTTTGAATTATTCCTTAGGAGAATTGTGGCTGAAACACCTTATCATTGTGGTATGTTAATTTTTCATGGAAAGCATATTATTTAAAAAAATACTTTGACTTGCAAATAATTACTTGTAATTAATTGTTTTGTCTTTAAGCCTTGGTTCTTTTTGTCCAGCACCCACCTCCTCCCAAGAATTAGTTGTCTTTTGATTACCTAATTGTACATTAAATCCTGTTCCAATTTTCGTATTATACAATTACTTCATCTGGGGAGAAAAAGAGAATGCAAATACTTTGTTTCCCTTAATACAGAGTTTTAATTTCCTCAGTTTGTAGTCTCAATATTTATCTTTTTCTTCATAGGCTTGTTTGTAATATTTATTATTTCTGATGACCCTAATCTTTCAAACATGAGAAGAAAATCTTAAAAGTGCTGCATCATAGAGGCCTATTATTTATTTAGATGGCAAGCCTTTTATAATGAATCAGGATAAAAAAAAAGTCTGTTGTTCAGGTTATAGGAGATTTAACAAATTTTCAGAATTTAATTAGTACCAACCTTTTCATCTTTATTTACTATTCTCTGAGAACAGCCGGTTCTACCAAGTAAAGGCATTGATTCCACTTTGAAAAGTAGCTCCACAGGGGCTCTCAGGATCATCTGAAGTGGACCCTGGCTATCCTGTGGCCTGCTTAGGAGTCAGGCTTACATCAAATCATACAGATTCCAGAGGACTATTCTTCCCTTGTACGGCACCTGTGCTGAAATGCCCATTATGGTATACTCGAAACAAGATTTTGCGTTTGGGGTCTGAAAACTTGGGGTGGGTTCCTGGCCTGAGGACTGGGTTGTGTTCCAACCCGCTTAACCTTTCTCTGGCTTCCTGCAACTCTCCTCAGTTGCTTCTCCTCATTTACGGTTTCCTTAACATAAAATAAAAAGGCAAAAATATCTAAGAGAGTATGGTTAAAACTAAATGAGATAAGAAGAAACAATGCCAAGGAAAGAATGCAGTAAGTAGAATACATAATACACTTTTATGTGACTGTATTATAAAAATGGATTAAACGCATGTTCAGTGAATCTTTGAGTGTTGAATGTTGGGACTACCAGCAGTTCTGGATCTAGAATTTCTATATGCAGGCACCCAGAGAGTGGAATCTGAGAGGAAGGAAGACAAGACAGCATCCTGAATTGCATTTGCATTACTAACGCAGTTTTTACTCCTATTATAAAGCTTCTGGAAAGCGCACCTCTCTGCGCACTTCCCGATACCCTCCTAACTGCCCTCCATCTTGCCTGGTCCCCCAAGGCTGAGGCTGATCTGCGTAGATGGCATTAACAAGCTCCCTTGCAGTCTAGCTTCCTATTGGGTTTGTCAGCAACGCACCCTGGCAGTACGTTGGCAGGAGAGGGAACTTCCCCTACTTGCCTTCTTGCAGGGCCCCTCTGGCTCAGCTCATCTCTTGACCAAAGCACCAACTCCTGAGAGGCAACCTCTCCCTCAACTCTCACTACTGGTCTGGCTTCTTTACGTTTCCTCTTGTTCTTTCCGGACTGGAAGTGCTTATTGTCCCCGATGTCGCCAACACTGAGATACTGCACAATCACTTGTGATTTTCTTATACTCTGCCAATAGATACTTCATTAGATTCCTCAGATTTCTTGCTTGTGCTTTTTGGGGGTTCTGGTTTCTTTTATTAATTTTTTCAATGTTTATTTTTGAGAGACAGAGAGAAAGTGTGCATGCAAATGGGGGAAGGGCAGAGAGAGGGAGACTGAGGATCTGAAGCTGGCTTTACACTGTCAGCACAGTGGAGATGTGGGGCTCGAACTCATGTAACTGGGAGATCATGACCTGAGCCAAAGTTGGATGCTTAACCATCTGAGCTGCTCAGGTACCCAAGGGGTCTTTTTTTGTTTCTGTTTTTTTGCTGGCCGGATGGGGAGGATAAATAGAGGTGGTTGGAGAGAGGAGTTTGTTTTATAAACTAGGTTTGGACACATTTGGCTGATAGGTTTATCTCTTCTCCAGATGTCACTTTTTGGGGAAAAGACAGATTCAAAAATAAGTATTTCCAAAAGATGGTGAAAGATTCCAAGGTTGAGGATGCACAGAGGCCCTAGCAACCCATAACTCCCCAGTATAAACAATGACAATGATAATGATGATTTTTGCATCCCTGCCTTGGGTTAGACCTCTGCTGTCCGTCACCTATACTATGGCTACAGCCCTCACTCTCTTAGCTACCTGTCCAGTAAAAGCCAATCTCCTATTTACACCATGCAGTGATGTTTCTCATTGTACTTGGGAGAAAGTACTATCTCCTGTCATCATAAATACGATGTTTTCCTTCAGTTGGCCCTTTCTCACTGCCCTGGCCTTACCCTGGACCCCACCTTGTATTCAGCCATTCATCAAATGCTAGTGATTTTCAGGAACGTTTTCTCCTGAGTATCACCTGTGTGTTTCTGCTGCTTCTCTTTCCTCTCCCTGGAATTGGATGCTAGCCTGTCTGATGAATTTCTCTTTACCATCGAATCATAACTCACAAAACATCTCCTCAGGAAGACTTTTCTGAAAATTCCCTCCACTGTCCCCATAACTCACCTAACATAAATGTCCCTCTACTATGATCTATAATACCCCGTGAACATTTTATTCTTTTTATCCGACACACTGTGTAGTATTTATCCCTTTACATCTGTCTTAAATTGCAAGTCAGTGAGGCTGGTACATTCAGGTGTTATCAAAACCTTTATCATTAGTTAGTCTTGAATCAGTTGATTGAGTTATTTGATGAATCACTTTTTTATAGATAACAGATGAATAAACTGATTGATCAACTTAATTAAGTCATTGAATTCATTGTTCTTAACCCTCTAATGTCACCAAACACAAAATACTCAGTCTGAATATAGCACAAAAAGCCAGAGACCAAAATGGAAAGGGTTGCCCTATAGCTCTATTGTGAATCATGGAGTTGAGCTTTTTTGATGTTGTTTTTCAGTCCATACTCAACTTCTCCTTCTTTTATTGTAACAGACCTGGCCCAGATACATGTCATTTCATTGGACGTGGCCCTAAGAACCAGACTCCCTTAGTTCACATCCTGGACCCACCATTTAACCACTGGCTTACTGAATTGATTAATTTGTAATTATATTAGTGTCTGACTCATAAGTTTGCTTTGATGATAGCAGTATTAAACCGGTGGTGTGAAAATTTAAAACGCATATGAAAATGAGTAATACAGGATTCCTAACCCTTATCATATCCGTAAATGAATTCTATATGAATTAAAAACATAAGGTGTGAAAAACAAACTAATATTTTTAGAGAAAAATATTTAAAACAGTTTTTATGATCTTTAGAAAGGAAATTATTTTAAAAGAAGATACAATAAACACAAACCATAAAGTCAGTATTTGTAAATTGGAGTGTTATTTAAAGAGTTTATTAAATGCAAAAAAAAAAAAATCCCGAGAGTAGGATCAGATGTTAATAATACAAATGACTAACAAAATATCAACATCCATGATGAAAACAATCCCAACATGCTAATAAGAAAAAATAATAGCTTAATTATAAGAATGACAGATACTAAGAACAGAAATGTAGAAGAGAAAAATTCTGATAATGTCGTTTTTGGAAGAGTAGGTGCAAGAAGAGAAAATCCTTATATATTAATGTACCTACTATGGAGAACAATTTAGCAGTACTTGATTTAGTTAATGAAGTCAAATATTTGGCAGTATCTAGTATGTTTGAGAATGTTTGTTATTTACATAACAATTCATTTCCTAGGTGTATGTTCTATAGCCTACACATTTCCGTATGACCATTGTTGTAATACATAGATAATATATAGAGAAACAGTGCCTGTAATACTGGGGAAGGAAAAGCTTCAACAGGGAAAAAATAGTTAAATAAACTATGGTGCTTTGTTAAAAGTGAATAATACACACTAGTGAAGTTGAAGGAATTAGAGGTACACATATACATGTGGATGAATATCATAGCATATATTTGAATGAAAACCATTCAGATTCCATAAAGCACAATGCCATATGTGGAAGTTAAAATATACTAACCATTGCTTCATGCTGTCTGGGAATAACACATATAGTCCAAGTGTAAAACAATGGAGATATCAAATTCTGAATTCTGACTATTATTTGGGACAATGGAGTGAGGGCAAGGGAATGCGTTCCTAGCGTTTTCAGCAGAAATTAGTTTTCTTGTCAGTATTTTTTTTTGTGATGTGGATGTGGGTACAGTCTTTGAATTTAAAATAAGTGTAATGGGACGCTTGGGTGGCTCACTTGGTTAAGCGGCCGGCTTCATCTCAGGTCATGATCTCACGGTCTGTGAGTTCGAGCCCTGCGTTGGGCTCTGTGCTGACGGCTCAGAGCCTGGAGCCTGCTTCAGATTCTGTATCTCCCTCTCTCTCTGCCCTTCCCCTGCTCATTCTATGTCTCTCAAAAATAAATAAATGTTAAAAAAAAAATAAAATAAGTATAATGACTTCTTAAGGATTTTAGTGAGAATTAAATGGACTATACATGTCACACAATTAGCACACTGTGAAGCTTTTTTTTTTGTTGTTGTTAAGTTTATTTATTTATTTTGAAAGAGAGGGAGAGTGCAAGAGTGCACAAGTTGGGGAAGGGCAGAGAGAGAAAGGGACAGAGAGAATCTTAAGCAGGCTCTGTGCTGTCAGCTCAGCGCCCGAGGCTGGATTCAAACCCATGAACCCTGAGATCATGACCTGAGCCAAAAACCAAGAGTCAGATGTTTAACCAACTGAACCACCAAGGTGCCCCTGCACAGTGTCAAACACAGGTGGAGGAGACTTTCAAGAAGTTTTAGGTTTCTTCTCGTCCTTTTTATCAAAAGGGGGGAATCACTTTCTTCTGCATTCTTTTCTCATCTCTCTATTTTGATAAGTCAGGAGCACGTATAAGCTGTAACATAGACACTGGATTCAAATTTTTGTTGTCAGTGAAGACTGATCTGTCATCTAGAGTCAGTTACTTAACCTCTGTGAGTCTTGATTTTCTCCATTCCAACAAGGAGAAAAATTGTGTTTCTGTTGCAATTTTAATTTTATATTAATTTAATCCACATAAATTTTTTAGCATAAACTCTGGCCTAAAATATGAGTTCATTATTATGCCTGTTACTGTTATCAGCTGGCTAAAAATCACATTCTGGTTAATGACATAGTTAAGCCTCCTAAGATCCACGGCTATTATTTAGGAGTATTCATTTTGTCATGCACTCTGTAAAATTACATTTTAGATATTATCTCACTTAATATTTGAAACTTAGAAATTAGATACTCTCCATATCCGATTTACAAATGCAAAAGTAGAGGCCTAGAGCCTAAATGAGCCCAGAGATAGAGTTAAATAATCCAGATAAAAACCCACATCCGTCTGTTTGACTTCAAAACCCAGTATATTAATCATTAAGTTCTCCTCTCTGCTAGTTTTGTGCTTTTTCTTGGATGTCATCTTGCTGCCTCACAAATACACAGTAATGGTATGAAAATGAAATGTTGGCTCCATTAGCTAACCTATGGAGTCGTTTATCTGTAAAAGAGGTGGTCCCTTGCTTTCTTTCCTCCTGTGGCGGAATGCTCATTTTGTTCTCAGTTAGTGCTATGTGTCGAGATGATTACTAATGGAATCTTTGTCCACTGGAGTTTGAATCTACCAGTTAGTTCCAGCAGTGTTTTTACATAGATGTCTGTCTGGAACAAAAATCTTTTTAAATCTACCTTTTAAAAAGTGTAGATTATTTGAAGAATTAAATATGTTGCACATGACCTAACTGGCAATTTGTTTGAATTTAACTTTATATATCTATATATAGAGACAAAGACATATAGATACATATACATATACATAGACATGCTATCTGGGGTTTGTTTAAATACCTCAGTGAAGAAAAAAAATCAGTGCAGTGAGTTGCTTGGCATTGTGTCCATAAATGACACAATGTCATTCCTTCTGTGTGTGTGTGTGTGTGTGTGTGTGTGTGTGTGTGTTTGAAGGCTGGAGTATGGTGACTCTGTTCATTCTGAATTGCTACATTCAGCATTTCCAAAGTCATATTTCATCAGAGTTTATAGACACACTTTAAGTCACTGCCTGCAGACTATCCATCTCCCCATCACCCCAAATCACATAGGTTGTATATCAAAAAAAGCAAAACTATTCTATAGTCGGTTGCTTAAATCTCCTTCAAAATTCTGTAGATCAGAGTTAAAGAGTGCCATAAATAGTAATAGAAATAGACTATGTATGTTAATAATCTTTTCATTTCAGTATTCACAGGACTAATATGCAGTCCATAGTAACTTGTGATTTCCCCCCCTTGGTTGTTCAAAGAAAGGTCATGTGATAACATTCTGTTGATTTTCGTCTTTTCCTTAGGCTGAAACACTCCAAGTTGTTGGAGTCATCAATACCTATTTTATAGTTGCAGCCATTCACTAATGGTGCATATCAATGGCATTAGTGCATTTCTTGTGCATAAATCCAAACCGCATCTCTGCACCATGTGGAAGTTTAAGCATTTCATCACGTGATACGTTGCCATGCATCTTTCTTATCTTCTTATATTTATACTATCACGGTCTCTGAATAGTATATTTTTATTTTATCCACAGATAGAAATCTCTGAGAATGTGTAATTTTAATGGTATTCTTCTTTAGAAGCATTTTAGTTCTGCAACATGGTCTCACTGAAGTTATGAATTAAGACCCCAATAGATAGTTGGTTATGTAGAATTTATGAGCTCTTCATTGGACTTTAATTTCATTGAAGCTGACTACACAAGTCTCATCAATTTTCAAAGACCGATTACTGGTTTTCTTACAAACAAATCTTACCTACTTGTTTGTGTTGTTGTTGTTTGTTGTGCTTAATAATGAGAGTTTTACAGAGAGGTACCATATGAATCATTTATTCAGCCACCTATTCTGTTACAGCCTATTGGCTAAGAAGGAAAGATATAGCAAGGAACGAGAAAAAGCCCTTGCAGTTGCGGAACTTACGTATTTGAGGGGAAAGAAGACACCTGACAAACTATGACATTATTTTTTCTTAGCTCCTGTGAAGGGAAGAGTGAGCCATTGCTTTCTGAACAGGAAAAGGGTACCGCCTTTAAAGACATGAATATGCAATTTCCTTTCAGTGTTGAAAGGAGGTGATAACCCTTACATTTTCACCACTAGTTAATAGCATGATCAAGTCTTAACTGGAGAAGGGCCGGACTATTTTGTTGTCTAAGAACCTGAATGCATCTAATAGGTACAGAATAGATGCGAACATTGCTATTTGTTTAAACACCTGGACTAAATTTAATAAAACTTGCAGAATAATTAAAAGGACGCAAAAAATATACAGACAAACATGGCACAGTCACAACTCTCAAAAAGTTCAGTTTTGGTGAGAAAACCTCACTAAATCATTACTGTATTCATTTTTCAAAGAATTGTTTTAGTTGTAACCTAAGTGTATGCTACTTTAGCAGCTGAAGTGATAGAATAAAACTAGCGATTGGTTATGGGACAAGGGTCATAATGATTAATTTTCTTCAGCCAACAATTTTGCTACAAGTGTATTTTTTTTCTTTTTACAAGCGAGAAAGGGATAAGCGGATAAATGATTTAATGACAGGTAAGCTTACTTCCTTAACTGGTCAAGTGCAGCGGTATTGGATACCTATGTTACTTGAGGACCTTATGGGTACCTCGGCTATAAATTCAGTATTGAGATTTTTGTTTACTTTGCACTGGAATCAAGTATTAAATATATTATGAATCTGGACTGTAATATGATTTCAAAGTGACACTTTATAAATACAACTTTTAAATTGTCATTTTCAGCGTAGTCATTATTTTCTATATGACATATGACAAGAGTTATTAAGATAGCCAAAACTTGTATAAGGAACACATAAAATGAGACAAGTGGTTATATATAGTGAACACATATACAGGTCCAAGATGAAACTTTCATATTGGAGATAAGTTCCAAAAGTCCCTGGACGGTAAAACCTTGACATGAGCTTTAAAATATTAATAAGGAGAATTGTAAGATTTTTTTAAGGAGGTACATTACAGGCCTACATTGGAGATTAATATCTTGAATATGTGCATATTTCTGATAGAAGATGAATATTGATGGTATGTTGAAGTAAATGATAAAAGACATAGTCAAAATACGCTTCCCTTACGTTATAAGCCATATAACCATATAAGCCATATTTGAATGGTTTGTTCAGTGGGAGATGGTAGTAGTTTTAATGTAGAAAATTGAAAGGAGACTCACTATTCCTTGTGTTGGCTGTTACTTTATAGCAGCAGAAGCATCTCAGAGAATATTAATACCCTTTATTCCAACTTCAGGACCACAAACCCAATGACGACTATCTCCACGGTTACTTATCTAAATGAATAAAAGTGAGTTTAAGCATCTGCACGAGGAAAGACATGCATTGTGCCTTTCTGTTTCTCTGTGGGAAAAAAACACATATGATGAGAATATATATCTCATCCTTTCTGTCGTATTTTCCCATGGAGATAAAACTCCTTTCCTCTTTCCATTCATGCTTCAAGCATGAATTCCTGCAAATCACTGGATTGGCATAAAAAAGAATTTAAGCCAGTAGTGTTCCCTCTGAAGCAGAGTTGGTGGGATTTTATTCCCCAAGTTCTTCAACAGGGCCGCTCAATCCAAATTGCTAACATTGTGATCATAAAAGCTTCACTTACCAGGGATATAAATAAAATTAGAAACCGCATGCTCAGTGAGGATTTCAAGTATATAAATAAATAATAATTTAAAACAGATGGCATAATATACAAGAAAAATTACTAAACTTACTTTTCCACCGTTTTACATAATGATAATTCTTAATTGTATTAAGAATCTAGCATAGCATGTTAATGACGGTGAAATATTTTATCTAACTAGTATCACATTCCTGGGTATTTACATATTTTCCAGTACTGGTGTACCACATGTGGTACATATTTATTTTGAGAGAGAGAGCAAGCAAGTGAGCCCAAGCAGAGAAGGGGCAGAGGGAGAAGGAGAGAGAGAATCCCAAGCAGATTCGTGCGCTGTCAGCATAGAGCCAGATGCAGGGCTCCGTCTCATGAACCATGAGATCACGACCTGAGCCGAAATTAAGAGTCAGCCACTTAATCATCCGTCAGCGAAACAAGTTACATAGTAAGTGTATATTTTCATTCCTTCTCTGAGTCCTTCCCCACCCCTACCCCTGCCCTAGTTTGATATCAAAGACCTCTCAAATACAATACTGTAGAAGGTTACTATGTTCAGGTCCAATATAATAGAATTAAAACTTAGATTTCTTTCTCCTGTTTATCCAAGTATAATTATATTTCTTCTTCTTCTTTTTTCTTTTTTACATTTTTTCCTCTAGTAAGAATTTATTATATTCATTCATTCAAAACATTATCCTGTGCTTAGTATGATATAGCCACATTTTTAGGCCCCTGGGATATATCCGTGAACAAAAAGCATAGGAAAGTTCATACTGTACTGGAATCTTTTCAGAGACTCTTGCCTTATAGAGTTTCCAGAGTGGTAACTACGATACATGACCTCTGACCTCACCCTAGGTCATATCATGTATTTGCGCAGGAGATGTTACATTATGTTACGATGGGAAGCAGGCCCTGAGAAGATCTTCTCTGAAGGTCACCCAACTCTTGGGGAGGGAGTGTAATTTACATACACTCCATGTTTTATAAGTGCTCCACCTCAGGAATGTAACTAAATATAGTTCTTATATTCTGTATGCAGGATGCCAGTGGGAATTTGCCTTCAAATTCAAGAATTCAGGCTTCGCTATTTTGGACCAAACCCAATTATTATATAAATTGGTTTTTATCTGGTAATGGGCCGTATAACACAAATTTAAACTAACAGAAACATAATCTGTAAAGGTGGTTCCTATTTGTTAGTACTAGGTCCTAACTAGCACTAGTCAGTTGCATTTGTTCCTTTTTTTCCATAATCCTTAACATGCAAAATAATTGTAATGAGTAATATTTTGCACGTATTCTCTTAAGATTCTTTTTTTTAATTTTATTTAAATAATTTATTTTCAAATTGGTTTCCATATAACACCCAGTGTTCTTAAGATTCTTTAGGTGCCATTTCAAATCCTGGTTGACATAATATTTATGACACGAGGTAATACAAATAAAAACCACAGGCTTATTGTTTCAGGAATGGCAGTGTGTTCATTATAATATCAAGTATAGTGTACAGGTATTTATTTTATACCTGAGTAACACATGGCTAGGAAGATACACAGAGTTATTAGTCCCTGCCATCAAAAAAGTACATTTAATTGGCCAGCTATAGTATAATAATTTTATTTCCATAATGAAATAAAATATTTAAAAATATGTGATGTAACCATTTCAGAAAATAATTAAAAAGATTAGTCATAAGATAGTACCCTCTTGGCATAGTTCATGGTTTACCTAGAGTACTCACCAACAGATTTTAAATTGCTAAGGAGATAAACTGTGTTCAAATTGGCTCACAGGCCAAGGAAATCTAGAGATGTAACCACATTCAAGTATGATGGACGCAGAAGCTCAATTAAGGTCTTAACAAACCTGTGACTGTCCATTTTTTGGCTCACTTTTACCCCGTTTTAAGTTCAGCTTCAGACAAACTCTTTCCACACAGTGCTAAATGGCTTCTGGTCGCTTAGTTTATATTCCACCACATTTAGGCTAACAATTAGCAACTCCAGAAGAAAGATAGCTCCTCTTTTCCAGTAGCTCCAGCACAATTCTTGGGATTGCATTTATTAGCCCATCTTGGATAATAGGTTTCATTTTCACCTAGTTAATATGACTGATTTGTTAGGTTTGGATCAGAGGTCAGGCATTAAAAGATTAATTTACCCTTCTGTGAACCACAAACGGGAGAGTCCCTATGAACAAATGTCTCTTAACACGAGAAAGAGAAAGTAAACATAGAGCAGGGAAATACAGAAGCTACTACTACCATGAATTACCTAATTTACTCCTTGAAACCTGTGTCCTGAGGTAGAAATTATTTTCTCTACTTAGATATAAAAAAAAAAAAACCTGAAAGTCAAGGGTGCTAAGCAACTTTAACAAATCCATACCTCCAAAAGGTGTTGAATAGGAGACTCAAGTTCTGTCTGATTCAAAGCCCATATTTTAAATGTTATATGCTGCAACTTCCATTCTATTTATTTTTGCTTTTTTTCTAAATTTTTTTTTAGTTTCGAATTAGGTTCATGACAGAATTGAGCAGAATATACAGAGATTTTATACATACTCCCTGCCTCCACATGTGCACAGTCTCCCCCATGACCAGCATCTTCCAGTAGGGTCGTACTTTTCCATAGTTGATGAACGTACATTGACACATTATTATTATCATCTTACACATTATTATGACCCAAAGTCCATAGTTTACATTAGGATTCATTTTTGATGTTGTACAGTTTATGAGGTTTGACAAGCATATAAAGACATATATCCACCATTATAGCATCATACAAAGCACTTTGACTATCCTAAAAAATTCTCTGTGGTCCGTCTATTCAGCATTCCCTCCCCTAACGCTTGGCAACCACTCACATTTCCACCATCTCCATAGTTTTGTCTTGTCCAGAATGTCATATATTTGAAATCATGCAGTGTGTTGCCTTTTCAGATTGGCTTCTCACACTCACTAATGTGCATAGATGTTTTCTCCATGTCTTTTTATGGCTTAACAGCCCATTTCTTTTTAACATCGAATAATGCTCCATTGTCTGGATGTACCACAATTTACTTATCCTTTCACCTACTGAAGGACATCTTGGTTGTTTCTAAGTTGTGGCAATTATGAGTAAAGCTGTTCTAAACCTTCCTGTGTAGCTTTCTGGGTAGACATAGGCTTTCATCCCCTTTGGGTAAATACCAAGGAGAATGATTCCTGGATGGTATGGTAAACGTATGTATAGTTTCATGAGAAACCACTAAATTGTCTTCCAGAGTGGCCATACAACGTTGCGTTATGACCAGCCCTAATGGGAGCTGCCGTTGCCCCACATCTTTGCCAATGTTTAGTGTCGGCAGTGTTTTGGATTTTCACCATTCTAATAGAGGTGTAGTGGTATCTTGTCGTTAGGCTTTTAACACCATCAGAAAGATTCATGTAAAAGCATCTTTTCCTCTATTCTTTATTCTGTTCATTTTATCTTGCTTTAGGACTTTTTCAGATTCTGTTTAGAATTTTGGTTCCACAAAAACTTCAGTAGAATTGGTTATAGCCCCACAGATACTTATGCATGCAGCACACACCCAAGACTCAACCTGTGTGTCTAAATGCTAAAGTCAGCAAAATCTCCCCAGAATTCAGTCAATCTGTATCTATAACACAAACTGATTGGGTAAGGGCAAAACACTGAATATATTTTGTGAATAAATCTTAACTGCCAGTTTGTGAAAAAATTTACTTGATTAAAAACTGTATTTTAACACCTATTGTTTTGTATATTCTTAAAATTTTCTATTATGTCAAGAAAGATTGCTTTGCTTCACAAACCAGCTTTTACCATTATTAATTTCTTCTCAAAAATATCTCTATATCGTATATTAACATAAAAGTATTTAAAATGCTACTATGTTACTTTAGTGATTGTTTTTGTCCAAATTCTATTCAACTATTAAATTAGTTGGGAGATTTTCAATTGCATGTGATGGAAACGCAAATGAAATTGACTTGAGAGGGGTGGGTAAGAGGGACGAAGGAAGATGGGGGGAGGGGAAAGGAGGGAGATTTATTGGTTTATGTAATTGAGAAGTTCAAAACCTTTACAAAGGCTAGATCAAGGAATACAATCGATGCTATCTTTTTTTTTTTTTTTTTTTTAAAGAGAGAGAGAAAGAGATAGAGCACACAAGCTGGGGAGAGCAACAGAGAGAAAATCCCAAGCAGGCTCCATGCTCAGGGTGGAGCTTGGATGTGGGGCTGGATCACAAAACCCTGGTATCATGACCGGAGCCAAAATCAAGACTTGGGCACTCAACCGACTTAGCCACCCAGGCACCCTCAGTGCCATCTCTTAATCTCAGTTTTGCTTTCTTTTCTATTGGCTTATTCTCAGGTTGTCCATCCCTTTGGGATGACAAAATGTGTAGCATCGTCTCCAGTTTGTGTTCTACCTGCAGAGTAACCCCAGTGGAAGTGAACTGTACTTAAATTTCTGTTAGAGGTCCTGGGATGACATTGGTCTACCTTGATCACATGCCTTCCGCACAGCTAGTCGTGGAGCCTGAGTAGGTACAGTACTCAGGTAGGCCACACCTGAATCATTTTCCTCTCCTAGGAGGAGATGGAGTCAGCCTGACCTGAACCACATGGATCCAGGGTGGAGAAGTGGTAGTCCTCAAAACTATAATGTGGATGTTCTTTTTTGAAGAAAACTGAGTGGATGTTGGATTAGCACAATATATAGGATGGCCATTGTACACATTCTTAAATTTTTCTCTCTGCCTTTATTGTAACAAAGGAAAAATATAATAGTGTTTTGATATCATAATGGTAGGAAGGTTAGAAATCTTATCATTTCCTGATACGATCCCAAACCAGATGCTTATAATATACTTATTTTTCCATTACCCTAAAACCTAGGAAGAAACTTAAAGCAAGAATTCATAATTTAGATTCAAATATCATTGTAATTTAAAAGGAAATATTCAAGCTTTTTGATGTATGACAAATACCCTTAGATAATAAATGCATAGCAATTTACTACATATAATCGATCATCAATTCTGAATCTTTTTAAAAGGAGTCAGTTTGGTGACATTTCTCATTGAGATTAATATGACATTTTCCTGATAGAAGGCAACTAAACTCCCCCAAAACCATGTTGTTCTTCAACAGGTGACAGAAGGTCACAAGGTTTGAGATATTAAAACAGATTTATTTAATGTGTAACATGGAGAAGGCGAGAAATGACAATTGACAGGAAGATTTTTATATCCTGTTCACCTAAGAAGAGTGTAGCCTGTGATAGATTTTCCTCCTTTTCACTGAGAGGCAAAAGACTTTGAAGCTACTGTAAAGCCACAGACTACCTAGGGAGCTCAGCTCTGGCCCAAAACTCTGCTGTATAACATGGACACATGGGCAGTGGGGGTGACTCGAGATCACAGGATACAGATATTAATAAATAATAAAAGATAAAGTTAGATCAAGGCTGCTCACAGAGCTGGAGTTCAACTGATTTAACCAGGCAGAGAAGGAATGTATTTTTAGTTTCAGAGCTAATTCATATATTTTTTAACAACAGCTGTAGTGTAGAGACATGACTGTGAATCAAAGTGGCTTCTGATACAAAGAACAGCATGAATAACCCCACTGACCAGGGTTACACAGAGAAGAATTAAACTGTCATGATAGAAGATAAATAAGGAAGATCTGTACCAATCTCCACGTGCTGCAAAAGAGAGACGCTTTCTCTTTTCTCCCAACTCCCAAGAATTAATACTTAAACCTGTTTGAGCCTCAACTTAGAAAAAAATAAGAAATGCATCCTTTATGGTCTTGGTCTTTAGGAATCATCGTAACAATGTCTCTTCAAGTATGAAAAAAAAAATAAAAGGCAGTTATGCTGTTATTTTAAAAAAATTTAATACAACTAAACTACTTTTCTGATAAACTGTAACCAGAACCCCTGCATACGGATCAGATAAAACAATAAGTGATTTGAGTGAAGCTATCACTGGATTTAGGGCCAGAATATTTGGATTTGAATCTCTACCATGGCTCCTATAGCTGAGAAAATTGGGGCAAGTCCCCTTTCTTCCACGATGTCCATTTTTTCTGTAGTATGTGCTAATCTTAGTGTACTTACCTACGGAAAAGTAGGTGCATTGAAAAATAAATGAGGTAATGCATCAGACAGCATCTAAAAAATGTCTACTAGGCAGTTACAGAAAGTTATTAAGTCTTAGCATATTTATCCAAAATTAATTAAAATAGTGGCTGGCCCCTCCAAATTCTCCAAAGCTGATTTTGATCATGGAAGAAATGTCTCAGAGGTCTGGATGGAAATTAGTAAGTGATAGAGATTGGCCAACTAGGTAAAAGAAGATACTAAAGCCTTCTGTGATAAGGATTAAAAAGATATCCATTTTAGGGCACCCAGGTAGGCAAGTCAGTTATGTATCTGACTCTTGCTTTTGGCTCAGGTCACAAACTCAAGGTTCGTGGGTTCAAACTCCATATAGGGTTCTGTACTTACAGCGCAGAGCCTGCTTGGGATTCTCTTGCTTTCCCTCCCTCCCCCCTCTGCCCTTCCCCCAGTCATCCTCTCTCTCTTTCTCTCTCAAAATAAGTAAATAAACATAAAAACAAACATCGATTTTAATCATTAAGGAGGATGTTTGGTCCATCTGACAACAATAGATATTTGAAATATGTTTCTAAATGGCTGAGATTTTAGATTTTCATTCAGATGCTCTGGGGTGTTATAGAAAAAATACCTGTGTGTGTGTGTGTGTGTGTGTGTGTGTGTGTGTGTAGAGATATAGAGAGATTATAAACTGTTTGTATTGTAAGGAAAAACAAAACATGGTTGAAAATCGTACATATTCTAATTAATAGGCTCACAAAGATTACTGAAGACATTTTTAGTTACAAGTGACGAAAGCCCAACTCATACATCTTTATGCAAAAAAGGGATAAAGAGATGAGGTGAATGAGCTAATGAATGTTCTAACAGGGAAATCAAGGTGGTAATCCTGGCTTCAGGCAGTGTAGGATTATGAGGCTTAAATGATGCTATCAATTTCCCCTTCACTCCCTCTCTTCTCTCCCTTAGGTTATTCTGTTCTTTATTTTTTTCTTCATATTTTTATTTGAATTCCAGTTAGTTATCATACAGTGTAATAATATTTCAGGTAAGAATTTAGTGATTCATCACTTATAACACCCAGTGCCCTCTTTAATCCCCACCACCTCTATTACCCATCCTCCACCCACCTCCCCTCCAGTAACCTTCAATTTGTTCTCTCTCGTTGAGTCTTTTTCCTGGTTTGTCTTTCTTTTCTCCCTCCCTCGCCCCTTCCTTGTTCATCTGTTTTGTTTCTTAAATTCCATGTATGACTGAAATCATATGGTATTTATCTTTCTCTGACCTATTTCACTCGGCATCTGGTTCCATCCACATCATTGCAAATGGCAAGATTTTATTATTTTTGATGACTGAGTAATATTTGTGTGTGTGTGTGTGTGTGTGTGAGAGAGAGAGTGAGAGAGGGAGAGAGAGAGAATATATGTGTATGTGTGTTTGTATATAGATAGGTGGGTGGGTAGGTAGATAGATACATACATACATACATAGTTATCTTTCCATTCATCAGTCACTAGACATTGGGACTCTTTCCAAATTCCATAATTTGGCTCCTGTTGATAATACTGCTGTGAGTACTGATGGGCATGTTTCCATTTGAATCACTGTTTTTGTATTTTTTGGGTAAATACCTAGTAGTGCGATTGGTAGATTATAGGGTAGTTATATATTTAACTTTTTGAGAGAACTCCACACTTTGTGCCAGAATGGCTTTGCCAGTTTGCATTCCCAGCAATAGTGTAAGAGGGTTCCCCTTTCTCCATATTCTCGCCAACAACTGTTATTTCCTGTGTTGTTAGTTTTAGTCATTCTGACAGATTTAGTCATCATAGTTTTGATTTGTATTTCCCTAATGATAAGTGATATTGAGCTTCTTTTCATGGGTCTGTTAGCCATCTGGATGTCTTCTTGGGAAAAATGTCTATTCATGTTGTCTGCCCATTTTTTAACTGTATTATTTATTTTTGAGAGGTTGAGTTTGATCAGTTCTTTAAATATTTTAGATACTAACCTTTTATCAAATATGTCATTTGAAAATACCTTCTCCTGTTCTATAGGTTGCCTTTTAGTTTCATTGAGTTTTTCCTCTGCTATGCAGAGCTTTTTATTTTGATTAAGTCCTTATAGTTTATTTTTGCTTTTGTTTGCCTTGCCTCAGGAGACATATCTAATAAGAATTTGCAATGGCGGTTGTCCGAGACGTTACTGCCTGTATTCTCCTCTAGAATTTTGATGGTTTCCTGCCTCACATTTAGGTCTTTCAACCATTTTGAATTTATTTTATTTTTTTTTTTAAATGTTTATTTAGTTTTGTGACAGAGAGAGACAGAGCATGAGCGGGGGAGGGGCAGAGAGAGAGGGAGACACAGAATCCGAAGCAGGCTCCGAGCTCCGAGCTGACAGCACAGAGCCCGACGCGGGGCTCGAACTCACAGACCGCGAGATCATGACCTGAGCTGAAGTCGGACGCTCAACCGACTGAGCCACCCAGGCGCCCCTTGAATTTATTTTTGTGTATGGTGTAAGAAAGTGGTCTAGTTTCATTCTTCTGCATGTTGCTGTCCAGTTTTCCCAACACCATTTGTTAAAGAGACTGTCTTTTTCCCATTGGATGGTCTTTCCTGCTTTGTTGAAGATCATTTGACTCTATAGTTGTCAGTTCATTTCTGGTTACTCTTTTCTTTAGATCTCTCCTCACCATCGAAGAGGCATTGGAATCTGCTCCAGATTTATTCTCTTAGATGTCATAATCCCCAAGTCCCTCTTCTACTGAGTGAATGTATCAGTTATTTTAAAAGGAACACTGAGGGACACCTGGGTGGCTTTGTTGGTTAAGCGTCCGATTCTTGATTTCAGCTCAGATCATGATCTCACGGTTCGTGAGATTGAGCCCCATGTCTTGTGTGTGTGTGTGTGTGTGTGTGTGTGTGTGTGTGTGTGTGAGAGAGAGAGAGAGAAAGAGAGTTGCTCTATACTATTAGTGTGGAGCCTGCTAAGGATTCTCTCTCTCCCTCTCTCCCTCAATAAATAAACATTAAAACACTAAAAAATAAAAGGAGCACCTGCTGATCCTGCTTGGAGAACTTAATCTTTTTTGCTAACTGTTCTGCATTGGGTCCTACAGGTGACCAGTCTGGATTGGAAGCCCATCCCTGTGTCAAGAAAGTAGAACCCTGGATTGATAGCCTTATCTGTAGCACATAGAATGGAGAAGGGGTGATATCTGAAAGGAAGGGACACAAAGGCCATTTAAAAATATAGTAAGAGTCCTTGATGTTCACCATCGTCTTTAACAGATGTATTTTTGTAGCCATAAATATTTAGAAAGAGAAAACATCTCTTCATTGAAAGTATAATAAATTTGCATTCCTTAGTCAGGTTGGTCACTTGAACTGTAGTATTCCAGTTTGGGTGTCAGAGTATACTTGACAGGAGCCCATGAATGATGAGATGCAGGCTTCTGCTGGGACTTTGTAAGGAGGTCAAAGCGGAAACAAACTTACAGTTTTGAAGTTGGGGAAATGAAACAATCCCTTTGACCCAGAAAGGGATTCATGGAGAGAATCGAAGTATTGACTCCTTTTGCATTGTGTAGCAGAGCTCTGACCCTGTCCTGAATAGCAGGACTTCGCACACCAGGAATGCAGCGGCAGTCCCCATAATATACAGAGCCTATGGGGAGAGATCAGCAGAGTCTGAAGTAGCCTTTAAAATAGATTAAAAACAAACGAACGAATGTGTTCAGATCATAAGAGCAATATCCTCTTGGAACAGTCAAAAGCAGTTGCAGAGTATGAAGAAATACTCTTAACATTTATTGGTAACAAGAAACAAAAAGTGACTCCCAATATCTTGATCAAAAAATCAACTTATTAGAAGTCTGTGGTGCAGTCATGCAAATGAAGGCAAAGAAAAATTCAAAACCCAGTAGCCCCATGGATCTCGGTAGCAGGAGGGGATAAACCATTTCATCAGAAAACTGCTGCTGGGTGGATCACCTCTGATGAGTGTTTTTGTTCTTGAGCTCACATATGCCAAGAAATGGTAGAGCCCAGTGCTGGAGAGTGCTCTCACAACAGGTCAGAATTTGAATTCCGTGTCCCCATTTAACTCCCGGCTCCTTGGAATACTTGATTCATTTATAAGTTTGGGATAATAATGGCATCGGTTTATGAAGTCGTTGGGGGGACCCCGTAGGGCTTATTGAAGTTAGTGCATACTCACAAATATTAAGTAGTATCATTATATGTAAAATTTAAACTCCTAGAAGGTAAAGTCCAGGCAGTCAATTGCAACATCTTGAATAATGAAACTATCAAGACAACACTGAAAGATAAGGAAATTGTTTTTCCCCAGAAGGGATAATGGAAGGTAAACCGCAGCAGTGTTCGCTAGAGTAACCAGCCCAAGGAATTTACAATTCCATTGGAGTTCTTCATGTATTTTATCAGATGTACACACCATTTGGGCAGCGACTGGGTTTCATAAAAGCAATACTGAAAGTTTGGTACACAACAACAAGGGTATATTGATATGAAAAAGGTCAACCTGATCTTCCCATCTACAAAAAGTACCAATTTGAATCTATAAATATGGACTGAAGAATAAATCCAGCCTGTGGCTAGTGTTTGTGTGGCCTCTAATCTACGAATATTTTCTACATTTTTAAAGAGTTGCTCAAAAAAAATAATAATAGGTGCGTGGGCGGCTCAGTCGGTTGAGTGTTCAACCATTGATTTCGGCTCAGGTCATGATCTCACAGTTCATGGGATTGAACCCTGTGATGGGCTCTGCGCTGACAGCACAGAGCCTGCCTGGGCTTTTCTCTCTCCCTCTCTCTGCTCATGTACTTTCTCTCTCAAAAAAAAAACTTTAAAAAAATTAAAAGAAAAAAGAGAATGGAAGAAAAATCATATGCGGCCTGAAAACTTAAAATGTTTAGCCATTTACAAAGTGAGTTTGCCAACTCCTTCGTGACAGCGTGTTTCTAGAGCACGAGTCTGAGTTCAGACAGATCGGGGTTTAGAGCTCATCTTGCCACTTCCCAGCTCTTTGACCCTGAGACTCAGTTTTCTCATCCTTAGCATCAGTGACAATAACTCTCATGACATGTGAAAGCAAAATAGCATGCTGGTTAGGCAAAGCACTCAGAGTGGCCACTCATAAAAGAGCAGAGTAAATAGTAACTATTTTTCTTTTGTTATTTTTTGATCCAATGGGTCTCTTATACTTTCTGTGCTTACATAGAAAAGCTGGAGCAGAAGGAAAGCAATTCATTTTCAGACCAGTATGTCAACCAAATCTCTTAACTATCCTATGATTTGTCCTGCAGTCCATAGCTAGAGATTGAAGATCTGGCATACACACCATACACACACACACACACACACACACACACACACACGTTAGAGGACATTGTGGCAAGCATGTCATATGGAGATGCTGAAGTAGAAGAAGGAAAGGAGAGAAATCACTTAGCTCTAGGATTCCTGAAGAAAGGGAAATCAAAATGGAATAGAATATCCATGGTAAACACAGGGAGACTGTGAGAGTGAGCTATTTGCTAGGCCGTCCTCTGACTGCGATCATGCAGCCAGCAAATGATCATCATATGGCTTCAACGCGTTAATGTCAGGGGCAGGAGAGGGAAGGAGGTTAAGAAGGGAAACGTGCTCTTTGGTTCAAACACTGGACCTGTCCTTCTGGAAATGAAGTACAATAAAGTGTCTGAAAAGGTGTCTTTCTGGACCTCAACTCTTAAAGGAGAGGATGGGGTGAAGGGACAAGCTCGAGCTGAGAATGCAGAAGGGAGGGGTGAGGAGCATGCCTCTGTCCATGTGTACAGAATTCTCTTTCCTCAGCCACCACCAGCCATAGTTGCAACTTTCAGATGGACAACCGCATTCGTTGTAATGGTCTGGCAGCTTTCTGGAATCAAAGTTTTCAAATGATAATGCAAAAGGCAAAGAAAAATTCTCCCATCAAAAGCATCTTCATCAGGGGACATGTAGATTGACTGTCCATCTAGAGTCTTTGGGCTTCTGAGAACTTATTGAGAAGGTAGAATTAGGAGTCCTCTGTCTCGTAAGGTATGATGACAAATGACCCTTGGCTGCAGATTTATGTAACTGCTGGGGAGCTTGTGAGCACCATCAGGAGGGCCCAGAAAGCTTTGTCGATTTGGATCTTCCTAATCCATATCTCCTTACAACCAATAAAAGCTGTCCTGGAAGAAAAGTACCAATTTGTACAAATCTCTTCTGATGCATGTGAGAAGAGCTAATGGTATTTCTACAATAGCACAAGAGAGCTTTTTGTTACCTCATTCACCCTCTGTTATAACTATCAAAGATCTGACCTCGTTCATTCACTGGTCTCTGGTTCCACTCAACACAGGAAAAAGTCAGAAAGCACTCTAGGCTAAATTGCTTTGTGTCTAAATTTTACTTGTTCACTGCTGATGTCTTGACTGTTTTTTTTGTCTGGCAAGTTATTGAATGAAAATAAATAAATATGCAGTTGGTTCTTCAGGGCTTACAAAGTTTGGTAAATGCTTATTTTACTTTTTGGCAGTTATGAGTAATAAATAAAGGAGCCTCCTAAAGTAAGTTTTGTATAAAACTTGCTTTGGTTTTGCTTACACAAAATCCCTAGGAACCGGGAATTGAAATATGTTTCTGTATCTGAACTTTTTTTTTCCTTTTATCACTGAGCCCATTTATTTACACTTTTAGTCTAAGGCTGTTCTGGACTGTTAGGTTGCTACTTTGATTTATTTTAGTTTTCATTTCACAGTGGAAGGAAAAATGCGCCATTAAGCACTTGGCTTTGGACAGAAGATCTCCCATGATACCGTGAATGACATGCCTTTCCAAAACCGACTTGAGAAAGAAAGTTGAGCAGATTGGGTTTTAGCTTCATTGTAGTTCAGGCAGCACACTTTTTTTTTTTTTTAATTTTTTTAAATGTTTATTTATTTTTGAGACAGAGAGAGACAGAGCATGAGTGGGGAAGGGGCAGAGAGAGAGGGAGACACAGAATCGGAAGCAGGTTCCAGGCTCTGAGCTGTCAGCACAGAGCCCGACGCAGGGCTTGATCTCACGGACCGCGAGATCATGACCTGAGCCAAAGTTGGACGCTCAACTGACTGAGCCACCCAGGCGCCCCCAGGCAGCACACTTTTAAGACATCTTGGAGCCTTGGAGTTTTGGAGGTAGGAAGTAAAGAGAAGGAGTTGTTCTTAACCTCTTTTCCATTCTGTCTAAATCAAGAAAAATGTGTCAATCAGTGTCACGCACTGCTCTAAGGGCTTGCCATATATTATCTCATTTAATCATTTAGTCCTTCATTTGACAAGTATTTCATGAAGGCCTGCTGTGTCAGGTGCTATTCTAAAGGCTAAGGAACAGCAATTAAGCAAAAATACAAATACGCCTGTCCTGGTGGAGCTCATTGAAGAGCATGGGTAATAAATAAAAGAGGAAAGTAAACTGCAGCATTTGTTAAATAGTGACAGGAGTTGAGGTGAAAACCCAAGCAAGGAAGTTAAATATGAACTGCTGGGGGATGAGGAGCTGGATATTTTAAAAGAATAGCTACGGAAGTCTTCTCAAAAAAGGTGTTTTTTAAAGTAAAACCTCAAAGTGAGAGGGATACCATGTAGATAATGTGGGGAGGAGTATTCAGGGCAAAGGAAATGTCAAATACAGAGGTCCCGCAGTGATTGCGGACCAAGTGCATGGGAATAGCTAGGGAGCCAGAGTACCCGGAGAGGGGAAACAAACAGAAAAGTAGTGGAGGATGAAATCAGGGAGGTAAAGAGAGGGCAAAGGGCCACGATGTTGTCCTTTACAGGTCATAACAAGATTTAATTTTTTGCTGTGAGTAAGATAATATCCCACTGGATGGATTCCAAGGGAGGATTCACATGTCTAACTTAAGTGTTATCAAGATCACTCAGGCTCCTCCGAGACTAGAATAGATAGTAGACAAGAGCAGAGTCAAGAATAATAGTTAGATACTACAATAATCCAGATGATAGCTGATCATGGCCTGAACCAGAAAGAAGGTGATAGAGGTGGTAAAAGTGGCTGAATTCTGAATATTTTGAATTCTGCCTATGTTCTGCATATGTCAGCCAAGATTTGCCGACTGACCAAGAGATTGATGAAAAGATGGGGCTTATCAAAATTTCTCCATCTTATTTCTCAGAATGGGCATTCCTGTTTGGTATGTATCTGTTTTTCTGCCAGTACCATACTGTTTTGGTTACTACAGAGGTAGTAATCTTGAAATCCGGAGTGTGATACCTCCTGCTTTATTGTTAATTTTCAAGTTTGCTGTTTGAGGTCTTCTGTGGGTCCATACACATTTAGGATTCTTTGTTCTAGTGCTGTGAAAAATAGTATTGGTATTTTTTTTTTAATGTTTATTTATTTTTGAGACAGATAGAGACAGAGTGCGAGCAGAGGAGGGGCAGAGAGAGAGGGAGACACAGAATCTGAAGCAGGCTCCAGGCTCTGAGCTGTCAGCACAGAGCCCATTGCGGGGCTCGAACCCACGGACCGTGAGATCATGACCTGAGCTGAAGTCAGATGCTTAACCGACTGAGCTGCCCAGGTGCCCTAGTACTGATATTTTGAGAGATTGCATTAAATCTGTTGATTTGGATAGTATGGACGTTTAGCTTAAGAATTAAGAATTAGAATCACGAACATGGTGTATCTTTCTATTTGGTTGTGTCATGTGCAATTTCTTTCATCAATATCCTATACTTTATAAGTCTTTGAACTCTTTAGTTAAATTTATTCTTAGATATTTTACTATTTTTGGTATAATTATAAATGAAATTATTTTCTTAGTTTCTTTCTGCTACTTTGTTATTAGAGTATACAAATGCAATAAATATCTATATATTAATTTTGTATCCTGCAACTTTACTTATTAGTTCAAATGGTTTTTTGGTGGAGTCTTTAGGATTTTTATATGTATAATATCATGTAATCTACAAATAGTGACAGTTTAACTTCTTCCTTATCAATTTGAATTCCTTTTATTTATTTTTCTTGTCTGATTGATGCAACCAGGACTTACAGTATCATACAAAATAAAGGTGATGGGTGGTAATCTTTGTCTTGCTCCTGATCTAAGGGGAAAAGCTCTCGATTTTTTCACCATTAAGTATGATGTTAGCTGTGAATTTTTCATATATGGACTTTATTGTGTTGAGATAGGTTTCCTTTAAACCTGATTCCTTAAGAGTTTTTATCATGAACACATGTTGCATTTTTTCTAGTCTTTTTCTGCATTTGAGATGATCGTGTGGTCTTTATCCTTTCTCTTGATATGATGTATTACATTAATTGGTTTGCAAATATTGAACCACCCTTGCCTCCTGGATATAAATCCCACTTGATCGTGGTGAATGATTTCTTTTAAGGTATTGTCGCATTTGGTTTGCTAATATTTTGTCAAGGATTTTTGCATTTATGTTCATCAGAGATACTGGCCTAACGTTTTCTGATCTTGTAGTGTCTTTGTCTGTTAATATCAGGATAAGGGTGGCCTTTTAAATGAATTTGAAGTTTTTGTTGGTCTTCATTTTTTTTTAATAGTTTGACAATATATATTAACTCTTCTTAAAATGTTAGGTAGAATTCACGATGAAGGTATCTGACCTGGACTTTTGTTTGTTGGCAGACTTTTGATTACTAGTTCAATTTTGTTACTAGCAATTACAAATTTTGTATGCGTTCCTCATTCACTGTTGGAAGATTGCATGTTTCTAAGAATTCTCATTTCTTCTTGATTGTCAAATTTGTTGGCATATAATTTTTCATAATACTCTCTTAGAATCCTTTGTATTTCAGTCATGTCAGTTGTCATTTCTTCTTCATTTTTTTATTTTATTTATTTGAGTTCTCTGTCTCTCCCCCTCTTTCTCTCTCTTGATGAGTCAGGCTAAAGATATATTACATTTATTTATCTTTTAAAAGACTCAGGTCTCAGTTTCATTGATTTTTTTTCTATTTTTATTTTTAGTCTCTATTTCATTTATTTCTGCTCTACTGTTTTTTATTATTTTTTTGCTTTCTGCTAGTTTTGGGCTTTATTCTTCTTTTTCTTTTATTGAGATATAAGGTTAGATTGTTTGAGATTTTTTTTCTGGTTTCTTAAGGGAAGTCTGCAGTATTACAAATTTCCCTCTTAGAACTGCTTTGGCTGTGTCTCAAAGATTTTTGGAGCACTGTCTTTTCATTTTTATTTGTCTACATGTATGTTTTCATTTTTTCTGTGATTTCTTTGTTAAGTCATTAGTTACTTAATAGCATGGGTTTTAGACTCCATGTGTTTGTGTTTTCCCCATTTTTTTTTCATATAATTGATTTCTAGCTTCACTGCATCCAAGTTGGAAATGATGTTTAATATATTAATCTTCTTAAATTTATTGAGACCTTTTTGTTGTGTAACATGTAACCTGTCCTGAAGTATGTTCCACATGTACTTGAAAATAATTTGTGTTCTTCTATTTTTGTATAAATGTTCTATGTGTATTTGTTAGGTCCATCTGGTCTCTTGTGTCACTCAAGGCCAATGTTTCCTTGTTGATTTTTCTGTCTGAATGATTTATCCATTGGTATTGGTGGGGTTAAAAATCTCTTCCTAGTATTATATGACTGTCAATATCTCCCTTATGTCTGTTAATATTCCTTTATATATTTAGGTATTCTGTATTGGGTGTATAAAATATTAAAAACTTTTTTTCATGTGTATTTAATTTTGAGAGAAAGAGAGAAACAAAGTGTGAGTGGGGGAAGGGACAGAGAGAGAGAGAGAGAGAGAAAGAGGGAGACAAAGAATTTGAAGCAGGCTCCAGGCTCTAAGTTGTCAGCACAGAGCCTGATGTGGGGTTCAGACTCACAAATTGCAAGATCATGACCTGAGCAGAAGTCAGATGCTTAACTGACTGAGCCACCCAGGTGTCCCCTTCTTTTTCTTATAAATTTTTAAATGTTTATTTATTTTTGAGAGGTGGGTGTATAAATATTTATAATTGTTACATCATCTTGTTGGATCGATCACTTTATCATCATGTAATACGTTTCTTTGTCTCGCGTTATAGCCTATATTTTATCTGATATGATCATTGCTACTCTGGCTTTTTTTTTAATTCTTATTTTGCTTTCATTTGCATAGGATATCTATTTTCATCCCTTTACTTTCATTTGATAGGTGTTTTTAGGTCTAAAGTGAAATGATCTCTTGTAGACAGCATACAGAGGGATCTTGTTTTCTTATCCATTTAGTTACCCTGTATCTTTTGATTGGAGCAGTTAGTCCATTTACATTTAAAGTCATTATTGGTAGGTATGTACTTTTTGCCATCTTCTTAATTGTTTTTGGGTTGTTTTTGTAGTTCTTTATGTTTCTTGGTTCTCTTATTTTCTTCCCTTGTGGTTTGGTGGCTTAGTTTAGTGTTTTGCTTGTTTTGTCTTGATTTTTTGTGTATCTATTATTGGCTTTTGATTTTTGGTTACTGTTGGGTTCATATATAACATCCTATGGTATAGCAGTTGATATTAAGTTGATGGTCACTTAAGTTTGAACACATTTTATAAGCCCAAAATATTACTCCCCCTCCGTGTTTTGTGTATATGATGTTATATACTCAATGCATTTATTTTGTGTATCCCTTGCCAAATTTTGAAAATATATTTTACTGCTTTTTTGCCTTTTATAACCTCCATACTTGCTTTTAATAGATTTTTGTATGATCTTTTCCATATTTTTCTTTTACCAGTGAAATTTCTTCCTTTCATTATTTTCTCCTACTATGGCCTTTTCTTTCCACTTAAAGAATTCCTTTTACCATTTCTTGTAAGGCCCATTCAGTGGTGATGAACTCCTTTATTCCTTGTCTGAAAGCTGTTGATTTCTCCTTCAGTTCCGAATGATGATCTTGACAGATAGAGCATTCTTGGTTGTGGGCTTCCCTCCCACCCACTTTCAGCACTTTGAAAATAATATGCCTTTCTCTTCTGCCCTGCAAAGTTTCTGCTGAGAAATCAGCTGGTTGCCTAATGGGGCTTCCCTTGTATGTAACTGTTTTCTGTTTGTGCTTTTAAAGTTCTTTCTTTATCATTACTTTTTGCCATTTAATTAATTTGTGTCTTGGGTCTCTAGAGGTTGATCTTTTTAGAAATCCTCTGTCCTTTCTTGACTTTTATTTCTTAAAATAAGTTTTCTGCCACTTCTCTCTCTTCTCCTTTTGAGATCCCTTTAATACGAATGTTATTCCACTTTCCACTTAATGATGTTGCAGAATTCCCTTAACCTATCCTTTTGATGACTTGACTGATTAATATTCAGCTTCATTGCTCTCTAATATCCTGTCTTCCAGATTGCTGATCTATTTTCTGCATTGTCTAATCTGCTATTAATTCCTTTTAGGGTATTTTTCATTTAAATTGTTTAATTCATTCACTTTTACTGGTTCTTTGTTATATTTTCTGTCCCTTTGTTGAAGTTCTCATTGAGTTCATCAACTCTTTTTTCAAGTCTAGCGTGTATGAGCAGTACTTTGAACTCTTTTTCAGGTATGTTGCTTATCTCCGTTTCATTTAGCTCTTTTATTGTAATTTTGTCTTGTTTTTTCTCCCCCTCCTTCTGGGACATATTCCTCTTTGTCCTAATTTTGTCTAACAATCCTTTTGTTTTTGTGTATTAAGTAGGTCACTTAAATCGCTTGTAATTGTAATACCTCCTGGTAATGGGAAACAGATAGATGAAGAATGTCATTGCTAACTCCCTCAGGCATCCAGCAATCAGGATTGGGGGAAGGGAAAAGAAATGGCATCCACAACCACTTTTATTCCTGGAGAAATATGTTGATTTTGCCTCTCCACCACACATTCTAAGATTGGTTAATAAATCTCTTCCACAGATACTCCAGATGCTTTTCAAACTACCGCTTCTGTGCTGTGCATTGGGCTGAGTTATTTAGTATGCTGGCACTTTAAGGGTGAAGTGTTGGTTTCATGTCACCCTCTGGCTCTCCTGAAATTAAGCCTGCTGATTTTTAAACTCCTGGAATGAAGCCCCACTGGTTTTCAAAGCCAAATGTTATAGAGCTCTTCACATCATGGTTTCTCAGGTCTGGAGATGCCGAGTGTGGGGTCTCATTCCCTTGCTCCTTCGTGCTTGTGACATCCTTCCTTTTTGTGATTAGTTGTACCAAAGATTTGGTTCCACATCTGCCTGTCCTATCCCCCCCACCCCATTTTGATGTGGCCTTCTCTCTATGACTAACTACAGAAAGTCTGCTTTGCCAGATCAGGTCATTTTCATAGTTCTACAGATGCAGCTGTCACCTTGGTGGTTCATGTGACAGGGAGAGCTTTGGATCCTCCTCCTGTGTGAATCAGAATTAGGCATATCATCACTGATTGGATAGGGTAGTAAATGAACATTTAATCAACAAATGAAATATTAATGTCTCCTTTTATTGAAAGGCAGATAATGCCTATAGCGTGCCTAGTATGATATTTATTCAGTGTACATAAGGTTAAAATTGTTCTGCTACAGTAAGAGAATAATGGATATTGCATACCTTACCTCTTCCCAAGCGAGCAGGAAGTTACACACAACAGAAGACAAGCAGATGATAGAAATGCATGAAGCAGTAGGAGGTGATAAGAAGTAGAGCTGCATGTCTAATTGAAAAAGACAATGACTCTGAGTTTTAGACAATTGTTTCCAAGTAGGAATATAACATGAAGATGGTAGATGTTTGATTCGTCTTACGGTTTTAATGAGAGATCATTTTTAAAAAATCCTTACTAGACCAATGAAAATACATCTGTGGGCTACCAGTTTGACACATTTATCTAAATTTTCAAACTAAGAAAGTAATAAAGGACAATGATTAGGAACCTAGACTTTAACACATTTAACCTAGTTAACCTAACCTAACACAGTTCAAACCTAGTTTGAATCTCCCCTCCATGCCTATTTGCATAAGTGATCTTGGCATGTTACTAACATTCTCTGAGCCTGTTATCTCAGTTGTGTAAAGAATATAATATCTTAAGTTTTAGAGTTGTGAAAACTGAGATAACATATGTCTAGTGCTAGTTCAAGTGTCACAGATGATTAACAAACCTAAACCCAAAAGTTCTTAGGGCTCTGATTGCTAGAGTTTTGTCACGTGTCACCCCCTGTAGGCTAAGTTTTACAGTCTTTTAAAAAAGTATATCTGAGGCATACTCCATGAAGAGAATTGTACAAAGTCTTTGTATATCTGTTTTATATACAGAACTTACTCCTCATAACCTTTTAAGTAAGTACCATTTCACAAGTGAGAAAACTGAGACAAACCCAAGCATTTTGCACAAGCTCACAAAACAAATGGAGGAGCCAGAACTCAAACCAAGTGTACGTGACTGCAAAACAGAACTCTCCACCAAAGCTTTATACGTACAGTATCTTTATATTTCAGCCTCTATCAAGAGGGAACAGAAAGTAGTGAAATTAGAGAATTCAGACATGAGAGAAGGATGAAAGAGAAAGTAGCAGACAGTAGCTACCGAAGTTAGGGGGTTTCTGAAATCCCTATAAGTATGTCTGGCAAGCACAGTGTTATGTGCACAATACAAATGAATTAGGTTTTGTTTTTTTTTTTTATCCGAGCTAAAAGGTTTAACTTCCTTTTGGGGGGCAATGAAAAAATCCTTATATAAAGTTACCTCTATATGCATCAGAAAACTCAACACAGTTTTTTCTACAAAGAAATCACTCTGCAGCAAGCTCGTCCAGAAGAAATACTTAGCCCAACAAGGAAACAGCCACGTGAACTGAAAGCATAGGTCAGAGCATTCTGGATAGCAAACAGCTGAAGTAGAAGCAGTCAGATGGAATATACTATAAAATTGTGCACACTGTATCTGGTTGCGTGTGGCATTGCAGTGTGTAGGGATTAGAGAGCTAAACTCACGGATCCCTAAATTCCTTGAAGAACTTGGCAGGATTAGGTTCAGTTGTGGGTGTAAGTTAATTCACCAGAATAGCGAACAGACTTTGGAGGCAGCCACAGTCACCGAAAAGAGATTTTGATGGATGTCTCTGCCCTGGGTGCGTGATGCTCAGGGGTGCTCGTGCACTTCAGAAGCAGATTCGGGCCAGAAGCTGAGCACCGTGCAGGTACTGTGTGGGTGTTCCCTGAGGAGAATATTTATAAGGAGTGGAAAAGAAGCTAGAACTTGGAGAAACTAAAAGGAGAGGTGAAGAAAAATGTTTGTGTTTTTTCCTGTAACTAACTGTTGGAGGAGGAGGAAGACATGACACAGTAGTGTGTTCCTGTTGTAGAAGCCAACTCCCGTTCCAAGAGTGACTGCAATGTTGACTGATCTTGGGAAGAACCGAGAAGACTTCCTGTTCCCCTGTCTTCCTTAAGTCTCTTGTGGTACCCAAACTCTTACTATGATTCTTTATTATTATCAGCTAATATGTTGTAAGGATTCCTAATGTGGCAAATGCTCTTGTAAGGATATTACATTCTTTATTTCACATTTTTTCAGAATTGCCATGAGATATACCCACAAATTTGGGTGAGAAAATGAAGAACCAGAAAGGTAGTCTTTTGCTTAGGGCTCCCATCCAAAAAGTGGCAAACCTGAGAGTGAAATCCAGAATGACTTTATTTCAACGTTCATGTTCTTTGTAATCCCTTATGCTGTACGTCATGTTTTAAGACAAGAGAAGTATCTCTTTCAAATCTATCACGGTATCAAAAATGCCATGTGTTGTAGAAAGAGCATGGGCTGGGAAGTAGGAGATATGCCTCTTCCTCCTTCGTTTAGCTCTTCTCTTATTGAGCCGTGCAGTCTGAGGCCTCAGTTTTCTTCTCTCTAAATGAGAGACTTAAAGTAGGTAACTTTATAATTTATTCCAGTCCGGACCTCTCCAGTCTTGTCTCTAGGGTACAGGGTCAATAAATGGTGAGAGATACTTAGATGTGAAAATAAAGGGATACATTGATAAAAAGAAATACATTCTTTTTTATTGCTTAATATTAAAGATGTTAAATTCCATTTTAAGCCTAACATTATCTCTTTTGACTCCATAAATGTCCTGTGTACTCTTTACTAGCCCTGTGTTCCCAGTTAGGATGCTGGGTGATAGGTTACCTTTCCCCAAGACCGTGCTGGATAAAGCTAGTGCTCAGGTCTTGGTCCTTTTGATAGCAAACTCAGTCATCTTTAAAGCCAAATGACAGCTTTCAGTGTCCACCTTTAGGCATAATCATCGGTGATCCCTGCAACCAATTGTTTTACTCTGGCAAAATTTTAAAGCACGTGTTGATGAATGTAGTCGCTAATAGAAAAAAGCACATTATTTTTAGAGCTTCGAGGACAAATCCAAGTAAAGGGAAAGCTCAGTATGGAATAATAGTGCACAGCCTTTTCATCAGCGGTTTGTAATTATTTTTACTTTGTTGATTGTATTTGGGGGGATCGGGAAAGCAAAATGATGACCAGTCATTGAGAAATCAATTGTTTCACAGCCTGGTTAGTAAGTGCTCTAAAATTAGCTCATAACCAACCAGAACGGCCAATTTGATTGACAGAGTGACAGCCAGAACTTGATTATGGGCTCCTCTCTGTGGCAAAATAAATGGAGAGCGAGGCCACAGATTCAGTGTTGGAGGATTTTCATAGCATCTGGTTGGATCAATTGTTTATTACTAATTATTCCTAGATTATTGCTTACCTTAATCCCTCTATAGTCTCAAATTGTTCTTCACGGTGTTTGATAAATTTCATGGCAGAGACTGTATTAACTCCTAAAGCAGCTCAGTCCATTTTGGATAGGTAATTCTGGTGAATGTGGAGTTTTACAGAAGTTGTACTGAAAGTCTTTTCTTTGTATTTACCTCTCATGGAGGCCATATAGAATTTTCCCTCTTTCTCCTTTAGGAAGGAGTTAAAATTTTTCAGTCATTTAAAAAAAATTATCTTTGAAATTGTCGATAAGTTGTCTTATAGTTTTTTACATTACTACGGGTTCTTAGTTTTCCTTTTAGACCTAGCACCAACACAAGTATCCATTAGTAAAATGATTATTTAACTTTTTAGGTAAATATATATTTGTGTTTTTACCCCTAGCCAGGAGTTCCCAAGCATAGTAGAGGAATTTTCATATATAGTCTTCACAACAACCTTGCGATTTGTTTTTATTGGCCTTCCACGGGGAAATAAAGTAGACCAAGCCACACAGCTGATAATTTAATGTTATGACTTCCACATCCAAGTGCATAGAATTCCATGGGAATTTTCTGCACACTTTATGCCCTGCATGTTCTGTTTCTTCCTAGACTGTGAGCCTCTTTTTTTTTAAATGGTTATTTATTTATGTATTTATTTAATTTTTGGGAGAAAGAGATTGTGAGCAAGGGAGGGTCAGGGAGAGAGGCATACACACAGAATCTGAAGCAGACTCCTGGCTCTGAGCTGTCAGCACAGAGCCTGACATGGGGCTCAAGCTCACAAACCATGAGATCATGACCTAAGCCAAGGTCAGATGCTTAACTGACTGACCCACCCAGACGCCCCTAGACTGTGAGCCTCTTAAAGGCAGGTCCACATTTGGACCACAGTGTCCTAGGTGGTTAATAAAGCATCTGCTATGCAGTTGGCACAAATGTCTATGTAATTAAATTGAACTCTAAGTCTCAAAAAGTATCTATTCGAATCCTATCATTCATCATAAATGTTCAAATCTGTGAATTCAGTTTGGCTCTTCATTGTTATCATTGTTCAGCTACTATCAATGTTCAGATTTTTTCTTCTTTAATTTCTATTTTCCTTTGTTTTCTCAGGAATATTTTGAAACACTTTGCAAGGTTTGGAAAACATTTATTAGGGGATATTTTCAAATAAATAAATATTTTGCTGTACCTGGGATATTTTTCAAGTCTCAGATCATACAGGGCTATAACTTCTTTTTGCATGCCACTTTTGTATCTTTGTTCTTGTTAACTCCTTTCTAGAACTGGAATATATTACAGTTATGACCTGAGAAAGAAAATAAATTTACCCAAGAGCTTCCCTAAATGGTAATAACCTTAGCATTTTTTCCCTAAAATCATTGTCCTTTCACCAAAAGGCTTCAGAAAGTAATGAAAAAACTATTAAATCAAAAATAACTTCATTAAAATAGAAACTGAAAATCTACAGTCCATGATAGGACAGCTAAGTAAAGAGGAATTAGCTCTTTTTAAGAAAATAATTTCGGGGGGCGCCTTGGTGGCTCAGTCGGTTGAGTGTCTGACTTCGGTTCAGGTTATGATCTCACCATTCATGAGTTCGAGCTCTGTGTTGGGCTCTGTGCTGACAGCTCAGAGCCTGCAGCCTGCTTCCGATTCTGTGTCTCCCTCTTTTTGCCCCTCCTCGCTTGCACTCTGCCTCTCAAAAATAAACATTACAAAAAAAATTTTTTTAACAATTTCATGTCATATAATTATCATAAGAATTCTGATTATGTTTTATGCTTTTGAAGTAGATAATTTTTTTAACCATGTGGTTTCCCTAACCAACATGCATGAGGTATGATGGTAGGCAAGTCAATTTAGGGTAACCACAATCTGATGTCTTATTGATGTTCTAGAGTCAAGGACATAAATTCCTTTGTACTACTATTGATGATTCTTATTGAAAACCATTATAACCTTTTTTTTTCTTTTAATAAAGGCAAGGATCCCTCAATAGATTTTTGTTTTCATTCATTCATCATGTTTTACACTGTGTCAGGAAGTCTTGTAGGGACTGAAGACACCAAAATTAAAGCACCAGGTCTTCAAGGAGCCTTAGCTTAGTGGACAGGCAGCCCATTATAGTGAAAAATGGCATTTGCTGTAATGTAGCTACTTACAGGACGGATTAGAATATGAGGAATATGTCCCTCTGGCAAGGTACAAGAAGGCTTCACAGACACGGGAGGTTTTAAGACACAGAAATTAAAAACAAAACAAAACAAAACAAAAACACAATTGCTTAGAGGCATAAAGGAGCTTAGGGTCTTCGAAGATCAATCCAAGAATTTGGTAATAGTGGAATGCAAGAAAAAGCAATGAGGTTAGAAAAACATAGTGTCTGAATCCTGGAAGACCTAGACATCTTCCAAAGGAATTTGTATTTGATCCTGTGAGCATCAGGAAACAGCTGCAGAATTTTGAGCAGAGGAATGACATAATTAGATGCGAATTCTCAATGTCACATTTATTTCAGAGAAAATGACAATTGTGCTATTGACAGTAAGTCAGTCTTAGCTCATCTCTAGAGATTTATGAGTCTTGATGTCCATCTTTCCCTGGGTCCATGTCGTATGTTCTGTAACCAGCTGATGAAAAATCATATCTAGAAGTAAGCATGACTGTCCCCATACAATTACACAATATCGTTAATGGGCGTTCTTTTGGCTGTCTATAAGTGCATTTTCCTTATGTGTCATGCAATATATTCACCTACTTTCCCTGAGCCTCAGTTCATAGAAGTATAGGTGCCTACCAATCATATATTCCAGAGCAGAGTGCAGACATTTGAAGATAAATAGAAAAGTGACACCTAATTTTCATCTTGTCCTGTCCAGAATCCTGATTACTGTTTGCTTTAAAGATGACGGTCATGAATCCCTGAGGGGATGTAAGATGTGAAGCACCACCAATGAGCTAATGCAGTATAGCCCTCCACGTGTCAAAAGAACACAGTAAATACATTTGAGAACGTCATGACATATATATAGTTTATTGGTACCCATGAACTTGAGGTCCCAATTTCAGGCTGAGATCCCAGAGGACATTTTCCAAAGATTCTCTTGTTTTAAGAAAACTTATTTGAAAATCATTTAGACTCACAGGAAGTTGAAAAAAAAAGCTCAGAAAGTTCCTATGAATTTCCTCCCGGTTCCTCTAAAGATATCTTCCATAATTATAATATTTCATCAAAACCAGAAAACTGACTTTGATACAGCACTACTAACTGAACTGTAGATCTTATTCAGATTTCTTTAGGGTTTCAATCACCAAAATTTATCCCCATTTCAGTCTTCAAGTTCTTCCTGATCCTTTCTGTTTAAACCCTCATAACATGCTGTTGCATCTGCTTTGGGCACTTCTTCCTGATTAAACAACTCACCTCCCAGGCATATTGAATTAATTTTCTAATTTAGATATCTGCCTTCTCTTTCTGTTCCAATTCATATGCCATTTCCTTAGGGAAGCTTCCCCCCAGCCCCCTCTTCCCCCTAGTAGGTTGTCTCTGCCTGCTGTGAACCATCATAGTCTTCTGTCCTTCTACTTCTTGTCATTTAATATAATTAAAAACAAATAACTCTCTAATTAGTTTCATGGCAATATATGAAGTTTGTGATGGTTAATTTTACATGTCAACTCTACTGGGTAAGGAATGCGCCGATAGTTGGTAAAACATTACTCCTCATACTCATGTGGGTATGAGGATGTCTCTGGAAGAGGCAAACTTTTGAATCAATAAATTAAGAAAGTCATGCTCACCAGTGTGGGTGGGTATCATCCAATTTATTGAAACCTGAATAGAACAAAAAGTAGGGGGAAGGGTGATTTTTGTTTTCTCTGCTTGAATACAGACATCATCTTTTCCTGCCTTTAGACATTGGTGCTCCTCTTCTTGGGCTTTGGGATTCGGCCTTATACTATCAATTCCCTTGATTCTTAGGTCCCTAGGTTCTTTGTGTGTGTGTGTGTGTGTGTGTGTGTGTGTGTATGTGTGTGTGTGTATATATATATAGTGTGTGTATGTATATATATGCATATATGTGTGTGTATATATATATACACACACACACACACTTGGTTCTGTTTCTCTGGAGATTCCTGACTTATACACAGATGGAAAAATTAACCATGTGTTATTTTAGGGTCTTTTAGTTTATCATGAAAGAATAAGATGTTTCCTTGTTCTCTAAGAAAACAGTATCCCTCCTGATACTGAGGGATTTCAAGTCACCCCTCCCTTGAAAATCCATAAATAAAATTGGAACACAATTGAATGAACTATAGAGGTTGACTCATAATGTTTAACATCTTTGGTAAACGGAATGTTTCATTTCTCTCTTTGACCCAGGATCCCCTTAAATACAAAGAAACTTGTCTTTATTTAACATTGAGAATTTCTGTAGTATTACTGGAGAACATGGAATAAATGCACATGGAAGGGTATTTGTTCTCATTCAATTTTTGCTGATGAAGTAAAGAGAAGGCAAGTGAATGAAATTAGCAAATGCATTATTCATTCTTGTATTCACCCATCCATCTGTATTCAACAAATCCCGCTACAGCAGAAGTTTTGGTTTATGTGCTTTAAGGAATATATGAATAAAGTTAAACTCATGGCCAAATAGAACTTACAACATAGAAAGAATATAAAAATTCATGTGGGGTGATGGGAAGCCGAGTGGAATAGAAACGAGTAGGAATTTAAGTACACATTGAAAGTTCTCATCTCACGCACACACACAGAGAGAGAGAGAGAGAGAGAGAGAGAGAGAGAGAGAGATCTGTGACTATGTATGGTGATGGATATTCACTAGATTTTTTGTGATTATCTCAAAATATGTACAAATGTGGAATCATTACATTTTATACCTGATACTAGCATACTTTTTATGTCAAATATACCTAAATAAAAAAAGAATAAAATCATAACCAAAACAAAACAAGCTTATGGATACAGATTGGTGGTTGCTAGGGGCAAGAGTGGTGTGGAACGGATGAAAGGGGTTAAAATACAAACTTCCACTTATAAATAAGCCATGGAGATGTAATGTATGGTAGGGTGACTATAGTTCTTGATACTATGTTGTGCATTTGAAAGTTGCTAAGGAGTAGATTGTAAGTTTTCACCATAAGAAAAATAAATGTTAAGTATGGTGACAGATGTTAACTTAGCATGGTGGCCATTTCACAGTATATACAAATACCAAATCACTGTGCCGTACACCTGTTAGTTTGTACACAAACTAACATAATGTTATTTGTCAATTGTAACTAATATTTTTACCAGAGGGGGAAAGGGAAGAGAAAGTGTATGTGTGGGAGTTAGACATACCTTTTCCCCTCGCTTGGCTCTGCTTCCGTCACTTTAGACCAAACCCTCTGACCTTTAGTCTCCTTTTCTGTTAAGTGAATTTAATATAACTTAACTGTGGGGTTGTGAGAATCTAATGAGATTGGGAATATAAAACTATTTTTGTGGCAGTAGGCGCACAGTAAACACTTAATGATATCTTTTGTTATTTGTTTCTTGTCAGCTTCATTTCTATCAAACTTTTTCTGCAAACATCTACTATTTCATTTGTCACTAAAATACTCTTTGTTGCTTCAACAAACATAAAAAAAAATTGATCTTGTACAAACGGTAAATGAGCCACGTTGGTGAGAAATGCTGGGCATGTGTCCAGGCTCTTGCGTTCACTTTTTTTACCCTGGGTCAAAGTGAGTGTGATTTAAATTCATACCACAACAGTATGACAAATTATACAAATTACGGACCCTTCAGGGTCACTTGCAAAGAGTCGAAACTGAAAATGTTCAATTCACAACGGTGCCAAGGATCTGCTTGTTCATAATTACATATACTTCAAGCTAGCAAGTGATAAATGCCAGTCAGAAGACTGATCAGGTGTGCAGGCAGTCAGAGGAGGGAAGATTGCATTTTAAGAAGGTGTTCAAGGCTGTGGCAAGACTGTCCTTCTCACCAAGCACAGATGTATTTCTTCCCATTTGATAACTGAACTCAGGTATGAGAGAACTCGTTTGAGACCTCACAGTTGTTTGAAATGGAAACTTGTCATGTATGCGTTGTTTGTCTCTTAGTTTCTGGTGTCCCAAGAGAAGAGGGGAAAGCTCTCTAAAATGCTGATTTGAATAGTAAACAGTCGTCACTGATTACGAGCAAAATAGTAATAATGAGAGTTACCAAGTTCTGGATACTTTCTGTCACAAAATGTGGTATCCCAGACTTCTGGATTACACAGACCAGTACAACTAAAAATAAATTAATGAGTCTTCCCCGAAGAGGATTACTGACATTTTAATTTTACCACATAAATGTGTAATTTGTTGAAGCTACAATGATTATTGCTGTCATTTTTTAGAAGAGATTATTTTGTAGCCAAAAAGGCAGAGAGAGCATAATTTATATAAATAAAATTGAGTTCTTTATATATCTCTGAATGCATTTTATACAAGTAACCGTACAGATTTTCAGAATATTAAGAGTGTATGTCTAGGACAATCTGATTGAAAGTATAGGCTGGGGTTCATGCATGAAATTCACCTTGGAAAACGTTGGGGAGCCCTACAGAGAGGCGAACACCCTTTCTCTAGAGCACAGGAAACTGATCGCAGAGGAGACACCTTCCTGACAGCTGATAGGGAGACGCAGGCACCACACATTGAGATTGTCACATGCCTCTGTTAGAAACAGAGGAAACAGCACTGATTTAAATGGGAGCCCCAGATTGAAGCCAGGAGGGCAGATGTTGTAAATTACAGGCTTTGATTACAATCTTGCTTCTTCTCAGGGTACATAGCCGGCTGCAAGCTGACTTGTAGTGCCATTTTATTTAGTCACTGGTGGTTACAAAATTTCCTCAAGTATTGCAAAGGAGGACGGATGGTATCAGAATAACGACAGTATTTATTAAACAACCAGATTTGGATTATGAAAATTCTGCTAACTTGACTTTATTTTTCTCCTTCTGCTGAGGACTCATGAAAATTTGTGAAACATTCTCACTGGTCTTTGAAAGGAACTGCACAACCCGAGAGCTCTTCAGAACTGCAGATGCCTAGAACCTACCCCTCAAGGGGAGTGATTGAGGATTTCTAAAATGTTCTCTTGGGGCGCCTGGGTGGCTCAGTCGGTTGAGCGGCCGACTTCGGCTCAGGTCATGATCTCACGGTCTGTGGGTTCAAGCCCCGCGTCGGGCTCTGTGCTGACGGCTCAGAGCCTGGAGCCTCCTTCGGATTCTGTGTCTCCCTCTCTCTCTGCCCTTCCCCTGCTCATGCACTGTCTCTCTGTCTGTCAAAAATAAATAAACATTAAAAAAAAATTTTAAATGTTCTCTCTAATGAACATACTATGTAACCAGGGTTGAGAAACATAGGTCTACAGCTAGCAGAACATTTCTCTGCCTCCGTCACTGCTTCTGTCTAGAAACTGTCCACTCCTCAAAGCTGTATCTTCCTTCGGTACACATGGATGCTCCTTCTGCAAGTAGCGTGAATATTTACAAAATAAATTCAGTAAAGTCTCTTTCCTGTTTGCCCGACTGTTCACTGAGGCAAGGGAGAATTTTACACAGGGTAGTGGGAGGTCTCCTTCCAACAATATATGAGTAGATGTCTCACTGTTATCCAAAGGGTTAAAGTATGTCCCAAATGACGAACGGCCATACTCCCTTCAAAGCCGACAGCTGGAAAAGATTTAAAAGGCAGCCACAGCATAATGTTTGCAGTAATTTAGAGCTCCCCATTTGAAAACAGGACATCAATGGCTGCAGTGTGAATTCACTGAAAGAATAACAGAAAAAAACCTAACATCTGGCATGTTTTTCCGAAGCCATAAAATGGAAACATCATTACCAGAAAATATGAGCTTGGCAGGTAAAGAGAGTGTAAAAAAAAAAAAATCCGAAAAGGATAAAATAGGATGGGAAATTAATCTGTGAATTCTGTAAATTGATGATGATGGTGGTGGTGATGATGGTGATGATACTCTTTTTAATTTATTATTGGCATACAATGCTATATTATTTTCGGGTACACACTGTATTGATTTGATAATTCTATACATTACTCATTGCTCACCACCGTACGTGTAGTCACCATCTGTCATCATCCAATGTTATTACAGTACTGCTGACTACGTTCCCTATGCCGTACTTTTCATTTTTTGTGACTTATTTCGTAACTGAAAGTCCATATCTCTTAATCTCCTTCACGTATTTCACCCATACCACTCCCCTCATCCCCTCTGGCAAACACCAGTTTATTCTCTGTATTTAAGAATCTTGGGGCGCCTGGGTGTCTCAGTTGGTTAAGCGGCCGACTTCGGCTCAGGTCATGATCTCACGGTCAGTGAGTTCGAGCCCCGCATAGGGCTCTGTGCTGACGGCTCAGAACCTGGAGTCTCCTTCAAATTCTGTATCTCCCTCTCTCTCTGCCCTTCCCCTGCTCATACTCTGACTCTATGTCTCTCAAAAATAAATAAACATTAAAAAATTAAAAAAAAAATCCATTCGTTTCTTGTTTGTTTTTTTAGACTCTACATGTAAGTGAAATCATAGGGTATATATCTGTCTCTGTCTGACTTCTATCTCTGAACACAATACCCTCTTAGATCCATCCATGTTGTCACAACTGCCAAGATTTCATTCTTTATCACATCTTCATCCATTCATCCGTGGAAGGATACTTGGGCTGGTTGCGTGTCCCGGCTATTGTAAAGAAGGCTGCAGTGAACATACAGGGGCATATATCTTTTCGAAATAGTGTTTTTGTTTTAATTGAGTAAATAGTACGCAAGTGGAAGCACTTAGTTATATGATACTATACTTTTCATTTTTAGAGGATACTTCATACTGTTCTCCACAGTACCTGCACCAGTTTTCATTGTGACCAGCAGTGTATAAGAGTTTCCTTTTCTCCACATCCTTGACAACACTTATTATTTCTTACCTTTTTAATCCTAGCCATTCTGACAGGTGTGAGGTGATAGCTCATCATAGTTTGACTTGCGTTTACTGATGAGGAGTGATGTTGAGGATCTTGTCATTTGTCTCTCGGCCATCTTTCTGTCTCCCCTGGAAAAATGTCTTTTGGCTCCTTTGCCCAGTTTTTAATCATATCGTGTTTTTGTCTTGTTTTGTTTTTGGTGTTAAGTTCTTTATAAATTTTGGATATTAACCCCTTATGAGATGCATTATTTACAAACATGTAATTCAGCATGTAGGTTGCCTTGTTGTTTTTGTTGTTGTTGATAACGGCTCCCTTTCCACCTTGTTGTTTTTGTTGTTGTTGATAATGGCTCCCTTTCCTGTGCAACAACTTATTATTTCAGTGTAGTCCCAATCATTTATATTTAAATTTTTTTTAATGTTTTTATTTATTTTTGAGAGAGAGACAGAGCACAAGCCAGGGGAGGAGCAGAGAGAAAGGGAGACACAGAACCAAAATCAGGTTCCATGCTCTGAACTGACACCACAGAGCCCAACATGGGGCTCAGAGCCATGAACCGCGAGACCATGACATGGGCCAAAGTCAGACACTTAACTGACTGAACCACCCAGTCACCCAATCATTTATTTTTGCTTCTGTTTCTCTTGCCTGAGAAGACAGATCTAGAAAACTGCTGCTAGAGTTGATGTCCAAGAGATTATTGCCTATGTTTCCTTTTGTGAGTGTAATGGTTGCGAGTCTCACATTTAGGTCTTTAATCCATTTTGATATTTTTTCTATATGATGCAGGGAAGTGGTCCCAGTTTGCTCTCTTGCATGTAGTTGTCCAGTTTTCCCACTACAATTTATTAAAGACATTCTTTGTCCACCTATATGTTCTTGCCTCCTTTGTCATATATTAATTAACCACATAAGCATGGGTCTTTTTCTGCGGTCTCTAGTCCGTTGATTCTTGTGTCTGTTATTATGCCTATATCATACTGTACATGATGATTCTCATTTTGTAATATATCTTGAAATAGAGACTATGGTACTTCCACCTTTGTCCTTCTTTCTCAAGATTGTTTTGGCTATTCGAGGTCTTGGTGGTTCCCCCAAAATTTTAGGATTATTTGTTCTAGTTCTGTGAAAAAGTGGTTTTGGTATTTTGACAGGGATTACACTGAATCTTGTGGTTTGTTTGTGTAGTTATAAACATTTTAACAACATCAATTCTTCTAGTCTTCCGAGTGGTATACTTTTCCGTTTGTGTTGTCTTCGATTTCTCTCATCAGTGGTTTATCATTTTCAGAGTACAGGTCTTTCACCTCCTTGTTTAAAATTATTACTAGATATTTTTTTCTTTTTGGTGCAGTTGTAAAAGGGATTGTTTTCTTAATTTCTCTTATTGCTATTTCATTATTAGTGTACAGAAATCTGTATATTCATTTTATATCCTGAAACCACTAAGTTCATTTATCCTTCTAACAGTTTTATTATACAGTCTTTATGGTTTTCTAAATGCAGTATCATATGATCTGTAAATAGTGACAGTTTAACTTTTTTTTTATCATTTTGGATGCCTTTTATTTATTTTTTTTGTCTGATATCTCTGACTAGGACTTTCAGTACTATGTTAGGTAAAAGTGGTGAGGATGGACATCCTTGTCTTGTTCCTCATGTGAGGGCAAAAGCTCTCAGGTTTTCACCACCAAGTCGGATGTTAGCTGTGGGTTTTTTATATATGGTCTTATTATATTGAGATATGATTCCTCTAAAACCACTTTGTTGAGAGTTTTTATCAAGAATGGATATTATAGGTTATAAAATGCTTTTTCTGTTTCTATTGAGATGATCATATGGCTTTCATCCTTTCTGTTTTTAACATGAGGTATCATGTTGATTGATTTGTGAATATTGAACCACCCTTGCATTCCTAGAATAAATCCCACTTGATCATGGTGAACTCTCCTTTTAATATATTATTGAATTTGTTTGATGATTAAAAAAATTTTTTTAGTGTTTATTTTTGAGAGAGAGACAGAGTGCTAGTAGGGGAGAGGCAGAGAGAGAGAGGGAGACACAGAATCTGAAGCAAGTTCCAGGCTTGGAACTGTCAGCACAGAGCCCACACGTGGGGCTCAAACTCACAAACCACCAGATCATGACCTTAGCCAAAGTTGGACGCTTAACCTATTGAGCCACCCAGGTGCCCCTGCTAATATTTTATTGAGTATTTTTGCATCTGTGTTCATCAGGGATATTGGTTTATGGTTTTCTTTCTTTTTTTCTTCTTTCCTTCTTCCTTCCTTCCTTCCTTCCTCCTCCGTCCCTCCGTCCTCCTTCCTTCCTTCCTTCCTTCCTTCCTTCCTTCCTTCCTTCCTTCCATAGTATGTTTGTTTTCAATGTCAGGGTAGTGCTGGTGTCATAGAATGAATTTGAAAGTTTTCCTTCCTTTTCTTTTTTTGGAATAGTTTGGGAGAAATAGGTTATTAACTCTTTTTAAAATTTTTTTTTAATGTTTTATTTATTTTTGAGAGACATAGAGCACAGCGTGAACAGGGCAAGGGCAGAGAGAGAGGGAGGACACAGAATAGGAAGCAGGCTCCAGGCTCTGAGCCGTCAGCACAGAGCCTGACGCGGGGCTCGAACTCACAGACCATGAGATCATGACCTGAGCTGAAGTCGGCCGCCCAACCGACTGAGCCACCCAGGCGCCCCTTAACTCTTTTTTAAACATGTGGTAGAATTTGCCAGTAAAGCCATTTGTTCCTGGACTTTGGTTTGTTGAGAGTGCTTTGATTACCAATTCAATTTTGTTATTAGTAATATATCTGTTCAAATTTTATATTTCTTCTTGATTTGGTGGTAATTATTTTAAAATAGCAATAAAACACCATCTGTGAGTTCTGATGGTGTACTATGTATTTATTTTTATTCATGTATCCATTCATTGCTGGATATAGGTATGCAGTACAGAACAAAGTTAAGCAAAGTACCTAACTTCATCAAGCTTATATTCCAATTTGGGAAATTCTTATTTATATTCAGTCTTTATGACATAGCTGCAAGTAAGAATTGAGCACTCTAATTTTACAAGAATTTAAAGCTCAGAAAGGTTAAGATGCACTAATTCATTAATATCTGTGATCTTGATGAATCAGAAATGTCAGAGGAATTATTAGTTGCAACTTTAGGCAAATATTATATTTCTTTATTGTAAATGGAAGAGAGAGAGAGGACAAGAGCATCCTCACAGTTGAGACCATTTGCTAGAGCACCAAAAGACCGTAGATTCGAGTGTTCTCTTGGCCATTAATACATGCTCTCATCTTGAACAGATTCTGTCCTTTACTGTCAGTTTCACAATAATGAAGTGAAGCTGTCAGACCAGATCAGTAGTTCTCAAAGTGTGGTCCTCAGATAAGCCACCTGAGGGCTTGTTTGAAATGCGGATTATCATGGCCCCTCCATATCTGCTGAATCAGAAACTCTAGGTGGGGCCCGGTAATTTATATTCTAACACGCCTTCCAGGTGATTCTGACATGCACTAAAGTTTGAAAAGCCCTGGACTTGATATCAAATATAATGATTAAAAACTTAAGAGTCAAACAAACATAGATTTGATCTAAGCTTCACAACTCATTCGCACCATGAGTATTGGCAAGTCACGGAACCAGTGCGAGCCTGTTTCCTGAGCCATCAAATGAGACTACAACAGTATCTTTCATATTGGTCTGTCATGAATGAGATAATGCATGCAAAATACACAAGGAAATGCTGGTGTTTAAATGATTTTTTAAAAATCAACATCATCACTTTTGTGGTCTTAAACATTTTAAAATTGATATTCTAAGATTCTGTCATATTTGAAGATGACATCAAGAATGCTGACTAGTCCAAAACTGTGCCCAAGTGATTTTTTTTTGTAAAGGTCCCTTTTTAACAACCTAAGTGCTTATTATAAGTGTCAGATTGCAGTAACAGTTCTACTGCAAGAGGTAGCAAGCATTATTACAAACAGGTGTTGAATTTTGTATCCATAGCATCAGCAAACTGTGTCCATCTGTATCAAAGCAGCTTGCTCGCTGATCGTGAGATCTGTTGGCTTGCAAATTTGCTGTCTAGTTGAACGGAGCCTTGGATGTCAATCCAACGTGTATTCGTGGGGAAGAAAAATGAATTGAACAAAAGGAGAAGAGCATTAACCCAGTGAGCAGGCGGAAACTGGAGGAAAAATGTATGGATGTGGCATTCCCCTTTCCCCTACCACCTTTCCCTTGTATCCCCTATACCCTGCAGGTTCCTCACAAACATGTTAAACCACTAGAAAACGGGAAGAAACAGGGATGAATGGTGATTCTCAACCAAAGTAATTGAAAGGTGGGTTTAACGTGGTATAAATCCACCTGCCCCCAATAAAGGAGTCAAGTTGTAGTTTAAGCCCAGAAAAAGTGAATTCCCCAAGGCATTTTATTTTCTGAGCAAGCCTAAGTACATACTGTAGCTCAGTATAACCCAAAATTTTAGACATGATATAGTATAGTGACTAAGATCTCAGTCCTTGGAGTCTGACAGCCAAGCATTGAATCTCATCTCTGCCATTTACAAGCTGGATGATCTTGGGCATGTGTCTTAATTCTAAGTCTCATTTTTTTCTCCTAAGTTTTGATGAAATCCTCTGTGTATCTGTGGGTTGCATGTGAAACTGTCCCAAGTCCAAATTTGAATTTCCTAGTTGACAAGACTGAGAAGTCCAGAGGTAGACTGCAGCTTCAGGCACAGCTGGCTTCAGAGCCCACTGAGTATCTTCAGGACTTGAATTCTGCCATGATAGCTTTAAGCTCAGCCCCCAAGAATTGGCAAGTGCCTGAAGTACCCCAGCACCCATAAAACTCTCACTGCAGCAGAAGATAGACCTCTTTTTATGGCAGACTTGATGGTCTGAGGCTTTTCTCTGATTGGTTCAAGATGTGCAAAGTAGGGCCAGTCACCATAGACAGTAGTAATCTGGTGTGCTGATTGGCTTGGTCTTATATCACATGATCACCCTGGAGTTTGGGGGTGGGAGGCTGCTACCTCGGGACCATGGTTCAAGAGGGAGGGAACAGTGAATGCCCATTAGAAAAATTGGCATCGTTGCTACAGAGGCAAAGGCTATGTAGACACCACTCCTTTCTTTATCCTTTTTTCTTTCTTTCTTTCAAGTTAGTCCTTTTGTTCTACATGCATGGGTAACCCCTCACCTGAAAGCATTACTGAACTCCAGGTCAAGTTTTCATAAAATGTGGCCGGTGGACAACTTAAATCAGAATTTTCCATAGTGCTGTTGAAATGGACCTGAACTTCTCCCCAGCACAGAATCCAGAGAATTAAGCCCAGACGTGTATATTTTTAATAAGTTCCCCAGGTGATTCTTAAAAACACTAAAGTTTGAGAATCATTGAGACAGATAATGAAGATAATCTCTCCCATAATAAAGCATCAGTTTAATATACTGCTGTCACTTCGTTATGCCTGTCTGTAAAATAAAGACAATAATATATGACCTCAACTTCCTCAAAGAGCTCTTTGAGGACCAATAATTTCATTTAATGTAATTTTTTTTCTGGTTCCTTAGAAATAGTAGTAAAATAAGTTTTATTAATTTGGCATGCTAATGGTAGTAAGTAATGTCCTAGATATAGAAGTAATACATGTCATATTTTTTTTTAATTATGATATTGAGTAAGTTGATAAGACCCCTCTGTGTCTGAGTGTACTTACCTACAGAGAGGAAAAAAAAAATCTCTATCAGGTTTAATGAGGAGCTGATTAATTCATGGAAATTCTTAAGATTTTGGCCCACAGTAATCATTCAAATGATAGTTCCTCTTAGAGGCCCTTACTATGTATTTTCTCACGTCATCCACATACATTTGGGTATGTAGTCATTACTGCACTTATTTGCAAGTGAGGGACCCAAGGCTCAGAGAATTTAATTCACTTCTTCAACGTTACGGAGCTAGTATGGTAAGTAAGTCAAAATATAATTGAAATCCACAAGTACTCAGTGGGTGCCTTTTACAAACTATCGGCTGACAATTCATGATTTCTGAGTATTATAATTTAATTATGTGAAGGACCAGTTAATAGAGCACGCTATTTAGAATGTTTACTATAAGAGTTTATTATATGTGAGCACATAAAAATGCTATTATCATTTTCCAACCTCCATCCTACCAGCCTGAAAAAACAATACTGAAACATCTGAATATATTGACAGGGTGCAAATGAGAATTATTTTGTTGAAGACTTCACTCTCTGGGTTCAAGAGTGAAAGTTACCTAAATTACTCCTAAGGACTCATTTACACAACAGGAAAATTACCTCAATATGTTGTTTATTTTCTGCAGGGGAGTTTGTTTATTCTCAGTTGTATTTTTTGTCTAGATTTATTTGTAGGCTGTTTCCATTTTTCATCAAGCCAAAATTACCGGCATGGCTGTATTTTAAAATACACACTTGATAAGCTCGAAGTAACATCTGCCGTTAGTAGTAGGGGTTTTGTTTGTTTGTTTGCCTGCTTCTCCCCATCTTGACCCTGGGTGCTCACATAATCTCCGATTCCGTCTCACCGTAACTTCTCTCCTGAAAGTGAGTGCTCAAGCGCCCCCTCCACCCACATGGCAGCCCCTTCCTCCTGGCTCAGATCTGAGCTTCTGTAGGGATGCTTTCCTTCACGGCTCCGCCCTAACGTGGTCGTTCTTCTTTCTGGTAACTTGCACTTTCACATTTTTATAACTTGTGGTTCTCTTGAGAAATTCCTTGGAATTTAGCTGGAAGACACTGTGAATTGCGTGAATGAACAGGTCATTTCCTTTGAATTACATGTCAGGAGGCTTACAAGAAGTCTCAGGGCTCCACAGAGCATGGGTAAGGACTTCACAGTAAGCATTTTTATCTGAGCCCCATTTCTGACTCCGTTTCGCATCCCCATGTTTTCCCTTCACACATACTCACGTGCGCGCGCACACACACACACACACACACACACACACACACCTGCCCCCTTTTTAATCACACTTTCCTAATCTATGTTTCATTTTTGCATTCCGTGTATTTTAATAAACCTCCTGTGTATTTTTTTTCTAGAGTGGGTACAAATTGAAATCAAATAAATAGATACAAGATAGACAGATGTCAGGAGTCTTTGTGTTGCACGTGACAAAATGTAAACCACCTTAAATGGCTTAACCAAAAAAGAAAATTTGTTGATTCATCTAGAAAAAAAAATCTAGAGGCTTTAGCTGAAACTTGATCCAGAAGTTCAGATTTTGTCACCCAAATCCTGGCTGCTTTGTAAGTCTTTGTTGTAGGCTTCTGCAGCGTAAGCCTTACTCTCAGACCTCACCATCATGGCTCTGGAAGTTCCATCCTCTCTCGTTGAGGCAGCAAAACAGTACCATTCATCCCAACCACCCAAACCACTAAGGTCACAGGAAGAAGCAAGGTTTTTTATGAATGTTCTGTAGGATAGATAAATATGTTTCTCTTCAGAAATAAATATCTGTTATTTTCATTCATTCACACTGGGTCATATGTCTTTCCTTGACCAAATCATTTAGCCACTAGAGTGTAGGAAGCTTGATAATTATTGCTTTAAAGAAATCTTGTTTAAAGTGGGGGATGGGTGATTTTTGAAAAGGATTTTGGGGTACTGTTAGGAAGTACAAGGTTTTAGGCTGAAACCTTGACAAAGATTCTCTATGAAGTTTTGGAGTCTTGTCCATAATTGTTTTAATCATGTCTAGGTGTTAGCAGGTCCCCTGCAAGGTGACGGCAGGATCCTTGAGTGAGGAATTTGTCTTGGCTTTTTTCACAGATTTCACAGGAGCCAGCATATATCAGGCTCCCACCTGGTACCCAGCCTACCTGCTCATGGCCTTTGGTGTAATTTGTAGTTGCCTTGTATGGTTGGGCTCTGAGGTATATCTCATCACCATGAAAAGAGAGCTAGAGGAGTTACCCTCAGGGATTAATTTGTGCCCTGGGCAACAGGCTCAGGATGATGGTGACTGCTCAAGGGACATTTGTGTCCTTATAGTTTTTGCCTGAGATTGGACAGTTCGTTAGAGCTAGGATGGGAGACAGCATCTTCCTTGTATTTTATCATAATCATCCCCGTAATATTTTCTCTTGTCTGTGCATGCCCGGAACAACGAAATCAGAGATGGGGGTCTAGACCCACTGAGATGGGAACCACATTAGGGCATCGGCCTGCTTTCCCAGTACTAATGTCCTACACAGCATGAGTAGCAGGTAATGTTACCAGATTTAGCACCTACAAATATAGCACACCCCAGTTACATTGAAATTTCAGATAAACCACAAGTGAATGTTTTTAATACAAGGATGGTCCATGCAATATTTATAGCAGTGATACTAGTAGTATTAAATCAGGCAGTTTAGTCCAGGCTGTCACTGAGTTTTGATGTGTCTAAGCTACACAGCTTTCACAGTACTTCACTCTTCGTGGGACTCAAATGTAGGATGGACTCCTGTTTCTGTCACTTGAGAGCTGTGTTACCTTATGTAAATCTCCTAAGTTCTTAGAGCTATAGCTTTATTATCCACAAAATAGAGAAAATAATTGCCCCCACCCCATAGAGTGATTGTAAGGATTCAGTGCTCTGCAATATATAAAAGTTCAGTTTAGGGTCTGGCATATAGTAAGCTTTCAGTAAATAATAGCTATGAAGTATGAAGGTATGTATTTGGAGCTACTCATACAAACCTTTTAAATTCGGTATAATAATTCATTTCCCTTTCTGCACCGCGTGGGCACACACACACACAAATCTCAGTGCTTAATGAGGAAACTTTTGACTAGTACTGAGTTATTCCTTCCCCACGTGCCCACTTAGAATAGAGCAAGCATGACTAGATGCTGGTGATGGGGATACAAGGGTGCACCCAGCTACTGCTCTCATGAAGCTCTGGTTCATGTGGGATCCGTAACGATGGAGGGACTCTACGGAAAGACAGGCTGCGCCTGTGGAACTTAAAGCTTTCAGACAGAGAATGAGTTCACATAAACCTTCACAGACGATCTGTCTCCAAATCAAATGGCGTCTTCCGAGAGAGCATTTTCTCTTCAGTGGCTTTCACAGTACATGGCATATCTAGGTTCTCAATAAATATTGGAGACAACAGAAGTAATAATGGATGAGAACTGTCTCCCATCCCTTGGCATGCAGGGGGAAGATGGTGTAGTTTCCAAAGTAAGTAGAAATCTATAGAATTGGCATCTGTCTCCTGTTAACAGGCTGACCACGTAATTTTTCATCTGAACTGGAACCTTTTAGAAGAGCAAAAAAAGGATGCTAATAATAATTGGGTTAAAACAATTGGCATATCGTGGGACTTTCACAGGCACGGAAGGACGTCTGTTTCCCTTACTACAAACATCACATGGGAACCAGTAGCTGAAAAATATGAAGGGTTCCAGGTGAAAATATGTATTCTCCCCTCAAATAAATACGTAATTCTTGTATAAACAGAGAATGTGGGTTCCCAGGCATATCTTTCACTGTGGTCTAAGTCATGTCCACCAGGCCTAGAATTAATATTCAGTTGCTTTACTTTTTTTTTTTCTGGCTGACAATAACTAAATCATCTTCAAATAATGCACGTGGACTGTACCTTGTAATCTTAAGCCATCGTTTCTGGAAACAGCCTAGTAGTCGTAGGGTCTTATTGTTCCCAAGGATACAGTAGGCAAGAGGGAGGCAGCTGGGATAGAGTAAAGAGAATACTGAACTTTATTTAAAAAAACAAACAAACAAAAATAAAAACAAAAATATGGCTTTCAATATTTGTCAATTATACTTCAAAAACAAAAAACAAATAACCAAAAAAAGACTGCATATAAATCATCATTCTCTGAACCAGGTGCCAAACTATGGCCCAAGAGACAAATGCAGCCCAGCACCTTTTTGTAAATAAAATCTGATTGGAACATATTCATCCATTTATGTATTATAGGTGGTTGCTTTCAACTTCCATGGCAATGAGTGGAGTAGTTGAGATAGAATGTATATACTGCAAAGCCTACAATATTTACCGTCTGACCTTTACACTAAAAGTTTGTACTCCCCCCCGCCCCCCGCCTGAATCTTATTATCAAGGCCTGTTTCTTCCACTTCATTTTCTCCTAATTCCTCCCTCTTCTCCTCTAAGCCACTAGTCATTGAATGCTGCATACCATGCAGCGGACTAAGTGACTGCATGTGTGGGTTTGCTGAATCGCTCCAAACCGCTGAAAGGGCAGAGGCAGTATGCATGGTGGTTGCAGTGAAGAATCTAGAAGCTGAATGTGTGTTTTGGATCCCAATTCCACCACCACCCAGCTCCAAAAACTTTATCTGTTGATTTAGTCCTGTCACATCTTCACTAATTTTCATCTTAAACATCTCTAAGAAGTAGCTTCTCTAATTAGCCCATGCTTTAGCGCTGAGAAAATAGAGACTCACTGAGGTTAAATTTCAGAGTCAGCACTGGAACTCAAAGTAGTCTGGCTTCAGGACAGAAGCTCTTAAACAGTGCCATGCTGCCAATGTAAAGCTAAAACAATACACTAGACATTAAATGCCATTTGAAAATATAACAAACACAATGCCAAATATGAGGAGCACACTGTGGTTATTCCTTTATAGTTACTATTTTTCTTTACAATCAGGCAAGTCCCATATCTTAGTGTTGATTCCAAACCAGATTAAGTAGAGACCTTGGGTCATTGTTCATTGTTGCTCAATATAATGTATTGATGACAAGAATAATAATTAGAGTGACTTGCCTCTAGATTATACTCTTGCTCCTATCACCCTAATTTGGTTATGTAATTTTCAAGTTGCTTTTCCATTTGCATCTCTGTTCCTCTCCCATGAGCCCCTTCCTTGCCTGACTTGGATTTATTTCACTAAGTATAAAAAATAATCTTATTCATATTGCTTTAAATTAGCTTCGTACAGTGTTTGGCTAAAACTAATTGGAACAATTATTTATAATAAGGGTGGATGCAGAGAAGCCACTGCATTTGTTTACCTGTTGGAGAATAATTATGTCATTTACAGTCCCTTAGACCACAATTTGTGAATAATATGTGTCTTGGTTTTAATGATACCCTCTTTTTACTCAATAGATCTTGGTGTTTGGGGCAGGGAATTGTAGCTTACACTGGAAGTAAATCATCAGACACTTTGATCAATCGCTTTCCCCCTGGGTGAGTAAGAGTAGCTTTATTTAATTGCAATATGCTAGCACACCTGAGGTGGAGGCTGCATATTGCTTGCCTTCTGCCAACAGTCATCATGGAAATTAAAAATGGAAAAGGACCATACCGTGCCTAATCATTTCATCTACCCACTCGTTAAAACAAGATGTTTCTGGAAGCCAGTCTTCTGTTTCTTCCAGCATAAAGGAAAATACCAATTCAGGGGGAAAATAAAGTTGTTCAGCATATGAAAACAATGAGTGAGGTGAGTAAATTTTATAGTTTTCCAGTCATCATTTTGGGTCAAGTAGCTACAACTCAAGGTGGAATCGCTACTATGCCAAGTACTTGGTTAAATAGAGAAGAATGCAGACTGTTACTAAGTCAATTTTTCAGCTAGACTTTAGACTTGCTGTCTTAGGTTTAGTAAAAGATCCAAGAGTATGCAGATATATGCATGGGTGTATCTGTCTCCTCCTTGAAGCCTCAGCCTCTCTGAAATTTAACTTCTTTGTCCTTAATCTAGTAACATATCTATGCTCTGCTTAGAAGTCCTGTCCCTACACAAGGGTCAGGAAAGTGTTCCTAAGAAATTAAACTGGGTGCTTCATGGGCTCGTTTATATATATTTACCTTCTTTTAAGGAATTCCTGATAGGTAATATTTTAGAACAGTGATTTCATACATGTTATCTACTTTTCTCATTTTATGGTGGGAAGATTTTAAAAAGTTTAATATCCCTCATAAGCATAGATGCAGAAATAATTAACAAAATGTTAGCAAATTGAATTCATCACTATATGCAAAAAATATTAGATCATGGCCAAGAAAAATTATCCCAAGAATGCAAGGTTGGTTTAACATGCACAAGTCGATCATTATAATTGACCACATTAAGAGGATAACAGAGAAAGAGCTTTTGATAAAATTTAATGCCCTTTTATTATGAAGAATGTCCACAGCTAATTAGGAACAGAAAGAACTCCCTCAATCCGATGAAGGACAACTCAAAAAAATTAATATTATACTTAGTGGTAAAAGCAGGGTAGGTTGCCAGTACTCTCAAACTTTTCCAATACTGTCCAAACTTTATTGGAAGTGCTGGACAGAATAGTAAAGCAACGGGGAAAATTATATATATATATCTATATGGTAGATATATAGTAGGTGTATAAATATTCATATCATTAGTTAAAAATGCATAATCAAGATCTGTGTTAGATAGATCGGTAGATAGAGACTGTGACAGTGGCTGAGTGTAGAATCGGTAGTATATGATTAACTCAGTTAGAGACAATAAAGTGAAAGAGAAAAATGGAGAAAGAAAATAAAATGAGAGAGGGTTTTGAAGAATTTCTATAGTTACAGAATAAGGCCAAACGAGAAACTGGAAGTAATACCTATCTCTTCTTCTTGTTTCAAACATGTAACTAATTACAATAGCAGTGTCTTGACAATACCAATTTTAAAAATGTCATTATTTGTCAACTTTTTTCCAACGCCACTGAAATCTCCCCAGTTGGAATTTCCATCCTTTTTTTTTCCCTTGAGAATTGCAGCAGTGGCCTTCAGTGTGGTGCCGTTCTCACAGTCACACTGTTATCTATAATTCAGCCTTATCGCTCTTTCAAAAAAGAATATATAATAGTATTAATAATAATCATATAATGGCTCGTTTGGTTAAGCCTCTGACCCTTGTTTACAGCTCAGGTCATGATCTCGTTGTTCATGAGATCGAGCCCCACGTTGGGCTCTGCCCTGCACAGGGCAGAGACTGCTTAGGATTCTCACTCTCTGCCCTTCCCTCTCTCTTTCTCCCTCCCTCTCTCAAAATAAATAAATAAACACTAATAAAATTTATGCTAGTATTTGCAGTAACAACTTAAAGTCACTTCCTCTGAGACACCACCCCCAATCTCTCAAGTATGGGATAGGCTTTCCTATCTTATGTTCCCGTGATATTTTCTAGACTTCACCTCTCCCTCAATCACACTCTTCATAGCATGATTGATTGTGTCATTGCTATTTTCTGCACTCACTTCCTATTAAAATGAGCATTGTCTCTCTTGTTCGGCACAAATTGGGACAAAGAATATACTAATTAAGTAAATGTTAAAATATTGAGAGAATGAACAGGAAGAGAAGTTAGTGAAGGAATGTTTGGGAAAATGGAACCTAAGTCAGTAAACTAAAAGAAGTTGCCCTTTACAAAATTCATGTTTGTAAAATTCTTTACATATATATGTATTCTTTACATATATATATGTAAATCGTTTCCCCATGATTCTTTGTTGATTTGCAGAGCATTTTCATCCTATGAAGTGGTTAGTGTTACTATCTCCAGTGTACAAATTCTGGAAATAGTTTCTTATCATAACTGATGGCCAGATGTGGCAAACCTCAGATTAGAAACATCTTTTGATTCTAAATTCATTTGTTCTAGTCAGGGTAGGTAACACTAACTGCTGTAACAAACAACTTAAAAGTATAGTGCTTTAAACAATAAAAGTTTCTTATTAATGTTAGCGAGTCAAGTGAACCTGGAGGTACAGGAGGGCTCTTCAGGGACCTAGATTCTTTCCATGTGGTGTCTCTTCCATTTCCAGCAAATGGCTTTAGTAATTTGATAATGTATAGATGTCATACATTTGGCAGTGTAAGGGAAAAGTAAGAGAAAAGAGCAAGGGTAAGGTAAAATGATCATAGCTTTTTAAACCATACTGTGAACTACCTTTTCCATTTACATTCCACTGATGAGAACTAGTCCTATGACCCCTATGAGCCAGGTAGTTTGGGAAGTGAAGATTGTGTACTTGGGAAGGAAAAAATGGTTTCACGAGTATCTGGTCTGTTCTGCCAACACATAGACACTAGATAATTAGTTCATTTATTTTTTCACATATACATACATACATATATACCACTTATCACACATATATATCTATCACACATATATATCTCTTACTAAAATTAGGAATTGTTTTTAAAATATGGAGAAACACTGGTGAATAAAACATAATTTCAAACTCCATACAGCTTATATCCTAATGTGGATATACAGACTTAAAAAAAGAAAAAAATATTTTCTATGTAGAAAAGAAAACAGGATACAAAGAGGGAGATATTACTTATATAAAATAGCCAAGAAAATCATCTCTGATCAGCTGACCTTTGCAGACAGAGCTGAAGGAAGTCAAGGAACAAATCACGTAAATACAGAAAGGCAAGCCTTTTGGCTGAGAACAGGAATTGCAAAGGCCTCGTGTTGCTGAATGCGTTTGAAGATCAGTAAGCTGGCCACTCTGGCCAGAGCGCTGAGAAAAGGAGAGTGTGATAGAGGATGCAGGGCAGCAAAGCCCTGGGTTAGCAATTCATGTACAGCACTGTAGACCATTAAGAGAACCAAGCTGGAGTAAAATAATAGGACATACTTTCACAGTGTCACAGGAAAATAGTGAGGCAGCTGTAGAACAACCTAGTATTTCTTTGAATTGTAGTGTATTGTAATGCCTCACTATTTTACTTTTTTAAAAAATATTTATTTATTTATTTATTTATTTAGAGAGTACATGTGGGAGGGGCAGAGAGAGAGGGAGAAAGAGAGAATCCCAAGCAGGCTCTGTGCTGTCACTGCAAAGCCCAATGTGGGGCTCAATCCCCTGAACCGTGATATCATGACCTAACCTGAAATCTAGAGGTAGATGGTCAACCCGCTGAGTCACCCAGGTACCCGTTATTTTACTTAAAAAAAAAAAAAAGGAGGTATAATGTGCATAAAGTCATACTCACTATTTTGGGAGTAGAGTTCTGTGAGTTTGGACAAGAACGTCCAGTCGTGTAACAACCAGTACCATCATCACCCCCTAACATTCCCTTGTAGTAAACTCCTCCCTCATCCCCATGGGGTTAATAACTTAGTTAATAACTTAAACAGTAAAGGTTTATTTTCTGTCCCTCTAGTGTTATCTTTTCCAAAAGATCATGTCAGTGAAATCAGAGTATGTAATGTTTTGAGTCTGACTACTTAGCATTGTGTGTTTCAGATTCATCTGTGGCCTTGTGTGTTTCAGTAGTTTGTTCTCTTCCATTGCTCGGTAGTATGCTATTAAATGGATTTACCACAGTTTATTTTTCCATTCACCAGAATTTGTTTTTATCAGTGTTCAGAAATTGTAAGTAAATCCTCTAAAAACATTTTTTTTTTGCATGTTAATGTAAGTTTTCATTTATCTTGGGTAAACATCAAGAGTGGGGTATTTTATTTTTAAAGATCCAATATAGGCATTAAACGACACAGGAGAGTCATTCATTAGTTAATCGAACACATATGAAGGCCATACCTGCACAAAGTGGTAAAGCTACCACAATGATAACACCAAAGTTCCTTTCTTGATAAAATATGGAGACATGAATATGCCTACCATATCCCAGGCATCATTTTAAGCAATGGAAACAAAACACAAGACAAAATTGAATTATCTCTTTTTCTTATATAAGCAAAATAATAAGAAAAGAATGAGCCCTGATAAGTGCCAAAAATTTAAATTTTATATATTTTTTAATGTTTACTTATTTTTGAGAGAGAGACAGAGAGCCAACAGGGGAGGAACAGAAAGCGGGGAGGGAGGGGGGGGCGCCCAGAATCCGAAGTAGGCTCCTGGCTATGAGCTATCGTCACAGAGCCTCATGCTGGGCTTGAACTCATAAACTACAAGATCATGTCCTGAGCTGAAGTCAGACGCTTAACTGACTGAGTCACCCAGGCACCGCTCAAAAAATATTAAATTTAATTTAAATTGCTATTATGGAAAAGGATAACTTGATCAGAGGAGCTTGCTCTGAGAAAGGTACATTTAGGCTAATGCTAGAAAGATAGGGAAGAGCCATCAATCCTTAGATCTGGAACAAGGGTATTTAGGGCAGTGGAACAGTTAGGACTGGGAAATAGGAATGAATATTCATTAGGTTAAAGTAATTGATATGTATTGAGCAACTATATATGTCAGTCACAATGCTCAGTTATTAACCTATGTTCCAAGTTTTAACATATTCTTCATTTGAATAGAGTACCTGAATTCCACGAAAAATGTTAGCCTGCGGAGTAATTATTAGACCTTATAAGGAAGATGTCCAGGTACCCAAGTATCAAGTCTATCATACCTTGGTGATCACTACTGCTTTTCTATGCTAGAAATGAATTCAAGCTGAATGAGTAAGTAGGAGGGAGCTCACTACATGGCTGTCTGCACATACAGCGGGTATAATTTAACAGTGATGCCTCAGTGCCTTTCACAATGGCATCTCACTTATTCTAAAAAAAAAAATGGAATAGATAGCAAGCCAGAGGTCTCAAGCAGTATGTCAAGATACTTTATAGAGCCAAAGAAAAGCTATAAAACAAAGCAAACCAACCACCAAAAACTCACTGACAGCTAAAAGAAATGGGCTACTTGAAGCTGCATTTTCTCTGGTTCTATGATTCAGTGTCCTTCTTTCCCAAATGTGTATTTTTTCCTGAGATATTAAAGCCTCATGGAGAAGATGCATGGCATTTTCATTCTGGCACCACTTTGTACCAGCCTTCATGATCTTTCATTATGTCTATTTTTTTTGTTTTATATAGATGTGAAATTGTGGGTGTAACTTTGTAATAGTAGGTCAGAAAACTCCATTTAGAAGGAGAAGTTACCTTGGATCATTTACATTATTTAAGTGCTTGGAAACTTATGTGACCACAACTCAAAACGCTAATCTAAAACTTTTTTTTTTTTTTTTTATTTTAGAGACAGAGTGAGTGTGAGCAGGGGAGAGGAGCAAAGGAGTGGGGAGAGAAAGAGACAGAGAGAGAGAGAGAGGAGAAAGAGAGGCAGGTAATCTCAAAGCAGTCTCCACGCTCAGAATGGAGACCAATGTGGGGCTCAATCCTAGGACCCTGGGTTCGTGACCTGAGCCAAAATCAAGAGTTAGATGCTCGAATGACTGAGCCATTCAGGCACCCCTCAAAATACTAATCTAAACATTGCCATATCTTTTCTGATATCTTATGTACATTATGATCAGAATGAACAATCTTTTTGATGCATAGTGACACTTCAAAGTTGGAACCAACCTAAAAGCAGAGTAATCAAATACAGCTTTAGGACTTTGTTTACATTTTATGGTTGTTGGTGGTTCTAAAGGTTGATGTATATAAACCTGTTAGAAATTGTTAGATTTGTTGAAATTCAGAGTGGGGATTTATATTGCTAACAAGGATTCATAATAGCATGTTTAATATTCTCAATTATTAAACATGTGAATAGATTATGTAGAATTGGGTTAAAGGAATTCTGGTCAAAGGAAGTAGATTGAATCTACATGTATGTTTACCTCTCAAAATACCAGTGGGAAGAAAGTAAAAGTTAAAAAAAAATAAAGGTGAAAGTCTACCAAAAAAGAAAAAAAAGAAAGAGTGGCAGAGAAGGGCCTAGATGAAGATGTCAATAGCATACAGGGGAAATGGATGAAAAAGTGGCAGCACAAATGAAGCTAAATCCACCTGCCCAAAGTGAAGCAGCCAGTTTGCAACAATTCAGTGTTAGTCCCAGAGCCTCCAGAAGGGTTCTGGATTTGGAGCTATTGTGTAATTCTAAAGGAAATGGAGAGAGGTGAGGCTAAATGGAGAGAACTGTTTGAGAAACCGTGTAGGATAGAGTTACTGCCCCACCCCACCCCCACTGCAGCTCCTCCCCCCTTTGTCCTCACACGTGTGCAACCACTCTTTGCTCACCCTTAGAGTAGAAGAGTTTCACTTGCTGGGTAAGTTGAACCAGACACCTCCAGAGTGATACCAGATCATATGACTACAACTTTCTGTCACACTTATTTGTCTATATCAATTCGTTTTCATGGCTTCTCATTATAATGGTAAACAGGTGAACCATACATATTTTTTTCAGTATATGGTTATGAAGATGATTACTTTAGGTTCGAAGTATTAGTTTATAAATGAGAACCAAGGGCAAGTGTTCTTTGAAGTAATTATTAGAGATCCTCTCCCTTTCTTCAGTGTGAGTGAGCACTTAAACCTTGGGATTGTCATGAGTATGAAATGAGAAAATGTGAAGAATCTAGGGAAAGTCTCAGGAAATGCTATGCAACTGCTTTTCTATATACTTTCTTTTAAATCTTCTGTCTTCTCCCCTATCATGGACCTCTTCTTTTATACACCCAATATCTAGTCCCCCATTTTTACAGTATTTTCTTATGGGTAACTTAATTTTCTTATGGATAACTGTCTACTTAATTGCTAATATCTGTGGTTTGAGAAGAGGAGACTTCACCATGCCACTTCCAAGAGGTAGAGATGGGTCCTAAATCTAGCTAATCTACCCCCACAGTAAATGGTTATTGACCTATGCATAGGTCAAGCCAAGCTGGTCAGAACCAATACATATGATATATAAGAACTATTGAGGTAGAATAGCCTCTTTAATAAGCACTTCCAGACAGTGAGAGGTAAGCCAGGAGTCATTGGTGACCAACACGACTGGGGAGCTCGCCTGAAAGTAAAGCCAACAAGGAGACACCAAAGCTGGGAGGTGGAGCTTGACCGAAAGCTGACAATGTCATGGATCACCGTGATGGAGCTCTGCCTGAACTTTACCCAAGAAGTCTCCCCCACTTTTTTCCTGAGTGAGGTTGAACTGAGGGTTTGCATTTCCAAATATAAGCATGTAACCCAGTCACATTCTATGTCCATTCTGTCCTTCCAAGATGCACTTCCCTCTTAAATCTCTCTCCTCATTGTTTGCATATTTTCACTATCCCCCCTTTTTTTAACTGAATTGTGTATTTTATTCAGTTATTACTTGCCATTTAAAAAGTTTTCAATTTCCACAGAATGATACACTGTTGGATGCAATTAATAAGGATAAAGAAATAGACTAGTTCTCTGACAAATCTTAGTTGTGTGATTTGAGAAATTTTCTTAATCATTCATAAATCCACTCTAATTAGATTTTTGTTATTATCACTACAGTGAAAATTCTCTTGTCGAGGTCGCTGATGCCCTCCACATTGCTATATCCAATGCAATTTCCAGTCCTCATCTTTTTGACTTACCAGCAACATTTGACAAATCTTACCACTTCCTCCTCATTGAAAGTCCTTCTTTCACTTGGCATCCAGGACTCCGCATTCCCCTGGTGGTCCTCCTGTGTCGCTGGCTTCTTTGTGTCAGTCTCTTTTGTTGGTGACTCATGCCTGTAAACGTTGGAGGGCTTAATTCTTGGATCTCTTTGCTGGTCTGGTGGCTGTAAGTGCATCTATCAAGCTAGCCACTTAGACATTCATTACTTTCTCCAAACCCAGACTTGGACATCTCCCTGGCTACTTGACATGTCCTCTGGAACATACTAGACTACTGAAACTTAACCCTGTTCAAAAGCAAACTCCTGATTGTCCCACCAAACTTGTATAACCTGAATCTTCCCCATTTTAGATAATAGTAGTTCTTTCAGTTACTAAGCAAAAATATTTAACATTATCCCACACTCCTTTCTCTCACATGAACATTCTCGGTCCTCATAGTCTTTGTCTTTGTACTTCCTGTTGCCTCAGTTGGGAATGTCATTTCCTCAGGTGTCTGCATGCCTCTCTTTTTTTGCGTTGTTGAAGTCTCTGTTCAAATGTCAGCTTTTCTGGGGCACCTGGGTAGCTCAGTCGGTTAAGCACTGACTTCAGCTCAGGTCATGATCTCGGGGTTTGTGAGTTTGAGCCCCGCGTCAGGCTCTGTGCCGATAGCTCAGGGCCTGGAGCCTGCTTCTGATTCTGTGTCTCCCTCTTACTCTGCCCCTCCGCTGCTCATATTCTGTCTCTCTGTCAAAAGTAAATAAACATTAAAAATAATAATAATTGAAGAAGTGTCAGCTTTTCAGTATGGTCTTTCCTTGCCGTGATAATTAAAATGTGCAGTCTCTGGAGCCATTCAGCCCAGATTTGAATCATGGCTCTGCCAGTTTTTAGCTAACTCTCACTTTTAAGTTATTTAACACATCTTGGACTCATTTTCTTCATTTTTAACACAAGGCTAAGAATTCTTCTAATCTCATGGGATTTTGTAAGAACTATATGAGTTAACACATGGGTAGTATTTAGAATGTCACATCTCATCATCATCATTATTATTATGTACTTAAAGTTAATAGGAAAATTATGTGATTAGAAAAGGAAACATGGGGCAGGCACCTGGGTGGCTCAGTCAGTTAAGCATCTGACTTTTTTGGCTCAGGTCATGATCTCATGGTTGGTGGGTTAGAGCCCCACATCAGGCTCTCTGCAGACAGCTCAGAGCCTGGAGCCTGCTTCAAATTCTGTCTTCCCTCTCTCTATGCCCCTCTCCAACTCTTGTTCTGTCTCTCTTTATCTCTCAAAAATAAATAAATGTTAAAAAAAGAAAAGGGAACATGGTTTCTAGCAACATCTACACCAAAGGATATGAACAAAGGGAAATGCATTTTATATAAAGCAGAAATTCTTCACAAACCATGAGACCATCACACTCCTGGGCTCTGCCTGTAGGTAAATTTCTGATCAGTGGAAGGCCTATTGCTTCTTTCCAATTCAGTAAACTAGGAATTGCTCCTATAGGAAAGGGATAAAATCACAATGACCATATGATATGCAGCAAAGGTGACAACAGTTTCCCTTTCATCTTCCAGAAATAGAGGCTGTAATTAAGGAAATCGGTGCCAAGAAAGTGGCCTACTCAGGATGTACACATTATTTATTGAAAATATACTTTCCTGTCTGCTTCACAAGAAAATATACTATGCTGCTTCTTAGCCCTGTAGGAGCTGTGTCTTGAAAACTCCAAAGCAATTATCGACAAAAGAAACAAAACCACTCGATTTTATTTCACATCCAAGCAGTGGTTTAGACGATTTCTATTCACAAAATTGATTAAATGAATTTGGTTATATTCCCCTTTATTTTCCTCTTTGGCCTGATAGAAACGAAAGAGGGGAAAGAAGGGGCCAAACTGCCCAACAACTCTGAATTTCCATTTTCTTCATTTTAAAAAACAATTTCAATTCACACACACATACATTCCTTGGGAAAACTTTCTGGAAAGTTCACCATGAAAATGTAATCGTGAAAGCTGAAATGGGTGGTAATGTTGTTTTTATTATTTATTAACTATGTAATTGGGGTTAGGGACAATTTTGATGAAAAATGGAATTCACACCAGGGCAGAAGCCAATTTTGTGATTTTAATGTTGAACACCATGGGAGGACGGAGCCATGTGGAAAGCTGAGGGAGTAGCGCCAGCTGCGAATTTGGATCATGTGTAATGCCCATCTATTTGACATAATTTTGTTCATTTTGCTTACCATGTGTGTATGGTGTTGTGCTGCAGAGAAATTAGTGGTTTTTCTAGCTACTTTCTAAGCTAGGCAGGCCATATCCTGCTTCTAAATGAGTTGTTTATCTAGGAACTCCCCCTGCTATAGGTTCCAAAACCACTGAGCTGCTTAGACCTATCAGATGGTAATGTCCTTAGCTGAATACTGTCATCTGGTGAAAAATAGAAACTCTCATTTATTTAAGGGCTTTATTATTTAAAACAGAGATGAAAAATTTCCTAAATAAAAAGAAAATAGCCCTTTGTATAGAATATTTTATTTTAACCTTCTTTGTCTCTTAGCATTTATTTCAATTCTGTAAAAATGTAAACATTACTATTTCCATCTAGAGATGAACAAATGTAGCCACAAGTAATTCAATGGTGACTAATTGTTTTTAAATTTACTTATGTTTATATCTTTTTGAGAGAGAGAGTGACAAAGTACAAGGAGGGGAGAGCTAGAGAGAGAGGAAAGACACAGAATCCGAAGCAGGCTCCAAGCTGTCAACACAGAGCCTGATGCAGGGCTCGAACTCAGGAACTGTGAGATCATGACCTGAGCCAAAGTCAGATGCTTCACTGGCTGAGTCACCCAGGCGCCCCCATAGTGACTAATTCTAAAAGGTATCCTATGAGGCATGTGCTATCGTGTCTCAGTATTTGTTCTTAGAAAAATTTTAATTTAAAAATCATGTCTGAGAGGGTTTGAACCTACTTTATATATTTCCCTTCAAAAGTTCACTCACATATCTGGTCTTGGTTACTGCTTCTGGTTGTAATAAGTTTTGATGCCTAGTTTTAATTCATTCAGTTATTTGTTTGTTTTTTGTTTTGTTTTGTTTTAGTATAATTTTTTGATAAATTGGCTAACATATCGTGTGTACATCGTGCTCTTGGTTTTTGGGGATAGATTCCCGTGGTTTATCGCTCACATACAACACCCAGTGCTCATCCCAACAAGTGCCCTCCTCAGTGCCCATCACCCATTTCCCCCTCCTCCCCACCCCCCCGTCAACTGTGTATTTAAGAGTCTTTTATGGTTTGCCTAATTCATTCAGTTATTTAACAAATACTTTGAACATCAAGTTTGTATCACCAAAAGTTTGAACATCAGTGTTGCACAAGACGCTGTGCTCAACAGAGGAAGGGGGATTGAGAAGTCTTTGTATAAAGCAGTAGAACACAGGCCCACGTTAGCTGCTTTCTTTCTGGTGATTTTACACCATGTATGTGTTCAAATAGAGAGAATCTGTTTGATCTAGGTTCTATTGAAATTCCTTAGAATCTCAGGCTGGAATCATGGACTATACAGATCTAGAAAGCAGGTTACATGCCATACGCCCATTCACTTAACACATAGTTCTTAAATAGCAACTATGTGCCAGAATTCTAGACCCTGAGAATGCGCCTTTAAGAAACATACAAAATGCCTTGCTTTGTGAGTTCACATCACAGCTCATACTAGCTTCTACCCCAAACAGACCTACTAGGAAGATCCTGACCTGGAGTTTATACCTGTGGATGTCATACATAAACATTCACAAACCAGGAATCTGAATAAAGCTCCGCTCTCTCTGCTATAGTTGCTGAACTCAAATGTACTTAAAAAGCAAAGTGTTCAGTTACCTTAGTACTCCAGTAGTAATGGTAAAAAATAATCAAGATCTGAACTAGAACTAAACTAATTAATCAGTTATGCCTGAGTATTAACTTTTGAAACACTTTCTCTTACTTTTTTCTTTTTTTGTTGTTTTTTTTGTTTTGTTTTGTTTTTTGTTTTTTAGTGTTTGTTTATTTTTGGGAGAGAAATAGCATGAGCAAGCAGGGTAGGTAGGGGAAGAGAGAGAGGAGAGGGAGGAAGACAGAGGATCCGAAGCGGGCTCTGTGTTGACAATAGTGAGGCGGATGTGGGATCAAACTCATGAACCATAAGATCATGACCTGAGCCGAAGTCAGATGCTCAACTGACTGTGCTACCCAGGCGCCCCTCCCTTATATTTTAAACCTCAGTGAGGATGATACTGTATTGGATCTATTTTCACTATCCATTTTGTTTTGTCTTTACTCCAGAATGTCTCAAATGTTTTGTAAAAAAGATTGTAGCCACTGAATTTGTGAGTGTTAATGTTGCTCTTTCATTAGTAACATTTTCATTATTTTCACTACAGTCACAAACTGGGCTTTGTTGAAGCAGTGAAATGTGGAAGGCCATACCAATAGATGTTGAAACTCTATCCTATGTGTAGAAGTAGACTAGGTGAGGTTTAAAGACAATGTCATTTCCCCCTCATGTGAATGATGTTAGGTGAATGCTATTTTTAATTCTATTTTATAACTAAAGAAAAGAAAATGATTAGGTAATATTACCAAAGACTTAACTGCCTATAATGTAAAGGGCAGACTAAACCCTGCATCTTTCTGAAATTAATAATGATAAGCATTTCTCTAGCACTTACTATATGCTCAGCACAGAGGTAAGATGCTTTTACATAATGAACTTAATTCTCACTATGATAGCTTAAGAAAACTAACATTAGTCTCCCAATTCTATATTCCTAGAACCTGAAACTCAAAGAGATTAACTAATGTTCATAATCTAACAGATCCAATAAGGAGTAGCGGAAATTTAAGCTCAGGGTGTCAGATGCCAAAGTCCTTGCTTTCATACTTGGTACACTGATCCCATTAACTACTGAGAAATATATCTGGGCCCAGTACTTACCAGCATGTGGTCCCAGACAGCTGTAAATAGTGTTATTACAAATTGAGAGTAGGGTTTTGTTCTTGGTTTTGTTTTTGTTTAGTATGGAGTGGTACTTACGAGATAGGAAAGAAGAGCCAGTTTCTTGGGGACAGATCATGAAGCCGTGTTGAGATGTGATGAATGGGAAGTAGCTGTGTGACACCTAGTGACAATGTTGAATAGGAAGTTGGATAGTTGGAATGCAACCCAGAGGAGGGGATTGTGCTGGAGACCACTATTTGAGAAATATCCTTCGAAGTGAGGCCGAGGTGGTTGAGCGGTAATACCTAGGAAAACACTAGAGAGTAAGAAAAGAAGAAGCATCAGGACCAAACCTTAAGCAGTCCACATTTAAAGCCCGGGAAGAAGAAGCTGAACCAGCAGTGTCTCTGGGTCCTATAATGGAAATTGGTTCCACGATAAATAAAACGGAAGGGAGGGAGATGGCGTTGGCTAAACATGCAAGGCTGGGGTTATTATTCCCACTTTGAAGATGAGAAAACAGAGGCTCAGAGAGTTGAAGTCATTTGCCTGAAGTAAGAACTACTAAGTGTACAGATAGAATTGTGATCCAGCACATTTATGTCCAAAGTATATAATATTTATAATAAATCTTGCAGAAAGCGCTGATATTTATAAAAGTGTACTAGTAAGCTGCCAGAAGCTACACGAATACAGATTGTGGTGACGAAAAATTAGTTATTTTAACTATAGCCTATAAAGTTGATGTCATCTTTACCTCCCGAGTATAACATTAAAAGGGAAGTCTAATGTAACAATGAAATAAAATTAACTGCAGACACCAGCTTAGCAGCAAACAGGCCTTGTTTTCTAAGTTTTCTGGGTTCATCTTTTACCATAACCCACGGACACACTTCCCTCCTTGTCATCCAATAGGCTTTTGATGAGACCATTTTCGATACATCGAAATTATAAATTTTAACTTGTTCTGTTCATTTCATGAAAGTTATTGAGCCTAATCCTCCTTTTCTCACAAGTTAAAAGAAAAGATGTTCATTTAATTAAAATTAATGACCTTCACACTGACAGCGATTTTTGAGTTCAGAGAATGAGATTTAAGATTTTGTGCAAAAGGGGTTCCCAGCACAAATGTAATAAACTGGAAGCCCAGTTTGGCAATACAATGATAATTTTCTTGGTAAATTTCAATTGTTTTCTCCCCAGAAGCAGTGAGGAGCAATTGTAGTATGATCACAGAATAGGCCACTCTGTGTAGCAAGTGACCCCGCTGTCGTTTTGGTCTCCTGTCTCATTTATGCCTGAACATTATATTTTACTTAATTTGAAAATTTCCCCTCAATATGAATGGGTAAAAGAGGAGGGGAAAATGGAATTTAAATACCATAAAATCCACCCTTAATATTGTGTCATTTTGTGCACAGTCAAGCTTTGGATATTAATGGGAAAATTAAATTAAAGGTTTTAACATAAAACCAGAAGATTAAGCAAACAGCAAAATATATTTTCCCATGCATGCCTATTGAGTATACTCCTCCTCGTGCAAAGCCTCCCTGCTTCCTTGAAGCCCTATGTATAATTTATTAGAAAAGCAAATGTGAAATCCCCTCCGTGCTAAATTGCAGAAATTACTTTTCCTTAAAGTCAACGGACACAGTAAGATATTTTAAAAAGAGCCGAGATTCCAGGACAAATCCGTGTAAGCCTCTCTTTTAATCTGAAGTCAAATTTCAGTTAATAGCTACTGTAAAAATTAAAAGGCAAGCTGATGAGAGCAGCCACTATTTCTTTCTAAAACAATAAGTCGTCTATTGTTTTTTTATTTTATTTGAAAAGAAAGACTCTTCCTGGAAATGGCAGACTGGAGAAAATACTCACAACATGAAGTCATAGACCATGTTCCCCAAGAACTTTATCCACTTGGCCACTAGGTGATTTGAAAATAAGAAAAAGAAAATGTATATATATATATGTATAAATGAATGCAGGAAGAATGGTTAGAAATAGTCTGTCGAAGAAATATTACACCTGTTAAATCACGAGATACTGCTTTAAGGGGACTGTCTGTGCAAATCACTTGGGATGAATGGGTGATTTATTGCTCCAGAGGGAAAAAAGAAGGAAAAGGGCTGTTTCTGTTCTCACTAGTCTGGCCGTAGAAGTATTTGAGCATCATTCTCAGGGTGGTGGTGTTTGACCGGGGCCAGTCTGACTGGATTGATTTACAGGCAAAAGGAAGAGGGAGGGGCCGAAACCAACAAATTTCATACAAAGAATTTGTTTTTAAAAGAACATCTGAGATAATGCCTCCTTGGGGGCCGTGCTGAGAGTAATCAAATGCCAAAGCTGCCAACATTTAGGGAGCTCTGCACTGGGGATGACAAGCCGACAACAGTATCTCGGCTTGTTTTGATCTTCCAGGATTCATCAGGCTTTGCAGCTGTTCTTTCTCAAAAGCGCTCGGACAGGAAGAGAATAATTAATTTACCCTGCGCACAGGAGTCAGGTTCGGAAAGCAGCAGTGGAGAGGGCAAGGGCAGGGCTCGTTGGGTCGATCCTCCCATTCTGCCCCAGTGGTCCCTCTGCAAGCTCTGCAAGTCAGGTGGCCAGAATGCACGTAGGAAAAATGCAAGTGGCTTTGCTGTGTGTGCTCGGAGCTGTTATGGAAAGAATGCACTTAATTGCTCTTAAAGCTCTAGTTCATATTCACACGGTTGTTAATCCAGCCTTTTCCTAGAGGACTGAAAAAGAAATGCGTACTTACTTCAGTGAAAAACAAAAAAGCATTTCCTGGGCACCCAGGCAGCTCAGTGGGTTGAGCACCCGACTCTTGACTTGGCTCAAATCATGATCTCACAGTTCATGCGTTCAAGCCTTGCTTCAGGCTCTGAACTGACAGTGTAGAGCCATGCTTGGGATTGTCTCTCTCCCTCTCTCTGCCCCTCCCCTACTCACATGCTCGCTGTCTCGCTCATTGCTCTCTCACACAAAAATAAATACACTTAAAAACAAACAAATATACAAGCTATTTACTTAATGTCTATTAAGCACCAGGCACTGTGCTACCCTTTGGAGACATAACAATAAACAAATACATCAAGTCTTTGCCCTTGATAGGATTAGTCCAGTGTGCTATGCAAGAAATCAAACAATCACATTCTTGTATGTGTAAATAAACACAAAATGTGATAGGGCTTTTGAACAAAAAGTATAGGATGCAATGATTGATTAGAGCAGGGACACCTGATTTAGCTGAGGAAGGGTTATTTTAGCAGAGACCAAAGAAAAAGGAAGATTTAACAAGGTATCGAATATAGGGAATAGTCCAGAAAATACAAGGAGCCTAAGGAGACGGAGAGCCTCATGTGCTCTAAGCAAGAGACTGCATGAGAGCAAGAAGTGAAAAGGAAAGGCAAGAAGGCATTAGTTCAGCTCCTGGAAATTAATGTTAAAGCAGAGGAAGGAGAAGAGTTGTCTTGGGAGGAATTGATAGGAAAAAGTCTCCTCAGGTCTTCCTTTCCTGTGACATGTGAACAGAGAGGCACATACTCACTAGAAGAGTTAGCAGGGCAGGGAAACATAGACTACATCTCCTTGATGCCGAAGGAGTTCAGATTTTAAAAAGAATAGTTGAGCTGATTCTCCATATGGATTTACCTTGTGTGGCAGTTGCATTTCTTTACACCCTGAGGTGACCTTAAGGTGTCCCAGTTAAACAACCAGTACAAATGTTTATAATACATACATGTCTTCATCTTGGACCTCTGTATCCTGAACCACTTGAATGCATCTCACAGTTGACTGGTGTAGAGCCTAGGCATAAGGCTTTTGATTCACAAATCAAATAGAACTTACCCGTCCTTGTGATAACTAAATTGATACATTCTCACTAGAGCATAGTTTAGAACAGCAGGACAAGCAGGAAGCAAGATGTTTCGAGTCTCCTAGTTGTTTACAGGAGTTGCTTTTGGTATTCTCTCTGTCCAGGGTCAAGTCCCACCAGGTCAGAGGAAGCTCTAAGAGAGACTTCCGAACCTCTTGTACCATCCGGCAAATTCAAGCATGGTTACCTTAATTTGAAGCTCAACTTTCACATGATATTAACTAGATCTTATACCTGGGATCTTGGTAAGATTTCTTAGTGTTCACAAGTTCATTTCTGACATGTTTTTGAGCACCATACACATCCAGTTACATTGTAACAGACTATAGACGGGTCTGGGAACTGCCGAGTGTGGTAGACCAGGAGGCGCCTGCCATAGTCACTTCTTGTGGGAGAAGACGGAACATTGTCCTCAGCCAGCCTTTTAAAACATATTTTTTGGCTCACCTCATTGAAGAACCTGCAAACTGGTGTAAGGGGTTGTGTGATTCTGAACTCAGACTTTCCCACGTGTCTCAACTATATTTCCTGGAATATGGTTTTATCCTCACGGTAGAAAAAGGACTACAGCCATTGAAACTTCCTATCATCCTTCTACAAAACCCTGAAGAAAAAATGCAAGCTTCCTTTTAGGAAGAAGAAATTTTGCTTTCCCAGGATTTTCAATGTTTCTTTTAAAGTTCGATTATTTTTCAGCTTTACTGAGGTACATTTGACATACAAACTTGTAAAAATTGAAGATATGCACCATGATGATTTGATTTTATATATGTACATAGTGGAATAAGTACAGTAAGTTTAGTTAACACATCCGTCAACTCACATAATTGCCTCATGTGTATGTGTTGAGAACTTTCAAGATCTACTCTCTTAGCAACTTTCAGTTCCTCAATACAGTACTGTTAACTGTAGTCACCATGTTGCACTTTAAACCCCCAGAACTGATACATCTTAGGACTGTAAGATGTATTCTTTAACCACATTCATCCATTTCACCTACTCCCACTTCCTCCCTTCCCACCCCTGGCAAATAGCAGTTTACTCTCTGTCTCTGTAAGTTCTGTTTTTTTGTTTGGTTTTATTTTGTTTTTAAGATTCCACACTTAAGTGAGATCCTACAGTATTTGTCTTTGACTTATTTCACTTAGCATATAGGGCCCTCCAGGTTTATCTGTGTTGTCACAAATAGCAGGAATTCCTTCCTTTTTATGGCTGAATAATAAATATTCCATTGTATATATGTATGTATGTATCTATCTACATATGTGCGCATGTGTATACACATATATACCCCACATACTGTTTATCTTTTGCTGCGATGAGCATGAAGGTAAAGATACCTCTTTGAGATGGTGATTTATTTTCCTTTCGAGATACATTTAGAAGTGGGAATTCTACATTATATGGTGGTTCTACTTCTTTTTTGTAGTTCTACTTTTAATTTTTTGAGGAACTTCCATACTATTTTCCATAATGGCGGTAACAATTTACATTCCCATCAACAGCACACAAGGGATACCTTTGCTTCACATTCTTGCCAGTACTTGTTATCTCTTATCTTTTTGATAATAGCCATTCTCACAGGTGTGAGATGGTATCTCATTGTGCTTTTGATTTGCAATTCACTGATAATTAGTGATGTAGAGCATCTTTCCATGTGCCTATTGCCATTTGCATATCTTCTTTGGAAAAATGCCTCTCAGATCCTTTGACCACTTTTTAATCAGCTAATTCATTTTTATTGCTCTTGGTTTATAGCAGTCCCTTCTATATTTTGAATATTAACTGCTATGAGACCTATGATTTGGAATCTTATTTCCTAATCTTTAGGTTGCATTTTCATTCTGTTGATTGTTTCCTCTGTGTAGAAGCTTTTTAGTTTGGTGTAATCCCTTTTTTTTTTCTCATGGTGCTTATACTTTTGGTGTCATATCCAAGAAATTGCTAAGACCAATGTCAAGGGATTCTCTTTTGCTTCCTTTTAGGAATTACTAAGTGTTTCTCTGGTTATCATTTGTTTTGAGCATGTTCCATGCTCATCCATTAAACAAATACTGTGACTAGGTCAATGCCATCGGATAATTGCCTTAAGGATATAATCAATCCCATTCCAGCTCCATAGGTGAGAACAGAAAAACAGTAGGCTACCAAAAAACCAAAGCAAAACAAACAAACAAAAAAACTAGTGCTGTTGTCAGGGAAGGAGAGATAAAAACTAGGGAACCAACCAAAAAATATCTGCTGTACTTCTCAAAATTGCCTTTTTATGAGTTGGTTGTAAACAAATATAGCCTTTTTAACTCTATCAAAGAGGGGAGTTGATTTTTGGTTTGTTTGTTTGTTTGTTTGTTTTTATTTCTGAGGGAATAAAGTGTAGCAGAGATGGCTGTAGGGAGTAAAAGTCATTCTGCTGCTTCCTAGTGTAGAATTTGGGCTACCTCAAATGTTCCTCCTTCTCTCTCTCTGCCACATGATCTTCTGTGTTACGGATATGGGACCTCTAGAATTCAGCCAAGAAAGGAAATCAGAAGTTAGATTGCGTTAGCAAGATGACCTATTGATCTACTTCCTGGCCTTGGTCAGGATTCCATAAGACCGTTTATATGACTCAGGCTAGCCAGAGACACCCATTCAATATGGCCTCCAGTCTTTTTAATCCATTGAATGGTCTGGGTAGGAAACAAAGACAAAAATTGACTACACTAAGAGGGGGAATGCATCCGGGGCATGATGAGTGACTCCGCAGGCCGAAGAATACATACAGAGATTCACAGGAGGGGAGATGGCACTGAGAATAAGTAATTTCTAAGCCAGTAATTTATTTCTTATCTCCTTTAATGTATATCTTCTCTTAGGGATATTCTCAAGGGCTGTGAAGCAAGACTTTTCTCCTGTTATAAAATTTAGTAATCAAACAAAGGAAAAGGTAAATGTCTAGAGTTTCTATAATTTATCCCAATGTTATTCTCTGGTGATGGCTGATACATCACCAACTTGTGTTCTTCAGAGATGTCCTATAATATTGTGAAATCTCTGTGTTTGTGTGACCATTTCTCCCTCCATAGCTACCATTTTTTAATTACATAATTTCAACTAGTTTTTTTTTTCAAGGATATAATCAATTTCTCTTTCCTTCTAGGATCTTATTAGTAATAGTGAATCTCTTCTCTAGAAACTAGAGACTAGATTTAAACTAGGTTTAAAGTTCAGCCTCTACAATCAGATTGACCAGGGTTCTGGTCTTTCTAAGCAGCTTACAAGCTTATACCCTTAAGCAAGTTATTTAATGTTCCTCAGTATTAGCTTTTTTTTTTTTTTTTTTTTGAGTGTTAGCTTTTTCATCCATAAATGGAGATTATAATAAGCTCATCCCCAAATGACTTTTGTGAGAGTTTAAAGAGATTTATGTAGAATGTAGTCCATAGTATTTGCTCAAAATATGTTAGCTGTTGTTATCCTTCTATCTTCAACCATATCAAGCACAGAACCAGAATAATAAATCTGTGCTAGATTGTAGAAAGTTTTTTTTTTTAATGTATTTTTGAGAGAGAGAGAGAGAGAGAGTGAGACAGAGTGCGAGGAGGGGAGGGGAAAAGAGAGAGGGAGACACAGAATCCGAAGTAGGTCCAAGCTCTGAGCTATCACTACAGAGCCCAATGTGGGGCTTGAACTCAGGGGCCGGGAGATCACGACCTGAGCCAAAGTTGGATGCTTAACTGACTCATCCACCCAGGCGCCCCTGTACTAGATTGTATAGAACCAAGTAAGGGATCTGCAGCTATATAGATATTCGAAATAGAGTGCAAGGAAAGCATCAAGAAGCAGATAAACCACTGCACTAAGACAACATGTTTTAAAGAAGATGTGTCCCTGGTGAAACCTCCACATCTTCATCTAGTCATGATGAAGTTTGGTCCTGCCTTCGTGCTGCTCTCTTGACTGGCTCTCTCTCCTCATCTACACTTGTTTGTGAGAATGCTTATGAAATCTCTAGGTGTTTTCTTTTCCTGTGCAGATTTACTCAGTTTCTTTGAATAAAACCCATTCTTTTTTGTTGGTTTCCTTTCCGATTTACAGAAAAATCTCTAGGTCTTTGTGGCTCAACCATGGTATCTGTTTATTTATTTTTTTTCTATTTTATTTCTACCATGGCTTATTACAATGATAAACCAGTGGTAAGTGTGGTTTACGCATTCTTTGTTCCCTAATTGCTAGAGAGAAAACAGCCAAGGACAAACAGAAAATTTCCTTAGAATCACCCTGGGGCTGCTCAGAATCCACACTGACTTCATGTCCTTGTGCTCACTGTTTTTGGAGGATGAGGAGCTTAATCAGCTATTGTCGATTGCTCTATCCTGTTTAGTTGGTCATCAGCTTTACCAAATGATAAAAAATTCCAAAGTCAAATTAGGGGAGGGAGAGAGACAAGGAGAGAGGGAGGAGGAGGGAGAGAGAAAGGGAGGGAGAAATCCAACAAACTTTTATTTCTACATTTCTTCTACTCTTGGAGCTTATTTTATTTGGACTTCAGGTACACCGATCTTCATTTTTAATTGCTTTGTTGAAGACAGTCAATTTTTTTCATGGTCCAGCTGATAAGTCTTCACAGTATGTTGGGTTTTGCAAAGTTGTAAATGGCTAATTTATTTTACATTTATTTATTTTGCCAGGGTTGAAGGGACATATCTGACTTTGCATTTGGCATGAACTTTTAGCACCTTTTCAACTACAGCATTTATTCTCCTCACTGATGTTGACTCTGTCAGAAGCTCATGAATCTTAAAAGCTAGCATTTGGCAGTTGATTTTTATCTTCCTGTTACATGGTATGTGCAGAGGTGCACCTCCCCAGCCCTCTGTGACAACTGAAGAGCTTCCTCTCTGGGTGATGTTCTCTGTCAAAGACTTTCTTCAGAGACCTAGGTCAAGTCCTCTCTCTCATCCAAGTCTGGATGCACCCTACCCTAATCAGTATAGGCTTATAAAAGCCAGGACCTTTGCTTCAAAGAGAATGACTTAGAAGGGCCATCTCATTTCAGTAGGATTGACTGAGGCCTTTCTTGGCACTAAATCATAGGTACATCCCTTCTTCCCAACCATATTTTTTTTTCTCATATGTGTTGGTCTTGAGAGCATTCTTCAAAGAGCTTCTCTTTAAATATAGGTTTTATTATAATTTAGGTGTGAAGAAGATGGCCCTCACAGAAAAGATAGTTTGTTACTCAGTTCTCAAGGGGAAGGGGCATACCACTCCATAGGTGGGCAACATAGGGAAGCTCTAGGGTCAGTCAGGAGGCAATGGGAGGGAGAAGTACTGTGAGCAAGAAGCATTACTAGGATCTTCAAAGGAAGGAACAAATGAAGCAAATCTCATGAAAATGTCAGTAGAATCTGGAGCATGGAGGCAGCCATTAGGAGCCTAGTACCTGGCCCTGGGGTGATGAGAACAGGTGGTTGGGGATGTGGGTTCTGGATTGTTAGATTTGCATTTAAAAAGCACACTTAAGGGGCACCTGGGTGGCTCAGTTGGTTAAGCATCCAACTTCAGCTCAGGTCATGAATTCCTGGTTCTGGGTTCAATCCCTGCATCAGACTCTGTGCTGACAGCTCAGAGCCTGGAGCCTGCTTCTGATTCTGTGCCTCCCTCTCTCTCTCCCCTCCCCCATTTACTCTTTCTCTCTCTATCAAAAATAAACATTAAAAAATTAAAAATTAAAAAACACACTTAAAAAAGGGAACAAATTGAGGGTTGCTGGAGAGATGCCTGGTGGAGGGATGGGCTAAATGGGTGATGGGCATTAAGCAGGGCAACTTATTGGGATGAGCCCTGGGTGTCATATGTAAGTGACGAAACACTAAATTATACTCCTGAAACCGTAATTACACTATATGTTAGCTACCCTGGATTTAAATAAAATTGAAAAAAATACAAAAAATAAACAAATGTCACAGAAAGTGCAGCTGGGAAAAGATGCATACAGCCAGTCCCAGGGAGCCCGTGGGAGCCGACTCCAGCATACCCTTGGCTCCTCAGGGATAATGAAAGCATTTTCATGAAGCTTTTTCACCAGCTAGACTATAACTAAATGCTCAGTAAGTTGGACTTCATGAGTTTTCTTATGAATTCAATACCCAACATTTTCCACATGTCATAGGTTTGCAAACTGATTTTCTCCAGGTTTTGTCCTGACGTAATTTTCAAACTGTTTAATAACACAAACAACTTTGTTAAGGCCGTATTTTATGTAATGCTTAATGAAAAAAGGCAATGTCTTTTATTTTCAGATACTTTTTTAAAAGTCTGTGCTCAAAACTCGTGAAGAGTTGGAAAGACTCTTAAATCACTAAGGCTTTAAATATACCTTACACAATCTTGTTTGTATAAAAATACAACTTAAATATAAACATAAAGAAACCATGGTAATTTTATTCAAATCTGTTTGGTGCGATCTCCAGTTATATACTAAAGTTTCTTAGTTCTGTTGTTTGTGAGGAGATCAGTACCAGACTGAATTACTCTCTCTTGGCATAGGGCCCTAAAAAGCTTACTTCACCATTAATCTCTTACATGATTAAATGCATTTCCTAATTAGAGATTACCTAAACATTGGGAAAAAATTAAAAGGACAGTATGTTCACAAACCAGCAAATAATATGGCTGTAATGTATCACAGAACATGAAGAAATAGATCTGTACAGTAAACATTGTGTATTACGTACACACAGATGTCTGCATGCGTGCAGCATCCCACCCCCAACATGCTCACATACTCAGTCATAAAACAGAGCTTAAGGTGATGGAGTTTCCAGCTCATTCTTCAGTTTTGTGTTTTGTCTCATCATGTATGAACAGCTTCTTGTCATCCTCCCACTCTTGAAAACAGAAGAAGATCACGATGGAATTCTTCAAGGTATCGTTTTCTAAAGTGCAACCAAATTCTCTGCTGTTTCCTATGTAAACATAATCCTCCCTTTCTGGGCCTTTTGTTGGGATCTGGGCCCTTTCTGGGCCTTTTGTTGGGATCAGCAGAAGACAGTAATCTCAAGGTCATGCAGTACATGATGGAAAAATTCAAGAGATACCTTATTCTGGTGTCTGTTTCCACCAGAACCAAAGATACCTTATTTGGCATCTGGTTCCACCAGAACCAAAGGAAATATTTTTAATACCCCGTTTGTTTTGGTTTATACCTTTCACAGTTTCACATTCCCTTGACTAACTCTAAGATAACATAGCAGTCAATTATAGCCTTTTGAATTCTCAGTCATAGGGAATTTCTTACCTAAATATCTAAAATCTTTAATACAGTGTTGAGAGGATTTCAAGAATCAGGTCTAATTATTAGTGGTGCCTCTGTACAGTTTGATACTATTAAAAATCTTAGATCTTCATCCCCTATTTCCTCACACACATTATAAATGCTATAGCTATTCCTGACTACAGATACAGATACTAATGAAAGCCGTGTTACTTGATGTTCAAAAGCATCTTTTTCATGGTCTTTACCTCAGGCTGTTGTGATACCGTTTTCTGCCAGTGGAACAGAATAGCCTGGAACAGGATCTTTTGTTCTGTATTTTTAATTAGAGCAATTCCTGCTACTGTATCTGTTCCTTTGAAGTTAACCAAGTGAGCGGACGGTCCTATGCCAGTGGGGTCTTGGAACAAGACTCCTCTGTAGCCAAAGTCACATAACTTGTATACCAGCTAGATTATCAGAAGTTGTTAAGAAATATTTGGCCAGTGTTTTCTTCTGCTCTCTTGAATTTGTAACCACTATGATTGGATACCAGGAGTGAACAAGAATAGTCTCACTTCACTTTATATGTCAATAACACTCAATCTGTGTTTGCTCCTGTAAAGAAACTACTTCGTCTGGCAATGACACAATGCTCAGGAACAGCATTTACTTCTTTTGGAAGATGTCCATCATATTTCTCAAGAACGCAGTCCGCTCGCTTCTCATTAAAGACTCCATCTTTGAAAGTTCATTAATCTTTTCTTCTGCAGTGTTTCTTCTGTTGTTCATCCTACCTAGTGATTATTTTTTTTCTATTTCAGATATTGTTATTTTCACCTCTGTAAGTATGATTGGGGTCTCTTTTATATTGCCCATGCCTTTACTTAGTAAGCTCAGTCTTTCTTTTGACTTTTTGAGTACTTGGAGCAGCTGGAGTGCTGTCAGCGTTTTATTTCTTAACCTGGGTGGTGGATACATGGTGTGTGCTTTACACTGCATTGGTACGTGATGTCACATTCGTAAATTTTACCTTTGTGCATTTTACCATGCACTTTTCTGCATGGGTATTGTATTTCAAGGTGAAACATTCGATGGTTTAAGAAATCATACTAGCTCCACATTCAAAATATCCTAAATTCAACTACTTCTCATCATTTCCACCATTCCTATCCTGAACCAGTGCTCCATCATTCTTTAACTTGTTGATAGTAAACACCACCCCACTGGACTTCCTTCTTGGGTCCTTACCCCTACCATCTACTTTGAGCTCAAAGTTTAATGACATTGTTACAAAATACAAGTTGGATCATGTCATTCCTCTGCTCACATTCCAGTGGCTTTCCATCCTAATCAAAGTCAAAGACTTTTTATAGCTTACACAGACTTACATGGTCTGAAATCCTCTTAAACTTTCTCTTCAAACTTGTTCCCTTTACATTGCCCATGCTAGCCTCCCTTGTGGACTTGCTGCACGCTCACCTTCTTCATTGGTCTTACCCTAGAAATCTCCTATGTCTCCAATATTCAACTCACTGATACCCCTGTGGCACACCCCTCTTATCTCCCCCTAATCTGTATTTATATTTTAACTTCTTTGTAAGACTTTCCTAATTTCCCAATCTAAATCAGTCTCCTTTCAGAGGCCCCCTATTCCCTCTCCTTATTTATTTTTTGCATAGTACGTCCCACCATCAGTCGTATTTTTTATAGTATATATATATATAGTATATAGTAGTATATATAGTATGTATATATAGTATAGTATATATATAATATATATATAGTATATAGTAGTATATATATTTATACTCAATTTGTTCTTTGTCTTCCTCACACTAAACATAATCTTTAAGGGAAATTATTTTTATCACTTTTTAAAAATTCATTGCTTGAAGCATCGGTGCCTATATCAGTGTCTCATGTGAAGTATGTACTCGGTAAATATTTGTTGAATGAATAGTCTTAAACTATTATTCTCTACTTTCAGGTGATTTGTCCTCCTTGAAATAAAAAAAAAAGGCTCTAGTGTTTATTTCAGTGACTTGTACATAATGTGCAATTAATAGCTGTTTGTTGAATGAATGACTCCATGCCTAGCTAGTGGCAATGTAGTCTTGCTTTCCTAATGGTTACAGATGGGGAGTAGGAGTATGCACTCTCATGTTCTATTCTTGGCTTTTTCTCTGACTACATTCAATATGCATGAATATTCATTATCTGTTTATTTTGGGACCTAAATATCAAACACTCATTTAGTAAACATGTCAGTATGGAAAACACTGGACAAGCCACTGCCGATTAAAACAAAGACCACATATTCTTCCAGACTCCCAAAATATGCCTGCAAAATGAAATGTGTCCTTGCCTTCTACGGTATGCTGCGAAACGTGCATTTGCATATGTAGATACCAAATTCTGCCAACAGATCAGTTAATGGCCAATACAAAGCTGCCACTGAGGACATATTTGCTTCTCTTGTAAAGGCCAGTACAGTTGTGTGGGCCACAAATGAAATGCATGCTGTTGGATTTGCAGGAATAGTTTCCTCTTTGCTGAAATAAATTAGGGAGCTGCTGCTGTTAGTTCTAAAAGCCCCTGCTGTCTCACACAGGAAATACTGCTTGTTTTAAAAATATGCTGCTGCCAGAAATAAAACAAACAAACAACAACAACAACAACAAACAAACACACACACAAAAAAAAATCAAAGAAAACTACCTCTGTGCCTCAACTTTGGCACATTTGGAATGACAGCCATCACTCCCCTGTCTTTAGTTATACCTGCAAGAGCAATAAAGTTCCCGGAATAAGGAGCCATGTGGTTTTACTCCCAAGTCACAGTGTTGTCTGGTAGTGGCATCGGCCAGCCTTGACCCTTCTCCACATAGGGAAAGTGTCTCTGAAATGCAATGGTGGGCCTTGCAAAGAGGACTTAGCGGTTGACTGATAAGTGCCACTGTACTTGAAATCTTTCCCATTTTGTCAAGATCTACTGAAAATATTTACACAAAATTAAGTAGACATCTAACATCATCACTTTACAGATGGGATAATGCTGGCCCAGAAAGGTAAAATGACTTGTCCAAAGTCACAGAACTCGTTACTTTCATGGGGGGATTAAAACCATCACCTGACTTCTGACGCCATGGGCTTTCCATTATGTTACTCTCACAGTCATGGGCCTACCTATTAAGCACACTGGCTCTCAAATATTCACATTTTCTAAGAAGTCAGTCAAAAAGCAAATTAAAAATGTAGATCTCTGGGACCTCCCTCTCAGAAATTCTAATTTGGAAAGCCAGAGATAAAGCCTGGGAATTATTCCTTAGCATGTACCTCAGGTGAATTTAATGTAGATAACACCAAGGTACAACCTGAGAAATTGTAGTACCTGGAAGAATAATCATCATCAGGGAAGATGTCGAGTACATAGATGAACACTACCACTGCAGAGCCAAAAGAACTGTGTTTATCATTTCAGCTTTGCCACTTCCTGACCAGGTATATTTGAATGATTTTATTGTTCAGCCTCTCTGGGTCTCATTTATCTTACCTGTAAAATGAGAACTCGCTAGGGTTGTGAGAGTTATATCATATTAGTGTATGTACACGTATGTATATGTGTGTGAAGCACAGTGTGCCTTGTGCATAGTACATGCTTAATAGATCCTCGCTATTGTTGTTATTGATAATATATATTATCTATATCTGTATCTCATATTTTAAAAATTCCTTAAGTCACGTATGTATATGTGTGTGAAGCACAGTGTGCCTTGTGCATAGTACATGCTTAATAGATCCTCGCTATTGTTGTTATTGATAATATATATTATCTATATCTGTATCTCATATTTTAAAAATTCCTTAAGTCATAAATGGTATTATTGATATTTTGAGAGAGGCAACTAATTTCCCAGTTTCATATACATATATAAATAATATAGCATAGTATATGTAAAAATATAACATAAATCTATTTTCCTTTGGCTGTATGCCAGTCTGTTGCTTCTCCCTCAGCCCCAACAAATCTCACAGAAAATACCGGTGTGGGAGAGCAGGTACAAGTCAATGAGACGGTGCATCTATTCTTTAAAACGTTGTATTCTCTTTCCTCCCAGCGAGCCTTAACTGAAATGGCCAATAGCCTTCAACAAGCCTAGTGAGAACTCACATTTCTGATTGAGAGAAAATATGTTAAAGTCATTTAGACATTTCAGCATGTTTAATCTACTTATGTGGAGGTCTTCCAATCCAGTGAGCTTGTCAAGTGCCCTGAAAATACACTCAACCTAGGTTGTCATTTCTATGTAGAAGCCTACAAGATACTAAAAGTCTACCAGGAGATAAAATAATAAGGGCCTCAAATCATCCCAAGTGTGACTCCAGTGCTACTTTATCGTCAATTGTCTAAAATAACTTGATTGCAAAGATTCTGAGGATAGATGGTGGAAATAAACTCAAATGTCAAGTGACAGCTACGCCAAGAAAAGTGGAGATGGATGTCTGAGAATTTTGAGCGGCTTTGGGACTATCTGAGTGCTTTGGATAGCACAGATCATTTAGGAATCAGACACACCGTGATTGACCTTCAGTTGCTTTTAAAAAGTGGAGAGAAGCAATCAGCTTGGCTACAGCAATACACTGTATTATTGAAAATGGACCTAAACATCGCTTTCTAGTTGGTGGTGATAGCAGTAGTGATTCTGGTGTTAGCAGTGTGTGGAAGGCTCTCCTTTTTTCTTCTAAAAATATGGATAGGTAGCATGGCACAGCAGATGACAGCAAGACCTCGGAGGTGAAGAAGGCCAAGGTTTGAATCTAGTTCGATACTTCCTAGATGTGTGAAGTTGGGCAAGTTACTTGGAATCTTGAAGTTTGTTTCCTCATCCATATAACAAGAGTAAATTGCTGACACTGAAGGATCACTTACGTAATTTATATTTATGTGTAAATTATTATTTTGTTTTGTTTTGTTTTATTTATTTTTGAGAGCAGGAGAGACAAAGCATGAGTGGGGGACGGTCAGAGAGAGAGAGAGAGACACAGAATCTGAAGCAGGCTCCAGGCTCTGAGCTATCAGCAGAGAGCCCGACGCGGGGCTCGAACTCACAGACTGTGAGATCATGACCTGAGCCGAAGTCGGACACTTAACCGACTGAGCCATCCAGGCGCCCCTATGTATAAATTATTTAACATGTAATTTAATTATATAAAGTACCCAAATCTTAGGAGATGATCAATAAATGCTCTTTCCTTCACAGTAGGATTAGTGTTAATAAAAGTTTTAGAAGAAGCAGGAGGCTTTTTGTAACACTGTGGCCTAATTCAATTTTAATCTGCTGTCTAAACCAAATATTTAGGTTGCTTTAATGATAGCCTACTCAAAACTGAATTTTCCCAATGGAAATAAGTAAATGATGAAAACGTCAAAGTGAAGGAAGAGATTCAGAATAGTCTAGGATATTTTAAAGACATGAAGACTGACAGAAGTAATGGGCCAGACTGTGCAGTATGTGAATGTATTTATTACTACACAGTTTGGGCAGTAGGAGTTGGGGTGTCCATATGAATCTGCTTCAAAACAAACAGTCATGGGGCACCTGGGTGGCTCAGTCAGTTAAGCGTCTGACTTTAGCTCAAGTCATGATCTCCCAGTTTGTGAGTTTGAGCCCCACATCAGGCTCAGAGCCTGGAGCCTGCTTCAGACTCTGTGTCTCCCTCTCTCTCTCAGTCCCTCTCCAGCTCACAGTCTGTCTCTCTCTCTCTCTCAAAAATAAATATTAAAAAAAAATTTTTTAAAGCAAGCAATAAATACAAATATTTATATCCATTGATAAAACTGTGAAATGCCAAGACCATGAGCAGAGTTCTTAGATGCTAAATTGCTGTCAATCTCTCCCCAGATTAGTAGAAATGAAAAGAGTTCAAGGTTTCCCTGGGCCAAACTGGCCTCCTCTCAGGTACCCTGTGGTCCTATTGTTCATCCTCCTTTGGGCCCATCGAATTTTTCTTATTGAAAGGAGGTAATAAGCTTACTTAAACTGAGGTGTGAGTGACCGATATAGTTTTGTAGGTCTTCTCAAGTAAATATTTTTGTGGAATGGAAGAGGAATAAATCTCTGTATATATATATATATTTTTAACTTTTTATTTATTTTTGAGAGACATGGAGACAGAGTGTGAGCAGAAGGGCAGAGAGCGAGGGAGATACAGAATCTGAAGCAGGCTCCAGGCTCTGAGCTGTCAGCACAGAGCCCGATGCGGGGCTCGAACTCACAGACTGTGAGATCATGACCTGAGCCAAAGTCGGCCGCTTAACCAACTGAGCCACCCAGGCGCCCCACTGAGCCACCCAGGCGCCCCTAAATCTCTGTATATTTAACACTCAGACTTAGGTGATTAAGAATTTAGTGCATACAGTTTCAGACTTTTTAAAATAAATATCCATATTCACACGTATGCACCAAAGTGGTACGCTTTATACTTATTTATAAAGTAATTTGTAAAGTGAAGTATTTGACAATTGTTCTTATATATTGATCATTTTCATTTCCTTATATATTTACATCATAACTTTAATGGCTGCAAGTTATGACATCATATTACCATTCTGACCCTGTGTTTTATGGTTGGAAAGGCAATTGTCCCTAAGAGGTGGCTTCTAAGAACTAAATAAAGATTCATATTTTTCTGGAGTAACCCTTTCAGAATTTCATGATGAATTTCTTAAAATTCTAGAAGTAAAATTCCTGGGTCATAGGATACAGAAAATTTTAAGAGGTAGTCACATATGATTGAAGCCAAGATTACTACACAAGTTAAAGAAAATGAGCCCTTTCCCTACTGTTACTGTCACTGGGTATCATTAAAAGCAATCAAAAGGACATGCAGACTTAGAGCATGTTTTTTTACCCTATTGCAGCCAATCTTTGGTAATGATGGACTATCATTGCCTACTCTGTTGAGAGCCTGTTTTGTCCTCTATCTTGTTGGCGTCTATGCCCATCTCACAGTTAGAGTTAGCATCTGTGAACTTCTGCAAGCTGGCTAAGAGCACCATAAGAGTATGGTGAGGTAGGCAGGCTTCTATTTCCCTCCATACTAACAAAGACATCATTTCATGATTTTTGAGGGCCAGTGCAGTGACACAACCCCAGTGGATTTCCTTTAAGAAGGGAAACAGCATGTGTTGCCTCTTTGTATTTCCACACTGCAATAAACACTTACAAATAACGTCGCAGTGCTGCAAGAAATGGAATGATTCAAAGATAGTGCTTGTACCAAATGTCAGTGTGTGCAAAAAATCCAATCACCATTAAAATCAGATAAGGCCTCTTCCTCCCTGTGGGCTATAGGTTGTTTTTAAAGATACCTTTTTTTTAAGCTATGAAAAGCAAAATCAATTCTTGCTTTATTTTTATCCAAAATACTTATGAAACCATTTTCCCGTTCTGTAATCTAAAGTGGAAAAACCAAACTCAAATTGCTTTTTTTTTTTTAAATGAAAGCACATGTAATTATCAAGTGCCCAAGGTGGTAGGTACTGTAACTTGGAGATATGTGGTTTACTTCGGATGCCTCAATTTTTACAAGAAATGATCTGATGGGTCATTGGATACAAACACTAGCATCATTGCCTTATGAAATAATAACAAAATAAGACAAAATCATATAAACATTGAAGTGGATTAGGTCTCCATTGTGGGCTCTTATCTCTTCCTACTTGGAATGTTCTTCTTTGCCCATCTCCACACTGCTGCAGTCACCATTGATTTGGCAATGACCTGCAAATTCGTATCTCTAACCCAGAGCTCACTGTTTGAGCTCCCCATATAACCAGTTACCTCTTGACTTCCCAGCTTGCAGTTCCCCAGTACCCAATAGGACATGACTCATCTGAGATCCGTAAGCTTCTCCCTCAAAATGAGTCTTTGTCTAGCCTGTCTGAGTGGAGGCAAAAAGCCCTAGCCACCTCATCGGCGAATCTCACCCTTGTCTCCTTCTAAATATCTTAAATGCATCCATTAATTTACCGCCAGCCCTTGCCTGGAATCAGCTACCTCCTCTTGCCCCTGCGTGAGTGTCCTCCCTATAACCCACTGCAGTTAGTGTCCTTGAATCCTGGTCTTCCTCCCCTGCCCCATCCCTCCCCTTTCCAGTGTGTCCCCCCAAGAACATCGTGAGTCATCTTTTTATACCTTAGACCTGATCATGTCATCTCCAACTTAAAATGCTCTAAGGGATCCTCATTGATTTATGTTACTGAAAAATGTCTTTAAAAGGCCTGTATAGACATAGACTTTTCTGCCTATTTTTGCCAATCTTTTTAAAAAAAATTTTAATGTTTTATTTTATTTTAGAGAGAGAGAGAGAGAGAGAGAGAGAGAATATGAAATATGAGCAGGGGAGGGTCAGAGGGAGAGGGAGACACAGAGTCTGATGCACATGATCTGAGCCTAAGTTGGGTGCTTAACCGACTGAACCACCCAGGTGCCCCTACTTTACCAGTCTTAAGTGGCGCTGTTCTCCCTCTGTTTCTTGCACTAAACGTACGCTCTTCTTCTTTTGGTTTCTTGACTGCATCATGCTGCCACCTGACAGAGACCTTTGCATACCTGCCCCCAACACTCCCCTCCCCAACCCAGTATGTGCTTGTCTTTCGCTCACTCTTCATCTTTTCCTTCCAGCATCACTTTGTTGGGAAGACATTGCCTGACCCACCAACCTCGGAAAGATTTCTGTAAGTCTCTGCTCTCACAGAATTGCATTTTCTTTCATCTTACTTAGGTCAAATTTATAATTACAAACTTGTTCTTTGGAATGATTTGACTAATGTTTGCCTGATAAACTTTGTGAAAATATGGACTGTATTAATTTACCAGGGCTGCTGTAACAGCCAAATGAGTGGTATTTATTGCCTCACTGTTCTGAAGGCTAGACGTCTAAAATCAAGGCATTGGTAAGGTTGGTTCCTTCTGAACTCTTTGATGGAAGTATCTCTTCTGGCCTCTGTCCTTGGCCATCTTCTTCTTGTGTCTTCACGTCATCTTCTTTCTGTGCATATCGGTCCAGTATCCAAATTTCTCTTTTTTATATGGACACCCATTATATTGGATTAAGACTTACTCTAATGACCTCATCTTAACTAGTAACATAACTAATAGCATTAATACTATTTTTAAATAAGGTCATATTCTAGGGTGCCTGGGAGGCTCAGTCAGTTAAGTGTCTGACTCCTGATTTTGTCTCAGGTCATGATCTCACAGTGGTAAGATCAAGTCCCACATCGGGTGTGAAGACTGCTTAAGATGCTCTCTCTTCCTCTCCCTCTGGCCCTCATGCTCTCACACTCTTCCTTTCAAAATACATGCATATATACATACATACAGTCACATTCTGAAGCACTAGAGATTAGGACTTCACCACATACATTCTGGGAGGCATAATCCACAATAGGGACCATGTGTCACCAGTGCTCAGCAGTGTCAGAACCATAAATGAATGGACAAATGACACTTCTAAGCGTTCATGTAGCCACAGTTATCAGAAGCAGGAATTAGATCCTTAACATGGCAGAATTACTCCTGTGCAGAATTACTCCTTTATTATTTGTCCTCCTCCATCTTGAACCAGAAATTTTATTTTTCTAAACAAAAAGAGGTAGGGATACATTCAAAGAGAATTGTTTAGTACAATGTCATGCAGCTGAGATTGCTCCCTGAATTCAATGATGTTGACTGCACCAGAGAGACAGTCCCTTTGTGGAAACTCAGTACACTTTTATGTAAGAGGAACGGGGTGGGTAGGGACGTGGCAGAGACAGGGAGGAAATACTGTTGCCAGTAGCTTTACGGATTTGAAAACACAACCTGGAATATGAACAAAGAGAGAGAGAGAGCCTGCTGCTCTCCGTGCCTGACACACCAAATGTGACGTAATGCATTTTCCAAAGATAGCTGCCACAAGTCTCCCATCCCAGTGCTCTCCTGTAGTACGGTTTTGTCATTTGCGCATAGAGACTGTCTGTTGCGCCACACCCTCGAATCTGGGCAGGCTCTGTGGCTCCCAATGCAGCCAAATGGACACTGTGCCAGTTTTGAATGTAGCCTTCCACAGGCCTGGCAGTTTCCATTATTTTTTTTGGAAGTCAAACATATATAAGAACTGTGCCTATTCTAAGACCACCTGTTGTCAGAAAACCAACACATGTGGAAAAGTCCGCGGAGGATGTGAGACTACGTAGAGAGAAGGAAGGAGGACAGGAGCAGTGGGGTCACAGATCCAGGAGTAGTGAGGCCATCGTGGATTCAACCAAGTTGAGCGTCCACATGACTCCAACCCTTGCTGCTCTCTGACCGCAACCTCATGAGAGACCATTGGTGAGAACCGCCCTGATGACCGTGACCACTCCTCAGGACTGGGAGGCATACAAATGAATTGTTTTAGAGCAGTCAGTTTTAGGGTGGTTGGTTACCCAGAAGGAGATAGGCAGAACTGTCGAATAAATATTCGACAAATGTCTTGCATACAGCAGCTAGTAAATGTCTTCCTGGTGACTGGATACGTTTGTCTCCAGGGTCCAAAGAGAACAGACACAAAGAAAACAGAGAAATGGATCTTTTGTGCAAGATGTGAAAAACCTCCTTTTATAAGTTTCCTGTCAGAATGCTTTTTCTTTGAAAAACCTCCTCCACTGGAAGGCTTTCAAGACACTAAGAGAGCCGACCTTAAATGTCTCTTTCTGCTGTCAGGTCAGGCAACCAGCTCAGACCTCAGGAAGCACGGAGGCTTTAGGAGGGAGTTCTTCACAGTGAGAACGAGAGGCGTGAAATAATTTCTTGGCTGGCAGCTGGAAACTGAGAATTTTATTCCTAGAGAGTGTTAAGATTTGTAGAGAAGGCATTTAGCCACTTTGGAATTCAATGTCTCATCAAAGTGTTAACCCCCTTCCTAGCCCCGCCCCTCCCCTAGACAAACCCCAGTCTGGATCGGGTCACCTGATGCAATATTTTCATAGAACGAATCGGATTGATCAACAGTCTACAGTTTGAGACTGTCCCCTGGCAAATTAGTCAACCTTCAGTTTCCTTAATTTTCACTTGTTTAGAAGGCTAGAGTGAAAGAGAGAGAGAGAGAGTTATTTATTGATCAGTTTTGCATAGGATTAAAAGAACTTCATGCATCAAAGCAAACTCTTGCTTGTAGAAGTAAGCAAATCACAGATTTTAAAATTAACCTAACAAAAAAACTCACTTTCACACCCAAATTCATAGTTGTCCAGGTAGACACATCTTTAGGTTGAATCTCTCAAAAATGTGATTCTCAATACGTACTTGTGTACAGGCACACATGCAACCACAATTTTATTGTACTTCCGTACCCATGACCATATGGTGTGTGCACACATGCACACACAAACACATACCCACAAAATTGCGCGCGCACACACACACACACACACACACACACACAGCTCTTCAGAGGTTAGACCTCAACCTTTCCAGCAATAGTCACATAATCCACTCTAATCTCTTATGTCTTTTAAAAATTAAACCAGTGGATCTGTTGGTATTCAAGAGCCATGCAATTTACACTATTTATATTCCAGACTTAGGAAAATACCTAGAATTGTCTTATGTTTCTTCAATATAGATGCACAACCCTTTAAACTTTTTTGGGCCAGTGGAGCACGAAGGACCAACAGAAGGAGTTCTGTCATTGCACATGTGAGTGATTAAAAAAATAAACTGATTTAAAAGAAAGAATGATAATTAGTGGACAAAGCAGTGGAGGCTTCATAAGCATGTATTGCCCCAACTCTCCACCTGTACCTTTATATGGCTGAATATACTTCTATTTTTTGAATGTTCATTTCTAATTGAGATTGAGAGAGAGAGAGAGAGGGAGAGAGAGAGACGGAGTATGAGCAGGGAAGGGGCAGAGAAAGAGGAAGTCAGAATCTGAAGCAGGCTTCAGGCTTTGAGTTGTCAGCAGAGCCCAACACAGGGCTTGAACCCATGAATCCAGTCGCTGGATCATGACCTGAGTCAAAGTCAGATGCTTAACCAACTGATCCACCCAGGTGCTCTCAAATATACTTCTATTTTATGCATAACCTTAGGATATATATAGGTATATTCTCTTTACTATAAATAGAATATCAGAAAAAATATATTTATAATACTTATTTGTATATGTTGATATTATATAATATAATGCAGTTACCTTTGCAACATGTTCTTGGCCAATTTTAGGTACTCAGTGTCTCATGTTGTCAAGTTTTTAGAAGTACTCTTTCTTTGCACTTTGTAGATTGGGTGGTTCTGAACTCTAAGGAGTGTGAGGAGTAGCTGAGAAGACCTGCTGTAGAAATAGTAGACATTACAACCCCCCAGTCCTCGTGACCTTTTTTTTTGGAGGTTGTCACATGGTCTTCATTCACATTTCCTTGCATTCCAGAGCTGTGTAAACTAACCTGGGCTGCCCCCTGCCTTCTGAGTGATTTTATGCCTAAATAGTTTCCCATTACACCTTGACATCAGCTACATAAATAATCCATCTTAGAAATGGTAGTCAAGGAAAAGACTCAAGACAAAACTACTGAAAGTCAGCCCTCTTCTTCAGAGACTCCCAAGCAGTTACAGAAAATGGAGCAGACTCCAAGAGGTCCGTTGGGTGTTGGCTGTCAAAGAGAGAGGGATACCTTGGATAGAGAGATCAGGCACTCTGCAGCCTCATCATTTTCATCAAGAAAACAGATCTCAGTACTGCAGACCGGAACAAACAGGAATTCTCATCCCATCTCTGTCAAGCCCTCTTCCCCTTCTGATTGCTGACCCTAGTAAATTTATCTGAAAGAAGTACAAGGTGTTTATGGCTTTAAATTTCAGAAAAATGTTCTTGTTATGCACTTTTTAAAAATAATTTTTAAAATTATTATTACTTAATTTTTTTTCATCGAGAGAGAGAGAGAGAGAGCACAAGCTGGGGAGAGGCAGAGAGAGAGGGGGACACAGAATCTGAAGCAGGCTCTAGGCTCTGAGCTGTCAGCACAGAGCCCAATGCGGCCCACAGACTGTGAGATCGTGACCTTAGGTGGAGTCAGACACTTAACTTACTCAGCCACCCAGGTTCCCCTCTTGTTTTGCACCTTTTAACTTCACTGTGGACATCACTTAATGAGATAGTAAAGAGGTGGCAATATAGAGAATAAGATTTGAATCTCACCTGTGCCCTCTTTGTAAAATATAGATAATAATTTTCTCCCTAAAGTAATGTGCTTTGGATAGAATGTGATGATACACAGAAGGCTTAGCACATATTAATAGTTCAGTAAATGACTATAATTGTCGATTTTCATTGCCCATATTTTTCTAGGGCTTATAATGTTCTTCTAATAGAAGAATATATTTCTGTGGTGTCAACAGTAGCAAATTACCTATAAAAACATAAAGATTTCAGTAGTAAGAGAGAGTACTAAAAAAAAAGTGAAAACTACATTTTCCCCAGGTGAAAAAACAAACAAACAACAAGTCTGTATTGTTTTCTAATTATAACGTTAATATATGCTCATGGTAATATTTAAAATGATAAAAAGTTGATCTGGTGGAAAGTAGATATCTCTCATAATTTTATACCTCCAAATTTGGGTTTATTCATTCAGTTTTATTTAAATATATATTCACACATATATGCAGGTATATAAATATATAATTTTACTCTTCTTCAACTCATTCAATTTGGCTCTACAATATGGCCTAGAGATTCTTATATGTCATCACACAGAAAGAACTCATTATTCTTAGATTCTAGTCTTCTATTACTTTGATGAGGTGTAATTTCATACATTATTATGCCAGACATTAAGATTATTTGAAATTTGTGCAATCACAAACTATGATAAAATAAAAGGTACACACCAGAGAATAGCTTCCAATTTTTCTAATCTTTTAATATAATTAATAAAGTATTTTAACTGGATCGTTATTATGATTCTTTTTATACTAATAATGAACAAGATAGCATTTTAAGCATTTTAAAGTCACTTAAATTCTAGTACATATTTTAAAGGCCAGAGTGTTCTTTGCCTACATCACAGCAAAAGTTTAAGCACATATTTGCAGCATATATCTTGAAAGAGAGAAATGTGTCAAAATGAGATAAACGAAGATATTTCAATGACATTTACCATAGGATGAAGTAGACATGACCGAGGATGTAGGAAAGATGGAGGCACTCAAAGCATATATTTGGGGGATCTAAGGAGAAAAAGTGACTCTAGCCAGTCTTCATGATCATCAAAAGAGGAATATGGTATGAGAGGGTCGTAAGTGAAAATGAATTCCATTGTGATAAACGGTTTTGTTTTCTTTTAACACTCGCAAATAGTGAAATACATTTCAGAATGCATGATAAATCTTACAAGGCAGACAAGGTATCAGAAACTGACTATAGATAAATACTGTTCCAGTTTTCATTAAAAAAGTGTTCTCAAAAACTATAAACTATCAAACCTGATTTCAAGCACAGGGAACAATTCACAGGTAGATTTGTATTTGTGAGTATATGGAAAACAAAGTGGGCCCTCTAGGCCCCCTTGGCCATCCATAATGAACAAATCATATTATTAATGGCCTAATTTTTAAGTTGTTTTTCTAAATTTGCAGGGGATAGGAATTTCATCAACATGTTTTATCAGAAATATCAGCAAAAAAAATTTAACAAAGTTATTCTTGCTTTACTGTGAGTAAGATGATGCGTGAATTACCAGATTTTTAAGTCCTTTAGAAGAATGGGTCTACGGTCAGTCCTTAAGGATTTTTCATTATGAAGCTTTCGTCAGTTACTTGGATGAAACCAGAGGTGAACTCTGTTTATTTTAGATGACTCAAGGCCAGGAAGAACAAATGGGTGCAGAATCAAAACTTACACAGAGTGAGGGAAAACATGATTGGAAATTAAAAACAAAATCATAAGCTTGAAATCTTAGTAGTTAATATTTTGGCCAACTTCCCTCTTTCTTCCATCGTGCTTTTCAATTCGAGGAAGGAAACGGTTCTTGTCCAGAGAATCACACAAAATTTGAAATAACTGGGCTACAGTTTTAAATCCATTAAAAGTAAACTGTTTATCCTTGGGAAAGTTAATTAATAATTTATCTTGGAAATAAGAATTCGCACTGGTATTGTTCATAGAGAGAGAAAATGTTTTCTGCTCTTTTCATTTTTCCTCTCTCTTGTTCCTATCAGAGTTTTTATTGAGAGCTAACTCTCTGCCAGGTGCTATACTAGATGCTAGAGAAGTTTTTTCAAAGATTAGGTTAGACAAGTACCCTGCCACCAAAGCTTATCATCATATAATTTTGATCCTTTATGGTACAGAGAAATGACTTCAGAATGAAAGAAAACAAAAAGGTTCAGGGTGCCTGAGTGGCTCAGGTGGTTAAGCATCTGACTTCAGCTCAAGTCATGATTTCACAGTTTGCGAGTCAAGTCCCACTATCAGTGAGCTCACCCTAGATAGACGTCAAAACTGACGTCTTTTTAGCAAGTGGATACTTTTGAGTCCCTTTTTCATCACTTGTCACATGGGGATGACAATGTTTATTGCATCATATTCCTATGAAAATTAAATACAGTAAGATATGGAATCATTAACGATAAGTAATAAAGGGTCCCTATTTACATAAGAAATCTGGATATAATCTATAGTAAAAGGGAGAAACAAGGAGCACTTATAAGAAAGGTTTGGCTCGAGAGCTATCGGAGCAAAGAGTGACTATTTTTAATTCATTTATCTCCATTCTGTTTATAACTTTATATCATGGAGATTTTCAAACACACACATAAATTCACCAACGGTACAGGGATACCTGGGAGGCTCCCTCAGTTAAGTGTCCAGTCCCACTCTTGATTTCCACTCAATCATGATCTCACCGTTCATGAAATTTAGCCTCGAGTAAATTAGGGCTCTCCCTTTCGTCTCCATCCCTCTCCTACTCACATGTGCGTGCTCTTGCACGCTCTCTCTCTCTCTCTCTCTTGTTCAAAATAAATAAACATTTAAAAAGTAGACAAACAGTACAATAAAACCTTATGTATCCATTTTATACCTTCGACAATTAACAACAGGTTTTGCTCATAAATAATTCTTCTTGCTTTTCTTAATTTGTTATATTATCATTATCTTCCCCTCCAAATACTACGATGCTTTTGATTCTGTCTTTGACCCAAAAACTACTGAGGAGAGAGAGAATAGCAAAGTGATTAAACACACGGACGCACATTGTAATTAGACTGTTTGGTTAAGTCCCACATACATACATTGCTAGCTGAGTAGCTTGGCACATCCTATATAATCTCTTTCTTGCCATAAGCTTATTCACCCGTAAAATGGTAATAGTAACAGTACCTACTTAAAAAAGATTTTGTGAGGATTAAATGAGCTTATTAAGACAAAAATCTCAGCATGCTGAAAGTATGTAGTAAACATTCTGTGAATGTTAGCTGTTATTATTCTGATTTCCAAGTTATTTGGATTGATTTGTTTGTGCTGGTGTTCTTAATTTGTGGCTTTATGACATTGATTATGGAGAAAGTAGACTGCAACCTTACTTTTCCTGATTCTTGATTTATTGATCGAAATTAAGCCTCTGGAATAATGCAAGGCAGTGTTTTGCAAATATTCTATGGGTCCTGAAAAGAGGATCTATTCTTAGTTTATAGAGTCGATTCAATGAATATCTATAAGTCAAACTAATTAATTATTTTATTTTTCCACTTCCATGTTTATTTATAGCCTATTTGATCTTTCAAAAATTGAAGAGTCTTTTAAAGTCTCCCCTAATATCATACTTCATGTACCTCTTGACACCGGTTTTCTTTTTTCACATCACAACTAAAGTACCTGACGGGTTAAGACCGGTCACTTTCTCATATCCTCCGTTCTTATCCCTTGGAGGGCGCTGATGAAATGTCTCAGGGATTTGCCAATGCCATTCCATTCATCTGAAGCTCCCTTCCCACTTTGCTTCCTCTAGATAAAAGCTATACATCCTTAAAGTCTTAAATTCACTGACCCCCCTCATCCATTCGGTCTAGGTTTTAGGTATTTCCCTTAGCATTCTGTGCTTTTCCTTCCTATCACTTATTATATAATTATAATTCTGTAGTTACTGATTACCTGTTGAAGTCTAGCTCCCTCTAGACTGTAAACTCATGTATGGTGAGGCACGGTCTATTTTGTTCACCCCTGAATGCTAAAAACCGTGCCCAGAATATAGCCACAGAAGTTGATACAGTTGGCCTTGAAGCAGAATGGTGGAGTCCAAATTCCTCAGTTTGAATATGAATTTTGCCACTTAATAACTGTGTGACTTTGGGTGAGGCACTCAGCTTTTCCGGAATTCATTTTCTTGTATATAAAATGGAAACGGTTACTGGTGTCTACCTTATAGGATCATTATGGAGGTTAAAAGAGATGCATTCATACAACAATTAGAGCATAAGTGGCCATGTGCCTCGTGTGTTCCTAGGTCCTGGGAACGTGGCAATAAACAAGACAGAAGAGGTCCTCGTTCTCACACCAAGCATGCCAAGTTTATATTCCAGGGGGAGAGAAAACAGAGGGGAAAAAAAAGAGACAAATACTCAAGATAAGTTAAGGAGTGATACGTGAAATTAAAAGGAGAAGGAAAGGAAAAGGGGGAAGAGGAGAAAAAGTGTGCGAGTAGCGTACACGAATGTTCAGGGAGAGCTCCTCTGCAGATCTGGTATTTAGGCTGAGATTTCAGTGGCAAAAAAGGAACTAGTTGTGTGAATAATTGAGGGAAGAACATTCTAGTCAGAGGGCTCAGTAGACCTTGGCCATAGAAATGAGCTTTGGGTACCCAGGGACAGCAAGAAGGCTGAGGGAGCTGGAGCACAATAAGCCACAGAGAAATTATCATCAAGTTTGTATTATAGGCAATACAATGGGGAGAGAAAGCCAGAAGGTACTTAAAATCCCGACCAGCACGTAGCAAGGACTCAGTAAATGTTAGTTGCTACTGTTGTCATGGTTATGGTTTTAGTTATTGGAAATAATAATTTTTGAATGAATACATCAACATTTGAATAGAAATACGTATGCCTGCTCTTGAGGAGGATGAAAAAATTGGGGCACAGAATGAACAGGAACTTGAGAAAGTCCACGCATCCGTTGCCTACTGCACACATGTGATAGGGTTTGGAGATAGAAAGGTACACCTGATTTTGCTTTGAAGAATTCACAGGGAACTGTGAGGTGAACTCCGAGTAGCCACCTGCCCTGAAAGAAGTACAACTAAAATACTGTGTGTGTTGAGTGGATGTAGAATGTATTGTCAGTGAAACCCACTCTACACATTTGCGGTGGAAATCTGTTAGTATAGCCTGATTGTTACAGTCTTCCTTTCTTCTTTGTTGGGTAAAATACTCTGCTTTTCTCTGGAGTCACCCTCTCTCTCTCCTTGGATCACATGTGACACTGGTGCGGCAGCTTCTGCCTCAAGCGTGGCTTTCAAATATTGACATGTCCTGTCAACAAGGTCAAAGATTACATGATACAAGTTTGTTTTATCATAAGTCATTTCTGGACCTTTGGAGGCAACAACTTGGGGGAGATATTCTTTTCCACTGGGTATGATGTAATTCTGATATTAGCACCACCGACTCTGTGGCCTCGAGAAGAGCTTCAGCTTAAAAATGGAGGCAGGAGAGAAATCAAGATCTAGAGACAGAACAACCGCTAAAGACATTGTTGATCACTTATATACCACCTTGATTAAATGCCCCTAACCTCTTTCATTATTGTTAGAATAAATTATACTGAAGCTATTCTGTCTCTTACAAAAGAGCAAGTGTTGATTGGAAGAGAAGTTTTAAAACATGGATGATATTTGGACATCGAAGCACTGATTAGGGAAAATGTGAAAAATATCTAAATCATAGTAAATGCTAAATAAATGTAAGATGGCCTTTTATATAAACCTGCCAGACTTGGCTTTAACTATATGTGCTTTTGGAGTTCGTTATTAATTTTTTTTCTTAGCAGAAGAGATATGGGTGACCCTTCTACCTGTTTTTGAACATTGAAGAATTCATGTATTGAATTCTTGTATCCTTTTCCTTAACCACTTTTACTTAATATGCCTCTCAGCCTCTCCTAGCACTTGGGAATTTCAAAAGAGAGCATGTCAACGCAAAACTTGCATCAAAGTGAAACACACAAGGGAGGCTTTACTCAAGCTGTTTGCACTAGGTGAGAGAGGCCAGACCTGGGGCTGAAATAAACTCTGCTCAAACAAAAGACAGGAGGGTCTTGAAAGTCAGGGTTTGAGAGTGGGTTGGTGGGGAGAGCTTTGTCTTAGGCCACCTGTATTTGTTAGTTGGACTTGGCAGAGGAAAAGTATACATTACTGAGTTGCTGTGTCTTTTACACCTTGGAGCAAGGAATGCAAAGTTCTGCTTCTGGCCTGACATGGAAACTTAGGAGATGGCATGCAAACTCCCTTGACATTTAGATTTCAAAGGCTCCCAGGTCTTTCTGAAAGATGGTCCCAAGTGTCAAGATACAAAATATTTGTCTCTTAAAGGAACAAAGAAAGAAGTATAATTACAAGTTTTCTGAAGAAAATGCTTCAGGAAAAGGGAGGTGAGCAAGAAAAAGCCTAAATTTCATCTAGCTAAGGGAAATGTTACGGCTTTCTTGGTCAATTGAAATGAGATGCACTGAACGTTTCCCCCAAGCACTGTCTTTGTGTGCTCAGCTAAAGCAGCTACAAAAATGACTCTAGCTTGCATCTTTTTGGATTTGCTTAGTTGTAAAGGTATGGAAACTGGATTCATTTTTCTGGGAACATAAATTGAGCCCCAACTTGGACTCTCTTGCAAGATTACGCTGGTGAAAAAGACAGCTTGTCCTCTGCAGACAGAAATTTCCATACAATTGCCACCTGCAACATTGCAAAAGTAAGTATCTTGCATGATTATTGCAAGGACAAGAAAAATATGTATGTAACACCTGACATTGTAAGTGATAACTAGTGGATATTCATCACTTACTTTACAAAGTTACATTTTGAATTAAAGAATTGAATGATTATTCAAACAGAATTCGTATACTGGGGTCCTTGGACTGAATTTTGCCTATAGCCACGTTGTTTTTTTTTTTTTATCTGTATGGTGATTTGCTTATTGTATATATGCATGTTTATTTGGTTTTATAGATTTAGATTACAGTCTTTTTAAATTGGAGGATTTCACAATCTAAATTGAGCTCTTTTTGATGGATATTTAGATTGTCTCCAAATTTTTGATAATGTAAACAAAGCTTGAACATACTTTGTAATAGAGACCAATCAACGTCGCTAGGGTAGATTCTGGGATGCTAAACTATTAGACATTAGGGGTATAGGCAGTTAACATTTGAACAACTGTGACCAAATTGCCCTCCAAAGCACTTGAACTGATACATGTATGGTCTCACCCATGCATGTAGTGGTTCCTTTCTCCTCACAACTCCTCTTAGGCTTTATAGAACCCCCCTCCCCTGCCGCCTCCACCCAACTTATATAGATTAAAATTTTAGTTTATTACTTTGTTTTATACTTTCTCAAGGACCTGTGAGGCACACCTCTTCAGCTTTTTTGATGGTGTCTCCTTTTCCTTTTTTAAATGTTTTTTTTTATTTATTTTTGAGAGAGACAGAGCACATGCAGGGGAGGGGAAGAGAGAGAGGGAGACACAGAATCCAAAGCAGGCTCCAGGCTCCGGGTTCTGAGGTGTCAGTGCAGAGCCCAATGGCAGGTTCGAACTCATAACTTGTGAGATCATGACTGGGCTGAAGTCTGACCCTTAACCGAATGACCCACCTAGGCGCCCCTGTGTCTCCTTTTGTATGAATTCCCTGAATTTGTCCTTCTTCAGCTTTTCTGTGGAAGAGGAATCCCAGATTTTTGAAAGGCGGTTCTCTTCTGAAATATTCCCCACCCTCCCACCTAGTTCCTCCTCCATACGCTCCTCATTAATGACTCGCATCCTTGTTTTCATCAGTTTCTTCTCTAGATCCACACAGCGGACTTTGTTTAAGCCTGCATACATTTACCAGATGCCTTTCACGAATGTCAGGCGATGCCCTGGCAGCACAAGAGTGCCAGAAAGAAAGGAGTTCCTGGATTGGAGGGACTGGGTTAATAAAATAGAAGGAGGGGTGGTAATGGGAAGTAAGTACTGCTATCCTCTCAATTTTTAGGAAATAAATCTGATGTACAGTAAATGTTTGTTCATCGAATGAGTATAGTGCAGCTTTAGATAATGGATTATTAGCAATGTAATCAGTTTGCATTCTTGTATGCCTGTAATTACATTTGCCCTTTACGACAATGGGCTGATTCCAGAGGCCCGCTCATTCTCATTGTGTTAATCCTCTAGGAGAACATGTATTTGACAGAGCACTTCAAAGGGTTTTTCAATAAGTGTTTTCCTTGGTCACTCTTAATACTTGGCTGATGAAATGAGGGAGAGGGGCTTTGCTTATTAGCTTTTAGTTTGTTAGTTTGTTTTTCCACCTCTATTCCCAGGCCAAGCCAGTTATTTTCCTTTACCCATTTTACACTTTCCAATTCAAAGAGAAGAGAGGGAAAAAATAGAATATCGAGTTGTCAGCAAACACTCTGTCTTAAATAATTGAATAACAAGCACTGTTATCCCAAAATACCTCCCAAAAAGATGCGCAGCAGATAAAGAGGAAAACAAAAATCTCTGCCTTCTACCGGGCAAACTGGGTGACAGCCTGAAACTTCACGTTCATGACAACGTGCAAAACAATATATCCACATCAATGCTTTATATATGCTTATTTAACACAGACGGCTGGTGCAAAATAGGTCGTCATTTCTGAGATGCCTTCACCGTCTTCGTTCACATTCTAATAAGGCCAAGAAAACATGTGAGCCTCGCATCCCGGCCCCCATCCCAGGATGTGATTTTTGTCATTGTTTATTCAACTGGAAACTAAATCAATTTATAAAATGAAGCGAAAGAAACAACCTATCCTTGAGTGGGTAGCTCCACTTTAAATTTTGTTTACAGTGGGTCATTGAAATGCTTTGTTGGGCCCTATTTTAAGTAACTTTCTGCCACTTCTCCGGGGAGAGCATGCCAGTTTAAAGACTTGCCTATTAGGAAATCTTTGCTGATACTCAGCCTAACTCAACAACTTCTCTTTTCCTCTAATTGCTCCCTCTGTCTCTCAGGCTCCTTTGAGACCTGCAGTGCGAGTGAGCGCCCTTCCTGATTGCCTGCTGGCTTTCGTTCCCTAGTACTGGGTCTGCGACTCTCCAACTGAAGGCCCGCCATTCCTCCACGAAACTGGCCTTCCCTCGTGAGATAGCCTAAAACATGTACTCTCTTATCTCATGCCTTTAGAACTACAGAATGGTAGAGCCAGAAACCCTGTGAAATGCTTCCAGAACTCCCCTTTGCTATTTGCAAATGAGAAAAGTGTAATCCAGGTATGTCAAAGGACTGAGCTGGGCAGATGAGTCCCTGGTGAGAGAAAGAAGGGCAGGAAGGAGCTCAAGCCTGCAACACTGAGATAGAAACAAAAAAATTAACCACAGGGTTCAGGCAAGTGGTATAAATTTGTGAAGTGGATTGGGTGTACCGCAGTAGTTGGGGGTAGGAGGGTGAAGTGGTGATGATCTAGAAGTTTATGACTCATGTGAAGGAGGCAGCTGCTCATCAAAATCACTTTGGTTAGCTCTTCTGAGCCTTCAAGAAAAAGCTAGCTTCTGAATTTTTGTCATGTGAAATACCATGATTTTAAAAGTATTTTCAGCTAATTAAGATCACCTTTGACCTTTAACGACATGGATTTGAATTGAGCGGGTCCACTTGTATGCAGATTTTTTTCAATAAATATACACACAGTATTGTAAATCTGTTTTCTTAGGATTTTTTCAATAATTTTTTCTCAGTTTATTGTAAGAATATATATAATACATACACAAAATATATGTTAATCAACTGTTTCTGTTATCAGTAAGACTCCCAGTCACCAGTAGGGTGGTAGTAGTTAAATCTGGAGGGAATCAAATGTTACATGCAGATTTTCATCTGTGCAGAGGGTTGGTGCCCCCCCACCCCTGCATTGTTCAGGGTCAAATGTATTTTAAAACACCCTGCAGATAAAGTAAACACGATCGAATCCAGCCTGCAGGGCCGTAGTTTATAAATAGTCCTAAAGAATTTCATAGAGTTTCTCCTATCTTTGCAGCATAATGTTAAGAACTGGAAGTATCCTGATAGTTAGGAAACCCACCTATCTCAGATTATGGGTGTGGAGGTTAAAGAAAAGGGGAAGAATGTAATAGTTTTAATTATTGGTCATCCTCTCCCATGTTATGGCCACACAGTGATGAAGAGGAATTCCCTTCCCCTTCAGTTTAGACTTAGTTCACGTTTGGCTTTGGCCGTTCTGGCAGACGACATGACACTAGAATCTGAAAGGAGCTTGTGTGACTGAGCATGCTCTTTTGCATTCCTGCCTTTGGGCATGGGCGGGATGTGCTTTAGTCAGCACTGGCTCAAGGGGGATGAGCGACTTGGGGGACAGACCTGGATGCGTACAGTAGGTTAGAGCCGAGCCCCGGCGAGGTCAGCCAAGATCAACCAAACCCCAGCCACCTTGCATACACGTGTTTTTAGGGAAGAAATAAACGCTTGTTGTTTTAATCCACTGAAGACCTGTGGTTTTGTAGCCCACAATAAGCAGTAACTAACTAACAGAGTTTCTCAGTCAGTCATTACACAGCTGAAGATACACCATAAGTAGATGGCAGAGTCAGAATTAGGTCATGGCTCCAGTGTATTTTCTCCTCTCTCATGCTCTTAAATCCTGATGATCTTCAGTCTGTCACTTCCTCCTTATTTCATCCAGTGTGTCTGTCACATTAAAAGTAGCAGAAGGGGCCTGATCTTTGAGTCTTCCTTGCACGATTTTCTTGCAGGAATGATTTCAATCTTTGTGAACACCAGCAGAGCTTCAAATGGGTTTTGAGATTTCCACAAAGATAAATGAAAAGAATCTAGCTTGAGTGCTGTTAGACAATTAAGATTTACACAACGAGAATAAAAATTATAAGCCAGTCTCTCTGCGAGACGGAGTAGTTTAGAATTACCACCAATTTAATTGAGGTTGCTTAAATGGCTTGTAATCGGTATGATTGTTGCCACTTGCTCACATCTTCAGCAAGGTAATCAGAACCCGCTCAGCAATTTCTGCTTCAAATCAATTAAACTGTAAAACATACGCCCTTTATTTTAAGAAAGGTTTATGGTTTGGATTTTACTTTATTTACAGTTAAGTCTTTATTCCATTCTCATTTACTTGTCTGGAAAATTTCAAATTGTTTACTTTTTTTGTTTTGTTTTGTTTTGTTTTTTTCTGTTTTTGCTTTTTCCTTAAACTCTTCATTCATCTTCCTCGGTAATGAAGATCATGCTCTCTTTTGGGTTACCATAAGTAATACCAACTCTGTAGGGTTGTGATCAGATAGAATCTGTGACACCTACACTTAAACGAACACATATACTTACAACAACACCAGGCATATGGTTAAAGCTCAGTATTAGCAGCATTTGTACTCGTATCGTTACTATAATCAGCTATTAGGCTGGCCTTCCTGGCCATATATATATGTATGTCTTGAAAGTAGTCTACTAAAAATTAATAAAGATGAGATTGGATACTTGGCCATGGAATAAAAAAATTTCTTACTATCAACTATCACCTTATGCCCTGAACCACGTGGCCATGAAAAGCTCTCTGACTGTGATTCTAAGTGACATCCATGGTCCACTGTGTAAGTGATGACACTTACATATCTGGGGTGATTTGAGTGGCAAGAAAGGTCGGTGAGAATGAGACCATTCTCTTTTGAGGAATTTGAAAAATAAAATATTCCCCCGAGAGCTGAATGTGGCTCAGGACAGTGCTTCTCAGACTTCAATGTGCATATAAATTCTGTGATGATCTTGTCAACGTGCAGATTCTGATTCATTCTGTCTGCACTGTGGCCTGAGATTGTTCATTTCTAACAAGCTCCTGATGATGCCAGTGCTGATGGTCCATGGACCACATTTGGAGGCATTAGTTTTCAAACTCTGGTCTGCATTAAAATCACGAGGCGCCCTTATGACATGCAAACTTCCTGGACTCTCCCCCTGGGAATTTGACACCATGGATCCAGGAACTTGTATATTTCACAAGTCCCCTAGCTCTCAAGAACCCATTCTGAGAAGGAGTCTCTAGGCCTTGAATCTGCGGAAGGGCAGATGCCCTTAGGATTGTCACCTTCTGAGTCCTAAACTTGTTCTTCAGAAGAATGCTTTTGCAGATGGCTAATACGTTGTACTAAATTTGAGAGAGAGAGAGAGAGAGAGAGAGGAATTGTGATTGTGTGTGTCAGCAGTTTTAAAACACTAAGTCAGTGGTGTGAAAATCTCTCTTCACTGCAGAATTTTCCAAGCTTCCTGTGTGATCGTGTATACAGTGTCATTCCCTCGCTTGTTATTTCTGAGAGGCCAAACATCTCCCTGAAGAGTGTTTTTAGAAACATGACTTGGAAAGTCCCACCCTTAACTAGTTTGGCTTTGCTGCTCCTGAGAGGAGAATACAATGCGCAGTGAAGGTTAAAATGCTGGACTTCAAATCTGGGAAGGATTCCTGACAGGTGACAGAGGATTCCTGCTCCAGTGAACCAGATTTTCTTTCAGGACAGTGGCCTGTCGTGGAGAGTGGTCTCACGAGCCCTGTCTCCTTTCTCAGGAACGTTGTTGGGAACATCCATGTTGTACCTTAGTGTTTAACTTAATAATCTAAAAGCTGTTCTCCAGTGTGGGGTGCTGTGTTTTCCTCTGAGTGTAAAATAAACATATTGAATAGATAAGGCCAAAGGGAGGGGAAGGAGACAGTGTGAATGTGGGGCGCCCGGGTGGCTCAGTCGGTTAAGCGTCCGACTTTGGCTCAGGTCATGATCTCGCGGTCTGTGAGTTCAAGCCCCACATCGGGCTCTGGGCTGACAGCTCAGAGCCTGGAGCCTGCTTTGGATTCTGTGTCTCCCTCCCTCTCTCTGCCCCTCTTCCCTGCTCATGCTCTGTGTCTCTCTGTCTCTTTCTCTCTATCTCAAAAATAAATAAACATTAAAAAAACAAAAAGAGAGACAGTGTGAATGTACAGGACAACTTTTGAAATGATTTCTAAGTCAGGATGTATAAATTCAGGGAAATTTTTTATGCACCTGTATAGTAGGATCCACGCACATATTCTACCTTCTACTTGTTAATGAACATGTCTCCATGTTCCTTTTATTTTATTTTTTGAGAGAAAGAGTGAGAGAGAGAGAGAGCACAAGCAGGAAAGGGGCAGAAACAGAGAAACTCCTAAGCAGGCTCCACACCGAGTGCAGAGCCCAACGTGGGGCTTGATCTCACCCCCGTGAGATCATGACCTGAGCAGAAATCAAGAGTTGAACGCATAACCCGTGGAGCCACCCAGGAGCCCCTCTTTCTAAAGCCGATCCTTTCACTATGTGCCAGACTCCAGCCCCGGCACCTGCTCAAGGGCACAGTCCCAGAAACTGTCCTCCTTCGGTTTCTGCATCATTTTTTTCGTCAGCTTCTAAATGTGTTTTTATTTTTATTACTTTGAAAAATGAAAACTTATTTCTGTTTCCCTGGGCTTTGAAAAATTTCTAGAAGATCATTTATACTACCTGTCTCTGACTTCTTGCATCAGTTTTTCCCTAAATTCACTCTAATTGCGCTTTCATCCTCACCATTCAACTGAAGCTACTCTTACCAAGATAACCAGTGGTCCACACCTCGCTAACTACAATGGACAGTTGTATTCTCATCTTATTTATCAGGAGTATTTGGTATCTTTGATTGCACTCAACTTCTTAACATATTTTCTTTTGGTGTTCAGAACATCATAATATTTTTATTAAATTTTTTAATATTTATTTATAGTTGAGAGAGAGAGAGAAAGAGTGAGCAGGGGTGTGGCAGTGAGACAGAGACAGAATCCAAAGCACGCTCCAGGCTCCAGGCTGTGAGCTGTCAGCCCAGACCTTGAAGCAGGACTCGAACTCAGGAGCAGTGAGATCATGACCTGAGCTGAAGTCAGATGCTTAATTGACTGAGCCACCCAGGTGCCATGAGAATAGCATATTTTTGATTTACTTCCTGTTCCATTGGCACTTTATTTTCAGTTCCTGGGAAAGTTTCTCTCCTTTTTCCAATCATTTAAATGTTGAGTATCTGGGATCAGGCTTTCCCTTCTTCTTCCTTCTCCTCTCTTCCTTTTCTTTGTCTCACCTTCCTCTATCTTTCCTTTCATTCCCTTTACTCCTCTTCTGTATACATTCTCTCCCATAGTGATTCTTATCCTGTCACTTGACTTTCAATATTTTTGGAATATTGCCACTGTCAAAATTATACCTCTGTCCCAGACCTTTCTCCTCAGCCTCGCATGCATGTACCCAATTCCTCATCTTCTACATATGGTTGAATAGTTGTAACTGTCAAACTGAATGCATTCCAAACTGAAGTCTTCATCATCCCCTTTAGATCCACTCCCCCCACAGTCTGCCACATCTTAGTTGCCTCCAGTGGCTCCAACCAAACTACTTGATGAATCTTGACTCCTTTTTTGCCTCCCATACCCAACATCCAAACCACCAGAAAATCCTACTTACTCCACCTTCAGAGTACATCCACAAAACATCTACTTCTCCACACAGTCATTCTCCCCCCCCAACAGATTATTTCTATAGGCTTCTAATTGGCCTACTTGCTTCTATTTTTGTCTCTTATAGTCTATATTCAACACACCATCTACAGTTACACTGCTAAGCTAGAAGTCAGCTTGTGTAACTACTGTGCTTAAAATTTTCTAATAACTTCCAGTTTTACAGAGTAAAATGAAATGACCTGAAAGACTCTATGTGGTCTCATTCCCACATAATTCATTTTTTTTTAATGTTTATTTTTGAAACAGAGACAGAGCACAAGCAGGAGAAGGGCAGAGAGAGAGAGAGACACAGAATTTGAAGCAGGCTCCAGGCTCCGAGCTGTCAGCATAGACCCTGATGCTGGGCTCAAACCTATGAACCATGAAATCATGACCTGAGATAAAGTTGAAAGTTTAACCAGCTGAGCCACCAAGACACTCCCCTTTTTCTTCCCCATGGTATTGCTTTCCTGAACCAATCTCAGACTGCTGTCACTTTGGACTTCTTGGTATCCTTCAGACTTGCTGCACACATTTCCGTCTAAGATCGCTGCCCCAGCTATTTCCTCTGTGTTGAATATCCTTGTCTCAAATATCCACAAAGCTGTGCAGCATTGGTGGTATAGTGGTGAGCATAGCTGCCTTCCAAATATCCACGAAGCTAACTTCCCTATGTATTATATGTCTTTACTAAAAGATTGCTTTGTCATCAAGAACACCTTTAACTATTTTGTTATTGTTGCAAACTGTTCACCAAGATATGAACATTTTTGTACAAGCCTTTCTGTAGAGGTACATTTGCATTTCTCTTGTGTAAATGCCAAGTATTGGAGTAGTGGCTTGTATGAAAAGTACATATTTTCCTTTGTAAGAAACTGCCAAATTGTTTCCTAAGTGATTGGACCATTTTACATTTCTTTCTTTATCTTTTTAAATTTCTCTCATTTATTATTTTGAGAGAGAGAGTGTGTGCGCACAGGGGAGGGGCAGAGAGAGAGAGAGAGAGAGAGAGAGAGAGAGAGAGAGAGAGAATCCCAAGCAGGCTCTACAGTGTCAGTGCAGAACCTGATGCAAGGCTCGATTCCACGAATCATGAGATCGTGACCTGAGCTGAAATCAAGAGTCAGAGGCTTAACAGACTGAGCCGCACAGGCTCCCAGACCATTTAACGTTCCTACTAGCAATGTAGGAGAGTTTCAGTTGCTCCATACCTTCGTCTTGATATTATCGTTTGTTATCACTGCCGTAGTTTACTCTAATGGTGTGCTGTGCTTTCTCTTTGTGGTTTTAATTTGCATTCCCCTTCCAACTAATGATGGCGAGCATCCTCCCATGTGCTTAGTGTACATTCATATATGTCTTGCCTTGGGCGTCCAAATCTTCTGTCCGTGTTTTCAATTGGCTTGTTTATCTTTGAGGTGTAAGAGCTGTTTATAAAACTCACATGGCAGCCCTTTGTCAGATATATGTATTTGTCATTGTTTTCTCCTAGAAAAGAGTTGGGAAGAGTAACTCAGTCTGGGATAGAATTAAGGAAACATAAAATGACTTTCTTTTTTTTTAATTTTTTTTTTAATATTTATTTTTGAGAGAGAGAGACAGACAGACAGAGCATGAGCAGGGGAGGGGCACAGAGAGGGAGACACAGAATCTGAAACAGGCTCCAGGCTCTGAGCTGTCAGCGCAGAGCCCGACGCGGGGCTCAAACTCGGGAACGGTGAGATCATGACCTGAGCCAAAGTCAGACACCCAACCGACTGAGCCACCCAGGCGCCCATAAGCTGACTTTCTTAAACTGAAGGCATAAAATCTGGAAGCCTTTCCCTGAGTGTTGAGTTTTAAAAACCAGTATTTTACTTTCTGGCAGAAAGATTTTGTTCATTTGTTGGCACGTTTTGGGCCACTTTGATTCTTGTACTCAGCAAGGCAGTATATAATTGCATCAGTGCAAGCTTGGTGAGGATGGCAGAGAAGGACAGAGCTCTACCTCCTTCAAGCAGTCCCCCCTAAATCTCTTGCCCTTACAAAGCCTCATCGTTGGAAAGTGTGTTACCTCAGAGATAATGCTGTCTCCTCAGGGTCTAGAATTTCATTCTTCTTTAACTTTTCAAAATTGCAAACTAAAGAAGAAATCTTCGGCAAACTGAATCCATTTCATAAAATGGCTCCCGCATTATCTTACCTTCAGAGGCCCTGGCAGTGCCAGCATTATATGAAGGCTCCAAGTCATTGACAACACCTTCACTGTGACGTGACTCTCGGCCCTATATTCTGTTCATCAGCAGAAGACCGAATAAAGGTAATTTCAAATGGCAATATGTAGTATAAAGGAAATTGATCTGGAAATTCACTGGCGACTACAAACAGGCTACTTGGACCATGTGATCCTAGAAGACATGAGACCTCTCATTTTAATTTGCAGCCTTTGGAACTTCTTTCACTTTTTTTAAGGATTCCATGTTTTGTCCAGTCCCTGGGCTTTTGAATATCCTCTTCTTCTTGTCAAGAAATGTTCTTTCCTTCCTCATGCCAACATCTGGTCTTTGCCTAGCTAATTCTGACCTTAGAGTTGAGCATTAAACTTATGATTTCACCTCCTTTAAAAGGCTTCCTGCATCCATCCATTCCTTAAAGTAGGTTAGGTGCTTCTTGTAATTGCTTGAAGCATTCTGTGTTTAGCCTGATGGTAGCTCTTATCTTGCTCTATTTTCACTGATATCCTTACATAAGAGAAAATTGTAGAGAAGGAAAGAATCTGCTATGATTAATTATGGTAAGCTTTTGGAGGTGGTACTTTTCTCTGGTGTCTGACAGCAGAAACTGTTGGGCAGTCCTATTCCTTTCACAATACCATGTGGATTGGAGGATTTCTTTTTCTTTAACTGCCAATCACAAGCACCTAATTTAACTATTTGCCTTTTCTGTTTGTTGGTTTGTTTGTTCATTTAAATCTAGCTTTGTTCCAAATAACTTCTGACAGAGAACAAGCATCAGTACCCATCAGTAACCATGAGAATTTTGTGGTTTTTTTTTTCGTTTTGTTTTAAATCTGATAAATTCATCTTTCTAAAAGAATGCATATTTCTGCCTTTACACGCATAAAATTTTATGCAATTTCTAGGGATTTAAAGGCTCCAGAAGCCGTTGATGTTTAAGATCCTCTGATACATTTCAACCTTTAAGCTTGAAAGGCAAGGAAACTTGGTATTGCAAGTTAGGGTCTTTAAAGAAGGAACAGACTTTTGAAGTGAAAGGTCATGCTATCCTGGGCTGACTTCACCTATCCTACGCTCCCCAGTCGGGGGAAAGATAAAATCAGTTTTCTGCAGAAGACAAGGGGTCCCATCAATCTCGCAGCTGGGGGACAGGTAAGGTGATCCAGTCTGTCACCGGAAGTGCAGCCTCCAGGACCCTCTGGGAGTTCAACAGGTAAAGACAAGTCGACTTGACTGCTGACCTACTTGCAGTATCAAACCACCAGGATTCATTCAGGCATATCATGAAATAATGAAGTGTGAGTTTAAAATAGTCTGAAATATATGGGAACCTGACACTACATTTACTAATGGAGATGATTTATGGTGTCATATTTAGCAATGTTGTGGTCCTGACAGCACCGTTTATATTCGTCTTCTTAGCCTCAGATCAGAGTGCAGGTATGTAACCAGAACCTCGAGTATTCTCAACCTTTGCGTTTGTCTTTGGTTGAGATTTTTCAAGTGGTTTGCCTCTGAGAAGCGTGAGGAGAAAAAATGTGCTTTTTATTAAGATTTTTGGCAAATAATTGCATTATTGGAACACGATCTTTTAGGGTCAGCACTTTGTATCCAATTACCAGTGAACGTTAGTAACGGATGGTTCCTCTGACTTGTCATTTCCGCTCTGCAGACACTTAAGATAATCCTCTGTAACTTTTCCGGTTAAAATGAATTTATTGCTGGCAAAAATATCCCTGGAATTGGGTACTCTCTCCAAATGAGGACCCTAGTGAAAATGCCCACTGGAAATTGGCTTTCTCCAAACTTCTTGTTTATGACGGAGGGCTCTCCAGGGCAGAAGAGGCCCTTAACAAAAAAGAAAAAAAAAAGTTTAATCAGCATAATTGTTATCTTTTGCCCGATCATTGACAAAAATGACAGAAAGTGATGGGATCGTGGTATTTTTGCTACCGTCTCTCTGGATTCCCCATGGAAAGTAATCTATGCCTCTATGGTCTTTCTTGCTTCAACTCAAATGCCCACTCTTTCTCTTATTGGGGCAGACAAATCAGTCTGGGCCTCAAATACATTGTCTGTAAGAAGGTAATAACATCTCTCTCAAAATGCTGTGTGAACTTAAATGAATCATGTGATAAAATACTTAGAACTGAGCTCAGCATGAAGCAAACCCTCACCCGATGATTGTTATTAACTATTATCTCAAAGAAATGAATTTGTAGAGAAGATGAAGTGACCAAAGAAGAAATAAGTTGAAATGTTACTTGATTTTCATGAACACTGTCCTGAAAATTTGGTTTTGGAACCAATTCTGTGTCAAAATAGGATGTTTTTTCCTTTGACTTGATTTTTTTTAATGAAGAGATGTTCCCACGAAAGACTCTTTGGCTTAAACTTCAGTATTTCATTTATGATAAATTGTTCTCCTTTGTTGTTTTAGGTTGTAAATATATAATGTGAAATGTTTGCTCTAGTTAAGTTGGAGGAGCTAAGCAATAAGGATCATAATTTTAGCACTAGACTAGGAAGAGCTCTGATTAGAGTGATAGTGAGAAAAACGCTCACCACCACCAAAGGTATCCATGTCCTGATCTTCAGAAACTGGAAAGGTGGCAAAGAGGAATTAAGAATGCATATGGAGTAAAGATTTCTAATCAAATAAGAAGGAATTTTTCCTGAATTCCCTCAGTTAGCCCAGTGTAATCACTAGGGTCCTTGAAAGTAGGGAAAGGAGGGGTACCTGGGGGGCTCAGTCGCTTAAGCCTCGACTTCGGCTCAGGTCATGAACTCGCGGTTTGTGGGCTCGAGCCCCGCGTAGGGCCCTGTGCTGACAGTTCAGAGCCTGGAAACCGTGTTGGATCCTGTGTCTCCCTGTGACCCTCCTTCGCTCACACTCTGTGTCTCTCTCTGTCTCTCAAAAATGAATAAACATTAAAAAGAAAAAAAAACTTAAGTAGAGAAAGGAAATGGATGTGGAAATTAACGGAATATGTGGAAGAATGGACTCAACAACGCTAGCTTTGAAGATACAGGAAGGGAGCCACAGACCAGGGAATGAGGAATACCTCTAGAATCTGGAAAAGGGCCAGAAACAGATCTTCCCTTCAAGCCTCCAGAAAGGAATACAATGTCGCCAACACCTTGATTGAAGTCCTTTGAGAACTCTGTTAGTTAGATTTCTGAACCAACAGAATTGTCAGCAAATAAATTAGTGTTGTGTAAGTCGCAACGTTTGTGGGAATTTGTTACATCAATAAAAAAACTCTCTTAAACTTAACAATAGTTATGTCTGATTTATATAAAACATATTGGCACGGGACATTTTATTAAGTCTGCAAACTTGCTTTCACATATTTTTGAATACTGGCGTCTCTATAGTTGTCTTGAGCTCATTGCACAAAGCAGCAGTCTAGAACAGTGAGGAGGCTACTGAAGTAACTAAGGCAACAAAGGAAGGTGGCTTGACCCTGGGTGCTGTAGTCTGGATGTTGGTGTTGCCGTAAAATCCGCGTTTGCATCCTGATACCTCATGTAATGGTGTTGCAAGCAGGGGCCCCTGGCACGTGAGTGGGTCGTGAGGATAGACCTCCCATGAATGGGATTATTACACACGAGATGCAGAGAGCTCTCTGGCCCCTTGTGAAGGTACAGTGAGGAGTGTGCAGACCTCACCTGTCTTGGTGCTCTCAGCTCAGACTTCTAGCTTCCAGAAGTATAAAGAATAAATGTCTGTTATTTATAAGCTTCCCAGTCTGTGGTATTTTGTTATAGCAGCTCAAATGGACTAAGACACTGGGTCAGTGGAAGCAATAAGAATTGATCAGATTCTAGATATATTTTGAAGGTAAAGCTATCACTTTTTGCTGACAAATGGAATATGGGCATGAGAAAAAGAAAGATAGGATGTAGCTGCAATATTTTGGAACTTCAGCTGATTTACTGTGGGTAGAGCAGTTTGCAGGAATAGAGAGAATTTGGGGCACCTGGGTAGCTCAGTCAGTTAAGCATCAGACTGGCTTAGGTCATGATTTCCTGATTGCTGGATTCAAGCCCTTCATTGGGCCCTGTGCTGACAACTTGGGAGCCTGAAGCCCGCTTCGGATTCTGCGTGTGTCTCTCTCTCTGCTCCTCCCCCACTCATGCTCTGTCTCTGTTTCTCAAAAGTAAATGTTAAAAATAATTTTTAAAAAGGTAGAGAAAATTCTAAGAAGTTAATTTAATTGTATTTTATCTTAATTTATTTTTATTTAACTTATTTTATTTTGCTTTTGTTAGCCAGTAAGAAGCCACAAAGGTTTAATTTTATTTATTATTATTATTTTTTTATTGCAGTATTGTTGACTCACAATTTTATACTAGTTTCAGGTGTACAAACAGTGTCTTGACAACTGTATACATTATGAAGTGCTCACCACAATAAATGTTGTTACCACCTGTTACCATACGAAGATAATACAATATTATTGGCTCTATTCCTTATGGTATACTTTTAAAACCATGATTTATTTTATAGCCAGAGGTTTATACTTCTTAATCCCCTTCACTTATTTTGCCCAACCCCCATTCCCCCTCCCCTCGGCAAGTACCAGTTTCTTCTATGTATTTATAAGTCTGTTTCTGTTTGGGTTGTTTGTTCGTTTTGTTTTTTAGATTTCACATGTAAGTGAAATCTTACAGTATTTGTTTCTCTGTCTCATATATTTCACCAAGCAAAACCCACTCTACTTCCACTCACATTGTATCGAAAGGCAAGATTTCATTTTTTTAATGGCTGATTAATATTCCATTACACGTGCAACTGTGTGTGTACCATATCTTCTTTATTCATTCATCCGTTGAATCTTGGATATTATAAATAATACCATTTGTTTCTTAATTTCTCTTCCTGCTACTTTGTTGCTAGTGTATACAAACTCTACATATTTTTGTGTATTTTGTATCCTGCACCTTTATTGAATTCCTTTGTTCTAGTGGTTTTTTAGTGGAGTCTGTAGGGTTTTCTAGTATAGGTTCATGTCATCTGCAGATAGTGACAATTTACTTTCTTTCTTACTGATTTGGATGCTTTCTATTTCTTTTTCTTATATGATTGCTGTGTCTAAGATGTTCAGTTGAATAAAAGTGGACATTCTTGTCTTGTTACTGATCTTAAAAGAAAAGCTTGCTTTTCATCACTGAGTATGATGTAGGCTGTGGGTTTGGCATATATGACCTATATTATGTTGAGGTATGTCTCCTTTAAACATAATGAAAATTATTACCAAGCTGAATGCTAAATTTTATAAAAACATCTATTGCAATGATCATACTAGTTATCTTTTTTTTTTAATGTGATATATTGTTTTGATTGATTTGTGGATTTTGAACCTTTTTTGCATTCCTGGAATAAATCCCATTTAATGGTGGTAAGTGATCCTTTTAAAGTATTGATGAAATTGATTTACTAATATTTCATGGAGAATTCTTGCATCTATGTTTATCAGGGCCATTGACCTGTAATTGTAGTGTTTTTTGTTTGTTTTTGTTTTGTTTGTTTGTTTGTTTTTTGTAGTGTCTTTGTCAGGATTTGAATGAGGGTAATGGTGGCCTTGAAGAATAAATTTGTAAGAATGTCTTCCCCTTAACAGAATAATTTGATGATAGGTTAAATTTTTCTTTAGCTGTTTTAGGATTCACTAGTAAAGTTATCTCTTCCTGGACTTCTGTATGTTGAAAGTTTTTTGGTTACCGGATTCAGTTTTGTTAGTAGTAATTGTATTGATCTATTCAAATTTTCTATTTCTTCCTAATCATTCTTGGAAGATTGCTCGTTTCTAAGTATTTATCTATTTCTTCTATGTTGCCTAATTTGTGAGCATGTAAGTTTTCATAGTATCCCCTTATAATTATTTATATTTATTTGGTGTCAGTTATAACTTCTCTTTTATTTCTGAATGTATTTATTTCAATCTTCTTTTTCTTGATGAGTCTTGATAAAGGCTTATCAATTTTGTTATCTTTTCAAAGAACCAGCTCTTAGTTTCATTGATCTTTCTGTATTTTTGTTTTGTCTGTACTTATTTCCAGTCTGATCTTTCTTATTTTATTCTTTCTACTCACTTTGAGCTTCTTTTTGTTATTCTTCTTTTTCTAGTTCTTTTGAAGTAAGGTTATATTGGGATTTTTCTTGTTTGTTGATGTAGGAATGTATTGTTATAAACTTCCCTTTTAGAACAGCTTTCACTGTGTCCCAAAGATTGTGAACTATTGGGTTTCTGTTTTCATTGACCCCATTATTTTTAGAATTCCTCTTTGATTATTTTTGTTGTTGTTGTTCCGTTGATGATTTAGTAGCCTGTTATTTTAGATTTTCTTCTTTCATATTGTTGTGGTTGGACAAGATGCTTGGTACGATTTCAAAACTTATTATAGTGATTTGTGACCTAACATGTGATCTGTCTTGGAGAATGTTCCAGGTGCACTTGAAAAGTTACATATTGTGCAGTTTTGGAATGGAATGTTCTGCATATATCTGTTAATTCTGCCTAGTCTCATGTGTCATTCATTCAAAGCCAGTTTCCTTATTGATTTTCTTTCCTAATGTAAGTGAAGTGTTCAAGTCCCCTTCTATTATCGTATTACTGCCAATTTCTCCCTTTGTGTTTGTTAATATTTGCCTTTTGGATTTCATTGCTTCTGTGTTGGGTTCATAGATATTTACAGTTATTGTATCCTCTTGTTGGATTGATCCCTTTATCATTCAGTAATGTTCTTCTTTGTCTCTTATTACTATTTGTGTTTTAAAGTCTAGTTTGTCTCATAAACATCTTGCTCCCAGCATTTTTTCCGGCTTCCATTTCCATTGAGCCTATATGTGTCTTTCTCCTTCACTTTCAGCCTTCACTTTCGGCCTATATGTGTCTTTATGTCTGTAGTGAGTCTCTTGCAGGAAGCATATAGATTGGTCTTGTGTTTTTGTTTGTTTGTTTGTTGTTAATCCATTCAGTCACCCTGGGTCATTTTTTAATGTATTTTTAAGTTTTTAATTCAAATACAATTATCATACGGTGTTATATTAGTCTCAGCTGTACACTGTAATTATCCAATGATATTCTATACATTTGTCAGTGCTCATCAAGAGAAGTGTACTCTTAATCCTCTTTATCTCTTTCACCCGAATCCTCTACCCCAAATCCTCTCTGGCAACCACCAGAGAGGTGTATTTTAGAGGGCATTTTTGTTTGTTCATCTGTCTCTTTTTTTGTTGTTTTATTTCTTAAATTCCACAGATGAGTAAAATCATATGGTATTTGTCTTTGTCTGACAGATTTACTTCACTTATTGTTATACCTTCTAGGTACATCCAGGGAGCATTTAGACCATTCACATTTATTTATTTATTTATTTATTTATTTATTTATTTATTTATTTATTTATTTATTTATTTTAGTTAGCTAGCTAGCTAGTTATTACTTTTTAATGTTTATTTATTTTGAGAGAGAGAGAGAGAGAGACAGAGAGGCAGAGCATGAGCAAGGGAGGGGTGGAGAGAGAGGGAGACACAGAATCCAAAGCAGGCTCCAGGCTCTGAGCTGTCAGCACAGATGTAGGGTTCGAACTCACAAGCTGCGATATCATGACCTGAGCTGAAGTTGGACACTTAACTGACTGAGCCACCCAGGTGTCCCCATTCACCTGTCTTTTAAATTACTGATCCACTTTGTATGATCTAATCTACTATTGAATCCCTCTAGGTTATTTTTCATTTTAGTTATTATATTATTCAGATCTGATTCTTTTTAAATATTTGCTGTCTTTTTTTTTTTGAAATTCTTACTGAACTCACGCATTCACCCACTTTTCCTTCAAGTCTGCTGAGGACGTTTACAACAATAACTTTCAACTCTTTATTGAGTAGATCGCTTCTCTCTGTCTCATTTAGTGTTTTGTGTTTATGTTTTTATTTTTCCTGAAGTTTTGTATTGTTCTTTGATTTGGGAGCATATTCCTCTGTGTCCTCATTTTGTTAGATTTTATGTGTTTATTTTTATGGCTTAAAGGAGACAACTACCTTTCCTTGTCTTGAAGGAGAGGACTTGTGTCGGATTGTCCCTTGTGTAGAACATATGTGCCTGGAAACTTGTAGTGGATGTGTGTGGGGGCAAGGGAGAAGAGGGGTGGAGGAGTTGTCCCAGGGCACCCTGTGTAACTGCAGCAAGTATGACGGGGACAGTCTGTGCAGCAGGCGCCCTGGCAGGACATCTGGAACTAAAGCAGGTATGGGCTGGTGGGTCACGGGGTCCCCCCATGCTAGACACTCCCAGTGGGGCAACTGGAGCCGGGGAAGGTGCTCCACACAGGTGGCGCCTTGGTGGGACAGCTGGGTCTGAAGTGGGTTTTGACCACTGTGTCCCATAGAGCTCTGTGCTTAGGCTGTCCTGGTGGGACACCTGTATCTTAGGTGCATTTGAGCAGGAGCACTTAACACAGGGGGTGCCTCTGCAGGACATCTGGAGCTGAAGTGGGTGCAGGCCAGGGACGTCCCAGGTGCTTATGCCCACATCACTTAGACAAAATGGCTAGAGCAATTCTGGGTGCATGTTGGGGGTTTCGCAGGATGTGTTACCACAGCGGGCTTGGCGGGATGGATGGAGTTGGGATGCGCATGCATAGGGAGCCACCTTGTAAGGGTGGCTGAAGCTGGTGAGGGCTAGGCGACCACAGCTTGCTGAGATGCATGCTAGATGGAGGACTAAGTCCTGCTCCTATGTGTGCTGTTAGGTTGGGGGAAGGGTATAAAAATGGTGTTCATCATTACCTACCACTCCAGAGAGAGTTTCACAAGTTCCTTCATTGTTTGGTGGATGTTCTAGGGTTGGTAAATGGGTTTCCTTCACTTATAGTCTAGTTGTCTTTTGTTTTTATATATTTTTTATTATTGAAGTATAGTTAACAAATAGTGTTATATTAGTTTCAAATGTACAACATAATGAGTTAATATTTCTGTACAGTACTCAGTCTTCACCATGATAAGTATGTTTACCATCTGTTGCTATAAAGCATTATTAAAATATTATTGGATATATTCCTTATGCTGTACTTTTCATCCGGTGACTTATTTATTTCATAACAGAAGTTTATGCCTCTTAATCCTCTTTACGTATTTTGCCTATCCTCCAACCTCTCTCTCCTCTGGCAACCACTAGTTGCTTCTCTGTATTTATGTGTTGTTTCTTTTGTTGTTGTTATGGTTTGTTGGTTGCTTTTGATTTCTAGATTCCATATATAAGTGAAATCATCTGGTATTTGACTTTGTCTGATTTATTTCACTTAACATAATACCTCTAGGTCCGTCATGTTGTCACAAATGACAAGATATCATTCTTTTTATAGCTGATTGATATTCCATTGTGGGTATGTACCACATTATTTTATCCATTTGTCTCTCGATGGACACTTGGGTTGCTTCCATAATTTGGCTATTGTAGATAATGCTCCAGTAAACATAAGGGTACCTTTATCTTCTCAAATTAGACTTTTCATGTTCCTTAAGTACATATCCATAGTGGATTACATGATACTTCTATTCATTTTTTGAGGACCTTCCATACTGTTTTTCATAGTGGCTGCACCAATTTACATCCTTACCAATGGCGCACGAGGGTTCTCTGGTGTCACTCTTCTATCCTTTGCTTTGCTGTATAGAAGCTGTTCAATCAGGACTCGGACTCAGTTCTTCTGGAAGATGTAGATTTTGTATGTTCATGGCAGGCGGTGAGTTTAGGCCTTTTCTGCACTCTCTCTTGGACTCCTTCTCTGGAAATATAATTTTAGACATACAAGGCTTGAGATATCTAATAGGCACATAATAGAGAAGTCAAGTAGCAATTGGTTATGCTAGTCTGGAGTTCTAAGTCAGAAATAATATAAACTTAGGAATGTTTAATATGTCATTGGTGTTTAAAGTCCTAACACTGGATTACCTAACAAGTATGTAGCACAAAAAGATTCAAGAATTGAACCCTAAGTCATAGGTCTGGGAGATAAGGAGAAATACCCAAGGAGACTCAGAAAGTTTGCTGTAAAAGATAGAATAAAAAGCAGGAAAGTGGGTTATTCCCAAGTCCACATGAAGATAGTGCTGATTCTTTTCCTTAAATGCCATTTATAAGTCAAGTGATAGGAGTAGTATTTGTAGACTCAAGGTATGATTCTTCTGTAACAGTGTTTCTCTACCAAGCTACAACTGATATTTTGGACCAGGTGACTTTTTGTTGTTGGGTGTATCCTGTGAATTATACGATGTTTAGCAGCATCCCTGGTCACTATGCATTAAATGCCGGTAGCATGATCCCAGTTGCGACAACCAAAAATGTCTGCAGACATTGCTTATTTATTTTTCCTCACCATACTGGCCCCGTTTGGAAACCATTGTTGTACCTCATACATTCTAACTTACATTGTTTTCATTTATTAGCCCTTGCCCAGTTGAAATTCTAGCAGGCTGCAGAAGAAAATCTTGGGGTTTAGGCAGAGCTGTTCTTCTTTCAGGAACATTGCAAATCATCAAGAGAAAGCCAGCAGCCTGTACTCTAGACAGAAGGGCAGACCATCCATTTCATGGCTCAATTGCCTTTCAATGATAGCTTGATTAGCATCGTTTTCTACCAGGGCATCTTGGAAGCACTTCTCACAGTCACTAACTCTACCAACCTTCAGGGTAAAATGGAAATCCTCTGGCTAGATTTTGTCATGCAGTTGTCTAGACTCTGAAGTGCCTAATTAACTTTGTTTTCTTGGTGTCTCTGTGCCTGGAGGACCAGAAACAGAAGCAGTTCTGCACACTAAAGAAATTTTCTAGTGAAGTAATTAGAGCTACTGCTTTCATACCAATGACCACTGAGGTAGAAAAAACTGAGGACACCAAAGCTCTTAAGGCTTGTTTTCAACCTGTTTCTGAAAAGAATAACATGGAAGATAAAAAGAGAAGCAGATATACAAATAAGGAGGGACGTACCACACAGCTAGAAATCAAAGAAAAGGTCTCACGTGCATAGAGTAAAATGAGTACGATGATGGTAATGATGATGATGATAATTATATCACATTTACTCAATAAGTTCATATTGAATACTTCCTTGAGTGGTTCTTAGTGTATAGCTTTGTTCCTCGTGCTTGAGAATATAGTAGTACATAAGATAGAAAAATAAAGCCCACCATCAGGATGCTTTTCTTCTAGTAGAAGAGTCAACAAATAAGGGAAGTTATTGTCTTAGTCTCTTTGGATTGCTGTGACAGAATACCATAAACTAGGTGGCTCATAAACAACAGGAATTTTTTTCTCCCAGTTCTGGAGGAGGGCAAGTCCAGAATCAAAGCCCTGGTAGATCTTTGATCTGGTGAAAGTCTGCTACCTGGTTCCTAGATGGGTGTCTTCTCCCTGTGTCCTCTCATGGCAAAAGGACTGAGGGATCTCTGTGAACTCTATTTTACAGGAGCACTAATCCCATTCAGGAGGGCTCCACCCTCTTGATCCGAGGGCCTCTCAGAAGTCCCACTCCTAATACCATCACATTGGATATTAAGTCTCAATATATTAATTTTGAGGTGACACATATATTCAGACTAGAACAGTTATAGGGTTCTAATGCTAAGTAGAAACATCAGTCAGCAAAGAAAAATATAAACTATTGAAGGAGTTGATATTCTAGTGAGGATTAACAATAAAAGAGCTAGGAAATAGCATTCTTCTAGGCAGAGGGAATAACAAGTCCACATGGAAGCATGCCTGGTGTATTGGAGGAACAGCCGGAAAAGCAGTGTAGCTCAAGGAAAAAAAATGGACAAAAGGCAGTAGAACATGAGATAACGTCGGTCAGAAAGTTAATAGGAGGCCAGATAATGTAAAGCTTGTAGTTCTTGGTACTTCATAGGAACATCAGCTTTTATGCTGAGTGAGATGGGAAGCCAACAAGAGGTGGTGAGCCGAGCAGGGACCTGATAAGATTTACATTTTAACAAGATAATTCTAACAGCTGTGTTGCGAATAGATGCCCAAGGAAAGGGCAAGAACAAAGAGATGAGTTGGGACCAGTCCAGGAGAGACATGATGGTGGCTTGAATCAGACTGATGGCAGTGGGGGCTGGTATGAAGTGGTCAATTCTGTGTATGTGTGAAGTTAGAACAAACATGTTCTGTTGCAGGAAAATACATAGGTTTGGGTGAAAGAGTGTTGACATCAAGTGTTTGCTCTGAAAGACTAGAAAGGGGTAGACCATTTAATGCATGAATGCAGAATTTTGCAAATGTGCTTTTGGAGAGAAGATTGAAAAATCAGACTCTGTTTTGGACATGTAAAGGAAGGGAATAAAACAAACTTCGAATATCCAGTCGGATACATAGGACGGAAGTTCAGTAGACGGGTCTAAGCTGGAAATAAGGTCTGTGAATTATCAATATATAATGATGAGGAGGAATAACATGATTTTCCTTCTTCACATTTTGACCTCTTTAGGTAGACTCAAGATACACCGTGTCGGGCAGGTGCCACAATAGCTAATAACCCAGGCTTCTGCCAGAATGTGAGCCATAATACAGGACACAAGAAGCAGCTTCTCCAGCAGATTAATAGCATTAGAAAAGGGAAACGTCTGTGTGATAAAAGGAAAAAGATGTAAAAGACATAATGATCAAATGCAACCTATGAGAGTTGTTTAGATGCAGGATAGAGCCAATCAACTGCTGAAAAACAGGCATTTTTTAGAATATTTGGGGGGGGGTTTGAAAGTAGACTATTTTGTGATGTATGGAATCATTACATATGTGATCATACTTTGTGTATTATACGTACGTGTATATTGCATAGATGGTGCATTGTCCCATCCCACTTATACAACATAAATTCAGAGAACAAATTATTATTAAGAAATTCAAGACACTGAGTGAGCAGTATTAAACTCCAAGAGCAGGACGTGTCTGGACATGGGCCCCGTGTGACTGTTCAGGTCTCAGCCCGTGAGGCAAGTCCTGCTCCCGTATTCGAGACCTTGTTCCATCATGTCTGGCTTTCTGAGCCTCAGCCAGACCTCAGTTTTCTCATCTGTCACATGGAGACAAAGCCCATCACTGACCCAGGCCCTGTAGTCAACAAGGGCTGTGTGGATTTAGCAGCTGAAATGATAAACTGACCGTGTAAGAGGAAATTCCCAGCCACTTTTAAACATGTAACCTTCACTGGACCACTCATTGTCTACAACCTAGTAAATTAATATTGAAAAAAAATTCTCATAATTGTAAATCATTTATCACCTCAAATCTCAGTGGTGTCGAAAGTGTTATTTTGTTAAATATTAGTATTTGTAGCATGTCAGAGTTCTGTTTTTGCTTTCAGACTTACCTAGCTTCTGTTATCTTCCAAGAGGATCTGAAAGGGGGAATTCCCACTTAGCCTTCCTACCTGGGGAATGTTGGGAGCCACCATTTACTGAGCACCTAGTGTGTGTCAGTTCACAGCAGGTGCACACTGCCATGGACATTCTCTAACTCACCCCACACAAGGCAGTTTCAAGTGTTGTGGTTTTATTCTTTCTTTACTTCTGAGTTAGAGTTGCCAGATTTAGCACTATATGGCATGTATATATACTAAATATATACTGTAGCTTTGGACTGAGAGAGTTATTGTTTATCTTGAACTCGAATTGAATTGAGCATCGTTATGCAAGTACAGCATACACTGCACTTCCCAGACAAGACCCAAGGCATTTTTCTTCCCAGCGATTCATCCTTTCCATAAGGGTTTATTGCTCACTTATATAAAGATGTGTGGATATGTGTGTGTATATATGTGTGTACGTAGAGAGAACAGAGAAATAGAGCATAACATCTCACAATGTTTTATATACCAGTCATGATGCATAAGAATATCAGAACACTTTTCATTCTATTGAAATGGCTTCATTTTTTCCAAATGATTGCATAGAGTCTACTGCTAACATCAATTGTGTATCAAAAGCATCACCAAAATTGCTAGAAAGAAAAGTGATTTTCTCTATTGCCTTTGCTAGCATCGTTGTAAAGTAAGGTGGTATAACTAACCAACGGAGCCATTCAGCAACGTCCACTGAAGTTATGTTATTTGTTCTTGGAGTCTTTATGGAGAAAGGACTATATGAAAATGCAACAGGAAATAAACATAAGAAGCAAAGTGTCCTTATCCCAGAAATGTACATCTGATATCTCTAGGAGCTTACTGTCCTGACAAAGCTCCTCTATGTACCACAGACCATTTCCAAGGTGGAGAGAGGCCCCGGTCACCTCACTCATTTATGTAATACTGTATGTTAAAAAAAGCAGAAATTCCAAAATAGAGTTTCAAAAATTACAATACATTTTTAAATGTTTACATTTAACAATTTAACCATGAAAATTATAACTCCGTATCATCCCCACTCAGAAATGCAGGATTTATTTTTAAAACATTAATTCCTATTTTATTAAGAATTCTGTGGTCCTGTAAAGTCACGGACACTTGTCCGGAGACTTTAGTCTGGAGACTAGTACTTGACATTTCCAACTTGAACTCTAAGGTGAAATGGTGAAGTAGATTCCCTTTCTCTCCTAGCACTTTAGTAAGCACCCTAGTCCCTGGGGGCACGGGGGACGCATGCTCTGGGTCTTCACAAAATTAGAGCAAAGTGGGAGTGAGATGGCCTCCAGGTGGGCCAATTGATCCCTGGACCCGGTGTGCTGACGGCTTCTATTTAGCCATCCTGAAGCCACATTCTGTGAGCTTTGGTATAGGAAACTTCCTACAGTCCTCCTTAAAAATAAACCAATAATAACCGTTTATCCTTTTTTAAAATTTTTAAGTATTTTTAAGTTTGTATTTACTTTGAGAGAGACAGAGACAGCGAGAGTGGCGGGGGGGGGGGTGAGAGAGAGAGAGAGAGAGAGAGAGAGAAAGAAAGGGAGCAGCTGCCAGCACAGAGCCCGACATGGGGCCCAAATTCACAAAATGGTGAGATCATGACCAGAGCCTAAGTCCGAAGATAACCATTGATCTTTAAAGCATTCGTATGTTTTATGTCTGGCTAGCTTAATTAAAAACAAAAGTAAAATAATTAGCATTACTTCTTATGCCACTACTATGTCGCAGGGTGAAGTGTGAAATTCTTTCTTTATAGCATCCCATTTAATTTTCACAAAAACTCTTCGAGGCTTGTTAATGAATGAATCTTATGGCATCAAGAGTCATAGGTTTAGTCCAGGTGCGAGTTGGCCTTTTTATTTTTGTTTGATTAAACATATTTAGGCAAAAGATGAAAGTCTTCACTTTAGTCTCTGAAATCCTAGTTGAACTAAGCTTTTGATCAGGATTCCTGAGATAAGTTCACAAAGATGACATTGGGCTGTTGCTGTCGCTAGTGTTTATTTGTTATTTCTTATTTTTGTGAGGTTGGAGCAACCAGCTAACCATGTACTTAGTAAGCCAGTTCACCGTCAGACTCGTAGCGGTCTTCAGCCACTTTTAAGTCTCCCACGTAAGTGCTCCCACGTAAGGCCTCTGCAGACTCTGATAGGCTTGATAAAACAGAAAATGCAAATGTGGAGTCATGTTTTAACTAGTCGAGTACTTCACCTCGATAGCTCATCTCACAGATTGTCAGACCGCAGGGTGGCATGCGGCCTACACGATCATGCTTCCTGATATGACTTAAAGTCAATGACTAAGTTATCCAAGACAGATTGACAAGTAGCCTTCTCCAGGCCATTCCAGGGTATAGTTTCCTTGGTTTTATTAAAGGTCTTTCACGTATTTCCCTAGCTTCCTGGGAAACAGGGGCAGGGTAGCAGAATCTTTTATTACTGGATATTCAGATATGATGCCTTTGTGCCAGGAATTACAAGTAAAAGACATACTAACCAAATTTGACCTGTAGATACATGATTTTGTTTTTTGTCTTGCAAAGTGATTTTTGAATGTTTATTTCTTTGTTTGTTTGTTTATTTATTTTGAGAGAGAGAAAGAGAGTGTGAGCAAAGGAGGGACAAAGAGAGGGGGATGGAGGATCCGAAGCAGGCTCTGCACTGACAGCCACGAGCCCAATGAAGGGCTCGAACTCTCAAACCACAAGGTCATGACCTGAGCCACAGTCCAACGCTCAACCAACTGAGTCACCCAGCTGCCCCGCAAAGTGATTTTTAAAAATCAATTAGCAAGATGTAAATATTGGGTGGTCTCACACATACACAAATGGATGAATGAATAAATGGGCTTTGATTTCTTCCTCTCTTGATTAAACGAGAGGTTCTGGCATCATGGGGTCTGCATTCCAGCTTTCCAACAATTGATCAGAACTCAGGAGTCGGTTCCACTTTAGTCTGGGCGGGCTTTCTCTGTTCTCCACAGTCCTCCTCCTTTCTTGTCCCTTGGCTCTGAGACAGATGTCAGCTACCACACATCACAGTGCTAGCATGCTTTATTTGTCTTTTAACATACCAAACTTTTCACACATTTGTGGCTCTGACTTTTACTTAATAATATTTATTTAGGACTCACTACATGCCAGCTACAAATAATGATGGAAAGACCCCTCTTCCCCCAGTCAAAGCTCTGAATCCTGTGGGACAGATACACACATAAATGACTAATTCACTCATAACACATGATCTGTGCTTCAGTTAAAGCTCACTTAAAGACATGTGAGACCTTTTCCTGGACACAGAGGGAGACCTGGCGAGGGCTTCACAGAGTAGGTGTTATTTAAATAAGCTTTTGTAGAAGTAAGACGTCAAATGAAGAAGATGACGTAAAACACTGTATATACAAAGTCAGAACACATGGAAATGCATTTGGCACCCAGAAGTTTGCTGGGCTTTTACAGGAGGCTAAAAGAATAGTGAGCAATACGGTAATGAGGTGAGACTGTGAATGCTATGCTCAATAATTTTTGAAATGCTATCACTCATAATCCAGGAAGTTATTGTTAATAAGTGAATCTTCCATGCTTTAATATGTATCCATTTCCATATCTTATAGTTTCCAAGGATTTTTCTTCCCTAAAATAACTTTTCATACTTAAAGGCATTAATTTAGGCAAAACTTTTTTTTCTTCAAGATGAATAACACTGTATTTAACATTTTCTTTTAGGACCTATGTTCTGTCTGTTAGAGCTCTTTTGTTCATCAGTGGCTCTGTGTATTTAAAAGACTGGTTGGACTTTTTCTATAGTATTGCATTAATCACCAGGTTTATGGAGTCAACAATCCTCGGTCCCAGTGTATGACCTTGAGCAAATTTGCCTCAGTTGCCTCCCCTGGAACTTAATATAATCTTCCCTTCAGGATGGGAAGAATTAAGTACGATGGATGCAAAGTACTTAACATAGTACCTGGAACTCACTGAAAATTAATTCTTATTGTTATAGAATTTTTAGAGTAGAGATCCATCCAGTGTTTAGTAATATCCATACCCTTAGTGACCATAACCAAAGTAACTTCAGAATATTTTCTTCTTCTAAATTGCTTCACTTGTTTTTTTAACCCTATTTATTAACTTTTAAAAACTACCTCTTAATTTTGAAATTTTCTTCCTGTCATCTCAAAATATATCTATCAGATTCATTATTTATATATTTTATCTTATTTTCCTTTAAAGATAATCACATACTCAGAATATGGACAGAGTTGATACTAATCAATTAACAAGACAGTCCAACAGAAAAACCGGCAAAAACCTCAGACATACAATTCGTAATTTGCAAAGAGAACAATCTCAAAAGTTAGTAACAATGTGAAGATGAAACTGTGGACAGTGCTGTTAGTTATCAGAGACATGTGAACAAGAGAAACAAAACAGTGCTTTCCTGCACAGACCCAAGAAGGATGAAAGTAAAATAGACATAAACCAACAACTATCAGTGAAGGTATGGAACATCCAGAGTTTTCCTAAACTTTTGGTGGGAGTGTAAATTGCTACAACAATTTTAGAAAACTAGTCAGCAGTACACACTCATGCTAAACACACACATAACAGGACCAGCAGTTCCACACCTGTGTGTATATCAGAAATGTGTAAAGACTTGAATACACTGTAATAGCAGAACAGTCTATGATAACACAAACTGGAAGCTATCTAAATGTCTATCAACATAAAATGGTATAGGTACCCAAAGAAACAACAAGTTTTTATACAACACTGAGCAAATGACAATGAGTATAAACTCACTGTGGAGGGCAGGGGTAGAGCAGGCATTCCAGAATGGTGAAGTAAGGAGCTGAATGGACCCTAACCTGACAAAACAATTTAATTAATGAAACATCCTGAAAGCAAGCAGTCATTTAAAGTCTTGGGGGAATGTAGTAAAGGGACACAGTAAATGGAAAAACAGAATTCATTTATGAAAATCTACTAAATTTCTAACCAGTCAGAGTCTATGTCATTTAAGCCTTTTCTTTACACTCTCCCCAGCTAGTGTTTGGGAAACTACTCTGGGTGCTCTATTTCAGGCAGGTAAAGCCTACAAAAACTGGGTTTACTGTCCTCCTGCCAGCCTTCTGATCCCCATACAGAGCTCTCTTCCAAAAGCTCTGTTACAGGCAGGCATGGCAGAGGTAATAGGGTCTACTTCCCCTGACCCAAATAATACTTGTAGGACAGAAGCTCTACTAGGCACCATAGGCGAAGAATAATGGGGCCCTGACTGTCCCTGCCCCAACTAAATGTTGTGTGATGAGACATATAAACTGAGAAGCCTAGGGCTGCCATCACCCCACATTGTTTGCTTGTAGGGTAGAGGGTATCACTTCAGGAAAGCAAGTCTTTGTCCCCAGCTCTGGTACAAGCATGCAGGTTTCAGCCCAGAGCAAAAACCAGGCCCTAAGGAAGAAGAGCTCCTCAGTTCTACCTGAAGGGTCTGACTTCGCTTGGAATGAAATGTTGATATGTCTATGAATAGATGTGGTGTCAAAAAACAGAATTTTGGCAGAAAGTAATTAAGAGGAGGATATTGGCTTCATGATACATGCAAAAACAGTAGGACATCCAGAAGTTTAACAGAAAATTAGGGAAAGATAAAGACTAAGAAGAGCCCCTGTGGATCACAGCCAACTTAGGGGTCAGGGAGTATGTCCTGAAATGGGCAAGGCTACATGCACACAGGAGCATTAAGATTAGGATGTGGCCAGATTTGAAAGCTGCACATAGACTCATGCAAACAGAATAGTAAGCCCAATTACAGGTTGAGCTTAAACCTCTGACCCAACACTGACTGAACGATTAACCACACTAACCCAGGAACAATATCTAGAAATCTAGACTTAAAAATAAAATCACGCTCATCCCTATGATTCTGGAAGACTGTGTCCATGTCCAAGGCCATACCCTCTCAAGAAAGATGAGAGAAGAACTTCAAACCACTAATCCCTGGCTGAACATGGAGAACAGTAATGCAAACTTCATGAAGTGTGAAAGCAGCCTCTAAGTCACAGAGATCTCAAATAGCAAAAGGCAAAAATCCGCTTAAGGGAGCCTGACTATTTTGACCGATAAGTGGCTTAAACTGACCCGGACATAACCCGTAAGTACCCAGACTAAAAAAAAAAAAAAAAAAACAAGGAAAAAATAGTCTAAGCCTGGACACTACAAAGAAAATGAAAAGACACTCCTCAGGATGGGAGAAAATATTTGTTAATGATATAGCTCATTTGACTACCTTTCTACAACACCGAAAAAAAAAGACAAAAAAATTCAGACGATGTATTTAATAAACATTTCTTCAAAAAATAAAAAATGTCTACACCTGGCCAGTAAGCCCCGTAAGAGATGTTCACCGTGATTAGTCATTAAGGAAATGCAGATTAAAATTACAATGAGATCCTGCTTCACATCCACTAGGATGACTATAAGCAAAAACCAGATCAGGGCTGACAAAGATGAAGAAAAGTCAGAATTCGCCTACTTTGCTCATGGTAATATAAATGCTGCAGTCGCTTTGTAAAAATGCTGGCAATCCCTCAAAAGATTAAATATAAAGTTACCATATGACACAGCAATTCTATCTCGAGTTGCATATCCAAGAAAATTGAAAGCATACATCCACACAAAATCTTGTATAAAGTTGTTCGTAGTAGCATTATGCATAAGAGCCAAAAGGTGTAAATACCCAAATGTTCATCAAATAACGAGTTGATAGAATGTTGAATTTCCGTACAGTAGAAAATATGGCAATAAAAAGGAATGGTAAAGAAGCCAGTCACAAATGATTCCACGTGTACCGAATATCCGTAATGGGTCTACATCTGTCTCTAGAAACAAAAAATATTTTAATGATTCCATAGGTCTAAGGGATGGGATGTGGGCAGAAATGAGGAGCAACTGCTCCTGGGTATAGGGTTTCTTCTTAAAAGGACAGATGTGCTCTAAAGATAGATTGTCAGTGAATTGTGTATTTTATTTATTTTATTAATATAATATATTGTAAAAATGGTTAACATACAATGTGTAAAGTGTGCTCTTGGTTTGGAGTATAGATTGCTATGGTTCATCGCCTACACACAACACCCAGTGCTCATCCCAACAAGTGCCCTCCTCAATGCCTGTCACCCATTTTCCCTTCTCCCCCACTCACCCCCACCAACCCTCAGTTTGTTCTCTGTATTTAAGAATCTCTTATGGTTTTCCTCCCTCTCTCTCTGTTTGTAACTTTTTTTTCCCTTTCCCTTCCCCCATGGTCTTCTATTAATGTTCTCAAGATTCACATATGAGTGAAAACATATGATATCTGTCTTTCTCTGACTGACTTATTTCACTCATCATAATACCTTCCAGTTCCATCCATGTTGCTACACATGGCATGATCTCATTCTTTCTCATTGCCAAGTAGTACTCCATTGTATATATAAACCACATATTCTTTATCCATTCATTAATTGATGGACATTTAGGCTGTTTTCATACTTTGGCTTTTGTCAATAGTGCTGCTATAAACATTGGAGTACATGTGCCCCCTATGAATCAGCACCTCTGTATCCTTTGAATAAATTCCTAGTAGTGCTATTGCTGCATCGTAGAGTGGTTCTATTTGTCATTTTTTGTGGAAACTCTACACTGTTTTCCACAGTGGCTGCACCAGTTTGCATTCCCACCAATAGTGCAAGAGGGTTTCTGTTTCTCCACATCCTCGCCAGCATCTGTTTTTTCCTGAGTTGTTCATTCTAGCCACTCTGACCTGTGTGAGGTGGTATCTCAGTGTGGTTTCGATTTGTATTTCCCTGATGATGAGTCACATTGAGCATCGTTTCATGTGTCTGTTTGCCATTTGGATGTCTTCTTTGGAAAAGTTCTATTCATGTCTTCTGCCCATTTCTTCACTGGAATTTTTGAGTTTTGAGTTTGGTAAGTTCTTTATAGATTTTTGGATACTAACCCTTTATCCGATATGTAATTTGCAACTATCTTTTCCTATTCCATTGATTGCCTTTTAGTTTTGTTGACTATTTCCTTTGCAATGCAGAAGCTTTTTATCTTGATGAGGTCCCAGTAGTTCATTTTTGCTTTTATATCCCTTGCCTCCAGGGACATGTGGAGTAAGAAGTTACTGCGGCTGAGGTCAAAGAGGTTGTTGCCTGCTTTCTCCTTTAGGGTTTTGATGGTTTCCTCTCTCACATTTGGGGCTTTCATCCATTTTGAGTTTATTTTTCTGTATGATATAAGAAAGTAGTCCAGTTTCTTTCTTCTGCATGTCGCTGTCCAGTTCTCCCAGCACCATTTATTAAAGAGGCTGTCTTTTTTCCATTGGATACTCTTTCCTGCTTTGTCAAAGAGTAGTTGGCCATATGTGTATGGGTCCAGTTCTGGGTTCTCTATTCTATTCCATTGGTCTATGTGTCTGTTTTTGTGCCAATACCGTACTGTCTTGATGATTACAGCTTTGTAGTAGAAGCTTAAATCTGGGATGAACTATATATTTTAAAGCAGTGAATTGTATAGTCTGTGAATTATGTCTCAATAAACATTTTTAAAAAGGTAGACTATAGTTATGTTGTTAAATCTTAACATAATGACAGAAAAAAAACCAGATATACCAAAAAAATATATACAGAATAATTCCTTCTGTAGGAAAAAAGAAAGAAAAAAAGTAACAGACAAAGCTAAGACATGTTGTTAGAAGTCAGGATAGTGATTGCTCTTGCAGGCATAGGGTAGTAACTAAATGGGAATAGGAAGGATGCTTCTGGAAGACTGGCAGTATTCTTACTTTTTTTCTGGGCGCTGGTTATACGAGGCTGTTCAAGTTAGGACAGTTCATCAGGGGACACATTTATGATATGTACATTTTCTTTTGGCACAATATGCTTTAATAAACATTTTTAATTAAAATTTTTTTTATTTATAGTTGAGAGAGACAGACTATGAGTGGGGGAGGGACAGAGAGAGAGGGAGACACAGAATCTGAAACAGGCTCCAGGCTCTGAGCTGTCAGCACAAAATCTGATGCAGAGCTTGAACCCACACACTGTGAAATTATGACCTGAGCCAAAGTCGGATGATTAACCAAAGGAGCCACCCAGGTGCCCCTAAACATTTTTTTTTAAATATGGAGCTACAATAATATTAATGATTAGAAAGCAAGTATTATTTTACTATGAATTTTAATTGTTGTAATTTTAAGTAGAGAAATATTGGTCTTTGGTCCAAATCATTCCATTTCATTGTATTTATATATTCTTTCTTCGATTCATTTGCACAATCATTACTTGTTAAATGCATGTGGAGTACAAGGCACTTGTTTAGGCCTTGGAGAAACAGCCATTTGCAAGACTTGCCTCACCCTCCCGTGAGATTTACAGTATATCAGGCTGGAAGACCATAAAAATTCATTGCAAATATAATAAATATCACAAATAAAAGGTGTCAGACATTATGAGTGTAGGTAAAAGAAGACTCCTGTTTGGGAATTCCAGGCAGAGTGATTTGAAAGAATGACTTCCAAGAGTAAGTCATGAGGATTGTTTCCCAAGTCAAGAGATGGAGGAGTCCAAGCAGAGACTGGAAGTTGCATTAGCGCCCTGAGGCAGGAAAGAGGTTGGCACTTCTAGAAAGTAAGTCACCTAAATGTTGAATGGGAGGCAGGTTCAAAATAGAACTTGGAAAGATAATCTGAAAAATGATTTCTGATATTTACAGGGAGTAACCGACTCTAGAAAAAGTCCTTAAACTTGCTTTCTGTCCCAAATCTTGTATTTCTACAGTAAATTTTCTGTATTATAACCAGAATAGTCTTTGTAACGTAAACGTCTCATTACGAAAGGTCTCACTTAAGTTTCTTAGTAGCTGGCCCTTAACTACCTTATATTCACCTCTCTTCTCCCTTTTCTCCTTAATAGGTACATTCCAGAACTATCTATACATATTCAAATGCACTTTGCTCTCCTTGGCCTCTGCGCATCTGAAAATGCTGTTTCCTCAACCTGGAATGCTCTCCATAATCCCTTTTTTCTAATTATCTTTCAAGTCGCAAACTTGAGGGCACCTCTTCCATATAGGCTTCCTTGGTTTCTTAGGTCTGTGGTTAGATACCTATTCTTGTCGAACCCAGAGTACTTAGTAAACTATAACACAATTGCCTATCTACTTGGCTCTTTTTCTCAATACACTGTAAACTCCTTGAGGGCATGGATCTGTCTGCCATATTCTTCATTGTCTCCAGTACTTTCCTCGGGGCTTAGCACATATGAGCAGGGATATAACATAGTATCAGTCTTGCCCAGAAAGTACCAGAAAAAAAATTGAATAAGTAAATATTTGAGCAGTTACTTCTAAGTAAACAGAAAGAGAAAATAAAACAAACTGGTATCTTGAATTTGTTTGGTAAGCTGAATAATGCTCCTGACCCCCAAAATGCCCATATCCCAATCCCCCAAACCTGTGATTAAGTTATCTTGCATAGCAAAAGAGACTTTGCACATAGGACTAAATTACTGGTCTTCATATGGGTAGACAATCGTGGATTATTTCTGTGTGCCCCAAGAGTATTTGTAAAAGAGAGGCTAGTGTGTCAAGTCGAAGAAGGCTGCATGATGACAGGAGAATCAGAGATGGAGGTATGGCGGTGGAAGCAGAAGACCAGAGACAGAGAGACAGGAAAAGACAGAGAGACTTGGAGAAAGAGAAAGAGAAGTTGCAAAATGCTATACTATTGGCTTTGAAGATGGGGGAGGCATGAGCCACGCAGTACAGGCAGCCTCTTAAAAAACGGAGAAGGACAAGGTAACAGATTCACCCCTAGGGCCTCTGCTTAAAATACTGCCCTAAGACATCTAGATTTTAGGACTCCTGACCTCTGGAACTTATAAGATAATAAATTCTCATCTTTTCACCCCACTAAATTTGTGATAATTTGTTGTAGAGGCAGTGGGGACCTAATACCACATACTTCAGGTTTTTGCATACATTAGGTACTTCAGAAAATTGTTGATGAGGCTAGAAAGTGGATATGGGATTAATGTTATTCCTACTTGGATCTTACATGCTTAGAAATGAGTTCATTTTAAATATATTTTTCTCCTGGAAGCCTTTTACCTGGTATAGTACACAGTACTTTATTTTTGCTTTTCTTTCATTTGCCTGAGGTAACATATCTAGAAAAATATGGCTAAGTTTGATGCCAAAGAGATTCCTGGCTTATGTTTTTTTCTAGGAGTTTTATGGTTTCATGTCTTACATTTAGATTATTAATCCATTTTGAGATATTTTTAAGTATGGTGTCAGAAAGTGGTCCAGTTTCATGAAGCTGTCCAAGTTTTTTAATAACATTTATTTAAAGACGGTCCTTCCCCCACTCTATATTCTTGCCTCCTTTGCCATAAATCAATTGACTAGGCAAGCATGGGTTTATTTTCAGTCTTTCTGTTTTGTTCCATTGATCTCTGTGTCTCTTTTTGTGCCAGTACCCTACTGTTTTGATTATTATTGCTTTATGGTATATCTTGATATCTAGGATTATTATCCTTCCAGCTTTGTTCTTTTTTTCTCTCAAGATTGCTTCAGCTCTTTTGGGTCTTTTGTGGTTCTCTGCAAATTTTAGGATGATTCTAGTTGTGTGAAAAATACCGTTAGTAATATAGAAACTTTAGTGTACTGTAATTCTTACTATTGTGTCATTTATATGGGATAAATAATTATTGCCTGTTGATTGAGATATACATAAGTACATCAAAGAACGTATATTGTGGCAAGAATAGCTTTGAGAGATGATGGACCCAATTTTTCATTTTGATTATATTAGTTTTAAAAGAGAAATTTGTAAAAGATTTACTCTAGGGAAATCAAGAGGACAACTGAAGCAGTTAGTAGTACCAGAATTTTCTGTAAATGTTATTTGACATCAGTTTTTTTTGTTCATTTGTTTATAAATTAATTGGATAGTTCAGTGAGTTCCATTGGCATCAGGGTTATATCAAATTTTAAAAAGTAGGAAAAATAAAATCATTCACTGTGAGATTTCTGAAACTGATTGTTTTGATCAGTTATTCTCTTGGTAGCAACATTTGATCATTTACATATATATATATATAAAACCTTGACATTGTGTTGGCTTCACTTGTCCAGCTGTGCCGTCCCAGCATCAATATACCACTATTTTTTTCCAGCCACAGTCTCCCCTTTTAGATTTCTAAGGTATTTTTTAAATCAACATAGAGCATGTATGACTCTTTTAATATTAGATCACCACTGGAATTTTCTAATAACTCCTACACTCTTGCCATCAGCTACTCACTGAATGCACCTTTAAATCTCATGTTACATTTTATTATTAAAACCCCTAATAATGCATTTTGTTAAAAAGCAAAATGTGTTGTGCTCTGACCAAAAGTAACCTAGTATTGTTTCCTATAATAATTTAAATTGAACTTTAGCTCTTTACTTTTTATACCTCATTGTTGATTTTATTGGGTTTAATTACAAACCCATATGTATTTGTTACGAAGTGCTGGTTTGATATTTTCCAGTGACAACTACATTTTATTCAAAGAAAAAATGTATTAGAATAAAAATTGCAAGAGACTAACCTATTGTATGAGATGATTAATAGAATTCCAGATTTATATGCATTTTTGATGAATGATTTCCCACAGTAAAATGACTTGAATGGTGTATCAGGGCACCATTATTCATTTTAATGGGTTTGCACAAAGTGCGTATCACCATTATTATAGATCAACTGTGAAGATGTGGATTTCATTCCACCCTCATCCATTTTTGATTCCGACAAACTTTGTTCTGTAAACTTGGAGAAAGAGAAAAAAATATCCTCAAACTGTGAAGTCCTGAGATTGGCTTCACCTACTCTATAGGAGGAAAAACTTTTATTCATAATTTTCCCAAATATTTTGTTCACCTGTATTAGATACCCATTTGTTTAGATCCCAGCTAATGATGATTGTTGGTGGTTAACGAAAGCTACAATGAGGTGTCTCTCCTGCACATTCTACTATGAATTAGAAATAAAGTGGCTTTCGCTAAAGTCCTAAAATTACCATATTAGGTCGATAATCTATATGCAGGAGCAAGTTAGCAGAATGTTTCTAACAGTTTGAATAAAGATTTTTTGAGTAATCCTAATTCAGGAATAAAAAATGTTAGAAAGAAACTAATAATAATAATAATAATAATAATGCAACTTGTTTGAAAAATAGATCAAAAGGATGATTAGCCAGACCTTAGGGAATATAAATAAATGTTTCATCAGTACCCACATAAGCCCTGTCTACAAAAGTATTAGTCTAGGACAGATACTTTATACATACAGCTGACCCTCGGACAGTCCAGGGGTTAGGAAACACTGATGCCTGTACAGTTGAAAATCCACATGTAACTTTTCACTCCCCAAAAGGTAACTACTAATGGTCTCTTGGTGATAACATAAACAGTTGATTAACACATATTTTGTATGTGTATTATATACTGTATTCTTAAAATCTAGTGATGTAGAGAAAAAATAGTAAGAAAATCATAAGTGAGAGAAAATGCATTTGTATCACTGCACTGTATATATTGATACCATAAATTTACATCATCTGTTTACAAGATAAATTACCTGTCTATCAGTACCTACATCAGTATTGTCTTGTATGATACAAAAAACTGTAGATGTTACAAGTATTAATAACACTACACAAAGAAAAGTTAATCTGAAAAAGAAATTAGTACTTATTTACACTATTTATATAATGATCCACGCATAGATAGCAAAGAACCAGCAAAATGATTGCTTTATGGTAGCTAGTGTAACCAATACTAAGTTTCATGGAAGCTTAGCCTATACACTATTATTTTTGTGGCATATCGTATTACAGTCCTATTTATAATACAGTATTGGAAACATTGTTACATTTTTAAAAAATCATTTGTGATAATACCTTGATACCCAGTGTTTCCAATGGGAAGAGAGAGACACATACTATATGGTAATATAATTCTTTGAAAGCAAAGTTATAAAACTAACAAAACTAACACATTCATTGTCTAAACTAACACACTATTAATTTTTAGAGTAAATATCACTCACCTAATACCTATCTGTAAGGCTAGGCTAACCAGTTCCAGTCAAGACTTGCACGTGGTGTTCTCCACACTCAAGATGTGGGTGGTGATGATGATGGTGTAGAAACCTGTCCTCCAGTTCTTGCGTTATAGTTACTAGATTTCCACACCAATTCACTAACACATGACACAACAGATTAGTTTATAAACTGGATGGCCTGATGACTCTTTACTATTTATTATGTGGAAACAGATCATCATAAGGTTCTTGATCCTTGCTGTTTTTATGTTCAGTAGGCTGAGGAGGGGGAGAAAATGGTCTTGCTATCTTGGATGGCAGAGGCAGAAGGGAAGGCAGGAGAGACGGTGTAACTTTATGGAACAACATTGTAATTTCTGCCTGCATTTTGCTTTTTCATTTCTTTCTAAATGTTTCTGTACAATACCAATCCTCCTTCCACTGTTTGTTTTAGTTTCAGTGCCTATGTCATAAAAGTGTCCATGTTTTAAAAGAAGTCCAAAGCAGTTTGAAGGATCAGAACCCTTCTACCGTGCTGTCTCCTCTCTGTTTGTTTGCTGGAACTGCTCTTCTTCTGTGTCTTCTTCCTCAGTATCTAGCACTGGTTCAGACACTCACCTCCAGCAAGTCATCTTTTGTTAATTCCACTGGTGAGGTGTCTGTTAGCTCTCGAACTTGTACAGGATTCATATCTTGAAACATTTTGCCCCCCAGCTTTTTTTTTTTTTTTTTTTTTTTTGCTCTATCCCAATCTCTTTCATAATATCCTTGTTTGTCTCTGTCAAAAACCCGTAAAGTTATGTGTAACATGTGGACACAGTTTTCTCCACCAGGAATTTATTATTTGGGGCTTGATGGGCTTTATGACTTTTCTATAACAATGATGGCATCTTCAGTAGTGTCATCCTCCCAGACTTTCATGATGTTCTGACTCTCAGCTTTCTCTCCCATAGTGTTGACAACCCTTTCCATAGAGTACCTTGTGTAATAGGCTTAAAGGTTCTCATGACCTGCTGATCTAGATGCTGAATGAGAGATACTGTTTTAGGGCCAAATAGACCACTTCAACATCTTTGGTGTTGAACTAATGGGGCCTTGGTTGTTCAGGAGTATTATCTAGCATAAAAGGAGCTATTAAAGTTAGTTCCTTACTGGGAAGGTACTCCTGACTTCGAGGAAAAAGCCTCAATGGAAGCAATGAAGAGAAAGGGTTCTCATTATCTATGCCTTCCTGTTGTGCAACCAAAGACTGGCAGCTGGCGTTTGTCTTTTCCCCTCAAGACTGGAGGCTTAGCACCTTTATAGATAAGGGCAGCTCTGACAGTAAACCCAACTGCATGCACACAAAAGAGTAGAGTTAGCCTATCATTTTCTGCGTTAAATCTTATGCTTGCTTCTCTTCCTGATAAATGTCCTTTGTGGTATTTTTTTTCCAGAATAGGGCACTTGGACCTGCATTACAAACCTATGCAGGCAGACACCCTTTCTCAACGATTTTCTTTATGGCATCTGGGAACTTGTCTGCTGCCTCTTGGTCCACAGAAGCTGCTTCTGTATCTGGACATTTTTTAAGCCAAAGGTTTTTCTAAAATTATCAAACCATCCTTTGCTGGCACTCAATTCTCCAGCTTTAGATCCTGCTCCTTCCTTTTGATTTAAGTCGTGATATAAGGACTTGGCTTTTTTCTCTCATCGTATTAGAGTCTAATTGCCTTTCTTGGGGCAATTCTGCACCCACATGGAAGCTACATTTTCAATATGAAGTAAGAAGATATTTTGCAGGGGCGCCTGGGTGGCTCAGTTGGTTAAGGATCCGACTTCAGCTCAGGTCATGATCTCACAGTTTGTGGGTTCGAGCCTCGTGTCATGCTCCGCACTGACAGCTCAGAGCCTGGAGCCTGCTTCGGATTCTGTGTCTCCCTCTCTCTGCCCTTGCCCCACTCAGGCTACCTCTCTCTCTCTCAAAAATGAATAAACATTAAAAAAATACTTTAAAAAAGAAGACATTTTCTAAAGTACAAGGTTTTTGTACCTGCTGAAGTAGCTGCAGTGATGGCTTCACGAATTTCCTTTTCTTTTTTCACAGTGGTTCTTGGGGTCTATTCATTGATCTCAAAAGGCTGGAAGATCACCACTGCAGACCTCAGTGTACAGTACATATCAGATCATTCACCTTTTTATTGTAATGTCATAACTTTGCTTCTTTTGAGCTCCTCCAGCATCACTAATGGCACTTTATATGGGTCCCCTAGTGTTATTCAATCTATAGAATTGTATTAACCATGATGGAAATACACGAGAACCACAAGACATCAATATTTATTGTGATACCCAATTTACTGGAGAAACGAAGTGTTCCAGCAGGGATGATTAGTGTCATCACACCCCACATTAAGCAAATATTCCCACCAGTTGAGCTCACCGCAATAGCAACAGGAGGTAGCTAGGAAGTACAGAGGTATTATTACAGTACTACTACAATTAGCTACATAGTTAATTTCATGCATTTATGATATGTCACACCTGTATGTTTGTTTACATTTTTCTTGAATTTGGCACCATGTACAGTTATAGTCTGTATTGTTATGTGTTAGTTTTGACAAATTTTTACTTTTTATACTAGATTTGTGCTTATTTTATGGTAGTGAATGGTAAAATAGTCTAGTATCTACATATATTTTACTCAATCATTTCATACCTAATTTTTTCTCATTTTTAAAAAGACTTCTATGCTAGCTCTTCATTTGTGACTTTTTTCAAGTTGACATCAATCTCAAAAATTGACTTGTGACTCCATCCACTCTGATCTTTTGATCATTTGCCTTGAACTTGTCTATAGAAGAAAAATTGTGCCGTTCAAACTAACTCAAGCATTCTTTTCCATTTGTGGAAGCGAGGTTTTGAAAGTAATATAATTTACCACATATTTCCTCACCCAATTCTCAGACCTAAGCCAGCTCACAAATTCAGAATCCCTTGAATGAAAGGGAGTCCAGGACTCAGTATCCTAAATATTTCATCCATCCTTCCTCACAAGTACCTACAGCTATTTCCAAGAGAAAGGGAAAATCACAGATTTGAGGAATGATTAGATATTGGCTTTGAGACTGTACTAATCCCTTAGGAATTCAGCCTCCACTGTGGTTCACCCAGAAAAGTACTATCAAGGTTGATAATAAACATTGTCCTTAAGTTCATCTCATAGAGGACCAGACAGGTTTAAGAACCCACACTATGGTCATTTTCTCAGTTCCTGAATGCATAGGAGGAACACACACACTTGACTGTTATATGAATCCCTGCTTCCACTTCCCGACCTATAGGGTGAGACCTAGTGTGGTAGGAAGGACCAATCAGAAGCCTTTACAACTGCCCCCATCGCCTCCAAACACACATACACACACATATGATCACAAAATAGTAAGCTGAAAGCAATATATTTCATTCCTTGAGAAATTGCAGAGAGTATTGACAGTATCAAAGATGTGAAATATGGAGTAGTGATACCTACAACATTTTTCCTACCTCCGTGACTCATGCAGCAGATATGTCTTAGAGAATTTGATTGGATTCTCATATACTTAATCAGGTAGTGACTCCAACTTCAGCTGTTTTAAATATTGTCTCTTTATTAACGTAAATCACACAGATTCTAATATCTGCTTTGCCTCTATTGATCTGCCAAATGCCTTTTTACTTTATACCAATTAGCAAAGTCAGTCAGGTACAGTTTTCTTCCACTTGATAGGGGAAACAGTTTCCTTCACTGTCTTTGTTCAGTGGCTTTCTGTCAAAATCTAGCATACAGGAATCTTGCTCATTTTGCCATCCCACAAGGCATCATATTGGTCTACAAATGTATGATATAATGCCAATTAGATCTATCAGCAGGAATGACGTGGTAAGATACATGTGTGTCAAAGAGTAAGAGATAAAAACTTAAAACTATCTAGAGCCCTGTGACCTCACTGAGATTGTTTAGAGATTGACTGCATCTAGAGCATAGCTGTGTATTCCCTCCAATGTGAAAGATCATCTGTGCCTTTTAGTTCCTTTAATGAGAGAGAGGCACAGTACTTGGAGAGTATCTTTAGATCCTAGATCAATAGATACCATATTTGAAAGGGTTTTGTAAGCCCATTTATGAAATGATCTGTAAGACTGACTGTTTCGAGTGAAGTCGAGAGAAAGAAGATGCTTTTCAATTGGATCAGGCTGGATCTCAAGCTGTTTCTCTATTAGGGCTAGTGACCTGACTTGAGGTTCTCAAGAGTCTTTCACTGATCAGGGTGCTCTACTGAGTTTCTGGTAAACTCTGATGAAATAATGACAACACAGATACTCAGAGGTTGGAGAGAAATCTCACGGAACTATTCTTCTATTGAGAGATAATTTCTGCTACTTACTGGAACGAATAGAAATGAATGCTTAATAGGTGAATAATACTTGCAACTGATTCTGCAAACTGAGGTTTCAGGCCTTAACTGGGTGTTTATTACTCATAAGTGTGAGCGTGCAGAGAAGTTCTCTTTCTCATGAAACTGAAGTAGTATGTATAAGAAGCAGCCCAGGTATGTCCTTAAGGTACAAGCAAGTTTTGTGAACTATTGACTCTCACTTTCTTGGCGTTTCTGCCTACTGCATTGCATGGCCTTGTAGAGATTTTCCTCCACCAGATAATGACGGGAAACAAATGGACCCACATTACTGAGTATATTGAATGATACACTGACATTGGCTATTAACAGAGAGCTGTAGCACTAAAACTCCGTTCAGGGCTGGGCTTCAATACTACTATGGAAAGGAAACGCTTCCAATGAGCAGAACATGGAATACTGCATTTTGTAGAGCACTTTCTTCTGGGAAAAGCGATGGCTTGAAATACAGTCTATAATGTTACATGGATGGTGAGTAACAGGCTGATAATATGGTCAGAGACTTGGGAGAAAAAAGATTGGAGAATGGTTTGTAGACACACCCCTTACAATGGGCATAGTGTGTGAGAATATTTATGTCTCCCCTGAAGGCTTACCAAAGGCCATCCCCTCCATAGAATAATCTCAATGCTCAGATGTTGAAGATGACCCATTCTATTGATGTTTTATACAGTCTTTTCTCAACCACTTAGTGTTTGATCAAAGCATTTACGAATAAAGTGGCTAGGGCTACATGGATGGAGACATTTCCTGGGATTTTTTCCTCTCTCTTTTTTTCCTCCCTTCCTGTCCCTTCCCTTACTTTCCATTTCTTTCTTTAAACCAAAGGTCGAGTCGTGTTCTGTATGACATACTTCATCTTAAAAACAAAATCCAGAGTATGACTGAACTGGATACCACCAATGCTGAGTGCCTAACTGAGTGCCACAGAGGTCAATACTGACATATCACCATTTATCTAGTGACATGTTGTTCATGCAAGACCACTTCCTTCATGAGTTTTTCAAACTGAAATAAACAAATAGGACGTTAGTTTTTCTTCACTGTCCACAATGTTTCTCCCAACACCCCATCCATGGATTTCTTAATGCTCTCTTCACTATTATGGTCTTAAACACATCATCACTTTTAACAAGGGAACTCACTTCAGACCAAAAAGAAGTCAGACAAAAAGCCCAGTCCTTTGTGATTTACTTCTCCCTGTATCCTATCATCCAGAAGCCAACATATCTGAGGAGGATGTAAAAAAGTTACTAAAGGCTCAGTTAAAGATAAGTGTATGACTGGATAGTAACACTTAGGAAGGCAGGAAAGATGACCCTATAAGTTATGGTATATGCTTTGAACCAGGGACCAGTGTCTCTTATCCTTCCCATCTAACCTGGGGATTGAAAAAGAGATGCTATTTTCACTATTTTGCCCCATGGTCTATTTGCAAAACCTTTGCATTTTTTTCCTGCAGGTTTCCAGCAACTATGAGCTCTTGCTTTTCAAGGTAAAAAAAAAATGAACAAAAAAAACAAACAAATAAACAAACAAACAAAACCCAGACAGGAGCCTGGGTGGCTTACTTGGTTGAGTGACCATCTTCAGTTCAGGTCATGATCTCAAGTTTCATGAGTTCGAGCCCCACATTGGGCTCACTGCTGTCACTCTGTCAGTGCAGAGCCTGCTTCAGAACCTCTGTCTCCCTCTCTCTCTCTACCCCTCCTCTGGTTACTCTCTCTCTCTCAAAAAACAAAACAAACAATAACAACACAAACACAAACAAAAAACAGACAAACAAAACCTCTTGGACCAGAAAATACAAAATGGTTCTAATCCAGAAGCTGAGAGTGCCACCTGGATGTTTTGAGTTCCTTCTGCCACTGAATCAGTAGAGAATGAGCTGCAATAACTAATCCCACTTAACAAGGGGAAATAGGTTATTGCCACACAAAGCGATGAGTGTTAATATGTCTGGAACCAAGAAGGTTATCAAGATGTACTCCCATATAACGAGTGGTAAATATTAATAGAAGATCATAGCAACATATCAGAGACATGATTTCAATGGGGAGACCCTCAAGGAATGAAGATTTGAACTGCCCCACATAAAAACAGTCACGGGCAGCTAAGATGCTAGCTGTGGGTAGAGATATCATGACATGGGTAGTGAGAAAAGGAAGTTTTCGTCTGTACTTGTTTCCGTTTGCTTGACCCTTACTATTAAAATGATTCCTTTTAATTTTTTGACCTAAGATTTCTTAAGGCAGGACACTTCCACACATGTTTGAACATGTAATAGTGTCATGTAAACTGGTTTTTGAGTCCATCACTTGCTAACCATGTGAACTGTGTGAAATGAGAGTAATAAGAGTATACTACGGCATATCCATGACCCCTGATCCTGTTTTCCTTCTGGAAAGTGAGATGCTTAGACTAGATTATGTAAATTTTTTTTTTTGCAGTTTGAAGATTTTACAATATTTGAAAAGTATGAGGACAAAATGCAGTGTAGTAAAGATGACTGCATTAACTTTTACCTCACATTATATCCCCCTGATATGATATTTTTCCCTTAGTTCTTGAGGGAACTTTCTGGCTTTTATCTGAGTTAGAATCTTCACAGAACTAGAATACCAACCAACTTCCTCAAACTAATTGGAATAAAGCTAGATGGTTGACCTTTTGAGGCTAATACAAAGTGGATGAAATTCAACACCTGTTTTCTCATCCAACAATGTGCCTGACCAAGAAAGGTGAAGATTCGAACAACTGAGTAAAGTGTTTAAAACAACTGCTTTTCATTTTTGCAACTTTACTAGCAATGAATGCTGTAGGCTTCAGAATGGTTCGAAAGATTAAGTAGTTTTTATTAACTGGGAGTGAGCACATGGAGAAGAATGGACTTAGGCAGAATTGAATAAAGCCAAAGATCTAGTTCCTGAATATTTTTACTTAAACCAGAGCTTGGAGCTCCTTAAATACTGGTTAAGTAGTTTGTTGACTAATTTGAGGCTTGGCATATGAAAGCATGATATGAAGAGGGGCTATGAACTTCTGCTCATTTATATCCCTTCTCTGTTCTCTTTGGCTGTAGGACCTGAAAATATAACTCTGTGATGCTCACTTTCTCTATCTTTAAATAAGTTCCATTCTACATTGTCAAGATTAAATGAGATATTTCCTATAAAGTATTTCTATATTGCTATAGTGCCTGGCATGTAAGAGAGGCCAATTAATGAGGCTGAACAAGGTGGGGAAACTTCCTCACAGAGATTTCACAACAAGCACAAGAGTAGAGGAAAGAAAGTTTGAATTAGAGGAGAGTTTGAGCTGCACATCAAGGGCAAATATTCGTGCTACCACTAACCAAGATGGTAGAAGTGCCAATGAAGGCCAATGATAAGGCAAGTTAAAACTTAGTGCCCCCACTGGTGGAAAAAGAGCCAGGTTGGATAACACCCAGAAGCTCAAATAGCCTTCAATCAAGAACTGGTATATTCATCTGCAGGTGGTCACAGAAAATAAAGGACATTTTGGATGTAAGTGTTAGGTTTTATTCATATGTTTGGCATCATGGAGAGACTAATCAAGCAGACTATAACCCTATTTAAAAATGAATACATTCCTGGCTAGAGCAATGAATAAATATTAGAAAGAAATAAAGTCAGTCTTTCTCCTTTTTTCTCCCCTTGATCCAGAGGGGATGCCTGGAGATCTAAAATCCTGCCAGTTAATTGGATGTTAGCTAAGCATAGAGTTTGGAAATAACAGTCTTAGACAACTATTCATAGAATTATTTTTTTCTCTAATGTCCTAGGGATTCTCCCAGGAGTTAACTGAGCTCAGCCAATTATCCTGCATACCTTTTTATCTCTACCCAGATTGGATGGAAGGGGCAGGGTACCAAGGTTCAATTACTGACTTCATCCTTAGTAAAATCTATTTATGGTGTTGCACTGTTAATTCATAGCTTCAGACAATTCATATCAGCTAAAGTTTGTTTTTCTTCTTTTGATGAATAAAGCAGTTTCTAAGTAATTTAATTGTGTAGAGTAAAAAGGAAGAATTTAAATTTATCTTTAGCATTCTTACCCACTTAGTAGCATCATTTACCCACCAACAATATGAATTACCAATTACAGACTATTTTATTCTTTTCCTTGCCCATTTTAATTTAATTGTATGTGTGCTTTCCAGGTTGGCTTTCTTGATTTGTTGAGAATTTGTGAATCTGGAGCTTAAAAAAAAAAGAGCTTTGGATATCACCAAGGTTATAAATGCAATGTTGAGTAAGAATTATTCCATATGTGTTAACTGTAAATATATTATATAGCTAAATAATGTTCTTACACATGTCAGAAATGCTTAAACTCTTTTAACTGCATGCTTATGTGCACATGGCAATCATTATTAGCCACAGCCTAATTATACCACAGTCACTGAATCTGAGAAACCTCATTATAGAACAGTGAAATCAGACTGAAGGGAAAAAACTGAAACAGTACTTGATTTGTGCAGAGGAAAAAAATTTAATTTATTATGCATCTGTAAAATCCCGTGAGGTAAATTGGGTTTCACTTTTTCTTGTGTTCCTAGAATTCACATGGGAAGATAGACCCAGAAGCTACATGAAACTCCTGAGAAGTCAGTCAGCAGACTTTCCAGGCAACTCTTCCTATCTTCCTAAATAACCTGTTAGCTTGTGTGTAAAAAGTAGGGTTTCATGTATTCTTTGATTCTCTGGCAGCATCCCAAGAAACAGATGAGATAGTATAGATCAATTTAGCAATTATTTTACAGGTATCTGGGTAAATATTGTGGTGTGATTATAGTGTCTCCAAACAGTCATCAAAATTTTCAGCATGCAGTCAACAGTATGTGTTAACAACATGTGTTAATTCTTTGTTTCTAAGAGCTGAGGGAATAGCAGGGATCCAACAGATCAGACTAAGTCCCTTCTCTAGTGGGACTTACATTGTAGTCAAGTAAAGAACTTAATTAGTAGAAACACTAAATTGTGTTATGGGCTACAAAGAAAAATAGAGTAAGAAGCCAGAGATTGTTGTTTCACTTGAGAAGCCAGTGCGGACACTTAAACAGAACACCTGCATTCAATAAGTCGTGAACCATGGGAAGACCTGGGAGAGGACTTTCCCTCTATAGGATACAAAATGGAAATGCCCTGAAATGAGAACTAACTTCCTATGTTCTCAGAACTACAAGATGAGGTCTGAGAGTAAGTTTTAGCAGATTATATACATAAGGAGTTTGGATTTTAGTCTGATTCTAAGGGAATTCACTGTGGTGTTTTAATTAGGGAATTGAACTTTTTTTTCTTATTTTAATTGTTAAGGTATAGTCTACATAGAAATTTACCCTTTTAGAAAGTGTTTAACCCTATTAATTTTGACTTACACATGTAATTGTATAATTATCACTATAGTCAAGGTATACAGTAGTTTCATCACCCAAAAGAATTGACTGTTCCCCTTTGTAGTAACCTCCACCACCACTAAATCTTCTCACTATCACTATGGTTTGGCCTTTTCAGAGTATTATATAAATGGAATTATATAGTATGTAGCGTCTGAGTCTGATTTTTTTCACCTAGTGTAATGCATTTGAGATTCATCCTTGTTGAGTGCATCAGCAATTTATTTTATTACTGAATTATATGCTGTTGAATACATGTACCGCAATTTATCTGTTTCCCAGTGTTTCCCAAGTTCCCCCTCCCACACACATCCAACCCCGCAAAGTAATCCGCTATAAAGACCCACATGCAGGTTTTTGTGTTAACATTGTTTTCATCTCACCTGGATAAATATGCAGAAGTAGGATTACTAGAGTGTATGGTGAGTATATGTATAAATGTAGAAGTAGCTTCACAATTTTCCATTCTGATGAGCAGTGTGTGAGTTCCAGGTGTTTTGCATTTTCACCCACTCAGGGTTTTATTTTATTATGTTTTTTCGTGTGTGTGTGTGTGTGTGTGTTTGGTTGTGGCGTTTCAGAATTTGTTTTTAACATTTCACTGTAGTGGATGAATGGCAAGTGACTATATTAAGCAAGCATGGAAGACATAAAGTAGTTAGGTGGTTTATTGCTGTAGTCAAGATGAAAGCTGGTAGAGCTGTGAATGAAGATGGCCATGACAGAGAGAGGGTAAGAAACTCTAGGCTCGGGATGTAAGTTGAAGGTAGATGGGAAAGGACTTCCTGAGGAATTAGACATTAAGTGTGAGGGAAGAAGAACCTGTGTGGCAGTGAGGTAAATGGGATCCACAGATGAAGAATAGATTTGGAAATGAAGAGGCTCCTGTAGATATGCTGTGTTTGAGATGCCTCTTAAACGTGCATAACAAAATGTCAGGTAATTAGATGACTATACAAAATGAAGTTCAGAGCAGTGATCTGAACCAAGCCTATGAGTTGGAGTACTTACATTTGGGAGTTACCAGGTGTTTGTATGGATATTTAATGTCTTTGTATGGAATATGATTGCCTAGAGAGGGTTTATAGAAAAGTGAACCCTGTGTCACCATAATGATTAGAGTTTAGGAAGAAAAGGAGAAAATAGCCACAGTTAACTGGTAGGAAGTGGTAAGTGACATTAGAATTCCACTAGGCAACCTTATCATTAGTTTTTGCTTTTGGCCATTGTCAGGTATGTAGACAAAAGGTATATGAGTATGAACTATGTAGTTCATAAGAACAATCTTCAGGTTTTGGTGGTGGATGCTCAGCTGTCCTGAAACACTTGTCGAAGTTATTTTAAATATGAATGAAGAGATGGCTCAGTCATAGTGTGAAAGCAGCAGGTCAATCTGAACTCCTAAGGACTGAGCTCAAAATCCTTTTGTTAGGATGTCTAAAAGGAAGACCTGAGTAAGGAGGTTGACACTGTGAGAACCTGAATAAACAATACTTCTTATTCCTCCTCCATGTTTCCACAGCACAGAGAACACTGTAAAAGAAAAGTAAATTGTAAAACTGGAGGCGTGTGGAAGATCTCAGCTTTGGTGTTAGGCAGGTTGCAGTTGAACCCCCTTTCTGCCCCTCTAGAATCTCAGTAGAGCACGAGGGTGGTATTTTTACAATATAAGTCAGGTCATGTCACTCTCCTATTCAGAATCCTTTGGCTCTTCATCCCCGTGAAATAAAAAGTCCTTACAAGGATCTGTTAATACCCTACCTAATCGGTGTGTCCCCATTACCTCTGACATAACCTACTATAAGCTTTCCGTCCTCTCACTTCCTTTCAGATACCATATGTGTACTAATTACAGGGCACAGTAGGCACACTGCCACCTCAGATCCTTTGAAATGCTTTCCCTTCTTCCTGGAATGTTCTCCAAGGCCTCCTCATGGCCCATACCCTTACCTCCTTTAGGTCTTTGCCCCACCTTACCTTCTCAGTGAGCCTTTTTTCACCACCCTGTTTCGGACTGCAGGATCCTTCTACCCACTTTATCTGCCATACTTCACATCAGCTGACATACTAAATAAATTTATCACTCAAATGCGTTTATGTGAATACATATGAAAAACATTAAATTCAAATATGTATAGAATATAAATATATACTTAAATTTAATGTCTTTCATTTCCCACTAATACATAAACTTCCTGATGGAATGAATTTCATATGTCTTATTTACTGCAATATCTCCAGGAACCAGAACAGAGTTAGTACATAATAAGCATTCAGTAAATATGTATTGGATGAATGAATTAAATAATGTACAGCAGTCACTACACACAGTGTCTAGATTTAAGACTACTACTGGTGATTGCATAGCATTATTAGTGTTATCATCATCAATACTTTTTTTTTCATTAAATTCCCTAAATATGAACTGGAATCAAATTCTGAGACATCATTGCATATCCGTTTTACCTAACTGAGTAGTTAGATTTTCACCTTGGCTACCTTGAAGTCCATGGAGTCTTTCAGAACTGGGAATGACTCGTGGAGCTGGTGGCTGCACCTTCAATGCAACATGAACTATATTTTGCTGTACCTGCTTCTGAAGGGCATGATTCTCTGTGCTATAAATGAGGTGGGCTTGTAGAACACTCACGTCTCTTGTATAAGCCAGCTAGAAAACCAGATGTGTTTCTAAGACAGTGCAATTAGACCCAAGAGACACGTATGTTATGTCCCAGCCTATTGACCACTGATCTTGGTCCCTTCTAGGCTTCTTCCCCACCCCCTACTTGTTAAAATGTTATAGCTCTAACACTTGAGTTGTTTCCCTGTCATAGATTGTAACAGAATAGAATGTTGCTTAAAAAAACAAAAATCTTGCCATAAAAGAAAAATTATAATGTAAAGTATAAGTTTTACAGTGAGCTAGGCACTCTGCTAAGGTCTTCTGATTGATCATATCTCTTCACTCTCAAAATCCCTCTGTTGTGTGCTGATGGTGTCTTCCTAAAATTTATATTTTGAAGTCCTCACTTCCAGGACCTTAGAATATGACTGTATTCAGAGATAAAGTCTGTAAAGGTGTGATTAATTTAAAATGAGGTCTTTAGACCCTAACTTATTCTGGCTGGTGTTCTTCTGTGAAGACAAAACTGGGGCACAAAGAGAGACACCAGGGATACACATACACAAAAGAAAGACCAGGAGGGGACAGAAAAGGCAGCCATCCTACAAGCCAAAGAGAAAGGCCTCAGAAGAAAACAATCCTGCTGACATCTTGAGCTTCCAGAACTGTGGGAAAATAAAATTTCAGTCGTTTAGACCACTTAGGCTAGAGTGCTCTGTTACAGCAGCCCTAGCAAACTAATACATCCTCCTTGAGATAAGGACTATTATTAGCCATCTTTTGGAGATGAAGAAACTGAGGCCAGAGGCGTTACTTGACTCATCTAAGGACACTCAGCTCACAAGAAGGCCATGATTTGCAACCACCGTGTCTGGCAAGAGCTCAAACTTGACAGGAAAGGCCTGTTGCTGGCACAAGTGCAACCTTGAAGCAAGAAAAGAAGAGAAGAAGGAGAGGAATAGATTCAGAAATCCAGTGTCAGACTCTGTTTTCAAGGGTTATCTTCTCCTTCTAATTGAAGCCACCTTCCCTCTAAAGACTATTTTCTTACAAGGGCCAAGGGAAAAATACATTAAAGTATATTTGTTTCTGTATTAGTTTCCTATTGCTTCTGTAATAATTTATCACAATTACCATAAAATAACTCAAACTATTATCTTACAATTCCAGAGGCCAAAAGTCCAAAGTGGGTCTCAGTGGGCTAAAATCAAGGTTATTAGCAGGGCTTAGATTCATTCTGGAGGTTCTAGGGGAGAATCCATCTCTTTACTTTTTCCAAATTCTGGATGCCACCTATTCCTTGACTTCGAAAGTCTGCAGCATAGTATCCTCAAACCTCTCTCTAACTCTTCTGCCTCCCTCTTTTACTTACATGGACTCTTTTGCTTTCATTGAGCCCACTTGGATAATCCAGAATAATCTCCCTATCTCACAATAAGAGGTAAAACCAAGTGTACATAACATGGGAAGAGACTTCCGAGGAGAGGAAATAGATAGTGCAAAGGTTCCTAGCATGTTAGGAAAGAGTCGGGGGCACCATGTGGCTGGAGCTGAGTGAGGACTGGGGCAGACCAACGGGACGTGTAATGGGGGCAGGAGGAGTAGGGCTCTTCAGGCCAAGGTAGGGACTTCACCTTGTACTCTGAGTTACATGGAAGCTGTAGGAACTTTATGTGCACAGAAATGTTATGATCTGACTGAGACTTCAAGAGAATCGTTGCAGCTGCTGGGTTGATAAGCTAATGCAAAAAATTGGGGGAGAAATCATGGTGGCTTGGACCAGAGCATAGCAATGGAGGTGAATTAATGAAATGATAGACTATCAGTTCTGTATTGAACTGAAAGGAGAACTAACAGTCCTCTGTAAAGTTTAAAATTTGTGATTTTTTCCCCTTCCTTTCTGGGTTGCCGTGTTCTTCCGTCTTAATTATGTATGCTGCATTTTCATTTTCTCCTATGAAATGTGGGAAGGACTTGGTTTAGATGAACATCCTCTAGTTTCTTCTCATTCTAAGGGACTACGGCTCTAACACTCTCAATATCCCTTTTTCTCTTACAGTGGAGAAAATAAGCATGGATGATTGATCCATTTCAAGGTGTTAAGAACGTGGTGTGTCCCCCTTCCAAGGATATGTTTCACAGGCTACGAGGAGTAGATATGTGTGTGTGTGTATGTGTGTGTGTGTGTGTGTGTGTGTGTATACATATGCATATGTATACATACACATATATATATTCAAAGGGGCATAAAAATCATATGTAGACAGGGTGCATTCTGGAGCCCATGGACAGGAACTGAAGTTGGCTGAGTAGAGTTCCAGGTAGGGTGGGACAGCAGGTTAGGCTCACAGAGGAGGAGATACAATCAGAAAGGGAGAAGATGGTAGGTCCCTGTGATTCTCTCCCCCCTCACATGCACTAAAAACTGTATATTTTGTGTGAAATTAAATTACTTCTATCTCCAGGCATGATAATACTATCCAAAAAAAGCCAATTAGTGCATAGCATTTCTTTGGCCACACTGACTGGTTTGGGGGTAATATATGGCGAAGATAGTTAAGTCAGAGTGGAAGCCAGGGCTTATGTTCAAAGGTTTGAGAAAAGGACGAAGAGTTTGACATGGACCAAGAAGTATGAATCAGTTAGATTTGGAAACTGTTGGCATTCCCCTGGTGACAATGAGGGAAGTCAGTCTTAGGGTGATGGTAACTATAGAAGGGGAAGATTAGGTAAGAAAACATGAAATAAGTTCTCATTGTTGGACCTTGAAATACTAAATCGTACTCTTCCTGAATTTTACTCTTCTTGTAGATATTTTTAAAATATGAAAAATTTCTTTTTCTTTGTTGTTTAAGCCAGTTTGAGTTGGAAACTGCTGTATGTTCTTACACGAAACACTCAGTGAATACATCATTTGGGAGATGTGATAATACCAGGAGAATTTAAATCTAGACAATTATTCCCTGAGAATTCAATTTTGTTCTAGTTCAACTTTGAGGGTCTTTATCATAAGACGTCATGTTAACAGTATTTGGAAATCACCTCTACATCCTGCTGATATTGTACCTTTTGCTTCTGTATAACCTCATATATTTGATATTTTCAGCCTGTTAATAGGAAAATGGGGATCAATAGATTTTAATCTTCCATCGGAGTATTATACTCCAATTATTCTCTTTACCATGGCTAGGCGGATTTTTTTTCCCAGTTTCCCCTTATCTACATGGCTAATTAGGCCCTTTGGTAAAACCATTCTAACAACCCATTACTTCTTTCTGCAAAGATTTTTTGAACATCTAGTCTGTGACTGGTGTTCCAGGCACTATTTATTTTATTATGGGTTCAGGGAAAATAAATTGGGTATGATTCCTACTTCTTTGAGATTTATATTCTAGTAATGGCAAAGACATTTGAATAGGTAAAAAAATAATAAAATGACTCTAAAATATAAGGGTAATGAAAAAAATAACTTCTCAGTAACCTGTTGCAACAATAAAAATTTGTGACAAATCAACCCAAAACTCAGTAGCTTGCAGAAAATTTATTTTTATCTGAGAGTTGTCTGGGGTTCAGCTCATTCACAGTGGGTCCAGATAGGTGGCTTGGCTTCAAGTTATAGCGCCTGGCATAGCTCTGTCCTGCAATGTCAGAGGTGCAAGAAAGCAAGCAAAAACAAGGGGAGTCTTCTAGGTTTTGGATTTGGAACCAACAAGCCATAACTTATGCCCATATACCATTTCCACTCTCCCCCGCCCTCCAAAAAAAACCATACAAGCCAAAGTCAAGAAGCAAAGATAAACACTGCCTGAAGATGAAGCTATGGAAAGGAAAAGATGAAAGGAAAATGAATATTTGGGGCCAATAATTTAGTTTATCACCCAGAATTAAATGATGGAGTATGACTGGAGTAAAGGGTGTTTAGGTCGAATATTTTGCTTAAGACATCTTTGTGGTGAGGTCCGAATGATGACGAGAGCCATGTGAAGAAATAACTGGAGAACATTTTTGTAGCAAATGGCTATGAATAGGAATAGAGTTGCCAAATGATGGTGTTACCAATCCATCTATCACAGCTGTGAGCCCTGATGCTACCGGGGCCAACTGCTCTGAATCAGGGAATCCCAAGGGAGCTGGAAAAAATCGACAGTGCAGCTCTTGGCTGGCTTTGCCAACACTGTTGCCCTACCTATAAATTTGTGGCAAGAACAGCCAATAACACAAGAGAGGATGGTTTGGAAAAGACAAATTTATTTCAGGTGCCAGCAGCTGGGGAAGAGTGCATGATCACGTGCAGCGGTCAGCATGCGTTCTGCCCACAATAATGGGCAGGGAAGGGGACAAGTGGGTTTTGCTCTTCTAGGGTTGAGCAAGTGGGCTCAGTGACAATGCTAAGGTCAGAGTGGTCGAAGCATGGCAATCAAGAAAAACAGTGTTACAGAAGACATTAGGATATAAGCAGAGGCCAAATCATCGAGGTCCTTATAGTCCACAAATTAATATTGAATTTTATTTGGATTGTAAGGGGACCCAATGGAGTAATTTAACCAGGGGAAAATAATGATAAGAATTGTATTTTTAGAATATCTTATCGGCTGTTCTATGGAAAGGTAGTTGTAGGCACAAGAGAGGAAGCAGGAGAAATGTTAGAGATTATTGCAGTATTCTAGGTAAAGGACAATGGCAGTTTACACTAAGGTGGTAGCAGTAGCAGTAGGTATAAAAAGAAGTATACCGATGATACAGTGTATTTTGTAGCCAGATTCATTAAGTCATGTTGGTAGTAGCATTGGAGCTATCTATAGGAGTAAAGAAAGTGAAGGGGAAAATGTCAGTTGGAAACTGATTGCCATTTATTTGGATAAGAAAGGGATATTTTTGTCCATATAAAATATTATTATAGTTATAAGCAGGTACTATTAATGTAAGTTTGTTTTTCTGTTTTGTTTTAACTTGGAGTAGATGAAAGAGCTCATCTCAGATTGGATTAGATTTTGGTTAAGTAGAAGAAATTTGTGGGCTTTATTTTTTTAAATGTTTTATAAGAAAAGTTTCCCTTCAGAAATTCTACCTAGAACTCTAGGTGACAAGCAGATAAATAAGAAAAATGAAAATCTGTTAGTATCAACTCAGCCATGTACATGGATTTGGGTCTCTTGACTCTGTTTCACTCCAACTGTCAAAGCACATGCATTGGTCATCAGTTTATCATGATACAGTACAGGTCAGGAATGTCAAGAAGGCAGAATTGACATATCGCTTAGAGGCTGTACATGAGTGCTGCAAAGGCAGACACAGCCCATTTTGTAGGAGGTGGTTTGAGCAAAAGCGCCGAAAAAATCAACCATCTATCAGAATCCTATAAAGGGACAGTTACACCAGAATAATATGTGCTTGTTATTTCTGTCACTAAAGTCATGCCCTTTTAATGGGCTAATTCTAGATAAAAGCACAAATGAGCTCCAGGCAGCAGTGAGAAATTAACCATGAAAAGACGGCACAGGGTGTTTAAAAGGCAGTATTTAAGATTCACCCTCTGTCCCAGGGGCTTAACGGCCCACATTAAAAATTAAACAGAGAGAAATGGATAGGAAAATATACTTAGAAAACCCTCTAACGGTAAAGAAGAAGCACAGAAATGTTGCGGTGGTCAGCAAGAAGTTGACGAAGTCCTGATGGCTTCTGGAGACTGGTCCGATTCCAGTAGCTCTTCCTTGTCGAAGCTGATTGGTGTCTTTACGAAACAAATGCTAACCATACCTTTCCACTAAAATTTATCAGAGTTTTCAGCCCACGAAATGTACATTTATAAAGTTGTGAAACTTTGGCATTCTGCAATTTTATTTTATTTTTCATGTAACAGTTAGGCTCATATCTAAATGGCACCAAAATACTAACATATTTAAGAGAAACATCTTAAATGAAAATGTGTTTAGTCTTGACAAACACTTCTCATGACATTCTAGATTATTTTGTGGGTAGTCATCTTGACTCTTCATATGGAGGGTGATTGTGTTTGGTAGATATTATAGGTGACTGGAAACTTGTGGCAATGGAAGAATTTGAGAAAAATAAAGGTACTAATTTTTATTTTTACGAAAAATTTGACTAATTTTTAAGTGCCTCATTGAGTGGCTGTCCTGGGCTAAGCACTTTGCATAAATTATCTCATGTTAGATATTCATACAATTCCAAATGAAGGGCTTAAAAGGAATCATATTGAGGGAACAGCCCAAACCATCGTGTCCCCATTCACTGTGAGGCAGAATGTCAATCATTCACCGTGTTCAGAAAATCATAGAATTCTAGTGACCTTGGGCTCTAACTGAAAACACCTTAGATTCAGCTCTCCCCATTGATAATTCATATGAGTATTGACCCTCTTTCCTATATTTGTAGGTTTGTTAAAATGAACATGATCAATATTGCTGGGACATTCAAATATGTTGTAGTGAATTGGGGTCATCTGTAAATATAGGATAAAAGGACTTGCGATTGACCCTGCCTGTTCTCCAAAAGCCCATTCTCCATGGACTCAGTGTCTGCTTCTGGGCTTTCTGGCCTAGGTTGTCTGTTCTCTGTCCCAGAAAGAATGGAGTAGGTAATTGGGGAAGTCATCTAGTTTCCTTCAGTCAAGTGGATCCTCTGTCACTCATTTGGATTCTGTAAGAAACGGTGCTGTAGGGGTTGCCAGAGAACAGTTTCTTTAGTTAGGGATGCCGGCTCATTTACCACCTCTCAGAAGTAGTGTGGATGAAAGTGAAACAAGAAAGCAGAGAATCCTTTCATTATCCAAATCTAGCGACCGAACATCCCTTGGGTTCTAAGGGACTCCCTTAGAAAGAAGACTTATCCTTTGAGACTTCCCAGGACACATATTCTAACATCCCTCTGCCACTTAGCATAATTTTTACTGAACTAAAAGATTCTCTGAATTAAAAATCTGAAGCTTCCATTGATCCTCAGGACCTCTCCTTTCTCTCCTTCTGCAAGCAGTCTGTGCTTTAAGAGTCTGTTACTCTCATGTCCCTCTTGTTTGTACTTCCATGTGATTAACACAGTATGCCAAACAGGCTGCATTCTTCAAGCATCCAGGCAAATGCTGATGAGTCCTGTATATCCTTCATAATTGTGAGACAAATATTTAAAGCCAGAAAATGAGGAAATTTATCATCTTTATCAGAAGAGGGAAAGGCATGAGGCCCATTGAGTCATGCAGAGGCTGAACTGCACACATAGCAGTGGCTCTCACAGATGACTGTCTCCACCATCATTAGGTTATTCTCAATTGCCTGGGGAATTTGATACTTGAAGGCCTTAATCTGGGGATTGTTTGTGGATATATCACAGGACAGGAGAGAGGAAACTAAAAGTGCAGAGGCCTGTGCTTGTGCCCTTCTGACAAACAGCAGATAAAGGCAAATTTTTCTAATCATGAGAATATGGGTTCTATGGGAGTTGTGAGAAAGTGTGTATAGAGGATAGGGCTTTGTAGAATCTCAAATCACTTTGCTTCACCTGTTATGTTCTTAGCTTTGCCTACATATAACTTGTATGTGCTATAGTTGTGAGTTGGGGAGTGCACTTTGGGCACCATAGAGGCCACTAAAGGAATGCAATTCAGAGGCACCCACTCTGTGCCAGACACTCAAATAAGCATATTCATGTGGATTAATTGTTTAATCCTTGTGTAAAGATTGTGAGGAAGAACAGTAATCCCCAAGATGAAATGAAGAGACTCAGTTTGGGAGAAAGTAAGTGAATTATTAGAGCTGCTAAAGGGACATGACTTGAATTAGAAGCTAGAAAGCCAGATTCCAGAGTCCACCCACTTGGCCTACATTTTGTTTTTCTCTAATCATTACTGCCTCGGAGAATCACTCCTTGATCATACTTTTGATTCAAGAAAAATTCTTTTTTTGGAACACCTGTATGGCTTAGTCAGTTAGGGTCTGACTCTTGATTTCCACTCAGGTCATGATCTCACAGTGGTGAGATCAAGCCCTGCATTAGGCTCCACACTGAGGATGGAACCTGCTTGGAATTCATTCTCTCTCTCTCTCTCTCTTTCTCTTTCTCAAAATAAATAAGATTAAATATATATATATATATATATGTAAATATATATATATATATTTTTAAACTCTGGATTCAAGAACTTCATGAAAGAAAAGAAGGAAGAATGGAGGAAGTGATGGAAGGAAGGAGGGAAGAATGGAGGGAGGAAAAGAAGGCAGGAAGAATGGAGGGAGGGAAGGAAGGAAGGATGGAAGGAAGAGAGAAAATAATGTTCTGTGAAATGAAAACCCACTATAGTGAATATTTAGAGCACCTTCTGAATGCTTTGGGCTAGGGGAGTGGTTTGGTTCTTATCTGATTCCTCCCTGAGGAATCTCTAAGGTACTTCTGGAAAGTTTCCAAGTTCCTAATCTAGGAAACCAGTAAGATAGGGTCATCTTGGGGAGTAAAACTCCATAGAGACCAGAGGCCTATCAGCTCAGGGAACAGGACGGATAGAGCCATGAGTTTGCATTAAATGTACAGAGGACAGAATACCCAGTCATTTTTGTTATTTTTTTTCTGCAGTTCATTGTGTTTATCTAAGTTGTTTTGTAGATACAAAAAAAGGAGTTGGCAAACTCTGGTCTACTAGTCCAATTGGACCTGCATCTGTTTTAGTATGGCTGTCACACTTAAGAATGAATTTTATATTTTGAAAGGGTGGTAAAAATTAACAAAGAATATTTAACTGAAACCGTGCATGGCCCAAAACACCTAAAATATTTACAAACTGGCCCTTTTCAGAGGAATTCTGCCATTCCTTGCCTTGGAAGACTTGGCCTTGACTTCTGTTATATCATTACCCAATCCAGCAGTGAACTTTTCATGGTGATGCCACTAGCAGTGCCACTACTGGCACATTTCTTCCCTGGAGGCAAGCAGCTCATTATGCGTCTTAGAGGGTTCAGTCTCCTGTCAAACCGCATTATGCTTCTGGGGGTCCCAAGCTTCGTCTTCTCAGGAGACAGGTGTAGGGGCACGCAGAAATGAGCTCTTTCCTAAGTATGTGGTGTTTCCAGGCTGATGAGATCTTCAAAACGATGAGGTTTTTGGGAGGTGATGGAGGTTTGCAGGACCTGGAGCTGACAGCCAAGAAAGAATTCTTGAAGAAGTCTTTGGTGCAAAAAGGAGATCTTATTAAAGCACGGAGACAGGACCTGTGGGCAGAAAGAGCTGCCCAAGGACCATGAGGAGAGACTGGTTATATACTATGGAGTTGGGGGGAGGGAAAGTCCAGGGGAAGTTTCCAATGAGATTTTCCTGTGCTAAAGAAGACTCACAGGATAGCAGAGGCCTAGCTATTGTCAAGCTAAGGTTGTTTTCCCTCTAGCAAAGCATTAGCATTAAAACAGTAGGGAATTCCTGGAGAAACTACTCTGTCTGCCTCAAGTATTTGTCAGTGGGCTGCCCGGTTATAAGGAAATTTAGTTCTGTCTGCCATTTCCTTCTGCCTTTGTTTCCCACATCACTTTGGAGGGGTGATGTCCAAACTCCAGGAAATGGAGCCTGTAAATTTCTGGAGATTAGGCTATTGATAAGATTGCTTTTTTTCCTTGTAATTTACTAAAATACTTGTAAATAGATGGAGACTCAGGTCCTGCAGGACTGTGATCTCTATCGGTTAAACATTTGTTTTGGGACAGCCAGGAGTACCCAAGGAATATCACACAGATATTCCCACCTGGGGGCAGATGAAGGGAGAGGGGGTTGTGGCCTCTCATCTTGCCTTATGCTCCCTCATCAAGAAGATCTACCTCCACCCCCTGATCATAGTGGTGAGACAGCTAACGTTTGGAGGGGAATGTTCACTTTCCAGTCACACACAATACTGTGAAAAAGTTAGACTGGGACCCAAGTTCTCTGGATTCCATTAAGCAGATATTTACAGAGTATCTTTCTGTGCCAGAAAGTATATCATATGCTGAGCACAAGAGAGCGAAAAGAGATGAGGTAGATGGAAGATAGGATTGATTTTTAGGATAAGCCCAATATTTGTGTTAGATCTTCTGAGAAGAAGACCCCTGAAACAGAGGTAGGAGTACAATAGGTTTATGGGGGTGCTGCTTGTGAAAGGTCAAAGGGGAGCAATGCATTAGCTTTCAGACTAAATATATGGGATCTCAGGAAGCAGAGGGAATAAGATTGAGCCAGGACTGCCTCAGAGTGTGACGCAATCTGGCTCGGTCTCAGCCAGCCCAGAGGAGAGCCTCCTGGTAAATATGACTCTTTGGAGGTGTTGCACTTTGAGCAGAAATGGCCAGGTTCGGTAACCCACCTCGTGCAGTCATTGCTGGAGCTCTTGGGGAAGAACATGTTCTTAACTTAGCATCTGTGGTGGCTCCCAGGGTATTGAGGATCCTAGAATAGAACAGGCTAGCAGTGCCTCCCAAGGGTACACATTGAATAAACTCATGGAGATGTGGAATGGAAGGAGGGGGAGAGGTGTCATGAAAGCTTCATGGCCACATCTCTTTCTCCCTCTGATGTGTCAGTTCCAAATTAGTTATTCACTCCGTTGAATATAAATATTTATCTTCTCCTGGTAGCCTCTGGAACATATCCTTGGAAGGGGGACACACCATGTTCTTAACACCTTGAAGTGAATGAATCATTCATACTAATTTTCTCCATTATAAGAGAAAAGGGCATATTGTGAGTGTTAGAGCCCTAGTCCCTTAGAATGAGAAGAAACTAGAGGATGTTCATCTAAACCAAGTCCTTCCCATGTTTCATAGGAGAAACTGAAAATGCAGCATACATAGTTAAGATGGAAGAACATGGAAACCCAGAAAGGAAGGGAAAAAAATCACAAATTTTAAACTTTACAGAGGACTGTTAGCTCTCCTTGCAGTTCAATACAGAACTGATAGTCTATCATTTCATTAATTCACCTCCATTGCTATGCTCTGGTCCAAGCCACCATGATTTCTCCCCCAACTTTTTGTTTTAGCTTATCAACCCAGCAGCTGCAACGATTCTCCTGAAGTCAGATCATAACATTTCTGCACACATAAAGTTCCTACAGCTTCCATGTAACTCAGAGTACAAGGTGAAGTCCTTACTTTGGCCTGAAGAGCCCTACTCCTCCCGCCCCCATTACATATCCCATTGGTCTGACCACTCAACTCCAGCCACACGGTGCCACTGATTCTTTCCTAACATGCTAGGAACCTTTGCACTATCTATTTCCTCTCCTCGGAAGTCTCTTCCCATGTTATGTACACTTGGTTTTACCTCTTATTGTGAGATAATTGTACATTTTGAGAAGAGTTACAGAAATAGTACAGAGCTCCCATTTACCCCTCACCCAACTTCCATTAATATTAATATCCTACATAACCATGGCAGAATTAGCAAAACTAATAGAATAATATTGGTATAATATTACAGCTGAATTGCAGATTTGATTGAGATTTTAAGAGCTTGTCCACTAAGTCCCCATTTTCTGCCTCAATTCCTTTGTCTTCTCATGTCTTTCTAGACCTTGGACTTTGAGGGGCACCTGGGTGGCTCAGTCGGTTAAGCGGCTGACTTCGGCTCAGGTCATGATCTCATGGTCTGTGAGTTCGAGCCCTGCGTCGGGCTATGTGCTGATGGCTCAGAGCCTGGAGCGTGCTTCAGATTCTGTATCTCCCTCTCTGTGCCCTTCCCTTGTTCACATTCTGTCTCTATGTCTCTCAAAAATACAATTTAAATGCTAAAAAAAAAATTAAAAAAAAAAAGGACCTTGGACTTTGAAAGGATTGCCCAGTTACTTTTGTTAAGGGTTCTCCAGTGTGCATACTAGATATTTCATAGGAGATACTTTTCACTACTTTACTTCTTCAGATCTTTGCTCAAATGACATCTTAGTGAAGAATGTTTCTGATCATTGTATTTAAAAAAATAGCTCAGTTTCTTCTCATGCTAGAGACTTTCTTCCAGTTTCCTGCTTTTCTTTCCTTGACTAATGAAAATTAGATATTCTTTACTTCTAATAACTTCTTTGTTTATTGTCAGTCTCCCTTTACTAGAATGTTGACCCCGGATGGCCAAGACTTCCATACGGTTTGTTCGTTGCTGCTTACCTGATTTCTAAAGAATTGCTTCAAATATGGAAGATGCTCAATAAAGTTTTGTTGAAAGAATGAACTGAGGAAAGAACTTGCTGTTCTCAGGAATCCAGGAAGCTAAAAGAGCTTACTACAAAGTTAGAAATGCTATGCAACATGACATAATTCCAAAGGTATTGGAATTATCCAGCCCAGAGACTAGACAAAACTTCATGAGATGCCTCACACACAGATGTTGGTTTTCTTTGTCAGGGCAGTCAGAACTATTATTTAAAATACATTTCTTGCTGAGCTGTGAAGGTCCAAATTTATAAGCTTGGATTTTTCTACTTTTTCCTGAAAAAAAAATTGGTAAAATTATGGAAATGAAAACCTCTTAGCCTTTATGACTACTGTCGTTTGCTCAGTAAAATGGATTTCAGATGCGGAAACATTTCACCCTCAAACGGGGCCTTTCAAAATCATTCCCTGACATTTTCACTCATGCAAGTGCAAATGCCTCTTGATTCATGGAGATCTGAAGCATGCTAAAAACCCGGGCTGCTCTCAATTATGCCGAGCTTGCTGTTCCATCAGCAAATTATGCAAGACTATTTTTGCTCTTCTCCTTTTTCATCCCACTTTTAGTCCTAAAAATAGTGTTAGAATTTCTACCCAAAGTGGGAAAAGGTAAAAGAAAGACAAAACTTGAATCTGGTAATGTTCTTGCCTGTGACCATCTAAGATGTTGAACAGGGGAGGTTCTGTGAGCTAGGAACCTTGGGAGTTACCTAGATCTTTGCTTAGGGCCAAGAAGGAGAATGAAGTAAATAGATGGTGGATTCTAATATAAGATAGTCTGATAATCTTCTCACTTCCCCGAGCCGAGATTTATCTCCAAAATGAAATATTGCCCCTCTTTACTCACTAAGTTATTTATTCATTTAATAAACATTTCTTGAGTCTTGCCATGACCAGTCCATGAGTGTTTATACGTGAAAGACACAGTTCTTCTCCTTAAGGAATTCACAGGTGAGCAATATAGGTGCTCAGAAAACACACTAATTATATGATTGTATGATAACATTTATAAAATAAGAATATACAAGGAACCATAGGAGCACAGAGGTGGGGTGGCTGGGTACATAGGGGAGGTTTCTGATTGAGTAATGTCTGAGATGAATCTTAAAAAATTAAGAAGATTGACTCAATGAAAGGAACTAGGGCAGAGAATGGAGGCAGATATTAATTGGAGGGAACAAAGTAATTTAATACATGTTTACTGGTACACACCATGTGAAAATTACTGGGCTAAAAGCTATAAATAGAACAGAAAAGTAAACAGACCTGTTTATTGTCTTCATTAAACTGGCATTCTAATTGGAGAGATTTCAAAATTAATTATTCCTCAGCAATTTGTGATAAGTAAAGGGCATGAAGAGAGGGTGAAATCTTCTAAAAAAATGATTATCAGAAGAAAAGCCACAGGTTATGAATCTCACAGTTTGTAGGATCAAGCCCCATGTCAAGATTCTATCTCCCTCTCTCTCTGCCCCTCCCCCACACATTCTTTCTTTCTCTTCTTCTCTCTCTCCCTCTCTTTCTCTCAAAATAAATAAGCATTAAATAAAGAAGAAGGAGGAGAAGGAGGAGGAGATCCAGACTGGGTGGTCAGGAAAGGACTTTTTTTGACATTTTATTTAAATTTTGAAGGATTACTTAGTAAAAATTAGTGATAAATTAACTTGAAAATGAGATTAGGGGACAAAAGGAGGGGTTTCAGGCATTGGAAATGAGAAGACCTGATTGGCTTTTGAAGAAGATCACTCTTGTTGCTACGTAGAAAACAGACTGGTAACCAATTAGAAGATAACCCATAATAGTCTGGGAGGAAATGATGCCAGAGGGATTTATGAAGTATTTGGACCAAGAGAAGAGTGTCTAGGATAACTTAGGAAGATGTGACATGGAGCTAAGGAAGAGGAAACTGAGGATGGTCATCACCAAGATTATGGGGTCAGTTGTGAATGTATTGAGAATGAGGCATCTCTGAGACAGCCAAACTGCAATTTGAGAAGGAAGGTAGATATGCAAGTCTGACCTTTGGAAGAAAGATCCAGAAGGAAATTTGGACCTTGAGAGGCATCAAGGAATAAATGAGGAAAGTTTCTCATGAAGAGATTTTAGAGTGAGAAGAGCACAGATTGTAGGACCAAGACTTGAACAATGCCAAAATTTGAAGGTTAGATAGAGATGAGGAGCCCAAAAAGGTGTTAGAAAAAGGAGGAGGAATATTATGAAACACTGAGGTAGTTTAATAAAGAGGTTGTCATCACTGGAGACAAAAACATATCCACTGAATATAGCCAAGTAAATTTCATTGGTGACCTCAATGAGAGCCATTTTCATCATGTGGCTAGGGAAGATGGCATATTGAAATAGACATTAAATAATGTGATGAAACTGAGTAGAAAATAGCGTGGGGGTGGAAATGGAAGGCTATTAATTGAGATAATGTGTATAATAGACTGTCTCTACATTTCTTTTGCATTAACTCACTCTGTCCCTCATTCTCTTTGAACACGTATGATTGAAATACATATATGTGATATGTGTACATGTATTAGGTAGGCAGGTAGGTAGGTATGTAACAATCAATCAATTTGGACCCTGAATTAAAATTAAACTCAAAATGGCCAATAATATTATTTTTTGTAGATTTTTTCATTCTTAAAGAAATAGATACATTTCTTCTATATCTACACCCCTGCACTTACTGAGCAGCAAATGAAAAGATTTGCATCTACATGCTTAGCATCCTGGAGAGAGACTGCTTTCTTTTGTATCTCCTCTATTTTTTCTGTGCCTGTAAGTCCAAAACTAGAAGCTGTCTTCCAGCTGATATTGTCATGCCACTGTAAGTAGAATGGTGTCTGCTTGACCTGGAGTTTGTCAGGGGAACTTGGGCATACCATGACTCATGGAACCAAGCTCATTATGGTTTATATGGAATGACTCCCTCAGGTAGACACTTTGGATTTCCAACTGAGAGGCTTATTTTCAGACTACATCTTGTTTCGCGTTAGCTTCAGATATTGATAAATCAAAGCTCATCAACTTTTGAAACTTTTCTTAATAGTTTCTGATTACTTTTTTCATGCCTTCTTTTTAAAAATTAAGTGTCCTTTGGGGCGCCTAGTTGGCTCAGTCGGTTAAGCGTCCTGACTTTGGCTCAGGTCATGATCTCACGTTTCATGGGTTTAATCTCCATGTCAGGCTATGTGCTAACAGCTCAGAGCCTGAGTCTCCTTCGGATTCCTGTCTCTCCCTCTCTATTTGCCGCTCCCCGGCTCACACACTGCCTCTCTCTACCTCTCAGAATAAAGTGAACATTAAAAATTTTTATATTAAAAAATTAAAAAAAAATTAAGTGTCCTTTAAATTAACATGTGCAAATCTAAAATATACAGTTAATTGTGACAAACACAATCATGTAAGCCACACTAATATGGAGGTTTCCTCCCTTTCCTCAGTTTCTCCCTAGAGACATCCTGATCTAGAACAAATTACAAATAGAATTATGAACTATATACAGCTTTTTATTAGAGCAAATCCATGTTCAGCATTATATTTTTGAGAATAGTTATTGTACCTATCAACAGCAGAGTAATTTTCTATTTTATCAATATATGATCATTTGTTTAATCATTTTCTTTCTGGAAAATATTTGGTTAATTTCTAGTTCATGGCTTTTATCAAGAAAACTACTGTCAATATCCATTCCAGTTTATATAGGTCATATGTTTTTAATTCTTTCAGGTAAATACCTATCAGTGAAATTGAAGGGTCATTGGGAAGATGCATATTTAGCTTTAAAAGAAACTGACAGTTATCCACAATAGATAGGAAGTACTTGTACAGAGAGATACTTTGCTTCCATCAGCAAAGTATAAGAGCTTTTATTCTATAGCTTTGTCAACATAGTGTTTTGTTTTGTCAATCTTAGCAATTCTGCTATGTATAAAGTGGCATCTCATTGTGGGTTTAATTTATATTTAATTGATGACTATGAACTTGAGCACTTTTCATGAGTTATTTGTAATATTTCTTTGTAAAAAGTGTATTCAGGACTTCTCATCAAATTTTATTGAGTTATATGAACTGTGTTTATATTATCAAGTTTTTAAAGTTCTCTGTATGACCTGGATAGAAGTCACTTTTCAGAAATGAGTGTTGTGAATGTTTTCTCTCAGCATGTGCCTTGCCTATTCATTATATTTAATGATGTCTTTGATGAACAGAAATCACAGAAACCAGAAGATAATGGGAAACATCTTTAAAGTGCTTTAAAGAAAGAACTATCAATACAGAATTCTGTATTCAACAAAAACAGTCCTCAGGAATGAAAGCAAAATATAGATAGTGTCAGATGAAGAAAAATTAAGAGAAGTGTTGTCAACAGATCTACTCTGCAAGAAACATGAAAGTAAGTTCTTCGTGCTAATGGAAAGATAAAGGGGAAAACTGGGGAGTTTTACAAATTTGAAAGAACAGAAATGCTAAGTATTTTAGAAATGAGTAAGTAGAAAAGATAGTTTTTACTCTTAAATATTTTAAAATACATATACTCATTTATAAATTTTTTATTTAGTTTATTTATTTTGAGAGAGAGAGAGAGTGAGTAAGTGAGCACGTGTGTGTAAACGGGGCAGAGAGAGAGATAACCCCAAGCAGGCCCTATGCTCTTAGCACAGAGCCCAACATGGGGCTCGATCCCACAAACCACTAGATCAGGACATGAGGCAAAAAACAGGAACCAGACACTTAACCAACTGAGCCATCCCCCCACACATGTAAACATTGGTGAAAGAAATTAAAAAGCTAAATAAATGGAAAGACATACCCATACTCATAGGTAGGATGATTTAATATTGTTACAATGCCAATACTACCAAAATGATCTATGGCTTAAGGCAGTCCCTGTCAAAATTCCAAAAGCTATTTTTCCAGAAATATAAAAACTGATCGAAAAATTTCTATGAAATTACAAGAAATTTCAAACAGCCAGACAATGTGAAAAAAGAAGAGTAATGCAGACTCACACTGTCAGATTTCAAAACCTAACACAAAGCAACAGTAATCAAACATAGTACTCCGTAAGGATAGACACATAGATCAATGGAATATAATTGAGAGTCCAGAGAGAAACCAATACACTTACAGTCAATTAATTTTCAACAAGGATTCTAAGACAATTCGATAGTAAGCACTTTCATTATAAATAAAATGGTTTTAAAACCATTTTAGAATATCCATATTTTCTAATTCTCCTCCTGTCATTGTTGCCAGTCTGTGAGTTACGTGACTTTGCGTATTCATTTATATTGACAAATTTATTGTCATAAAGTTGTTTGTTATATTCTCTTGTTAATCTTTTAATGACTGGAAGTTCTAAATGCCGTCCCCTCATTTATTACTGATATGGTTAATTTGTGTTTTCTTTCTCTTTGCTTCATCAGACTAGCTAAAGGTTTATCAATCTTACTAATCTTTTAAAAGAATTGACTTCAGAGTCTCATGATCTCCTTTTGTCAATGTGTTTTGTCATCCTTATGTTTTCCTTTCTTCTGTTAATTTTGTTCAGTTTTCTCATCTTTTATCATATTTTTATGACGTGCACATCAATCATTAATTTTTTATCTGTTCTCTCTAATAATAATTCTGATGTAACTTAAATCCTTAAATTTTGATATATTATGTTTTTATTTTCATTCATTACTTTATCTGACTCTTATATGCACACTTTCAAGGAAATACTACATTTCCTTCTTCACAGAGAAGGGAATCCAGAGCAAGAGGGTGAAAGGACTAGCCCTGAGCCCTTAACTAGGAATTCACAGACCCAAGAGTTAAATCCAGACCTTGGAATATCAAGCATCTTTCCACTCTGTCAAAGCATCCTCTCCACTGTGCAGAGCCACTTCTTATCTCTGTCAGAACCTGCCGTTTTGACATTTACTTCCATCTACTTATAGTCATCATTGAAAGGACATCCAGACAGTGCCATCAAGGTAGCTGTACTACCTGTTCTGTTTGAATTTGAGACTATAGGTGTTTCTCGAGAGAAATCAGAGAGAGGGCTTTTCTTAAATTGTACTCATTCAGATGGAGAACTTGTTTCATAGAATTCAAAATAGAAGAATAGAGAAAACGCAACTGGTAAAGTCATACCCAGTAACACTTACATCCTACATCAGAAGCAGAAAAAGGCAAAGAAGATGGTTTTGATAACATAATAAGAGATGATAAAGCCCTGTCAAAATCTCTATTTTGTATGTCCCTTTCCCTACACATACTTAAAAAAATTGAATTTGTTAATATTCTCCCAGTTCTGTAAGAAGGATCACTTTAACCACATATTTTAATTCTAAAACACTACCGCAGTGGTTTTTCCAAGTTTTTTTTTAAACATATGTACTGAAATTTTTAGAGATTTTAAAATCTTAGATTAACATAATTTCAAAACTGGTTAGAAAAGGCCATGTACGGCTTCCCTTAGTCTGCAGATGAGGAAGGAAAAATAGAAAGAGAAATTTATCCAAAGCAGTGATCTAAGTAGGGTTCCTGATCCCAAGTAATAGTTTTATGTGTCTCTTTCCCTCTCTCTTCCCTCCCTCTTACCCTTCCTTTGTGTTTGCGTGTCTGCATGTACACTCATTCACTCGTGCTAGTGAGTGCTCACACGTGCCTTTGTGTGTATTTGGTGAAATTATGGGTACTTCTTATTATCATCCTTTCAATTATACTATTCCCCAGTTTTTGACAATGAAAATACTTTTGTATTAGGAAATAAAGCTTGATTTTGATTTGAAAAACAAACCCAAGTCAGTAGGGGCTGAGGTCAGCAGCAGCTCACAGCCAGGAGATGGTGGGAGAGGATGGTCTGTCACTGCCCACATTGAACTGGATTGAAATTCTGGGAAATGTGTGAAAGGGGCTCTGAAGATCAGCTCTGCTTCCCTTAGGCTGGACTCAAGGGGAGACCCAGGATGCCCTAAACCTTCAGTTAGAAGCCATGTTACCCAGGAATCTTCCATCATGTTCCAACAGAAGCAGTTTGAAATCGGAGTCTTGCCTCAGCCACACTGCTTCTGGTGGGCGGTGATAACATAGTCATGTGCTTTGAAGGCAGCTCTCCCCTGTGGGTTGAGTCTTCGAGTACAATCTGTGTACACAGTCATCTGCACATCTTTCCATCTCATTGGTGCCTGAACCCAAATAGTATTCTCCTTCTCTTCTACTTACAGTGGACTGCTTACTAAGAAAGGGTTGACTTTTTCTTTTTTCCTTTAACCCGGACCCAACAAGAAACCCTTTCATATATGTTGCTCAAGGTACTTTAAAAAGTGCCAAATATTCGTGGAGATAGACTTAAATTTTCTTTATTTGAAATATTTTGAAAATTTGCTTGGAAAGAGAAAACAATGAGATAGTGACAACACTAAAAGAAACAGATTAATTGATAATTATTAAAGTATTTCAGGTCCATTCAGTTTGACAGATACCCTATCAAGGGCCTCCTAGGTACAGGCACTATCATATTATATGGAGGACAGTGAAACAGTAATGTACTTTTGTCCCTGCAAAATTCCTAACCCAAACCACTGGCTGCCTTCTGTTTCTCCGGAGCTCTGTGCTTACACAGACATTATCTCCAGGTTTCCAGCTGTTAAGATCAGCACGCTGCTTGTGAAATGATGAGTAAGTACACTGATCCACAGGTGTGGTGTGATATCATCACCACTGATTACCAGCCTCTCTCTGTATAGGATGGAGGGAGAGGACCAGGAGGAATGCATGTGTATAGAGGTGTGCCTGTTACTGAGAAAGAGAAGGAACCATATGTCCTCACACTTTTCACCTAAGGGACCTAAAACAAATTCAAATGTGGATTTACTCAAATATGAATCCATACACCTAAAATGACATCCACACACCATGCTAAATGAAGACAATACATAACACATAGAAATGCAAGGAAGCGGGAAGTTTCACAGTAAATACATATATGTAAAATAAATAATTTTACTTATAAATAAAATTATTAATAAATAAGTTGAATGAGCAAAACCATATCACTCTTATAGACAACTGATACAATTTGGGGGATATCCCAGATATCTCTCATATATGTATTTCATATATTATAGGTTATATATAAAAATATATATGCATAATATATAAATATATGATGGAAAATATTTTTATAAGGGCATATAAGCCAATTTCACATCTATGAGATTTTTGCCCACTTATTTTCTACTGTGAGTGATGCCATAATTCTTCATCGTGTATGGAATTTCTTTCTTCTACAGTTTTCGGAAAAGGCGTGTGTGGGCACACTTTGAAACCCCGTAAAGCCTTCCTTGGAGGACGAAATGGTTGGAAATCATTGAGGAAACACTCCCGCAGAATTGGTGAGTGAAGTCTCTAATAAGGGACAATTGGTCCAAATTATAGAATTTTTTTTTTTGAGAATTTGCAGAAAAGCTGCCATCACCAAAGGGAGATCCCCTGTGAGACAAGAGAGGACAGTTGCAAGCCTTCATAGTTCTAGTCTGCACAGGATCCCAAATGAGAGATCAACACTGTCGCTCACACTTGTGTGAGGCTGTTTTCAGTAACTCTTTTGAGAGTCAGTGTACTGTGGTGACTTTCCCCCAGGGAGTGGAAGCCAAAACCAACCCATCCCTGCTCCATATACCCCAACACGCTCCCAATTTTCTTGGATTATTTAGAGATATTGAAGAGCCTTTGAAAGGAGATTGTGTATGTGGGAACTTGAGCAGTGAATTGGGTAAAATATAAGAGATGGGACCATACTTGTTCCCCAAGGTACTACAGCACTGCCTACTGGATAGAAACAGAGGAGTTACAAAGAGATAAAGCAGGAAACACAGATATTGATCTAGATATTGCCATGGCTGCTGTTGTGTTCAGATCCATCTTATGGCTTTCATCATGGTGTCTGTGGCCCACAGCAGCCCCAAGGAAGGTATAGGACTTGCTATATCTGTGATTCTGCAACTTGCTATTAGAAAAATGATAGTATATGTGGAAACATTTTATTGTATTTAAAGGCTACAGAGTACTTTATTGTATAAAATCACTATAATTTACCTAATCAATTCATTATTGATATGTTTCAATCTACTGTTTTCCCATCTAATAATGGTATAACGAGTATCCTTTACATATATTCTTGTGCATTTTTCATTTATTTGCTTCAGATAAATACCTTGAAAAGAAATCGATGGGTAAAAAGCAGTTAGCATTTGAAATGGATACATATTTCTCCTCCCCTGCTTCAGATGTTCAGTACCTCATGTTCAAATGAAAAAGAAGTATTAGGCTGATTTGTTGTTTGTTTCTTTGTTAATATTATGGCCAAGTTTCACATGGCCCCTCATTCAGGCCAGTTCTCTTTGTGTGTCCATCTGCCTATAAATCGCAATGGGGAGGGAGTTTGGTGGCTGTTGTAGACGCTCGCAAGTTGTTCATCAACACTTCTACTTCCTGGGCACCCATCCAGACACCACATTTCCCATCTTTCCTTGGTCATAGAATTGAGTCTGGGACAGCGAAAGTAGAGGAAATGGCCCAAGAAAATCTCCCACAAGAATCACCACTTGCTTTCTCCTTCTCTGGTCTACTTGCTAAGTGCAGAGGTACATGAGACCCTGAATGATTGCATAGACTACAGCCTTCTCCCACCACCAAACCTTTCCCACCAACCTGCTTTAGACACTGAAAACCTAATTTTTATTGTATTAAGTCATTGGTTTGGGAATTATTTAGTTTATTTGGTGTCTGTTTGTTTTTTATAGCAGTTAGCCTATCATAAATACTACACTTGCTGCTTCCCCAGACTATACATTTTGACACCTTCTTAGGTGTGGCAAATAGCCACGAGTCTAACCTGCTTTCTTTTTAACCAGCAGTTTATACTTAGGATGGATCAAAGCACATGAATTAGCCTTGTATTATATCTGAAACTTGAGCCTTATTTCATGGGAGGCGAAAGGAAATTCAGAATGGTATGGAAACACCAACTGAAAATTGGCAGGAGTCGGAGGTTTATCCATAAATACCTAGACAGGGTACTTACTATTAGTGGCATCTTGCTTGTGACTTCCACAGGCTGCCCAGTCACATCCAAGGTCTCCCCAGAGCAAATTTGGTGAGGATAGGCAGCGGCGATTTCAGGAAATAGCATGTACTGGAAGTCTGAAATCCAGTTCCTGTTCTGAATTTGCTCTTGTCATGCTGTGATCTTGGGAAAGCAACTCTTCTCAGTATATGCGTGTCCCTCTGTACAAAATGAGCCAGTTGAAATAGATCCGAGGTTGCTAACAGTGTACATCCTGTTTATTAACTCTGATTGATGACAATTTCATGAATCTCAGTTGAAAAGAATTCTGAGCCTACATCAAGACTCAGTAGGAAAGTGCGACACTTGGAGTACTGAAGGAGGGGCTTTTGGTTGTCTGCGTGTTGTATTGTGTCATCTGTATTTATTGAGTTTATGGATCCTAAAAAGGGCACTCAGTGTTCATTCCTCTATTTCACTTTTATTCCATTGTCTCTGGTTCAAGGGCAAATGGCAGAAGGTTACAGGTTAATATTGGGAGTAATGTGCTAAGACTAAGAGCTTTAATGTTTGACAAACTGAGTTCAAATCCTTGCTCTGCTACTATTCTTGTTCATGAGATTCAAAGCAAATATTTCCTTTCCCTGTGCCTCAGTTACCTCATCTTTACATGTCAAAAATAATATCTACCTCAAAATTTCCTACCGCAGTGAAAAGAAATAATGTGGAAGTTCAGCAAAAACCCTGCCACCTGGTAAACATTTCATGTGGCAGTAATCCCTGTGGTTATCAGTTGGAATGAGACTGTTGAGTGTGACAGCATGAGGAGATGGGCAAGTGATGTCTTGAGGTCATTCTCCCTAAGTATGGTTTGTGGATGGAGAAATGAGAAACTTGTCTTCTTGCCTTAATGGTGGGACCTCAGCTTTCGGACCCCGATGCTTCATTACACAGTTTCATATTGAGTTTATGTATTTAGATCCAATGGAATGAATATTCGTGAAACATTTTAGTCATTTTATACCCCATGGTGTCCTCTTAAAGGTTTTCGAAGTTGCATAGGTTTCCAGTGACTACCCTAACACATGTCTCTATCCATTTACTTGCTTCTGAAGGAGACCAAGAGGTCTCTTGATGAAAGACAGTACCCCAAACGTACGTAATGGAGGTCTGTACAACCTCAGTTTCTGTCTCATCCCCAAATAAAGTCTGATAAAAGAACACTTGCTATCACTTTGGTACGTATAGGGAAAACACACACAAACATACACACACACCCCAAAAATGAGCCTTACCTTACAATTAAAAATTCAATATCTTCTTTCATCTTTCAGCATGTTTTTTTTTTCTTGGTTGGTTGGTTGGTTGATTTGTTTTTTTCTTTAGAGGGAAGAATTAAATCAGCTTTTAGTGGCCTACGAAAGGAAAAACTTTACTGCTTTACATGTTATGTTTTGCTGAATCCGTTCTCACACCCAGTACATAAGAATTCCAAGTCTAATTGAAACAGCTGCCACTTGTCAACCTTGTACTGTGTGCTGGATAATCAAGTAGGTGAAATGACACAACCTTATGAGAAAGGTACTATTATCGTCGTATCGAAGAAGAAAATGAGGCTCAGAGAAATTAAATTACTCCTTAACAGCACACAGGAAATAAGGGGCACAGCCTGTCTGTCCTTACAGTCTGAGCATTTGACTATCGCATATATTTCTCTTCCACCTTTCTGTTTTTATTGCTGAATCCAAAGAACACACACATCAAAAATAAGGTCTTATATTTATTGAGTGTTTATTGTGTGTTGTGCAATATTCTTTATTATTTACATCAGAATTCCTTTTATTCCTACCACAACTCTATGAATTATGTATATCATTTGTTCCATTTTATAGACATGGAGAAATGAAATAACTTGTCCAAGATTATACAGATGAGTTAGTAATATACCCAAGACCTGTACCAAATCAGTGAAACCACAAAGCCTTTGCATCTAACCACACAGTATACCACCTGCGTTGAAATGCATGGAGAGTCCTTTGCTCCTCCCTGTTTGAACCTTCTTAACATACACACTGTCTTGTATTTTTCCATTCCCCGAGAGTATATTGTATTTCACACATTCTGTGTTTCATTCCTATTAGTACGAAAGGAGTTATTTTCTCCTCTCAGCAGACATACTATGGAGATACATGTATTTCTCTGAGTTTAGTCCAAAGACACACAGACAGCAAACATGATTATTTATCTTTGGAGAAATCTGGAACTCCCCGGCCTGACTACCTTCCAAATACCCCTCAAGTGCAGACTTTGAAAGAAAAAAACATTTTGCTATTTTTGACTGGCTCTCCATTTCCAGGGTTCCTGTTTTTCACTCTCAGTTGCCCTTACTCTTAGCATTGGCCAACTCCGCAGACTACTGATTCATCATAATACGCAATTGCATTTCCTCTTGTTTTACTCACAGCAAAGTAAGCTGTCTCTGGTCTTTCTTCCACCTCTGTTTCCATTTGGTTTTCACATCATCTGCTGATTTGGATTTCTGGTTGTTTTTTTTTTTAATTTTTTTAATGTTTATTCATTTTTGAGAGAGACAGGGCAAGTGGGGGATGGGCAGAGAGTGAAGGAGACAGAATCTGAAGCAGGCGCCAGGCTCTGAGCTGTCAGCACAGAACCCGACTTGGGGCTCGAACCCACAAACTGCTAGATCATGACCTGAGCTGAAGTCGGACGCTTAACCGACTCAGCCACCCAGGTGCCCTGGATTTCTGCTTCTAAAAAGGTAGGACACATTGGAAATGACCACAAAGACTAATAAGAGCTCATAGAATAACCATGGCTATCTTCCTCTGTCACTTGAGAATTTCCTGGAATTTATGCGCTTAGAATCCCACTGTCCCATACTGCCTGTTGTCTTGCTTAAGCTCCCCCAACAGCTTTCTCTCTACCTATCATAGAAATGATTAAAAGCCTTTTATTTAAATGGAAGGATAACTGAAGAATCAGGATGTTTTTGTCCCAATTTTAATAGAGTCTTAAGATTCAATGGTAGGAATGATGAATATGGAATCAGAACTACTCAATTCTATTGTGACTGTCTAGTCAGAAGATTTGGCTTTTTTCCCCCCTCAATTTGGAGATAAGAACACCTGTTAAACATGCTTCATGGGGTTTTTGGACAATTACCTTCAGTTTTACATGAAAAAGGATTGTGGCCCCATAAAGGCCTCTACAAATGGAACCCCCTCTGGGCAAGCCCTGCCCTCTTTAGTGGGGGGGGGAGGATCAGTGAGCACCATAGTCGTCAGCTGCACAACTGCTAAGGACGCAGTCCTGCTGACAAATGCCATCACTGGGTAAACAGCATTTAAGGAGGACTTGTTATGTAGCAACTACTTCACTAGGTGCTGAAAGGACAGAAGAGAATAAGATACAGTAAATCAATCAAAGCATGCTTATTGAAACCTGTCACCTGCCTGGCCATGCTGATAGGTCCTGGGCACACAACTGTGAAAGGCTCTATAGTATAGACCAGTGGAAGAAGCAAATAGGAAATTTAAACATAAGGAAGTGGGAAACAATAGAGTATTCTAGGGTCACACACCGAAGGAATATTTGATTCAGATGAGCGGTATAGGAGAGGGCTTCAGAAGGAAGCTACCTGTACAGTGATGCCCAAGGAAAGTTACGTTCATGTCCTAGAGTTGTTGTTGCGAAGTCCCACAAACTGGGTAACTTAAAACAACAGAAATAGAATCTAACAGTTCAGGAGGCTGGAAATGAGAATTAAAATGTCCACAGTACAGGTTTTTTCTGGAGCCGCTGAGAGAGAAACTACCCATCCCTCTCTCTTAGCTTCCGGTGGTAGCAATCCCTGCTCTTCCTCAGCTTATAAATGCATCATTCCAGTGTCTGTCTCCATCTTCGCATCGCTGCCTTCTCTGTGTCTCTCTGTGTGTCCTTTTCTGGCCCTTACGAGGACATTCTCATTGGATTCAGTGCCCATCCTAATCCAATATAGTGTCATCTCAATCTTTATCTGGATTACCTCTGTGAAGACTCTATTTACAAATAAGGTTTTACTCTGACCTTCCAGGTGGGCCTAAATTTTGGAAAGACATTATTCAACCCTCTACAAAGAAGCAGAAACTATTTTAGAGAATAAGTAACAGGAGGGCATTCCAGGCAAAGAAAACAGAATATGTAAAGTCCTAAAATGAAGAAAGAGTATGGCACATTGAAAGAATTTTTTTAATGTCAGTGTACCCATGGGGCATCTGGGTGTCTCATTTGCTTAAGCGTTCCACTTCAGCTCAGGTCGTGATCTCACGGTTTGTGAGTTCGAGCCCCATGTTGGGCTCTGTGCTGACAGCTCAGAGCCTGGAGCCTGCTTCTGATTCTGTGACTCCCTCTCTCTCTGCCCCTCCCTGCTTGCATTCTGTTTCTCAAAAATAAGCATTAAAAAAAATGTTTAAATGTCAATGTGCCTAAAGGAAGGAGGGCTAAGGGACAGTTAAGAGAGCTAAAGAAGGACAGAAAGGTGGGGTCTGTCAATTAAGCAGAAGAATAAGGACTTTCTTTTTCTGAGAGTAATGAGAGATGAGGTATGTTTCAAGACAAGGACTGACGTGATATCCATGGTGTCTCAAAGAAATCCTCCTGGCCTTAGCAGACAATCAAGTAAAGAGACAAGAGGACCAGGGTCTAGCTGGGAGGCTGCTATTGTGGCGAAAGTGAGACAGGATGGTGGCTTGAGTCATAGGAGGCCATGGAGAGGGGAAATAAGGGATGTATTTGGGAAATAAATAAATAAGAAATTTTGTTTAAAAGGTTTTACAGGACTTTTCAGTTAAGCAAAAGTTATAACTATGGAGGTAATAGATGTTAACTAAACTTATTGTGATAATAATTTTGTAACTATGCATATATCAAATCATTACCCTATATACTTTAATACAATTTTGGGTTTGTGTGTGTGTGTTTTATGTTTTATTTATTTTTGAGAGAGAGTGAAAGAGAGAGCGTGAACAGGGGAAGGACAGTGGGAGAGGGAAACACAGAATCTGAAGCAGCTCCAGGCTCTGAGCTGTCAGCACAGAGCCTGACACAGGGCTCTAACTCACAGACCATGACGTCATGACCTGAGCTGAAGTCAGATGCTTGACCGACTGAGCCACCCAGGTGCCCCATATTAATACAATTTTGTTTGTCAATTATACCTCAGAAAAACTAGCGCAGGGAGAATGCAAGAAAGAAGAAAAAGGAAAAAAAGAGTTACAGGGTGAAGGAGAAGACATGGAGCATAGATTTTTAATTGCCTTAATTTTTTATGAATTTTTTTCTTTCATATCCTAGTAGCTGGGTAAATTTCAATTTGATTATGGTGATTGTCCTAAGAGATACAAATGTTTATTTTTAAAAGTGAGAATATTGGGACATTTTGTTTAGATTTTCATGTTAATTAAGATTCGTTTGCTTCTAAGCAGCAGTAATTGAATATTAACTAATACAAAAACAAATAAGAGAATTTATTTATCCACATCTTGAGAAGTGGGTTACAGGCTTGGCTAGATCTCATGATTCAAACACAATATTTGCAATTTTTTCTCTCTTTCTATCCTTCAATTCTACTTTTTTCAGGCCTGGATTTATTCTTTTTTAATATGTTTATTTATTTTTGAGGGGGTAGAGGGAGAGGCAGAGAGAAAGAAGATGACACAGAATCCGAAGTAGGCTCTAGGCTCTGAGCTGTCAGCACAGAGCCCAAGATGGGGCTCAAACTCACGGACTTTGAGATGATGACATGAGCCAAAGTCAGATGCTTAACCCACTGAGCCACCCAGGGACCCCAAACTAGCTTTATTCTTGTATAAGCTTACTCCTCCGATTGTGGAACAAAGGCTGATATAGCTCTAGTTCACATCAACTTTATACTTACCCTCTCCCAGAAGAGAGAGTCTCCCCTACTAACCTTGCCCAGTGCCTTGGAAAAAGTCTAATTGTTCTTGTTTCTAATGCTAAATCAATATCTGCACTTGAATACATGTAATATTCTGTAGGCCTAGATAATGTGCCAAAATATGGGAATGAATAAGCCCATCTGAGCCTCATCAACCAAGCAGGTTACTATGGAATGAGTTAGAGGTTCTCTAAATAAAGGGCTGTGAGCACACAAAAATGACAAAAATAACACATATTCAGTTCAAATACTGCAGTTGTTCTAAGCAAAAGTAATTGTCTTAAGCCAGGGAAAAGATAATATTCTGAATTCATAATTTATTCCATTACCTTCTGTCACATTCTAATTCATCTAATCCATCCATCCATCCATCCACAATATGTTTATAAAGTACCCATCATCTAAAAGAAACTAAGGACTTCAAAGCTGAATAACATGTGCTTTTTATCCTCACATAGCTGATGGTCAAAAAGGGAAAGCAGATAACCCAAATCCATGTTTGGGTAGGAATTAAGCAAGACACAGAGACACTTGCTTATTAATATGAATCAGCTCATTTTTTGTCCAGTGGATGAATGAGTCAACAAACGAGATCAACCTACTTGATTAAAATATTTGTTTTCAAAAAAGAGATTGGGAGATAGAGGCTTTATAACGTCTAAGCAAGTCAGAACGAAATACTCATGGTATGAAAATGAATTGCAAAATATTAAATGTGGGGAAAATGTTCCATTTGAGAACTCAAGAGCAACACTGTGGGAAAAGTGGCATTTCACCGGGAACCAAAGAATGAAAAAGGTTTCAATACCTAGAAAATTGTTCCAAGCTGGGGGGACACTAGAGATAAAAGGCAGGAAGGTATGAAATTGCTTGAATACTTGAAAAAAAATGATGGGTGATTATATAGCCAAAATATAGGATAATTAGACAATTAGAGACAAGGATATCACCAGAGAGATGGTTTCGTGACAAACTCTGGAGGATCGTGGAACCCAGACCAAATAGTGTGGGCTATTTTCCACGGATAGGTTGGAGCCCCTGCATTTTAATTGGCAAGAAATTGAATAGTTTGTGAAATAATCTGTGTTTGAAAGTGAATTCGAGAAGAATAACTGGTACTCATGAGTGGTCTGGTCCCCAGAGTCATCCCAACTCTTGTGACCTTTCCAATTCTGGACAGCTGGGGAGAAATTAGCCATTTTTAAATATTTAAGAACTATTTTCTGTGTAGAAAAGAGACTTTGACTTTCTGAGCCCTTTAGCAGTAAAAATTATTCCTCTAAAGCTGTCACCAAGAAGCCAAGCCTCTGTGATTGTGTGGCCTACTTTGCTTCGATTTATTCAAGAGTTTAAGCTGCAACAAGGTCAAGGAACACAGAATCGTAAACACCTTCATGTTTATACCTAATGCCATTGGGGGAAATATCCAGGCCCTTTTAACACTCTTAGAAGCTTCTGTTAGGCGTTAAATAAAACTGCATGGTAAGAGTCAGTTTGGGAATATGTTTATTCCATTTCCACCTCTGTTAAACATGCCCTTATTCCTGCTTTCTTTGTCAAAAGAGAGAAGTACCAAGGAAGTTGTGTTTTGAGGCATAGTGAAGGTATCTTGAAAAAAACTGCACTTTGAAAGAAAGAAAAGTGAGAAAATACTTCTCTTCAGATTTTATTTTTTCCTGGTTGAGACAAGTGTTTAAAAGCATCAGCATACAGTTGTGAACTGACATAGACATATACGAGGTGCGGGACAGAGTCATTAGAACCGTAAACTCTTGGAGAGTGGCATTTCTCCATCTGCAGTGGTGACAGCATGAGTCATCCAACCACACCACCTCTTCTCTGAAGACACAGACAGCCCCCACGTGAGATGTGATCCTGTTGCTGGCACGTGGGATGTGAGCGATAAGCCCTTTGAAAGGAAGGCATCATTTCTCACTTTGGAAGGTCTTGCCCACACAGCCCCCCCCCCACCTTCCCGGCCAATCCCACACATTCTCACCATCACCAGAAAGAGGAATTGACAGAGTGTTAAAACAAGAGAGAACTTTGTAGACCACCACTTTCTTTATTTCATGCAGAAAATAAGATTACTGAGAGACGTCTTTCATTACTGGTCAACACTGATAATACGGCCACCAGTGCTGAAGAATATAATCTCTTGCATATCAATAGCACTTTATAATTCATTAACATTCTCAGACCTAGTCTCACCTCCATTTCTCACAGTAGGCTAGTGGGGTGGTATTTACCACCCTCATTTTACAGGTGATGAATCTAAGGCTCAGAGGAGTTAAAGTTATTCACCTAGGGCCAAAATCTACCAAGAGCTCAGAGTTAAGACCTAAATTGTGATAATCCAAGAAGTGGGCTACCGTTCTTACCTCTATGTTTTATTGCTCCTGACATGATTCCTACCAAATGACCCCTTCGTGGTGTTAATTACTGTGAAAGATTCCAAGGGAGAATCTTTGGATTCTGAACATTAAGTTTCCACAGAGGGCAAGACTCCGTACAGAAAAGTGAACGTGGTACAGCTGTAAGCAGACACGTATACATTAAGTAAACAGAGAACAACTCAATTAAGTGTCGAGTGGTTCTAGCAATATTTTATACAGGACTTTAGAGAAGTGTGTGACGAGTGAAGATTGAAGAAATCTGGAAAGGCCACAGTTCCGCCTTATAGGCAGATCAAAAGCTGGGACTTCATGGCACATGGTACATGACCCCAGCACTACGTTTAACTACCTATGACTTTAGATAAGCCACAGAAATCTTCTGAACATCCACTTCTTCCTCTGTAAGATATGGTACCTCCTACATGTTAGGATTGTGACGAGAACCAAGTAGGATAAAATATCTCAGGTTCTTAGCATGGGGCTTGGCCCAAAAATAGTTCTGTAAGTTTTTAATAAAGATGTGGAATTTAGACTGGCCCAGCTGGTTGGCTAAGATGTGAGAGGCTGCTCCCCTTGGTGTATGTGCTGCTTGGGCGGAGAATGCAGCCACACCTCCCTTGCATTGCTCAGGCAGCCTGCGTGGCCACAAGTTTGCTCGGGCTGACTTTGGCAGTCTTGGAGGACACTGACAGTGAGGTGTGAAAAGCTCTGGGCTGATCGTCACGCAGAACATCAATATTTGTAAATGGGTGCTTTTAGAGCTTAAGAAGAGCATTAACTCAAGTCTGAGTTTGTAAAGAAAATCAGAGGAGGACTCTGAGGCCGAACATCAATACTTCTGAGGCAGCGATGGCTAAAAACAAGGTAATCTGGCTGCTCCCTGAATCCCAAAACATTTTCTGGGAGATGCGAATAAGTCTCTAGGGCAGAATCTTCCTTTTCCTTAAAGAGATCACTCAGAGAGTCCTCTTGGTCATACTGCTTGTCATTCACATATCTATTTGATAGTTTACATATCTATTTGATATTAGTTAATTTGGCCACAAGTAGAGATACCATAATACAGGCCCTGCAGGCTGTGGTGACCAGAGTTTGGTTTAATAACCAAATGAATGCCTTACTGAGGGAGAGAACCACTCTGAAAACCACTGGCAGAAGTATGGGAAGGAGGCTGGATGGTTGTACATTTATTTGTGAGGGCTACTGTAACAAGTACCACCGACGGGGGCTTCAAAACACAGTTATTTTCTCACTTTCTGGAGGCTAAAAGCCCAAGATCTAAGCATCGGCAGAATTGGTTCCTTCTGAGGCTTCTCCCCTTGGCTTGGACAGCGCTCTTTGTATCTTCATGGTGTCTCCCTGTCTGTGTTTCATCTTCTTATAAGGGCATGCCTCATGTGGGGTTAGGGTCCACCCTAATGGCCTCATTTAACTTAACTGCCTCTGGCCATGCATCCGGATTCAGTCACATTCTGAGGTCCTATATTAGGACTTCAGAACATGAATTTTGAGAGCGTGTAATTCCTCCAGTAACAAAGAAGCTTTAAAAAGCATCACAGATTTCTCTTGGCAGACCAAGAAACAGACATTTGAGGTCATGATACTGGGGGAAGAGAAAAATGAGAGAAATAGGAAAGGGTATTTTATCAGTATGACCACAGTTTGGGCCCATTTGAACAAGAGCCAAGAAAAAGTTTCCTGGGAAAAATAGATAAACAGTTTGGGGGCAGTAACATCTAGCTTTTTGAATTGATACAACTTTATAATATCTTAAGGTTTTAAGGAAACTTTATTATCCACCCCAAGTTGGATTTAGCCTCTTGTTCGTACTGACCTGGGAATGAAAGAAGGGGCTATGTCAGCCTTTTAAGGCAAGACAAAGGGAACAGAGCTAAATGACCAGGAAAGGTAAAGGCCACATCCAAAAGTTCCAGGGGAGGGACTCGAAGCAACAGTTCAGAGCAAGAATGGAGAAAAACAACCAGGACATAGAAGCACTCCCTGGAAATTATTCAGAAATCCTGCAAGGAATTGGATTTTTTTTAGTATAGTTGACACACAGTGTTATATTAGTTTCAGATGTACATCGTAGTGATTCAACAGTTTTATATGTTATGCTGTGCTCATCGCAAGTGTAGTTACCATCTGCTGCCATACAATGCATTACAATAATGTTGACCAAGCTCCCTGTGCTGTGCCTTTCACCCCTGGACTTACTCGTCCCATAACTAGAAGCCTGTGTCTCCCACTCCCCTTCACACCTTTTGCCCCTCCCCCACATCTCTACCATTCTAGCGTCTACACTCCAGATGCATACTTTGACTGTCTTTCGGTGGTGTATTTCAAGGCACCCCCAAGTATCTATCTCCCCCCTCAAGTGGTAAAAAGGGCAAAAGAATGATTTCTGGGAAAGGCAAGTCAAAAAGATGAAAAAATAAAATGAATAAGTATCTGACTTTGAAAGTTTCGAGAACTAAACATATCCCGTTAGCCCTCAGGGCCTATTTCGGGAACCAGTATACAATGAACTTTATTGCATAATGAGATATGCCACAAAGATTAACCAATAGGTTTTAAGCCCCCAAACAAATTTAAGAAACAGTTCAGTGAAGCAAAAATTATGCCTGTCTTAAAAGATGGGCCTATTTTTCTTGTGATCACAGAAGGGGGTGATTCCTGAAAGCAGAAGCACAGCCAGGTCCATCACAAATACCGATCGCAGGGACACATTTATTTTGAACCAGCATATTCTGTTGACATCTCCCCAGGAGAAGGCGCGAGCAACTGACATTAGCTTTAGATCTAAGGTGAGGCTGCAGCATGAAATCATATGGACACTGCAGTGTTCTCTTCCCCAAAGAGTTTCATTTTATATAAATTGTAGGGAACCTGACACACATATTAAAATTTACTATGGTTGAGTGAGAGAGAGAAAAAAAAGACAAATGTTGCTTCCAGTAATAACATCCATTATCACCTGATACGTGTTTCGTTCTCTTGGGGGCATTTCCTGACATAGATTTTCACACCAACCCAAATGCTGCATTTTTCAGTGGAAAGACAGCAGATATATTCAACCACAGAGAAGATGTGGCTAAAAGAAAGGAAAACCCTGCTCTCCTGTTCTTTTATTATCTTTTTTTCTTTCTTACTTGGTATTTCCCTTTACCACCATCTCTGTGCAGCCAGCAGCAGCAGCACAGATAGAGTGCCTACTTTGAGCAAGAGCCTTGAACCCTGATGTCTGTCACGTAAGACTGTCTAGCTCCCATGCTGAGGTGTCTGCCTCAGTCCACAATGTTTCCAGCTGTATGCAGGGGTGAAAGCCTGGAACCTGCTACTTTGCTCTGCATGGTCGTTTCCTTCTTTGTCCTAATATTCTATGTGTAGACGCTAAATATAAGAGTTGGGAGAATGCCACCTCGTACATTACTGAAGGAAACATAAACTACTATATCCTACTTGAAATGTCATCAGTAGCCTAAAACATGCCTAAGTCTTTTTATCCAATAGATGACATCTGGAGCACTATCCTAAGAAAATACTTGGAGACTGAAATTATAAGAATAAAAAGAAATATAACAAGCAACCTAAATACCTTTGGGAGATGAATGATAAATTAGAATAATTATTTATTGTATAGCCTCTTAACTGAGCCATTGCTGTGTACCCCATAAGAAATATGTTTTCAAAAGCCAGTCCTTTGAGGCTCGAGCTTAAATGAAAAGGAACACAGCCATAACCATTTTTACATTTTTAAATTACATATGTAAATATATACCCATATAACAAAATTGAAATCACAGTGGCACATGGTAGGCACATAATAAATTAATTGTTGAAAGAATGAATTTACAGCAAACTCTTAATTGTGCATATGTTTAGGAGGTTGATTTTGGGGTGGTTATATTTCTTCTTTATACTTCTCTATATTTTCCAATTTGTTTGTAATGAGTAGTTAATTCCTAACATTGGAAAGCCTCTGCAAAATGAGTACAGAAAGTATTATATCGTGTAAGCAAAGTAGCATGCAGAAATTGAGATAACTTGCTCAGTTTGTAACACTATTAGCAGTCTAGCTAGGGCTGCAATGTGGATATCTTCTGACCTGGGCCAACATACTTCCCATTCAACAAAGCAAACATTTCTCTGAATTATTCTCTAAAGACCAACTCTAGGCTCTCCCTTACCACTGTTAAATGAGAAAAGAACCTGTCGCATGTAGGTACGATTTTTAGGGAGTGTCATGTTAGCCTTTCAGACCACAGTCTCAGTCCTGGACACAAATACAAACCTCAGTTCATGTACCTTTGGTCTCCTGCTGATTAGAACTCTGAGCAGAAGTGCGGCACTGAAAGAGCGAAAGACAGGCTCCGTGAAGTATAGTTTTCTAGTAGAAGTATTTCCTGTAGTGTAGCTGACCCTTTCTTGAAGCTCCCTGGGGCACTGTATTCTAATGTCTGTGATTATCATTTGACCTGAATCTTGATTCCAGGGATTAATGAAGAATATAATTTTGGGGGAACTTGGGTGGCTCAGTCAGGTAAGCATCCGACTTCGGCTCAGGTCATGATGTGTAGGTTCATGGGTTTGAGCCCTGCCTTGGGCTCTGTGCTGACAGCTTGGAACCTGGTGCCTGATTCAGATTCCCTGTCTCGCTCTCTCTCTCTCTCTCTGCCCCTCCCCTGCTCGTGTTCTGTCTCTATCAAAAATTAATAAACATCTAAAACAAGTAAAAATAAAAAAATCTAATTTTTAGGGTCATCTGGGTGGCTCACTCGGTTAAGCATACAACTCTTGATTTTGGCTCAGGTCACGATCTCACCTTTCATGGGATGGAGCCCCCCCCCCACCCGTCCACACTGTCAGTGGGAGCCTACTTGAGATTCTCTCACCCTCTCTCTCTCTGCCTTCTCCCGCTCAATCTCTCCCTCTCTCTCCCACCCCCGTCTCTCTCTCGAAATGAATAAACATTTTTTAAAAAAAGAATGTAATTTTTTAAAAGTATTAATGACTGTGTTAATTCCAAGACCACCCTCTGCCAGCATCTATGTTTAGTGCTCATAGAATTCTTACAAAATCTTTCTTAGAAAAGTATTACGACTATTCACATTTTACAAATGAGAAAATGGGTTTGAGGAGATCATTCAGACTCCATCTTACAGGTCACTTTCTTCGGTAAGGTTCCTCTGATTATGCAAGGAAGGCTTGCTCCCTCCTCCATTGTCATAGGATCATATGTTTTGTCTTGTTGTTGTTGTTTTAGCTTTTTGGCGTGATGGATTATATTGATTGATTGTCACGTGTTGAATCTGCTTTGCATGCCTGGGAGAAATCTCACTTGCTCATGGTATATAACTGTTTTTACACGTCATTGGATTTAATTTGCTATTATCCCTTGGGAATTTTCGCATCTGTGTTCATGAGAGAAATTGTTCTGTCTTTGCCTGGTTTTGGTATGAAGGTAATGTTGGCCTCATAGAAGGAATTAACAGAAGTTCCGTCTGCATCTGTCCTCTGTAATACTCTATAATTTGTAATCAGAAGTAACAGAGCAAGAAAATGACTGGCACACATATTTAGGATGAAAGAGGTGACAGTGATAAGGGAAAGACACATGGTTATTTAAAAGCCATTGGTCTTAACCTGGGTGGTAGTATCAGAAGCATTTGTCTCATTGGTATTCTTAATACCTTAGAAAAAAAGGAAGTAAAGAAGGGAGGGAGCAAGGGAGGAAGTGGGGAGAAAGGAAGGAAGAGAAGGAGCAAGAAAGGAGGACAGGAAGTATAGCCACCCCCACCAAAACAAAAGAGGGAGAGAGAGAGCGCGAGCGAAATAGAGACTGAACTTGAGGTTCAGATGACAGTTTTGCTGCTAACTAGCTCTTAGGTCTTAGGCAGTACTTAAAATTTCAGTTGCCCCATCCATAAAATAAGATAATCTATTTTAGAACATGGTTAGAAGATTAAATAAAATGTTTTAAAGTGCTTAGCAGATAGTAAGAGCTCAATAAATGATAGCTACACTTGCAATATGATATATAGTCTTCTATCTTTTTACTTACTGAAATTTATGGAACACCTCTTATCTACCAGACACTGTGCTATATACCAATATACCATATAGACCATACACTAATAAATAAATCATGTACCGTGCTTGCCATTGTGGAGTTTACTGTCTAGCAATAGAGAGAGACATTAAACTATCATAGACACATAGGAAGAACTAAATTATGATAAATGATAAGATGGTAGAATAAAAAATAAAGGAGAGATTTTAGCTTGAAGGCACTGTTTGGATTGAGAGAACCAAAGGAGGTTTTGTCTGAAAGGTGACTTTAGAGAGAGTCCTAGAAAATGTTTTCCCATCTCTTTGTGTGTTAAGAGGATGGACCTTGCTAGACCCCTTTTCTCTGTAACTCTCAGCTTAAATGATGCTGCTATCTCTGGAATTCAGCATCTATTTATATGTCTAATATATCCACGTGACTACAGAATCCCTATAAACACGGTACTAAAATTTTCTGAATTGTATGCCTCACCGAAACTTTTTACACATGGGCGATCAATAACAATAATAATCTCTGCATTAGATAGCAACATTTGGAAAAGTATGCTAGGTTCCAGATTCCCACCAATATATTCCTCAAAGCATATGGATTTAAAATTTTTAACATTTTTAAAAAATTTTAACTCCAGTGTCATTAACATACAATGTTGTATTAATTTCAGATGTACAGTATAGTGATTCAGCAGTTCCATGTACCACTCAGTGCTCCTCACCGCAAGTGTACTCTTAATCCCCGTCTCCTGTTCACCTTCCCTCTGGTACCATTTATTCTCTATAGCTGAGAGTCTGCTTTTTAGCTTGTCTCATTTTTTTCCCTTTTGTTCATTTGTTTTGTGTCTTAAATTCCTCATATGAGTGAATCATGTATTTGTCTTTCTCTGACTTATTTCACTTAGCATTTATACTCTCTAGTTCCATCCATGTCGTTGCAAATGGCAAGATTTCCTTCATTTTTGTGGCTGAATAATATTCCATTGTGTATATATTACTTTTTCTTTATCCATTCATCTCTCAATGGACACTTGGGTTGCCTCCATAAATCGGCTCGTGTGAATCATGCTGCAGTAACCATAAGGATGCATATATCTTCAAATTAGGATTTTCATGTTCGTTAGGTGAAGACCAAGTAGTGATTACTGAATCATCTGGTAGTCCCATTTTTAATTATTTGAGGAACCTACATACTGTCTTCCACAGCGGGTAAAAGCAAAAAGAAGTCAGCCATGGAAATTTAGAAAAAGCACATCCTGAAAACGGTGATTAAGATTTTAAAAATAAATAAATAAATAAATGAAAGTAGCAAAGGCTTTATTTACTTCATAAATTGACAATCATGATCCTTCAGGCCTTGGTTATATAATCCTAGCTAGAATTGCTTTTGCTTTTGGAGCCAAATCCCTGGAGTCTTGTGTTCTTGGCTGGTGCAGACAAAGTAAAGTTATTGCAGGCAAACCTCCTAAATTCCGAATATAGCATTTTCCCACTTACTACTCTCACAGGTCTGTAAGGTAATGGGAAAGAAAGAAAAAGGAGGCAGTTTGAATACTGGGTTCATTAAAAAGGAAAAGATAAAGTTAGTGTTGCCTCTTGAACTTAATCAGATGTAATGGTATTTTCTTTGACCCACACAAAAAACAATTCTCTAGATTTAGGTAATATCATAAGTACAGAAAGAAAAATGAAGGCAATTATTTAGAAACTTTTGACCACCTTACCACGATAACTGACCACCCGCATAAGGAACCTAAAGCAAAGGGAAGTACTCTAAAATACACTTAATAAAATCTAATACTTAATAAAACCTCATTGGATTGTATATCAAAAGACCAAGACCATGATTCTTGCTTCCCAAGAAATTTGTACTATCTTGAGAATGTAGTTTCACACTGCCGCTCTTGCCTTTTCCCATGCTAACACAGTGCAGTGCTTTATCATGGGACAGGCGAGCGGAAACAACATAAAATATGGAAGTATGATATTAGTATTGGGCAAAGATTTAAAATTAGAAGCCAACAATATTTTGGCCCTTGTAGTTGCTTTCTGACCCCCACCGAAAGCAAAAACAAACAACAAACCAACAAAACACTTCCAGGTAAGTGAAAATGGCGTGCATGTAGAGTCCTTACTTACGTGCAGAGAGGGTTTGCCTGTTAATTCTGGTGTACTCTGAAAGTCTATAGCACTGAGTAAAAGCACGTCTGTATCTTTTTGGAGATACTAACATTAGCAGTGAATTCTGTCTCTACTTGTGTATGTGCGCAGGCTGAAATGAACTCAAGGAGGGCATCCCCTGTGAATTCTAGATTCTAGAATTCCTCAGATTCTACCATTTTCTTTAATTTCCCAATTGTTATTGGCCCCGTATAGGCCACTCCTATCCATTGTGCCTTGTGGATAGGAGGCACAATCCAAAATTTGTTGACTTCACAGAGAGATTGTTACCTTGCTACCGTAGGCACTGAATAGGCCTCAAGATCTCAGAGAAGTAAAGATGTCTGTGTGTGTGTGTATGTGTGCGTGTGTATGTGTGTGTGTGTACCCAAGACTACTTGAACTTCAGTTTAGAAAGCAAAACTTCAACAGATGTTGGCAAGGATGCAGAGAAAGAGGAACACTTTTGCACTTTTGGTGGGAATGCAAACTGGTGCAGCCACTCCAGAGAACAGTATGGAGGTTCTTCAAAAAATTAAAAAATAGAACTACCCTCTGACCCAACAAATGCACTACTAGGCATTTATCCAACAGATACAAAAATGCTAATTCAAAGGGGCACATGCACTCCACTGTTGATAGCAGCACTATCGACAATAGCCAAATTATGAAACAGCGCAAATGTCCTTTGACTGATGAATGGATAAGGAAGATCTGGTGTGTGGATACACACACGCACGCACGCATGCACGCATACACTGGAATAGTACTTGGCGATCAAAATGAATGAAATCTTGCCATTTGCAACAATATAGGTGGAACTAGAATGTATTATGCTAAGCCAAAGAAGTTAGTCACAGGAAGACAAGTATCATGATTTCACTTACATGTGGAATTTGAGAAACAAAACAGATGAACATAGGGGATGGGAAGGAAAAATAAGATAAAAACATAGAGGGAAGTAAACTGTAAAAGACTCTTAAATACAGAAAACAAACTGACTGGTTGCTGAAGGGGAGGTTGGGGGGAGGATGGGCTAAATGGGTGATGGGCATTAAGGAGGACACTTGTTGGGATGAGCACTGGGTATTGTATATAATTGATGAATCACTGAATTCTACTTTTGAAACCATTATTACACTATATGTTAACTAAGTTGGATTTAAATTTTTTAAAAAAGTGAAACTTCAAAATTTCCATGGATGAATTGGCGAGTTTTTTGTAAAACTACATACACATACATTCACCCTTCAACTTTGTCATTATGAGCAAAGGAAGAGACTCAAGAGCTAATGCTAACAATGATGACTCATGACCACTGTCACTACTTCCCCTCTTCAACCTCCTATAAAGAAGAGAGGGGGAGAAAACATAAAAGAACAAATTGAGGGTTGCCGGAGGTGTGGGCTAAATGGGCAAGGGTCATTAAGGAAAACACTTGTTGGGATATCTGGGTGTTACATGTAGGAGATGAATAACTGGATTCTACTCCTGAAATCATTATTGAACTATATGCTAACTACCTTGGATATAGATTTTTTTAAAAATAAGTTAAAAAAGAAAAAAGAAACAGGGCCCAGGGGTCCTTGGGTGGCTCAGTTGAATAAGGGTCCAACTCTTGATTTTGGCTCAAGTAATGATCTCATGGTTTGTGGGTTCGAGTCCTGTGTCAAACTCTGTGCTGACAATATGGAACCTGCTTGGGATTTTCTCTTCCTCTCTCTCTCTGTCTCCTTCTCTCTTTTTCTCAAAATAAATTTAAAAAAATTAAAAAAAGAAGCAGGGCCCAAATAAAAACATTATCATAGTGTATATGTTTTTATATGATGTATATTATTTATTCCACATTGTTTTTGAAATTTATCAATGGTTTAAATTGTAGTCATAGTTCATTTATTTAAGTTACTGTATAATAAACTCATCGAATAAGTATATTAAAATTATTAAAAATTAATTATTACATCTTGCTTTAATGTATACTTTGGTTGGTTCTGGAGTTTTTCTGTTATATATTTCATTTTCTAATAGTTTGTTTAGGAAATTTGTTCATATGGTGTTGAAGGAGAAGGAAGTCTAGTTTTCATTTCTTATGCTATCTTTATCTGATTATTCTCAGTTCCTATCAACACTTTGCAACTAATACAAAATACTTGAGATGCATTAGCTTTTTTTTCTACTTTCTGAAAGAAACTGTGTAGGATTTGAGTTGTTTGTTCATTAAGTATTGGTTGAACTCATTTGGTTTAAATTTTTGTGTGGGTAAATTTCAAGTACTTTTCAACTTCTTTAAAGATCCTAAGATAACTTAAAATTATCTGTCTTTTTTCATCAGTCATAGTAACTTGTATCTTTAAGAATCTAGTCCATTATACGTATGTTTTCAAATTTACTGATATGACGTTGTTTAATACATATTACATTTATATTTTTTATTTTCTGCGTTATCTGTAGTGACATCATATATTCCTACTTATTTTCCTAAGACTCTCTGAGGTTTATTAATTTTATTAGTTTTGTTAATATAAAATGTATTGCCTCTATTGCTACTCTATTTTATTTTAGTTTTATTTTTTATTTTTTAAACAATTATTTCCTTTTTAGTTTATTGATGCTTAGAATAATTACAGTTTTTTTTATATTGAAGCCTCAGTATATCTGTTTTTAATTATTAGGTCTCAGTTCAGAGTCTCCCTTCTTTTACCCTCCTTTGTGATGCTGAAGATGGTCTCTGTAAAGCAAATGGCTCCTTTTCCCGGTGCCTCTGTGTTAAACTCTGTTGGTGAGAGACACCAGATAGAGACTGCAGGGCTGGAGGAAGGAGAAGGCACTTGGCTTCTTCTTCCCTCCACAGTAGTAGTTGGACTGGTGCGTGGCAGGTCCTTGCAGCCTTCCCAGCGATAGCAGTCTATTCCATGTGCAGCTGATCTCCTAGAAGTGTTCTTCATCACCATGGGGGCACGCTGCACTCCCAAGTGCTAGTGAGTGGCCTCCAGCAACTGCCATGACAGGTTGTGTGTTTTTGGAAAACTTTACCATCCCAGAGGTCTAAATTTTATCATTAAAGAACCTCTCTTCTAAGTTTTTTTCCTTGTTCATTTTCCCAAGCCCTAAGGGAAGTGGCTGCTTTCTATAGCCATGCTTTCTGCTACGTCTTAAAGTTCTTTTCCACTCTTCTAACAACTTACTTTTTATCAGTTCACATTTTTTTATATTAAGTGTTTCCTCTTCAAATTTCTCTCTATGCTCTGTATCTCCTAACAGGACCCCGATTCATTTAATGCATTGATTATGACCCTTTCTTGCTTTTTAAAAAATGTGAAAACTTAAGGCAATAAAATTACCTCTACCTGTAACTATGCAAAAGCTGTACCACATGAGTTTGATCTATGATATTTTATTTATAACTGAGTTATAATTTTTTTTAGTTACGAAGTACAGTTCACATATAATGTCATATTAGTTTCACGTGTACAACACAGTGACTAGATAATCCTATACATTACTCACAGCTCACCATAGTAAGCGTAGTTGCCTATCTGTCACCATCCAATATCACTACACTTTTATTGTCCGTATTGCCTATGCCTTACTTTTTAATCTCGTGACTTATTTTATAACTGGAAGCTGGTGCTTCTTAATCCCCTTCACATATTTCACCCATCTGAAAACCATCAGTTTGTTCTCTGTATTTAAAAGTCTGTTTGTTTGTTTATTTGTTTTGTTTTTTAGATTCCACATACAAGTAAAATCATATAATACTTGTGTCTCTCAGTCTGACATATCATGTACCATTAAACCTTCCGTCCACGTTGTCAACAAATGGCAAGATTTCATTCTTTTTATGGCTAAGTAGTACTCCTGTGTGTGTGTGTGTGTGTGTGTGTGTGTGTGTGTGTGTGTGTGTGTGTACCACATCTTCTTTATCCCTTAACCCATCAAAGGACACTTGACCTGCTTTCATAGCTTGGCTATGAGTTGCTCATAATAGTGCTACAGTAAACATAGGAGTGCATATATCTTTTCCAATTAGTGTTTTTATTTCCCTTGGGTAAAAACCCAATAGTAGTTTTTTCTTGGACCATACATATCATATTTCTATTTTTAATTTTTGAGGAATCTCCATACTGTTTTCCACAATGGTTAAACCAATTTACATTCTTACCAGCAGTGCACAGACTTTCATTTCTCCACATCCTTGCCATTGTTTGTTATTTCTTGTGTTTTTGATATTAGTCATTCTGATTAGTATGAGGTGATATCTCATTGTGGTTTTGATTTGCATTTTCCTGATTATTAGTGATGTTGAGAATTTTTTCATGTGTCTGTTGGCCATCACTATGTCTTCTCTGTGCAAATCTTCTTATTTTTGTATAGTCCCAATAGTTTATTTTTGCTTTTGGTTCCATTACCTGAGGAAACAAATCCACAAATGTATTCCTAAAGCCAACATCAAAGAGTTTACTGCTTATGGTTTCTTTTAGGAGCTTTATGGATTCAGGTCTCACATTTAGGTTTCAATTTATTTGAGTTTATTTTGTGCGTGTTGTAAGAAAGTGGTCCATTTTCATTCTTTTGCATTCGACTGTCCACTTTTTCCAATACCATTTATTGAAAAATCTATATTTTCTCCATTGTATATTCTTGCCTCATTTGTTCTACAATAATTGATCATATGAGCATGGATTTATTTCTGAGTTTTCTGTCTGTTCTGTTGATCTATCCATCTAGTTTTGTGGCAGTACCATACTTTTTTGAGTACTATAGCTTTGTAGCATATCTTGAAATCTGGAATTGTTGTACCTTCAGCTTTGTTCTTGTTTCTCAAGATTGCTTTGGTTATTCAAGGTCTTTTGTAGTCTCATACGAATTTTGGTATTATTTGTTCTAGTTTTGTAAAAAAAAAAAAATACAAGTGGTATTTTGATAGGGATCGCATTGAATCTACAGATTGCTTTGGGCATTAACATTTTAACAATATTAATTCTTCCAATCTAATGAACATGAACTATCTTTCCATTTGTGTTGTCTTCATTTTTTTTAAATAACTTTTTAAAATGTATTTATTTTCAGAGGGAGAGAGAGAGACAGAGCATACTAATGAGGGAGGGTCAGAGAGAGAGCGAGAGAGAAAGAATCCCAAGCAGGCTCTGCACTGCCAGCTGTACGATGCCAGGAGCGATGACAGATGACATCACAGACATATGAAAAATTATACACAAATTGGACAACCTAGCAGAGCCCCTTGAAAGGCTCAAACCCATGAACTGTGAGATCATGACCTGAGCCAAAGTCAAGAGCCAGATGCTTAACTGACTGAACCACCCAGGTGCCCCTGTCTTCTTTTTCATTCATTATCCTTACAGCTTTCAGAGTGTAGATCTTTCACCTCTTTGGTTTATTCCTGTGTATTTTATTCTTTTTGGTGAACCTGTAAATGGAATAGCTTTCTTAATTTATCTTTCTGCTCCCGTGTTGAGAGTTTTTAATCATGAGTGGATGATGTATTTTATTAAATGCTTTTGCTGCATCTTTGAGATGATCATACGGTTTTTAGCCTTAACTCTTGTTAATGTGATGTGTCACATTGATTGATTTGGAGATAATGAACCATGCTTGCATATCTGGAATAAATCTCACTTGATCATGGTGAATGATCCTTTTAATATATTATTGGATTTGGTTTATTAATATTTTGTTGAGGATTCTTGCATCTTTTGTTCATCAGGGATACTGGCCTGTAGTTCTCTTTATGTGTTGGTATCTTTATCCTGTTTTTGTATCAGGGTAATGCTAGCTTCATAGAATGAATTTGGAAGTTTTCTTTCCTATTCTTTTTTTTTAAAACAGTTTGAGAAGAATAGGTATTAAACTTTATTTAAATGTTGGTAAAATTCACTTGTGAAACTGGTCCTGAACATTTGCTTTTTGGGAATTCATTGATTGCTGATTTAATTTTGTCAATAGTAATCGAAGTGTTCAAATTTTCTATTTCTTCTTGATGCACTTTTGTAAGATTGTATCTTTTTGGAATTTCGCCATTTCTTCTAGGTTGTCCAATTTGTGTATCATTTTTCATATGTCTGTGATGTCATCTGTCATCTCTCCTCCTTCATTCGTGATTTTATTTATTTGAGTCTTCTCTTTTTTTCCTGATGGTCTGGCTAAAGGTTTATCAGTTTTATCTATCTTTTCTGAAAACCAGTTCCTGGTTTCATTGATTTTTCCATTATTTTCTTTTTAGCTCTTTTTTCGCTTATATCTGTTCTAATCTTTAGTATTTCCTTCTTTCCACTAACTTTGGACTTGGTTTGTTCTCCCTTTAGGTTAGGTTGTTAGAGATTTTTCTTGCTTCTTGAGGAAGATCTATATTGCTATAAACTTTCCTCTTAAGAACTGCTTTTTCTACATCTCTAAGACTTTGAACCATTGTGTTTTCCTTTGTCTCCATGTATTTTTTAATTTTCTCCTTGATTTCTTCATTGACCCATTGATTGTTTGGTAGCATATTGTTTAGTCTCCATGTGTTTGTGTTTTTTCCGGTTCTTTCTTCTAATTGATTGGCTGTTTCATAGTGTTGTGGCTAGAAAAGATGCTTGACATGATTTCAGTCTTCTTAAATTATTGAGACTTGTCTATGGGCTAACAGGTGATCTGTCCTGAAGAATGCTCCATTTCACTTGAAGAAAATGTGTATTTTGCTGTCTTGAGATGGAATGCTCTCTATGTATCTTAAGTTTATCTGATCTAATGTATTGTTCACAGCCACTGTTTTCTTTATTGATTTTCTGTCTGGATGATCTGTCCATTGATGTAAGTATAGTATTAAAGTCCCTTACTGTTTTTGGATTACTGTTAGTAGCTCCATTTATGTCTGTTAATGTATGCTTTACAAATGTTTTTGCCCCTGTTGGGTGCACAGATATTTACTATTGTTATATCCTTTTTTTTTTTTTTTATTGTTCCTTTTATCATTATATAATGTACTTCTTTGTCTCTTGCCAGTCTTTGTGTTAAAGTCTATTTTGTTTGATATTAGTACTGTGAGCCTGCCTTCCCCCCCCCACAGACACTTTTTTCCACTTTGATTTGCATGGAATATCCTGTTCCACCCCCTCACATTCAGTCTGTCTGTGTCATTAGGTCTGAACTGAGTGTCTTATAGGGAGCCTCTGGATGGGTCTTGTTTTTTATTCAATCACTCACCTTATGTGTTTTGATTGGAGAACTTGCTCCATTTAAATTTAAAGTAATTATTGATAAGTATGTATTTACTGCCATTTTGTTCATTGTTTTCTGATTGTTTTTGTATTTCCTCTCCATTCCTTTCTTTTTCTCTTGCTTTCTTCCCTTGTGGTTTGTTAGTGTTATTCTTAGATTCCTTTCTCTTTATTATTTTGTTTATCTACTATAGGTTTTGATTTGTAGTTACCATTGGTTTCACATATGATACCCTATGTGTATAGCAGTGTATTTTAAGTTGATGGTTGCTTAAGCTCAGACACATTCTAAAAGCATTAAATTTTTCTCCTCCTCCATGTTTATGATATCATATTTTGCATCTTTTTAGTTTGTGTATTCCATGCTTAATTTTTATATAAATAATTGATTTTCTCCTACTTTTGTGTTTTAACCTCTGTAACCTCTATACTGACTTTATAAGTGACTAATTTATAAATATTTTTAAATTTCCATCTTGATTTTTCTTTTTTTCTTGACATAAAACAGTGTTTTCAGCCTTTTTCTTCTAAATGTATCATTTATTGCTATTGTTTTCATAATTATGTTGATATACATTCACAAAACATGATCTGAATAATATTAATTATGTAAAATGTAGTGATACTTGCTGTTAGGTCTGTTTTTAAAGATTGTTTTATCTCCAATTATAGAGTTATTTCAGTTATCTCCTGCTGCATAATCAACTATCTCACAATTTGGTAGCTGAAAAAATTATCTTTAATCTCAAAATTGTATGGGTGATTTGGACCAGAAATTGGAGGTTTACATGCACTGGCAGTGAGATGGGGGCTAGTAATGGAGATACCTTTAAGCCTCAGAGAGGCAGACATCCAAGAAAACACCTACAACCATATTTCTGACACCTCAAGGAAGAACCTAAACATCTAGGAGCTGTTTGTGCATCTCTCTTCCTCCTAGTGTCCACTAAATATGGTTAACTTTGGGTTTCCCACAGCATGGTGGTTCCAAGGTAATTATCCTTCTTAAATGGAACTGGCTTACCCTAGAGCATCATTCCTGTTGACCAAGGTGGAAGCTGCAAGGCTTCTTACAACCTAACCATGAAAGTGATACAGTACCTTCCCTTATTTGTTACACAGAGTATTCCCATATGCAGTATAAATAGGACTTCCAGTGGTGTGAGTACCAGGAGACAAGAGTGTCCTTACATGGCCATTACAAGGTTAAGTGTGCTCTTCCAATCTCCTCTACCTTATTGTTTTATTTTTGTTCACCTTGATTTCTTATTTGTCTCAAATATTGCTTAAAATTCTTTTCTAAGTGTATCGTTTTTGGTATTGTTTTCCAACTCTACTGTTCGATGCTCATCGTGATCAAAGTATACCAATTTTCTAAAGTGTAGTGTTACTTGTCTGTTTGATTTACCAGTATCTTTAAAAAATTGCTTTAAAATCTGCTGCTACAAAGCTGGGTTTTTTAATTCTACTTAAATTTCTGTCAGTATTTGCTTCCTACTTTTTAAAGGTGTATTAGGGGCGCCTGGGTGGCTCAGTCAGTTAGGGGACCGACTTCGGCTCAGGTCATGATCTCACAGTCTGTGGCTTCGAGCCCCGCGTCGGGCTCTGTGCTGATGGCTCGGAGCCTGGAGCCTGCTTCGAATTCTGCATCTGCCTCTCTCTCTCTGCCCTTCCTCTGCTCATGCTCTGTCTCTCTGCCCTTCCTCTGCTCATGCTCTGTCTCTCAAAAATAAATAAATGTTAAAGGTGTGTTAGACACGCATTATTTAGAACTTTTACACTTCCCTGATGAACTGAATCTTTCATCATTACGTTTATCTTAATAAGTTATATTATTTATCTGTAATGATATTTTTACCCTAAAAGTATTTTGCCTGATATTTATATAATTACATCAGCCTAATATTCATTATTATTTGTTCGTTAAACTCTTCCATACATGCACCTGCAGCTTTTCTGTGTCCTTAAGTTTTAGTCTGTCTCCTAAAAGTGCATATGTCTCAATTTGCTGGTTTTGTTCAATCTGTTCCAATGATTTTTGTACTTTAACTGTGGAGCTTAATTGCATGACACTGATATGTGAATTTATTTTGATTATCTTTTTTTAACACGTTAAATTTGACCTATGGCTTCAGGGTTTATTTAACTTTTTAAAACTTTTTTCACTTAACATAATACCCTCCAGTTCCATCCATGTTGCCACACATGACCAGATTTCATTTTTTCTCATTGCCACATAGTAGTCCATTGTATATAAGTACCATAACTTCTTTATCCATTCGTCAGTTGATGGGCACTTGGTCTCTTTCCATGATTTGGCTATTGTCGAAAGTGCTGCTATGAACATTGGGGTACACGTGCTCCTATGCATCAGCATTCCTGTGTCTCTTGGGTAGATTCCTAGCAGTGCTATTGCTGGGTCATAGGTTAAGTGAAATAAGTCAGTCAGAAAAAGACAGATACCATATGTTTCCACGAATAGGTGGACTTTGTGAGACTAAGCAAAAACCAGGGGGAGGGGAAGAGGGGAAAGGAAAAAAAGACACAGAGAGGGAGGGAGATAAACATAAGAGACTCTCAAAGACTAAGGAAAAACTGAGGGTGAGGGGGATGAGGGAGGGGGGAGAGGGGGTGATGGGCATTAAAGAGGGCACGTGTTGGGATGAACACTGGGTGTTATATGTAAACCAATTTGAAAATAAACTATTATAAAATTTAAAAAAAAATAAAAATAAAATGTCAAATGAAAAAAAAACTTTTTTGTGTGTGTGCTTTCTTTTGCACTAATTGGGTAGTAATTTGGGTTCTTAAAACATTTTTATTGAGATATCATTAATTTAAATAACTGCACATATGCAGTGTGTACAATTTGATGAGTTTGGACATAAGCAGATACTTGTGATAGTATCCCCACAGTCAGGGTAATAGGCATATCTAGCAACTCCCGGGGTTTCCTTGTGCCCCTTTGGGGATTTTTGTTTTTGTTTGCAATAAGATACAACTTGAAATCTACCCTCTTAACAGAGTTTGAAGTGCATAATACCATATTGTTAATGTAGGCAATATATTGTCCGATAGATCTCTGCAATTTATTCATCTAGTGTCACTGAAGAATAGTAATTTGGATATTATTATAAGACTATGTTAACATGCTTAATTAATTAAATGAGGCGCAAAGTGAACCCCAGTGCCTTTGCTGTCACTGTAAACAGTACAAAAACTTTAGCATATTGTAGACCTGATAACCGCGGCTCTCAATGTGCATGTTTCTTGCTATACTGAAGTTCTGCCTTGTTTTATTTGTAACCCTTAACACTTCTGCAAGAATTGCTTAGATTTCTTTACATGATAATAATATCGTAGCTCTCATTCTTTCTTGTATTTTAGACTTTCTATGTGAGATCAGTTTTTTTCCAGGAAATACATCTGTTAGATAGTTTTCTAGTGAGGTAAACTTTTTGAATTAGAAAAAAATCTGAATGCTTTTATTTTGTTTTGTCATTAAAAGTTATTTTTGTCTTGGTACACTGAAGACATTATTTCATTGGCTTCTGGCTTCCAGTGCATGCTGCTGATAATTCAACTCTCGGGCTAATTACCATTCCTTTGTATGTGATCTCTCTTCCTCCTATGGCTTCTTTAAAACTATTATCTGGGTTCTTTTATTATACAAACTATAGATATAGATAGATATGTATGTATGACTATATATTCGCATATATACATGAATGTCTTTTTATTTATTTTGTTTGGGTTTTATCATGGGTTTTGTGGACTTACAATTTGTGTAAGTTGTGGACTTACAAAATATATACATTTTGGCAATTCTGGAAACTTCTATATCATCACTTGGAATATTAACTCTTCCCATTTTTCTCTTTTCTCCCCTTTTGAACGCTGATCACTTCCTAGTCTCTTCTCCATGCTTCCTGATCCCCACCTTTGAAGAAGTATTTTGTTTCTTTATCCTCTGAAATATATTCTGTGTTTCTTCAGATCTCCAGATCACCACTCTTAGTTTCAGCAGATCTTAATCTATTCTTTGCACCTTTCAGTTACTATTTCCATCATTTATTGTATTTTTTGGTATATAAAGCTTTATTTGGTTCTTCACATTTGGTTGGTTTCCTTATAGTCTCTTTCTTTATTCATGGTGTCAGTCCTTTCTGTTATATCTTAAAACACATTAAACATACTTATTTTTAATTCCGTTTGATAATTTCACTAATGAAGACTTTTGGGTAGGATTCAACTCTCTGTTGATTCTCTGGATTTAACTTATATGCCTTGTTTGCTTAGATGATACATGAGTTTTTGTTTGCTTAGATGATACTTTGGGAAAACCTCTGCAGGAATTCTTTGAAATCTAGTCTAAAGATGGATATCTCCAGAAGATATTGCATTTGATTCTGCTAGTTACTTCAAATTATTATCTACTTGGGGCGCCTGGGTGGCTCAGTTGGTTAAGCGGCCGACTTCGGCTCAGGTCATGATCTCACGGTCTGTGAGTTCGAGCCCCAAGTCGGGCTCTGTGCTGACAACTGAGAGCCTGGAGCCTGCTTCAGATTCTGTGTCTCCCTCTCTCTCTGCCCGTCTCCTGTTCACGCTCTGTCTCTATGTCTCTTAAGAATAAATAAATGTTAAAAAAATTAAAAAATTTATTATCTACTTGACATTATCTGTTAAGATCACTTAAGTTATAGAAGGTAACAGGAATTTGAGCTCTAAACCTAAGTGAGGGCAGTTGGTTGTTTATTAATTATCTTTCCCCTCCAGCCAGTATAGAGTCAAATGTAACATGTTACTTCAGGATAGTGAGTTAATTTATTACTCACCCTTACTCTGAAGGAGTAGTCCTTTGGATCTCCAGATTGATATTGGGGTTTCCTAATAGGTTTTTACTTTATATTCATCCTAGTCTTTATTTCTAGTCTCTCATGCCCTGCACTGATACTACAATAGAATCCTAAAGTCAACAAGGTTTTTCTCAAGGTGAAATTCAGTTACCTCCAAGGATTCTTTCTTTGCTCCTTCTTCTTCTTTCTCCTTTTCATCCTCCTCCTTCTCTTCTTCGTGTGTGTGTGTGTGTGTGTGTGTGTGTGTGTGTTTGCGTCTTGGCAGATTATACACAGTCTGTACTTAGCCACAGCGGTGATTTAAAAAAAAAATTTTTTTTAATGGATGTAAGAGGTGTTTTATCTAGACTATTTAGTTGTTTTCAGTTGTAAAATTATTGAGAGTAACTACCAATCTATCAAAGGGCAGAAACAAAAGTCATTCCAACACTATCACTGTGTCCTTCACAAATCTTGCATTCCGTAAATCTGTGGGGGCAGGGCACGGTTGAGCAATGGCAGGGTATTCTAGGTCCTTTCACCTTTATAGTACTCTTACATTAGGCTTTAGAAACGTGTTGTGCTGGGGAGAGGGGGAATTTAAAACTGTCCCAGTCATTAGGAGGGTCCTAAGATAGTATAGGTTGAGCAATTATTTTTCTAATATGTTTTGTGTGGGCTTCCTAGAAAGTACAGTTTGTGAAAACGACCCTCAGGCTTATTCTCACAATCAATCTTGGAGCCGTCTCAGGATCCTCAATTTCTCGAAATGTCCAATTTGCTAATAGTTTTTTTCTAAACTAATAACCCAAAATGTGAAAATGTCTAAAATGTAGAAATGATGTATGTTAATGTTTTCAAAGTTGTTCTGTCTCTCAAATGGTACAAAAGCAGTTTCATCTTGTCGGTGAATGCAGGTTTGGTTTGTAACCTGAGGAAAGAATAAGAAGAGTGCACTTTGAACACCCAGGATGGAGAAAAGAGTTGGTATTACCCTGAAGTTCTTAAAAAAATCTTCAGGCTGATTTCACATTCCATAAAGGACACAATCCTTTGAGAGGAAGAAGGCAAAAGGAAGGAGAAATAGACATAGTGCCTGCTGCCTGTCTTCCTAGCTTGGATCCGAGAGGTGCTTTTAAATTTATGAGATCAGAACATCAAAAGATAGCAGCTAAATATATTCAGGTAGAGTAGAAATTTTGACATAAATTTAGTGACTTATTTTTCCCCTCAAGAAATGAGTGCATGTGTTTTACAAGCTCTTTCTCAGGATTCGATTTACATAGAGACCAATTTATTTAGGAGAGAATTAATGAGCAGGGTTCCAAGAAAGAGCATCAGCTGGGTCAGCTGCTCTGCCACCGCAGGGTCACTGGTTCCCTACGCTCCGCTTCTATGACAGCATAAATAGAAGACCTCTCAGAGGGTCCCCCACGGAAGCGCGGCCATGATAGGGTATCCGGTAGCACCATGGAGAGACGTTTCCGTCTTACCCTCTGCAGGGCACTTACTTGAAAGATGTCGAATCTGTGGGCTGCTGAACTCTGGGACAGAGATTGGGTTGTCCAACAGAGCCTGTAAAATGTTTAGAGCGTAGACAGCGGTTGGAAAGCTCCTAACGTTTTCTCACTCAGGAAGTAGATAAATGCACAGTGGGTTCGGGATAGAAATATTATAGAACAGGTAAATGAATAGATAGAATAGAATGTATCACTGTGGTTAAATCGCCAAGTAAAATTTCAAACAGAAACAAGGAACAACCCAAAAGAGCAAGTGGCAAATAGCTTATACTATTTATGTAAGATTATAAAAAATTTTAACAGTTTATATTGTTTATCAGTATATTCCCGCAAAAACATGTTTGTGGGTGATACCACAATGTGGGAAGATAATGGTTACCTTTAGGGAGGAAAAGTAGGGAATGTGGGTTTTTCCTTATTTATAATGTTTTATTTCTTATTTTTAAAAAAGAATCTCAGTAGAGACAAATATGAAAAATAACAGCATATGTTTTACCTTGGCAGTGATTATATCGGTGTCTATAATATTTTTTGACTTTTCCATGTGTTTGAGATCATTTATTATTAAACATTGAAAAGTAAAAACACAATTTTAAAGATAGTACCTTCTGTTAGAACTTCCTGTGATCTTGGAAATGCTCTATATTTGTTCTTTTCAACATGATAACCACTAGCCATATGTGGCCACTGAGCATTTAAAATGTGGCTGTCATAAATGAGGGATTCAATTTTTTAATTTCATTGAATCTTAATTAATTTTAACTTAAATAGCTACATGTGAGTCGTAGCTATTGTATTAGCACAAGACCAGAATTATAAGCTCCTTATGAATGCAGAATTTGTCAGTCTTCAAAGACTGTAATCTTAGTGCTTCGAACCAGTGTCAGCATTATTAGGTTTTCATACATATTCTATGAAGTAATGAAATAGTGAATCATAAGGAAAGGAATTCGACTTTCCTATGTGTTTTGGTTGACATTCATATGATGCCTAAAATTCTCTAAGCCGAAAATTGTTTTTGTTATTATCCTATAAAATTAATATTTTGTAGTAACCATCCTTCTCCTACCTATACTAACAATTCCTACTGCATATTATAATTAGACCATATAGTACATTTTGCATTAATTTAACTTTGTTTTGTGACTCATATTGTGCTATGCTCTCTGTATTAGATATTCTGTCAGTGTACAAGTTGAGGCCAATGCTATCGCAAATATCTCAATGACGCATGTTTAGGAGTTCACAAAACTATGCGCTTCTAAAATCTGAGCTTCTGAAGTATAGTAATAATAAAACATAAATAAATGCTTACCAGAGAGAAGGGTATACCATGGACCAGAGAAATTGCAATCTAATGTGAAAGAAAACAAATAATGGGACAAGAAATAATTTAAGAAAACCCACTTAAATATCAAAAGTAGGTTTAATATTTGACAAAGGAGCAAATAAAAGATGAAGATAAAACATTATATAACAAAAATGGCATTTTTGCTTTCGCTCTTCCATTCCACTTCCTCTCAAAAAATACTACAAAACAGGGGGTTACTTTCTGTGATATGTAAATATGCAAATACCCCCATAAAAACTGATAGAAAAATATACTATGAAGAAAGTGCGTATTGGAAGATTGAAGCCTGCAAACGCTAATGTAAGTAAAACAGAGATGAAAGGAAAAGAAAGAAAACGGGCAGCAACCTTTCACTGACAGAATTTCCTTCGATTTCCTACCGAAGAAAGAAAAATGGTAAAGAAAAAAGAAAGCTATTTGTCTCAAAAAAGTGAGTCAGAAAATTGAAGAAAGAGAACTTTACCTTCCACTTTGTCTTTGCATATGAAGAAAGTGGATAGAGGATGAAGGGGAAGTTTCTTCCTGATGGGAACATGATATGGGGACCAGTGGACATACAGTCAAACTTCAGCTATGTCTAGATCAATAAGGAAGTCTTAAAGTGCCGTTATCTATGGATCCACAGTGCCTGTTGCCCAGATGAGGTAAACTGGCCTAGAAAGCAGAAGAATAAAGAGGAAGAACATCAGTGGGATGGCATTGATCCTCACTGATGCGAAGAGTGATGGGGAAATAATTGGCAACAGATTAATTCATAAGGTCGTCTGTTGTGTGGGGCCAGCAGAATGAATAAAGGAATAAATAAAAGCAAAGGTCTGATGTCATGGCTCTCCAAAGCCAGTATTAATCAGAGGACAAAACTTTCCTTGCAGTTTTAAGAAATTGTTTAGCTTTTCCTGAAAACATTCTCCAAAGCTCTGTGTATCTTTAAATGACAGTGCTACAGAACAAGCTAAGGGTAGAAGAATCAATTAAAGTGACTCTAAGCAGTACATCATTGGTGAAAGTTGGAGTGTACTGCACATGCCATCAGAGGGAAGCACCACAAACATCTATGCCTAACTCAGTCCGGGAAGCAGAATTCCAAACTGAAATACAGAATTGCTTGGACCGGGTCACTTAATAACCCTATTTTGTTTTTTTGTTTGTTTGGTTTTTTTTTAACATTTATTTATTTTTGAGAGACATAGAGACATAGCGTGAGCAGGGGAAGGGCAGAGAGAGTGGGAGATACAGAATCAGAAACAGGCTCCAGGCCCTGAGCTGTCAGCACAGAGCCCAACGCGGGGCTCGAACTCACAGACCGTGAGATCATGACTCGAGCCGAAGTCAGCCGCTTAACCAACTGAGCCACCCAGGCGCCCCATAACCCTATTTTGGAAAAGTCAGTCAAAAACCAGTGCATATGTCATGAATTTCATGTGGGAAGAAGCTCAGATGTGGAAGAGCACTTGCTTTTATCTATTGTTAGTTTATTAAGAAGGAAAGCATGACTTGTAAAATGCCTATCTATAACCTGGGCATGAGAATTAAGAATAGATTATGTTTGGACTATTCACACCTTAAATGGCACGGACGTAGAATACACTTGAAAAAGGAGAAATCAAGCTTTGGTTCAAATTCTCTAAACATCGTGTTTAAAAACAAATTGATACTGTTTTGACTGTTTTATTGATCCAGCAGAATTGACTACTTCATTCTGTTTCTTATGCTCCTGATATGTTTCAAAACATTGTAATGAATGTTATGCAAAAAAAAATTTAAGTAGATATAAAAGTAGTTAATATTTAGGACTTTCCACCATGTGCCAGTCACTCTTCTAGGGGCTTACATAAATTACTTCATCTACCCCTCACCACACTCTGAAGAAGAGATACTATTTACCCACTCTTTTTCAGAAGAAAGAGGAGGGGTAGGGAGAATGAAGAGCTTCTTCAGGTAAAAAGCTGATAGATAAATCTTAACTCTAGTGGATTCCACAAATATCCTTTCCATTTGTCCACACTGCTCTCTAAAGAACGAGATTTAAATAAGAATAAGACCATTTTTCTTGAAAGTCTGCAGTCTAATTGGGCTGTGTGTGTGTGTGTGTGTCTGTGTGTAAAACAGTATGGCCGACATTATATAAGAGGAATGGACAAGGGCTTTAAGAGTCCAGGGAACTCTTAATAGCTAATGGCAAAATGCTTTTAAAAACAAGAAGAAAAAGAGTAACATCTGAGTTGAAAAATGAGCACAGGCCATGAACACTCAGTTTCAAAAGTTAGGAAAATGGATAATAATCATATGTGGTAATGGTAGATTCAACCTATTAAAACACAAAACAGAACAAAATTCACACTCACTGGTGATGTCACTGGTTTTCACTCTCAAATTACTAAGCTCTACAACTAAAATTGGTAAGTAGGTGAGAAAGAGGCATTCAAACTCTACTAAGGAGAATATAAATGGCAGTAGTTTCTGGGGATGGACATGGAGTCACTGGTCACATTTTGTGACACTTTTTAAAATGCTTATACCCTTTTTCCAAATAATGTCACTTCCATTTATTTATGATATATAGAGTGGACATACATACAAATAATAGGTACAAATATAAAGTCTCAGCTGTAAAGATATCTATCATAGAGTTGTTTCTGAAGTAAAAAATTGGGAACAAAACCAATATCCAACAAAAAATATGAAGAACTTAATTAAATATACACTCATGTAATGGAATAATGGAATACTTTATAGGCATGAAGGTGAGATTCTTGAGAAATATTTAAAATGAGGGAAAATTCACATTAAGTGAAAAGCAATATATAAAATGTTATATATCTTCTGATCACAATTTATATTCATATTTATAATTGATAAATATAGACATATTAAAATGTCAGTAACTTCAAGCAACAGAATGTTAACAGAGTTTTCTCTAAAGACTAACATTATAGACACTTGGTTTGTTCATATTTCATACTTTCTTTATTTCTCGAATGTCCTTTTCTTAAATATTTATTTATTTTGAGAGAGACAGAGAGTATGTATGAGCAGGGGAGAGGAAGAGAGAGAGAGAGAGAGAGGGAGAATCCCAAGCAGACTCTACTTTATAAGCCAGAACCAGATGTGAGACTTAATCTCATGAACTGTGAGATCATGACCTAAGCCAAAAATCAAGAGTCAGACGCTTAACTGACCGAGCCACGCAGGCAAGCTTCAAATATTCTTAAATTAAAAACATGTACATGTATTAAATTCTTAATAATTATTAAATTAGTCTTATTTAATAATTAGTAAATTTAAAAATGATAGGAAAATCAAAGGTACCATAGGAGCTAAAGTATTCTATGTAAGGCTTCTTGGGAAGATAAGGTTTCATTTGGAGGAGTGGGGTACTGGCTACAATATATAAAAGATGTTAGAGACATTCTAAAAGAACAGAAGCCACACAGGTAGAGTATTATAAAGGATGCTTAAAAACAGAAAAGATCACCCAGCAAGACAAAAAGAGAGCACTGGATTTAGAATGTTCCTAGAAGTAGAATAAATGCAAACTCTAAATAACTGCATTAGGAGACTAGCGACCTTGGACAGGCAGAGTTCAGATGGTTATCACCAAGGTAAACTATGCACTCCTTTATCCATTCACTCAGTGATTTATTCAGGTAGAAAATACCTTGAGTGCTTACTGTGCACCAGACCCTATTTTAGATGCTAGGAAACATAAATGCATCAAACGCATGTTTCACCTCCCTTATGGAGTTTGCACCTAGGACAGAAATAATCTTAGGAATTTTGTTCTTCAGTTCCCTTCCTGAATTCCATCCCAAATCCCCTAGAAACTCTAGCTCCCACTCGGTCCAATTGTGGTAAAATAATATATGTCCATGAAAGTTGTCCATTTGTTCAATGGGAAGGAACTTCAAGATGCATCATGTCAGTGAAGCCATAAGCCGTGATTTGGCTTCCATCTCACTTACCTAACCCACGTCTATCTTCTTGAATACTTCTTAGAAACAACCTTCTCCTCACTGGTCTCCAAACCACATCATCCTTCCAGTATAAACCGTCCTTCCTCTTTCTCTACCTGTCAAATTCCACTCATCTTTCCAAGTCATATTGTCACTTTCTGCAGTGCTCAAGTACAATCCTTCCCTCATCTGCATAGTCCTCAGCCATTGTATTCAGAGAGCTTACACTTCATCGTGAGTGCTCTGAAAACCTCTGCATTCCCAGGTCTTACTGTATTATGTAATTCCTCCCATAAAGTGCAGTGAAGAATAAATGAAAAATTTAAGTGACCCCATAAGACCCTTAATGATTCTGTAAACACAGGATTAAAGTAATTTATAATACTATTAATATAAATTTGAGCTGGAAACCCAGCTGAAACAGCTTGATCAACTGACTTGTTTACTTACTTATTTATTCATATGGTTAATACAGAGCAGCGTTTTCAAACTGGGGGTTACAAACCATTAGTGGTTTAGTGAAATATAATCACTAAAAATATAAAAATAGAAAGAATAGGGGAAATATCACAGTGTATGACTTTCAGTAAAGGCAAGTGTTATTGAAGTTTTATTTCATTTCTCTGTGTGTGCATTTATTAGATTGTGAAAAGTTATTTTTTAGACAGGTTGGGGATAAAAAAAAGTTTGAAAGCCACTTATGTAAAGCTCGTGGCACATTTCTGTCATGTATCCAAACCCATAAAGGAATGTGACATGTTACTTCTTAAATTATCCAACATTTCTACATCCTGTAAAAACCAGCATTTCCTGAGACTGCTTCACTCTCCCCTCACATTCGTCATAAGCACTACATTTGGGTCTGTTTTCAAATATAAAGTTTTTATCACTTAATGTGGGTCGTACGCATTAGGGCCATGATGAGATATGGGTGATGAGATGTCAGCGTTGCTCACCCACTAATCAGCGATCCACTTCTCTTCTCATAACAACCCCAAATCCTGAGCAGTTCAATTCATCCTTAAGCAAAATAATAAATTACCCTAGTTCATGGATCTTCAGAGCTTAGGAACAGTTGAAACCACAAGTATTGAATTTTCCAAGATATCTTGCAAAACTTGTCAAATTATGCTTAGAATATGTCTGCATGGGCCGACAAATGAACCCATTCAGGACAAGAGACTGTGTCTCTTTTTTATATTTATATTCCTAGCCATGACCAGCACTGGCTCCTTATGAGTGCTCTGTATTTATTGAACAAATTACACTTGGGAAGGAACTTAACTGAAAAAGAGAGACTAGAAATACCCTTTTTGCAACATTTTCAGATATCAGTCACTTTGATGGCTTCAAAGATTTTATGAAAATTACCATTACCAGTTTTTGATGGGTAATACCGAAAATATTATGAAACTGATTTTGGAAAACAGTGAACTTAGAAGACCACTTCATATCTCCCACTATCTGTGTAATGCCATTGCCGTCTGTCACATTTGTCTTTGCCCCAAATCCTTCAACCATGACCCAAAAAAAAGGGGGTATGGAAATGGCCTCTGAAACATTTGCTTCAGAGCTGCCTGGGTAGCTCAGTCAGTTAAACGTCCGATTTCAGCTCAGGTCATGATCTCACAGTTTGTGGGTTTGAGCCTGCATCAGGCTCTGTGCTGACAGCTCAGAGCCTGACTTGCTTCAGATTCTGTGTCTCCCTCTCTGTCTGCCCCTCCCCTGCTTGCTCGCTCGCTCTCTCTCTCTCTCTCTCTCTCAAAAATAAGTAAGCATTAAAAGAAATTTTTAATTTTTTTTTCTTTAATGTTTTTATTTTATTTTTGAGAGACACAGAGACAGAGCGTGAGCCTTCAGTAAATTGGTGCCTTAGCAATGCACATCAGAAACTTCAAGGAATAAACAGCAAATAACGCAAGGAGGAAAAGTCAGTCTTATAACAAGTTAATTGCCACAAGTTTGATCCTGGTTATGTCTTAGACTCAGAGACACAGAGGTGTGGTTGTAGGGCACTAAGACTGCGGAGTCAGGCAGATGTGGGCTTGGATACTGCCTGGTTCTGTCACTTCTGTGTGACCACTGGGATGATTACTGGAACTACATCTTAAGATTCTTGTATGCATGGAATCTAATACAACATGTAAACTCGTCAGCATATTATTGACACATATTATATCATCAACATAAGTAGCTATTGTTTTGCTTTAATTATTGTTAATACTCTACTATAAATGTGACAGGGATCCTAGATTTATTCTTCTAACCAGTCTCAGAAGACCAGTATAAAGTCCCTATGTATAAGCATTTATAAGCATTAACATTTCTAAAGTCTCTTTTTATAACTAAATAGTATTTTATGTTTGGGGAGTATGTTTGTCAGAATACACAAAATATACACAGAAGAAAATTTCCACTGAATCAGGAACTTCTTGAAAAAAAGGGAAAGCAAGAAAAAAAATTAGCAAAGATAGCAATAATCATCCTGAAGGAATTGGCATAGTTTCCAAGTATTTAATTTACCACAAGCAAGCATCTTCTTTATTGGGAAAATGTGTCACAGCAGAATTGGAAAATGTAAAAAAGAGGCTGGTTAGCTTTACTTCACCAAAAACAAGGTAAAATGTAAAAACAGCAATCTGGGCCAGTTTTCCAAAAGCCCATTACAGTTCAAGGTCTCTGTTCATGCCATTTTGATGGGCTGAAGTGTTGTCACTAATCCAGGAAAAAAGTTACAAAGCATGTTTTAATATATAGATTCAGCCTCTAAAGAGTGAATGGGCTTTAGAAACCATCTCTGTCTCGGTCTGATTGCCTAGGACCGGACTTGAGAGCGTGCTAAGGAGAGCACAGTTGCCTCACACCTGCCAGGCATGAAGGGAAGAGCGTCTTTGAATACCACCTCACCTGCAGCACAAGACTTCCTAAAGGGAAATGAAACCTGTTTAAAGCATTTTATTAAATTCCTCACCTGGGTCTTTACTGGGATTTTTCAAAGCCAGGGTTGTGACATAGCAGATTACAAACTCAAGTATCTAAAGAGGCCAAGCAGATAAGGGGTTGGGTGTAAATGGAATCACTTGTGATCATTCAGTATATCAAACTCTGTAAGAATTCAATTGACCCAAAAGGTCTTTGTTCCCCCAATAAATCAGCAAAATATTTTGTCAAATCAAGATAACCTGAGATGTTCACATTGGATTAGGTCTACCATTTTGGTGGACTTGAGCATTTGGTTTTTTTTCAAACAGTGTGTTTCAACCTGGTTGTTTGCCGGTTACTCTTTCGGTGTCCCTTGAGATACCGTCACACACTTACACTTTCAAAAAATACTATAAGGTTTAAAGTTCAGTCTTCCAGAGATCCATCTGGGCTCCAGGGCATTTCTCCTGAAGATGCATATTACTCAGATAATAGAATTCAGGAGTTAAAGGGCCCTGGACCACTGCAGCACATTCCATCAGCTGGTGACTCTCCCATTTCCTCTTGCTTGAATGGGCAGCTGGATTCATGAGAGCACATTATGCCTTTGCCTGTGGCAGAGGTATGCTACTAAAAAAAAGAAAGACAGACAGAGAGAGAGAGATGCATGAAAAATGAAAAGTACTTAAGCAGGACCACTGTTGTGCTCTCGAAAAGATAGATGATTGCAGTGAACATGATGTCTGCAACTGTAGTTTGCCCAAATTAAAGTGGAACATAAAAATAGGGAGGAAAGGAATCTAATTTCCATTTAAAGTTGCTATCACTGGTAGTCGTACAATATTCTTTGTCACACCTTCAGGTGATGGACTTGCAGTGCCGCAGAGCTGTGGTAATTCAAAGGTAGCCAGCGGCAAGAGAAATACAGAACTTGCATCTGCCAAAATGTATGTGAGTGTTGACTTGGCCAGGGAAATGCGGCAAGAGAAACGGCAGGATGCAGTTAGGAAGCAGTAATCGATTGCGATTAGTGTCTCCTACCTGCATGATAGGAAGCAAGGAGAGAAGGACTTTGCATGTGTTTCCCTCTGAGGAGAGTGTGCAAGAAGCTGGGCCGTGTTCAGTCCTTCACTCTTGTGAAGTCAGGAAACTACTTTGCCATTTGTATTTCAGAATATTTGTGTCTTATTTGTACTCTAGGAAGGAAAATACACGTATGTCTTACTACTTAAACTAATTATAGATTTTTCTATGTGATAAAGAGACTATGATAATGTAGGTTTTGCTGTCTGTCACAGGGATTGTATCCCAGTGGGGTGGACAGAGCACTGGACCAGAAGTCAGGAGCCCTGTTCCTTATCTCAGTCCTTGCGATTGCAAGCTGGACGTCAGACATGAAAAACAGGGTCCTTCAGCCTGGCAGAGTCTCACTTAAGAAGAGGGGCTGAATGGGTGGATCCTCCTATCAAACTCAGGAAATGAATCATCTTCTTTCTCTGTGACAGAATCCAAATGTTGCCCTAGTTTCTGCTTTTCGCATTTGCCCACACAGACTTTTATGACTCTTGGTTCTGTTCTCCTGCTAATGACCCCTGACTTCATTCCTCTGACTTCACGTCTATTCATTGGTTTGAATGTAGCATTCTTACAAATGTGCGATTTGGGGCAACTCACATCATCTCTGGGAAATCTAATTTGATCGCCTGAGAAATGTGGGCAATTACGGTATTTTATATGGCTGATGAGAGAGTTAAATGTGCTTAAAGTAAATGAAGTGTAACAAACAGTAAAAGGAAAAATGGATACATTAGATATAATCAAAATTAAAAATTTTTCTCTTTGAAAAAGAGCATTAAGAAAATGGAAAGGCAAGATACAGAATGGTAAAAATGTTTGAAATGCATTTCGCTGAATACAGAATGGTACTCAGAATATTTAAAGTGCTTTTATAACTCAATAATAAAGGCAATCTAATAAAAGTTGGCCAAATATTTGAACAGATATTTCACAAAAAAGATAGAAGAATAGTGCAAAATACCTGAAAAGGTGCTCAACATCATTCATTATGAAGGAGATGCTCGTTAAAGCCACAGTGAGATACGACTTTGAACCCTTCAAATGTCTACAATCAAAAAGAAAATCAATAGTGTTAACGAGGATGTGGAGCCACTAGAAGTCTCATACACTGCTTATGGAAATATAGAATTACGCACCTGCTTTGAAAAAAGAAAGGCAATTTTTAAAGAAGTTAAATATAAACCAACTATAGGTCTCAGTCATTCTATTGTAGGTATTTGCCCCTAACAGAGTGATAACACACAAGAAGATATATCTGAGTGTTTTTTGAAGCTTTCTTCAGAATAGCCAAATACTGGAAACAAGTTAGATGTCCATCAGTAGATAAGTAATAAGTAAGGGATAGACAAATATGGTATATCCTTGCAAAGTCATACTTCTGATCTATATAAAGGAATACTTATACACACAATAAAATAAGTAAACTCAAACCATTATTCTGAGTGAAAGAAACTAGATAGAAAAGAGCACATCATATATTAACCATTTACATAAAATTCTTTTTAAAGATTCAAATTAATAATGGCACCTGGGTGGCTTAGTGAGTTAAGCGTCCATCTCTTGATTTGGGCACAGGTCATGATTCCAGAGTCATGAGATTAAGCCTCACAACAGGCTCTGTGCTGAGCATGAAGCCTGGGTGAGATTTTTCTCTCCCTCTCTCTCCCTCTCACTTTCCCTCTCCTTCTGCCCTTCTCCCCTGCTCCTGCTCCCTCTTTCTCTCTCTCTCAAAAAAAAAAAAAAATCAAATTCATCTGTAGTGACAAAAAGCAGATTGGTGGTTGCCTTGGGACAAAGATAGAGGATAGAATGGGCTACAAAGGGGCATAAGAATCCTGGGGTCGATGGAAACATTCTGTCTGACTTGAGATGGTGGTTTCATAGGTGTATATATCTGTTGTAATTCATCATGTTATATGCTATTAATAAATGTAGTTCACCACAAGTGATTATACCTCAGCAAAGTTGAGTTAAAAAATAACAAAATAAGTGCTGAGATCCAGCTTGGCCCAGAGTTCTAAATATCAGATAAATATTATTCTTGTTACTATTTTCACTCTAACTGTTAATATTATCATGGTACCATTGATGGCTGATTCTGCCCTATCCATACTTGATGGCATGTCTCAGTGTCATCTTGTGTATAATGGATAAGTTGGTAGTATTAGCCCAAGGGAAGTCCTTCCTGAATCACTTAGTAAAACTTCTTCCTTCCCTAGAGGATAGGTGGGAGGATCACAGGATAACACATTATATGGGAAGTTATACTATAAATATTATGTTTTGTGTTTTTATTACTCTGTGATTACTCATCTGATACCCCCTCAGAAAGTTAGCACCACTCCCAATAGAGGACAAGTAAGGGGACCAAAACAAACAAACAAACAAAAACCCACACACACAAAAAAACAAAAACAACAACAAAACATGAATCTCAAGCTTTTTCTCTGCCATTCTTTCTATTTTTTTTTAATTTTTTTCAAGTTTGTTTATTTTTGAGAGAGAGAGAGCATGAATGGGGAGGGGCAGAGAGAGAGAGGGAGACACAGAATCTGAAGCAGGCTTCATGTTCCGAGCTGTCAGCAAAGAGCCCGATGCGGGGCCTTAACTCACAAGCCGTGAGATCATGACCTGAGCCGAAGTCAGGCGCTTAACTGACTGAGCCACCAAGGCGCCCCTCTCTGCCATTCTTAATGGTTCCATCTACCAGTGTTGTCTTATTGGAAGATATGATGGATAAGAACATGTTTTGACATTAAGTGGGTCAGGATTCAAACTTTACGTCTACCACTCACCAGCTGTATGAACTTCTACAAGGTACTTAACATACTTCAAACTCCTTCATTTGTCATATATAAAATGGGAAAGATATTGTTCCTGATATTGTTGTCATGAGATTAAAAAAAAAAAGGATGTTGTAGAATATATTGCAGAGTACGCACTGCCTGGGTATATAATCTCACAGGAGCAGAAAGTAGCTGTTCTTAAACCCTGCCCAATGGTAGGGTCTGGTGTGTTTGTTTAGCCCCTGAGGAGCCAACCCTGGAGCTGCGTGTCCATTTACAGTGAGTGGCACAGTACAGAGGTCTTCTCTTCACATCTTTCCTCACTCTGCTTGAGAAGCTGTGTGCCTGAAAGGTCAGAGTGGAGAATGGTCCCTCTCTGCATTCTCTCCTCCTTCTGTAGATAATTTCCTCTGTCCATGGTGCTGCTAATGATGTGCTATCCGTGTTGGTGGCTAATCATATGACCTCTTCAGAGGACTGCATCTCAAGTCATCTCTCTCCACGGCTCCAGATGGCATCTGAACACTCATTGGCAAAAAACAGGGAAAGATTCTTTTAAATTTTTTAAGATGTTCTATAATCAATTTGAATAATTACCTCAAAAATAATAATAATTCTGAATCCTCTCCATAACCTGAATGGAAAACTGTAAGATCATGAAGAAGAGAGCTGCTAATTAGCTATTTTAATTTTACCTAAAAAGAAGAGGACCAAAGGCATTCAGTCTGGAAACTGAAAACACATCTTCAAAAGCTAGTTTGATTAGGGAAGAAGTGAGGCAAGCATTCAAGGGCTTGCTGCAAATAAGTAGGTAGTGAGGCAAATGTTACTGTGAAAAACCAGCCAAGGAAAACGATTCAAAATCACCCAAATTTGGGGAAGGAACGAGCAGGGCCATTTCCTTCCCGTAGATGAAGAACTCAACTCACCAGCTTTGTCGTTCTATAGGGTAGAGATAGGAATTCTATAGAGTAAAAGGATATGAGGGTGCTATATTGTTTTTAATAAAAAGAATATGACTCACCATTCATACTTCTTAATCTGCAGGAATACAACATTTCGTTAGAAGTATTCAGTCTCTTTCAGTTAGTGTTGGTGGCAAAAAATGGTCCTGTTGCTCCATAAGAGGTAAGATGAACTATTACAGGTCTCTCTGCAGGCAGAGCCCCAGATCTTGATGGATGTCCTGCAGAGTTTTAGATGCACCTACCAGAAAATGCTCTGGCATTATATGTGGACGCATTTAATGAAGCAGAGGATAATGGATTCCTTTTAGGCACAGAAAAAGCTGCTAGGAAAATGAGATCCGAGCTGAAAAGTTAGGATTTATCAGACTCTGTCTTACCCAAATCAGAACTATATTATCCTTATGAAAATGTTAGCCATGTGGCTGAAGAAAGGAAGACAAAGTAGATCTTTTTTTTTTTTTATGTAATAGCCTTACTCTAATATTTAGAGAAAATTCCCCTGTGAAAACTGTAGAACTCTTTGCACGAGTTTCAAACCTTCTGTATCACAGAATTTATAATCTTGGGACCCCAAAAATACCCGTGGCTGAATTGTGAGGCCTTACCATGTCTGCAAAATGAGATGATGGTTTTGTTATATAAGTATCATTAGTGCTAAAACTAATTAGAAAAGTAATCGTGTAGAGCCATCTGTCAATTCTTTGCCTCTCTGTCGCCCATCTCCCTTTATTTTGGTAACAAAATCTAAATTTTCCAAGAAACCACTACTGTGTTCCTAAGTTTTAAACACGGTCAGGCCGAGCATTGCATCTTGGCTCAACACATGGTATGAACCTCCTAAAGTTGAAGCTAAAACAGAGCAAAGAAGACCTAAGAGATAGAAGAGAAGCTCCAAAGGATGGAAGTTGAGTCCCTGGACCTAGCCAGGCCTAAAGCTGGGGTACCCTAGACTCTTGTTGCCAGAAGCAATAAGTGTTCTTTTTTGCTGAAGCCAGGTTGAGTTTATTTCTTTCACTTCAAACCAAAAAGAGTTCTGGCTAACATAGGAATCCAATTCTTATATTTTAAAGTTGGATAGGACATCTAATAGAGGATATTTAGTTCTTGGAAACTTACCTGGAACTATGTCCTGATTTTTAGATCATTGTTACAGCTCTTCTGAGGAAGAGAGAAAAGGAGAGGTTGGGAGAGGTGATATTCATGAGCTAGTGATGATTAAGAACTAGAGATTTTGAAGAACCCAGTCGTTTTATAGTCTGAGAAGGCCTCTAGGAAATGCATTAGACCCAGAAGTAAGATAACTTGGAAATTTTTTATTGCTAATAAAATCCTGCTTAATTTCCATAGGCACAACTGAAAAACCTTTGCTGGCAAGAATAAAACCTGCATAAAGTTAAAAAAAAAAAAAAAAGAAAGAAAGAAAAAGGAAAAAAAAAAGGATGATATTTATGTGTTTCTTAATGATACTGTTACATTTTCCCCAAGTACTTATAGGAAGGCAGTAATTTACTGAGATCTAAAAATGTGCAGTATATTTGATGAAAGGTCATGCAAACATTAAAATATTTTTCCAAAAATCTTTCTGAGACAGAGATATAAGGATGACCAGATCTTCTCAAGAGTCTTTCAAATACACTTATAAGCTTATTAATGATTCTGGTGACTCAATTTTTCCTTAAGCACGTGTGGGAAATTCAGAGCGAAGTGACAGAAGCTAAGAAATATTATTTTTGGCATCCATTGTTGCTTTGTGGGCTGTGAAAAAGAGTCAGTGTAGCAACAGCACAAACAACAGCACACTTCCCACATCTTGCGTTGGATACAGTGGAAGAGTGTTGGTTCCATAACGAGCCGGTCACAAGTTGCCCTTGACTAACTCTCCATTTCCTGCTGCACAACCAGCCCATGCTCTCAAACCCTAAACTCTAGCCATATTGAAATGCACGTAGTTCCACAAAGGTACCTTGCTGCCTCTTCCTTCCAGAGCGTCCCATATCTACAGGGAAAGTCCCCACCCATCTCCATCAAGCACATTCCCTCTTTACCTGGCTAAGCTCTATCTATATACATTTTCCCCCTCAAGGAAGGCTTTAGTAATTCTCCTGAACCAGATTAGTCCTTCCTTAGCTCCAGAAGAATTCTGTATTCTGACCTCACATGCTTCATTGGTACTCATCACAGTGTCTTTTAAATGTTTGTCTACCTTTTGTCTCCTATGCCAGACTATAAATTCCCTGGAGATGAACATGTCTGTCTCTCTCAATATTATATTCTCTGTCTCTAGAAGATTGAGTAGATGCTCAACTGATGTACATTAGACATTCAATTAATTCAATTCAATTAATGTTTGGATGCTTAACTCACTTCCAAGGCCCTATGATGCAGTAGGATATTACTTGGCTACACACCAAACAGGATCCAAGACCTGATCCAGCTACTTACTAGAACAGGACTTTGACCAAGTTATTCAAACTTTCTGACCTTCTTCATCTATTTAAATGGGACACATATTCTCCTATCACAGTTCTGCCACAAAAAATTAAGTGAAACGCCACATCAGAAATTTCCAGCATTAGCGAACCTTCCATAAATGTTCATCCTATTCCTTTCTGTGATCCTCTTTATCCAACTATCCTCTCGTCTGTTCTTCCCTGTTTTCTGCCTCCCTGCCTCCTCCATGATGGCTTCCCAGACCACTCGTTTCCTGGCTCCTTTCTCTGACTATCCATGACAACCTTTGTGGATCCCACATTTTTGCCTTTCACTCCTAGAGGGAAGTAGTACTCATAAGATCTTCAGTGGACTACTGCCCATCTGTGAGAAAGTTTTCACTGCTCTAGGGAAAGATGAGTAAAAATTGAGGTTTTCAGAAAATCAGTTTTTTTTTCATTTAAAATAAATCAGTTCCTATTTTTTTCCTGCTTTCTTTTCATTTTAGTTGACATACAGTGGTACATTTGTTTCAGATGTGCAACATCATGATTCAACAATTCTATACATTCACAAAGCTCACCATGGTAAGTATAGTTACCATCTGTTACCATACAAAATTATTATAGTATTTTTGACATTTTTACCAATGCTGTACTTTTCATCTTCAAGATTTATTTTATAACTAGAGGTTTGTACTTTTTAATCTCCTTCACCTACTTTGTGCATCCTCCACCACTCCCGTCTGGCAACCACCATTTTGTTCTCTGTATTTAAGAATCTCTTTTTCATTTGTTCATTTGTTTTGATTTTTAGATTCTACATATAAGTGAAATCATATAGTATTTGTCTTTCTGTGACTTATTTCACCCAGCATAATACCCTCTAGGTCCACCCATGTTATTACAAATGGCAAGATCTCATTCTTTTTTTATGGCTAATAATATTCCTTTGTGTGTGTGTGTGTGTACACCAGCTTTCCTTTATTCATCTATTCATGACACTTAGGTTTTTTTTTATGATCTTGGCTATTCCAAATAATATTGTGACAAACATGGGGGTATATATGTCTTTTCGAATTAGTGTTTTTGTTTTCTTTGGGTAAAAAGCAGTGGAATTACTGGATTGAATGACATTACTGATTTTAACTTTTAGAGAAACTCCATCGTGCTTTCCAAAGTGGCTGAACCAATTTACATTTACATCAGTAGCACACAAGGGTTCTCATTTCTCGATATCCTTCCCAAAATGTGTTATTTCTTACCTTTTTGATACTAGCCATTCTGACAGGTATAAGGTGACATTTCATTGAGGTTTTGATTTACATTTCCTTGATGACTAGTAATGTTGAGCTTCTTTCCATGTGTTTCTTAGCCATCTATATGACTTCTTTGGAAAAATGGCTATTTGAGTCCTTGGCCCATGTTTTTACCAGGTTATTTCAGTGTTGGTGTTGAATTGTATGAATTCTTTATATATTTTGGGTATTTAACCATTACAAGATATTTCTCTTACAAATATCTTTTCCTATTCAATAATTTGCCTTTTTGTTTGTCGATCATTTCCTTTTTGTGGAAAAGACTTTTAGTTTGATATAGTCCCAATAGTTTATTGTTGATTTTGTTTCCTTGCATGAGGAAAACAGACCTAGAAAAAAGTTGCTAAGGCCAATATCTAAAAATTTACTTTGTATGTTTTCCTGGGTCTCACAATTAGGTTTATAATCCGTTTTGAGTTCATTTTTGTGTATGATGTATATAAGTGGCCCAGTTTCTCTTTTGCATGTAGCTGTCCAGTTTTCCCAGAACCTCATGGCAGATATACCAAGAGTTTAAAGTGGAATCTGCAAATCTTATAAGTAATCCGTGACTATTCCATAAACTGATATGCTCTGAGAAATCCCAGCCAGCCATTCAAGAGATCACGTAGAGAGAAAAAGATATTCAGCCATCTCCAGCTATTCTAACCAGTTCTGCCAAAAATACCAGACACTTGAGTGAAGAAACCATTTTATATATTCCAGATGTGATATGGAGAAGACATGAGGAATCTAGCTGACAGTCAGACTGATTCATAAAACTCCTCAAACCATCCAGCCATCTTTAGTGGGGCCACACAGATTGAGGGCCCAGTAATGGTGGTGCAGAGGCCTGCCATCTCTACTCTGTCCTACTCAAACTCATGACTTACAGAACTATGAGTTTAATAAAATCACTATCGTGGTATGCCACTAAACTGTGGGGCGGTTTGCTATGTGTCATTAGTTAACCAGAACAATTTTAATAACATGGAACAGCTCATACAATTAAGAGAAAAGCTTAGGGACGCCTGAGTGGTTCAGTTGGTTAAGCATCCAACTCTTGATATCTGGTCTTGATCTCAAGGTGGTGAGTTCAAGCTCCATGTTGGCTCCATGCTGAGTGTGAAAGAGAGAGTAAGTGCTAAAAACTTAAGAACTAGGTCCTGAAAGCTCAAGTAACCAGCAGCTCTAGAAACTTTGGTAACAGAAACCAATGAAAAATCTCTTCTGGACCCACAATCACATACTGTCATTTTCAGTCTTTGAGTTATTCTCCTCAAGATTTAAATGCCAGGGAGAGACTGTCTCATTGGCTTGTGAATTATTTCCCTTCTTATATCTAGGGTGGATCATCCCAGCTAAATCACTTGGACTGAGAGTATGGGGCAGGATTCCTTGTCAAAGCAAAAATCAAGATGTTCTGCTAGATGAAGGACAAACGCACTAGGGGTAGGAAAACAACAATCAAAAATAGTTCCCTTCATAAAGAAGATTCTTAATTACTGAGGTTTTTTGTGTTTTTTTTTTTTAACTTGATTCCTTTGACTTCAGTGTCTCACAAAGTGAAGTGGCAGCCTTCAAAGAGATTTATATGTGAGCTAATTCTTAAATGTGAGCTCTAGGGGGAAAAAAAATATCACTTTATTGTTTGAAGGCATTTTAACTTAATTCGTGCCTAGCATTTAAGGAAAGAGAATTATCCTCCTGAAGGCTTTGGAGGAATCCACCCGAGTTTCATTTTCTGACCATTCAAAGTACTATTGCACTGCCACCACAGGATGCTTCGTGAGTTAACAGCAGATGAGGACTTCCACAGCAGAGAAGCACATGAAGCAGCTCATCATCATTTGTTTTTGTAATTGCCTAGAGCCAAGCACCTTTAATTATGTTCATTGGATCCTCCATAATCATGCTGGGGAGGCCACTATAAGCACAGTGAGCTGAGTCATGAACCAGGAAAACAGTTGCCTTTTGTGCAGTGAAGAGAAAGCCATGAGTTATCTCAGGAAATTCCCTCTGATTGGATATAATCAGCCTAGATGGGATCAATGTGGATGGGTTCTCTTAGGTTAAAAGATTCTTCTCTGTGGGATTTTAAGGGACAAAGGAGATGTAACACACACAAATCTACTCTTTCATTTTTCCAGAATTATACCTTCCAAATTAATTTTAACTTTATCCAGATCATCCCATTTTTGCATATTTTGCAAGGAAATGTTTAAACAACTTACTAACACTGAATTTAAGTGCAACAAATACAAGTTTTTTGCTTAGTGCCAGGTATGGTGCTAGGCACTGGAGTACAAAGGAGAACAAGACAGATTAGTAGCTGACTTCATGGAAGTAACAACATTAGAGGGAGCAGGCAATTAACAAATAATTTTAGATAATAACAAATGCTAGGGAGAAAATATAAACACCTTGCGGAAGAGATTATCAGATAGGAAATGTCCCAAGAAATCAGGGACCACCTCCTAAGGTTGGGACAAGTCACCTGACATCTAAAGAAACAGAAGCAATGATTCAGAGGGGGAAATCTGCAGACAGATAACATTATGAGCATCCTTGGGTAGAGGGAAGAGCTCAGCCCACAAACTGACCTAAAGCTGGTTTGTTTGAAGCTGGGCAGGGACTAGCCGCCATGCATCCATGGCCTGTCATGGATTTTATTCTGTTAGCAATGAGAGTCCTTCAGAGTTTTTCACTTGAGGAAATGGTATGGTCTGATTGATACAGTTGAAACACTGCTTGCTGCTACATGGAAGGTCAGTTGGAGGGGTCAAACTGGAAGCAGGAAAAACAGTGAGAAGATGACTTTGGAAATCCAGATGGGATATAGTGTTGGCTTGGAAAAGGGTGATGATAGTGGAGAAAAGTAAACAAATGAAAGATGTATTTTGGATACAGTAGCAAAAGGTTTTCCTAATTGATTAGAAGTTGGAGGGTGCTCGCTCTCTCTCGTTCAAAAAAAAAGGGGGGGGAGGGGGTGCCTGGTTGGCTCAGTCAGCACCTGGTTGGCCCAGCAACCTACTCTTGATTTCAGCTCACGTCACGATCTCATACTAGTGAGATAGACCCGTGCATTGGGCTTCCTGCTGGGCATGGAGCCTGCTTAAGATTCTCTCTGTCCATCTCTCTGCACCCCATCTCTTCCTCTGCCCTTCTACCTCTCTCTCTCTCTCTCTCTCTTTCTTTTTCTATTAAAGAAAAAAACAGAAGTTGGGGGAAGGCATGAAGAGTAGGAAAGGTAGGAAAGTGAATGTCTGGGCAGGGTGACGGGACACAAGGTTGAGTCATCAGTGTTTATTTGAATAATCACGTGGTTAATGATTATTAGCTGGGATGGGGAAGATGTGGAAGGGAACAGTATTCACGGGGAAAAAAAATCAAAAGTTCTGTGTGGGGGTAAGTCCAAGAAGACTAGGAAATTCCCAGATAGACCTGCCTTGAAGTTTGGGCTTGAGAGAGTACTAATCTATGGGAAGACCTCAAAGACAACATGAGAAAGTTTTGAAAACAATGGGTACTATTGTCTAAACGTTTGCATTGCCACAAAATTCACATATCAAAATCCTCACTCCCACTGGTATTGGAAGTGGGGTCTTTGGGAGGTGCATAAGTCAAGAGGATGGAATCCTCATCAGTGGAATTAGTGCCTCATAAAAGAGGCCCCAGAGAGATTGATGGCCCTTTTGGCGTCTTAAGACACTAGAGGAGAGCCCTCGTCCAACTATACTGGCATCCTGCTCTCAGACTTTTGGTCTCCAGAACTATGATGAATAAATTTCTGTTGTTTATAAGTGACCCAGGAGGTGGTATTTTATTTTAGCAGCCCCCATCAACCCCAGACCATCTTAGGACAATTTTCCTTTAACAGTATTTAATTGCAGCAGAAAGACTTACAGAGCCTGGTAAAAATTCACATGCCTGAGTCCCACACAGTAGATCAGAATCTCCATGATTGCCCCCATGAATATGCATTTTTAACAACTCCTTGGGTGACTGTAACGCCTTCCAAACTTTGAAACCTCTGATCTGAGGTATATTTTCCGGAAATCTTACTTCTTGAGCCATCTTTCCTTCATGGTGAAGATAGATTCTTGAAATTCCTTTTGAGTCATATAAGCAATTCTTCTATTTCCTGGTTCAGTTCTGCTCTTTAGAGAAATGAGAAGAAATCAAGGGGACACTGGGAGCTCCTTGGACTTCTGGTTTTGTTCCACTGCTGCTTTCCACTGCAAACAGTAGTGAGTGGAGAAGACAGGAAATCCATTGTGAATGTTAGTCTTTGTTACAATCTCCTTAGGCTAGCCAATGGTTAAAGTAGTTAGAACAACTGCAATTCATTGACTCGGAGTATTGCAGCTTTGAATTACAGACTCTTAGTGCTAGACAGGATCTTGGAAACAAGATTGGGGTATGGTATCTGCTGCCGCGGTTCACCTCCTGCTCTTCTGCACCTACTCACTGTGTCCTTGGGCAAGTCCCTTTACATTTCTCTACCCCATCCTCTGTAAATAGGGAGATCATAATGCCTAGCTCATAAGACTGTAAGACAATAGAACAAAGACTGATATAAAACTACCCATAACATAAAGGCATATAATTTTGAAGCAAGAAGACACTGTAAATGCCATCCAATACACTCACACTGTAGTGTGAAAAGTGGGACTCCCAGCTGATCTGGTGCCAAATGAGAACTAAAGCCCAACTCTTAAAGGATTCTGCCTCTATAGTGTGTTACATAAGTAATTTGATTTCACTCAGTGCCCATTTTTTTGCCTAAATCATAGATTAGTTAGGAGGAGGACCATTTACTGATAGCTATTTGTAAGTTTTAAAAAATAAAATGCCTTTTTTCCTAAGTTTTTATTTAAATTCCAGTTAACATACAGTGTGCTATTAATTTCTGGTGTACAATATAGTGATTTAACACCTCCATACAGTGCCTGGTGCTCATCACTGCAAGTATACTCCTTAATCCCCAGCACCCATTTAACCCAGCCCCCTACTCACCTTCCTCAGCTAACCATCAGTTTATTCTCTGTGGTTAAGACTCTTTTTCTTGTCTCTCTCCTTTTTTTCCTCTTTGCTCATCTGTTTGGTTTTTTAAATTCTACCTATGAGTAAATCATACAGTAATTGTCTTTCTCTACATTTTCTGCATAGTGTAATACTCTCTAGCTCCATCCATGTGGTTGCCTTGCCACACTATTAAAGAGCAGAAATGCTTTCAGAGGACTGCCTAGCCACTGCACTGAGATTATACATGGGAAATATTTGCCTGTTGTGTGGTCAGGCCAAGCCCTCACTCAAGCTGGTTGTCTGGAAGCATGTCGCGACGAGCAGGAGTAACAGGCAAATAAGCATTTCTACTGTGTTGGGACAATCAGCCTAATAGCTCCAATGCCCATTCACGTTGTTAAATCTCGGGAAAACCCAAGAACAGCAACCCTCCTGAAACTATTTAAATCATACCCAGTCTCAGCTAGTAAAAAGGGAGGGAGATGACAACTATTCTCCTTTATTTCTGCCTTGAATGTTTGGGGCTAGTTTTGTGCTTTGGTAGTCTTAAGACCTTTTTATTTTCTTTCTCTTTTCTTTCTTTGGCATTTTGATCAGGCTTGCTTATGAATCTAGAGAAGTTCCATTTTGGGGACAGAATCTGTAAGAATGGAAATTGGTTTTGAAGCAGCCTCTGAACGCTAGCCATGTAATAAATGTCGCTGGTGTTGCTTTTCTCTTCTGATGGACTCCTCGTGCCTTATATCTGACAGCTAATGAGCTCCACTAATCAAACTGAGGAGTAAAAGCTATTTCCTACCCTCCCTTTCTACCTAAGAAGGTGAGGGGTTCTAACCTCGCCCTGGAAGACTGACAGACCTGAATGGGAGCAGAATAACAAGGAACCCTGGAAGGTTAATTAAGGTACTACCCAAAAGTTGTTTTTAAATGAATTTAATTAACCTGTGATCTCTTAAAATTAGAATATGTTGCAACTAGAATGAAGGCAAATTTTATTCTACTTTTTTTTAAAACTCCATCTTAGAAGATAGAAACTGAGCAAGCCTCTGGGTAAAAAGTAGGGGGGAGAGTGTTAATTGCCACCTGGACTTTTCCAAATCTATCTTTATTCCCTGTGTATCTCGGAATGGTTGGTTTCCATTCTTGGAATAAGAATCCATAGCATTAACATCTGGTGCTGTTGTCAATCACCCAAGTTTCTGGTAGCACACTCCCTCACCGAATGAGTGTGCTTTTTCACCCCTCATCATGATTAAGGAGAAGTGATACAGAGATGAAAAGCAGTAAGAGTATGAATAAAGAGTGATTTCATGCTGCCAGAGTCCAAAATCAGCCTCTACAACTTGCTGACAGTTTGGCCTTTTGAACCTCTATCTCTTCTTTTCTCCCTTTATAATATAAATTTATGAATAAAGGTATGTACTTTAGAGGATTGTGAGAAGAATTAAAAGACATAATGTCATAATGCATGCAAACTGTTGAGTACAGGACCTGGAACATAGTAAGCTCTCAGTAAATGGCAGGGTTGGATTTTTGTTGCTCTTTGTTTTGTTTTGTTTTGTTTTGTTTTAACATGGGATCCATGACAACTGGACATAGCTTTACAGATGGGATTCAGAAGATACCTTACCCCCACCCTGAAAATCTGTGCCTACATTTATACACCATGTGTATTTCTTCTGCCGGAGAAATTTCAGTGATCAAGAGCTTCTTAAAAGAGGTCTATAACCCCAGTATGGTAAAGAATGACTTTTATAGGATCTTCTCTAATATGTTTGAGCATTGAGGCTAATATCCAGCCACAGTCAGTGAACCTATTTCTGATTCTTTTCTTAGATACATTTTTTAAACATTTATTTATTTTTAAAAGACATAGAGACAGAGTATGAGCAGAGGAAAGGAAGAGAGAGAGGGAGATACAAAATCTGAAGCAGGCTCCAGGCCGTCAGCACAGAGCCCGACGCAGGGCTCGAACTCACAGACCCTGAGATCATGACCTGAGCTGAAGTTGGCCACTTAACCAACTGAATCACCTAAGCGCCCCTCTGATTCTTATGCAGTGAGCTTCCTGCCTGCTGCTCTGCCTGATTCCTGTCCATTGTTCTCCCTGGCTTAGCCCAACAGAAATGACAAGAACGCAATATGCAACATTCTGAAAAGCATCATGTCACTGGGAGCAGAATGTTTGTTGAAGGAAGGTTTCCCACATGAAATGGGGATTGAGTTGGAAATGGAAGGAAAGTCTGGAACTTAAATCATTGTTTTAGGTTAAAACATCAATGCCTTTTATAAATAAAAGGAAATAGTTATGCATTTATTTTAATGCATATTGTAAGAATATAGACACGATACTTAATATAATATGATTTTATAGGTATTAACGTTTGCGTATGGCTCTGGTAGGTTTTTTAGTTTTGTTTTTTAAGTGAGTCAAATAGTCACACATATAATAACAGGGTAGCTGAAATTCAGATATGGTAAAATTATGTCATTTGAACATACATAGCTGAAATTTTAGAAACATAAGAGCATCAGTGTTTGGGTATTCCTGGAAGGAATGGAACTTTGTCACCAAGTCATAGAACATATTTGGAATATGCTAGAGATAGAAGAAAGAATCATTTTCCTAACATGTATGAATGATCGTTCCACATGGCCCTCTAATGTCCCTTGGTGATGCCAGTGGTCAGAGGTAAGGGGCAATCAGTGTTCCTTAGCAATATCACCACACATGTAAATTTTCATAGATGACTCATTGAGCTGTTCCCTCAATTCTTCATTCCTTCAGCAAAATTAACAGAGGCCCTAATATTTGTCAAAATTTGGGGGCACCTGGGTGGCTCAGTCAGTTGAGCGTCTGACTTCAGCTCGGGTCATGATCTCACCGTTCGTGAGTTCAAGCCCCGCGTCGGGCTCTGTGCTAACGCTCAGAGCCTGGAGCCTGCTTCAGATTCTGTGTCTCCCCCTCTCTCTCTGCCCTTTCCCTGCTCATACTCTGTCTCTCTCTCTCTCTCAAAAATAAATAAAACATCTAAAAATTAAAAAAAAAAATTTCCCTGGCTGCATAAGGAAAGATACTGTGCATACAGTGCTAGCTTTGCCCTCAAGGTGTCCACCAGCTTTTGGGAAAGATCCTGATATACTGATGACACCTAACCCTCTTTTGGCTGTACAAACACATCAGCGTCTTGTTCAAGGTGAGGTATTTGCACGGACTTTCATTTCAGCCTAGGTACTTTATCCCCAACACTTCTCATGTCTAACTTCTCATACATTACATCTCAGCATACACTTTGCTTTCCCAAAGAAGCCTTTCTAATCACCGCACTTAAATTGAAAGAGACTTTAATCACATCTTTGTCACACTGTTCATTTATTTAATAGAACTTACCACAAAATGTAATTATTTGGCTTGTTGGATTCTTTGATATTTTTCTCATCCCCCAGTGAATGTTGGCCTTATGAGAGCAAAGACTTTTAGTTTCTCCCAAGGCCTAATACATTGTCTACAGCAAGATGCATTAAGACCATTAAGATATATTGAATGAAAGAGGGAGGGAGGGAAGGAATGAAGGTCTGTCCACATAAAAAATGCTTTAGGAACAAGAAGGAAGCTAGGAAGTAACTGTAATAAGAATCCTCTAGGAAAGAGTTCTGTTTATCTATAAGAATACTTTTGTCAGGGTCAATAAAAGTAGTAGAACCTTAGTTTAACCTACACACAAATATTCAGTTTATTTACTCAATGTCAAATACCATTTGAGATACTTTATAAAAAATGTTTATTTGTTTTGGTTTGTGATTATAATGATGGTTAAATACAACGTCCAATGTATAGAGCAATCTATATTAAGTTGATTATCAATTAAGTTTGAACACATTCTGAAAGCAGTATATTTTTACTATTTCCCATTATATATATATACATATATATATATATACACACACACGTACATATATGTGTGTGTGTTGATATTTTATATTTATTTGTGAATTCCTTACCTAATTTTTGAGATATAATTAATTCTACTTTTGACTTCTAATCTTATTAGCTTTATAAGCAATTGATCTACCTCCTTTACTATGTATTGTATGTTATGGCCTTTTCTTTTTAACTAAAGAACTCCCTTTAACGGTTCTTGTAAAGCTGATTTAGTGGCAATAGATTCCTTTCATTTTTGGGAGGGGGGGAGTTCTTTATCCCTCCTTCAATTCTGAATGATAACCTTGCCGATAGAGTTTTCTTGGTGTTTTTCTTTCAGCATTTTGAATACATCATGACCCCTTCTTCTGCCCTGCAAAAGTTTGCTGAAAAATTAGTTGGTAGCCTTATAGGATTTCCCTTTATGTATTTAGTTGCTTTTCTTTTTATCTTTGTCTTTGACATTTTATGTGTCATGGTGTGGAAACTCCTTGGATGCATCTTGTTTGGGTTTCTCTATGCTTCCTGTACCTGGAATTCTGTTTCCTTCCCCAGGTTAGGAAAGTTTTCGGCTATTACTTCTTCAAATAAATTTGCTTAAAATAAATTTTCTCTCTCTTATCCTTCTGGGACCCCTCTAATGTGAATGCTTGAATACTTGTCCCAGAGATCCGTTAACCTATCCTCGTTTTTTAAAATCTATTTTGTTTTTTGCTGTTCAACTTGAGTTCCTTCCTATATCTTGTTTTCCAGGTCACTGATTTTTTTTTCTACATATTCTAATCTGATTACCTCTAGTGTATTTTCTAATTCAGTTATTATATTCTCAAACTCTGACTGGTTCTTTTTTTATATGTACTGTCTTTGTTGATGTCCTCATTGAGTTCATGCATTCTTCTCTCAAGTCCTTTAAGCATCTTTATAACCATTACATTGAACTCTTTATCAGATAGATTGCTTATCTCCATTTCATTTAGTTCTTTTTCTGAAGTTATATCTTGTGTCTGTGTGTGTGTGTGTGTGTGTGTGTGTGTTTCCTTTTCATTTGGAGCATGTTCCTCCGTCTCCTCATTGTGTTTGACTTGTTTGTTTGTTTCTATGAATCAGGGAAACAGTTACCTCATCCAGTCTTGAAGGAGTGGCCTTGTGTAGGAACGTCCCCTATGTAGACTTGCCTGGCAGTTTAGGGTGGCTGGCTGGAGGTGTAGTGGGTACGGGCTGGATTTCCCAAGGCACTCTGTACTTGGACCACACTGGTAGGATGGCTAGAGCTGGAGTGGGTAGGTGCTGCAGGGTCCCAGAGCACTCTGCACTGGGACCACCTGGGAGGGAGAATGAAACCTGAGAAGATAAGGACCAGAGCAGTGCACTCCACGCAAGGGGTGCTCTGACATGCTAGCTGGAGCTGCAGTGGGCCTGTTCTGGTTGATTCTGATGGGCTGCACACCACTGCTGCCTGGTGTGAATGGCTACAGCCAGGGTGGGCCACTCTGCACAGGGGAGACCCTGGTGAGATAGCTGGAGCTGAAGTGGGTGCAGGCCAGGGTGTTTTTCACAGGTGGCTGTGTGGTGGGATGGTTAAGGTTGTTGAAAACCAGGGGCGTCCCAGCACTTTTCATGCCTTGAATGCCTTAGTTAGATGACTTGAACTGGGACGCGCATAAGCAGGGGGGCTGTCTTAGACGAATGGCAGGAGCTGATATGGGATAGAGGCTGGGGCTCACTGATGTGGGATAGGTGGTGGGCCAGCTAGAACCCTTGGACTTGCTCCCCTTCATGCTGTCAAGACGGATCATAAACAATAGTGTTCATCAGCACCGCCAACCCTGGGGAGAGTTCCAGCAGCTTTCCCAGTGTTTGGCAGGGCTCTAGTATTAGTGAATAAGTTTCCTTCACTTATAATCTATGTTTGGCCTTTCAACCACTGTTTTTGTGTGTTTGCTGTGCTGCAAGTCAGGCAAATGTGCTCATAGGCCCCTTAGTAAGGATATCCTTCCCTATGGCCAAGTGCCACGTTAGATAGAGTTGGCATTCCCATCATTATCATGCCTCTATCTCTCCTGCCATTTTCTCTGTGATCCCTATATCTGTTGTTGTGTAGAATGTGCTCAAACAGACCTCAGTTCTTCAGGAGCAGGTACTCTATAAATAGGTGTGGATTTGGTGTGTCTGTGGGAGGAGGTGAGTTCATGACTTCCTGTGCTGCCATCTTGGACCCCTCCTCTCACCTTTGTGTTTTTAAGCTTTTAAAAATCTTTATTTTTATTTATATTTTTTAAACTTTTTTAATGTTTAATTTTGAGGGATCAAGAGAGACAGAGCATGAGCTGCGGTGGGACAGAGAGAGAGGGAGACACAGAATCTGACGCAGGCTCCAGGCTCTAAGCCGTCAGCACAGAGCCCGATGCGGGGCTCGAACCCACAGACTGAGATCATGACCTGAGCTGAAGTCAGCCACTTAACCGACTGAGGCACCCAGGCGCCCCTAAGCTTTTCAAAATCCTTTAAATTTATAAAGTTTTAAATGAGATTATCTTACTATTAATAGATCAGATTTTAAACACAATGTTAACTTACATTTAGATACAACTCATTTCACAGTATCAGCACCACCCATTTTTTCATCTCTTCCATTGATCATTATTCGTATTCACTTCTCTTCTCTCCCAAAACCTGAAGGCTTTGTTTTGTTTTGTTTTGCCTCTCTTAATCTCCATGATAATTGCCATGATAAGAGAGCATAAAGCAGGAGTTGAATTCTTCTCAGTTACAGCCCTTTATAAAACACCAACTGTGCACAGCAAATTGGATATGCTATGATTCTGTGTTGATTTGTGCTTTTCATAGAAACTGTCTACCTAAATGCATTACTGATTTAAATTCTACAGTAACAGTGTGGTAACATGGGAAAAAAGTAGACAAGGAAGAAATAAAGTCTTATTTGCAACAAAAAATCATGGGAGTTACCAGCTCAGGGAAATTCTGTATCTGAAGCCCAGAAATACTAACAGAGAAATGCAGAATTGGCTATGTAGATGAAAAGATGAATCTTCACCAAGTAAAGAATATTAGAAAATATAACCCAGGGAACAAGGCGCCCATGTGCGTGTGTGTGTATGTGTGTGTGTGTATTTATTTTGAGGGTAGGTGAGCATGTGATGGTGAAGGACCTTGGAAATGTTATAAGTAGGAATGTGTTCTTACTCTCTTAACCTGTAGGAAGTAAGAGAAGTGTTAATAACACCAGGAAGCAAGTCCGATATGGTGTTATTGGTACTTAGTGTTTTCCCAAAAGCATATTGCAGTTGGGCCTCAAACTGTCCTTCCTTTTTTTTCTTTTCTCTCTTTTTTTTTTAACTACCTTTAAACGTGGGTACACTTCTTGAAAAAACCTCATCCATCCTATCCTGGGCACACTCATACCAAACCTACCTATTGCCTGTCAGGGGCGTTTCTCTTCATAAATATTTCATACAATCCTCTCCTCTGAGAACACCCCTTCAAGAGTCTCTGCATCCGATTTTCCCTTTTATTAACAGAACCCCACATTTGACATTCATCTGTACTCTTGTTTAGTGGTTATTTTAGTGTGGTCAAGTAGATTGTACTTCGCTACTGAATTTGGAATTTATGCAAATTCTTACCATTAAATATCATCCAGTATTTCATTATTTGTATATCTGACTCCCTGCTATGCTTGATTTATTAAAAAGGAATGAGGAGGCCTGATCTTTTTCTCTGTTCCTAGCATTTAGAAAAGAGCCATGCCCAGTAGTTATTGTACTTGATTTCTGTCGTAAGAATGAATATTTTCCATTTCTTTTTTGCTAGGAATATCTATCTCTAGGTATGTATACTGTATGTACTTTCTACTCCTTGTGTTCGTTACTAACAGTAGAACCACCTTTTCAGTGTCTATGTCACATAAAGTTGTAACCTCTTTGGGGGTACCGAGGTAATAGAAAAAAAAAAACATGCATGGTCACCAAAATTTTAGGGAACATTGTCAACATCATGATATCAATGGCATTGTGAAAGCATTAACGGTATACAGTAATACCATCATTAGGAGTTAATTATTTCTAAATCTTATAGTCCCCAATTGTGGTAGGTATTTTCACAGTTTCCTCTCATTCCAGCCATTTTGTACCATAATCATCAATATCTATATTAAATAGCGGGAGGGACATTATCAGAAGAGCCTGCCGGTGAGGATTTTGCTACTAGTATGTCGCTTCCTGTGAACACTGGCAAGTTTCTAGATAGATTCTAGTTTCCCCAGCATACTCCCATCTAGGTTTTCTCCTGTATCTCTGTATCAAAAGAATACCCCCATTATAGCAAGTTTCTTTAGACAACATGATGACAAATGTGTGATTTGATTCAGTGAGTCACTTTTCAACCAGTTATTTCAACAAAATGATCAAGTGTCTAGAAAGTGCTGAACCTGGAGCTAAAGGAAAATAAATATGAGTTTAGGGTAACTTAACCACACTGAACTCAATGTTCTCACCCATCAAATAGAAATGATCCTACTTACAGCACACAACTTAGGAGTTGCTCTAAAAATCAAATGAGAAATAGGGCATGAAAGTGCTTTGAGATTTAATAAGCACTGTCCCCATGGAGTCAATATTGCTTCACTGAAACACGGTGAATTTAAAAATTTTTGCTATACCACTCTTCAAAAATGGTGGCAAACAGAAGGCAATGTTGCTTAGGGGGATAGAGGAAGCATCAGAAATCACACCCTCCTTGATTTGCATCTTTGTTTTCTAGACATACTGTCTTATAATCGCCTTTCAATTAAAGAGGATCACAGGGTCTGCCTTCAATTTTTGACTTACAAAATTTGCTGTCACCTTTCCACTACTGTAATTGAGAATTGTGATTTTTTTTGTATTCTTCTGATACAGTTAATACGTTACCTCCCTGTGGAGGGAGGATTGGAAGAGGATTTATCCATCTCCAGCTTCAGAGGTGGATCCTAACTGACACAAGTCAATTATGCTCGACATTTCTGTGGTCACATGGGTTGATTCAAGGATTAACAAGTAATCTAACTTGGTCCCATAATACTAAAGGAAATCTTTTGTTAAATGGTGGGAAAAACATCTCTCCTTTACTTCTTTCTCCCCACTTATTCATAGCACCTTTGCTTAGCCACTTTGTGGCTGAAGGAGAGCGGGTCTAAGGATAAACAGACAACATAGAAGACAGATAAAAAGGATAGAAATAGGGATGACCCTTTTGAGTCACTTTTTGAAATCTTCATAAAACTTCTCCTTTTGAATACCATGGTTACTGAATATCCTTGAATATAAGGAAGAATACTTTTAGGCTACCACAAAAAAAAAAAAAAAAAGAACACCTCTGAGAAAAGAAAATGATGACTTTTCTTAGCACCGTAACAAGTCTTTTATATTACAGAAGTTTTCTTAAATACTTTATCTGGAAAAAAATTAATACTATTTGAGTAATCCATCTTAGCCTAAGACATAATCACTCTTAGTTTTGGGTATACATAAAAATTGCTTGAGAGAATCAGTTAAAACAAAAAAAGGAAAACCTTAACATGAATTCATAATTATTCTTGGGAAATATGATTTTAAAATTGAATGTATTGAATGCCATTTTAAGAAAGACTTTGTATCATATTTTCAGGATCTATTTAGATAGTTGCATGCTATAATATAAAAATACTTATATATGCATTCCATTCTAATAAATACCTTATGTACTATAATATATACAATATTATACTATATGCACCAAGGTATATATATTAAAAATGAATAAGAAAACAGCCATCAAAACCATACAATTAAGTACTTGTGGCTTAGGATAATATTTTTAGGATAACATCAGACACAGATAAAAGTGCTATGTCACAAACACCAAAGTCTCCAGACATAAATGAGAATCATTTGCTTTGGAAGACTGTTAGAAAACTCACAACTTAGTGCTCATGAGGGCAAAGAAGATTCATGTCAAGAACTTAAATGAGATACTTCCATGAAAAACAACATTGGGAGGGAAAAGCTAGACTCCAAATTAATGTGTCATTTTATAACATACTATTTAAAATGCATAAGTAAATTAAGAAATATCAGAAGTGAACTTCTATAATAGGCACAGATAATAATTTACATATTCACATTCAAACAGTCGTTCTCAAGTTTTGGCTGCCATGACACCTTCACCTTTGTGGAGTAGCACTGGGGTTAGAACCTGGCATCTGGAGTTAGAAAAACTCACTTCTCCAACCACCATGCAATTCAGGAATGCTTCTAAGTCTTGACAAGCTTCTGCTCTGTAAGTGGGGATAATCATGGTATCTACTTCACAAATAGAAAAATTAGATAATGGAAGAGAAATGATTAGCACACCATCAAACATACTGCATTCTAAGTATTTGTTGAATAAATGAACAGAAAAGGAAGGAAGAGCATGATTCAAGTGATTAAAAATTATTTCCTCTGTACTTTTAGTCATTGAGAGAAAGCTTGTCTTCATGTAATGTCTACAGAGGACTCCTCAGGACGGGTGTCTAAAAATTCTTCCTTTTCAGTTTCATTGTCTCTCACAGTGAATGAGTGTTTTACCTTCTGGCTTAGCATGCCAATGAGTGCAACAGCATCCTGCTTCTGAGTGTTTTTATTTGACAGACATTTTCTAACCATAAAATTGGCATAGCGTATGTCAAAGATATTTTGGAGAGGTATTTGGTTAATGACTGATAAGTCCTTTGAGACCTTGGGATAAAATGGTCTCTCTAACCCTAGGTTATTTCATTGGACATTCTCTTTTAGCAGAGTGGTCCTTTTGAAGATATTTTTTTTTTCCTTTGTAGATTCATTAAAAAATGAATTTCAAGTAGAAAATGCACAACTTATCTTACAAAACCAAAATCAGTTTCTTCCTTAATCCATCTTCTACCTTGATAAGAATGAACTGAATTAAAAATATATTTAGAGTTTAAAATAAACACAATGCTGCATAGCACAAAAATTTCTAAGATAAAAGCAACTTAACTTACATTTTTGTGTGTGTGTGTGTGCCCATGTCTATTAAATTGCTAAAATCACATCATTTTGCAACTAAGCTGTTTAAAGGAAGAGAAAATAAAATGGTAGTTAACATTTATGGGGTGCTTCAAATATGCTAGGTACTACTGAAAAACCTTGGATTACCTCAGCTAAACATTAGAACAATCCCATTAAGTAGCATTTTTATTATTCCTATTTTATGAGTGTAAAAACTAAATTTTAGAGAGGGATTAAGTAACAGGCCTAATATCACAAATTAGACTAGAGGTTAAAATGAAACTGTGTGATGGCAGAGCCCATACTGGTAGCCACTACACTGCACTGGCCCCACTCCACCCTATTTAATAGAATATACCAATTTTGTAGTGTAATAGTACTTTATGCCAAAAATAAAGAACATTGGTCTCTGGGTGTTTTCTGAAGACTTCTGCATCCAATTTTCTCCATCTTCCAGTCTTATTAAAAAAAGTCTTTCTTCCTTCCTACCTTTTCCTGTTCCCTCCATTAACATAACATCCATGTGCCAGGCACAGTGCCAAGTGCCTTATTACAGAGATGAATAAGACATCACTCTTGCCCTCCAGTGAATACATGCTGATTGAGGAAAGAAACCAGTAAACAAACTCCTGTTGACGTGTGTAAAATGCTAGGCAAGAGAAAAATACAGGTGTTTCTTCAGAGCTGTGATTCTCCAAGTGTGATTCTGAACTAGCAGCGTCAGCATCACCTGGCACTTAGTAAAAATGCACATTTTCCAGGCCCACCCCAGACCTACTACTGAATCAGAAACTTCGGGGATGGGGCCCAGCCATCTGTGTTTCTACAAGCCCTCCAGGTGATTCCTACACACAGAGTTGTGGGAATCACTGGTCTGGAGCAGAGATGGGAGGGTGGGATTTCTAGAGGGTCAGATACCTGAATTGAGTTTCAGAGGCCGAAGAGAAACTAGCTGGATAAAGACCAGTGTTCCAAGGAAGGAAGCAACCTTGCCAGCCCCAGGGTGTGAGGGAGCATAACCATAACAGGGCTTTGCAAGGCATTTAATATGGCCAAAGTTTAATAATCATGGTATGGATAGGGAGGGATGGGAGACAGAGGTGGCTGGTCAAATGCAATGAATCAGAACTTAAAGATTCTTGCTAGTCATCTTAATGAGATTTATCTTGATAGGAATGAAGCGTCACTGAAGGATTAGATTCAGAGAAATCACTCACAGCGGGACAAGACGGGAGACAGAAAGATCAAGTAAGATCATGGCATAAACATAAATGAGGAATAGAGATTCTGAAATTAAAAAAAAATCAGCAATGGAGAAAGAGATAAAGGAATATATTTTCAGGATGTTTTGATAAAATGATATTGACTTACTGGAGGTGAGGAACTTCCTAAAAGAGAGAGCGGGTCCAGGATAAGCCCTGAGACCTAATTCAAACATTACTGCGTATCCCATTCTATACACCTCTTGCCTTCGGTCCCAGGGTTACCTTGTGGACTCTGAGGTGTAACAAGTCATAGAAGCCCACTTGTCACCCACCCATGAGTAACCTAGAAGTAAAGAAATGGTAATGCTTCATGAGGCAAATCTATAATCACTGGGGGAAAGAAGCCAGTTGGATAAAGTATTTCCCTTTTCTTTCCCTGAAACTAGCGTAAACAGCTTCTTGGGTGGCCAGCTTGGTAATACATCTCTGCATTGGCTTTCTCTCCTTCCGCGCTTCACCACCGTAACCGTTACTCACTGCATAACTTAGGTAAAGGGGGAGGGGTTGTCTTGACTTCCTGTACAGTCAAATCTGCAGTCACACACTAGCGTTCAGGGAAATCACCTGTATCTCTCCAGTGCATCTCCAACTGCTGGTTTTCAGTTACTGTAACAAGTCCAGGGTCGCACACTCCCTAACAAAACGGTAGCATTTACCCTTTGCCTCAGTCTCTGCCTCGTGAGGAACTCAGGAGCGTTCAGTACTGTCCAACTGAGTGCTCTGTGATCATTCTGCCATGTGTGAAGTATCATGCGAGGTGCTAGGGATAAAGCAGTGAACCAAACGTAGCCACTGCTACCCTGGGCTTGGAATCTATGCTATATACAGACAAGCACACTGACAAAGATAGTATTAGAAGTACTCGGATGGAACAATGTGAGTGCTATGGAAACACAGGAAAAACAGCCTTAAAAAAAGAACTGGGAAGACAAGTTGAATTGAAGGCATCAAGGCATTCATGTGAAGAAATCTAATAGGCTAATGAACTTTGGGCCGGAGAATTGACTTAGGATTCATCAGTTTAGAGAGCCTTTAAAGTAATCAGAAACAATGAACAGGGAAGAAATTATAGGAGACAGTCTTGTTTGGAGAAGGGGACACTGAGCAAGCTTAGTAAGCTACATGGAGTCTAAGCAGCAGCAGCTAGATTGGGCCCATCACTAACCAGCTCCACAAAAATGTACAAGCGACCTTATTCCTCAAACCCTTTGGGCCTTAGCTTATCCATCGCTCATAAGAAATTTTTGTTTAGATAGTTATCCAATTCTCTCTTCTCTCTGGCATTTTCTTTATTCATTAGCTATTAGATTACAGTCTGTAGGTAGAAGAAATGGCACAAAATACATCTTCTTCTCAATTCGTGTCCTATGAAATACTTCATTAAATAGACCTCTGTTTTCTATATGCAAAGCAAGGAAAAATGTATTTGCATTCAGGTTATTTGGGTTCCAGATAAAAGGCATGTACAGTACTGCATAATCTAAGCCTTCCTATTACCGTATTTTCTCTCCCTTATACATGTAGGATAAATGCACTCAGGCATGACAAAATGGTTAATACAGTTGCAAAGGAAAGCAAAAAATCCTAACTTTGTGATCCCCAGATGCTTTGCAGTTTACATGCTCTTCTCTGTCAGGAAAAGCCTTGCATAACAGTGCAAGGAGCTGGTTTTTCAGCTCTACTGAGTTCTGAAGCTCAGAAGCCAGTCTGTGTCTGCCGCTCTGTCCTAGCAGGGCCAACTAGGAGCTCTGTCCTGTGAGCTGCCGGGGGGTGGAGCTGAAGGGGCAACAGAAGCCCAGACTAGAACCAGATGTTTCATTGGAACCCACAAAACAAGGCAGTGACTTGTACCAGTGCTTGTCGCGCGTATGCACTGCCTGGAGCAGTTGGTGGCATGAAGATGCTGGTTCAGTAGGTCCGAGGGGCAGTGGTATTGGGAGCCCTGAGGGAACAGATCGGTAATGTCTCTCCCATTTTAAAACTTCACCCTTCACATTGGTACTTTGTAATCTGCCACGGTGGGAGTATTCTACACCGTGGAAATCAGCCATCACTGCAAAGGAACCCCTCCACACAGTCTCCAAAAAGCGGATTGGAAAACATTTGCCAGAACTGCCCTGGGGATAAGGTCTGAAATGCTGCATTTCAAACACACTCCTCTTGATGCTGTTGGGTCACAGACCACACTCTGAGTAGGAAGGGGTTGCTAAGCAGAGGCTCTGGAGTCAACCAGGTTAGGGGTAAATTCTTAAGCTGCCTGCGTTTGTAAACAAGTGTAAATTACACAACCTATACAAATTACCTATTAAAACAATATACCTCACTTTACTTCCTTGCCTAAACTAGCCTGACATTTTCTATTTTAATATCTCTAGGCCTCAGTTTCTCCATTTGTAAAATGGACAACAGGGACCATTTTCTACTGCCTAGTACTATCTCAAGCAGTAAATTAAATAATGTGCTTAGAGCATAGTACCTGGGACAGAATAACCATCAATTAATATCAATGCTTGTTATTTTTACTTACCTGGAGATAATTCCATAAAATTGATGCCAGTAACAGAGAAAAGCAATAATATGGCTAGCAAACATCTCGTTAGGTTGGGTAAATATCACGAAGTATCACTATATACATTTTAAACATTATCTCCCACCTAATTCATTCTTTTTTTCTAACAACCTAACTCAACAATATTAGGATTCCAAGATGTTTGGAGGTGAGGAGAGGACTTGGGAGGGAGAGAGAGGAAGAAAACTAATTTTGTATTATGTGTGTCATGGAAAATACAAAAGTTGTTGGGGTTGTTTGTTTTGGGAAAAAAAAAGCATTCTCTTTCTGCTCTCTCTTTCATGAAGATGAAAGTGTTTCTCCTTGACACAGAGACAACATTAGGCATTTTATATTTCTGAAGCCCGTCACATGCCTTTCATCCCCAAGTTCATGAATAACTTACATTCAGAGTGAGGATGAGTTCTCTTTACTTCCTGTGGAGTCAAGTCTGCAGTCACACAACAAGCCAGAAATCACCCATACCTCTCCATTGTATCTGGATGATGGAGTCCCCCTTCAGCAGACACCGGATTGTTTGTATTACCTGCTGGTTCTCAGTTACCTTAGCAAGTTCACCCCCTCCCAAATTCAAGAGGACAGAGCTAGAACATGAACCATAACGTATGCGGAAAGAAAACTGCTTTTTGTTATCTACACGGAGTGTGGTAAGACTGGCAACATACACCTTGCATGACCTTTTTAGTAGAAAAGAAAAAAGAGGACAGAAATTTCAAGAATAAAACCTACTGTATAAAGCCTATTTGCACCTAACTTTCTGAGGTAGGTGGTAATCAAAAAATTGCATCAATATGCAATCTTGTTAAAGGAAAACATGCTAACATAATTTTGATTTAGCCAGATATTTTTTTCATCATGATAGAAACTTTCGACGTTTTTTTGTGGTTTAGCACCAGTGCACTCAAAGAACAAGACAGTGTGCCATCAGTAACCAAGCCCCTTACAGCACCAGTCCCCTGGGAGATTTGGGGTGCCTGTGTCAGGGGTACAAAAGAGAGGCTGACCACAACTCCCCTCATGTCCTTTATTCATTCCTGATTGGCAAGTACTTTTGTTGGAGAAGAAGCACATGTGTCTCCAAATAGCACAGTTGATATTCTTCTGCACTTCAGGTACCACTCTCTTGGCAGAAAGAATAGTTGCAAACTGAAGGGATTCTTAACCATTGGATGCCATAAAACATAAAGAAAAATGCTGGTCCATATCCAATCTTCCATGTTCCAGATTCCAGGACTCCCATGAGGTCCTCAGAAAGTTTATGAACCAAAACCAAAGCAAAAATGAAATAAAAACAAAGCTACGCCACTTATAAGAATATGGAATTCAGAGATATAAAGACTCCCTCCAAATCAGGGTCTATTGGTTACTGAACCTACCAATTTTCATTTATTAATATGATAAAAATAAGTATATATTATATATAACTAATATAATATCAGTTTATTAATTACTTTATTATCTCTGAATTCCCTTTCTTTTTTCACCTATGAAATTGGTACACCATCAACCTGGCAAAACTGTTAGAAATGTAGAAATAAGCTGTAGAAAATGGGCAAACCAGCTACAGGATTTATAAGATCCTGAATGTATATCAGCTCGCTGACACAAGAACGTCGACTATTTTACCTAAAAGAGAAAGGGATATGGCATTTTCCCCTCAGCAGGACAACTAAATGTACAGTATTAGAAGCAATTTTCTTATTCCTGGTTCACATGGGTCACCCAGATTCAACCAGAGTTTTCCCGTGTTCATTGCCCCAGTAACCCTGTCATATTATCTAGCTGCCTTCTCATTTAACATGTTCTCTGTGTGACACTCTTATGTTTCCCAGAAGTCAAAGTCCAGATGATAAGAGCCTGAATACTTGGTCATTTGAATCCCTCTGGCCTCATTTTTCCCCAAGCAATGTTTTATTGTTGGGTTTTTTTGTTTTTGTTTTTCCAAATGGTTACACACTCTCATTCTACTTCCCACAGAGAAGCAAAGGGATTAGTGTGTGACTCAGTTAACTTTGGCTTTGTTGACACAAACGGGGAAATACGGAAATGAAGAGGACACTAGGGAAGGTATGAACTAGTGGAGCCATCAAGCCTGAAAGCTGAGGGTCTAAGTAGCCTTAAACCACAGCTAGCCAGTGGCCCCGTCAATTATGCCGGCCAACCCATCGAGCAAATTGAAAAACCAAAAGAGACTAGGCAAGAATGCGAAATGTGGCCAGGGAGAGAAATTCAGCTACAGTAGCAAACGGAAGTGCTGCCTAGGAATTGGTCATGGTCCAGTGATGCTAATTTCAGAGAAGCAATACAATTAAGTTGCCAGGCTAAATGATAGCCACACGCAGATGAGTATAGATTACCGGACCTCGGAGAAAAAAACCAAATTGCACACAGGGACTTGCTGTTAAACAAGAATACTTCTGAACCATATAAACAGGGAAACTATCTACGACATTAGAGTTGTCCTATTGTCCAGCTGTAGCTTCTTAGCGCAGGCCTTAGGGAATATGTTAACCGTCAGAAATCTTAACTAGAAGGGGCATCAGCCCTTCTCTCCATAGAGAAACATAAGGTACTGACAATTTTCACCATGTTCTGCACACCTAGTTAGTTCTCTTGAGTATATATCAAAGTGGTTTAGAGTGTAATTAAGCCTGCATCGCGTTCTAAATTTTATCTAGAATCATTTTTTTAATTAATTGTAACAATTAATTGTATGTATGACTTAAATATAGATGAGAGGCTTTCACATAATTTTTTTCTAGTTATTTTTTTTTCTAATTTAAGTTAACATACAATGTTATATTACTTTCATGTATACGAACTGTGATTCGATAATTCTATACACTGCACATGGCTTACCACAGTAAATGTTCTCACCATCTGTCCTCATACAAAGTTACTACAATTCTAAGGACTATATTCCCAGTGGTGTACTTTTCATCTCTGTGATTTATTTTATACCTGAAATTTTGTACCTCTTAATCTCCTTCACTGATTTTGCCTATTGTCTCCTATCATTAAATTTAGTTTCCTAATATTTTGTTGAAGATTTTTGCATGTGTTGGTCAGATATTGGCGTCTATTTTTCTTTTACGTGTCCTTCTCTAGTTTTGGTATCAGGGTGATGCTTTGACTCATAGAATCAATTATGAAGTCTTCTTTCCACTTTCATTTTTTGGAGTAATCTGAGGATAGGTATTAACTCTTCTTTAATGTTTGATGGGCTATCTGGCCCTAGGCTTTTGTTTGCTGAAAGTTTTTTTTTTTTAATTCAAGTATGATTAACATACAGTGTTATATTAATTTGTTGGGAGTTTAATTACCAATTCAATTTCATTACTAGTAATTATGCTGTTCATAATTTCTATTTCTTTCTGATTCAGTCCTAGGAGATTGTATTTTTTCTAAGAATTTATCCATTTCTTCCAGGTTGTCCGGTTTGTTAGCATGTAATTATTCATAGTATTGTTATAATCCTTAATATTTCTTTGAGTGTAATTGTAACTTCTCTTTCATTTCTGATTTTACTTGAATTTTCTCTTTTTTCTCCTCTCTTGAACTATACCTCAACTGAAGTATAGTTGATACGCAATGTTACATTAGTTTCTGGTTTACAATACAGTGATTTAACCATGTTATGTTTTATATGTTATGCTACACTCACAAGTATATCTATCATCTGTCACCATACAACACTATTACAATACCATCAATTATATTTCCTATGCTGTATCTGTTATCCCTGTGACTTATTTGTTCTATGACTGGGAGCCTGGACTTCCCAGTCCCCATTACCCATTGGGTCCATCCCCTTGCCTACTACTCTCTGACAACCATTAATTTCTCTTCTGTATTTATGGATCTGTTTCTGCCTTTCAGTTGTTTATTAATTTAGTTTTTTATATTCAAAATATAAGTGAAATTATATGGTATTTCTGTTTCTATGACTTATTTCACTTAGCATAGTACCCTCTAGATCTACCCATGTTGTTGCAAATGGCATGAACTCATTCTTTTTTATGGCTAATATTCCAGTGTGTGTGTGTGTGTGTGTGTGTGTGTGTGTGTGTGTGTGTGTGTGTGTGTACACCACATCTTAATCCATTCATCCATCACTGGAAGTGGAGAGTTGGATTGCTCCCATATCCTGCCTATTGTGAACAATGCTGAAATAAAAACAAGAAAGCATATACATTTTTGAATTAAGTGTTTTTGTTTTCTTTGAGGAAATACTCAGTAGTGGAATTACTGGGCTATATAGTATTTCTGTTTTTAAGTTTTGGGGGAACCACCATACTATTTTCCACAGTACCTGCACCAATTTACATTCCCACAAACAGTGCACAAGAATTCCCCTTTCTCCACATTCTCACCAACACTTGTTATGTCTTCTTTCTTATTCTAGCCATTCTGTCAGGTGTAACCATCATTGTGGATTTGATTTGTATTTCCCTGATGATTACTCATGTTGAGCATCTTTTCACTTGTCTGTTGGCCATTTGTATGTCTTCTTTGGAGAAATGTCTATTCCGGCCCTCTGATCATTTTTTAATCAGATTATTTGCTTTCTTTAGTATCGAGTTATATGTGTTCTTTATATATTTTGGATATTAACCCCTTATTGGATATATTATTTGCAAATATATTTTCCCATTCAGTAGATTACCTCTGTAGTTTTGTTGGTTTCCTTCACTGTATAAAAGCTTTTTATCTCAACATAGTCCCATAGTTTATTTTTACTTTTATTTCCTGAGGAGGCATATCTAGAAAATCAGTTGCAATGCCCCATGATGTCAAGGAATTTCTTGCCTATGTTTCGTTTTAGGAGTTTTTTGGTTTCATGTTCTTCATGTTCACATTTAGGTTTTAAATCCATTTCGAGTAATTTTTGTGTATGATGTAAGAAAGAGGTCTGGTATAATTCTTTTGCATGTAGCTGTTCAGTTTTCCCAACAGTACTTATTTAAGACACTATCTTTTCTCTTTTCTATATTCTTGCTTCCTGTGTTATACATTAATTGACCGTGTAAGTGTGCATGTATTTCTGGGCTCTCTGTTCTGTTGACCTATGTGTCTAGTTTCAGGACAGTACCATATTACAGCTTGATAGTTTATCTTGAAATCTGGGATTGTGATACCTCCAGCGTTGTTCTTCTTTCTCAGCTTTGTTTTGGTTTCGAGGTCTTTAGTGTCTCCATACAAAGATGAGGATTATTTCTTTCAGTTCTTTGAAAAATGCTGTTGCTAGTGTAATAGTGGTTGCATTGAATCTGTAGATTGCTTTGGGTAGTGTGAACATTTAGACAATATTCATTCTTCCTATCCATGAGCATGAAATATCTCTTTGTTTGCGTTGTCTTCATTTTTTTTTCATCAGTATTTTATAGTTTTCAGAGTACAGATGTGTCATTTCCTTGGTTAAGTTTATTCTAGGTATTTTATTCTTTTTGGTATAATTGTAAATATAATCGTTTTCCTACTTTCTCTTTCTACTACATTTTTATTATATAGAAACACAATTTGTGTGTATTAATTTTGTATCCGACGACTTTACTTAATTAGTTCTAATAGTTTTTTGGTGTCGTCCCTAGAGTTTTCTATATATAGCATCATGTCATCTGCAAATACTGAGTTTTAATTCTTCCTTACCAGTTCAGATGCCTTTTATTTCTTATGTGATTGTTGTGGGCTATAACTTCCAGTACTACATTGAATAAAAGAGGCAAGAGAAGACATGCTTGTCTTGTTCCTGATCTTAGAGGAAAAGCTTTTAGTTTTTCACCCTTGAGTATAATGTTAGCTTTGTGTTCATTTATGTCCTCTATGATATTGAGGTATGTTCCCTCTAAGCCCACTTTATTGAGAGTTTTTATCATTAATGAAAGTTGAATTGTGTCAAATGCTTTTTCTGTATCTGTCAAGATGATAATATGATATTTATCCTTTGTTTTGTTGATATGTATCACATTGATTGATACGTAAATATTGAACCATCTTGCATGCCTGGAATAAATTCTACTTGGTCATGGTGAATAATCCTTTTAATGTATTATTGGATGGCATTTCATAGAATTTTGTTGAGGATTTTTGCATCTATGTTCATCACAAATTGGCCTGTTTTTTGTTTTTGTTTTTCTCTAGTAACTGTTTTCAGTTTTGTTATCAGGCTAATGCTGGTCTCATAGAATGTGTTTGGAACGTTTCCTTTTTTTTTTTTTTTTTTGGAATAGTTTGAGGAGAATAGGTGTTAACTCTGATTAAATGTTTGATAAAAATCACCTGTGAATGCATCTGGTCCTGGACTTTTGTTTGTTGGGGTCTCTGTGATTACTGATTTAATTTTGTTACTAGCAATTGGTCCTGATATAGTTTTGGAAGAATGTATGTTTCTAGGAATTTATCCAGTTGTCCTATGTTGTCCAACTTGCTGACATATGATTTTTCATAGTAGTCTCTTAAAATCCTTTGTAGTTCTGTAGTGTTGGTTGTTACCTCTTTTGTTTATGTTACTGTGTCCTTTTTTTTTTTTTTTCTTTTTGATGAGTCTAGCTAAAGGTTTATAATTGTTTTTCAAAAAACCAGCCCTTGGTTTTATTGATCTTTTCTAGTATTTTTTTAAAGTATGTATTGCATTTATTTCCACTCTGATCTTTATTATTTCATCTACTAATTTGGGGTTTTGTTTGTTCTTGTTTTTTTTTTCCTTTAAGTGTGAGGTTAGATAGTTCATTTGAGATTTTTTCTGTTTCTTTCTGTAGACCAGTATTGCTACAAACTTCCCTCTTTGAATTGCTTTCACTGTATCTCAAAGATTTTAAACCTGTTTATTTCCATTTTAATTTCTCTGTAGGTTTTTTTTAATTTCTTCTTTGATTTTTTTCATTGACCAGTTGGTTGTTTAATACCGTGTTGTTTAATCTCTATGTGTTGGTGTTTTTTCCTTTTTTAAAATTTTTTCCTGGTGATTGATTTCTAATTGCTTACCAGATGTGGTGAGAAGACATACATGGATGATTTAAATCTTCTTAAATTTATTGAGACTTGGTTTGTGACCGAATATGTTATCTCTTCTGGAGAATGTTCCACATGCACTCAAAAAGAATGTGTATTCTGCTGTTTTAGGATGGGATGTTCTATATGTATCTCTTATGCCCATCTGATCTAAATCTCTTTAACAGAGATCGTTTCCTATTAATTTCTTCCTGGAAGATCTATTTATCAATGTAAGTTGGGTGCTAAAGTTCCACACTGTTACTGTATTACCATCAATTCCTCTTTTTATATCCATCAATATTTGCTTCATGTATTTAGACAGATATTTACAATTTTGTTACATCCTCTTGTAGGATTAATCCCTTTATCGTTATACAATGCCCTTCCTTGTCTCTTGCCACAGTCTTTCCTTTAAAGTCTATTGTGTCGGATATAAGTATTGCTATCCTATGTTGTTTTCATTGTTGTTTGCCTCCAAATGCGTAACTGTTTTCTCACCTCTTTGCTTTCAGCTATCTGTGTCTTTAGGGCTGCATCAATCTCTTGTAGGCAGCATATAGATGGGACTAGTTTTTTTTGTTTTTGTTTTTGTTTGTTTTTTAATCCAGTCTGTTACCCTATATCTTTTGATTAGAGCCTTTAGGCCATTTACATTTAAAGTAATTATTGATATATATGGACTTAATGCCATTTAATCCACTGTGTTCTGGTTGTTTTTGTAGTTCCTCTCTATTCATTTCTTTTTGCTCCATTTCCTTGTGATTGATGAGTTTGGCAGTGTTATGTTTAGCTTACTTTTTATTTTTTGTCTATTACAGGTTTTGGGTTACCATAAGTGATATTCTTCAACTCTTACAGGTTTTGTTTTGTTTTGTTTTCACATTTTCTACCTCTTTGTTGAAATTTTCACATTGAGTTCATCCTCTCTTTCCTTAAGTCCAGTGAGTGTGTTTATGACCATTACCTTGAACACATTATCACATAGATTGCCTATCTTTTTTTCATTCAGTTCTTTTTCCTGAATGAGGAAAAAGATTTGATTTGTCTTGCTCTTTCATTTGGATCATACTTCTCTGTTTTTTCATTGTGTTTGACTTTTCATTTGGATCATACTTCTCTGTTTTTTCATTGTGTTTGACTTTTTGGGTTTGCTTTTATGAAATTAGTAAAACATTGACCTTTTCCAGTCTTGAGGGAGTGGCCTTGTGTAGGAGCATCTCCAGTCCATTCTCTATTTGGTCCTTCTGTCCTTTGCTATAGAAAAGCTTTTCAGTCAGCTCTCATTTGTTCTTCAGGAGGAATTACTCTATACTTAGGTGTAACTTTGGTGTGTCCATAGGAGACGGTGACTGCAGAGTATTCCCTTTCCACCACCTTGGAATCGCCCTCTTCTTCCATATGATTATTATTTTCTAAACCTCTTTTGCTCCACAATAATGGGTTATTTTTATAATCAGTGTAAAAGACATGAAAATTAGTATATACAAATTCGTATATGCTTTCTTATATGTAGATTTCAAAAAGTAAGAGCAAATGACTGGAAAGAAGTATATAATCTTAATAGTAACTATATCTGGTTGGTAAGGCAGTTAGTGGCTTCTTTTTCCCTTTTGTAATGATAAGGTAATTTTATGGTGTTATTTGATGTTGGGAAGTGCCTTATTAAGGCATTAAAACTCACTGGGTTTGGTTTGCCTGGACTGGTTTGACATTTTCCACTTACTTTCAAGTCCAGTAGTTATATAAAAGAATATCTTTGAAAGCATATTCTTCAGAACACTAGTTCTTGGGATGTTAATAGCCGTTACAGAAAAAAAGTTTCACTGGTCAAGTAGGTTAAAAAATGCTGAGTTACCAAAGTTAAACAATCTGAACTTTTAAGAATCTTTAATAAACTAATGTACACTGTGCAGTCATATGCCAACAATAAAATGTACTTGTGAAACTTACTTGATTATGGAAATCACATTTTTAAACAGTAGGTAGGCTCTTTAAAGGAATATATTTCGGAGAAGATTAATATCACAGCTTAAGCAAATCTAAGATTTATATTTATATTTTTTTGTAATTTTAAATTCATTAGTTCATTTATTAAAATATTCATTATGAATGTCCTTTAAAGTGCCTCTTGCTTTAATGCAGTTTTAATAGCACCCAATTTATAAAACTATTTTTCTCCTACATGATAGTACTCCCAGAGTGCTTTGAACATAGCTCCATTATTGCATTCACACCAGTGCCTTATATTTATTTATTTTTATAGCAGCCTCCACCAGTAAAGTATGATCTCTTTGAGCTCAGGGATGTTTTCTTGATGTTAGTATTACTGACACATTAACTAGATGAACTAGACATTATATAGCTTAAGGTAATTGAGATTCTGCAAAAATGAGAATGGGAAGGCTGGAGTACAGCTCATATGCTGTGGAAATAATATATATTTTTTTAAGTAAGAGGAATAACAGAGTGCTTTGGATTTGCAAAGAACAACTCATATTTGAATCAAATTGGCCTAATAAAAGTCATGGAGGAAAATGAAACCGACAGGGCAGGTCCTCCAAATTAGGTGTAAAACTTCTCTTGAACCAAGCTTGTAATAAAATGTAATGAAAATATTCGAAGCAGAGCAGACAGTTGTATCTTCAAGAGATGTGTGTTTTAAGATGTGGTGAAATCGTCCGTCCATTAAAATGAAAAGAGCTGAAGGCATAGGAGTAAAAGGGACTTGAGTTTAAAGATTGGAAAGGAAAATGTGGCCCTCGGGGACTTAGATGCTATTGAGGGCACCATGTGGACTGTTTTCTGAATCCTTAATTGTTCTTTTTCTTGCTTATGCTTTGCAAATTCTGCTTAGGAAAAAAGAACTGCATTGAAACTTGTGATGCAATTGGAAGACTTTATTTCAAATGGATGTACTGCCCTGACTGATTTCAGTGGATCTGCTTTGGGTATCAAAACAACACAGATAAAATTTGGGAGTGAGGCATCAATAAGCCACTCAGTTGTTTTTTGTTTTGTTTTGTTTTTTAATTTTAATTTTAGTGTCCTTAACATACATTGTTATGTTACTTTCAGGTATATAATATAGTGATTTAGCAATTCTACACATTACTCAGTGCTCATCACGATATGTGTATCCTTAATCTCCATCTCCTGTTTCAGCCCCCAGGTGCCCTATGGTAACCATCAGTTTGTTCTCTATAGTTAAGAGTCTGTTTTCTCCTTTGTCTTCGTTCATTTGTTTTGTTTCTTAAATTCCACATAGGAATGAAATATGGTATTTATCCCTGATTGACTTTGTTTACCTAGCATCATACTCTCTAGCTCTATCCATGTCATTGCAAATGGCAAGATTTCATTCTTTTTATGGCTGAGTAATATTCCCTTTTATATATTACCACATCTTTTTATCCATTCTTCTATCAGTTGGGCTGCTTCCATATCTTGGCTATTATAAATAATGCTGCCATAAACATAGGGGCTGCATATATCTTTTTGAAAAGTGTTTTTGTGTTCTTTGAGTAAATACCCAGGAGTGTGATTACTGAATCATACGGTAGTTTGTTGTTTTGTTTTTTTTTTTTTTTTTGAGGAACTTCCATACTGGTTTCCACAGTGGCTGTATCAGTTTGCATACTTTTCTACCTACAGTTTTAAAGTCCCCTGACTTTTATTCTCTCCGGGGCATTTCATGTGTATATATATCAATGTCTCTGTGCAGTTCCTCACTAAGCCTTGTAGACCAACTCCTGCTTGTGCCATGACTAAAGAAGACCCTAAACTGACTGATGAACAGAAAACATTATTCCCAGTGAACAGTTTCTCTGTGTCCTTGTCTCTCACTTGGCATTGTGTTTTTAAATGCCTTAGTATCCAAAACATCACAGGATGGAAATAAAGACAGCACTTTCATTTGACAAATATAATACCCCATAGTCTGTACAACTGGTTACAGATTAGAAATCTCCATCAACCACTTACCTAAATTGGCCAAATATTCATGTAATAGAAAATTTGCAAATTATAGTATTATTTATTAAATATATGTGCATGATTTGTAAATCAAAGCAACCCTACAAAGTGTGTATAAAGTATGTCCTCTGATTTACAGATGAGAAAACAGGATCTGTGAGATTCCGTGATGTATCCATAGTCAGTAGTCGAAGCAGGGAGATACAAATCTAGATGTTCCTATTGACAAAACCCAGACTTTTTCCGTCACCCTAACTACCAAGACTTAAACTGATTGGTGTTTTGTTTCTCTAAAAACAAAAACATCAAATTGGTTCCATATGACCAAGAAAGCCATAAAGTTCCCCTCAATTTGACTAATTTTGGACTGGTTGCTTCCTAACTATGGGCCTGACCCACACTTTTCTTAGTCATTTACTTTGGAAAACTTTCATTTAATAATCCTTTCTCTACCTCTTTGAGATGTAAACCTTCTCCCAGCCTCTTTCCAGTTTCACATCCCAGGAATGTTTTTCTTGACAAAGAAGAGTTCTCGCTTTGAAATGGAATTATATGAGGAGATCCTGCTTCTATATCCCAGTCTCTGTGGGATGGTAGGACTTTTACTTTGATAAGCACGAATTAGCAAACACTCAGGGCCAAATCACTGACCAAATTCTCCCTAATCTCTAGCCAGTACTTTTCCTCTAACTCACTACACCACTTTAAAAACTCTCCTGCCTTTTTAGTAAAGTGGAATTCATTCTCTCTCCTCTTGCAGTAATTTCAAATAAGGTCTTCCTTGCCTGTTTCACTTGTTTGATGCAATTTTTCATTGACAAATACTAATAAGGTTCAGGTTTAAAAGAGGAGTATTTTAGGGGCACCTGGGTGGCTCAGTCGGTTAAGCATCTGACTTCGCCTCAGGTCATGATCTTGAGGTTCGTGGGTTCGAGCCCCGCATTGGGCTCTGTGCTGACAGCTCAGAGCCTGGAGCCTGCTTCAGATTCTATGTCGCCCTCTCTCCCTCTGTCCTTCCCATGCTCATGCTCTGTGTCTCTCTGTCTCAATAAAAAATAAAAATGTTGAAAATTAAAAACAAAAGAGGAATATGTTAGAATGACATCACAACTTTGGTCTTTTAGCTCAAAGGATCTCTAAGACAGATACTATTTGCTGAAAGATGGTATCTCACTGAATTGTTGCATTTCCTCTGTCTTTTCCTAGTGTTCCTCTCTCTTTTGAGAATTCATTTCATCTTAGCATCTGGAGCTCATCATACAGCTGACTCCTTGCTCTGTTCCTAGCTTGTTCTTCAGCCACAAGGAAACATAAACCATAAATGGGCCATAATGTTTCTCACTCTAATCTTTGTACATGTGTGCTTTCCATCAAAAATGCCCCCTTCTCCCTGCCCCCCCCCATATCCCTTGCAATTTTCCACTTCTTTCTCAATAACTAAATCCCTTTCACATTTCAAGATGGAACTCCCTCTTGGAAGAATTATTTGCATAACCACTGCCCAGGATGTGGGCTCGAGGCCCCCACATCATCCTGGAAATCACTAGTTTTCTCATTTAGTCAGTAGTTAATGCCTTAGAGATAGAAACTGCACCTTTCCCCCCCCCTTTGCCTCCTTAGAATCTAGCACAGTACCTGGACAAAATAGGCACCAAGTCAATGTTAGTTAAATGGATGCTAAGAAAGGAAGTAGATTCTGTTCTTTGCATTTCTCTTACACATGTTTAAGAAAATGGACCATTTTATTTATTTTTAGTGGTTCTTCTGGGTAAAGAAATATTCCCTGACTAAATACAGAAAACTGATTTGGTCAAAGGGTGACATGTGTAGGCTCAGAATTGAGAAGAGCTAGGCTTTAACCCTAAGTTTGAATTCTGGCTGTGCACTTGAAATTCGTGTCATGATGACAAGCTACTTAACCACTGTTCTCTTTAATCTCCTTTTCAGTGAAATGAGGGTGATATTACTTATCACAGGGCTGTTGTCAGGATTAAATTGTTATATTAGTTTCCCAGGGCTGCTGTAACAAATTCCCATAAACTGGGTGGCTTAAAACAACAGCAATGCATTTTCCCACAGTTCTGGAAGCCAGAAGTCCTTAACCAAGGTGTTGACAAGATTGGTTCCTTCTGGAGGCCCTGAGGGAGAATCCATTCCAAGTCTTCCCCAGCTTCTGTTGGTTGTCTGCAAATCTTGGTGTTTTTTGGATTATATGCACGTCCAGTCTCTGCCCCTGTATTCGCATGGCTTTCTCCACTAGGTTTGTGTGTCTCAGATCTTTCTTTTCTCCTATGAGGACACCAGTCCTTATGGATTTGTGGTTCACTCTCAATTGAGCATCATCTTGTCTTAAGATCCTAACTTAATTGTATCTTATTTTGGTTTCCTAGGGATGCTAGGTAACAAAGTACAACCAAGCGACTGGCTTACAACAGAAATTTATTCTCAAACAATTTTGGAAGTGTCTCAGACACTTTTGGCAGTCACCAGAAGTCTGTAATCAAGGTGTCTGTAGGGCCATGCTCCCTCCATAAACCTCTAGAAGAGAATTCTTCTTTGCCTCTCAAAGTATCTGGTAGCTCCTGCCATTTGTTGACTTGTGGCAGCGTGGCTCCATCTTTGTGTAACCTACTTCCTCTCCATGTTTGTCTGAGTCTCCGACCTACCCTCTTCTTATGAGGATACCAGTTACTGAATTTAGGGCCTACTTTAATCAGTTATGAGCTCATTTTTGATCCCTAACTAATTACATCTGCAAAGACTCTAGTTCCAAATCACATTCTGAGGTTTGGGTATACGTGAATTTTGGGATGATATTATTCAACCCATTACACATCTGCAAAGACCTACAGGCATGAGGAATAAGGGCTTGGATACATCTTTTTAGGGAACACAGTTTTGGAGGAAAGCACAGTTCAACCCACTACAAATGGTAGAGGCTCCTTTAAGTTCTAAATGCCAAGGTTGGCACAGAGTAAGCACTAAATTACTGGAAGTTATTATTGCATGCCCATTTTGGTGGACATTTACTGGATAGGTTGGGTAGGTGGGAAAACGGAACTGAGACTCCAACACAGAAAAAAAGCAAAGCTTACTGGTGAATATATTCTTTTTAAAGACACAGTAATGGGCCCCTTGCTTGTCAGTCCCCATCCAGGGTCACACACCTTTTCCCAATTTCTGCTTTCTGCATTCTGCTAAAAAATAACCCACTCATCCTGCCAAGAAAATAATGAAACATTCCAGACTATTAGGCCTTAACAGGGTTTAATCAAAGACTCAGTGATCTATACTGGCTCTGGAGGCCTCTTCAAAGATGAAATCTACAATGTAATGACCGTGACATGAACTACAACCAGGAAAGAGCAGCATCTGTGAATGGCGGAAGACATGCCTCTTTTCTAGTTAGTTACCCACTGCTCCACACAGGTGTCTGCAACTCAGCGGTGAATTCTACCCACAAATCCAAATGCATGCAGAGACCGTATGTGTTTTAAATGCCTTTTTACAAAATAACGTATTAATATACAAATTTGTATTAATTCTGTTTTTTCCTTCATTTTCTGAATATGTAGCCAGGTCCTGTGTATTTTCTGGTCTCCCTGCCTCAAGCCAGTTTTGCAGGAGAGAAAGCAAAGCAAAATGTGTTTGAGGTCAATAGATCTTTCTAGTTTTGGTGAAAGACCTTAGAACCTTTTTTTTTTTTTTTTTTAATAATGGGTGTTTTTAGAGAAGGTGGGAAAAAGAAAGCACTGCCCTTGCTGGGAAGTGGCAGTTGCATGGGGACGGATTGGTGCGCACACAGGGAGAATGTTGCCTTGGCTGGCATAGGAGTCCGGCTGTGGCAAGCATCTCCACGTCCCGAGGGAAGCACAGAAGTAAGGAAAATGTGAGTAAAGACCATGGGTATGTCTCAGCATTAACAAGAGTAAGCTGTCAGTGGCTTGGGGGGTCCTCCCAATGCTTCGGTGATGCCAAAACACCTTCCCACCAGTATAGGGAGGAGGAAAACTCAGTATGACTGAGGCTGAATTTCCTGCCACCCCACAGGGATGAGAGTGCAGATTCAAATTTAAATAAATGCTTTCGATATTTTTGCACATCAGAAGATTCATTGCACTTGCACGCTTGTTTGTTTTTTTACAACAGGCCTTTGGAAGTGTGCTATCCTGTATTATTATTATATCCCTTCAAGGAATGTAAAACCGGAAGATCAGAGATGACTCAGCTAAGGTCATCCCCCCAATTCGTGACTAGGCGGGGCGGGGGGGGGGAGGGGTTGGAAATAAACTCCTGGCAAGGTGGCCACCATGGTGGGAGGAGTGTCACAGGCATAGTCACTCTCTGCAAACCAGGGGATAGAATCCCAGATTAAACCTGCACTGGGAAAACAAGCCCACTTAGGATATGGCTCTGTAAATTGGTGGAGGTTAGCCCTGCACCCTGGAGGGCTGAGGTGAATTGAGTCTCTACTCTTTAAGGCCAGCAAGGTGTATCCCTGGGCCTGAGACCCAGCACAGAAGCAGCAGTGTGAAAAGTGTCTGAGTATACAGGAAGATTTATTAAGTAATTTTAGGACATGTACCAGAAGGGAAGGGATCTACAGGTTCTTTCTCTGGGAATGGAAATACTGGCAGGTGCCATTTTTCTTACCCTCCTACAGCCTCACTAGCCAATTGATTGTGGGAACCAGTTCTGACACCTTCCATCTACCTCACTAGCACTGCCTGGCTCACCAAGGCATTTTCTACAGATCCACCCTGCCCAACCCACCTGCCTGAGCAGGTACCCCTCCATAACAACTCCTGCCACACCCTGTGGCCAACCTCAGGCAAGACTGGCACCTCTCCAGGAAATGTTAAAAGACTTCTTAAATGGGAAAGAAAAGACTGTAAGTAGAAGTAAAAGTTTTTGAAAGGAAAAAATGCACTGGTAAAACCAAATGTTCAATCGATAAAGGTAGTAGGTCACTTAAAAAGCTAGTATAAAGGTTAAAAAACAAAAGGAGTAAAATCGTCTGTATGTATAAAAATTAGTCCAGGGATACACAAAACAGAAAGATATAAAACAGGCATCATAAACATAAAGCTCAGAGCAGGGAGTCAAACATGTTCAATCTTAAGAGGCCATCAACCTAATATTGACTGCTATATACTTGGGGTATTATATTTGACTCTCTAATAACCAAAATCCTACAATAAATAAAAGTTAAAGAAAAAGGAATCCAAGCATAACACTAAAGGAAGTCATTAATCACAAGGGAAGACAGGAAGAGGAAAAAGAAAAATAAGAACTACACGACAACCAGAAAATAAACAGAATGGCAATAAATATATACTTATCAATAATTACTTTAAATGTAAATGTTCTTGATGCTCCAACTGAAAGCCATAGAGTGAATCAATGGATTAAAAAAAAACCCACCTATATGATGTCTACAAAAGACTCGCTTCAGACCTAGAGACATACATAGATGGGAAAGAAAAGGTAGGTGACAAGAACTGGACAAAATAGACCTTATTGTTTGCAAATATCTTTTTCCATTCAGTAAGTTGCATTTTTGTTTTGTAGATAGGATCTGCCATTGTCTAAAAGTATTTTAGGGGGTGCAGGAGCCATACTTTAGTTTTAATTTTGTTTCCTGTGCTTTAGAATACATATCTAGGAAACTATTGCAAAGGCCAATGTCAAAAAGGTTCTGCCTGTTTTCTTCTAGGTGTTTTATAGTTTCATGTCTCATGAAACTCATGTCTCATGTCTCATAGTTTCAGGTCTTTACCATTTTGAGTTTATTTTTAATTTGCATATAGTGTGAGAAAGTGGTCTAATTCCATTCTTTTGCATGTAGCTGTCCAATTTTTCCAGCCCCATTTACTAAAGAGACTGTCTTTTCTGGAAATATTTCTGGATATTTTGATAAGAATTGACTGAATCTGTAGATTACTTTGAGTAATATGGACATTTTAACAAAATTATTCTTCCAATCCATAAGCATGATATGTCTTTCCATTTTTTCTGTTATCTTCAATTTTAAGGTTATTCCTAAGGAGGTTGTTCCTTCTGGTGCATTTGATTGTTTTCTTAATTTCTCTTTCTGCCGCTTCATTTTTACTGTATAGAAATGCAGCAGACTTCTGTATATTAATTTCGTATCTTGTAACTTTACTGAATTCATATATTAATTTTAATAGGTCTTTGGTGGAGTTTTTAGGGTTGTTTTTATGTATGGTAGCATCTGAAAATAGTGATAATTTTACTTCTTTATTATCTGCAGCTAGAAATTTTAGTACCATGTTGAATGAAATTAGTGAAAGTGGAAATCCCTGTCTTCTTCCTGATCTTAGAGAAGATTTTCAGTTTTTCACCGTTGAGTATGATATTAGTTGTGCATCTGTCCCTCTGAGAACTGCTTTGACTGTGTCCCAAATATTTTGCTGCATTTTGTTTCCGTTTTTTCGTTTGTGTCCATGTATTCTTTTTATTTCCTCTTTAATTTCTTCATTGACCCTTTGTTTGTTTAGACAGAAGAGACTTTAAAATAACAATAAAGGGATCTATCCAACAGAGGGTATAACAATTGTAAATATCTATGCACTCAACATAAGAACACCCATATATGAAAAGCAAATATTAGCAGACATAAAGGGAGAAGGTGACAGTAATACAGTAACAGAAGAAGATTTTCACACTCCACTTACATCAATGCATAAGTCATTGAGACAGAAAATTAATGAGGAAACAGTAGCTTTGAACCACACCTTTGATGAGGTGGGCTTAAAAGATATATATAGAATATTCTATCCCAAACTGGCAGAATACACATACTTTTCAAGTGCATATGATACATTCTTCAAGATAAATTACATGTTAGGGCATAAAACAAGGATCAATAAGTTTAAGAATATACAAATCATATCAAGCATCATTTTCAACCAGGACAGTATGAAACTAAAATTCAATCACAAAAAAAGGTGGGGGGGGGAGCACATACAGGCTAAACAACATACTATGAAACAACAAATGGTTTCACAAATCAAAAAGGAAATAAAAATGCACCTGCAGAGAGATTAAAGTTGAAACACAATGTTCAAAATCACTGTGAGGCAATAAAAGTAGTTCCAAGAGGAAAGTTTATAGGAATATAATCCTACCTTAAGAAACAAGAAAAGTCTCAAATAAACCATCTAACCTTACACCTAAATGAACTAGAAAGTGAAAAAAGACCAAAGTTGGTAGAATAAAAGAGAAGAAATAAATGAAATGGAGATAAAAACTATAGAAAAGATCAATAAAATCAAGAGATAGGTCTTTGAAAAGATAAACAAAATTGACACATCTTTGGCCAGACTTATCAAGAAAGAAAGAGAGAGGAATAAAATATGAAACAAATGAAAACTTAAAATTGACACCACAGAACTATAAAGGATTATGGGACTACTATGAAAAATTATATGCCAACCAACTGGACAACCTAGGGAAAAAATGTTGAAACTTCTACAAACATGCAATCTTCTAAAACTAAATTAGAATGAAAAAGGAAATATGAATAGACCCATTACTACTAATAAAATTGAATCAGTAATCAAAAAACTTCAAACAAAAGTCAAGAAACAGATGGCATCACAGGTGAATTCTACTAAACGTTAAAAAAAAAAAAACCATTAATGAGGCACCTGGGTGGCTCAGTCAGTTAAGTGTCCAACTTTGGCTCAGATCATGATCGCATGGTTCACGAGTTTGAGCCCTCTGTTGGGCTCTGTGCTGACAGTTCAGAGCCTGGAGTCTGCTTTAGATTATCTCTCTCTCACTCTGTCTGCCCCTCCCTGACTCACACTCCATCTCTCTCTCTCTTAAATAAACATTAAAACAATTTTTTTAATGTTACCTTTTCTCCTCAAACTATTCCAAGAAATAGAAGAGAAAGAAATGCCTCCAAATTCATTCCATGAAGCCAACATTACCCTGATACCAAAATCATTACAAAAATAAAAAAAAATCTATAGGCAAACTCTGATGAACATAGATGCAAAAATCCTCATCAAAATATTAGCAAATTGAATTTCAAAATATATTGTGTAATCATTGACCATGACCTTGTGGAATTTATTTCAGGGAGGCAAGAATGGTTCCATATCTGTAAATCAATCATTGTGACATACGACATTAACAAAATAAAGGATAAAAATCAAATGATTGTCTCAACAGATGCAGAAAAAGCATTTCACAAAATGCAGCATCCGTTAATGATAAAAACTCTCTCAACAGAATAAATTTAGAGTGAAACATAAATGTCACATCTGACAAACCCAGTAATACACTCAATGACAAAAATTGAAAGCTTCTCCTCTCCGATGAGGAAGAAGACAAGCATGTTCATTCTAACCACTTTTATTCAACATAGTACTGAAGTCCTAGCCATAGCAATGAGATAAGAAAATACAGGCATACAAACTGGTAAGAAAGAAATAAAACTATCACTATTTTCAGTTGACATGATACTTTATTTAGAAAACCCTAAGACTCCACTAAAAAACTATTAGAAAAAATAAAATCACTAAAGGTACAGGATACAAAATCAATATAGAGATATCTACTGCATTTCTATACACCAATACCAAGGAGCAAAAAGAGGAATTAAGAAAACCATTCCATTTACAGTTGCACTCCCAAAAAATTAAGTATCTAGGAATACATTCAACCAAGGAGGTGAAAGACTTGTAATCTGAAAACTATAAAACATATATGAAAGATATTGATAGTGACAGAAACACATGGAAAGGTCTACTCTTGGAAGAATTAGTATTGTTAAAATATCCATACCATCCCAAGCAACCTATAAATTCATTGCAATCCCATCAATCTACCAATAGTATTTTTCAGAGTACTAGAAGAGAAAATACTAAAATTTGTATGGAACCACAAAATACCACAAATAATGAAAAGAGTCCTGAGGTAAAAGAACAAAAGCTGCAGATATCACAATCCTAGATTTCAAACTATACTATGAACCTATAGTAATCAAAAGAGTATGGTACTGGCACAAAAATAGAGGAATAGAACAAAATAAGGAGCTTAGAAAAAAATCCATGCTTGTAGGGTTAATCTACAACAAAGAAGGGAAGAAGATACAATGGGGAAAGACCGTCTCTTCAATAAGTGGCGCGGAGAAACCTGGACCACTTTCTTACACCATACACAAAAATAAGCTCAAAATGGATTAAAGATCTAAATGTGACTCCTGAAATCATAAAAGTCCTAAAACAAAACGTAGGCAGTAATCTCTTGGACACCATCTTAGCAACATTTTTCTGGATATGTCTCCCTAAGCAAGGGAAACAAAAACAAACAATTGGGAATACCTCAAACTATACTAAAAAGCTCTCATGCAGTGAAGGAAATCATCACTATAACAAAAAGGCACCTTGCTGAATGGGAGATCTATTTGCAAATGGTATGTTCAATAATGAGTTAAAATACAAAATATATAAAAAACATATAAAACTCAACACCAAAAAAAGTTAAAAAATAGACATTTTTCCAAAGAAGATATTCAGCTGGCCAACAGACACATGAAAAGATGCTCACCAACACTAATCATCAGGGAAATGCAAATCAAAACCACAATGAGATATCACCTCACACCTGTCAGAATGGCTAGTATCAAAAAGCCAAAAAGTAACAATTGTTAATTTTTGGCAAGGATGGGGAGAAAAAAGAACCTTTGTGCACTATTGGTGGGATTGCCAACTGGTACAGCCACAGTAAGGCAATTCCTCCAAAAATTAAAAACAGAAATACCATATGATCCAGTAATTCCACTTCTGGGTATTATTCAGAAGAAAGTAAAAACACTAATTGGAAAAGATATATGCAACCCTATGTTTATTTCAGGATTACTTACAATTGCCTTTCTCCATCAATCAGTAGATACATAGGTTGCTTCCATGTCTTAAAGATTAATCAGCCATGAAAAGAATTAAACCTTTCCCTTCATGGGAACAAAGATGGACCTTAGAGTATTATGCTGAATGCAATAAGTCAAAGACATATAACATATAATTTCACCTATATGTGGAATGTAAAAAAAAATGAACAAACAACAAACAAAAGAAACGAATTCATAAATACAGAGAACAAATTGTTCATTGCCAGAAGGGAGAGTACGTGGGGGTATATGTTAACTAGTTGACGAGGACCCTGAGATACAAACTCCCAGATATAAAAAATAAATATGCCTCAGGGATGAAAAGTACTACGTAGGAAATGTAGTAAGTGATTATGTAGCAACTGTTCATGGTGAATGACATTGATGAGGATTGTGTTGTGCACTGCATCTTGTGCAGAATAGTCAAATCCGTATTATACCCCAAAAACTAATATAGTTTTGTAGGTCAACTATATCTAATTGAAATATATAAAATATTCAATATTAAGTAGTTTATGTGCTTTCTCGAATACAATTTAAGGGTTTTTTACATTTATTTTTGAGAGAGAGAGAGAGAGAGAGAGAGCAGGGGAGGGACATAGAAAGAAGGAAACACAGAAGCCAAAGCAGGCTCCAGGCTCTGAGCTGTCAGCACAGAGCCTGACACAGAGCTTGAACCCATGAACTGTGAGATCATGACCTGAGCTTAAGTCAGACACTCAACTGACTGAGCCACCCAGGTGCCCCTCTCCAATACAATTTAGATTCTTACTTTATGTGTGGCCTTTATGTATTGGCCTTCCATAAATATCACAGCTACTCCACCCAGTTCGTAGAACCTTGATACATTATTTCACTTCCATTCCTCTTAGAGTATCATTTCTTCACTCCTTTCTGATTTACTGTGACTCGCAAATAAGTCATGACATCAGAGCCCCCAAATTTTGCTATCAATTCGACTGTCACTTCAGATGATAGTAACAAAAACAATAACAATAACTGACAATAACTAATATCTACAGATAATTTACTGGGGTGAAGACTTTTTATGAGTGATGTTGTTAATCCTTCACAACAACCCTAATAATCTAGGCACAGTTTTACAGATGAGGAGGAATATTGAATCTCAGGTGACAGACGGTAAGTGACACAGCTGGAATTGACCCTCAACACTAACATAAGTCAAAGCCATTACAATATGATATATGTCTAACTGATAGCCTTGTCCTTATTGAAGAAGCCTGTCCATTAAAGAAAAGTTGCCCTAAGAAGAAAACAGATACAATTCTCAAATGAAGATTGGATGACGGCATCCCTGCCCATCAGCTACAGGGTATCTGTGCTCAGGTGAACAGGTGCATCCTCAAAATATGACTCCTTCAGTTCTGCACGGTTGGGGGCAAGTCAGTATTTCACTGCCTGTATTATTTTAGTCTTTGCTCTAGGCTTATGTACTCTTTATTCGGGTTTATTGTCTTACTGGGTGAATTTTGTCATTTTGTTTAGTAAATTTTGTTCAGGTGCCCAGGGGCCCTAAAGCCCATGGTGCAAAAACATGAACATTATTAAAATGATAACTATTAATATAAACATCACCAAGAGATCAATTTTAAGGATGGGATAAAAACGAAATACTCAAAGTATGGTTGTCAAAGCAAAGTATCACTACTACTTACTTTTTCTTTTAAATGCCTCCTCTCTGCTCTTTAGGAGATCAAGTTAGTAGAGTCTAACAAGGTAGTTCTGGAAAAGGAGATTCCACATCCAGTGCTTACGAATGGCTGGAGACAGAAATGCAAACATATAACCCATTGCAACTGGAGAAGCTTTAATAAACTCAGATGTAGATTAATGAATTAATGTATTCAGTGGTTATTTCAGCAAAGACATTTAGCTCTCTTGTCTTTCAAAGGGTAAAACTGTTTCATTGCTGAACAACCCACTTTTGAAATGTTCACCCTCTCAAAATATGTCCTTGGTCTAAGACATTAACAATAAAGATGAAGCAGGAAAGATAAAAGACAACATGTTTGCACCTTTGTTGTTGACTGAGGAAAAAAAATGAAGTAAACTTGAAAACGGAGGATAAAGCATGAGGTTTTCCCAATTTTTATTGGCTCCATTCCTTCCTCAGAAGCAGAACTTGAAGGAGGACAAAAAAAGAAGAGAACTTCCTGTCCTTTACCTACATGCTATCTTGCTTCTCTCTCTTCTCATGATGAGCAGAGGGTGGAGAGATGGAGTTTGGAAGAAGGAGGAGAATATGGTGAAAGACTCAACAGAACAGCTTTGGAAGGGTTTTGACATCTGTAAAGTTCAGAGAAGACATTAAAGACCCAGGAGAGAACACAAGATTTCCTGCTGCTACCATCTAAAACGTGCCCCAGAGAATGTCTGCAGCTACTGAGAGACGCTTCTCCATCCTTGGTCAGATCTTTGTTACCTGTCTAGAAAATCTCCAAGACTGAAGTCAAAACTAATTTTTGATAAATATCAAAATCCCTTGTGGAATGTAGCAGACCAATGGATGGCTAATCTCACCCCAAAGGTATACAGTGAGGTTGGCAAGACTGCAGACTTACAAAACTTCAAAGTGAACTTGATGCCTGTCAGGATTGAGCACCAAGGGAATAATGATGGATAGCAATGCCATTAAACTCTCAGATGAATGCTTAGCTATATGGGGGTCTTAACAGAATGTTGATTATGATTCAGTAGACTTGGTGTAGAGCTTGAAGTTTTTCATTTCTAGCAGACTTCTAGATGATCTGATGCTCTTGTTCCCTGGACGCCGTTTGCATGGCAAAGGTTTAAAGAATCCATTTTGGATTCAGACTATCTGAATGTGAAAGCTATGTGAAAAGACCAGTATACTTCTCCCCCTCTAATGTTGGCCCCTTCATTCTGGATAATAACAATTTAAAAGGATCATTTGATCAGTGGAAACAGAAGGGGTTTTTTTGTTTGTTTGTTTGTTTGTTTGTTTTTGGTTGCCTAATATTGCCCATGCTTTGTATTTAAGTTAACGCATGTGTTAGGAGAGGGAATGGACTTTATACAGATTTCATTTGCTTCAGAGGTAGAATTCCCCAAATCTTTGCACCTTGTTACATCCCTCTCCCAGAACAATGACTTACTGCCTAGATTCATTTTACAGGGTAGGTTCAGGAAGGCCAAGAGAACTTTAACTGGAGAGAAGTCTTGCTACTGGTACCTTTATCTTCTATCCCAGATGGACTTACCTCTATATCAGTAATCATATTTTACTTCAGCATCCAGTATTTCTTCACAAAAACCAAATCTCTTTATCTATAGAATAAAAATATAGTGATGCCATATGAAGCCTAGATCAAGTCACTGATGCAAAGTTCTTCAGTGCCTAGCAGATAGCAAGAGTTCAATAAAGGGCTTATTATAACAGCATTCTTCCTACTTAGCACTCCTGCCAGTTTAGGCAGAAGATGACTGGTGACTTATGGAAAAGAAACAGGATCGAGTTTACAGAATAACTCAGTCTCTTTCTCTGGTTCAGGTGGGTACACTGAGTCCACTCTATCCCAACCTCTTTTCCTAGTGCTCTTCCTAGCTGTCATGAAGTTGTTCCCATTGTCCACATGTGGACGAGCTCCCTGGATTTCTCTGATAAAAGAACTCAGAGAAAGAGCAGAAAACGTTCGATCTAAGGATAATTAATCGCTGACAGTTTACTTCCTGCGCTTGAGAAATGTTTCTAGAAATAATGAGGAAAACTTCTAAAAAAAAAAAAAAAAGGAAAAACGGAGTTTATAATTCAGCCTGAAGGAGCAGGACTTTTTATTTGCAGTTCAGACTTGAACTAAGAATCAAACAGTCTATAAAACACTCAGTTCTTCATGAGTTCACTTAAAGCCATGAACGTCCAAATGCAGACTATTCTGCTTTGGGTAGTGATTAAATTGCTCTTGTTCAAATGGAATCTGGTTTAACAACTTTTTTCAACACTCAGCCAAATTCTTTACTTGTGTTTAAAAGGCTAGGATTAATCTGATCTCCATGCTGTCTGTATTTCCTCCTCGTTTCTCCAGCTAAGCACTTTGACTAATCTTTGCAGGAGAGATTAATGTAAAAGGAATAATGAAACATCTGACTGATATTAGGTGCTTGTCATTCTTCATTAGCTGCCCCTGAGTCACCTTCTTAAAGCCTTGCAAACAGAATAAAATGGGATATGCCAATAGTCCATGTAGCATATTAATAAGAGGGAATGTAAACGGGAGAAGACTTTCATTTTGCCAGAATAAACAGAGCAATATGCACCTCTCCATCTCTCAGCTTTTTGTACCTTCTCCAGGGGCTCGGTCCAATTAGCTATTTCATATTAATCACTATTTGTGCAGTTGATTTTTCCTGTGGCAGCTTTCCATGTTCAGGTGCCCGGAAGATCACAAGACTTTTATATTTGCTTACTCTACAGGGTCCAAAAAGGGAAAATAACAATATTTTTGCATGTGTATTAGCATTTATTCTTTTCAAATTAATTCCGTGTTTTAGCTCCTTGACCCTCAAATCCCTGAAGAAATGTCCTAGCCCTACATATGCCTCAGAAACTAGTATCGAACTTGGCACCTAGAAGGTCTTCAAAAAAAAGAATTCTTTTTTTCAAACGGCTGGATCTCCATTTGACAGGCAAAGGAAATGAAGCACAGAGATTCTAAGGGAAAAAGAAGACAGAAGCATGTAGTGACTTCAGTTAGATGAGTTCCCATTCCTGTTAACTTTTCTGGATGCTAATACATAAGCTAATAGCTTATAAAAGCTTTAATTGAACTACGCTGACTAAATGAACTACAGTAAAGGCATGTGATACGAATTAACACCAATTATAAATTTAAACTATAACACTTGTATTTCAGACCCTATTTCCTTCAGCTATTTTTGTAAAGTTGCCAAATAACCCAAATTAATTTAGGGAATTGGTATTTTCATTATTCATAGAATTCTTTGGGGTCAATGTACTTTTAGTCTGTACTAAAAAAAAGACATTAAAGGATAACATGTGTTGGTTCTTCCCCAGGCTTATCCATGAACCCAATATTGTAGAGAAATTAACTTTGTTTTTGAAGTTGAAAAGTTAGATTCAGTCTCCTTTGAAGCATATATGGATAAGACATCCTGAGACCTCCCTTTCAGAGAGTTTTTAATCATTCTTTTAATGGTTTTTATTCCATTTTCAGAAGAGTTATCAGTCTTTTTCTCCTGGATGATACTGCCTTGGTAAAGAGCCTGTATATGCCGGTAAGCATCACATGCAGTGTGGTACATGAACCTACCTGCCCTGACCACAGGTACCTGGAACAGAATGGATCTTTTTTTAGATGACCTTTCCCGTGGTTTGCAAATACTATCTGCAACACGAGTAAGTTGGTTTGGGAAACACGGGTTCAGAAGCTAATGCTTCCCTGTTGTGAGCAGCTGCAGCTGCAGCTGCAGCTGCCCATGAGTAAAGGGATGAGTTGGGAAAGGACAGGAGGGCAGGAAAGGAAAGGAAAGGAAAGAGGAGAGGAGGGGGTGGGGAGAAGGGAGGAGGAAAGAAAAAAAAAGAGGTGAGGACAGAAGCAGAGAAAGTGGGTACAAAGGGCAGTAATTCTGGCCAAAAGAACCCACGCATTTCCCCCATATACTTATAATAGGGTTCCCTTTTGCTTGACTTGAGCTACTTTAGATTTCTTTTCAGGGTAATAAGATAGTATCTTACATCTTCAGGCCTTATTGTCACATTCAGGATGTATTGTCACATCGTTCTTTCAGGATGGTGGCTCTAACTTCTAAAACAACCAGAAATATATAATTGCAGAAGGAACAAGCTATCTTATAGAGAAGGGCATTATTTGTTTAAGGAGAATTTTATGCTTTACAAGTGAAAAGTAATAGATAAAAAGAATGGCACACACACAAAACTCATAGGTCACTAAATTCTACTCTGAAACCATTATTACACTAAATGTTAACTAACTTGGATTTAAATAAAATTCAAGGGATGCCTGGGTGGCTCAGTCAGGTAAGCATCCGACTTCAGCTCAGGTCATGAACTTAATGGTTCCTAGGTTTGAGCCCCACATTGGGCTCTGTGCTGATAGCTCAGTCAGGTTCTCTCTCTGCCCCTCCCCCTCTCATGTTGTCTCTGTCTCTCGAAAATGTATAAACATTAAAAAAAAGTTAATAAATTTTTTTCAAAAAGAAAAAAAGTCATAGAAACCCAGGACTGTGAATGAAGAGCCCAACGTTTCTCTCACATTTGTTTTCTATAGATGAAGCCAAATAAATTGAGTCCTTAGAAAGAAACAGTAGGAAGAATTATAGAGTTTGGGGTTTGAGGAGACACATACTGAACTAACTGTGATACCCTGTTTAATTCAGTAATTCTATTTTCACCAAGTAGACTCATTCAGTAGGACCAGACAGTTTGACATGGATTTTTTTAAACCGTAAAACATTTTTAGAATAAAAAAGAAAGTCTAAGATTATCATTTAAGAAGTAGCATGGATCATGGGCCATGGAGGCAGAAAGACTGAATTTGCATCTTGGTGTGACCTCTTGCTTCTTTGCTATCCTGGGGAATTTACTTCACCTGCCTCAGGCTGGATTTCCTCATCTATGCATCGATAGTTCCTCCTTCTTAAAATTGTTACAAAGAAGGCCTGAGAAAATGCAGGTGATGGTCTAACAAATACTAAGCCACAGTTATTTTAGCTGTTGCCTTTTGGTGTTACGGGAAAGAAGTGACTGGAGATCTTTTACTATGTGATGTGCTTTTGATGTGAATCTGAGTAGATTTTTATTGAACTTAGAATCTGAAGCATCCTAATATCAGTGTACATACAGCATTCTACGGCCTACAAAGCATTTTCATGATGGACTATGACATTTAGTTCTCCTCACACACTCATTCACTTCTTCCACAAACATCTGTTAGATGCCTGCCATGTGCCTGATTTTGTGCTATTCTGTAGGGATTCAGCTGTGCAGGTGACAGACATGGTCCCTGCGCTCCTGGAGCTCAAAGCCCCGTGATGCAGATTTGGCTATTTTTACGTTTTATTTTTTAAGATGATAAAAATAAGAACTGGAGCATTTAAGGTTCTCATCCAATATTTACACAGTTGGAGAGGGTCAGACCAACATTAAACTTGCAGTCTAACTTGAGAGGTAAAGGAACAGTTGTTCTTTTTAGATATCTGGAGGGCGCTCTGCTTCCGATCTGAGGTGCCTTCGACAGAATTAGAACAAATCATGTCTCTACTGAATATATTTTTACTGATTGAGTTTCATTTGCCTGAGGGCTGAAGCCAAGCTGGTGCTATGATTCATAAGTCTCATTTTCCTTATGTTTGACTTAGGATTTTCCTTGACAACAGTTGATTAGCCACTCTTGTGATTTTAACTTACTAATGATAACTTGACCCTATTTCAACTGATTCCTCTTGGCTCAAGCCTCCCTGGAAAAGGGAGAGCCCCACTGAGAGACCCCCAGTACAACAAGCCTTGTCACCTTCAACCGAACCAACCACCTCCATGTGCCAAACCTGGGGGCGGTCCTTAACAGGTGATAGCCCTCTAATCCTTTAGTTAAATAACATACTGTTCCATAATGGAGTAATGAGTCTCCAAATCCTATGCTGCTATAGGCCTGATGATAATGAAACTCTGGATTACAGTTTTTATCATCCAAGTTCAAGGAGATTTCTAGTGTTTTCTGCTTAATGCCCTCAGCAGTTGTGCACTATAGATGGATAAAATCCAACTTCCTTAACATGGAACCAGATCTTTTATGACCTGGCCCTGACATCCTTTTAGAGCATCATCTTTCACTAGTATTTTCCACATTTCCTATGTTTCAGCACAACCAAAATGATTATGGTCCTGGATCCTCGGGCATATCATGGTGTCTATTACTTCTTCACCTGAAGAAGTTATGTCTGTAAATATTCACTTGCCATTTTTATCCTAATAACTAGACTGTGCTATGATTTTGTTCTACGCAGTCCTCAACTAAAGAATGACATCCAGGGGTGCCTGAGTGGCTCAGTCAGTTGAGCACCCAACTTCGCCTCAGGTCATGATCTCGCAGCCTGTGAGTTTAAGCCTCACGTTGGGCTCTGTGCTGACAGCTCAGAGCCTGGAGTCAGCTTTGGATTCTGTGCTTCCCTCTCTCTCTCTGCCCCTCCCCTGTTCATGCTCTGTCTCTCTCTCTCAAAAACAAATAAAACATTAAAAAAAAAAAAAAAAAAAGAATGACATCCCAAGCTTTCATTTAGGGAGAGTGTTAAAAGATGGCAACATTCATAAACTCTTTTCCCCACTTGATTTCATCTAATTGGCTTATAGTTATTTTAATGAAAATTAACAGAATTCTATTTATCAGAATGATAGGTTGTTATGAGAAGAAACCAGTGTGATCAGGTTCAGTGGGAAAGTGAGAAGTTTACAAAGCTGAATGAGTTGACATATTCTATTTCAGTAAGTGTCATCTAATGCAACTATAATGGAATTTTCCACGACCGATGGGCAGCCAGGATGTACCAGTGAATGCTACAGAAGCCTAAGATACTAGAGATGTAAGCTGGGCACTAAATGAGTGTTGGGCTTTGGGAACCCAGACAAATTATATTATTTTTACAACTTATTTGAAGTGAGAAGACATTTAGATCCTATATTAAGTCCCTTTGGTAATTCTTCTAAGAACACTACATTTTCTATTAAAATAGTGCAACTAAGGGTGCCTGGGAGGCTCCATTGGTTAGGTTCAGGTCATGATCTCATGATCTGGGAGTTAGAGCCTGCCTCAGGCTCTGTGCTGACATCACAGAGCCTGTCTGGGATTGTGTCTCCTTCTCTCACCCCTTCCCTACTCAATCTCTGTCTCTCTCTCAAAATAAATTTAAAAATTAAAAATTAAAATAAAAAAATAGTACAACTACATGGTTCTCTGTCTCAGTTTACTGAATTCTATCTTTGGGCAGGAAAAGTTCTTATAAAATAAGCAGATGGATGTTAGTAATACTACACTGCATGGGGTGATCTTAAGGTAAGTCCTATAAACACAGATTCTAATAACTACAGATCTTCATTAGGCATCCAAAAACTTACATATGTTCGTGTTCAGTGACCGTGATCTTGTCTATAACAAGGCAAGATATTTTCCATGCCTCCTTAAAATCCCTTTTTCTAAAAAAATTTTTTAATATTTATTTTTGAGAGGCAGAGACAGACAGAGTGCAACTGGGGAAGGGGCAGGGAGAGAGGGAGGAAGACACAAAATCCGAAGCAGGCTCCAGGCTCTAGGCTCTGAGCTATCAGCACAGAGCCCAAAGCAGCGCTCGAACTCACCGTGAGATCATTACCTGAGCTGAAGTCAGATGCTTAACTACCTGAGCCACCCAGGCACCCCTTAAAATCCCTTTTAAAAATTATATTCCACATTTAACATTATTCACATTTAAATACTTAAACTGAAAAGTACTTTTTAATCAATACGAATTTTAGAAAGACAATCCTGGTATAGTAAATTGAATAATCCTGGAAGGCTGAATAGTGATCTTGGCTGCATTCATACTTAATTGGTTCCACCTTTCTTAAAATGACTGTCCTTTTCTGTTCAAAGTCTACAAGACTTTGGTGTTCATTCTCTATTAGATAATGTTTTAGAAAATAAAATTCTCTATTCGATAATATTCAAGGTAAAGGAAAAGACAACTTCATCAAGAAATCATGAGTATCTGCACAGGGCAAAGTGTAAGATTTTTATAAAAGAGGGTAAAACATAATGAGTTGTACTAGAAGCAGCTGCCAGGATTTAAATCTTGCTCTGCAAATTTCTGAGGGTGACCTTGAGAGAATTACTTAACTTTGCTGAACCTCCATTTATTCATCTGTAAAGTGAGGGGCTAATACTGGCACCTGCCTCCTAGCATTGTAATAAGGATTAAGTGAATTAATGCATAGCATGTAAAGGCTTTGAAGAGTGATTAGCACGTAGTAATTTCATGCTAAATAGCAACTATTACTATTATGACACAGAACTTGTGTTCAAACAGCATTATACTTTCCCTACATTGCTACTACAGGCTTCTAACTGATGTTTCAGTCTTACCTCTCTCCAAAGACATTCATCCAGAGTGATCCTTTTGTAACTTAGATCCTTGGTGATCTAAGCCTTCATACCGCTCCACCTTTCTCTCAGTTCTGTCATTATCTCACATTTAATGTTTTCTGACAGAAACACACTCCATTCCACTTTCATCACTCCTCTCTTCCAACACCCAACCCACACAGCGATACAAATTCGCCTTCACAACTTATCCAGGAATTTTTTTCTGGTCTTTTCAAGTCCTGTCTATATGTACCTCATTAATGCTCCTTGGCCCCTTGTACATCCCTGAATCAAGCTAGATCACTAACATATTATCTGTTGTACCTGTTGCACTATTGGTTTTAAGTTTATTTATTTTGAGAGAGAGAGAGTTTGTGTGTGCATGCATGCACATGGGGGAGGGGCAGAGAGACAGAATCCCAAGCAGGCTCCATGCTGTCAGTACGCAGCCCAGTGTGGGGCTCAAACTCACGAACCAGGAGACAATGACCTGAGCTTAAATCAAGAGTCAGATGCTTAACTGACTAAGCCACCCAGGAGTCCTATTGTACCACTGTACTATTATAGAAATAATAGTAAATTCACTTTTCTAGCAAAATCGCAAAGAATAGGGAGTAACAAAATTGACCATACTATAAATGATCACTAATATATTGAAACTGAAAGCTCAATGGCATATTTTTAAAAGGAATATGAACATATCATTACTTTCATGCTTAATATTTATGCTTTAAGTTAATCTACCTGATGGTATTGCTAAGAAGTATAAAAGAACAGTGAAATATGGACATAAAACAAGAGTCATCACCATGTAGCCCCAACACAACATTCCTGGCTCCTTTTCCAAGACACCCCTCTTGACTGTTATAATCTAACCATTTTGAATATTATGTGATATTCTGAGTTTCCCTTCCATGTGCCAAAGTCTCTCAGCATTTACATGCAATGCTCCTTTTGCCCAGAATGCACGTTCCTCTTTGTCTGGTAAGAATCTGACATCCACAGAGAAGCCCACATGTCACCTTCCTAGCTGTATCTCAGAATCCTGTTCTTTCTCCATGTCTGTCTCTATCCAAAAGAGTTGTTCGGTCCATACTTTTCTGTCCAGTATGGTAGCCACAAACCAAGAGCCATGTGCAGCAATATAAATTGACATTAAATAAAATTTAAAATTCAGTTGCTCTGTCACATTACCTCTGTTTAAAGTGCTCAGTCCTCACATATGCCTAGGAGCTAATATCTGGCATAGTACAGAATATTTTCATCAAGTTCTACTAGAAAGTACTAGTTTATACCTGGTAACTAGTACGCTGTCACATAGAGGCACTAATAAATAGTCTATTATAGAATGTGTGGAATAAACTAATTTCTCTATTATAGTCCTTCCATCTGTCAGAATTCTGTCAAGAAATAGAATTCAACTCCATTGTTTCACGTGAAGAGAGTTACAATAAAGGACTACTTCTGGGATATTGCACAGTTAATGAAATAAACAAGAAGGGTCGAGGCACTCAGAGAATAGCAGCAATCCAAGGTGCTACCACCAAGATAGCTGCCATGGGAAGAAAGTATTTTTATTTTGTCAAATAAATCCAAAATTTGAAGGCTTCCACACTTCAAGGGAGAAGGAAACAGTGTTATCCAGAACCTGGTGAGAGCTGGATCTTGGAAGGAGCAGAGGAGAGAAGGAGTAGCAGCCAGTGAAGCACAGAGTCACCACCAGAGGCTAGATGGCAAAGCACAGAGGAGTGAGAGGGAAAACGTGAGCCCTCTGACCCCCTTGCTGGAAATTCAATTGTCTGGACACATCTTGAAGCCAGTTGGTAAGGAAGTAATTCACTGGGGTTTCTACCTTCCCAGAGCACAGAGGAAACATAGAGAATGAATTTATGGTATAGGAAAGTCGAGAATAACTGTACTGCTTACTTTATCTGTGTGTTTTTCTCACCCACGAGACTCAGATCACCTTAACTTTAGGGACTGCTTCTTACTCACCTCCACTGCAAGGCACAATGCATGACGTAGTGTGTATACAATAATGGCTGTTCAGTAAATGAAGTAATCTATATCCTTTCTATATTAGGTGGGTGTTTTCACAAGTTAGGGTCACCATCTGTGTGGATTGCTGCCTTCATTTTGTCATGGTACATACAGTGGCCTCAAACCCTGGATTTATTTGACAAAATGAAAATACTCCTTTCCTTTGTTACAACCTTGGAAGACATGGTTTCAGGTTTTGATGCAATTGTTAATATATCATCTGACAGGCTTAGCAAATATGCTGTTTTCATTTCACTTGGCATGTATCTTATTCTGATGGCACAAGTCACTGACAAGCCGCTCCCCAACAGAACAATGTGATCAAACACTCAACAAAAATACCACTTTCTCGAACAATAAGGCACCATATGCTCTTAGATCTCCTGGGAGAATTTCTGAGAAAAGGGGCTGAGTCAAGAAATAGCACCACAGTACAACATGGCTTAAACACAACACAACAGAGAACCCGGGTAACAAATGGGGAGGAGTGGTAATGTTTCATGTCAACAGAGATATGTTCCATTTCAGCTTTATTTTCCATTTGCCAGTGTGGCACACAGGAAGTGAAACTCCATATAATTTCTCACATTCTGTCATCACACTTGAGTTGTTTTTAGATAATTTTAAAGGACTCAAGTTCGATTAATTTTGATTTATGTGATATCCTAGCCTAATTCTCATAACTGTACATGTTTCAAGCACTGATATTAGGGATGTAATTGGAGTATATTTCTGATCTTCTGCCATATTACACCTCCTTTTAGTAACAAAGGTTATAATACAATAACCAATACCATTTAGAGAGTGTTTTCTGTGTGCCACTGTGGTAAATGTTCAAGTGCATTAACTCATTATAGACATGAAGAAACTGACTCTGAGAGTTGTTAAGAAATTTGCCCAAGGTGTCACAGTTAGTTGGTCAAACTAATGTCCTTAACCATTAAACTGTTAACTCTTGACCTCTTCTATATTAATTGGAATTAGAATTAATTGGAATCTTTGGAATGGCTGCAAGAAATCTCTTCCTTATTTCTAAAGTGCATTCTTTCGACATTATCAATTGATTTTCTTAACATTAAGCTTTAAAAAGCTCATCATATATTTCTTTCTGTAGAAAGACTATGTTAGGGGTGCCTGGGTGGCTCAGTCAGTCAAGCATCCGACTTTGGCTCAGGTCATGATCTCACGGTTTGTGAGTTCGAGCCCTGCGCCTGACTCTGTACTGACAACTCATAGTCTGGAGCCTGCTTCAGACTCTGTGTCTTCCCGTCTCTCTGCCCCTCCCCAAGTCATGTTCTCTCTCTCTTCTCTAAGATAAACATTAAAAATAAATGAATGAATGAATGAATGAATGAATGAATGAATGAAATGGACATAATAAGGGCACCTGGGTGTCTCAGTCAGTTAAGCATCTGACTTCAGCTCAGGTCACAATCTCACCGCTCATGGATTCGAGCCCCCTGTTGGGCTCTGAGCTGGCTCTGTGCTGACAGTTCAGAGCCTGGAGCCTACTTTAGATTCCATGTCTCCATTTCTCTTTCTGCTCCTCCCCCACTCACACTGTAGCTCTCTCTCTCTCTCTCAAAACTAAATATACATTAAAAATATTTTTTCAAAGAAAAACTATGTTAGAATGTTTCAGTAAAAGTGATGATCAAGCTTTCATGTAGATAACTATTGCAAATGTGGTCATTTCAAAGTAACAGTACTTTTAAAATCAATTGTGCCTAGAAAATGGAGTTCCTTTTCAGATGGAGTTCCTTATTGCTTTTTTATTGAAAGAAATATTGCATTTCTAGAAAATATCCAGTCCTACTTGAGGAGTCTGCATGCATTTTATTAAATATAGTTTTTTTTTAATTCAATGTGTTTTGATGAGACAGGTAAGCAGTATCTGAAAATACGTCAGTATTTGTGGTCAGAGTCCATTAAATGGTCTAGCAGATGGAAGGGAGAAGAGCTCCTCTTCAGAGCCAAAATCACTGGGTGAGGCTTTATACAGTCAAGTCATCAGAGAATTTCTTTATTCTTGGACACAGAATTTAATCTGAGACTGTTTTCTCATCTATATATGGCGGTCATAGTGACCTACATCACTAAGTTGCTATGAGACACAAAATGATAGCCTAAGTTGTCTCACACAGTCCCTGACTTCCAGTAGGTGATCAATAAATGTGGTAGAATACGAACTGTGTCTTAAAGACACAAAAAATCCTAGACTCCAGGTAGATCCAATAGACTCATTTAGCTATTATCTTAGAGACTTCAGATGATGGAATTTTCTTCAGAACTCTTCCTTCCTCCCTTTCAAACTCATCTACCAAAATCTGATTCAGACCTTCTCAACATTTAGGGACAGTTTGGATCCCTATGGAATATGATTTTTGTTTTTCCTGCCAAATACAGGAAAATATTTTGGGTGTGTCTAGAGATTATGCTTTTTTTTTTTTTTTTTTTTACACATTGCACATCAGCTTAAATTTTATCCTCTACTTTCTGGCCTTTAATATCATATATTATAAGTTGCCAAGCCTAAGACCATTAAAACTATTTTTACTGACTCCTACAGCATTGTTCCTTGCTACTCAATCATTTATCAAACACTAAGCAGTGAGAAAATCAAGTCCAAACTCTCAGAGAACTTGGATTCTATTTGAAGATGACAGACAATAAATAAACACATGAACTATAGAATATGTCACATGATAGTGTTAAGAAGCAATGTAAATCCCTGTAAGGGTTAGAGACTGGTCAAAGGCATTGTTTTGGGAAAAAATGGGAATGAGGGGAAATGTTTCAGTTAATATTTACAAATCTGAGTGGAGTGAGGAGAGAGTCTTCAGAGGCCCCAGGAGATGAGGGTTTCAGGCAGGGGAACAGTCCAGGGAACTGCTCTGAGCCAGGGCAGCCAGTGTGGCTGGAGCAGAACAAGAGAAGGGAGCGTAGCAGGAAGTGAGAGCAGGGAGATCCAAAAGGCATTAAGTGAAAGGGGAAGCCACTTAGAGGGTTTGGGTGGAAGAGGTAGAGGATGTGACCTGCAATTTAAAAGAATCACTCTCGACCCTGTGAGGAAGATAGACTGCAGTTATATGAGATGGAAGAAAAGAGACCAGTTTAGACAGTGAGAGGTGACATGAGGTTGGCCCTAGTCAGGGATGATTCCAGCATCTGTGGCCTGGCCAAACCTCACTCAGAAGGAGGGGATCCCTAAGATATTATAACCCCTTAAATTGCAGTAAGTTCTCAAGTCCCCTTCCTCCATTTTTGTCATCCTGGCACAACACCTCAGCTTGCAAATGTGCATCATGGGAAAAGGGGAAGTGAAGAGAGCAATCAAATAAGCCATTAACAGATTCTTTAGTACAACCTGTGTCTACCCTCAATAATCCTAATAAACTGTGTCTATCATATTGACAAAGAGAGAAGTTCTCCAACATTTTCACTGATGGTGCGAGGAAGGACTCTGCTTAGATGGTAAGAAGTCTAAAGGCCTCATTTATAAGGTATTCTACTCAATTTATTGGGAATGAATAGAGCTGTCCTATTTCAAAAAGAATGTTCTGCAGCGTTTAGGGGAGGAGTGACAAATTTGAAGTTTTCTATCAGAGTTTTCTGTCATTCTTTTCATCAGACTATTTAAGTTTTAAATAACTCAATCCCTTAGAGTTACTCTGTTTTATCTAGGAAAGTCAACTTATAGTACATTGTAATGAGTGGACTCTGGAAACTGAATGCCCAGGTTCAGAATCCTGTCTGCCACTTACTGCCATGTACTGCTGCGGCATTGAATAAGGTCTTTATATACCTGAGCCCATCAGGAAAATGAGAATAGGGGTAGCACCTCTAAATAATTTCAAAGCACTAGACTAAGTCCTATCTCAATAAAAATGTTCTATGAATGTTAGATATTTATTTTTTAATTTGGATTTCTAATTACTAGGAAGAAACAAGCAAAAAACAAACCCAACAGTCATATTAACTAAAGTATTTCCATCTCCTCTTCCACCTTCAGCCAATGTGAGCCTGCAGATGTGCCCAGGGGAAGCATTCCTTAAACAAACAATTTGCATAAAATCATCTATGCCTCTTCAAACTCGTGCAGATATTCAGTTTGAGCTCTATTCACATTTCAAGCTCAAGTTCCTGCCAATTTTATGTTATCAAAACAGGCTTGCTCCTCTTAGTTAGAAACCTCATAAAAATGATCTGTCACTGAAAGATTGCTCACCCTCACAGGGAGATACTGAAACTTTATTCGAAATCAAAGATACAAAATCGTTTCCATTTTGCATTTGGAAATCTGAGTAAGCAAGGCACTTAGGCTTTTGTCATGCCTCCGCGGTTGGTGGTAGAAGTAGCCACAACACTAATGCAATTGCTGACCTGGCTTCCCAACATGGCAGACATTACGGAGAGATAAGAAACCCTCCCAATAACCCAGCTTCCTGGGATCCAGGCAACAACAGATGCTTTGCATTTGAGTTACTCCTGCCTACTGCCTCTTGAATTCATCATCCCTGCCTCCTGAATTCATCATCCCTATTCATTCTCTGCCACACATTGAAATTCTGACTTGAATGGAAAACCATGCTGATCTGCAAAGATTGCCTATTTTGTTGCATTTCACTGAAGGGATGATGATTCAATATACCTAACAGGCAAACTCAGAGCATCTTACTCCTCCGAAGCCAATTTCCACTCTTCTCATTCCAAGAGAGAAAAATAGACCATTAGTAACTTAGTGTTCTCCTGAGGAATGGGTAATACCAATAATCATAATAAATACAGAAAAACAAAGGTGGATGGGAATCTGATCTTACTATAATCAGATTTTTAATTTCATGAGTTAACCAAGAACATATGCTATCCTGGTAGAATTTGTTTTGGAAGACTTGTTTTAGATTTTAATATTTCCTGTATCTTTTGAAGGCTTTTAGAATTTTCTTGGCTTTTGTCATTAAAAGCAGATAGTTCTAAAAGGCCCGGTGGTCAAGCTTAAATGAAAAGAGCCATGAAACAGAAATGTTGGGAGAGTCTCAAAAGCAAAAGTGAAAACCCTTGGCGGATTGAAAAAAGTAAAATGTGTTTTATTTATGGGATCTTAATCGCTATGTTCCTTTGGTATTTTTTGGCTGCAGGAAAATTCTAAAATGGGTTATTGTATATAGATTGAAGAATGCAAAGTATTAACCAGTAGAGTAAAGTAACAGTAGTTCCTATTGGCAGATCGCAACTTAATACGAGTGGGACCCTGTCAGGGAAGTCTGGGGATTTTTTTTTTTTCTGTAGTGCACAGGGCTAGAAATTCTGAGACATGAAGAAAAATCCAAGAGGTTCTGTGACCTTGGGCAAGTCTCTCGAATGTCTTCATCAGACAATAAGCATTACAGTGACTTTGTATTAAGCATTGGGCTTGAAGGGTTGAATGGAAGGATAAACAGGACATGAGCTGCTGTCACAATTCACTGGAGAAAACTGGCATGCACTGTAACATTTGTGTGAGGTGATAAACCCTGTGAGTGAACATTCTTAGAGCTCCTCAAAATCACCTTCCAGGCAGATTGCACTTCCTGCTCCCTGTGAAATTAGGCATGTCCATGTGACTTCTTTAACCAAGGAGAAAGGAAAGCAGTGGCTGAGTCATTTCTAATAAGGATCGTTAACAGCCAGACCTTGATTTCCCATGTTCCTTTCCCTCTGATGGAAGTATATCATGGAAGTACATGTTCAAAGAGAGTTTCCATCATCCTGAGGCCCTGAATGACCACAGTGAGTAAAGCCTCACTCACTCATCCTTAAGTCACTTAGCTATCATGAAAAAGAAACCTTAGTGGTTTTAACCCTCTGGGGTTTTGGCCTTGATACCACAATACAACCTAGTCTACTCTAATAGACTCTGTTAGATAGAAACAGAGATCAGATAATGTTTAACAACAGAATAGGGTCAATTCAGTCCGAGCCAGGCTAGAAGTCCTGCTAGAAGAATGCTAGAAGGCTTCCAGAAGTAATGACCATTGGCCTAGGTGTAGAAGATTGCGTGACTTCTGGTAGGCAGAGAAGGCTAAGTAAGGACTTTGAGGAAGAGGAAATAGTGGGATGAAAAGTATAGAGCCAGGAAAGCACAGGGTTGTCTAGGTGAGGCTGGAGCTCAGTGTTGGGAGTATCTGGTGATGAGATAAGAAAGAGTAGGCTATGACTAGAATATTTTTAGAATTTTCATTTTGATATAATTTTTAATTATAGAGAATTTATAAGAACAGTTAGAACTACCTCCATGTACACTTTATATTTTATATTTTCTTCCATTAGTTTTCTCCCTTCTACCTTCATAGATCGATAGATAGATAGAGGGATGATAGGTGAGTACGGAGAGATGTAGATACATATGTGTATGCTTATATGCAAATTATTTATTCTGGTCTATTTGAGAGTACGTAGGACATGATATTTTCCTTTACTCACTTATTTCACAATGAATTTACTAAAAATAAAGACATCTATCTAACCACAATGCAGTTATAAAAATCAGCGATTTATATTGATACAGTACCATTATCTAGTCTAGGCCATAGTCTAAGTCTTTCCAGTTGTTGCAACAGTGACCTTTATAGATATATTTATGAGGGTCCAGCATTAATATCAGGATTACATATCACATTTAGTTGTAATGTATTTTTTCTTGTCTAGAACAGTGGCTCAACCTTCTCTTGAATACTCTTGAACAGAGTGGTACTTTGAACAGATGCATTGATATGATTAGTAATATGGATATTATTCAGCTAAAGAAAGAAGAAAATCCTGCCATTTACAACAATATGGGTGGAATCCAAGGGCATTATGCTAAGAGAAATCAGATAGAGAAAGACAAATACTGTATGATTTAACATATATGTGGAATCTAAAAAAAAACAAACTCAGACAAACAGAAACAGATTAGTGGTTGCCAGAGACAGGGGGTGAAGAATGGGAGAATTAGATGAAGAGGGCCAAAAGGTACAAAGTTCCAGTTATCAGATGAGCATATAAAGGACACTGGGGTGACTACAGCTAACAATACAATGCGTATATGTGAAAGGTGCTAAGAGAGTAGACCTTTTAAGTACTCATCACAGGACAAACAATTCAAAACTATATGTAGTGATTAAGGTTAAATGAAGTTGCTGTAGTAATTAGTTTGCCAAATGCACATGTATCACATCATTATGTATACCTTATGTACACCTTAAACTCATACAGTGTTATATGTCAATCATAAATCACCAAAACATGCTTTAGGTCACCAGTTCAGGGATCCTGCATATTCTTTATGCTGTATTTAGTTTATCTAATCCACTGGTATTTTAATAAAAATTTAAGTGTAACAAACTCTCCAGGAAATCAAATATCTGAATGATAATAATTTCATTTCTTTGCCTCATATTATCAGAAGTATTTATTTCTTATACGGAGAACAAAATGGTTTTCTTAAAGGTGAGGCTATTATTCATTTAGAATTGGGGTGAAGATACAATACTTTGCAATAAAAAAGCAATTTAGTCTAGTAAGATTATTTCATTTCATTTAAATTTAAATAATGTGTTTTTATTAAATAATGGGAAAAAACACAGTGAATGAAAAAATCATCAATAATCTGGTCCAGTAGTTTGGTTAAAGGAATTCAGCAATGCAATATTCCCTTAAGAATATAATGTTAACATCTGTGATTTGTAATCTTTTAGCATGGGGCTCTTTGGTGTTTAATGATAAACATCTAAAAAATAAGTTACTCATCTTTTGAAATTAGATAAGCGATACATGTTTTTGTAATACAGTTTGGAAAGTACAAAAACTGTTAAGAAGAAAGTGAAAATCACTCATTACCCCACTACTCTGAGAGAAATCTGGTAACATATCATGCATTTACGTGTTTATTTTGCAAAACTGGAGCATGACGTGTAGGAGCCAAGAATTCATATGCCAGGAAGGCAAGAGGTCGGGGACAGCAAGAGTGCTAGGGATCACAACGAATCAGAGAGCCTAGGCCAGATCTAAAGCAGACAGGCCTCCCCGTCCCCAGATCATTACTGCTTCCAGGTGGGTGGGCCTTGAGTATTGCCATATATCCAGGATTTTAAAAAGGACCTGAAAATAAGGTTGTTATAAAGTGAAACCAGGGGGGTGCAGGAAAGATGATGGAGAAGGAAGATCTTAAGTTCATCCCACAGACACATGACAGCAACAGCCACATGTACTGTAACTAACTTTGAAAACAACCTGAAGACCGGCAGGATGTATCTTCCACAGCTAGTCTTAGTGAGAAGGCCACATCGAAAAGCGTAGGAGGGGCAAAGAAATAGCTGGGAAACAAACTCCCTCAGAGCCTAACCCCCCAGTGGGAGGTACATCACGAGTCCCAGTGGGAGGTATATCACAAGTACAAAGGAACAAGAAGATCAGACCCCACACCAGGCACCCCAGCCCTAGGGGCTTGCACAGGGAAGATGAGTCCCCCATAACCTCAAGCTTTGAATATCAGTAGGGCTTAACTCCAGGAGAGCCAGAAGGTTATAAGAAACTGAGGCTCTGCCCTTTAAAAGCTGCTGTGCTAAATAACTCAGCCTGAGACACAGCACAGAAGCAAAGGTTTGAAAAATTATCTGAGGTATACGTCAAGGCAATTTATTGACCAATTTTAGGGTGTGCGTTTGGGGGGCAGAGATATGCAGGATCTAGTTCTGGTTTGATCCCAGGTTTGGACAGCAAAGAAACAAAGTAAAAAACAAAACAAAACAAAAACTTGCTGGTATGTGCTATTTTCTGGCCCTCCCCTAGCCTAGGTAGAGCCAGATGCTTGCATGAGCCAGTGCTAACACTATCTACCATGCTAATACCATGTGCCCCACCACAGTATTTCCCTTGTTACCAGCCCCACCCAAGCTGCCAGCCTGAGCAGACACCTCCAACCCCTACATCTCCTGGCCTACCACACCGGTAGGCAGTCCTGGCCAGAACCAGTGCAACTCCACAATGACTCCTGCCCTGGGGAGGGGGTAGATAACTGTACACGCCAGTGTGTCCACAGTTCCTGTGGCTAGGCCTCATAACTAACTATGCAGGAAGCAAACCCTATCTTCAGTGCACCTGTAGTTGTTACAGCAGCTAACGGCACATAGCCAAGATGAGTGACAGCCTGCCTGCCAGTGAGTCCAAGACTTCTACAGCTGGGCCACTCAACAACATAGGAAAAAAATCACTGCCCAGTATACTTGAAGCAGGTGATGGGGTCATTACAGCAAGCTGGACTGATGGCAACCCCCACCCACCAGTATACCCAGAGCTACTGCAACTCATCTGTAACAAGAGTGCAAATGCAGTCTCTACAGGGAACACCCCTTGAGTGCCCCCTTCTTTTGACCATGGGGGGATTGCACTACAGGTCACCACAATACCTTCACACAAGGCCAGAAAACTTTCAAGACCAGACAATGCAGCTGACCTACCTAATTCAGAGAATCAAATACAGAAAATTACACCAAATGAAGAAACAGAGTAATATATCCTAAACAACATAAAATCAAAGAAAATAAGCTGAACAATATGGAGATAAGCAATCTAACCAAAAAAGAGTTCAAAGTAATGGTCATAAAAATACTCACTGGACTTAAGAGTGGATGATCTCACTGAAAACTTGAAAAAACTGGGGTGCCTGGATGGCTCAATTGGTTAAGCATCCAATTTTGACTCAGGTCATGATCTCATAGTTCCTGAGTTCAAGACCTGCGTCAGGCTCTGTGGTGACAACTTGGAGCCTGGAATCTGCTTCAGATTCTCTGACTTCCTCTCTCTGTCCCTCTCCTACTCCTCTCTCTCTCTCTCTCTTTCTCTCTCTCTCAAACATAAACATTTAAAAAAATTTTTAAAGGAAAAAGAGAACACCTACCAAAAAAAATCAAACAGAAAACAATTAACAAAATGGCAGCAAATACATACTCATCAATAATTACTTTAAATGTAAATAAACTAAATGCTCCAATCAAAACAAACATACAAACAAACAAAAACCACAGGGTCATTGAATAGATAAGAAGACAAGTCCCATCTATTTGCTGTTCTCAGGAGATCCGTTTCAGATCTAAAGACATATAGAAACTGAAAGTAAAGAAATGGAAAAAGACATAACATGCAAATTGAAGTAAAAAAAAAAAAGTATGAAAGCAAGATATATAAAATAGATTTAAAGCAAAAACTTTGGGGCACCTAGGTGGCTCAGTCAGTTAAGCACCTGACTCTTGATTTTAGCTCTAGTCATGATCTCACGGCTGTGAGCTTGAGCCCTGTTTGGGGCTCCATGCTGGGCATGAAGCCTGCTTAAGATTCTCTCCCTCTGCCCCTCCCCTGCTCATGCCCATGCATGATCGCTTTCTCTCTCTCTCTCTGAAAATAAAATAATAAATTAATAAATCATAAAAAAGTAAAGACTTTAACAAGAGACAAAGAAGGGCATTACATAATGATAAAGGAGTGAATCCAACAAGGAAATAGAACAGTTGCAAATATCTATACACCCAACATAGAAACACCTAAATATACAAACCAAATATTAACATACATAAAGGGACAAGTACAGTAATACAATAATAGAAGACAACTTTAACACTCCACTTACATCAATGGATAGATCATCCAGACAGAAAATCAATAAGGAAACAGTGGCTATTAACAAAACGTTGTCTAAATGGACTTAACAGATACATACAGAATATTCCATTCTTCCCTAAAAAAGAATACACATTCTTTTCAGAAGCACATGGAAAAATCTCCACAGCAGATCATGTGATAGGCCACAAAACAGGTTTACATAAATATACTGAAAAATGAATTCATATCAAGCATGTTTTCCAACCACAGCATTATGAAACTCAAAATCAATTATAAGAAAAAAATGGAAAAAATACCCAAACACATGTAGAGTAAACAACATGCTACTAAATAATCAATGAGTCAACATAGAAGTCAAAGAAGAAACATAAAAAGTACATGAAGACAAATGGAAGTTGAAAAAAACTGAAGCAGATCTTCAGGATGCAGCAAAAGCAGTTTTAAGAGGTGCCACAGGCGCACCTTCAGAAAGAAGAAAAATCTCCAATAAACAACCTAACATTATACCTAATGACATCAGAAAAAGAAGAACAAAGCCCAAAGATAGTAGAAGGAAGGAAATAAGAAAAGTCAGAGACTTTATAAAAATAGAATTTATTTAGAGACTAAAAAGAAAACTATCAATAAAACTGCTGCTTTTTTGAAAATATAAACAAAATTGATAAACCTTTAGCCAAAGCTCATCAAAGAAAAAAGAGAGGTAACTCAAAGAAAAAATAAAAAAATTGAAAACAAAACAGGAGAAATTTCTGCTGATACTACAGAAATACAAAGAATTATAAGAGAATACTATGAAAATTATATGCCAACAAATTAGACAACATTGAAGAAATGATGCAATCCCTAAAATCATACAGAACTTCCTAAACTCAATCAGGAAGAAAAATAAAACATGAGCAGAGCTATTACTAGTAACAAAATTAAATCAGTAATCAAAAACCTCCCAACAAACAAAAGTACAGGAGCATGACTTCGGAAATGAATTTTACCAAAAATTTAAATCAAAGTTAATACCTATTCTTCTCAAATGATAACAAAAACAGAAAAGACTAGAAAACATCCATATTCATTCTACAAGTCCAGGATTCCTGATACCACAAGCAAAATACCACTAAAAAAGAAAACTACAGGCAATTACCTCTGATGAACATACATACAAAAAGTTCTTAACCCAATATTAGCAAACTGAATTCAACTACACATTAAAAGGATCATTCACCAGCAATCAAGTGAGATTTATTGCAGGGATGCAAGAATGATTCAGTATCCACAAATCGATCAATGCTATATATCACATTATAAGAGAAAGGATAAAAATTAGATGATAATCTTAAGAGGTGCAGAAAAAGCACTTGACAAAATCCAACATCTGTTCATGATAAAAGCCTCAACAAAGTGGGTATGGAGGGAACATACCTCAATATGACAAGACCATATATTAAAAAAAACCCACAGCTAATATGATACTCATTAGTAGAAAATGAAAGATTTCTCTCTAGGATCAGGACAGCACAAGAATGACCATTCTCACCACTTTTATTCAACATAATACTGGAAGTTCTAACCACAACAATCACTCAAGGATAAAAAAAGGCATTCTTACTGGTAAGGAAGAAGTAAAATTTTCACTATTTACAGAAAACTCAAAGACCCCATCAAAAAACTACTATGACTAATCAATGAATTCAGTAAATTTGTAGCATACAAAAATACCTGTTGCTTTTCTATACACTAAAAATATAGTAGCAGAGAAAAGAAATTAAGAAAACAATCCGATTTACAATTGCACCAGAGAGAATATAGTCTGTAGGAATAAGTTTAATGAAGAAGATGAAAAGACCTATTCTTGGAAATCTATCACTTTGGTGAAACAAACTGAAAACAACACTATCAGATGGAAAGATAGACCATGTTCATAGACTGGAAGAAGTATTTTTAAAAATTTTTTATTATATTTTAAATATATTTTTTTAACATGTATTCATTTTTGAGAGAGAGAGAGAGAGACAGAGCGCAAGTGGGGAAAGGGCAGAGAGAGAGAGGGAGACACAGAGTGTGAAGCAGGCTTTAGGCTCTGAGCTGTCAGCAAAGAGTGCGACATGGAGGCTCGAACCCACGAACCTGAGACCATGACCTGACCTAAAGTTGGATGCTCAACTGACTGAGCCACCCAGTCAGTTGCTATTATTAATAGCAATAATAATGCTATTATTAAAATGACTGTATTACCCAAAGCAATCTACAAATTCACTGTAATCTCTATAACAATACCATTAGTATTTTTTTTCAGAACTAGAACAAATAATCCTAAATGTGTATGAAAACACAAATGATCTCATATATTAAAGCAATCTAGAGAAAGAACAAAGCTGAAGGTATCATAATTCCTTATTTCAAAGCTATTGTAATTCAAACAGTATAATATAGACACATAGATCAACAGAATAAAAAGTCCAGAAGTGAACCCAACTTTACATTGTTGATAAACTATGACAAAGAAAGGAAGAATATACAATAGGGCAAAGAGAGTCTGTTTAATAAATGATGTTGGAAATCTGGGCAGCTACATCCAAAAGAATGAACCTGGACCACTTTCTCACATTATACACAAAAATAAACTAAAAATGTATTAAGGACCTAAATGTGAGACCTGAAACCATAAGATTCCTAAAAGAAAATGTAGACTGTAATCTTTTAAACACTGGCTTTAGCAACATATGTACAGATGTGTCTCGCCAGGCAAGGGAAACGAAAGCAAAAATAAACTATTGGGACCACACCAACATAAAAATCTTTTCTAAGCAAAAGAAACAATCAACGAAATGAAAAAGCAACCTACTAAATAGATATAGATTTGCAAATGATATATCTGACAAAGGATTAAAATCCAAAATCTATAAAGAACTCATACGACTCAACACCAAGAAAACTAAAACGATGATTTTAAAATGTGGAGAGGATCTTAATAGACATTTTCCCAAAGAAGATACAATAAGGGTCAACAGACACATGAAAAGATGCTCAGTATCACTAATCGGGGAAATTCAAATCAAAACTACAATGAGATATCACTTTATACCAGTCAGATGTGTAGTATCAAAAAGACAAGAAATAACAATTACTAGCAAGGATGTGGAAGAAAATAGAATTCTCATGCACTGTTGATGGGAATGTAAATTGGTGCAGCTACAATGGAAAACAGTGTTGAGGTTCCTCAAAATATTAACAATAGAAATACCATATAACGCTGTAAATTTTACTACTTGGTATTTACCCAAAGAAAACAAAAACCGTAATTCAAAAAGATAAATGGATCCCTACATTTATTGCAGCACTATTTACAATAGCCCAGATATAGAAGCAACCTGAGTCTCTATCAATAAACGAATAAAGTGTGGGGCATAAGTACAGTCAAATATTACCCATTCATAAAAATATAATTAAGACTTGCCAGACTGAAAAATACAGAGAACAAAGTGTGTGTTTGCACAGAGGAGGGGAGAAGTGCACTGGGCAGACTAGGTGAAGGAGTTTAAGAAATACAGACCTCCAGTCATAAAATAAGTAAATCACAGAGATGAAAATTACAGCATAGGAACAATGGTCAGTAGTATTGTATGGTGATAAATGGTGACTAGAATGATCATGACGAACACTGAGTAATATACAGAATTGTTGAATCACCTTGTTGTACACCTGAAACTAATACAACACTGTATGTCAATTATGTTTCCATAATAAAAATATGGGAAAATATAAAATATTTAGACATAATAAATAAAGTAGTAAAGTCAAATATCCTGAGTTCTAAATTTTGGCAACCACTTTGAAAAATTAACACCAAACAAATCTGTAGGCTGGATTCTACCAAAGAGAAACCTTTTTACCTCCTCTGTATTATTCTGTCACTTCCTACATTTTTTATTTAACTTTACCAACTGAACATTTCCCTCATATCATTAGTCTTTCTAAATATAAAAATTAACTTTAATGGCATTTTAATTAAATCATAAACATATGTCATTATGCCTATTATCCTAAATCCTTAATATTTATGTTGAGTTTTTTGTTGTTATTCGTATTAATGCTGTGATGACATTGTTGTATATAAACCTTTGTGTATAACTCTGTCTCTATGTGTGTTATTAATTCCTAGAAATGGTATTACTAGTTCGAAACAGTTACATTTTTAAGGTACCTATAACTAAAGTGCTTTCAAAATTGTCACACCAATTTTTACTCCCACTAGCAATTTAAGAACACTGTATCTATGATAGCCTTACCTTTATTTTGTATTTGTCTTTAATTTTATAAATTGAACATGTATAAGTGATGCTCTAACAGCACTTTTTAACTTAATGGTTTGGGATTAGACTTTAAATAGAAACATTTTCCTTTTTCCTGAAATCACCATTTCATAATCCAAATAATAATTTATGAGGAAAAAATTATCTAGGTAAAACAATGGTTCATTAATAATTACATTACCATGAGCAAAATAAAAGTCACCTTGCTAGAATATAGTTTAATGCTCACACACTTTCCATTTCTTTCATTTATTTAGCTTTGGGGACTGATTAAGCCAAGAAACAGCAACAGAAAACTACTATGTGTTTGAAGAGTAAATGACAATGCATATTTCAAAGTGTAAATGTCTCTTGCTTTGCAGGGCCAATGCATTTCAGCAAAATTGGCTGTAAAGTGAACTGTGTTTCCCTACAGACTTTTGATATAAAACCAGCAAAGTGTTGTTTTAGCAAGAAAAAGAAATGACTAACTTGAGGAATAAAAATAGCTTCAGAATAAATAAAGATTACTAGGTTGTGAGATGTCGCATGGATTCATTAATTCATTCAACCAATATGTGAAAGCCTCCAAGGTCCCAGATCATGCCAAGGACTAAAGATAGAGCAGAGACTAAAACAAAATGCCCTACCTTATAGCACTTTCCAAGATTGGTATTCTTGCCTTACTTGAGGGACTTAAATCCCATGCTTAGGGACAAGTTTGGTGTTACATTTTCCCTAGGTTCCCAAATGAGTTGCCTTCCTCTTATGTTTTGATTGTTTATGAGATATAAAACAATTAAATGCAATGTTGGAATTTGCAGGTAGGTGTCAGTATGCGGTATGTGTTGTATATTCCTTTCTTAGATGGAGATATTGGTTTCACAATGCACTTTAGCAGTTCTGTAAATTTTAGTTTTGTTTAAATGAATTTTATTAAAAATAACACTTTATCTGAACCAAGAAGTTACTTGTAGTATTCTCATGTTCACAAAAGTATTTGTCTAACACTTATTAATACAAGACACTATGGATGCTGGTATCTTGACCATGATGGCCAAAAACATATGGACCCTGCCTTTATGGGGTTTGCATTTTATCATGAGATTCGGACCAAAAAAAGGAGGAGGGATAAGCAAAAACAATTAATTAGTTACATGTGATTGTATTAAGTGCTATAAAGAATATATCGACTTCAGGCAGAATGATCTGGGAAAGAATATTTGAGAAAATTAAATTTTATCTGGGAGTCTCTCATGTGAAGATTGAGGATAATTGTATTCCAAGCAGAGAAAGAGTAACGAGTACAAAGGTCCTAAGACAGAAAAAAAAAAAAAAAGTTATTTGAAAAACAAAAGACCAATGTGACTGGAGTTTAGTGGGAAAGGAGCAGAGACACAGGACATGTGTCAGGACAGTAACACAGAGGCTGGAACCCTTAGGACCTTGTAGATCACGGTAAGGAATTTAGATTTATTCTAAAGGCAATGAGAAACCACAGGACAGGGAAGAACTATAAAAAGTCTGCACAAAAACTGGATGGTGTTTTAAGTGCATAATACCCATTTCCCAGGACCAAAATTTATACAGGGACAGAGAGAAACTAACTTTCACTATTCGTAGTATTAAATTGGGTATTTTTAAATACAGTCTACCTATGGTCAAGATTGAGGGGGAAAAACTGGATGTTATGAGTGTACAAAACAACACAAAGAACATTTTAATTAGTAACATGACTGCATGAGGACTATAACTCTAGCTCTTTTACGGAGAGAAGTTCACACAAGCATGGCAGGTGCCCCACGACATAAGCACTGGAATCATATGACTCCACTGCAGCTGGTAAATGTTAAGAAGATTCTACGTGAAAATGGAATTGAAGGGGGCCCAAACACATTAGGGGAGGGATGCTGCTGCAATCCTACAAAAAATGCATTTTGATCTGCTATCAGGTATGAAAGTGGAACCTTCTGAGACCCATGACATGTTAAGCCACTGAACAACTCTCAATAAATTTAAGAATACTAAAAACATATTAAATGTCTTGTCAAACTTAACACTATCAAACTAGACATTAATTGTAACAAACCAAACAAAAAATTTTTTAAAAGTGGGAACTAAAAAAACATACTACTAAACAACCAATGGGTCAATGAGGAGCCCAAGAGGAAATTAAAAATACATGGAGACTGGTAAAAATTGAAACAAATCAAACCAAAATCTTTGGGAGACAGCAAAAGCAGTTGTAAGAGGAAAGTTTATAGCAATACAGTCCTACCTGAAGAAAAATAAAAATCTCTAGTAAACGATATAAGATTACACCTAAAGGGACTTACTAAATAAATAAGTAAACAAATAAATAAAACTGCAAAGCCCACAGTTAGTAGAAGAAGGGACAAAATAAAGATCAGAAATGACCTAGAGACTAAAAAACAATGAAAAATTTCCATGAAACTAAGATCTGATTCTTTGAAAAACTAAACACACCTGATAAACCTTTAGCAGGACTCAAACAAAAGAGAGCACTCAAATAAATAAAATCAGAAATGAAAAAGAAGTTACAACCGACATCACATAAATACAAAGGGTTTTAAGAGACTACTATGAAAAATTTATGCCAACAAATTGCACAAACTAAAAGAAATATTGAAATTCCTAGAAATATGCATTCTTCCAACACTGAGTCAGAAATAAATAAAAAATATAATTAGATCAATTACTAAGAGCAAAGTTGAACCAGTAATCAAATAACAAACAAAAGTCCAGGACCGGAAGACCTCACAGTAAATTTTACCAAACATTTAAAACTATTCCCAAACTATTCCAAAAATATAAAAGAGGAAGGAGTTCTTCCAAATTCATTCTACAAGGCCAGCATTATTCGGATACCAAAACCAGATAAAAACACAGGGAAGAAAAGAAAGAAAAGACAGACAAGACAGAAAAAGAGAGAAAAGAAAAGAAAGAAAGGAAAAGAGGAGGGAGGAAGGGAGGGAAGGAAGGAAGAGAGGAAGGAAAGAAGGAGGGAAGGGAAAGGGAAAGAGAAAGAGAAAAAAAAGAAAATTATAGGCCAATAACTATGGTAACATAAATGCAAAAATCCTTGACAAAATTCAGCACAGTGAATTCAGCAATACATTAAAAGGATCATTCACCACGATCAAGTGGGATTAATTCCAGGGATGCAAGGATGTTTCAAAACTCAAAGAACTATCTAAGTGATATACCACATTAACAAATGAAAAATAAACAAATGAACATCTCAATAGATGCAGAAAAAGCTTTGAAAAACTCTAACATCCATTTATGATTAAAAAAAAAAAAACTCAATAAAGTATGTGTAGAGGAAGCAGACCTCAGTGGAATAAAGACCCACAGCTAAAATCTTTGTCAATGGTGGAAAACTGAAATCTTTTCCTCTGAGATTGGGATTTTATTCAACATAGTACTGTTAAGTCCCAGCTACAGCAAGTACACAAGAAATAAAAGATATCCAAATTGGTAAGAAAGAACGAATTTTAACTCTCACTATTTGCAGATGACATGATACTATTCATAGAAAATCCTAAGACTCCACCAAAAGAAAACAAAAAACAAACAAAAAAAAACAATTAGAATTAATTAATTCAGTAAAGCTGCATGATACAAAATTAACACACAGAATTCTGTTTCATTCCTATACACTTAATATGAAGTAGCAGAAAGAGAATTAAGAAAACAATCCCGTTTACAATTGTAGCATAAAGAATAAAATACTTAGGAATAAATTTAACCAAGGAGATGAAAGACCTGTGCTCTGAAAACTAAAAAACACTGATAAAAGAAATTGGAGATAATACAAACAAATGGCAAGACAAACCATGCTCACAGAATGGAAAAAGTATTATTGTTTAAATGTCCATACTATCCAAAGCAATCTACAAATTCAATACAATCTACGAATTCAATACAAAAATACCAATAGTATTTTTTTATAGAATAAGAGCAAATAATCCAAAGATTTAACTGGAAACAAAAAAGACACCAAATAGCCAAAACAATCTTGAGAAAAAGGAACAAAGCTGGATATATCACAACTCTAGATTTCAAATAATACGACAAAGTTATTGTAATCCAAACAGTATGCTACTGGCACAAAAACAGACACATAGATCAAGAAAACAGAAGTGAGCCCCCAAATAAACTAACACTTATATAGTCAATTAATCTACAAAAATGGGGTAAATGGAGAAAAAACAGTGTCTTCAACAAACGGTATTGGAAAAGCTGGACAACTACATGCAAAGAAATTAAACTGGACCACTGTTTTACACCATACACAAAAATAAAACTCAAAATTGGGGCACGTGGGTGGCTCAGTCTGTTAAGCATCTGACTTCAGCTCAGATCATGATCTCGTGGTTTGTGAGTTTGAGCCCTGCGTCAGACTCTGTGCTGACAGCTCAGAGCCTGGAGCCTACTTCACATTGTGTGTGTGTGTGTGTGTGTGTGTGTGTGTGTGTGTGTGTGTGTCTGCCCTTCCCCCACTCATGCTCTGTCTCTGTCTCTCTCTCTCTCAAAAATAAAATAAACATTGAAAATTTTTTTAAAAAATAAAACAACTCAAAATGTATTAAAGACTTAAAGATGAGACCTGAACCCAGAAAGCTCTTAGAGAAAATGTTAGGCAGTAATTTCTTAGACATTGGTCTTAGCAACATATTTATGGATATGCCTCTTCAGGCAAGGGAAACAAAAGCAAAAATAAACTATAGGAAATACTGGCAATAAAAGCCTTTTGCACAGTGAATGAAACATCAAGAAAACAAAAAGATACGTAGTTAATGAGAGAAGATATTTGCAAATGATATACCTCATAACAAGTTAATATCCAAAATCTATAAGGAATTTATACAACTGAACACCAAAGAAATAAATGAAAACGAACAAAAAACAACCCAAAAATAACCCAACTGAAAAAAGGGCAGAGGACTTTGGGTAGACATTTCTGCCTACACATAGAGATTTCTAGGAGACAGGATTCCTAGTATCACTAATTGTCAGGAACACAATTCAAAACAGTGAGTTATCGCTTCACACCAGCCACAATGGCTAGTATCAAAAAGATAAGAAATAAGTGTTGATGAGATTGTGGGAAAAGGGGCATTATCATGCACAGCTGGTGGGGCCGTAAACTGTGCAGCCACTACGGGATACAGTATGAAGTGCTCTCAAAAAGTTAAAAATAGAAATATCATAGAGCCCAATAATGCCATTCTTGGCATTTATTGTAAGAAAACAAAAACACTAACTCAAAAAAATATATACACTCCTATGTTTACTGCAGCATTATTTACAATAACCAAGATATGGAAACAACCTGTGTCTATCAATAGATAAATGGATAAAGAAAATGTGGTATCTATCTGTCTACACACAAGCCCACACCACATATTTATAATATTTATATTTATATACACTAATTACTTATATACACTAATTCATTATATACAATAATGAAATATTACTCATTAAAAAAACCAAGCCATTTGCAACAACATGGGTAGAGCTAGAGAATATCATGGTAAGTGAAACAGAAGGAAAAAGACAAATTCCAAATGATTTTAATTATATGAGGAATCTAAAAAAAAACAAATGAATAAATAAACATAAAACAGAAAGGGACTAGCTAATATCAAGTACAAACCAGTGGTTGCCGAAGGGGAATGCGGGGAGGGAGTGAGGCATGAGCAAAACAGGGGAGGTGTTAAAGAGGTATAATATAGAAGTCATGGGAATGAAAAGTACAGCATAGCAAATAGGGTCTATAATATTTTAATAACTGCATAATGACGTAGTGTAACTACACTTCATGTGGTGAGTATTTCATAATGTATAGAACTGTCAAATCACTATGCTGTACACCTGAAACTAATATTGTATGTCAACTATCCTCGGTAAAACAATATTTTTAAAAGAACTGATTTATATCAATTCTTATGTGATCATTAACTTTGTATGGTCTTTTATTTCTTTCCATCTCCCATATATCTCTAATATAGTTAGTGTCAGCTTTTATAAATCGTTAAGTACTGTTTCAAATCCAGTACTTTTTTTCTTCCAGGGAACACGTTTAATGCATTGCTTTTTAGGACAAAGAAACCAAACTTCTTAATCTCAAATGGCAATAGATGAGGCACAGTGGTGAATGACTGTCCGTTCATAATAATGGACTCAACTAATACTGAGGCCATTGAAAAGGACACGAGCTGCCTCAGGAATATGAGGACTTATATTTATATCTACATTCAAAGACTTCAGTAAAAATCCTTCTCATCCTGATCCTTCATCTACATTCTGTGCAAGACTAGGAATTTTATTATGTGGAGGAAATAATCAAGAAGCTTAAAAAAAAAGACCTTTCTGTGGATATGTGTCTCCAAGAATAACCACCATACTACTTCAAAGTAGCTTACACATGAGTCCAGACCGGAAGAAGACAGCTGAACTTAATTTTCTGTGGCATTTCCCATGGTATTATATTTGCTCGTACCAAATGGATATGGACATTTTTAGCTCAACTTTTCGGTGGTTTGTTTTTTCATCTCATCTGTGCTCCGATGCACAATTTCATGTGCTCACTCCTGCATAACCAACATGTTGGCTGTAGAAAAGTGCCCTGGCTCCTACCACATGGGACTGTCGTACTAAATGCTTAATGGGCCAGTTGCTTCCAAAGAAAGCAAAAGATTCATCAGGGTTTAGACCACCTTTATGATTGCCCAGTACAAATGAAAACCCCTTTATTCTGTTTAAGCCAACCTTTCTTCTCTAATCTTTTCACTAAAGCCTTTACCCCTTATTAGATATACTACTTAATTGGTAGTTTCCACTTCTACAGTTCTGCTTCATGACGTAAAGAATTTCTCAAGAACGATTTATGGGAATATCCAAGATTAAGCCATCTTTTTTAGATCTTGATGAGAGACTTCAAATGCTCCTAAAAATCCATATTCAGTTCCTAATTTAAATTTGCTTTAAAAGTAGTCCTTAATTTTTATCTTTGTACTGAATACAAAACCAAAATTATCTCTGGTTCCAGTTACACAGAAGTTCATGAAAAGAGCCTGGATCTGCCTCTATGGATTTGACATCTTCAACAGCCACAATGCAAAAATTCAAGGGAAGTTTGTGTTTATTAAATAGAAGTGTACCCCTCTAACCACAGTTCTAGATAATGGAGACATATATGTATTCATTCATGAACAAAAATATGTATCAAGCTCACTGTATAATGGTGACTATAAAAATACTTTTTTTCATGAATCTTATAGAATGATAATAAGGGTTGACAACGAAGACACCATACAAATAAATATAAAGTCGCAATTGTGATAAGCACTTCCCAAGAAAGTTACAGGGTATACTGAGAATAGACAACAGTGAGATCTAAACTAGACTGTGGGGAGCTAAGGGTTTATGTCCAAGTCTAAGTGCCATGTGGGAAGTAAAAATATTTAGAGTTAAATAGGGAAAATGATGATTGGTGGAGAACAATAGAGGACATGTGTTTACAATGGGAAGAAGCATGATATTGTGAGAGACAGCAAGACGACCAGAATTTAAAAAAAAATAAAGATTAAAGGGAGAAAAGTGAAAAGGATGAATTAGGAAGGGTAGACAGGATCTGTCTCCTAAGGTGATATCAATTACTTTTACTGAATTCTATTTTTGTGCCAATTATCATTCTGAAAACTTTAATTGCATTTACCCATTTGATACAACAACCTCGTGAAGGAGATGTTAGCATCCCCATTTAGCTGATGAGGGAATAGAGTCCAGAGAGGTTAGAGATCAGCTAGGAAGTGGATGAGTCAAGATTTGAAGCCATGCAGGCTGTTTTCAGAATCAACACTCTTCATGACTCTTCTACACTGCCTCTCCAAATTAGAAAAAAATTAAAGAGTGGTAACTGTGTATGGCCTGCTTAAATTGTTCAAACTCTCTGTACTGGTTCCTTCATGATGGACTAAATCCATAATAACAACACAACTTATGGGGCTTAAATGAGTTGACATACATAAGCAGTTAATACAGCGTCTAGCATATAGTGAGTGCTATAAAGTGCCATATAACAATGTTACTTGTTATTGCTATTCTGTTGGGAAGTGAATAATATAAGCTGTGTGGATGGTATGGTTATATCTAAGTTTTTAAAGGACCACTCTAGCTACATTAAGAAGACTGGATTGAAGGGAAGGCATGAGTGGAACAAGAAGACCATTCTTGAAGCTACTCTGTTGTCCACGACTAAAATGATGGTAGCGGGGCTAGGATCGAAAACTGAAGATGAGGAGAAATGGACAGATTGGAGAAATGTAAACTCGTTAGGATTTGCGAAGGATTGGTTATTGAGGAGGAAGCTCAAAGTGTTGAAGATAGTTATCAAGGCTAGACATGGTGCTTCTCTCCACTGTTGTTAGGAATAGCTCATTAGTACAGGGTTGGGGGAAAAGATTTTATTTTATTATTTTATTTATTATTTATTTTTTAATTTTTTCATATAATTTATTGTCAAGTTAGCTAACATACAGTGTATACAGTGTGCTCTTGGTTTTGGAAGTGGAGTCCCATGATTCATCACTTACTACAACACTCAGTGCTCATCCCAACAGGTGTGCTCCTCAATGCCCATCACTCATTTCCTCTCCACCTCCCCATCAACCCTCAGTTTGTTCTCCACATTCAAGAGTCTGTTACGGTTTCCCTGCCTCTCTGTTTAAAACTATTTTTCCCCTTCCCTTCCCCCATGGTCCTCCCTTAAGCTTCTCAAGTTGGGGGAAAATATTTTAAGTTTAATCTTTCATCTGGTGAGTTGGAAGACTCTTGACACATCTAAATAGAGATATGTTTGTCTTTATTATTTCTATGCTGCTTAATTATAAAAACTAACTTGAAGCTACTTATAAGCTACAAATCTGCAAGTCCTGTGTACCAGAAACTTCAGTAGATGTTTTACATAACATGATTTCAATAACAACCCCAAAGTATTAACTATATTTCACATTTTACAGTCATGTGTTCACTTCCCTGAAGCCTCAATAGTCAGCTTTACTTTTTTTTTTAAGGTTTATTTATTTTTGTGTGTGAGAGAGAGACAAAGCATGAGCAGCTTTACTTCTTAAAACTGTAAGAATATTTGGTCACAAACCAAGGGAAACAGGCCGGATGAGGTTCTTGGATATAACAAGGAAGACATGGGGCTCACAGTGGAATAGACACACTTTTAATAGGTAGTTTTAATAGTGATGGGTAAACAAACAAACAAACAAAAAAAAAAACAGTGATGAGTACCATGAAGGAGGAGTTGAGTAGGTTGTAGGAATATGTAGTGGGGAGGCCTAGACTCATTAGGGAGATGGGGACATCAGGGAAGGCTTCCTGGAGAAAGTGATACTTGAACTTGGACCTAAAAAACAAATATCTTTTCACCAGGTGAAAGCATTGGGGTGGGAGGAGACAAAAGGGTAACCACATCAAAAATACCAGGTTGTATGAAGATTTTCATTCCATAGAGGTTATGGCATGTCAAGGAACTGAAGGAAAGTCAGTGTGACAGAAGCAAAATAAAAATAAATAAATGCAAAGGCATGAATTAAGCTGAAGAGGTAGGTAGGGGCTAGATCATCTCAAGATTTAACAGCCACGCAAGGGACTTCAGACATTTTCCTCTAGATAGGTGAGGAGGGGGGAGTGCAGTGGTGAAGTAAATAACATCAAATATCTTAGGTAACTCCTCTACCTATAGTATATCATAGCTCTTTCTTGGTCTCCAGCTCTTCTGAGATATTCTGATTACACCTAATAGCTTTAATGGAATAGAAGAAAAGTGGAGAGCTACAAATTCCTTGTGGCTTGCTTTCTGTCTGTCTATCTGTCTATCTATTATATACCTACCTATCTATCATCCACATATTGCCTCTTTGTTTTAGCCTTTGTTTCTTTTATTTCGCTTTCCAAAGAAATACTTCCAGTCTCTGTGTGGATTTTGGTGTTTATCTCACTGCCAATCACACTATCCTCTGCTCCACTTTCTATGGTTCTTTGTCTACTACATCACCACTTGCACCAAAACTGGTGCTCCCTGCACAAGTCCATTTTCATTCAAAAGAAGAAAGTGCATACATATTTGGAAATTCATATCTTTATATTAGCACATTTAAGTCCTATACTGGCAAATATGGCTTTAAAATTTTGGAAAAGTGTATGTTTCAATCACGTATCTGATGGAAGTCTACATCTGGCTCACACACAAACATACACCCAGTATATGCCTCATTGTTACACATCAGCCATGCCTAGAATCTCCATAGAGAGTTCTGTCAAAATGTAATCAGCCCAAAGCACACCATCCTGCCTATGACAGGAATTGAGCATGTGTCAGCATGAGCCGTGAGACAATATACAATCACAGTTCAGAAATGAGCATTTCTGTTACTGAATGCTGCAAATGCACAGGCTTCAGATTTCTTTTTTCAATCATGAAAAATCCTACAGAAGTATGCATGTTCAAATAATAGCAATAGCAATATGTTAAAGTTCCAGTTATTTGCATAATTTGCCCTAAGAAAAAATGAGCCCTATGAACTGAGAGCCTCTCCTTATGTTTTCTCCAGTAGTAACATACTTCTGAATGTCTGTATTCCTATATTCCCACTCTGAGAAAAAAGACTAATTGTTGACTTTTGTTTATGTAAGCCAGGAGAACGTGTCTCCATACTTACTTTGCCACCAACCCCACAAATACAAAAAGAACAGTTGATAAAACAAATGAAAATATGGATATCTTTTTTAATTTTTTTAAGTTTACATATTTTGAGAGAGAGAATGAGAGAGAGAGAGAGAACACACATAAGTGGGGGAGGAGGAGGAGAGGGAGAGAGAGGGAGAGAGAGAGGGAGAGAGAGGGGGAGAGAGAGAGAGAGAGAGAGAGAGGGAGAGAGAGAGAGAGAGAGGGAGAGAGAGGATCCCAAGCAAGCTCTGAGCCATTAGTGCAGACCCCCATGCAGTGCTCAAAATCACACTGATATCAAGAGTCAGATGCTTAACTGACTACATCACCAGGTGCTCTAATAGGGATATGTTTCTTAAGGCTTTTGTGAGTATCAATGTCAGCACAGAAAATCCAAGTTCTGTGATTTGATGGTTCTCATTAACTTGGGAGAATGTTCTGAACTTATTCTCCTTAGCTTGAAGAATTGTCTCAAAGCCTCAGCTCCTGAAACTAGAACTTAACCGTGAGTCCTCTTAGTAACTTGCAGTACTCTTGCCATGATAGTCATGAACCAAAAGATGAGGCAAAGGAATTCGATCTTAGGTTAACCAAACTGTTAATGTTTACTAAAATGGACTTTGTGGATATTTTAGAGAATCTTTTTTAAGGTTTATATTTCAGTCTGGGGTTTTGTTTTGTTCTTAAATGCAAGGTGACTGAGTCAGGCAAATATGGAGGCTCAGAGTAGTACTCCACTTAAACAGAGCTCTTGGAGCCTTTACATTATCTAAAAGCAGATGCAATGTTGACCATGGAGAAGGGTGAGCACATGTGGCAATTTCCAGATACATAATAAAGGGGACAGTTAGGATCCACCAAATCCTGACAGGATGCTGACACGATGGTAACAAGAAAGTGTGTTCATCTCTAATGGACCCTAGATTCATAGACATACCTATCAGTTCTTATCTAAGGAGCAAGCTTAGCATTCTATTGCCAGCCATGACTGAAAGATAAACTCTACTGCAATCCAGCCCAGAGAGTTGGTCTTGTTTGTAGACAGCCAAGAGTAAGTTTTGAGACTATTTTTCAACACCCATCTTAGACAATGGTTCTGTCTCGGAAATGCAGGCCTGCCTGGGGAAGGCAAGTATGTTTTAGAACCTAAAAGTTCCATATTACTCCAGATTTGGTATTGGAACCTGCATAGCTCCCAGAGTGGCCTGCTTAGTGCAGCATTATCGAAGCCAGTTATCTGGCTGGTAAATCTATATTCTAGTTAAAGCATACTGTTGGGGTGTCTGGGTGGCTTGGTTGAGCGTCCAACTTCAGCTCAGGTCATGATCTCACAGTTCATGGGTTCGAGCCTCGCATTGAGCTCTGTGCTGACATCTCAGAGCCTGGAGCCTGCTTCGATTATGTGTCTCCCTCTCTCTCTGCCCCTGCCCCACTTGTGCTCTGTCTGTCTCTCTCTCCCTCAAAAATAAATTAACATTAAAATAAAAATTTTAAACACATTGTGTAATGAACCATCAAGACCCAGAGATAACCCTGAAATCAAACTAACTCTATCCAGTGTTTAGCATATAAGAGAGATTTGGTAAAATTTAATAATTAAACTTCCAAGATCTTTTAGGAAATCATTGCAAAACCGTATTTCCTAAACTATCAAGTACTGCCTTAACCACCTAGGTTTACCATAGGATATGACATCTTTTCAGAACTGACTTGTTACCAGCACTGCAGATCATGTAACCTTAGTACTTTTATCTCAGGATAGATAAAAGACTAAATTTACTGAGCGACATAGTCGGGACACGCAGCATGTTGTTTTGAACAAAGCTGGCCCATTACCCTTTTCTGAACCAACCAGTATAATCTCTTGGATAGGGAGTTACATGCCACTCCATAGAGCACTAAATGACACTCCCTGGACCTATGGCCACTGACCTATCAATGAATCCTAACTCCTGACTCTCAAAGCTGCATGACTTCCACTGTACTCCTGGGTCCCCTCCTTGGGATGTCTACTATAGCCATTTAGCTTCTTGTTGAGCCCTCCAGTAAAAGGAAGCCCTCCTTCTTCAGAGACTGCTCACTCCACTTTAGACTGGGAGAGTATCTTCCTCATTCTGAGACATTATTGGCCATCCTTTGGGGCCACCTGGCTCAAGGTTAAACCCTCATTTTCATGACAATCTCTCAAATCCTTGAAGACAGCAGTCAGGACTCCTTTGAATCCTTTCTTTTACAGAATAAATTCTTGTTATTACTTTCTTTGAAATCAAGGGGAAAAAAGACTTGGTTTACAGAATAGGACGAAAGTAAATAGCCACAAATTCAAGTTCATTAAAAGGACAGCGAAAAAGGGAGGAAAAGGAAACCAGAATAGAAAGTACATGTGGGACGTCTGGTTGGCTTAATTGGTGGAGCATGCACCTCTTGATTTCAGGGTTGTAAGTTCAAGCCCCACGTTGGGTGTGGAGACTACTCAAAAAATAAAATCTTTAGGGGTGTCTGGGTAGCTCAGTCAGTTAAGTGTCTGACTTTGGCTCAGATCATGATTTCACAGTCTGTGAGTTCAAGCCTCAAGTTGGGCTCTGTGCTGACGGCTCGACGCCTGGAGCCTGCTTTGAATTCTGTGTCTCCCTCTCTTTCTGCTCCTCCCCCCACTCGGCTCTGACTCTCTCTCAAAAATAAACATATAAAATTTTTTAATAAAATATTTTTAAAAAGGAAAGAAAGTATATGTTTTAATTCCTCTGTTAATCTTCTTATACCATCCCAAGAGATTCAAAGATCCTCCAAATGCTAGGTCATGTCTCGTGACATTGCCTGACCAGATGGGATAACCAGACAATCCTGGGGTCAGGGCCATCAGGAAAGCCCAACTCAAAGTTTACAGTTGGGTTGGTTGGTGAAATATGGTATTAGAGAAGGAAGAGGGAGTAAGGCATGCCAGATGCATGGAGGAAATCTACCACCCTATGACAGTCCTCGCCTCTGAACCAAGGTTTTGAAAGAAGATTAACATTCTTAAAAGAGACTAAAAGAAAAATCAAGGCAGAACACCAACCCTAGAGGGACTAAGCTACTGGACAGGACCTCAGGACTAAGTCTTAAGGAAGAATCCAGAAATCGACTAACATAGACTAAAGCACAATATGAGAACAGAGTCCAGGGAGCAAGGTAAATGCCCAGAGCTGAGCAGAGCTAGCCTTGAGAGCAATGTGAGTATGAGTCCCAGAAGGATAGGGTAGAAATGGGCAACTCTCTCTTTCCTCAAGTAAGAAACTGTGGAAAGACACATCAGGAAGATAATAGATGTCTCTGGCAATGAGAAGAGAAGACATGCAAAGTTTGGACCATGGCCTGATGAGTGGGGATAAAGAGAAAAAAAAATCATGTGTCTTTTATTCTCTTTTTCTGTTTATGATTTTAGGAGCAAACTGATGTGCTACCATGTTTCTAGCTAGGAGCAATGTTCCATAGGCATGTCCTAATTCAGTACTTCCTAAAGCAGGTGATGCATCAGAATCATCTGGGGAGATGTGGAGACACCAATCCAGATCTAAGATTCTGAATCCTAGGGGCCCAGGAATCTGTATTTTTAACAAGATCTCCTGGTGATGCTTACACACAGCTAGGGTTAGAGCCATTCTCTAACATACCAGAAAAGGTTACATAAAAGTTGTAACAAATAGAAAAGTTCCCAAAATTGAAAACGTCACCCTCATGTGACCTATGTATCTGCCATACCATAAGGTCTGATATAGTTAAAAATCTACCCATTCCTCTCTCTATTTACTCATTCACTCACTCATCCTTTAAAGTAAATTTCCCACTTAATCTTTTCTGCACTGATCTGTTACATATTTGAACTCGATTGTTCAAGTGATTATTTGAAATTTGCATCTGGTATTTCAGATCCCCATCTGAATAAATACAGAACTGTTAATCAAACAAATTCATTGTGAAAAGGTAAAAACGTGCTCTGTATTAATTTCTGTAACTATTTCAGGTACTCACCAACAAATTAATACCCAGTATAATTTAATCATCTAATCCAAAGTCCCTAAAAGTTCACAATCAAATAAATTGAAACCCCAGCAATGATAGATTCTTGTAATTATCTTTATTAAGTTAATGTCTGTATATAATTACCCACAATATAAGATTACATGAAAACAGTGGGCTCTGGGACTGATTCCCAAAACAACAAGTACTTTATCTTATAAACTTATAACAACAATTTGCACTTTACAGACCTTTTCATCCATTGGTCTCACTGCACAGATGAATTAATTTCATTATAACATAAATTACAGGAAAAAAGCATACTCCTCAAGACCAAAAAATACATTCAAATCACTACCATGACAAGAATGTGCCTTTCAGTTATAATCCTATTTCCCCACTGCATTAAAGAAATCAAGGAAAAAAGTCTCTGTAGAAAAATTTATTTCATAATTTAAATTTATCCCTGATTGGAGCTAGGACCATAGGCTAAGCCTCTTCACTTCAAGACCAAGGTTTTGTCTACAATATTACCCAGCAAATAATGACGTAAGGAATATTTCAGAAAACACAAAAACTACACTACAGCATATATCTAAGGTGTAATTCTCTCTACCTACCTAGTCCTCACTCACTGGGCCTTCTATAGCCCATCAGGAGGTCTCTATTCAAAAATAGCCTCTTCCCTCAAATCTTTCTCAGGTGTTAAGGATTAGGTCTTCTTAGAGCAAGAATATTATGCCCATCAGCTAAAGAGAAAGAAAGCCTCAACTGTTGTTCATGGAGCCAGGTGGAACTCCAAGTATTCCCTCCTCAGTCCTATAGAATGATTCTATACCCAGAATGTGATCTCAGAGGCAGCCCAGGAAAAATAAGTTAGAAGCTAGATGTGTTAGCAAAAAAGACATACAGTTCCTACTTCAGCAGCGTCCACCAACTTCTTTGTATGAGTCTGTTTTATGCTTTCTAAAAAACTATCTGGGGGACACCTGTGTGGTTCAGTTGGTTAAGCATCTGACTCTTGCTTTCAGCTCATGTCATGATCCCCCTGTTGGTGAGATGAAGCCCCACACTGGGTTGTGCACTGACAGCGCGGAGCTTTCTTAATATTCTCTCTCTCTCTTTCTCTCTGCCCCTCCCCAGCTCTCACTTTCTCTCTCTCTCTCTCAAGACAAATAATAAAAATTTTAAAAATAATAATAAAACTAAAATACTATTTGAAATGGACAGTGTTTTGAAAGCTTTGCGAAAAATGAGTCAGTATTAGGGAGCCATTACTGTGTGATAAAATTCTCAAAACTTTGTGGATAATACAATTAATATGTTTTTGTCTCATTGTTCTGGGGTCAGGAATTCATTAACAGCTTCAGTGATTGATTCAGGCTCAGAATTTTTCATAAAGTGGTACATACAAGATATTAATCAGAATTACAGTCATCTAAAAGCTTGAAGGGAGCTGGTGGTTTCACTTTCAAGATGGCACACTCACATGACTGTCAGTGGACCTCAGTTCCTTACTCCATAATACCTTATATATCCTAATGTCAAATGTCATACACCATCACTTTCTCCATATTGTATTTGTTAGAAGCCAGTCACTAAGTCTACTTAAAAGCAGTGAATTAGGGCTAATTTTTTTTTTTTTTTTTTTTTGAGAGAGAGAAAGAGACAGAGTGTGAGCAGGGAAAGGACAGAGAGAGAGGGAGACAGAGAATCTGAAGCAGGGTCTAGCCTCTGAGCTGTCAGCACAGAGTCCAACAAGGGGTCATGTGAGATCATGATCTGAGCCGAAGTTGGCCACTTAACCTACTGAGCCATCCAGGTGTTCCTAGGGTTCGCCTTTTGAAGGGAAGAGTACAAAACATTTGTTGACTCATTTTAAATTTAAACCACCGCAGGGTCTTTTCCAGGACTCTCCATAATCTATATATCATGTGAGGGCAGCTCTTAGAGGTGATCCATTCCTTAAACTGAAAACAATGCTAATCCCAGCATGCCATTATCACTGGCCTACAACGGAGGAGATAGATAGATAACAAGAGATAATGCAAGGCATTATAGTTATTTGTAAGGCTTTAAATAATGGTTTGAAATTGACACTGGCAATTTCAGGACAGTGTGTGAAAAGAAATAGCAGGCTTAAACAGTTCTCCCTCTCGTGGACACTTTGGCCACCCACTAGACTTGTGTCTGGAGAGCTTCAAAGCATACAATAGCATTGGACTTTCATCCTTGTAATCTCCCACACTTTATTTGAGCATGTTCAATTTTACAGCCTTCTCCTCTCTGCTAAGCTGAAATCAATGTATTGACATCTTGGTGGGAGAAGTGGAACAAGAGACAGCGAAGTTATTCCTTAGACAGAAAACTCAAGTGAGGAAGAGACTTCTTGTTTTCACAGGTCAGGACAGATGAGGTCAAATTCTACTAAAAATTCTCTCTGTGGGGTGATGGAGTAGACACATGAACTCCCAGATAAATACTCTTGCCTGTCCTCTGTCTTTATTGCGTATGCTGCTTGGACCATCCAGGATGTTAAATGCAATGAACAATCAATCGATAAATCAATCTCTCTCTCTCCCTCTCCAGCTTACTCACATACACTCGTACATACACCATCCTAACTAATATATGAGGGCTCTTTAGAACCTGCATTGAAACTTTCAGAACACTAATGTCTTGCTTTGAAATGTAAAGGATCCAAAAGAAATTCTCGGTTATGATGAGTAACACCCTTGAGAAGCCTAGCATCCCGACAAGAGTGGAAGTATTTTTTAAGTATAATAATAATAATAATAATAATAATAATAATAATAATGGCTACATGTTTCATAAATTGTACTAAGTGCTTGAAATATATTATCTCACTTTTTCTTCATAATCCTGACATAAATATCATTATTCATAATAATAGAGATGAATAGGGGCACCTGGGTGGCTCAGTCGGTTGAGCGCCGACTTCAGCTCAGGTCATGATCTCGCAGTTCAGGAGTTCAAGCCCCGCGTTGGACTCTGTGCTGACAGCTCAAAGCCTGAAGCCTGTTTCAAATTCGGTGTCTCCCTCTCTGTCTGTGGCCCTCCCCTGCTCATGCTCTGTCTGTCTCTCTCAAAGATAAATAAACATTAAAAAAATATATAAAAAAAATAATAGAGATGAATAATATTATTATTATCCCCATTTGATAGATGAGAAACTGAGACTCCGAGAAGTTTAGTGAATCACTTGAGGTTAGCCAGCTAATAAGGGGTGAAGCAAAGCTTTAAATTCAAGAAATGTGAAGACAGATCCCATGTTGGTATCTAGTATTAAGCACAGAATAAGCATCTGAAATAATTACTTAGTAGAGGAGGGCATGGAGGAAGAAGAAAGAGTAGTAGAAGCCTCACTGTTAACATTTTTTATTTCTTATAACATCATGACCACCAATAACAAGGCTTGATCACTCATCATTTGGACATTTATTTTTGTCTCTCAACTAACAGGCATTCTGATGGGTAGACTGTGTCTCACGGGCTCTGCTCCCTCTTGAGAATGTATGAGATGCTGGATAAATAACCTCCATTATCGGAAAAACAAATTACATGATTCTCAGAATTCTCAGGCAATTATACCACATCTACATGTTGTTCAGAAACGTGCTCTTCATTCCTCAGTTTCTTACATTTTAAAATAATAGAATCCACCTCTTAAAGTTTTATTAGAGTAAAACTAAATGGGATAATGTTTATAAAGATATTAGTACAACCCATCACATACTGGGTACTCATAATTTATTCTATTATTATAATATACATGTTTCCATTGGTTCAAAATGTACTATCTATAGGTACATATGTGCATTTATATTTCATTATATATACTACTAATATTTCTATTAAAACAGTAAAAATTACTATTTCTGAAGAATTTAATATCTTGCAGGCCCTTTAGAAGATGATTTATATATATATTACTAATTTTAACAGTGAAGCTTAGAAAGATCAACTTAGTTAATCCATGATCACATAGCTAAAATGTTCAAGAGTTAGAATATAAGCTCAGGTGAAATCGCAGTCGGTGTTATTTCTGATAAAACAAAGGAAAGAATCTAAGCCGGGCTTCCACTCCTCTGCTCCCTCACAAGATGTGAAGATCAGATTTTGACCATGCATACATAGTTATGATTGATAGAAATTCTCCTGGCCTCTCCATCCTACTTCCTATCCTGGCATGCAACATTTTTTAGGAGAAATTCCACCTTTTCAGTCATACTATCACTAATAGCTCTCTGGCATCTGAAGGAAGAGAGACTAGGAAAAGGCAGTAGCTATTTAGGGTCCTATTGGACATTGGAATTTCTCACTGATGGGAAGTCAAACCTAGAACACCATCATCTATCCCCACTGTTCTCCAGCTTATGAGATAGAAGCAGTCTTGTTCCCTAAACAAGAAGTCTCTGGTCCCCCAGCATATCTCATCAAACACTAGTCCATTCATGGCAGGAAGGGAGTCCACGCAGACCCAGGTTACCTATTCCCTCACAGAGCATTCAACATCTCTGCTGTAGCAAAGGTCATCTACTGTGTAATCACACACACACACACACACACACACACACACACACACACACACGCACAGAGGAAAAAAAATGAGAAAAAAAGAAAAACAAATTTTATTAAATAAGACCGAATATGAGTTTCCTACAAGCTATTCTAACTCTAACCATTATGCATAATTAACAATGAACTTCTCCCTGCTTTTTAAAAATCAGATTAATGAAGCAAGAGTGCTTTTAAAATATAACCAACCTTGGGATTTGAGTAGGACTGGGGAGGGCTGCTAGCAACATTCACTACACTGCTTTCAGAGTCTTTACATTTAATGCTTAGGTTTCTTTTCTGCAAAGTGAGTAGCAAATAGACCATCCTATTTGAGTAGTGATTATATTTATATTGATTATACTTAATGTGTTGATGGGTGTGGGAGTTTACAAGCAAGAGAATCAGAGTTATTGACATCTTTAATACCATGGCCTTTTAAAATCTGCTTAGACACTGAGTATCACTCTGCTTCATTCTCTTGCCTCTTCTTATTTTCATAATAAAAATCAGAAAAAAAAGACAAATTAACAGCAATGTTGATTACAACAGCTAACAATTACTGAGTGTTTACTGAGACCCAACCACTTAAAATCCCACTTACATTTCACAACAGCCATATGAAGTAGGTGTTATTATTTCCCCCTTTCACAGCTGAGAAAAATGATATCTACAGCTTTTAAGACAACTTACCCAAGAAGGTTTTACTGCTCATCAAAGGTAGAAGGAGAACTTAACACCAGGTATATGTGCCATTAGTCTCTGTTCTTGACCCCTAGACCATAAAGCCTTCTTTTAAAGGACAGGCTCAAAGTGGTAAAACCATTGCCTCCTCAAACATGTCTGCTTTGGTCACAGTACTTCCTAACAAGGATCCCAACTCTCATTATCATTCTCTTTATGGCCTAAACCAATCTAAGACTTTTCTTTGGCCTCCAAGATGGGAACAAGCAGGGCAGTTCATTCATTCCATCTATTCCGTAAGTACTTGCTGAGGACTTAGTCTATATCCCCAAATGCATGTCAAGTGCTGAAGGAATGTCAATAACTGAAGACTTTCTTGCCTCAAGAAATTTAGAGTCTACTTTTTCAGTGCACGAGATGCACATAGAAACACAGAGTTGGGCACCCAGCTCAGAATGACCCAAGGGAAGTGTTGATGAAGCTAAGACCTGAGGATGAAGAGGATTTAGCAAAGCAAAGTATATTTGTGTGAGCCATGGCCTCAGTACCTGTGCCGTTCCTATTCCTCCAGCACATTGGGAATGCTTCCCTGTATGGGTTTACCAAAATCAAAAGTAACAATCCCAACCACCCATCAGTTAAGTAAGAGGAAATGGAGTATTTCATAAGAAAAGGAAACCTAATAGGACAAGAATGCTCTGATGGAAGAGGTAGAAACAGAGTCACATCTTCCAGTGACCTTGGCACACTATCAATGTTTCACCGGACAATCCCCTTCCTTGTCACTGCTACATAAAAATGTATATAAAAATCAAATGCAAATGTAATGGAGAGTCAAAGACTTAGCCTTCAGAATATAGTCAAGAAAGAAGGCTTACAGGCTGCTGTTCTCATGTGGGGTTACAGCCCTTCAGTCCCATAATCCCGGCATGTTCTTTTCTTTGGGTAAGATGTACATTATCCGCAGAACTAAACAGCTGTTACTCATTGGTCAACTCAAGAATAGGGTACACTTGCTCCTCCAGGTGTGTGCAAGCCCAGAGAGGGTACTGCAATCAGCTTCTGTGCTGGCCTGAAGGCATCAAGGAAAATCTAGAACTGGCTGCTTTCCTACCAACATCTACTGCATGCAAACTGCTATGGTGGGAATGGGAAATTAGCATTGAAAAAGAGCACATTTCTTTGTTCTTTTGCTGAAACATTAGTTTCTTTCTTTTTGGAATGACACTCACAGTCATTTCTTTATTTAAAAGATCTGATTTTCTTAGGGCAAAAAGTAATGGGGTGGAATTACCATCCTAAAGGTTGGTAAAGGACAGAAGCCACACTAAAGTGCATATATACGTTTGGATGGTAAACCTTGTGCATCTTTCATAGGGGGAAGTATATTCCAGGCAAACTAAAGGGCATATTATTAAAAAAAAAAAAAAGACTTAATATCTAACCTACAAATTCAGCCTCTCCCAGGAATGGAATCTTAAACCTGGAATTACCTGATCAGTGCTAGTGAGGTAATCTCTTGATAGACTCCAGCCATCCCTGTTCTCCATTGCCACAACCAATCTGCTTTTTGCTAGTATAACTACCTTGTCCCTTTTCATTCTGCCTATAAAAGTCTTTCATTTTGTACAACAACTCGGCACCTTTCTATCTGTTAGATGGAATGCTGCTTGATTCATGAATCACTGAAAGAAGCCAATTAGATCTTTAAAATATACTCAGTTGAATATTTTTAACAATATGCAAATAAAAAATGGTGTTTTCCTGACTTCTTGTGGGGTTTTTTGGTCTGGATCATAAAGGTTCTGGTGAAGAGTGTCAAAATAGGAGGCCAAGGAAGTGAACAAGGACCAGTACTTAAATCATGTAAAGAATTTTAGATTAAGTTACCTGGCCTAATCAAATCATCATGTTAAGAGTATAGTAAGGGAGCACCTGGGTGGCTCAGTCTGTTGAGCATCTGACGTTGGCTTAAGTCATGATCTCACAGTTCATGAGTTTGAGCTCCACATTGAGCTCTCTGCTGACAGCTCAGATTTTGGAGCCTGCTTTGGATTCTGTGTTTCTGTCTCTCTGATCTTCCCTCTCTCTCTCTCTCTCTCTCTCTCTCTCTCTCTCTCTCAAAAATAGATAAACATTGAAAAAAATGTTTTTAAGCAAAGAGTGCTGTGAGAATTTCACCAAAGACAAGAGATTACCCCATTTTGTGAGAAATGGACAAAGGTGCTACAAGATGCTTGACCTCAGCTTTCTATAACTTCTCTCTTTCTTCATTGCAATTGAGAAAGAAGTCTGAAAGGTACTGAGTCACCATCCACGGACCATAAAATGCTTTATGCTGCCCTAGTAAGATCACAAGGGAAGAATTTTCTGTTGTAGATTGTGTTACTGTGCCACCTCCTCCCTATACATCCTCAACTATTGCCATGTATCCTATGATATGCAGGCATCCTTGTTGATATTGAGCATGGCCTTGTGATATGCTTTGACCAGAAGAATGTGAATGATTTTGACATACACCATATCAGAGGATAACAATCAAGAAACATCACTTGTCTCTGCCAGCCCTATTGCTGACCTGGGTCTGTTCCTTTAGCCTGGTACCTACAATGCAAAACTGGAAAAACAGTGGAGCGAGGCCACAGCAGCTGATCCACACTCCCCAACATGTAATGTAAGAAATACACTGGCATTATAAGTCACTAAGAACGTGGAGTTATGTATTACTGTAGCAAATGTGAGTAGCCTATCTTCCAAGAGAGCTCTTTAGATTTTGTGGCTAACCACTCAGGTAAAAATCAAACAAGCTGAGCCAAGAAAAGGAAACACTGCCTTTGAGTAGGGTGGCTGTATATGCTTAGGGCGGAGCTTGCATCTCCATCCCGTGTGTCAGCTCCTATGATTTTGTAAAGGCTGCCGGGAGGGTTACAACAAGAACATTTCGGTGGTCTCCATCTTCAACAGGGAACATTGGCATAATCCATTAGTAATGTCTGCCTCTAGCATGGAAATGAGAGGCAGTGACAGGTGACATGTTTGCTGGTCTAGAGCCTCAGTGTCTCCCATGCTTCCAGCCTTCGAAAGAAATAAATTTTGTGTTTTTGCCACTGTCCTCTGCCTTCCTCCGGATCCTTGTAAATAACCCTTGCCTGTCACTGGAATCTCACAACTCTGGTTGGAGTAGGTGGGAGAGTGTGGTAAATGATGCTGGCTTTTTTTCCACCAACAGTAAAATAAAGGGTCAGCGTAAACACTCATCCTTTTTCCTTGGATGACTGGCCCATGTGCTTTCCCTCTCTGATTACTCTCTTCTGAAAGAAGTGATCCATTTTACTGACTCTAACTGGCCCGACATAAAATACATATAACTCTTTACAGAGCACAAGCAAATATGGTTGGCTCCACAAAACCCTATTTTTGCCAATTCTACTAGATCCCTCAGGGTTAGGCTGGGATATAAACTGTGGACCACGAACATATTTCAGGTAGTAACCAGGCATTAGCACTGAGCATATGCCATATTCCTCACAAAAAGCCACCCTCCAACAAACCACTCTTACATTGTTAGAGCGCCATCTACAGGTCACTGTAACAAATACCGTTTCCCAAGCCTCTCTCATTAGGTTGCTAAGAAGAGAGTGACACTACAAATTAAAAAAGGAAGTAATTTTTGCTCTGCCCCTCTAAGTATCAGGGTGCTATTAGAGGAGATTTGATGTTTTATCTCACTTAGCCATACAGTGGTTATGTATATTCCCATTTTAAATATGAGAAAACTGGGTTCTGAGCGTGAGTTATTTGCTCAACCAAGAGGGAGAGCCAGGATTCAAAACCAGGTCATGTGACGTCAGCACTAACGCACCTTCTACTTGTTAACATTCTCGACTCTTGATTTGATTCAATGCTCTTAGAGTTCAGGCAATTTTATTACTCTTCAAAAGAATATGTCAACTTCAATAAAGTAAATGTGTCTGAGTAGCACTAAATGCATTTACTTAGAATCTTCCTAGCTCTACGGTTCCTTGTCTTTCTCCTCCATGGAAGATACTTAGTAAATAAATTTGGTTGAATGAATACATAACTAAATGAATGAAATACTTTTTTTTCCCTTACCTTCCTTTAACTCCTCTTCAACATTACTCTCAGAATAGCTTCACTCATATGTAACCATTCTTTCCATTCTCATTATGTGAAAGGTGCCCCTTGCCACCCGCCTGCACCCTCCACGTCCATGCCATGCTACATGGTCCATGCATTTTTAAGCATAAAGCAATTCAGAGTTAAAAATTAATCAGGAACTTTCCAATGTAAAGGAAGCTCTATGCTCTATACCATTTTTCTGTTATAAAAATCATGTAATCATCTGAATAACCACTTTCATCAGCTTTGTTAAGTTTGATTTTCTGGTACTAGTTTATATCTGAGGTATGGCTATATATCTACAAATTAATGCTCATTTTTGAGGAGCATGTGGTTAAGCATCTGAAGTATTTTTTCTAGGACACTGCACTGCATCATTTCAGTGAGAGTGTGAGCTCTATGAGGACAACTAGTCATTTTAAAATTATTTTATAATCCTTGAATTGCCTCCACAGTGTCTTCAGCTATCTTATTTAAGGTTTATAACTGACCAAGGATTCCTCCCCATGTCTAGGTAGTCCTTTGAAAGAAATATTAATGAGCAATTAAATGTTAAAAAGGAAAGAGAATGAAGAGTATATCTTCCCAGAATGTAATTACTGGGAGCCTACCATATTCCAGGAACCACACTGGTGACAGGAGCTCAGAGTCTCTGGCCTCAAGGATATAGTCTAATGGGATAAACAGACAATTACAATGCAGCATTCCGGGTCTACAGAGGCCCAGGGGTATCCTATACTTTGAGGAAAGGCGAAAATGACTGACTGCAGAGGTCTCTAATTATGGAGCTTCCTCCTGAAGTGATGGTAAACGCTATAATGCAATTATAATAAATATTATAATGCAATTACAATAAATGTGTGTTGAATTGAATTAAATCAAATTGCTGCCTTGCTCTCTGGCAACTCAAATGTGAACCAGGAAAATCGGAATTTTTTCTTTTCAATTCAGGGCTTCCCAATAAGTTGCCCATGGAGGTATTTCAGAAGATTTTAACCCATAAGGTTCTTAAGAAATTTTATAAGATTCTGCCCTACCCAAAGGGCCCTTTAATTTCCTGAATATGTTCTTATAGAAGCTTCTTTAGAATTTTCCCAGACATTTAAGGTAAAGGAATCCAAGAGCCTGCAAATCTAGAACAATTTTTTTTTTGCCAATGAATGACTTAAAGTTGATAATGATAGCTAAATATGATGGATATTATACAGATTTTCTACAAAATTATGTCACATAAAACTGTGACCCCCACCAAAACCTATCTATAAATTCTCTTCTCTCTGACTAGTGGCATTTTCATCCCCTCTCCTACCCTAAGTAAGTTCTTTAAGGGGACAGCCTGTGTCCTTTTAAATGCCATATTCTGAGTCCTGCCAAAGTGGAAGACATGGAGTAGGCACTTTACATGTAATGGGATGAGTGAGTATATGCTAGCTGAATGCATGAAAATGATTATAACCATCTCTCAGAATGGCCTGAAGTTTCGTGGAACTTATAAACTTGTACATCTCTCCATCACCCTCCATGTTGGGCAAATATGTCTTCTTTTTAATTTAAACTTTTGGCTCCATTGCTTCCTTTTGTCATAAAAGTAAAATAAGTTTTTATAGAAACACCAGAAAATAAAAATGAGTAACATTTTAAAGATAAAAAAATTTTTACCAACTAAAGTTAAACAATATTAATATTTTTTAATGTTCTTAAGGTTTTCATATGCACATACATACTTTTTAAAATATATTTTCCTGATGTATGTATTATTTTGTGACTTGTATATGTACTATTTATAAATACTAAATAAACATATTTCATGTCGTAAGTATTCATGTATATTCCCATCTGTAGCTGTTACAGAACAATCCATTTGTGTATCTCAAAATGTATTTAATCTGTACTTATTGTCAGACAGCTAGGTTGAGTCCGAATTTTCTCTATTTTAAATAACACTGTGATAAAGGTCTTCATCCTTACAACTTCTTGCACTGATTTGGGAATGCTAGGAAACTAGTTGAATTTCTGGGCCAAAGGGAAAGAACATTTTAAGGGTTCCTGATGTGTAGCCTTAAATTTCTCTCTGGTCCAAACTTGAACAGCCCTGTGCCCATGCTAGGTATAAGCCTATATGATGAGAAAAACATATTTTTAATATTCACCTATTTTCTACTTTTAATGAACAAGAATGTAATCCTATAAACCCTGTCTAGGTGTACAAAAGCAGAATGTGTAACAGTTAAGAAGTGAGTTCTCAAGTCAGATGACTTGATTCCCTACCCTGGTTCAGTCCTTCACTAGTTCTATGCCTCAGCCAACTTAAATAACTTCATTATGCTTCAGTTTCCTCATCTGGAAACAGGAAAATTAAAATTTCTATCTCTTAGGGTTGTTTCTGAGGATTACATGAATTGATCCATACAATGCATTCAGAACAATACCTGGCACTTGGAATCATTCAGTGAGTGCTACACATTCTTTCCTTATTCCTGGCAATTCTACTAAATTAATTTTTCAGCCTCCTTTGCAATTAGGTGTGCCCATGAGACTACCATCTGGAATGAACTGATATGTGTCACTTACTGGCTTGACCCTCATTTAAGACATGATTTTCATCCATTTCTCAGTGAGCTAGCTGAAGAGAGACAACTCCAAGGACCTAGAGCAGGTAGAAACCACAGGATGGAGGGAGCCTGGATCTCTGATTATAGAGAACAAGAACCCCACCTCCACCAACCACAAAGAACCCCATACTGTGCTGTGTTTGAAATGTCTTGTTGCTTCTATTACAGCAATCAGCCTTTCTAGACTAACAGAGTTGCGTGTCATTATTCTCTTATCGGGTACTATCTTGTATGAAGAAGAGAGAATTTTGATCTCAAAATATGAAGAAGGGATAGATGAAAGGAGTTCAGAATAAAACATTTGCTGCAGAGTCCACAACTTGATAATACATGAATTCAGGGGTCATTTATTTATCTATTCATCTCTTTCTTATATCCCCCATTTGACTCAGGGCTACAGAGGTTAATCTCAATACAGCTAACTGGGTTTACTCAACTTAAAAACACAGATACCTCATATCCCCTCTTAGCTTCACTGGTGAACACTGTTTTCTTGTATTTACTAAAACATTTGGACAATAAATTCCATAGAAGTAGCTGAGAAAATCCAGGAGGAAACATTCTTCAGGAAAAAAGAGAAATATTCCAAAGAAAGGCTACTGCATTAGAAGGAGGAGGAGGAGGAGGAGGAGGAGGAGGAGGAGGAGGAGGAGGACGACGACGACGACGAGGAGGAGGAGGAGGAGAAGGAGGAGGAGGAGGAGGAGGAGGAGGACGAGGACGAGGAGGAGGACGAGGAGGAGGACGACGACGAGGAGGAGGAGGAGGAGGACGACGACGACGAGGAGGAGGAGATCCAACACCAAAGAGAGAAACTTCCCTATAATGGTTCTAAAATGTCTAAAGCAAAGTCACACCAATCAGGAATATATTTTGAAGTTTTTCTCTTGAAGACAACAAACATGAAAGAAAACTGCTCAATTTAGGGTACTCTTCATTTTGCAAAAATGTCATTTGTTACTAAAAGAAGGGAAAGGAAAAAGGATACCAAGGATAATATAGACTATACATACACACACCCGTGTCATTTTATGAACACTGAGGCAAAAATTTATTGAAATATTAGCCACATGATTTATTTTCTAGGTTAGAGCTTCTAGTTGAGACTAGCCAAAATATTTTCTAGAGCATTTTGACTCTCAAGGGACTATATGATATTAAATAACAATGTCAAATGTATCTTTCTCAATATAGAATTAAGGGGCGCCTGGGTGGCTCACTCAGTTAAGCGACTGACTCTTGATATTGACTCAGTCAATGATCTCACAGTTCATGAGTTCGGGCCCCAAGTTAGGCTCTGTGCTGATATCAGCTTGGGATTCTCTCTCTCCCTCTCTCTCTGTCCTCCCCACTTCGTGCTTGCTTTCTCCCTCTCTCTCAAAATAAATACATAAACTTAAATATATATTAAATATAGATTTATAGCATATATAAACTTAAATACATATAAATATATATTAAATATTTATATGTATAGAAAGAGGTAGAAAGAATTAAATGGCAATCATTTCGCGTTTACATCATGCTATGCAATGTGTTTGGTGTACAGGAAGGCATTATCAGCCCCACCCCACAGAAAATGAAATCCAGAAAGGCTAAAGGGCTTGTCCCAAGTTACCCCGATAATGTTACCAGGGAATACAAATAATCCCCACTGAGTTATGTATAGGCTTCAACTTTCATGTATGAGTATTCTGAAAATGGTCAGAGAGACAGCTATGTTCCAGTTAATCAATATAATAGTTACGAATGTGCCTATGAGAGAAAAATGTGAACAAAAGGATGCATATAAATTAACTCCAGTTTACAGCACAGAAAAGAACAACTGAATCACTTAATGAGCATTGGGTTAAATGCTAATCCAATAATTTCAGTGTAAATATCTGAAATACTAAAGGTTTACCAAGACCCATTCTAAAAGCTTACTATTTACAGGTAGAGTAAATAAAACTAATTTTTAGACTGCTGAAGTGATTTAGTAAGTGCTGTTTACCTTTAAATGGTATGATTTAACCTCTAGATGTTTTCCTGAGCAACAGCTATATAACATAGGCTTATATGTTTAAATGTTATTTCCCACTTATTTTCATTATTCCATTTTAGATATAATTCTTTAGAAAAAGAACAACAGCTAAGAGACCTTTTTATAAAATGAGATATAAAAAAACTCGTAAATGATCGTGCATTTAAAGGAAAATTATACTTTCTTAAAAACGTAATAAGAATATTCCAAACAAAACACAAAGTAGGAATTCAGAGTAAAAACTGAAAGGCACTTCAACTTGTTTTGTTGCTGTTGTATAATTTTTATGCTAAATTGAACAAATACAAAACAAAACAGCTAAAGACAGAAATGTCTTCTGCCTCTCAATCACTTTGGTAATATGCATTGTATACCCTCTTTATTAGTAAGTACGCCGGCAGGAAACATAATTCACCCCGGATGACTCAAATGAAGAGATTTTAATAAACCAATTGCTTAAGGAGATGTGAGCAAGACTAAGAGAATGAAAAAGGAATGCAGAGGTCGAGCTTTCTTTTCCAAATCAGGACAGAAAAGAGCACAAGCACCCATATGGTCAAGCCTACCATAGTTGTTTAGACTGACATCCACATTCTGCTTTGATAATCTTGGGAGGCAAACGTGATGAAAGAGATAATCTTTTATATTATCTCCCTCAATGTAATCACCATGATCATCATCCTCATAAAAATATTTATTGTTTATGGATGTTAAGAGCCTGGCATTGTGCGTTGTTAGAATGATCAGTCTGGAGTTAGTATGGGTGAAATAAAAGCAGAGAAAAGAGAAACCATGAGCCCAAAGGCAGGTGAAGTTCCTAAGAAGTGAAAGGAATGGAGAAGTGGAGAATCTGTGAGGACCAAGCCAGGAACAGCCGTCTAGAAAAGGTGGTGAGGCCGTGGTGAGGCCAAGAAACACAGTGGAAGGAGGGTCTGTGGAGGTGATGCGTGACTGTAGCTGAAGGGTTCTAAGAGAGAGAAAACACAGACGAATGTATCTCTGAGGTTCTAAGTCCTAATGCCCCTAGGAATTATAAGGCCACTGACAGCTAAGGGAAGAGAGAAGGACAGAGAGGGTAGGAAATAAGAGTGAGGGAACAATGAAACATTTCTGATCTCGCTGGGCATGGGAACAGGAACCTAGTCAGATGCAGATTCCAGTCCTAGTTCAGCCCCTTACTGGTTGTGGGAAACTGGGCAAGTCTCTGAGTCTTTGTTTCCTCACCTAAAAAACTATGCTAATTTAGTGCCTTCCACAAAGAGCTATTTTCATTATAAATATGGTTACGATTAATAGACTATTTTTTCCAGCAGTTTTATGTTTACAAAACACTAAGTAGGAAGTACAGTCCAATAAACCACCTCACTCTCCGGCCAACTTCCCTTATTCACATCTTGTATTGATGTGGTATATTTGTTAACACAGATGAGGTGATGTTGATGTATTACTATTTAGTGGAGGCCACAGTTTATACTAGGTTCACTCTGTGCTATTTGAGGTTAGACAAAGGCATAACATCCATCCGCCATTACAACATGGCTCAGTAGAGTTTCACTTCCCTAAAAGTCTCCTGCGCATCATCTCTTCATCCCTGCCCTCCATCCCAAACCATTGATGACCAGTGATCTGGTCTCCATAGTTTTGCCTTTTCAGAATGTCATATAGTGGGAGTCATATGGTATGTAGCCTTTCCAGATCGGTCTCTTTCACTAAGAAATACTCGTTCAAGGTTAATACAGTTAGTTTAATGGCTTGCAGACAGTAAATAATACACAAATGCCAGTTACTATTATTATTAGCACTGTTATTATTTCATAAATGCTTCATTTCCTAGGGCTTCAAAAAGGAAGTAAGCCCTGTGGGTCCTGTTTGCTGGTCCCCCTGTTATACCTCCTTCCTTTCACTCCCAACCTTTTTGTAACACTTATTTCTTTTCTTATTTGCTCAGTCAACCCCCTTCTTCCCTCTAAACTGACAGCTTTGTGAGAACAGGGACCACTTCTGTCTTGTCCACTACTCCGTCCCCAGCATTACCACCGTGCCTGGCTGTGGGAGGAGCTCCATCAACCTTTGCGAAGTGAATGAAAGGTCAGCGTGGTGACCTGAACTGAAGAGACAAGAAGGTAGAACAGCACAGCTTTGGAGAATGAATAGGAGGAAAGGATGCTAGGAGACCATGTTCCCTGAGAATAGAGCAATGGAGGAGGACTTGATACAGTCCTGCGGCTCGCTCACACAGGGACTTCGGTACTTGCTGAAGGGAGTGTGTATTTAAATTATTCCCTATTCTCAGCTTGAGCATATCAAATTTCTGTGTAGCTGGGAAGGTCTCAAATGGATTTAGGTAGCATACTGAATATGTTAGCCAACGGCTGTTACTTACCGAAGTTCAGTTCAGACAGGAGTGAACTTTACCCTAATTTTCCTCTGGATGCAAAACTAATTTGCCTACCCACAATTCTATCTGGAAAAAAAAAAATCAACACTGTACCTTACGAGTCTTCCTTAGGACTTACTCCAAATAAGAAAAAAGAAAATTGTTAACAAAAAGCAATTGCCGTTTCTTCTCTGGCTCCTCTCCAGAATGTTCAAAGCATGTCTTTTCATTCCTGTGTGTTTTTCTGTTTGTTCCATTTTTATTTTAAACTAACGATAATGATCCTACACTCATGTCGCTCTAGCAGAAAGGTTAAAACGGAAAGTTTCGTCTAAACCAAAAGGTTAAAATGGAAAGTTTCCTCTAAACCAAAATGTTCCTTTAATCCACTGGGAATTCTTAAAGCTAGATACTAATATGTCCTGTAATTAAGAAATAATGAGCTTTCCGCCATGATTTATTTCCAGAGATTTTGAGTCAATGCTGAGAAGCTACGGTTTAAATTATTACAATGCCCAATGGTAAAAACTCCTAGAAATCCTCAGAGGTCATTTTTAAATAAACTTGCATTTCAGCAAAAATGAAGTTAAATGAAGATACTCTTCTTGTCTTTTCCTTCCGCCTCAAGTAAAGGAACCAGGCAGCAGGCAGATGCAGAGACATACTGTAGGGAGGAGAGAGGGAGGAGAGAAGAGAAAGAGAAAGAACGGTGATGGGAAAAGCATTACTTACTGTGAGGTCTTTGGGTAGTGTCTCTGGCTAGGTCTGTCCCTCTGAAGTCTAAAGCCCTTCCATTTCCATTCCTTAGGGTGCCTGCAGTTACTGAACAGTAAGAAAAAGAAAGAATGACAAGGTCAGAGGCCCTGATTAAGAAACTTCTCAGCTGCCCTGAAGGATTAACATTGATTGCACAGGGCAGGAAAAAAAAAAAAAAAAGCCACTGTTCACTCATAAGAAACTGAAATTTAGCAGATTCAAGCAGCTCTTAAATGCAACAGTTAACAGCACACACTTATTAGCTGTGTAAACTTGTGCAGCTCACTAAATCTCTCTGAACTTTATTTTCTTCAACCATAAAATGTGGCTAAGGATTCCTCCTTTAATGGACTATGGACGTCAATGTAGAAAGAACTCTGGTGCTTAACACATTTCCACATTTTCTATTTTATATTTTGTGAGTTGAGTTGGCCTCATCTAATCTTCAAAGAAGCCTCTGGAAAGAAGACTAAGAAGGAAGGTCACAGAACCCTTGGGTTAATTTAGAACACCATGACACAGGTCATATATGTGTGGTTATGGAAACCTTGAACTGGGGAGGGGGTATTTTACTTGGGAAACACTGGGATGAAGAAATTAGATTAGAAAATCATAACTATGGCAAATAAGAAAATCATGAGATTCTGTTTTATCTTAATGTCAGATATATTTTTCTGCCATCCCATAACAAGAAAATCACAAGATATTGAGAAAAATAAAATTGGATCTTTCTCACTGTACTTCACACCCAACAGAGGTAAAACAGTGTGGCTTCTGACAGCTTACAGAACTTCAGATTTTGAAGTGTTAAAAATCATATTATTTTATTTAATAATTTTTATCACCTTCTGGGAATGCACAAAGAAAGCGTTGTTTTTGCTTAATGGATCTTACAGTCAAATGGATGAAGAGAATCATACATATATAGTCACATAGATTAAAAAATAATTATAAAAATAGTAATTACTCTAAAGTGACAGTGTGATATATTTTAAAAAAATATTTTAATGTTTATTTTTGAGAGAGAGAGAGAAAGTGGGAGTGAGGAAGGGGCAGAGAGAGACAGGGAGACACAGAATCCGAAGCAGGCTTTGGGCTCTGAGCTGTCAGCACAGAGCCTGATGCAGGGCTTGAACTCATCAACTGTGAGATCATGACCTGAAGTTAGATGCTTAACAGACCTGAACCCAGGTGCCCTTACAGTGTGATACATTTAAAGGTATTCTGATTTAGACTGAAAAGGCCTCCTTAGAGAAAGGCAATTCTATTTCTCCCCCCTCCTTAACATGGGCTCTTCCAGGAAATGCCAGGCATAATGGTTTATTTAGTAGCAGGCATGAGAGATATGGAGCAAGAGAGCCAATACAGGGCTACGCTATACAATTTGTTGCCATCCCAGACAACTGCCCACTAAGTCCCAAAGAGACAGCTGAGAGATCTTATGAAATGCCTCTATGTACCATCTGCTTGAAGGAAGAAAAGAGAAAGCATTTGTCTATGGGCTTCTGACCCGCAATAGTCTAACATTGTTCCACAGAGGTCTAACTTCCCCAAATTCCGAGTTGCCCATGACTGAGTGCCTATAATTGACTGCCAACCAGGCCTGACTGTTCCCGCAGCAGAGAAGTCCTTGGAGAAAGCAACAAGTATGGGGTATGTGCCTTAGACGAGGCTCTATCACTTGCACCTGCATAAGCGGGTCCCTGAAGCAGGGGCGAGAATTAGAGTGAAGACCAAGAAGGCGAGCACGAGAGGGCTCTGACGCATCTCCTGTCTCTCGGCCATCCTACAATCCACTCCAGATTCGTCTTTCAGAAAGTTTTTCTGATGGCACTTCCAATCACGAAAACCTGCTAGTGGCTGTTATAATCTACAAAAAAAAGAAAAAGGGCCAAACTCTTCAATATAACACGCAGGCCTTCCCTACTATTTTTACACGACTCTCTCCCATAAACCACACTTGTCTTCACTTGCACCTACACGTCCCAAGATTAGAGAATATGATATGAGTCTTCTACATACCACATTCCAAAAATACGTGTGAACTGCGTCTCTACAGTGGTACTTATGCTATAGAAGTTAAGATACACATAATATTTAAGTAACATATCCATCATAACCATAGTTCTTTTTAGCTTGATAAAAAAAAAAAAAACATTTTCAAGGACTATATTAGACAAGCCAGTCAGGCTCTATACCAAGCTCAACTGTTTTTGAGAAAAACTGCCCTGCACATTGCTAGTAGGTCCAGTGATAGTGTATACCACGTAACCCAGGGGTAGGCACCTGCTCCAAGGCCAATTCCTCCATCCCAAGTACAAACTCAGTGAGAGAGAGAAATCTGAGAAGATTCCCAAGGTCCTGAATAGGCTAACCAGGTAAAAAGTGTTACATTAATCACATTACATAGGATCAACTTTGAGGACTTTTTCTGAGTTTGTTTTACTCGTGGGTACCTAGGTGAAGATACTGAAAGATAGAAGAATATAGGACTTCAGACTCAGGAGAGAGGTCTGAATATAAAGAAGGATATAGAAGGGGCTTGGGGAAAAATGGAAGTGTATAAAATCGATGAAGGAGAAATGTAAGAATGAAGAAGGGAAGTCAAAGATAGACCTTTGGGTAACATCAATATTTGGAAGGTAGCTAGAGTCATAGGAGCTCATGAAAAAAAACCATGGCTAATGTATCTGTCAAGTGTTTAACTGTATCCAACAGCAGAGAAATATTGTGATAAGTTATAATAAAACATGAAAGAGCCATTAACAATGATATTTCAGCAATGTATTCATGATCTGAGGACATATGCATTCAGGACATAATGGTAAAGGGCAAAATCTCTGTATTTTCATTCCCCTCCCAACTCTTGTAAGTGTATGGGAAAGAGAGGGATGGAGGGAGGCCCTTGGTAAAATAAAGAGATGAAGATACTTACGTTGTTCTCTTTGCTTAGACATATTTTTTTAAGTTTTCTAACAAGCATGTTTTCTTTTACAATTTAAAAAATTAATTTAAAACTGTAATTACAAAAAAATGCATAATATATTTGTACAGAATGAGAAGCCAGCTGTGTTAATAGGAAAAAAGAATATGACAGTCAGGAATATCACAGCTCTGAGTTTATCTTTGGTGAGATCAAAGAGGTTTATCAGCTCCCTGGCATTCTTGCCTCAACTTATGCTCTAGGGAACCAAAACCAAAGGAGCAATAATCAGATGCCGACAACTACATTTAAGAAGGAAATGTCGCAGGGACTACAATGGAAACTTCCAGGGCCAACCTATCATTTTAGGTCATCGCGTGTTTCAGTTATATAAACTTGATAAATATTATGCTGATGCCCAGTCAGATGCAGGAGCATCTCCCCCGATTGCTGTCAGTGTATTTCCTGCACATTAATAAGCGTCACTACATTTCATATGAAATATAATATAAGCTTCATTTTTAAACAAGTTACACAACCACAAATTAGCAATTTGCTGAAGAATGTAGAAATTTAGAATTTTCCTGTTTTGGCTTTTGCACCAAGCCCAAAAGAGATGAAGCTGATTAAAAATAACATGCCCTCGGGGCACCCGGGTGGCTCAGTCGGTTGAGCATCCAACTTCACGAGGGTCATGATCCAGCGGTTCATAAGTTCAAGCCCCACACAGGACTCGTCGCTGTCAGCCTGTCAGTGCAGAGCCTGCTTTGGATCCTCTGTCCCTCTCTCTCTGCCTCTCCCTGCTTGCACTCTGCCCCCTCCAAAAATAAATATTTAAAAAAATAATAACCTTCCCCCTTTCCAACCTACAAGTTCCTGCTAGTCAGTAAGCACTTTGCTGTGCTCTCTCTCATGCTTCTTCAATTCTAAACCTTTTCATCCTTCCATTACTATTAGCTGATAACATTCTTTTAATTCAGTAGCATTTGGGTTGTTGAGCCTTATATATAAATGCTCTCCTATAATTACCTTCCAAAATTCTCAGAGGACTGGACAATGGAATGGTACATTCCCAAAGTCTATTTCCTGTTTTAACAGTGAAGGTCAAAATCCTCATTTTATTTCCTTTCTAGAGCTTTGTCCACTTCAGATAGAGGAATTATATTTTTTCTTCTCCACATAAATCTAGGAACATCGCAACTGTTGCCAGGAAAAATAAATTACAGTTTTAAGCTGCAAATCTGTAGGTTTAAAGGTTCACCTTCCTTCAACATTATTTTAAAGGAAAAATACTATATTTCAGCCAGGAGAGGAGACAGGTTTTTGGGTCTACTTCCCACTATTAAGCTCAGTTCTCTGTTTTGGAATGCCTAAAGGAATCTCATGATTCTTTTCAGAAAAGAAATATAATTTAATATCCTTGGACACTGGCCTCAATGAATAGCAAGGTGATGGAAGCAAGGGGATATATTTCTTTCTCAACACTATTTCCATATATTTTTACGTTCTTTCTCTTTCTCTCTCTCTCTCTTCAATGCATGCCCAATTACACTGGGCATACAACCTTGCCCATAAATATTTAATTGGAAATACAAAACCTGAATTTTCTTTTTAAATCTAGTATTTTTCACTTGTGTTGGCTTTATAAAATGCAGTATGGAAAGGCAATACCGTATCAGATTTTGTGTTCTTTCCAGAGAAACCACTACTGTGTTGGATTACAGTAATCAAAACGGAAATATATTCTCAAATACGCACAGACACACCGCATCAACATGAATTACAGGGGGCAAGAATCATGTTTGCAGTGTGCAATATTTTGTTCAAATATATCTTACTTGAAGAGTATTTTCTAGCCTTAAACATATGTGTAGGGAGTTTATTCTGCGTCACTGGTTGTGAGGATTAAGGATGTCTGACTTTATTCAAAATGCAGATGTCTGAACCAAGCCATCCGCTTCAGAGAGAATCAGAGTTAGTCTTATAAGGAAGCTGCTCGAATGACCTACTTGCAATCAAATCACTGATAAGAGAACGAGGAAGTTAAAAATGATGAGGAAAAAGGACTTGAAGTTATAGACTGTGGGGTTGTAGGGTTGGTCTGAGGGGACAGAGAGACTTAGCAAGATGGTCTAGATAAGAAGCGTTCAAAGGCAGAGGCTAATGAGTAGAATAGAGGGGTTTAGATTTCTGAAATGGAATACTAATACTATGCAGCCATAAAATAAATAGTAATGATAAAGGGATATTTTTCTTCCAACATTGTTCAATTTGAAACTGGGATACAGACAATATGTGGAGCATGATCCCAATAAAGCCAAACCGAAATAAAACAAGAAGCTACCTGCGATTACTTACAGGAGGTAGGGTCAGGGTGATACTACAATACTTGTTCACCACTACATCTGAAATAAGCACTTAGTAAATTACCTTCGTCTTCTATCCAGCTTCTCTCAGTTTCTATGATAAACAAACAGTACCTTTGTACAGAAAAAACGGTTATTTAAAAACATGCTTGTTTCTGAAATGAGATGATAGTGGTAGATGATAAAAAATGGATGGCTCGGTAGATGGCTTAGCGATCCATAGTGCTAGATAATTCTGCCCCCGGTGAGATGTACATCTAGATGAAGAGGGGATTACAAGGGAAACACCAAGGAGATTTTCTTAATCCATCCAACAGCTTCTGATCTCGAAGACTGTACAGATAAGCCTCCATTAGCACAGCAGCAGAGAGCAGTGGAGGGCATATTCAGGCTGGAATCATATGGATAACAGAGTTGCTAGGCATAGGGAATGATCTACCAAATTATCACCTTAAACCAGCAAGGCAATTATTTTTCATGTATAGAACACACAAGAGCATCAATAGCTAACTATATCGGCCAAGGAGACTTGTCAAGTGAGAGAAGTTCTCAATGTAGTTAGAGGATTTCACTGGACTCTGTGCCCTTCTAAAGCTGTTGCTCCTGGGGAACGCATTCTCAAGAGTCTGGGTCTCTTCCATGTAGTAGTTTCCTGCTAATATTATTTATGAAAGTTACTCTTATTTTAAAGGAGAGCTCAAGACTGGTGATCTTCATTATTCCACCCAGGAGAGTAGGCTGTGTACCTCAACTGGACGTGGGTGGTCAAGCATGCCTGTACTCACTCCATCAGGCTACTTCCAACATCTCTGTTTGAGTTTAGTACTCCTCGCAGTCTTTGGTAGATTATTTGAACCCTGGGCACCCTAGTCAGGAGAGTGGGGCCTCTTTTTCTGCTTTTCTTACCTCTCCAGACCCTAGTTGTTCATGGACATTACACTTCGTTTAATGTCCACAGTCTGTCTTGACAATCCAGCCTCTCTCTTCAGCTCTCTATTGTAAAATCAGCTGATTAACAACTTTAATTCCATCTGCAAACTTAGCCTTTGGCCAGGTAATCTTACATAGGTACAAATTCCACAGATTAGGACACAGATGTCCTTGGGGGATCTTATTCTGCCTACCACACATGTCAATTCATATATTCATAACTCTCAGCAAATTCCAAGCGGAACAAATAGGAAGAAAAACATACCTGGGAACAAAAATCACACCGAGACATCAAATACTGAAACTTAAGGATTTTTTTAAGCCTTAGAAGCAGGCAAGGGGGGTGGGATACATTATGTGTATGGAAACAACCAACAAAAACGTCAGCAGAATTTTAATCACAAATATTAGAGGATAGAAGACAATGGAAACGTACTAAAAGAAAAACAGTCAAACTAGAATTTTGTATCCAGTGAAAATATCATCCAAAAATAAAGGCCAAATACATTTTTTTTTTCAGAGAAGACAACTAAATCATTTTTAATGAACTTGCACCACAAGAAACATTTTTTAGTATGGTTCTTAGGCTGAAAAAAAATATATAACAGAAACTTAGTGATACAAGAAGGAATAGAAAACAACATAAAGAGGAAACAGGTTAGTATCAAGAACATTTAAAAATTATTCTTAATATATTATTCCTAAAAGTACTGAATCTTAACTTAAAAATAATATAATAGCATAATGTGTTATTTAAAGAATATTTAAAAGTAAAATATATGACAAAAAGGTTACATAAGTCATCAGGGTAGTAAATGGAACATACATTTGTAACATTCTTCTGCTGGCAAGAAGACTATTTTGTTAAAGTAGATGTTGACAAATTAAAGATGCCTACTGTGATCTTTAGAATTACTGCTAAAGATAATTAACTGAAGGAAGTATAATTTTAAAAGCCAAGAGGGGACATAAAAAGTATACTTTTTCTGTGCAATCCTCACAGAAAAATGGAGATAAAGGAAGAAACAGAAAAACACAAAGTAGATAGAACTTGGAGACCTCCCAGAGATGACAGACTTAAATGCATAAATATATAAATAATGTTATAAATGGAGTAATGAATCAAATTAAAAGACAGAGATTGTCAGAAAGATAAAAAACATAAGACATCAAACTATACTTTAAGAATAAACAAAAATACGGAACACTGAAAAAAAGGAAGGTAATTGGCATACCATATAGACATTAACAACAAGAAAACTGGTATACTTATCTGAATATTAGAAGCATACTTCAAAATGAGAAGCATTATCAGAGACAATGAAAGACATTTCATTATGATAAAGAAGTCAACTGGAAGACAGTCCTAAATGCAGGTACAATTGGTACAAAAGCTCAAACATCTGAAGCAGAAATAGAACTAAAGAGAGAGAGAAATCTACAAAGTTCAAGACTTTAACTCACCCACAGGAATATATAAAACAGGAAAAAAGTAGATATATCATAAAACTTGAACAACACTATCAACCAACGGATAATAACTGACATTTAAAAAGCACCACATCTAATGATAGCAGAATAGACATTTTCAAGTATACAAGGAACATTCCTGAAAATAGACACATTTTTTGCTCTAAATAGTCTAAGTACATTTCAAAGAATTGAAATTATGCAGACTATACTTAGAATGAGAAGTTAGAAATCAGTAAGAAAAAGGTATTTTGAAAATCTCCAAGTATTTGGAAATCAAACAATTGTAAACTAGCATGAGTCAAAGAAGAAATCACAGGTAAGCCAGAAAATATTTTCAACTGAATGAAAATAAAAACACAACATATCAAAATTTGTAGGTTACAAGTCATATACAGGAAAATATATGCTTCTACAGGAAAATATATGCATTTAAAATGAATGTATTAAAAAAGAAGAAATTTGTAGAATCAGTGATTCATGTGTCCTCCTTAAAAATCTAGAAAAAAAATGGGTGGAATAGTTAAGTAATGGGGATTAAAGAGTGCACTGTGGTGAGCACTGATTAATGAACTGTTGAATCACTATAGTGTACACCTGAAACTAATGCAACACTGTATGTTAAATATGTTGGAATTACAATTAAAAAAATAAGGAAGCCCCCAACTGTTGTTAAAAAAAATCTCAAAAAAGATTATTAATTAATCCCAAAGTAAGTGTAAAAATGGAAATAATAAAAATAAAATAGAAATCAATGAACTAGAAAACAAACTAGACAATATAAAAAAGTCAAAATTTGTTTATAATGATTAATAAAATTTACAAATTCTTATTAGAACAGATCAAGAAAGAAATATTAATTGTCAATATCAGAAATTAAAGAGGGGGCAACACTATAAAACAAATTATTAAAAAATAACAATAGATATTTAAATTTTTATGACAAAAGTGTTTCATAACTTAGATGAAATGAATAAAATTTCTTAAAAAACAAAACTTATAAAACTGTTAGTTTTCTAGGGCTGCCATGACAAAAAGCTACAAACTAGATGGCTTGATCAGCAGAAATTAATTTCCTTCTAATATGGAGGCTGAAATTCAAGATCAGGGTGATAGGACAGCTTAGTTTGTTATGAGACCTGTCTCCTTGGCTTGAAGATGGTGACTTTCTTGCTATGTCCGTACCTAGTCTTTTCTCTGTGCATGTGCATCCTGGGTATCTTTTCCTCCTTTAGGAAGAGACACTGGTCCTATAGAATTAAGGAATCACCCTTATGGCCTCATTTACCTTTAATTACGTCTTTAAAGATGCTGTCTCAGAAACAGTCGCATTGGGGAGTAAGAAGTTCAACATATGAATTCTGGGGAGACATGATTCAGTCAATAACGGTGACAAAACAAGAAATAGAAAAATCTCAGTTGCCTTATAACTATTAAAGAGTGTCCATTTTCAATTTTAAAATGTTCTGTTCCTTACTAAGCATGTACGTTACATAGAATTGTACAATTACTATCTTTGCAAGGTCATTACATGTAAATTATATCTAAAATCATGACTGTGTATGAGTTCTCACTTTCAGTTGTCCCTAAGATTAAATCTACACCTACCCTCATTAAGGTGTGGTGCCCCAAACCAAAACAGTTAGTTCTTTTTCATGCTTAAATTAGTGCCTGTTGGATTTCTGTCCTTCCCAAATGAAGAGGTGTGTATTAAAAGCAAGAGAACCATTAATTTTTTCTTCTATTGTGTTGCCCTCCCTCCACATTTGGAAAAATGTATACAGTATGTTTTACCTCCTGTGTGTCTCTTCTGGACTATTAGTACCTCTTACCAACAAGTCAAAGCCAGAAATGTGGCCATTTCTCGCTTCCCCAACATCCAATCCATCCGCAAGACTTACAACCCTACTTCCTAAGTATCTCACTAAGTCATCAAAATGCACCAATTCGGAGGATATATGAAGTATTTTTATTAGTTCATTTGACTCTTAATATTCAAGTAGCAGGATTTATTCCATATCCAATAAATTCCCTGTTGGTTACTTCCCTGATCACATTAAGTTTCCCTGGTTGCTCTTTCTCCTGTGGATCCCCCTGCCCATTTGATGTGGAAATCCTGGAATCTGAGAGGCTAAGATGGGGGCATTTTCTATTTCTAGAAGCATCGGATGACCTACCTTGCAACCTGTACTATGTTCATTTATTACTTTGACTTATTGAGAAGACACAATCTTCACCTCTGGGCACAGAAACATAAACTACATTAATTAAATTTGATTATACTGAGAAGATTAACATTTCAATCCTTAGCTGGAAGATAAGATGAAAGGTAAGGGACTTGACCAGGCAAGGAAGCCAGCCTTCAAAATTTGTACAACCTGCACAGATGATAAATTCAGCAAATATTACTAGATGATAAGGACTGTACCAATGCTACAAAAATTAAGCACTAATAGTTTTTGGTCCTGGGACAGTCAGTCTTACAACAGACACACACAAAATAAAACCATAAATTACTATAAATGGCACAATGTGTACGCAAATAGTTAAGACTTGTTTTTTGAGATATAGCACTGCAGAGGTAAATTGGGTAGTGGTAAATACCCAATCTGAAAACAGATTACTTCAGTTTAAAGTCCCATTCTACTCCTATGAAACGGTGGAAACTTAGATTTGTGACTTAAGTTTGGGACCTTAATTTCCCATCTGTCCAAAGAGTTGCTGACGTGAGAAGATTAAGTTTTATATATATATGTGTGTTATATATTTTATTTGTCCATAAAGCATGTTTAAAATAGTTACTGAAAAAAGACAAGTGCAACATTTTTTGTTTACTTATTTTTTGACAGAGACAGAGTGTGAGCAGGGGGAAGGGCAGAGACAGAGGAAAACACAGAATTTAAAGCAGGCCCCAGGCTCTGAGCTGTCAGCATGGAGCCTGATGCAGGGCTTGAACTCACGAACTACAAGGTCATGACCTGAACCGAGGTCAGACACTTAACCAACTGAGTCACCCAGGTACCTCCTAAGTGTAACATAATTTCTTAGATAGTTGAGTAAGTAGTGGACAGATAATTTTTCTAAGGACACGTTAAATTATTATAACAATATTTATATTTTAATTTTCTATAAAATTTTCCCTCTTTGTGGGATAAGGATCTGTGAAGATCTTGCAAAGGGAAATAATGCCTAGAGGGTTCCAAAGTATGAAGTAACAGTCAGTCAGGTAGAGAGGAGGGAGGAGAAAAGATAAGAGCTGAGGGGACAGCATCTTCTGGAGAGTTCTGACAAGGCCAGTGTTGCTTGGACACAAAGCATCTGGGACAAAGAAGAGAGTGGCGGTAGCTGACGCCAGAGAGGTAGATTAAAATCATCTCATCAGATCACAGAGGGAATTGTTTCCTTGCTGAAAAATGTGCACATTATCCTACATTATCCTAAAGGGCAAAGGAAATCCCTGAAGCATTTTAAAGTTTGGGCTCATAATTGTATTTTAGCAAAATCATTCTGACGGGGAATGGACTGAAGAAACATTAGCAAGGATACTCCTGAATTATTTTTTTTTCTTGAGTTCTACTGTAAGAAAGAGCCAGTATTACTAAGAAAGAGCTTTATTTGTCTTTCAGATGTTCCTTCCTGGATGAAAAGGAAACGCATACTTTTCTGTCCTGCTCTCTTTTTGTCTGAAGCCCTCCCAACCGTCTAGTCCTCCTGCCTTGACCACCTACCCCAAATACTGAACAAGGCTGATGTAACCAACCCATCAACAGTCTAAGCCAGAGATTGAGAGGAAGAAAGGGAGTCCTGAGGACCGTGGTACGAAGGGTATGGAACCAAAGCGCCTCAGGATGGAAACAAAGAGTGACGGGCCCAGTCAGGAAGACTGAGTGTGGAAATAAGCCACTCAAAGGTTGAAAAAAATGTTTTGTAGCATCTTCTGGATACATATGTGTTATTGATAGTCTGAATGGAATGGGCTCATATTTTTTCCCTTCCAAATACTAGGAACAGAGTTAATGGATTATTGATTTTGAACGTAAATATTTAACGTCATCATGACCAGTGCTCTGAATAAAATTACCATGGGTATTTGGAGATCTTTTATGGAAACAACTGTGTCCTGGGGTATTGAGGGAAGGCTTCCTCCAAAAACTGGCAGGGAAACAAGTTCTCAATGTTGAGTTATCAGCAAAAGAACGTGGGGAAAATGGTCCTAGACAGAAGCAGCAACACATATAAAGGCGTTGAGGTTGGAAGGGGCTTGATGTTCAAGGGTATCGTGAACACTGGAGTGACAAGAGCATGGGAAGTAAGAGGGACAGTGGCACACATGAGGATGGAGAAGTAAGTTTTGGCAGGGTATGAAGTCACCACCTTCCGATAAATGGACCATGAGATGCAAGCATCTGGGTGTAAGATTATTAAATTCAAGTGAATGGCTTCCTATTTTTGACTGTCTTCCGTGGAAAATCTTAGTATATTAGATGGAGTACAATTATTGCTTAGTTTCTGTGAACATCAAAAGGAATACATATAACAAGAATGGAGTAAGACCCCATCTTTCTCCATAGCTCTGTTTGTAAGAGGAGATTTTATTTGCATTGCTAAAGAATCTCTTTACAGTAGGTAGGGAGATTAACAAGCAGTACGGCAGAAATATGAGAGTCATTACTGCTGATTAAATGATAATTTTCTAGAGCGACATTATGCATCAGAAAAGAAAATAATGAGCCTCACTTGAATTTATGGACCCCATGGCAGCTGGGAGAAGTTCTCTCATCTGCTCCTGAACAGCTTCCATGCCAAGTATTTGAAGGGATTATATAGATGTGTCAGATAGGCACAGACTTAGAGGTTAAAAAGTGGGCACCTTGGCAAGGAAGCTTACCTCATTGCAATCAGCCTGCTGGAAGTAATAAATAACACTAGTAAGGACAATAAAAAGCATTTGCATATATATTCTAGTCTATCAATTACTTTGAGTCAAGATGAGCGAAAAAGAAGACAGAGCTAAGTGCAGAGAATGTGGTAAAGAGGAAGGCTTAACTCGACATGTGGAAAGCGATGGAAAGCAGCGTTCAAGGAAGGGGGGTTTGACACAGAGAGTGTCAGTCATTACCCAATGCATTATTTTGCTAGAACTGCCATAACAAAACAGCACCAACTGGGCAGCTTAAACAACAGAAATTTATGCTTTCCCTTTATGTGTATCAACTCACCCCTTTGTAGACCTACTTGGCTTGAAGCCCCTTTTTCCCCTTCCAGGCACCCTTCCCAGCCCTCTGTCCTTACAACTTTCTTTAGACCAGGTGGCACAGGTATGATCAATTACTAAACTACTTATTTACATAAAACCCCATACTGGAAGTCTGTCTTCCCCACTTGCAGTACTTAACCTGTCTAGGCATATGTTTCCTCAACTGGGCATTGGGCCTCATCATAGTACGCAGCCCATACATATGGAGTCAAATGAGTGGATACAAATAAAGTACTTCGCACAGTTCCTGGCCCACAGTAACATTCAGTATGTGTCAACTTAATATTAGGAGGAACAAAAAGAGGTAAAATCTACATGACACATGAAGAAATCACTTGAAAGTGGGATAAAGGTAAATATCAGAACGTTTCCTTAACGATGGATTCACCAAACATTTATCAATTAGTTCCTCTTTTGCTCTCAAATAACATTTTGGTTTACGATACGGGTTTCCTTCAAAAGGCCTCTAAAGAAATTGGTGGAAGCACATGGATGACAAATGAGCATTGGTTAAAAGTGCTGGTGTGGTCTTGGAGATCTACTGTCTTTCACCTATAGCTTTCCATTAAAATGTTTCATCAAAGTTGCCTCTTCCTTTTGAGCAGTTTAAAATTTCCCTTTTCAGGAGTGCCTGGATGGCTCAGTTGGTTGAACATCCAACTTCCGCTCAGGTCATGGTCTCATGGTTCATGAGTTTGAGCCCCATGTCAGGCCCTGTGCTGAGAGCTCAGAGCCTTGAGCCTCCTTCAGACTCTGTGTGTCCCTCTCTCTCTGCCCTTCCCCTGCTTGCACTGTGTCTCTCTGTCAAAAAGAAATAAACATTAATTTTTTTTAAACTTTCCCTTTTCAGCCTTTTTTTGTCAGACATGGTCAACGTGTACATATTTGATATGTGAAAGACTATGATGGAAAGCAACGGTCTCTGAATTAAAGAAGGGGTCCAGAGGAGAATCACTCAAATACTGGTACTCTCTAAAATCTCCAAGACCAACAAGATTCATTATGTAAAATGCTGTCTCTGATGTTAAAAACATAATTATCCTACCCTCTCTGTCAGATAATGGTAAATTATCAAAGTCCTAACAGTTAAAAAATATCAGCTCAATTTCTTACTCTGGTTTACTAAGGATTACTTGACTCATCTAGTGGGTTCATTAATGCTTGTAATTCTGCCGCAAAACTCTTTTCACAATAGTAAATGTTCATATTTATCAGTATGATTGATATATTTCATGTCTAAAAGATGCAATGATGGAACTTTCAGGAAAAAAGTTGCTACAAAGTTGGCATATTGTGGGAACTCAATATGTATTTGTTGAATCAATGAATCAGAAATAGCTCTCAGAGCAACTCTGCAGGTCAATGGTTATTTCTCCATTTTACAAATGCAGGAGTTCAGATTGGTGAAAATTTAGTGTAACAATAGGGGAAATGAAGTCCAGGTCTTCCTGATACAGAAGCCACCCCATGCCTGGATGAGTCTGGGCTCAGGGCCCTGCTCTGTGCTGCCCATCTCTGGCACTTGCCACAGGGCACAGTATGTATCTCTTTCCTGCCTGTAACCCTCACCAGACTGTATGGGTCACTTCTATCCAAGCACTAGCTTCTGGCACTTGCCAAGTGTTCGGTAAATGTTGTTGAATGGTGAGAATCAATGAAAGTTTTGTTGCCATTGAAAGAAAAACAGGGAGATTACATAGATTATGTGGAGCCAAAGAGTAATTGTGACTTCACACGTGTTTTAAAATGTGAATATTCCCCTTATAGATCTAATGTACTGTAAATATGTTTTGGGTCACAGAATATGCAAGTTTTATTTGATGCCTTGTCATTTGTCCCCCAAAACTTTACAGTGCTGCTCACTTTATACAAAATTAAACCTTCCTGCTTGGTTAATTCTTCAGTAATAGCATCCCTTTCTTGACTTCAGGGTGTCCCTGGGGTTCCCCCAGGATTTTGCCCCTCTCCTTTCCCTCCTTGCTTCTCCATCTTCCAACATCCCGAGAAAACTCCCAACCATGCCCATAGCTTCAGCTGCTGATACAGTGGACATCATTATAGACACTCAGATTCCCTGTACTGCTTAAGGACTTATTCCTCCAGCTTATGGCGGTGCTAGCAGCTAATAAACCTGAGCTCTCAGCCTTCTCCAAGATATTTCTCTCAGCCCAAGACAGCTATTTTGCCCAAGGTGAAACAGTTTGCCCCGTGGCCAGCGATGAGGGAGGGTAAAAGCCCAGAGCCCTTGCTGTGCCATCCTAGCTTCAGAGCCCCCAGTGTGGTCAGTGGGAAACTGTTTTGAGTCTACACTGCACACATGTCCTCCCACCACCCCACCCCTGTGGCCTCTTCTTCTCACACAGGTGTTGATCTCAGAACACTCTTAATAAAATTCCTGCACGTGAATTTCCATGTGACAGTCTACTTCTGGAGATTCTGTAGAACTAACTGATTTCCAGTTGAGTCTCCTTTGACAAGTTCCAGAATCATCTACCTCTCTGCCAACTGAGCATCTTCCATCTAGAGTCCCTTAATCACCTCCAACTCTACATTCCATCCCAAACTGAATTCATCCTGTTTTCTACATCCTTAGCCACAGAGTTGGTGTATTAGTCATCTATAGCTGCATAACAGCCTTGCCACCAATTTAGCAGCTTAAAAAACATGCACTTATTACATCACAGTTTCTGTGTCTCAGGAGTAGAGGTCACAGCTGGGTTCTCTGCCAAGCTTCAGCCAAGGTGTTGCCCAGTGATGGAGACCCATCAGAGTGGAAGGATTCACTTCCAAGCTCATGTAGTCATTGGGAGAGTTCAGTTCCTTGCAGGCTGCAAGAATGAGGGGCCTCAGTTTCTTAGTGGCTGTTGTCAAGAGGCTCAACTGACCTCGGTTCCTCACCGCATAGTCCTCTCCACAGGCAGCTCATAATATGACAGTTTGCTTCTTAAAAGCCAGCAGGGGCAAGAGAGTTCTAGCAGGACGAGTATTACAATCCTATGTAACGTAATCACAGAAGTGACACCCCATCACCCTTGACATAGTTAGATGGCCGGATGTAAGTCACAGGGGCTGCCCTCTGTCATGAGGAGTGGCCCACAGAAAGGTGTGACACCAGAAGGCAAAATCATGGGGCCACCTAGGGATGTGTCCATGACTTGGGCTATATTCTGTTGATTTTAGCCCCACCTAAAAGCACTCTTTCTTAACTTTATCCATAAAAATAAATATGTTCTGTGATGTTTATGGTTCTTGCCTTTCTGGATATTGGACCTAAAGTTCAGAAGGAAAGTAAGAAATCTAGAAGTCTTCTCGAGTGAAGAAAATTCATCTAAGATGAATTTTTTGAGGAGTGGAGAGAAAATGTGAGCAGAGATGACCCTGCTCTCTCTTATCCAGAGCAACACTGCAGCAATGCAACCTAGTAGAATGTGCACGGCAACAGGAATGCACTCAAGTTATCCAAAGGATTTACCTCAGAACGTGTGTTGCACAGGACACATGAAAGGAATTCTCAGTTTCTGAAGCTCCATCCAATTTGTCAGGCATGTGATGTCTGTCCAAAAGCCTTCCAGAATATGACACCTATAAATCCATGCCCCTATTCTCATTTCGGATATCTACCAGCCATCGTTATGAGGTTTCTTTGGCCAAGTTGGCTTGTAAAGATAGCACCATCATTCTCCCTGATCTCACAGAGTCACATTCTGAACGACAGGTATGGTAAAGTTCTGAATAACAAGACCTTTGGGGCAGAAAAAAAAAATGGCTTCTCTCTATTAGGACCACGTATTGCTGGTCAAGTTCCCTAAGTTGTATAAGCTTCAGTTTCCTCAGCAGTAAAGAGGACATATCATAGCACCTTTGAATTATAAATGGGATTGTTTCCTCAATTTCTCTTTCTGTTACTTTATTAGTAGTATATAGAGATGTCTATTATCTATCCTGTGACTTTGTTGAGTTCATTTATCAGTTCTGACAGTTTTTGGGTGGAGTCTATAGGGTTTTCTTTATATATTATCAAGTCATCTGCAAATAGTGAAAGTTTTACTTCTTCTTTACCAGTCTGAATTCTTTTTATTTCCTTTTCTTGTCTGAGTATTGTGGCTAAGGTTTCCAGTACTCTGTTCAATGAACGAGGTGAGACAGCACATCCTTGTCTTGTTCCTGATTTCAAAGGAAAGGCTTACAGTTTTTCACCACTGAGTATGGTATGAGCCGTGGGTTTTTCTTATATGGCCTTTACTACACTGGGGTATGTTCCCCTAAATCTACTTTTTTGAAAGTTTTTACCATGAATGGATGAGGTACTTTGTTGAATACTTTTTCGGCATTTATTAAAATCTTGCCATTTACAACAACATGAATGGATCTAGAGGGTATCATGCTAAGTGAAATAAGTCAGTCAGAGAAAGATAAATACCATGTGATTTCACTCATATGTGGAATTCAAGAAAAAAAAAAGCAAACAAAAAAAAGGGACAAACAAAAAATCAGACTCTTAACTATAGAAAACAAATTGGTGCTTGCCAGAGGAGGGATGGGCGAGAGGATAGGATAAAAACGTGAAGGGGATTAGAGTACATGTACCATGATAAGCACTGAGTAATGTATAGTATTGTTGCAGTATTATATTGAAACATACACCTGAAACATAACACTACATGTTAATTATACTTGAATAAAAAATAATAATAATAGCACTTTTTTAGGAAAGAGTTGAAGGAGGACTAAGTAAACAAACCATTTAGCATAGTGCTGAGCATATGACAAAACTTAACAAATGTTAGTGCCTAACATTAATATTATCATTATTGCCAAGAACAAGGCTGGTTGCCAGACCAATAAAATTTCAAGAAACATCGGGTTGCCAATTTTAACATCTTAAGTTTTCCAATTAAAAAATTTTTTTAATGTTTATTTATTTTTGAGACTGAAAGAGACAGAGCATGAGTAGGGGAGGGGCAGAGAGAGAGGGAGACACAGAATCCAAAGCAGGCTCCAGGCTCTGAGCTGTCAGCACGGAGCACGACGCGGGGCTTGAACTCACGGACCGCGAGATCATGACCTGAGCAGAAGTCGGACGCTCAACCGACTGAGCCACCCAGGCACCCCTTAAGTTTTCCAATTAAATTCATCTTCAGAATTATCATTTAATATCGCCATTCTTTTATCAAGAAAAAAATATTTTAAACCTAAAAGGACATAATGTTGAATTAAAGGATAGTCTTTTTAAGTGGTATGTATTTAGCTTTGGAGAAAAAATCCCTGACTCTCCGGCACTGGTTTTTTCCTATGCTGCCAAGGCATGGTGAAAACTTCGTCATGGATTTCCACTGATGATTTCACTAGTGCTAGGGTTTAGTAACTGCTGGATTAGAGGCCCAAGGTCCCATCAGAACAGAGTACTAGAGCTGATGTTACTGCCCTTCTCTATCTCAGTCACTAAATGAATGATTGGTTTATCATGCATCAATGCATATTTTTTGTTAGGATACCTCAAATCAAACAGACAGAAACTTTCAAGGTCTTTTGACTGAATCTCTGTGAACACAATCAGTGAAACTTCTCAACAATTGGTCATCTTATTTTTGTGGTAAATGGGGTTCGGGAGAGCCATTACAATTTGATGAGTTTGTTTGCTCCATGCTGGTCCCATCCCTGCTGAGTAGGGAAACTTGAGGCAGAGGTGGGGGGACTTTTACTGAAACCTCACACATTTTAAATACAGAAACATTATGCAGTCTTTCTGGTAAATTACACTTGATTGGGATGGAAGATAAATGTCACAATTGAGAGCAATTTGTAAAAATGCAACTGGAAATAATTTCTTTGCTCATGTTGTTAAAAAGAAATATACTCCCGATCATAGATCTAAACAGGGCGGTGATGTATGGCGCGTATTCAATGAACAATCCTGCAGCTCTGTGTGACAGTCTATTTACATATATATGCATGTGTGTGTATGTGTATTGGCAGTCAAGAAATGTTTATATTTTAATCTACCATTTCTGTCTGGATGGGAACAGGAAGAACAGAAATGTGTTTTCTAGACTTGGCTTGCTTATAGATCCTTTTAGCAATGAGGTAGAGCTCGATTCATTAAAAAATATATTGGAATATTTTCTCATATATTTTTGCTGGAATATACTCTATAATTTTAGTTGAAAATGACACCAACCTAACTAAAACTGGATTTGGGGATGGGAGATGAATTAGCTTATAAAATGCAAAAATCCATGGGGGCACTCTCCTTTAGAAACAGCGGTATCCACAGACACAAACGATGAAATCAGAATTCTCCATCTCTCCGTTCTGCACTCTTCTTTGTTGCCTCTGCTCTCAGATTCTCTCCAAGAAGTGGCAAAATTGGTGACCAACAAATCAAGATTATATCTTAGTAGCTTAACAACTTGCACTGGAAAAGCTTGCCTTCTTCTTAGTAATTTAATGATTACTGGGCTCCAGCTAGGCTCAAATGTCCAATTCAGATTCAACCATTAGCCATAGAAATGTGGAGGTCTCATTCATTAGAAGTGGGTCGACTGTTCATCTCTTGGACATGGAAATAAAGTCAGTCTTCACTACCAACATCCATACGGTCTGTAAATTGGGTAGGTAGGTCTCTTAGAGAAAGGGAAAGGTTCTACTGAAGTATAGTAGACAGTCAAAAAAAAGATGTCCCCTACCCTTCAGTGATTATTATGTTTGTTTCTGCCCAGAGCCAATTGAAATTCTAGTCTAGTAGTACAGGCTACAACTTCCACCCTTTTAGTAATTGACCCTGTAGTATGTTGCCTGTCTGGGTAATACCGTACTATACTTACTTACTATACTACCTTACTATACTACCATGAAATAAGATAGCAATGACAACACTTTCAAAATAAATGACTGTGAGGACTCATGAACGTTTACATAATGTTCTCACATAAAATGAGCAGAGATCACATGCCCACCCTACATGACTAGAGAGTCTTGTTTATGTGTTGCTTTAGCGACAAGCTAGTAACCTAATAATTACAGATTATTAAGAAGGAGAAAAAGGCAGTCTCAATATAGCAGAATAGGTATTTGATTTAGAACTATACAAACTTGGGTTAAAATTCTAGCTCAGGTCCTCAGTAAATTAGGGCTATTAATTTTGTAAGTTAATTGAGTGTGTCACGTTAGACAAGCCATTTAGCCTCTCCAAACCTAAGTTTTCTCATCTCTAAGATAGGGAAAAACCTATTTACCTTGCAGATTTGTAATGAAGATTAGACATAGCAGAAATTAAGTGCAAGTGTCATATAGGGATGAAATAAATAATAGCTGTTATCTTTAGGGATAAGAACAGGGGCACCTGGGTGGCTCAGTCGGTTAAGTGTCAGACTTTGGCTCAGGTCATGATCTCATGGTCCATGAGTTCAAGCCCCACGAAAGGCTCTGTGCTGACAGCTCAGTGCCTGGAGCCTGCTTCAGATTCTGTGTCCCTCCTCTCTCTCTATCCCACCCCCACTTGCACTCCGTCTTGCTCTGTCTCTCAAAAATAAGTAAATGTGAAAAAAAATTTTTAAAGGAACAAAAATAGCATTTAATAATGATATTAAAAACTACTCAGAAAATAATTGATACTTTTGAAAAACCAATGATGGAAAAGACAAGAACTTGTTAAAAAAAAAAAAAGAACAGGGAATTGAAACCAACACAGACAAAAAAGACTCATTCTGACCTATCTACTGCAAATGTAGCACAATGTTCAGTTTTAGAAAAGACAAATTATAAGGAAAGACATATGTGCACAGAAATGGTTTAAAAAGTATTAATAGGTATTTTACTCTCATAAAATGAGGGTAAAACCCCATAGCTTTTGACATCATTACAGGCACAGCATAGATGGAGTACAGGGGTGAAACCTACCTTTATGTGGCTCTCCATAATGAAGAAAGACTTTACCATTCGTATGCACAGTCTTTCACAGGAAGGTGGGCAGGTAAAGATAGTCGTCACTGACTTCCAACCTTTGGTCTTCTGGAACACGTTTTTATAGTGGGCTTTCACTAATGCATGCCTGACCCATTAGTTACCCTGGATTAAAACTCAGAGAATCTGTGTTTGACTCCCAAGTCTGACATCTAACAACTATGAGACACCGGTAAGAGGGTAACCTCTGTAAGCCTGCCTGAATTAGGATCATAGTAGCCATGACACTTGTGTTAATTACTCCACCTTTCAGTTTTCTCATCTGTAGATTGGGCATAATTAAAGCCCAAGTCACCTACTGGTGACAATCAAGTGATTTGACCACGTGATGTGTTTAGCATATTGTCTGGTATGTGGTAGGAAGTCCACAGACTTAGCTATCGCCGCTGTTAATCATAATACTTATTTTTCTGGCTGCTATGTAGTTGTTATAGTAAAAGTTACTTTTATCACCTTAGTACCCTACTAGCATATAGTAAATGCTCAATAAATGGCCCTACGGCTTGCTCACTGTGATGATCATTGTTGTGTCTAATCTTTTGGATGGTAGAGTAACTATGTAGCTACTACACTGAGAGTTTCTTCATAGTTAAACATACCCTTAATGGTGCACCTTGTATGCTTATAACCAGGCATGAAATATAATCACTTTTCAGCCAATCAAATAGAATCTTCTCTCTTAGTTTCACTAACCCAAGATATCAAAGCCAAATTCTACTGGGATGCACTGACTTTGCAAAGTGTTATTCTTGACTGTCATTTGCATACATGGAGTTTATGTATTGGAAATTTTCCTTCTGATACTTTGCTTCAGTTTTCCTCACTTCCATTAGTTCTCCATTAAAAGTCTGCCACTGGAGGGTAAGTGGTTAAGAATGAGTTTGCAGATCTCTGCATTATTTACCAAACCACAGAACGAAGACGGCTTCAAAAGCCCTGCTTTTCATTTCCATTGCCTCCTCATAGGGCCACAGCTATGCATCCCATTTATTCCAAGTTCATTGCAGCCACCTCCAGAATCAGCCTTAAGGGGCTGCTAAACTTTAATTGGAATGAGGAAGTCGAGACCCTCTGCAGCTTTTTAAAGGACAAAGCAATGCACCTTAGTGGTTTGGGGGCTTCTCCAAACTTGTGCCACCATATTAAGAGTCTCATTCCAAAGCATAACTGTCTTGGAACAATTCTCCAGAAATACAAGCAATTTGAGTGACAAATGCGAAATTACACAATTGGGGGGAAAAGACTGTCAAGCCAAAACATAGAAAGTAATGATTCATTTTAGAAAATAAAATACTCAAAGAAACATCAGGGAACTTGTTTTCGGCTGCAGTTAGCTTAATGAAATGGTTCTCTAAGTGGATGTTTATTGGAAATCTGTGTTTAGAAGGCTGGAAATAAATTCCATTTTTAAGTTATGCTTTTTTCCCCCCTCTCCCTCTGCATGTGCTGGCCCATTTTATTCAAAGCTGAACACCAGATATAAATAAGAATTCTTGAACTGCTTTTAAACTGCTGGCATCTGTTAGATTAGAAGGAAGTCTGATTTAGCAAAACTTAGAACAGTACAGAACAATTGCCAAAACGAGAGAATCTTTTATTTATGTTGTACAACAATGTTATGTAACCAGGCAAGTTGTTCATCTTCATTCTTTATGATGAGTATATGGGACGATATATCTCTTAATGTTTGGCCAGCTGAGAGCCCATTAGCCGGTGCTGCATTATTTAGATGTTAAATTGATTTGAGAGGAAATTAATTATGCATGTTCTGCAAAAACTATCACAGCATTCAGAAAGCTCTTATTATAAAGACCTCCCTCTTTTTTTTTCTTTTTTACTTTTTTTTTCTTCAAAGGAGGAATGGTGGTTGTTTTATTGTTCTTATAGAGCCTCCAGAAACCTAGTAGCTAAAAGTAAGAATGTCATAGCTGAAGAGATCTTGGCTTGAAATCTAATTCCCCCTCGTCAAGGTGTTTGAATTTGGAAAGTTATTAATCTAAACATGCTGTTTAATTGTAAAAACAGGGATGATAATAGTATCTTCTTCACATATTCATTCTGTGGACTAACGCGCACGAACTGCTCAGCACACTGTCTGATACATAGCATGGACCCAAAAAATGCTAACACTAAAAAAAAATATCACTACATCCTCATGAATACAAAGTTAACTTCTGCAACATGAATGCAAAGCAGTTTTGCCTTGTTTTGATTGTTTTTACAGATCTATCTAGTTTCAGTAGGGAATGTGTTAGCTAAATGATTTTAGATATTTAGGGACACGGTCTGTGCACTGAGAATAAGCAAACACCACAAGAGACTGGGAAAGAGTGTTTACCATAACTGTTCTGACATTAAAGTCCATCAGTCATGGCTGGATAACAATGCAGAATAATATGGATAAGGAATCAAGATAATGGAAAACTCGAGAAGGTTTTTTGTGGGTTTGCTCTTCTCATTTTACTATACGGATAGTACTGTTTTTGATACATGTTATATCACTACATCAATATGACAGTTCAGTAAGGTAGATGCAATTATTGGACCCCTTTTATAGATAAGAAGACCGAGGCTCAGAGATGACACGCAATCTTCCCGGTCATAAAAAATCAGAATAAACTCAGACCATCTTGCTCAGCCCACATGGCTAACTCCTCAGCATGCCTTTCAAGAAGGGATTTTTTTTCCATTAGTTAAGTCTTCGGTGCTATGAACCAATTAGCAATGATTTCTGACTGTGGGTAAACAAGGAAATGAGAATCGATCTCCAGCAGAGATCCCCCCCATTCTTACACTTCACTGGGATTCTCCTGTATGTTAGAGCTACATTTCTGAAGCTCTTTGCTATTTTTTAACACAGTTAATTTTAATTTTTTTAAAGATTCATTTATTTTTGAGAAAGCGACAGAGTGCGAGTAGGGGAGGGGCAGAGAGAGAGACACACACACACACAGTCTGATGCAGGCTCCAGGCTCTGCGCTGTCGGCACAGAGCCCGATGCGGGCCTCAAACTCCGAAGAGGAGACCATGACCTGGGCCGAAGTTGGACGCCTCAACAACTGAGCCACCCAGGCGCCCCTAACCCGCTTAATTTTAGAATATACAGTTGACCCTTGAACAGCATGGGATTACAATCCAATACTACTTTATTTATTTATGGCTCAAATTGGTCCAGCTTTGACTATTGAGAGCTCTTTCAGTTGGTTCCTGTATCTTTTTGACATATTCCTTTTACTGTATTTTTGTTTTGTTTTTGAGCACGAGTTCTGGCACTATATGATCATTCAACCTGCATATTTTCTTTTTTTTTAATAATAATTTATTGTCAAATTGGTTTCCATACAACACCCAGTGCTCATCCCAACATAATCTGCTTATTTCTGACAGACTCCAAGAATCAACTATTTCTCCATAGTTCTTTTATTGGAGAATGGTATTAGAAACCAATATCTGAGTATTAGGTGTGCCTGCTGCTATTGTCTGTCTGTCATTCTCTCTAGCCTTCCTCGGCTAACAGAGCAAGAATACGTGTGTTCATGTTAACCTTTTGTATAGACACATCTAAAACTACAAAATATCCATCTCTACTCTATTAGTTCAATTTAAATATTAGTTCACACTGAAATCTCTAGTTATAATATGTTACCACAATATCATTATAGCTTTCACCCCTGTTTGTCTATAGCTTCACATAATAATGAGAAACTTGGCTTACACCATTTACATCCAATGAATTGTTCAGGTCCAGGATACGTGTATAGCAGTATCTGAACCGTTAACACATACCCTTGGATAACAACTTTATCAAGTACATACAGTATTTGATGCATTTCCTTTTGCCTTTAATCTTAAGACTCCACACTTTTACAAAGTTATTTGGTCAGGACCTTTCCCCACTGACCTCCTTCCTTCATCATTAATATATTTACATATTTTTGTCATAGTATGATGCCTTCCATCCTGAGTTCCTCTAGCCTCCTAAATGATTGTTTAGTACCACAGACATCAAAGCTCACTCTTTTTGCATGCCATAAAGTTCTACAGGTTATAATAATTTCATGCTATCATGTACCCACACTTACACAGAATAGCTTTTATACCCTAAGTATTTCTTTGAGTTTCACCTATTCCACCCCCTCCCTCAAATCTCTGGAAATCACATATCTTTCTACTATCTCCATATTCTGCCTCTTCTAAAATATCATAAAAATAGATTCCTACAATATGTACTCTACTAGACTGATTTCTGTTAATTAGCATTGTACATTTAAGATTCAACGTCTCTCACAAATGGCTAACAGGCACATGGAAAAAATGTTCAACATCACTCATCATCAGAGAAATATAAATCAAAACCACAATAAGATACCACCTCACACGTTTCGGGATGGCTAAAATTAACAACCCAGGAAACAACCAATGTGGGCAATGACGCAGAGAAAGGGAAACCCTCTCATACTGTTGGTGGAATATAAACTGGTGCAGCCACTCTGGAAATCAGTGTGGAGGTTCCTCAAAAACTGAAAACTATAACCACCCTATGACCCAGAAATTATACTACTAAGTATTTACCCAAAGGATACAAAAATACTGATTCAAAGGGGCATGCGGACCCCAATGTTTATAGCAGCATTATCAACAAGAGCCAAATTGTGGAAATATACATTACTCATCCATTGTTGCCATTTGCAACAATGTGGATGGAACTAGAGTGTATTATGTTAAGCACAATAAGTCAGTCAGAGAAAGACAAATACCACATGATTTCACTCATATGTGGAATTTAAGAAATAAAATAGGTGAAGTGGATGAAAATAAAATAAGATAAAAATGGAGGTGGAGGCAAACCATAAGAGACTCTTAACTAGAGAGAACAAACTCAGGGTTGCTGGTGTGGTGTTAGGTGGGCAGGGAGGGATGGACTAAATAGGTGATGGACATTAAGGAAGGAACTTGTGTGATGAGCATTGGGTGTTATACAGAAGTGATGAATCACTAAATTTTACCCCTTAAACCAATACATTACATGTTACCTAACTCAATTTAAATAAAAACTTCGAAGAAATAAAAATTCATCGTGTCTATTCATAGCTTGATAACTTACTCATTTTTGCTACTGAGTAATATTCCATTCCGTTCCATTGTATGGATTATCAAGTTTATCTAGTTACCTATTTAAAAATGCATTGGTCACAGAAAGGGAGGGAGACAAAACATAAGAGACCCTGAAAGACCAAGAACAAACTAAGGGGTGAGAAGGGTGTGGGAGGGGAGAGAGTGGGTGATGAGCACTAGGTGTTGTATGGAAACCAATTTGACAAAAAATTATTTAAAAAAATAAATAAAAATGTCTTGGTTGCTTCCACTTTTTTGATGATCACTAAAGTACTATAGACAGACATTTGCACGCAGGTTTTTGTGTGGACCTTCATTTTCAAATCAGATGTGTAGCTATCTAGAAGCATTATTTCTAGATTGTATAATAAGACAGTGTTTAGCTTTGTTAGCCAAAATGTCTTACCAAGTGACAGTGTCATCTTATAATCTCAACAGCAAGGAAAGAGAGTTCCTATTGCTCCATATCTTCGCCAGCAATTGGTATTGTCAGGTTTTTTGTTTTTTGTTTCTGTAATTAACCACTCTAATAGATGTGCACTGGTATCTCACCATTGCTCTACTTTACATTTATATAATGAAAAAACTCCACTGATTATCTTCTCATATGCTTATTTGTCATCTGTACATTATCTTTGGTGGCATATTTGTTCAATTTTTTAACCATTTTTAATTGAGTTATTTGTTGTTTTACTGTTACAGGAATTCTTTTGTTTTCATTTGGGATATAAGCCATTTATCATGTATGTGTTTTGTAAAAGATTCCCCCTCCCCAAATCTGGGGCTTATCTTTTCCTTCTTTTAACAGTGCCTTTTACAGAGCACAACTTAATAGCTTTTTGTTTCGTTGTGTTGGTGTTTTTTTTGTTGTTTGTTTTGTTTTGTTTTGTTCTGTTTTTGTTTTTTAAATCCTTATTTATTTTTGAGAGAGAGACAGGGTGTGAGTAGGGCAGGGGCAGAGAGAGAGACACACAGAATCCAAGCAGGCTCCAGGCTCTGAATGGTCAGCACAGAGCCTCATGTGGGACTTGAACCCACCAACTGTGAGATCATGACCTGAACCAAAGTGTGACACTAAACTAACTGAGCCATGCAGTCAGCCTTTTTGTTCTGTTTTAAGTAAGCTTCACGCACAGCATGGAGCTCAATACAGGGCTAGAACTCACAACTCTGAGATCGAGAGTAGGATGCTTAACTGTCTGAGCCAACCAGGCACCCTGAGAAGTTTTAATATAGTTCATGTTGTAGGTAGAATTATGTTCCCCAGAAAGATATGCCCAAGTCCTCGCCCTGAGGATTTACGAATGTGACCCTAATTAAAAACAGAGATTCTGCAGATGTAATCAAGTTAAGACTAAGACATACTGAATTAGGTTGAGTACAAAATCCGGTGAATGACGTCTCTGTAAGAGAAAAGAGAGATATAAGAGAAAGGAGAGAGAGCTACACACGGAAACACCAGGGGAAAGGTCACAGGATGATGGAGGCAGAGATTGGAAGAATTCATCCACAAGCCCATAACACCAAGAGTACCAGCGGTTACCGGTAGCTAAGAAGGGGCCATGAGGAAGCCTCCCTGCAGCCCTCAGAAGGAGCAGGCATCTGCCAACGACTTAATTTTGGACTTCGAGATTTCAGAAATGTGAGAAAATAAATTGCTGGGTTTTGAAGCCTTTTTCTTTGTGGTACTTTGTTACAGCAGCCCTAGGCAATTAATATTGTCAACCTTGTCATTTTTGTTTCCTTCAAGGACCATGCTTCTCTATTGTATCTAAAAACTCATCATCAAACTCAAGGTCACCTACATTTTCTCCTATGTATTTTTCTGATTATTTTAAAGTTTTTGTTTTTTTTTTTTTCCATCAATCCATTTTGAGTTCACTTTTGAGAAAGGTATAAGATCTGTGTCTAGGTTCAGTGTTTCCATGCTGACATCCAATTCCTCAAGCATCAGTTACTGCAGCGACAGTCCTTTCTTGGAACAAATACCTTTGCACCTTTGTCAAAAGTCAGTTAACTATATTTGTGTGGGTTTGAGCTATAGTTTTAAGTATTTGCTTATTTTCCATATATGATATAATCCATTAAATTCTTTCATAATTTTTTTATGTTTGCAACAGCAGATTTTATTGCTCTTCCTTTCCTCTAGATCATTTATCAAAAAGAAAAAAAAATCCTCCATTTCTCTAGGCACTACACAAAAATGGGGATATAAATTTCTTACATCAACTGAAAATGATTCATAATCATTTTCTTATTTGTACCTCCAGGCGTTGAAGAAGATAAACTCTTCTTTGGAGTCACAGATTTAGAAAAATATATATTATGAAATTTTAAATGTTCAGATGTGTGCTTTTTATATCAGCTGTGGAGGAATTTTGCATTAGGGCTAAATAAGACAGGAGAGAGATTTATTATGAAATATCAGGTCCTGCCCTACAGAGGACTCATTTTATGACTTCATAAAAATGCAATAATAACAGGACACTCCTCTTTCCCCTCCCCACACACAAACTACTGTGAGGCACACAGATGTTATAAAGCAATATCCCCAAGGATAAGAACCTCATCTTTCTTGGTGACTATTGTATCCCCTACTCCAAGCAGAGTCTCACATACAGTCAAAGCTCAGCAAATATTTGTTGAAGGAAAGATGATGTCATAAGCTTTCATAAGCTGCAAAGAAATGGGTAACATGTTGATGGACCAAAGGCTGAATCCAGGTCAGAAGTGTGTTTTAAGCATCTCACACTTAAAAAGTTAAAGAATAATTTTTTAAAAACTGCATTTATTTCTAACGTTTTTAAATGAGAAAAACTCTCATCACACATTTACCTTATCTGCCTAATTCTCATAAACATACCAAGTTTTCAACCCTTCTTATGTAGATTTGAACATACCACTATTTACAGAGATTTCTGGACAGGGTAGGGGGTAGTGGGGGTTAGAACAAACAAATTCTTTCAAAATAATTTCCATTATAAGAAAATGTTGAGAGTTAGAGCTATGCGATGTATTCTATAATAACTACTTGGCAGGAATATATGTTTCATTCTTTACAATAATCCTAGGTAGTAGCTCTAGTTGTTGCTTCTTTCTGTAGCTTAGAGGCTACCACCTTGCTCAAAGGAATAGCAAGTAGGAGGCAGAATAGGGATAGAAGCTCACATCTGAACTCATAACCATTTCACCATGTTTTAAACCACCTTGCCAGCCTCTTGAGAGCAGGAAGAACTCTTGCCTGGTGACCCTACTATGGTGATTCAAATTCATTCTTTGTGGTTTAGTGTGAGTATAATGCAAAGACTAGACAAATATATAGCAACTTCACAACTTACTAGCTCTGTGACCTTGGGAAAGTCATTTAACTCGTTGTTTACTCCTATGTTCAGTTTTGATAGTAATATTAACCTGACTGGTTGTCGTAAAGGTTCAAAAATGCAGATAAAACTTGTACAAAACTCTTGCTACATAGCTAATGTTCAATCTGCGGTCACTGTTGACTGTAAGTCAGATGTATATTTTAGAGTTAGAGGACCAAATAGGGACTCCAGTGAAAGAAATACAATAATGGGTATTTTTCCCAGATGAAATGTGTGGGGAGTGGGGGAGGAAAACAAGGATCACAGAAAATGAGAAAATACCAAACTTCAATGATCTGTCAGGGATGCAAATACTACGTTGACTCCAAACTCCAAATTAGAGTCATCCAGGGATGACCACAGGAGGCTAATAAAAGTGGACCAATGCCAAGAAACCTAAGGCCTGGTAACTTCACCATTTTTATTTTTTCCAAATATGCAAATCATTCTCCTCAAGGCATCCGTGTGTCACCTAAGAGGCATTTAGCTTCCAGTTAAACAACTTTCATCAAATAGTTACCAAGCGTATACTCTATACCAGGCACTGAGTTAGGTGCCTAAGGTTCCTTAATGAATAAGACAGAGTTCTGGACCTCCCTCCAATTGCTCGTTGCCAGAGTTTATGCGACGGGAGATGAGATCAAGCAAACAGTCAATTACAATATAAGTAAATTACTTCACGGATTAAGTAGAAGTGTCATCTGAGCCAAGAAAAGGAACAAGATCAAAGAAGCATTCTTGGACAAAATGAGATGTTTGGAGGGAACATGGGCCATGGGAAATGAGACAATACCAGGCTTCATTGACCTACTTGGGAGTAAGTACAGAGTACAGTAATGAAGGAAGGAGAGATGTCCCAGAGAAAAAAGCATGTGCAAATACTCACGGATGAGAGAGATCTTAATTTGTTTCTGGGATTTTAAGCAATCCAGAACACCTTGAGTTTAAGAAATGAAACTACAAAGACAAGAAAAAGAACCCAAGGCTCTTTAAGCAAGAGATAGCTCGATAAAGACTTCAGGAACTATATTCAAGTGTATGGACATTTTTCTCACAAATGTAGTGAATCACTGAAGTTTTTAAGAAATGTACACCTGAAGAGGAATACTCTACTTTCAAGTGGCAAGAGAATTGGAAGCTGATGGGGATCAAAGATCAAAGGCAAAAAACCAACTTGGCGACACTTGCAGTAACCTCTTGATTCAACCTACTCATCCCCCTTACAGTTTCTGTTGTAGATGTTTAGACATGCTGCCCAGATCCCCCCTTTAATAAAGAACTTTTTGTCCCAGCTGCTGTGAGTACTGTCAGCAGAAATCAACTGTCAGCCCCCTCAGTAATGATCTGAGCTCCCTGGCCCAAGGTATTGTCTTCCAGGTCACCCAAAGACCCATATCCAATGACTATGTGCTCTGTTAGTAGGAAGCCCTGGTCATCTGTGCCTGACACATACCAGTGCTGGGGTACCATTCTAGATCCAGAGCTCCACTCCATGTTGGGACATCTGAGGAAATATCTGGGCCATCATCACAATTCAACTTCTCTCCCTGTTCAATTATGTATCCTTATCCACTTTTAAAGGTTTAACCCCAAGAAACTCCTTACAAAAAAAAAAAATTCTGCACAGTACACTTCAAGTCTAAATTTGCCTTCTGGAGAACTCAATCTGTGACAGTTTCAGCACTGTACACAGTGATTCAAACAGGTCTACCATTGCAATGCTAACTCTGTATGAGCAGTATTTTATCATTTTCATGACTTTACAACATTAAGACCTTTGTTTTCCATTTGCTTTCCTTTGTTACTATTTACGAATACCAAAGACTATATTAAAGTCATTTTGTTATTAGCCATATATGCAACTTATGTAAGTAACTTGCTTACTCGGAATAAACTAATCCCACTTCATGTAGTTAGATGACAGAGCCATGAATCTCTACAGCGATATTCCATTTCTGCATTTAATACCCTATTTTCCTGAAGCTCTAGTAACTTATGAGTGGAATCCCTGCTTCAAGAGATCACTAAAGTGTACTGGCCTAAAAATGCGAGGTCCTAGATGGACAAATTTTCTTTTGACAGATATGTTGAGAAGTCTGCTGTCCAAACAGCAAGTATGTTTTTCATCCCATGAGAGAAGAAAATATATCAGAGCTTTCCAAACATTTTGCTATGAATGAGTTACTGGGAAGTTTAGATATTGATCTCCTCAGCTTCTGGGCTGGGTGCCTGTCCTGGGCCGGTTGTTCTTGGCTGTGAGCAGCCTCATCCCTTTTGCCTGACACATCGTACTAAAGTAGAAACATCTATGATACCCTGGAATACAGTGCAGCAAATTGTAGACTATACACATGAAACAGAAGTATTTAGTTCTCTCTAAATACTTCTAAATAGAAGTAGTTAGTTCTAAAATCTCTCTATATATAGCCCTCCAAAAAAAACACAATTTTTAAAAATGTTTACTTATTTTGAGAGAAAGAGTGAAAGCATGAGTGGGGCAGGGCAGGGAGAGAGGAAGAAGAATCTCAAGCAGGCTCTGTGCTGACAGCACAGATCTCATGATCCATGAGATCATGACCTCATCCAAAATCAAGAATCAGATGCTTAACCAACAGAGTCCCCAAGCACTACCCTCCCAAAAGGATTTCTAAATTTCTATGATATGAGATTATTTTACAATTATTTTATTACAAAAGCTCAATTTTCAAACATAGCAATAGGAAGAAGAAGGAAGAGGAGGAAAAGGAGGAGGAGGAAAAAATAAATCGTATTAATCTAATTTATTCTCCCTAATTAGGTGAATAGTTAAAAGTCAGTGCTACTCACTTTGCAGTGTTGCCCAAATATATTTGATAATGGAATCTTTTTTGGTGGCCCACTGGGAAATGATGGTTGAAGTGAAGTCTGTTTTGCTGTAAATAAAAGAAAACTAAAAGAAGTTGTTTGCTGATTTGATGGCCTAAGTGTGATAGAGTACAGAACAGGAAGTACCCCCAGGATGTGAATAAAAGTGACATATGTCAGATAGAAATAAATGATTGAATCACTGTTATATAGAATTTTAAAGCTGGAAGAATTCTTCAGAGATCATAAGACATAGCACATCATTTTTTCAAAGTGAAAACTGAGATTCAGAATGAAAACAAAGACTTGTTTGTGTTCACATAAGAAGTTGATTGAGGAACCAACCACATTCATCTGTTACATGAATGAAAGAATAAATGAGTAAATAATTCCATATAAAAACCACGTTTTGTTAAGAAAAAAAATGAGATCATTTGTGAGCCTTTGAGAAAAATTATTTAGGAACTAGTAACTGCTTATAGTAGCAAAGACATCTGACAAGAAAAAGTCTTAGTAAAATCCTTCTAAGGAGATTTCTAGAAAGAACAGACATATAGAGAATATCATATTCATTAATGAATGAATTCCATAAGGCCAGAATCCCAATGACAGCAGAGAGGATCATTCTTACAAACATACACACAGTGTGGTATATATTTTAATGTTATTTCATTTACTATGTTATATATGAAATAGGATATATTTTGTTACTGATTTCATGTATTTACATTATAAAATATGTAATCCAGTATTTCATATATATTTCAAATTACACGTTTAAAAGAACGTCACTTGCAGCAGTATAAAAACACAATAAAACTCGTGTGCCAGAATTAAATCTAAAATTTGCCAGATTTGTAGTAACACTCCAAGTATACTTGAATCTGATATGTATGAATATTTTCTGCCAATTTGGGTTTGTCTATTCACTTTTAGATGTCTTTTGAAGAGTTAAAATTTTAAATTGTGATTAAACAAAATTAATCAGTCTTTCTTTTAAGGTTCATGTTTTTAGGTCATCTCTACAAGATCCTTGCCTACTCCAAGGTCACAAAGATACTCTTCCATGTTTAATTCTAGAAGCTTCATACTTTCAACTGTTATGTTTCTATGTATGATCTATCTCGAGTTAATTTGTGTCTAGTGTAAGGTAAGAGTCAAGACTGCTTGACTGCCATTTGTAGATAAGTGATATCTTTTCTCAATTAAGTTTCATTGGCATCTTTGTCAAAATTAAACTGCCTATATATTTTAGGATCGCTTTCTAGACTCTATTCTTATCTGTCAGTATGAATATCCATATAGCAAAAGCATACTATCTTGGTTATTATAGCTTCATAATACGTCTTGAAAACAGGTAATCTTAAAAGAACTCAACTTTGTTATTTTTTTCTTATGTATTTTTTTCCAGTTAATCTAGGCTATTTGCATTTTCAAATAATTTCAGAATCAGATTGTCAATTTCTGCCAAAAACTAAGATGGATATTTTTATTGAGATTGCACTGATTTAATAGATGAACTTGAAGATAATTTATGTCTTAAAAAGTTTGAATTTTCCAGTCTTCAAATATGATATATTTCTTCATTTAAGTAGGTCTTCTTTACATCATTTTTCATTCATATTTCATCTTTCTGGGGGTGCCAGGGTGGCTCATTCAGTTGAGTGGCTGACTTGATTTTGGCTCAGGTCATGATCTCACAATTCATGAGATCGAGCCCCACATTGGTCTCTGTACTGACAGTACAGAACCTGCTTGGGACTCTCTCTCTCTGCCCCTCCCCTACTCATGCGCACACACATTTATCTCTCTCTCTTAAATAAACTTTAAAAATGATGGTGAAGATGACATAATAATAATAATGATAATAAATTTCATCTCTCTGTATATCCAGATTTTGACCCTCGCTCTTCTTTCATTTCCATCTGTTATATAGCTTAATATCCTTTTATTTTTTACCTTTCTGAATATCTTCATTTTAAGAGTACCTTTCAATGTACACACAGGATTAGAGTTTGTATTGTTAACCAATATGAACACGCCACTCTAAAGAATAGTTAGCTCTAGAGATAAAGATATGTTTAGTACTTATTATCAGAATGTAGTGAATTCCTACTGACTGTTAGTAGTATAACTTTTTTTAAGTTAACATTCTATCACGCTTATTTTACCTACTTATCAACCATTCCAAGATGTCATTTTTATGACTCAATTGTGTAGAATTATTCGCATTTTCCATAATTTATTTCTGTGACCTTACATTATTAAACCTTTGGATTTGAGGTCATATATCCATATATAGCCACATCCCTAGCACATGGTAAACAGTATGGTATGATGGAAATGGCAGTGTACCAACTCTAAATCTTGACTCTGCCACTTACTAGCTGTAGAACTATAGACAAATTAATGCAGTTCCATAAGCCTTAGTTTTCTCACCTCTAATGCGGATTAGTAATATCTACCTCAGAACTGTTGCAAAGACTCTAATGTGCATTAAATTATATATGCATAAGTTATACAAAAATCAGGTAGCCAGTATTATCTTGAATTAGTAAAAAAAAAATGGTGAAAGAGGATAAAGAACAAACTGGATTCAGTTTTTATAACTAAGAATATATACAGTACAAAGCATTGTTCTTAATGTATTCAAGAACTATGCGAATATATGAATAATTCTATCTACTGATCCTTCCTTTCAAAGTACAGGTCCCAAAGGTCAAGATGTTGCTAAGGTCAGCTAATCAATTAGTTATTTCTTCAAGCAAATCACTGGTTTGTCTACTTGAGCCTAGAATAAAGCCACTGTTGTAAACATGGGCTTCAACACTATTAAGACCTTGGCATTTTGTGAAAACAATACAAATGCCCCTCTCTCCATGTGACTTTTTAAGCTCTAGGATCACAGTCGACATTGGGAATAGCTCAGTCTTGGAATAATGAAATTATAGATTTAACTCAGTTCTATCGCTAACTAGTAATGTCAACTAGAAGCATTAGTTTACCTTTCTGAGCTTCAGAAATAGACAAGAGTAATATAAATCCTTATGATGTTGTCAGAATTAATACTGGTAAGGCATACTAAAATAGAGGAAAACTACAATATTAGCTATATTTTGTTAGTCACTGCTTGAGGGTTATTTCTGATGCTTACCTAATAGAAATGGTGGAATCGACACTACCACCTCAAGTTAACCACATAACTCTGATATGACTCCAAGTACAAAGAGAAACGTGGACACTCAAATTGTGTGGCAGAGCTTCATTTAAGGTCGTCATTCAGAACATCAAGAATCTTACATTCCTTTTATAACTAGATAACTAGAAATAACTGGAAAGTAAGTATGTTTAAATTCTCTTGGCAAATTCATGGTCCTCTGAGTCACATCTGTAGACCCTGGGCTGGGAATCACAGGCTTACTTCATCTTTCTTTCTTGGTATCCCCAGCAGCATGAGACATGTGACAGCCACAATTGGGCAGCCATCTGTGAGCTTGATGGAAAGCACTGTGTGGTCTGATATGTCTTTATACGGAAACATTAATTAATAGAATTCACTCTGGGTTCACCAACATTTAATTAACTAGATTAAATGAATTTCTACTGATTACGAAAAGGATGACAATACCAATTTAAAGGGACTGCTTCATTGTTACAACTATAAAGGCTCCATTTCATGATGATGGCTGTCTATGAAAACCCCAAAGATGTAGTCAGGGACAACTGAATCCACTGGAAACGACCATGATGGTTGCCTGTCTTTTTATTTCTTCTGAAGCACTCATGATGCCTCTATGGGGGCTACATAATTGTGGTGAGTCACTATCATCGGGGCACGATGGAATTGGAGCAACCTATATGCTGCTTCATTTTCACCTTCCTAATTTGGCTTCCATTTAGAATATGCAGGTGAAGGGAAATTTTCTCCTAAAAACTTCTCCTGAAGCTGGTATACTTTCTTTCTTTCTTTCTTTTTAATGTTTATTCATTTTTGAGTGAGACAGAGTGTGAGCAGGGGAAGGGCAGAGAGAGAGGGAGACACAGAGTCTGAAGCAGGCTCCAGGCTCCAAGCTGTCAGCACAGAACCCAATGCGGGGCTTGAACTCACGAGCTGTGAAATCATGATCTGAGCCGAAGTTGGACGCTTTACTGACTGAGACACCCAGGTGTCCCGCTGGTATACTTTCTGATTAAAAACATAAAGCAGACTATTGTAGAAAATTGGCAAAATACAGTGAAAAGAACAAAAGAAATAAAAATAACACACAATGGCTAACATCTTTTGAGCACTTAGTACCTGCCAAGTGGAGTCCTAATGCTTTATTTCCAAAATTTTATGAATCAAATTCTCACCACATCCCTATGAAAGTGTTATCATTATTATTCACCATGCATCATTAGGAAATTAAAGTTGTGAAAGGTAAAATAACTTGTCCAAAATAACACAAAAAATTACTCATAACTCCACTTTCCAAAGATAAGACCTTTTAATACTTTAAAAGTTTTAATAGTTTCCCCCCTCATTCATGTATCTTTTCTATCAAGACTAGTTGGGCAAGTTGAATACTTTATTTCTGTCCATTTTATAGCAAACTTTTGAAATGTGATTACTAATTCCTGTTATGGAGATAACAAAACTGAGACCCAGTTTGATGAATATGCTCAAGGTAATACAAGTACTAAGTGTCAAAGCCCAGAAATTAACCCATGCACCACTGACACTAAAACATACAGGCTTTCCAATATATATCGCGGCCCTATTTTCGTGATATTAAAGTTACAGCAGGGCTAAGATTTAAGTCTTATGCTTCCAAACAACAAGACTATGCTCTATTCATTAGGTTACTCCCACTTTAAGATTCACATTGTGTGGGGTCAAACTAGGTCTGTCACCATGGACACATTCTCCTCACCCCCTCACGTAGTATAGAAAAGATATCAAATAAAGGAGGGTATTATTCTAATCTTAAAATTACCAGGATGAAATTCTGAAATTTTGTTGACAAGTTTTTATTTAGTGTTATTCATCTCACTTGCTTTGAAAGAGATCACCTCAGCACTCCCACTCATCACCACATCTTAGTTGGAAAACTCCTTTTAAAGAAAATCTGGCCATGTGTTTTAAGAGCCTTAAGAATCTTTTCTTTAAAAAAAAAGCATTTCCTTTTTTAAAAAAATTATTTATTTAGACAAAGTTAGTTAACATACAGTATAGTACTGGTTTCAGGAGTAGAACCCAGTGATTCATCACTTACCTATAACACCCAGTGCTCATCTCAAGTGTCCTCCTTAACACCCATCACCCATCTAGCCCATCACTCCACCCAACACTCCTTCAGCAACCCTCGGTTTGTTCTCTGTTTTTAAGAGTCTCTTATGATTTGCTTCCCTCTCTGTCTTTATCTTACTTTTTCTTCCCTTGCCCTAAGTTCATCTGTTTTGATTCTTAAATTCCACATATGAGTGAAATCATGATATTTGTCTTTCTCTGACTTATTTTGCTCAGCATACTACACTCTAGTTCCATCCACACTATTGCAATGGCAAGATTTCACTCTTTTTGATCAATGAATAATATTCCATGGTGCATATATATATATATATATATATATATATATATATGGTGTATATATATATATATATACACACACACACACCACATCTTCTTTATCCTTTCATCAGTCAATGGGCATTTGGGCTCTTTCCATAATATGACTATTGTGGATAGCACTGCTATATACAATGGGGTACATGTGCCCCTTCTAATCAGTATTTTTGTATCCTTTGAATAAATACTTAGTAGTGCAACTGGTGAGTCATAGGGTAGACTCCACTAAAATATTGCTAGAATTGATACATGAATTCAGCAAAGTCTCAGGATATAAAACCAACTGCATTTGTATACACCAATAACAAAGCAGCAGAAATAGAAATCAAGGAATCTATCCCATTTATAATTGCACCAAAAACCATAAGATACCTAAAAGTAAACCTAACCAATGAGGCAAATGAACTGAACACTGAAAACTATAGAAAGCTAATGCAACAAATTAAAGAAGACACAAAGAATGGAAAAACATCCCAAGCTCATAGATTGGAAGAACAAATATTGTCAAAATGTCTATACAACCCAAAGCAATCTACATATTTAATGCAATCTCTATCAAAATAATACCAGCATTCTTCACAGAACTGCACCACACAATTCTAAAATTTATATGGAAGCATAAAACACCCTGAATAACCAAAGTAATGTTGAAAAAGTAACCAAAGGCTGGAGGCATCACAATTCTGGACTTCAAGGTGTAACACAAAAATGTAATCATCAAGACAATATGGTACGATCACAAAAACAGACACAGATCAGTGGAACATCATAGAAAACCCAAAAATGGATCCACAAATGAATGGCCAAGTAATCTTTGACAAAGTAGGAAAGAATATCCCAAAAGACAGTCTCTATAGCAAATGGTGCTAGGAAAACTGGACAGAAGAATGAACTTGGACCACTTTCTTACATCATACACAAAATAGATTCAAAACAGATGAAAGGCCTAATTGTGAGATAGGAAACCGTCAAAATTCTCCAGGAGAAAACAGTCAGCAACTTGTTGGACTTCAGCCACAACAACTTTGTACTAGACATGTCTCTGGAGGCAAGGGAAACAAAAGCAAAAATAAACTCTTGGTACCTCATCAAGATAAAAAGCTTCTGCACGGTGAAGAAAACAATTAACAAAACTAAAAGGCACTTGATGGAATGGGCAAAGATATTTACAAATGACATATCGGACGAAAGGTTAATATCCAAAATCTGTAAAGAACTTATCAAACTCAACACCCAAAAAACAAATAATCCAGTGAAGAAATGAGAAGAAAGACATGAACAGTTACTTTTCCGAAGAAGTCATCTAGACAGCTAATAGACACATGAAAAGATATGCAACATCACTCATCATCAGGGAAATATACTAGTCAAAACCATGATGAGATACCACCTCACGCCTGTCAGAATGGTTAAAATGAACAACTCAGGAAACAAGAGATGTTAGTGAGGATGTGGAAAAAGGTGAACACTTTTGCACTATTGGTGGGAATGCAAACTGGTACAGCCACTCTGCATAACAGTATGGAGGTCCTCAAAAAATTTAAAAAAGAATCATTTCTGGGTCTCCTGGGTGGCTCAGTCAGTTAAACGTCCAACTTCAGCTCAGATTATGATCTCGCAGTTCAGTGGTTCGAGCCTTGTGTTGGGCTCTGTGCTGACAGCTCACAGCCTGGAGCCTGCTTCGGATTCTGAGTCTCCCTCTCTCTCTGTCCCTCCCCAGCTTGTTCTCTATCTTGGTCTCTCAAAACTAAATGTTAAAATAAATCTTTTTAGTAACAAAATAAAAAAAGAATCTTTTCAAATTTTCGTTACAGTTACACGTTATTTAGTTCTTCACAACTCAAGTCACAAGGTGTACATACATTTTATTCTGCTTCTTAAATCATATTTTAATGACTTTATGAGTATTTCTTAAAATTACTTAAAAGTTTTATAAGAAAATCTTTCAATGTTATATAATTATGTAATATAATACAACACCTGACATAGTAGAGACATAATAGAGATTCAGAAAACATTTGTTGAGTGAATAAATATGGAAGTACTAATAATTAATTCATAGGATTTTCTTAATTTGTAACTATGATAAACTACACTGTCACGAATGATGGCAGACTGAATGCATACAACTATTTCTACTATGTTTGGAAATTTCACTGAAAATGATAGTGAAGGGATTTTTATGGCATAAACATAGACCAAAAGATAAAGAAAATAATACAAGAGACGATAGGAATAAACTTTGCGAAGTAGGAAACAAAAGGATGAATAGCAATTAAATTAATGTATATGCAAAAGAGAAATGAGCTGGCAGAAGGTAAAATGGAAAAGCAAACCAATCCACAATGTAGACTTCACCAAAGATTCAGAAAATGGTGGCATCAGGTACCTCTGCAAGTAAATGTGCAGATGCTACTACAGACCTAACGGTTGGTTCGAAGCTCCCACTATGTATTTCCAGATGACTGCCCTTTCCACCCTAGCCAAAGATTGTATAGTAATTCTCTGGAGGGGGAAAAACAGTGAGTCTTTAGACTCGGTGGGTATCAGGGTGATGTACCATAATGAACACACAATTTAGTCACTTGTACAAAACTCAGCAGAAAAGTCCACTACTGGGAAGAGGAGAGGAATCCATTTGTGGGCTCCTTCTCCTCCCTTGTCTTTCATTGGTCAAGGCGAGAAAGCTCCCTGGCCTTGGGTTCTGTTTTGTTAAAGGGATTGCCAAGCCTAAGGACTAACACACACAAAAATAATTATAAAACATGGGCACCTCTCTCACTCAGCCCCGGGATAGAGCAACCCTGAAACCTAAACAGCTGCTCTTACAGCTAACACACACAGGCTCCAGGGAGATTCTTCTCTGCAACTCTTACCCTGTTTATCATCTTTATAGAAGCCCATGGTGGGCCACTGCTGATGCAAAGAAAGACACAATGCAGAATATGACATAATTTATCAGTAGACACACTTAGGTCAGAGAACAGACCTTATATGACATATAATTATTTCCTGGATATACTAAGCATCATTTTCTTTGGGTACCTCTTCTGCATTCCCTAAGTACCCAAAAATTAATGCAGCATTTACATGATTAATACCTAGCGGTTAAAAGGCATTTTGCAATACTAAACGATATTACTTTTAAATTTGTGCCAACTCCATAGATCTAAATGTAACACATATGAAATATGTAGCTGATTGTTTACTTGGCAACTAGATGAGGATTGACCCCTTCCACCGAGAATAGTTTTGTTTAATAAAAATATTTAATGATTTAAAGAACAAACACGGTTTCCAGAAGGGAGGTGGGTAGGGGGAAGGGTGAAATAGGTGGAGAGAATAACTTATGATGAGCACTGAGTAATGAATAGAATTGTTGAATCACTATATTGTACACCTGAAACTAATAAAACACTGTATGTTAATTATATTTGAATAAAAAAAGTTTTAAAAAAAAATAAAAATTTTTTAATTTAATCTATGATGAAATAAATATTTTAAGAAAAGTAAATTTGATTTAATATGGATATTAATTTGTATTTTGTTTTTAATTTTAACATAAAAATATAAAATGTATATTATTTATTTCAAATAAAAAAACTTTTTAAAAACATAAGTGAGAAATAATTTTATTTTACCTCTCTTTACTTTTTTGACAATGTATACTCAAGTTGTATATAATTGAATAAACCTTATTTTTTAATCTTTTTAAGGCACTTGTATCAGTTCAGCCCAAGTTATATGAAAATCTTGATTACGATCATTAGATTTTGCTGAAATAGGGCAAAAACAAGTATATTAATTTATAAATTATATATATATATATCATTATTTTTAATACTCAACAAACATCACTAGTCCATCAATAAAATACCAAGATCTGTGTCATGGTTGTTAAATTCAGCATTCTGATATTTTATCAGTTAATTCATTTAATTAATACATTAATTAATTCAGTAAGTAATATATGTAATCCCTATAAGTACTAAGTTTGAATCATATTTTTCAACCCCATCACTATAAAGGTCTGACTGTAAAGGTAGGAGATTTAACTTGTTTTATTTTTTCCCAGTTTTACTGAGATATAATAGACCTACATCAGGGGCTCCTGTGTGGCTCAGTCAGTTAAGCATCCAACTTTTGATTCTGACATAGGTCATAATCTCATGATTGTGAGACTTGGGATTCTCTCTCTCCTTCTCCCTCTCCCTGTGCACTACTCACACACATTCACTTTCTCTGTCTCTCTCTCAAAAGAAATAATAATTTTGGGGTGCCTGGGTGGCTCAGTCGGTTAAGCACCGACCTCGGCTCAGGTCATGATCTCATGGTTGGTGAGTTCGAGACTCGCATCGGGTTCTGTGCTGACAGCTCAGAGCCTGGAGCCTGCTTCAGATTCTGTATTTCCCTCTCTCTCTGCCCTTCCTCTGCTCATGCTCTGTCTCTCTAAAAAATAATAATAATTTAAAAAATAGTTGACATAGATCACTATGTAAGTTTAAGATGTACAGCATATTGGTTTGACTTACAGATACTGTGAAATGATACAGATATAAGTTTAGTTACCATACACCATTCCATATACATATAATAAAAAGAAAAAATTATTTTCTTTGTGGTAAGAACTCTTAGGACTTACTCTCTTATATATTAATTATAGCAAATTACATTCCTAACATTTATGTTAAAACTGCAAATTTACACCTTTGGCTCACCTTGTTCCAATTCTCTTTCCCCATGCCCCACCACAAATTTGAATTTGTTTTTATTTTTATTTTCTTAGAGTCTACATGTAAGGAGATCATTCAGTAGTTGTCTTTGTCTGTCTTATATCACTTAGCATGATGCACTCGAATTTCATCCACGTTGTCACAAATGACAGGAATCCACATTTTTTTTTAGGCTGAACAATATTCCATTGTGTATATATATTCCCCAACTTCTTGATCCATTTATTCATCAATGGACCCTTAGGTTGTTTCCCTGTCTCAAATACTATAAATAATGCTGCTATGAATATGAAGATACAGGTATCTTCTTAAATCAGTGTCTTCATTTTCTTTGGGTGTATACTCAGAAGTGGAATTGCTGGGTCATATGGTGATTTTACGTTCAATTTTTTGAGGATCTTCCATACAGTTTTCCACAGTAACTATGAATTTATGATCCCACCAAGAGTGCACAAAGGTTCCCTTTCTCCACATCCTCTCCAGAGTTTATTACCTCTTGTCTTTCTGATCATGGCCATTCTAACATGCATGAGATGACATCTCATAGTGGTTTTGATTTGCATTTTACAAACGACTAGTAATGTTAAGTGCTTTTTTATGTTTCTATTGGCCATTCATGTATCTTCTTTGGGAAAATTCAGGTTTAGCCTATTTTAATTGGATTGTTTGCTATTATGGTGTAAAGTTATATGACTTCTTTATATATTTTGGTTATTAACCAGATATTATCAGACACATGGTTTGCAAACATGTTCTTCCCATTCGTAGGTTGTCTTTTCACCTTGTTGGTGGTTTCTTTTTGCCATGAAGAAGCTTTTTAGTTTGATGTAGTTCCACTTCTTTTTTTTTTTTTATTCTGTTGCTTGTATCTTAGGTGTCTTATCCAAAATACATTACCAAACCCAGATCAAAGAGTTTTTTTTCTACATTTTCTTCTGCTACAAGTTTCATGACTTCAGGTCTTACATTTAAGTCTTCAATCCATTTCGAATAAATTTTTGTGAATGGTCTAAGACAGGTATGATATAACTAAGTTTTAATTTTATAATTGGTTTATCTGCGGAATAACTTTTACGTATTTACACCTATGGTCTTAGTAAGACTTCCCAAGCCCTGCAGTTGTTAACAGTGAATCTGGTCGAAAATGGCCAAACAGAGCATTATTTTCTTCTCTCTGTTATTTATCTTCTGTTGCTTAGTCCTTCCAGGCTATCTGAGGAGAATCCAGATCCCTTGGCCTAAGGCTCGATGCCTCACCACAGACTGAAGCAGCGTGAGGAGGCATAGTCTCCTCGGTCTCATCGAGACATTCTTGGCTGCTAGTCCAGACCTCCCCCTGCAGTCGGTACAATGGAGGCTAGGCCAAGCCCAGTCCTCACCCTGAAGGAAGTTCACATAGCTGGTGGCCTGTCTCTCAGTGGTACAAATAGCTAAAAGCCATGGGTGGAGGAGGCCCAGTGAATTTAGAAAGACTTTTGAATGGAGTCTAATAACTTGCTAAAGATGGTCTGCTACTCAAGGAAAAATAGAGACTATCACTGTGATCTGACCCCTGACATGTCAAACCAGCCCACCTAGTCCGGAAGCCCATGAAGTGAAGTATCAGATCTCTCTACCAATCCTCTGTACGTGATATTTCTACTCAATTGACCTCCACCCACACCCACCACAAGTGCATATTAGCTCCATTGGGGATAAGACAATTTAAAGTTACAGGTCTTTTCAGTTCAGAGTAGAGCACTCTGGTTGGGATGAGAGATGACCTGATAGTTGTACCCCACAGTATCTCATGTGTGCTCAGCAGGGAAGCTGAGTCATAGGAACAAAACCATCAGAACCAGTAGGGCCATTAGGGCAGGAAAAAGGGGGAGATTTGCTCAGCTCCTACTTGCTTTTGGCATCCTTTTCCAAAATCACAAGGAAGAGGCTTGACCAGAACATCTACTTGTATTCATTTACCGGGCCTCCTGGCAGGGGTGGTCTGAGTTCCACATCCTCAGGCCTGTGTGTTTAACACACAATTTCCCTTAACCATTCCTTGCTCTAGCACTCTCTGTGCATGCTCCGCCTAGTTAAAGTGAGAAGCATAGCATAGTGAAAGAGGGTCTTTTAAAGGGGGGAGGCAGTAATAAACTCTCCTAAAATCCACCACTAACTACTCTACTAAAGAGCATCAGCCATTATCAGACTGAGAGGGCACCGGTGCCTCATGATGACTGATGGCCCCGTACCTACATTAGCCATTATTCTTGGAGACAAGCGTAGAACTTGAATGCCCAGCAGTCCTAGGATATGTGTATATATATATGTGTGTATATAGATATATATATCTCCTGTCTGTATGGATGGGTCCATGATTTAGTGCTAACAAACATATCTCTAGGAGGAAAATAGATGTACTAATCGACAAAGATTTAAGCTGCAGAAAGAATCATCAATCTCCCCTGTTGTAATGGTCACTTTGCCTTCCTTTTTTGTAATGTGATTTTTTTTTAATTTTTTTTATTGCTTACTTTTCAGTTTTCACACATTATAATTCCAAGTTGAATTTCTTCTAAGTCTATTGCAGGGTACTGCGAGCACACCGATTCAAGAGTGTTCTCATAAATTAATGCTAATTATTCTATCACTATGTAGATCGATGTATCTACTCATCTACCTACGTAAATAAACGGATGGTTGGTAGGTAGGTAGATATAGATAGAAATAATAGATCTGTAGATACAGACACTTTTAACTAAGGAGTTGAAAGGTCTTCCTTTATTTAAGACAATGCATGTGTTCAGCCTATATTTATTGAGCATTTAATAGCTTCAGGACTCCTAGCTAAGCCTTAGCACACAGGCTTCTATAAGTAGAAAATGGATAATAACTAAGGACTCAAATAGGATGTGAACACTTTGTGAAACGCACCTTTTTTACAAAGCTGCTTTCACAAAGCCATGTTGACCACACGGTACTTAGACGTCATCATTTGTTTTTCTTCATTTAAATTAAGAAGCTGAAGACATTTCCTGGGCTGTACTCCATCCCTGACTCCATTCAGAGGATGGAGTAGGACTCAGGACAAGGATGCAGTAAGGGTCTGAGGTCTCTTTTGTATATAAAACTGGATCATTAGAAGTTCTTCTTACATTGGGACATATTAAAATATCCCTAACTTCAAAGGGCTCATGTCAAATAATAGAGCCTAATTAATTGCATTAAATGTAGTATTGGATGCCTTCAGGCTTTATGTCTCCTATGCCTTTACAGACAAACATTGAGAAGATGCTGTAAGAATTAATATACACAAAGAATATTAGCAGAGACTGGCATTCCTGAGGCTCAGAAGACAAAGGGCATTATTTCAGAACAGGGGTTCCAAGAAGAGTTCATGGAAGGTGACATCCCAATTAGATCTGAAGGATGAACAGGAGAAATGACACGAGCAAAGGCACACAGGCTTGTGTGACGGAACTATACTGAAGTGTCCATGTTGGGGAAGAGCCAAAATGAAGGACAGAAAAAAAAAATCATGCAAGATTGCAGAAGGAAGACTACTAATGAATTAGAACTTTGTCCTGCTGATGGAAAGGAGTCTTGCAACTTTGGGATCCAGTAGCGGTGAATGTTTTAAGGAGGTGTGCTGACAGTGATATGAGATGGACTTAATAAAATAATCATGAATTATCTGTGATCTGGTTCTATGCTCACTAGTACAGTAGCTAATATTGATTGAGTTCTTAACAGGCCAAAGATGGTGCTCAGTCCTCCTATCTCACTTATACTTTACAACTACACTATGAGCTTCACATTTTACAGCTCTGGGGACAAACAAAAGGTTAGGTAATTTGCCCAAATTACATGAGGCTGCAGCAAGGATGGGAGCCAAAGAAGTGTGACTCCAATGCCCATACTCTTAGGCATGAAGCCATATTGCTCCCTTCGATCAGCCTTGTTAAAAATGGCTACTCCAGGGCCCCTGGGTGGATCTGTTGGTTAAATATCTGACTTCAGCTCAGATCATGATCTGTAAAATTGAACTCAAACTATCTTTTTGTTCAAGATATTGGGCCTCTTCTTCCTTCTGTTCCCTCTAGCACCATTGGTTACGTTCTTGAGCCCTCCCAAAGGCTATATTCATCTTGATTTTTTCTGACACATATTCCTTTATTCATCCCTGTCTCAGAGGTAGTTTCTAATAGTAGTTCTGAGTTCTGCCAAAATGTATCTTTATAAATTTTGTATCACTCTCCATGACTACCCACTAACTTTTCCTCTGTGTGAACTAAGAAGAAGGTGAAAACCTCCTTTCCTCTCCCTCTTTCTCCCAAACTCTCTCTAAATAAATGTTCCAATCCTCCCTTAAATACTTTTCTATTACAAGCCAGAACATTCCAGTTCCAATCTCCATGCCAACCCTTCCTTCATCACCTCCAGTAGTCTCTCAGTTAGGTTCTAACCTCTTCTTCTCAATTTAATTCATCTGCTACTGGAAACAACTCAGATGAACAAGTCAAAATGGGCTAGGTCTATGACACATTAACAAATTAATGCTGAAATCTCGCGGGGTTTTAGAAACAAAAGTTTATTTCTCATTCGCTCTATGTCCAAAGAGTGTTTGGCAGAGGCTCCATTCTGCATGGTTTATTGGGGACTTAGGCTCACAGAGTTTACAGCATTTTATGATGCCACCATCTCAAATGTGGTTTCAGGAGTTCGCCAGGGCCACAGAAGACAGGAGCTAGAGCGTTACCAGGGCTGCTTCCTAGCGTGCGAATGCCTCCTCCCGAACCCACCCGATGTGCACTGAGAAGGGCTTCTGTTTGGTTTCATGCTCTCCTGCTGCTGTCTTGAAATTCATCATTTCCTAACAAAAGGCTTCACATTTTCATTTTGCACTGGGTCTAAAAAATGATGTTCTCAATCCAGAAGGTTGCAGAGGAACTCTTCTGGCTAGGCTTTCCATCCTCTCATCTGCCCCACTGGCCAACATTCAGGCCACGTATGGCCTTGATTTTGGCAAAAGTGGTAAACAAATGTCATTTTTTATACACTGGTTGCTGATGAGCACGTGTTTTTCCTTGCCACACGCTCTTCCCTAAGCAATAACCCAAACTCCACAGAAAGCTGCTATATAATATACTGTCAGAGTTATACAGTCTGATAAAGGAACAGTTCATATTTTATGCAGCCAAGCACGTTTAATAATTCCTGTACACCCAGGTGGTAGAAAACATGGGAGAACACAGAAAGATAGGAAGTATTTTCTTTCTAGAACCTTCTATTTTTGAGGAGCATTTTTCATGTTTAGTGTACATAGGAATCTTCCAAGTGAAATGGAAATTCTAATGTGATAGCTTTGAGAAGGGGCCAATGACTCTGCATTTCTGACAAGCTCTGAACTACTTCCAATGGAACCAGCCTACAGAACCACAGGTCAGGTGTCAAGGTGCTAGGTGATACCAAGAAACATATATAAAGTAACAAGAAATTTATGCAATAGATAATTAAAAGCACTTCTGATAAATATTCACGCAATAAACAAAAAAATGTTTGTTCTGATTATTAAAAATATTATATGAGGGATACCTGGGTGGGTAAGTCGGTTAAGCATCTGACCTTGGCTCAGGTCATGATCTCACATCATGACTCGAGTTCGAGTCCCACATCAGGCTTTGTGCAGACAGCTCAGAGCCTGGAACCTGCTTCGGATTCTGTGTCTCCCTGTCTCTCTCTGCCCCTCCCTCTTTTGTGCTCTGTTTCTTTCTCTCTCTTAAAAATAAATAAACATTAAAAAAATATTATATGAAGTTTTTCTGTTGGAGATATTTATCTTTTAGCAAATTTGTTTTCTTTGCATTTCCAATACGCTTGCATTGTTAATTTGAGAGAGGAACAAAGGGCTCTTCTTATTTGCAGGTTTATTCTTGGTCTGCTTCCATAATTGAGAGTGTCAGAGAAGCGTGATTAACACTCCATTTGTGAAAACCCTCTCACCTCAGAATGCACAATTTGGCAAAATCTTCTCCTGCATCTATTCTCAGACAATAACCTCTTTGTTCTTCTCAGCCATAGTACAATGGCTATTGTGGGATCCCATGAGGCAGTGCTGGCAGGCAAGAGATTGGAAGGTGGGCTTATTTGGAACAGTAGCAGGAAGGATGTATTTTCACTTCAGTAGAAGGTGGCTAGCAAACAACCTGACTATGCAGAGAAATATTCATTTTGTTTCTGCTCCAACCCTCAGCCCCTAGGAAACTTGCAGCATTACATTACTTGGATAACTTCATTGTTTTAAAACTGAGAAAAGTCCAATGGTGTACCTAAGTACCAAGGTACAGTACAGTATCAAAAAATAAAATTGAGAGAGGTCATGAGCATCATGGTGGCATGAATTATACCTTTTCCCCCTCCCCTTGATTTACAACCAATTCACCTTCCATTACAACAACAACGAAGTTCCTCTGTGCCACACCAGGACACTTAAGGGATCTAACCATATGTGCATCAAGAAGTGGGTGAACCGGGCCCTGGAGGAGGCAGCAGAATGAGGGAAATGTGGTGGACCTGCTGGGGCAGAGGGAGTGACAGCAGAGCAAGTGGTGGCCAGCCAGGCACTGAGCCAGCATGACCGTTCTAGCAGGAGAGAGGGAACATGAAGGAATGAGTAGGAGTCTGCCCTATGGGCCATGTGCACTGCAGCTGTAGGGACCAGTTGCTCTCTCAGGAGACACTCTGTGAATCAGGGAAGGGAAGGGAAAGGAAAGAGAAGCAGGCAGACAAAAAGAAATGAAGGAGAGTGTCTCCTGCTATCTGCCCTAAGGGGTGAAAGGAACACCCACAGATCTTGGGAACCCTCCCAACTTGAGGATCCCCCATAGGGCCATGGGCACACTCAATGTATCAAGTGCTAAGTTCACACTCACCCCAATCTGCCACTGCCGTTTCCTTTTTTTTTTTTTTTTCTATTAATATGCTGGCTTACAATCTTAGCTGGGAGTCAGTTCCCTTAAGAAAAACTAAACCCTTGTGTTACAGCACCATGCTCTGGAAAACAAGGGTAAGGCTACTAGTAGGCCGTAGAACTCTTCAAGTCAACGTGAACAAATATTATAGCATTATTGACAATAGCCAAGATATGGAAGCAAACTAAGTGTCCATTAATAGACAAATAGATAAGGAAGATGTATATGTATACACATACGGATACAAACACACACACGCAGGCTGAAATATTACACAGCCATAAAAAAAGAATGAGATTATGCCATTTGTGACAACATGGATGGACCTGGAGGGTTTTACACTAAGTGAAGTAAGTCAGACTCAGAAAGAGAGATAACATATGGGCAAATGAACAAACAGCAAACAGACAAAAAGCAGAATCAGATCTATAAATACAGAGAATAAACTGATGGTTGCCAGAGGGGAGGCAAGTGGAAGGATGGGAAAAGGCAGTGAAGTGGAGTGGGAGATACAGGCTTTGAGTTATGGAATGAAGGAATACAGAATATAATAGTCAGTGATATTATAGCAGCATTCTATGCTGAGAAATTGTAGCTACACTTGTGAGCACAGCAGAATATTTGAAGAGCTTAAATCATAATGTTGTATACCTGAAATTAATGTAACATTGTGTGTCAACTATACTTAAATTAAAAAAAAATAATTTTTTAATGAATCGAAGCAAACAAAGCCTTCTCAAAATCAGAAAGGGGTTCACTTCTTCAAATGTAGTGACGACAGAGTCATTTCTCGTCCGACTTCGTAAAAAAATCTTGGTAATATGTATCACAGAAAGAAAATGACAACTTTCCAACAACCAAACCCAAAGATTTGAAATATTGTGATCTAACGAATAAAGAACTGAAAAATAGCAGTTAGGAAGAAATTTAATAAGCTACAAGAAAACTCAGAAAGATAATACAATAAACTCAGGATAAAATTAATGAGCAGAAAAAATACTTTACCAAAAGGATTGAAATTCTAAAACTGAAGCAAACAAATTCTGCAGCTGAATAAATCAGTAAGTAAGATGACAAATGCATGGTCATTCCAGTGAATGCAGTGGAAGGAGACCTAATCATATGGATCAAGGAGAGCATGAGGATACAAATACAGAAATAGTGGAAAGCAAGAACTAGCATTTTTGAGGTGGAAACAGAACTAAAATTTTTATTTTTTAAAATTATTTATTTATTTATTTATTTTTATTTTATGAAAGTTTATTTTCAAATTGGTTTACATATAATACCCAGTAGAACTATAATTTTTAAAAGGTGAAGAAACCCTATGAGAGATGTCTGATTTCATTAGAAAAGCCAAGAAAAGAAAATAATGGACATACCAGAAGGAGGAGAAAGGAACAATGGAGCAGAGAGCATATTTAAAGATGTTACAGCTGAGAACTTCCCAAATCTGGGGAAGAATCTAGATATACAAGTCTATGAAGCTAATAGAACACCTTATTATCTCAATGCAAAAAGACCTTGTCTAAGACCTATATCAAAATTGTCTAAAGTCAATGATAAAGCAACAATATTAAAGGCAGCCAAGGGAAAATAAAACAGTAACCTATAAAAGTAACCACATTAAGCTATCAGTAGATTTATCAGCAGAAACTCTACAGAACTGTAGAGAGTGGATGACATATTCAAAACAATGAAAGATAAAAACCGCCAGTCAGTTTTCCTTCTGGCAAAATTATGTATGAAGGAGAAATAAAGGATTTTCCAGACAAACAAATACTGGGTGAATTCACCACCCTCACTCTATCTGCCTTACAAGAAATGCTGGAAGGACCTCTTCAGGTTGAAACAAACACAAAGTACACAAAACTCTGATTAAGGGGATAAACAATCAGAATTAGAATACTTGAACTCTTTTTTAGAATAGCTTATTAAACTGTGAGTCATCTGGGTGGCTTAGACGGTTATCCATTCCATTTCAGGTCAGGTTCATGATCTCACAGTTGGTGAGTTTGAGCCCCACATCATGCTCTGTTCCGTCAACACAGAGCCCAAGTCAGATCTTCTGTCTTTCTCTCGCTCTGCCCCTCCCCCACTCATGCCCTCTCTCTCTCTCTCAAAAATAAACAAACATTAAAAAATGATAGTATATTAAACTTTTCCTCAAAGTTAAAGGAAAAGGATATTTAAAATAACAAAAACTACTACAATTTGGTAACAAACTCTTGCATAAAAACAGGTAATTTGTGACATGAAAAATATAAAAGGCGAAGAGTAAAAGGATGGACCATTTATAGGTGAATGAAGATAAACTGCTATCACCAGAAAAGGGACTATTTTATTTATGAAATGCTTTATGATAACATGGCAACCACAAAGCAGAAATCTACAGCAGAGATGAAAACATTAAAAAAAAAAGGGAGACTGAGCAAATCACCATGGAAAATTATCAGCTTACAAAGGTAGAAACAGAAGGAGAAAGAAACAGTGGAGGAAGAAAATAACCAAAAGGCAAAAGATAAAATGGCATTAGTAAGTTTACATATTAATAATTACCCTAAACATAAGTGGATTGAACTCACCCATAAAAAGGCACAGTAGCTGTATGAATAAAAAACAAGACTCGCCTATATTCAGCCTGCAGGAGATTCATTTGAACTCTAAAGACACACATAGGCTCAAAGTGAAATGATGGAAAATGATATTCCAAGAAAAAGGAAATGAAAAGGAGGTGATGTAGCCATACTTACATCAGAGGAAACAGACCTGAAGACAAGAGTATGAAAAACAAAAAGTCATAATATTATGATAACAGGGTCAGTACACAAAGAAGATATAATAATTGTAAATACATACACTGCCAACAGCCGAGCACCAGAATAAATTAAGCAATTAAAAACAGGTCCTAAGAGAGAAATAGTCAACAATATGGTAATTGTGAGGGACTTCAATATTCCACTATCCGTAACGGATAAACTGTACATATAGAAAATCAACAAGGATTTGTTGGAACCACACTTTAGAACGAATTGACTTAATACATGCACACACAACATTCTATCCAACGGCAGCAGAACACACATCCTTCTCAAGTGCACACAGGACATGCTGTAGCACAGATTCTACGGGAGGCCAAAAAACAAATCCTAGCAACTTCAAGAAGTTTGAAAACTAACTTCTCTCAACACAATAGTAAACAACTAGATATCAACAAAAAGAGTAAAACAAGAATATCTACAGATATATGAAAATGAAACTCACTTCTAAATGACCACTGGGTCAAAAGTATCACAAAGGAAATGAAAAAAAAAATACCTTGAGACAATGAAAATGAAAGCACAATGTATCAAACATTATAAGATGCACCGAAAACAGCCCTGAGAAGAAAGTGATAGCAATAAACATAAATATTAAGAAATAAGATCTCAACAAGCTAACTTTACACATCAAGTCACCAGAAAAAAAAAAAGGAACAAATTAAGCCCAGAGTTAGCAGAAGGAAGAAAATAATAGGGATCTAAGGGGAAATAAGTGAAATAAAATCCAGAATAACAATAGAAAAGATCAATAAAACTAAGAGCTTGTTCTCTGAAAACATAAACGAAACTGATCTTTAACAAGGCTAAGACAGAAAATTTCAAAATTAGAAAAGAGGATACATTACAACTCATATTATGGAAGAATCATAAGAGACTAGTGTGAACAATGACATGCCAACAAATTATATAATCTACAGGAAATCAACACACTGTGAAAACGCACAACCTACAAGACTGTTTCAAGAAAAAAATAGAAAATCTGAACAGATCAATAATAAGTAAAAAGATTCAAACAGTAATCAAAATTCTCCCAACACAGAAAACTCCAGGACCAAATGGCTTCACTGGAGAATTCCACACAACATTTAAAAAAGAATTATCAATCCTCCTCAAACTCTTCCAAAATATTGAACACAAGGGAATACTTCCAAACTCATTCCATGATGCCAGTGTTATGTTGATATCAAAACCAGATAAGGATAGCACAAGAAAACTATAGACTAAATGTCTGATGATTATACATGCAAAAATTCTCAGCAAAATATTAGCAAACTGAATTCAACAACATATAAAGGGATCTACACCATGACCAAATGGGATTTATCTCTGAGATAAAAAATTGTTCAATATCCAGATATCAATTAATTTAATACATCACATCAACAAACTATCTCTGAGATAAAAAATTGTTCAATATCCAGATATCAATTAATTTAATACATCACATCAACAAACTCAAAGATAAAAATCACATGATTATCTCAATAGATGCAGAAAAACATTCAACAAAATACAATATCCTTTCATGATAAAACTCTTAACAGACTAGATATAGAAGGAAGATAACACAACATAATAAAGGCTGCATATAACTAACCCACAGCTAACATTATAATTAAAGGAGGAAATTGGAAAATATTTCCACTAAGATCAGGAACGAGGCAATGACGCCCTTCTCAACATTCCTCTTCAATATAGTACTGGAAGTCCTAGACACAGTGATTAGGCAGGACAAAGAAATGAAAGGCATCCAAATAAGAAAGTAAGAAGTACGGCTGTCATTATTTGCTGACGATATCCCAAAGAGCGCACCAAAAAAATTGTTGGAATTAGTCAACAATTTCGGTAAAGTGACAAGACACAAAATCAACATAAAAAATCAATTGCATTGCTTTATACCCATGATGAAGCATCTGAAAAAGACAAAGAATTATCCCATTCACGACAGCATCGAAGATAATAAAATACTTAGGAATATGTTTAACCAAGGAAGTGAAAAATCTGTACAATGAAAACTGCAAAATTTTGCCAAAAGAAATCAAAGAAGACACAAACAAATGGAAGATATGCTGTGCTCAGGAGTCAAAATAATGAATACTGTTAAAATGACCAAACTACCCAAAGCCATCTACAGATTCAACACAATCTCCATGAAAATACCAAAGGCCTTCTTTGCAAAAACAGAAAAAACAATTCTAAAATTTGTATGGAGCTACAAAAGACCCAAGTAGTCAAAAAAATCCTGAGGTGGGTGGAAAAGCCAAAAATATCTTACATTGTCTTTGAAACTATACTACAAAGCTGTAATAACATAAATCATATGGTACCGGCGCAAAAATAGACACATTAACTGGTGTAGAAGAATAGACACCCCAGAATTAAACCCCAGCATATGATATTTGACAAGAGGGCCAAGAATGGGAAAAGGGTAGTCCCTTGAACAAATGGTACTGGGAAAACATACAAGAAACACAAAAAGAACAACGAAATCGGACCCCTATTTCACACTACTCACAAAAATTAACTCAAAATACATCAAAGACTTAAACATAAGACCAGAGAACACAAAATTCCTAGGAGAAAAAGAGGGAAGACGCTCGTTAATATTGGTCTTGGCAATACTGTGGCGGTTGGGGGCAAGGGGACAAACAAAAGAAAAATATCAACAAATGGGACTACATCAAACTCAAAAACTTCTGCACAGCAAAATAAAATTACACACACACCAATTTTTAGTAGAAAGGGACACCAGTGAATATTGCGAGCTAATAGCACACTAGGCTTTTCTTCTAATTGACATTTCAAAGTATTTATTATTATTTTTTTAATTTTAATGTTATTTTTGAGAGAGAGAAAGAGAGAAATAAAGCATGAGTGGGGAGAGGAACCAAAGCTGGATGCTTAACTGACTGAGCCACCCAGGTGACCCTCAAAGTATCTCTTTTTCAATTGAGAGCTTAATATCCTGTCCATAAGTAATTGTGGCACACTAGATAGCACTGTACAGTTTACCAAGCATTTTCAACTGTATTATGTTATTTCATTGTGAAGAAAACATTAGAAATAGGTCGGGATCATGAGACCTTTGTCTTCAAAAAGGAAATGGAGATGCCGAGATACTGACTTACAGGAGAGTGCTCTTCTAAGCAAGGAGACTGAGCCCATATTTGATCCAGAATCCCTTGGTCTTTCCTAAGATAAAAACATAGGCAATTTGTCTTTGCCTAGCCTTTCATTCTTAGCCTCACTTTTTTCACTTGATAATATGTTTCTTATAAGCAAAATTGTTACATGTGTTTTGTTTAGTTGTTTAATAAATCTAAAAGAGTCAATGTTTTCTTTTAATAACAGTGTTATTGAGATATAATTCATGTACCATAAACCCACCCGTTTAAAGGTTACAATTCAGTGGTCTTCATGTATCAAGTGTATGACAACCACCACAACCAACTTCAGACCCCACTGTTATTCCAAAAAGGAAACCTGTGCGCATTAGCATTCACTCTGCATTTCTCCCTAACCCTTTCCTCTACCAACCCCCCCACCTCTAGGAAAGAAACCACTAACCTACTTCCTATCACTAATGGATTTGCCTATTCCCCACTAAGAGTTTCTATTTTTTCTACTTTGCAAAAAGTAATAAAATGAAAGAGCAAAATATGCTTTTCATCTACTAGAGACAACTTATCGTTATCTGTTCACTTTAGGAATACAGTGTTATTTATAAATTGTAAAATTAATAAGAGTGTAGGAAATTGTCAAGAAAGTAACCGGTAAAATTTAAATGGGGTTTTAAAGAGACATTTCTTTTATTGATTTTTTTTTATTTTTCTAACTTTTTATTATTACAATTTTCAAAAATGCAGAATATAAAGCTAATACAACAAATATCCTTACATCTACCACACAGATTCAACAAATATTAAGATTTTGCTATGTAGTGTTGGGGCTCCTGCATGGCTCAGTCAGTTGGGCATGTGACTCTTGATATCTGCTCAGGTCATGATCTCACCGTGAGAAGATCACGCCCCACGTCTGGCTCCATGCCAGATGTGGAGCCTGCTTGAGATTCTCTCTCTCCTTCCCTCTCTGTCCCTACCCTCCCTCTCAAAATAAATAGATGGACGTTAAAATTTTTTCCCTATAGTTTTCTTTTTTATGTCATTTCAAAGTAAATTGCTGTATTACACCTAGTCACTAAAAATTAAGGACAAATTTCCTACATGATATTATTATGGCTCCTGAAAAAATTAACATTATCTTTGATCTTAAAAGATACATTTAGAAGGTTTTAACTACACATAAATCTTCCCATTTATTATTTAATATGCTCTATGATCATTCTTAAATCAATATATTTATGCATATGGATATATCTTATAAGAACAACTTCCAGTTCCTTTTACATAAAGGGAAAAAATATGAACCCTTTAGTTTCATGAATGAAATTCTCTCTTCAGACTTCTCCTGTCTACGACTCATTTACCTGAATGTCTTGAAGTCTGCAGACACTTCTTTATTTGTTTTTTGTTTTTTTTTATAGCAATCATACCAGCTATCGCTTCTTTCTGGAAATGGTACATCCTCACACATGTATACCAAGTGACATTTTCGGATTTAGTTGACAAGAGTGAAATTACGGAAATAACATATATATCCATGAAAAATGTTCAAGTTGTGGCACCTTTTACATGTAATGCTAGGCTGAATCTAATAAGGAAGGGAAGGCACTGAAAATGGCAACTACGTAGGGGCGGTGGATGTGTTAATCAGTCAATACCTCCAATATATAGAATTTTATATAAACCAATTAAACCTGAATAAAGCTATTAAAAATGTAATACTCAACACTCTATTTTACCACATTTATTATTACCTATGTTCTCAAGGCTATTTATCACTCTTGTGACTATTTCGTGAAAATACTATATAATATAGTATAATACTATACTATACTATGTGCTAGTATGTTTCTCTTTCCACCTCCACATTCAGGGATGTCATAATTCTTGCTTGAAAATGGCCATGGTAGGAGTATTTACACCACAGGAACCAGCAAACACCACAGATCAGGGCTTGCTTCTTGTGTTAGGTTTTGTTTTACTGTCCAGGTTTAATAAAATAGCCATTATTTTAGTAATCTTAAATTTTACAGTATGAACAGCACAAAAGAGGATATCTTTCCAGTGTTCAAAAATCATTAATCAGAAAGTAAGTTGCTCATGTCATGGGCAAACCAATGATCTTCTGATATTTCTTTCTTTTTTTTTTTTTTTTTTATTGTGCTCATTAACCAAAGTATCAGCTAACATTCCTAGTGGAACTATACTTGGATACATTACTGCCAAACACATAGCAGGGCACACTGTATTAATGCCCCCGTCGTACACCAAAAACCCTACCTATGTCTTCAACTCCTGATGTGCAAGGAATGGGCACCTGACGTTGAACTTATTAAATAAGTTTGTTAGACAAGTTAGAAGTAAGGGTGAAAATAAAAGGACAAGAACAGTTCCTACAGTAATCTCACTGCTTGCAGTTTTCACAACGGATTCTGTATTTACTGGAGCTTAGACCTAGATCTGAGAGTTAGAACTACTCTTTGGACCAAGGTTCCTTTCTACCAGGGATAGAGAGCTAAGAAAACACCATGTCTCCCAGCTTGTTTAGATGTTCCTCATTTTTGTCAGTTCCTAAAGCTATCTCATATAAAGGGAGAGCTCATATCAAAGTCACCAGCAAAGTTTGCTCCCTTATTGAAAATATGAGTGCATGCAAATGATGTCTCATTTAGTCCTTTCCCCCTCATTTACCACAACTCCATTAAACTTTGAAGAACACGGCCTCGCTCTCACACATCGTCACATTTCTAAAAGATCATTTTATCTAAGAAGAAATCAAATTCCACCAGGGTGTTTCCTGCCCCTTTGGAATCCGCTCTACTGGCTGAGAGTGACAGAAGGCAACAGCCTGCAGTTGGAAGACCAATGCCTTAAATACTAGGGTGCAGTGGACACAATATCAGAGTTCATTAGAAGATAACTAGGGGCCCAGGGCAATTTGTTTGTCTCATTTAAAATGTGCCGTAAGTCCTTACCTTGCCCTTAGCCTGACGCTCTCCGGCATAGGGGAAGGAAGATGGCTGACTCCTCCAAGTTTTGTTTACCAGCTTACCAGGTCACCAGGCTTCTGCCTGGATTTGAACAACAAAGGGACTGATGAGACATTACGTATGGGGTGGAGGGGAGACAGAAGCCAGAGAATTTCTCTCCTTTCCGGACATTGGTATCTTCTCTAGTGGGGCAACATCTGCTCTGTGACACCAGTTCACTCCAGAAAACGCTATGGAGTTTCGCACTCTGTCAGACAACCTGGTCTCTGACCTCCAGTAACAATACCCTTCCTCTCTGTATTTCACCAGCCTAGTAGTGGTATTACTTTCCTGCTAGTAATCATTTCTAGGGTACCTCCCTCATTCTGAGATGTTTGACCTCCAGCAAATCCCCCACCTGTGTGTATCCAATGCCTGCTTTAAATTTCATCTTTTGCAAATCCTTGAAGTGATTTCTGTGTTCCCACTTTGATCCTGACTAAAACACAGTTAATCAAAATTCTAGATGTGTAGCAACAATGACAACAACAACAACAACAACAATAGCAACTAACTTCTGCTGAAAGCCTATTGAGTTTCAGGCACTGTTCTAAATTTTTGGGACTCTCAGCAATCCCATGGGGTACGTATTTTTGTGAATCCACCTTACAGATAACAGAACAAACAAAAATTTGTGAGAAACTGACCAAAAGAAGGACGTTTGGCTGTGATACTAAACTGGTCAAGAAGTCACAAGGTTTGTTTGTACAGGTAAGTATGTCTCTCTGTCTCCTGGCGCACGGCGAGTACCTTTCACATGGGAAATTTACTTCTTGCTCTCAGGGTGCAAAGGAGGGTCAGATTGTTCTTGCATTGGCTGCTACTTAAGCAACTTTAATTCAGACTAATCACTATGCCACTGCGGCCTGTTTGGGGGCAGCCTGCCCTGAACCCCATCACCATGAATTCTATCACGGTGCTCACAGATTCTCTGGTATTTGACTAAAAGGAATGGAGTTTCCCTAACGACGTCAACTGAAGCAAGTGGTACCCACCCGTCCTATTCCCAAATCTTTTCTCCCATAATACAGAGTCTTCTCAAGTTGGAAACTAACCCCACCAGTGATTAAAGGTGTTTACTCATGAAACTGCGTTTGTTTCTCAACACTGAGATCTACTCTGGGTAATAAGCAGGCCACCAGTCCAGACGTCAGAATATAAACCATCTCACCTCTTACCAGAGCATTATTTTATGTTCATTACCCCTGCAACTGCGTGTGGAATACATACCACTGCGCTTTTGTCAATACCATTTTCATCACAGCCAAAAGCCAATTTAATAAGCTCAGTTCATCAGTCCTCTGCCTTTGAGTACTTCCTTTCCCAAAGGGAAATATAATCCATTTGTACCCATTCAGATATTTAAAAGATTCTTTTATGTGCAGTCTCAGTTCATTACGAACAAAATACATTTTATTCTTCTTGTTCTATTGAGTCTGGTGACATGCTGGATTGGATTTAAGATGCAGCCTCTTATCATATTTTTCGTCAGGAAATAGTTTTCCTGAGTGCTTCTGAGGCTACCTGCACCTGCATTTCCTGCCTGCGCTTGCCACACAGCAAAACCTCTCAGGGAGCAACAGCTTTGTCTACAGGGACAAGTCGAGCAAAGTGCTGAACAGTGACCTGGGAGGTAGATTAGCATAAAAAGGATATTTCACACCTAGGTGATTCATACAAAGGATACACCTTTCCCAGCAATCATCACAAAGACATTTCTCCACTTGATTTAGCCTGTATTGCTGTGAGTAACGCTCTAAGAGCAGTGTTGGGAAAATTTTATCTTGCTTTTTTTTGTCATTTGTCAATAGAAAATTAGAACATATTATAGTTCAGAATAACAAAACCGTCATCTGGAAAGACTGAAAATCGAGGGGGGAAATGCTGAGTTTTTCATTGTTTTCCTCTCTAGTTTAGAGGGTGGCTTGACTCAGGTTAACTCAGTTGTGGTGGGCAGCGTCATCGTTATTAAAATTACTGACTACCATATGGTGAGCATTGCCTATGGGCCAAGCACTGTGTGATAAGAACTTTTATGTATGATCTCCACTAATGCTTACTGTACCCCCAAAGTCACTATTATTAGCGGTTCAGTCGGTTAAGTGGCCGACTTCAGCTCAGGTCATGATCTCATGGTCTGTGGGTTCGAGCCCTGCGTCGGGCTCTGTGCTGACAGCTCAAAGCCTGGAGCCTGCTTCAGAGTCTGTGTCTCCCTCTCTCTATCTGCTCTTCCCCTGCTCACACATTGTCTATCAAAAATAAATAAATGTTAAAAAATTTTTAAACCCCATTTTAGAGATAAAACAATTGAGGCTTAGAGTTTTAAAAAATGGATCAACAATTTAGTTTAACAATTGCAATTAAAAGCAGACCATTCGGGTTTCAAGCCTCCAGTTCCACAGCATTATATGCTTTTAATAAGTTAATAGAGCAAAGGGTAAGTATTTGGCATTGACTGGAAAAAAAACCTGTTAGTAATCAGAAATTTTAAGAAGACCTTTTGAACTCTCCTATATATACAGACATTCCTTTCCAAGTAACTAAGGGGGAAGAGAAGTTACATATTAACAAGAATCCAGACACAGGCAACAAGAACATCATTTACAGAGAAGCTAATTTAAATAGTACTTTTGTTTGCAATTATTTCCTGGATAGCTGAGTATGCTACAGAAAGTCAACGAAACTGACTATTCTGTCTGGTGAAAGACACTGGACATGTGTCCCAATTAATTGAGTACACAGCTTATACTATGTAAATCCTGATCCCAGGAGATTTTTATGTCCTGCTAACAATATCAGTTTGAGAGCAGCATGACATTTTGCTACTCTGACAAATCCCCCTTAAAAATGCTTTAGCTTCTCCTTCACTTATCCCAAGGACCCTATTTTGTTACATCAGTCATAAGAGGGAACAGAAAGCCTGGCGTTTAGATACTGATTTCAACTCGTCAAGCCATTTCGATTGCCCGCAAGATAAAACTAAGCTTTTCAAAGCTATAATTTGCCAAGTGTTTGTCTTAAGGGAGAAACATAGGGTTTCAAGGTAAGGAGTGCTGCCCTCCCTTTCTCACGCAAATAAATTAAAAAACAGGAGTGTAATCTAGAAGGCATTGCATATGTAATAAGGGGGACAGTCCAATTCAATGTGGAGAGTCCACTATGATGTGGCTTTGGATTTCTTCACCCTCAACAGGTGATCTATGTGTACTGAGGTTGAGATTTTGATGGATTTTTGTGTACAGAACATTTTACTTTTTTTATTATCAATTTATTATCATTTTATATTTTTTATTATCAAATTGGTTTCCAACAAGTACCCTCCTCAGTGCCTGTCACCATCTCTCCCCCCCTCCCATATTCCCCTCAACCCTCAGTTTGTTCTTAGTATTTAAGAGTCTCTTATGTTTTGTCTCCCTCGCTGGCCTTTTTCCCCCCTTCCCCCTCCCCCATGGTGTTCTGCTAAGTCTCTCAAAATCCACCTGTGTGTGGAAACATACGGTATCTTGCTTTCTCTGACTGACTTACTTCCCTTGTATAGAACATTTAAAAGTTTGAGTTCTACTGAAGAAAAATTTTTATTCTATTTGCGTGTGCATTTCCACTCTGATATATGGCAATTAACTCCTGGTCCTTTTTTGTGAATTGCCGGAATTATCTGAAAGTGGCTAAACAGGATGAAAAAAAACTATCTCAGAATGTTGCTAACCATAGTAAGTTTCCTTGTCCTTCTGCAGTTCGTGTGAAAGCACTCGGCACAAGGATCATCTTACGTTTTCCCAAAATATCCCTCTCGTAACTAGATACTAGGCTGTCCTTTCCTTGTACACGAGGATTTCTTCAGGACCTGAGGGAATAAGTTTTCAGCTCTCCACACTGCAAACCCAGTTCCCAAGTCACTTGGTAACTTCTCTTTCATCTGATGCATTACTTCTTCTCAGACATAATGTTTTCAGGGCTAAGCAAAAATGACAAGTCCACCCAACACAGTTAGTCTAGAGACCTGAAAATGCAGTCACTCACAACCGCCAACACACTTATTTGTTAGGATATGTCACCTCCAAACACTCATCTCCTTGCCTGGTAACGCAAGAAAAAGAAATTTGAAAACCGAGGCTAATATACAATTATTTCATTAAATATTTGCTAGGAACCAGTATTGTGATTGGCATTAGGAACATAACAGAGAGACAAGCATAAAACTTAGAAAACTGAGGAAGTTTTATAACTTTATAGATTTATATTTCTTGTGAAAATATTTAGTCCAATACCATATGAAACTTACATGCTACAAGCATGAAAACAAACCAAGAGGAGCCCTTTTATAAATGCATAATTAAGAAATAGTGATAAGTGCTAAGAAGCAATGCAAACAGAGTGCTATGTGCCAATTAAAGCAGGGTTTCTCTCTAGAATTGTTCTCAAGGAGGATGTGAAAAAAGCAAGCACATAAATACCAGAGGGGAAATGAATACCAGTAGAAGAAATGCTAAGGCTTTAAAGCTGGAAAGGGCATGCCTGAGGACCTCAAAGTTAAGAGTAACTAGAGCAGAGGAGCACCTGGGTGGCTCAGTCGGTTAAGCGTCCGACTTCAGCTCAGGTTACGACCTCACGGTTTGTGAGTTCAAGCCTCGCATCAGGCTCTGTGCTGACACCTTCGATTCTGGAGCCTGCTTCAGATCCTGTGTCTCCCTTTCTTTCTACCCCTCCCCTGCTTGCCCTCTGCCTCTCTCTCTCTTTCAAAAATAAATAAACATTAAAAAATATTTAAATAATAAAAAAGAGAACTGGAGCACAGACAATGATGGGAAAATGGTTTCAAGTACAACTGGAAAGTCAGCAAGGGACAAAGCATGAGAACCCTAGAAGCCACAGTGACATGGATTTGATTCCCGGTCCAATGAGAAGCCATCAAAGAATACACCTTTAAGCAGAGAAGTGTATGACCAGACTCATGCTGCTAAAACATTGGTCTGGCTGCTACACGGAGAACATATTTAAGAGAGGATCAGAAGTACAAGCTCTCATCAATGTCACAGGCATAACTAAATATGCATTGTTGAGAGAATGACATTAGTTCCTTCTCCTTAGCTCTCCACGAATTCCAACTCTCTTTGGAGCCAACACTATAGAGCATGTGCAAAACACTGAATGACTCTACTTTTCAACAGAGTGGGACAGACTACTACTTTCTAATGTTTTCCTATCTCTCTTTCAACCACTCACTTAAATGGCCAGCCAATATAAAGAGACAGAATAAGACTGAAGTGCAAAACCAGGAATGGACTTCACACTCGTTTAACATTTATTAAATATCTACTAAGTGCCAGGAACTGTGCTAGGTGCTAAGGACTCAAATGCCTCTTTCCACAGAGTTCATAGTAAGAGGGAAGCCAGACCTAGCGAAACAAGCAGCTACAACTCAGAGAGAAGCGTTGTTCACTGGAGTATTTACTGGGTGCTGGAGATTCACTATGGACACTCTGCCAGCACTACTGGGAAGCAAGGACCCTTGCTCTCTCCTTTCCAAACACCAACCCAAGGTGGTGAAGAAAAAGACATGTCCAAAGATGCTCAGGCATTCTTCCTCCCCACCTGTGAAACAGTTGGAACTCTTGAAAATAAAAATTGTACTTTCAACTCTAAAAACCAGGCCTCAGGTTGTAAACTGCATAAAATGAGATATTCTAGTTATTTCCCAAACAAGTGATGTATTCAACGTTGTTGATGGTGAGTTCCAGGAGTTCCTTAAATCTGGAACAAAAGTGACTTGGGGATATCAGGCTTCCTGCCTACCCAATTCAGATTCTCCAAAAATGGAGTAGTTCTTACCAAAAATTTCAGTACTACAATAAGTTTGGTACTGTATGTATTAAAAGTATAGCACGAGACCAAGAGAGCATTTTTATAATAATTGTTATTGATGCTTATTGAATCCTTATATGCTTATCATCAGCTCTGGCTATCAGTACTCGTGTTAACCCATTTTAGAGATGAGAAAACTGAAACCTAGAGAGGCTGAGTAATATCCTGAAGTTACAGCTAATAATAAGAGCTCGGACCAGAAGAAAAGGAGTCTGGCTTCAGGCTATAGTCTATACAGAACTTATCAAGAAAAACCAAGTATCCGTGGGTTCTGTTTTCTTTGCTAAGATGAAACAAGGTAAGGTCTTTTTCTCATAAATAAACATTCGTGAAAAGTCACAGGGTTCAATTCTCCTGATGATGACAGGATACTAAACCCAGAACAATTTCCATTATAAATATATATAGTCATGATGCTTTTCTTAAGCAATGATTTTATTTGATTTTAATTTTTTTAAAAAATATACAAAAATACTTTAAAATAAGGAAGGCTTATAAAAGGAAAATTATCTTTTTCTAAATGAAAGCAAGGTTTTCTTGCTATAGCTGTCTTGATTGGCTGAAAGCCCAAAGCATATTATTTCTCAAGTATAATCCCATTGAAAGGAGGAAAATTTTCCCTACAAGGTAAATGCTCTGGAGAGTATTTCTTTCCTGCTGAGTTCTCAGAGCTGTCCTTGTCCTACAGCAAATGACAAAATAACAGAAAAGAAGAGGCATAAAAGAATCCTGAGACAAAGGTCCAAGAAAATGGAGAGGTGGAGAGAAACCTGGCCATCTGAGAGAAGCTTTTATTTTACTAAAGAATAAGAGAAGCTTAGTTGTGTTTGGTGCCTTAGATTTTAAGGAAAATTTTCACATTCATTCCTTAAAATACCCCTGAAAGAAAAAGAAAGATAGAATTAGACCCATTTTTCTAATAAGAAACTTAAAATTGGAGTAAATTAAGGAGCTCGCCCAAGATCATACCAGTTTGAAATGAAGCTAGTACTCAGCTTTGGTTTTCCAACCTTTTTCTCCCTTATTTACTTTTCCTGTCTCCTTAATGATAAACTTTGGCTAACTACATTCAATAGATTTTTCCAGTGTTCTTTGTCACTCTCTTTTTTCAAAGGGAGGGGGAAATTATCAAAACTAAAATTGGGCAAACTTTGGTTGCAGTTAGAGAAATAACACTAGCAATGGCCTGTTTGAAATTTTGTTTACAATTAAAATTGTCAGCTTCCCCTTTGGCCCTAAAATAGTAACTGGAATCGTACTAGTCCCTTTAAAACATTTAAGAAATATCTTTACAGACACTGGAAAACAGTACATGTTCCCAAAACTCATTATTATGAAGATTAATTCCCAACCTAATCAACACAATTCCAATCAAAATCCCAGTAGTTTCTTTGTGTGATTCTAAAATTCCTATGAAAATTCAAAGGCGTAGAATATCCAGGATATATGTGAAGAAAAGCAGCACAACATTGGAGGATGTAATTATTTCAAGACTTACTATACAGCTATAGTAATAAAACAATGTGGTATTAAAGATAGACATGAAGATCAATAGAACAGACTAAGGAGTCCAGAAATAGATCCATACATACAGAGTCAATTGATGGTTGACAGTCACATCAAAATAAACCAATGAGGAAAGGAATGCCTTTTTAACAAGAAGTGATTGAGCAAGTGTATACCCATATGAGAAAAATATTAACCTCAACCTCCTATACAAGAAAAGTAAAGAAAATTGATCACAAAAGTAAACATGAAAGCTCTAATATTTAACTTCTAACAGAAAACAGAAGAAAATCTTTACAGCCTCATGGGAGGCAAGGATTTCTCAGAGAAAATTAAAAAAAAAATCACCAACTGTAAAAAAAACAAATAAAAAAAAAAGAAGCTGATGCATTGGAGTTTTTCAAAATAAAAACAGCTGTTTTTCAAAAGATATAATTAAGAAAGTGAGAATGTAGGCCAAGAACTGAGAGAAAACATTTGCAAAACATAGCTGGACTAATAATTTGTATTCAGAATATATGTTGCACTCTTACAACTCTAGAATAAGAAAACGGTGCAATAAAAGTGGTCAAGAGATTGAACATGTATTTTCCCCAAAAATAAGTTTTTGAATGGCCAAAAGCAGCTGAGAACATCCTTCCCATCTTTAGTTATCAGGAAAATACAAGTTAAAGTGATACTGAAATATCAATATATTCTCGCTAAAATTAAAAAGAGTGACAATACCAAGTAGTGGTGAGGATCTGGAGCAAGAGAACCCCTTATATATTGCTTGTGAGAATGTAAAATGGCACAACTGCTTTGGAAAGCAATTTGGCAGCGTCTTTCCATTTCATCCAGCAACTACACTCCTAGACATTTATCCAAGATATATGAAAACACGATAGCTTTTACATAAATGTTCATAGCAATTGACAGTCAAAAACAGCAAAGAGGCGAAGGGGCATCGATATTAGAAAGGATAAATAACTGTGATATATTCTTACTGTAGAATAATAGTGAGCGAAAAAAAAAAATGAATGAAATGCTAAAGAGTAAATGGGTCAGCTAAGGTTCTCCAAGAAGCAGACAACGTGGAACTGGACTTGAAGAGAGAACTGTCGGGGAAAACACCTTTGTACAAAAATGTGAGGGATGAGGAGGAAGCCAGACATCGAGCAGCAATGCAGACCTGGCTCCTGTGAAAGAATGAAGAAAGGAGAAAGGATGGTTAAGAAGCATTTCACACAGCTGCAGAGTGCTAAGATTTTGGCCAGACCAACAAAGGGTGCTAGAGCCTAAGTTGCTAGTTAGAAATTGATGCTTGTAACCAGATAGGTCCTATCCTAGCATCCTTGCTGTGTGCAGTTACTGGCTAGGAGCAGTCTGAGGTAAGTGGGGCCTCAGCCATTAACACACTAATGAACTTGAGGCACAGCAACTGAGGCTCTGGGTCAATTATGTCCCCTGCAGCAAGACGGCTGAACAGCACATTTTCATGGTCGCCATGATGCCACATGGATGCAACAACATGAATGAAGCTGGAAGAAATACACGAAGTGAAAACAAGCCAGATGCAAAGAGTACATAGTGTATGATTCTATTTTGTACGAATTCATGTTCTAAACCAGGCAAAACAAGTATTCACTAATGTTTAGTATTATTCACTAATGATAATCACTGATAGTTCATTGATAGAAAACCGGTCAGTGATTGATCAGGTTGGTGGTGATAAGGATGTAGACATTTGTGAAAACTTGTTAAGCTGTCATGCTCAAAATGCGTATATTTTAATGCATGTATACTTCATTGAAGTTTATTTAAAATGTAATTTGGAATTCCAAAACAGAAAAAAATATTTAACAATAATATTCAATAAAAACATATCTATAATATGCTTCTGTTCCTTCAAAATTTTATTTATTATCTGAAGTAAAACATTAAAACACGATCACAAAAACTTTTGGAAGTGTTGCCATCACTGCTTTTGATCCCTGTTGTCATTCTTTCCTGTTAGCTTCATCTATTAGACACCAGTCTTGAGGAAGAACTTTGCTACTCTAATTTCAGACACAGATACTTCCTTACTGCTTCTTGGATGCAATATTTGTGCCTCTGAATCGAAGTTAGTACACCTGGACCACCTGATAGACACATTCTTGTAACAAATCATAGGGATCCCTGTTTTTTATAACCTGGTGACATGAAACAGCAAATCTTTCTTAACACACACACATATACACACTCATATAACATAACATAAAAGTTTTCATACACCCTCTGATCATAAATTTTTTGCCAACATACTGATCCTTCTTGCTAGCATAACATTTGATGTGCTTGAAATAAATTTGTCTGATACACTTTGATGTTTAATACCTCATCAACTTTCATAGCTAGAAATAATTTTCCTTTTTTGAAATCTAGGCTAGAAGCAAAGAATATTAAGTATGACTTTTTAATTGCTTAGTATATGCCAGCCACGATACTAAGCATATTGTATCTGATTTCCAATCACGGTGAGCCTTATTTTCAAAATAGTAGTTAACACTTGCCCAGAATCAAACAGCTATTGATTTGTGGTCATTAGATACGAACCCACCTTTATTTGGCTCCAACGCTTTGTACTTAACCACAGCGCCCCCGTGTTGATATTTTCAACAACACCATATATAAATCAAGGTGTTGATGTAAATAATCAGTGAGATCAAGACTTGGTAATTGAGATTGAAAGAAAAGTAGATACTAGTTTTATCCACAATTACCTTCGTATTTTAAGGAAATGGCTTAGGCTATGAAAAATATCTCAATTTTGACAAAGTTTTAAATATAGGTCATATATTTCCTTATCAACCCGCTTAAGCATAGCTAGAGGAGAGGAGGAATTTTTAAGTGAGTTACAAAGTAACAGTGACTTGTCCTTATGTAACCCAGTTCAAACTTCACGGGATCCATGGGCTTTTTCTCACTCTTTTACACTCATTATTCCAACATACAAAAAATTACCCAGGGAGAAAATAGTCCTTTCTAACAATATGTTAAAGTTATTTGCAAACTACTGTTAAACTTAAAGATCCTGAGATTCAGATGATCATTCTCAGAACAGTTACCACCATTTAATCTTCTGAAACAAAATGAGCTCTTGTGGAACTCTGGGTCCCATCGTTCTCCCTGAACGTCTTACAGAAGAACAATTAGCAGCATAAGTAAAGAAGTGGTATTTTTTCCCCAGGAAAATCTATCCCTTTACAATTGACATCACATGCTTTTTACATCATTTGCATTTCTTCTGCATGAGTTTTTTTGGGGGGCCAAGGGCCAGCTCCCCCCTCCAAATGTACCACAATGGCATATTGATTATTGTGAATTAAAGTTACTTAAGAAACAGCCCATGCAAGAACACCACTATGACCTCCCCCTACTTTGTTTTCAGAAAACAGCAAATAAATTCCCCAAGTCAAAGTTACCCTTTCCCCTGCCAGAAGGTAAGAGACATCTTTATCATCAGAGGCAGGTAATTTGAAACTGAGTAAACTGAATCAATAAACCTTCTTACTTTTACTAATTTACTACCCCAGCCTAAATTCTGTTTAGAATTCCTTATTAATTGAAATTCCCAATCCTAAATCTTTTTTGTCCTATCAACTCCTCACAGATTTATTCTTTTGTTCATCTAAAAAATATAAAAACTGCCTCCTTTGGTCATGTCTTAGGGTCTAGTTTTATTATTGGGCCTCTGTGCACATGTAATTAACGTTGGTTTCATCCTCCTGCTAATCTGTCTCATGTCACTTCAATTCTTAGACCAGCTAGAAGTACCTTCAAGACTACAGAAAAATTTTTGTTCCCCAACCATTTCTTCTGTAAAACTACTGTTATCCGAAACTACCTGGAATAATTACTCCCTTTTTCTCTTGCCAGAATACAAGGGAAATATGTGTTTTCAAATGCTGCTCTTTGCTTCCCCCCAGAGGGTTTTTATGTAATGAGGACAGAAGGCCTCTTCATCTCCTTCAATCTGAGCAGCACCATATTCAGTTTTTCAATGTATTGGTCATCCTCATATGCTTTCATTATAAATAAGGGTTGCATGGCTTAGACCCAATTAAACACCAAGGGGTTGGGTCCTATTTTTCTGTGGGATGATAGTTAGCAAAAGGAACAAGATCACAAGCATCCCGCTTGTGTACCTGTCATGCTCAGAAATGACCATGACAAAGATGGCCTTGGTCATCATAAAATGAAAAAAGTCCTGGATGCAAGTTAGTAGACCTGATGTTTGCAGCGGGCTCAGCCATTAATGATATGACCGTACGCAAATAAATCTATTTCCTTTAATGACCCAAAGTGTCGTCCCCTATTGACTGACAAATTTCTAACTCCAAGGTAGCAGAGACAGTTGGTGTCCCACCTAGGTGATCTTAACCCTTAGTATTTCTATGCATGCCAGTCCACTGCCAACTATCAGGGTTTGCATCTCTTTACCTGACAGTAAAGAAGGCCAGAAATTCCGAGCATTAACACACCCCAGGAATAGCTTTCCAGCAGTGACTAATATTAGTTGGTGAATAAATATCCCAGCTCCCTTTCCAATTAGGTGATATAATTCTGATGTGTTCGTTCCTCCTAATCTCCCTGAGTTCCTTAACAGAGTTAAGCTCTAGTTCCTCCCAATAGTAACATCATCCTTCCTAATGGAAACCTCAGCAACTTTGTTACCATCCCTCTCTCATTTCCCCATTGCCCTGAGAATGGCTCCAAATTAACAACTTGCACTCTACCTTTGTCTCAGACTCGGCTCCTGAAGAATCAAAACTAAAGCTTACTGTATTTTAACATTTGGCCATTAAAAACTAATGACAATTCCATAAAAGACCCAGTATGGTTTTAATAATATCTATAAACTAATTTTGTGCTATTCTTTTGGTTTTTAAATCTTATTTCTTTTTTAAATTAATTTTATACATGTTCAGCCTAGAAATAAGAGTGCATACATAGAAATTTTTTTCCATAGAATACTTTTCCTGTGTTGTTGAAGACTAGTTGGCCATACATTTGTGGATCCATATCTGGGTTCTCTACTCTGTTCCAATGATCTATGTGTCTTTTTTTGTGTCGATACCATACTGCCTTGATGATTACAGCTTTGTAATACGGCTTGAAGTTCAGAACTGTAATGCCTCCAGCCTCTGGTTTTCTTTTTCAACATTACTTTGGCTCTTCAGGGTCTGTCCTGGTTCCATACAAATTTTAGGATTGTTTGTTCTAGCTCTATGAAGAATGGTGGGGTTGTTTTGATAGGGATTGCATTGAATGTGTAGATTGCTTCAGGTCGTATAGACATTTTAAAATTAAAGAGCCAGTGGTAACTCCCTTCTCCCACCCAGAGATAGCTACCTTCAATATTTTGGTATATTTGGTGTATTACCTTTGACTCATCTTCAATTCACATATCATCATATATGTATAAATATATAAGAAGGTGTATCCATGCAGTAACATATTATAAATATATTTCCTTATCACAAATTATATTTCTACATCATCATTCTTAATTTTATATTTTATATATATCATAATTTTAAGATTCCAATACATTCTCTCTCTTTTTTACTTTTAGAGAGAGAGAACATGCAAATGTGGGAAAGGGACAAAGGGAGAGAAGGAGAGGGAGAGGGGGAGGGGGAGGGGGAGAGGGAGAGGGAGAGGGAGAGGGAGAGGGAGAGGGAGAGGGAGAGGGAGAGGGAGAGGGAGAGAGGGGAGAGAGAGAGAGAGGGGAGAGAGGGGGGGAGGGGGAGAGGGAGGGAGGGAGGGGGAGGGAGAGGGAGGGAGAGGGAGAGAGAGGGAGAGAGAGAGAGAGAGAGAGAGAGAGAGAGAGAGAGAGAGAGAGAGAGAGGGAGAGAGAATCTTTAGCAGGATCCGCATTCAATGAAGAGGCCAACATGGGGCTCAATCCCATGACCCTAGGATTATTACGTGAGCTGAAATCAAGAGCAGACACTCAACCAACTGAGCCACCCAGGTGCCCCAAGATTCCAATACTTTCTAATATATTATAATATTTTAAACAAATTCCATGTTTTGGAACATTTAGGCTGTTTCTAATTTTTTACATTTTAATTTTTTAATGTTGTTTATTTATTTTTGAGAGAGAGACAGAGTATAAGAGGGGGAGGGGCAAGGAGAGAGGGAGACACACAATCTGAAACAGGCTCCAGGGTCTGAGCTGTCAGCACAGCGCTTGACGCGGCTCAAACTTGTGAACCACAAGATCATGACCGGAACTGAACTTGGAGGCTTAACCGACTGAGCCACCCAGGCGCCCCTAATTTTTACATGTTAAACTGTGCTTTAGTAGATACTCCTGCACGTTCATCTTTGTATACTCTCTCAAATACTTCTTAAAAGTGCAATTTGTGGATTGCAGAAATCCAGAAATTGCAGAAATCCATGGCAAGCATGATTTTAAGATACTAAATATATCATGCAAAACAGGTTTACCTAACATCCCAACTGTAGTACATACGTGTGACACCCTTGTCAATGCCTGGCATTATTATATGCTTAAAACCTCTGTCAGTCTAATAGCTACAAATAATAGCCCCTTGTTCTCTGATACGTAATTTTGTTCACTAATAGGATTTAATATGTTTTCATGTTTATTAAGCACTTACATTTCTTCTTTGGTGAATTGCCTGTTTTGGCCCTTTTCTCATTTTTAGCTATTATGATTTTTTCAAAGTTTGTCACGCATAACAAGAATTAACCTCTGCTGTCCAAGTTGCAAATCTCATTTCCAATTTAGAAGTTCCTTCTAAACTTTGTATTGGGCTTTGCCATATAAGAAGTGATCATTTTACCTGAGAGAAACAATCAACATTCATTTGTGGTTTATGCCTGTGGTGTTACTTCAAATTTATATAAATATAGACTTCTATTTTCCTCTAGCATTTTTCTGTTTCATTTTGTGTTTTACACTGAAATCTTTATCCATCTGGAATTAATTTTATTTTTAGGTATGAGGTAAAGATATATCAGTCTTTTTATTTCAATAATTATTATTGCACTCCCACTAGGCCCTGGGGGTACAAAGAAACAAAACATAGCTTCTCTCCTCAAGTTCAGGCTGCTGAGAAAATGTATGTTCTTGACTGTCTATTTCCTACTCGAGGGACTCTTAGGACCAAAGACTAATTTTTTGAGGCACTCGGGGCTTTGGAGTAAGATAGCCCACAATGACCCATACGTGGAACGAAACTCTTCAAATTCACAGACTTGTAGTGTTCCTTCTCTCTAGGAATACTGGAGAAGGACTGGAGAGCCCAAGATTTAAGTCAGGACAGCTCTGACACCAACCATTTCTTGGCATCTTACTTTCACTATCCAAGTAAAAGACAACTGTTTAGCTAGCATTGCCTACTTCCAAGCTAACAATAACCTCATTTTAGCCTCCTTGATAAACAGCGTGCAATCTCTGCAAATAAAGTGCTTTGAGAAACAAACAAACAAACAAACATACAAACGTGACCTAAAAGTAACTGCTAAATGCCAGGCTAGGAGCTTCTGACTTGTGGAAAAGGAATGCTGCGAGATGGACAAAACCAAAATTACCACCACCCTTCCACATAACGTGCACTCACACAAGCATACTCAGCCATTTCACACACTTCCCACATGCATCAGAAACACACTGTGACGGCAGCCATTTTTATCCCAACTTCCAGATATAGAAACTGAGGCTCAACTACAAATGAGCAATGGAAAATCACAGTGTCTCAGGGAGCCTGTGGGTCCCTAGGCTTCTGCAGACAGTGACAAAATACGTACCACTTCTCCAACTGCCCACAGCACACTCTCTCCTCTTCTTTCTGCCTCTTCATAGCTCTGTGACCTACGGCAAATTGCTCAACCTCTCAGAACTCCTGTTTACTTATCTTCGAAGCAAAGGGACTGAACTAGATATTAAAAGCCCTTCAGCACTAACACTTTGTAAGTTAATTTTCCAGTGTTAACATTCATAACTCCTCTACAGCTAAAGGTAAAAAAAAAAAAAAAAAAACCTCAGGACTCTGAAAAACTGACAGGAAGTCAAGCTTACATTTGAATTGCTAACATTCAGTGAGAGCTTGGTGATCTTAATCTCCTATTTATTGGGTTGCTCAGATGTGTTAGATTGACAGAATTGATAGCTTCTCAAGAGAGAGAGTTTGAGGACACCGTCCATGCATTAGCAACATCATTTAAGGAAATTGGTCCTCCTCCCCTTCTCCTATCTCTGCTTGAGATGATGCACTAATTTTTTTCAGAATGGGAAGGGAATTATCGACTAAAGATAGTCTAACAGGCCTGTTGCATTTTCGGAGCTTTAAAACTAATAGCGGCTAAGAATAAGATTTAGAGGGGCTATAATGGCAAAATGAGCATCAGGAACCTGGATCTCTTTTCCTAGAGCCCAGCTATTCCTACACTGTCAGAGTAAATTATTGACAAAACCATCTGGCCCTTTGCAAGAGAACAGCCTACTCGCCGGTTCTGAGCAGGTGATACGTTTTAGTCTGTCAATGGAGAGAGAAGCTGATTTTGGTCTCAAAGCATTGATAATTTTCTCTAGGATTGCCTTTCCTGTGTGTGAACTATTCTTATCTCTAAACGCCAGAAGGGAAGAACATCAGTCTTAAGGCGGAGAAAGATGAAATAAGAAGCAAACACATTGATTGCAAGCATACCTGGACTATGGGTATTCAGTGCTGCTTGACCTGGATAAAGAAATGTATCCACATTCTCCTGAGCAAATGTGGCCACCGCGTTCCACCCTCCACCTGTTTTTACAGCATTAAAGCTCCCGTGTCTGTATAGGGAGGCAAACGCCTGGTCTTCTGGGGGAAAGAGAAGCTTTTCCTTTTTCTCATACCACGCTGGATCTTCCTGGGTTGATGCGAGGTCAGAGCATAAACTGCTCCATCTCAGGAAGTTTCTACTCAGCGGGATGATGCTCATTTATTTCTGCTCAACGAGTCTGAGTCTCACCCAGCAGTGGTAGAGCTGGATCTGGCTCCACCGCAAGCCTGGCCTCCAGGCTGCCACTCCAATTTAGGAAGCTGAGTGGGAGAAAATAAAAACGGCATTGCCATGTGCTCATTTCTGTTCTACCTCTTCGAAAGCTTTGTGATGAGGAAATGAGCCTCAGAGAGAATGCTTCTCTGCTTGTCCCCTAGTTCACGTATGTCCATGGTTCACCTTGAGTGCACGATTTATACTGCCTTCCAGCTCCCTTTCCTGAAAATAGCCCCCATTACTTGAAAGTAAGGCAGACACTATCAACTTAGGTTTCTCTTTGAATTCGAACAAAATTTCACTGTAGTACAAAACTACCCCGGGTTTGTGATAAGGGGTTATGATAGCTAGTTCCCTGTATATCAAGTTTTCTTTTTCTGTTTTTAGTTATTTGCACTCATTTTTGGAGTTTCGGAGTACTTAGTCAGGTGAGTGTTCATTTACTCATGCCTCTTACTAGAAACATTTACCCTCTTGAATAAATGAAAACATCCTGTTTGGGGATTTTCAGGGATTTGAAATCATTTTTTTATGATGGTATATTGCTGGTACATTACGCATTTGTCAAAACCTATAGAACCTTATAGCATGACCTTATGTAGCACATAACATACAACAATAGTGAACCTTAGTGTATTCAAATTAGAAAAAAATGTCATTTAGTAGGTCAGGATCCCAGGAATGAATGCAGATGATAAAGAGAGAATCTACTTGTGTTATAAATGTTTCAAACAACCTCTCTGAAGGGTACTGGGAGGAAGAGGTGCTAACCTAAGTAACTCTGGAAATTAGGAGATTTTGTAAGGCTAGACGCGAAAGGAACTGCCAGCTAAAAGGGCTTAAAAGAAATGACATCCAATAGCAATGGGCACACCTAGTATCCAGATTTCAATTTCTAATACCACTCTCCAACAAAATTAATGCCAGCTCCTTTGAAAACAGCTGATTCTAGGACCGGAGCAGGACTTATATAAGATGAGCCTGGAGCATCTTCTATGCCATAAAGTCAGGATGTGGGATACAACACACCCACAATGACTGAGGTATGTCAAAGGAACACAGAAGGCAACTTAAAGAGCTAACAGCCAAAACTAGAACAATTTAGACAATTAAATAAAGCAGTACTAGATGTTAACCTGAAGTACCAAATACATTTCCAAGAGTCCAGTGATACAAATAAATGATTAAATAAACTGAGAAAGCTCCCATGCAGAAGAATTCCAAATAACTCCCCACTCCGTCAGTGAGAGCTGCGCATATAGTGACTTCCTTCCAAAGAATACAGTATAGAAAGAACAGAAAATCACAACTTTTAGTAGAGAAACCTTACCAACACTTAGCTAAGCATTAACATCAAAAGTAGTAAGTCATATCGATAGTATGTTCTCATAATACAGTATGATGAGAATAGCTTTTTGCCTCTGTGTTCTTCCTCCCAAAACCTACGATACCAGTCTAATCATAAGAAAAATATTACTTTTCAGTATACGGGCATCCTATGATATACCTGACCAGTATTCTTCAATACTGCCAAGGTCATCAAAAACAAAGAAAGTAGAGAAACTGTCACCATCAAGAGGAACCTAAGAAGATATGACAACTAAATGTAATATAATAAGTTGGAGAGGATCCTAGAAAAGAAAAAGGACACTAGGTAAAAACCAAGGACATTTTTTTAAGTGTGGACTTTAATCAATAAAAATCTATCATGTTGATTAATTAATTAGAATAAATGTACTGCACTACTGTAAGATGTCAAAAATAGAGGAAGCTATGTGAGAATGTGCAGGAACTCTCTAAACGGTATCTTCAATATTTCTGAAAATCAAAGCTTCTAAAACATAGTCTACAAAAATATAACCATTTTCTAAATATAGATTTTCCCCTGACAGAACCAATAGGGGAAGGAGATTTTACAATTTTAATCCACGTATCTTCCATGTTTTAGGTCAGAGTCACTGTGCATTTATGGCTAAAAAATAAAACACTCTGGGCAGGCAGAGAGAACTACCCTCCCAAGAACAACATCTTCAAAGTCATTAGATGTCATCAACAGACCATTTATCCTAAGATCCCCCATGGCAGTAACTAATCTACAATCAGTTAAAGACATCGGAAAAGTAGGTGGCAACAAACAGAAGAAATAAAAATGTCATCAATAGGGGCGCCTGAGTGGCTCAGTCGGCTGAGCGTCCGACTTCGGCTCAGGTCATGATCTTGCGGTCTGTGAGTTCCAGCCCCGTGTCGGGCTCTGTGCTGACAACTCAGAGCCTGGAGCCTGCTTCAGATTCTGTGTCTCCCTCTCTCTCTGCCCTCCCCCACTCATGCTCTGTCTCTCTCTGTCTCAAAAATAAATAAACATTAAAAAAAATTTAAAAAAATGTCATCAATAATGATCAACAGGCTAGTAAATGTGACTGCAGCTTTTCAACAAATTCCCTCTCCCGCCGCCCTTTACGCCTAAGCCCATTAAAACACATGCAGCAGGGGCGCCTGGGTGGCTCAGTCCGTTAAGCGGCCGACTTCAGCTCAGGTCACGTTCTGACTGTCTGTGGATTCGAGCCCCGTGTTGGCCTCTGTGCTGATGGCTCAGAGCCTGGAGCCTGCTTCAGATTCTGTGTATCCCTGTCTCTCTGCCCCTCCCCTGCTCACACTCTGTCTCTATGTCTCTCAAAAATAAAATTAAAATGTTAAAAAACAAAAAAACACATGCAGTGGATCTAAGAAAAAAATCATAATATTTTCCTCTGATTCTGCTTTTTTTTTCCTTTGTGTTTCTTATCGGGGAAAACAGTATCCTGATTCATCCAGGTAGCAAGCAAAGGACTTTGGGATCATCCCTGAAAGCCTCTTTTTCTAAGAACTCATATCCCAGCTAGCACCCAATCTGCCCATTTACCTCTTGATTATAATTCTCAAATCCATCCATTTCTCGCACCTCCAATAGCATCACCACCACCACCACCAGAACCACTCTACCATCAAGTACCGTCATCTCCCACCTGAATTAATGCAATGAATTCTTAATTATCTAAATGCACTCAGCACTCCAATCATAGCCATCTTCTTTGCAATCCTCAACCTCATCGTGCTGCCTTTTGTCCTGAGTCCCCGTGCCTGCTCTTCCTTTTCCTATGAATGCTCTTTCCCCCAATTAGTCCTTAGTTAACACCCACTCATTCCTCATTATTCAAGTGGCACTTTCAAAAGTCTCCTAACTTTCAGTATCTCAAAGGCCAGGTATCTTTAGTAGATCTTGGAACTTTGTCCTTTGATTTCATAGCCCTTAGCTTGTAAAAGTATATTCATCTTTTATAATTATTTGAATCATTCTCACCTCTCTCATCAGGCTACACTGTACTACATAAGCAAGGCTATGTTTAGTTTTGCTGATACTCAAGTATTTACTGAAGGAATAAATGAAGCATAGAGACTTTTTCATGGAACCATATTAGGTAAAACACTTAAAAAGAAAAGTTTAGCCAACAGATTTTAGGTGGTACCAAAGATCTGAAGATATATTTACCTAAAGAGATGAAGTAAGAATTTACCCAGAGAAGTCTTTTCTTTCTGTCAAAATCATGACCTGGTTGACTGACTTCCAGGGAAGGGTCAGAACTTAGATACTTGATAATACTGTTCTTATTCTCATCTTGATGGAAGGCCAAGTTATAATCAAACTGTCTCTGAGAATAAGAAGGAGCAGTTCACCTTCCCCTAACTTTCAGATGCTCCCCACAGCGTGGGGCTTCTTCACCAATTCTGGATTTTGACTCTTTCAGCACAAGTGTCAGAAAACTCACAATTTATGGCTTAAGCAAATAAATCTTTTGTCCTCACATAACAATAAGCCAAGGCATTTTGTGACCTTACTTGTTCAACTATACCTTCAAGGACCGAGGCTTTTTCTCTGGGGTCTGGAGTCTAGCATGTTGACTTTTCTGTTTAGGCTTGGCACTCCAAGGCTTAAAAAATTGCCATGTCTGTAAACACCATTCAAATTTCAGGCAGAAAGAGGCTATAAAAAAATATAAGCAGTTGCCTATGTACTTTTAAGTGAGGAAAGTAATTTTTTCCCCAGAATCCACAGATTTCTCTCATATTAGCCATAATTTGCAAACACCCATTGCTACAGAAAGAAAGAAAGAAAGAAAGAAAGAAAGAAAGAAAGAAAGAAAGAAAGAAAGAAAGAAAGAAAGGAAGGAAGAAAGAAGGAAGGAAGAAAGAAAGAAAGAAAGAAAGAAAGAAAGAAAGAAAGAAAAGAAGGAAAGAAAGAAAGAAAGAAAGAAAGAAAGGAAAGGCATGGGAAACGAGTCCCTTTAATTGGGCAGGCAAAAGAGAAGAAAGCTGGGAACACATCGAATAGTCAGTCTGGAGTATCTACCATATTAATTTTTTTTTCTTTTGCAAGTTAATTAACAAGGGAGGTTTATAAGAAGGTGATATAACATAGTTAGACTTCAGGAGAGAAAGAGTAGAAATGTTAACTGACAACAGTCTAATCCAAACTGTTTGACTACTTATTTGTGGAGGGTGTGTGTGTGTGTGTGTGTGTGTGTGTGTGTGTGTGTGTGTGTGTGTGTGTGTGTGTTTACCTGATTTGACCATTTTGACAGATTCATTTAAAAAATTTTTTTAATGTTTATTTATTTTTGAGAGAGAGATAGAGAGAGAGAGAGAGAGAGAGAGCAACCAGGGGAAGGGCAGAGGAAGAGGGAGACAGAATCCCGAGCGGGCTCTGTCCTGTCATCACAGCCTGATGTGGGGCTCAAACTCATGAACTGTGAGATCATGACCTGAGCAGAAACCAAGAGTTGGAAACTTAACCAAGTGAGGCACCCAGGTGCCCTGACAGATTGATTTTAAATGTAACCCTCATAGAAACAAAGATGCCCCAATATTTGACATGAACTTATACTTCCTCTCCTAATAACATAAATATCTGTCCATCTTCTCAATCTATTAAATGAGTTGATAACATAGGGACGTTTTGGGATCAATGCTTTCTCAAATTCAGAACTGAGAAAGTGTATTCCCTTTGATACAAAGTGTATACCTGTGCCAAATCTATAAAAGCCAATGAATATTAATTGACTATCTCCACAGTACCCTCTTAGATCTGACGCTTCAACCAAGTTCCAAAGTCCAAATTTAAGGATCAAACTCATATATACCTTTCAGCCTGGGAAAAAGAGGAAGCCAGCCTCACAGTTATAGGATTTAACTTGAATCTTTGTTACAAGTCCTGTGGCTAGCCCACGAGGATAACTACTTCTTCAAATAACAGAGATGTGCTCCTACAACATATCTCCAAGGGAAAAAAATATATACATATACCTTCCCCACACACACACACTTTCAATTAGAGAAGTAGGGAAAGTAAGAAGAAATCTCCACAACTAACATTATGAATTATATAACTGCATGCATTAAAGACTAAAATCCATAATATTTATAAATTTTTCTAAGATTTTTCTAAATTTCTATAATTTTCTAAAATTATAAATTTTATCATATCTCTATAAGTGCACACACAAGAAAATAAGACATACTGTGATTTGTAATTCCATTAATGTACTTCAAGAACACTGAATATCAGATTACCTAAATATAAGTCCTATTGCACAACATTCATTCAATAAATATTTATTGAAAATCTGAATCAACATTTATTTAATAAACAGTTATTAAACTCCTGCTATGTGTCAAAGAGGTAAGTTATTAAGCCGTAACATAAATAGAACCCTACTGGGCAAGAGCACAAGCTTTAGACACACGTCAAACTCCGTTTACCATATAGGTGACCCTAGAAAAATTAAATTTTCTAACCCTTATTTTACTCGTCTATAAAACAGACATGATTACAGAACCTATAAGTTTTGTGTGTGCATGAAGTAAGATACAGCCTAAAGAGTGCTTAGCATTCAGAGGCTTCTCAATCATGATAGCCTTTAATATTTTTAAAATTTATTGTTATTTATACATGCCATAAAATTTACATGAGGAAGAGACTAGAAGTCTGAAAGACGTTAGAAAGGATTTCAGCAAAGAGTGGTATTTGATCTGAGCGTTAAACAATGAGAAGGAAATTGACTAAGCAGTTGAGAGTCAAGGAAGGTACTTCCAGAAAGAAGGCGCAGTGATCTACAAAGGCTCTTCGGCTTGAAATCTCATAAACTGTAGGGGAAACTAGGAAGGAGGGGAAAGGAGGAAACTATGATGTTGGGGAGAAACAGAATAAGTCACTTCAAAATGTGCTGCTTTGTCATGTGGATTGTTTTGAGCTGAAGGCAATTAAGACTCAGCAGACAGAAAAGGGATTTTACCTCTCCGTTAACTGCCTCAAGAAATTTAGAGAAGGCAAGTGTATCAGGAAGAGAGTTGTTACCAGTGATAACTTTTTATATCAGAAAGACGTCTGCCTGACAGGGCAAACATCGGTTTAGCAAACATTCCCTCTTCAAATCTTCCTGCAAATTGTCTTCCTTCCCTTTGAATCCCCAGACCCCTATCCACTTCTCCTTAGCTCTGGGTGGGGTATAAGGAAGGTATATAAGCTTCGATTACCTGTCTTAGATTCTCATTTTTTTTTTATGAGGCTTGTGTATAACACAAAATTAAATTTGTTTTTCTCCTGTTAATCTGTCTTGTGTCAGTTAAATTATTCGGCCAGCCAAAGAAACTCGAAGTAAAGAGGGGAAAGCTTTCAACCTCTACAGTGGTGAAGAGGGAGAGAGTGAGCATCTGGAGAGATTGGGGAGGCAGGCTGAGGGTTGACTGGGACACTCTGAAACCTAGCCACAGAGATTGGAAAATAAAAGTATATACAGTTACTTCTACTTCATTCTCTTAGGAGGCATCACTCACCACTCGCCCTCAGATTTTATGCGCTATCTCTCTCACACCCAGTGCATGTGCACAGGCACATGGACAATTTACATCTAACTGCCATGCTCAGAAGGAATGAGGTTCGAGGGGACCACTAGCACAGAACTGATTCTGGAACTCAGCTCCCGTCTATAAGATTTCTGTGATCCAGACAGGAAGGCAAAGGTTTGAATACATGATAGCAACCTAGATAGTGTTAACCCCAAATTGCCTTATATTCTGGGCTGAGGATTTTCTGGAAGGCATTATCCTCATTTTGAGCCCAGAGCATTGTCCACGGATCCACTTATGGAACATGAAGAGAACGTGTCTGGGGGTTCCACACCCTCAACTCATCTCCTCCACCAACATGCCAAATTACACCTATTTATACAGCCACTCCTCCTGAAGAACTGAACACTGACTGAACAGCTTCTGCAGAAGAAAAAAATGGGGAAAACAGCAAAAGAGAATGGCAGGAGAGATGGAGACCCAGCAATGCAGGGAACCCCCAGCCCTCACCCTGCAAACAGCAGTTGGAGGTATTGTACTAAGGGATCAGAACAGATTCATCTGCCTTGGCCACAGACTGTTTTAAAAACCTGTGGTTTAAAAGAACAACTACAGTATATAAAAGGCCCAGCTTTAGAACTCTGCCAAATGACGGAGGAGCTATTGGAACGTTCTGGATCACGGGTGCTGGCAAGCAAAACAGCTTACGCTCCCCTCCACCTTGATAGTGAATACAGGAGCAGGGTCTTGATACCAAAACCCTACTCACGCCAGCCCCAGATTTACAGGAAAAAAAAAAAGCTGCTGTTTATATTTGTTTGTTTGTTTCAACTTTTTATTTGAATTCTAGTTAGTTAACATATGGTATAATAATAGTTTCAGGTGTAAAATTTAGTGATTCATCACTTCCTTTTTAAAAAAATTTTTTAATGTTTATTTATTCTTTGAGAGAGAGAGAGAGAGAGAGAGAGAGAGGGCACGAACAGGGGAGGGGCAGAGACAGAGACATACAATCTGAAGCAGGCTCCAGGCTCTGAGCTATTAGCACACAGCCCAACAAAGGGCTCGAACTCATGAACCCTGAGATCACGACCTGAGCTGAAGTCAGATGCCCAACCAACTGAGCCACCCAGATGCCCCAATTCATCACTTCCATATAACACCCAGGGCTCATCACAACAAGTGCCCTCCTTAGTACCCATCACCCATTTAGTCCATGTTCTTGCCCCTCCAGCAACCCTCGGTTTCTTCTCTACAGTTAAAAGTGTCTCTTGGGGCACCTGGGTAGCTCAGTCAGTTTAGTGTCTGACTTCAGCTCAGGTCATGATCTCGGGTTCGCGAGTTCCAGTCCTGAGCTGGGCTCTGTGCTGACAGCTTAAACCCTGGAGCCTGCTTCAGATTCTTTGTCTCCCTCTCTCTTTCCCTCACCTATGCGCGCTTTCTCTCAAAAATAAATAAACATCAAAAAATATTAAAAAAAGAGTCTCTCATATTTTGTGGTTTAAACCTCAATGAACATATAAAAGAGTCAGCCCTAGAACAAAGCCATACAGTACGGGACCTCTTGGAACTCTCTTCAGGTCAGAGGGGCTCCCAGACACGGTTTACACTTCCCTTCTATCTTAATCACATGAAGGAGACAAGAATCCAAGTGCCCTAACTAGTCTGCCACCTCAGTGAGCCCTGGGTTCTCTGACCCACTCTAATACTGGACTCCTTGGAGCACAGAAGAAAAGCCAATTTTAAAGAACCAGTGTAGAGATTACTAAAATAATAAATTAATAAACTTAAAAAAATAAAGAAGATCCAGCATATAAAGGAGCCAACCAAAGAACTCTGCCAGATAACAAATAAGGTGCTGGAAGTCTGTCTGGTTTGGAGGGTTTGGACAACTGATGGTCACCTCCAGCTTGAAAGCACAGAACAGTGCAGGGTCTAGTCACGCTAACTACCCGATAACCTCAGTGAGCTCTGAGCTCCTCGCCGACACCAGCCCCAAATGTCCCACCCAAGGCCATCACAGGGCAGTGCACACCAGGACACCCCTGAGTAATGCTCACGATAGCCCCAGCCTTCATGCCAAGGCGACACAGGTGCAAAGAACCCTAGAATTCTTGAGGCCCACATGGCTTCGGTTTCAGAAGGGGTGCTCAGGCAGCCTAGAAACAGAACCTCTGGGACCCCCTAGTTGGGATTTCTTTTGGATCCAGCCACCCGTCAGGGCACCTCCTGTACAGAGTGCCCTCTAACACCACCACCCATGCCAGTCTTGGCTCCAGCCACCCAGAGAGGGCACTCCCCACACTGAGCACCCCAGGACACCCCAGCGTGCACCTTAGTCTCAGCTGCCTGCCAGGGCACCCTCAGTGTGGACAGCCCCAAGATACCCCAAGCTTGCATCCACTTCAGCTTCAGACGTTTTGCCAGGGCACACTGTGCCGAGAGCCCAGGAATTACACCAGCCCATGCCCTCTTCAGCTTTAGCTGTCCTGCCAGGGCACCCTGCATGAAGCGCCCCAGGAACCCCCAGCCTGTACCCTCCCAAGCTCCAGCCATCCCTCCATGGAAGCCTCTGGGCAGAGAATCTTGGAATACCCCAGTTTATACTCACTTTGACTTTAGCTGCTCTGCTAAAGTGCCCTCTTTGTAGGGCCCTGGGACCCACGGCTTGCACTCAACTCAGCTTCAGCTATCCTGCTGGGCACCCTCATCATGGAGAGCCAAGGGAGATGCTGGACCACATACTGTCTGAGTTCCAGGCAACCTGCCAGGGCACCCCCTGCATGGAGCGTCAGAGGTACTCCAGCTGGCACCCAGGTCAGCTTCAACTGTCCTGCCAGGGTGCCCACTATGCAGAGAATCCCAGCATCCCCTGGCTTGCACCTACTCCAGCTTTAGCTGTTCTGCCAATATGCCTATTACATGGAGAGACCCAGCTCCTGGTCCACACGCTATCCTCAGCCTGCCAGGGTATTCCCTACACAGAGAGCCCCAGAACACCGCGGTGACATCTACTTCAGCTGCAGCTAACCTGCCAAAATGCCCTGTGCACATAGAGCCCTGAGATACCCCAGCTAGCACCCATTTAGGCTTCACCTGTCCTGTCACGGTTGCATCTGCATGTAGAACCTTGGGATAGCTGAGCCTGCACCCACTTCGGCTTTAGCTGTCCTGTGTGGAGAATCCAGGTATTGCACTTACCTGTGTGGCATCACTTTGTGAAGAGCCCAAGTACCGCACTGACTTGTGCCCACTTCAGCTTTAGCTGTATTTTTGGAGTACTCATTGTGTGGAGAGCCTCAGGACCCCTCATCCTGAACCACTTCAGCACTTCAGCTGTCCTACCGGGGTACTCTCTGCATGGAGAACCTCAGGACCACCCCAACCCACACCAACTTCAGCTCTGGTCAGCACACTATGGCAGCCCCAGCATGAAGTGTCCCATGACCTCAAGTCAACACTGGTCACAGCCCCAGTTAGGCAGCAAAAGTCACCAAGTACATACTGTCTACAAAGGGGATAACCATACACAAGACCATTCCATCAAGTTCAAGAGGAGTAGCTGTACTGCCTAATCCACAGAAATAAACAAAGATAGTCAAGCAAAATGGAGAGACAGGAATATGCTGGAAAAGAAAAAACCAGCTAAAACCTCAGAAAAAGAACTACACGAAATAAAGATAGACAATATGCCTGATAAACAGTTTAAAGTAATCATTGTAAATGTGCTTACTGGGCTGGAGAAAGAATAGAACTTAGACTTTCAAAAAAGAGATAAAAAACAAAACAAAACAAAAAAAAACAAGCAGAGTTGAAGAATACAATAATTGAAATGAAACATACTTTAGAGGGAATCAACAGTACTTTAGCAGATTCAGAAGAACGACTCAGTGACCTGGAAGACAAGGTAATGAAAAACCACCCAAACTGTACGGCAAAAAGAGAAAACAATTTTAAAACATGACTATACATCAAGTATTCTCTTGTCAACGGCAAGCCAAAAACCATTCATATTACAAGGGTCCCAGAAGAAGGGGGGTGGGGAGAAAATTTATCTGAAAAAATAATGGCTGAAAAACACCCTAACCTAGGGAAGGAAACAGACACCCAAGCTCACGAATCACAGAGAATTCCAAACAAGATAAAACTAAGGGGGTACAACCCATGACACATGATAATTAAATATCAAATGTTAAACATAAAGAGAATTTTAAAAGCAAGAGAAAAGCAAAAATTTACACACAAGGAAAACCCTCTAAGGCTATCAGCTGATTTTTTGGCAGAAATTTTGAAGAGAGTGGCATGATATATTCAAAGTGCCAAAAGGACAAATCTACAACCAAGAATACTCTACCCAACAAAGTTAGCATTGAAAATTGAAGGAGAGATAAAATTCCTGGGAACAAACTTACCCTATGAAGTCAATGACCTCTACTCTTAATACTGTAACACACAGATGAAAGAAATTAAAGATGACACAGATGGAAAGATATTCCATACTCACGGACTAGAGGAATTATTATTGTTAAAATGTCCATACTACCCAAAGCAATCTACAGATTCAGTGTAATCTCTGTTAAAATACCAATAGCATTTTTCACAAAAATAGAATAATACTAAATTTTGTATGCAACCACAGAAGACCACAAATACCCAAAGCAACCTTTAAAAAAGAGAACAAAGCTAGAGGTATCACAATTCCAGATTTCAAAGATATACTACAAATCTGTAGTAATCAAAACAGTATGGTAATGGCACAAAAACAGATACAAAGATCATTGAAAGAGAATAAAAAGCCTAGAAAAATACCACAAGTACATGGTCTATTAATCCACAACAAAGAAAGGAAGATTGCACAGTGCAGGAAAGATCATCTCTTCAATCAATAAATTGTACTGGGAAACAACAGAAACAATGAAAGTAGACCCCTTAATTACACCATATGCAAAAATAAACTCAAAATGGTATGAAGACCTACGTATGATACCTGAAGATATATAAGTCCTATAAGAGAACATAAGCAGTAATTTCTTTGACGCTGGCTATACCAACAGTTTTCTAGATATGTCTCCTAATGTAAGAGAAACAAAAACGAAAATAAACTCTTGGGAATACATCAAATCAAAAAACTTTTGCTCAGTAAGGGAAACCATCAATAAAACAAAAAAGGCAGCCTACTGAATGGGAGAAGATATCCACAAAAGATATATCCAATAAGGGGTTCATATCCAAAATATATAAAGAACTTAACGCTAAAAAATAATTTCATTAAAAATGCGCCAAGAATCTGCGTAGACATTTTTCCAAAGAAGAGATACACAAAGCCACAGACACATGAAAAGATGCTCAACATCACTAATCATCAGGGAAGTGCAAAACAAAACCACAATGAAACATCACCCCACATCTGTCAAAATGACTAAAATCCAGAATACCAAAAACACCAAGTGTTGGTGAGGATGTGGAGAAAAGGAACCCTTGAGGGCTATTTGTGGAAATTTAAGTTGGTATAGCCACTGTGAAAAATACGGCAGGGTTTCCTACAAAAATTAAAAATAGAAATGTCATATGCTGCAATAATTCTATTACTAGGTATTTACTCAAAGAAAATGGAAACACTAATTCAAAAAGATATACGCACTTCTATGTTTATTGAAACATTATTTACAATAGCCAAGATATAGAGGAAACCCAAGTACCCATCAACAGATGAATGGATGAAGATGTAAAGGGCATGTATGTGTGTGCATGTATCCATATAGATATATAATGGATTATTACAGTTATAAAAAAAAGGATGACATCTTGTCATTTGTGACAAAATGGATGGACCTAGATGATATTATGCTAAGTGAAATAGGTCAAGCAGTGAAAGACAAATACCACAAGATTGTACTCACATGTGGAATGTAAAAAACAAAATAAATGATGAAAATGCAGAATCATGGGACTTGGGATTCTCTCTCACTCCTGCCCTTCTCCCTTGCTAGCTCCCTCTCTCATTCATTGATAGATAGATAGACAGATAGATAGACTGACTGATAGATTGATAGATAGCAACCAGAATCAGACCTATAAATACACAGAAAAAAAATCTGTGGGTAGGGTGGTCTGGCCAAAATAGGCGAAGGAGAGTGGGAGATATAGATTTCCAGTTAGGAATGAATAAGTTATGTGAATAAAAGGTACAGCACAGGGCATATAATCAAAGGTACTGTAACAGTGTTGTATGGTAACAGATGGTAGCTACACTTGTAGTGAGAGCACAACAGAGATGTTGAATCATAATGTTGTACACCTGAAACTAATATAACAATGTGTGTCAAATTTCAAAAGCTTTTGTTAAAAAGGGAACACATCTGGTATAATGATAATAGCCAGCAGTTATTAAGCATTTAATATAGGCCAATCAATGAATAAAGGCTTGGAATGGCTATGTAACTTAATTCTCACAACACAGTAGGTGCAGTTAACCTCAATTTACAAAAGAAGAAATCGAGGCAGTAAGATGAATTAACTTTCCCAAGCTTACACAGCCAATGAGTGGCAGAACTAGGACTCCAACTCTCATTCACTCAAAGACTCTGGGAAGGGTAAAAGAGCCTCTTTGACAGTCATAAAAAATTTTCTGAGGTCTTTTCTCCAGTCTTCTAGATTCTTACTAACTTACCGAGTTGTCCTTTCTATGTCCAATGATCACTGTGTATTGAAGCATTTGTACTTCCTTCTATGCAAGGGCTGGGAAGGGAAGACACAGAAGTTCCAGTCCTGGGAAAGCAGCCAAGTAACCTGGCTTCAGCACCATTTTGATCATTTTGATGGCACTTTGTGATTTCAGAGTGCTTTCCCAAGACTCTCATTTGATCTTTCTAACAAGCCCATGAGGCTCGAACTCTCCTCCTACCCTTAGCAAAGAGGAAGGAAGTCCTGAGATTACAGTGACTTTCCTTGAGATGACACAACTGGTATAGAAGAGAAGTACACCACTGAGCCAGAGTCCGTATTCCAAGTCTGCTGCATTATTCACACTGTGAGACACCATTTGGCACAATGTAGAGAGGTTGCCACATCCAATGTTCTCATTTTATTTTGATGGTTTCTAATTCTTTTTCATTTTTCATTCTCAATGGAGGAGCTATGATGTGGTAGTATTCAGGATTCCTAAGTGATGATAAAAAAAGATTCCTGGTTAAAAACAATCTTCCTACCTTCAGAGATTTGTGTTTTCCCTTCTTCACTAGTTCTTCTCGTTAATGAACCTTTCTACTGACTATGTGTATAATTTATTATGGTAGGTAAACACTACGAATTTCCATCCTCAAGAGCAAATAACCATTTGTTTTTCACCTCAACTCCTGTGCAAAATTACTACAAGAAGGCTTTTAAAACCCTAACAAAACAAATCCACCACATACTTAGACTGATAGAGCAATGAGGGTAGACTTCCTAAGTAACCTAACCTAAGTATACCAGAGGGAGGGATGAATAGGTGAGCCTATATAATTCTGAATAAAATCACAAATTACTGTTAAGCATTTTCATTATGTAACTTTAGGGAGACAGAGAAGATTAGGGAGATCCAATCAACAAGGCAAATTGAATTATCACACCATGTCTCCATTGTTCATTTGAGCTGCTCAAATGATTGAATAAGCTCTCCTTTTATTTGACCCTAACAACGAAGTGTATCTCAACTGGTGCTGTTAAAGATCAAACAAAATTGATGATGGAATGAAAATTTGTTCAGGGGCTAGCATCACTAACTAGTATGTAATGAGCCTTTTTATTAAAGATAGTGTTGTTTAATACTCATGATTTATAATAACTAGTTATTTATTTCAAGGTGGGCTAGTTATTTGGGGTTTTATGTTGTATATTATGGCAGTAAAAATTAATGATTTGCTCTGTAAAGAGAAAAAATCACCTACGAATTAAAAAAAAACAATATAAAAGCAGGAAATCAACTTTTTAAAGACTTGGAGGAAAAAATGCCATCAGATTAACTACAACATGGATAGGATGGATTTTGAGCCAATCTTCTAATATATGCAGTAAGCACATGTCTAATTAAGTTAATGGAAATATTAAAGGTTAAATCAAGTATTCACAAGAAATTTTAACAAATTTCTCCCTCCATACGTGTGTATATGTGTGTAGAGATTGAGGGAAATAACTGAATTTTATTTCCTTTCGTAAAGTAATCCTGCTGATGACTTTGTCTCTTACTAACTAAAGTTTTTAACATGTGAGATGAGTTTAGAATACAAAAGAATCTTGGCACTTATGGAAGTCAGAGATAGCAGGCCATGCATACATTCATATCCATGCTAAGGGTCCCACCAAGAAGATGGGTGTCTAGACATTAAGAAAAAGGAATCTAACAAAAAGAACACAAAACTTAGAGTTTGGAAGTCACTGATATAAATCCAATTTCTGCCATTTAGTAATGTTGTTACTGAAAATAAACTGTCTAACCTTTAGAACCTGATCTGTGAAATCCGGATAATGACATATGCCTTACAGAATTATTCTGAAAGTTACAAGAGGTGTTAAGTTCCTGTGTAGAATGGTGTTTCATGTAGGCGTAAATGTAGCAATTGTTATTAGCACTATAAATACTGCTAATAACACTAAAAATACATCACGTACATATCATATGCCAGATACTGTAATGGAAGCTTCAAACACAGCAACATTTTATTGTGTGCAGAAACCACTATGAGTCTCTACCTGGTGGCTTAACTGTGAGGAAATGGTTTTTCCAACTAATTTGTCTGGGAGTCCAGAAAAGAGTTGTAATTTGACTGAACAGGTACTGGAGCGCATATACTCAAATACTAACCTATGAATTGAACATATAATCAGTCTCTGAAATTATTTAAGAGATCAGGGATTGTGCCTATTTCATGGTCTTTTCTTAGCACAAAGTGTAATTTAACATTAACTCAGAAGGTACGGTCCATAAGGTTGGGGACCTTGTTCTTCTTTGTGACTATTTCATCACCTGAACTTAGCAGAACATTTGGCACATACGAGAAAAAGTTAAACCTTTTTGGATGAAAAAAAAAGTCCGTAATATTGCTCCTAGCAACCACTGAAGTACAATATATTCAAGATATAGATTTCTGGTATCACACACATCCTTACAGTGACACAGTAAGAACCACAAAAATGGAGAAGAAAAGGTCTTGAAATTTAAGAATGGGACAATATCCTTGGGCCTTATGAGCCATATCTTTTGCAGAGATTTTATTTCAGTGAGAAGACTGAATTATATTAAAGGTGAAAACTGATAATCTCTCAGAAAAATTCAAATGCAAGGAAGCATAATGAAGTGGGCATTAAGAAATCAAGTAACATTTGGCAGTTCTTAGAATGTATCCAATATTCATAATGAAACTTTATGTATTTGTGACATTCCAGAATGTGAGGGATATAAAAATTGAAAGATAACTAGGACACGAAAAACTAGGAGTTCCCAAAGGAAAGGAGACAGGTTAGGCAAACTAAAACTTTAGTACAGGCTTGGGTTTTGGCGCCTTGCCCTTGTACGCTATGCTAGATTACATGGAATCAGGGGGACGCCTTTACGCATGAAGAGATTTAAGGTTTCCTTTACCCTAGGACTCGATTTGGCTTCTGCTAGCCCTTCTAACAAGGTGGGACAAGGCAAGCAGAATGGACTTCTCACAGAGATAGCAAAGGCTCAACTGTTTTGTCTCTCATTAATGGTATAAGTAGAAAAACAAAAACAACAAGGGATCCAGAGAAAGATAGGACTGATTTCCTCTCAGATGCAAACAGCTGTTAGCCCACTTTAACTATAGCTTCATGGATGAGTGGGACCAAAAGGAGAACAGATGAATGCCAGTGAAGATGAGAGATGTCCCCTCTATAATGTAATGGAACTAAAATAAAGATGGCACCCAAAAGATGGAATCCCAGGGCACCCAGGTAGCTCAGCTGGTTAAGCATCCAATTTCAACTCAGGTCATGATCTTGCAATTTGGGAGTTCAAGCCCCGCATCGGGCTCCAAGCTGACAGTGCAGAGCCTGCTTAGGATTCTCTCTCTCTCCTTTTCTTCTCCATTTTTGTGGTTCTTACTGTGTCACTGTAAGTATGTGTGTGATCCTCCTCTTGTGCAAGCTCAATCTCTCTCTCTCTCTCTCTCTCAAAATAAATAAATAAACTTTAAAAGAATGGAATCGCCTGGGAGAAAGAACAACCGGTGCGATGTTTCTGACAGTAATCCTTGGACGGAGAAGTATAGAGAGGTCTTGATTTTACTGTCCAAATATGCATGCAAAATACCTGCAAAACTGTGATTGACAAATCCAAGCTTCTGGAATTAAGTTTAAACTGGCCCCCTGTTTCTCTCTGTAAGCTTTTAAATTATGTTTTGAATGGATTTCCTATAAGAGAAGATTATCATAAGGGTTGATAGTACTGATTCCTGCCAAAAAGGTCATCCACTCAATCCAAACATTATTTGTAATGAGGACTGTGGGCACCTTCCCATCAAGAAGGGAAGAATCCTGGCAGCAAATCTCCTAATTCCCTGCTCAGCTGTCTGCTTCCCTTCAGATGGTAATGACGGATGGCTGCGCTGACCTGGACTAATCTTTAACTGATACTCCAATCCTGTTCTTTTACTGAGGACTCATTAATGCCAATTATAATCTTTGATTAAGCGTGTGCTTGACAAATGGGCCTTATTGCGAGTCTTCACTTCAGACAGGAATTTACAACTAGAGGTTAGCATAATCAATACTCTGGACAATATACTGTCAGAAACAGGATTGGCCAGAAAACCTAGTGCAATGCACCCAGTAGCATTCAATCCATCACGACTGCCCACTAAGAATGAACCACGGTCATCCTCTATTAATCTCCCCCTGTTCTCGGATGTACCACATTCAATCAAGAGCAGGCTGCAGGAAATGAGATGGCCTATGAAGAAAGACACTGTTTAGAACTTCTCTGCAAATGACCACTAGGAATCTTGACAGTAAACGAAGCTTCCTTTGCTCTTCCTGAATTAATACAACATCAGTTATGACCATGTGGCAGAGGTAAGACGTAGAATTGATTTTTCCAAACTCATGGAAGCAAGCATGGTTTCAGAACCATTCATGCATTCTTCTAACAATTGAAAAGTCATTCTTTGGATCAAGTTAAAAAGCTAGAAGTCTACATACTTGTTATACATCAGCCTCATAGAGCACTCCTTGCTGAACTGCTCTTTAAAGACTGTAACCACAAGTTGCTGTAAGAAAAGGAACTTTGAAATCCACTTTTGCTTCATTTTGCAGTGGGAGCTCAGCTGGAATGGGGCTCAGGCTCAGGTATGCTGGTATGTCAGGTTATGTAACATTGTGCCAGCCAGTCATGCCCTCGGCTTCCCCTGGGCCAAAAGAGCCTCATGGGAATATACGTAAAGCATGTTCTCGGTGAGATTCAACCTCATACGAACATATTGGACAGACTGAGGGAAGAGCTTGAGAAAAAAATTAATTCCTGAGAGAATGGCTGCAAGTGACAAAGAAGTCAGACACGCCAAGGTAGATGAAGCCTGGCGCTTCGGAAGGTGTTGGGAACACTAGTAATGCTGAAAGAACTATTATCATTGGGGAACAGCCACACTCCAATAGGATTTCCTTCCCCAAAAGCAAGCCATGTAATAGGAAAGGAATGGCCAGATATAAATAGAGAGGATGATGTGGAACTCACGAGGGAAACAGCCAGCTGGGGATTCTTGGGCTGCAAAGGTAGGTGCACTTCTATGTGGGCAGCCTGCGAAAAGTGAAAATAGAAGCCCAGTCCCGGCATCTCTAAGGTAGGGAGTGGAGTGAAAGTGGGTAACAGAGCAGTGGGAAAGGACAACGGTTGGCATCAAGAGTGGTCAACACAGAATTACAGGGGAGATCTTACATAGAGATGCAAGAACAGTGAACCAGGATCCAACACATTTCTATCCCAGATCGTGATTTCTCTTTATGGTCCTATTACACTAATTTTGGTCCATGAGTCTTTTTAAGAGCGGTCATAAGAGTAAATATCATGTTCTTATTCACAATGGAGTCTAAACTCCGTTCGAATATGGTAATATCTTGTTGTTATGCACTGTGGATGGAATCAAGTAGATATTCTTACCTCATTTCTCTCATTATCCACCTACAAGTCTGTGAAAAGGATTAAATATCAATGTAAAAATACTTTGTAAACTTTTAACACTACTCATCATGTTCAGTCGTGCTCTTACATGAAAGACATAGGGGAATTTCTTCTACTCCAAGCCATCTCCCTTCTGTTTATGCTACAGCATTTGATACTGCTATACTACTAAAAGCTTTGTTAAAACTCTAAAACCTGATGTTAAAGAGAAAAGGCAATTGTTTTCTGAGAATGTGGCATTATAAATTACAATCAGTCCTCAACACCTTACCTTAAAATCACATATTGCTTAATCTTGCTAAGATGTAAAAACAGAAAATGAGATCCAGGACAAGTAAGTTTTGGGGGCAAGAAAAGAAGGAAAGTTCTTGGTTCCTGGGACCAATGCTCCTTTTGGGTTTCTCAGCAGGTAGCCTATGGGGACTTTGTGCCTGGTAGGAAGTAAGAAATGAAAGGAAGGAAAAGGTACAGAAAGGGTTCATCAATCCATGTGACTGCACAATTTTGTCCATAGCTGGTCCTGCCTTATTTGTGGAATGCATCAGGAGACGGAAATGGGAATCAGGAACACCAATTAGTCTGTTCCAGGAATCAAGCTGACAGTGACTAATAGTGTGTTTGAACAAGCCCTTCTCCCATAATTAGAGCCTGTGTGATAAGTTTACATCCTCAAATATACCTTAGCTCAAGTTTAGAGTAGAGTTTGGCAATAAAAACAGCTAGAGTGAAATCAACACCGGGAGGCATGGAGAAATTACTGTGTTCAGTTACAGAGTGCACAATTACGCATCCATTGTCCAGAGAATGTCTATAGTGTTGGAGGCTGGATACCCAGTAAAGAGAATACATTTGCCAATGCTTAAAAGGAAAAGCAAGTATTTTGATTTATTCTGTTACAAAAGCAGTTCTAAGTGCTTTCTAAATGAGGCTAGAGATAAAGACTCATGCAGTTTCCATGATGTTTCCCGAAGATGCCTGCCCCAATGGGTGTCTTCGGCTAACTGTTGAGTTTCTTGGAGCTGCTGGCAAGAGGCAGATGCCAGAAACAAAGCTCTGGTACCTGTTAAGACTTTGTCCATTTAATCTTTTATTTAGCATTCATTAAGGAAGAGACTCATGTGTTAAAGGCCCTAGAAGAATTTTCCTTTGATCAAATCTCCATACAACACCCAGAAAACTTTTTTTAAAGGCAGATCCGACAACTCATTCTATGTTTCCCATCCCCCATAAAACCCTTATAATCTGTGGCTTTTTCTCTTTTGTCCAGCTCTCTTTAAATGACCCTCGAGGCTCCTCATGATCTCACCCTGGTATGGGTCCTTCTTCAATCACTCTTTTCCTTTTTCACTTGACCTGCCCTCTTGCCAGGAAAGCAACCTCTCCACTCACCTTCTTCCCCACTTTATGTCTAAAATGTTCTAAATCACGCTTAAGATTTCAATTGGAAATTTAGCTTCCCAAGTGATTGCTTTGGCTTCATATTACGCCTGGTCCCCTATTACAAGGACCAAGACTATTTTGTAAGACTCACACATCACTCTCAACACAATCACGATTAACTATGATGCACTTAGGTTATAATAATTTATGTTCGGCTTCCTCTGTAGAATATACATTCCACAAGGACAGGTTCATATCAGTCTCATTTGGTATTGTTCTCAGTGCCTCGTATACTGCTGTACGTACCTTAGGTGCCTAATAAATAAGTATTACATGAAAAAGGTAGGAAAACCCAAATTGGGAATTACTTTCTAGGCATGATGATGGTTGACATGGTAACTATTTGAAGCTTTTCCTAAGAAAAAATGGAGGTTGAGAAGGGAGAAACTGGCAGGTCTGATCGTCTTCAGGGTTCTCCTGTCTATCCTTCAGGCTTCAGCTCACACAGTTGATAAGCCTTTCTCTGTCATCTTCAGGCATAGGTAAGCACTTTCCACTGTGTACTTCCAATGAGCCCCACTCATACCACTATCACAACCTCATCATACTGATGTCATGATTCACTTTCTTGTCTGTTTGTCCTGATTCCCTGAAATCGAGTTTCTGATTTCTCGTTTTTGTGTCCTCAAAGCATGGCCAAGACCTCCTATTTAACAGGAAATAAATAATATTTTCTAAATGACTGGATAAAAGATGAATATGAATAGAACATATTTTGCTGAAGGAAATTAGAAAACTTGACTGCTATCAGTCAAGGATCTAGGACTAAGGGAGGAAAATGGCGAATTTTGGTTTACTAAACACTTTTTGACACCAGGAAAACCATGAAAATAGACATGATCATGCTTGTTCCAAAGATGTATCAGTGATAAATCCTGAGCAAAAAAATTTTACAGATATTCTCATTTAGGTGCTTTTCCTGACTGCCATGAAAGGAGTGGATCTCTTTAAGACATATGGTCTTGCTTGATGGTTAGAAGTCAACAACCACAGGTAATAGATAATTCATGATAAACTTCATTATATCTGTTTCAACGCCATATTAAGTGTCACCTTTCCTCAAACTCTCCCCCTCTTAACTTAGATCTGTAGATCTTACACTTCTAACATTTGAAGATGTGAATCTGGGTTTCTTTCCTCCACCATAGAGATCAATTAACTTTTCAAATAAATAATTCCTACATTATCGATTGTAGTCACACATAAGGAGCACAAGAAGAACCAGAGAAAAAGATGTGGCTAGTTCAGCACAAACATATTACCACCCTACAAAAGAATAGTGAATATATTACCTGGCTAACACTGTTAACTGGTTATCCCTGTCAAAACTCATGAGGTGAATCAAAGTTATGGAGACTGAATAACTCAAGGTCCCCACATAAATGTATATTTGACTCTTGAACAACATGGGTCTGAAATGCATGGGTGCACTTACACATGGGTTGTTGTTTTTTTTAAATAAATACATGTTATCAGTAAGGCTTGTGGATAACTGTAAGCTATTAGTACTCAAGTTTTAGAGGAGTCAAAAGTTACATGTGAATTTTTGACTGTGTGGGGGATGGATGCCCCTAATCCATCCCCCTAATCCCTCTCCCAATCCCCATGTTGTTCAAGGGTCAAATGTATTAGCATCCAAATGAGGGCAACTGCTGCTTCCTGTTTTTGACTTGTTACAGGCTTATTGTGACACATTCTCTATATTGAATAGCAAGCAAAATAAAAGATCATCTCATAAATGCTGCTGAGGGACTAGCCATGCAAAATAGGCAAACTCCTAAGTCTTAGGACACACTCATAAGTATACTTTTAAGTTTCGTTTAGGCTAATTTTGCAAGTGTTATAACAAAGCTATGGTCTTATAAGTCATTTCAAAATGTGCCTCCAAAGGGCACCTGGACAGTTCAGTTGGTTAAGCATCTGGCTTTTGATTTCAGGTCAGGTCGTGATCTCAGAGTTCGAGAGGTTCGTACCCACAATGAGCTCTGTACTGGCAGTGGGGAGACTGCTTCGGATTCTCTCTCTCTCCCTCTCTCTGCCCTTCCCTAAATAAATAAACATAAAACAAAGTTAAAAAATGTTTCCTTCAACTTTTATTATTACTTTTTTTGAATAAGTGTTAGAGTGAAGAGAATTTTTAATAATTTAATGATTTTTAATAATTATAAGGTTTTTTTATACTTATGTTTTTCAAATTAATTACTTCTTTAGTACACAGTACTATCATCTAATCTGAATCATATTCTTTCATTTAAGCTGTCTTGCCTTCCAAATAATATTTGCCTTGAGTAGAGCATTTGAATGTGTTGATATTCTCAAAGGAGGGTTTATGTTTAGAGGACTCTGTTACCCAAACAATATTACACTATTGGAGAACATTTTGAGTAGCTGCACATACCTATTCAAATTCTAATGAAACACAGACTAGAAACATTTAAACTTCCAGTAGAATATTATTTGGAGAAAAAACTCAATCTTGTTTGGCTGATTGTATGCTATTGCTACATTTGCAAATAAATTATTCTTGGCTGAAGAAAATTTCACGCAACAAATTCTGCTTGGAAGATTAAATGACTTTGAAACAGATACTCAGTAATGGAAAAGTCACTATTGCTCCATAAGAGCTACTTTTAAGTTAATGGGTTATCAGAAGAAAATAAGAGCTTGATAAAAGTACCAAATGTAAACAAAACTGGAAGAAAAACTATTTGGCTTGAAATAAATGTAAAGAGAAGTATTCTGTCAATACTCAAATTGAAATGCTCTCTCTTTCCACAGCCCTTAAAGTTTCTGGATTCTGGTGATGATTTGATTACATTTTTGGCATCTGGGGGATGTGTTACATCTATTGGATTTCCATTTCTAGCAAATGGGCAATTTGCCAAGCTATAAACAACTCCGTGCCAGGATCCATAGTAAAAGAAGTTATGTATTTGTCTAATCATTTAGCCTTTGACTCCTTTATCCTATTTTTCTGTTGTACTTTCCTGCTCCCTGACCAGAATCCAAGCTCCCTGAGGGGAGGGAATTTGTTTTATTTACTGGGTCCTCAGCTTCTACAAGAGTTGTCAAAAACACAGGAGTACTCAATAAATATTTGCTGAATGTTGAATGAATGAAAGGAGTAAACAGTAGATTAGATGACTAGGTTATTTCAATACAAAGACTGCAGATAGAAAAGAGGAATAGTTCATGGAGAGAAGATTCAAGCCATTTAGGTATTTGCCTAAAAGTGCAATTTTATGGCATTACAGACAACACTTAGATGTCATCAAATTATATAATATCTTATATCTATCAATTGCTATGTGGTAAAATCTGTCTGTTCTTTGGTTCTCTGTATACCCTAACCACCTGACTACAGCCCACCAAACTGAAAGTCCTTTGAAAAGGCATTTCTGAAAACTCCCCAAAACAACTATTAATCTAAGACGTGTCAGTGGTAAATAAATCTAGAAAGAAAACGTAACATTGTTGAGCTATACAGAATCATCTGAAAGGATTTGTACTGAGGGACTCTTGCTATCTTTCTGGAAAAAACTGAGCAGAATCCTTTACACATAATGGTGACTTACACATAGAGCCAACTGTCCAGAGATGCATATGTGGGTATACAGAGAGAAATCTCCAAAGGCGGTTTTTAACCCAGTTTGGGCAGAAGAGCGTATCATAAAGATCACGTGCTGTCCTCAGGCTCAGGCTGCAGAAAGAATGTATCTCAATACCCAAATCCAAATGAGACCATAAAAACATTCAGATCGAGTTATTCTGGAAGAGGGGACATAGCATGGGGCTAGAAATGCCTGGCCACTTTCTACCACTACCTTATGGAGTGGCCTTAATCAAAGGTTTCAGCATTTAGACCTAAATAAGACTGTAGGAGAGGATGATCTTTCAAAACCTTGCTGGGGTGAATTTTCTGGGATCAATACAAATCCACTGGGCAATCTGACTGGGTATACCAAATCCCCAAAATAGTTAAGACATAAGAAAAATTAGCCTGACAAAGTAGAATAAGTAAGTGGTTCTCTGATACACATAGGTGGTATAAAAAAAGGCCAAAATGGGTGGGTCTTTTTTTTCCTAAATAGTACTTTTCTATTGCTAAAATACCTCTATGATTTACTTCACCTCTCTACTTCAATTTACTTGTGCAGACTTTACCTAAATTAACTTAGGTGGATATGTTGAGGACGGAGTAGGAGAAAAGGATTTTAATCAAATTGTGGCAGGACATATGTTTCACAATTATTAGACCAAGGTTTTGTGTTGTTTGCCATCTACTAATTCCCTCAGAGTTTACTCCTGTTTCCAGGGAGTAACCTGGGAATAAATAACTGAACAGGTCCCATAAGATACTAACAGCTCTATATTTGTGTCTGCAATTCTGATGTGCATGCACATTTATGTCTTCGGAATAGGTCCAGTTGTTTCCCACAGAAAATTCTGACACATGGAAAATTATGAGTGGAGGAAAAAAAATTAACAAGAATTTGGGGTACTGCTTTGTTGGCAAACATGTGATTTGTCAAATCTCCCCACAATCCAAAATTAACTAAGGGACAGTCTAGAAGGAAACAGGGAAGTTCGACTGTCACTAAGTATTGTTGGAGGATGTGACAGCTCCTGGCAAGAGAATTCCTTCTTTAAATCATGTCAAGTAACATAACAGGAGAAAAAAAAACCTGTCCATTATAATTTAGTTCATCGTGTTGTTCCACACAGTTCTTAGGCTGTTGATGAACCCTAACTATTCCTGTCTAGTGTCCACATTCTCCTATCTCTGTGCCCCATAAAGCAGTACACCAAGCTCAAAGTCACCAATCCCTGTCTCTTCTTTCTCCAACAAATGAGGACTCATAGATGACTCAGAATGAGAGATATCTGTAGATGTTTCACTTAATGGAACTTATTATCCTCTCAATGAAACGCTCAAACAAATACCATTCCTGATGTTCTTTTGTCTATTGAAATACTTTTCTGATTTAGCAGGTCAGAGTGTGCACAAGGAATCAAAAGGCTTTCAAAAGCCATCACCTGGCAAGCTAGTCTACTTAAGACATTTTATCCAGAACTCCATATAGAAGCTGGTCCTTTATCCACTCAAATTCAGCCATGCAAGATAATACTAATGCTTTCCTACCTCAAGATCTTTCTCAACATGTTTCCTCTCTCTAGAACTTTCTTGCTCAAAAATCTTCATAGGACTCTTTTCTCATATCATTGAAGTCAGTGATGAAATGTCAGCTCCTCAATAAAATCGTCCTTGACCACTCTATACAAAATTAACATCTTTCCAACCCAATATACATTACCCTAGTTCAACTTTCCTCTAAGTATAATTGTCTTGAATTTTACTATTCGGTCATTTGTTTATATATTTTTTGTCTGTCTCTCCCAACTGGAATCTGAACTCCTTGAGAGCAGTAACTGTTTGCCTTGTCCAAAGCCATATTCTCAACAACTAGTATAATACCGAAAATAAACATAGCACTCAATAAATATTAATTGATTCAATATGTTAGATTAAGTGTCATAACAATGTTTTTGGACTGTGAAGTTACCAACTACTTGGTCAGCCAACAAACAAGGAAAAGGAAAGGCTCATATACCAACTTATAGCTGTGAAACTATACATCCTATTTCCTAGTTTAATGTCTTCAACTGGCATCAAGATACTTCAAATTTGCCATGTCCAAACCAAACCATGGCCTTTAATTACATCCTCCTCTTGCATTACATACCACTATAAATGGCACGCACTTAACTAATGACTTAGATTCCAAACCCTGAACACCATACTTGACTTTTTCCTCTCTGTTAGTTTTAACTTTCAATCCATCACTAAGAACTGTATATTTTATTTCATAAGTATATGATCCTTCAAGGTTCTCTGCATAATACTGCTCCCTCCATATGAAGGTCCTCCTATCTGCCCCATTCTTTACCTAATTAACTTACAGTCTCAACTCAAATATCTTTTCTCAACAAAATCTTCTGCAATTCTCATTCTAAATCATCACCTCCAATTTTACACACTCATAGCAGGTGACTGTTACCTCATTTTATAGAATTCTTTTTCATTTCTGGTTTGTTCTTTAGATTTCATCCAGTTTTTAGAACAGAAATAATTTTGGCTTTTTCCATTATAATTAGCATTAAAGAAATATTAGTTGAATGAATGAATGAATGAGATTGAGTCTTAATTTTTTTACTTCCATAAACGCATAAAACATTGCCATCTAAAATACAGAGACTTAATAAATATTTTCTGAATAAAATAAATCCAGTTATCAGTGACCTTATAACTGTTAGACACATTGAATTTTTATACCTGTCTCATGAATGAATAGGAGTCACATGTTTTGTTAAAATGATCTACTGGAAAGTCTGGGTCCAGCAAAGACACTGGATTTTGCACAGGACTAACCCTTTCATAGTTAACAACTACAAACTCTGAACAAATCATTTTTAAAACATGATAACAATTATTTAAAGGCCCTAGAGAATCATCAAAAGCAGGGAAAACTGAAATGGATTTGACCCTTGAAAGCCTGGAACCAAACGAGATCAAATCCCTGTCTACACCTATTCAACAGAAGCCTCTTTCCATCAAGACATCCGAATCTCAAGGAGAAAGATGCAGCTTTTCTGAGCTGATGTGTTAAAGAAAAAGTCTAGGATTGTCAGAAAAGCTAAAAAATAATGACGAAAATCCTAGAAAGCAGAGTGCCACAGAGTGGTGAGCCACAACGTAAGCTGTTTCTCTAATCTTTGGCTGATGCCTGTGCTATAGCTGTGTGGTAGACACTACAAGCTCAGTGGAAGGCAACAATCAGAAACTTGAAAAGGTTTAGGAGAGATTTTAGCTGCTACCCAGAAAACTGGGACTCTACTTATATGCATTATATGCCTACTAAAAGCCTTGGTATTTGAAACTGCAGAGCCTCAGGAGGTCCATGTCTCAGGAGTAAGTACTATGGTCGGGAATAAGACTGTCCTAACAAAATGAAATTGATAGCCCATAAGAGAGTAAAATCAAGGCACTACAAGTTCAAGATCATCAGTCTACTAAGACAAATATCAACATCCTACAGAGGACCAAAGCAGAATATGGTGTCTCCATATGATATCATCCATAAAGGTAACTAAATAACCAGATGGTGAAAAACAGAAAATTGGGATGCATAGTCAAGGGAAAAATCCATAAAAACAGACCCTGAGATTACTTAGTTGCTGGATTTAGCAAAAATTACTTTAAATACATTAAATAGCTTTAAGTGGGGGTGGTATAATTAAGAAGAATGGATGAATGGGGAATCACAGGAGAGAAATACAAACTTTAAGGAAAGAACCAAAAAGAAACCCTAAAATTTAACAATACAGGATCAGAAAAAGTCACTAGACAGACTATAAACAAATTGAAGATGACAGAAGAAATTATTAGTTAACTTCAAGACAGACATATCTAAGCTGAATATAGTACAAGATTGAAAAAAAATTTATCGACTTATGACTTGTGTAAATAATGTCATACAGTCCAGTGTAAATATAAGTGAAGTCTTACAACTAGATAAAAGTGTGAATAAGATTGTGAAAATTTAATGAATGGTAGAAAGTACCCAAGTTTGATAGAAAGTTTTCATCTGAAGATTCTAAAAAGCTTAGAAAAATATAAAAGAAAATCTTAAAAGAATACAGAGAAAAATGATATCTTATGTACAGAAATATAACCATGACACTTAAATTTTCATCAAATATAAGGCGGCCAGAAGACAAGAAAATAATCTTAAAAGTGCAAACATGGGGGCGCTTGGGTGACTCAGTTGGTCAAGTATCTGACTCTTGATTTCTGCTCAAGTCATGAGCTCACCTAAACTTTACTATGAAAAATGTTAGAGAAGCTATTCCTTTTGAAAGGAAATCAACCCAAATAGAAACTCAGATCTATAAAAAGAATGAAGAATACCAGAAATTATAAATACATAAACATAAAAGGCAAATTTTTATTTTTTTAATTACTTTAAATAATAATTGATGTTTAAAGTAAAATGTAACATTGCATTGTAGAGTTTATGCATTGTAGAGTTTATAATAATTATAGTAGTAAAATATATAGCAACAACAGTATAAAAGAATGGAATAAAAGGGAATACTGTATATCATTTCAAGATTCTCATACTTTATATGAAGTACTATATGTATTTATAAATATACTGTTATAGATTAAGGTTGTAATCACTTTTAAAAACTACCTGTAAGTAAGGCTAGAGCTAAAAGCCCAGGGAGGAATTACAGTGAAATACTTTAAAATATCCCCTTAACCCAAAAGAGACATTTAAAAAATTAAACAAAGTAGCAAATAGCAAAATAGTAGGCTTAACCCAACTATATCAACAATTACTTTAAATAAAAATGAACTGAACACTGCAGTTATAAGGCAAAAATTTAGATGGTATCAAAAGCCAGACAACTGTATGTTATCTACAAAAGCCACACTTTAATATCAACATACTACTATGTTAAAAGTAAAAAGATATGAGAAAATAAGCACAAGAAATCTGAAATACAAAACAAACTAAGAAAAAAGAGAAACAAAAAGCAGACTCTTAAGTACAGAGAACCAACTGGGAATTGACAGAGAGAAGGAGGGAGGTGGGAAGATGAGTGAAAGAGATAAATGGAATTAAGATTACACTTATCTTGATGAAGAGTACACTTAATGTATAGAATTGTTGAATCATTATATTGTATGGCCGAAACTAATAGAACAAAGTATATTAATCATTCTTCAATCTGAGAAAACAAAAAGAAATCTGAAATAGCAATGATGAAAGAGTAATAATGTATTAAAGGTCACTCTCTGGTTTACAATTTGGAGATGGCCTGGTTCTAAGCAGAACTGACTCAGAGGCTCAGCCCAGCAGTCAGGCCCTGGACAACAGCCATGGTACACACCAAGATGGAAGGCGAGAATACCTATTACAAAGTACTGAATGAGCTTCTGATGGCCAAAACTGGAACAATGTGAGCAACAAAATAAATCTGAAATAGAAATATTAAAACAAGATCCAAGAAAAAGGTATTTTCAGAGATAGAAACATTTCATAATTTTAATAGGGTAAGTTCATCACAAACGAATAACAATTCTAAACATGCATGTACCTAATAACAGAGATTCAAAATACAGAAAACAATAAGTAATAAAATCAAAGAGAAAATAGACAAACTCTTAGTTGTATTGGGAGATTTTTATTCCTGTCACTTTAGTTGAAAGCAAAGATAGAGAAGATTTGAACAACAGTATCAGCCACCTTGATCTATGTGATATTTATAGAGGATTATATGTAAAAACTGACAACTAGAAAATTAACAAATACCATAGAATGGGCCCTAAGAAAGGCTTAAAACTATCCCCAAATAAGGAAACACTACAGACTTTGTTTCCTGAATACCACAGCAATTTATTGAAAATAAATAACCAAGTGATATATAGATATCCTCTCAAACTATTTGGAAATTGAACAGCACACTTCTAAATATCACATGGATCAAAGAAGAGAGTACAAGAGAAATAAAAAGTATTTGAATAAATGATATTAAAAAAACACATCAAAATCTGTGGGATGAAGCCGTGTTTAGATGAAATCTGTATCTTAGTATTTGCATTAGAATGGAAGCTAAATTAGCAGTCATATTATAGCCCAATTAAGCAGAAGGAAGGAAAAAAATAAAAATGGGAGAAATCTATGAAATAAAAAGCAATGTTGCAAAAAAGGCTAAAATTCTAGTAAGATCAAAAGAAAAAAGCAAGAAAACATAATACTGGGGGGTTATATCAGAACAATACAACAGACATTAAAGATGTTAAGGGAGTGTTACAATTGTACTCCAATTAATGTGATAAGTTGCCTGAAATGGACAAATTTTTAAAACAACTTGCCAAATGTGATAATGAGTAGTGTGTCAACAATTAAAGAAATTGAATTTATTATCACAAAAAACTCCTCCCACAAAATTCCAAGGCCATATCATTTCACTGTTGAATTCTAACTTTCAAAAGAGTATTAATACCTGCATAAAGTACAAAACTATTCAGAAAGTAGAAAAGGAAGAATTACTTTTCAATGCATTTTATGAGCCCACCTTAGGCCTGACACCACAGGAAAACACAGACATAAATAAGAAAATAATGTCATATATAGATGCTATCATGATCAGAGAACAAAAATCCTTAAGAAAATGTTAACAAATCAAATCTAGCACTGGTTGGGCACCTGGGTGGCTCAGTGGGCTAAGCGTCCAACTTCGGCTCAGGTCATCATCTCTCAGTTTGTGGGTTCTTGCCACACATGGGGCTCTGTGCTGATAGCTCAGAGCCTGGAGCCTGCTTTGGATTCTGGGTCTCCCCTTCTTTCTGCCCCTCAACCACTCGTGCTCTATCTCTATCTGTCTCTCAAAAATGAATAAAGGTTAAAAAATTTAAAAATTAATCTAACACTGGTAAAAAGAATGATATAACCAGGTGCTTTTAACCAGAAATGTAGATTAGTTTAACTAATTTACTTAAATTAGTATTTGAAAAATTAACCAATGTAAATTACCTAAAAAACACCATAAAGTAGAAAATGCATATACTGTAATTATCCCAATAGACATAAAACAATTATCTGACAAAATTCAATGTCCATTCACGATATTTAAAAAAAAACTCTCAGAAAACTATGAATAATGGAAAAACTGTTCAATCTGATAAAGAACATCAATAAAATGCTTATAGTGAGCAATATATTTAATGGTGCTAACATTTCTACCCTAGGATTCAGCAAGGCAAGAATGTCTCATCTCAGCACGTACATTCAACATTACGCTGAAGGATCTAGACAGTGCCCGGAGCTAAACAAAAACAAAAACAATTCATAGCGTTAGTACGGAAAAACAGTAAGTTAATCTAGGTCTATTCAAATTTGTAGAAAATAAACAGAATATACTAAGAAAGCTAAGACCAAGTACAAAAGTTAGTAATTGAATTCAGCAAGGCTTCATAAAATGAGGTCATCATTAAAATATCAATTATATTTCTATATAATGAATATAAAATTTTACAAGTCTCATTTAAAACAACATGAAAAAAACATGAAAACTTGTGGTGAAATTTGGTATGAATATGCCAGATCTCTATACCAAAACCTTCAAAACACTGCTGAATGAAAATTAAAAGACCTACACAAATTGAGAGGTGTAACTTACTCATGGATTGGAATACTCAATACTGTTTAGGTATCATTTTTTCCAAATTGATTTGTATACTCAACACACTCCCAATAAACTTCACAAAAGATTTTTTAAAAAATAGAAATTGACAAATTTATTCTAAAATATGGAAAAAGAAAAAAAAACTAGAATAGCAAAAAATCATAATGAAAAAGAAAGAGTTGGAATAGTTAATTTATCCCGTATCTACTATAAAACTAGAGTTATCAAGAAAGTGGCACTGGCATAATGATAATCAAATAGATGGAGTAAAATAAATAATACAGAAATACACATGTGTAAAAACTATAGTTGACCTTTGAACAAGAGGGGTTTGAATTACGTGGGTCCATCTAGATATGAAATTATTTTACTGTTTATTTATTAAAGAGAGCGATAGAGTGGGGGGAGGAGAGAGAGAACAAGCCGGGGAAGGTTAGAGAGAGAAGAAGAGAAAGAATCCCAAGGAGGCTCTGTGCTGTCAACACAGAACTGGACGTGGGGCTCAAACTCAGGAACTGTGAGATCATGACCTGAGCCAAAGTCAAGAGTCAGACACTTAACTGACCGAGCCACCCAGCTGCCCCTGCATGGATTTTTTTGATACAGGGCAGTGCTGTGAATATATTTTCTCTTTTTGATTTTCTTAGTAACATTTTCTTTTTTCTAGCTTACTTTATTACAAGAATACAAGATATAATACATATACAAAACATGTTAATGAACTGTTTATGTTATGGATAAGGTTTCTGGTCATTAATAGGCTATTAGTAAAATTTGGGGGGAGCCAAGGATTTTTGACTGTGTAGGGGATTAACACCCCTAACTTCTGCACTCTTCAAGGGGCAACTGCACAGTCAAATCATTTTTGTCAAAAGATCCAATGCCCTTTAACAAGGAAAGGAAAAGATTTCAACAAATGGTATGAAATAATCAAATATAAGGAAAAAATAAACACTAATTTCTACCTCACATCACACAGAAAATTTAGTTTGAACTGTTGATCTACACAAAGGGTTAGAAGTAAAAAGCTTCTAGAAGAAAACATGGGGAAAATAGCACAAGAACAGAAATATCTTTGTAATATTGGAAGAAGTAATGATTTTGTAGAAAGATTTCCTACAGAGGACCTAAAAATTTCTTAGAGGACACAAACTGGCAATATATATATAAACGTTTATGTATATATACATATATACACATACATATATATATACACACACAGATATATATACATATATACACAGATATATATACACACACATATATACACAGATATATATACACACACATATACACATATATATACACACACATATATACACATATATATACACACACATATACACATATATATACACACACATATATATACATACACACACAAATATACACACACAAATATACACACACAAATATACACTCATACATATATGCACATATACACGCACATACACACATATATATATACACACATATATATGTACCAAAGTTGGTACTGTGGTGTACCAAAGTTACAAAGTTATTTATATATACACATATATATATGTACCAAAGTTGGTACTATGGTGTACCAAAGTTACAAAGTTATATATACATACATATATATGTATATAGACAGATAGATATTTGAATCCAGAATGTATAATGAACCACTAAAAATCACTAATAAAATGATAAAACCATTCAAACCTTAGAACACACTTCATAAAATAAGTTACATCAATGGCCAGTATGAACCTGAGAAGATACCATACTCAAGATCATTAACCTTCGAGTAAATGAAAATGAAAACTACAACAATGTATCATTTTACACTCAATGGAATGGATAAGCCTGAAGCGACTGACAATGCCAAATGTGGGTCAGGTGTGAAACAACTGAGAGCCTCATACACTGCTACAGAAAATGTAAAATTGTACATACACCTATCAATTTCTTTTCAAGACATTTATCTGATATCAATGAAAACCTAAGTCCACGCAAACACACACACACACATACACACACACGCACACAGAGGAGTCCGACGATAATATTTAAAACTACTAGATCTAGAAAGTATAATGCTATGCAAAGTCAGTCAATCAGAGAAAGGCCATTACCATATGATTTCACTTACATGTGGAATTTCAGAAATGACACAAAAGGGAAAAAGAGAGAGAGAGAGAGAGAGAGAGAGAGAAACCAAAAAACCCCAGACTGTTAACTATAGAGAACAGGTGGTAATAGGAATGTTCTACATCGTGATTTGGGGGGAAATTACACAAATGTACATTTATCAAAACATATTAAACTCTACATTAGGTTCTGTGCATCACACTGCATGTTAACTTTACCTCAATAAGTATCTTTTACAACTTAAAAACTTGTCTTTTATAAAAATTGGTTTGGAAAACACCAGATATACCAAAGTAACACAGATTCCTTTCCTGCGGGACTTCTCAGAGCCTTTAAGACAACAAATACACATTGTAAATGTCTGTGAAAAAATACAGCCTTTAATATTGCCCCAAGTTATTTGTTTTTTCCTCCTCCTTCCTCTTGTCCAAAAGCATCTTGAAGCACTAGTGTTAACAGAAAATGCTCTGGAAGTTCTACTCTAATGGTATCTTCCATCAGCGGAGATAGTTGCCTGGGCAACACTGGAGAGGAGGAAAAATGCAAAGTGACCACTCTGTCTGATAGGATCCTGGTTGGAAACCAATTCGCGTTAGTGATGAGAAATTTCAGCCATCAAATTTTTGCAACTCATCCATTTTTTATTCCTGTAACACATGGTAGTAAATAATGTAGGATTTTCTCCTTTTACCAAGAACTCTTGGCCTATTTGTACAGATGGTACCAGAGAACTGTTGCATTTTACATTTCCATTCATGGAAATTCAGCCAGTTGAACTGTTCTCCAGGAGTGGAATTATTTATATTTAGACCGTAAATGATATTGTACCCGTCAACGGCCCCACTCCAATGCCGCCTTCATGAATCCTTCATAAAGCCTTTTCAGATCCTCTGCAAATATTAACTATCTTTTCTTTCTCTGAACGTCTCATTCTTTCTTGGTCCTTATTATTTTCTGTCTTTTATTGTCGTTTTATGTATAGTTTTCATATCTCCCTAGACATACAGAAGGTCTATCTCTCTATTGCACAAATAGCTCTGAGTGAATTCTTAATTCTTGCTGAAATAATGAATGAGCACTTGATATGATCATTTTAATAGAAGCTTCAATCTCTGAAACCAGGTAAATGCATTCCAGGAAAGCGCTTAACCTGCATGACTTCATAATACTGTTTATCCTGGGAGCATCCTGAGCAAAACTGAATGCTGGGTTTGTCTCACTGAAATCAGTAAGCTACTTCATTTTGAGTGATAAGCTCCCTGCCCGGGACATAGATCAGGGACAGCAAGAGATACATGCTTAGCACCTACTTTGTAAATCACATTTGACTATGTACTATAAATTACCAAATATACTAACAAAATGATACCATTTGTTATATCATCAAATCTGAACAAATATAACCAAAATATTGATCTTAGATAAGACCCCATCCCCCCCCCAAAAAAAAGCCCAGATATTTGAATTCCTATGTATATTCTTAGGAAAGCCCTTTATTTCTGCAATAGGCCTATACCTACAGGACTCTCTTAAGGTAGTGAAATTCCACATACGAGGTAAAGACAATACCCATGGAGAAAAACCTTGGTTTTCAGCTAAAATCATAGAACATTAAACATGGAAGGGATCACCTTCTCACCATGGAAGGCAAAGCTGGAAGAAATTAGGTGACGTACACTACGCGATGACTTAAGTTAAAGAGAGAGGCACACCTAGAATTCTTATCACCTGATACCTGATTCAAGGACCGTTTCAACTAGTTAATACGGTTTCTTTTCAAAGAACTTATACATACCAGCAACTAACCAGTGAATGTCCATGCACTTAAAAACCGAAGATGTTTACTTATGACTGCGCTATTTTCTACACGTGGCTATTAACCATCTGAACGGTGGTCTACAAACTAATAATTCTAAATTCGAATTAATTCTAAAAATTATAATTATAATTAATAATTCTAAAAATTCAAGAGTGACAAAATATCCTTAAAAAAAATTAAGGAGTCTTGCCATGAAAACACAGGTAAAGTAAAGTTCTAAACATTCAATAAAAATCAGAAGAGAAGACTCAAGAAAGGAAGCATGAGGTGGGAGAAACATTAAAAATGCATCGCTCACCATTAAGTCTCCCTAGGATGGCCAGTTGGGTGCATTTGGAAAGAGGTGAAAGGAACACATTTTATGGTTTCTTTCCTACTGTAAATTCTGTTCCCTAATATTACCTATTTGAAATATAAAAAACAGAAATTGTAGGCATTTTTAGTATTTTAAAATTTAAATATATAACTCATCTCTGAAAAGCTGCAATAATCAAACGCATCTTAGTCTAGCAAGTAACAAGTGAAAATATGGAAACATTATAGAGAATAAAGCTAACGGGTCTCCTGGCATTTGAAAATGATACTCCCTTGCCACTCGTACTTCTTTTTCCTTCTGCCCTTAATTGGACCCATTTTACAAAGCCTAGTGTAATCTCCAATCACCTTCATAATGTCTTTAATGATTGCTCCAGCTCTCATGAAGTCTTACTTCTGTAAACTCTGGGAGATCTTGCCAATTGTAGTACCAACAGCAGGTCCCCATCTACCTGCAGACACTTCCTCATAACGCTCCTCTTCCTTCTGTCCTAGCCACAGTTGGCCTTTTTTCAAACATGCCAAGGTCATTCCTGAATCACGGATTGGTCCTTACTCTTTCTTCTGCCTGGAATCTGTTTCTCTTGTCACTGCATGGATGACTTCTTCCTGTGACTCAAGACTTCATTCAGAACCTTCTTTGGACCACCCAATCTAAACTTTTTTAACGTTTATTTATTTTTGAGAGAGAGAGTGCGAGCAGTGGAGGGGCAAAGAGAGACACACACACACACACAGAATCCGAAGGAGGCTCCTGGCTCTGAGCTGTCACCACAGAACCTGAAGTGGAGCTCAAACTCACTGAACCACGAGATCATGACCTGAGCCGCAGTAGGACACTTCACGAACTGAGCCACCCAGGTGCCCCTGGACCCCCTGTTCTTATCAACATTTTTCCATTCCTCTACCAACCTCCTAGTACAGTGCCTCACACATGATAGACATTTGATAAATACTTGGAAGGAACATCCTGTATCACACATATCTTGTCCTGGACTACTGATTATTTCATTATCTCTTCAATTAAATTCTAACTTCCCTTTACCTAAGAACCATAATTCACATTTCATCTGTCTCCCCTCTGACTTGTAGCAAAGATCCAGGCAAGTCTGCCTTCCGTAACTGCCTACTGATTGATCAGATTTTTGTGGCTATTCCCTAAGAGGGTTGATAGTAGGAAAAGGCTAACAGGTGACTTGGGGGAGGGCTTATAGATGATGAGACTTAACTGCTTCCACAGGTCTAGAATAGGCGATGAGACAACTGATCCACCTGACACAGGCCACAAACACCTCTGTTTTGCAGTACCTTATGAAAATCCAAATGTCAATGCCAGTTAATATCGGAGGTTTGCTGATCCCCAGAGCACATTTACTAAAGAGATAAAGTAATGCATTAAAATGTAAATTCTGCTATGCTGCCTGCCTGCTTTGCATATAGGGAACATCTTCCTTCCAAAGAACTCAAACGAGTGGCAAAAACTGCATTTAACATAAAGTACAGTATGCATCACACACAGTCCAAATGAATACAAATTATAAGTGGTAGGAGTTGTTCTAAACATCTTTCTGGCAGCATGGTGTACACACTTGGAAAAAATGCAGATACGGTTACCTAGAATGAAAGTTGGGTGGTTCACTTGGTCTCTGAAACTTAAATTCTCAGTAGCTAGGGGAGACAGTGAGGGGGCATAGGATCAGTACCTGCACTGCCACCTAAGGGGTCCACACTCACGTCATGGAGAAAGCCAGAAACTTATATTGGACTTCCTGAAAATGTCTCAGTTAAATAATTCTAGTAACTAAGTGAATGAAGAACTTGGATGATATAAGTACTCAAGTAATATATGAGTACCTACTACATAAATGCTAGAGTATCACCATGAAAACCTAAGACAGGTGTCTGCCTCCAGAGTGTGTTTAGGAGGGTAGGGGAGTAAAGAAGCATCTTCAGTACACTGTCATGGGGCTCTGGTGGGGATAAAGATGGGGTACCTATGAAGGATACCTAATTCTATTTTGGAAGATAAGAGAAAGTTCCTCGAGGATGTGATATCTTAGCTGGAGCATAAATTAGGAGGAGGAGTTAGCCAAACTAATAGCAGGGAGAAGTATTCCACACCCTCAAGGCAGTATGTTCATAAGCCCACACGCAGAGGAAGTATGGAATATGAAGGGACATTTAAATAAACAATACAGATGGATTTTAGAGAACACAAGAATACTCTGAAAATAGAACCATGAAGTCATTATAATCCAAATAAATTTATAAAATTATAATTTTATTAGGATATAACAAAAACAGATCTCCCATTAAACAAACGAACGAACAAACAAACAAAAAAGGCTTCCCTGGTCTTATAGCCAACCAACAGTTCCTGAAAGAGAGGTATCCTACTGTTCTCCAAGCACACCATTCAAATACTCCCCTGACAAGAATAGCCTGTCTACTGTGTCACCGTCCCCTGCCCAGTGCAACTGAAGACAAGGAACCACACTGTCTAATGGCATAGTCTGTATATCTGCAGACACTTTGCCTCTGTCATTTGCCTAACTGGGACCTTTGATCTCCTGCCCTCACTGTCCCCCCAACACGACTGCATCTTGCTGCTTTGCTTGGAGAAGCACCAAAACTGCTCAGCAAGGGCAGCTTCAGTCATAGTATTCTTCCCAATGCGCAGGATTCATGGGTATAGCAATGTGAATCTGCTATAATCCATCACACCCTCAGATGCTGGCCTTGCTTTAACAAGTGCATTATGTAGAGTGACATTATTAATTAAGTCACAATATGGCAGAGCAGACATATCGAGGAGAACAGTCCAATACCCTAAGTAGCCATCTGTAGAGTCTGATTTCAGAACCGCAGCCCTGATGTCGCTCTTCTCAGGGGACATACGATTTGGCAGGGTCCACTCTGCCATGACAGGTGTCAGTGGAGCACTGCCATGTGAATAGAGACCAGCCTAAGTTTGGAACAAGCCTGCCATGAAGAGACTATCGCCGGATGAAGCACGATTCTGTGCAGTGCATTTGTCAGTGAGCCAGAGAAGACATTTGCAGACACGCATCAAAAACCCAACTACTGAAGAGAGCCAGGGGTAACAAGGCAGTGAGGTAGGTATAAAAAATCCAAGAGTGGGAATCATGTAGCCTGGACTCCAGTTTCAGCTTAGCCAGCTACTCACCTCAAAACATGAACTTCAGGGCACCTGGATGGCTCAGTCGTTTGAACGTCCGACTTCGGCTCAGGTCATGATCTCATGGTTCATGACTTTGAGCCCCATATCGGGCTCTGTGCTGACAACTCAGAGCCTGGGGGGGCCTGCTTCGGATTCTGTGTCTTTCTCCCTCTCTGCCCCTCCTTGCCTCGCACTCTGTCTGTCTCTCTCTCTCTCAAAAATAAACATTAAAAAAACCAAAACAACAATGACCACAACCAAAAACCCGGAGCTTCAATTTCTCCACCCAGATCATTGTTTTCTCCCAGGGCTGACATTCTGTGACTAGCTCATTGTCTTTGCCACAGTTCTACAGTGACAACAGCCTCTATGACCACCCCTTGTACTGCTAATGACTTCCCCTTCGCTACTTACTTTAATTGCTCTGGATTCCTGGAGGCCAGAGTAGAAAAGCACTTCGGGAAAACAAAGCTTTGATTGGATATACTGACCAGGTGGTGCCCATCAGAATCAGAGTCGGATATCATGGAACCTCTTGAAACTAGTTCAAAAGACCAATGTTTTACAAAGGTTTGCACATGATAAAGCATACTTTCTTCCAATTTCCGAGTTTCCCCAACCATCATGAAAACAGCCACCATCTCTTACCAAGCTACTGAGACATTTTCAGATAATCGAGCATGAAACTTAAATTTACTTTTTTTTTTTTTTGAGGTGTAGGCACAAATGAGCTAGAGGCAGAGGGAATGGGGAGAGAGAGAAGGAGAGAGATACAGAGAGAGAGAGAGAGAGAGAAAGAGAGAGAGAGAAGGAGAGAGATACAGAGAGAGAGAGAGAGAGAGAGAGAGAGAGAGAGAGAAGGACAGAGAGAGAGAGAGAGAAGGACAGAGAGAGAGAGAGAAAAGTGGGGCTCACTGGAGGCCAGGCTCGGGCTCACCAAGGGAACTTTGAGATTGTGACCTGAGATGAAATCAGATGCTTAACCAACTGAGTCACCCAGGTGCCCTGAAATTTCACTTTTTAGCAGAGCTATTTGTCCTTCACAGTGTTATGGGAGACTTGGCAAAATTTTGACGTTTTGTTTTCGTTTTCGTTTGTTTTTTTTTTTACTATTTTCTTCTGACAGTTTATTTTTTTAATAAATTATTGTCAAATTGGTTTACATACAACACCCAGTGCTCATCCAAGCAAGTGCCCTCCTCTGTGCCTGTCACCCACTCTCCCTCCTCCTACACCCCCTTCGCACCTCAGTTTGTTCTTAGTCTTTGAGAGTCTCTTATGTTTTGTCTCCCTCCCTCTCTGTGTCTTGATGCTTTTTATTGACAATACTAATAACCAGAGTCTCAGTGATCAGCAAACTGCAAACTAGGAATAAAATGAGACCCATGGCCTATAAGCTAAAATAAACAGAAATAAATGTATGTAAATATATTAATATATAATACATTAATATATATTTATATATAAAGAAACAAATATAAACAATATATAATATAAATATATGAAATTTATTTCTGTATGCCATATATATGTGTGTGAATACACATATGCGATACTGACTCTACAAAGCCTGAAATATTCTCTGGCAGTTTAGCGGGAAAGCTGGCCAACACTTGGAACTAAAATATGAAAATTTCATTGCTTAAAATCTATATAGAAGATAGAACACTAGAGCCTTCTTGCACCCTTGACTTTTTCAAGCAAATGGTTAAGATACCACCGCCCCCCGCCCAAAGTAAAGCTGAGACACAAAGAATGAAAGCTGTAGAAGTGAGGCACAATTTAAGAAATCAGATGTGAAAATTATACTAACATGGGTTGGAGGAAGAGGATGAATTTTCCAGGTAAAGAGGAGCAGATGAAAAGTTTCAAAAAAAGAGAATATGTGAGTTTGACAAAATTCAGGTCGCCCACGTCAGGTCACAGTGCAAGGTATTACTGAGACTGAAAGCTACATAAGAAAATAAAGGTTGGAAATGACAAGACTTAAGCACACAAAAATATTTGGACTTTCTCCCAAATGCACTGGGGAGCAAGTGCAACTGTACAGTTCACTGCTATCCCCGATATCACTAATCCCAGCGCATCCCCATACGAGGAATCAGACCCTATTCCAAACATGAGGCTGTAATCATAGTTATTGAGGGAGAAGAACAGGTGTTATTGGATCTCAGATCCACGCGTACAACTGGGGCCTTCTAAGATCCATAAAACATCCATTTTCCAGCTCGCATGACCCTAGGGCCCCCAGGTGAGTTCAGACATTTCAGATAAAATTAAGGATATCAACAGAGATACTCTGAAAATAAAAATCTGAGACTCAGGAGACTCTCCCAGGGAAACATATTTTGACAAACCACACACCAAAAGAAATAGCATGTTGCTGGCTGTCAAGGAATGGTTATCGTATTGTCCACCATGGGACCAGAAGGAAGAAGTTATCTCACTTATCAAGTATCTAGTAGTTGGGGAAAGGGGGAAAAAACACTCTACTCAAGAAACTGCAGTGTCAAAATATATTGCAACTTGCATCCTTGCAATTTTCCTCCCCCTATAGAATCCACACCTGTTTTGACAATATTTCTGCAAACTCTTCTGCAAATGCATCATTTTCTGAGAGCTAACTAGCCATGCACAAAGCTCCACAGAGACATTGGGAGAAAATAGGAGCATGAAGGGACACAATACATCCATCTCTTGCACCTTTGCAAGAGGCTTTAGGAAATCATGAGCCTGCATTTCAGTGTGTGTCACAGCTGCCCAGAAATAGTGGAGTTAGCATCATGAACCATCCCTGCACTGCCAGTATGATCAGAGAGAAGGGAATTGGATTCTCATGTTCTGAGAGAGCCAACACAGCAAGACTACCTCAAAATCACCAACTGGAGACGTGGTCAGGAGTCTAAGTATTAGGAAATGAACCTGAACGAAATATCATGCCTAATCTCTCATATTGGGTCAGAATGAAACTATAACATGATGACGGGTGAAATAAAGAATTTAATGAACCAATTACTTTTCTAAAGGGCTAGAGTGTGAAATGACCTTTGGGCACCTCCCATGCATTATGTAAGCTACATAAATCCTCTCTGCCTCAACTTTTTTCAGCCATGGCTGCAATTACTAATCCTATGTAGCCTTCAACCAGCTTCGACTAGTGTAACCCAACAGTCCTTCCTCTCAGCCAGTTCTTTCCACCTCCCACTTCCTGCCGTGGGCATCCATCAGGGAACCACTGGGCACTCACTCATGTGCGATCCAAGAGTGCAAAAGAGTTAATGCCCCATTAGACAACTGCTGAGCCAAGATCGGGTGATGGCTGCTGATGTATCGTTATTTCCATTCCTCTTTTAGATGAGTAGTCTGAGATGCATTTCATCAAACTCCACAGAAACTCTCTCAGAATCAATTACCAGTTGATTGGAGGGGCCAAATCAATAACATACCTTTTTAGTAGCCTTCTTGCCTTTTCTGTTTTCATTCTGTCTCTCATGCCTGCTTCCTACAATCACATTCCTAAATTAACTGTGTGCACACCAGTCTTTCCCCAGTCTCTGCTTTCAGGGGAAGCTAGGTTAAGACAGGAGCCATTTGGTGATTTTTAAGTTGTGCTCCGTGATGCTTTGGGTTCATTAATTAATGCAACATATATTTACTCTATTCCTTCTATGCAGCTGGAACTTTTCTAGGTATTGAGGATATAGCAAGGAACAATGTTCCTGTTCACATAAAACTTGCATTCAAGGGGGTGAGAAATAAAAAAAATAAATAAAAACTAAGGTCATTTGAGAGAATGATGAAAACCAAGAAGAAAATAAGCTGAATGTGAAAGGAAGGAGAGTGTGGGCTTTTACTTAGTATAATGAAGCAAGTGGGAGACTGGTCTGTCCAGAGATGGAGAAGGTAGAGGGTTAATCCAAGTGGCCAACACCAGATTGCAGTCAGAATCACCCCTCCTCGCAAATCATCTGTACCGGATCAAGTTCACCATTTCTGTCCTCTTCCCCTAAGGGGCACTCTCTCTTTTAGTCATTATGCAGAGAGGGTTCTGTGGCACCCCGTGAGTCTCCTCATTGTCAGTGCCTTAGTTACCATCTCATGTGCTGCAGTGACAGAAAATGAAATTGGACCAGTTAGATGGAAAAACACAACATCAAAGACACTCTTAGTTAGGAAGGTGGTAGGCAAAATAGAGTCATGGGAAGTAGATCAGTACATATAAACATCCATTCCTTCATCCTTCTAAAACGACACTAAATTTTACAAAATGCTATGCCCTTCCTTATAAAACCAAGGCAATTCTGTTACTCCATCCAGAATCTTAGCAACTCTCTTCCTCAAACATTTCTCATTGAATCTAACATGAACGCCTCCTTCTGTTGGCCAAGGGACAGGGGAGACCATTTGCCATCTATAGGGGTGGAATCCTTTATCTGGCAGGCCACAGCTGACCCCACAGAGCAATCCTCTCTCCCCCCGCCCTTCGCCTCCTAGGGATCCACAAGCTCACACTCACTTCCCTTTCTCTATTTCCGTTCAATGCTGGTCTTCTGGCTTTTCACTGATGAGAGAGTTAGCATCTGACACTGGCTAGAAGTGTGAGCCCTGACCAAATTCGGGCATCGGCCTTTAAACAAGTGAGAATTATTTTTGAAACGCCTGTTTACAGTTGTACAGTCGACAAACGAGTACAGGTAGCCCTGATATCGAGGCAGAAGAAAATCATATAAAATATAACTTTTTCCCCTTATTACCTAAAACTTTCTCTTCCCTAAGTACCTCAGGGACTCTGAATGTGTCATCATATGCCTTAGCCTGGGGAAAGAGCAGCATCCCCAATCAGACTTCCTTCTTCCTACGTTTCCAAAAGAACTTTTCCCCGTCACCATTTGAATTGTTAATCCTCTCCTGTTGCTGTTGGCAGAAACATATATCTTATGTCATTTTGATAAAGTTGTGCATTTAATGTTCCCACAGTTAAGTGAGAGGGAAAAAAAATCTTAACATTTTTAAAATGAGGCACTTCAAGCGGCAGAGAGAACACGATGTGGAATGACTAATTCCCAGGTAGTAGGTTACCCCAAGGAACATACATCATTCTCCAACCTGCAGAAAATAACACGCATTTTTCATTCTCCTTTGCATACATGTTCAGTTTTAGTCCCTGCTCTCTGAGAGTGTTTGGCTTTGTTTCTTTGGACCGCCTGAAATGGAGAAAGAGATGTTTTCCAAGCCTTTCTCTCCCAAAGGAAGCAAAGACCCTGAGACATCCACATTACAACTAGAATCAAGGAGCATCTCAGAGAGGTTAAGAGGCTCTCTCAAGGCTGCACAGGATTTCTCTCAAACACCCCTACCAAAACCAGACTCTCCAGGAGTGGGAAAAAGATGAGAAGCTGCATGCTCCCTGGCCTCCAGAGTAAATTCATCAAGACTCATCACATTTTGCCCTGAGCTGAGATACTTAAGCATTCATACTATGAAGGTGACCAGGTACTTCTGTGATTATTTACAATCAGTTTATGTCTAAAATATATACACTTAGATTTAGGCAAAAACTGCACTTATGCCAAGAAACATCTGAGATTTGATTTGAATGGGACCCAGGAAAATCACGAAAAACAGACAAACACAAACAAACTACAATGTTCGGTATAGCAAACTATGTGCTTTGAAGATCTCCTTGTTTTGAAACTATACTACCCTCACTGGCTGCGTGACCGTGGGCTTAACCTCTCTAACTCAGTTTTTCATTCGCACAATCATTATAACAACAGTGCCTGCTGCCATTAACTATTAATAAGAGTATCTACTATTATAAGAGGGTCTGTGATAGGATTATAGAGATCAAGCCTGGACAGGACTTAGCGTGGGGTCTGGCATGAGGGAGTTCACGATGAAGGTCAGACACCCAAGGTGATAATCAGGATGTAAGGGGAAAGTACAACAGCTTGCATACATACCAGACGTTTGACCCAGGCTTCCTGCAGGTAAGTCCTTTCTAGGACACGTGAGTGAACAGCCAAAGACTTGACACGGTCATGCCGAGCCATGCAGGTACCATCAACTAGGAGGTAGGGCTGTTCTCATCATTTTGCAGAAGGGGGGATTGGAGCATAGAGATACACAGGCTGCTCAGCACTTACCTCAGGACTAACAGGCGGGGCTAGGATTTGGATCTCACGCCCACACGTGCTCTTTCTACTTTAAAACTCTTCCCCCAAAGGCAGGGCTTTCCCACGTGCCTACGAATGAGAGGAAACCCTGAAAGGTCCAAATACCGCAAGGAGTCACTGGAGAACCAAACCCATCTAAGGTGGACGCAAAATGTCCTTTCTCCTCTTTGCGATTATAAGGAAAAGCCCACAGCTTTGCAAGTGGTTTTTCAAGGGGGTGGGGAAATAGGTTCTTCTTACATAAATGGGATAGAAAAAAGCTTCGGGCGGAAAGCCGCCACCACGGAACGAAAACGCCCGAGATTAGCGAGCGAGATGTTGTATTGGGATCACAAGTAACTTGTTAGATCACCTGTGGGAAATTACTTTCCATCTGACGCCAATATCACAAACTCGGCTTGCCAGACCCCCCAGACCCTTTGCTTCTTACACACACAAGTTGGTGATTATCATCTGATTTTTTTCTCTCCCTTCACGTGTATAAGATCTTGTCTTCTTCACGTTCACCACATGGGTAATATCTTGTGAGCTCAATAAATGCAGAGATGAAAGCCCTGTTTGGGGCTCTTGTCTCCTCCTGGACTTTAGTCTCTCTCATATTCAATTCTGCATCTGCTCTGTTGCTGAGCAGGACAGAACTCCAGACTCATAGTCTGCAACAAAAAGGCAAATGCTAGTGTGCTCGTTTGTCTACGCACAGTGTCAAGTGTGAGGAAGGGGGTCTTGGCTGGGGCTCTCCTTGGGCTTGTCCCACTCGTCACTGACCTGGTCTTGCTCCCATGAAGAGCAAACTCCAGTGGGAATACCCTTGGTCATGGCAGGAACGCCCACCCAATTCCTCTGCCCAGGCACAAAGCATCTTCACTCAGGGCTAGTGGGAAAAAGCCAACAAACCTCATGTCAAAGTTTTTCTGTGCCACGTCCTGAGCTGAAACCCCTTCACATGCCTCATTGGATGTTCTCTCAACTACCCTATGACATGGGTGACCACACACCTGTTTTACAGAAGGGAAAACTGAAGCTTTCCAAGGTCAGGTACATTACTTGTGTCATTCAAATGATAAGTGGGGGGACTGAGGATTCTACCCCAGGCCCATCAGACCCCAAACCTGCACTCAATATCCTGTCTCATCCCAAAGAGAAGTGCCTCAAGAGGTCGCATCTTTATAACGGTCACTGTTAGCGCCCAGGACAGCCTAGAACCATTTTATTAGGACAGTGCATCTTCTCCCAGAACAAGGTTGGTCCTTTAAACTGACACAGCATTAACAGAAATATGTGTACCCAACTGTCTTCATTTGTAGATGGCAGCCACCGTGACTGGAAGGGGAATCGATAGCAGTGATGACACCTAGGACTTCTATGATTTCCAAAGCCTGGTGGAATACAGTAAATGTAAATTTCTCCACACCATCCTTTACCACTACTGAGTGGTGGGCTCATTCACTCTGAGTAATAGAGTAAACAGTGAGAAGGCCTGATGCATCAGCTTTAGCTCATGCAAGAAAGACAGCTTATTTCCCTCTTCCCACACTCCATGTGCTGCCATCAGCTCAGGCACGGCCCTTTAAAAGGATGGAACAAGGAACAGAGACTCGAAGACCAAACAGGTAGGGATTTGCTTCTCAGCGCTGCCTTTTCTCCTGCCACATGACACTGGGCACGCACATTTTTTTAATTCTATAATAATTTAGGGCACATCCAGCACCGTGGCAAACCAACTGGCTATAAGGAAATGTGTCCGTGCTCTCAAGGAGCACCATGTAGGACAGTCAGGCAAGTGGACCCACGATGAGACACAGGATGGAGACTGCAGGATGGAGACTGCAGGAAGAAAGAGGTGGGCAAGATCATTTGCATATCACTCTGCTTCTCTCTGTCTCTGTTTCCTCGTGTGTAAAATGGGAATGATAATAAAAAATCATCACACAGGCTTGGTGTTAAGGCCTAACTGTGATACAGAATGGAAGGCACTCATAACCTGGCAAGGAGCACGCAGTTTTGATCAAATACGTTCCAGCTTGAGTGACAAAGCTGATGGAAGTGGAGCAGCATGGGAATACAAAGGCGAGCTGAAGGGGCGCCTGGGTGGCTCAGTCAGGTAAGCGCCCGACTTCACCTCAGGTCATGATCTCACAGCTCATGAGTTTAAACCCCGTGTTGGGCTGTGTGCTGACAGCTCAGAGCCTGGAGCCTGCTTCAGATTCGGTGTCTCCCTCTCTCCCTCTCTTTCTACCCCTTCCTGGCTTGCATTCTGTCTCTCTCTCTCTCTCAAAAATAAATAAACAGGGGCTCCTGGGTGGCTCAGTTGGTTAAGCGGCCGATTTCGGCTCAGGTCATGATCTCTCAGTGTGTGAGTTCGAGCCCCGCTTCGGGCTCTGTGCCGACAGCTCAGAGCCTGGAGCCTGCTTCGGATTCTGTTTCTCCCTCTCTCTCTGCCCCTCCTGCACTCATGCTCTGTCTCTCTCTCTGTCTCAAAAATAAATAAATATTTAAAAACAAATAAATTAATAAATTAATAAACATTAAAAAAAAAAAAGGCGAGCTGAAGGCATGAGGGGCACAGAGACACGTGGTGGAATTACCTACGTGCCACGCTCTGCACAACTTCTCAGGGGTCCCCCAGTCAGCTACCAGTGGATGCAGAAGAAGGGGGCAGAGTGGAGGCAGGACTCAGGGCTGAGAATCTGTGGCCCCTGTTCAGGTCACCAACTCTTTTCAGGTGAATACATTGAGTCTCCACATAAAATTTCATTTGAAGAAAGAGGTCAACAATTAAAAAAAAAAAAAAAAAGCTTACAAAACCACGGTATGTCAAACTTCCACAAATCCACAAAATCTCCCTGGTTAATTTTTTAAGTATATATGTATTTTAGAGAGAGAGTACAAGCAGGGGAAGGCCAGAAAGAGAGGGAGAGAGAGAATCCCAAGTAGGCTCCACACTGACAGCGCAGAGCCCTACGTGGGGCTCAAACTCACAAATAGTGAGATCATGACCTGAGCTGAAAGAGAGTCAGATGCTTAACCGACTGAGACACCCAGACACCCCAAAAGCTCTCTGATTAAAAGATGGGACTGCAATCCAATTGGGAAACCTCCAGAATGGAGGTGTGTTTGCTACGGTTGAAAAGTATAATCAAAAACAAAATATTCTTCCAACCTCTCCACAGAGATGGAAGAGAAAGAAAAGAATTTTATGACTGAATGAGTATTAAGCCTGAATGTGATGCGTCACACAGGCAAGTCACTAAGATTAAAACGGAAAGAAATCCCACCTTTCCATACAGGCCACCAGATACAACCCATTATATCCAAGTCAGAGGACTTGACAGCATCATTTGTCACACAAAGCTCATCCTAAATTCACCTGGTAACTGGAGTGACCACCTGTGTTAGCTAATTACCTTTACACAAAGGAAAAATAAACAGCTCACATCTGTATGACAGGAGGTAGGTTTGCAATTTGGAGACGGTGCCCACTGGAGTTGGGCCCCCACGGAAACTGGGCGATAAGCCGTGATCTCCCCTAATGTCGACATTTCAAAGGAGTGCCTCTGAGGTCCCTGACAAAGACTGTCCTGGGTTGTGTAACTGCCAAGAGGATTTTTAAAAGATTTACCAGTCAAAGGTCAGAGAAAGAATTCAAGTCACAGGTTTTTGCAACATTACAAGTTTTCTAAAATAAATGCTCTAAGAAAATAAAGGGGAAACATAACTTCTTTATTTTTAACCTGGAGAATTCAGCCTCTTATACCTGTCTTAAGCTCTCTGGCTTTTTTTTTTTTTAAGATAGGAGGGTTAAGCTCAAAAATGCATCCATATTCCCTCCTCCCCAGCTGGACAACAGGCTGGAGGGCTTGACTGTTTGAATAGAGAGGAAATTTCCACAATTCAAAATCTCTAGCTACATGAAATTCAACTACTTGTGAGACATGTTTTCTAATATGATTCCTACAGAATCTTGGCTTACATCTGATTGGCTTCTGTCAATGGAGTCAAAGAGTTACACTTCCAAACCTATATATTGATGATTGGACATCATCCAAAATAGCTCAGGAATAGAACCCCTCAGAATCCGCAGTGCCCTGCTCCCCCTGTTTCCTGCTCTGCAAAACCAGGAGACTTGTCTGTCTTCTTATTTAGGGTAGTTTCAAGGGTCTAGAAAAGTGGTGGGAGTGTAGTAGGTCTTCAATGCATATTTGCTGAAACAATGAATGAAAGGTTGAACACATAATGAATCCTAATCTCTGATCTCAAGCCACAGGCTAATTCTCCTACTATGCCTGAGATGTTTGCAGCAATAATTTAGAAAAAGTTTAAAAAACAAACTCTACCTTCCAGCCTCTGCCCAACTTTCCCTTGAAGACCAGACACAGACACTCCAGGCACCTGGGAACTCACTCTTCACCATCCTCATTATTATTTTACCTGGAGCTCAAAGCAAGTCCCACCCCTCCTCCTTTCTTCCTTCTCTGAATTCAGGGCGCTGATGGTTTTCCCTCAACATCCTATTGGGAAAAGAAAAGGCCCCTGTCCGAGTCAGGAGAGCTGGCAGATAAGAGGAAAGGAATAAAATCCATTTTTACAGCCATCCTGTGGTTTGCCTGCAGGTTTGCTTCTCTGTCCTCTTGTTTCTCGGTGATGTCCAGCCCAAACATCTATGCTCTCTAAAACAGAAATAAGTTGTCCCTCAAGATCAGTATAGAAATAACTGACATTTCCTTCAGACATTAAATTTTCATTTCAGTGAGGAAAAGACAGGGAACAGAGAGGACTGGAGAGTTCTTTGAGTGAAAACGACTTTCAGCCACATATTAAATGGCAAGCGTTCTAACATGAATTGAATGCCTAAGGAGCTGCAGGAACGGGATCTGACTCCTGGGAGAAATTCCCCAGGAAAGCCTGTTTTTGAGGAAGGATCACGGTTATTCATTTCTTTCTCAAGTGTAACACGGAGGGAATCTTCCCAATAAGGACAACAATCAGCATTTATGGTGCATTTTCCATACATCAGATACAAGCTAAGCCCATTGTTCGATTCTCATGAAATTCTACACGGCCTTCAATCTTACTGAGATGTTTCCTTTACAGGTCAGGAAATACTGATTCAGAGAGGTGAAGTCACTTGTTGAAGATCACACAGTGGGTAAGTGGCAAAGTCAGTATTTGAACTCAGGTCCGTTGACTTCAGGGCTCCCGGTCCATCATACTGCATCGGACAGAAAGAAGGATGCCGCAAGAGAAGCCTGGGAGGGAAGAAGGCAAATTTGGCACTTTCTTCCCACGTAGGGCTCCAGGATTCTGTGACGCCATGGTAGGATCTCATACCTGGAGGTTTCCAAAGACGCAGTTTACCTATTGCTGAGCCTTTTTTTTCCTAAGTCAAATCACTGGGTAACTGAATTTGCTTGCCTACACATCATAATTGGGCTAGGTACAGAACAGCTCTGACCTACTTTAAAATCAATTTTAATGTACCCCATGGACTCTTTCAAGCTATTTTACAAACACCACTCTGTTTTTGTTAAATAAATCTAATTGTTCCTGGGGTGTTAACAGATGACTCTGCCTCCCAGGAAGAGTTTGCCAAGATCAGAGCTTCTGTGCAACACTGTCTTGCAAGAAAATTCCTAAGTCCTGCTTTGTGATAGCCTCACCAAGAGTCCACAGGGATGGACGGCAACAGTACCATCAATGGCCAACTGTGAGTTTTAAACCTCTAATATATTGTGTTATCAAAAAGCCCCTGTGACACAGTCCTTTTATTAGTCAGATTTAAGATTCCTCTCCCCTCTCAACCCTTCATCCCAGCCTCAATATGTATATATATTTGGGATGGTGATCTACTTAAGGGCTTCAAAGATGGTATTCATTTTTCAATATCCCCCTTAGAATTAATTGGGGGTAGGAGATGCAGAATCAGTGATCAGAGAACACTACGATGTAGGTAAGACACATGCATTCATTCAGTCTCATATTCAGTCTCTAGAAGGCTTTCAGGGCCTGCTGTGAACCAGCCCCTGTTGTAGACTCTGTGGATACACTGATAAACTGATGAACAGAACCAACCAGACTCATGGAGCTTCCAGCCCCACTGGGGAGAAATCTATAAAGACAATCTCACCAAAAATGTACAATTTGTGGTCATTATCACAATGCTATAATGAAATAGTGAACGTAAGGAGAATGTGAGCAGAAAATTCAAGGAAACGACCATTGAGCTTAGATCTGAAGGAGGAGAAAGTGTTAAGCAGGAGAAGAGGGGAGACAGAAAATCATCAGATGGAGGCACTAGTGAAGGGAACAGATTGGAGCAGACAGTAGGGATGCTAGATACCAGTGGATCTCGAAAAGAACTCTAGAACAATTCTATTTCAACTCCCATTGACATCATAGACTATTCGTTGCACTAATATTAAAGATTAGCTCATCCAATCTGTCATCCACAGTAAGAATCTCAAACTCTATTCATACAATGATTTAGAAAAAATATCTAAGATTTCCAGGCTCTGGAGATAGGGTGAGTAACAAAAAAAGTCCCAGTGTGCCTAGAATTTATGTTCCGGTGAGAAAAATCAAATGATAACCAAACAAACAGGCCAATATGGAACTGGTCAAAGTTGGGAAGGACTATGAAGAAATAAAAGTACAGGATGGAGGGTAGGCTATTTAAGTACACAGTCTGGAAAATCCTCATTGAAAAGAAGGTGACATCCAGGGAAGACACTTGAAGAAAGTAAGAGAGTGAGGCATGCAGATATCAGGACAAAGGGCAGTCCAGTCAGACAAAAGTACAAAACTAAAAACCTTGAGGCAGGTGTGTGTGGGTGTGATCTAGGAGCAGTGAGGAGGCCTGCGTTGTTTGAGCCCAGGGAATGTAAGCAGGAGAGCAATAGGAAATGAGGGAAAGTGGTAACAGAAGATCAGTTCCTCTAGGGCTTTGTAAGGCCTTGTAAAGACTTACACTTGGAAGTGCCTGAGTGGCTCAGTCAGTTAAGCGTCTGACTCTTGGTTTCGGCTATGATCATGATCTTACAGTTTTGTGGCATCAAGCCCTGCATCAGGCTCTGCACTGGCAGTTTGGAGCCTGTTTGGGATTGTCTCTTTCCTTCTCTCTCTCTCTGCCCCTCCCCTACTTGCACTGTCTCTATCTCTCTCAAAAAAAACAAATAAAAATCTAAAAAAATTATTTTTTAAGACTTAGGCTTTCACTTTCAGGGAGATGAGAAATTCTTGGAAAGTCTTCCTCAGGGGAGTGACATAAGATGATTTACATATTTTAAAGAACATTCTGGCAACTGGGTCAAATGATTGACTATAGCGGTCATAGCAGAAGCAGGGACACAAAGGAAAAGCTGTTGCAATAATCAAGGCAAACACATTATGATGACATGAACCCACTAACGGTGGGAGAGAAGGGGAGAAGTAATTGTATTCTAGATATGTACAGAAAATAGAGCTGACGACACTTGCTGATGGACTCAGCATGGAGTATGACAGAAAGAAGAGACACCAAGATGACTCCAAGGTTTATGTCCTGAGCAATTGGAATACCAGGGCTACCAATGACTGAAATGGGAAAAACTGGGGGTGAAGAACATTTACGGGAAAGGAATATAAAGAGAACAGGTTTGCACACATTAAGTACAAGCTTCTCATGTTAGACTTAACTGAGATATGAAGTAGACTCTTAGTATACAAGAGAAACTTCATGGAAGAAGCTTGGGCTGGAAACCCACAGTCGAGAAGACAGGATGAGATGACCTTCAAAGAAAGTATAAAGAAGTCAGAGGACTAGGCTCCAGAAAACTATTATCCAGGCAATCCAGTCCACTCTTTATACATTCATTCCACAGATATTGAACACCTTCCAAAGACCAGAAAAAGGAGATCAAGAAATGGAGACTAGGGGCACTTGAGTGGCTCAGCGGGTTAAGTGTCTGACTTCAGCTCAGGTCATGATCTCACAGTTTGTGAGTTCAAGCCCCATGTCAGGCTCTGTGCTGACAGCCTAGAGCCTGCCTCGGATTCTGTGTCTTCCTCTCGCTCTCTGCCCCTCCCCTTCTCTCTAATATAAACATGAAAAAAAGATGTTTTTAATTTAAAAATTTATAAGTGGAGACTTTTTCCCAGGCTCGTTATCTAAGCTGAATTTGTGACTTCTATTGACAAATAGAAGGGAGTGCAAGTGATAATGTGCTAGTCTTCAGCCTAGGGCCAGAGAGGCCCTTACATGCTTCTGCTCTCCCTTTTGGGATCCTGCCACCATTATGTACCATATATATAAGCCTTAGTGCGCCCACTGGGGCACAAAAGACTATGCTGATGGAGAGCCAAAGCATAACACTCAAGAGCCAGCCACCCTCAAGACACAAGAATAAAGCCAACCTAAACCAGTCAGCCTCCAGCTACCTCAACAGCTGTTCGTTGATGCTTAAGAGACCCGAGTATCCATTAGCAGAGTCCAGCCCCTAAGAGCAGAACCACACAGCTGGTCCATCGTCTTATGAGACATAACAGATGGCAGCTGCTAAGTTTGGGTGTAGTTTTCCATGTAACAGTAGTTAACTAATACAGTCTTTGTCTTCCCAACTCTACATTTGCAAATCCTATCCACCCCAAACTTTGTCTGATACCTACAGCAAGAAATCAGCTCTCACTCCTCTGAGATCTATGGCATTTGATTTGTACCTTTCTGTGCTTGTCAGAATAGGCTTGGTTGTGCAGCTATAACAAGTTCCAGGGGCTCAGTATAACCAAGATTTACTTCTTGTTCATGGTACATAACCAATTAGAGTTACCAGGGAGTTCTGCTTCCCATATTCACTCAGGGATCTTCACTGATGCAAGGAGCACCATCTTGTGCCACTTTCCTCTCAGACCAAGGCTTCAGAGCATGTATGGAGAACTCAAACTTGTTCTTCCCCCTGCCTGCCCACTGCTCAATGTCCAGGCCTGATGATGCAGCCTCACCTAAATGCAAGAGAGCTGGGAATGCAAGGGAGCACACAGATCCTTCTTCATGTCTCTGCCATCCTTTCTCAAGGCATCATTCCCTCTAACCTTTGATTTGCATTGCTTTCTGGCTTCCACAAAATGTGGCATACCAAGGCTGCGTAGGCATGCATGCTACGTAGTCACATTGGGTGCCATGCATAAAACTCCACGCTCAGCTAAACAATATGATATGATCATCTTAAAATCTTAATAATTTTTGAACTAGAGATCTGTCATTTTCATTCTGCTCTGGGACTCACAGATTATGCAGCTGCTCTTATCTATGTGATCCAGTAGTTCCCAGCCCGCGGTGCTCAATGGAATCACTAGGGCTATGTTAAAACTTACAGATATACAAGCCCCACCTGAGAACAATTAAATCAGACTCTAGGAAGAGAGCCCAGGGAAAGGTAATTTTTTTAAGTATTTTCAAGTGATTCTCATGTGCACCTGAGGTTGAACCTCACTTCCCTAATGTCGTGGCCCAGCTGGCCTCTTTTGGTAACTTCTCAAAATAAAATACAGTAAGAAATAAAAGTAAGGCAAAAAGAAGTCAGTCACTGGTCTCCCGTAGTTTCAAAAGTATCAACGCCATTAAAATATTCTGAAGAACTATTCCAGATTAAATGAGAATAAATAGACAACTAAATGCAAGACAGGATTCCAAACTGGAGTGCTTTGCAACAGGCCAGCAATCCCATAACCATCTAACAGTAACTTTAACACAAATATGTAAAGGTAGACGTACAAGGATTTTCCCAGGGGCATTTCAGGTAGTGAAAAATAAGAATACAATCTTAATGTCCACCAACGGGATGGAGTTAAATTATAAAAATCGTGCTGTGTAAAATAGAGGGCAGTCCATATGTGATGACCTAGAAACTATCTCTGACATGATATCATCTGAAAAAATATAATTTCAGACTAATATGGACCTCATAGTGATATTTTGCAAATATATATGTAATATGTGGATATGCATACAGATATTTTGTAATACTAACAAATTTACTTCTGAGGGGAAAAGAATTTCACTTAATTGATATAGATATTTATGTTTTTAAGTAGACAGTTGACAATTTTGACTTTTTTCCCAGCATTTTTCAACCAACAAATTTATATGCAAGACTGACAACCGAACTTCCTTTTGGCTGCTCTAGTTGAGCCAGTCGATAATTCTTTGTAACCACCCTTGAAGAAATCCATGAGAGCTTTTAATTTTAAGGAACTGCCCATCCAAGTCTTCTGAGTCAAGCAGCATAAAACATAAGTGAAAAACCTTCCTTGAAAATAGGCTCGAGTTGTTTTAGAAAAACTAGAATAAAAGGAAAAAAGTATCTACAAGGAACTTATCTTTCAGCGAAGAATCAATGTTCTTAATTTCAAGAAATTCAAAGCTGCCGGTGCACTAATTACAGGCATTGAATTCCTCCAAATGCACATCTATTACGTGTGTGTGTCTATCTCCTTAGGCATAAAATAGAGAGACGGGGTTGGGGAGGTGGGGGGGGCGGTGGGGGGAGGCTGCTGTAAGCTGTTTTCCTCTCTCCTTCCACAAACAATAATTTGGATGTGATAAGGATTTGCAAAACAAACAAGCTGCATAGGGCTTTGTGTTTCCAAGCCACAAGCATGAAAATCCATTTAAACCACTATCTCTCTGTCTGTCGAGATAAACAGGTTCTAAGTACCCTACATAAATCTCCAAACCGTAGAAGAAAGGAACCCCGAACTTTATTCTTTATCTGGCCCTAATTAAAGTTCAATATAGGGGATTTATAATCCCCATCTAAACAGGGCATCTGCAATTTGTGGCCTGACATAAATAACAAGCTTTAACGCTGTAAAAGGACAGGAAGGGTCAATTCCATATATTTATACAGAAAGGAGAATGATACCAACGCTCATCAGTACTCCACCAAGACTTCTCTTACTAAGAGGCCACAGGAGATATTTGGCATTTTTCCTCCCCAGCATCCATTCATTTTGTCTAGTATTGCCTGCATTTCCACATGGAGAATCACTTCTTTCTCATGGATGTAGCATTGGGAAAACAATTCCAGGAGCCCACTTTTAATGATGGAAGAAAAAGGTCGATCTTCCCTATCCCTCCCCACGCAAGCCAGAGGGCGAGCACTTGACCTCAGTTCTGCCAATGCAATGCAATCTCTGCAGGTTCTTAGGCCACTGACTCAGCTCTAAACTCACTTGTTTACCTGCTTTGTAATAGTGGACCTGGGACTCTGTAGACCATACTTCTCCACTGGTCAGGTGGCTTCCTGATGGGTTCTGCCAACGAGGAAACCGAACGGCAGGGGAAGGGAAAAGCACTTGCTCCTCTTCATATGCTTCTCCTCCCGTCAGCATCCTGGCTGTATGTACCAACATCACCTGGTTCTTCTCCAGCTTCTCTCCACAGTCCTAGAACTGCCCCCTCTCACTCCCTCAGAGGTACCAGTCAGGCAGCTCCTGATCTTCTGGGGTCGCACCCCAGCCCTGTGAGGATCTTCCACTAACTCCAGAGAGTGGTGGCAGCAGGCTAAGGCCTGGGCCTCTGCTCCTCCATGCTTCTTCTCCAAGCTCCTAGTCTGATGACACCAACTTTTTCTCATTCTCTGATCTTAGGCAGATCAGCTTCTGCAGGTACTGTGTTTTGTTCACTTTCACTGTGTTGTGTTCATTTTCACTGTTGTACATCCTCCAGCTTCCCCACATTAAAGCCTCTCTGTTAAAATAACTAGCATGGAGGTGCCTAGATGGCTCAATCAGTTAAGCATCCACCTCCGGATTTCAGCTCAGATCATGATCTCAGTTTTGTGAGCTCGAGTCCCACATCAGGCTCTGCATGGACCCTGCAGAGCCTGCTCAGGATCCTCCCCCTCCTCTGTTCATGCTGTCTCTGTCTCCCTCAAAATAACTAAATAAACTTTTATTTGATATTTTAAAAAGTTTTTAAATTTTTATTTATTTTTGAGAGAGAGAGAGAGAGAGACAGAGTGTGAATCAGGGAGGGGCAGAGATAGAAGGAGACACAGATTCTGAAGCAGGCTCCAGGCTCTGAGTGGTCAGCATAGAGCCTGATGCGGGGCTCGAACTCACAAGCTGTGAGATCATGACCTGAGCCAAAGTTCGATGCTTAACTGTCTGAGCCACCCAAGAGCCCTAAATTAATAAACTTAAAAAATTATTTAAAAAATAACATAACTAGGATGGATTCAGTTTTCCTTACTAGACTGTGACTGCCTCAGGCACTCTTACCAGGACGCTGACCCATCTGTAAGTGACTGAGGAGGAGAGAGATAGATTGGAGGTTTTCATACAAAGTAGACACAGCCACAGAATGGTGTTGACTCAGCTTTTCCAGGGACAGAACTATTACCTAATTCCCCTTTGCAAGCTCTCCCTGACTCTCTTTGTTCCCCCTCATCCTTCAGTCTGAACCCCCAACCTCTTTTGGATTCTGTAGGCCCCGTATAAACCTTCTGAAAGATTCCTTTCACTTAGTTTAGCTAAAATTAGTTTTCGTTGCTTGTGAGTAAGAAAACAAATGATAATGACACCCTAAGCAGGGGGGTTTGAGCAAACATCTTCATTCAATCCATTGTTCAGTCCATAAGGACTTAATGGGCAGTGCACTTGGAACAAGTAAAATCAACTCCAGGTACCCTATGTAATTTACCTTCAAGCTTGAAAAAACTAGAAAACTGTACCATTAGTTTCTGATATCTTCCCAATAACCTCATGCACATACACACACCCACACTCATTTGCTCATAGATCACCGAGCTCATTTCCTTCACTTAACAGGGCCAGACAGAAGATGAGATGGATCCAAGGTCATACAATAAGAGTCATAGCCATGACCCAGGCTCTGGGTACACTGCGTTCCCTCTATCCACTTTTACCCAGTCATCTGTATCTTAGGGATATCTTCCAGAGAATTAGAAGAATATGAATAAAAGAGGTGCACTGAGTGGAGGAATGACAACCCTAGCCATTACCAAAATAGTTTTTAATCTAAGGGACTCCTATATCCAAATGTGGCAGTCACCAGGAAGGAAAGCAGCAAATCTTTTTCTGAAATAACTGACAGGGATGTGCAGTGGGGATAGGAGACTTGGGTTCAATTCCTGACTCTTCCCTTTATTTTTATTAGTTGACTTTGAACCTGTTTTATGACCACAAAGAACCACATTTTATTTTCCATAAAATGAAGATTATAAAACAAATGCCTATTCTACTTCGCAGTTGTTTTAACCATCAAATGCATTCATTCAACAGATATGTGGACTCTGCATGATTTTAGGAGGTGGGAACATGGCAGTGAGCAAAATAAAATCCGCATCCTCTGAGAACTTACATCCCAGTAGAGGGAGGCGGTCAGTACACAAATCAACTTGTAACCAAATATGACATCTCGAAGTGCTCTGAGTGCTATGGGAAAATAAATTGGGTAATCTGATAAAGAGTGGCCAGACTCTCTGGGTCGGGAGGTCGGAGAAGACCTCTTTGAGAAGATGACCCTTGAGCTGATTCATGAGGTGATAAAAAAGAAAAGATCTAATGGGAGAACATTCTAGACAGAGGGAACAGTGACTGCAGAGGCCTCCAAGCAGAAACAAGTTTGGGGTTTTGAGGGAAAGAAAAGAGCACTGGTGCAGCTGGTCCTGAGTAAGTAACAGGGAGAGAGGAAGAGAGTTCAACTTCAAAAAAAAAAAAGACAAAAACTATTCACAACTTGTCATCTATCAGGACATACTTTATACACTGGACTAAACCAATCATTCGATTCTTCTCATCACCCAGTTTTATCTTTCCAGCCTTGTATTGCATAATTTCTTATTAATTTACAATGGTCATTGACTTCCTAATACTTGCACTTTAAATTTCCTGTGTTCCTCCCCACTGTTTGCCAAATAGGTACACACAAGTTTCCTCTAAAGGGATTCTATGAGAATTTTCTGTTTTGTGTTTTATTTATTTATTTTTAATAATCATAATCATTTTTGTCTTGTGAGCCAGAGATGCAGCATATTATAATGGATATGCCCCTGAGTTTTAGAATCAGTTCTTAGATATTAATCCTATCTCTCCAAGACAGTAGTAACACTTAACCTGGGTGAACAGCTTCTCTAAGCCTGAGGCTTTTCATCTATAAAACAGCCTTAAGGTTACTTATCTTACAGTATTGTTTTCAGAGTTCTATGAATGGATCATTCAGTGAATGGTAACTATAGATGGTCCTTTGCACAGTATTTCTTCTTCAAGACTGTACCTTCAAGTCTCAAGTTAGATGTCATCTGATGAAGGTTGTTGATGGGGTTTCAGAGCGATGATCCGAGCTGATGGCCAAGAAAGAATTCTTGAGACATCTTTGGCACAAAATGGTGATTGCATTAAAATAATGTGGCAAGACCCATGGGCAGAAAGAGCTGTAGTGGGGTTGTGAAGTGTGACTGATTATATACTATGTAGTTGGGGAGATAAAGAGGAAGTTTCTTAAAAGGATTTTCATATGCTAAAGAAGACTCACAGATTACTGAAGTCCTAGGAAAAAGGAAGAAGAAAGAAAACTTTTCCCTCTTGGGTAAGGGTAAGGGATGGCTTTAATCTGTTGTTTGTAACTCAAGGCATGCGCATAATCGCACTATCTACTGAATTGTATGACATTAACTGTTTGTGTCAACCCAAAGGAATAATCCTGTGATTGCTCAAATGCTTGCTCACTTTATCACTGAAAGAAGAAACAAAATTCTTTAAAAGAGGAAACTGAAGAGAGAGAATTCACCTAATCCACAAAGACGGGTTAAAATCTGACTTTTCAAAGTCAACCAGAAAGCAATTAAATGTCATTAGTATTTTAAGCTTCTCTGAAATGAGACTTCTACTCCTCATCTCTCAAGTATCCATTGGCTATACAAGCAAAATAGTCCCCATGCATAATGGAGAAGACAGAACCTCTTGGGAAGGGTATTATTTTAGCTCTCAGCACTCGTATGAGAACCATGGGTTCAGTCCACCACAGGACTCAACATGCAATTGACAGTCCCAGAGAAACCTGGAAGGAATGGTGCCCTCTGGAGTTTTCCACTGTGACTCTCCTGTTGGTTCATCTCCTCTCACTCTGTTTTCAAAGATAAGAGCCCAGTAATCTCAAAACTGTGTCAAGTGTAAGAATATATGCTGTTGTCAAAGAATATGGTTTGCTTTCTCCACCCAAACATAATGGAAATATGTTGGAAAGACAGGAGATGCAAATCTCTACCTATTTAAGAAAACAGTGCATCTTAGCCCTGAAAATGCTTCCTTCCCAGAGAGCCATTTATCCCCAAAGCTGAACAGTCAGACAAATGTCATGCTGTTTTCTGTGAAGTTGTTACATTCTCATGTCCTCCCTTGCGGAAGGGGAAATGTAAAAATATATCCTCAGTCCTCTTCACCTGAGCCTAGAAACAGTTTCTGCAGTAATTGAACCGAGGTAATCAAATGTGGTTCACAAATTGATTCTCCTATCAGTAAAAAGCTCATTTAAATAAAATGATTGATACCAACTCAGGACAAAGACACTATTTTCTTTACCGCCCCCCCCCCCGAAATAAATCTGTTCTCATTGTTAATGTCAGAGAGTCTGCCAAAAAAAAAAAAAATAGCAAAGCAAAGAAAAAGACAAGAAATTAAGAAGCAAATATAGAGTACATTATCAGGAAAACTCTATTTGACATTCTGCTGCGTCCCCAAACCCCAGATATAAAGAACACAACAGAACAAACCCCTCCCCCCACCACCACTGAGTATCTTCCTCCCATGTCTTAAGAATCTCACTGTTCTGTTAACCTCTTTTCTCACTCCTCGGGCAATCCCAAATAAGCCCACATAAGATAAGAGGCTCCAGCTTCAGAGATTATGTCACTATTTTAGAGAAACGTGTCATCTCCCAATGTAAGCAGTCGACATCTTATTTATTTCTAATTCTTATACTGGATGCCAAAGGCCCAACAACTGGAACAGGAAAAACCTACCAAAAACATTGTAAAATAACTATCCCACACTGGCCTGTTAGTAATCATTAGTGTGGAACCAGGTTCCACTTTTAATTTGCTCTTTCCACCTGCTCTCGGAAACGTCATGCTTGCCTCCCTGGAGAAATTACAAAACCTGTTGAATTGCAGTTATTGACTTGGAAATGAACTTTGGAGAAAATTCTCTAGCTTTTTATGCATCCTGTGCCTCCTCTTGAAAGCTCTCGCTCACCTGTTTGAGACCCAGGGTTTTCATATTATTTCCCTTAATTTCTTAATCCAGTGCTGATTTCTCTCTTTCTTGAAACCTTATTATCCGTGGCCCTTAATCACACAATGCACTGCATTTTTCTTTGGCTGTTTTATCAGCCTGGTATCCCAGCTAAGCTGTTAGTTTGTTGAGGGCAACAGCCACAGACTGTATCTCCCCCAGTATCCAGCACTGTGCTACCCAAATTACAGCCTCTCTGAATTTTCCAGTGACCTGCCTCTTCCTCTTCTATACCACTTCATAATTCAGGTTAGTTCACTGAATTTCAGCCTTATGTCCCTTGGGTTGCTTTGCACACTTGCCTGGCTCACTTAGAGTTTCAAGAAAAAGAATTTAACTGAATTAGTTGCCAACATTTAAGAATCAGGCAACTTGGGGCACCTAGGCGGCTCAGCCAGTTAAGTGTCGGACTTCAGCTCAGGTCATGATCTCGCAATATGTGAGTTCAAGCCCTGTGTCGGGGTTTGTGCTGACAGCTCAGAGCCTAGAGGTTGCTTCAGAATCTGTGTCTCCTTCTCTCTCTGTCCTTCCCCCACTTGCACTCTCTCTCAATAATGAACATTAAAAAAAAAAATCAGGTACCTTGATGTAGCATTTCTGCTTTCTGACTTCTCTTAAGGAAGTATATGATTTGGCCATCCTGGCCTTAATTTTACACAAGAGCAACACACAAGAGCTGGGTTGTAGCTGCCCCTTTATATGAGGCATGTTCTCCAAACTCAATAGCTCTAAATTCTAGTCAGCCTCATTTATGTACTTTCTGCCTGGTTCAAAAAGTGTATGAGTTTAACCAATATCTGCCTTGGAGGAAATTCAGATTATTTTCTCAAAAAGTCTGTGTCTTTTAAAATCAGTGTTATTTGCTTTGACTAAAACCAAATCCATTGCCTCAGACTCTGCGAACTTGCTTGGCTGTATTCTCTTCCTATCCTGTTTGCTGGCCACACTGTACTAGTTACCTAAGAGCAAAGCCTCAGGGTCTCTGAAACTATACCCCATCCCTCACTAAATTTGACCCACTCTACCCCCAGAAACATTTCCAAATTCCATCTCTTCCTAGCTGCTTCTACTGCCCTGCTTTCCGATCTCCTGTCCTTCTTACCTAGATCTCCTAATTTGCCTTACATCCTTCAGTCTCTTTTCAAGTTCGTCCTCCAGGTTCCACCAAATGGTGCAAGGCCGATTTTGTTACTCCTCCCTTCAAAAACCCATAGTCTCTCTATTGCCTACGAAACCAAGTCTGAATTCCAGGCCTCCACCATTTGCTATCAGTTTACCTTGATGTCCATACAGGCTCTATATCTTCTAAAGACACCTCCATCACAGTGGACCAGCCTTCAGCCTTCAAAGTCACCCTGTACTAGTCCATTTAAAGGCTCAGTTCCCAGGGAGGCAAGCCCTTTGATGAGAACTAGAATCATGTGTTGTCCCTCTGGGCAAATGGACCATTTAAAGAATAGACTTAGAGAAAGGAACTTAATAACATCACTTTATTTCTTTTCATGGTAGAATTGTAGCTTACGTTAGTCAGAATAAGAAAGCTACTATTTGGGGGTGCCTGCGTGGCTCAGTTGGTTAGGCGGCCGTCTTCAGCTCAGGTCATGACCTCACGGTCTGCGAGTTCAAGCCCTGCATCTGGCTCTGTGCTGACGGCTCAGAGCCTGGAGCCTGCTTCGGGTTCTGTGTCTCCCTCTCTCTCTGCCTTTCCCCTGTTCACTCTATGTCTCTCAAAAATAAATAAACATTAAAAAAATTTTTTTAAAAAAGCTACTATCTTGGAGAATAGAACTTTCTCAAAATGTCTTGAATCATCCAAAGCAGATACTGATTCTGCCTAAGTAAAACCAGCCTTTTGTGGACCTCAGTTTCAGTCCTTTCTCTGATTTTGGGTTCCCTTAGAACTCAATTTGGAGACTTTGAAAAGAAAAATTATGGTTGATTTCGTACTTTCAGAAAGTAGAATAAGAGCTAACGTGTCTTTTAAGAATCATACTAGTTACATCCTGATTTATGTTTTGTTTGGTTGTTAACAAGGTTTGATTTTCTGTGACCACATTGTTAAGCACATGAAAAGTTCTTACAACTGACTGAGGAAGATGCTTTTTTTCAGGTGTCCCTTTCCTTGCTAAGCTTTCTATTTCTGTTAACGGGCTTAAAACTAATTAGAGTAAATTAATTCCTCAGAATAATAACAATTGTCAGGGAATTGCACACCAACGCTTTATTCTTGGAGATGAGAGCTTCCTGGGGGTTGGGAAGCAATTACAACTTCTTAATGATGTATGGATGTAAAGGACACTGGATCTGTATCAATTATGTTTTATTTATTTGTTTCAGAAACTTTTAATGAATTTAAGGGTAAAATCACACATCTCAGTGTAAAGCGATTACCCTTTCTGAACTACAGTCCCTCCTTGGTCACAAGGGGCTCATGAGGCTAGCCTTACAGCATCCGGGACACTGAGAAAGCACCAAAGGAAATTGTGATGAAGAGTGTGCATTATTTATTCATGAGCAACCTTTCTTACATATTTACCATTTGCAAAATACTTGGATGTCATCAGCACATGGGACTTCTGGAAAAATGTCTGCTCACCAACTTGAAAGGACAAAAGTGGAGAATGCTGAGTCACCCAGAAGAGGAGGGAATCCAACCCTGAATTTTACCCCTAGTTGTTCCTTGACCTGGTGTCAATAATACGCAACTGAATGATACTCCCTGCATTCAAAATATCTGCAGTTGGACAAACAAGAATTGCATGTAAGCCCAAGAATTCTAAACATTTTTGTATCGTGAATGGTCTGATGACTGAAGGAACCGTCATATCATTCTCATCTCCAGTAGCGCTCTGAACTATGTTCCTTCTGCCCATCTACACAGCTGGAGACCTACTATCAGTGCATATCATCCTGACCCTCTCTTATGATCCCACCACACACTTGGTATGTATGATAAGCCTCACCCCAATCTCAGCTTCCTATCTCACCCCTCTCCTATCCTCCACGTTACAAACTGAGCAATCGCTCATCATCCACTGCCAGACTCTGCTGTTCACACTGTTGTACCTCTGAGGAAGGGCTATGGGTGCCTCTGTCAGAGCTCTGGCTTTGCTGATGCTACCGTCGTGTGTATCGCCACCACTAGCACCTCTCCCTCCAGAAAGAAGACAGCGTGGTTAGTCCTTCAGTGCTTACCTGAAGTTTTTCAGAGTGTTTCAGACTTGAAGTCTGTATCAAGCATCCAAGTTGTGATGCCTCCTCTAGGTGCCCATGCCTAACTGCACAGGGGCTGGCATTGTCAGTCCTTCAAATGGGTTCTGACTCATCAGATGGGAGAGTCCCCAAACAAAGGAAGGGGGTTTAGATGCGGAGTGGCCAAAAACAATGACTAGTATCCATTCTTATACAATTTATTTAACACCTACTATATGCCAAAGACTGTCTATACATTATCTTCACCATACCTCAGCAAAATAGATTTTTGGTCCATTTTATAAACTAAAACAGAAAATCCTAGACTTTCATAATCGAGAGAGAACACAAATGATGAAAACATAACCCAAAGTAGAAATTTATTGCTCCTATCTATAATTGAAATGTGAGTCCCTTGAGAATAAGATATAATTGTCTTATATAGTAATGAATCTCTAAGGCCTTTAGCTATGCCTGGCACAAACCAGAACTCAATGAGGAATCTCCAGTTGGAGCCAGGGGGCTGGATCCAAGACTCAAATTATGTCATTACAACTCAGTGTCACCTTTTCTCTCCACTCTGTGCCGTGTTTTATACCTGCCAGATTACATTCCCAAAGGCAAAAATCACGTATTTTCCACCGTCTCCTTCTGCATACACCAAAATCAAGTCACATTGTCCTGGCCTAAGTCACAGGCTGTGAACCAATCACTGAGGCCCAGATGACAGAATACTCAATTGGTCAAGCCTGGCTCACGGAACTATATACGAACTTTTAGGAAAAGCAAACTGAACTATGTGGACTAACATAAAAGGAGAAACATTTCCTCCAAATGAAGTTTAGAGTCTTTGACCATTACTAAAAGCAGCAGAAATAACACTGGGCAGATAAAATCACAAATGCTCACTAAGTAGATGTAGCACAGTTCTATATAGATACAACATTTTTAGCTTTTAATGTACTCAATTACCAATTCCTTCCTTTGAGTCCTGAAGGAGGCCACAAGAACAACACAAGCTTTATCTTTACAGGTAAGGAAACTAAAACTGAAGATCAGAGAGGGTAAGTCATTTGCCCAAGGTCACATAGTAAAGGCAACAGTAGAGCCAGGACTTAAGGCCAAAGGTTCTATTTGTACCCAATGTCTTTTCCTCCAGGCCCTGGAAAATCTATGAAAATACGAGAGGGTGGGGAATAATGAGCCTTCTCAAGAATAGATAATCTTTGAACTGAGGAAACTGTGATCAGATAGCGCTTCTATTACAAGAATGTTTTATTTTCCTTAAAACAATCCACGTAATTAATTTAGATCACCTTATTAGCCCAAGCAACATATTACTGCCTTCACCGCTTGCAGCCCCAGTTCTGATTAGTGCCTTTCATATCCTATTTAGGAGAGGATGTTGTATGTATTATCATGCCCTCTGTGTAATAAATTTGACATTTCAGATGGCAACAAATGGCTAGAAAATTGGCCCCTTGAGACTAATAGCCAAGCAGCATTTACATGTAATTATTCTACCCAAGAATTTAATTCTGTTCGGTGCAAAGTTGTACTGAGTGAAAAGACCCTGAACAGTGAACCCTGGGCTCAAGTGGTAGACATGAGCATGAGCACTAGATTCTGGAATATTCTTTCCAATACTTAAAGATAATTCCCCATGGTCAAGTGTATTTCTGCAATGAATTTAGATAATGTTTCGCTCTGTGTGGCACTAATTACTCTGCAAACATTACAAATGGGCTCTTTTTGTGGTCCCCACACGGTCATTTCTGTCACTGTTCCATAGCTCTGATTGCCTGCCTTCTGAGCCATGGGTCATGAATTAACAATTTTCCCTGGATATTTGTACTGCCCCTGCTCTGTCTGCTTCAAGACCTTGTGATCCAGCTCGTTGAAGAGGGCAACATGGTTACCATTAGCTCCCTCCCTCTTTTTTTTTTTTTTTTGACAGATTAATAAAACCCAGAGAGATTCAGTGTCTTGGCCAGTGACACATAGCTAGACAATGAGAGAGGGGTTATCTGGTCCTATCACTATACCATTCCTGTCTACATGTGCTCATTTCTCCATTCATTTTATGTAATTACTGAGGGTCTACAATGTGTCGGGCATTGCATTATGTATGTAAATAAAAAGATGGATGTGCTTGCAAGAAGCGTATATTCTAATAGGAGACACAGAAAGTAAGTAAGCAAATAAATAATATAAACAATTCAAATTTGTGATAAGGGTGAAGAAGAAAAATTGGCAGTGGGAAAAAGTACTGATACAGACGGAATAGTCCAGGAAGGGCTCTAGGAAGAGCAATGTTTAAAATGAGAACCGAAATATGAGAGGAGCTAGTCATAGAAAAAACAGGGGAAGAGCTTTAGGGCTAGTAGAATCAATGCCCTGGTACACAAAAGACTTAGAATGTTCTAATAACCTACAGAAGGCCTATGTGGCTGATGAATAGTTCTCAGATACTGTTTATATATAAGACCAACAACTTGTTAATAAGTGGGACGTAGAGAAAGAGAGAGAAATCAGGGAGTTCTCCTGTAGTATCATCTTGAGATACTACCAGGAAGTAACTGGTGCTGCCACTGACTAATATGTCAAAGTAGGAAAAATAACAAGTTGAGGTGGAATTCTGGGGTCAAGAATCCCATTTTTGTCATGTAATGTTTGAGATTCCTGTGAAACAACATATTTGGGACATCAAGGAAGTAGTTGGCTATAGAGGTCTGAAACCAGATGGTGAGACTCCTGCCTTCACTGAGTTTGCAGTGCTGGATGAGATTGAAGAATCTTTTCTAATAGTCAAAGTTGATGGTGTCAGGACCTTACGTGATGATACTTCACATGACTTAACCCAGGGAATATGAGCAGTGGCAACCATTGTTGCCTTTCCTCTTTGTCACAGGAAAGATACTGTACAAATGGAGATTCTGGTTTTGATTTTCAAGCACATGCTATTACCACTATCGGTTATAACAGAATCTCTTAATATTCTTGGGATGTATTGCAGGGTATTGGCTTTGGAGTCAGGCTGCCTAGGTTTGGTTTTGAAATCTAGAGCCAGGGATGTCCTTTAGAAATACAAATGCAAATAAAATATTGTTATCCCACTGTTTGCGTCTCTGTGATGGCTTCCCCCATACTCTGAAAGTGGAAAAGTACAATCCTTTCTATAGCCTACCAAGCCTCCATATGATGCAGCCTCTGTTCATCTCTTCTTCCTCAATCCATGATATTTTCACCCTCGTTCTCCAAGTTTCAGACATGTTACCTCTCCTCCATATTTAATTTCTTTTTTTTTAGTTCTGTCTAACCTTAAGAAATTCATTTATTTTGTTTATTCTATCCATCCCTAACTTTCTCCATTTTTTCTTCTTCATCTTAGTGAATTCTATGTCAAATTTAGGTAAGTGTTCAGTGTCAACTCAACTTCAAGTAGTCCTTCCTAGAGCCCCCAGGGTCAGTCAGTTCCCAGCATAGGCTCTAATAGCTCCTCCAGTATTTCCCTTTTGTAGCAATGATCATCACATAATTAAAGAATCACACTCTCTCAGCCTATAAACTTCCTCAGGGTAAGGACTAAGTTGTCTTAACACGTTCTTTTGTCTTTAGTGCCTAGAACAGGGCCAGCCATGCTTTACTTGCTAGATAGTATTTGTGGAATGAAAACACGAATTTTTGACACTGGTCTGCCCCCCTCTGGATAGAGCAGATTTCTGTTTCAGGATAGCTCATTTGCAAATGCCTAAAAATAAAAATGAAATGCAAACAAAATGTTCCTTGTCAGAATGAAGCTGCTGAGAAAGAGCAGTTTAAAAAGCTGATTCCAAGCAAAAGAACATGGAAAACTAATACTCCTTAAATAGCTTCTTAAATACAGTCATCATTCAAAAGTCATGTCTTGGTGGATCTTCATTACATTGGGAACCTATTGAAAAATGCACAGCCCCTTCTTGCAAAACACACAGAACGGTGCCTGGCAAAGAATTTACAGAAATTAAGGATTTAAACAGACACAGCTGAGCCTAAAAACTTATAACTCTATTGTCAATAAGGGGTAATGATTGCGGTTACCCAACCAATTTCTATTTTTTATAACATCTTGGCCATCTAAAACTATTGGCTAAGGGCCATGATGGAAAAGCTGCTAATCCAGCACTTTCTAGCCCAAGAAGAGGCAACAATCTACCTCCTGGGCAGTCGGTCAGGAGCTTGAGTAGAAAAGACGTCAGCTGCTAAGGCTGTGCAATGTCCTGTTGGGACCTCTGCAAGAAACAGAACACTCAGGGCATGACTGCAAAATCCCCATGCTCAGGTCAAGAATTAATATTAATTTAGATCAAATCACCCCAGGGTTTTTAATGCTGAATTGAGTTTATAGTTTGTCTTGTTGGGTTGTTTAATCAGACTGCATTCTGTCAAACCAGATGTGTGTAAGATGTTAGAAATGAAAATTTATCAAAGGACACAATCGACTAAACCTGGCAGAGAATTCTGCGAGGCACAGTGGGTCCCTGGCAGGGAGTGGCAAGGGAGTGCAATGAGTCAGCTATTTGAATATTTGAACTGAAGTGGGATAAGGGACTTGGTCAAGACATGGAAAATGTGAATGTGGCAGCACTCTTGGCAACAATAACCATGATGTGATCGCATGGATCACAAAATGTTTTCCCTTCGCCTAGGTCATTTAACCTACAAGATGCGTCAGAGACAAGAAGAACCGTAGATATGGATTGAGTCACTTGACTTGGTTGAGACTAATCAAAGCAGGTGAGTTGAATTATAGGAGGAGTTGTGAATAACCATTCTCCCCTACTCACATGGATATCTTACCATCCTTTCCCTTAACACCTCTACTTTAGAGCCTTCAAGGGCCCCCCATTTCTTAAAATTTCTCTGTCTTAACTTCAAAGCCATCCATTATAGCCCACTGAATTTCTTCCCCATTCAGCCTGGCTGAATTTCTTTCCCATTTTCTTGGTACTTTTCCTTCACTCTTAAAGGTCCCACGCTAAAGTATCATCTACATGATGCAGTCATTCACACCTCCATGCCTTTACCGCACCAGCCGTCTAGCCTACTGCCCCTTCTGCTCTGCTCATCAAAGGCTTAGCTCAAATACCACTTCCTCCAGAAGGACTTTCCTAGTGGTCCTCTTCATTTTCTGAATAACCAGAACATTACACTTTTAAGTATTACAAAGCTATTGCACATTATTAGATATTGCTGGAAGTGACTTGATGTTCTCATATTCACTTGTTTGGGCGTTTGGGGAGAAGGTCTATTAGTGAAGTGCTTTTATTATTTTTTATTGAAGTATAGTTGACATACAATATTATTTTAGTTTCAGGTGGACAACACAGTGATTCAACAATTATGTTCATTATGAAATGCTCATTTGCTTTTGTCTTTCAAACTATACAACTTCAGGGTAGAGACTGTGTCTTGAGTCCTTTTGTTGTACCCCGCCGTGGTTCATTTTTTGTTGAGCTCACGATAGTGTGGAACATACTTATTATTTGATTAATCCTCCTTTTTTCTATCATGGTTATATGTTGAGAAAAACCTTAGAGGGACATATTAGAATCTGCAAATTTTGATGCAACAGAATTTCAGGATTAATTTCCAATCATTCCCTTGACAGCTGCCTGCATAATATCCCCTTCATTATTTTTTAAAGTCAGTTTATATTTTAATGCAGTGATAGAATATTGGACAGCTCCCAAGAGTAAAATTATTATCAAAGAGAAACTTTCCCACTTTAAAATCAAGAAAAATTCAACTATCTGGGATATATAAGGGAGTAGGGAGAAGACGGAGTGATGATTGGTATCAGAACAAATCTACCTGGAAAAGCAACACACAGATCGGAAGACCTGGCATTTGTCCTTGCTTATACTATTTGACCTATAATCCCCAGAAAATCAGTCAGCAGCTTTATGAGCATCAAATTAAATACACTACCTCACTATCTGCTTATGTAATATATTAATTCATTCATTCTACATTGCAGTTCTTGGAACATCCTTCTATGAGTATATGAAGTTCCCTGACTCCAACTCTCCTTTGGAGACTCCAACCCCTTTATCCCGCTCTCCCTCCCAGATCCAGTATACTTTCTTAAAAAATAGACATTATTATATCACCTGCCTATTGAAAGCCCTCAATGACTCTCTATCACTGTAAAGAAAGAGTCTGCACTCCTTAGCATAGCGTGTAAGGCCCTTCATGACGTGTTTTCTACTTACATCTCTCACTTCTTCCCCTTTAAACTCCCACCTCCTTCCCCAACCTCCAGGCAAACTTAACTTATTTTATTTACTGCAACTCACATGTGCATTATTTCATCTCTAAGCTTCCACATGTTGAATGTTTACTGAGAATTTTCTCTCCATCTCCAAACTTTAATATGATAACTTTTTATTCTTTGCACCTCAACTTTGACATCCTTTCCTCCCAGAAACTGTCCTGACTCCAATTGTAAGTTAGATAACCAGCTTATGTTCTCCAATACACACTCTATATCCCCCACACACACTGTGGCATAGATCACACTGTGTTGTAAATTTCTCATTACTTGTCTGTATCCCATCGAGGCTGTAATCTCCTTTTAGACAGAGACTGTTTTTTTTTCTCTTTGAGCAACGTATTTCCAGAGTCCAGACTAGTCCTTAGCCTGTCATATAAATGCTCAGTAAATAATTATGAAAGGAAGAAAGGAAGAGAAGGAGGGGGAGAGGGTGGGCAAAAGGAAAAATGAAGGAGAAAGGGAGAGAGAAAGGAACATAGAAAAGAAGGAATGCAAGAAAGGAAGAAGAGAGGAAGGAAAAATGAAAGAGGCAAAGAAAGAAGGAGGGAGAAAGTCAGAAAAAAAGAATGGAGGGAAGCAGAAAAGGGAAAATAATTGTTATTTCTGGGACAAATAAATCGATGCCATAGCTTTTCAAAAAGATGAAATCATTTCCTGGGTGATAAGAAAATGAACTCATCAGATTCTCTTGTGAAAAATACTAAAACTCTCCTCATGAATGAAGTTTCTAGATTTTAAGCAGTTGTTCTTTTCAGCAAAATATGTACAAATGGATAATATGTTAGTAATAAGTTCTGAGTTGTGAACATGACATACCAGTGCTGCCAAAGGAGATTTATTCTGAGATCTGAGACCCCTGAGATAGTGACATGTAACTTATTTACTTCCCAAACACAGAATTTTATTTGAATTGGAAAGGGCTAACCTCAAAATCATGTTGCATAATATTTTGATACCAAAAAAAAAAAAACTCAGGCTGCAATATGGCCTCAAGAGATGCATGACATATGTTATTTAGTTCAGTCCAGGAGGCGACTGTTGACAGAATGGCTAGAGAAACCCTGATTCAATGAGATTATCAAGTCAAAACTCACAGTCTTCATCACTTTACAGTTTATAAAATGTTTTCAAGTGCTCAAGAGCATCTGTTTCTTTCAACCACAGATCATTCTACTCTTCTGCTTAGAACCACCCATGGTTTCCTGTTCCTCTTAGAATAAAACTCATATACATTATCGTGACCTCAAAGCCCTGTGTGGTCTAGTCCTTGCCTTCTCCAACTGCATCTTATAAATGCTACTAAAAATAACTCATTGGCAAATTATTACTGAGACATGATGAGTTATGGATGCCAGAATGCAATCAACTGTATAACAAAGCATACAGGTACACTCTATTCACTTTCTTTTTTTAGCAAGACTTTCTCAGTGAATGAAGACTTGTATTGATTTACACTCCTATACAAGCTCCTACGTTCTTTGCAAACCGTAAACAAAGAATGTGAAGATGACCACTCATCTATGGACCACATGTGGAAAAGCAATGCTTATAGCTTTCTTGCCTTCTGTCAATCTCTTAATAACACCAGCCTTCATACTTGAGAGCCTTCATATGGTCTCATTTTTGGTGACCCTTCTGTCAGGTCTTTATTATCTTCTTAACAAGTCTTTTCCAGACTGTCCTACTTAAAGTAGCACCCTCAAGCTCCAACCCAATTGCTTCTTTATTTTTTTCCTAGCACTTATTGCAATGGTCAATTATCATTTTTGCTTTTTCCTGCTTTTTTATCATATGTCTACCACAAGACTTCTCCTCTAACAACAACCAAAAGTGCTTAGTGCATACTAGAGGGACAATAAATATTCACTGAATGAACAATATAACAACTCTGTGAAGGAGTTATAATCTCAATTTTATAGATGAAGATGTTGAAGGAAAGGGAGTTTAAATATCTCTTGAAGTAGCCGTCTTTTACAGTTTTGTTTTACTATAGAGTTAAAAAAAGTACTTGCATAAATTTGAGCCTTTAATATTATGTATTAAGTAGTGCAGCATCTGTGGTGGGAAGAACATCACTCAAAATGATTAACGACTAGTGACTAGTGCAGTATCATTCAAAACTAAGGAATAAAGGGCAAGAAAACAAAACCATGTCTTCTAAATCCAAGATTTGTGTCTATTAAAATTAGATAACATGACCTTCTAAGAGTGCATAATAAGTCCTCCAAAAAGTGATATATTTGCTATTAAGGGAGTACAGTGTTAGGCTAATCTTTATTGGGGAAGTAAGGTGTTGAGAAAGATGGGGAGAGTCTTTTTTTTAAAACATTTTTATTTATTATTGAGAGACAGAGAGAGACAGATCAGGAGCATGGGAAGGGTAGAGTGAGGGGGAGACACAGAATCTGAAAGAGGCTCCAGGCTCTGAGCTGTCAGCACAGAGCCCAACATGGGGCTTGAACTCACAAACTATGAGATCGTGACCTGAGCTGAAGTCAGGGGCTTAACCGACTGAGCCATCAAGGTGCCCCAGAGGACCTTGATTCAGCTTTCTTTGAGTATCACAATGCAAAAGAAAGATCAGGTGCTTTGTCCAGGTTCACATGCTATTTACTGTCCCTATGACATTGGGCCAGTGGCTTTAACAGTCTGAATGAAGTATTTTCAATAAAATAATATCAATTATCTCTAAAATATATTGTGAGGATTAAACAAAAGTATGGAAGTAAAGTCCCTTGAGCAGGGTTTGGCAAAGAGTAGGTACTCAGTCTCAGTAAATGCTAATTATCTACCCCTTCTTCTTTTCCTATCTTTACACTGAAACGCAATGGCATGACCATGGGTCACAAAGAACAAAACTCAGATACATACTATATGTACTATAACTTACTCCAGGGAAGACTGCTCATAATAATTGTTATTTCTCAGTCTAAATAGGGGAGTAAATTATAATCAGACCAATAGGTGGTAACAGATATAGATAAATGATCTCAGAAGCCTCGTACTTGGCTTTATCTTCATTGGATACTACTGGTAGAAGTAGAAAAGGACTTCACAGTGATTCACGTTAGTTCAGAAAACTTAGACTTCCACTTGTCTAATGCTACCAAGACCTAAAGAACCAAAAAAAAAAAAAAAAAAAAAAAAAGGAGGGAGGCTCACTTTGGTGCCTCCAAAACTTTTCCTGAATGTAGTTCATTAAATTTATAAAGGCTTATTGGACAATAGGCTTCTAGTTCTGACACACCTGTAGTCATAAACATGTCCCTCAATCTTGGTTTCCTCAGCTCTCTGTGATGTTATAATACACGTCATACCTACCCCATGATAAAGTAGGAACCAGGTGCCTTTAGAGCAGGACTCCTTAAATTAAGGTCTATGGCTATTCTCCATAGATCCACAACCCTTAAAATTGTATACAAAATCAAGAAAAAGAAATAAAAGCCATCCAATAAAAGGTAGGGAAGAATTAAGGTTGTCACTATTTGCAAATGACATGATACTATATATAGAAAACCCTAGGAGAGGAGTTAAGATGGCGGAGCAGCATGGCGACCCTGAGCTTGTCTCTTCCCTGAAATACAATTCAATCAGCCCCAAGCCATTTTGAACACCTAAGAAGTTGTTCTGAGGATTAATGCAACAATTTACCTAGAGCCATAGAACTTGTCAGGTATGCAGTACAGAGAGGTGAACTGGGGGAGAGAAAAGCTGCGGAGAACAGGGAGCCATTTTTGTGGAGAGAGAGGACAAAGAGAGAAAGAGAAAGGGGGAGAGTGAGGCCCACCTGGATCACACTAGAAAAGCACTCCCCCTGAAAGTAGCTGTGCTGCAGGAATTCTTTTTTACCTCAAAGCCCACAGTTGGTTCTCTCGCCACTTTCAGGAATGAAGAGGTGGACACAAAATAAAATGAGAAGCAGGCAAAAGTTTAATAGAGTATAAGATAAGATCAGAAAGTAAAGATAGTATGAAAGTTCTCTTTACAGAGTGAATTCAAAGTGAACGCCCATGACAATAGGCAAGGGTCTTTGTTTTATAAGATTCTGGTCAGCCCTCCCTTCCCTTCCCCCTCCTTCCTTCTCAGGTCCTACCCCTATTGGCTTGATAACTCCAGGTGCTGGGTTGTCCATTCCTGATTGGCTTGACTCTATTGTATGAGAGGTGGTCTATGGCCATATCATTCCTGTGGGTCATATGTTTTATGGTCTACTAAGTTTTAGTTAGGTATTTGGTCAAATTCCTGAGGGAATAGGTGGTATCTGTTACATTCTTAAGAGGAAACTTAGAGAGGGATTGCTGTGGTCAGACACTCCCAGCATTGACCTTTTTCCCCACCAAGGACCTCAGGTCTTAATCTTTCTTTCTCCGCCTACTGAATCTTATCTTTTCCTATCGTAGCTGGAGAGAAAGAGAAAAAGTGAAAACACTCACAGGGGACTGAACAATACAGCTCTTCCCCAAAACCAGTGACAGGGAGAAATAAAAGGGTTTCAATACCACCAGGATTCTATAAACAATGGAGTGCAGACTCTGAAGGTTCAGAGCGCAGTGTCTGAAGATGCTCTGGTGCCTTACAAGAGATCCTGAGGGGGACTCTATGAAGAAAAGGTTGCAAGGAACACAAACTACCAGAGACATCCTTACAAGCATGAAACCTACAGATAACACAGTGACTCTAAACTCATATTTGACAACACTAACACTGAATGTAAATGGACTCAATGCTCCAATCAAAAGACATAGGGTAACAGGTGGATTAAAAAACAAGACTCATCTATTTTCTGTCTTTAAGAGACTCATTTTAGACCTGAGGACACCTTCAGATTGAAAGTGAGGGGATGGAGAACTATCTACCACGTTGCTGGAAGTCAGAAGAAAGCTGGAGTAGCCACACTTATATCAGACAAACTAGACTTTAAAGTAAAGGATACAATAAGAGATGAAGAAGGGCATTATATAATAATCACAGGGACTATCCAGCAGGAAGAGCTAACAATTATAAATATCTACGTGCTGAATTCGGGGGCACCCAAATTTGTAAAATAACTAATTGCAAACATAAGCAACCTTATCAATAAAAATGTCCTAATTGTAGGGGACCTTAACACTCCACTCTCAGCATTGGATAGATCCACTAAACAGAAAATCAATACAGAAACAATAGCCCTGAATGACACATTGGAACAGAAGGCCTAACTGACATCTTCAGGGTCCCTCATCCAGAAGCAAAGGAATTTACATTCTCAACTGCACATGGTACATTTTCCAAGATAGATCACATTCTGGGGTATAAGGAAAATCTTAATAAATATAAAAGAATTGAGATCATACCATGCACACTTTCAGACCACAATGCTTTGAAACTTGAAATCAACCACAGGAAAAAGTCTGCAAAATCCTCAAAAACATGGAGGCTAAAGAATAACCTACTAAAAAATGAATGGGTTAACCAAGCAATAGAGAAGAAATTTAAAAATACATGGAAACAAATGAAAATGAAAATACAACGATCCAAACACTTTGGGATGTGGCAATGGCAGTGCTGAGAGGGAAATATATTGCAATCCAGGCCCACCTCAAGAAACAAGAAAAATCACTAACACAAATACTAACAGCATGCCTAAAGGAACTAGAAGCAGAACAGCTAAGACACTCCAAATCCAGAAGAAAGAGAGAAATAATAAAAATCAGGGCAGAAATTAATAACATGGAAACCGAAAAAGTAGTGGAACAGATCAATGAAACCAAGAGCTGGTTCTTTGAAAAAAATAAACAAAATTGATAAGCCTCTAGTCCGGCTTCTCAAAAAGAAAAGAGAGAGAACCCAAATAGATAAAATCACAAACAAAAAAGGGAGTGATTACAAACAATCTCTCAGAAATACAAGCAATTGTCAGAGAATACTATGAAAAATTATATGCCATCAAATTCGACAACCTGGAAGAAGTAGACAAGTTCCTAAACAGCCACACGCTACCATAACTCAAATGGGAAGAAATAGAAAACTTGAACAGACCCATAACTAGTGAAGAAATTGAATCAGTTATCAAAAATCTCCCAACAAATAAAAGCCCTGGACCAGATGGTTTCCCTGGGGAATTTTACCAGACATTTAAAACAGAGTTAATTCCTATCCTCCTCAAGCTAGTCCAAAAAATTGAAATGAAAGGAAAACTCCCAGACTCATTCTATGAAGCCAGCATCACTTTGATTCCTAAACCAGATAGAGACCCAGCAAAAAAAGAGAACTACAAGCCAATATCCCTGATGAATATGGATGCAAAAATTCTCAACAAGATACTAGCAAATCAAATCCAACAGCATATAAAAATAATTATTCACCATGATCAAGTGGGATTCATCCCTGGGTTGCAGGGCTGGTTCAGTATTTGCAAATCAGTCAATGTGATACATCACATTAACAAAAGAAAAGGTAAGAACCATATGATCGTGTCAATAGATGCGGAAAAAGCATTTGACAAAATACAGCACCCTTTCCTAATAAAAACCTTCGAGAAAGTCGGGATAGAAGGAACATACATAAACATCATAAAATTCATTTATGAACAGCCCACAACTAATATCATCCTCAATGGGGAAAAACTGAGAGCCTTCCCCCTGAGATAAGGAACACAACAGAGATGTCCACTCTTACCACTACTATTTAACCTAGTATTGGAAGTTCTAGCATCAGCAATCAGACAACAAACCAAAATAAAAGGCATAAGATTGGCAAGGATGAAGTCATACTTTCACTTTTCTCAGACTTCATGATACTTTACATGGAAAATCTGACAGAATCCCCCAAAAGCCTACTAGAACTGATCCATGAATTCGGCAAAATTGCAGGATACAAAATCAATGTACAGAAATCAGTGGCATTTCTATGCACCAACAATGAAGCAACAGAAAGAGAAATAAAGAAGCTAATCCCTTTCACAATTGCACCACAAACCATAAAATGTCTAGGAATAAACCTAACCAAGGATGTAAAAGATCTCTACGCCGAAAACTACAAAAAACTTATGAAGGAAATTGAGGAAGACACAAGAAAATGGAAAAACATCCCATGCTCAAGGATTGGAAGAATAAATATCGTTAAAATGACAACACTACCCAAAGCAATCTACACATTCAATGGAATCCGAATCAAAATTGCACCAGCATTCTTCTCAAAGCTAGAGCAAACAATCCTAAAATTTGTATGGAACCACAAAAGACCCCGAATAGCCAAAGTAATTCTGAAGAATAAAACCAAAGCGGGAGGCATCACAATCCCAGACTTTCACCTCTACTACAAAGTGGTAGTCATCAAGACAGTATGATATTGGCACAAAAACAGACACATAGACCAATGGAATAGAATAGAAAACTCAGAAATGGACCCAGAAGCACAGGACCAACTAATCTTTGACAAAGTGGGAAAGAGAATCCAATGGAAAAAAGACAGCCTCTTTAATAAATGGTGCTGGGAGAACTGGACAGCAACATGCAGAAGAATGAAACTAGACCACTTCCTTACACCACTCACAAAAATAAACTGTAAATGGATGAAGGATCTGAATGTGAGACAGGAAACCATCAAAATCCTAGAGGAGAAAGCAGGAAAAAACCTCTGTGACCCAAGACGCACCAATATCTTACTCGATACATCTTCAAAGGCAAGGGAATTAAAAGCAAAAATGAACTATTGGGACCTCATCAAGATAAAAAGCTTCTGCACAGCAAAGGAAACAACAAAACTAATAGGCAACCAACGGAATGGGAAAGGATAATCGCAAATGCCATATCAGATAAAGGACTAGTATCTAAAAATCTATAAAGAACTTACCAAACTCCACACCGGAAAAACAAATAATCCAGTGAAGAAATGGGTGGAAGATATGAATAGACACTTCTCCAAAGAAGACATCCAGATGGCTAACAGACACATGAAAGGATGCTCAATGTCACTCATCACCAGGGAAATACAAATCAAAATCACATTGAGATACCACCTCACACCAGTCAGAGTGGCTAAAATGAACAAATCAGGAAACTATAGATGCTGGTGAGGATGCGAGAAGCAGGCACCCTCCTACATTGTTGGTGGGAATGCAAACTGGAGTAGCCGCTCTGGAAAACTGTGTGGAGGTTCCCGAAAAGAATAAAAATAGAACTACCCTATGACCCAGCAATAGCACTCTTAAAAATCTACCCAAGAGATACAGGAGTGCTGATGCATAGGGGCACGTGTACCCCGATGTTTATAAAAGCACTTTCAACAATAGCCAAATCATGGAAAGAGACTAAGTGTCCATCAACTGATGAATGGATAAAGAAGATATACAAATACATATACACACAATGGAATACTATGCAGCAATGAGAAAGAATGAAATCTGGTCATGTGTGGCTACATGAATGGAACTGGAGGGTATTATGCTAAGTGAAATAAGTCAATCAGAAAAGACAGATACCATATGTTTCCACGCATAGGTGGACTTTGAGAGACTTAACAGAAAACTAGGAGAGAGAGGAAGAAGGGAAAGAAAAAAGACACAGAGAGGGAGGGAGACAAAACATAAGAGACTCCTAAATACTAAGAACAAACCGACGGTTGAGGGGAGTATGGGGGAGGAAAGAGTGGGTGATGGGCACTGAGCAGAGCACGGGTATTGTACAGAAACCAATTTGACAATAGAAAGTTAAAAAAAAAAAAAAGAAAAGAAATCATCACCACTGGCACCCTTCCTACCTAAAGCATAACTTAGCAGTATCTATCAAAAACAAATAAACCTTGAAATTGATCTTCTTTCCATGAGCATGGAAAGTGTTTCCATTTTTTTTGTCTTCTTCAATTTCTTTCATCAGTGTTTCATAATTTTCAGAATACGATTGTTTGGTTAGGTCTATTCCTAGGTATCTTATTTTTTGGTGTATTTCTAAGTGGGATTGTTTTCTTAATTTCTTTTTCTCCTGCTTTTATTATTAGTGTATAGGAATGCAACAGAGTTCTGTAGATTGATTTTGTATCCTGTGACTTTACTTAATTCATTTATCAGTCCTAGCAATTTTTTGGTGGAGTCTTTCAAGTTTTCTATATACAGTAACATATCATCTAAGAATAGTGAAAGTTTTACTTCTTCCTTACCAACTGAGATATATTTTATTTCTTTTTGTTGTCTGATTGTTGTGGCTGGGACTTCCAGTTCTATGTTGAGTAAAAGTGCTAACAGTGGACATCCTTGTCTTGTTCCTGATCTTAGAGGAAAAGCTCTGTTTTTCCACATTAAGGATGATGTTAACTGTGGATTTTTCATAGATAGCCATTATATGTTGAAGTGTGTTTCCTCTAAACATACTTTCTTGATAGTTATTTTCTTAATCATGAATGGAGTTTGTACTTTGTCAAATGCTTTTTCTGCATCTATTGAAAAGATTATATGCTATCTTAACCTTTCTCTTATTGATGTGATGTAACACACTGATTGATTTCCAAATATTGAACTACCCTAGCAACCCAGTAATAAATCCTATTTTACTGTGGTGAATGGTCTTTTTATTTCTTAAGATGTTTGTATTTTTTTTTTATTTTGAGAAAGAGAGAGAGAGAGAGGGAGCACAGGAGTGGGAAAGGAGCAGAGAGAATCCCAAACACTCTCCATGCTGTCAGCGCAGAGCCCAATGTGAGGCTCAAACTCATGAACCATGAGATGTTGGCCTGAGCCGAAATCCAGTCAGGTGCTCAACCAACTGAGCCACCCAAGTGCCCGAGGATGAGTGGCTTTTTTAAATGTATTGTTGAATTAGGTTTGCAAGTTTTTGTTTGTTTGTTTGTTCTGTTTTGTTTTTTTGCTTCTATGTTCATCATGCATATCAGCCTGTAGTCATCTTTTCTTGTGGTGTCTTTTTCTGGTTTTGGTATCAGAGTAATGCTGGCCTCATAGAATGAATTTGAAAGTTATCCTTCCTTTTCTTTCTTTCTTTTTTTTTTGGAATTTTTTTTAGAAGATTAGGTGTTACTTCTTCTTTAAATGTTTGGAAGAATTTTCCTGTGAAGCCATCTGGTCCTGGACTTTGGTTTGTTGGAAGTTAATTACTGATTCAACTTTTTGCTGGTTATCAGTCTCTTCACATTTTCTATTTCTTCCTGTTTTAGTGTTGGCAGTTTATATGTTTATAGGAATTTATCCATTTCTTCTAGATTGTTCAATTTGTTGGCATATAGTTTTTCATAATATTCCCTTATACTTGTTTGTATTTTGTGGAGTTGTTATTTCTCCTTTCTCCTTTGGGACCTTATTTATTTGAGTTTTTTTCTCTTTTATTCTTTTTTAAAAGTGTTAATTTTTAATTCCTATTAGTTAACATACATATTATATTAGTTTCATATGTACAATATAGTGATTCAACACTTCAATACATGACCCAGTGCTCATCACACCAAGGGAACACCTTAAACCCCAACACCCATTTAACCCTTCCCCCCACCCGACTCCCCTCTGGTAACCATCAGTTCTCTATAATAAAAAAGTATTTTTTTTTTGGTAAGTCTGGCTAGGGGTTATCAATTTTATTGAGTTTTTTCCAAAGAACCAGCTCCTAGTTTCACTAATCTGTTCTATTGTTGCTGTTGTTTTTCTTTTTAGTTTCTATATCATTTATTTCTGCTCTTAATTTATTATTTCCTTCCTTCTCTCTTCCTTACATTTTGTTCGTTATTCTTTTTCTAGCTCCTTTAGATATAAGGTTAGGTTATTTATTTGAAATTTTTCTTGATTTTTGAGGTAGACCTGTGCTGCTATAAATGTCCCTCTTAGAATAGCTTTTGCTGCATCCCAAAGGTTTTGGACCATCGTGTTTTCATTTGCATTTGTTTCCATGTACATTTTTATTTCAACTTTTATTTCCTGGTTGACCCATTTATTTTTAGGAGCATGTTGTTTAACTTCCATGTATTTGTGGTCTTTCAAGATTTTTTTTGTGGTTGAATTCTAGTTTCATAGTATTGTGGTCAAAAAAGACACATGGTATGATTTTGATCTCTTGAATTTGTTGAGGCTTGTTTTGTGACCTAATATATGATCTATTCTGGAGGCTGTTCCTTGTGCACTTGGAAAGAATGTGTATTCTGTTCTAGGATCGAATGTTCTGAATATATCTGTTAAATTCTTCCGTTCCACTGTGTCATTCAAAGCCATTGTTTCCTTGTCTATTTTCTGTTTAGATGATCTGTTCATTGATGTAAGTGGGGTGTAAAAGGTTACTGTTTTATTATCGATTAGTTCCTTTGTTATTAACTGTTTTATATATTTGAGTGCTCCATTTAAGGGGCATAAATATTTACAATAGTTATGTCATTTTCTGGATTGGCCCATTTGTTATTATAGTTTCCTTCTTCATCTCTTGTTACAGTCTTTGCTTTAAAGTTTATTTTGTCTGATAGAAGTATTACTAATCCAGATTTCTTTTGATATCCATTTCCATGATAGATATTTCTCCATCCCCTCACTTTTAATCTGCAGGTTTCTTTCAATCTAAAATGAGTCTCTAGTAGGCAGCATATAGACAGATCTTGTTTTTTATCCATTCTGTTAGCCTATGTATGTTGTTTAATTGGAGTGTTTAGTCCATTTACATTCAAATTAGTTATTGATAGTTACATACTTACTGTCAGTTTATTATTTGTTTTGTGGTTGTTTCTAAAGATTTTCTCTGATCCTCTTGTCTTTTTATCTTCATGGCTTGCTGTTTTTCTTTAGTGATATATTTGAATTTCTTTCTCTTTATTTTTGCATACTTAATAGAGTTTTTTGATGGATGGTTATCATTAGATTTGTATATAGCGTTTTCTGCATATAGCACTCTATATTAAGTTATATTAACTATACTAAGTTAATTGTCATGTAAGCTTGAACCAACCCATCCTTTGCTCCTATTCTCCCCACATTTTAGGTATATGTTGTCTTACTTTATGTATTTTTATTCTGTGAGTTCTTTGATTTTGTTTTTTACAGAAATAATCGTTTTCATTGCTTCTGTGTTTCCTACTTCTACTGTCACTTTTGGTTTGTCCTTTTCGCTCTGGGGAAGGGGGCCACCGCCTGGGACTGAGGCAAGCATGAGTGGGAGGGGTGGTTGCACTGGAAATGGGGTGAGGCACGGAGCTGGTGAAAGCAAGTTAGGTAGCCAGTAACCACTCTGTGCTGGTTCCCATGGTGGCCCTGTGCTTATGCCAAGGAGTGTGTGTGTGGGGAGGGAGATGGTGGCTGCCAGTTCCTTTGTTCCCATAAGGGTCTCTCCATGAATGGTGACTTTCTGGGATGTGCTCTGAGATGATGGAATAATCTCTCCCTATGTGCCCCAGGCATGCTTCAGATTGCTGTTTCCACACTGTGTTCATAGGCTGTATGCCTGCCTTCTCATCTAGAGCAGCACAGTGCCCTCTGGGCTCTCTCCAAGCCAAGCATGCTGACTTTTAGAACTCTAGGCTTTAAGCCCTACTGGCTGCAAGAACTCACAAAATTTGTTCCCTCTTTCTTTCCAGTCCAGTTGCTCTGGGGATTCACTTTTCCCCAGGCTCCCCTAGTCCCTTCTCTGCGACTTCGGCCTGCTCTCCACTGCAGCAGCCATGATCCCTTTCTCTCCCAAATTGCATCTCTGCACTTCCTACTTTCTTCTAGGTGGCCTCTTCACTCCCTTGAGTCGTAGGGTTTATCCTGTGAGTCTTCAGGTTGATTTCTAGGTATTTAGAGTGATTCGAGAGTTATCTAGTTGTATTTGTGGGACAAGTTGAGCCTACGGTCCTCCTACTCTGCTCCCACCTTCCACCCTCCTATCAAGTATGTGTATTTTCAATTTCACTAGACAATGTCAATTTATTTTCCAAAGGTTTTCACACGATTTACAGTAGTTTATGACAATTTACGTTGTTTCTTATTATATCTGTATTCGTTATTGTTGGACTATTTAATTTCAGTCAATCTGGTGGGTGTGTATTATGATTTTATTGTGGGTTCAGCTTGAATTTCTCAATTACTAATGCATTTTCATATATTTACAGCTTGCCCAGATTAACACTAGGATTTTTGATGCTTAGTGGCCATTTTCGTTTCTTGTTTTGCAAATTGTCTATACAGATATTTTACCCATTGAAAAAATTGAATTGTCTGCTCTACTGATTTGTAGAATTTCTTTGTGTATTATAATTATGATTCCTTTGTTACTGATACATGTTATAAATATGTTCTATTTTGCCAATTGTGTTTTGGATAAAAAAATTTAAATATTTTCCAAGTAGCCAATTATGCCCTTTAGGATTAAATAAATCTTTCTTTAAACTAAGTCACGAATATATTTACTTAAATTATCTTCTATTCCAAAAATTATGCTTTGATTTTCATATTTAGGCTTATAATCCACCTGGAATTGATTTTTGTATATTGTATGAAGTGGAGATCAAGTGAAAACAGGTTTTCCATGTAGATATTCAATTGTCCTTTTATCATTCAGTAAAAAGTCTATTTTTCCAATCGGTCTGAAATGCCAGTTTTGGCTTATATTGTTGTTTATAGCTGGGTTCTTTCTTTATGGTCTATTCCATTGGTGTATTTCTCTGATTACATCAATATTGACAATTGATTAATTATTATAACTTTTTCAAAAGTCTTGCTTTCTCATAGAGCAATTTCTACCATATTTTATTATTCTTCAAGTATGTTTTAGGTATTTTTGGCATTTTACAATTACATATAAATTTTAGGGTTAGCATGTCAATTATCTAATCAAATGAGTAAAAATATCTGGGATGTTGGTATAAATAGTTTTGAAACTATAGATCAACTTGTGGAAAATTAATTTTAAAAAGTTTTGTTTTCCTCTATCTAGTAAAAGTATATACCCTTAGGTTAAATCAAATATCATTTAATACAGTTACATTTGCAGTGTTTTGTATAGAGTGATGACATGCATTTTGCTAGATTTATCCTAGGTATTGGTATTTTCTGAAGCTGTTATAATTGTTATCTTTAAATTTTTTTCATTTTCAATTTGTTGCAGGTTACAGAATTGCAGTTGATATTTAGAAATTTATTTTGTATCTATCAAGCTCCCTAAACTCATGTCTTAATTCTAATAATTGATCTGTAAAGTTGTTGGATTTTCACTGTGCACAAATATATTATCTGCAAATAATGACAATTTTATTTCTTCATTTATAATTCTTTCATTTTCTCTTCAGCTCAGTCTAGGGTCTCTTATTTTTTGTTTAATAAATTCAGTGAGTGTATTCTCCTCATATCTTGCTGATTTCAAAGAGAAGAATTTTGACATTTCCTCATCAACTTCGATATTTTCAGTACATTTTTTATAGCTTACCTTTATCATCTAAAGATCTATTTCTTGATTTGGCCACTTTTGAAGAGAATGTGGGAGAAACTACCCATCTTGGCAGCTGAATAGTTTTTAGACTTGTTTCTCTATACCTATCACTCAATCCCAAACTTAATATCATATATTTTAAGTTTTTATCATGACACCATGCCATATCTATGTACTATTTTTTTGTCTCAGCCAAAACTTAATGTTCAACAAGAATAAAACCCCAAGTCTCAGTGGCATTCCACAATTTGTTGGTATGTCTCACAAGCTGTGGATTGGCTAGGTTGTCTCTGTTTCAGCATGTGGTTCTGTGTTCACATGTTTTAGATAATTCTCTTGAATTTTCATTTTCTTCTTTGTTTAATTGAGACTGATAATCTTTTCTCTTGGAGATATTTAATTTCCATGGAATGTAATTACAATACTTGGAATATGCATCTTATTAGGTATTTTCAATTTAACCTACCTGTTATATATTACCATTTCTCTCATTTCTTTTTCTGGATTGAGTATTTTATTTTTCAATCCTTCTAGTAGACTGGAAGTTTTTCACTAGTCATCAATTTTTTAAACATTATTCTAGAAATTGTAATTTGTATTATTCACTCATGAAAATCTTTTAATAATTGACACCTTTACCCTCTCCTCCCAAAATCAATCCACCTTATAACCCAATGATTTTATTTATCCTTTATTCCCTCCAAATTAAATGCTAATGTATGTGTATGTGTGTATAAAACCTCATTATTTTTCTTTTATAGAATCAATGCTTATTTAACTATACCCATATATCTATTTATTTTTCTTTTGAATTTTTTCTGCATCTCTAATTTTCTATTTGTAATCATCTTCTGTCTCAGATCACCCTTGAGAATTTTCTTATTTTGTAAGTCGTCTGGTAGTGAACTGTCAGTTTTCATTTGTTTGAAATATCTTTATTTTGTTTCCGTATTTAAAGCACATATTCACTTGGTGGAGCTTTCCAGGTTGGAAACGATTTTTCTTTAATGCAGTGGAGAAATCATTCAAACCTTGCTGCTCTTGAGAACTCAGCTCACAGTTTATCTTTTACTTCTTTGACAGTAATCAAATAACAAAAATATTTTGTTTCATTTTATGACTTTTTCTTTTTTAATAGCATCACTCTGATGTAATTAAATGCCCCTTTTAAAAAATTATTCTATTTAGCTTTTGTTGAGCTTCCTGATATATGGCTTGATGTATTTCATCAAGTTTGGAGAATTTTTAGGCATTATTTCTTGTAATGGAGTCTGTCCATTTGTCCTCACCTTTTGGTACTCAAAGTATCTATGTATACATATGTATATATATATAATGTATATATATATTATATTATATATTTATATATATAAAAAAAAGTCTTCCCACTGTCGTCTCTGTTTTTTCCCCTCTTTACATTTCCATATTTTTGTTGCTTTGTGCTTGACTCTGGGTTTTTCTATGTATTTTTCACTTTACTCATTGTGATTTCACCTCCATCTAACTTGCTCTTAAACCTGTCCACTGAGTTCTTAATTTCAGACATATTTTTCAGTTACATATTCTCATTTATTTCTTATCAAGTTTCTATTAAAACAGTTTTTGTAGTTTGAAATTTTCTGTCAAAATAGTAATGTCTGGGTTTTGTTTTCCTGGCCATAATAAACATGTGTTCTGTGTCTGCTAGTTCCATTACCTGAAGTTCTGAGGTCTGTTTCTATTGTCTGTTATTTTGCTGTCTCTCCCTCATGCTGTCTATATCTCGTTTACCTTTATTGTTTCCCAAAAATTGTATTTGGAAATTTCTTTGTAGGAATAACTTAAGTTCTAAGATGACGTTGCCTCTGCCTAATGCAAATTTTCATTTTTCATTTCCTCACTCTTACCTTTAGGATCCATTTCTCCTAGATCCCAGCACGGCATAAAGGATGTCTTACTAAAATCCCTTCCTCTTGGGTGGACCGAGCTTTGAGTTTTTCCTTTTAGCTCTGTGAGAACCCCTAAAAACTATGCTGATGGTGTCTTACTCTTATCTCATTGGATCTTACCATTATATTTTGTGCACCAACTTGACTTCCAACTACCAGAATCGGCATTTCTATGCCTGAGGGTTCTTTCTAGTAGCCACATGCATGGCAGATCAGCAGTGACACAGAACAGTTGATTCCTTGGGAGTCATAAGCAATGACTGAAAGTAGTTGGTATATAAATATTCCAACTCCCTTTTCCCTAGGGTGAAATAATTTTTTTTATTATTTATCCATTTTTGATAAAGAGAGGCAGAGTGCAAACAGGAGAGGGGTAGAGAGAGAGGAGACATAGAATCTGAAGCAGGCTCCAGGCTCTGAGCTGTCAGCACAGAGCCTGACATGGGGCACAAACCACAAGATCATGACCTGAGCCAGTCAGATGCTGAACTGACTGAGCCACCCAGGTGCCCTTAGGGTGATATAATTTTTAATCCTAAGGTCCTCACTAATTACAGAGTTCCTCAGTAGGATTAAGCTTCAGTTACATTAGTGGGAACTTGCCTAATGATGCTTTACTATGTCGCCATTTCTTTGCTCAGTTCCTTACTCTCCTACCTGTGTTTCTTAAGTTCATCTCTCAGTAAGTTACTTGCATTCAGCTTTTCCTCAAGGAACTCAAAATCACTGAGTCAAGGTTCACCTCAGTCTCTCAGCTACCTTGGTGGATCTGCAAACTCGCACGGTATAAAAGTGGCCCTCATTCCTGGACTCCGTTTTCTAGATTCACGGCTTCTACTAAACCTCATTTGAGTAATATTTTCTCTCTGGTTAACCCCTAGATATTATTTAGAAGTTCTTAAACACATTTTTTTAATTTTTACAAACTTTCTTTAGGGGGAAGCCTACTCCAAATTACCGGCATACCATTAGCAGATATGCCAGCTTCAGCAATTACCTCCTCATTTTTCTCATATCATTCTTTAATTCTTTTCTTTGGGAGTCACACTAAATATATGTAAGTCTATTTATTTATTTTTGAGAGAGAGAGAGATAGAAAGCAGGGAGGTGCAGAAAGAGATCTCAAGCAGGCCCCCTGATGTGGGCCTCAAACTCATGAACGATGAGATCATGACCTGAGCTGAAACCAAGAGTTGGCCATTTAACCTACTGAGCCACCAGGCACCCCTCATTTTGAACCTTCTCACTCTATTCTGAATATCTTCTAAGTTCTCCACCGTAATTTCTATTTCTTTCCTTCTGTGTTGTAGTCTGAGCATTATTTTCCTTCTTCCATCACCTGTTTCTAATCTTCTGTAAAACCCTTCTAAATTTTATTTCGAATTATATTTTTCATTCTTTTTCAAAAATACTTTTTGTTTTTTGACATTCAATTTTTATTTCTGTAAACATTTCACACAGGTTATTTTATATTTATGATTCCAACATCCGAAGTCCTTGGGGTCTGTTTTCTGTTGTTTCTTCTGGTAGCTTATTTCCTTGTGCGTGAGTTGATTTTTTCTTATAAACTCAAATTTGGTCATCATTAATGTGTGGTAAACTTGGGAGTCTACCTTGAGTTTCTTCCTCCAGTGAGAAAATATTTTTTAATATTTATTTATCTTTGAGACAGAGAGAGAGAGAGAGAGAGAGAGAGAGAGAGAGAGAGAGACCGAGTGGGGGAGGGGCAGAAAGTGAGGAAGACAGAGAATCCAAAGCAGGCTCTGCACTGACAGCAGAGAGCCCAATACAGAGCTCAGACTCAGGAACGATCCATGAGATCATGACCTGAAGTGAAGTCGGATGCTCAAGCAACTGAACCGCCCAGGTGCCTTGGGGAAATATTTTTCATTTTGCTGAAATCCAGGAAGTGCTATTGAACAATGATCATTTTATTCCCAACCCAGAGTCCTTGGCTTAGTATGTGTCTCATATTTAGTTTTCCCACCTTGCTTCCAAGACAAGACTTGGTCTCCACATCACAGTTGTGAAACAAATTCTTTTCCTCAGTGCAGCCCACGCTTTTTTTTTTTTTTTTTTTTTTTTTTGGCTATAGCTACTTCACCTCTTTTTACTCCTTACTGGCAATTTCTCTTACTTCTAAAATCCAGTAATGCAATACAAATGAGATTTTACCTAGGATCTAGTTGTTTTGTCCTGCAAAAGGCCTTCTGAGTACCTAAAGTAGCATACCCACAGAAGCAGAAACTCTGTTGTAAAACCATAATTGTGCATTGAAAATCCATGATAAAAAAACATTTTCTTGGATGAAACTGTTGACTTTGCAAACTATTTATGAAGCTAAACTTAAATTCAGATTTATTTTCTTCTGGCTATTTAGACCTGGTTTTTGTAATTACTTTAAAAATATCACAGACAAAAACATGTAAAATATAGTTCCTTGTAAACTCCTAAATGTGTTCATAATAGGACTGCATGCCATTGGTGATCTATTTTTATTTATTTAAATTTTTTTTAACTTGAGTAGAGTTGACACACAATCTTAAATTAGTTTCAGGTGTTCAACATAGTGATTCAACTTCTCCATATGTTATGCTTACCACAAGTGTAGCTACTATCTGTCACCATTCAACGTTACTAGAATATGTTGACTATATTCCCTGTACTGTACATTTGGTCGCCGTGACTTCTCTATTTTTGAAATTAGTTGGTAGATCAGTAGATTTTAAGCCCACCACACACTGGATATACCTAGGAGGAATTTTTTTGCACCAATTGCACTAAAGCCAATTCCTTAAGCCTAACCCAGGTCTGCTCATTCAGATTCTTACGTGATGGGGAACTGCAGATGTGGGGCCCAGGCATTTGTATTTTGAATAAGCTGCCAGGTAATCCTAATGTACCATCATGTTTAGGAGCCATAGGTCTAGAAATTGTCTGCTTTGCTTTTGCCAGGGAGAGATAGTTGTAAGGGTTCTTTAGTGAAATCATTTTATCAACTACTCTTTCACTCATAAAGACCCTCTCCACTTATACATTTGCTGTGCAAATAAAAAGTGCTATGGAGAACATACAATTAATAAAACACATCTTCAAAGAGTTTATAGTCTGAGTGGTAGGATTAGGCACGCACTCGCATATTTTACATAAGATATTTTCAGTGTCATAAGACAAATTTCAGTGCTGAAAAGAGAGCAACCGTGCAAATTCCTACAGTACTCATCAGGGCTATTGGCCAAGACTAGAAGTTGAAACTTGAATGGATACCAAAAGTCTTAAGAGAAAAGAATCAGAAGAAACATAGAAAAACAAAGTCATCAGCGCACCTGGGTGACTCAGTCGGTTAAGTGTCCAACTTCGGCTCAGGTCATGATCTCACAGTTCTTGAGTTTGAGCCCCGTGTTGGGCTCTGTGCTGACAGCTCAGAGTCTGGAGCCTGCTTCACATTCTGTGTCTCTGTCTCTGTCCCTCCCCCACTCACGTTCTGTCTCTCTCTCAAAAATAAATAAATATTTTTTAAAAATTAAAAAAAAAAAGAAAGAACGAAAAACAGAGTCCTCAAAGGCTTTGGGGGCAGTTAGGAAGAGATTTAGTGAACACAGCAGAAGAGTTTTCTTTCTGTTGTTTTAACCAGATGTTTGAATTCCCTGGAATTTTAAGGTATAACAATATACTCTACTAGGCTTTGCTAAATAGATGTGAAAAAGGGCTTTCAGCCTTGAATAGCTGTGTGTTAATAGAACCATCAGGGGCAGAAAGATGCCTTCCTGCCAATAAATATTTACTATGGAGGTTTGGATTTAGGGCAACAATTACCATCTCGATGTTGATTCTCTGCTAGTAAGTTAATGATTTCCTCACCTGCACTTGGTGTCCCGTAGCTATTTTGGTCCATCATTAGCTGGCAAGAGTAACAACCTGTAGGCTGAATCAATCTTTGACATAAAGTTAGAAGAGGAAAAGGACAAGGAAGGGAAATTATGTTGCCTTTGAAATACACAGTTGCAGTATACTTGCTATTGTAGAACCAAGACTCTAATAATTCTTTTAGGTTTTTGCTTTACACTCAGCCTTTAGGGAGCTCTTTCTTACTTTTTTCATGAAGAAGTTTCCTGTGCCATTTTCTATCATTTCACCCACATTGTTTCCTTCAGTAACCACAGGTTGCAATCATCCTTTCTGTCCTTCTCCTCTCTCTCTCTCTCTCTCTCTCTCTCTCTCTCTCTCTCTCTCTCTTGCTAGAATGTAGCTATCTGAGACAAGACAGAGTGTCCACTTCATCCACACTTGCATCCTCAGAACCTAGACATGTTGAACCCAGGGCTAATTAAATATTTGTTGAATAAACGAAGTGCTGAAATGCCACAGCAGTGTAGAATGGTGAGTTAGTGTCTAGTGAAATGAATCCAAATTTATAGCAACTGTAACTCATTCTTTTATTTCACTTTGTAAGTAACCTCCTTTAAACTTTTGTGTGCAACTTAGTACACATATTTCAGTTATCTTCTTTGTCGTGGCAAAGAAGGCATCTCTCAGCTGGCTTCTGGTAGGCTCTGCTTGCAGTCCATCCTAAAGGTGGATGCTACACCAGTTTTTCTAGAACATTTTCTCCTGTCCTATCTGTGCTCAAAACATTCAATAACTTCTGATTACTTAGAAATTACTATAGAATATTCATTAGACTGTTTCTTCTAGTGTAATTTCAACTTTCTTCTCCAACCTTACCCCTCTTTCTCCCTTGGTGAAATTTCTACCCCATTCATACTTACAGACCTCTCTTTTCCTACAGGCTTTTGCTTCCTTCAAGAATATATATCATGGGCAGTTCCATTTGATGACATAGTTCGTCCTAGCTGGTGTGCTGTTCATCTTTCATCTGTCTTTTAAAATCCTATTGATTAAAAGACTCAACTGGTAATGAAGGCTTTCACATTAGTCAAGGCCATGGGATTATTCCTTCCTCCTTATTGTCCCAAAGCCCAAACATCCCTTTACTTTCTCCAGTAATATCATATGCTTATTATCTGATTTTCATACATAAACTTTCTTGTGTGTATAATCTGCATATCAAAGTGTCTTATAAATCCCCCTGTATATACTCTTCTGTATTCCCCTACATCCTCACTCAGTCCTGCTGATAGGGTAGACACTCAAAAAAGAATTCCTGAATGAATGAATGAATCAACCAGCCAATCAATTTTGCAAGAGCCGCATGTTTAAAGAGGGATCTAGATCCAGTATATTGGATAAATTTGGTCTCCTCTTTTGATAGTGATTGGTTGATAGTGGCTACCTGAGCACAGAGTTGAGCATCCTTAGGTCAGCAAGAAGAATACCATAATCACTGTATTTGCCCAGGAGAGGCAGAGGAAGTGGCATACTGTATGCAGTAAGTTCATTTGAAGTATACAGAATTGACTCGTTTTAGGTAGAAAATGGTCAGATATCGGCAGGTTAATACTGTTCAACACTGACTTCCTAATCTTAAATTTTAAATTATTTCAAATGTTTTTTAACCTTCTGAAAATCTTGATACTCCTGTCACAATTCATGACAAAGAGTAAGTTCTCTTTTGAGTCTATTATCAAATAGTTGGCAAACATCCAGATCATTCTGGTGGTGTAGCTACAGTTAGACAGGGAGTGAAATCCATAGATGGGTAAGACTGACTACTGCCTTTTCTAAGGATAATAAATGAAAATCAACATTCCAGTACTAAATGGTAGAGTTAGTACATTCCATTGCTAATACATAGTCTAATTTGTTTATTTATTTAAATGTTATTTATAGGAGCCTTGTAAACTAATAATAAGCCATGAACTTTCTTAGAACTAGGAATCTTTGATCAAAATTCAGCTATTTAATTTGCATGTCAGTATTTGAACTTACAGTAGTAACCATTTCTCATGACTTATGTTCACCAAGATAACTCTACTGATGTGCTTATGTTTTCTTCTCTATAGTATTTTTTACCATATGGAGTCCTTAATTTCCGTTTACTGTTTGCCATTGATCTTCTCAATGGACTACAGAACATCGACAGATGACTAATCCCTGAGGGAAGAAACGTTGGGGCTCACACCAGGACAGGCCAGTAATGAGCTTCTTCCTTGGCATGAAATATTTTACTTCCACTTCTCAAGCAATACTTATGTGCAAACAAATCCATAAGTTGTTTAGCACATTCTATTCTATATTATCTTTGAATCTCCACTTTGAAAACTTCTTTTAAAAATCACAACTCTAGGGGCACCTGGGTGGTTCAGTCAGTTAAGCATCCAGCTCTTGCTCTTGGCTCAGGTCATGATCTCATGGTTTCTCAGATCGAGCCCCAGGTCCGATTCTATGCTGACAGCAAAGAGTCTGCTTGGGATTCTTTTTTTCTTCCTCTCTCTCCCTCCCTCCCTCACTCGTGCTAGCTCTTTCTCTCTCAAAATAAATAAACGTTTAAAAAAAAGTTAAAAAAAATCAGAACTTTATATCATGTGCTAAGTCTTAAGGTGAGATTCTGGCTGCCTAGAGGTTCTCTAATGAGAAGAAATCTGAGGTGTTTAGAAGAATTTGGTACGTTTGCTGAACCTTCTGGATAGTCAGCCACTTAAGACTTACTGTAGGCAGGTGGTATGATTTTAGAATTTGAATAGAATCAAAACCAAGGGGCACCTGGGTGGCTCAGGAGTTTGAGCTCCCTACTCTTAATCTCACTCAGGTCATGAACTCACTGTTCCTGAGTTCCTGACAGGCTCTTACGGGAGCCTGCTTGGGATTCTCTTTCTCTCTTCCTCTGTCTGCCCCTCCCCTACTCGCATATGAGCGCGCGAGTGCGTTCTCTATATCAAAATAAAGAAACGAACTTTTTAAAAAACACTGAGAAAAGAAACAAAAGCAAGACCTTAATTTTAAAATGAAAACAATTGGGTTTCAGAGTTTGAACAAGAGTCTCCCACTGTTTCAGCTGATGTGGTCTCATTGAACGCATCTTAAAGTGTGGTTCTGATGCCTCTCTTCCAGAATAAATGCCAACTCTAATTAGTATGTCCTTATGCTTCATGTCTGTAAAGCAGAGATAAAACTCTAATACCTTTTTCATTGCGCGCTAATAACGTCCCTTCAGGTAAACTTAACCAAAGAGGAAAGTCAGAGCCACCTAAATAAAGTAATTAGGTAATTTTGACAAGGGGACGTACATTTGTAATCTTTCTTTATATTTTAATGTGAGTTGTCTTCCTCCTCTCTCCTTCCCTTTCTTTCTTCCTTTTTCTCTTTTTCTTCATCTTTTGTTCTCAGAGCCCAGTTAGACTTTTTAATAGATAGTGAGAGCAAGAATATTTGGAAAGGGTAAGTGTCAGTTTCATTTAACTGAATTAATCTGGTATACAAAAAACCCAGGGTGCTATGATGGACATAAATTGAGAAAGTTGTTGTGTAAATATTAGAAAATAGTGGGGGGGGGGCTAAAAACACTTAAATGTAAGTTACTTTGATTATCTTGAAAGAGGAATGCAACAGTGTGTTCTAGGGAGCTTTCTAGGGAGGGGGGAAACACTACATGAATGTGATTTATAATTTACTCTAGAGGGGCTGGGGCAGTGACCTGTAAAACCTGAAGACGTAAGCAGGGGTCAATAATCTGAATTCTTATTTCTTTATTAGACTCTGAAAAGGGCCAGGATATGGCATGTATTATAAAACTTGCTTCTGTTCCAGAGTCTGACACATTGAGGCAGTGAGAGTTTGTTGCACTAATGGATGGATGGATGAATTAGGGATCTGGCCAACATGAAGCTCTGGCAGCTTCTGCAATATGATTTCTATTGTCTGAGATGACTTCCAGCTCTTGGAATTGCTGCTTCCCAACCTACAACCCACATTTACCTCTTCATTTTGAACACAAAACTTGAAACACTGATTTTTCTCCTGCTGTCACTGTCAATTAACCTGTTATAGCAAGGCTGTGCCAGAGGAATGAATGAGGTAGGGTGACAGTGATGTGCCATTTACTGTTATTTTAGTGTGTGTGCAACTATTATGACTCTTAAATGTCCCTACATGCTAAACTAATGCCTGTTCATTGTTTAAAACTTAGAAAATAAAGTCAGCAAAGCCTCAAATTACTTACAATCCTATCACTTAGAGATAATCACTCTTAATATTTTATGTCATATCCTTATAGGATTCTTATTCACTTACTCCTATTCTTCTTATTCATTTAAGTGTAAATATATATATTTAAGTGTAAGTATAAATATATATTTAAGTATGAATATGTATATTCACATACATACAAAAATTATTACATACATGAATTTAAATGATTATGTCAGTTATCAGTGATCATGTTACAAAATAATTCCTTCATTTTTTTGGAAGTAAGCACAATTCTTGAAAGGAAATTGGGATCAGGAAGATAGTCATGGATAAGCCACATTTCTGTAATTAGCAAGAAAAATGTTAATGTTATTTATTATTAAAACATCATGGACTAGATACTGACTGACTCAAAATAAAACATAGAATACTGCTTACCAACTGATACAGATGCAAAAAGATAAATTCACTGTTAGTATGGATATGGGGAAAATAGGTATACCCGTGTTCTATTTGTGGGTGTGTACACTAGTGCTATTTTTATGGAAATTATTATTTGTATATTTAAATTTGAATATGGAAATTTTAAAACCTATACAAAAGTAAAGAAAATATCATGGTACCTGAGTGGCTGAGTCGGCTAAACGTCTGACTTCGGCTCACGTCATGATGTCACGTACATGGGTTCAAGCCCCACATCAGGCTCCATGCTGAAAGCTCAGAGCCTGGAGCCTGCTTCCGATTCTGTGTCTCCCTCTCTCTCTGCCCCTCCCAGCTCACACTCTGTCTCTGCTTTTTAAAAAATAGTTTTTAAAAATGTAATCAATTAAAAAATATTAAAAAGTAGAGAAAATATAGTAATCTTCTATGTATCCATCACCCAGTTTGAAAAATAAGAAAGTCAAAGCTTTTCTTGTTTCATGTATACCTACTCACCAGCCAGCATTGCTCATTATTTTGAAACATAGCTAATATGCTATTTGATTCATTAATATTACCTCATTCTACACCAAAGGCAAGAATTCCTTTAAAGAGTTACAATGCCGTTATCAAATCTAAAAAATTTACAGTAATTTCTTAATATCATTAGTGTTCAAGTGTTCCAGATTGTCATTTTGTTTTCTAGTTTGTTTGAGTCAAGCTCCAAATAAGTTCATAAGTTGTAATTGGATGACATGTCTCAAGTTTCTTTGAATCAAGGAGTTCATTTTCCACGTCTTTTTTTTTTCTTGTATTTTTTTGCTCAGGAAACCAGATTTTTTTTTCTTATAAGGCTTCCATACTTTGAATTTTGCTGACTCCAACCCAAGTTATTGTTTACCAATTTTATTTATTTGAGGAATGTAGAGTTCTTGTGATAAAGGCAAGATAGTTACTTTCTCCCTATCTTTCCTCTTCTTCCTCTAATTTTTTGCTTCCTTTTTTTTAAATTTTCAGTCTAATGCGTAGGTTCCTTAGCACCTGAAAGTGGCAGTGACTTTGTAAATGTCATTATAAATCCGTCGATTAAAACTACTACATGTCTGAACTAATGGAGCTCAATGATTCCTACTGCCTATAGGATTCCAATTGCCCTTTAGGCCAATGGTGTCTTTGCCATTTGGGTCCTAGGTGCTTTTGGAATGACACTTGATGACAAGATATTCCAAGGTCGTCTTACAGATATTGTACCACAGAGTTAAATTTAGCTATTTCTCCAAGGTGTCCTGCTTTCTTTAAATGATCAGTGGTGTTTAGAGGCCACAGTTTGGACACCAGGGGTGTCCTTTCCTGCCTAGTCCATCTTTCTTTCTTTTTAATAACATGGCTAGGAATATGATTCTATCAGATGAAATATATCGTGAATTATACTGATACTTCTAATCCATATTCAGGACTACAGGTTTTTTGTGTTTCCTTATCAATCTTACATCTATGTCTTTGTGCATTGCTGTACATCTCAGCTCTTAAGAACATCACGTAATTACTTTCTGCTTAATCATGCAATAAATTAACAGAAGTCTCAGAATAATGATACCAATAACTATTGCCGATAACATGATTACTAAAATCATTTTCATTTTCAATTCTTTCTTAAAGTATATCACACTTGGAAGTTATAGTCAAATTACTGTTTTTTATGGGCCATTTGGAACTTTTATTTCCTCTGTTGTTAGACCATAACTCAAAACTTAATTAGCTTAACTTATTTCATTATGTTTTCAACGTTTATAAGTTATATTTTTATTTTTTTATTTTCAAATTTTTAGATTTTTATTTTTTAAAAAGAGAGAGCATGAATGAGGGAGAGAGGTGAAGAGAGAGACAGAATTTCAAGCAGGCTCCACACTCAGCATGGAGCCCAACGAAGGGCTGTATCCCACAACTCTGGGATCATGACTTGAGCCAAAATCAAGAGTCAGATGCTCAACCGATTGAGCCACTCAGGCACCCCTTCAGGTTGTACTTTTAGATTGAATTTTGTAATTATCCAATTACCTGGTTTTGATGTCAAAGCTATAAAACAAAGTAGTTCAGATAAGTCTAGCTTCAGTTCTTATCTCTAAACTCTATTTACTTGCTCTTCTTATAAGAACCAATTTGAAGAATTTGTGGTTTTGTTTTTCAATTTTTAAGAAATACAGTAACTCTCTAAGTATATGTAGGTTTAATATTTCTTAGATGAACAGTAATAGACTTGACACACTGTGTCCAACTTGCTGTTTTGCACTTTGAATTGTATTATGGCAATCATTCTTTATTAGTGTATATAGATATTTCCCATTCCTTTTCCACATCACATCTGCATACCTCTCCATATTGGATTTAAAGAAGTCTTCTTCCATTGGGTAATTTGGTTGTTTCCAGTTTTTTACTATTCAAATAATGTTACATTTCATATATATGAAATATGAGCCACTTTTGAGCCAGATTAAATGTGTATTCTCCACATAGAATTGTTGCCTCTGGAGAAATTTCTCTCTCTGAGCACATTCTGTGTATGGTATACAGAATGTCGGACATGGTAGAGGTAAGGTGTGTGTATCGGGCAATGAGGCTAGTGCAATAGATCTAGGCGGCAGCACAGTGGCATTCAATACCAGGTGGTCTTTAACGTCAAGCTGAGGAATTTTGGCCTTTATTTCAGAGGCAAAGGAAAGTGAGGGAAGGATTTTGAGTATGGAAGTAAAATGCTCATGTGAGCATTAATAAGGTAAGTCTATGGCTTCAGCCAAATGACCAGTAAGGAAGAGGTTTCCTGAGAGAGTCCTGCACTTAGCAGGCTCAGTATGTTGAGTTTTTCTACCACAGAGGCTTTGATACAGTATGTGATATTTGTGATTTTTCTTGTGGAAAAAAATTCTCAAGAGCTTTTGAGTAATCAGTGAGGCCCGAACACTTTGTCAGCTAAAGTGCCCTGAAATCAATGCCACAGTGCTTCCGTGAACATACTAATTTCATTGCAACATTCAAATTACACAGTTATTACTCTCCACAGTCCACTTCACCTGGAAATTGCAGAATTTCTACTTCTTTCTGTGTAATATGAAATGGTCTCTTCTCCGATGTAGGAAAATAATTGAAATTTTTCTTTATTATTTTCATCCTTATATTTTGATACCAATAATCATTTACAAGTTTTTTTTTCTTTATTTTTTGGACAGAGCCCATGCTAGCTGTGATGATATGGCCAAATCAATGTAGATCTCAAATTCATATTTGGAAAAGAAACAAATTGATCTTTTCATATTTAAGAATCCATGTTTCTACGAGCTTGAGCATCATGTATTTTTCTACATCTTGTGAGAACAGTGAACACTGCTGACCATTGAACAGAACAGTATCAGTTCTTTCTTAGGTTGTTTTTATGATTTAATTTAATGTCAGTGTGTTCTTCTGGGTGTGGACACTAATTAGGATAAAGCTGAAACAAGGAATCAAAAAACTGATTCTAAAGATTATCTGATTAATAAAAAAAGGTAATTTGATAAAAGAATAGAATGTGGAGGATTTTCCCAAAAGAAACTAAGATGATTTTTAGAGTTGCATTAACTTAGGAAACCTGGTACAAGTTCAAGTGTAGACTAACCTATTAATGAAAACTTATTTCATTAAAAAGAAAAGAGAGAGGGAGAGAGAGAGAGAGAGAGGGAATGAGTGGGGGAGGTACAGAGAAAGGGGGGACAGAGGAGCCGAAGGGGGCTTTGTGCTGACAGCAGAGAGCCTGATGTGGGGCTTGAACTCACAAGCCATGAGATCATGACCTGAGCTGAAGTCAGATGCTTAACCAACTGAGCCACTCGAGCGCCCGTATTGACGAAATTCTTGAAACTATTTATTTTTTCAGTAAATGTTTGTTGATTATCTACCAATTTCTAGCTCCTGAGAATATCGAAGTGATCAAAATAGGCAAGATCACAGCTCTCTTAAAATGTCCATATCAGTGGAGGAAATAATAAATGAGCAAACACATAAATTAATTAATTGATTAATTAATTAAGCAAATATTCAATTATGATCATTACTACAAAGAAAATAAAATCGTGTGGGAGAATAGAGAGGAATACTTGCATACCTGAGGGGTGATTTTCTTTGGGTGACGAGAAAAGAGTGCTTTTGAAAGTGACTTTTATAAAAGAGACCAGAATAAGAATAAATAAATACCTGATTATCTGTAGAGTTTTAGAGGTTTATTGAGTGTGATTCAAAACTCCCTCCATAATCCTAGCACATAATTCATATATAGTACATGTAAGAATTTTGTATAAAGAATGCACCTCAACCAATCAGGAACTGATAGGCCATTCAAAAAGTGTTCTTAGATAAATCTGTATATTACAAGTAGATGATAAATTTTCACAAAAAGAAAAAAGAAAACCACAGAATACTAGAAGGAAACCTGGATAAATATGTGTGTGATCTTGGAGTGGGAAAGAATTTCATAAAAGCAGTGAAGGAAATCACAAAGGAAAACATTAGAAAAATGTCTGCAGTAAATGTGGCAATGCACATAAAGCTCCCAAAATAAACCAGGAAACCATCAACATCTCAGCTAATAAGACAGCAAGAGACATGATAGGAGCCTATAATTCATATAAGAATAAATACAGACTCTTTGAACTTACACTGCAGAAAAGATTCAGCCTTAGTAGAAATACATTTTAAAGAAAACCGAAGAAGTGATGTGATTTTTGTTTTGGTGGGCAAGAAAAAGCTATTATATTCAGTGATTCCGATGGTGGGTTGGACTGCACACATTCAGGTACTTTTTGTGTCGGTTGTATTTTTTCAACCTTTAATCTTTATATTTTGGGAATGTCTGTCAAAAAATTAAGATTACAATTCACCTTGGACAGATTATTTAACATCCTTTACTGCCTTATGAAAGGGAGTAATCCGAGATGGAGATGAAGATTTAAGTGCAGGTACATTGGCCAGAGCATGATTTAAAGAGAGTAAGATGCGTAGCAACCTCAATGTTCAACAGTAGGAGAAAGGTACAACAGTAAGATTATGCACCCATGAAAACTGATCTTTTGCAGATTTTTAAAGGATAAAGGGACAGACGTGTGATGTAATGAAAGGCATAAAAACAGAATTCTAAACTGTGCAGTAGTTTCATGCAAAAAAAAAAAATTCCAGCTTTGCGTTTAGTCATTCTCTTTGGTTCTTTCTTCCGCTCTCTGGAAGAAAATATAACTAACTGTTGATGTGGTAATAAATTGGAGGTATGATTATAGACGGATTTTATTATTTTCTGTATTTTCTTCATGTTTTACAAAGATCATCTTATATTTATAATCAGGAAAAAATGACTTATCTAGAAAACAACAGGCATCCCTTGAAACACAAATGTGTAGACTTGAAACTGTCCATGCCTAACATTCATGACAGGACTCTATTTCCTCTCTACACCTGGCTTCTGCTGGAACTGCCTTGTGTGGAATGATGGGAAGGAGTCACTATTATTATTACTTTCTAGAGAACCCAGAATTTCCAGATAGGGCAAAGGAGGAAAAATGACTAAGATAAAATGCTTCAGAGAAGTCTGAGGCAGGACTGGCTGCCATGTGGTCACCTGCCAAGTCATTTCATTTTAAAATGCATCTACCCTTACTCCCTGAATCATTTCAATGCCACATTATTGCATTACTTAAACTCCTATAAGTTTGAGATTAACTTGAGATAATAACCCCCTATATATGAATATAAATATAAGAATGATAACATGTGGATAGATTAAGGGTCTTTTAAATTTCCGATACTTTCGTATGCCTTAGGACAAAAGCACCAGGATTGAAAACATTGGAGAGACTAGTTTTCCTCATGGGAAAGTAAAGGCAGGGCTTTGGGCATATGCTGTTCTTTGTTAGGTAGGAGCCCGTTTGGAGCTGAGTTGTGGAGGGGGCCTTTCACCAACTCGAATGCTCTGTGATTTTGGGTAGCTGGAGAGAGAGTGCTATGGAGTAGCAGTTACGATGTCAGGTTCTAGGTTCAGATAGACCTGGGTTTACATTCTGGATCGGTGACTGGGTTATTTGAATAGTTTTTTAATACTTCTAAGCTTCAATGTCTACTTATATCATGGGAAAAATACCCACTTCATAAGATAGGATAGTGAAAGTAAATACCTGCTTCATAGGATAAGATAGGGTAAATAAGATAATGGCTGGCACATAGCACATTCAATAACTGTCAGTGATGGAGATAATGATGTTGACATCATTAATGGGGGTTGGAAGAGTCGTTCCAAAGGAAGGGAAAGATACTAAACAGAGGTGGAGTGATGAATGGGGAAACAATCTTCTTCTTTTCCTCTGACAGTTGGAATTTTCTTGTACCTATTACCGAGAAAACAGATAAGAATATCAGTATAAGAAATTTTAATCAGGGTGTCTGGGTGGCTCAGTTGTTAAGCATCTGACTTTGGCTCAGGCCATGATCTCACGAGTTCGTGAGTGCAAGCCCTGCTTTGGGTTAGCATGAGCCCCACTTCAGGTGAGTGCAAGCCCCAGCTTCTCTCTTTTTCTCTCCATCTCTCTCTCTCTTTCTGTCTGTCTGCCCCTCCTGGGAATTCTCTCTCTCTGTCTCTCTCTGCCCCTCACTCACTTGGGCCCTCCCTCTCTCTCTCTCTCTCTCTCTCTCAGAAAAAAAAAAAAAATTCTGTCTCTTTTTCTAAGATAATGGCTGCCAGTGTGGCAGAAACAGAGTCTTCCTTGTTGCTCGTTTGCTATCATACTTCTAAGTAAATAACTCGGTGGTACTCTAGTGACCTGAAAAAAATAACTTATCTTCAAAACGTATTTTAATCCAAGGAGGATCTGAGTCAGTTATTAGGGAACCAAGGAAATGGAAATATTTTCCTGTTACGTTGCACTTGAACAAGGACCATGTCATTGGGCTGTTTGTGAAGTTTGCCCAGCATACCTTATCATAATGTAATAGAAGCCCAACAGGAATAGCTAATAAAATTGAGTATAAAGTATTAGGCTTTCTCTAAGTGATACAGAAAAGCCAAATTTTTCTATTTATGCTTCTATGTAAACATCATTAAGACTAGGTTCTGTATTGCCCCAAAAGATATATTTTAGTATCTCCTGCAAAATTAGAGCTGAATTTTATGAGTCTTTTCATGGGTAAATGCTCTGTCAGCAGATGTTAACTGAAGATGCATGAAGAGGAGAAAGTCAAGTCGACATTGGTCTCTAATGCTTGCTGATGGTATAAAACTACGCAGCTACCAGAGCCCAAAGGCTAGAGGTAAATTGCATCGCCCCCAAGAACAACATAAGTCTCTGTTTCTCCAAGCTTGGGAAAAATGGCTTTCACAAAAATATGATGCGTCAAGTACTAAACTGTTTTCCAGACCTTTCCAAGCTCCATGACATCAGGCCACAGTCAAACTTAATCTGCCAAGTATAGCACTCTTTGTTGATGATAATGTATGGTGATATGGCTGGATCTCCATATTTCCCAGTGTTCTCTGCCTATATGCCTTATCTTCATTTTATTAACCACAGTTACCCAGTTGTGGGTAATGACTCACCAGTCATTCACAGCATTCACCTGGAGACAGACCAGAGCAGGAGTATTGGTCCTTTACAATAACCAATGACTTTTAGAGAATAGTGTATTTTTTTAAAAAGTTTTAATGCTTATTTATTATTTGAGAGAGAGAGAGAGATTTAGAGAGAGCATGAACAGGGGAGGGCAGAGAGAGGAAGACAAAATCTGAAGCAGGCTCCAGGCTCTAAGCTGTTAGCACAGAGCCTGACACGGGGCTCAAACTCACAAACGTCGAGATCATGACCTGGGCCAAAGTCAGACGCTTAACCAACTGAGCCACCCAGGTGCCTGAGAATAGTGTATTTTATATTTAGTTACTCCTTTGTCTCTTTCTTCATCTTAGTTTCTTCTCTTGAGGTTAAAGATAGCAAGATTTATTGAGAAATACTGGATAGTGGTTCAGAAGGTTATGATTACTGCCATGATTCTGTAACCATCTGTATGTTTGAACTTGAACAAGTTATTTAAATTCTTTGGGCCTGGGATTTCTCATCAGTGATGTTAGGAAGTTCGATGTAGTATTCTTACTCTCTTTCACTAAAATGTGGTGAGTTTGATCGATCGTATGCTCTGTGATGTGTGATATATGGGGACTCAGAAGGGATGGAAGAGAAGCATGAGACACAGTCCGTGCCCATGAGGAGTATCCCTTCTTTTCGAGGGAATAAGGGAATAATTAAATGACAAAATGAGCTGATTTGGGATCATAAAGAGTGGTCAGCAGAAGAGTTGTCAGTAAATATGAAACTGTGTTAGGCACTCGTTTAACCAGGTGACGATGTTAATGAATATGGAGTAATCAGGGCAGAGCTATGGCAAACTGTACTGATGGGAGAAGTCACATGCAGAAAGCAGGATTTGAGGATGGGCATGCAAGATACAGTGACAAAGTATCTTCTTGGCAAAGGAATCAGCAGGACCAAAGATGACATTGGATAAACCCTTTGGGTTTGGCTTCTGTCTATTCTCTGTCCCCTGCATTTTTTTCATGATGACTTTGCTTATGAGAAATCTGTTTTTGGGGTCAAATCCTGTTTTTCCATTCTCCTGCTTCACCGTTCTAAGGAAGGGTTATCAAGAGTCTACAATGACATACTCGGATTCTCCGGAGGAGCCTGGCATCCCTTTAGGTCTCACGAGTGCAGTAGATGTATTATGTGATGACAGCGGTGATTCATGGACTCACATCCTTTCATTTGTAATGACACCCAGGAGAGGAGGTCACACATGGGATGTACTCCTCTCATAGGTCTACTCAGTCTGTCTGGTATTCCTAGCTGGTGCACTGGCGCTCCCTCTATCCTTTTCCGTAGAAGAAAGTATACCAAGCACAGGTGGCATTGTATAAGAACTGCCTTAGTTCATGCCATTAAAGTATTCCCTTACAAACTTGGGTAATATAACCAGCTTTTAGTTAATAGCAATAATAGATTTCATTTATTGAGTGTATAATATGTTCCAGGTATTGTGCTAAGTATTTCAGGAAGGTTATGTCATTTAAACATCATGATAACCTCATAAGGCAGAGAGAGCTACTCCTCTTTCCTGGGTGCCTGACTTTGTATCAAGTGTTTTTATTACCTTATTTAATTGTAAATACGGCATTATAAAATGTTTACTACTGTTCTCACCATTTTTTAAAAATTGTTTTATTTGTTCATTTTGATAGAGAGTGTAAGCTGGGGAGGGGCAGAGAGGGAGAGAGAAAGAGAGAGAGAGAGAATCCCAACCAGGCTCCATGCTCAGCACGGAGCCTGACACATGGCTCAATGTCACACCGTAAGATCATGACCTGAGCTGATATAGGGAGATGGACACTGAAGTGACTGTGTTATCAGCATTTTATAGACAAGGAAACAGACTCTGAGAAAGAAAGAAAGAAAGAAAGAAAGAAAGAAAGAAAGAGAAAGAAAGAAAGAAAGAAAGAAAGAGAAAGAAAGAAAGGAAGGAAGGAAGGAAGGAAGGAAGGAAGGAAGGAAGGAAGGAAGGAAGGAAGGAAGGAAGGAAGGAAGGAAGGAAGGAAGACTTGTACAAGCAAATGTTGTCCTGGCAGTAAGTAATGGAATGGGATCCAAACTAAGTTTCTGTGACTCCAGAGACTGTCTTCTTAACCACAATAATATGAAATTATGTGGAGCACCTCTCACACTTGATCATTACCTGAAAGGAGGCCTGACCCTGCAGTTGAGAAACACTTATTAAGTTGTGCTGAATACTGCTAATTTGAAACCAGGCAATTTGGGGAGGAAGATGGTAACTGGTGACACTTAAACACCTTGTGCCTTGCTGAGCAACAGCATTTGCTATTTAGAATAATGACTAGATTAATGGTGTTTTCCCTGATGATGTGGTACATGACTGGCCCTCAGTTTATCTTAAACAGGACACAGGTGATGCACTCAAGATTGCAGGTAGCTCAAAGGTTAATGCAAAACCACAAGAAGATCACTGTCATGTGACTCTCAGCCTCCTCCGTCTTGTTAGGGATCTTGTACTGAACAGAATAATTAATACATCTTTTGATTAAACATTTTAATCTGAAATGTTGGGACACGATGTTCACATGGATGGAATCAGAATTTGAACACCTACCAATGTGTGAACTCAGGGAGGCAAAGGATGAGACATGGCAGGCACCAAGTGTCACCTGTGCAATAGAGGGGGTCATAGAATGGTCAAATAATGGGAGTAAAAATGTAAGAGACTTCTCTGACGGCATTAAGACACCTCTGTACCTGTGAATGGAAATTCAGTCATCCTTCCCACTCCCCTGTCTAAAAGCAATACCAATTTGGGACAAAAATGACCTGCACATCTAAGTAACAAATAAATGTTTATGTTGGGTCTAACACTGTCGGACATCATGCTCGGCACTAAGAACATGGGAGAAGAGGACATAAAGAGATAACGGACCACTTTCAGCTTATGGTATGGTCTAGACAAATGTTTGATGACATTGACCATGAATTCTGGCTCCCATGAAAGGAGCAGGACAGGGTATTAGGACAGCGTTTTGTGGGAAGTGAAGATGGGAAGGCAGATTCAGGAAGGAATATCTCAGTTTGCACTGAGATCTGAGCAGGAGTTGACCATGTATGAGAGAGTTGGGTTGGATAGGACGCAGAGCAAAGAAGTGTTGTCTCGTGTTGTCATGGTGGTGGAGGTGGTTGGGAGGAAGGGAAAGAGGGAATGGGAGGGACAATAAATGAAGCAGGAGAGATAGGCAGGGTCCACATTATAGAGGGCTTTGTAATTGCTAATAATGGAATTTTAGCCCAAAGGCAATGCGGAATCATTGAAAGGTTTCCAACAGGCACCTTGTAAGGCAATTTTCAGCTGGTGATATGAGAACACAGTAATGCCGATAGCCAACTCCAGCAATTCAAGTCCAAATGAATTCTCTTTTGATGGATTTCCTGGATTCTCTGCATGAATTAGCTTCCTTCTGCAACTGCAGAACACTCCATGTTTAAGATGGCACCTGGGTTCACAAGACAGTTTTCAACTCAGGGGCCTGGCTAGATGAGGTGATGAGAGCAGGACAAAAGTGAGACTGAAGACTAGGTACACTCGTTGTCTGGGTATTTTCACCCATGTCCTTTGGTAACTGAGCAGTCTTACAAAGGCATTCTGTGCCCTTAACAGAAGAGGGATGAGTGTGGAGTGGCTCAGCTGACCACCCTAGACAAAGAAGGGTCACTGGCATATTACATGGCCTGAAGAGTGTAGCTTAGGCCCCTGAATCAGGTTTTAGGGAATTGTTTATAGATAATCGCTATCCAGCTTTAAGGATATTTGTCAAGCTAGGCTGACTTCTTGTATGAATATCTTAGATGAACATTTATACACCTGTGGACAGTGGAGTGAGCTTCACTCTACTTTTAAATAAACCAGTTTGATTCTGGGCTTAAGATCAAGGGGTTGACTGTCATATATCCCTTCTTCTGACAGGATGTTTTGTAGTTTGGCCCTCTTGTTCTCTGTTTGCTTCTGGTTCTCTGCAGTCCATTGTGATATTATGTAAAATAGAGAAGCCTTCCTACTTACATTAGTTGAGACATCACGAGGAGTCGCAATAGATTCTGGGAGTGCTGCAGTCTTGATCTGAATGTTTACCAGTCTCAAAATCACTCTGGGCCTCCCATAAAATGTTTGGGAATGGCCCAAATATTCGATTCAATAGGGGAATATGGACAATTACAATTTGGAAAATTATTCTCTGAACTTAGTCAATTATTAATGATGTACCAAATATGTATTTTATAGAGGGTTGTCTTCTAGGTGAAAGATAGGATTAGACATAAACCAGGTAAGGCTCTGCCTTTAAACCTAGAGGAGAAATGGGGAGAGAATCAAGAGAGAGAGTGAACACTCTGTTAAAATGTGAATGATTTTCCCTTGGTAATTTAGGAGTGGTAAGTGTCATGAAACTTGCTCAGCCTTCTTAAAGGAAAATTTGTCTCTGTTTCTTTCCTGTATGCTTCTTTATGAGATATTAAGGAGTCTTTCTTATTAAGTTAGCATCTAAAGATACGTAGGTAAGGCAGCTATTCACTATAACTAGTGTCTATAGATAGTTCTATTTCCTTTTTCTTATTTTAAACAGATGCAGGCCACATGTTTAAATTACATATTCAATACACCCAATACTTGACTCCTCCTGTCATGGCTTGACAGTATCCTTAAACTTCAGTGGACCAGAAAATACAATTGCACAATTGTTACTCTGGCCAAGAACAATAAAATTGATGGATGAAATGATAAGGATTAGCTAGGACGACATAACCACAAGCTCATAGCACCCATGAGTACTATCTCTTTCTTAATAAAATCTAACTATGGTAAATCTTCCCCATCCAAACTAATAACTTATATGGATCATATATACGAACATTGATCCTCCCTCCCGGTAAGCTTACAAATTATCACTTAGTGACAACTGTATGCGTGATAATATTCATGTTATATACACTTCCTTGTATTTTTCTGGTGTTTTCACACTTTTCGTAACACTCTGAAATGTATTTATGGCAGCTTGATCTTCACACATCTGTAAGACTGACTAGATACTAATTCTCCTCTTTTACACATGAGAACTTTGAGGAATAGAGTGAGGAGATGAGTCACTCATGGTCCACACAGCTCATGAGTGTCAGTACTAGGGCTAGAACCAGGTCTTTTGATGAGCATATTGCTAAGTGAAATAAGCCAGTCAGAGTCAGAGAAAGACAGATATTATATGTTTTCACTCATATGTGGAACTTGAGAAACAGAAGACCATGGGGGAACGGAAGACCATGGGGGAAGGAGAGGAGAAAAGTAGTTTCAAACAGATAGGGAGGCAAACCATATGATACTTAAATACAGAGAACAAACTGAGGGTTTATGGGGCGTGGGCGGAGGAGAGGCGAAAATGGGTGATGGGCCTTGAGGAGAATGCTTGTTGGGATGAACATTGGGTGTTGTATGTAACTGATGAATCACAGAAATCTACCCCCCACAACCAAGAGCACACTGTATACACTGTATGTTAGCTAATTTCACAATAAATTATATTAAAAAATAATTTAAAAATGAAAATAAAAATAAATAAATATGTAGACTTAGCTGGAATCAAGTCCTATCCCTACCACTACCAACTGCAAACTTGCTCAAAATTTATAACCCCTTGAACTCTTGGCTTTTTCTGCCATAAAATGGAGTTAATTATAAAATCTACTTCTCAGCACATTTGTGAGGATTCAGGAAGTTGATGGGTGTGCAGTGTTTAGTGTTATGTCCATCACATAGTAAGCACTCTAACACAGTGAGGTAACACTAGGGCTAGATCCCAGTCTGCATTACACACAGTTTTGCACTGTAGCCTATTAGTACGACAGTTGAAACTTCAGGAAATAAATAGCATAGAGAAGCATCAGCACCTTAAAAGTATTTCTGCATTTAACAGCAGGCAACTCTCATTCACCAGAGATGTTTTCATCAGCAGAGACCGCTGGGTCTCTTTCCTTCTGTTTTCTTTCTTTCTTTTTTTCTTTTTGCTGGCAAAGGTTTAGCTTTTCACATATCTTGCACAGCAAGCTGTAGTGATTGTTCCAAGTTGGCCCCATTTACCTTTGACTCCTGAGGGAAAAAAAGCTAGACACATCTGAGCACGCTTGAAAGGCTGGCAGCCTGAGACTGGAATTGTACCTGATTCATATTTCCACCACGTGCAGCTCCACCAAACTGTTACTTAAAAGGGCCTGGACAGTTTCTGAAAAGTTTTGCGGGTAACTGTGGTCAGTATAGATGGGGTGGACCCTTGCTTTTAGCCTTTGACAAGTGTAGGGCATACTTTCTTTAGGATTTTGCTCTCCTTAGAGGAGACTTTTAGTGGCAGCAAAGTCGCGTTGTCCAAATTTTGGCTAAACTAACACAGTGCCTGGCATGTGTTATGTCCAAAGTTGCAATTGCCGAATGTTAGGGCATTTAGTGAGAAAGATTGATGGGCTAATTGAAAGGAGGGTCCCTACACCGAGAATAAAAGTTACGCCTATTCAGTTACTCCCATTTTTCTTTGAGTTTCCTATAGTTCATTCATTGGAATGCATTTATTTATCCTTACATTATACTAATAGTTGTTGAAGATAGAAGCCCAATAGTGAACAGAAAGATTGACAGTTCTTTCCTTTAAGAGACTTATTTCCCAGTGTGAGAGACAGATATTAAAGAAATATCACATAATTTTATAGTAATTGTCTGTTAAATTTAAAGATCTATTAAAAAGAATCCAAATATCCATTAACAGATGAATACTGATATATCCATCCATGGGAATATTATTCATCAGTAAAGTGAAATGAAGTAACTGGTACATGCTATAATATGGATGACCCTTGAACACATGTTATCAAGTGAAAGAAACTAGTTACAAATGTTATATACACTTCCTTGTATTATATTTATTTATATGAAATACCCGGAATAGGAAAATTCAATAAGACTGAAGTACATTACTGTTTGCCTAGTGTTAGAGTGGTTGGAGGGAAATGGGGACTGCCTGCTAGTGAATAGATAGCATTTCTTTTTGAGGTGACGAAGGTGTTTTAAAATTGAATGTGCTAACGGTTGCAAAATTCTGTGAATAAATTAAAAACTATTAAAGCATGCACTTGAAATGGATGAATTGAAGGGTGTGCGAGTTATATCCGAATGAAACCACTTTTCATATAATAGTTAGCAAAAGACCCATGAGAGCACACAAGGTAACCTAATCTCTCTTGCAGAACCAGAGAAGGCTGCCCTGAGGAGGTGATATCTGAGTGCAGTGCTGTAGGATGGGCAGGAATTACTGAGGTAAAACATGATTGGGAGGATGAGGGAAGAGTGTTGCTGGCATAAGAAGACCTTTGGAGTAGAGTAAGTGCAGAAAGAAGGCCAGAGCAAACAGAGCTTTGAGAGCAAGAAGGGGTATGGTACAAGGTGGGCTGGAGAGATCATCACAATGACCATGGACTGTGGGAAGACACTGTTCCAGGTACAATGTATGTGCCATGTGATGTAACCTTCACCATGATCCCTTAAAGTCAGAATAGTTATGGACAAGGCAGATAATACTGAGCTTCACAAATGATGTTCAAGTTTTTCTTGATCCTAAAAGGATGGGAGGGTAGTGAAAAAAACATGGGCAAAATATGATAAAGTTTGTATCTTAAAGATCCCTCTATGCTGTTGTTTAAAGAATGTTAGAATTGGAGGTGTCATAACCTTTAAGCTCTAGCACAGGGGACTCTAGTCCTGACCCTCTAGAAGCTAATTTCCTTTGTAATCTGTTAAATTAGTGGATGGACAGTGTGGACAAATGGACCTCTTCAGAAGGCTGGCACAGTGTCTTATATATAACTTAAGAACCATTTGACAAATGTATGGACCAGAGCCCCTCTATTGGATCAGTTTTTCATCAGTTACCTGCCTCCAGTGGGACAGAACACTGAGTTCTGTCAGTTATCTCCCTTCACATGCCAGGTTTTTGGAAAAAAGAATTGTTGCTTGGCTCTATTAACCTGGGTACCATGAGTCACAAAAGGGTTCAGGGTGTGGGTCTGGAGTGAGACAGACTCTGACTCTAGAATTACAAACAATGCATTTGTCCTAAGTCAGGCCTGATAAGTCAGAAGCAGAGAAGAGCTTGTGGTTGGCAAAAATCATCATTATGGGAGGGTTCCATAACATTTCTTCTTGCTGGGAGGTTTTGGTCATTATGCATGAGTGCTGCACTTGATGGAGAAGGCTCCTAACTGAGAATAAAAGTCAGGAAAGATCTGACGTTCTAAGGTGACAGAAGTGCCTTTTGGTGAGAGAACCCATTTCAGATACATCAGTGCTACCATCTCAGAGGGAGACAGTAAGGTAGATAGAGAGTTGTGTTTGGAAGGTCTGTTAGCGTCCTATTGCTCCTACAAGAAATTACTATCAACGTGTGGCTGCAAACAACTCAAATTTATTATGTCACAGTGCCAGAGGTCAGCAGTCTCCTGCATTTTTTGGCTCAAGGCCCTTTAAAACCAGCAGCATTGGGTTTATTCCTTCGTATGCTGTAATGTCTTTGTTTATCTCTCTTCTGTCTCCCTATTCCATTATTAAGAATCCTTGTGATTACATTGGGCCATTTGGATAATCCAGAACAATCCCTCTATTTTAAGGTCTCCTGATTAACAACCTTAATTCCGCCTATGACCTTAATTCCCATTTACCATATAGCATAACACATTTAAAGTTTCCAAAGACAGGATATGGACATCTCTGGGACCCATAAGTCTGTATACCACAGAGGGAATGAGGAGTTCATGGGATGGCAATCACGTGTACCCACTCTCCTCCTCTTGGAAGTAGAAATTTGACATGGCCCTTACACCGCCCTCCCAAGAGATGGAAAGTGCCTGAAACAATTATTTGAGGACGATTTTTATCTTCTGTTTGAATATTGCCGGAGACAGAGTACTGGTGACTGCTGGAATATGGACAAAGGGGTGGTAGAGGATGGAGTGATAGAGTTGTGTGTGGTGGGAGAGGTAAAGAGAAGACAGTCCCTGTTTGCACTGTAAGGTATGGAAGAATGTGTGAATTTCATTTCGGTTGAGTGGAGGGGTCAGAAGATGGTCTGCTGCTTCCTATGTATGCCCTTGCCCCAGAGACGGAAAGCTGTTGGGCGATATATACAAGAACAGCAAGAGGTTGTGGGTTGGGTTACCCAGGAGAGAGCTGGTGGGTGAGATGATGGAGAATAAGGAGGATGAGATGGTCTCCTGTGCTAGAGGAATATTGACAAAGTGTACCACACGAGAACTTGAATCCCATCTACAGAGAAGAACCTGACTTATAGAAAGCCTCAGAGAACATCAACAGCCAGCTTGGAGGTAAGTGTACCCTACTCGGAGCAATGACATGGGAGATAAGAACTACTTTCCACCCAACACCACAGGCTATAGGTTCCAGTAAGGAGGCAAGGGATGAGGAGACCACATCCTTCCCTTGCAAGTTAAATCAAAAGAGCCAAGGATGTTTGTTCAGCACTGGGAATGGTAAGAGGAGGTACGGAAGTTATTAGAAAAAATAAAATCATTTAATGTTTGAACCAATCCAAAGTGGAAATGTCTAATAGAATAATTATAACAACAATAGCTAACACTTAACTAACACTCAGCTGCTATACATTGTGTTTTTTATGTATTAACTTAATCCTCAAAAAATCCTATGAGTTAGGTCACTTCGTTCTATCCATTTGACAGATGAAGAATTCAAGGCACAAAAAGAATAAGAATATGCCCCATATCACACAGATGTAAGTGGTAGAACTGGGAATTGAACCCAGGAAATGAGGCCAAGATATTAACATTTCAAAGAGTTTGTTCTAAACATTGGATTACACTTACAGGCAACTAGTATAATAATTTATTTTCTCAGTCATTTGAGTCCTATTGTCTTTTTGATTGGTTTAGTCAACAATTATTTATTAAGAGCCTGACATTTTTAAGGAAGAGATAAGCAGGATAGGCAAGGGAGAGAATTGTAGGTAATGAAGTAAGAAAGGTAATAGGCCAGATTATGCAATGTCTTGGGGTTTCTGTAAGGACTTTAGTTTTACTTAGAGTAAATTGGGGAAGCCTTGGGACGGTGTGTAGCACAGGAGGGATATGACTTCACTCTTGTTTCAAAAGAATTACTCTGGCTATTGTTTTTAAATTTTCCTAGAGGTGGAGAGGGTCAAGGTTACCACGCAAGCAAGACCAGTTAAGAACTGTTTTAATGGTTCATGAAAGAAATAGTAATAGCTTGACCAGTGGGTAGCAGAGGAGGGAATGAGACATGGACTGATTCTGGATATAGCTGGAAGGTAGAACCGATATGATTCATTGATAAGTTGCTTTTGAGATCTGAGAAAATGGAGTTACTACTAATTCTAAGAATAACTTAAAATCTGAAGTGCATAGTTGTGGTTGTACTCATTATAATGCTCCTGAAACGTAGATTTATAGAAGTTGAAAAAATTACTAACGCACATTTTTTTTGATAAGGGAGAGGACAAAGAGTGCAAAAGGGCTTGTTTTTTTTATAGTTTTTTTTAAAACTTTTTATTGTCAAATTGGTTTCCATACAACACCCAGTGCTCATCCCAACCAGTGCCCTCCTCAGTGCCTGTCACCCACTCTCCCCCCCTCAACCCTCAGTTTGTTCTTAGTATTTAAGAGTCTCTTATGTTTTGTCTCTCTCCCTCTCTGTGTCTTTTTTCTTTCCCCTCTTCACCTCCCCCATGGTTTTCTGTTAAGTCTCTCAAAATCCACCTATGTGTGGAAACATATGGTATCTGTCTTTCTCTGACTGACTTATTTCACTTAGCATAATACCCTCCAGGGTTTTTTTTTTTAAACACACCCATAAGCATGTTCTCTCCATGTGAATGTTATATTCACAGGTCATACTGGAAAAATGATGAGAACCTCTGTTCTAGAGTATTGATGTGGATCAAATTGCATCTCCTAAAAAAACATGTATTGGAGTCCTAATTTCCAGTTTCTTAAAATGTGACCTTTTTTGGAGATAGGATCTGTATAGAGGTAAAAAAGTTAAAAAGATCATTAGTGTAGGCCCTTATTTAATATGACTGGTGTCCTTCTAAAAAATGTGGACACAAACAGACACACAGAGAGAACACCATGTGAACATGAAGACAGATCTGGGTGAGGCTTCTCCAGGCCAAGGAGCACCTCAGATGGGCAGTAAACCACCAGAAGCCAGGAGAGAGGCATGGATCAGATACTCAAAGCCCTCGGAAGGAATAAATCTTACCAAAACCTTGCTCTTGGACTTCTAGCCTTTACAACTGTGAGGCAATAAATTTTTGTTTAAGCCACCCAGTGTGGTGTACCTTGGTAGGAAAGCAGAAACAAATGAATACAGGGTCTCTGGATATAGACATTCAAAAGTCACAGTTGAGCTGTGCTAAAGGGCTGGAGGAAAAAACAGTGAGCTGCCAAAGTCTCATCTGCTGAGACTACTGCTGAGCTGTCTACTTGCTCGTAACCAAGTAGGTATCGTCACGACAGCACTTTGTACAGTCTCAGGCAAACAGTAAATCCTCAATAAACATTTGTTGCCTGACGAGTGTGTGTCCACTGTATATAAACACTCAATCCATTGCAGGGACTTAATGAATACTATTTTCTTTCTCCCCCTGTCAACAAGCTTGAGCACTGAAAACCATTGCAACCTTTATTGGATTTTTGAGAACTTCCAGAGCAAGCCAGAATTAGAAGCAGATATTTCAGTGTCAGTCACTCAGATTTTGTTGACTTCTTCCCAAGGTAAGGTAGGTAGGTAAAGAGGCCAACAGGCCTCTGGTCTTCTCTGACTCCATGTCACTATATCAAGATGCTGTAATTCAGCTTTTAGGAAGTCTTAGAGTCACGCCTTTTTCCTCATGGACCACAGTACTGAGAAGAACAGAGAATATTGAAATGGAAAGTAAAAATTCTAGCAACATAATTATAGTTCTTTAAAAACTATAATTAAGGGATGGGTCCTACCTGGACATGTTCTATTAAGGAGTTTACGTTTAGAATTTCTTCCCTCATAAACCCAGGTTTTCTTACGACCTCCAATCAATTAGTGCATTCCCTCTTTGTTAATTCATCTGTAAGAATGAGGAGTATTTTAGCTACCTTGATTTCTTGGCTCTGCTTCAAAATTATTTTGAACTTACTTTATTGAATTAAATTTCTTAGATTCAAACTCTTCTTAGTTTTTCATTCTGCACCTCCAAGGGTCATAACTGTTGAGGATGCTATCCGATGTTCTGGGTAATGATGTAATTGATAACCTTTGTAAAATCTCGACAGCGTTTCTTTGAAGATTCATGAACGAAGCATGCAAATAGGAAAAAAAGTTTCAAATACCAGTAGACCAGAAGGAGCAAACTTCCATGTTTCTTTATGATAGCAGCAATAAAATATATGTCAATTCCCATGAGCTGAATAAATCTTTGTTCCGAGATGATGGCGGAGTGGCAGGCACAGTATGTAACAGCCTGTGCCAGGTTTCCCAGTGACCCGATGCATCCTGTTTGAGAGTAATGTTGTGCTAACACACAGACAATGATTGGCCGCCCACATTGTCCATAAATAAAAGCAGCTGGCTGTAACAAAAGTCTAAGTAGCTAAGGCATCATCATTATTTATGAGGCAAGCCTGGGAGAAGAAGAAGGCTCTAAAAGTGTAATAGCAAACACCATCTTTCCCCCAAGAAAAGAGTTGATTGAGGGAACAATCCTAAAAGAGGAAAGAGGCCAGTGTCACATGTATTTTCATGTCATCATCTTAATCTTATGTATGGTAAATAGTATAAAATCATTATCATAATGTAGACCTTGCAATTTCTCCCTGGAGAAAGTTTGTCATGATTCGTGGTCTAATTGGTTGGTTTAGAGAAAAGTCATCTCATTATTGACTTCCAGTCATTGAAAACAGCCATGAATAGCCAAATCTTGAATAACATTTTTCCCCTTAATTTCACTGATAGGGCTAATAGTTGATACATAGCGTAAGCCTGCAATAGATCATCCTATTTCCTGGGAGACTGGGGGTGAGCATTCTGGTTTTTGTCTGTGTGTGCCAATGTGGAAGATCTCCACTAGAGTATAACTGGTGTCTCTCTTACTCCATTGCTCACTCTCTTCCAGGGGGTTGAGTAGTTTGGTTGGCGAGTTTGAGAGTAGCATCTAGTCATTCATGGCTCAAACTTTTCCTATCTGCCTTGCCTTTGGGAAGAACTCTGGTAGCTGGAAGCATTTTTTCTGTGCTTCTCCTTTCTGCCATTACAGAAACAGACCTGTGTGGGGAAGGCCCAATGTTGTGCAGAATTCTTAGTAGCTATGAGTTGACAAGTCTGCCTAAAAAGAGGATGAAGTATCACTGAACCCAATTGTCTTGCAAACTTAGCAGTTTCTCCACTATCATGTTTATTGGTAATAAAGTTGATATTTTCATCTTTTTGTCTGGACTTGTGTGACTATCTCCCAAATGGCTCCTAATTTTGATCGAAGAAGTAGAGATACTCTTTATTATTATTACTATTAGCACTCCAGTGCCCTATAAAAATATATATATGTTTTGGCCATAGAAGGAGATAAGTTGAAAGAAATTCTATCATTAGGCCTACATCTGATGTAAGTCATACATGTTTATTACAGAAAAATTAGAAAACAAAGATAACAAAATAAATATAAAACTCTTTTTTAACCTTTTTTTAATGCTTATTTATTTTTGAGAGAGAAAGAGACAGACTGCAAGCAGGGGAGGGGAAGAATCTGAAGCAGGCTCCAGGCTCTGAGCTGTCAGCACAGAGCCTGATGCAGGGCTCGAACTCACACCATGAAATCATGACCTGAGCCGATGTTCATCACTTAACCAACTGAGTCACCCAGGCTTTAACTTTTTAAACTTTTCTTCTGTGCCCATTCAGATGACTTTCATTTTTGTAACTTTTCTTCTCTCTTTTCTGTATATTTTCTCTACTTCTTTTTTCATTTTTTGTGCTGTCTCTATTGCTTCCCAGAGGAGTATATGAATGGAGTGGCAAAGGGCTCCTGTTGGGGGCATTCCTCTTCTGTCTTAGTCTAAGTACTTAATTGGCTGTTTCTTCTGATGGACTTGGAAGAGTGGGTATGTGGCTTATCTGACAAGAAAGACATACATAGAAACATCTGTAGTTTGATAAAGTATTAAGAATATGTCACTTATAAGGTCCTCTGTATCCCATAATCTCTTGCCTCCTAATTATATATATATATATTTTTTTGACCCTGGTTTGGTTGGGGGTATTGAGGTTATTTTGCAGTAGCTGTCACCATTGTTAGAATATTTGGAGGCCTGTTGTCTTGAGATGTATAGCAGAAGCCTATTGGTTTTGTTGTCCAGCTTCATTGGACCTTTCTTCCCTTAATAGCATCTGATTCCCCCATAGGAATACTCTGTTTCCTGTTCTTTGACCTAATCTGCAAGTAGATGGATTCCTTTCTAAAGCTCAAGGGTGGCCATGTGATCATGCCTGGTCTTTAAAGCATTATATTGCCCTAGACACATTAATTGTTTCAGAGATGGATACGTGACCTAGTAAGAGCCAGTGAGACTTGGAGAAACTTGTGCTTAGATTTAGACCCATTAGCGTGTAGGCCTGGAACGCTGTCAGAAGGAGCCTGCATATGAAGCTTGTGAATGTAGTGTTGAGGATGACATCATCTGAAATCCTGAGTCCAGACACAAATATACTCCTGGATTTTTTTAGTTAAGTGACCCAGTAAATTTCTATTTTTGCTTGAACCGTTCATTTTTGTCTCTTACAACCAAAAAGGTCCTAAGAAGGTCTGTGTGAGCTAAAGAATTGATGTATCTGCCAGCCGACTAGAAGTGACCAAACTTCTTGGCTTATACCTGCCTGCATTACTGATTTACCAATTGTTCGCAGTACGTGAGAGGTTAAATACACCTTTTCTGAAGGCTTAGCTTTTGAGACTTAAAATGAATTGGGCTAAAATATGATATTTAGCTCTTCAAGCTGGCAGCAAAGACACTTGATTTGATGCAGCAAGCAGTGCCAGTGTCAGAATTAATAAATGATTCCATGTCAAAACAATAACAGGGCAAATCACCTGGAAGGGCAATTCAATCACTTCGGACTTATCGCCACTGGCAAATGGAGCACTAAGCCACCTGCCTTCCTTTGCTAGACATAGTTTTGGGTAAAGCTGAGCTGGCAACCAATTTAGGTTTAGAAAATGGCTTTCGGAAATCAGTGCTGTCTTAATGGCAAAAAATGCTCTTGTAATGGTTTTCTAAAAGGTAATGGAAGTGCTGAGAAGCTTTGGGGTGTTAGAGATAAAAACAAAAGATGAAGGTCTCTTGGGGAGGAATTTGTGAGCTTGAATTAGGAAACGGGAGTTTCCTTTATTTATTTCCTCCTTCAATTTGAGTATTTATTCAATGCATTGTAAGTGCCAGGCATTGGGTTTTAACAGTGATCTGTGCAGATACATTTCTGCTCACATGAAGCCCAAGAGAGAGCAAGACAACAAATAGATAAACAAGTGAATCAAATAATGATATAATACAGTTAACATTTAAATGAAGAGTTCTGAGTTAAAGAGTTATAGGCAGAGGGATCTGTTTTCATGGAAGGTCTGCCTAATGGGGTAACACTGACACTGAGGTGAGAGGAGATAGTCATGCAAAGAGTACAAGACAAGCATCCTAACCAGAGGAAAGAGTACGCAAAGACTGTGGTCAGATAAGAGTTAGGGACCTTCTGTGGCCTGAAAGAAAACCAGGATGTCTGTAGCATAGTGACAGTAGGAAAGCATTCTGTAACGTGAAGTTGCAAGACAGTCTAAGGCACAGTCAGGTATGTGAAGATTACGGAAAGAAGCTGGATTTCATTCTAAAAGAATGGGTAGACGTTGGACGTTTGCTGATGATTGTTGCTTTTTGGTGCTCTGAGATCAAATGTGTAATTTGTTGAGTCAGGTAAACCAAGGCTTCTTGTTAACAGCATTGACTTGTAGGTGACATCTCAACTTTGGTCGTCTGAGTGTTTCCAAAATGAATGCTTAGTGCCAGCCTAGGGAAAAGACCTTAGACTAAGAACCAAGGTGTCTGCATTTGTCTCTAGATCCTACTGCTGATTACTATGCAACCTTAGCAAATTTTTACTCCTCTCTGGACCTCAGTCCTCACCTGCAAATTATAAGGTTGGAATGGATGCTGTATTCATCATGATTTTTTATTGGAAGTGATAGATACCCAGTCCAAAATGACTTTAGCAGAAAGGAATATTTATCTGAACAATCAAAGGCAATGATGCCAGATACACTTGGATCCAGGAGGTTAGAAGAAGTCACCGGGAATCTGATTCTCCATGCTTGTCTCTGTATTGGCTTTACTCTCTACCAGGAACTTTCTATATGGATACTTCCCAGTAGCTGCAGGCTAACATCATTTGTAGAGCTAAAAACCCTTATGCAAGAGGATTTTTTCTCCTAACCCATGTTATCAAAAGTCCCAGGATGGCATGCTGCCTTGGGGGCATGAGTCTATGGCTTGAACTATGGCCAAGGCATGAGAAATTAGATCTTAGTTGAAGCCTGGATCATGTGCCCACCTCTGGAGTCATTGTGAACCACATGAACCTAGAGCAGGGGAGGAATGCTTCTTCTCATGAAAATAGAAGAGGGAATGGTACTGGACAGGCAAAGAAGACACATTTACGAATGTTCTTTTTGACTTGAACAATTCCATGAATCCTGCAATGGAGAATCAGTCCTTTGTACCCACATCCTATTTGAAATTAGCCATTGTTTCCACAAGAAACCTCTGCTTTGGCCTTAAATGCCAGGATTGTATGTTTATATTACGTGAATTATTATGTAGTTACCAATTCCCTTCTTCAATTCCTGCTCTTTTTCTCTAAACTCAGCATATACCTAGACTATCTGCTACAATTCTTTATCAAGACTCAAGAAACTTAGGGAAGAATTTTGCTTTGGTGCATCCATCAACTTGCTGTCTGGACAAATATCCAAAACCAGAATTTGCTTCTTCACTTATATTTTTCATATTGAATTGTTTGTTAAATTACTAGAAAAATTACTTACTGGCTTACTGTTCAGCATTATTCTTGAGTTACCTGGTTTTAACAGAACTTGAAAAATGCTTTAAAAAATCACCATGTACTCCCCACTCTAATATCATTTTCCCACAAAGAACATGAAGACACCTCTGTAACATAACACATCTTTCTCCTCAAAGTATCTCCATTATTCCTGCTTACATTCTGTCTTTGGTTCTTGTTATTCCTAGCCACTACAATGTCACATATGTTTAAGTTCTTGATTTTCAAAGAAATAATGACATCTGCTAGTCTGCCTTTCTGATTTCTAGTTAGTAGAAGACATCTTTTGCTATTGGTTTCTGCTCCATTATTAATGACTTTAAATGTGTGACTTTTACAATGAGCTATAATTCCTATCCCATAACATTTGCCCTTTCACAGTATATAATTCATCTGTTTTTAATATATTTGCAAAGTGAATACAACAATCAGCACTGTCTAGTTCCAGAATATCAACATTACCCTAAAAAGAAAACCTATACTCATTTACACTCAGTCCTCATTCAATCCTTAGAAATGCATGACTTTTGTCTCCAGTTAGCTCCTTGAGGGCAATGGCGGAGGCCTATCATTTTTTGTGTGTGGCTCTCACAAAAGCCTAGCCCAATTCTGAGGCCATAGGAGGCATTAATAGAAACACACTGAATTGATAACTCATTATGTTGATTGATGTTTCAATTCAAGGCTAGACTAAGAGGCCATGTCCTACACTAGAAAGATACTGAGCAGGGAATCACTTATGGGTTTTCTTTCTTCTCTGTCACCAACTGTGCCCTTAGGTAACTCTCTCCCTTTCTTTAGGCCTAATTTTGCTCCATTAATGCGGGACATGGAATCAGTGATATCTTTGGTGCCTTCCAGTCCAAACTGACATCAGGCACTACTGATTTTGCGATCAAGATTGACTTCAGGCATAAGACAATTTGTTGAATGAAAACAGAAGGAATTCCTTCCATTTACATTGGAGTCTTGGAGAATATATGAAACAACAAAGCTCTCTACTGGGGACTGTGTTTGGGAACGCACTGTAGTCTGGCTCAGTCACGTCTGCACTCAGTTGAACCAGGAACGAATGCACCAGGAAAAGTGAATGTGTGTTCTTGGTCCAGTTCTGCCCCTTAGCCTTTGCTATTTTGTGGGGAAGTTTCCATCTCTTGGCACTCAGAGGCTTCTCTCTGGAAACTGTGAGCGAAAATACCATGTAGAAGTAAAAAAGACACGGGAAAACAAAACTACACAAATGACATGCTGTACTTTATGCCCAATTTGAAGTCTGAACATCTTTCCATTTTCAGCTAAGGAACACTTGTTGCCGGCCATACACTTGCAATCATCCGTAAGCTCACCAAGGGTCTAATGTCTTCAAAAACATCTTACCAAAAAAAAAAAAAAAAAAAGTGCATCTATTCTATTTTTCATGTTTCCCAAATGAGTGGTTCAACGTCATGGAAATGAGATCAGAATGGTAAACAGACAGCTGTTCTGTATTTCTCCTTCCAGGGAGATGAAGGTCAAAGACACCTTCCTTCTGTGTAACAGATTCCTCCCAAATGGGTTGTAAACAAGAGCGCAGTGCGGCTCCTGCTTCACTGGGAAAGAAGAAAGGCATTTTGGAACAGCCTTCAGAGGTGTTGAACATACATATCTTTGATTCTGTTTTCTCATCTTTTTGTGGTGTCTTTCTTTCACAACATGAAGCCATTGATTGAATGAAGTTAGAATAACTTTTGACATAGCTAACCAAAATAGATAGCAAAGGGACTGGTTGCTAAGCAGAGCTCTGCTGGGTTCCCTGGCTGACAGCCTGTATTAGCATGCAGGGCTTTGCAGAAGCAAATCCTTGGTTATTGGCGGCTGGTTGTTTAAAGCTGCTACTGTCTCTCAGGTAATAGTGAGTCAGAAGCACATATAATATTAAAGATGAATTACTGAAATTATATGCCTCCTTAACAGGATATAAGCTGCTTGAGGGTATGACTTAGTCAAGCATATATTCAACCAGTATTATTCTGCACCTACTGTTGGGCATGTATTAGATTCTGGGGATATAATAATAAAGCCATTATTTCTTTTTCTTCTTTTTTTTTGGGGGGGGACTCAACTTGAGGAGAGAGAGGTGAGGAAGGGAGAAAGAAATAGGTAAGATGGGACAATTATTAGTGTAACAGTGACCTCAGCCTTTTTTCTCCTCCTGTTCAGTAAAGAGGTTTTTGGCTTTATTTTACCAATGAAAAAACATTAGGTATCTTTTTTTTCCTTTTCCCCCTGAGACATGTTTTGCATTGATAGGCTGTTTTCTGGGAGGTTGATCATGATGAACTGGGGAAAAAAGGGAAGAAGTAAGCAAACACAGGAGAAGCAGTGAGGTACTCACGCTGGGCACTTGTGCTAGAGCAAAAGGAGTTTTCCTAAAAATGGGGGGCAGGGAGGAGGGGAAGAAGGGCAAGCAGTACAGAAGCCATGGAGTGAGCCAGAATGCCAAGGGAAAGATTTTAAAATCATCGTGGGGGAGTTTTGTTGCTCATTTATGGTTTTCAGGAAAACTAATTTTTTAATAATAAAATTTGTAACTGTTTATTATTAAAAATTCAAACAGTACCAAAGATGATCCAATGTTAAGTAAGAGCTGGCTATCTCCCTGCCCTATTCCCTTAAGACATATGCCAGTGTCACTATTCAAGAAGTAACCATCTTTAAAACTAATGTGCTTGCAGGTAATATGCATATAAATATTAATATATATGTACACATAGATATGCACATATAATGTATGTTTTTAAAACATTTTTTAACGTTTATTTTTGAGAGACAGACAGAGCATTACCAGTGAGGGGCAGAGAGAGAGGGAGATAGAATCCAAAGCAGGCTTCAGGCTCTGAGCTGTCAGCACAGAGCCCGACGCAGGGCTCGAACTCACAGACCGTGAGATCATGACCTGAGCTGAAGTCAGACGCTCAACCAACTGAGCCACCCAGATGCCCCTCATATGACATATTTTAAACAAAAGAGACAATATTATGTATTTTTGATATTCTTCAACCTTTTAAACTTAATATTATAGCATATTTTCAGACCAGTAGACTTATATCTTTCTTGTTTTTAAAAAAAACCCTATAGTATTTTATTTCATGGTGATACTCAAAATTTAATAAACAGTTTCTCTATTTGCTGGATATTAATTTCAATATTTCCCAGAGCATCTTTTAACCTATGTCTTTCCATGTTTGTGTAAACATTTTTGTGGAAAAGATTCTTAGAAGTGGTTTGCTGGATCGTAAAGAAAGTGCATGAATTTTTTTCATAGGCTTTGCCAAATTGTAATCCAAAAATGTGTCACAATACTCTACAAAGGGTTTAAGAATGAGTATTTTTTACATCTTCATTAGCTCCCCCTTTCGAGGCAAGAACTACTGTATCATTGGTAAATTTGCCTCAAACTACTCAAATTCCTCTTTTTTCTTTTTTAAAAATAGGCATAATAGTCTTACAAAGCCAGCTTCCCTGCTTTGTGGAAGAGCAACCCTTATGGGTATGCTCCAAGTCATGTCTTGAATGTGGAAGTGTTAAAGCTTTTGACTTTTAGAAATACTTGTAAAGCCAGCTCGAAAGCTGCTAGGAGACTTCTAAGTGGCATAGAAGTGGAGTTCAGTTTAGCTGTCAGCGTTTCTTAGAGCAAAACGTATCTACAGTTACCAATTTCATTCAGTGGCCTTTGCTGGGGGATTTTCAGTTTTCCCACAGGGGTGTTAAACTAATAAGTAGGTTATCCATGTATGTATATGTATCTGTCAAATCAGTGGTAATGGAACATGTGGTCCATAGGTATAATAACAAGAACAACAACGTTCCGTATTCCTCCTTCTTCAAAAAAAATTCTAATGTTTTTATGTAGTTTTGAGAGAGAGAGAGACAGAGCACAAGCATGGGAGGGGCAGAGAGAGAGAGTGAGACACAGAATCTGAAGCAGGCTCTGAACTGTCAGCACAAAGCCCGACACGGGACTCAAACCCATGAATGGTGAGATCATGACCTGAGCCAAAGTCAGGTGCTTAACTGATTGAGCCACTCAGGCACCCTAGTATTCCCCTTTCTTCAATATGATATATTGGTTCTATAAAATACTTTTTCTGATTCATTATTGAGTGCATATGTTAGTTCTGTACTGAGAGGTTTCAAATAGATTACCTTATTTAACTTGTAAACAACTCTATGAGCTAAGTGTTAATATTTTCATTAAGAACAGAAAGTGAGGGTCATAGAGTTTAAATAAGAGCCACACAGCTAGGTTGTGGCAGGGCCAGTATTTGAAACTATATCCACCTGACTGTGAATTGTTAACCACTCTGGCTTACTTTTCTTTAAGCAATGTGATATTAAATAATGTCACTGTTTGATCTATTTAGGAACATCTGATATCATTTGCTAAGATGCTTTTCCCATATTTTTTAAAATTAAAAAAAATTTCTAATCTTTATTTATTTTTGAAAGAAAGAAAGAAAGAGAGACAGAGTGTGAGCAGGGGAAAGGCAGAGAGAGAGGGAGACACAAAAGCCAAAGCAGGCCCCAGACTCTGAGCTGTCAGCACAGAGCCCAGTGAGGGGCTCCAACCCACAAACTCTGAGATTATGACCTGAGCTGAAGTCAGACACTTAACCAACTGAGCCACCCAGATACCCTTCCCATCTTATTTTGATCCTTGCTAATTTATCCCTTTTATGATCTCATGTTGTGGCTAAGACAAGAAGAGTCCAACTCATTAACAAGCTATTTTGGTCCTAATCCCATAAACAAATAGTACACTATTGCGTTTAAAGGTATAGACTCAATTTCTCTGGTTCAAACCTGGCACTGCCACTTACTAAGTGTTGACTTTGGGCAATTTACTGAGGGTCAGTTTTCTCATTTGTAAAATTGTTACAGTAAATTTGCTTACCTCATTGGATTATTTTGAGAGTTAAAATAAAATAATGTATCAAAGCATTTAGAAGTATAAATTAAGAGCTTAGTATGGCTGTCATTGCTATCATTACCAAGTTGCCACCCATATGGCTAGCCCTTGCTACAGTTTTTCATCATGTTTTACCAGCCCTACCTCTTCTTGGTGCTCTATCTGGCCCTTGGACAAACTAGTTCATCTACTTTGTGCTTACTCAATTATCTATGTCCTCATCTGGATGGTTGTCTCAGACAGAAATCTTCCTACATTCTGTTCTGGCTCTTGATCCATGTTTCTTGTTCTACTATTTCATCTTAAATTAACTGATGATTTTGGTCTGGATCTAACCACACCTCAGATAGCCAAGTGCTCTGTTGTCTCAACCTGTCATGAATCAATAATATTCATAATCATTCCTGAATACTCCAACTTCCTGTTTCCTCATTTGGTCCTCAGCTTGGGCAGACCTACGTTTTGTCAATTAAAAGTCTGGTTCTCATGCACTGTTTCTCATTTCTTTTCCTTGATTTTTCCAATTTTTCAACTTTTATTCAAGAAATATTTCAGAGACTTTACTCTTTATCAGGAACAGTGTGAGGTACTGGGGTAAGATGTGGACAACACAGACAGAGCTTACAGAGTAATAGATGATTATCAGATTACCAAATAAGCACACAAATTTAAAGTTGGAATTGTGGTAACTGTTAAAAGGTGAGCCACACAGTGTTATGAGACTCTGTACTAGAGGTATTTGACCTTGTCAGGGAAATCAGGAATGGGAATGAGGTCCAGAGGATGGTTGGAAATGAATTAGGCAGATGGTGAGAGAAGAGTGGCATGTATGGGCTGGAAGAAGAGCTGTGGTGGACGGGAGCATGGGAATTGTTTGTGACTGAAAGAAGACAGTGAGGCTCAAACACAGAAAGCAGAGGAATACAAGGTGCAAAATGAAATGAGATTGGGTGAGATCACTCTAGGACTTGAAAGCTATGCCAAGGATGTAGTCTTTATACAGAGTGTAAATGGGAAGCCGTTGGATGGTGGTGAGCATGGCAGTGGGGCAGTAAGGACATGATCAGATTACCATTTTGCTCTGGTCTGTCTGGACAGGACAGAGTGGTTAATGGGCAGACCAGTTAGAATATGCCTGAGTAGGCAATATTGGTATCTTTGACAAGGAGAGCAGTTGTAGAGGGAAAGAAATGAATAGTATTAGGAGATATTAAAGATGAAATGAGTGATTTTGGTGATAGGGATATGATACATGAAGGAAAGGGAAGACCTCAAGTTTCCTAGAATGCACATCTGCCCAGAAAGTGATGCTCTTTACTGCTATGGTAGAAGAATTAAATTGAATTGACTGGATTTACTCAATTATCAATTATTTTCTCTAGATAAAACTCCTAATTTCTGGGAGTAGAAATTCACTCCTACTAGCTTGAGTAAAAAGTTTTTGTGTAAAGATATAGAAAATAGCATGGAAGCTATAGCAACATGACCTTGGGGAAACTGAAAGGCTTTCAGGAACTAATATCTTTGTCTGGCTCTCAAGACTCACTTACCTCTACTTCTCTCTGAGACCCCTCCAGTCTTCACTTTTCTTGACTAGACACTTCTTCAGGCTCTTTTTGCATGTGGCTTCAAATCGAATCCTAATTGATCAATGCCAACATTCAACCCTAACTGCTTACAGTTTCTAGATCTTACTTAAAATTACTGATAGAACAAGAGAGGCAGAGTATACAGAGACCTGGTGGTCAGCTGTCCAGTATGCATTCCTGTTCCAATCGTCAGGGCTGTATTACAATGGGTACTGCCTCAAATCTAGGGGTTGTGAACAGGGAAGACAATGGTATATAAGTCTAGGCAAACTATGTCAGGGCAGAAAAAATGTTATGGTCATTGGCATTTTTCAGAGTGCATAACAAATACTTGGTGTCTAGTAGGTAATCAATAAATATTGTCCTTGGTGAGTCATTGGAGATTTTTGAATATTTTTGAAAATGTCAAGATACATCAGAATTTCCTGTGGCACTTTTTAAAATTCAGAGTTCATGGTCTACCATCAGAAGAACAGATCTGCAGGTCTGATGAGGGCCCCAGGGATATGCATTACCCAACATAAATTTGATACACGTGGACCATGGATCATAAGTTTGTTGGGCACTGTTCTAATGTGTTGGTGAATCATACCCAGAAATCTCTGTTGCTGTGAATTCTGGACATGGAGCTCCTTTTGGGTGTTGGACATCTATTTCTCTTTCGTATAATGGGTCAAATATTTATCTCTTTCTTATATCCAAAAGCAAATTTAAAGGTTAATAAGATAACTTTGGAAATAAGCTTTGATCTTTCTTTCCCAGTGCTGTAAATTTGAAAGATGATGTTAATATGTATCTGGACAGCTTCTATATTGATTGAACATCAAATTCATCTTTGTTTCTTACTATTTCCTGATGATAACCCCAAAATGAATAAGACCTTATCAGTGTTTTATTGTCAGCTTTCAGGAACTATAAATGTAACTCTTAAATCATTGCTACTTATTCTGAGTAAGGTTATTACACAGGGAACAGAGGAAAATTCTTGGGAAGTTAAACAAAATTCTATCTGTAACTGCCTGGTTTTTAAAAAATTTTTTAAAGTTTATTCATTTATTTTGAGAGAGAGCGAGAGCAGAGAGAACGAATCAGGGAGGGAAGACAGAGATGAACAGAGAGTCCTAAGCAGACTCCACACTGTCAACACAGAGCCTAATGTGGGGCTCCAACTCACAAACCTGTGAGATCATGATTGAGCCAAGATCAACAGTTGGACACTCAACCGACAGAGTCACCCAGGCGCCCCAGTAACTGCCTGGTTTTTAAAAAACAAGCATTTCTGATCATAAAAGATCCATTTTGAGACAGCCTCACTACACCCACTGTTAAGTTACAACAGAGTCTGACTCTAAGGTCAGAGACTTTGAGAGTGAGGGAAGCCAAGGAGTGTTGCCAACCAACTCCTTGAAAGAGTGGGCCCTTTGACCTGGTACACAACCCTTTTTCCACCTTTCTTCTTGCCCTTTGCCATTGCTGTCTCATTCTGCTTCTATCACCTCTGTGAAACTTACCTTTTGAGGGCTGGAAATGATTCGTGTTTGCCAAGTGCAGTGATGTCTTTTGATTATTCTGAAGTGTTATCTCTCTATACCATTTATTTCTACAAATTCCTCCTTGAACTTCTACCACACAAATGCTGACTGCTAAGTCTCCTTCACTGGTTCTTCCTTTTTGCTTTAGTATATTTCACTTTTTTAGCCTTATTGTTGTTCAGGCCCACCATTTCCTTTCCTTTACCTGGAATGTATTTACGATTCATGCTCATGTGTGCCTCCTGCTTGGAAATTTGAGTTTAAGAGAGATTTCCAATAACTTCTGGGATTTTCCATTTATGTAGCAAATAGACTGCTCACATTTAGCAGGTCCCAAGTGTGAACTTATTGTTTTCTCCCCCCAATCCTGTCATTCCTTTTTATTTTTTTTTAATTTTTATTTATTTTTGAGAATGAGAGAGACAGAGACAGAGCATGAGCAGGGGAGGTGCAGAGAGAAATGGAAACACAGAATCTGAAGTAGGCTCCAGACTCTGAGCTGTCAGTAGAGAGTCCAACACGGGACTCGAACTCACAAGCTATGAGATCATGACCTGAGCCAAGGTTGGACCAGCCAGTTCTCCTCCTGGCCAAAGTCACCCAGGTGCCCCTCCTGTCATTTCTTTTTAAATAACATTACTTTATTTGTAAAAGTAGCAGCATCCACCAGACACCTTACAGTCATCCTTGATCCCCTGGGCATTTGTGTCCCTTTTCCTCCATCCTTTCTGCTACTATCCTAGTTAAGGCCCTCATGCCTTTATCATTTCTGGTAAGAACTATAACTATATCCTAGTTTCTTTGCTTTCAAACGTCAAAGCAAGAGTTATATGACTCTTCTAAAATACAAACTTGTTTGTGCCTACTTAAAAACTTTAATGTTTGGTGCATATTAGCTATACTATAAAAACCCAATTATTTAATAGAGCTTGTAAGGATTTTCACAATCTGGCACCAGCCTGCCTTTCCAGGTTAATCTGTTATCTCTGATTTTTTTTAGTAATGGACCTTTTACCTGTAATGTGACTTTTAATATGAACAAGATATTATTTATTAGTCTTGTAGTGGGAAAGTGGTACCAAGAAAAGCAACTCGTCCAAGATCACATAAGTAGCAAAGGATGGAGAACCAGGTTGAACCTAACTTTTCAGCTGCTACTCTCTGTCTAAAGCCACATTGAACCTTTACGTGTGAATGTGCCTTTCTTGTTCATGCAGCCTCTTCAGCCTGCACTGTCCAGCTTCCTTGTCGAGATCCTCTGTATATTGCCAGGCCCTGCTTAAAACGCTATAGAAAGCTTATCAGACTTCTTGAATTGTAGTAGAATTGATAGTCCCTTCTTTGGAGTTCTCTCAACATCTTGCATATTCTTTAATTATAATATCACTTCTTCAGGATAAGCTTCTTGATAGATATCTGTTAGATTCCAGTGAGCTCTTATGACACTCTGTCTCAGTCATTCTTAAATTCCTGATGTCTAGTATATAGTAAGTCCTCAGAAAATATCTTCAGAATGTAGAGGGAGAAGTATTTTTCATAATCTGTTAAATTATTATTGGTGAATTTAAACATTTTAAATTAAAACAGGTATAGTCTCCAACATACACACATCACAGCTTCTCAGTATGCTGTTCAAAGTTTATGAACAATGTGCTATGAGCAGGCATTTTCAGGGAACATTAAGTAAGACTACCTAGAAAGTTGTGTGGTTTTTTTTGAAATGTTCATTTATTTATTTTGAGAGAAAAGAGAAAGAGAGAATAGGTGGAGGAAAGGCAGAGAGGCAGACAGAGAATCCCAAGCAGGCTCCACACTCAGGGCAGAGCTCAACACAGGACTGGATTTTATGGGACTGCGATATCGTGACTGGAGCTGATATCGAGTCAAATGCTTAACCAACGGAATCACCCAGGCTCTCTTAGAAAGTTATCTCTGACTGGAGCACCCAAGAGCCTTGATATAGTCAATCATCTGAAACAGTCAACTGTACTGATGAGACACTACTCTGTAATAAACAACAGAAAACCTGACTCAAATTATAAAGGGTATTTATTGCCTGCCATGTTATAGAAAAGAACAGTGGCAGGACAAGGCTTGTTCTGGTGAGAAAAAGATATAGTGTTTCTCTCTCTCTCTCTCTCTCTCTCTCTCTCTTTCTTTTCTTTTTCTTTTTTCTTTCTTTCTTTTTTTTTTTTTTTTGGTACATTTCCCTTTTCAGTAAGCATCTCCTCTTGTGGCTCTAAGGTTATACGCCTGTTCATCCATTCTAGGAGAAAGGAGTGTGTTTCCCCACTGGTCAACAGGATTCAGTTTTTTCATATCAATTTAGGTCACATCTATCCCTGATAGTCAATTGTAGGGGAGGAATGTGATTATGTGGATCAGATAGTTTTTGCCACAGCCCATCCTTAAGTCTGGAGTGGTACTAGCTATTTTTAAGCACATGGGCTATAAGAGGAAAGGGTGGACACTTTTTAAAAAGCCTGAATGCTGACCCAAGTGGAGGGCAAGTTAGTGCTGAACAACCAAAACCAGTAAAATGACTTCCAAATGACCATTATGATAATGAACAAAAAGACAGGAAAACATGTGATCTTGTGCCATGCTTTCCAAAGATGACTCATAACTCAGTCCTGTTTCTATGGAGGAGTAAGACCCATCATCTAATGCATCTCTTTTCTATGTCATTCTGATATTTGAAAACAGAGATGCACTGGATATTGTCTGCTCTTTGCCATGGAAAGATGACCTATATGGTCAGCATCAGCAAGCTATCCAGATTCAAGATGGGTTTGGCCAATGGGGACCCCAGGAGGCGGGTGATATTGGGGAACTTAGTCCTTTGGCTCCCTACCCAATGGGACTTGGCTTCTGTCAAGCAGGTGTCTCTGCATACCTACTCTCTCTGGATTCTAAACCATTCTCTGCATTTCTTGGTCTTCATGCTATTGCTATTCCTAGGGTTCTGCACTGTTGATTTCTCTAAACTGTGCCTCCACCTTTATAAAGATTCTTTTTTATTAAACTTCTCTCAAATTACCCAGTTGGTTTATGCCATCTGTTTTCTGCCAAGACCCTTACTGATACAGTGGGTAATCATCTCTCTCCTAGCATATTTTCAATCACGGCAGTAACACTTTTCTAAAATAGAACTACCATGATACCAGCCAAAGGTAAATTTTCTTTAATTGGAAGAAAGCAAAGCTTCCTCAGTCAATTTTGATCATTTGTGATTCAGTCACCAAGTTAAGGGATTTGCAACCTGAGGACAAAAGCATTGGCCAGGAGGGGCATAGAGTTTTTATAGCAGTTGTTAAGGCGGTGCCTCCTTTTAGTTTGCATGTTCATTTGCAAATTGGACAAGATTCCTCTTGACTCATCTAGCTACAAATTATAAATAAAAATGCAAATTTTAGCTTAGTATTTTTGTCTTTCACAATGGTTTCAGAAAGATTATTTATTCTTAATAGTATTAGTACAGTTTTTAACTACCAAAGGAAAGATATTAGTGTAGGTGGACAGTCATGATAGTGGTATTTACCCCTCAAATTACTAATGGAAACTTTCATATCTCTACAACTTAATGTAAAAGCAACCACAAGAAAAGATTACCTAAAATCTTTTTGACATTCTTTCAAGAATATTAAACATTACTTTATTTCTTTTATTCTGTGATTCAGGTCTTTGATAATGATTCTAGAACTGACCTCGGTGGTTAGGGACCTGTGTATAGTGGGAGTGATTTGATTGGGTGCTGACTTAATTCATTTTGATTCCTTAGTTTGCCAGTTTCTCTTTTGGAAATATTTCTCATGTTATTAAAGTTTATGAGAGTGCTTGTGTTAATAGCTTATATTTCTTTATTTAGTGTGGGGGGATTTAAATTTTTGAATACTTAAAAATAATTTGTGAAATAGATTCATGGATCTCATTTTTTGAGATTCTAGTTTCATAGATCCTGATAAGCCCAAGTCTTCATCTTTTTCCACTCTTTCCCATTGCTTATTAGGTTCTAGACACAAAGGCTCTTCTGTTGTCCTTCCATCATTAAAGTTGTTCCCATCCCAGTATCTTACAGTGGAAACCATGAGATTACACTGATATCACTAATTCGAATATACACCACAGGGTTAATGTGAATCCCTTCCTCCTCTCCATATTTGTACTCTGCTTTGTTACCCATGGGAAACGTGGCTTCCATTTCCTTAATACGTTTACTTAGTGCTTAATCTCCCAAGTAAGGCAAACTCCTTACCACTTTTGGTATGCTGTCTAATTCAGAATCCCTTACCAACCATATTCAATCCTGTGGTGGATTTTGTTTGTTTGTTTGTTTGTTTGTTTACTGAATTGGGAGAAAAGAAAGAAGGAAATGATTTCATCTTCTAAGATGAAGTTATAAAAATTACCTACTTTCAGGATGGCTTTTAGGATTAAGCAATGAAATGATCTATACATTAACTGTAAAGTAATATTCAGTGGTTATTTCTGTTTTAACATTTAATATAATATTCACTGAATGAATGAATAAATATCCTGAAATTCATAATAAAAAATCCCCCAAATTTAGTGGAGCTGAAAACACTAGTCTGGTAGCTAGTCATCACTATACTACTAGTTCGCTAAGAATTTGAACAACTTAACTAATTGTTAATTCAAATAAAATATAATTTAAACAGCTTTTATGTTCCAGAAACTATCCTAAGAGCAAAACATAAAAGAATTAGCAAGATAGACTTGGTCCCTGTGGTCAGAACACTTGCAGTCTGGCTCAGAAGACAGATAACTAACGAGCAATGGCAATAAAGTAGGGCAAGTTCTTTGTCACAATCGCATAGAGACTTTTGAGAACACATTATGGGAGTGATGAGCTGTCTCTGAGAGAGTGGTCAGGAAGGTTGTAGAGATGACAGTTAAGCTGCAACCTCACCATGAGTAGGAGTCAGCACTCGAAGACAAGGCGGACGAGTATTTGGGGCAGAAAGAGCACAATGTGGAAGGTGAGAGGGAGCATGTTGTGTTTGTGAAATTACATGTAGTACAATGTGGTGCATGCAAAAAGAATGGAAGTGGTGTACTTGATGCACTCATTAGGGTTCTTGTGGGTCTGTGATGGACCTCAGACATTATTTACAGTGTGATGAAAAATCACCAAAAAATGTAACATGGGAATGTTGCAGTTACTCTTTAGAAGCATTGCTCTAGCTTACTGACTGAAGAGGAGGTACAGATTGGGATGGGGGAAAGGTGTGGAGCAAGAGGTTGGATGCACTCCGTGTCATCCAGGGGAGAAATGATGAAGCCGTGGCCTGGGTATGGACCATGGATGGGATAGATGGAAGTAGATATCCATAAGAGATGTTTAGAGGTGGACTCAACAGGGATGATGCTCTTATATCTCTGGCATTAAGCAATGCTCTTTCCTGAAATAGGGAACATGGTAAGAGGTTGGGAGGATGATGAAGGGGAGAGGTTTGTTCTCCCAATTGTAAAATGAGAGTGTTAAATTCACGACAATGAAATTCTATGATTATTTTATTTTGTCTTCATGTGGCCAAAGACAGAGCAATTTTAGAGCTGTAGAGGGATTCTTTATTTCCCTTTTCTTGTTGTTATTCAGGCATCTAACCAATGTAGCCTTTAGTTACCAATTAAGCTCAGAAAACAGAAAATGTTTGTATTGCTTAGTATTTAAATGGAAACAAAAGAAAGGGAGTGGGGAGCTGGCATAAGCTGGTAAATATGTTAGCTTTCATAGCATGAAATAACACAAGATTTATCATTCCGCGTTTTATAACTTGGGTGATTTTAGATCTTCTGTGGCCAGGTTGACTTTATTGTCCTATAATTCTCAATTCTGTGATTTGCGTTTTCTCTTAGCTTGAGCAACTCTCCCGATTGCTTATGACTTTACAGTTGCTACGGGGAGTCATTATACACAGATGGCTTTTAGGAGGGAAGTCAATTTGGTAGGCATTTTCCTTGATTACGATGCCTTCTCTCTGCACTGATTGTTATAAGAGTGAAGATTCTTGCATGTCAAATGGTGAAAATGTTTCCAGGGTCTCAAAAAAAGAAGGAACATTACATTTGGCAGATGATCTCTGTATGACTGTACTCTGATGAAAAGGCCGCCTGGTTCCTTTAATTTATTCAGATAAATTTTTATAAGCATTGATAAAACCAAACCAACATGAGGTACCAGAGGGAAAAGACTGAACAGAATTTTCAGTAGAGAGTAGATATTGATTTTAGCATATAATTACATCCATCCTGTTATATGATTTCATTTTCATCCCTTGCAACTTTGCAAATAAGTACAAAATTCTTATCAGACATAACCCATACCCATTTTTTTAAGTTCATGCAACTATCCTACCAGAAGAACACAGAGAAAGAAAGAAATACTTCTTCTTCTTGAAACTATTTATTTATTTATTTACATTACTTGTAAGTCAACTTCCTATTGGACAGTTGATGCAACTTTATTATACAAATATCAGAAAATAGAATACAATGTTTTTTATCTAAATTTGTCTTGGTCTAAGGAAAGCCTTGATATTTATGAATGATCTGTGAGTCCAGAGCTACAGGAAATAAAAAGGACACCATTTACTAGCCTACTTGTTTAATATTCAGATATTTGTGTGATCTATAATGGAAAAAGCCATGTTACTATCCCCAGATACACTTTTTCATGAGAATTAAGAAAACAAAGGTCATTGCAAGTGGCTTCTCCAGTTTTCTTACCAGCTGTCATCAGTAGATTTTGCTAATCAAATGTTGAGAACCCAGAGCAATTCAAAATATATTCTTGTGCAAAGAAATCTTCCTGAGATCTAACAAGAACTTACCAATGATTGAGCATTTAGTAAGTGTCAGCCATCACGCTAAGTATTTCACATGTATTTTATTTAATCCCCAAGGAAAGCCCATGAGGTAGGTATTACTTCCTCTTTAAAATAAGGACAGTTTAGGTACAGAAGATCAACTTGTTCCAGATCACAGTGCTTGTCCTCTCCACAATGAGGCTAGGTTGTTTCTCCTCTCCCCTCTCCTTGGTGTTACTCTTCTCTCCAGAATGAGCATGAGTCCATCTTACCTAAATTAGAATACGCATTTCCTTAGATTTCAGAGAGAAATCGCTCAGATGAAAAGGTACTTACTTCCCATTACCTGGAAATCGCCCTTGAGAGATCCCGTGGTTGAGGGAATCAAGGCGGCAGGGAAGGAGGTGAAGTGCTCCATCGCTACTCTACCTGAAGCTGAGCCAAATTAGGGATCTGAATCTGGAGGAGATCGTTTGTGTCTCTCCGATCAGACACTGCAGTCTGGTCTGCTAGCAAGTCCTTTCCACTTCCCTTCCTCTTTGCTCTTGCTCCCCAGTGCTATTCTACTTCAAGTTCATGAATTTTCTTCCACACAGCTGTGCTATGTTTCCCTTGTCACAAGTCTATGTCTTGGAAGGGGACACATAAAAATTTTCATCTCCATGTTGCTGTACACAGGATCCTTCTTCCAAATCTTGTTTAAATCCTAGAGATCATATTTACTCACTTATGGTTTAATTTTGTATTTTCTCTGATGAGTGACTTTGTCTTTGCATTTGTTAAAGATACTGAGTGCTGCAAGTATTGTGTTCAGTCTATTTTCTGTTTTGTAGTTAGTTTCTTGTAGAAATCATTTATTTTCTCTCGTTCCTATGTAGTTTCCTTGATAACATGTAACAATTGCAAAATGCCTTGGAAAATTGAAAGTATGATGATAATAATGTCATGCACTTATATGTGCTTTAATATTTTACATTTCGTGAAACCAACCCCATTTCTAAAATCTGAAGCAATGCTATTTCCAATTCATATATGAGGGAAAGGTGTCTGAATGTGATTGTCAGACACCTGACATTTTATCCCTACCTCCCCATCAGTCTCTCACATCGTCCTTCTTGTGGTTATACCTGCTCTGTTATCGTATGGGATTTATGTGGTTGCTTTTTCTTCCTCAATTATTACATTTAGTTAAAACCCATTTGGTCAGCCGACCCTCATTTCCTTCCTCTGCAAATCAGGTCAGGTCTGACAGGTAGACCTTCCCTCGCTCTACCTGTCAGAGTTTGTGTGTGTGTGTGTCCGTGTGTGTGTGTGTGTGTGTGTGTTTTGATCACCTGAGAGCTTGGGTATGGATGTGCTTTGCCATATGAGTCTTAGGAATATAAGACATTAATGTATCATTGAATTTCCTTTGCCCTCTTTTGTCCTATAGCAAATATAAAGCGATGCTTTTCCAATCTTAGAGCAGGTAAGAATCAGCTGAGGGAACTGGTTAAACATGGATTCCTGAATTGTGTCCTCAGAGGTTCTGAATCATAGGTAAGTAAGATGAGGCCCAGGAATATGTGTATTTTAACAAAAAGCACTGATAATTATGATCTAGGAGATCCGTGTGTGATATTTTGGGAGACAGTGCTTTAATGGACTCATTTCTGTTCCATTAATGAGCAACTTCCCTACAATCTAGACTCCAGATATCTGCATGTACGAACCTGTTGTGTTACTTTTCAGTTCTCTGTGCATGAATAACCTTGAACAACTTCAAGGAACCGGGAAACCAACAAATATATAACACTAAAAGTAGTTAGCATGACAATGAAGTTTGTTCTCCTCTGAAAATCTCCAGTCATCTGCAGTAAGGTTTCCTTTTGGGTGTGGGATCTGAGCAGGTGTGAAGTAGCTGCTGACCTTCAAAAGGACCTTGCTGGACTGTGAGGAAGCACACTAGATAGGTGGGGGTCCTGATTCAGTTACTAATGCTGGCTGTGTGACCTTGGCAAGGTCCCTGTACCTCTTTGAGCCTGTTTTCTATAAAGTGGTACCAGATCAGTGTTTGTTAGATTCTCCCACCAAAACAGAGCAGAGGAATGTGTTCATGTCTTCAAAGAATTTTGATTGCAGCTGAAAGTAGTTCGCTACTGGATAAAAATTCTTTGAGGTATCATGTCTTACTTTGAAAAGTAAGTTTTTTTTCTGCTTTCTGCTCCATCATATATGCAATGATTACTTCAGTGTAAAAATAATGTATAAAATTAAATACCATTGAGTAAAACTGAAACCCCCATGACTTCATTTCTTGCTCCCTTATATCCCAGGGGTTTCTAGGCTTGAGTTTGAGAATAGACTAGATGATCCCAAAGATTCCTTCCAATTCTCCGATTTCATGATCTAAGAAAAGTCTTTAAGCAAATTTGCCATTTAATGCACCGACCTCAATTTCCAAATCGGATGTTCTCTGATGTCTGGGGACTAGGAAAGTGTTCTGAAGGAAAAAAAAATACTCACCAAAAAGGTGACTGCGTTTTTGATGTAAACGATCCAATGCTAAATTTATTGACCTTATTCACAAAGGATTTCTGTGATTCTCTAAACTCTCTTTGAGCTCTGTGTGAATTCATTGGCCTCAAATTGAACTTGTACTTGCAAATAGTTATCAGAGTGTGGGTTTGCAGAAAGAAAATTCAACTCGACATGAACACCTATACTGGAATTTAATGCAACTAAAGTTTGTTGAGGGCACCTCTGTCACCCTCATTAAATTTATTGATCTTTCTGTGTCTCAACTCACCTCTTTGTGAACTTGTTGGTCACTAATGATCCCTCCAAATTGGACATTTCTTGACCTCTGTGCTCTTAGAGAGAAAGATTATTTGACAAAACTTCTAAGCAATTTGAATTCTGTTATCTTCTATAATAAGACCTCACAAAGGTTCCAGTGTACACCCAGTGAACTTAAAATGAACTCTCTTTAATTTTGTGGGAGCATAGAAGGTACACATCACCACACAGGGACATGTTTCATCTTCGAGAAGCCAACTGATTCTTCAGACACATCTCCAGAGAGTGGCAGTAACTAGCTCTCGTCCTAAACTAGGTCCTGCTGACACTCTCATCTAGGGACTCCATTCAAATTAACAAGAGACTGATAATATAAGATAACAGAATGCAATTTGTTAATTTATGTTAACATAATTTATAATTGGGCTAAGTATGTATGTCTTTTAATCAGTAAATTTGACCCTCACCATACAAATTGTTATCTGCAGTTGGTCTTATGTGCATGAGACTAGCCTAATAGTTTAAGCGAATGACCTTGATAATTTATAGGATGTTAAATTATAACAGTGATGTATCCCTCTCTACCATATCAGATAGTAAACTAGCTTCATGAGCTCAAGTGTGTCCTTATCATAGTAGTAATGGGCATGAACTTGGCACACAGGTTCCTGTGGATCAAAGTCTCACTCTGCAACTTGCACGCTGCGTGGTTTCTGATATCTTTCTTACTCTCTGACCTTCACCTTGCTCTTCTGTAAAATTTTGTTCTACTTCATTTTATTCTTTTTGTAGTTTTTGATGTGTCGTAGAAAATCTAATCTTCCTTATTTCCTGGTTTTTGGAGTGCATCTCAGTGTCACCTCCTGCAGCCACTCAAACTTCAAATTGAAATTTTACTGCCCTACCTATTCTCAAAAAGAAAAGTTGACTGCAAGAAAATTCTTATCTCATAAAAGAACCCAATGACCAACTTTATAAACTGTTTGACTTCTGGAAGAAAAGTGAAGCTTTAGTGCCTCATTTTTTTCTAGATGACCTCCAAATGTGACAATTACTGATAGTCATGGTTTCATACAGAAAGGTTGTTTGAAAGGAAAAAAAAAAACTCACCAATTTCAACTCAGTGACCGTTGTCAAGACCTCATTAACCTCTCCATGTTTCCTGCCGATGCCACATGAAGCTATTGGCACTCTAAATTGTAATTTTACTGGCTACTGTTCGTTCAGAGAAAGAGAGTTTGAGAAGGAGATAAAAATTTCACTTCACTCACTTCGCTCAGGTTATGTTACCAGATCACTTAAATTTGAATAAGGCAATGAAAATCATCCACAAGCTAACAAACAAATCTTCCTATATGTTCAGAAATCAAAGAAAGTCCTGCCGGCCATGCATTATACCAAAAAGAGAAAGAGCTACAATAAAACTATTAATTGAATATATTGCATATATATAATAATAGACATATTAATTAATTAATTTCTCTTAGGCCCAGTCAGAACACACTAAACTTTAGGAAAAAAAGAAACAGGTCATTAAAATAAATGCCTTTGTTTTCGTAATGCATTCAATGTATATGTATGGAACAGTTATTAAGTGCCTACACTTTGGTAAGTCAACGAAGATACAATAGTGAACAAAAATCGACTTGTTCTCATGGAGACTATAGGCTAGTAGGGGAGTTAGGTAGTCCTCAAATGATCACAGGAACAAATATGAAATTTCAAATGGGATCTGTGTGGGGAGTAAGTCAAGGAATTCCCCGGGCTTGTACCGATGAGTTAATAAGGCATAAGGAATTAGAAAGCCATAGGATGCTTGCTCACAAGTTTGGGTAAACAAGATTAGATAAATAGGTTTAGAGGGTGGGGCACAGGCCCCAATATAGAACAAAAGTATGCGAGGTAAACAAGATTAGGTATTCAGGGCAGAAACACCCCCTAACTTAGTACAATAGCAGAAAGCTGCTTTCTCAGGAAGTAAGGACCAAACTAGGTAAACAAATAGGGCTATAGACTGCTGAGGGGTGAGGCTGACCAAAGAGGAACTAATTAGCAAAAGAAAGGTGCCTTGTTGACCCTGAGGTAGAATGCTCTGTCTTATCCTGTAGGCTAGCTAAGATAAACAGAAAAGGGAGCCTGAGGTCTGCTGTTAACAACCATCTGACTGGAGCCAGGATTTTGTTTTATATTGTCCCAAACTCCTAACACCTTATATCTTCAAAAGTCCCTTTCTCTCATGCCCCTGAGTTAATGTTCACAGATTCACTGTCTCTTTGTGCATGTCCATCACACCTGTAAGCCTTCTGATCCTAATAAATACAAAACAAGGACTCTTACTCAGGGCTCTTATCTTCTCCCCGACATTAGCCATCTCTCGCATTTTAATCCTATATCCTACTTTCTTGCTGGACAAGAAAGAACTCTAGACCCAGAGTCTACAACAGACCTGGTGGCTATGCTACTAAATCAGTTTATTAAAGGAATACTTGATCTAGATAGGAAGGTCAAGGAAAGCTATCCCCAAAGAAGTGACAAATAAGTAGAGATATGGAGTGTGAATAAACCCACTTAGCAAGAAGAATGAAGTGAGTTCATGGGACTGAAATCATGTGAGTTACACTGGAGGTTAGAGATTGTGGCACCTTATCTGATAGGATTTGCACCACACACACAAAAAGCAACAACAACATGCCCTAAAAAAAGCATAACATGTGCAAAAGGAGAAAGAAAGGAAAACAAAGAAGAGAAAAATGAAAAGGTGTACTATGTATTTATCATTTATTTTTTCATTTTTAAAAAATTTATTTGTTTATTTATTTGTTTGTTTGTTTTTAAATTTACATTTAAGTTAGTTAGCATATAGTGTAATAATGATTTCAGGAGTAGATTCCAGTGATTCATCCCCTTTGTATAACACCCAGTACTCATCCCAACAAGTGTCTTCCTTAATGCCCCTTATTTATTTAGCCCATCCCCCCACCCACAACCCCTCCAGCAACCCTCAGTTTGTTGTCTGTATTTAAGAGTCTCATGATTTGTCCCCCTCCTTGTTTTTATATTATTTTTGCTTCCCTTCCCTTATGTTCATCTGTTTTGTATCTTAAACTCCTTATATAAGTGAAGTCATAGATATTAGTATTTCTTTGACTAATTTCACTTAGCATAACACCCTCTAGTTCCGGCCATGTAGTTGCAAATGGCAAGATTTCATTCTTGTTGATTGCCGAGTAATACTTCATTGTGTATATATATATATATACATACTTTTCACTCTTTCTTTAGCCATTCATCAGTCGATGGACATTTGGGCTCTTTCCATACTTTGCCTATTCTCAATAGTGCTGCTTCAAACATTGGGGTGCACATGCCCATTTGAATCAGAACATCTGTATCCCTCGAATAAATACCTAATAGTGCAATTGCTGGATCAGAGAGAGGGTAGTTCTAGTTTTAATTTTCTGAGGAACCTCCATACTGTTTTCCAGAGTGGCTGCACCAGTTTGCATTCGCACCAAGAGTGCAAAAGAGATCCTCTTTCTCTGTATCCTCACCAACATTTGTTGTTGCCTGAGTTGGTAATGTTAGCCATTCTGACAGGTGTGAGGTGGTATCTCCTTGTGATTTTAATTTGTATTTCCCAAATGATGAGCAATGTTGAACATCTTTTCATGTGTTGTTTGGCCATCTAGGTGTCTTCTTTGGAGAAGTGCCTATTCATGTCTTTTGCCCATTTCTTCACTGGATTATTTGTTTTATACGTGTTGAGTTTGAGAAGTTATTTATAGATTTTGGATGCTAACCCTTTATCTGATATGTCGTTTGCAAATATCTTCTCCCATTCTGTTGGTATAACTTTTAGTTTTGCTGATTGTTTCCTTCACTGCAGAAGCTTTTTATTTTGATGAGGTCCCAATATTTCATTTTTGCTTTTGTTTCCCTTGCCTCCAGAGACACATCAAGTAAGAAGTTGCTGTGGCCAAGGTCAAAGAGGTTTTTGCTTTCTTTCTTCTCTAGGATTTTGATGGCTTCCTGTCTTACATTTAGGTCTTTCATCCATTTTGAGTTTACTTTTGTGTATGGTGTATGAAAGTGGTCCACTTTCATTTTTCTGCATGTCAGTGTCCAGTTTTCCCAGCACCATTTGCTGAAGAGACTTTTTTTCCTCCATTGGGTAGTCTTCCTGCTTTGTCAAAGATTAGTTGGCCAGATGTTTCGTGGGCCCATTTCTGGGTTCTCTACTGTGTTCCACTGATCTGAGTGTATGTTTCTGTGCCAGTACCATACTGTTTTGATGATTACAGCTTTGTAATACATCTTGAAGTCCGAGATTGTGATCCCTCCAGCTTTAGTTTTCTTTGTCTGGATTGTTCTCACTATCCGGGGTCTTTTCTGGTTCCATACAAATTTTAGGATTGTTTGTTCTAGCTCTGTTTGTTGTTCTAGCTCTGTGAAGAATGCTGGTGTTATTTTGATAGGGATTGCATTGAATATGTGGATTGCTTTGGGTAGTATATTTTAACAATATTTGTTCTTCCAATCCATGAACATGAAGTGCTTTTCCATTTTTTTCGTGTCTTCAGTTTCTTTCATTAGCTCTCTATTGTTCTCAGTGTACAGATTTTTCACCTTTTTGGTTAGGTTCATTCCAAGGTATTTCATGGTTATCAGTGCAAGTGTAAATGGGATGGATTCCTTGATTTCTCTTTCTGTTGCTTCATTATTGCCGTATAGGAATGCAACCAATTTCTGTGCATTGATTTTATTACTGAATTCATGGATTGAATGGATTGGTGAAATCTTCTGGGTTTTTCATGTAGAGTATCATGTCACCTTCGAGGAGTGAAAGTTTGACTTTCTCCTTGTCAATTTGATGCATTTTATCCCTTGCCTTGTCTGATTGCTGAGGCTAGGACTTCCAATACTATGTTGAAAAACAGTGGCAAGAGAGGACATACCTTCGTGTTTGTGACCTTAGGGGGAAAGCTCTCAGTTTTCTACCATTGAGGATGATATTAGTGGTATATCTTTCATACATGGCTTTTATGATCATGAGATATGGTCCTTCTATCCCTACTTTCTTGAGGGTTTTTATCAAGAAAGGGTGCTGTATTTTGTCAAATGCTTTCTCTGAATCTCTTGAGAGGATCATGTGGTTCTTGTCCTTTCTTCTTTTGATGTGATGCATAACATTTATTGTTTTGTGGATATTGCACTAGCCCTGCATCCCAGGCAGAAATCCCACTTGGTCGTGGTGAATAATTCTTTAAATATATTGTTGGATTCAGTTGGCTAATATCTTCAGATTTTTTCATCCATGTTCATCAGGGAAATGGGTCTGTGGTTCTCCTTTTTGTGGGGTCTTTGGCTGGTTTTGGAATCAAGGTAATGCTGGTTTCATAGAATGAGTTTGGAAGTTTTCCTTTCATCTGCATTTTTTGGAACAGCTTCAAAAAGGAATAGGTGTTAACTCTTCTTTAAATGTTAGGTAGAATTCCTCTGGGAAGCCATCCAGCCCTGGACTTTTGTTTGTTGGGAGATTTTCTATTACTAATTTGATATCTTTACTGGTTATGGGTCTGTTCAAATTTTCTATTTCTTCTTATTTCAGTATTGGTAGTTTATGTATTTCTAGGAATTTGTCCATTTCTCCAGATTGCTCAATTTATTGGTGTATAATTGTTCATAATATTCTCTTATTATTGCTTATATTTGTACAGTGTTGGTTGTGATCTCTCCTCTTTCATTCATGATTTTATTTATTTGAGTCCTTTCCTTTTTCTTTTCGATCACACTGGCTAGGGGTTTATCAAGTTTGTTAATTCTTTCAAAGAACAAGCTCCCCTATTGTTTTTGTTGTTGCCGCTGTTGTTGTTGTTTGTTTCCATAGCGTTGATTTCTATTCCAATCTTTATTATTTTCTATCTTCTCTTGGTTTTGGGTTTTATTTGTTATTCTTTTTCCAGCTCCTTAGTGTGTAAGCTTAGATAGTATATCTGAGACTTTTCTTCCTTCCTTAGGAAGGCTTGGATTGCTATAAACTTCCCTCTTATGACCACCTTTGCTGCATTCCAGAGGTTTCAGACTGTGGTGTTATGATTTTCATTGGCTTCCTCTTTAACTTCTTGGTTAGCCCATTCATTCTTTAGTAAGATGGTCTTTAGCTTCCAAGTATTTGTTATCTTTCCAAATTTTTTCTTGTGTTTGATTTCGAGTTTCATAGAGTTGTGGTCTGAAAATATGCACAGTATGATCTCGATATTTTTGTACTTATTGAGGACTGATTTGTGTTCCAGTATGTGATCTATCCTGGAGAACATTCCATGTGTACTGGAGAAGAATATGTATTCCGCTGCTTTAGGATGAAATGTTCTGAATATATCTGTTAAGTCCATCCGGTCCAGTGTGTCATTCAAAGCCATTATTTCCTTGTTGATTTTCCGTTTAGATGATCTGTCCATTGCTGTAAGTGGGGTGTTGAAGTTCCCTACTATTGTAGTATTATTATCAATGAATTTCTGTATGTTTGTGATTAACTGATTTATATATTTGTGTGCTTCGCGTTTGGAGTATAAATGTTTACAATTGTTACATCTTCTTGGTGGAAAGACCCCTTAATTATGATATAATATCCTTCTGCATCTCTTGTTACAGTCTTTGTCTGAGCTAAGTATGGCTACTCTGGCTTTCTTCTGGTGACCATTAGCATGATAGATGGCTCTCCTCCTTACTTTCAATCTGAATGTGCCTTAGGTCTAAAATAGGTCTCTTGTAAACAGCATATAGATGGATCTTGTTTTCTTATCCATTCTGTTACTCTATGTCTTTTGTTTGGAGCGTTTAGTCCATTGACATTTAGAGTGAACCCTGAAAGATAAGACTTTATTGCCATTATGTTGCCTGTAGAGTTGGAGTTTCTAGTGGTGTTCTCTGGTCTTTTCTAGTTCTTGTTGCTTTTGGTCTTTTGGGTTTTTATTTTCCTTCGTCTTTTCTCCCCTCAGAGAGTACCCCTTAACATTTCTTGCAGGGCTGGTTTGGTGGTCACAAACTCCTTTAGTTTTTGTTTGTCTGGGAAACTTTTTTATCTCTCCTTTTGTTTTGAATGACAGTCTTGCTGGATGAGAATTCTTGGCTGCATATTTTTCTGATTCAGCACATTGAATATATCCTGCCACTCCATTCTGGTCTGCCAAATTTCTGTGGACAGATCTGTTATGAACCTGATCTGTCTTTCCTTATAGGTTAAGGACTTTTTTTTCCCTTGCTGCTTTCGTGATTCTTTCCTTGCTTGAGTATTTTGTGAATTTGACTATGCTATGCCTTATTGATGGTCAGTTTTTGTTGAATCAAATGGGAGTTCTCTGTGCTTCCTGGATTTTGATGTCTGTGTCTTTCCACAGATTAGGAGTTTTCTGTTATGATTTGCTAACATAAATCTTCTACCTCTTTTTCTCTCTCTTAATCTTCTGGGATCCCTATGATTCAGATATTATTCCTTTTTAATGTGTCATTGAATTCTCTAATTCTTATACCGTGCTCTTTTGCTTTAGTTTTTCTCTTTTTTTCTGCTTCGTTATTCTCCATAAGTTTCTCCTCTATATCACTGCCTTCACGGCTCTGATTCATCCAACCTTGCTACTATGGCATCTATTCGAGATTGCATCTCAGTTATAGCATTTTTAATTTCATCCTGACTAGATTTTACTGATTTTATCTCCATAGAAAGGGATTCTATGCTTTTTTCAACCATAGCTAGCATTCTTATTTTCATGATTCTAAATTCTGGTTCAGTCATGTTGCTCGTATCTGTGTTGATTAAGTCCCTGGCTGCCATTTCTTTCTGTTTTTTCTTTTGGGGCAAATTCCTTCATTTCATCATTTTGAAGGAAGAAAAAGAATTAATAAAATTAAAAAAGTAAAAAGTAAAAACTTAAAAGCAACACAAAAAATCAAATAAAAGATGCTAGATCCCAGATGTGTTTTGGTCTGTTTGTTGAAAGAAGCTCAATATAATACAGAAAAAAAAGGGAAAGAACAGAAAAGAAAAAAAGGGGGAAAAAAGGAAAACATTTGAAAAATTTAAAAAATGAATACAATAAAAGAGAATAAAATGAAATGATGAAAGTAAAAATAGAATTTTAAAAATTTACAAAAAAGTAGAAAATATAGTAGAAAAAAGTAAAGAAAAATCTTTTTTATAAAAACGGAAAATAAAAATAAATTTTTACCCTTTCTGTATTCAAGAAAAGGAAAAGAAAAGGAAAAGAAAACAATTGAATAGATAGACCAGCAAACAGTATGAAATATGATTAAAATGACATCCAGTTTCCCCTAGAAGTCAAACTGTGAAACGCTTTATAGTGCATAAACTAAGCAGGTGCAGACACTTATGATGTTCCTCTAGAGAATGGTTGGCAAGCTGGGCGGGGCTTGATGTAATGGCTCTGTTCTCCACTAGATGGCTCTGCTTTGTCTACTGGGGTGGATCATTGTAGCACATGTAGGGGTGTATGCACATGCACAGGAGGCTTGAAAATGGCATCACGCAACAATCCAGAACCCAGTCTCTAGTATCAGAACTCTATGCTCTCGCTGACTGGCAATCAAGCACCCCTCCTTAGGCTCTGGCTTCTGTCCACTCCCTGCTTCCACACTGTCTGTAACCAAGCCTTCAACCTGCCAGGCGGTGCTCCCAAGTTTTATCTCAGGTGGGGCTGTGTTTCCAAGCTCCTCACTTCTGAGGGCCCTACAACTTTGATCTGCTCAGATCCTCTGGGGAGGGGTCTTGCTGAGCAATGGCTGGGTGCCTCCCATTCTCTGGTAAGTTTGCATGACCACACTGCTAAAGATGCCCAGAGACAGTGGGCGGCTGCCAATCCACCCCAGAAAAAGTTCGCTCCATCGTGTAGCAGCAGTGTTTCAGGGATTGTGGTAAATCACAACACCCATCTGGCATTAGGCTTCACCTTTAACATCCTTGTTCCAACACCAGCAAATGTGACTGTTTCCTGTGGGGAGGTCACACATTGTCTACCAAATGTCCTCCCAGCAGGGGAACCTCCTTTCTCTGTGTAGCCCTTAGGACCCCTCAGACCTCACTGACTGCACCTGAGGATTTCCCCTTACCACCAGAGCATTGCCATGTATCAAGCTGCAGAGTTTCAGACTCTGCACTCCCCTGTTCATAGAGTCTTTATGGAATTTAAACCCTCTCCTTTCTCCTTTCTCCTTTCTCCCTTTTTTGTTCCATCACTTGCAACTGTTTCCACTTTCTCCTTTTCTCTAACTGCTTCCCGGTGTGAGTGCTTTTCTTGTACTCTCCCCACTTCTCTGTCCTCCCTCCACATGCAAAAACAGCTCCCTACCCCCCACAGCCTCTCCCAGTTCATCTCTCCACGGTGCATACCTGGAGAGTTCTGTGGTTCGAGTTGTGCAGATCGTTATGTTAATCCTCAAATCAGTTTTCTAGGTGTGCGATGGTTCGGTGTTGATCTAGCTGCATTTCAGGGGAGCTGAGAGAGAGAGGCTAAAAAAACAAAAACAAAAACAAAAAACTTCCACTCTTTCTAACGTCTTGGCCCTTACCCTGTATTTATCATTTATGTGGCATGAGTTCTTCCTGGAAGAAAGGAAAAAATGGTTTATAAACAGTTGGCAGAGTCCAGTGTCAACAAAGCAGAACTGGCCAGCATACTGCTTTCTGATGAAAGGCTTACTTTGGTTCTCCATGTGATCCTTAGGCAAAACTATCAAATTCTTCGTTCATTCCTTAGTTTGCAAAGATGTGAGAATTGGGTAATCATTTCTTCTTAAAAGACTGGAGTTGAGAGCACCATCAGGGCAGGGGCGAGATCAATTGCCTTCACTGCTAGAACCTCTGTATCTATTGAGCTCTTCGCACAGAGTAGGCGATCACTAATATTTGTTGAATAAAGGATCTGAAAAACATAAACTCCATTTTCCCATTTGAATCTCTACCACTTTTGCACTCTTAAACTGAGAATAAAACTGTCACTGGGAGAATCCCTTCCTTTCATCATTGCCACCCTATAGCACTCAATGCCATCCCATAGAACTTACATCTACTGGGAATGTGTGACACTCTGAGCACACACGCTGGTGTGTTGTGTTTGGGAAAGGACTGGCAAGAGCAGAGGGTCACCACTACAGACCCAAAGGTGGGCTCAGCCTGTTTGGGGCAGGACTGGAGGGGCCAAATCAGGGCCAGTTACCTTCACAGGTAACTACCATTACCCATTTGGTATGTATTGTTCCATATCATTTAAAACACACATATGTTCCACATTTGTATATCTATTTCTAAAACACAACAAGAATATATATTTTTTTACTTTCCATAAATTTGCTTTTATGTTGAACCTTAGATTTATCTAATTTTCCCACACTTATATATATATATATATATATATATATATATATATAATTTAAAATTTTCATTAATTTATAACAATAAGTTTTTTAGGGGCTTTTTTTTTAGTTAGAAAATTATAAATGAGATAACAAAATTGGCCTATTATCTCAAAATCCAAGTTACTCTTTTTGATGCAGAAGAGCCATTCATGTATGTGGTTAAAAAAGTCAAAACAATAAGAAGAGGAATTCTGAAAGCTAAATGTCTGACACCCCTAGTTCTTTTCCCAAAGTGAATTACCTTTATAACCTTACCATGTTTACAGAAAGATAAAAAAGCCTTACAATGTGCATATAACACACACACACACACACACACACACACACACACACAGCAAGAAGAACATATTCTATGTAAGAGACTGTACCTTGATTATGTCCCTTAATAAAACATCCTGGAATCATTTTGCAGCCCATCAGCAGCAGTGTTGGTATAGTGGTACAGTTTTCTGTTTTGTTTTGTTTTGTTTTGTTTTTTGTAGTCTGGGTTTAATTCTCGGTTCTACTACTTACTGAGTCTGTGACCTTGGGTGGTTTGTTTAACCTATGAGCACCTTAGTTTTCCTATCTTTACAGTGAGGTTGTAGAAGTGCTTCCTTATAACGCTCCTATGAAGCATAAGTGAGTTAATCTGTGCAATATGTTTAAAACGTGCTTTACACATAGTAAGCTGTGTGCACTCGCTGCTAACGTAACAACATGTGCTCTTACATCATTTTATTACATTTGCTATGCCTGTTTTTATGTTTATCACTGCTTTATTATCATGTAGACCCCTACATTATTTTATTTTGCTTAAAAAAACTTTGTTAGGGAAATTTTTAAACAAATGGAGAGAATAGCATGAAGAAGCCTCATATACCTGTTATTCAGCTTTAGAAACAAATATTTCTGCAAACTTGTTTTATCTATCATTCCACTTTTTGAATGTGATATTTAAAAGAATATCCCAAGCCATTTAATTTTTACATATCTTTTGCAGTTTAAAAAGTGAGATATGGTTTGAAAACATTCCCTCCATGCCATTATCACATTTAATTCCTTAATATTTTCTAAAAGTTCATCCATACTTGAATTTTTCCAATTGCTTCAGAAATGTCTTTTTACATTTGATTGTCGTGCCTCTTTATTCTCTTTCTGTCCTGTACCACTCTGCTGTCTGCTTTCTCCCCTTTTACTTTTCCCATTCACTTATTGGAGAAACAAAGTCATATGTAATAACCCATGTATTGCACTTGGTTGATTGCTTCCTCATGGTGCCATTTAGCTGGCTTCTCATGTTTCCTGTAACTTGGTAGTTAGACCTAGAGCCTTTTTTTTTTTAAGTTTATTTACTTTGAGAGAGAGCGAGCATGAGCAGAATAGGGGCAGAGATAGAGAGGGAGAGAGAGAGAATCCCAAGCAGGCTCCATGCTGTCAGCATAGAGCCCAACACGGGGTTTGAACTCATATTGAACAAACCGTTAGATCATCCCCTGAGCCAAAATCAAGAGTCCGACGCTTAACCCACTGAGCCACCCAGGTGCTCCTAGATCTAGAGTCTTGGTTACTTGAACTCCTAGGCATCATGTTCTGCTGTCCCATTATGCGCTCCTTTCTTAACCATCTGAGGCTGTTCCTTTGAGTGAATGTGCCATAATTTATTTGGTTACTCCATGGACAAGGAGTATGCCACAAGGAGCTGCTGTGAGTAGGCACTTTGTAGACCTGTGCATTAAGGGAAGTGCAAAATCTTTTATCAAATGGTACATTCCAAATATTGTTTATAAGACTTAGCAATCTGCAGTCTTTTACCTTCCCTAATTATTAAGTTTCTATTTATTTTTTTTAATTTATGAATGGATAGAGGAACATACAGGTAGAATCAGCTAAATAGACAATGGATAGAAACCAATTTACAGAATATATAGCTAGAAGTATAATTCCAACATTCGTAAACAGTTCATACAAATTATGTACATACAAGTTAAGGCTGAGGTGCAAGACAGTGTACCCCAAACATACAATACGATGACAGAGAAGGGCACTGTAGGTTCTTAAACTGGTGTATTTTAGCTTACCTTTTTCCTAATTATAATATTTTTTTAAGTGCACTCCACTCCCAACATGGGGCTTGAACTCACAACCCTGAGACCAAAAATTACATGCTCTAATGACTGAGCCAACCAGGTGCCCCCCTTTCCTGCTAATTATAATCTTTTTAAATGCTAATTGACCAAGTGGAAATAGAGAAAAGTAGGAATATATAAACAAAACCCCATAATTTCATTACTTGGAGCCAACTGCTTTTCTTAACATTTTGGTTTTTCTCCTGTTTTTTTTTCCCCATGTATTATTAACAGTTTTCACAGTTGAACACACCTGGTAAATAATATTGTAAGCTGTGTTTTTCACCTCACAGTGTGCTTTCTCTCACATTATTAAGAACTTTGTGCAAACACAAAATTTAATAAACGGATAAAAAACATAGAGTGGGTTCGTCATAATTAACCGTATTACAGTTATGAGGTATTGATTAAATACATTGAGTTCCAGTATTATAAACATTTTGCTAATATAATTATGATTCAACAAATGTTTATTAATGCTTTCATTGTTACAATGTGAGTATTCGTGACAGATAAAAAACTTTTCTTGTGTTTTGGAGGTTTTGGAATATGTTCTTCTTAATTCTAGAAAGGGGAGGAGGAGAAAGAAGTAGAGGAGAAAGGAAGGCAGGGTGGGGTGGAGTAGGAGGAAGCAGATTAGTCTCCTGGGCCAGTGATCCTCAAATTTCAGTGTGCATAAGAATCACTTGCAGTGCTTATAGAATCCTTACTCTTGGCTCTACTCCCAGATGCTGATGTAATAGGCCCAGACGGGGTCAAAGGCCTGATTTTGTCTTTAAGCATATTTGTGGATGTTTCTGCCATGAAAGGTCCGTTGCATACAATTTGGGGAAAATGGAGTAGTTCTTCAGGTACCCCTGTGATGGTCATCCCAGGCTGTGCGTGCATTCTCTAAATGAAACTATTCAGATACTAGTAATGGACGTGCTATGAGTAACTCCCCCTGGCTCTGTTCACCACTTAAATTCACCCATTATAAAAACATTGCTGACTTTCTGCAAAAGGAGAGGGGTGGATCTGTGGCTCCAGTTTATTTTTTACATGGGGGAGCTGAGCAAACATTCAAAGGTTTGAAGAGCCCCAATATCACCAGGCAGCTCTGCTCCAATGGAGGGAGGGCTGGGGAAAGCTCCCTCTCTTTTTGAAAGAGCAAGTGCTTTGGCTTGATCATCCTTTTTTTCTGAGGGTGACTCCTCATTCTGGCTGTCTTTGCTTTCCTTATTGCCTCTATACCTTCAGTAGCCCAGCACTCAGTAATTCTGATTCTTGCAGGTAAGTTTGCTCTTGGGCTCCCTGGAGGCCTCTTACATGATTGGTCAAGATGATTTGTGGTGATGCTGTCATGTATACTGAGTTATGCAGTGAGGCTTTCTGCTGATGGAGTATGTGCTTTTGAGCAGGAAATGGCCTTTATAAATCTTTTCTTTAACAAGGGCTTCAAAAATTTGCTTCATTCATTGAAGCTCATAACTGTGTCCTCATATCAATAAACTTTGCACCAGAAAGATTGGTTGCTTAAATTGCTCCTCTGTCTTTGGATGCCACTGAGCACAGGACAATCCATCCATCCAGGCAATGAGGCTATCATATTTCTCCAGGTAACTCCATGAATTATAAGCAAGGATAAATGGAAGTAGGAATAATCCAACACCAACTATTGCCAGAATTAAAAAGTCCCATGAATGATGGCCTACAGGGCAACACACACAACTAGACACCATCTTCTGGTACTACAGACGTTTTAGTAGTACTTCAAAATAGTGCTATGTGATAGAACCTTCTGTGACAATGAAAATGTTCTATAATCTGCCCTGTCCAATGCTGTGGCCACTTACTACCTGTGGTTACTGAGCACTTGAATTGTGGACAGCAAGATTTAGAACTAAGTTTTTAATATAATCTAATTTTAATTAATTTACATGTAAATGACCATGTGTAGTTAATAGCTACCAAACTGGGCAGTGAACATTTAAACTATTCAGTGGATGTTCTCACAGCTTTGAATTAGAAAAAGTCAGCCAGATTAAGTTAAAATAAATGTACTCTTACTTACTGGAAATGTAACTCCCCTGTCCTCTAACCATGCCCCCCAAATTTGAAGACCCAATCACAATTACATTAGATAGTTCAAAATATGGTTTTTCCATTTAATCATACATCAATTGATAAAATCCATACTCTCTGGTTTTCTTTCTTCCTTTCTCTTGCCCCAAGCTCTCTTTAGCAATTTCATGTCTTTCCATTCCTCTAGGATCAAAACAGCTCACTGAGTAAACCATGCAGATTACAAAACCATGTGGATGGTTTCATGAAATTTTGATAAGGAAAAAGTATACACACAAAATGTTTTTTCATAGGGCGCCTGGGTGGCTCAGTCAGTTGAGCATCTTACCCTTGATTTTGGCTCAGGTCATGATCCCAGGGTCGTAGGATTGAGCCCTGCCTCCAGCTCCATACTGAGTGTGGAGTCTGCTTAGGATTCTCTCTCTCTCTCCCTCTACCCCTCTGCTCTGCTCATGCTCTTTGTCTCTCTAAAAAAAACAAAAAGAAAGAAAGAAAGAAAGAGAGAAAATGTTCTTTCACAAATGAACCAGTAGTTATCTGTAAGAGATAGTTTGATAGTTGACTTTAATTTTCTTGTTTTAACTTCCATCTTTCTCTAAAATCAATTTTCTACAGTGTTTACATAATAACTGTGTTATTTCATTTTTTTTAATTTTAAGTAAAATTTGAAATTTCAAATATTTCTCCACAACAAAGTTCTTGTAACTTCTACTTCCTTCTTTCTCATTTAGGCTTCCTCCAAAACTCCTCAGCCATCCTTGATGCACTCATGTGCTCATGAAATACAAACCAGAAGGAACTGGAAAAGAGATACAAAATATATTGCATTTTCTTTTACTCGCTCTTTGAGTCACTTTATTATTTTTTAAGCCTTGAAAAAAAATAGCTATGTCCTTATTTTCACGTGAGCATTAAAGCAGACATTTCATTACAGCCTCTCACGGGCCAGGACCAAGTTAATTGCCTTGAACTTCACAAAAGTTGCCTCTTCTCTATGGACTCCAAGAGGGAGGGCACCATACCTTTTTCTCTCTTTCCTGATACTTAAAGACACAGAATATAAACTCACATGCTTTTTTTCCCACTTGTGAAATTAACAACAGAGTGACTTACAGAAATGGGCATGTTAGAGCATTTTGCAAAATCATGGAGAAATAAAGGCCTTTTTTCACCGTTGCCATCCAACGTCGCCAAGGTTGAGAGTTCTTGGCAGCTGCATTTCAAACTCATTACGTCCATAAAATGATTTACTGTCCTGTTGTATACAAATGAGCAAACTCACATACTTAATTTTAGATTCTTCAGTGGTGATATCATTTCTATTCCAGTCCCACTGCTCGTAATTTAAAATGGAGAAGGCTTATCTGCATTCATTTCTTAGATCATTGCTTTGGCACTTTCAAGATTTTATCCAAGCATGACTTTTATAACCTTGTAGAAATTGCAGTGATAAAGGATGCATCAGCAATTTTCAAACCCATTTCTTTTTGTGGAGCTATCCCTTAGTCTCCCTTAACAGGGCAGTAGAGAGAACCACAGGTCTTTTTACTGTCTTCATTTTTAAAGAGCTTTGTTTTGGTCAATGAGACATACACTGTGGATACCAGGCCAACACAAAGTTTGTGGTATTTTTCCATTGCACATTTAACTAACCTTGATTAGATGTGAGGCGAGGGGCTGGTCGGCCATCTTAGCCCTTAAAATTGGTTTCGGAGGAATTGGTTGTAATGGAAATGTCAAGCCCTTTAAATATCAAGCCTTTAAATACCATACGGGCATATGGATGTGCACATAACTTAGCCCATTCTTAGATTCTACTATGTCACATGCTAAAACTAAAGGAAGAACGATAAAGGGAAATAAGCTATTGTTCTGGAAAAAATGACTGAAACAATTGAATATGATGAATGACTGAGGCCAACTGGTTCATCTTTAGAGTAAGATCTTTTCCCTGAAAGACTCAAAATGGGATCTGTAGAACATCGGCAGCTATGAAATTATGCACATACCTCACTGTTGTTTCCGCTCTGCTGCTTCTCATGCCCTAGAGGATTACTTTTCTTTGAAATTAGGCAATTGTGAGAACAGCTCTTGGCAAATAAGTTCAGGACATTTTGCCCTTTTAAAAATAATACAAAAATCTCCTTATATTGGAGAGACAAATAAAATCTACTCTTATATGCCTAATACATGTTAGGTTCTATATATATATTTATTGAATTGAATATAGTTCTTCTGATGACTGAGGACTGCACTATGCAGGGAGCACTTGGAATGAGTGTCACTTGTTCTTAACTAGCTGTGTGACCCTGGACGAGTCACCTCACCTCTTTGGGCTACAGTGAAATAGTAATTTAAAATATCTACCTTGTGAGGGGTCTAGGGACATATATCACCAAAACTTCTTTGAGAATACAATGTGCAAATGAAAAAGATCAAACTGGTGTGCAGGGACAGCCATTTGAATGAAGAGCAAAGTTAGATGGTAACAAATTCAAGCATGATCGAATCAATTTCATTTAAAGGAGCGATATAGGGGGAGAAGGCACATATGTCTCTACTAGAGATAAGGCCTCTGGGAGTCCCGAAGTTGTGCAGGGTCTATAATTCTGTGGAATAGCAGAGATGAACTTGCTAACTGTTGCCCAGAGGAAAGGTCTTATGTCAAAGGAGTACCAAAAACTCTCAGACAAATATGATCTTAAAAAAATAGTGAACGTTAATCTTAGATCAGGGAAATAGCAAAATACTGATGGAATGACATTTTTAATAGGAAGAAAGTCTTTTAAAGTCACCTCACATAATGAAGTGGTTCCATTTTCACGTTGGAGATACTTTGTCACATAAAAAAGACGTTTTCTATAGATAAAATAATAGGGCGCTTCTGCAATACGGATAAGCTGGGTCTTCTCCACTTTGCATGGACAATAAAGAAACTAGCCTCTATTGGGCAACTACCACAATGAGCCAGCTATGTTGCATTTATTATCTTGTTTCATTGAAGTTGGTTAGTTGAGTTAATTGTCACTTTGCAAATGAAAAAGTGAGGGCGGACTCTAAGTATTTAACTAGTAAGGGGGGGAGGCAGGTTGAGTCTGCTTACTCCACAACCCATGCATGTTCTAGAGCACCAGTGTTTTCCCAAACTCTTCTGCTGAAAGATTTTGTGATCAAATAATTTGGGTGAATGGTGCGTGCCCTTTTTAGATATTTGCAATACCTACTAACAGGTAAGAGGCTCAGCAAAGACATATGGTTGAGATTCTTAAAAATATGTTTACCTAAGTTTGCTTTTTCTTTTTATAATCATAAAATACCCATTTCTTGTATTTCTCAAGAAACACATTTGAAGGAGAGATACATGTGCACCATGAAACACAACCGGAAAAATGTTTGCCGCTTCCTTTCTCGGGTATAAGCTTGTTTAGTGTAAAACTCTCACCATCCAAGTATAACAGTGAATGATTCGAAGGGCCTGTGTTTGGTATGTTGTTTTTCTTTCATAGCAACTTAGATTTGTTAGTGATAATTAACTTTGCCATTTCTTTTCCTATGATGTAGTGGAAAGTAAATAAAAATATTGGAGTCCAAATTCCTACTAACGTGGAACCTCCTAAGTTGTGGGACCCATCAACTAATACCTGAATACTCCTATGCCTGGTAAGCTCATTAGTTGACAGCCTTTACAAAGCAGCCTGAATAGCTTTTTGTGCACCTATGAAACATATAAATGGAAAAAGAAACAACCAATCAATGACATGATCATCCAGATGCTTGCGTGAGTAGCAATAGACAGTTCAGGTATTTTCCAAAATGCAAATATTTGAAACCCTAAATACGAAGATCCAGGAGGCATTATTGATTGAATCTGTCACTGTTTTCATCTGGCTGTGATCCTGATAATACCTATCTTGAGCAGATTAATATAAAAAAGAATACTGTTTTTAAGAGGGAAACAGATATGACAGTGGTGCGTCTTACAAGTGGGTAATCTTGGATAGGTCACTTAATTCCTCGAAGCCTCAGTCACACTTGGGGCTAATAAGTATATGCTCTTCTTAGGGCTATGTTGACAAACAAATAAGTTAGTGCCTGTAAAACATTCAACAAAGTGTGTAACACATAGTAAAGGCTTTATTTCTAGTCTGCCCAAAGAGAGTTCTTCTACCTAACGTTCCTTCATTGATTTTCACTATTCATAATATTTTAGAAAACATCAACAGTAACTTTGATATTTTCTCCCAGGCCTTCCTAATTCTTACATAAGGTTCTCCATCTGATTTCAATATGTCAAGATCGAATGTGTAAGATTCCTTCTGTATTCCCTTTTTCTGTGATGGCATCACAACTGAGAAGTAAAACCCTAGCTTAGGCCTAGATTGATCCCAATGCTTAGGGACAGAGCTCCTAAAGAGTCATTTGTAGAAAAATAATAGCAAGACTTTCTGTGTTGTTCCATTCACAATCATGACATTATGACACTTATCACTGATGTGTCTGCAATTAAACTGAGGTGTTGTTGAAAACAGTGGTGATAATAATTAGGATAATGGTAACAATGACATAAATTGAACATGTACCGTGTGTCAAGACCCATTCTAATAGCCTTACATCTATTATTTAATCTTTCCTCAAATGCTCTGAGTACGTTTTGTTATTAGTTTCCTTAGAAGATTGATCCCACACCTAACGAATGGTCTAGGTGAGATTAGAATGCTAATCCTACCACTGAGGTTTTTAACCAGTATAGTAGAGGGATAAAGCAAAAGAAAGAATAATATGATATTGATAATATAATAATGAGGATAACAGTAATCTACCAGCAGACACTTAATGAATACTTACTATTTGCCAGATATTATACTAAATGCTTTGTATTTTGTTGTGTGATTTTTATAACACTTGTGTGACTGTTTCTACTATTATCATTTTACTGAGGAACAAACTTAAAGACACTAACTTTCTCAAAGTCTCATGGCTAGCAAGTGTCAGAGCTAGGATTCAGATCCAAGTCCTTTTATGGATTAGGTTATTTTGTTTAAGATAAAAAATTTAACAATAGAATTTGCACTGTACATGTTGGTTTGCAAGTTAAGGTAGGTGTTTAGACTTAGTCTGTATCTACATAAAATTTTCATTGATCCAGGGCCCATTGGTTGGTTTTCTGCATCTCAGCAAGGAATTCGTGTTTCGAAACCTGGCCCAGAGGCTTTGCAGAGCCCAGGGAGAGGCTTTGCTGATGCAGTGTGCAGGGAGCTACAAATCAGCATGGGCAGTGAGCCTTCCACTTTCCTTTGATTTTTCTCCTGACCTAACCTGAGTGAGGATTGCTTAAGATGAGTCATGCTCCCACTACAGGATGAGACTTGCCAAACAGTTTTCAAGCCCTTTTCTTCAATTATCAAGGTTAGAGTTCTCTGCCTTTTCCCTTTGGGAGAAGCGCCTGATTAACACGTGATCAGCAAAATGCAGCTTTTGACACTAGCCAGAAGTAAACAGCAATTACCTCCCTTGTCAAAACAGTGCCTTTTAGGAGAGAGAAAGTGATTGAAGGAGTGGCCAATGACTTTAAGTCTGGGTCAAAACAGCTAAAGGCTGGAGACCCGGCCCAACAAGTCAAGGTGGGAACCAGGAGGTATCTTCCTCAGACTCCTTCCACATACACAAGGTTAGATGACGTATTTGTGTGCACTGCAGGGTGACTTCTGGCTTCATATGTTTTTATGAATGCTATGGATACATGCAACAAATGATCCTCATCCGTATAAGGAGCTAGATGAAAGAGCGCTGTTAGTGGCTGGATATATACATATATGTGGACTCTCAAGCAAAGGCAGAATTAAGCTCAGGGCTTCAATACTCTCTTAGGGAGTTTATTTCCAGATAAAACAAACAAGCGCATCACTCAAGACTGTACTGGGACCTGGAGAGGACTTTGATAAAGATAAGATGTCTAGATATTTGCTTTCTCCTCTTCACATTATTTCTCCACCCATGATGGAGTTAGCCTCCTTAGTAACTGGCATGTCCTAGTTCCGGACGACTGCATTTCTCCTTGGCCGATTACAACTATTACTACTGCTCTTCTGCCACCAGCCATGCCTGGCTTCCACTCATTCTCTTTCTACCTCAATATGGCTTTTTGAAGTTTCTGATAGTATGTTATTACTCACAGCTCTCCAAGCTCCAATGACTTCCATTTCAGACAGAACAAAACCCTGATTTCTTAACTTACCATTCAGTACCATTGACAATTCAACTCATGCTTACTTGACAGGACTCATCCTCTGCCTCTCCCCACTTATTTGTGACCCTCTGCCTCAGTCACCAGAGTCTGACTGACGCTTTGCTAACTCACCATGTCCTTCCTGTTTCTCTTTAGTCATTTTCCTCTGGATCAACCCCTGCCTTCATTCTCTCTTCTCTACTCCTCCTTCAATCCTGCCCTTGTTAAATTCTATCCCTTCCTCCCTAAGGTGTTATACTTTTCCAAAGATTATGTATATAAGTATTTAAATGTTATTCCAACCAGACAAAGAGCTTGATAAAGTCAAATATAGTATCTTTATCACTGAATAATTTCCATCAACCAGCGATGAGCAAAGCCACTATAGAGACTTAATACATTTGATTAAATGGAGTTATCTCTACTAGAATTATATTCTGGGAAAGATATTGAACTAGAAGTCAATAGTCTTGAGATTGAGTCACCTACTTGCTATATCACCCAAAGCAAGCACAGTCTCTTCACTTGAACAACAGAGATAACAATGCCACCTTCTCAGAATCAAAGGAAAATTCGATGTAAAAATATCTGAAAGTGTAAAGTAATGAGTATTATTACTCATTATTACAAATACACTACTCATTAAACAATACTCATTATTACTCATACATTACAAATTATTGCTTTTAGTAAAACAGATTATAGTGATTATATATGGCCCTTGTGCTAGCGAAGGTGTTAGCAGGAGGAAGGTTGAAATAGTTGGTCACCTCAGGCACTTTGATTCTTATCTGATCTAAAACACTGCCAATAGTTTAATCGAGAAACGACTAGATTTGTCAAATCACTATGTTGTACACCTGAAACTAATGTAACATCATGTGTCAACTATACTTCAATAAAAAATTACTGGATATGTAGGAATGAGAGTTCTCAGACATACAAACATGGACTTCAATACTGATGCTCAAATGTTGTCTCCTCAGAGTCTTTTGTTCAACACATGTCTGAAAGACACACAGCTTTCCTGTATCATACGTTATTTTGTTATCTTCATAGCTTGTCTATGTTTGCTGTTTATATCTATGACTAGAATGTCAGCCTTCTTAGAGCAGGACCATTATCTTGTTCATGGTTGTGTTTCAGTACTCTCAACAGCATGTGAGACCTAGTAGGCATTCAATCAATGCTCATTAGTAAATGAATAGTCTATCCTTGAGGGCAAATGACAGGATTTGCTAAAGTGCATACAGAATCACAATTCTCAAGATTATTCAAGTGAGATCATGTATGTCCAAGTACTTTGTAAACCATTAAATTACAAGAGCTGATGAATACCTGTTGTCCAGTGAAAATTCCTGGTCTGACCATTCTTGTGCCTCCTGGCTTGTCTGCTTCCTTCATTAACCCAGAGAAGTTGGTGCTATTGTATTATATCCCTATTTCACAGTTAAAGATGTGGTAAGAGAAGTTCCTGGCACATAGTAGGCATTTGACAGGTGCTAGTTCTTTGTTATGGCTTGTGGCTTTTCAACAGTTTAAATTCATAAATTAACTGTGTTCAAGCCAAGCCAGGCTACATAACAGTTGTTCCCCCTGGGGACATATGCGGATGTCTAGCTTGCTTTGTGACTCCCATTTAGCAAATGAGCCCAAAGGATGGTTCCTTGTTCGGACATATTTCATCTCAGTTCTCTCTCTGCCAAACTCCAGACTGCCTCAAGAGATGTCTGCTATCACAAAGGCTGTGGAGAAAATTACAGAAGAAACTCATTTCAGGCATTAGACTCACAAGCTTGCCCCCCACTCTTTTTACCACAACTAATAGCTTGAGGACAGGTGATACTGATGTTTCTAGGTGTGCTTGCAGGCAGCTGTCTGTTGGAAACACCTCCATCTGCCCAGGTGTCTGGTCTATCTCTCCAGATCTATCCCACCACAGTAGATGGGTGTGAGACCAGATCCTGGCACCTTCCCTAGGTTATTGTTATTATTGTTATTGTAACTGTCACTATCATACAGTAAACCTGTGAAATAGGTATTATTATACAGCTAAGAGGGATTCTTGGGTGGCTCAGTCAGTTAAGCATCTGACATCGGCTCAGGTCATGATCTCACCATTCATGAGTTGGAGCCGCACGTCAGGCTCTGTGCTGACAGCTCAGAGCCTGGGGCTTGCTTCAGATTCTGTGTCTCCCTCTCTGCTCCTCCTCTTTTCATGGTCTGTCTCTTTCTCTCTCTAAAACATAAATAAGCATTAAAATTTTTTTTCAATACAAAAAATATTACCGCTAAGAAAAGCGAGGCTTTGAGAGATGAAGTGATTTGCCCAAGGCCACAGAGCAAAACACAGGATAAATCAGGCCTGTTGGACTCAAGGCATGTGTTCTTTCCATGCTAAATTTCAGGATGATCATTTGATTAATAAGAGAAAAGTTAAGGTTTTTTTAAATAATTATTATGTGTTTGCTTGTGTGTGTGTGTGTGTGTGTGTGTGTGCATGTAGAGAACACTTAAGATCTACTGTGTTAGGAAATTTGTAGTATAAAGCACCATATGATTAACCATGGTCACTATGCTATCTGTTTCTAGATCTCTAAAACTTGCTCGTCCTACATAACTAATCAACATCTCCCTTGAACAACACCTCCTACTTCCCCTACTCTCTGGTTCCCGTTACTCACCATTTCCTGTGCCATCTTCACAACTCAAGAAGAATAAGACTCACCGAGGTCTGTGTTGTATTTGGTCATGTGTTCCCATTCCTTGGAATTATATAGAGACTTTGTAACTAGTTTAAATGCTTTGACAAATTCAGTATGATTGCCTCTGGTTAGCACAGAGTGGTAATTAAGTCTGCAATTATATGTTCAGATTTTCATATTTTTCCTGTATGTGCATTTTGACAGTAATTGAACAAGGCAGTATTTGCAATATCCATTCTGAAACTGTTACACAATATTTCATTATGTGCCAGATTAATTTGTTAAACTCACATAGCAAACGAAAACTTCAGCGTTGATCCAATTAATCCAACTGTGGGAACTTTCTGCTAATATACCGTAGCACAGAAAACTGGAAGAGATGTTGGACACAGTGTCTGGAAAGATTAGGAGCATAATTAGGGGATGGGGGAGAGCTTGATGTAAGCTTTATTTTTTTTTCTTTTCTAAGTTACTCCTTTTTTCTTGTTGAATACCATTTATTTCCTTGAGAATCAGTACAGTGCGAAGATGAATAAACATTGATGAGATATGCATCTGAATCTGGAAAAAAATCTGTGGAAATTTAAATTTTCTCTTTGAGTATCTTTGTGTGTGAATGAGAGTGACGTGTGTGTGGGAGGGGTGGTTCAGCAGGAAGGGCTATGGTCCAAAGAACAAGGGCATTTTGATCATCTATGGCTCTATTTTTTTCCTTGTATTCCAGTGTGTCTTATGAAGAGTAAGTGAATTAAAATCGCTTTAACTCTGATAAAAAGATGAAAGATATGGAAATACTAGATGGGATATAAGGTCTCTTTGAGGGCAAGTGCTCTCTCTTGTGAACTGATGATGGAGAAGAAAACCTGCCCTCTCTTGGGTGAAAAGTTTTCTTTATCGAGTACTGTATGTCTGTCAGCTTGTGTCAAGATAGGTGTATTTTGTTTTTTAATTAAGTCACTTAACAAATAGTTCCTGAGTATTTATGATGAGTCTAGGACTGTGATAAGTGCCAAGTACACTATGGAGAACAAAATCAGATCCAGTTTTTAATCTTACAGAGTTTAAAATCTAGTGGAGAGACTTGTCAGTTACATTGCATCCCAGGTATATAATGAAACACTTACAGATTTTTTAAAAGTTTGAGTAGAGTTGATATGCAATGTGACACAAGTTGAAGTGTGTAACATAGTGATTTGACAAATTTATATATTATGCTATGTTCACCACAAGTATAAATATCTTTTATTCTGATACATCGCTATTACAGTACCACTGACTATATTTCTTATGCTGTGCCTTTTATTCCCATGACCTATATACAATGCATAACTGGAAGCCTGTATCTTCCGCTCCCCTTTATGCATTTTTGCCTCACCATCTACCTCCCTCCCCTCTGAAACTCATCAGTACTCTGTATTACAGGTCTGATTTTGCTTTTTGTTTGTTCATTCATTTTTTAAATGTCACTTATGAGCAAATTCATGTGGTATTTGTCTTCCTCAGTCTAACTTATTCCACTTACCATTAGACCTTCTAAGTCCATCCGCATTGTCACAGATGGTACAATCACATCCTTTTTCATCGTTGTGTAATATTCCATTGTGAATATATACTACATCTTCCTTACCTATCTGTGTCTTGATAGATGCTTAGGTTTTTTCCATATCCTGGGTATTGTAAATAATGCTACAGTAAACATAAGTGTGCATATATCTTTTTGAATTAGTGTTTTTGTTTTCTTTGGATAAATACAAATACCCAATAGTGGAATTATTGGATGATTTGTTATTTCTATATCTAATTTTTTGAGGAATCTCCATACCGATTTTCACAGTGGCTGTAGCACTTCACCTTGTCACCAACAGTGTGAGAATTCTTTATTCTCCACATCCCTGGCAATAGTCATTTTCTCTTGTCTTTTTTATTTTAGCCATTCTAACAATGTAAGGTGTATCTCATTGTCGCTTTGATTTGCATTTCCCTAATGATTAGTGATGCTGATCATCTTCTCATGTACCTGTTGGCCATCTTTATGTCTTCTTTAGGAAAAAAGTCTACTCAGTTCGTCTGCCCATTAAAAAAATTTTTTTTAATGTTTATTTCTTTTTGAGAAAGAGAGACAGAGTACAAGTGGGGGAGGAGCAGAGAGAGATGGAGACAGAATCTGAAGCTGGCTCCAGGCTCTGACCTATCAGCGCAGAGCCTGACACAGGTCTCGAACTCACAAACCATGAGATCATGACCTGAGCTGAAGTTAGATGCTTAACTTGCTGAGCCACTGAGGTACCCCTCATCTGCCCATTTTTTAAACTATTGGTTTGTTTTATTGGTTGTCTAAATTGTATAAGTTCCTTATATATTTTGGATATTAACCACCTTATCAGATATATATATTTGCAAATGTATTCTTCTATTTGGTAGGTTGACTTTTTGTTTCGTTGATGGATGTCTTCTTTGGCTGTGCAAAACCTCTTTATTTTGATGTAGTCACAATAATTAATTTTAGCTTTTCTGTCTCTTGCCTCAGGAGACATATCTAGAAAAATGTTTCTGTGTGCAACGTCAGAAAAATTACTGCCTGTGTTCTCTTCAAGGGTTTTTATGGTTTAAGTTCTCACATTTAGGTCTTTAATCTATTTTAAGTTTATTTTTGCATATGGTGGAAGAGTGGTCCAGTTTGATTCTTTAGCATGTAGCTGTCCAGTTTTCCCAGGAACATTTATTAAAGACTGGCTTTTTACCATTGTATATTATTATCTCCTTTGTCATAGATTAATTGACCGTATTACCATACGGGTTTATTTCTGGGCTCTCTTTTCTGTTCCAGTGATTTCTGTGTCTATTTTTATGCCAGAACCATATTATTCTATTGACTATAGCTTTGTAGTATATCTTAAAATCTGAGATTGTGATACCTAAAGCTTTGTTCTTTTTTAAGATTACTTTGGTTTTTGGGGTCTTTTTTGATGCCAACAAATTTTAGTAATATATACTCTAGTTCTGTGAAAAATGCTGATTAAAAAAAACTGCTGCTGGTATTTTAATAGAGATTGCATTGAATCTGTGGATTGCTCTGGGTAATATGGACATTTTCACAATATTAATCCTTCTAAACCATGAGCATGGAATATCTTTCCGTTTGTTTCTCTCATCTTCAATTTCTTTCATTATTATTTTATAGTTGGCAAAGTACTGGTCATTCACCTATTTGGTTAAGTTTATTCCTAGTTATTTTATTCTTCTTGGTGCACGTGTAAATTTTGTTGTTTTTTAAGTTTATTTTTCTGCTATTTTGTTATTAGTGTATGGAAAAACTACTGATGTCTTCAGGTGTGTATCCTGCAACTTTACTGCACACATTTATTTTAGTTGTGTTTTGGTAGACTTGTCAGGGTTTTTTTGTGTGTAGTATTATGTGATCTAGAAATACTGACAATTTACCTTCTTCTTTATGAATATGGATGTCTTTATTCCTTTTTATTGCCATGGCTAGAACTTCCAGTACTACGGTGAGAGTGGACAGCCTTGTCTTGTTCCTGATCTTAGAGGAAAAGCTCTCTGTTTTCACCATTGAGTATGATGTTAGTTGTGGGTTTTTCATATATAGTTTTTATTAGGTTAGGTTTATTAGATTGAAGTATACTGCCCCTAAACCTACTATGTTGTATTTATCATTGAATGGATGTTGGATTTTATCACATGCTTTTTTAAATCTTTTGAGATGATCATATAATTTTGATCCTTCATTTTGTTGATGTGGTGTATCATGTTGATTGATTTGCAAAGATTAAACCATCCTTGCATCCCCAGATAAATCCCACTTGATTATGGTGAATTATCATTGTAATGCATTTTTGTATATAGTTTATTAATGTTTTGTTGAGAATTTTTGCATCTTTGTCCATCAGGTGTTCTTTATTTTACCTTATTTTCATTTTAGAGAAAGAGAGAGAGTGGGAGAGGGGTAGAGAGAGAGACAGAGAGAAAAAATCCTAAGCAGTCTCCAGGCTCAGTGCAGAATCTGATGCAGGGCTCGATTCCATTACACTGGGATCATGACCTGAGCCAAAATCAAGACTTGGATGCTCAACTGACTGAGCCACACAGGTGGCCCTCCAATTGGTTCTTTTTAATATTATCTCTTTGTTGAAGATTATGTATATCTTTACAATAATTACTTAAAACTCTATCAGGCATTTTGGTCATCTCTGTTTCATATAGCTCTTTTTCTGAGTTTTTTTCTTATTGCTTCTTTTAGAGCACAGTCTTCGGTTTCCCCATTTTGCTTGACTTTGTTTTCATTTCTTTGGATTAGATGGAAGAGCTACTTGTGCAAAACTTAAAGGAATGGTCTTGTGTATGGTCATCTCCTATGTAGATTGTGTGCATTTGGTGACTTTGCGGACTGGCTGGAGCTGTGGCTGGCATAGACTGAGCGTCCTGGAGCCCTCCACATAGCAGACACCCTGTCACAACAATTAAAACTGAAATGAGCTGGGATGTCCTATTCTGGGTGGCTGAAGCTGGTTAATTGTATGCCCCACAGGTCCATTAATGCTCCGCACAGAGGATGCTTTGGCAGAATAGTTGAAATTAAAGTGGGTGTAAGCTGGATGGACTTGGGGATCTACACACAGCAAGCATCTTGGCAGGGTAGTTGAAGCAGGAGTGGATGTAAATCGGGGTGTTCCTGGACTCTATGTACAGAGGATGTCCTGAAGTGGTAGCTGGAGCTGAGGCATGTAGAGTCCTGGAGGTCCTGGGGTGCTATCTGTAGGAAGCATCTTGGCAGTACAGCTAAAGCTAAAATGGGCACAGGCCAATGTGATTCCTGGGCTTTCTGCACAAAAGGTGCCCTTGTGGGAGAGGTGAATCTGCATTGTGTGCAAGCTGGGCGGTCCTGGAACTCTCCACAGTGAGAGTGACCCGGCAGGAAAACTGAGGCTGAATTAGGTGTAAGCATGTGTCCCAAGGTGTTCATTGCAGGAGATGCTCTGGTCTGAGAGCTGGAGACAAGGCTGGCATGGGTAGGAGTGTTCCAGGGTGCTCTACACAAAGGGTGACCTGGCAGGATCACTAGATTTGAAGCAGACATCATCAGCTGAGATATTCTGGAGTGCTCTGCAGTAAGGGCACCATAGCAAGCTGTCTGAAGCCAAAACAGTATGGGCCTGGAGTATTCTGGAGAGCTTTGTGCCTATGTCACCTTAGCATGAAGGCCAGTGTCATAGTGAGTCCTACCCAGGTGTGTTTCAGTGTGCACTACTTTGTGGCTGTCTTGGTGGAACGGTGGGGCGTGGTGTGGGTTAGGGACCCAGGGTCCCCTGAGACAGCAGGCTGGTTAGGGTGCCTTGACTGTGCACTGGTCTGTGCTTTCAAGGTGGAGGGAGAGTGGAAACCCCAGCCATTAGCCCTTCCTACCCAGATAGCATTCCAGCTACTCCCTCCACCATTTGGGAGGGTTCTCTGGCTCGTTCTTTTATATGCTTGTTGCTCTTTTAAGCCATGGATTTTTAAAGAAAGATAATGGTAGTAATGATAATAAAATAAAAATAAAAAATGAAATGAAATGAAAAAGAGAAAACAAGAAAGAAAAAATAAAATGAAAAAGAACAAAAACAAAAGGAAAAAAACCTCCAAACCCATGGCTTATTTTCTGTGTGCCAGAGCCACAGGGGCTGGTGTGGGATTGTAGACCCTGGGCTTGCTTAGGTCATAAGCTCACTCCGATAACCAGATCCACCAGCTGTAGTGTCCAGACCCTGCTCTGGTTTGGCTTTAGGGTGGGGTGGGAATGTAAACCATGTCATTCTCTGGTCCCTCTGACCTGGAGAGTGTTCCCACAGCTCCTGTACCACTTGGCAGAGTTCTAGTGTAGTCTCTTTTATATGCTAGTTGCCCTATAGGCTAGATAAAGTTGTCTCTATCTATCTTGCTGTTCCCCTTTGCTCTTCTGTCTCCAGTTGTTTAGGAGCTGTTCTATCAGCCCTCAGTTCTTCTTCAGGAGAAATTGTTCTATAAATAGGTATAACTTCATGAGTTCCATGAAGCAGTTGAGTTCAGGGTTCTTCCTATGTCACCCTTTTGGACCAGAACTCATGAAACACTTTCTGAACATTTTTACTTTCAAAGATAAACACTATGTGGTGATGAGCTTCAAAAGAGCTGCTAGAAGGAATATTTGACCTTGTTAGCGCAGTCCGAGAAGAAATGCTTAATGAAGTAATGCTTGCATTAAGATTGGCATGATGAAATGGAAAACTTAACATGTTGAGTGATTGTGAGTAGGTGGTGGTCAGGGAAGGGGGCAGTACATGTGAAGGTTCTGAAGTGGGAACAGTTATGGTCAAAGCAGAACATCGGAATGGAATATAGAGCAAGAGGAGACTGAAAAGATTGGCAGGACTGATAGATGGCAGCCGAGTGGGTAATAACAATGTAATTGGTACTCCTGTAAGGGCTTTACTATATCAACTTATTTAATCCTTACAGAGGTATATAAAATGATAAATTACTTCTTACTGGTCAGGAAACTGAGATACAGTTTTAAAAACTTGCCTGAGGTCAGTGGTCCAGTTCTGGAAATATTACGGTCAGGATTTGAATGCAGGCTGCTCTAGAGTAAAATCTCTTAACCCATTTCAATCCTTGGAAGGGCAAAGCATTCATTTTCTGGGTGTCCTTGACTATATCTGTATAATAGGAAAGCACAGAGATTCAGAAGAATTTCAGATTCTTTCTGAAGTTGAGGAAATTCTATGAAAAAAATTGGGGCACCTGGGTGGCTCAGTCAGTTAAGCGTCCGATTTCAGCTCAGGTCATGATCTCACAGTTCATGGGTTTGAGCCCCACCTCAGGCTCTATGCCGGCAATTCAGAACCTGGAACCTGCTTTGGACCCTGTGTCCCCCTCTCTCTCTGCCCCTCCTCCATTCATATTCTGTCTCTCTCTCAATCTCAAAAATAAATAAACATTTGAAAAAAAGGGAAAAAATTTATGTGCTTTTTGGTGGGAAAATAATCTATAGTTTTCACCATGTTCTCCCTAGAACTCAATAAATTGAGAACCACAGATTATTCTGGATTATTTTCTAGAATACATTATTTTGAGATAATTGTAGATTCACATGCAGTAGCGGGAAACAATACACAGAGATCCTATAATCCTCACCTAGTTTCTGTCAATAACTTCAGCACACTATCACCACCAGGAAATCGATATAGATACAATGCAGATTTCACCAGTTTGACATGCATTCATGTGTGTGTGTGTGTGTGTGTGTGAAAGAGAGAGAAACAGATAATTTAGTTGTATGCATTTTTAGTATATGTGGGTTTGCATAATTACCATTGCAGTCAAGATACAGAACAATTCCATCGTGACGATCCCTTATGCTACACTCTTATAGCCACAGACATTTTCTTACCCCAACAATCGCTCTCTTGATTATTTTTAAGAAAAAGAGCTTATATATTACTTTCTCATTATTTATCATTTGAGTCTCAGACATTTTCCCCTTGATATTGTACAGCATTAAGCAATTTACTTTTTAATGGAGAGAGATTAATGAATAAGACATCTCAGTTGACTTTTGGTTAGCCATTTTCATATAGCAGTGACCTGAAAAAATGAATGAATAAAGACTTCTCCAAATTAGAAAAATCTTGCTTTTCAAATAAGAGAAGGCATCTTTTTCTAACCCCATCATTTCCCAAGCTGTATGATCCCTCTGACCCTCATCATTTCCTCCTGAGTTATTGCAACAGTGACTGCTGGCTGCTGTTGTTATTGTTGGTATTGTTAATAGCCAGATATGTCTCCCATTATCCAGTTTTGCCACTCTCTGATATATTTTTCGCAGAGCATTCAGAGTGACCTTTATAAAAGTAAAATCCAGATGTGGATTTTTAGATATTTATCTATTTATCTATCTATCTATCTATCTATCTATCTATCTATCTATCTATCTATCTCTCTGTCTCTCTATCATCTCTCTATCTATCTATCTATCTATCTATGTATCTATCTCAAGAAAGAAAGAGAGGGAGCAAGAGAGTGCAAGGGAGGGACCAAGAGAGAGGGAAAAAGAGAATCTCAAGCAGGGCTCGACCTCATGACCATGAGATCATGACCTGAGATGAAATCAAGAGTCAGACACTTCGTCTCACTAAGCAAAAACCAGGGGGAGGGGAAGAGGGGAAAGGAAAAAAAGACAGAGAGAGGGAGGGAGATAAAACATAAGAGACTCTCAAAGACTAAGAACAAACTGAGGGTGAGGAGGGTGAGGGAGGGGGGAGAGGGGGTGACAGGCATTAAAGAGGGCACGTGTTGGGATGAACACTGGGTGTTATATGTAAACCAATTTGAAAATAAACTATTATTAAAAAAAAGTTTAAAAAATTAAAAAAAAAGAAATTAAAAAAAAAAAAGAGTCAGACACTTAACTGACTGAGCTACTCACACGCCCCAAGAAGTAGATGAATGAATGAAGTAGACCAAGAGGGAAAGAAAATGGATCATGTTTTCCATTGTTTCAGTGTCTCTTCTTTTCAGAAAACTTCATTGTTTAGCTTCAAGTCACTTTTTAGTATGTTACACATTTCCACTTTTAAATATAAATCCCAAACTCATTCTTACCCCCAGAGGAAACAATCAATCAGTTTCTTACATGTGTTCATTTGTTTGTTTGTTTTAAATACTCACATAGTTGTTTGTCTATCCTCAAGAGTGAACTGAATCCTCTGAGTCTTTGAATAAAAGCTTCATTTTTGCCTAAGGGAAGAAGCATGGGATTTTAAAGAGAAACCATCTCATGTGGCAACCACTGACCTGATGTGGAGCCTACAATCCTGCTTGAGAAGGAGAGTGTTCATGATGGGCTTTCCCTGCTGTGTTCCCAGAGTTCCTGAAGTAAAGAGGTGAGGGGCAATGACTGCCTACGGACTTCAGGTGGGAACAACTCTAACTCTGCATTACTTAGAAATTTTAAAAAGCCAGTATCTTTTGGGACTTTTAATTGTGCCCTGCTCTTGGGTAGTGGGAGGTAGATCCTCCCAGAGATCACTCCCACCTCCAATTTACCTGCAGCAGGAAAAGCCATGCAAGGTCGTTTAAGATGATGGAGGATTTTGGATTTGCTACAGCCTGAATGAACCAGAAGACATTAATTATATCAAGTGAAAAAAGCCAGACACAAAAAGAAAAACCGAACAATCTCATTTATATGTGGAATCTTAGGAAAAGTTGAATACACAGAGGCAGATAGTAGAAACAGGGCTTACTGGGGGCAAATACACAGGTAAATAGGGAGATATCATGGAGGGTCCAATGTTGCAGTCATGTAGGATGAATAAGTCTAGTGATGAAATTGGCTAAGAGAGTAGATTGCAGGTGTTTTCATTACAAGAAAAAATTGTAACTACTAAGGAGAGAATAAATGAATTAGTTTGACTTCAGTAATCATTTCGCTATACATAAATCATCATGTTGTACACTTTAAACTCCTAAAATTTTTGCTAACGAAGCATTGGAATTGGCCTAATTTAGCATTAGTCCCATTTCTACCCCTCACTCAGTATCGACCTTGGACAAGCTACTTAACTATCTGAGTCTGGGTTTTCTCATTGGTAAAGAGAACATGAAATAACTCACATCCTGCTTGTGAAGGGTCGAATGAGATGACATAGACCAGTGGCACGGAATAATAAATTTTCACCGGCGATAGCTTTAGTATTAGTATTGGTATTAACATTAACATTAATACTAGTTTTGATTACTTTTAAAATGAAAAGTGAAAAATATAGCTAACTTGTACCAAATACTTTTTAATATAACAGAAACCACACAAGGTATACCACATGCAGTATGACATTTAGTCCACACAGTAACCCCACAAAATAACAGATATTTATTCTCATTTTGTAGAGGAGAAAACTGAGGCTCAGAGGTAAAGGGACTGACCCCCACGATTCTCTGTTCTGTCTAGAACTTGTGTGACTTTTCATGCATTTTTTTTTCTGAGAGAAAAAGAGAAAGAGAGACAGAGGGAGAACTCAAGCAGGGGAGGGACAGAGAGAGGGAGAGACAGAGAATCACAAGCAGGCTCCACACTGTCAGTACAGAGCCCGACATGGGACTTGAACCCATGATGAGATCATGCCCTGATTCAAAATCAAGAGTTGGATCCTTAACCCACTGAACCACCCAGGTGCCCCTCGTTAGCCGTTTCTGCCCAGAGCCACACGTGCATAACATGGAGGTTTAGTTGGCTTGTGCTCCTTATCTGGCCTCGGGATCAGAATTGGCCGTTCTGTTCTTGATGCCAAGATGGATTAACTTGCCTCATCTCCCTGTTCCAGACCAGCCTGGTGTCCTGGATGGATCAGGGAGGAAAGAGAAATATACAGATGCCCAGGCCCCTAGGATTGTGAGATGTGATAAAAGAAATAGAGAAAAAAACCCCAGCTTTCTCAGGCCGTATTTAGGCGAACTTAATGACGAACCTCAGATCACATGTGGGTGGTATATATATATATATATTGCCCTGGCGGGAATAGTTAGTTGTAAGCCTACCTGAGGTGAGGATGCTCATCCCAGGATTCTCAATCCGGACTCCAACTGAGCTGCTGACTGTAGGGCTTCCCCAGCCAGAAGGTTGAATGTTGTGAGTACCCAATCTGATGTATTAACCCTTCTTTGTTCTTCTCTATACTTCTCTCCCACTTTATGTTTAATTTTGTATATTCCCTTTCCCTATAGTTAATTAAGCTTTCCCCCAAGAAATAGAAACTGTGGCTATCCTGAATTACTATGATTCAGAACAGTCTCCATAAATAGAACTGTTAATCAAATCCCATGACTATAATAACCCTGAATGGTTGGTTGGTCCAGAGTTTTCCAGGGACCTTGGACTTGCACCTTTTTGGGAGGCTCTAATTTTGTGGGCTTATGTAACTCCCATTGCACTTTGAGCTTGCACTTGAGTAAGGGACAGACGTAAAGAATGACCACACAGAGAACTGAGCAGTGTTTCTTCTTTTGTGCTTTGCTTCTGGATCTTCTGATTCTCCAAGTTAGTAACAGCTTCTCTTTTTGCTCAAATCCCCAGTTAGTATCACTGTTAAGCTTAATTAGAGGAGGATTTACCTTCATCTAGGGCGTCTTTCCCCCTTGAGGCTTCTCCCTGCTCTGGAAATGGCCAACACCTTCGAGTGCTCTGGCTGGAGTGCCCCAAGTGCACACACTAATTCTTGTTCTGAGATCTGAACTCCATACTAATGAGGAGGGTGTCTACTCTGTAGAGATAGACCATAGGTAAGGGGACAGAATCTCTTGTAGCTGACCTGTGACCCATTCCTGCGAATGGTGCTTCGAGAAGGAGACACCGGCCAGTCCTTAATTCAGGAACAATGGGCGAGGGGGTCAGCTGAGGATAATAATCTCACGCAGCAGGCGCTGTGCTATGAAAGTCTCCCCTATTAGAGAGACTTCTGAGCAAAGCTGACCTGGGATTTCTGCCTGTTTCTTGCTGGCTTTTTGAACCCTGGAAAAACAAGAAGTCCTCTGAGAAGCAGTACAGAATTCTAAAGACATTGCAGAGCAAGAAAGCGATGTGCCATTTCTCTTTCTGGGCATGAACACCAGAGAAATTGTTATTACTGGCCACGTGCAGGAGGAACCTGTGCCAGAATGCTCATTGCTACATTGCTTTTAATAAAGAAAAAAAAAAACAGTTTATCATGTGACTAAAGATAAGGCATTTTCAAATACACAGTTACCACCTCCCATGTTTTCAATGAGAAAATTAAAAAAGAGATTTTGGACCAAATTGCACATAGAAACGTATAGGAATGTAAAAGAAATCACCAACTCCTAACTTAAAATGCTAACTATATATATTTGAAACCTAGAGTGCATAACATTTTAAGTAAAAAGTATTTTTCTTTTTCTGAAGTCACATATTTGAGAAATAAGAGGAGACTTCAGCTCCTCCTCTGTGCCTCTGATATCGGGGTTCTCATTAGCAGAGAACCACTTTCTGAGTCGTATAGTGTCGCAGGGTGTATCATACTGTGTGGTTTGAGTCAGTGATGTTTCCTTTGGAAACTTTATCCTGACTAGAAGAGTACATCTGCTTTAACATTAGGATGGGTCATGTGTTCATGAGTCCTGTAGTTATGTGTTTGCTTTCCAATGACACAACCAATTACTGTATTGATCTAAAGTGATCATTAAAGGGCTTCTGTATAATGACACTCAGCACTTGGAGTTATGAGGTCTTAGATTCCGAAATAATTACCTGATCTGTGTTCAATTTCTCTTTTAGTATTCTTTTAAAAAATAAATTCCATTAGGTGACTTACTTTGCTTAGTATGTAAAGCTAATGTTGCGTAGGTTTTGTGTTTTATTTTATTTTTTTCTGAATAATGTGTCTTCTTTAGTGGTGCTATGTTAAAACCAAAGGAATGCCAAGATGGTGTCATAATGTGAAAGGCTTTGTATGTGTACTTCTTTTGAGTGGTAATTTTTGCATTATGTTCTGTTGTACATGCCATCATTTAGAGACATGCCATGTCTCTCTCCTTCTTTGGATAGATTTCAAATATGTGGATGACTGGAATACAACATTGCAGAATGATACATACATCATGATGACATTTCTCCTAATTAAAACTAAAATAATATAAATTCTGTTATATATACAAATGCAAAAGATGTAAAAGGGATTGGATAGAGTTGAAAGACATGATCTGGAGGAAAGGGAAGGGTGATTGGAAATTAACAGAGAAATTTTACTTGTATTCGTAATATTTTACTTCCTTTATTTAAAGGAAAGATTTGAAGCAAAGATGGTAACATTTGAATAGTTTTTACTTCTTGGTAATGGATACACACATCTTTTTCAATTTGGGGGGTTATATTTTAATGTCTCAATGGATATGAACGAGGAAAAGAAATGAAAAGCAATGCGACTATTTTTTTTTCCACTGGTAGAGAGACAGGTTGTACTGGAAAGGGAATAGGTTAAATGAGGTTAAAATTTTCTCCAGCAGGACACCATTGTGTGGTCAAACACAACCTGGAACCAGTGCTTTTCATCCGTATTGTAAATTACAACTGTTTCCACCACCCTGGTTTTCATAGAGGGAATGAAGATTGACATGTTGTTGGCAATGGGTTTTTCTTTGAACTTGGGCCCAAGAAGATGCCACCTGACCATGACTGCCTTTTCTGCCCTAGACGCTATCTGGGTCAGCCCCAGGCAGCTTTTCTAGCCACCCCAGCTCCCTGGTCCTTGAGGAGCTAACATAGCACTTAGGGAGAAGAACTGGCAAGCTGGTGGCCCTTGTGTGTATCCCTCTCAGAGATCTGTTTTGTTTGGCCTACACAGTGACTTTTAAAGAGATTTTAAGTGCTTCAAAATAGGGAGATTTCACAGCCACACTGCGCCCCCATTTCTAACACGGCAGCTGTCAACTGCACTTAACCCGAGTCTGCTCCTTCCTATGAGGTGTGGGCTCTCAGTTTGCTGCGTTGTTCCCTCCCAGCTTTGCCGGCCTTAACTGGCCCCTGCAGGAATTTGAGCATGCTGTCCCCTATGAAGAGTAACCATGTGACAGGCAACAGCTAACACTTTGCGTTAGACTGTGCCAATCCTTAACAGAAATGCTGGCAAAGCGTTATATGGGAAAGTTCATTTTAGCTCCCCACTGTGTCTAATTATAAGTAAATGGTTGGAACATTTAAACATGCCACAAAAGAATGACTAGAATCTCAGCAGCCTGCAAGGCTCCTTTTTCCCCAGTCTGGGATTAACTAACTGACTTTTCCTCATCTTTAATTTCTGCTAATGAAATGCTGCTCTTCCCATAAAGGTTTCAAATTTGTTAACTTCTTGACAATTTAGGATCTCTAGGCACAATGACTAATTATGCCCCTGGGAAATATCTGGGATCTTCTCCTTCCCGGAAGGTCAAATGGGTCCATTTTTAACATAAACTGTGCTGACTCTTATATACTCAGAAAAAAAAACCAAAAATGAACAAAGGGAGGATATGGTCATGATTCATGGAAAGTTTAATTTGACTCATTCATTCAACAAATATTGAGTACTATGTTCCAGGCATTGTGCTAGTTGCTGGGGTAAAATGATAATCTAAAGCAGACAATCTATGTATTCTTGAGGCTTACATTCTCATGAGAGATATTGAAACATATTTATATCATTTAATTACAGTTGCGTGGTATCCTGGGACACTCAATGCTAAGGAAGGTTCTAACTCAGGAATTCACCTTCAATGAGATGTTGGCCATAAAAGGAAGGGAATGGGGAGAGGCAAGAGGAAGGGAGCAAGTGGGGAGGGCATTCCACTGTCGAGAAGAACAGGTGAAGGGGGCATTGTGTGTCTGTGGAACTGAAGAAGCTGGCATGTCTGGAGCACGGAGATGAGATGGTACCTGAGAGGTACTCGGGGTGGACCAGCAAATGTGAGGGTTCAAGCTTGTCATTTTACCTCTTTTTGCAGATGATTTTATAGAAGGATTATTTCCTACTTTTTCTTGCCTTACCAGCAGCTCAGATGACACCGGAATGGCTGCTTTTGAAATCAGTTTGGACACTGGGGATGAAAGGCCTCTAAATCTTTCATCTTACTGTTGAGTAGTTTGTCCATCAGATTCTCACTTGAGTTTTCTCAGGAACAGTAAAAATGGACGCAAAATGCAAAAAAGTAACAATACTGTCTCAGTTTGGGGAAAATATTTTTCCTATTCAGATATTTCCTACCCCATAAAGACATAAAAAGGAAAAAAAAATCTCATTTAAATACACGGATTTACACAGGTTACATGCTCCACGTTCTCACCAGGTGCTTGAATTAGTTGGAACTCTTGCTACTTGGGTGAGACCTAAGTTATCACTAAATGAGAATAGTTCAGTATTTAAATTACAAGAGCATAAGTGCGATTTGGAAACCTAATATATATCTTAATGAGTTCTACAGTAATTTCATTTGAGATGTTTCAATTGTAATTTTAGACTAATTCTTTAGGGCAGAGGCTAACCTAGTACCTCCCATTTTATTTAATTTTTTGTAATACAGAATAAATCAATCTTAAAATGGTTCAGTAGTTTCAATTAATTTTAATGGTCTGCTGCTCTCCACGTCATTGGATCAGAGCCTATGAATTCAGATAGGTGGATGAGCTTTTTAATAAGTCCTTAGGAATCATATGTAGGCTATATTAGGGACAAGCTAAGAAGAGCTCCTACTCAATTGGTTTATCCTGAGACTGTGTCTCTGAAATTAACATGGTTAATAAACCTTCATTGGAAGCAACTATGTGGCTTTTATAGGTAAGGTAAGTTCACGTTTTTCAGGTAGTTCATCAGGAAACTGCAAGGAAGAGTGACCATTACAGGGAAATCAAGTGATGGTTCATAGGTACATAGCTATTGTTGACATCAAACTCAAACATTTAGGGACGTGTTTCAAATAGCAACACCTATCCTGGTATAAATCCACCTTCTGCAATTTACGTTACTCAGTTATCTGGGATATTTCTTGGGATAGAACATTGTGTCTAAAGTAGTTATTCTTTTTACATGTTCTAGAGGTTACTTTTCACACATTTAAGATGTCTCTTAGAGTCAGTATCTTAGGAGTAGTGATGGAATTCACTTACAATACCTTTTTCTACGATTTCAGTGTTGAGAGATAATTTTGGTCAAGTCAACAATCGTGCTTGCATCGCCACCAGAGGAGTCTTTGTGGTAAAAGCTGGTTCTGGAAAATTGCTGTGGAATAATGTCATGGCGATTTAAAGACGGTAGCGATGTCACAGGTGTGAGGGAGTTGAGGTCAGAAGTGAGTTTATCATAGAACAAGGTTTCTCAACCTCAGGTCAGCTATTTGGACCGGGTAAACCTTAATTGTGGGTGGTAGTATGGGTTGGAGGTGTCTTCTGGTTTGTAGAGTGTTAAGCAGCATCCCTGGCCTCTCACTCCCTCAATGCCAATAGTATTACCCACTCCCCACTTCTGAGTTATGACAGTGAAAATGTCTCTAGACATTGTCAAATCTCTCCTGGGGGAGAAAACTGCACCTGCTTGAGAACTACTACCACAAAGGATTTAAGAGAGCAAACATAGAAGTAAAGAAAGATTGGAAGCCCCAAGTTGACATAAATGATTGGTAACCACAAACCTATATCTCTCACATCTCCAGCCTAGACAACTTTTCTTACTTCTGGCTCTTGAATTTAATTGTTAAAATCTCTATTTAAATGTTTCAAAGACACTTCAGTGTCACCATGTTCCAAATGACCTCGTGACCTCCCATCTCTAGAATCTTTTCCTTATTTGTGACTCCCAGTGTCAGTGAATGTACCGTACTAGAAACCTAGGTTTCCTTCCTTACTTCTTCTCTTTCATCTCTGGCATGCAATCAGCCAGCTCTGCTTTGTACCACCAAGTATCTCTTGAGGCATTTACTTCTTAATACCCCTGCTGCTTTGGTTCCAATCAGTATGAGCTCTCTTAGGCCTACTCCCACTGTGCAGGCTGCAAAGGCTCAATACTTACTTTCCAGGTTCCCTTGCAAGTAGGGGTGGTCATGTGACTAATTTCTGACTAGTGACACATTGCTGGGGGGAGAGAGTGACTTCAGAAAGTTCAGAAAGATTTCATTTTCGTAATAGAAATCACAAAAGTTCTGGTATTTTCCCTTGACTTCTTTCAGCCACTTTGAATACAGACTTCCTGTCCAGAATTGAAGCAATTATTCTCTGATCATGAGGGAAAGGCCACTGGAATCAATAGAGTTGAGCTCATTTTTAAACCATTAAACCAATGGACCATAGCTACCTGGCTCCCATTGTACACATATATAAGAAACACAATTCCCATCTTGTGTATGTCGCTGTCTGTGAGTTTTCTATTCCTTATAGATACTTTCCTCACTGATCTACTGGCTTTGTGATTTTGAACAGGGTGATTAAGAGAATTCTTTATTTCTTGATTTGTCCATGTGTAAATGATTACATCCTAATGACTGGGACGATAGGATAGTGTGAGGTTTGAAAGAGGTAACACTTGACAGTAAGTATATAATGGTAGTGATTTGTAAATGACACCATTGGAACACTTGGGACTCTGTAGGTACCACCTCACCCTGTGCATGGGTATTTAACAAAAATGATACCACAAATAGCAGATGAGGAGTAGTGCCTCGTGTTCTGTGAAGACAGAGACAGTGTGCCTGCTTGCTCTCAGGGACAGTTTCTACTGAACTGGCTTTCAGGAGAGCAGGTAGAGGCTGAAGCCACTACACTCTTCTGAATCAAACAGTCACATGCCTGAAATCGCCTTTGAGCTTCCAGGGTCCTGGTGACATTGTTTGCTTGCTTCTTGCATCACCTACGTTAGCCAGCCTTCTTTGCCTTGCTTCCGGGTATCTATAAATCATATTGCCTCTTGACAGATATGGCATATTTTGTGTGGAGCTGCTGAATTCCAGAACTGGCACCTCCAGGCTGCACATGCGGGAATAGGTCTTCAAATCGGCTGCACTGACTCCATATGAACAGTTTGCAAAGGGGAAAGTATAACCTCAGGCTGAAGACGAGATGACAGGACACCCAGAGTTTTCCTAGTTTAATTTGTGAGGCTTCCCCCCAGCCAACATGTCCAGAAAAAAAAAAAAAAAAAAAAAAAAAGAGTAGATGGGGAAGCAAAAAGATAGAAAAGAAAATGCGTGAAATTGGCTTGTGGGAGAGTGTCAGTTTGTCAACTGTTGTAGGAGATGGTTGGCATCACCTCTGCTTTGTCTCCAGCTCTCTAAAATTATTTTTAGCTCTTGGTAAGATGGATTCTTTCTTCCTTCCTTTCATATCAAATGCTGTGCTGGAATGCAATCAAGCGTATGGCCAGAGCTGAGAGTCCTATCAGCGGTGCTTCTGAATAAGACCAAGTCTGAGATGTGGCCTCCTCTGAGGCATCTTACTGCAGAGCCCTCAGCGACTTGGAGGATGAGACAAAAAGCTGGAACCTGTTGCAGCTTTCTGTCCTATCAAAAAGCAACATGAAGGGGGAGGGAAAATTCCCACATAATATCCTATATTTCCCTCAGGAGTCTGGGAGCAGGCGGGGTGGGAGAAGGGGCACAGAGAGGGAGGGAGAATGTTGCTTTCATACATGACACAACGAATTCATGGCACTAGTTAGATAGACAAATGTCAACAGTGTTGTTTTTGGAGGAGATGATTGTTTAATTTCTTAAAAATTTTATTAATGTTTTAATTTATTTTTGAGAGAGAGAGAGAGCGAGCAAGACAAAGTGTGAGCACAGGAGGGACAGAGACAGGGAGGGAGACACAGAATCTGAAGCAGGCTCCAGACTCTGAACTGTCGGCACAGAGCCCGATACAGGGCTCAAACTCCTGAACCACGAGATCATGACCTGAGCCAAAGTCGGACACTTACCGACTGAGTCACTCAGGCACTCCGAGTCTGCAGTTTTGAGTGTGAAACATGGTTACTTGTTTTATCTAGAATATTGTATTTAATACTCAAAATAGCCCCATGAGGTGGGTAAAAATATTTCCTTTGGACAGATGTGTTTGGAGACGTTAGGTCACTTGCTCAGGGTCATGCAGGTAGTACACACCTTCCATGTGTGATGTAACTACTCCTCAGTGAGAGCAGATGCAGTCTGTTAAATACATCCTTTGTGCTCTGAACTTGAAAGACATGATCTTAACACCTCTAAGGGTTGGATATTGTTGTCTCCAATTTTTCAGCAAGGGAACAGATTCTGAGAGGTTAAGAAATTAGTTATGTAGCTTGGGGCAAGGTGCTTGATGTTATCAGAGACTGTTTCTGCCACAGGACAAGGAAGAAAACAGCATCTCCTTTATAATGTTAACTTGTTGTGATGAACAAAATGAAGGGGGATAGAGAAAGAAGCAAAAGGTTGGGTTTCTATCCTTAGAGCCCAGACAAACCGAAACAGCTTGGGAAGTGATCAATACCATGATGACTATGCATTTCACACATAGCTATTACTTATGGTTCCAGCAGAATTCCTTTTTCAGAGGTGGCAAAATAGAAAGGCAGTGTGGTTACCACAAGCCTTGGTCCAGAAAGTCTAGATATGGGTGTTCAGACTTGTGGAATTTTCCACCATTGTGCCGGGCAGTCCAAGTGACCCTTCCTCTCTGAAAAGGCACTTAGGAAGCCACAGCAAAAATAAAAGCATCCTATAGCAGAGCAGTTGAGATTATGGGCTTTGGAAATGAGGCCAGTGTAGTTTTTTATTCCTGGTTCTCCCACTTAAAGACTGTTGGACAAGAATTTAATCTGTAAGATAAACATGATAAATTAATTGTGACTGTTCAGAGAGAAAGTGTATGTAGCGTACTCTGCAGCCTGCTTGGCTCAGAGTCCATATTCAACAACTAGCCACTGTTGTTGCCAAGACATATCACAAAGACCCAGCCTTTCCTACAAGATGCACTGAAGTTTTCCATTGTGATGGATGGTGCCTAGTTCATCTCTTAGCTCTTGTGCGAATTCTAGCTTTTGACCTTGTGAGTGATCCTCTTTGAAGATTTTCCATGGATTACATTTCTTTTAAAAAAAATTTAAAGGTTTCTTTTTTTGAGAGAGAGAGACAGAGACAGAGAATCCACAAACTGTGAAATAATGACCTGAGCAGAAGTTGGATGGTTAACTGACTGAGCCACCTAGGCGCCCCTCCATGGATTACATTTGTAAATTTGGACTCGTTAAGGCCAGTATTAAAACTATGCTCTAATACTTCCAATGTAGGGAGACAAATTTCCATTCCAAAAAGGAGCCATCGACAGTGCAGATGGTCTCCCAAGGGCTGTTGTCAGGTGATGTGGTAAAATCTGGCTTGCTGGCTCTCCCAGGCCAAGGACCCTCTTGCTTTCTCCTTTGACTCATATCACTGGTGGGTGCATCCTTGAGAAGCTAAAGAGAATTATCTCATTTTAGGAAAAACATGTATGTTGTCTGATGCAGAAGCATGTGAGCCAAGAACATGAAGGAAAGAAGTTAGGTGTATACACATGTCTACTCGACACAACCCTATAGGGACAGATACATTTTCCTTCTCTTTATTTGATTAGTAACATATTTATAAAATTAAAATAATGTCTAGAAAATTGAATCATCATCCATTAAGTGAAGAATAAAAGTTTTTCCTTTGGCTTGCCACTCACCCATCCTAATAGTTGTTTTGTGTAACTTATTAAAACTTTTCTGTACATATTAAGTTTATACTGTTACTTCAAATTCAAACGATGCTGAGAAAAAGATTTATCTACATAAAATCTTTATACGCTCTTTACCACTCGTGTGTACATACATATATAAAATGTATATTTGAGCAAGAGTAATTGTAGCCTAGAGTCTTAGAAATGGAATATGTTGGCCAAAGGGAACGTGCATTTTAAATTTGAATGGAAATGTCAAGTGACTCTTGGAAAAGACTGTATATTCACACTCCCAGTAAACTAGAGTGACTGTTTTCTTCAACCCTTGCCACAAAAGCATTACTATACTCCTCTGTTTTGATAATCTTCACAAAAATGGGACAATTGAGTATATATGGAAGGCTAATACTACTTGGAGGGCAATTCTAAAATAAGAGAATTAACTTCGTTTTTGTCTGAAGTAGGAGAACTGACTCTGGGGTGAGTTCCTGCTCTTGGCGTTAATTTATTCTTTTACCGAAACAGTGCTGTCAGGTTGATTTCTTACTACTTTATAGGAAACTTAATTCACTAATACAGTTCTTCTGGGAAGCAGACTGTTAAGAAATAGGCATAGAATCTTGTAAAAAAACAAACAAACAAAAGAAAGGTTTAATCTAGCTCTGTGTTCTCAAAATGGTATTTTACTGGGGTCTGATGGAAAAGCATGACCATGTAGTTAAGGACTGATTGAGAGATTGTTTCACAACCTGAAGCAATGCTTGTGGGAACAGAAACCAGTAAAAGGGAAGGGCTACAAAGTGTACCTCAGCACAGAAGTGTGAACAGGCCACCTGGGAATGCAGCCGTCTGACAGCCTCAACCTATGCAGCCTGTGTGACCACAGGGACCCGGGGTCTGCTGATACACTTGTTTCTAGGGAGAACTATGCGAAATTGAGTTGCAAAAGCTCAGAAATACAAGTCCCATCTGAGTACCCCATTGACAAATTTTTTACACGGTTCTCTAAGGCCTCCACTGTTGGAGTTATGTCTGCCTTTCCCATATTACTACATGCCACTCTCCCATCTTTAGATAAGTATTGTATAAGTATCATCTCATTTAATCCTTTCAGAAAATCTACAATTTTTATTCCCACTCCATACCTAACAACACTGAGGCTTATGTCACAAGCTGCTGGAGGTTGACTCCAAATACTTTGTTCCCAACTGTATTACATTGTAGTTGTAATCATCCTCCCCAATTCTCCCACCTCGACATTCACACATTGATTTATTTGTTTAAGGCAATGATTAACTGAAAATATGGTGAGAAACTAACATTGAACTGAGAAATAGAGATATAAGTGTTCCTAAGAATACAGCTTTCTGGAACATACTTCTTCAACCATGATTTACTGAGCCCTTATCCTGTGGCAGGTGGCGTCCCAGGTGTGGTGAAAGCAGTCAGTAAGACAGGGAAAACCCTTGTTCAGTTTCTTAATGGAGAGAGATAGGACAGAGAAGTAAGGCAATAAATTAATTAAATCTATGCCATGGACAAAACAAAAGTGGATAATGGATTAGAGAGTTATTGGGGGCACATGAGTTGGGGCCATGTACCCCAATGTATGCAATGGCTTGAGAGTCCCTCTGTGAGAAGGTTACATTGAAACTGAAGATAAAAGGAGCTACCATGAGCAGTCTGTAGATTGGATGATGGGTCTTGGTGATTTACTGCTCTGTAATAGGATTACATATGCATCCCATTTGCCATGTGACTTTGCAGAACACTTGCGTTGTGAGTGGAATGTAGTTTCTTGCCTCTCGGATGCTAAGCATGGTCAAATGACTTCTTTTCATCAGTGGAATGGCCTCCAAGGCTATAAACATATTCGCGTAGTTCAGCTTGGTCTCTTATATTCCTGCCACTTTTGATGAAAAGAATATGCTCTGGGTAGCACTGAGTCGAGAAGGATAGGATATGTGTGGGACAGTCTGAACCCAATGCATAGCTTGAGGCCAAGCTTAGCCATCCTGTAGCCTGAGGCAGAGCTGGTTCCTGCAAAGGCTTAGCTGATGTGCATACCTAGGCACACACATCCCCCCCCCCCATTCCTTGCCAGTGTTTATTGTGGTGAGCCACTGATTTGGCGGTGGGTTTGTTAACCAGCTTAGTTGAATAAAAGAAGAAATAAAAACCATGAAATGGGAAGAAACTTGGAGTGGTTCAGGAACATAAAGAGGCCATTGTGGCTAGAACAGAGTGAGCAAGAGGGCAGTATTCACAGTGAGGAAGGAAGGGGCCAGATATGTTAGAGTCTTATAGGTCATGTCAATAATTTTGTATTTTATTCCAAAGATGAGGATATTCAGCAGGAGCATCATATTAAATGCTCTACGTTTTGAAAAGATCAACCCAAGTGCTATATTGAGAATGGGATAAAGGTTGTCAACAATCAGAAAAAATGAAGACCAGATAAGAAGTTACTACACTCATCTAGCAAAGATACTTAGGGCGTATACAGTTATTGGGGATGTGCCTTGCTGAGATCATCCAAAAGGGAGGGGGGGACACTGAAAGCTGAAATCCAACCCAGACTTGGCCTACTCCAGAGGTAGTGCCTTTTGCTTACTTGGGCGAAAGCATCGTTTCATCTAGTCGTGGCTTCAGCAGTGATGATGGCTTGTACGGGGTGGTAGTAGATCTGTGTCCTTTTTTGGTTACTTTGATGGGCCCTCTTGATCAGAAGAGAAATCTGTACCAGAGGAGGAAATGAATCAGATAAAGCATCTAATGTGTATAGAACCAGTATGTTTGCAAAAGCATCTATTTGCCTTTATTGATGCTTAGAAACATTCTGCATGTTATTGAAAGAGAACATATCCAATTAGTGGATTGGGGAGAATATGGTGTGCTCACTTCAATACATAAAGACAGAGGCCAAGCGTGGCCAATGAAACTGTAGAGTTTTTAAATTCCTGTATCCCAAATGTGAGGTGAACAGGAACACAGTGAGGTCACCCATCTGGGGAAGGTCTGGGTAGGTTCTCAGCTGTATGGACACCCTTCCCCAGTAGCCCGTGTTAAATGGACTCGTTACGTAATAATATGATTAGATAAGCCATGTGCAAATGAAGTCAGCAGTCATCCAGAGGGATGTAGGTATGAAGAGAGCTGCCCCTCTTGGAGGGAGGATCTCAGTGGGATCTAGAAATGGTGATTAGAAGACAAAAAAGGAGATTATGAGAAAGGATTCAGTTACTAACTAAAAGGGACATGCTGAGCCTGTGTGTTCAAGTGTGTCTCTCTTGGGCAACTGTGCCAACTGGACAAATGAAGCAGGTGTTTTTGATTCCATGTTGCCTTCCCTGTCCTGCCAGTTTTCATCTATGCATTGTAATAAATTTCAAGGGAGACAATATCACCCATCTTACCTTGAAAGATAAAACTCTTTAGAAAACATGTGCCCTGTTTGGAATGAAGTGAATTTATTAGCTTGTGTTTGTCAACTATCTACTGTAGGCCAATTACTGTGGTAAATTTTCAGTCTTCATTTTAACCTCCAGAATGTATGTTTCATTAATTTTTTGTTTGTTTATTTTTGAGAGAGAGAGCTTGAGCAAAAGCGGGGCAGACTGAGAGCTAGACATAGAATCTGAAGCAGGCTCCAGGCTCTGAGCTGTCAGCACAAGAGCCCAATGTGGGGCTCAAACTCATGAAACATGAGATCATGACCTAAGCCAAAGTTGAACCCTTAACTGAATGACCCACCCAAGAGCCCCCAGAATGTATGTTTTATTGCTTCCACTTCATAGACCAAAAAACTGACGTTTGGTGAGGTTAGATCAAGCCAGCCCAAGGTCACAGCCAGGCTCTGTCTTCTAGCCTGTGTTACTGCCACAGTAACCGGTTACTGCTCTCAGATTCTTGGCTGTTCACTGTGCAATGTGGTGGTAACATTGTATTATAGTAGTTCAAAACATTGAGGTCAGACTCCCTGGATTTGAATTCTGACTCCATCACTTGGGCAAATTGGGCGAGCCTCTCTAAGCCTCATTTTCTTCATTTCAGAAATAGGAATCACACCTTACTACAGAGCCTGGCCCACTGTAATGGCAGGTGATTTTTCTTTTTCTTATTTTTCATCATGTGCTGTGAGATTCTCAGTGCTTTCACTGGAAACATCAAATAGCTTTCCAGAGACTGAATTCAAGGCAGAGGCTAAACCTATGGTGTGTTCCCCAAACTAGCACTCTGGTTTCACAAGCACAGAAGTATGGCATGAGCAAATGAATTTTGAAAAATAACCCTTATAGAACTGCAAGGCAAATTAGCATGTTAAAAACAGGGAAGTCTTAGAATAAAGAAATTTTGTTAGGTTTATGGTTTGCTCCATGGATTCAGCCTTGGAAACACTTAATGCCGTGACTCGGTACACAGGACCAGAAAACTCCTGAGTTCAAACCCTAGTCCATTAGGTTTTGTCACCTTCATCAAGTACCTTAACCTTCCTATGCCTTTGTTTTCTCATCTGTAAAACAGAACAATAACAGCACTTTATTTGTAGGGTAGTGTGAGGACGAAGTGCATGGAAAGTGACTGGCAACTAATAGAATCTAAACAAATATGAGTTCATTATTGTCATGACGATTTGCTTAAAAGCATGCACATGGATACCGTACACGCTTTTATGTAGTCCAAATATTTGTTTCTGTGTTTTATCACTGCTACAAGGTGTGCAGATTTACTATATTGTGGCTATATAGTATAAAATTGGGTGGATGGAGGTAGGGAAACATATGAGTAGGAAAGAGAGCCTCACAACTGCTTGGTGGATTAAATGGGGTCATGGACTTGAGGAAGTAGAAAGTTCGACACTAGTGAAATAGTTTTTACCCCTCTTACTGGAGCTTTCAAACACCAGGTGATGGGGGAATTGGGTTGTGTCACACGCCTCTGGCCAGAGGCCTGTCATTATTAACTTCCCAACTTTGAGGACCCCTCAGCCTCCAATCCCTTGTGAATTCCCTTCCAGCCAATCTGCTTCTTCTAAGAGCTACTGCCAGAGGCAAGGAAATTAAAGCTTATTTTAACAAAGCTTGTAGTGCGTGAGTCATATCTACCCTTCTTTTAGTGAAAGATGAAAATAGGTTTTGGACTCCTGGTAGTGAGCCTATTTCTCAGCCCTTATTTGAAGACTTTGTTAATGATACCTATCCAGACATGGCATAAATGGAATTTCTGGGGATCAAGAGCTAGAAAATCATTATTTTGCTATTGTGCATCACCATTGGAGAGTATAGTCATTGCTACTGGTTACCTGGTGACAATTGTTATTAATAAATGAACGTGCTTACTAATTCATTATATGTATATCAGGTGGTTATCAGGTACAGTGATAAGCTCTGGGAGAACAAAAAGATGAATGAGGCTTGGTCTCTGCCCTTGAGAATCTCCAGATTCAGTTGGGAAGAAAATTGCATGTGAACAAATAACTTGAAATAAAGGTTTTTTTTCCAAATGTGTAATAGATGTGTAGCAGGATAAAATTTATGAACCTGGGAGTTGTTACAATATCACTACCCCATCAATACAACTTCCCCTCTACTTTAATTCCCTCCTTCTATCCCCTGAAAAGTTGGCCTCTGCCAGACAGTGTCTCAGGGTGTATGTGAGAGACAGAAACCATGAAGGAGAGAATGCTGCACAACCAGAAAATGTATGGAGGAGAAAAAAAGAAAGGCTGGTGGAGAGGTTTAAGTCTCATTTATTTAATAAATATGGGAGAAAGGAAAGAAGGAAAAAGTGTTAGGGTACAGTAGGAGAGGCTTCATGATAAATAGGGTGTCTGGTGTTTAAGAGCCCCTTAGAATGAGGTCAAGAAGGTGACAGTGATGTCCACACTCACTACTGTTGTTCAACATAGCGTTGGAAGTTCTAGCTATAGCAATTGGACAACAAAAAGAAATAAAAGGCATCCAAGTAAGCAAGGAGGAAATCGAAATTTGACTCTTCAGAGATGTCATGTGGAAAACCCAAAAGATCCCAAGAAGCTGCTAGAACTGCTACATGAATTCAGCAAAGTCAATAGATATAAGATCAATACTCAGAAATCAGTTGCATATCGATGAACTAACAATGAAGCAGCAGAGAAAAATCAAGGAATCAATCCCATTTATGATTGCACCAAAAACCATACTGGCACAAAAACAGACACATAGATCAATGGAACAGACTAGAGAACCCAGAAATGGACCCACAAATGTATGGCCAACTAATCTTTGACAAAGAACAAAAGGATATCCAATGGGAAAAACACTGTCTTTTCAGCAAAGGCTGTTTGCTGTTGGGAAAACGGGACAGCGACATGAAGAATGAACCTGGACACTTTCTTACACCATACACAAAAATAAACTCAAAAATGGATGAAATTTGTAAATGTAAGACAGAAAACTATCAAAATCCTAGAGGAGAAAACAGGCAAGAATCTCTTTGACCTTGGCCACAGCAACTTCTTACTAAACATGTCTCCAGAGGCAAGGGAAACAAAAGCAAAAATGAACTATTGGGACCTCATCAAGATAAAAAGCTTCTGCAGAGCAAAGGAAACAATCAGCAAAACTAAAAGGCAACCAATAGAATGGGAGGAGATATTTGTAAATGGTATATCAGATAAAGGGTTAATACCCAAAGTCTATAGAGAACTTCACAAAATCAACACCCAAAAAAACAATCCAGTGAAGAAATGGGCAAAAGACATGAATAGACACTTCTCCAAAGATGACACATAGATGGCCAAACAACACATGAAAAGATGGCTAACATTAACAACTCAGGCAACAACAGGTGCTGGTGAGGATGCAGAGAAAGGGGAATCCTTTTGCACTGCTGGTGGGAATGCAAACTAGTGCAGCCACTCTAGAAAACAGTATGGAAGTTCCTCAAAAAATTAAAAATAGAACTACCCTATGACCCAATAATTGTACTACTAGGTATTTATCCAAAGGATATAGAAGTGCTTTTTTTAAGAGTCAAATGCACCCCAATATTTCAAACAGCACTAATGACAATAGCCACAGTATGGAAAGAGCCCAAATGTCCATTGATGAATGGATAAAGAAGGTGTATAGGCCAATATGGCAGAAAAGGAGGAATATCCGCTGCTGGTCTCTGATGACTGTTAATCTGAGAGAGACTGAGACCGAGAAACTCTAAATCTCAGGGATCTGCAGGAAGAGGAATTGGAGGCTACGGAAAAGAGAACGTGAAATCCAGAGAATCTGGGGAGACTGAGTGACTGCAGTCTGGGAGAAAGAAAGAGAGCCACAGAGGTGTGGACTGCGGGGAGTGGGCCCGGGCCCTAGGCCCTTTCCTCCGAAAGACAAGGGGAAGAGAAAGAGCAGCGGGGAAAGCACCTCGAACCCGGGTGGAGAGGGAGCTTATCCAGTCTCTATCCACAAGGCTTTTTGGAGAGAGGGTCGTTGCTCACGGCGGAGCTTTCTTCACTCTGGAGCCAGTGATGCTGTCCTAGCCCCTGACACGGAGAGGCGCATGCCATCGTTGGATCAGTGCTGAGTCAGAGGCATAATTTGGGTGGGAAAGGCTGAGAGTGCGGGGTCTCGTGACCACCCAGAGGATCGTGCTGCCCCTGCACCCTGACCAAGTCAAGGACAGACACAGAGGAGGGTTTGGAGACTCCAGATCCGTGAAGACAGGCTAGGGGGACGCCATTGTGGTCGCACCAGTGCTAAGTCAGAGACTCAATTTACATAAGGCGTGGCGGTCAGAGCGAGTTAAAGGAACTCAGATGAGCTTGGGGGCACAATTGCCCAGAAAATTGAACCATGCTGGTAACCTGGATAGAGTTGAGGACAAAAACTGAGGAGTGATCATCAATGAGAACTTCCCCAACATGAAGAAGGAAATGGGCATTGAAGTCCAAGAGGCACAGAGAACTCCCCTCAGACGTAACTCGAATAGGCCCTCAGCAAGACACATCATAGTGAAGCTGGGAAAATACAAAGATAAAGAGAGAATCCTGAAAGCAGCTAGGGATAAACGGGCCTTGACTTACAAAGGCAGACACATTAGGGTAGTAGCGGACTTATCTACAGAAACTTGGCAAGCCAGAAAGGCATGGCAGGAAATCTTCAATGTGATGAACAGGAAGGACATGGAGCCAAGAATCCTTTACCCGGCCAGCCTGTCATTCAAAATGGATGGAGAGATAAAGGTCTTCCCAAACAAACAAAAACTGAAGGAATACATGACAAATAAACCAATCTTACAATAGATCCTGAGGGGGACTCTGTAAAGAAAAGGTTGCAAGGAACACAGAGCACCAGAGACATCCTTACAAACATGAAACCTACAGACAACACCTTGACTCTAAACCCACATTTTTCAATATTAACGCTGAATGTAAACGGACTAAATGCTCCAATTAAAAGACACAGGGTAACAGAATGGATTAGAAAACAAGACCCATCTATCTGCTGTCTTCAAGAGACCCATTTTAAACCTGAGGACACCTTCAGACTGAAAGTGAGGGGATGTAGAACTATCTACCATGCTACAGGAACTCAGAAGAAAGCTGGAGTAGCCACACTTTTATCAGACAAACTGGACTTTAAAGTAAAAGATGTAATAAGAGGTGAAGAAGGGCATTATATAATAATCACAGGGACTATCCAGCAGAAAGAGCCAACAATTATAAATATCTACGCACCAAATTCTGGGGCACCCAAATTGTCAAGCAACTAATTACAAACGTAAGCTATCTTATTGATAAAAATGTGCTAGTTGCAGGAGACCTTAATACCCCACTCACAACGCTGGATAGATCCACTAAACAGAGAATCAGCATAGAAACAATGGACCTGAACGACACGTTGGAACGGATGGGCCTGACAGATATCTTCAGGGCCCTTCATCCAGAAGCAAAGGAATTTACATTCTTCTCAAATGCACATGGTACATTTTCCAAGATAGATCACATTTTGGGGCACAAGGAAGTGCTGAATAAGTATAAAAAAAATGAGGTCATACCATGCACAATTTCAGACCACAATGCTTTGAAACTTGAAATCAACCACAGGAAAAAGTCTGGGAAACCCCCACAAACATGGAGGCTAAAGAACAACCTACTAAAAGACGAATGGGTCAACCAAGCAATCAGAGAAGAAATTAAAAAACATGGAAACAAATTTTGAAAATACGACAATCCAAACGCTTTGGGATGCGGCAAAGGCAGTCCTGAGAGGGAAATATATTGCAATCCAGGCCTATCTCAAGAAACAAGAAAAATTCCTAACACAAATTCTAATAGCACGCCTAAAGGAACTAAAAGAAGAACAGCTAAGACAGCCCAAACCTAGCAAAATGAGAGAAATAACAAAGATTAGGGCACAAACTAATCATATGGACACAGAAAAAGTAGTGGAACAGATCAATGAAACCAAGAGCTTGTTCTTAGAAAAAATAAACAAAATTGATAAACCTCTAACCAGGCTCCTGAAAAAGAAAAAAGAGAGAAACCAAATCAATAAAATCATGAACGACAATGCAGTTACAACCAATCCCTCAGAAATACAAGCAATCATCAGAGAATATTAGGAAAAACTCTATGCCATCAAATTGAACAACCTGGAAGAAATAGACAAATACCTAAACAGCCACATGCTACCAAAACTGAAATGGGAAGAAATAGAAAACTTGAATAGACCCATAACTAGTGAAGAAATTGAATCACTTATCAAAAATCTCCCAGCAAATAAAAGTCCAGGGCCAGATGGCTTCCCAGCGGAATTCTACCAGACATTTAAAACAGAGTTAATACCTATTCTCCTCAAGCTGTTCCAAAAAATTGAGACGGAAAGAAAACTCGCGGACTCATTGTATGAAGCCAGCATCACTTTGATTCCCAAACCAGATAGAGACCCAGCAAAAAAAAGAGAACTACAGGCCGATATCCTTGATGAACATGGATGCAAAAATTCTTAACAAGATATTAGCAAATAGAATCCAACAGCATATAAAAAGAATTACCCACCACGATCAAGTAGGATTCATCCCTGGGTTGCAGGGATGGTTCAACATTTGTAAATCAATCAACGTGATATATTACATTAACAAAAGAAAAGAGAAGAACCATATGATCCTGTCGATTGATGCAGAAAAAGCATTTGACAAAATACAGCATCCCTTCTTAATAAAAACTCTCGAGAAAGTCGGGATAGAAGGAACATACTTAGGCATCATAAAAGTCATTTATGAAAAGCCCACAACTAATATCATCCTCAATGGGGAAAAACTGAGAGCCTTCCCCCTGAGGTCAGGAACATGACAGGGATATCCACTCTCACCACTGCCATTTAACAGTGTTGAAGGTCCTAGCATCAGCAATCAGACAAGAAAGCAAAATAAAAGTCATCAGGATAGGCAAGGATGAAGTCAAACTTTCACTTTTTGCAGACGACATGATACTTTACATGGAAAACCCAACAGAATCCACCGAAACCATACTAGAACTGATCCATGAATTTGGCAAAGTTGCAGGATACAAAATCAACGTACAGAAATCGGTTGCATTCCTTTACACCAACAATGAAGCAATAGAAAGAGAAATAAAGAAGCGAATCCCATTCACAATTGCACCAAAAACCATCAAATACCTAGGAATAAACCTAACCAAAGATGTAAAAGGCCTTTACGTGGAAAACTATAAAAAACTTATGAAGGAAACTGAGGAAGACACAAGGAAATGGAAAAACATCCCATGTTCATGGATCAGAAGAGTAAATATCGTTAAAATGGCAGTACTACCCAAAGTAATCTACACATTCAATGCAATCCCAGTCAAAATTGCACCAGCATTCTTCTCAAAGCTAGAGAAAACAATCCTAAAATTTGTATGGAACCACAAAAGACCCCGAATAGCCAAAGTAATACTGAAGAATAAAACCAAAGCGGGAGGCCTCACAATCCCAGATTTTAACCTCTACTACAAAACGGTAGTCATCAAGACAGCATGGTATTGGTACAAGAACAGACACACAGACCAATGGAATAGAACAGAGAACACAGAAATGGACCCGCAAGTATATGGCCTCTAATCTTTGATAAACTAGGATAGAGTATCCAATGGAAAAAAGACAGCCTCTTCAACAAATGATGCTGGGAGAACGAGACGGCAACATGCAGAAGAATGAAACTAGACCACTTCCTTACACCACTCACAAAAATAAACTCTAAATGGATGACGGATCTGAATGTGAGACAGGAAACCATCAAAATCCTAGAGGAGAAAGCAGGAAAAAACTTCTTTGACCTGAGCCGCAGGAATTTCCTATGCGACACATCTGCAAAGGTGAGGGAATTTAAAGCAAAAATGAACTAGTGGGACCTCATCAAGATAAAAAGTTTCTGCACGGCAAAGAAAACAACCAACAAAACTAATAGACAACTGACGGAATGGGAAAGGATAATTGCAAATGATATATCGGATAAAGGACTAGTATCTAAAATCTATAAAGAACTTACCAAACTCCACACCCGAAAAACAAATAATCCAGGGAAGAAATTGGCAGAAGATAGGAATAGACACTTCTCCAAAGAGGACATTCAGATGGCCAACAGACTCATGAAACGATGCTCAATGTCACTCATCATCAGGGAAACACAAATCAAAACCACACTGAGATACCATCTTACACCGGTTCGAGTGGCTAAAATGAATAAATCGGGAAACTATAGATGCTGGCGGGGATGTGGAGAAGCAGGCACCCTCCTACACTGTTGGTGGGAATGCAAACTGGTGCAGCCACTCTGGAAAACGGTGTGGAGGTTCCTCAAAAAAAATGAAAATAGAGCTACCCTATGACCCAGCAATAGCACTGCTAGGAATCTACCCAAGAGACACAGGAATGCTGATGCATAGGGGCACATGTACCCCAATGTTCATAGCAGCACTTTCGACAATAGCCCAATCATGGAAAGAGACCAAATGCCCATCAACTGACAAATGGATAAAGAAGATGTGGCACATATATACAATTGACTACAATGTGGCAATGAGAAAAAATGAAATCTGGCCGTGTGTAACAATATGGATGGAACTGGAGGGTATTATGTTAAGTGAAATAAGTCAGTCAGAAAAAGACAGATACCATATGTTTCCACACATAGGTGGACTTTGCGAGACTAAGCAAAACCAGGGGGAGGGGAAGAGGGGAAAGGAAAAAAAGACACAGAAAGGGAGGGAGATAAAACATAAGAGACTCTCAAAGACTAAGAACAAACTGAGGGTGAGGGGGATGAGGGACGGGGGAGAGGGGGTGACGGGCATTAAAGAGGGCACATGTAATAACCCTCATGATCTATGCCCAGCTGCCCAAAGCTTTCATCCAGATGTGCGCTCCAGAATTTGGCTCACTTGTTAAGCTTCTTCCCATTAACTGCACGGTCTCTGCATATAAATAAATCCCAGAATATTTTAGCCATCTGTTGTGCCTATGGCTCTTGGGATTGGAAACAGGGAAATCCGAGACACTGAGTGAGCACAAGTGGCTTTGTGGCCATTTGAAACTTTCACTTGCTAGTTTGTAGATTTTATATCTACCTGAATAGAACCCCCCCACACAATAACAAAAATAACATCCTTACTGGGGAAAATGCTTTTAAAATTGTGATTACTATTCTTCCTGTAATATCTGTCTTAGTACATATTTCCCCCAAGTCAGAGTTTCAAATGCAAGGAGTTTGTTGGACCTTGCAAGGGAAATGATTAGGTAAAGAGGAAGTGAAACAGGGAAGGGAAGGCAGACCATAAAAAGGAGGTTGTTAGTCTAGAGGCACAGTGGACAAGTGGAGCTTAATGCCCCAGAGGAACTCTGAAATATTCTGCAAAATATAGCCTGAGAATTACCCTGGTCGAAAAAACAGACACTATGCTGGGAACAGAGACGCCAGGGATTTAGTGGGAAACATCCATGAGAAGGTGAGGAGACTCTGTACATGAGTAGGAAGGAAGCATTCTGAGTTTGCGGCAGAGCTGACAAAGGGAGAGAAGGATGGAGCACAGGGTAGGAGGGGCCTCAGACCACAGCACCATCTGAAGACCTTGTCAGCGGGCCAACAGAGTCCTCAAGCAGCACTGGTCCACTGAGGCAGGATTAGGCTCACATGGTACCCCACCATGCCCAGTCATTGTCCAGGACAGTCCAGCATAGAGAGGTCTTGACTATCGGGACATAATTTTCTCCCTTACTCACTGGTCACTCCCTCTCAGGTCCTTTGGCTGGTTTTCTTTCTTTTACAGATTTCTTAGTGTTGGAGTTCCCAGGCCATCTCTCTCTCTCTCCTCTCTCCCTCTTTCTCTCTCTCTTTCTCTCTCTCTTCCTGTTTATATTCCCTCCACATATTCCCTGCTAGTGTCAGGGACTTAATGATCATTTATATACTCATGACTTACACTTCCAGTTTTATATCTCTGGCCTAGACTTAACCTCTGAGCTCTCCATTCACATATCCAACTGTCTCTTTACAAGTTGATAGGCATCCCAGAGTTAATACATTCAAAATAGAGCCCAACACAACTCAAATACATCTATTGCCCTGATGTGTGCTTGTAATGATTTCTCCTTTATCTGAATATAAGATTTAATAAAGACAGGGATTTTGCTTGTCTTATGCTCTATCTCCAAGAATAGCACACAATGATTTCTATTTTTTTAAAAAATGAATAAAGGATATTCCCTAAACCCTTCAGACAGAAAACCTGGACTGAAGCAGTGAAACAATCCAGCATTATCTCTGGGACATGTAGTATTTGAATACTTGATTCTCAGTTTCATGAGCTAAGCTCATGGACCCAGGTAATTGTTATTCAGTGAGGAGAAGTGAAGAGTTGGTGCAAAACCCAGAGGCAGTAAAGAGTTTAGTGCTTTAAAGAACCCATACTGCCTTAAGAGAGATAACAAAACCAGCATCCTAGCAGAGAAAAGCCCAATGAGCACAATTAAACTAATAATATTAATACATTGCCCTAAGTGCTCTATATAAATCATTGGCCATAATCATCAGAACAGCCATGTAAAGGATATACATAGACCATTATCTCTCTTTCACAGCTAAGGGAAACAGGGCTCTGAGCACTTAGGAAATTTTCTGAAACAAAAGGTTCTGGGGCTCAAATCCAGGTTTATCTGATCTCAGATTCTTTTTTCCTCTTAAGCTGTCTTCTGAGATAATTTACTGTGAAAATTCATGGGGCTAATCTGAAGTGTCTTTAAGTTCTGGAAGTGAAGCTGGATCTATCCATGATGAAATAGTTTGTGTGAGGGAAACCAAAAGAGTTTCTGCACTTAGGTTGTTTAAAGCAAAATGAACGTAAGTAAAAGATTTGGGTCTTGGAGCAAAGTTGTGTCAGGAGAATGCTTGGAGGGTCCAAATGTGGAATTCAGTGCCCTGTTTCCTGAACAATCCCACCTAAAAATAGATACAATAGCTGACTCTGTGGATGCTCTGTTCACACCTTCTTGCATCCCTCTACTATCCTTGTGCTCACCAACCTATTTTCAATGTTCAGGCTGCCAGCAGGAGTGGGGGCAGAGTGTCTGGTAATGGTACCACTGGTAGACTGTGCCCATCATGCAGAGAGACCAAATTAGTTGAGTGAGAAATCGCCATTGGTTGTAGCAACTCTTGGTGGCCTGGAGAACAGCAGTTTGGGTGGGGTGGTGGAGACAAAAAAAAAAAATGGAAATGGATTAAGGACAGAATAAGAGGAAAGAAAACCAGGGTAGTGAGAAAAATTCTATGAATGATTTCCTAGTGACTTTCACCATTAAAAAATATCCCACAACTCAAATTACATAATTTTCTTTTTTTTAAGTATATGTATTTATTTATTTATTTTAATTTATAATAGTTTATTTTCAAATTGGTTTACATATAACACCCAGTGTTCATCCCAACATGTGCCCTTTTTAATGCCCATCACCCCCTCTCCCCCCTCCCTCATCCCCCTCACCCTCAGTTTGTTCTTAGTCTTTGAGAGTCTCTTATGTTTTATCTCCCTCCCTCACTGTGTCTTTTTTATCTTTCCCCTCTTCCCCTCCCCCTGGTTTTTGCTTAGTCTCCAAAGTCCACCTATGTGTGGAAACATATGGTATCTGTCTTTTTCTGACTGACTTATTTCACTTAACATAATACCCTCCAGTTCCATCCATGTTGTTACACATGGCCAGATTTCATTTTTTCTCATTGCCACATAGTAGTCCATTGTATATATGTACCACATCTTCTTTATCCACTCATCAGTTGATGGGCACTTGGTTTCTTTCCATGATTTGGCTATTGTCGAAAGTGCTGCTATGAACATTGGGGTACACGTGCTCCTATGCATCAGCATTCCTGTGTCTCTTGGGTAGATTCCTAGCAGTGCTATTGCTGGATCATAGGGTAGCTCTATTTTCATTTTTTTTGAGGAATCTCCACACCGTTTTCCAGAGTGACTGCACCAGTTTGCATTCCCACCAACAGTGTAGGAGGGTGCCTACTTCTCCACATCCTCGCCAGCATCTATAGTTTCCTGATTTGTTCATTTTAGCCACTCTGACTGGTGTGAGGTGGTATCGCAGTGTGGTTTTGATTTGTAGTTCCCTGATGATGAGTGATATTGAGCATCGTTTCATGTGTCTGTTGGCCATCTGAATGTCCTCTTTGGAGAAGTGTCTATTCATATCTTCCGCCCATTTCTTCTCTGGGTTGTTTGTTTTTCAGGTGTGGAGTTTGGTAAGTTCTTTATAGATTTTAGATACTAGTCCTTTATCCGATATGTCATTTGCGATGATCTTTTCCCATTCTGTTGGTTGCCTATTCGTTTTGTTGGTTGTTTCTTTTGCTGTGCAAAAGCTTTTTATCTTGATGAGGTCCCAATACTTGATCTTTGCTTTTAATTCCCTTGCCTTTGGAGACGTGTCGAGTAAGAAATTGGTGCGTCTTAGGTCAAAGAGGCTTTTTCCTGCTTTCTCTTCTAGGATTTTGACGGTTTCCTGTCTCACATTCAGATCTTTTATCCATTTAGAATTTATTTTTGTGAGTGGTGTAAGAAAGTGGTCTAGTTTCATTCTTTTGCATGTTGCTGTCCAGTTCTCCCAGCACCATTTATTAAAGAGGCTGTCTTTTTTCCATTGGATACATTTTCCCGCTTTGTCAAAGATTAGTTGACCATACACTTGCGGGTCCATTTCTGAGTTTTCTATTCTATTCCATTGGTCTATGTGTCTGTTTTTGTGCCAATACCATACAGTCTTGATGACTACCGCTTTGTAGTAGAGGTGAAAGTCTGGGATTGTGATGCCTCCCACCTTGGTTTTATTCTTCAGTATTATTTTGGCTATTCGAGGTCTTTTGTGGTTCCATACAAATTTTAGGATTGTTTGCTCTAGCTTTGAGAAGAATGCTGGTGCAATTTTGATTGGGATTGCATTGAATGTGTAGATTGCTTTGGGTAGTATTGCCATTTTAACGATATTTATTCTTCCAATCCATGAGCATGGGATGTTTTTCCATTTCCTTGTGTCTTCCTCAATTTCCTTCATAAGTTTTTTATAGTTTTCGGTGTAGAGGTCTTTCACATCTTTGGTTAGGTTTATTCCTAAGTATTTTATGGTTTTTGGTGCAATTGTGAAAGGGATTAGCTTCTTTATTTCTCTTTCTGGTGCTTCATTGTTGGTGTATAGAAATGCGACCGATTTCTGTACATTGATTTTGTACCCTGAAACTTTGCTGAAATCATGGATCAGTTCTAGTAGGCTTTTGGTGGATTCCGTCGGGTTTTCCATGTAAAGTATCATGTCATCTGCAAAAACTGAAAGTTTGACTTCCTCCTTGCCAATCTTGATGCCTTTTATTTTGCTTTCTTGTCTGATTGCTGATGCTAAGACTTCCAACACTATGTTAAATAGCAGTGGCGAGAGTGGACACCCCTGTCGTGTTCCTGATCTCAGGGGGAAGGCTTTCAATTTTTCCCCATTGAGGATGATATTAGCTGTGGGCTTTTCATATATGGCTTTTATGATGTTTAAGTATGTTCCTTCTATCCTGACTTTCTTGAGAGTTTTTATTAAGAAAGGTGCTGTATTTTGTCAAATGCTTTTTCTGCATCTATTGACAGGATCATATGGTTCTTATCTTTTCTTTTGTTGATGTGATGTATCACGTTGATTGATTTGCGAATATTGAACCAGCCCTGCAACCCAGGGATGAATCCTACTTGATCATGGTGGATAATTCTCTTTATATGCTGTTGGATTCGATTTGCTAGTATCTTGTTGAAAATTTTTGCATCCATATTCATCAGGGATATTGGCCTGTAATTCTCTTTCTTCGCTGGGTCTCTATCTGGTTTGGGAATCAAAGTGATGCTGGCTTCATAGAATGAGTCCGGGAGTTTTCCTTCCGTTTCAATTTTTTGGAACAGCTTGAGGAGGATAGGAATTAACTCTGTTTTAAATGTCTGGTAAAATTCCGCAGGAAAGCCATCTGGTCCAGGACTTTTATTCGCTGGGAGGTTTTTAATAACTGATTCTATTTCTTCACTAGTTATGGGTCTGTTCAAATTTTCTATTTCTTCCCGTTTGAGTTTTGGTAGCGTGTGGCTATTTAGGAAGCTGTCCATTTCTTCCAGATTGCCAAGTTTGGTGGCATATAATTTTTCATAATATTCTCTGATGATTGCTTGTATCTCTGAGGGATTGTTTGTAATTTCTCCCTTTTCATTCACGATTTTATCTATTTGAATTCTCTCTCTTTTCTTTTTGAGAAGCCTGGCTAGAGGTTTGTCTATTTTGTTTATTTTTTCAAAGAACCAGCTTTTGGTTTCATTGATCTGTTCCACTACCTTTTCTGTCTCCATATGGTTCTGATCTTTGTTATTTCTCTCTTTCTGCTGGGCTTGGGTTGTTTTAGTTGATCTGCTTCTAGTTCCTTAGGCGTGCTGTTAGAATTTGTGTTATTGATTTTTCTTGTTTCTTGAGATGGACCTGGATTGCAATATATTTCCCTCTCAGGACTGCCTTTGCTGCATCCCAGAGCATTTGGATTGTTGTATTTTCATTTTCATTTGTTTCCATGTATTTTTTAATTTCTTCTCTGATGGCTTGGTTGACCCAGTCATCTTTTAGTAGGTTATTTCTTAGCCGCCATGTTCTTGGATATTTTCCAGGCTTTCTCCTGTGGTTGATTTCAAGTTTCAAAGCATTGCGGTCTGACAGTGTACACGGTATGATCTCAATTCTTTTATATTTATTCAGAGCTTCCCTGTGCCCCAAAATGTGGTCTATCTTGGAAAATGTACCGTGTGCAGATGAGAAGAACGTAAATTCCTTTGCTTCTGGATGAAGGACCCTAAAGATGTCTGTGAGGCCCATCTGTTCTAATGTGTCGTTCAGGGCTATTGTTTCTGCGGAGATTTTCTGTTTTGTAGATCTATCCAATGCTGAGAGTGGAGTGTTGAGATCCCCTACTATTAGGACATTTTTATCGATGAGGTTGCTAATGTTTGTAATTAGTTGTTTTACAAATTTGGGTGCGTCCAAATTCGGTGCATAGATATTTACAATTGTTAGCTCTTCCTGCTTTATGGTCCCTGAGACTATTATATAATGTCCTTTTTCATCTCTTATTACATCGTTCATTTTAAAGTCTAATTTGTCTGATATAAGTGTGGCTACTCCGGCTTTCTTCTGACTTCCAGGAGCATGGTAGATAGTTCTCCATCCCCTCACTTTCAATCTGAAGGTGTCTTCAGGTTTAAGATGAGTTTCTTGAAGTCAGAAAATAGATGGTTCTTGTTTTTTAATCCATTCTGTTATCCTGTGTCTTTTGATTGGCGCATTTAGTCCATTTATATTCAGTGTTAATATTGAACAATATGGGCTTACAGTCACTGTATTATCTGTAAGTTTCATGCTTGGAAGGCTGTCTCTGGCAGTCCGTGTTCTTTGCAACCTTTCCTTCATAGAGTGCCCCTCAGGATCCCTTGTAGTGCTGGCTTATTTGTGATAAATTCTTTCAGTTTTTGTTTGTTGGGAAAAACCTTGATCTCTCCTTCTATTCTGAATGACAGGCTAGCCGGATACAGAATTCTTGGTTGCATGTCCTTCTTGCTCATCACATTGAAGATATCCTGCCATTCCTTTCTGGCTTGCCAAGTTTCTGTAGATAAGTCTGCTACTACCCTTATATGTCTTCCTTTGTATGTTAGGGTTCTTTTGTCCCTAGCTGCTTTCAGGATTCTCTCCCTATCTTTGTATTTTGCCAGCTTCACTATGATGTGCCGTGCAGAAGGTCTATTCAAGTTACGTCTGAGGGGAGTTCTCTGTGCCTCTTGGATTTCCATGCCCGTTTCCTTCCTCATATTGGGGAAGTTCTCAGCAATGATTTGTTCAAGAACCCCTTCGACTCCTTTCTCTCTCTCTTCTTCCTCTGGAACTCCTATGATACGGATATTGTTTCTTTTGAGTGCATCGCTCAGCTCTCGAATTTTCCTTTCCTGTTCCTGGATCAGCTTCTCTCTCTTTTTATCTGCTTCCTCTTTTTCAATGATTTTATCTTCTAATGCACTAACTCTTTCCTCTACCTCTTCAATCCGTGCTGTGGCTGCTTCCAGTTTCCCCTGTATTTCTTCCAATGTCTTCTTTAATTCTTCCTGACCGTTTTTTTAAGGTCCTTGAACTCTGCCGCGCGGGGCCCCTTGCATTAATCTAAGCTTTTTTCAAGCCCAGCGATTAGTTTTATGATTATCATTCTATACTCATGTTCTGTTATGTTGCTTATATCTGTTTTCATTAATTCTTGAGCTGTCACTGCTTCTTGTAGATTCTTTTGAGGAGAATTCTTCCGTCTCGTCATTTTGGCTGGATGTGTTTTGGGTTGTTTCTTGAAGTTGCCCTGGAGTTACTCCACCCAGCGGTCTGAACTTGGCCTATGTAGCTCCCGCTGAGAGGTGTCACTCCTGAGTGGATGGGCGTGGCTTAGTGTGGGCGGGTGGTCTCCACTGAGGCAAGGTGGTCTCCACTGAGGCAAGGTGGTCTCCACTGAGGCAAGGTGGTCTCCACTGAGGCAAGGTGGTCTCCACTGAGGCAAGGTGGTCTCCACTGAGGCAGGGAGTGACTTCCTGGGGCTGGTGCTTGTGGGCCCGTAAGACAACAATGGCGTCCCTTCAGTCCTTTGTTACCAGTCCCAGGGCTTCCACTCGCCCCCTTGTTTCTGTCCTCACTCCGCTATGGGCGCTGGTGCAGTGCGGTCCACTGGTCGGTGGGCGCCTGCCTGCCTTCCGCCCCCGATCCTGCTGCAAATGTGTCAGGGTTAGAGGTGCTCCGTGGGCAAGTAGGGGCCCTCCAGCAGCCGGTCGCCTGGCCGGGGCTACTTGTGCGCACTCCCCACTCGGGCAACAGTGGTGGCAGCAGTCCCAGCGATTGTTCGCACCCCACGGGGCTCTCGGCGGTGACTAGCGCCCAATCCCAGCTCAGGCGGGCAGCGGCAATGGTCCCAGGTCGCCGGCTCCCCACAGGATGGCGGCGCGACTGGCGCGCAATCCCTGTTCAGGTGGTCCCAGCAAGGCAGCGGTCCCAGCGGTTTTTTGCTCCCCACTGAGTGCGGCGGCGACTAGCGCGTACTCCCCGCTCCGGCAGGCAGCCATGGCAATCCCGCGGTTGTTCGCTCCGCACGCTGCTGGCGGTTGAGCAGCTCTGGGCCCTGCGGGCTGACTGTGCCTCCGTCCGCGGTCCCGCACAAGGAGAGTTCTGCTGAGTTCTGCTGTTAGACACAGAGCTTCTCCTCCTAAGCCCTGTCTTTAGGGGCTGGATGGTGGGGGTCTCCCCCTCTCTGGCCCTCTCCTTCGGATGTTGGGCACTTTTCCCGCTGTCCCCGGCTCACCCTCCCCCCAGCTCAGTTTCCCAAGTTCGTTTTGTCCGTTCTCGAGTAGACTCACGGTCCTAGGGTGTTGTCTATGTTTCTTGCGTTCCTTGTAGGCTGCTACATCTTTTCTGCCGGTTCTTGGAGTTGAGAATCTCTCTGTTTCGGTCCCTCTCAATTCAAAAAAAGAAGGGAAACTTGGGGCCTCCCTACTCCTCTGCCATCTTGGTCTCCCCGTAAGTATGTGTATTTAAGTGAGAGAGAGAGAGAGGACAGGGGTGTGGTGGGGAGGAGAGCTCACCCATGCATGCGCAGGCAGGGAGAGACAAAGAGAGGGAGAGAGACTCCTAAGCAGGCTCTATGCTGTAAGTGCCGCTCCAATGTGGGGCTCTATCCCGTGCACCTTGAGATCATGATCTGAGCCAAAACCGAGAGTCAGATGCTTCACCGACTGAGCCACCCAGGTGCCCATGCATGTTTTTCTAAGAGTGGAGAAGGGCTAGCCTCAGAACATTTAGGTGTTAGAACATGGGAAGAACAGCATGATGACATATGCATTAGGAATCATACAGCCTATGTCTCGGGCCTGCCTTAAAAGCTGACTAGGTTTACGGCTCTGAGGAAGTCATTTCCCATTTCTTAATCTCTTATCTATACAGTGATGATCTTTCCAGCTATAGCCATCCATGATTCAATTATTTTTCCGAAGAAATTAATTGAATTTTTTCAAGTAAGATCTCATTTTCTTCTCATGTTGCATAATACATGTCTCTTTACTGACGATACTTTTACCAGTAAGAATGTATTTTGACAATGTTCTATTCTCCCTTTGTAAGTTTCACCTGCTCACAAAGTTATTTCCGTAACGACTCTGGATTACTTGTTGAGCTAACTCCCGTATCTCTTTGGATACGAACTGTCAGTTATCATTAATTTATGTGTGTGATCTTGTCAGGATGTTGCATCTACTGGGTGGATTTTCATTTAAGCCACTCTTAACTAATTAGGTCTTAAGTGCTGACATTGATACTAGAGCTGGAACTTACAGTATCTCACATTGTTTTTAGTCAGAAATTTGTCAATATGTGGAAAATATTCCAAAACAGTTTTTCAAAGACTACATACTGCTTCATGTCTATTTTTCCACTTGTTTAATGTGTATAAGTGTCTAAAATTTTTGTTTAGTGTTATAATTACTTTAAAATAACTAAAAAAACTAAAAAATTAATATGGAGTCAGGTTTAGTAGGGCATGATCTTTGGAATTGGACCCACCTAATTTTCAGCCTTGGTTCTGCCACCTGATACTGTTAGTACCTTCTGCTAGTCACTGGGCATCTCTAAGGCTCATTTTCTTTTGTGTAAAGTGAGAGAGGAATAAAGAAGGCATGCTTGTAAAATTTTAAACACTGTACACACAACCGCATCAGGATTTAGGAGTTTATTATTACTGTAAACAAGCATCTCACTATGTTTTGAAGGGTTAAAGAATTGTTATAACCTGGTACCAGGCCTCAAGGAATTTATGCTCCATTGAGAACATGCGACCCAGAGTACAAGGAAATTTAGGAGAGCTAGTAACATATATGGAAGCCAAGAGCCAAAAGGATGCAAGGAGGGAGAGAGTACCTCCAAAGAGGGGTTTCAGGGAAGACTTCATGGTGAATATGGTATTCCTAAGAGAGAGTCAGGATGTTGTCTGGTGGGTAAGGAAGGTGAAGTGAGAAGAGACACATAGGAATGAGAGAAGGGAAGGGAAGGAATGAATTTCTAGGGAGAACAGCAGGAGCAAGGGATGGTGAATAATTCCTGTCACTGGAGGAAAGAGTGAGTAGTGCATTGAATTGGGAGGTGAGAGTGCATTGGGGGGAGAGGAAGGAAGATGTTGGAAGATTTTAAAAGCCAGGCTATGGTGTTTGTACTTTTTATAAGCAATAATAGAAACAAAGTTTTAGGCCTCAGACTCCCAAAATCAGGACACTGAAGCAATAGTTGGAGGATGCAAGGGAACCTGGAAGTGACATGTTTCCCTGGTGGTCTGTGAGAGTAGTTCAGATGAGCCCTAGTGAAAACACTGGATAGAGGCTTTGGAATTTAAAAATGGACAGAAATAGGTCTTTGTTAGAAGTGGACTTTGAAGGATTTGGCACCAATGAGAACACAGACAGAGGGGAGAGGTATTAATTCTGATAGCAAGGTTTCAAGATACAGAGGATACAGGACAAGATTTGAAGACAAGTGTTGGTAGAAGGGGATAGATTAGGTGTTAAAAAAAAAAAAAAAAAAAAAAAAAAAACCTCATGCCTCTAGGAACCACACAGGAAGGGGAATTAACGAAGTTGACTAGATTGTAAATATGACGAGGAAGGGTGGAGACTGTGGAAAGTGTGCTGGAAGAAGTTTTCTTCTTTTCTTTTTCTTTTTTTTTTAAGTTATTTTGAGAGAGAGAGAAAGTATGGCAGGGGCAGAGAGAGAGAGAGAGAATCCCAAGAATCCCAAGTAGGCTCCACACTGTCAGTGCAGAGCCCAATGTGGGGCTTGAACCCACAAACCGTGCGATCATTACCTGAGCCAAAATCAAGAGTCAGACGCCTAACTGATTGAGCCACTCAGATGCCTCCAGTGTGCAGTCTTCTAAAGGCAGCAACTCTACTCTACCTTTTCCAGCTCTTACCATAGAGGAATAGCTGTCCCATAGTATCAGATCTTTAAATTTTTAAAAGAAAGCAAAATCTCAAAATTAAGAGAACTTCTTCTGGTTTGTTTCTTTAGAATTGATTATTTTTAAACACTATATGGATCAAAGCAAGGGGTAAGAGCTGAAAACTTATGCATTTATAATTTTCCTGATTGCTTGGTATTCTCATCCATATATTTGTTTAAAGTACTGTTTCCATTAGCATTTACGTGCACTTTTCCAGTTGTTTTAGGATTAATATTAGGCATACTTACTGATTACTATTCATATATATCCCAAGTAAATGGTCTCTTTATATCCCAATAGTTTCTTCTGCAACATACTAGTTTTAAGGGAGTGCCCAGGTGGCTCAACTGGTTAAGCATCCAACACTGGATTTCACCTCAGGTCATGATTTCAAGGTTTGGGGGAACAAAACCCTCACTGGGCTTTGTGCTGGCAGTGTGGAGGCTGCTTAGAATTCTCTCTCTCCTTCTCTCTTCCCAACCTCTGCTCTCTATCTCTCTCCCTGCTCCCCATCCCTCTCTGTCTTTCAAAGTGAATAAAAAAAAAAAAAAGATGGGACACATGGGTGGCTCAGTTGGTTAAGTGTTTGACTTTGGCTGAGATAATTTATGCCTTTGTGGGGGTCTGTGCTAACAGCTCAGAGCCTGAAGCCTGCTTCAAATTCTGTGTCTCCCTCTCTCTCTGGTCCTCCCCTATTCATGCTCTTTCTCTCTCTCAAAATTATATAAACAATCAAAAAAAATTTTTAAAGATACTAGTTTCAAGAGCTCTTAAGTGATTAAAGCAGTGAAAATATGAACTCTGAAGTAAATGGATTTTCAAACTGAGGGATATATGTGTGCACCTGTGTGCATGTGTGTTTATGTAGTTTCAGGTATAACGCATAGGCAGTTACATTGTCGAACAGACTGAACTTCTGGAACCTGAAACGTAAGCACACAAAGAAGGACATTTTTAAAATCTAGGGAAGAGGACGAAGAAAACACGATCCAAGTGAAAGATCTTCTAACTGGATATTAATAATCTGACTTGTCAGCCTAACCATAAAAAATTCTGTATGTTTCATATGGGGGTTTGATGATAGCTCAGTTGACCTTATATTAACCAACACCTTTTAAGAAATACCCTGGGGTAAAAAGCATTGTTATAAGGTAGATTGGAGGCTTAATTTGCAAAAATTGAAATGGATCCTTCATTATAAGCATTCACATAGATCTAGTGCAAAACTTGTCTTTACGTAGCACGCTTTGATGTTACTGAAATAGAATTTTTTTTGGTGGAAATATCATGTGTTACAGTATTGAAAAAATAAGACTCTTGTTAATGGAAAGGTAATGGAAGATGGCAAGGTCTGAGGCATCCTTCTGAAGGTAAAATGAATCGCTTAATTTTCCTCCTAATCATTTCATCTTCTTAAAGTGTTATTCATCTGTCAGTCAGTTGCCTGGTAACCTCCTGATTATTAGGGACCATCATGGTGTATCAACACTGAGGGTACAGGTGACCGTGCATGTGATTGTTGCTCTCTTTCAGGCCAAGTAGGCAGCGACAGGTGGCTTTCAGGTCTAAGAGGAAGGGCTTTGTTGGGGTAGGGAAACAAGGCTGGGTACCACATAATCCCACTTCTACCTCATACTGCCTGTGGCTCTTGGGAAAGTTATTTTACTGAGACAATCTCAGTTTCCTCATTTGTACAAGGGCAATAATCTTAGCACTTACCTTTCAGAGTTATTGTAAATCTACATGAGATCATATACATAAAATATACAAATATGAGATAGGACTATATTTAATTCCAACAGAACTACTCTCACTACTATTAAAATGAACAAAGTTCGATGTTCTTGGATACCGATTAGAAAACCTGAAGTTTTTTGGGGGGAGGAGGAAGCTGAATTAAATAGTTAATGGTGATGTTCTATAAATCAGGTGGAACTCCTTAGTTGGAATGAAAAGAAGCTTACCCTGTCCAATTGAAGCCAAAAGAAATTTGTTGGAATGATATCTGGTGCACAAATTCACGGGGTGGCTTTAGACCTTTCCATCTATTAGAAAACTGATGTTTTTGGTGTTTTTTTTAGAGCAGTCACTACTCACATCTGTCTTAAAATTGTCCTAATGAAGAGAGAAACTTAGGACGTGTACAAAGTGAGTAATGACCCTAGGATTGCTTAATTCCTAGTCTGTCTAACATTGTGGATTCCTAGACATTTAGTGAGCCCCCTACTTATAGAGGATACCTTGTACTCTTTGAGAGCATTGTAGCACGAAGACGGATCCTTGCCTCCTGAAAAGCTAGTCCTGAATAAAACTGCTGGGACATATAACTGTGAATGGAGCAGTAAAAGACATAATTCTACTCAGACATAGGGTTTTCCATAGACGCCACCTTACAGCACATACCACCTCACACGGTTCATGTGTCTGCAATAAGTTTTCCTCATGAACTATCTTAAAGAAAAATGCACCAAGACGCAGCTAGTGTTTTTGCCATAGGGTGTGATGTGTGACGTTCAGAAGTCGTAATTGGCAAGAGGAATTTATCAGCACCAGAGTCATGGCCTGAATTTGCTTTAGATTGAGAAAGTGTTTCTGAGGAATTGCCTCATTTATTTGTTAATTCAACAAATTATGAATATAAATTACCCAGTCACTGGCTAGACACTGGGGGTAATGTGATAAGTAAGATCAATATAATTTTTATCCTTACTGACTTAATACTCTATTGGAAAAGATAGACCCTTAAACAAACTACAACAATTAAGTGTCATAAGTGCTTTGATATCCAAAGAACAGTTACTTGGGGAAATGAGTAGAAAGAGCACCTAATCTAAGGGTTCTGGGAAAATGTTATCATCTTTCTTTTAATATGGCTCCATCCCCTTTAATGAAATTACTGACTCTTTAGCCCTGTGATTTAACGAGGCACCTAGACCAATTTCTAGGTAAAAACACTTAGGAAACCCAAATCCAAACACTACTGCCTTTATTTGGACTCTAAACTTGGGATCAGAGACGAAGGAGGAGGAATGAAGTTGGAAAGAAGTCTGACAAGTAAAGCATGTGTCCCCATGTCCTTGTTGCAGGCAGAGATAGATAGGTCTCTATAGATAATTTTTCACGGATAACATAAAAATTTCAATTAAGATCTCAGTAGGCATTTAATACAAAACTCCTAAATGAAATTCTTTTCACTTGTCTTGATCAACAAATTGTTTCCTGGGGTGATAACTACAAATAATTTGATGTGGCAGAAGGTGAGCACACACCACCTTACGTTCGTGGATAAAAGCGTACTGGCTGATGGTTCTGAGGTGCTGAGGAGACTCTGGTCAGGGACAGACATGTGGTGGGTGGGATAGGCGGGTGGATCGCAATGATTATGATTGCCATTTTAGCACAGGCATCCAGGGGTGCCAAGAACTTGACAGCATGACACAGAGCTAGAGGACAAGCCAAGCCAGTTAGGGGTGGGCTCAAATTCATAGTTGACAACCAAGGATAATTTGTGGTTAACAGAGCAGGCAAACTCCTGCTCTACATGTGCACACTCACTCAAAGTGCTGTAAGTGGGATCGTCTCACTGGAGTGTATGGCTAGCTTTGAACTTGAATCACTGATGGATATGCCAGTATCTCTTTCTAACCAAGAGCACACCGTATATACTGTGTGTTAGCCAACTTGACAATGAACTGTATTTAAAAATAAATAAATAAAAACAAAGTACTTACTTCACCTGAAATAGTTAAGTATAGATGATAACTGAGTTTATTCTAGAGTTCAGGCCTTTTTATTTGCCACTCACATTGCCCAGAACACTTTGTCTTCAGAGTGTCCCATGAAGCTTAAATATAAATTCTTCAAGGAGTGTTTCCTAAGCTCCTATTTAAGGAAGTTAGACCCGATCACTCCCTGTTATATTGCACTGTTTTATTATCTTGTGACATGTATTACTTTTAAGAATCGTATTTAGGTTTTTGCAATTATATTTTTCTTTATTGTAGGTATTCCCTTTCTGGGGTGGCAGCTCTCTGAAAAGAAGGTCCAGACCCTTCAGTGTTGGACCCTCAGAGCCTAAAAGTCATTGGCACTTATCTCCCTGTACTTGTGAGGACAAGGATCATATCTTAGACAACTTCCTCAGCCTGCTGATGAGCACAGTAAGTGGACATAAAAGATTCCCATTAACATATAGATTTATCTAATGAGAAGTATAATTAAGCTGTATAGAGGTAATTGACAGTGAACATTAACTGAGCACTTTATGGGAAAAAAGGGCCAGTTGTCACTTAATCAACTTTTAAATTAATTTAAAACGAGCCTGTGTTTTTGTGTGTTTGTGTATTCAGCTTATATTTGAGCACTGTTTTGTGATAGGTGCTTTGAGAAATCATAAGAGTAAAAATGATCGTTGCCTTTCGGAATCTTATGCTCCGTTTTAAAATAGTGGATGAAAACATTCTCCCTTCTTTGGAAATAGTACATGGTACTTAGCTGTGTTCATAGATAAATAATGTTGAAAGGAAGAATAAATAAAAGTAAGAAGCAATGAATGAATAAGGAAGAGATGAATTAAGTGATAGGAATTAGAACCAGATGCAGCTAATTATCAGAATCTATTGTCAGGAATTTGATCCCATGAATTCTGATTCATAAAGTAGTCTGAATTTATTTTTCACCCAATGGAAAAAATCACTCACTGTTTCCTTGTGTTCATATCATTGTTTCTTATTTCCATGGATTGTTCTTGACATCCCATGCTTGGAATTCTCCACGCTTATAATCTTCATATATTCAAAGTCTTTGTGGTGAAGATAATAATCAGACATCATCCTCTCAGTGAAATATTTACTGCCTCCTTTGCAGAAAGTAGTTTCTCCTATTTCTGAAGTTCAAGAAGGCTCTCCTAATTCCTTCCTTGCCTGTGGTATTTAACCATTTGCATCTTATATTACCATTATTTACATCTGTGTCTGGTCTTCCCTTTGAGAGTCTCAGCTCCTCAAGGGCATGCTTAGTGCTGATTTATCTGAGTAACCAACCTTCAGTAATTCATCCAATAAATATTTACTGAAGACATACTACATGTCAGACACACTGCTAGTTTTGGAGAAATAGTGTGAGGAACTGACATTGATGAGGCAAACACTAGTTTGCCCTGGATTGTTGACTTTAATAATAGAGCACTGTATTGATGGCTTTTATTTGTTGAGCACGTCAACCAGTTTGACAAGATAATTATCTTAGCATATAGTAGTAGATAAGGACATAGGTTTTAGATTCTCGACATTATGTTTCCACTCCTGGTTCTCTTGCTTACTCGTTACATGACGTTCAGCTGATAATGCGACCCCTTGGAACATCTGCCTTAGGTACTTATTACTGCAAACAATGCTGTATAATAATCCACACAAAAGTAGGCAAAGACAGAATTTATTAAGCTTATAAGCCTGGTTGCCTGGGTGGGTGTTGTGGTCCGGGCCAGGCTAGGGTGGTCTCATTTTGGCTAGCCTGGGTATCTGTGAGCAGGTGACAAGTGAGCAGGGAAGATGGATCAGTCTAAAATACCTCAGCAGACCTGGCTCAGCTGACCGTGCTCCACTGTGCAAGCCTGGACTTGCGGACAGGGTGGTCGTGAGGCTGGACTGAGCACCTAGGTGGCTCTGTCGTGAATGTCCGACTCTTGATTTTAGCTCAGGTCATGGTCCCAGGGTTGTGGGATCAAGCACCACGTAGAGCCCCACATTGGGCTCTGGGCTGAGTGGGGAGCCTGCTTAAGAATCTCTCTCTCCCTCTCCCTCTCCCTCCCCCTCCCCTCTCTCCCTCTCTCCCTCTCCCCCTCTCTCTCCCCCTCCCTCTCTCTCCCCCCTCCCTCTCCCTCTTTCCCTCTCCCCCCTCCCTCTCCCCTCTCTTCCCCTCTCCCCTCTCCCTTTCCCCCTCTCCTTCTCCCCCTCTACCCCTCCCCCTCTACCCCTTTTCCTCCCCCCTCCTCCCCCTACCCCCCATTTGTGTGCTTGCTCTCAAGAAAAAAAATAAATTACAACAAAATTAAAACAGGCTAGTCTAGGCTCAGAACTGGCTGTGTCACTCTTGCTACGTTTTACTGGCTCAAACAAGTCACAAGGCCAACCCAGATTGATCAGGTAGGGATTCCATCTTTTCATGAGAATTACCATAAAATCACATTATATAGGGCACAAATACAGGGGGCATGAACAATTGTTGGCTATTTCTTTGCTCTATTTAGCACAAACTTAATCTATAAAGTAGACCTGATAATAGTATGTCCTTTTATAGATGGATCGTGAAAATTTTATGAAATAGTGTAGAAATACTGGGATGTTACGGGACACTTCAGAAATGTTAGAAATGTGTTGTTACCATTTTATCATTTATCCTCACACCAACCACATTCAAATATTATAACGCATATCTTACCAGAGAGTTTAGGTTACTTGTCCTGAACACATAGTCAGTTGAGCCAGGATTCAAAACAAGGTTTGTTGGAAAGGTTTGTAGCAGAAACTTTCTAGCTGTTCCCTAAACTTACTTATTTCTGTATACACACACACGCATGCGTGTGTGTGTGTGTGTGTGTGTGTGTGTGTGTGTGGAAACATAAGCAGACTACATACCATCCTGCCTTGCTGCAGGTGTGACCACATGATTGGGGTCTAGCCACAAACAATGAGCAATTTTAGTCAGGAAGGAATGAGTCCAGATCTCACAATCTCCATTTCCATAGAAGAGAAATGCCCGCAGATAAGAAACCCTGGTTTTTGATTTTAGTGAGCCAGAAATAAACGTATTGTGAATAGCCAATGACATATTAGAGTCTGTTTTGGTAACAGTGAGTTAACTGCTACAGTTAAGTAGTACCAAACTAGCTGTAATGAAGTGACTAACACTGGCTGTAACAAACTAATAATAACTATAATGAATGAGTGTAACAAACTAATACTAGTGGTAACAAAGCAGACCATTAGAGCCAGTTGTCACTAGTGACCAACTAAGCAATACAGAGTTTAATTTCTACAACACTATGTTATACAACTCTGGAGAGTGAAGAGTGTTCTGGTGGAACTTCCCACACATCAGATACTCTAACAGTCATTGAAGAAACGAGAAGCTTCCTTTTATTTAAATAATTTTTTAAATGTTTATTTATTTTGAGAGACAGAGATAGAGAGCAAGCAGGGGAGGAGCAGAGAGAGGGAGACAGAATCCTAAGGAGCCTGCACCCTGTCAGCGTAGAACCTGATTCGAGGCGTGAACTCATGAACCGTCAGATTATGACCAGAGCTGAAGTCAAGAGTTAGATGCTTAAGTGACTGAGCCACCTAGGTGCCTGAGAAAGTGAGAAATTCTAAAACCAAACATAAGCTTTCTGGTCCATTTGCTCTTAGTCTTCCCTCTTGGTCTCTGATTCCTCTGCTTTGCTTCCACTTGGAGAACTTTGTTCCTTTTTTGTTGAACCAGACTGCCTATAGGGCAAATATACATCTAACCTGGTCCAGAAGATCAAATGCTGTTTTTAGAGTACTGTTATTAGGATTCATTTATCTATATGAACAAAAACACGAAGTACTTTTAGGCAAAATGAAAAAAAAATTAGGTGTTTTTTTTCTATAGCTGGAAAATGCTTGTTTCAGGCCTCTATTCAGTTCTGATGACATTAGCAGAAACTGGGAGCCGAGCAAATTCTTAGAGGATTGTGAACGTGGGTTTTAAGCACTCTCTGTGAAAAGAGAAGAGTTAAAAATGAAAAGTGAAGACACTTAGATGAAAAACGCTGGTGAAAATAGACAAACCAACATTACTTGAAGCCAAAGAGCATGAAATTTATCATCCCACTGGCCCAGAAAGAAGAATTCATGCTAATTGGCACCTTTATAGAGGCTTTAGTGTGACAATTAGGACTTTAAATTAGGACAATTCTAAGAGACCTCTTCTATTGGCATTACTAACAGACTTTGCCTTTTACATTAGAGGATCATAGAACTATAGAGAGGCAGACTACATAAATTTGGAGTCATGGAATAAAGTCTAGTTACATGCCTTAAAAAAGATAGTAATATCGTGAAATCATAGTGTGACAGAATCCAACTTTTAAAAAAATTCCGATTTCTATTTAGTAATTCACTTTAAAAGAAAGAATAATAATACACCTAACATTTTATGAGTACTTACTATTTGCCAAGCACTCTGAGTTGAATAAAAAGAGGCAAATAATACAGTCAAGACGCAATTAGACGATTTGGGAAGGCAAATTCTTTTTAAGATGCCCCAGATATCAAGAAGGTTTTGGAAAGAGCAAAGAGAGTAAATTTCAAGTCTTACACTGAGTTTTGGTCCTGGTACTTGGGCAAGCATGTTAGTTCTCCAGTCCTGGGTTGACTCCCCTGTAAACTGGAAATAACGATAACTTTCATTGAGGGCCAGTGAGATAAAGCTGTGAAGGCACTTTTCAAGCTACAAAATGCAGGGCACCCAGTGATTTATGAATCAACCTCTTACGTACACACACATACCTCATATTTCTTTCACACTGGGTCTGGTACGAACAAACAGTGCAACCAGGGTTTGAGAAAACTTTAAACTATTTTCGCAGTGGTTCACACCCAGGGAAACACCCTGTACTTTCCTAATATCCCTTTATTTCCCAATAAGCAAGCAAAAATCCACAACCAAAAACACATCATGACAAAAATCCAGCTCTAATATAAAGCAAGGGACAATGTTTAGAGACATCTGCAGATGATTGTTCCGTGATGGAAATAGTAAATGAAGTATTTCATTAATATACTGCATTTATTCCTGTAAGTCGTTAGATGCTTAAGGGAAGTGGCTTATGCCCATTTTCTTTTCATTAAATATTCATAATTTCTAATGGAAACTGTTCTGATAAATTGGGTAAATTGAGCAACTTAGAAATTTACGCCTCGAAAAGAGGAGTTTGGGAATTCCCAGTGAGCAAGCTAATGCTTAAATCATTAACACTCCATTGATTTTATAATTAAAAAGCTGGAAAGTAAATATAGGGTGTGTTTTAAATGTTATGATAGCTGCTTGTCTTGATGCTTAGATCACAAGCCTTTTGATTGAAGTATCTATTAGCTGTGCAGCCTGCTACTGTGATTGCATCAAAGAAGCATCTCAATTCTCCAATGACAAAACCCCTCTCTTGAGTCACCTTTGAGGAAAAAAGTACAATAGACTATTCTTGCCATTTAGGAGTGAAGAAAAGGATCTTGAGTTCTAGAAAATTTGTGTGTGGGATACACTTCTTATTCCTGGAAGAAGAGAGGGACACGTTTCTTGGACAACTAAGAGACTAACTTAACCTCAGTTCTCCAGCAGTAGTTCAGTAACTACTTACCGAGCGCTTACTCTGTGCCAAGCTGGGTTCAGGATACAGTCATGAACAAGGAAAACCTGGTGCCCCAGCTCAAGGGACTTGGAAGGTAGATAGTTAAACAAATGGTAACAACACGGTGATGGCAGTGAGCTGTGAGAACATGTGAGGGCCCAGAGCAGTCAGGGAAAGTCTTCTGAGAGGATGCCTTGTGCTAGACTAACCTGAGGAGGACTGTTCCAGGCACGTGCAATCACCATGAGATTAGAAAGTGTATGGCATGTTCTAGGAACTAAAAGGCAGTATGGAGAGAACAGTGCTCACCCAACGTGAGCCACAAATACGTCGTATAGGCAAGCATGACATATGTAATTACAAATTATCTAGTAGTAACCTTAAACAAGTAAAAAGAATCGGATCAAATTAATTCATATATTTTATATAGGCCAGTATATCCCAGATAGTATCATTTCCATGTATAATCTATAAAATACTGAGAGAGTTTACATGATCTTTTCATACTAAGTCTTTGAACTCCCCTGTGTATTTTCTTCTTAGAGCATGCCTCAATCGACATTAGCCACGTTTCAAGTGCTCTGTAGCCACGTGGCTACTGCCTTGGACAGTAGAGGGCTAGATAGTAGAAGAAGGGATTAAATGGTGAGAGATAGAAATGGACATGTAGAAAGGAGCCAAATCCTGAAATTTTCTGTTTCTTCATCTGCAACCTACTTAATGAGACTAAGTAGTCTTTAAGGTCCTTCTAGGTCTAAAATTGTATGAACCTTTATCCTGTCTCAATGTAGGACTGCAAAGAACTATCCCTAACTGCATGTTCTTAACATTTCAAAAGTATTTTGTCACCGTTATCTTCTTTTTTAATTACAAAGGTATTTATACATGCCTCTGACCCAGGAAGGCAGTAACGAAAGCACTTACTCTTACATGAGATTTTCTATAAAGTCTATTTCTCTTGGTTCAATAGAGCTTTGGTTTGATAGTGTCTGTAGTAGACTTTTCTATAGTGAATATTACCTTAATTATTCTCTGAGAACTAACATTCCTTCATTCTCAGTTCATGTTTTTTGCATGTGGCTAGCCATATTCTGAGTCTAGGGGTAGTTGTGTCTCAGGCCTAAGCCTGTGTGCTTGGCCACAGTGATTGATTCAGTGATGGAAGTGTAGCCTAAGTCATGTTAATCAGGTCCAATCAGAGGTCATTTGGAGGGAAGTTTGAGCTATCAGAATAGAAGTGCTTTGTTTTCTTTCTACTGCTTAAAGTATTAGTAAGATAGATGTAAACCTAGTGCTAATGGCAGCATTTTGTCACCAAGAAAAGGGAGGCTCGCTTGTTTGAGAGTGGAGTGACAAAGAAAAGAGGAGTAGAGAGATAGGGGAGCTTGAATTTTAAACAAAACAAAACCAGAAAAAAAAATTGTGCACCTGGATCCAGCTGTACCTGAAGTCAAAAAATCTACTCTAGGTCTTCTGACTTTTGTAAATCTGTGACCTATTTGTCTTATACGTGTGTGTGTGTGTGTGTGTACACTAATGACTCTTTTTTTAAGTTTTTATTTATTTTTGAGAGCAGGAGAGACAAAGCATGAGTAGGGGAAGGTCAGAGAGAGAGAGGGAGACACAGAATCTGAAGCAGGCTCCAGGCTCTGAGCTGTCAGCACAGAGCCCGACACGGGGCTCGAACTCACAGACTGTGAGATCAAGACCTGAGCCAAAGTCGGACACTCAACTGACTGAGCCACCCAAGAACCCCTACTAATGGCTCTTAATTGGAGTTTCTGCTACTTAGAATAAAAAGACTATTGGTTAAAAACTTATAATACAGTTTCACAGAATAGATCCCAGAGTTATAAGACAACTTTATCGAATGGAAAATTCTAATATCTGTGAAGATACATTTCTTCCCATAAGCTACTCTAATTATTCATTAGTTAAGGCATTTGTTCATTTTATTCAACATATGTTTATTGTAAACCTACTTTTTCAGTTACTGTGTTCTCTTTTATATATTATACAATTATTTACTTGATGGTCTCTCCCAACTTTCTGTAATCTTTGGGTGGGCAAAATATTCTTTCCCAACCCCAAATAAAACTAAGTTTTTGGAGCAAAAATAAAAGAAAAACTCTCTCTGAAAAGAGTTTCATTCTTTTTTAAATAATGCAAGTCCCATGCTCTTTAAGAAGGAACAACTAATTGTCCCAGACTTCTCTTTTCCTACTCCTTTTATGCACATCCCATATTAATTTTCTCCATAATTTTCTGACTGTAATTTTGGAACACTTATGAACTGATTGTCTTCCAAAATTATGACTAGAATAAATAGGCAGTGAAAAAATAAATCCGTGACTAGACCTTAACCTAGCGAATCAGAATCCGTTGGAATGATGATTTAAAATGAATGATCTTGGACTCCTTTTCTCAGAGATCCTAAATGATACTTTTGGGTAGAGAGTTTGCATTTTAACCAGCCCTCTAGGAGAATCCTATGCATGCCAAAGTTCTGAAATTACCTGGTTTCTTAGCAAGAAAATTTCATAAGCATCCTAGGGTATAGTGAAGGCACAGATTGGCTTTGAGAACTGGATCATCAGCATTTAGATTATTTATCTTCTCTAGTCTGATAGCAAACAATTATTTTTAATGACCATGAACATTTTCACAAAAGAAATACTTTCTAAATATTCACATATTAATGTGTGAGAAAAATATTATTAATCATGGGTAAACACTATAGATCATAATAATCATAATTCCTAGATTTAATTTTAAAGCCTGAACTCTAATGAGGGATTAACTAGCTGACCAATATTAACTTAAGCTGGAAAAGTTCTGCTCATACTACATTTTTCAAACAAAAAAATGGCTTGCTCCTAAACTCTATTCTTAAATATTTCATTCCGACTCTTAGACCATTTTGATCAAATTTTGTAATCTCAGTGTGTTTGTAGTAGTGACGTTTATTTTGAAATTTGTATTGCCTAAAAAACATTGGTACAATGGATCCATGTACTAAGAGCAGACGTGAGAATAAGACGTGGCCATGTAGACACAACCACCTGAAGTTGGGATTCAGGTAGGAGGATGGAAAGACAAGCTGACAGTGAACGTTTGGCATCTTCTTTTGTCAGTTTCATTGACCAACTGGAAATCTCACTGTGCCCAGAATACTTTCTATGCCCTGGTAAGTTCTTACATACTTTATACTTGCATAAAACACTAAAGCTAAATAAAGCAGGAGAGAAAAAATTTCTTTCTCAAGTAGTAGATTACTCCAAATGTTAGCCTATGACTCTGGCTAACTAGCTTACCTCTACCGACATCATTCCTCAGTGTTGATAAAGTGCCTGCAGTATGCCTGCCACTCGTACTAAGCACCTGGGATAGAATACTGAACAACATGGAGATAGCCCTACCCTCCCGTGGTTTATCACTTAGTGATGGTGCTTATCTCTCCATATGGTATTATGTGGAGGAGTACAGAACATACTTTTTCCTAGTTTTCAGAAGAACATGATTTAGCCCCCACAAATTAAAGACCTGTTAGTATACTAGATATATTATCTAACAAGCATGATGATACCTTGTTTTATACCCTGCAGTACTGTGCATTTCAGTCTAGTGTCTCACACGAAGAGTACATAGGTTATTCCATTAATTATTATTACCATACTATTTTCTTGCAGAGAGAGAATCCTGTCACAAATACTACATGATAATTGTGCCCTTTACTAAGTTAGGATTTCACACCTGTAGCATGTACACCCCAATGTACTTCATTAGAAACAAGTTTAAATATGCACATTAGCCCCCAGAAGTACTTTGGGAGGGGCTTTAGGCAAGAGGCCTGTCTTGAGGGGCCTCCTGTGACATGAACTATCTTTTGGGTTTCACCAGCCAAAATGGGCAATTTTGATGAATACTAATTAGGTTGATAATTAGAATAGGTCATGCAGGTATAAATTCTTGCCCACCTCTCCCTAGTATCGCTTCTCAAAGAGTGTGTGCTCACACAGCTCTTTCATGAATTGTAAGGCCTGCCAAATAACTCTCATTCTGGCTAAGGTCTGATCAATCTCCCCTAACTTTCCAAGCTTCTATGTGTTTTCAGTGACAGAAACATATAGTTTTGGGGATTGGTGCCTAGGAGAGCCAAATCCATCTTTTCTAGTTTTATACAGTAATTGACAGTAAGAGAAAATTGGTGGCAATACTGAGGCCATGAAAACACTGTATAGCGTTGGCTTTAAGGAAATATTTAAATAACATGATTACACAGGACTAATCACATCTGCCTCCTCCATTGTTAATTCTGTACTCTCCGATGTGGAGAGATGTGTTAATTAAGCAATTTAATATTTAATATTTTCAGAAGACTCAGACTCACGTCCTGCACACGCAGGTACAAGACTTTGGATTGGATACTTTTCTTTGTCATTAACATTGGAGTAAAGTTGATGTAGATGTTTCCTTCAGTCCAGCCAGAAACGTTTTCCCTCACTTTCTATAACAGGGTAAGGCTACTTCTACAGGCATTCCCTTGTGACTTGGCCCATGGTAATGGAAGTAAAACTAAAACAATTCACATAAACATGCTCAGGTAGTATTTTACACTACACAGAAGATTGTCACACACACTTTCACATTTGATGTTTAAAGCTATGCCATGGAGTCATGATGGTTAAGCTCACTTCGCAGATGAGGATGTTAGAGCTCAGTAGAAGATGTCTTTAAGGTTACGTGACTTGGAAGGGGCAGACCTGTTCTCTTCTTGTTCCAGTAACCTGCTCTTTTCCCATACTGCTGAATGCCACGCAGAGGATGAGCTGTTGCATCGTGTGCTCTCCAGATATTGCCCTGACCTGTTGTCAGACTCATGCTGGCAGAAAGATGAGGGGAACACAGGAACAGTAACAATGATCACATAGTTGAGTGTTGAGTGTGTGCTCTCATAGAACACACATCTCAAGGGTACTATTTAGTCATTGGTCTTGAGCAAGTGATTTATATAACCTCTAAGACTCAATTTCTACATCTGTTGAAAACAGTAAGTATTTCTTAATATTGTGAGGATTAAACAATATTATCCACATAATAGTAATAATAGTGAGATGATAGCGATGATAATGATGACTTCCTGCTTGTGGTCCTAGGTATCTCATAAATGCCAGATATTTTACATACATTATTTCTAAGTCTTATGATAATACTGTGAACTATGTATTCATATTACCAACTTGTATATGGGGAAATGAAGACTCAAGAACTTACATGACTGGCTCTAGATTAAATGGCCAGCAAGAGGCTGTGTTAGGATCTGAACCCACATTGGCCTGGCTACAAAACCTAAGTTCTTTGCTTAAGTTATTGCCAAGCATTATTGGAAAAAGATGAAAGTCTTCAAAGGATCCTGGCTTTACCTGAGATCAACTATCAATTAACTCCCTCAAATCATTCCCTTTCTGTGAGTGGCACACCATATTATTGTCATATTCATGGTAGAATTTAGTGTGCAAGGGATATGCACAGTAAATGAGATTTGAATTTTGCCATTTAGCACACAGTTGGCTGCTGTAAATGAAAATGATACTTTTTGGGCTAATGAGCTCATATGTGTTACCCTACATTAAAGGGATAAAAAAAAAGGTAGAGCAAGTTCATAAAAAACTATGCCTTGGAAAAAAATAATTTAATGAAAACCTAAATTGTGCTCCCAAAGTGAAATTGTGTATTAGCAGGTCATATTGAGGCTTACAACTATAAAGGGCCTTTGGTGCTTTGTTGAAGAATTTACACCTGTACTTTTATATCTTGTTGCCTCTGTAAATCTGGAGATAATCAAGAAAAGTATCTCCACATTTTATAAGTGAGGAAAGCTGAGGCCCAGAGAAGTTATATTTCCTGTCAAAGCTCACACAACATGAAGAATTTGGTTCTACCTCCTAGTTTTTCTCCACGACTCTAGATAAGCACAAAGGGCTGAGGACTATTTCTCAAGCTGGTTAACTTTGGGGATGAAGATCATTTTCCCCCAAGGCATTAGAAAAGATTACTATAAAAAAGATTTTTTGCCCCAGTTATATTGGTCTTCAATTTAATGAGTATAAACTGTGAGTCAGAAGGCTCTGCTTCCAGTAGTGCTATGTCCCGAACCAGCTGATAAACTAGGTCACATATCCTATGACTGCCTGCATTTCCTCTTGTGGAAAATGAGGATAATAATACTTAGCATTACTTTCTCACTGGGCTATTGAGAGCATCTAACCGGAGGTTGTAGGTGATAAGAAAGTGATCTCAGTATCCAAGTTGTGGCTAGACTCCAGCCACCCAGCATACACCCCCTTTGTCCTAACTAGACCATGATTTCCATTTTGGGAATCACCTCTCTTCCGTTATGGACAGTCTCAGAGAACAAGTGAATCAAGGCCTCTCAATTCCTAGGAGGACAAAGATATCTCGGAGTCCTTTGTAAGCTTCTTCCACCAAATTGTTCTTTACCATACCAATGTAGCCGTAGGGCAGGCACTGAGGAGTCCATTATAAAAATGTCTTGATTGCTTCTCTGAGACTTCCTGAATTTGTTTGCTATTTGGTGTGAGAAATCTACAGTTTGGGCTGCTAGCTAATTTCCAGTAGTTGAAGGCAGTTCTGGTTTATAGCGAGTGGGAGGTTTGCAGGAAAATAGCATGCAACAGTAAGGAGAGGCTCTCTGAATTTGTTCTGAGTGTACAGCTAATGGGCAGCTATCTTTGAGAGGTATTTTTATAGCTTCCTACATATAGTTGGTGAAAAATTAGCCTGGATGTGGGGGGAGAAGCTTGTCAGTTTGACTTTTCATCAAATTCAATTTTGTTAAGTAGCTAATTCTGAGGTGTTTTTACAATTGATTACTAAGATATGTAAGTCTCTGTTGACGGTCTTGATGAATAGCTTAATAATCACTTCTTGCAATGCAATCCTCATTGTTGCCCTAGCAGAAGTACAAATTTACCTCCAGGGTTAGAAGCAGGTGAGGGTGACAATCAAGCAGCCAGAGGAGGAGTGAGGATTTGGGGCCGTTTCACTGAAGACAAAGACATGCCCTAAAGAAACAATTTTCTAAGTCACTGTTTTGACTTGACGGTGACAGTGACTTAATTGGAAGATAACGTGATAATGGTTGGCAGCCAGGTGAAGAGGCAGGGGCATGTGAGCAGCCTGAGACCCACTTGTTGTGTGGATTTCGTAGATCCACTTGTATTTCTGCCTCCTTCTCTAGAAAGCAAAAGCAATTATTCATCATTTGGCTGCCATTTGAATCATGCTTAATGATTTAAAGCTGCATATTCACATGGCCCAGCTTATCACAGATGGGCTGTAGATTTAATGAGGTGATGTATCCTGGTTCTGCCTCTTCCCAACTCTACAAGCAAGAGCAGTTATATAACCCTTTCTGTCTCAGTGCCTCATTTGGCATATGGGAATAATAGCAACTTTTTGTTAGAAAGATTACCTAGTCCCTATGACAGGCTTGGCAGGGTACAGAGTAATTATTCACCTAATGTTAGCTACTAGGATTTAGTAGAAGGATGAGAAGATATATGTGGATGGGTGTTGTGTAGGTTAATTGAAGTGTTAAAAGATTCTTGTAACCGGAGATTTGACAAACTGTGGACCCCTAGTAAAATCTAGCCTGCCGCATGTTTTAGAAAGTTTTATTGGACCATAGGTATATTCATTTGTTTGCCTAAGATCTATGGGTGCTTTGTGCTATAAAGCAGAGTTGAGTAGTTACAATACAGTTCTTGTGGCCTATAAAACTAAAATATTTATTATCTGGCCCTTTACAGGAAAAAAATGTGCCAACCCTGCCTGGTATTCATCAAAAACAAACACACAAAAATCCCAATTTTGTCTAAATGACATTTAATAGCAGATTGGTTACATTTTCATTTGTTTAGTCTTCACCCTACTCATAATTAATAGGCAATCACAAGGTTTCCACTCTTTTTCCTTTACAACTGGTCCTGCTATAAATGACATAGCAGATGTGGGAATATCTCTGTATGATAGGTTCCTACACAGGAAATACTTAGAGGTAATTATTTGGGTCGCCTCAGATGATGTGCTTACAGGTTTACTGAGGGGACCTAGTAAATCCCACCAAAGTTGTCAGAATCGAGTACAGAATTAAGCTGTCAGTTCGCATTCCCCATAACAGAGTTTATCATTAATTAGCTTCTTTGATCGAGCCAGAGGTTGCAGTCCCCATAGAAAACACACAACACTGAAGCTCAAGGAATTGACTACTTGTCAGAGGAAGTTAGCTATTAAGGTCCCCGCTCATCACAAGGAATCTCATGGCTTCTATCTTTCAGTTCAGTGTGGTGGTCGTGGGGCCCTCTAATAGGGTACTTGGATAGAGTCATTAGGATTAATGTAATTCTCCATCTGGATCATGACATCTGTCGTCCATAAAAGGGTGTATGAGTGCATAACTCTGGATAAGAGAACAGTAATACTGTTCTTGTATCCAAGGAGATACTTTTCCTCAAACTTTGTGGACCAGAATAGTGGATTGAATCAGGAGAGGACTTTGAAGTATGTTGTAATGTAGAGAAGGTCTTGGCGCCACAAACTTCTGTGCAAACTACCTCTTTGAGATGCTGGTGAATATTGTAAGATAATCAAAATCATCAAAAACCCTTCAACGTCTCTAGTGGCTCCGGGGAGGTCAAGACAAATGAAACTGTTGATCTAGTGCTAGGAATATTTTTTTTAGATTTGATACTAGGTTAATTTCTCATTTTTAAGAACAAAGGAATTTGAGTGTGGTGGAAGAGAGAGATTGTAATGGGGTCTACCTTATTGGTTTACACCTTCCTTGCTTGCTGTAAGTTGAGTGTTTGGAGTTGAGGAAGTCTGGGTGGGTGTATTTTAGAAATCTGTTCTGAAATACTCTATTAGTCTTGGACTTGATTATTTTCATGGCCTGCCTAACCAGAAAACTTATTTCCTGGATAAAGCCTTTTATCTATTACTAAAATGTTTCATTCAGAGTTGTCAAGTGACAATGTGGTATTAGGTTTCCTACTCAGAGGTTTAACTACTACTCAGTGTTAAAATGAGACAGAAATTTTACATTTTTTCTTAGTGGAGAAACTATGTTTCCATTATATTACTCATGCATTATAGGTAGACACACATACATAGGTATACACACACACACACACACACACACACACATATATATACACATATATACACATGTGATACAATATACTTATTTGGCCCTAATTACTATTGTATGAATTATATTAATGCTACTTTAAAAAATAAATTACTGTTACTTTGATCACTTTTTACATGTAGTACACTATATGCATAATTGTTCATTTCAGTTGCATCATAAAGCCACTTATTTTTCAGTTCTTGTATATCATAATAAATAACAGTATTATGTTTCTTTCAAGATATCAGTCTTGCCAAATTGGTCCACTTTAATGTTTATTCATATTTTCCTGTAGTAAGATGAATTTCCTATTACAGTATCTGTCTGGATGTTTCTTAGCTGTTTTTCTCTTTCATTTTATTAATCATGGTCAACTCTTAAACTGCTCACCTTCCAAAGACCTTTTTTTTCCAGTGTCTTTAATGATTAACTTGGAACAGCAGCAGAAAGAAAAATTTCTGAGGCAGAATCTGTTCATACAGATGCTGTCAAGTCTCAGCTTAGGGCAAATTTCCAAGGATAATTATAGATGTCGCTAAAGCTGAATACATGATGGTCAGATCATCAGAAATCTTATTTATAAATGCTATCATAATGCTGTAGGGACCGTCCATTTTCCTTTTGGGAAAAAAGTTTGAAATCTACTAAACTGCCTGAGTTTGCCTCTATCCCTGGTTTTGCATTGAGTTCACCTGTGGAGATTTAAAGGCTATAAGAAAAGGTTAAATCAGCACCTATAATAAACTATTCTAGCCAGTATTTATTGGGTTTTTTTAGTTTACACTTATTTACATTTTGAGAGAGATAGAGTGACAGTGAGTGGGGAAGGGCAGAGAGAGAGGGAGAGAGCAGGCTCTGCACGGTCAGCACAGAGCCCCATGTGGAGCTCGAACTCAGGGACTGTGAGATCATGACCTGAACTGAAATCGAGAGTCTGACTCCCAACCAACTAAACCACCCACGCTTCTCCAGCCAGTATTTATTGTTAACTAACATTGCACTCACTCACTCATTACCTGGTACTGGTCTCTGTACTTTAGATACATCATTAACTCCTGGAGTTCTCATATTAAGCCTGTGAGGCAGTCGCTATTATGATGGTTGCTTTAGCAATGAAGAAACTGAAACATGGACAGGTTGAGTAGCTTGCCCAAGGTCACATAAGTAGGATGCTGTAGAGTTAAGTTCAAACTCAGTCAGGCCAACTCTTGAGTTGATACTCGTAGTCAGGCATCTTGTCTCACTGCTACTCATCCTCAGCCTACCTCATGACCAGCTATACAGCTAAGTTTGTTGAGGCAACATTATACAATAGAATTCATCACCTGTTCTCACCTTTTCTAATTTGATTTGAATATCTACTTTTTATCATTAGCGATTTTGAGGGGATCAGATACACAGGTTGATGACTCTAATGAACAGATAAAAAATGTGTCTGCTGTCTGACTGAATCAGACTCTCTGATGGGGGCCTTAGCATACTTCACTGGAAACTTCTTTGGTGATTCTAATGCACACTGTACTGGGCCACCGAATAGCAGAAGGAAATCAGGTAACTAGGCTGTTAATTTCACTATGAGATAGCCTGAGACCAGGACTCTGGAAAGCTCTGAAAAGTACTGTATAAATACATGTAGGAAATGTTGATTGACCACCCTTCTAAAGAGATGGCATATTATACAGTCAGGGAAGGATGAATATGGAGTCCTAAGGACCATTTACTGAATACCTCACTTAGGAGGGAAAGAATTTCACTCTGATTCCCTTCTATAGGATAAACCTGCAGATATTTGAAGAAAGACTTCTCACCTTTTTCTAAGGAAAATATTCCACTCACCTAGAATTGGGTATTTAAACATTAAGCTTGCCAGTGTAACTACACTGTAGTTCTAGAGGCCTATTAATCATGAAGTTTCTCATGTTATAATAGACTTGGCACCAGCTAAGAAAAGTGAATAGTTATTCCTCTTCTTCTTGTTCGATCATTATCTCCTCAGGGCAAAATAGTCTTGAGTGACTTCTGTCCTTTCTCAGCTCTATCTGGAAGCTTCTTTTCTGGGATGATTAGAACCCCTCTATGAATCAGCATGTGTATTAGAAAAGACACAGAAGATAGGGGCGCCTGGGTGGCTCAGTCAGTTAAGCATCCAGCTTCATCTCAGGTCATGATCTCATGGTTCGTGAGTTGGAGCTCCTTGTCAGGCTCTGTGCTGACAACTCAGAGCCTGGAGCCTGCTCAGATTCTGTGTCTCCCTATCTCTCTGCCTCTTCCCTGCTCATGCTCTGTCTCTCAAAAATGAATAAACATTAAAAAAAATTTTTTTCAAAGAAAAGAAAAGACATAGAAGATAGAGTTCTCTGATTTTTATAATCTACTGGTTTTAATATTTTTGATGTTTGGCTGTTCGGGGACAATGAGGTCTCTGCCCTTGGTTTCTTTGAACTTTAGAGTCTAAAATAAGACCCCTAGAAATAAAAATTCTGTCCACCAACCTTTTGTACTGTATTTTGTTGTCACGATCAGAGAAGTTTGGAATTAGAGAAGCTATTGTGCAGTATTGGTGTGTATAAAATCTTTGGTAGGTTCCCTCTCTGAATCAGCCCTGGAGGACTAAATCGTCACTGACTCCTGCACATAGTAGATGCGACGTGGAAGAGAACACTCTTAGCTGTTCTTCGTCTTCTCCTAGTTTATCTTTGGGTCTTTGTGGGGTACAACTGCTAAGCTATAGGGCCTTAATACTGGCAATACCTTCAGCCTTAAGAACACAGCCCTCTATAGGTTGCTAATTGCCTTCTGTGTGTTCTGTCTCTATCAGAGTTTCATGCTCAGAATGCATCCTAGTAGACATTGATTCTCCTTTGTCCAGGACTCATGTTAGAGTCAGGGCCATAATGAAGCTGGGGAACATAATTATCATAACACGATAATAATTCACTAATGTGACCATTTGTCCCTTGTTAAAATTAAAATTTGTTAAAGTTAAAGTTAAAATTTTTCCAGTGTCCAAAATTAAACTGAAAAGCATGCAGAAGATACAGAATTCTATGCCATTAATTAACGTGACAGTGGAGAGCTAATCCCGGCATGTGGGGAAATATTATAAAAGGAGGATGTGATGGGATAGTATCAGTTAAAATTAAAGAAAAGGAAAGCATTATATGTGCTTTAAAGGGATGATTTGAAGAAAAATGATCAGAATATATATTGCTGAAAGTTGCAAAGACATCAAAAAATTTTCTTGTAGGCGCCTGGGTGGCTCAGTTGGTAAAGTATCTGACTTTGGCTCAGCTCATGATCTCACAGTTTGTGAGTTGGAGCCCCATGCTGAGCTCTGTGGTGACAGCTCAGAACCTAGAGTCTGCTTCAAATTCTGTGTCTCCTTCTCTGATCCTGGCCTGCTCATACTCCCCCCACCTCTCTCTCCTCTCTCTCTCTCTCTCTCTCTCAAAAGTAAATATTAGATTTTTTAAATTTTTTGTGAAGATTTATAATTGTGAAGAAAGATTAAACCAAAATAGTGAGTGTTCTATAGTAATGTCCTAAAATTATAATGGTAAAATTACACCAAAAACACACGAGAGACTATTTTTGCTTTGTTTATTGTAAAAAGTACAAAGTTGAAAACAACATAAATTCAGTGCACGTAAGACGAACTTGTTTTCTTTTTAGTTCACTTTCACTTTTCAACATAAAATCCCTAATCAAACTATCTTTTTCTTTACTTTGTATGTACTATGAAATTTTGCTTAATTTATGTCAGTCACGGTCTTAGTTGGAAGGCAAAAGGCACAGTGGTAATTGAGGAGAGTTTACTATTTACAAAGGTCTGGTGAGGTTTTAGAGAAACTGCCAAAGGATAATACAGCACCCTGGGGCTAGCAATAGTGGGAAGTCAGTTGGAAATCAGTTACTGTAACTAAGAGATAATAACTATATGGAGAGTGTCAACTTTGGTAGAGGCACGAACACAGCCAAAACAGAGAGAAAGCCAAGAAATAGTCTTGACTTCCTTCTTCTTCTGCCCTCAACTCTCCCACCAGGACCTTCAAATGCCCAAAACTAATGGGATGCCAGAGTGCTAACATACCAGATTCCTAAGGCACAGAGCAAGGTGAAAGATGGAGAGTAGAGATTGTGAGGGCAAATGGAAAATTCCGGCATAGCTTTTGAAATGGATTAACTTTAAAGTAAAAGACAATTTTTTTTAACATTTACTCATTTTTGAGAGAGACAGAGCATGAGTAGGGGAAGGACACAGAAAGAAAAGGAGACACGGAATGTGAAGCAGGCTCCAGGTCTCCAGCTGTCAGCAGAGAGCCTGATGTGGGGCTCAAACTCATGAGCTGCGAGATCCTGACCTGAGCTGAAGTCCGATGCTTAACCAACTGAGTTGCCCAGGTGCCCCAGGGTAAATTGTTTTTAATGTTTATTTGTATTTGAGAGAGAGAGAGAGAGAGAGAGAGAGAGAGGGCATGAGCAGGGGAGGGGCAGAGAGAGACAGAGACAGAATCCAAAGCAGGCTCCAGGTTCTAAGCTCTGAGCTCTTAGCACAGAGCCAGACACCAGGCTCTAACTCATGAACCATGAGATCATGACCTGAGCCAAAGTTGGACGCCTAACCCAGTGAGCCACCCAGGTGCCCTGAAATGGATTAACTTTGAATGGACTTTTTTCTTTTCTATTTCAGGATCTATTATCTTCAAATAAAGAAATAGCTTTCAGTATTCAGGGAGTGTTTGCTTAGCATAAGAGAATGGGACTTTGAATGGCTTATTTAAAATGCGTTTTAATGTAGGTCTAAATTAACTTTTATAATTACAATATGTACATTTACTGAACATTTACTGACATGGTAATATCCTGCAGAATTCCTCATACACACTGCTGCCCCATCATGTCTCTACAATTTTATATTCGAAAAGTTGATGTTTTGGAGCTATGTCTATAAGACTCGAAATTTATATAAATTTAGTTTTATAATAATTAATTTGGATCATTGTTTCAGTTTATTGTGATCTTTGTGAAGACTGACATTTTATCATCTTTCTTATCAGCTATTCCTCCCAACTTTTTGTCACACTTAAATAGGATCAGATTCTAATGATATCCAATCATTGATAACAGTGTTATCGTGGGCATACAGGTGGATGGAGCCCTGAAGTGTAGTACTACAGACTGTGCACCAGAATGGTAGTAATTCATAGTGTATTTGGGTAGCTAAGTGGTGCTACAGTAACAAACTAACCCCACACATCTCAGTGACTTGCCACACCAAAGTTTATTTTTCACTTATGTCCCAAGCTTCCTCTGTGACTTCCCAGAATTCACTGACTGGTATTAGTTGTGTGACCCCAACCTAGCCACATGGCATTTAAAAATGTGGGGGAATACAAGAATATTGGGTGACATTAACTTTGAGATGCAGTCCTTTGACCAATTTTGAATTCGTTACATTTTTTAATATACAATTTAGAATTCATGTATATTTCTCCATCTTTTAATGACTTATTCATTGCCATTTAGAGACTAACAATCATTAAATGGATACTCTATAATTTCAACTTTAGGACCATCCAGTCAGATAAGTAGTTTGACTTCCTTTTAACAGATGAGAAAAGTAAAGCTCAGAGATTGTCTTGACTGAGGATATACAATCAACAAGCCGTGGAGAAAAGATTTAAAGCAGTCAATTCCAAACACACATTTTGCTCCTTACTACCTGTCTATCTAAGCTCTTGGCCAATAATGAAATAAAATAAAGGGTATGCCTCAGGTCAGATTGGAAACAAGATGAACTGATTTTTCATACTGTCCAGCAATTCTTCCCTTACGCTCTGGTACCACTTTCCCTTACTCTTACTCATGTGCCCCAAGCTCTCATTCTCTATTTGTCTCCATCAATTGCTCTAAGAAGATCTGAGAAGTCACTCACAGTAGTGTAAAAATGACTGAGTAATTTGTCTTTCATTTTTGAGTTATTTATTAAAGATAGATTATTCTGCACCTAAAAAGAATATATCTCTAGCTTGAGATATAAAACCCCTTTAAAGGAGCTTATTTGAAAAAGTCATATTATTGTTATCCCTAAAATTATATTATACGTCTTCTAGCAGTGTGAAGATAAGAGACAATATAGTGTAATAGAGGGACACCTGGGTGGCTCAGTAGGTTAGGCATCTGACTTCGGCTCTGGTCATGATCTCACGGTTCATAGGTACAAGCCCTGCATCAGGCTCTGTGCTGACAGCTCAGAACCTGGAGTCTGTTTCAGATTCTGTGTCTCCCTCTGTCTCTGCCCCTGCCCCACTCATGTTCTGTTTCTCTGTCAGAAATAAACAAAAACAATACACAGTGTAATAGAAAGAATGAACTTTGAACTCGGCAGCTGAATTAAATCGTTGTTATACTTCTGGTATCTACATGACCTTAAACACTTAATTTAAATTTCTGTAATCTTAATTTTCTTACCTGTGATATGAATTAAATATAGCCTATTTTTGTATCTTTGTGAAGATTAAAGAGGTATTGCAAATAGTCAGTACTCAGAAATAATTGTTAAATGAATGAATGAATGAATGCATGAATGATGTCTATAATATGCCTGGCAGAGTCTCTGTTCAGAGAAGGCAGTAAATACTTGTAAAGGTGAACCTGGGGCCAGGATAGGGAGGTTAAGGAAAGAACAGTTAGCAAATGGAGCCAAGTATAGAAATGAAAAAATGCATTTCAATCCAAATCCATTTTTCTATATTCTAGGTTTAAGTGATATTAGAGTATAATATCATTTATTTTGGAATCTATCCCCCAGAAATATCTATATACATATTGTATGACTTACTATCATAATACCTAGGGACAATTTCTTGTGTTGGGACGGTGTGCATAGTGGCAGTGTGACTAGCCAGGACCCTACCTTGAAATCACTGGCCCTACCTGAGAGAAGTGGCCAGGTGGGGTAGAAAATGACAGGAAATTCCAGTCAACTTGTTGTTGCCTCACTGGTTGACAATACGAACTGCGATGATTCTTGGTCATTTTTACATTGCTGCAGTAACAACTGTTCTAAAACGTTGAATTGCCATTATGCAAGTATTTTCTATAAATTTCCATTAAGAAATTAGAGAAAACAGAGAAAAAGCAGGAGGATGCATCCAGGGGATGGATGTTGGGGATGTGATTGAGCGTTTCTCCCTTTCTTTTAATCGTGGTGCATTTCAGATAGTTCAAACCTGGAAATATTTCTGAATATCAAGGAAGTTTTGCTACATGAGTAAAAAAGTACATATTTTAAAATATTTCTCTGACTTAAATTGTTAATTAGTTTTAACTTGCTTATTGGGTACAGCAAGTCATGTCTGTATTAATGGTGAATTTATGTGATGGAATGGACTTTACAGGAAAAGAAAATAGAAATATCTTTTTTTCTTCTCAAACATTATATGGAAGTGTTTTCTCAGTCAGCTTAAGATAAGGCTATTTCCCAGGCTAAAGGGGCAACTGTAGTGTCTCAAGAGTTTTCAACTGCGGTATAGCTCTACAGAAAAACAGATGAAGATTGTATAAATTTGGAAATTATGTGTACTCCATATTGTTGAGTCTCTAAGAGATTCCAAGATAGAGTTTCCAGAGAATGTCTAGATATTTTGGGGATATTTTAGATATTTATATAAAAGAGCCTCCTACTTCTTGTTCCTCTCTCTCTTGTGATAGCCTCTGCTTGACTCACGATGAAGGTCACTATCTGAATCACATAATAGCATGTTGCTTTTTATTCCCAACAGCCCAGGTGGTTGATGGCATTTCCTCTCAAATCCCCCACAGAGTTTCAGAGCAGAAATAAAACCCCATGATAATTCATATTCATGCTCTGTTGAAAGGAGGAGTCCTTTGATGTGCTGACCAATTTCTCAACCTGTTTCTATCCTGACCTCCTTACTTATTGACTTCTTTCAAAAAGGAAACGGCAAATTTAGATTTTTTTTCTCTACATGTTATTTTTATCCACTTATAAAAGAAAAATATGCTCATTACAGACCATTTATATAATTCAGAAATGTTTACAATCAATTATAAAATCATAGACAAATATTGTAAATAGAGTATATTTTCTTAAACTATTTTTCTTCCATATCAGGATTTCTTTTTCAACCTCAGCAATGCTGACACTTTAAAATAATTCTTTGGGGGCACCAGGGTGGCTCAGTCGGTTGAATGTCCGACTTCAGCTCAGGTCATGATCTTGCGGTCTGTGAGTTCAAGCCCCGTATCGGGCTCCGGGCTGACAGCTCGGAGCCTGGAGCCTGCTTCAGATTCTGTGTCTCCCTCCCTCTCTGCCCCTCCCCCACTCATGCTCTGTCTCTGGTCTCAAAAATAAATTAACGTTAAAAAGAAAATTTAAAATAATTCTTTGTTGTTGAGGCATGTCCTGTGAATTCTAGAACATTTATAATATTCCTGGTCTCCACTCAGCAGAGTAGTGATGCCAGCCAAAACTCCCTACCATCTATTGTAATAATCAAAAGTCTCTTTAGGCATTACCCCTTTTTGAGAACTACTTCCTAGTATTAAAACCATTATAATTTCACTGTCTGTACAATTTCACATTCTGATTTCTAAGCTAACTTTGCATAGTGGAAAATTTTCTGTATCATGAAAGAGACTTGAAATGATTATTTATATTGGCTGTATTTTCTTGGATGGATGGATATGTAGATAGGTGGATAGATAAATCTAACTAGCTGGATTTATTTATTTATTCATTTACTCATTTATTTATTTGAAGTATAGTTGGCATCCAATGTTATGTTAAAGTGTACAACATAGTGTGGCTCACAGTTCTCTACATTATGCAATGCTCACATTAAGTATACATCTATCACCATACCAAGGTATTACAATATTATTGACTATATTCCCTATGCTGTACCTTTCATCCTTGTGTCTTACTTGTTTTACAACTGGAAGTTTGTACCTTTTAATCCCTTTTACCAATTTTACCCATACCCCACTACCCTCCCCTCTGGCAACCAGCAGTTTGTTCTAAGTATTTATGGGTCTGTTTCTGGTTTTTGTTGTTGTTGTTGTTCATTTGTTTTGTTTCTTAGATCCCACATATAAGTGAAATCATATGTTATTGATCTTTATCTGACTTACTTCACTTAATATAATACTCTCTAGGACCATCCACATTGTCACAAATGGTAAGATTTCATTCTTTATGGCTGAGAAATATTCGTCTGTGTGTGTGTGTGTGTGTGTGTATGTGTATCCACATCTTTATTCATCTATAAATGGACACTTGTGTTGCTTCCATATCTTAGCTATCATAAATAATGTTGCAATAAAGATGTATACATCTTTTTGAATTAGTATTTCCATTTTCTTTGGGTACACACTCAGTAGTGGAATGACTGGATTATAACGTATTTCTAAGTTTTTGAGGAACATCCATACTGTTTTCCATAGTGGCCTGCCCCAGTTTACACTGCTGCTGACAGTATACAAGGGTTTCCTTTTTTCTACATCCTTACCAACATTCATGTCTTGAATTTTTGTTACCAGCCATTCTGACTGATGCAAACTGATAACTCATTGTGGTTTTATTTGGATTTCCCTATTGATTAGTGATGTTGAGCTTCTTTCCATGTGTTTGTTGGTCATCTGTATGTCTTTTTTGGAAAAATATCTATTAAGATACTCAACCCATTTTTAAATTAGGTTGTTTGTGTTTAGTGTCGAGTTGTAGGAGTTCTTTATATATTTTGGATATTAAACCCTTATTAGATATATCACTAGCAAATATTTTTTCCATTCAGTAGGTTGGCATTTTGTTTTGCTGATGGTTTCCTTTGCTCTACAAAACAATTTTATTTTGGCATAGTCCCAATAGTTTATTTTTCCTTTGGTTTCACTTATCTCAGGAGACAGATATGTAAAATGTAGGCTGATTCCAAGAGATTGCTGCCTACGTAATCTTTGAGGATTTTTATGGTTTCAGTTTCCAGCATTTAGGTCGTTAATCCATTTTGAGTTTCTTTTTGTATATGATGTAAGAAAGTTGTCCACTTTCATTCTTTTGCATGTGGCTGTCCAGTTTTCCCAACACCATTTATTGAGGACACTTTTTCCCATTGTATATTCTTGCCTTCTTTGTCATGTATTAATTGACCACATAAGCTTGAGTTTATTTTTGGGCTCTCTATTCTGTTCTATTAATCTATATGTATATTTTTGTGCCAGTACCATACTTTTTAGATCTGGGATTATGATAGCTCCAGGTTTGTTTCTTCTCTGGGTTCTTTGGATATACAGGGTTTTTTTTAATCGTTCTATATAAATTTAATATTATTTGTTCTCATTCTGTGAAATATGTCATTGGTATTTTGATAGGGATTGCACTGAATCTGTAGATTGCTTTGGGTAGTATGAAACATTTTAAGAGTATTCTTCCAATCTATGAACATGGTATATCTTTTCATTTGCTTGTGTCATCTTGAATTTCTTTTATTAATGTCTTCCAGTTTTCAGAGTAGAGATCTTTCACCTCATTGTTTAAATTTATTCCTAGGTGTTTTATTCCTTTGATGGAAATGCAAATGAAACTGTTTTCTTAATTTCTCTTTTTGCTACATCCTTATTAGCATATAAAAAGCAAAAATTTCCGTACATTAATTTTGTTTTCTTTAACATTAGTGAGTCATAAATTCTATTTTTTGGTACAATCTTTAGGGGTTTTGTTTTTTTATTTAAATCCAAATTAGTTAACATACATTGTAATAATGACTTCAGGAGTAGAACTTAGTGATTCATCACTTATATATAACACCCAGTGCTCATACCAATAAGTGTCCTCCTTAATGTCCATCACCCACTAAGTGCATCACCCCACCCAACATTTGTCAGTCAATGGCCATTTGGGCACTTTCCATACTTTGGCTATTGTTGATAGTGCTGCTGTAAACATTGGGGTGCATGTGTCCCTTCGAAATAGCACTCCTATATCCTTTGGATAAATACCTAGTAATGCAGTTGCTGGGTTGTAGAGTAGTTCTAGTTTTAATTTTTTGAAGAACCTCCATACGGTTTTCCAGAGTGGCTGCACAGTCTGTATTCCCACCAGAAGTGCAAAAGAATTCCTCTTTCTCTGTATCCTTGCCAACATCTGTTAATGCCTAAGTTGTTCATTTTAGTCATTGTGAGGTGTGAGATGGTATCTCATTGTGGTTTTGATTTTTATTTCCCCAGTGACGAGTGATGATAAGCATCTTTTCATGTGTCTGTTAGCCATCTGGATGTCTTCTTTGGAGAAGTATCTATTCATATCTTTTGCCCATTTCTTCACCGGGTTATTTGTTTTTTGGGTTTTGATTTTGAGAAGTTCTCTGTAGATTTTGGGTATTATGCCTTTATCTGATATATCTTTTGCAAATATCTTCTCCCATTCCATTAGTTGCCCTTTAGTTTTGCTTATTGTTTCCTTTGCTGTGAGGAAAGTTTTTATCTTGATGAGGTCCCAATAGTCCATTTTTGCTTTTGTTTCCCTTGCCTCCAGAGACCTGTTGAGTAGAAAGTTGCTGTGGCCAAGGTCAAAGAGGCTGTGGCCTGTTTTCTCCTCTAGGATTTTGATGGCTTCCTGTCTTAAATTTACATCTTTCACCCATTTTGAGTTTATTTTTGTGTATGGTTTTAAGAAAGTGGTCCAGTTTCCCCAACACCATTTGCTGAAGAGACTGTCTTTCCTGAATTGGGTATTCTTTCCTGCTTTGTCAAAAATGAGTTGACCATATGTTTGTGGGTCCATTTCTGGGTTCTCTATTCTGCTTCATTGATCTATGTTTGTTTTTGTGTAAGTACCATACTGTCTGGATGACTATAGCTTTGTAATACAGCTTGAAGTTCCAAAATGTGATGCCTATGGCTTTAGTTTTCTTTTTCAACATTACTTTGGCTATTCTGGGTCTTTTGTGCTTCTATAAAAATTTTAAAATTGTTTGTTCTAGCTCTGTGAAGAATGCTGGTGTTATTTTGATAGGGATTTACTGAATATGTAGATTACCTTGAGTACTATTGATACTTGAACAATATTTGTTCTTCGAATCCATGAGCATGGAATGTTTTGCCATCTCTTTGTGTCGTCTTCAATTTCTTTCATAAGCTTTCTATAGTTTTCCTTGTATAGATATTTTACCTGTTTGGTTAGGTTTATTCCTTGGTATTTTATAGTTTTTGGTGCATTTGTAAATTGGTTTAATTCCCTTATTTCTCTTACTGATGCTTCATTATTGTGTATAGAAATGCAACCAATTTCTGTACATCGATTTTATATCCTGTGACTTTGCTAAATTCATGGGTCAGTTCTAGCAGTTTTTTGGTGGAGACTTTTGGGTTTTCCATGTAGAGTATCATGTCATTCAGTTTCTTTACTGGTATGGATCTGTTCAAATTTTTCTATTTCTTCCTGTTTCATTTGGGGTAGTTTATGTGTTTCTAGGCATTTGTCTATTTCTTCTCGATTGCCTACTTGTTGACAATTGCTCATCATATTTTCATAATTGTTGAATGTATTTCTGCAGGGTTGGTTGTGACCTCTCCTCTATCGTTATTTTTATTTATTTGTGTCCTTTTTTTTCTTTTTGGAATAAAAAGGGGGTTTATCTAGGGGTTTATCGGTGTTGTTAATTCTCTCATGAACCAGTTCCTGGTTTCATTTATCTGTTCTAGCGTTTTGTGTTTTTTTTTTCCCAATATCACTGACTTCTACTTAAATCTTTATTATTTTCCTTCTTCTGCTGGTTTGAGGCTTTATTTGCTGCTCTTCTTCCGAAAATCTCCTTTAGGTGTAAGATTAGGTTGTGTACTTGAGAACTTTCTTCCTTCTTTAAGAAGACAGCTTGCTCTGTATTTCCCTCTTGTGATTGCCTTTGCTACATCCCAGAAGTTTGAGACTATTGTGCTTTTATTTTCATTGGTTTCCATGTACTTTTTGATTTCCTCTTTAATTTCTTGGTTTAATCCATTCATTCTTTGGTAAGATTTTCTTTAATTTCAAGTATTCATGGTCTTTTCAAATTTTTCTTGTGAGGCTGATTTAAAGTTTCATAGCATTGTGGTCTGAAAAGATGCTTGCTATAGTATTGTTCTTTTTGTACTGCCTAAGGGCTGATTTGTTTTTCAAGGTGTGATCTATTCAGGAGAATGATCCATGTGCAATGTACTTTGCTGCTTTAGGATGAAATGTTTTGAATATATCTGTTAAGTCCATCCGGTCCATTGTGTCATTCGAAGCCATTGTTTAATTGTTGATTTTCTGCTTACACGATCTGTCCTTTGCTGTAAGTGAGATTTTCAAGTCCCCTACTATTATGGTATTATTATCAATGAGTTTCCTTATATTTGTGATTAACCAATTTATATATTTGGGTGCTTTCAAGGTGGGGGCATAAATATTTACAATTTTTAGATATTCTTTGTGGATAGACCCCTTAATTATAATATAATGCCTTCATTTCTTATGCTAGTCTTTGTTTTCAAATCTAGTTTGTCTGATCTAAATATGGCTACTCCAGCTTTCTTTTGACGACCATTAGCATGATAGTTGGTTCTCCATTCCCTTACTTTCAATCTTCAGGTGTCTTTAGGTCTAAAATGTGTCTCTTGTAGGCAGCATATATATGCATCTTCTTTTCTTATTCATTCTGTTACCCTGTGTCTTTTGATTGGAGCATTTAGTTCATTTACATTTGAGTGATTATTGAAAGATACTAATTTAGTGCTATCGTGTAACCTGTAGAGTTAGTGTTTCTGGTGATGTTGTCTTGTCCTTTCTAGACTTTGTTGCTTTGAGTCTTTTGTTTTGTCTTTTCTCCACTCAAAGGGTCCCCCTTAAAATTTCTTGCACAGCTGGTTTAGTGGTAATGAACTTTTTCGTTGTTTGTCTGGGATACTATTTATCTCTCCTTCTGTTCTGAATGACACTTTGCTGGATAAGAAATTTTTGGCTGCATATTTTTCTGATTCAGCTGATTGAATATATCCTGCCACTCCTTTCTAGCCTGCCAAGTTTCTATGGATAGATCTGCTGCACATCTGATCTATCTTTCCTTATAGGTTAAGGACTTTTTTACTCTTGCTTTCATAATTCCATCCCTTTCTGTGTATTTTGTGAATTTGATGGTGAAATGCCTTGGTAATGGTTGGCGTTTGTTGAATCTAATGAGGATTCTCTGTAATTCTTTAATTTTGAGGTCTCTATCCTTCCCAAGATTAGGAAAGTTTTCTATTATAATTTGCTCACATAAAATTTCTGCCCCTTTTTCTCTCTCTTCATCTTTTGGGACTCCTATGATTCAGATGTTATTTCTTTTTAATAAGTGGCTCAGTTATCCTAGTATTGTATCGTGATCATTTGCTTTTGTTTCACTCTTTTTTTCTGTTTCATTATTCTCCATAATTTTATCTTCTAGATGGCTGATTAACTGCTCTGCTTCATCCATCCTTGCCATCACAGCATCCATTTATGATTGCATCTTGGTTATAACATTTTTAATTTAGGCCTAATTAGACGTTAGTTCTTTTATCTTTGCAGGAAGAGATTCTCTGGTGTCTTCTATGTGTTTTTCAATCCCAGCTAATATTTTTATAATTGTGGTTCTAAATTCTGGTTCAGACACCATACTTATATGTGCTGATTAAAGTCTCCTGGTTTGTCATTTTGGAGAATGAAAAAAATTAATAAAAAATTAAAAATTAAAAACAAAAGAAAATCAAATAAAGGAAGCTAGATCCTAGGTGTATTTCAGTCTTCTTGTTGAAAAAAATCATGATTGAATAGAGAAAAAAGAGAAACGAGGGGTGTCTGGGGGGTCAGTCAATTGAACATCCGACTTTGGTTCAGGTCATGACCTCACAGTTCATGAGTTTGAGTCCTGCAATGGGCTTTGTGCTGACAGCTCAGAGCCTGCTTTGGATTCTGTATCTCCCTCTTCTCTCTGCCCCTCCCCTGCTCGTCCTTTCCTTCAAAAATAAATATTAAAAAAAGAAAGGAAAGGAAAAATTTTAAGAAAAAATTAGAGAAAAATAGAATAAAACAGAATTTAAAAGAATTTTAATGAAAAAATTAAAAAGAATTTGCTCTGCGTCCAGAAAGAAAAAAAAATTTTCAGCTAGAACAGAAGCGAAGACAACAAATAAACCAGCAAACAGAATGAAATCCAGATGTGGTTAAACTGTTTCCACTAGAACTCAAACTTCGAAGCACATTGTAGTCCGTTCACTGAGCAAGTAGAGGAATTTGTGCTGCTCTTCTGGGGGATATGCCTGGAGGGTGCTATTGGGTGGGGCTTTGTGTAAAGGCTCCATTCTCCACTAAGTGGCATTGCTGAGCTTACTAGTATGGATCTGAGTGTGTGGACCCGAGTGTGTGTGCATGGTAGAGGTAAAAATAGTTTCACGCGGCTCCCTAGTCTCTAGTGCAGGAACTTCACGCTCTCACTGGCCCATGATCAAGCAATCCTCCTTCTTCTCAGGCCTCCCTCCACTCCCTGCTTCTACCTTGTCTGTATCCAAGTTATCCACCTGCTAGGTAGCACCTTCCTCCAGAGTTTTCTGTCAGATGGGGTTGTGTTTCAAAACCCTGAGCTCTAAAACTTCAGTGTACTCCACTGCTTATAGAATTCTGGTGGATTTGAAACCCTCTCCTTTCTTCCTGTCATTGATTTTGGGGAACACATTTCTTGTTCAGTCTCCTATGAGTATTTTCACTCTTTATCTTTCAGAGAAGTGTTTTTTTGTTTTTTTTTTTTGCATGATCCTGATGTGCCACACTCTCCCTCTTGATCTTTCTCTCTGTAAAAATGGCTCCCTACTCTCTGCAGCTTTTCTCTCCCCCACATTCACCTCTTCACACTGTATACCTGCCAAGTTCTGTACCTCAAGTAATACAGATTGTTGCGTTAATCCTCATCAATTACTTAGGTGTTCAAAATGGTTTGGTGCTGATCTAGCTGCATTTCAGGAATGAGACAAGTTGAAGGTCCCCATACTGCTCCGCCATCTTAACTCCGCCACTGGTGATCATTTCTAAGTGTTCACAATTGACATTGTAGAAGAGAAAGGTGGAGGGCTCTGAGGCCTGTATTTACCCAAGGGTTATAGAGTGTAGCTTCTCCCAATAGAATAAAGTAGCACATGAAATTCAGGAGCTACCATTATAACCTTTCTCCAAAGACACAGCATCTCTGTTCCTGCTTAGCTAGGCATGGAAATGCCTTGGCATTTCCCTTATTATTGGGGATGTTTGATGTTATTTTAAATACTGCTATTAGTTAAATTAGCTTTGAAAAGGTTTAGATCTCAATTGTCAGGGAGTGATCTCCCTATTTGCGGGTGCCCTGGTATTATAGAGCCTGGGACCTATTGAAGGGTTAGGTTACACACAAACGTGTACAGAAAAAAGATGCTTGAGTTTTAGACCTTCCATTTTGCATAACCAGTTTGAAAGAGTAATATTGGTGATGATGTAGAGTTCTTGAATTTATGTTACTCACTGACAAGTACTTATTAAATGTCTATTATGTGCCAGGCAATATTCTAAATGCTGAAGATACACCAGCAAATAAAGCAGCCCAAGTCCCCTGTCCTCACTGTGATTATACTTTAATGGGGATTTACAGTGTATGCCACGGCAATGACTGTGGTCTTCAGTGGTTTTGAGATGTCTTGACATATTGCCTTATTGATACACACCCTGCAAGCCTCTAGGATAAAGAAGGGAAACTACTACCCAAATTTGTAAATATGAAATTAAAGATCACATAGATTATAGGACTTATCCAAGGTCAAATGGCTCATATAGGGGACAGATGACAGGACCTAATACATGCTACACCTGGAAGTAAGTTAGGTACACAGCCACAGACTATTGAGTTACCTACAAATAATTCCTTGGGAGATACTTAATTGTGTGATAATATTACATAGGCTGCAGGGGGCCTGCAGGGTGTGGTGAGAAGAGTGCTGGACTCAGAATCTTCTGGAGAAGATCCGTAATGGGGCCTGGGTGGATAATGGGAAAGAATAGTTGTGCTGTAATACTTGTGTATTCACATTCATTGACAAAATACATCTAATAGTCACTTATTTCACTTATCACCATGATCCTGTGAGATAAGCTGAATTGTGGGCTTCTCTCCATTTCTCATACTTGGGAAAAATGAATCACAGGTAAGTGATTTGGCCAAGATTACACAGTTAATCAATGGCAGACTATGTCATGACAGAGAACTAAGTGCCAAAACCCTGTTTTCTGTGTCCACTTTCTCTTGGAATATTCATCAGACTTTAGACTTGAAGTACTCACAGGAATAATGAGATAATCCTGGGTATATTATTTATAAACTCTGTGTATGTTGGCCTAAAGTAGTAGCAGTGGTCCCTGTTGCAATGTCAGGTGCACTTCTTAAAACAGGGACACCACCTACACCCTTCCCATGGACTTATGCTGGTTCTTTGGGGAATACAATCTCTTTTCATTCATCCACTTCTTTCAGGAGGCCTTGGAAGCTGAAATTTATGTGGAGCCTAGCTTCCCTTACCTGAGCTAACGAAGAAAAGAATACGTTACTAGAGACTCACTCAAGGAAGAATTTTGAAGTGGAGAATATTGGTCTTGTGGGTTCTTCCTTGTCCTTTTTACATACCAACTTAAAAGATACAATTTGGGGGACAGACAAGGTACACACAAAGGCTGCAAATGCAAAAGGTACAAAAGAGTTGACAGTAAAATGGGAGAGTTATTAATAGAAAATTGATTTTTGATCTTTAAAAAATTTGTGAGTATAGCTGATACACAACATTGATTTAGTTTCTGGTGTACAACATAGTGATTCAGCATCTCTATATGTTATGTTATGCTTATCACAAGCATAGCTACAGTATGTCACCATATAGCACTATTGCACTATCACTGTATTCCCTGTTCTGTGTCTTTTATTCCTGTGAGTTACTTATTCTGTAATTGGAGGCCTGCATTTCCCACTCCCCTTCATCCATTTTCCTCATCTCAATACTCCCCTCCTCTCTGACAACCATCACTTTTCCGTCTGTAATTAGAGATCTGATTCTACGTTTTGTTTATTCATTTGTTTTTTAGACTCCACATGAGTAAAATTGTATGTTGTTTTCTCAGTTTGACATATTTCACTTAGTGTAATACCCCCTAGGTCCATCCATGTTGTTACAAGTGGCATGATCTCATCCTTTCTTATGGCTATGTAATAGCCCATGGTATACAATGAATTTTTTGTACACATATATATATACACAGACACATATATACCCTATCTTATCTGTTGGTGACTTATAGGTTTCTTTAATACACAGTATGTGCCTTTTCTCCACAATTTTGGGATCACCCTTTTTGTTCCATTTCCTTCATTTTGTTCACTGACTGTTCATGAAACCCAACTGTCTTCAGAGAGAAAAACTCATCCATCCTAATCAGATAAAACAACTTATGTTAAGGTTTTAGTGACTGATTATGTGCTATGCTCTGTAGCTAGTACCTATAATTAATAGGGGTTTTCAATTCAAAGATTTTACTTAATGTAATAATTTTGAAAAGCAGTAAGAAGTCATTTTTAAATGGCGAAGCTAGAGGACTTTATAACCTTCTTAAGAAAGCAGTCTAGAATTCATTAACCTATCTATGCTTTAGTTTCCTCATCTATTAAATGGGGATGCTAATATAATACAGCAATATTTATTCCATAAAAATTTTTATGAGGATCAAGTTTAGATGATTAAAGCACTTAGCAAAGCACCTGGCACATATTAAGTCTCTGTAATTATCATTGTAATTTACATCATCACAGAGTTGGTGTCTAGTTGTGCCTGTCATAGATTTGCCTATTGAATGGCTCACTTGGCTTCTGTGTTCCTAGAAGCAGAAACAGTCTTGACATCAGTGGTCAGGACCCAGAACTCATCAGTTGTCCTTAAAAAAAATACCAGTAGTGATGAAATGTCAAGATGTCCCTTGAAAGTAAAAAGGAGTTGAATAGACTTTGAGCTAGAAGACAAATGTAGACATGTACATCAGACTGCTCACAGCCCTTTCTTAACAAATTGTGACCCTTTCCACTGTAGAATCTCATCTTGATACTTGAAGACTTCAAGCCCAGCCACAGTTCTGTTCTCTCAGAGCTATTGGGCCAAGGGAGCAGGTGTTAGGAGCCATTTCTGAGCTCCAGTGTCTATGTGAGAAGGCACTTGGAGCCAAGGCCATCAAGGTTCAACTGACACAGCAGTACTGGTAGATTAAATTTGAGTGCACTGATTTTTACTCTTCTGATATCAGGAATAAATTCCAGCAGTATAGGCAAAGGAAACTTTCAAGGCACCTTCTTTGCTCCTTTTCTGATTTTCTCTTGACTTTCTGTATGTGCTACAAACAGTGCTGGGGTAAAGCATTCTTTATTTTATTTTCTGAGAAGGAATTCTAATCATTCTGCAACACTTGTACCTGCGGGCTGAGGTGGAGGGTTTTACTGCTTTTTAATACCACTTTAATTGAGAAGCCATATCACGACTTAAATTATGGCTCTCATGTCTTCCATTTCCATTTTCAGCCCATAAAATGCTCAGTTAATAGCCAGAGATCATAGGTCTTCCTGAAAGAACAGGAGGAGCTGGCTTTGATAAAGGGGTTATTTCTCCAAGTTGAGGTGATTATTCAAAATCTCATTACGAATACATTTCTTGAAAATACTTCATATTTCCTGAGAAAGAATATTTAATAAATAAAACATACCTCTTCATGGGGGGAGTAAGTATGGGTAGGTTATGAGTGAAGCAGAAGAGGTTAACACATGTGTGCTTAATAGGAGATTGCCTGATGACTTGACAGAGAGTGTTTATTTTGGGTAATTCGACATTCCATATAAGGCGTAATGTGCAAACAGCTTCCAAGACATGTGTAAAATGTGTCCAAAAATTTTTCAAAAGCATCACCTTCACCACATCAAATCCAATAGGATGGTTTTACTGCATCACAGGTGCACAGAATTGGATAAATCATTAACATTAGATGATGGCACATGTTTGTCATTTCTTCATCTAGGACCCATTTTCATTTAGTTAGCTATTTAAAAATAAATGTTAAGACCCTAAGGTGGGAGTCTGCTTTGCACATAAAGGAAATTGCAAAACTGCCAGTATGGATCGAAGAGTGTAAGAAGATGAAGTTGGAGAAGTAGGCTGGCACCAGGCCTGTGCAGGACAAGGGTTTAATTCTTAGTGAGATGAGAAACCATTGATGGGGAGTGGGGTTGATAAGAGGATCAATTTGTTATAAATTACATTTTAAAATGACCATTGTTGTTGTTGCTTTGAGTAGAGCCTTAGCATGGAGGAGAGTTGGTCCAGAGTTAACATAAGGAAAGCAGTTAATACACTGTTGTTAGGATTCAACTGAGAGTTGGTACCAGTGTTTGAGCTGGGGAGATTGTGTTGGCTGTCAGGAGTGATGAGTGAGTCTCAACACATTGTGTTTTAAGGTTCACTGAGTTATTGGGAAGATGTGGAGAAGTTAAGATTGCTATAGTCCTTCTAATTTTGTAATCTGTATATGGTTTTGATGGTAACTGTATTTAAAGCATTTGTTTTGAGTAACCACAGGTTTCATTTCCTGTCAATACCAGAGACTGACAGTATTATTCAGAAAATTTTTCCTTCAATGCACTAACTCGCTCACTCTAAAGGTTTGCTTAATCAACCAAGAGAATTACAGTTACTTACATTAGGTTTTCTGCAAACAATCAAATCCAGTAATTCTGATTAAAGAAACAAAAGACTGGGTGGTTGTTGGATTTTTTTTTAATGACTTTTTTCCATCCTTGAGAAAGACTAAGAGTTGTATAGAAAAAAAAAAAGGTATCACATACTATGATCTACTGTGACTCGATTTTTATTTTTTTCTTTTTTAGCATTTATTTACCTTTTTTTTTTTTTTTTGAGAGACAGAGAGACAGAGCATGAGCAGGGGAAGGGTAGAGAGAGAGAGGCAGACACAGAATCCAAAACAGGCTCCAGGCTCTGAGCCATCAGCACAGAGCCCAATGTGGGGCTCGAACTCAGACCGTAAGATCATGACCTGAGCTGAAGTCGGCCGCCCAACTGACTGAGCCACCCAGGCGTCCCTCGATTTTTAATTCATGACTTTCAGGTTCATCCATACTGATGTGTACAGCTAGAGTTCATTTTTATTGCTGTATAATAATTGACTGTATAAATATATAGCAAATAATTTATTCATCTTCCTGGCAGTCATCCTGTGAGTTGTATGCAGATTTTTGCTGTTAAAAACAATACCGCTGTGATCAACTTTGTATATGCCTGCTGATACACATGGGCAAGCGTTTCTGAACAAATATGACTGGTGGTATAATTGAGAAGTCCTAGAATTTATAAAATAATTCATCTTTAAAAGTATTTCCAAATTATTTTTCAAAAGCAGTTGTATCACTGACAATTGTCAGCAATGTTTAAGAGATAAACACTTCTCAACACTTGATTTTGTCAATATTTTCGACCTTTGCTCATCTATTGGGAATAAAATGCCACTTTTTTATGCATTTCTTGATTACTAATGAGGTTGATTATTGTATGTTCATACATTTTCTTTCTTCTTTTATAAATGCCAGTTAAGTTTTGTCCATCTTTCCATTGTGTTATTTTTTATCATTAATTTGGAGGAGCTCTTTAAATATGATTAGTCATTTTTGTTGCAAACATCTTTTTTTCTCAGTTTGTAGTTTGATTTTTCACATTCTTTTGATTGTCTTTTGATGAAGAGATTTGTTAATTTTAATGTACCCAGGTTTATACTTTAAAAATTTTTTTTAAATCAAGTTAGTTAACATACAGTGTGGTTTTGGTTTCAGGAGTAGAACTCAGTGATTCATCTCTTACATTTGACACCAGTGCTCATCCCAACAAATGCCCATCACTCATTTAGCCAATCCCTCCCACCCACCTCTACTCCAGCAATCCTTGGTTTGTTCTCTGTATTTAAGAGTCTCTTATGGTTTGCCTCTCTCTCTGTTTTATCTTATTTTTCCTTCTCTTCCCTTATGTTCATCTATTGAGTTTCTCAAATTCCATATGAGTGAAATCATATGATATCTGTCTTTCTCTGGTTGACTTCTTTTACTTAGCATAATACCCTCTAGTTCCATCCACAATGTTGCACATGGCAAGATTTCATTATTTTGATCACTCGGTAATATTCCATGTATATACCTACATACATACACATCTTTTTTATCCATTCAGCAGTTGATGGACACTTGGGCTCTTTCCATAATTGAGCTTTTGTTGATAGCACTGCTATAAACATTGGGGTGCATGTGCCCCTTTGAATCAGCATTTTGTATCCTTTAGATAAATACCTAGTAATGCAAATTCTGGGTCATAGGGTAGTTCTAACTTTTTAAGAACCTCCATGCTATTTTCCAGAATGGCTGCACCAGTTTGCATTCCTACCAACAGTATAAAAAGATTCCCCTTTCTCACGTCCTCACCAATATTCATTTTGCCTGAGTTGATCATTTTAGCCATTTTGACAGGTATAAGGTAATATCTCACTGTAGTTTCGATTTGTATTTTCTTGATGATGAGCAATGTTGAGCATCTTTTCATGTGTCAGCCATCTGGATGTCTTCTTTTGAAAAGTGTCTATTCATGTCTTTTGCCCATTTCATCACTGGATTACTTGTTTTTTGGGTACTGAGTTTGGTAAGTTCTTTATAGAATTTGATACTAACCTTTTATCTGATATGTCATTTGCAAATATCTTCTCCCATTCTGTCAGCTGCCTTTTAATTTTGTTGATGGTTTCTTAGCTGTGCAGAAGCTATCTTGATGAAATCCAAATAGTTCATTTTTTTCTTTTATTTCCCTTGCCTCTAGAGCCACATCAAGTAAGAAGTCCCTGCAGCCAAGGTCAGAGTGGATGCTGCCTGTTTTCTCCTGTAGGATTTTGATGATTTCCTGTCTTACATTTAGGTCTTCAATCCATTTTGAGTTTATTTTTGTGTAAGGTGTAAGAAAGTGGTCCACATTTATTCTTCTGCATGTCACTGTCCGGGTCTCCCAGCACCATTTGGTAAAGAGACTGTCTTTTTTCCATTGGATATTCTTTCCTTCTTTATTGAAGATTTAGTTGGCCATATATTTGTGGTTCTGTTACTGGGCTCCCTATTGTATTCCATTGTTTTATATGGTTCTTGTGAAAGTACCATACTGTCTTGATCATTACAGCTTTATAATGGAGCTTGAAGTCTGGAATTGTGATGCCTCCAGGTTTAGTTTTCTTTTCAACATTACTCTAGTTATTCAGGGTCTTTTATGGTTCCATACAAACTTTAGGACTGTTTGTTCTAGCCCTTTGAAGAGTGCTGGTGTTATTTTGATAAGGATTGCACTAAATGTGCAGATTGCTGTGTATAGTATCAACATTTTAACAATATTTGTTCTTCCAATCCAAGAGCATGGAATGTTTTTCCTTCTCTTTGTATCTTCTCCAGTTTCTTTCATAAGCTTTCTATAGTTTTCAGCATACAGATAGTTTATCTCTTTGGTTCAGTTTACTCCTAGGTATCTTATGTCTGTTGGTGCAATTGTAAAAGGGATCAATTTCTTGATTTCTCCTTCTGCTTCATTATTGGTGTATAGAAATGCAACCGATTTCTGTACATTGATTTTATATCCTGTGATTTTGCTGAATTCATCTATCAGCTCTAATAGTTTTTGGTAGAGTCTTTTGGGTTTTCCATGTAGAGTATCATGTCATCTGTGAAGAGTGAAAGTTTGACTTCTTCTTGCCAACTTGGATGCCTTTTATTTCTTTTTGTGGTCTGATTGCTGAGCCTAGCATTTCCCACACTAGGTTGAACAATAGTGGTCAGAGTGGACATCCCTGTCGTGTTCGTGATCTTAGGGGGAAAGCTCTCAGTTCTTCCCCATTGAGGATATTAGCTGTAGGCCTTTCATGTATGGCTTTTATGATGTTTTATGATGTTAAGTTATGTTCCTTCTATCCCCACTTTCTTGAGGGTTTTAATCAAGAATGGATGCTATATTTTGTCAAATGCTTTTCCTGCATTTATTGAGAAGATCATGCAGTTCTTACCCTTTTTAAAATTAATGTGGTGTTTCACATGGATGGATTTGTGAATACTGAACCAGCCCTACGACCCAGGAATAAATCCCACTTGATCATGGTGATTAAGTCTTTTAATGTACAATTGATTTTGGTTTGCTAGTATCTTGTAGAGAATTTTTGCATCCAGGTTCATTAAGGATATTGGTCTGTAATTCTTCTTATTAGTGGGTTGTCTGGTTTTGGAATCAAGGTAGTGCTGGCTTCATAGAATGAGTCTGGATGCTTTCCTTCCATTTCTATTTTTTGGAAGAGTTTGAGAAGAATAGGTATTAACTCTGGTTTAAATGTCTGGTAGAAATCCTCTGGGAAGCCATCTGGTCCAGGACTCTTAATCGTTGGGAGATTTTTGATAACCAATTCAATTTCTTCGCTGGTTATGGACCTGTTCAAATTTTCTATTTCTTCTTGTTTGAGTTTGGGTAGTGTGTGTCCAGGAATTTGTTCATTTCTTCCAGATCGTCCAGTTTATTAGCATATAACTTTACAGTATCCTCTTATAATCATATTTCTGTGGTGGTGATTGTGATCTCTCCTTTTTCATTCATGATTTTATCTATTTGGGTCCTCTCTTCTTTTTGACAAGTCTGGCTCGAGGTTTATCAATTTTATTTATTCTTTGAAAAAAACAATTCTTAGTTTCATTGATCTGTTCTATTTTTTTTTAATTCTATATGTTTATTTCTGCTGTAATCTTGACTATTTCCCTTCTTCTGCTGGCTTTCGTCTTTAATTGCCACTCCTTTTCTAGATCCTTTAGGTATAAGTTTAGATGGTCTATTTTGAGACCTTTCTTGCTTCTTGATATAGGCCTGAAGTCCAATGTACTTTCCTCTTAAGACTGCTTTTGCTGCATCACAAAGGGTTTGGACTGTCATGTTTTCATTTTTGTTTGCTTCCATATATTTTTTCATTTCTTTAGTTTCCTGGTTAACATATTCATTCTTTAGTAGGATATTCTTTAACCTCCATATATTTGAGGGCTTTCCAAATGTTTTCTTGTGGTTGATTTCAAGTTTCATAGCATAGTGATCTGAAAATATGCATGGTATGATCTCAGTCTTTTTGTACCTGCTGAGGGCTGACTTGTGACCCAGTATGTGATCTATTCTGGAGAATATTCCATGTGCGGTCAAGAAGAATGTGTATTCTGCTTTAGGATGAAAAGTTCTGAATATCCCTGTTAAGTCCATCTGGTCCAATGTGTCATTCAGGGCCATTTCCTTGTTGATTTCCTGCTTAGATGATCTGTCCAATGCTGTAAGTAGAATATTAAAATCTCCTAAAATTATGGTATTATCATCAATAAGTTTGCTTATGTTTGTGATTAATTTATATATTTGGGTTCTTCCAAATTGGAGCATAAATATTTACAGTTGTTAGCTCTTATTGATGGATAGACCCCTTAATTTTTATACAATTCCCTTCATCTTTTGTTAGTCTTTATTTTTTTTATGTTTTATTTATATTTTGAGAGAGAGAGAGAGCATGCTTGCAGGGGAGTGCCAGCTCCAGCAAGTACAGGGGTCCCTGAAGGATGGATGGTGTCAGTGAAAGAAATGAGAAAGCCACAAAATGCAGTCTGATCACCAAGCAGGCATCTCTGGCGACTCTGCTTTGCTGGTTCCAGTATCTTTATTTTTAGGGAGTGAGTTACATTACACTAGTAAGCATTGCTTTTTCTTAGAAGATAGTTAAAGAAAGACCACAGTGTGTATTAGGTCGATTCCCCAGATCTCGAAGGAGAGTCTTATCTTAGCTATTTTAAGATTCTATTCCTAAGCTAAGGGTTATACACTGTTTTTGAAGTAGGGCTAGATAAATTTATGGCAGAGAGAAAACAGGATGTCCAGGAAGAAAGCAGGGTTGTTAGTGTAACCTTGAGCAAGCAGGTGGTGCATACATTGTTGCCTTGAGACCCATGCCAATCATCTACAGATAGGTGAGGAGCCTCTGTCTAGCTTCCTCAACTACAGTGGGGGAAGTGTAACTCATTTGGCAAGGACATAATTCTCTAATGCCTGCCTAAGTTCCTTTACTTATGAGTGAGTGAATTTACACAATAGGGGCTGAACGTCTATATAAGTTACATTATTTTTTAGCCAACTCATAACTGCTATTCTATATGATCAATCTGTGTAACCTATCCCCAAGAGGCAACTTTGAGGTTACTTCTGGCCAGGTTACTCTCATTCAGATGTCATCCATCAAGGAATCATACTCCAGGTCCCTTTTTTCAAATACCATAAAACAAAAGGGCATTATATTCCTTGAGGCCAACCAGAGCAGTTCAAGAAGCCCAGGCCTGAAAGGTTACTAGAAGGAGATAGTATTGGGGCACCAGTTGGTCAGCAGGAGACTTTACAACATCTGCCTTATCCACACGGGGAGACTTCTCAACCTGTGAGCCCATGATGGCTCCCAACAGGAAAGGGGCAGAGAGAGAGGGGGAGACAGAGGATCCAAAGGAGCCTCTGTGCTGACAGGGTGATAGCAGTGAGCCTGATATGAGGCTAGAACCCACAAACTACGAGATTATGAACTGAGCCACCCAGTCACCCCTAAAGTCTCTATTTTAAAATCTAGTTTGTTTGGGGGCACCGGGGTAGCTCAGCGATTCATAAGTTCAAGCCCCGCATTGGACTCTGTGCTGACAACTCAGAGCCTGGAGCCTGCTTTAGATTCTGTGTCTCCCCCTCTCAAAAATGAACATTAAAAAAATTTAAAATTTGAGTTTGTCTAATAGAAGTGTGGCTACTCTGGCTTTCTTTGGGCAACCATTAGCATGATCGATGTTCTCTATCCCCTCACTTTCAATCTGCAGTATCCTCAGGTGTAAAATGAGTCTCTTGGAGGCTGCATATAGATGTGTCTTGTTTTGATTTTGGGGGTTTTGTTTTGTTTAGTTACCCATTCTGATACCCTATGTCTTTTGATTGGGGTATTTAGTTAATTTACATTCCAAGTGATTATTGAAAGATATGAATTTAGTATCTGTAGATTTCATGTTCATGGTGATATTCTCTGATCCTTTGCAGTCTTTGATGCTTTCCACTCAGAGTCCCCCTTAGCATCTCTAGCAAGGTTGGTTTAGTGGTCATGAACTCCTTTAGTTTTTATTTGTCTGGGAAACTCTTTATCTCTCCTTCTATTCTGAATGACAGCCTTGCTGGATAAAGGTTACTTGGCTGCATATTTTTCCTACTCAGCACATTGGATATTTCCTGACACTCTTCTTGCCCATCTGGTTTCAGTGGACAGATCTGCTACTACCCTTATAGGTTAAGGAACTTAAGCAACTAAACTTAGCCTAACCTTAACCAACTGGGCCATCCAGGTGCCCCTGTCTTTTGTGTGTTTTAAAAGCTTGTTATGAGTCCTACACTTGAGAATACTACTATATTAAAAAGGGGTCATACAGTGTCCAGGGCATGGCACCCCAGGAAGTGTTTGGGATATGTTGTGTACACTCTGCTGATACGATTTGGCTGCTCTTAGCCAACTGGTCAGGAGCAGAGCTCTTCAGAGAGCACTCCCTTGCAGAGCTCCTCCTTGCTTACTGTGGTGGAGTGTTTCAACCTTTAACTAGGTGTGCTTTGATTTGTTGGAATGATACTGGAAAAAAAAAAAACGGGAGGTAGCCTGATCCCATAAAAAGAGAAAAAGAGGAGAAAAGAAAACCAGACAGAGAATCAAAAAACTGTAAGCCTAATTCCAGAGAAAGGAAAGAAAAAGATAAGATGGAGAAAGAGTAGAATAAAAATTCCTGGTCAAAATATACATATGTGTATATATATATATCATATATAAAATATAATTTATATATGCATATAAATTATTTATAATTTTATATATGATATATATATATATGTAAAGAACTGTCATAAAACAAATCAGAAACTGAGCCTGATTCCAATAAAGAAAATAAAAAGAGGAAAGAAAAGAAAAAAGTTGTCTGATGTTGCCTGGGGCTCGTCTGGAGGACCATCTGGCGGCATTAGGTCAGTCTTCCTCCAGTAGATAGGCACAGAAGGGTGGGGTTTGGTGTAAGCAGGTCCCCATATTGGTATGGGGGAGAAATGGCGCCACCCCAGTCTCTCCTCCCCGGAATCTCAATCCACACTACTCAGGCAGTCCTTGGAGAATAGCGAGGTGGTCAGCTTGCCCTGCACCCCACTTCCCCTTGGCGCTCAGCTGGGATTCAAAACCAGATGTCTTAAAGGACCCAGCACCATGTGGATCTACTCCCCCACTCCAGAGTAGACCCTCTGTTGAAAGGCCTTTGCTGAAACCTCCAAGTTTTAGCTCCCAAGGCTGTTTGAGAAAAAGAACTGGCACTCTGTACTTCTCGTTCCCCAGTCTATGGTCCAGAGAGGTTTTCCTCTTATACTAACTCAATGCCACATTTTCACACCCTCCCCCTTTCTTGTCTCTACACTGAAAGTATTCCCTCCCTTCCATGCCTATGCTGTTATCTTCCCCAATTCACATACACAGATCTCGACCCTGCGAGGCTGTCTCCCTCCAAATGTGGAGATCCTTCTGCCGCTCCACAGATGGATTTCCTGAGTGTTCCAAATGATCTGACCTCAATACAGCTGTGTTTGAGAGACGAGGAAAATCCTGCTTCCCCTACTTCTCCATCATCTTAACTCCTCACTCTCCTACAACTAATTATTTTTAAATGGTGGCTAGTAGAAAAAAAAAATCACACCCAGAAAGCTACCTGGTCCCCATGGACACAGTCTCTCATGTTTACACAGCACTTGATAATTCACAAACCCCAAATATCTCATCCCTTGAGGCTCTACCTTCTCAGGGATAAACAAGACTGAATATATTCATTTTATAAATGGTTATACAAGATATACCCACTTTGAAAATAGGAAATATTCTCCATATGCTTAGGAACATGCCTGTAGACACAAGTTAAGAGGTAGTTGTGGCAAGCAAAAATTCTAAGATTTTTTCCTAATCCAGGATTTCTACTACCTGGTGAGTAAGCTCATAGATATGATAGGATATATCATCAGCAGTCTAAGAAATTCAAAGTGAGAGAGAAATTCTGCCTCAGGCCAGTAAGGGGCAAACTGTCATGCTGAGAAGAGGAGGGGCATGTGGCAAGGTGGTCTCTAGGAGCTGAGATGAGCTCCCACTGAGCATCCTTCAAGAAAGCAGAACTTGTCCCTTTATCACAAGAAAATAAATTCTGTCAGGAACCTGATGGAACTTGGAAGATTTTTTTTTCTAGTGGCTCCCCCAGGTGACGACACAGCTGATCAAGACCTAGAGTTCAGCCCTGTAAGACCCTGAACAGATGGCTAGTTAACCCATGTCTGGACTTCTGATTTACAGACATTTTGAGGTAATAAATGTGGACTGTTTTAATCCACTAAGTGTGTGGTAATTTGGTATATAGTAAAAAAACAAACAAAAAAAAACCAAGATAGGGGCACCTGGGTGGTTCAGTTGGTTGGGCGTCAAGTTTGGCTCAGGTCATCATCTCACAGCTTGTGAGTTTGAGCCCCATTTTGGGCTCTGTGCTGACAGCTCATTGCCTGGAGCCTGCTTTGGATTCTGTGTCTCCCTCTCTCTGCCCTTCCCCCACTTGTACTTGCTCTCGCTCAAAAATAAACATTAAAAAAAACACACAGTACACTATTGAAACAAGTTCTAGAATCCAGTCATTCACGGCTAGTGACTGATTTTCAGGTCCTTTGTGCTTTATGCTCTCCCCAGTTCCCAGGTCTAAGATCTGAGTCAGTCTCAGGATGAACATCAAACACTGATTCACATTTTACCCTCTTTGTCTCTTCAACCATAGCAGAAGCAAATAACCAGCAACAGAGAAGATAAACTGCATGTCAACAGGATCAAGAAAAGCAGCTCCAACCATCTCTAATGAATCTATAGGAGTGCTCCATTTGACAAGGGAATCAGACAGGCTCTGAGTTGGGAAGCTTTGCATCAACCCACTCCAGTATGCGTTGTTTGCTATTCTGATTTCCTAGGGGACAAAAAAAAAGTTCACAAGTGCACTCAATCGCTGTCAGATAAGCTGTCCTAGTTGTATCTCGCTGGAGCAGATGCTGCTGGCTCTGGGTCTTGTAAACTGACACTGTTTCCCCTGCTTCTCACTTCTACAGGCAAATGCAGGATGAGGGGCTCTTGGAAAGTGATGCAGCTACTTCTAAAATTAGCTTTTGAGATGCTTTCTGATATCCAACAAACAGTGCCCTGAGTATGCTAAGGCCACCTTAACCAGCATCGCTGTAGCAGAAGGTAGGATCCCTTTCCTCCTCCTCTGGGAAAGCACAGATGCTTCCCCTCTGCTCAACAATTGCTAGAAATATTGCCTAATATGATATAAACCACTTAGCCTCCACCTCATGCAACCAAGTACATTATACACTTCAAGGTAAGAATAAGAGCCAAGAAAACGAGTCAACTTTCTTTCTTTCACATTGTGGATAAACTTTCAGGAAAGGTAAACACAGAATTGTCTGTAGGACTCCAATAGCCTCCACGGTGATCTTTTTTCCTCCAGACTTGTCTTCCAATCTCTATTTTCCAATCTGCTGAGAGCTATTTTTCTAAAAGACAAATGTAATCAGCTTGTGCACACAGTCTGCCCCTCTGTATGCAAAGCAAACATTGCTTAAAAGTTTTCTGGACCCTAGTGATAAAGACTCTCTTGCATGACGTACAAACTCTTAAGGACTACTGTCAACCATCCCTCCCAGCTTTTATCTCGCACTCAATGCTCCAGCAAGTTTGAATTAATTTACGATTCTTGAGACCCACTATAATCTTTCTCATCTCTATTCTGTAAAACATCAAAATATTCTTCCTCTACTCCCTTCACCTGATTAACTCTGATTCATTCCCTCAAATCTTAGGTTAAAGTCATTTCCCCAGAAAATTCCTCTCTTTTCCCTGAAATATGGAGGAGGTCATCTTGCAAGAAGCTTCCTTTCCTCCCTGGCAATGAGGCCACTCAGCACACTCTAATGAAATTGCTTATGTTTTTTTCTCACACTGGACTGGAAACTCATTGGTGTTATGCAGTTCACTGCTTTTTCTCCATAACAGTATCTGGCAGAGTAGGCACTAAATAAATGGTGTTGAAGGAAGGAAGGAACGAGTGAATGAAGTCACTTTTTTAAAGATATTTCTGCACATATTTTATTTGCATATTCACAGCCCTCTAGAATAAAACTGTAATCCAGTTTCCAAACCTATTCTACACCATCCCTCCTCATTCTATAGCATCCAGTCAGAATGAAGTGCTAACTCTTAGTCTTTGTTCACACTGCCCTTTCATTAAAAATGCCATACACCACAATCCCACCATGAAGACATTTCTTCCATGAACACTTACTTAGTTCCTCTGATGCAGAATTAACTTGTTTCCTCTTGTCCTTGTATCATGATGCCTGTGCCTTTGGTTTAGCACTTGGGAATTTTTGCCTTATTTATGTGTCTATTCTTTCAATTGAAACACAAATTCCTTAAGGACAGCAACAGTGGTTTAGTTCTCATCACAGAATCTAAAATAATTCTCAATAAATATTTGTGTGATATAATATTTAGTCCACTTTATGCAAAACGATTAAAGGGAATAGCCATAATTTGTAAAATAATAATATAAGCCTATAGATAATACCTGTATTCATGCATCAAGCTCTGAATGAAAGTTTTGTATTCATTATTTATGATCTACAAAATTGCATGGTGGTTATTATTATCCCCATCTCACAGATGAGGCAACTGACAATTTATGCAAGCTGACAAAGATCACATAGTGAGTAATTGGCAAATTCAAGCCCATCTGACCCCAGTGGCTGACTTGTTTCAACTAACACTGTTCTGGGTCTTTCTTAGTGTGCAATATCACTCCAAAGTTTGCATCATTTCAATAGCATAAGGCCCCAAGTAAAGCCTAGTTTTACTTTTTCCAAATAGTCTTATCATGCTTAAGACGAACCAGGGCTATAGTTCCACCAAACCTCTCCTGGAGTCAGAGACATGCCTACTGTGGCTCACAAACCACAGGCTATTGATGGTCTGTGAAGAAAAGTTTTGCTCCTCCAGAACACGTATCCATCAGTGATACCCATTAATGGTGCAACACTAGTCTCTACTTGGTCAAGAATCCAGTATCTGGCTTCTGTATGTCTGCATCCACTTACCTGGGATAAAATAAATGCCTCCTCACCAGTAGCAACTGAGCCACTAAGTGTGGACTCTGAGAGGGAAATCCAAGGAAGACCATTGAAGGCAACATGAGAGCAGCCAAAGCTTGGGGTTTGGTATTTTATCCCCTCCTTCAAGTTATTTTCCAAGTAGCTGGCATGTGCTCAACATGTTATATTCACTATGTTGCTTAATCCATACAACCCTATGTGTTACTATTACACTCAATATAGAGATGAAGAAAGCGACACTTGGAGTTGTGGAGTAATTTTACATTGGGTGCCAGCGAATTGGGTGCTCCCAGGCACACCAACCCAAATAACTTCTCACTCCACGGGCCTTCAAATCCCAAAGCTACTTTCTGAAGCATCTGGGTATTTGTCCCAAGTCCTGACCTATTTCCAACTTGTGTAATTACATCGTCTTTCAAATTGCCCTTGGGTGTTCTGCCATCGCCCAGCCTGTCCTCAGCCACAGAGCAGTGTTGCTAGGCACCCGTTAAATGACTTTTTTTATACACCAGAAGAGGGAAATACACATCTAAAGGTAATAGTAATATTCTTCCAGCCTGGGAGTTTTTTTGGGAGCAAGGATTCCATACTATAAGTCATATACTCTTAAAAGATTAAGCAAAGGATCAAACTGCGGCCTTTGGTGAAGTATTACTGAATTACTACATTTTTTAATGCAAATGATTCCTTTTGAGGTGAGATGATCATTCTTTTCCCTTTCCAGACTATTTCCACTCTTTTCAAATTCTACCTTCTCATCAATACTATGCCATTAATTGAAGGAGGAAGAGGCATGCAGAAGGCATGAAAAGAATCAAAGAGAGAATAAACCTCCACCATTTATAGAGTATGAATAAAGGCATTCAGCCTGCAACAGGAAGCTAGACCTAAAGACCCTTCTAAGTACAATTATTTCACATATGATTGAGATCAAAAACTTATCTTTAAAAGATAACCAGTCCTGAAGATATACTGAAATAATGATCATCACAGCTAACTTTTAGTGGGCACCCCATAACAAACATTTTACATGCATTATTTCATGTAAACATAAAAATCCAATGAGATAGATGTCCCCCCCCCATTTTAACAGGTGAGCACACGAAATTTCAAAAAGGTCAAGCTATTTGTCCAATGCTACACATTTGGCAAATGGGGGAACCATGACTCAAACCCAGGGCTCTCAGACTTTAGAATCTAACTTCCTCCTAACCTCCAAAATTCTACATTATGTCTATATATTTTCAATATTATTTCTTCTCCCCTGGGAATAGTCCCAAAGACTGGCCAGATTTGGGACTCTTCTCTGTCAAAGTAAGCAGTTCTCTGAACTGAATCACACACTTAACTGTTTTAAGAAAATTTTATGAAGATGAAACGAGTAATGGAAACCCAATTTGAAGAGAAACTCAGCGTACAATCGAGATGGAACATAAGGAACTCAAGGATTTGACATTCTTCCCCTTTGAAGACAGGGCGGGAGGCACCAGGGAGGTCACTGGCTCCAGGTGCCTCTGAACAGATGAGACAAAAAGAAGTAACTTTTTCAACATCTTAGCATCACTGTAGTGGTGTGAGATGTGAAAGCACTCAGAATCCTCTTCACTACTATCAGGATTACCTCTTCTAGTATTGTGACTATTCATATTACCACTACCATCACAGAGACTACTGTGTTAGAAATCCTGTTCCGCACTGTGATCCCCACCAAATGGGTGCTAAGAAATGTGGTGGCGTTTGTTCTTCATGGATGTGAACATGGGACACCCTACAGTGTACATTCAAACCAGGCATGTTACCCTCAGGCAACATCGTCCTTCTGACCACAGTGTCACATACACACACATACCCTCTACCTCATCCTTTCATTAAGCAGTCTTCTAAGTCATAATATCCAAAATCATCTACTTGGATGTTTACCATCTGATCCCTCCCCTCGCTATGTAATGTAAACTCTAAGAGAGCATGAATTACATATTTTTGGGATGTCATTATATCCCCAGAGCTATCAATTAATTATTTATTGAGTTAAGGAAGATACCATTAAAAACAGTCAGTGTAATGCTTAAATGTTCCGTTTGATCCAGATATGTTTGGACCAAGATCAATTCTATGAACAACAACAACCACCACCACCAAAATGAGGAGAACCCAGAACACTTCTCTAGTTGTACAACTTACAATGATGGGATCCCTGGCATCATGTTTTTACCTGGTGAGCTTGTAAATACCATACATTGTTTTTAGCACTCAGAAATCAGAAAAAAAGTCCTAATCTCTTGTCCTTGCTTCTTTTTTCTGTAATGAAAGTGTACAGAAAAAAATTTACAAATGTACAAATGAAAAAAATATATTTATAGCCATTGCTCAATACTTGCCAATTCTTAGCACAGGAGTTCATGCCAGGTTGCACTGAAGCTAGCTCAAGCCTAGCCAAGATACTATGTGAGATTTTAGTTGATGGTTTTGACCTGGATTAGGTGGTGCTTTAGACTTCAGAATCTATTCTTCAAGATAATCTGACTAAAATGAACATCAAAATGAGCAAGAAATAGATTTTTAAAAACATGCAACCCTAACAACCAGTTATGAAGGTCCCTACATAGGCTTTAAATTGCACTGAAGAGAAAGATAGCTATCATGTCCTACATAAAACTCTAAGACAACATTGGGTCATGTTACATTGTTAATATGCAATCTCATAAAGATTGTAGACTCACTGTGCTAGAGAGTTGGGTAAGAGTGAGTTAATTCCTATAAAAACAGAATATAGCTTGAAAAACACAGAGAGGAGAACAACATGGTGGTGGGGGTGTAGAGGTATGAGCACTGGAGGCCTGTTGTTAAGACTTTCTGTGCTAGATTACCTGATATTATAGAAGGTATCCCAAACCAAAAGATCTGGCATTGGAATACTGACTTTGTGGTCATGGGACTGTACTCTAGATCCATTGACAAGGTCATACATATGGCACTTCAATGTGTCGTCATGGCTCCAGGATTTCTCAACTCAAATCTTAGTCTTCAATCCTCTTTCCTATTCATAGTGATGTGAAAATTACCCAAATTTGATGAAGGGAAAGTACTAGAGGTTGGCCCTCAGAGATCTTTTCTTTGGTTCATCCAATGTTTTATGAAAAGTTTAATCAACATTCATAAATTGAAAATTCCGTATTAAAGCCAAATCTGCTTTCCCTATCCTCTTGAATTTCATTTTCTCTCTGGCACAGAGTTTATATTCCCAGATGGCAAAAAGCAGCTGAAACCGAAGATAATCTTCCCCTTTGGGTAGGGTATGCACTCTACGATTTTGCACAGTGTCCACCACCCTCTACTGTCTCCCAACCTTAAGGTCTGTGTTGGCATTTATCATTGCACTCACATTGTGGGTATTATTTTTCCTTGTACACACATGTTTCTTGGAATCAGTCTCTATCAAAAATTGGAAATCAAAAGATAAAAGGAGGTATATTTTTCAAAGTCAAAAATCCACTTGGAAAGAACAAGGCCAGAGTAGTCGATTACAAGTTGGGGGATTTCCCCTCCAGATGAAATAGCTATAGTAATTATGGCACTGTAGTACTGACACATGAAGAGTAATCAGAATAGCACGGGTTCAAGAAACAGAGATAAAAAGATACATAGATAAATGGCAACTGTACATGCAGCATTACTAATCAAGAAAGAAAGATGGCCTGTTAAGTAAATGGTGAATATCAATATTATAAAATGAATTAAAGTATAATATTTTATACCAGTTCCTAATGTGTAAAAGCTCTAATTGTAAAAGACACAAATTTTCAAAATGTGAGAAAGTATAGAATATTACGTTTAGGATATTGGTTTACCACAGAATTTCTTCAACAATATAATGTACAAGTCATAGGAAAAAAAACATTTTCCTTTTTTCAACTTTTTTAAATGTTTATTTGTATTTGAGAGAGAGAGAAAGAGAGAACGCTACAGTATGTGAGCTGGATGCGGAGCTCGAACCCATAAGCTATGAGATTATGACCTTATGGACACTTAATTAACAGAGCCACTCAGGCACCCTGAGAAAACATTTTAATAGTAAAATTTATCTGTAACAGTTCTTCTAAAAAAAAAAAACCCACCATATATAGGTTAAAATATAAACTTCATTAATAAGAAAAATGTAAATTAAAACAATAGTAAGATGCCATTTTGCATATATTTATGACCCCCAAAAAATGTAAACTTGACAAGACTGTATGTTGGTTATGATATAGAGAAATGGGGACTTTTCATACACTATTCAGCAAAGTAGAAATTATTTCACCACCCATTTTGGTAAGGAATTGGGTGTAACTAGTGATGTGTGCATATCTATTTTTTGAACTATCAGTAAAGAATATGTATATACCTTTTAGTTTAGTAAGTCCACTTACAGGTATATCCTCAAACTCTTATACTTGTGCTAAGAGACATGTCCAGGAATGAAGTAGCAATGTATATATCAACATGACATTATATAACATATAATGTCAGATTTTTTAAAGTGAACTTAAATATCATGTATAGAATTAAACCCTAAATAATGTTTGCCAGTTTTCAAACAATGCTATATTTTGATAGTAGACCCATGAATATAAGGCAAAAGTTTTCAATCATGAAAATAATTAAACTTCATCTTCAAGATAAAGATCTCAGAGTCGTGAGTTCGAACCCCACATTGAGTATAGAGATTTCTTCCATCCATCCCTCTTCTTCCTTCAACTAAAAGGACAAATCAGAGCTGACAATTAATCAATGACTCTACACTCTGGCCTCATCAAAGATACACTGGCTAAAAGTGAAATGAATTCTTAAGTGCTCCCAGGCACGTCAGGCACTAACTCTGGACTCCCTGAAGTTTGACTCTGTTTCAGAGACAGCTTCTGGAAGGTTACTTATCCAAAAAAGAGGCAGAGGCTCAATGGATCCTCTCTTTGTTCATGGAATTTCCACTTTTGCAGCTGTGATACGTTAAGTTCTCTACATTGCTTTTTCTTTTTCTTCCTGCCTCCCCACAACATCCCAGTAATAGGGGTGCCATTACTCCCCCTCTTGTATTCTCTAAAGTTGATACACTGACTGATGCTTAAATAAATCATGTAGGGGCACTGGGGTGGCTCAGTAGGTTAAGCGCCTGACTTTAGCTCAGGTCATGATCTCGCAGTTCGTGAGTTCGAGCCCCACATCAGGCTCTCTGCTGTCAAGGCAGAGCCTGCTTCGGACCCTCTGTCTCCCTCACTCTACTCCTCTTCCAGCCTTTCACTGTATCTCAAAAAGAAACATTTAAAAAAATAATAAAATAAAAAAAATAAAAATAAATAAATCATGTAACATGCCAAAGTCACACAGCCAGTACATGCCAGGCAATGTGCCAGCCTCTAAGACCACAACAGTGAACAAGACAACATCCCTGCAAAACCCTGAGGCAGACAGAAAAGGTGGTCAACGGGTGGCCTCACACCCCGACAAAGACCCAGTCTCTGCACAAATTCAACCCCTGATTAAGTGCTAAGGAGGAAATAAAACGTAGTACAAGAATACAGAGTAATGGGGAGGTATTACTTTCACAGTGTGTTCCAGAGATTTCTCCACCAAGTTGAGATATTTAGGATGCAAAGTTTGAGGCAGACAAAGCAGGACTTGAGGCAAAAAGAGCTCAGCATGTTCAACTGTGCCTGGAGAGAAGGAAGAAAAGTGGAGTCGGAGAGGAGATAAGGAGATAGGCTGGAGTTAGGGAAGGGACCACATCACAGAGGGAGTGGTAGGGTCCTGAGAGATCACACTGCACCTTACAATTGGCAAAATGTGCTCACCGATAAGCTCAGGGAGAATTAAGATCAGCACCACCACCTCATTCCCATCTGAAACTTTGCAGCTGGTTCCTTTTAACTTTAGTTCACAGTTAGAAACTTGACTCAGCTGTTGGACTACAGACAGTAACATTACACTAGAAGTATGTATTATGATAAACATCATTACAATAGCAGCCATATTGCAATATATACATGTAACAAAGTAACAGTAAGTACCTTAAATTTATATATTACGAGTCAAATGTATCCAATTAAAATAAATACCAGAATAAGCAAAATAAATAAATAAATAAATCTCATTCCTTTTTCACCCTTTCAGACATTTTGTGTCCATTTTGCTCAGCACACCAGAATATAATTTTGTTTTAAGGCAAGGCCTACAGAAACTACCACAGTGCTTTGCACATAGTAAGTCCTCAACAACTGTCAGTTAAGCTGATACTCAGATACAGGAATGGGCCTCACTGCTGTAAAGTGTAAATAATCCTAACCACAGGCTGGTAGGTGTCAAGGAGGAAAGGGACTCCCTCAGCTCAGAAGAGGGGGCATAAGTGACATAGCAGGAAGGGGAGGTCCAAGCAAGACTTTTTTGTCCCATTCTTTAAATTGCTTTTTCTTTCCCCTAACGTTTGGGTGGAGAGACACAGACTTCAGAATGTGACCTCGGGGTATCCAGCCTCATGTAAATGCACTATCCATTTTTCTAGATAGGGCAATTCAAAAAGAAAAAGTTGTTTTTAAATTAGGCTTTTCAGCTAGGAAGAGAAAATAAGAGTTGCCATATTTTTGGAGAATACCAAGCTGTTATCTCTGGGACTTTGCAAGCACCTCTATCAATTACATTCACTGAGCAAGCAGCAAAGAGACATTTGTTAATTGGAACTCTAATGACCAGCTTTTACCAATATCTAATTTAGTGTTACTGTCAGGAGCTGGGCTCATTTCCTCAAATTAGGAGGATTAAAAAAAAAAGACTTTTAGCAGTGTAGGAAAGAAAAAGTCCAACTGTCAGGTGACTAAATCACAGTATTTGGATAATATTTTCTTTCATTCTTTATGTTTAAATTAACACACACACACACACACACACACACACACACACACACAATCTCACTTTTACCAAATATTTCCAGCATTCAGACCACCACTATCTCAGTTTGGCAAGGACAGTACAGCTTCTGGAAAAAGTGTTTTGATCTGAGTTACAAAGGTAAGTAAGAGTTCCCAAGGTAAAAGAAGGGGAGATGTTTTGAGTAATGTAACACAGCTTCATTTAACACTAACCAAATTTTAGTTGGTTTTATTTTTAGTAAATATTTAGTGTCAAAGTGCATTTAGGTGAGAAAAGATTGGAGAAACATAGCAGGAAGGCACTTAATGCCTAGAAAAACACCTATAAAATATGAAACACTAAGTCTGATAGTATTAATAGTAGTACCTATTGGATACTGAGCTACTATGTCTAGATAGCAAGCAAGATTTTGCACACATTATTTCATCTCTGCTCACAAAAATTACCATGGGGATCATTACTTCATTTTGAAGATAATGAAGCTCAGGTTTATAGAAGGTAAGACTCTTGCCTAAGGGTTCATATTTAATAACGGGGAACACCAAGAATCACAGAGATTGCTCTGGAGGCCAGACAGTCCAGTAGTAATGAAAGAGTATGGGCTTTTGAGTCACAGGAAGAGAAGCATCCAGGGACACCAGCCTCCCCTAGATTTTTGTGCGTGTTTCTTTTAAATTTCTTCACAACCTTTCCTAGCTCCATGGTCCAGTCTTCACAGTGTGGCCCAGGGCTGGACGATACCCCTCATCTTTCTTCCCTCTTCTGATTGCCCTGCACCAGCTCCCAGCCCCCTCTCCCAGTTCTTTAGACAGAAGAGAGCCCAAAAGTGAATCCAAGATCTTCTTGTTATATTCTGTCACTGAGGGGGAAGCTGGAGAAAAAAATGTGCTCACTCAATGACTCCAGTACTAACAGAAGGAAATCTTGAAATAAAGAATTAATGGATTCCAGAACCAGCATCAGGGTGATTGGTGCCAATGGGGGCTCTGCATAATTTAGTGTTACAGTCTCAACTAAGAAAGATCTTTGGGTAACAGCCTAACTTTCTTTTGAACAACAAGAATCGTCAGAAGGAATAGGAGCAGGAGAAGACGGTATAATGTCAAAGATGCTAATATCAGAAATGTATCTCAAGAGTGTGAATAAAATTGTCTCAAAATATATATAAGTGGCAAAAAAAAACTCCGAATACTTACAAATTAATCGGTTATCTCCCAAGACACATATATGTAATGAACTAAACTTCAGTATTATTTGTAGATGTGTTACTAGTTCATCTATAGTTTTTGAAATGTGTATATACAAAATTGAACCCAGAAGTTTTGTTCTAATTTTTGGTCTCTTTGGAGAAAATGTATGATAACTTAACATTCCAGACTGCCTTCTAGTTCAGCTCTGGGCAGATAGCAGGAGCTAATCTTGGTCTTATTCCTCACATTAGAAAGCAGTTCCTGAATGCCTTCCTTACGGTAACCGGGTATCAAGCTACACTCTGGAAATAAAGGTACAAAATGCTCGAGAATGGTGACTTCCAGCAGGTGATAAGTGAAAACATTTACTTCCTTAACTGCCTTTCGTACATGCACATGAGACCTGTTTCTCTTCATTTCAGTCAACGACACACAATCTACCAGCTTCGTGGTATCCTATTTTTCTTTTCTGTGTGCCAAGACATACCCAACTTTATGCAGCATTCCATGATCTGCTCAAAGCGACATTGTGACAGACATGGTATTAACCTTATGAAAAAATAAGCTCATGCATTATTATTTATCATCATTTGACAACTCGCTTATGCTAGGACCACTGATTGAGACCCACTGCCTACAGGTAATCAAAAACTGGATGGCTTCACGTAGGATTCAGTGAAATCCTATAACCCAAAGTACTTCCTCCACTGGTGCATCACATTGTCTGAAAATTCACAGCACGAACAAGGTTCAACAACTTAAAAACCAAACCAGCCAACAAAAAACAAAGCATTCATTAGGCTTGGAAATACTTTTTGGAAGAAAAAAATACATGAGCTATGTATGTGAGAATAACTTATTCTAAATGGTATGTGGTTAACTAGTTAAAAGCAAAGATGCTAACACAACGTGACCCAGGATGCTGGGTGAGTTTGAAAAGGAAGAATTAATTGAAGGGACAGATTGTATTTTCCCAAGGAAAGAGGTCCCTGCCCTGACAGTGGTAAATCTCTCAGAGTAGTGAAGAAAATAGAGCATGGCCAAAAGAGGGACGAGCAGAAGCTTCGGTTTTATCAAGTAGCGCCTAAATTAGATGCATACACAGGATTCTGTTTGCAGATCATTATTTCCCAGTTATTATTTGCTCCCTCTGGGTAGGAGGCAGGCACTTGCCTAGATCCGTATCCCACTGTGAGTGAATCCCGGCAGCTGCTGCTCTTTACCCTACCATGGTGCTGATGAAATTTCAAGCAAAGACAACCAATGAACCAATCATTCCTACCTGTTGGCCATCTGCTCTTTGCAAACAAGTCATGGAATCACAAAGAAAACCAGGGAGATGTCAGATCAGAGGAAAGAATGACTGGCTAGGACTAGATTCACATATGGGGAAAAGTGTCTCCCAGGTGTTCTCTGCAAGCTCATTTTGGCCAAAATGCATTGCTTTCCTGATCCATTCCTTTCCTGGTTTCCCCTCCCCCCACCCCTCAACCCCATATTCACTATTTGCTGGATTATGGTGTAGGGAGAAAGATAACATCAGTTGTGCTTTGGCAAGCAGGTACCTTGCCTTCAAACCAGAAGTATAGAGTGCAACTTCTATACATATAATCTACAGTGAAATTTAGTTTAAGGACTTCTGATTCTCTTGAAATTCCAAATTCTGTCTTCGGGGGCAAATAAGAGACATAGCCAACCTATAAACACATTACATGTTGAGAGAAGTGCACTATACGGAGAAGCCATGGATCATTTCCTCAGAGACCCACCATCTAGTTGGAGAATCAAGAATCAGAGATAACCAATGTGCAACATGCGTGCCTCTTCTCACCTAACCTGCCCATGACAGATACTGCTAATAGATTGTGGTGTCTTTTCCTACTGATCTCACTTGCAACCTCAGAATCCTCTCTGGCACAGCATTCCAATAGCCAATATCCATCTTTCAGAGTGAGGACATACACGATCTAAAATGTGTCTGCCATCCTTGCTCCCAACTGACAGAGAAACAAGAGGAGCCCGTTGTCAGACATTACCGTGGAAAGCCAGGTTTTGTGGGACAGACAGTAAAGCAGTAGGGATTCAGACAGAAGCTTCATGTAGGAGCAGGGACATAAATGAACTGTGGACACTTGGGTCGAATGTAAAAAGTGAAACAGACTAAACACATTCATCTGCCCACAGGATGTTCCTTTTGAGACACCAAGGCGAAGAGCTAAGAAGATGTGCATTTTTTTTCCAAGGGCCTCCCCAGAAGCTGGGCTCTTCCTGACATCCTGCCTGAAAGCACTCCCTACCTCAGGACAGTACCTGCTGTGCTGTGCACAGTACTTCCCATGTGTCCCTACTCCCCAGCTTAAAGAGCCTGAGTCACTGCTCAGAGCAGCATGGCACACCACAGTGGTCCCCACCCCCAAACCTCAGTCTTTCACCAATTACCATAACCATTTTTGCCATGCCCATGTGTCACGTTATTATTCACTTACTGTTTTATGTAAATCAACTCACCTAATTTTTCATTTAAATAGATAAATTTGAAAAGAGAAATCACCACCACCACTAGAAAAAGCAGTCCCACTTAGCTGCATTAATTGAAATAGGAAATAACTACTTTTAAAAGGTATTTGTTTCTCTGTCCCCTAGAAGAATCTCCTATACCTCTGTTAATAGGTCTATTTGCTTTAGTGTTTCAGAAGATGGGCTTTGCAGCAAGGCAGACATAAATCCTAACCCCAGCACCATCATTTTTGGCTGGCAGGCCTTGAGCATGTAAATGGAGTCTCTAAATTTCCTCATCTGTAAAACGGGTAAATAACAGAACCCAATGCATAGTGTTATTCTGAGGATGGATGAAGGAAAGGACTGTCATGTGCTGAGCACAGAACCCAGTACCTAATATTTTTAGAAACTTAGAAGTCATTCCATTTTGTCCTGGTTGGGGACATCAGTTCCAACTCAGGCCCTGTTCTATAGCATCAAGTATCACAGAGGAGTGAAAACAACACAGGCTTAGAAATCAGGCTTGTGATTAAATCCAGGCTTCATCACTTCTGCAAGTGTAGCCTGGCTAAGTTACTTCTTTAAATTCTCAGTTACTTCATTTGTAAAATTAATAATGGTATGTATCTCTCTTGACTGAGGCATGTAAAGGAGATCATAGAGAATGCTGGCATCCTGCCGCTGCTTGATAAATGGTAACTCTTTTTTTATACAGTATTGTGTGTAGGTTTGCTTTCAATTTCCGAAAACACAGGTACTGACAGGCTTTCGAAATCCCCAGTTGTTCCTCTGCTTTAGACCTGCTCTATTGTACAACTCTGGACTCTCTAAAATAATTGTGTCTTCTTCCCATATGAGCAAGCAAAAACAAGACCACTAGGCAGCAAAATGAGGGAAATTCTCAGGAAGTTTCAAACTTTCACATCCAAGACCCAGATTCCTTCCTACAGAGCCTATGGTTCTGTCCAAAGGAGGAATTTTCTTTCTTTTATTAGAATGCAAATTTGATGTGACTCTGAAATCCTTTATCTGATGGATCTGGGTCAAACAACTCCTCTCTGCTACTTGGGGGACAGGCCAATTCTCTTAAGTCCAAAGCTCTCAGGTTCCTCCTTTGTGAATCTGTGTCTTTGAGCCACTGAAAGCACACACACCCCACTGCCTGGCAGTGCCTGATCTCCAATGGAAGTGCGCACTGTAGCCTTTAACCCAAAGGGCCTCACCAGTGGCTGTGGGAAAACCTCTTTGAGGGGTGGATGGTGGATGGATCAGCTCCGTCGGCATTTATTCTTTTGCCTTTCAGTTTAGTACTCCCTTTCCAGCACTAACTATAGAACGGCTTTGCTGAAGTGGACTCATGCTACCAGAAATGGTCCAGAGACCCGTAACTCATTTCACAGCAGCTGCCACGGAGCTGTCAGATGGTGGTTCTTATGGTCACAGGTCAGATTTAAAGCTGACCTCCAAGAAGCCCACGTGCTTCACATCCATTAAAAGTAGCTTGAGCTAGACACTGGCCCCCATGGAGTCCATCAACTTTGTTTTGTTTGCTGGGCCACAGCTGTTGCTTTCACTGAGAGAAAAGTTGTAGCCTCTCTTAACTGAAATTTCACTCCAAATATTTTTCCCACTCATCAAGCAGTCATACAGTTACTTCTTCAAGTCAAAAAATTAAAGTTTTCACTCTGCCATACAACCCAAAAAGCATAAACTAAGAGTCAACCCAAGAGAATTCACATCTCATTATGGCATCTGTTCTGACTACAGTCAAGGGTGGCCTGGAAGAGTAGAGAGGTTTCAGCTAGAGAAGGAGTTAACAAATAACTGGAAGGGCCATCGGGAACAATACTATGAGAAGGACTAAACCTGAGGAGAAGGGCAGTCAATTAGCAAGGTCAGCTACACATGCAGGATTGGGAAAAGACAGCCATTCTACCCCACATTTACTGACTCTAGTCCGTGAATATTTTATTTCTTTTTCAAACTGTTGTCATTGCCTCTACGTCAGCTTTCCCACCTGTACATCTTCGCACTCCAGTGGTTTTTTTCATTTTGTCACCATACCCAGTAATCAACCAGGCACGTCTAGTCATGTCCTCCTTTCCGAGGCTCACACTGCTCAGTCCTAAGTGTGGTGTTTAATGCCCTAATAATATACCTCCAGTCCACCTCTCGTCTCTTCTCATCACAACACGGTGCCCTGGTTACCCAACATTTCTCACATTCCCTGAAATGTCCCTATTTGTATATGTTGTAATTTTTTTTCTCCAAAATGACTTTACCTATCATACATTGTGAAATTTTACCCATACTTCAAAGCTCAATTCAAATGTCCCTCCTTTCCATCTAAGATTCTCTGAGAACCTTTTTCCTATGACTGTGATGTTACTGTTTACCTAATAATCTTACTAATGACGACTCTCATTATAAGTGATAGACACCAAACTGGCTTAAGACATTAAAAAATTATTAATTTGCTATTTTTCTTAAGTTTATTTGTTTTGAGAGAGAGATGGAGAGGGAATCCCAAGCAGGCTCCGTGCTGTCAGTGCAGAGCCCAAAGCAGGGCTCAATCTCACAAATGTGAGATCATGACCTGAGCCAAAATCAAGAGTTGGACGTTTAACCACCTGAGCCATGGAGGTACCCTCCAAATTAATAATTTTGGAGGCGGAATATACTATTGCCTCATGTTAAGAGAAAATTTGGAGATAAGGTCTTCAGACATGGCTGGATCAAGGTGTTCAAGTCACTTCTTCACGACTGATTGCTTCATTTTTATGCATTCTTCTTTGTGTTGCCATAACTCCAACCTAAGCAGTCAGTTCCCACTTGGGGTCGTGCCAACTCCAAGTCTACGTACAGGGAGTTTTCATTTCTAATAGTTCCAATCTAAGGCCCAGAATGGAGCCTTATCATCCTATCCTGGGTCCTATGCCTACCCCTAGACCAATCCTTGTGGTCGAAAGGATAGAATTTGCTGAACTGTTCAAGTCTGAGTCACATTCCACCCCTGAAGCAGGAGGGGCAAGTCAATTCTATTTGAACCATATGGACTGACAGTGGGAAATACTGGGTTCATCAAAAGAAGATGGCAGTGTGATTTCCAAAAAAGGAGGTATCTATTCCAGGAAGAGGAAATAACTATACCCACAATAATAAATTTTGGGTTTATATGTCACTTTTCCCCAAAGAGGGGAGTCTATCTTACCCAGTTATAGTAGCCAGCGGCAGAGCTTCAAGGACAATACAAGGGCAAGCACTTTTCCTTAACTCTTTGGGACTGTATGGGAGTTCCATTTCAGTCTCTTGGGAACATAATTATTAATTGTGTTTACTGACTATTTCCTCTTTCTGTGAAGCAATTGAGGAGTCTTGGGACAGCTTGCAGAGACAAGCATTTCTCCAGTCCTTGCTTGACAAGCACAAAAGGGAATTTATGTGAAGTGTTGTGTGATATGTATTGTGTTTACTTGCTAATGAAATTTATTCCCATTTCTGTATTTATTTATAGCACACTGATTCAGAAATGATGCGTTCATTAAAAATGGCTTATACGTGACTGATTTAAAATATTTACAACCTCTTATTTTAACAACAAAAGATAAAGGAGTTGAAATGAGTAAGAGAAGCTTTTGTTAATGGCAGAAGATAAATAGGAAATGAGAAATCACTAGTGAATATAGATATATATGCATTGTACCTGGTCCTTTATCTCAAATTATATTTGCTTTTTAAGTCTCAATGCACAAAGAAAATCCCTGCATTCAAGAGTAATCCCTGAAAAATCTAAGAAGCTTGCATGAATATTAGCCTTACAGTTATTATCTTCAGTGGGGCTTTTTTTTTTTTTGGTAACTCCCCAAAGTGTCCCACTCTGTGCCTGATATAGGAAACACACTGGCTTTCCAGTTTTAGAGACCTGCATTCAAACTGCAGCCTGCCATAGTCTGGCTTTATTATGAAGAAAAAACAACTTCCTCAAAAGTATTCCCCTTTCAATTACAAAGTATACAATGACATTGATTCCAAAGCGGCAATATTGTAACTCACACACATCTATCTAATGGCAAGGGGCACATTATATTTACAACCACATCTAACACTTATCTGTGCCATGCATTGTTACAGGTACTTCAAATATTTATTTACCCATTTAGTCCACAACAAACCTTTGACATAGGTACTAATATTATTTCCACTATATAGGTGAGGAAACAGACACAAGACACCGAAGTAGCTTGCCTAGGATTTCACTGGCACTGCTATCCATGCTTCTTACTATGGGATCCTGAATCCTTTATCTTCAGTAAAGTGACTTTGGAGTGAGCCAAGTCCAGGTTCAAACTCCATCTCTACCACCTACTATCTACTTAGTCACTTGGTCAAGTTATTTCATCTCTCTGACCATAGATCTTCATCAGTTATATGATGATAGTGATATCATATAAATCCCTTAATGCCATGCCTTGAGCTCAAATGTTAGCTTTCTTCCTGCAGTCCCAAGTATGCTAACTCTTAACATAGTTAAGTTAGGCTAGTGCCTGACTCTAGCCTCTCAATGTGTATGGCCTTTAGGAATGTATTCTAAGGAGGGTACAATCCTAGAAATCATCTAGTGAATTCAGATAGAGACAGAAAGGGTTGGGTGGGGGGTGGTATTTCAAGCCTGATGCTCAAAATCAAGTTTTGGCATTAAATCATCTGATTCATTTTAGGAGTGTCAAGCCAGCTTGTGAAGAACTGCCAGTGGTCCAAAAGTCTTATTAGGAATTTCAGAGAAGAGCTAGGCTTTTGATCTTCACATTCAAGAATATCAAAGTTGATTCAGGGTTCTCTGACAATCTTTTGACCAAAATGAATAATCTGCACAGTCAATCTAATCAATTGTATTGAAATGAAGCATTAAAGTCGGGGGAGCGGGGTGGAAAACACAAAAACAAACTATCTGGGTGATCTAGGGTATATTTACATGTCCTTACAAAACTCCAAGAATCAAAGTAAATCATTGCAGAAAAAAAAAAAGTACAAATTTTTGTTTGTTTCCAGACAACTGGCTAGTGTATGACCTGTAGACACAGGCCATATGTAATCAGAGTTCATTCTTCCTATCCGACCCAAATATAAATATCATTCATGTCCATAAAAACAATTCATTGAGCAACTTCTTTCTTACAAAACAGAAGTTTTCCTCAGAAGCACATCCTCATACTCTCCTACCTCCCTACCTTTCTCATTGGCTGGAAATGTGTCACATACAATTCATGACCAAATTACTTAGGGAAAGGAATGGAATTACCTTTATATGGCCATATGAAGTCAGATTGGCACTGAAAAATACTGGATTGTGTATACTAGATTGGAAATATTGGATAGGAAAACAAAGGGCAGATTGGATGTTGGTTAAAAATGAACAGCAATGATCAATGCAACCTATGAATGTCAATAAAAGACAACCATGGGTGTTGGCTAAACCCAGTGCTCTTCACTGGTACACTATACCGTATGTAAATTTAGAGCCTACTGTTTGGATGTCTTCATCCCAATGCTTCCAGAACACAAAGGACTAAAACACCCCTGTTGACTAGGCATCTTGGGAGATAGTGTTTTTAGACAAAGACCCAACTGCAGTTGCCCAAACTGAACTACTTGCTTCTGTTCTGTTCCCCTCCCATCTGTTTTTCATCACAGCCCAGATGATCTCATTGAAATTTAAGCCTGGTCAAGCCAGTCTCCTAGTTAAAATCATTCAGTGGCTATCCAAATTTATGAGGATAAAGACCAAAACCCTGCATATGGCCCAAGACCATACACGTGTCCCCTGCCTGCCTCTCCAACCAGCTCATCTTCCCTCTCTGCTCTGGTCACCCTGGCTTCTGGAATACCCTCTTCCCACAGGATTTCCACATGCTGGTTTCTCTTTGGAATTCTTTTCCTTCTATGCTTCACCAAATTAACTTAGTCTTTAGGTCTAGCTAAAATATCTCTTCCTCAGGGAAGCCTTCCCTGACCCTCGATGTTGCCAAATCCCCTTAGACCTTCTCACAGCATCAAGTACCTTGTTTCAGAACACTTACCCATTTCATTTTGCATTTATTTGAGAGGTTAATCAATTAATTGCATCTTGCTCATTAGCCTGTGTCCTAAGTCAGCTTGGCAAGCTGTAACAAAAGACAGGATGGTTTAAACATTTATTTCTCATAGTTCGGGAGGGTAGGAAGTCCAAGATCAAGGCACTGATACATTTGGTGTCTGGAGAGTCCTGCTTCCTTCACAGGCAGCCATCTTCTCACTGTGTGTTCAAATGGCAGAAGGGACAAAGGAGCTCTCTGGGGTCTCTTTTATAATGGCACTAACACACTCATGAGGGCTCTACCTCATGACCTATTCACCTCCCCAAGGCCGCACCTCCTAACACCATCACACTGGGATGAAATGTCAAATATATAAATTTTGGGAGAACATAAACATTCAGTCTCTAGCAGCTATAAGTTCCATGAAGACATGGACTGATACTGTGCTTGCTGGTTTATAGCTCTGGTTTCTAGAAAACTCTTTGGGACATGGCAGGTGCTTAGGGGGAAAAAATGATTGAATTAAAAAATAAATCAGAGAACTCAAGAGTTCCACTCTCCATTCTCTTAACTTCTTCTCTACTGATCTGCCTAAGCATCCCATTCCCTCCTGAGTGCCAGTCTCCATCTCCTTTGGCTCCACAAACTCCATGGAGTTGGACTCAGCCACAGGATCTAGACTCCATGCATGGTGTAGCCTGGGCTGGGGCTATAAAACAACTACAAATCCTTAATTTGGTACTGTAAATAATGAATAAGCAAACAAGTAAACTAATTGCCAGTATAGGATATGCTTAAGAGCTCAAGTTCTGCAAAATATAAAGCATAGGTTTTCCTGTTAATGAAACTTGTACCTGGGTTGGTTACATCACCTCCCTGAGCATCTGTTGTTTCACCAAAAAATGGTGATCATGATATTGATCTTCCAGGCTTTTAGTAGGTTTTCAACAAGCTAATATAAGCAGAACAGCCCAGAAATGGGAGCTATTATTAACAAACAAAATTCCTACAACTACAAAAATATTCTCAAAATCGCCTTTCTAACAAACCAAACTGTTTAAAAAAATGGTGGGATGACTTAAAGTAAAAAGGGGTTAGAACTATTGCTGTAGGAATTCTAGGCAGAGGACGTAGTTAGTATGAATAATTCATATGGCAAAGTGCTTGACTCTTTGAATCCAGTTAGTATGTATGTTGCTCAGCGTTCCAACAGAACTCTCAAGTCCAAACGAGTAGTGAAATCGAGGTCAATTCTTCTGTTTCAAAGAGCCCAGTCACAGATTAGATTCCTTCCATTAAAACCTTTCTTGGGGTGCCTGGGTTGCTTAGCCACTTGAGTGTCTGACTCTTGAATTTGGCTCAGGTCATTATCCCAGAGTTGTGGGACTGAAGTCTGCTTGAGATTCTCTCCCTCTGCCCCTCTCCCCACTTCTTCTTCTTCTCTTTCTCTCTCTCAAATTAAAAAGAAAAACACCTTTCTGTTAGTAAGATAAGTTGGACAGATAAAGACAAATGATCTCCCTTATATGGGAAATCTAAAAAGCTGAATTCAGAGAAATAGTATAATGGTAGCTACCAGGGACTGGGGATGTGGAAATGGGGAGAAGGTGACCAAAGACTACACACTTCCAAATACAAAATGAATATGTTCTGGGGATCCAATGGACAGCAGAGTGATGATAGTTAATAATACTCTATTATATACTTGAGAGTTGCTAAAAGGGTAGATCTTAAAGGTTCTCACCACACAAAAGAAATGGCTAATAGCTTATTTAGTGTGTATGTTAGCTAATGCTATGGTGGTAACCATTTTACAATATGTAAGCATATCAAATGAACATATTATACACCTTAAACTTGTGCAGTGTACTATGTCAATAATACCTCAGTAAAGTTGAGGGGGAGGAACCTTTGGTACATTAATTAACTTACTCCTTTATTAAAACTTGGTATTCCACTGCCAGTTAGTTTCGACAACAAAAATCAGTGTAAACAGCAGAATTCTGCAGATCTTCTCTTATATCAGCTTTTTATCACAGGTCAGAAATATTTTCCAATGTCTGTGCAAGAGTCTATGGCCTATGAATGTTCACTGGCATCTCACATTCATTAGCAGCAGACTTTACTATCAATCAGAGGGTCTTCTGTGCTAAAACCCATGTGGGGTTTCTTAATCCTTCTCAATACAGAGCTCCAGAAGTTACATCCCTTGATCAGTATAGATGTGTGAAATATAACCTATACTTCATGCTGAACCTAAGGAAAGTGTTCTAAAGGGACCAGAAAACAAGTTATCATAACTAGAAACACAAGTGTAAACCTTATGAGGCACCACCCATAAGGTCTAGTCTTAGAACATTATTGCAACCAAAGAACTACGGTTCAGAAAACAAAGTATTAATTTTAAAATAACTTAAGTTCTTAACTTGCATTCTAAAGTACCCCCAGTGGGATATACTGAGCTCAAGAATAATTTAAATGTTCACTTGCTTTTCCCTTCCCTTCTTTCATATTCAACTTCTTCCCTGGCTCACTTGTACAATCTTCAAAATATTTGTCACCCAGATCTGTAACAGACCCTTCTCACCCTTCTTGTCTTCCCAATTTCCTCCAATTTCATATTACAAAAATGCAAAAAGCCACTCTGGAATGACATCGAAGGGTAGTTCCAAAAAAGGTTAAAATCATTATCATTTTTAACAGCAGGGGGAGAGAAGAAATGTAAATTCTCACACTTTAGAAATTTTTGGATAGCTCTAGCTTATGATTTTAGGCCATTACATCTCCATTTCTCCATTTTAAGAATCAGTATTTCCCATGATCAGTGCTGGAGTTCACAAAAGAGCCCCAATAAGCCAAATCTAAAAGCAGCTTTGGCATAAGGAATGATTTTTTGAAGTTAATATTCAGAATTCCCTACAAACCCTGTGGAGGGGAAAAAACACACCACTTCAAAGGAGGAGAGCTGATTTCTGCCCACATAGCTCCTCTCTCTCATTTCTTCTTTGTATAATAGAAAATGTGGAGGGAGAAGAGAGAGAGTGCTTGAAACAGTCAGCCTTGACCTCATTCATTAAAGGCACCCAAAATTCAAAATAAGTATAAATTCCATTGGCTTTTACCACATCTAAAAACAGGCTCTGGGCAAGGAAAATTCAATAAAAACAAGAAAAAGACTAATAGAAAATATAACCTCTAGCCATCATTTCCCTAATTTTAATCCTTCAAAGTTGATCTTAATCTTTCCACTAATACACAGCATTTTCTTCTACTTTTAGAAAATAAAAATTTTCATAATTACATCCATTTTTTTTTCATTCTGAAATATTCCCAGGATATGTACCTTACACAGCTTCGAACCTGAGGCGCACACATCCTTCAGGAAGATTCTTTCTCTAGTTCAGGATATGAAGCACCATATTCTAAGTGCAAAGAGTGCAAAGACAGAAGTCTAGGGTAAGTGCAGCACCAAAAAAATCCCACAAGGTTAGAAACCTGTGAATTGGGAAGAATGTGCAGACATTCTCAAGTCTGCCAGACCTACTTGCAAAGAGACACATTTAAATCAGTAACATGCTCAATAGATTTCTCCCCACCCAAAATTGTAGGCATGCAAGGAAAGACCAATGGCTGCACTCCCATATTTCAGGAGAGGGCTCTGGATTCCCCTTTATCCTCCATCCTCAACTAGCTTGCCACTTTGCTATCTTAAGTTTCTATCCCATTATCTCACATATGTGTTTTAAGCTTACTCCATGAGATGACATACAAATTTTACTGCACAACCAAAGTCTATTTTTATGGCTCTTTCTCAGGCTATGTTAGTAATGGGAAATTCAATTTCAGTAAAGCTGATGGGAGTCCCTTCCCTCCCTCATATGCTTGATAACATGGGCAGTTCAGAATATCTGGGGAAGGGCTCTCTCTGGAGAAGGACTCTTCAAGTCTGCACTAGTCTGCAGTATTAAGTTCATCAGATGTACATCAGTGTCTCTTGAGTGCAGCTAACATTGCAGCTTTGCTGTGTGACTTGAGCCCAAGATGCTTGCCAAGAGATGGCTCCTGGTGACCAGACTCCTGGGTAAACTAAAAATGGTCTCCCTGTTTTTCCCTAGGGTGCTAACAAACAGTGCATTACTGCTCTGAACAGTGGTAATTATCTCTCCACTTATAAAACAGTCAAGAAATTGTCAAAAATACCTTCGGGATATTCCATTACTAAAAAGGTAAAGAAGGTACTAAAACAGATGACTAAAATGGCTCCCTTTCATCTATCAAAATCTGGTCTCATTCGTCAACCTACATAGTTCTCCGGGCTCTGTGGGAGGAAGAGGCAGAATGAGGCACAAATAAAGATAGTGCCATTTTCCAGAGCAACTTCTTACTGGACATGTCTCCAGAGCCAAGGGAAACAAAAGCAAAAATGAATTACTAGGACCTCATCAAGATTAAAAAGTTTCTACACAGCCAAGGAAATGATCAGAAAAACTAAAAGGCAACCAATGGAAAGGGAGAAGATATTTGCAATGACACATCAGATAAAGGGTTAATACCCAAAATCTATAGAGAACTTCTCAAAATCAACACCCAAAAAACAAACAATCCAGTGAAGAAATGAGCAAAGACATGAATAAACACTTTTCCAAAGAAGACATACAGGATGCTCAACATTACTCATCATCAGGGAAAGACAAAAACCACAATGAGATACCACCTCGCACCTGTCAGAATGTCTAAAATTAACAACACAAGAAACAACAAATGTTGGCGAGGATGCAGAGAAAGAGATCTCTTTTCACTACTGGTGGTAATGTAAACTGGTGTAGCCACTCTCGAAAACAGTATGGAGCTTCCTCAAAAAATTAAAACTAGAACTACCCTACAACCCAGTAATGGCATTACTAGGTATTTATCCAAAGGATACAAAAATGCGGATTCCAAAGGGCACATGTAACCCAATGTCTATAGCAGCACTGTCGACAATACCCGAACTATAGAAAGAGCCCAAATGGCCATCAACTGAGGAATGGATAAAGATGTGGTGTATATATATATATACAATGAAATATTACTCAGTGGCTGAAAAGAATGAAATCTTGCTATTTGCAACAACATGGATGGAACTAGAGTGTAATAAGTGCAATCAGAGAAAGACAAATATCATATATTTCACTCATATTTGGAATTTAAGAAACAAAACACAAACACAGGGGAAGGGAAGCAAAAATAAGGTAAAAATAAAGAGGGGACAAACCATAGGAAAGACTGGTAAATACAGAGAACAAACTGAGGGTTGCTGGAGGGGTCCTGGGTGAGTACATGGGCTAAATGGGCAAGGGGCATTAAGGAGGTCACTTGTTGGGATGAGCACAGGGCATCACATGTAAGTGATGAATCACTAAATTCTATCCCAGACATCATTATTACATTGTATGTTAACTAACTTGGATTTCAATTTTCAAAAAGATTTTTATAAAACCTCTAAAATGAAACAAAACAAAAAGACAGTGTCATTTTCCTTTTCTGCCTTTTCAGGAATACCCAATCAAAATGGAAACAGAGAAGGAAAGAGCATCAATAAAGGAAATGAAGCTCTCTGATGGCCCTCTAAGTGTTAACTGAAGAAAAATGACATCACTTATAATAAATATAAGTAAATAGCATAAATTATAATAGATGCTATGGCACTAGGATGGGAAGGGAAAGCAAAGATTGCTAATTACTTTCAACATTGTTCCTAAATGGAAAGCATTAGATATTGCCCAGAACGGAGGACCTTGGGTGTATTATATAAAGGGATTCACCTAAGGATAACCATTAGACCAAAATTCTAGATCTTCCCAAATTTCAAAAGATAGGAAAGAAAAAAAGCAAAGAAAGGAAGAACAGAATGAGAAAAAAAGCAGCCAAGTCCACTGTTAAATACTATATATGTACTCACACATCACATCCTATCACACTACACCACATAAAATGTGACACACTGCACAGCAGTGAATGTAAATGGGCTTAACACACCTACACAATATTTTCAGATTGGCTAACAGAGCAAAATCCAACACATCTCTGAGATATACTCAAATGAAACACATTGGGAAATGTTAGAAGTAAAATGATGGGCATGGAAGCAAAAATCCTATAGAAGACACAGTGGAAGAGAAAAGCCCATGTATAAGATTAATAATAATACCTTTACCATAGTAACAATACTACTTCAGCAAAATCCACAGGAGAAAAATTTAAATATTTCTGAAAGACACAAAAGCCGAGTTAAGCAAATAGAAAGACTTTCCATATTCTTGGCTAGGGAGAGCCAACATCATAAAGTTGTCAATCCTCCCAAATTTATTTTTATACTTAATGAGCTCAAATTAAATGCCATCAGGTTTTTATTTTCCTGGAGGTAATGTTCATTATAAACCTCATTTGGGAAACCTATGAGAAACATAAGAAATAGGAGAATAAGGAGGCATGAGTTTGATACAAAATTTATTTAACCCATAAAAATGTTAGATGGTTTATTGGTGCATGAATAGACACAAAGACAAATGGGACAAATAAAAAATTCAGAGACCTAATCATATATGGAAATTTAGAATTTAATAATTGAATTTATATAATTGAACTTTTTCATTAATTCAAATTCAGCCTATCAAATGAACTGAGAAAGTACAAATATTTTACTAACTGTGACCAGAATAACTTGTGAGTCCTAAGGAAAAAGGTAAAATTGGACCCATTCTTTGCTCTGTATGCCACCATAAATTCCATTGGGCCAGAGACTGAAAGGTAAGAAGACTAAATAAGTAATAAAAGAAAATAGAGATCAATTCCTCTAAACTTGGAAGTGGAAAATACTTTTCTAGGACTCAAAATCTAGATGTCACAATGGTAAAGTGTGATAATTTTGATCTCCCAAATTTTAAAAATAAAAACATTTGTCACTTTTTGCCAGGATAATGAGTTCACATTTTAAAACTAAACAAGAAATAGATCAATAAATGATCAAAAAATGGGCAAGAGATATGAACAGTCAAAATAATATAATTTGCTCTTAAGTCATATGAAAAGAACTTCAATCTTGCTCATAATAAAAGAAACACAAATTAAGACTATATTTATCACTCAGACAAAGTGACAAAAACCTAAAAGTTCAACAATCTACTCTGGCAAGACTGGAAGAAATAGGCATTCTCACACATTGCTGGTTTCAAGTGGAATGAACCCCTGTAAAAGAAATGGGCAGTATCTAGCAAAATTCATGTGCCTTTACCATTTGAGAACTTCTAGAACTTCATCCCAAAGACAAAAATAGCAAAAGATATACACAATTATGTTGCAGCATCATTTATTGCAGGTAAGAGTCTACAAACAAGCCAAATAGCTATCAATCAGGAAGTGACTCAGCAGTCAGCAAACTAGAGCCCTCAGGCCAAATCCACAAGTCTGTTTTTACACAGCCTTTAAGAGTGGCTTTATACTTTTAAAGAGTTTGGAGGAGGGTAAGGGGGAGAAGGGACAAGTAAGTTTCTATCTATCCTTACAGAAAAAAGTTTACTGAGCTCCCGCCTGGATTAATCAACACAGTACACCCCCAGTAAAGTAGTACACTAACAGAACAATGAGAACTAAATGTAATAATTGCAATGGACTAAAACATACAGGATCTGTTTCAATACATAAGTTGCTAATAACATTAAAGAAGCTAAAAAGAAAACAATGCATTGGTCACTGCAAAGATACTGAAACAGACTGAATGTTTGTGTCTCCCCAAAACTAATACACTGAAGTCCTAACCCCCAAAGTACTGGATTTGGAAATAGGGTCTTTAGGGAGGAATTAGGTGAAGTTAGGTCTTAAAGGTGTAGTCCTGATCCAAGAGGATCAATGTTTTTATAAGTAACTCCAGATAGTTCTCTCTCCCCCTCCATGCCAAGAATCAAGAAAAGGCCTGTGTGCACACACTGCCAGAGGGTGCCATCTGCATGCAACCAAAAAGGAGAGTCTCATCAAAATCTGAACTCTGCTGGAACTTAACCTTGGAGTTAGTCTTAGACTCACGATCTGTGAGAAAATCAATTTCTGTTGTTTAAACCACCCAGTTTATGGTATTGTGTTATGGCAGCCCAAACTGACTAATACAGATGCCAAGGAAGCAACTTATTTTCTAACAGGAAAATAAAAGGGAAAAGTCAAAGCATTTCATCTGATTTTCCTGAGTAATCAAAAATTTACTATAGAAATATCTCAATAAATGAAAAAGACATGATAAAATAGGAGCATCACCATTTCTGCCGTCCCTAATAAAATGATGTCTTGAGGCCCGTATCATTAGTGATTGCTACCATTACAAAGAGGGACAAGACATCATAGGCCTCCATATTTTAAAATAATATCATTTGTAAGATAAACTTTAAAAAAATAAAAATAAAAACCACCTTAGGGGCACTTGGGTAGCTGAGTTGGTTAAGTGTCTGACTGTTGATTTCAGCTCAGGTCATGATCTCATGGTTCCTGAGATCAAGCCCGGAACTGGGCTCTGCTCTGACAGCACCAAGCCTGCTTGGTATTCTCTCCCTTTCCCTTTCTCTCTGCCTCTCCCCACCTCTCTCTCTCTTTCTCTCTCTCAAAAGTAAATAAATAAATAAATAAACAAACTTAAAAAAAACTTTAATCTGATTAAGACTTTAAATCTGGTTACCAATTTGTATAGAGAAAGAAAAAGGCTCTTAACCATACTACAGAAATAAATTCAGCAAAATTCAGACCATGGGAAATTCTACTAAAAAAATTGACTAGATTTTTCAACAAATTAATTGCAAAGAAGATAAAAAAAAAAACCTATAGATCAAAAAAGACTTAGGAAACTTATCAACCAATTAAAATACATGGGCCTTGCCTAGATCCTAAGTCAAACCAATTGTGAAAAACATCTCTGAAGCAACTGAGGAAAATGAGTGTTTAAAACTATGAAATCACTAATTTTGTTAGTATCATAATGCGATGATGGTATTGAGAGTATGTTTTTTAAAGAGTCTTCAACTTTACAGATTGAACCATTTATGGCAGAAATGGTGTCATGTCTTTGATATTTTAAAAAACAATCTGGGGGCGCCTGGGTGGTTCAGTTGGTTGGGCATCTGACTTTGGCTCAGGTCATGATCTCACAGTCTGTGGGTTTGAGCCCCGATTGGGCTCTGTCCTGACAGCTCAGAGTCTGGAGCCTGCTTCAGATTCTGTGTCTCTGTCTCTCTCTGCCCCCCTCGCACGCCCCCCCACCACTCACCCTCTTTCTCTCAAAAATAAATAAATGTTAAAAAATTAAAACAAAACAAAACAAACAAACAAAAACAATCTGCAAGTGAGGTGGTAGAGAGTCAGGGTATATATGAAATAAAATCATCATGAATTGATCATTGCTGAATCTGGATAATGGATATATAGGGACTCGTCATGTTATTCTACTTCTGTATATAATCAAAAATTTTCCTATGAAAATAGTTTAAATCAAATCAGAAAAAAAAAAAGTTAAAACTGGAGCACCACCACCACTCACCTGAGGCACTGGGGATAAAGGATGAATTGTGAATTTTCACATTGGTAACTACCTATGGTTTCATTAACAATTAACCACCGAGCATGAATATTGCTCTTTGAAAATTCTGTTCTTCTTGGAGCTAAAGTTCTATGTCATCCACAAAGATTTCCCTTTCTAAAGTCACTGTGCTTACATCCAACAGACTTTTAGTATATACCACTGGGTCCCAAATTTGGATAAGAAGCAAAATCACACGTAGAGATTCTTTTTTTTTTTTTTTCAAAATACAGATTTTTGGAGCCCCATCCCAGCTCTGCTGAATCAGAAAGTCTGTGGGTGGTGTTCTTCAACCTCTATTTTTAACAAGTTTCCAGTAATTCTCATGCAGTTAGCATAGAACTTACTATCGCACTAAAATTTAAACCAATATTGCTCAAGCTTTTAACATCCGTGTCCTTTTTTGATAAACATAAAGATCTTATATCTACCTTTAATGTTATTAATTCAAGCATGAAAATTTAGAGAAATTAAAACTTTTATTTATGTGTGTGTGTGCGTGTGTGTATACATCCCACTTCACCTTTCCAAGATTCTCCACCCAACCCTTGAGTTGATCCTCAAATTATTTCTTTAATATTAAGACAAGATACTTTAAGTAATCTTCAAACAAGTATTATGTCATATCTCTTTCATCACTTTCTTCACTGTCGTTAGCTTCACCATTTGGCCAGATAATTCTTTCATTCAAGAACAATTTCCTAAGTACCTGATACATATATAGCACAGGCATTGTGCTAAGGATACAATGGTGAGTAAGATAAGGTCCTTGCCCTTGGGGAAACTACATCCAAACACATAAGAGACGGCTAATAAGATAAGTCAAAGTGGGGACGACTTCTTTAAAGATAGTATGATAGAGTGATGTAAATGACTGATATTTGAAGTGATCTTTATTTTAGAAAGCGTATGCTAGAAAGATTCCTATGAAGAGGTAAACCTTTCTACTGAGACACTACACAATGAGCAAGAACCCAATTGTGAACTGGTGGAGGGGATGCTTCAAGAGGAAGAAAGTGCAAACACAATGTCCTAAGGCAAGCTCTGTATTCAAGAACAGAAGGATGACCAGTAAGACTTCCGCAGGAGGAAGATGAGAAGCATAGCACTGGGTGATCTTTGGAGGCATTAACTGATAACTGATTGCTACAGGAAAATTTGAGGAGTGCATGCCATTGTCTCTCACAAACATCAAGAAGGAAACAAAGTGTTTAGGTTTTTTCTTTCTTTTTATTTTATTTTTTTGCCTTAAGGGATGATTTACAATTTTTGTCTTTCTGAAACTAAAGCAAAAGTTGCCAGATTCCTCAAAGACACTGTTCTGCCTTGCCTTAGGTTTTTATAGTTGGTGGTGGGCAGGGAGGGAGGTCAAACCAACAAAAATGGAAGATTTCTCAGCCAAGGGTAATAAAGAATCTAAGTTATAGTCCTGGGAACCATGGCCAGAGATCTTCAAACCTGAATTGAGCCACGAAGATACAGAACCACCCACTTTCACGGACAAAAAAGGTTTGGGCAAGTTCATCAGTGGGGAGCAGAGTAAGGAGATGTTTAAAGAACTTTTCCCAAATACAGAGAACTGCTAAGATCTACAGAGCCTTTCACACCCTTAGAAAGTGTTAGAAGCCTCTAGCATACAAGTGAGAGTGATTCTCTCCTAGAAAGATGCAGAGATCAGAAAAGCCAGTATAAATCAGAGAAATAAAGAAATGTGACTTTTTGTACTTGAGAATTATGCAAGACAATTCATGCTGACCACAGTAAACAGTAACTACAATTAAACCCAAAACAAGATTACTGTGTGTGCAGTATTTTCTATTCCCAGCCTTTACAATTATCCAATGAGGAAGCTGTCATTAGTCCTCTCCCCTCACTCCCAGTTTGAAAATGGGCCATTGAGACTCACATTAAGACCTTTCATAAGGTCTTAAACTCTAAAGCCACTTACCTCTTAGCACTAGGCACAGTGCTAAGCACATTGTTGGTACTAGTATATATATTTCATTAATTAATTGGCCAGTTGAACAATCTCTGACTCAAGGAGTTTTGAACTAACTATTAGATGGTCTGGTTTACTATGCAGCACTCAAGTGACTGACCTAGTTAGTATATATGATTTAGGATATCTACTACATATGAGACACTATAAGCTTAGTGACAGTAAAATAAAACAGATGCTATTCTCAACAAGCAACAATACCAGGAAGTAAGAGCATACAGAGAGACTCAAAGTACAAAGATATCAAAAAGAATTCCCCCCCAGAAGAGACATGTGACAACGAAGTAACGTTAGGTTCACAATGCCAGTTAGAACTGCCCAAATCTTGTTCATACTTTGATGAGGATGCCTAAGTAATTATCTTGTGTATTTGAGTGTCATTAACTGACATAATTAATTCAAAACATCCCCACCTTATCTCTTCTCTCTCAGCAGCAGATTTTTGCCTGAATTATATGGATATCTTCATCAATTCTAGTCTTTATACAGAACAAGTAAACTCTCTTCTTTTCCCCAAAAAAGGACATAATGAGTATCCACAGATGTTGTCCTACTATGGACAGTTTTCATGCTGTTCTGGCTTCCAAGAAAATATAAAATAATTTAAGATGAGTTATATATAAAAATGCAAATATCTATGTGACTGCCTGACCCTTATTCTTACTCTTGTCCGGCCAAATCTACCCCACCAATGGGAGATGGGAACAGCGTGGTGGTCTGAAATGATGACTATATTACATGAGTCCCCACCATCATGGGTGGGTTAGAGCCAACCTGGTAGCTTCTTTTGGTAGCTCAGACTGAGAAGACGGACATTTGAGAATTATGAATTGCCTCGCACCAGCATGAACATATGGGAAATAAACAAATATGAAGAAACAAGTAGAAGCACAAATCTGTATGACCCTTAAGAGAGAGCATTACCAAGAGGCTAAGTGCTTGGCTCCTGATGACTTTTCTGCTCCTGGGCCTAATCCCTGAGATTCTTATAATTCTCCTTGGTTTGCCTGAACCAGTCAGACTAGCTACCTACAACCATAAGAGCCCTGATAGTCACATGGGGCCAGAAGAAAAAAATTGCATAACACAGACTGATCATGGGAGAAATCATTTTGTTCCATTTGGTGAAGCAAACAAAAGCAATTCCATCAAAAGTCAGAAGTTCAAGAGATGTCACATTCCAGCACTCGACAGCAAGCCCTATGTGCTTTTATAGAGGACTATGGCTGACTGTGCCCCAGCTAGGATTGGGAAGGCACAGTGTCTTTCATACCTTCATGATCACAGCAATTTGACAGCAGAGGCTAATGAATCCCACAGTCGGGGATGGGATGCTTCTGCCTCCCTCGGCAATGGAGAAAGCCCAGCTGGCTTCTTCACTGAGGTACTGGGGGGAAAAAAGCACACAGCAGGAAGCTGGTTCCCCAGGTCAAAAACAATTACTGAAAAATTCTATCCAGGAGCCACTTTCAAAAACACTGTACACGGTAGGCAGGAAACAGGGAGCTGTGAGCAAAAACTTGGAGGACAAATTCTCTCTCTACTAGGATAAAACTTTTCTCCCTCTCTTTGGCTTCTGCTTCCGTCTTTTCTGACTTTTCTTGGCTACCTATCAGGCTGTTTTGTCTTCTACCAGAAGATACACATTCTGGGTAGGATCCGGGTCAAGCTCATTTCCTCACTTCAAATTGCAGGACATAGTGCCTCACACAGAAAACGTACTCCATGACAAATGTTGAAGAACACAGGCTCTGCTACTTACTCTCTGCATGATCTTGGAAAGTTTTCTGAACTCTCCAACACTGGCTGATAACATTCCCTTCCTCTTGGCTAAATGACCATTAGGATATATGGAAAGTGCATCACATGATAAGCAAACTACAAGTAGTAGCCATTACTGGCAGTGACTGAATCAAACTGTACCTTCTTCTCTCTTGCCTATTGTCATACTGCCATACTTGATTTCTATTTTACCCCAAGTGCCCCAGCAGCAGTGATTCATCCATTCTACCAGCAGAGGGAACTACGCTAGTTTGAAAGCACTAGCTACCCATGGTTAAGTACAGGGTAAATGATCAAGTTGTGCCCAGCTTTGAAATCTGCAAAAATTATACCTGCTCATGCCAAATTAGAAACAGCTTCTTAGTGCCTGATGCTACATTCATCACCACATCCCAGAAAGATGCTGACTGAAGGTTTTCAAAAACTTCAAAAGACTCTTGAAATAATTGCATATTCATTAGGCAAATTAGTTCTAGATTATTTTTAAAACCATAACTTGGGGGGGAAAAAGACCAACAAAGAATTCAATAGAATTATGCAGGAGTTGTGTTTAGAATATAAAAATGGAGAATACTATTCATTCTTTTTGATCTAAATGATTTTTGGGGTAAAAAAAATATAGAGGAGGGAGAAGGGAAACTAAAAATAAAAAATTGCTTATAGAAAAAAAATCTCTCTGAAATTTGGACCTTGGGAAGTACACAGAATTTCTCGATCAGTTTGGGTTATGGGAAAATGTACACAGTGTTTCCACCTCTGATAGGAAATATCATTGTGAAAATAATAGCCACTTTCATCTTAACATTACATTGACTGGAGTAGGTGATGAACACAGTCGGATCCCTGAAACAAATGTCTCCTGTGATCTTGTTCAATGAGGAGCCACAACCTGGTAGGACAGACTGGGCTCCATTTTTTTAGACTTCATTATTCCTAAAATAAGCGGCTTCCACTTCGCCCATATGTGTTAAAAGGGTGGAGAGTCAGGAAAAGCAAAGCCACAAATGAGACATCAGGTGGCTCACAGCTTCCTGCCTTAAAGCACGTTATAAAATGGAAAAACAAGTCCTAACCCATGGGCTTCAACAGGACTCTTCATGACCAGAGCAGCAAGAAGTGCAGACGCCAGTGTTCACCATGTGGGAAGGTTAAGGGATGCACGCCACCGCTGAAGCCACATGTGGACAGTTTTAAGGTATAAATTGAAGAGCCCGGCAGTAGTTCCTGTTACTAGCCAGTGCCCACGGAGGCTGATCATTTCACCATATGCAAAGGGCTGGCTGCCTTTCATTTGGCAGAGAAATCAAGAGTTTCTTTCCAAAACCAACCCTATCTTCCATGATTATGAGCATGGTGCTACATTAGGAAAGTGGTAGAAATTCTAAAAAATGATCAGAGAATTAAATTTATGATTACAAATGACAGCTAGCTCTCTGAAATACAGAAACAGAGAGACCCAGAGAAAAATATGGGGTAATATTTACATTGGGGGAAGGAGAACAGGCAGAGAAGATTAGCATTTTTTGGTAGTATAGTATAGTGGTTAAGAACCCAGGCACTGGTGTCCAGATTTCCATCCGAGCCCAATCTAGACCCCTCTCTAGCTCTGCGATTTTGACTTTAGATAGGTCATTTCCCTCTCTGATTTTCAGTACCCTGATGTGCAAAAATCGGACTAGGTATTCTTAGTGTGATCTATGTTACCTCCAAAATTTATAAGCATTTATTCTGTACACTTGTTATTGTCAGACATGGGAGTCTAAAATATATCATGCCAGTGTATTAGTCTGCTAAGACTGTCATGTAAATACCACAGAGTGCCTTTAACAAGAGAGACTTATTATCTCACAGCTCTGGAGGTTAAGTCCAAGATCAAGGTGTTGGCATGGTTGATTTCTCTGGTGGCCTAATACCTTGACCCACAGATGACCACCTTCTCATCGGGCTCTCACATGGTCTCTCTTCTGTGTACACACATCCCTGGTGTCTGTGTATCCAGATTTCCTCTTCTTAGAAGGACACCAGCCAGATTGAATTGGCCCACTCTAGAGGCTTCATTTTGAATTAATCACCTCTTTAAAGATCATATTTCCAAATATAGTCCCATTCTGAGGTCCTATGGGTTAGGGCTAAAATATATTCATTTGGATGGTACACAATTCAATCCCTAACAACCGATTTACCATGGAAGCTAACTGATCAGAAAACAGGCTGCTTAACTGACCACTTTCCTGTCAGAATAAATGCAGATTGTATAGAACCGACACAGAGAATTAATGCAAACAGGTAATTGTTACTGTTGTGATTACAACCATTCAGTGGGTTTTAGGAACACTGCCTTTACTCATGGATATGCCAGGTTTTCAAGCAGAATGGTCCAATGTTTCTTAGAGGAGAGATTCCAGGAGACAATGCACTCCTTAGCCACTGTCAACTCCTACAACCCACTTGTCCCCAGAATTAGGCAAATACCTGTAGCCTGCAAAAGCTACAAGAGGTAGGCACAACAGCTGTATAGCAAAGGAGAAGGAGAGGGGAGGAAGACCTATATTTGAAGACAGAGTAAGAGTAAGAACATTTAGTGGAGAGAGAAAAACCACCATGAAAAAGGTTAAGACAGCCCGGGGGCAGGACACTTGAGGAGGCCCATCTCTAACTGTGGTTTGAGTCCAGGGTTTAGGACTCAGAATTTTCACATGGTCACGAAGGGGTCCTGGCACACCTTGTCCATGTCGTCCTGCTAAAAGGGATTCTTCCTTCTCCTCTGAACCCCAATGGCCACTTTTGTTACCCCACTGTGCAGTGTCAGACTGAATGTTGTAGAACTAAACTGCATCACATTCTTCTATATTCTCTCCTCATTCACCTCTTTCTCCTTGGTCAGCCTTTATTCTGTCCTTCCTGGGCGCAGCATTGTGTCTCTCATTCATGCCTTTATCTCATCCTTGTAACCTTAATACCTATGTTATTTTACAGCTTAGATTTAGGAAGTTGCCAAAGGTTATACTAAAAAGAGCAGAGCTAGGACTTGAATCCAGATCACAGTGTAAAACACCTGCTCTGAAGCCCTATGGTATCCTGTGACTGTACACTCAGTACAGAGCAAATGTCAAGGCACCAAGCCTGGTGCCTGGTCATGACCAGTACCAACACGTCAAAGACAGATTGTAGCCATGGGTGCAGCTAGCACCACTAGAACACACCATGGGGTCTGAGATCAATGCCGAGACTTGAGGTCATGGTATCATGAAGAACTGAAGATGTAGGGAAGCCTCAACATCTAAGAGCAAGGTTAGGGTAAAAGACAAGTGTGAGGAAAGGTGGGCTTTTCCCATCTTTCCCTCTTCCTCCCCTCCATTTCCCACATATAATTCATCACAAAATATGGGTCTCACCTCCCACATAGTTGTCATTCTTTGACCTCTTCTCATCCTAACAACCAAGCTCCTCATCCAGATGTCCCAGTTGGTCTCTGTGCTTCCAGTTTTACCCGTCGAGCACTTTCACCCTCCTGTCTCCAGAGTGTTCTTTCTGAAATGTAAATCTGATTCTACCACTTTCCATCCCATAGCTACCAATGGTCCTCAAGATGGAGGTGGCAGATGGAACGCTTTCAAAGCATTCAACCCTTTCCAACCCTGTCTCTCTCTTCTGCCTTGTTGTCACCCTTCCATCAGCGTCTCTGATATAATACACAATGTTCTCTCCAGTTTCCAGGTCTTTGCCACTGTTCTGCCTGCCATCTCGAGCACATTTTCTATCACAATGCCTTTGAGTCTCGGCTTGGACAGTACTTCTCAAAAGCCTTGTCTGTGGCACTAAAAGTTTGGAAGATAAACTTGATCACATTGGAAGCTCCCCCCGCCCTTTCTTTCTACCCTCAACACTCACTACAAAGGCAACTATAATCCTAATGATCTCACATCTGTTTCCTGAGTGCTGTGCAATACTGTGAGCGTAGAGACAGAAGTTATGTGTGTTAACTAAAAGAATAAAGACAGAGACTGGAGAATAATCGCGTATAATAAATATTAAGCAAATAAATATTAAGTAAATATTAAGAAAACTTAATAAATATTAAGTAAATATTTTTCTCGGAAAAAACATGAGACTTGGCATATAAAGAAGGATGGAGAGCTGCAAATTCCTAAAGAGAAGCAGTCCTGCTCTGCATAGAGCAGTATCACTCCATCACCTTGAAGAGAGATTAAAAAACTTTAAATTCCTCCACACCCTTCTCCCCAACAGCTTCCATCTCAGAATTGTGAGCAAATTCCTCTGGGCTTTTCTGACAAAGAATCTAAAAGAAAAGCTGCTTGATTTCTCTAGTCACCCTGGTCCCTGATATCATCATTCTTTGAAAAATCTTTGGTCATTAATTTTCCAAGTTCAATGAGAGTAGACAGCATGGAGATGTCTAACTTTTTAAACAAGCCAAACTCTTTCCTGCCTTTGTTCTTTCCTAGGAGATAAAGTAGCAGTCAATGAGCAAAATACACATTTAACCCGCCCATTCTACCTCCCTCCCAGCCTGATTGTGTGCCCCTCCCCCAGCATCCTGTTTTTACCCTAGACAATTGCCTCCCCAATGCCCCACATATATTTTGACTGTAGGTTCTCTGATGGTAGGAACCATGTCTCAGCTATTTGTTAAATCCACTACCTAGCTTGATGCCTGCATTTAATGATGGGTCCAATAGGTTGTTTTCAATGAATGTTTATGTTATAAACAATCCACACATAACCATCACTGCTCACTAGTAGGACAGTGGTATCTGAAGTATTTTCCCTCACTGCTCACCCCTACCACACACTGCAGCCACAAGAGCTAAATGTGAGGAGGGTCTTCCCCCAGCCACACCTAGTGACATCCTCCTAATCTGCTCTAGAGAAAAAGTAAAAAAGAAACTAGAAGACTCAATTAGAAGTGGGAAAAGCTGTGAAAAGGCAGAGTTCATTTAGGGCTGGTTTGGACATTTTTTTTAACATCTAGACAAATTTTTAAATGTACTTGAGGTCCAATTCATGAAATGGGAAGCAGAACATGGGCTCAGAACACCAATTACTTGCCTATTTGTCTCTCCCATTTCTTTGAGAAAATTCAGTGAGCTAACTCCTAGCATGCCAATATAATAAAGTACCCAACATTTGGGTAAATTATAGATTAGCTGCATCAATTGTTCAGCTTTTAAAAAGAATTTTCCAAATAAGTTTTTTTTTAATTTTAGTGCATTTTGTTCAATGCCCTACAGTTTTGAAAAACACATAATAGAACTGAAATGGTCTTATGGCATTTTACCCACATTTGGTCTAATTTTCCTAATGTTTTTCCTGTCTGCTCTATTAAAGCAGGACAAACTGTCACCTTGAGATGAAGACAAAATGAAGTAATAACTATAGATTCTTTTTTAATGGTCACTCAGACCTGAAGGTATTAAATGACAATTAGGCAAACAGCCAGGCTTAACTGGGAAGGACGTATTCTCACTGGTTATGACCATTTCAGAACTGCTGTGATTTCACACACTGGCTGTGTGATCAGGACTGCTCTTCTAAGGGTGGGAGTCTGGGGTCTTCTGACCTCCAAGTCTCTTGGCAGATTTTTAAGGAAAGTATGCAAGACAGGAGGTCAGTAGCTGCGTCATTTGCTGGCTGCATGGTCCTAAAAACCACATTGTCAGAAAGCAATCAGACAAACCCAAACTGAGAGACCTTCTACAAAACAATTGGCCCGACTCTTCAAAAATGTCAATGTCATTTATTGAAGGAAAGGCCAAGGAACAATTCTCAAGTAAGGACAACTCAAGAGACCTGACAATGAAACTCAACACATGATCCCGGACCAGAATCCTAGATCAGGACAAAGAAAAAATGCTATCAAGAACAATATTACGGCAACTGACAAAATTGTCATTCTTCAGTTTGTGTATTTCGTTACCTTTTCAGATTTTTTTCCTTTCGGAAGAACATTAAATTTATTTACTTATCTATCAGCAGCATTTAAGAGACATTAGATGATCATTTTGAATGGACAGATGATGCTTGTGTGGGATTGCCAATCCAATCATTTTCCACAAATACCAGTATTTCCTAATTCTGTGCTAGGTACTTTATAGTCAATTACTTCTTTTTGTTCTCTTCAAATAAATCAACTAAGTGATATAGATGCCATCAGCTCCATTTCAGAGATTAATAATCAAACAATCTCTTCTGTTCCCCAACGCCATCAGCAAAACTGAGATTGAACTAAGTTCTGACTCTCAATACTGTGTTCTTTCATCACGTGATGCACTCTTAGGAAAGAAGGCACATTCAGTTGTCCCCTCTGATCCAATGCCTCTCATCAGTATCCGGAAATCATATGTGTAAAGACTTGACAAGGCTTCATTTTCTTCTCCTGCTTATCTCTGACACAATGCCTTCAGCTGCTGAGGGTAATGGGAAGGCTTTTAACCCGGTGAATCAATAGCTGATCCCTGTCCACCTCCATCACTGGAGTGACATGTGGCGGCCTCAGAGACATCTCAGGTCTTTAAGGCATCTTGTTTGTTGCCCTTGAGTTCCACTTTGGCAATTTTCACAACATTAGCTTGTCCTTTGGATAGGAGATGAAACTCTCTGTAATCATTTAGGGCATGACTTGCATCAGCAGAAATGGTAGCTGAATTTTTGTCCTTGCTCCAAGAAAGTACAAAGAAAGCACTGATGTTTTCTAACGACATCTTTGTCAATTGTTTCTTAAGCTACCCATTAAATTCTGGGTACTGCTTTCAAAGAGCTTGCAGTCCAGTGTGGAAAATAGGCCATCTAACTGTTAAATGAATACCTTTAAAAGCAAAGTACAGGATACCATGGGAAGGGGAGAGAAATCAATAAAGCCTTCCCAAGGAAAACGACCCTGGCTGGCACCTGAAGGATATGTGAGAGTTGCCCAGATAAAACGAGAAGTTCTCAGGGTCCTTAGCAGAAGGAATTCAATGGGCTCAAGGTGACAGAGTAGGTCACACACTGGAAAAACATCAAAGAACTCCATGTGGTAAGAGTTTCAAGTGCAAGAGATGGGACAGCAAGAGAGGCAGCCGTAAAATCAGGCAGGGCCCTGAGCACTTAAGCTTTCTCCTGAGGGCAATGGGAAGACCGTATTAATTCCCCACCAGGATGATCTTCAGGCTTACTGTGAATGATGGTTAGACCATGTGAGTGGACCGCGACTCCTTCTGTCAGAGTCTAGTATGGAAACAGACTACACTAGTGATTTTAACAAAGGTATCTTCATGTAAAGAATTACGAGTCAAATGCTGGAAAACCTAAAGACCAGAAGGAGACATGGAGGGATCAGTGTAGTAAGTGCAGGAAGCAATGGCCACCTCAAGGACTGCAGAAGCCAAGAGAAGAAGGTGGCATTATCAAAATGTGTAAATTGAGAGGACACTGGGCACTGGAGAGTTCCAGTCCAACTCTCTGAAAAGAGGATGCTGCATGGTTGGAAGCTGAGAAGATCCAGCAGAGCTGCGAGTAAGACTTCCAAAAAAAAGGCTGGTTGACAGGTGCACAAGTTCCCCACTGGTAGAGCCTCCTAAGGAGCCATGTGAGGAATGCGGTCAGCCGACTCCCAGTCCTAGTATCACAAAGCTGAGCAACACAGACGCACCTACTGCTGAGAAACAATAGCTTACTAATCACCACCTCCAAGATCTGCAGACTTCTGTTTCCAAGGAAAGGGAAGCAAAAGAAGGAAATGGAACTCCTCCTAGAAGGCTAACATATGAGAGAGGAATCTGGGCATTGGGAGAATCATGGCAGCCCTACTTCCACACAAAGGAAAGGTTTAGTTTCATCGGGCTCAGCGGGAAGCCATATAGTGCAACAGGCAATTCATCCTGGGTCTGGCGTACAGATAGGATCCATTAACTTCCGTTCCCTTTATTTCCAGTTTCCCTCTGGGAATCCACCTCTTCTCTCACCTTAGCACTTAGGGTGAAATACCAAGTCAGCCTAGCAGAGGAACACGTGACACAGAGCTGAACCAGTCAGAATGCCACCTTCTCCTGGCCACTGTGATTGGCTCAGGACGTTCAGGTGATCCCATTCAACCCAGTGACACTGAGAAAGAGACTCTGTTCTGCCATGTAATGTTTGCAAAGTGCTGCAGCTACATAGTAACCACAGGTGGAAAGCCTATTTGAACTTGGGACTACACAACAAAATGCAAAGCCAGAACCCAGTCCTGGTGATATTATGGGAGTCCTGAGCTACAGCTGAAGACAAATGTACTATCTGGAATGTTCACTTAGGTAAACTATTAAATGTCCTTTTTTATATATAAGCCTTTTGAAGTGAGGTTTCCTTTCATTTGCTACCCAAAAAAAGAGTAAAATACAAAAACATACTAATGTAACACACCACTGCCTTACATCTGTCTCTGTGCTCTTTCTCCATTTGCAGAAAACCTTTTCCTGTCCTCCTCTGGATCACAGCACCAGCAGGAAAATGTCTCATACAATAGAATACACCACTATTAAACAAAATGAAAATTGTTTAACTTCACTAGGAAGCAAAGTAATGCACATTACAAGGAGAATGATCTCTTAAGCTGTCCCCTTAAAAAATAATCTTAAAAATGACAATAACCAACTCTAACAAAGTTATGATAAAACATGTGCATTTATGTACTGTGTCTGACTATATAAATTGGTATAGCTATTTTAGAAATCACATTGCAAGAGGTATTAATGGTCCAAAAGTGGTTGGTATCTTTGACCCAGTAATCATTTGCTCACACATTTATTCTAAGAAAGTAATTGCAGAGACAATTCTCTGTCTGGCTTGACAAGGCTGATAACTCTAGTTCATTGATGTCTTATTTGAGGACTTATTACTTACCACATGGTATTTCTGTGTATACTAATGAAGCATGGGCTTTCTTTTAGAGTTTATATTAATCTTTTAAAATCTCTTTTATAGGTAACAGTTACTCATATCTTACATTCTGAGTCTTTTGCATGTTTACAATTCATTTCTGCAAGAAGACTTGAAGTTCCTTCAAGTACTGGCTCTCATCTTTATGACCATCCAATATTCCAGTCAATAAACACATAGCCCATACCTACTCTTTACTGTACACTGCTTGGTAGCTAGTACACAACTGTACTGTGCACAGCTGGTGATGGATAAAGAGACTCTGATAAATGTCTTTCTGGGAGTATCTGCACTCAGAAAAGTGGGAAACTGAGCCAGGACTAATCTCAGGTGAATCGATCCTAACAGAATTCCAAGCAGCTTCAGAAATTATCTCACACTCATCGGTTTCTCCCATGGTGCTAAAAGCTTCACACCAAGATGGCCTATTGTTGCATATATTCACCTGTCCCTTTCAGAGTCCAAGGATAACCATAATATAGGCTGCCTCAGTAGGACTTCAGGCTCCTTGGACCACAGCAGTTTTGGAGATTGAAATTTCTTGAATACTTCATGCTGTTCTGTAATTCTGTGTCTTTTAACATTTTCATCTCTGTCTGGAATACCAGGTCCCACCTTGGCTACCTGATGAAGACATTCATCAAAGCCTAACTCCAGGGAGCCCTGCCCTGTACTGTTTGCTCTATACTTCTCCTTCCCCGATGCAGGATAATGCCTTCCTCGCATTTATTATCATTCGTGACAGTGTTGTATGATCTCCAATTACTTCTTTATCTGGCTAATACTTCTAGAATACCATGAACTCTAGGAGGTTCTCTTTTGTTTTGTTTTCCAGCATTTCCTATCATACAGACAACAATATGCTCAATAAATGCTTGTTGGACTACTGAATAAATTTATGATTGCACTTGAATATTTGTGAAGGTTGTAGTTGTTGGGATAAAACTGTTTAGATGTATTCCTGTCCAGCCAGTTCCGCAAGCTTGTATGTACACACACATACAAACACAGACATATATGCACAACACCCCTAGGCCTCAGGCCCAGATGCTGTATGTTTTTAGTATCAGTGAGGGAAGAACTTCACCATCTGGAGACTTACCCCTGAACAGCACCCTGAATCAATCACAGGACTTTGGGCTGACACTACAAGGGGCAAAAACGTTCAGTGTTTTCACCCAAAGCATGACGTTTTGTCTAATGATGTTAATTTTGCACCATAAACATTTTATACTACCAAAAAAAAAAATAAATGCTTATCAGGTCAACAGCTACGAATGGCTAAGGAGAGATTAATTCATGCAACAGGGAGTCTGAATTATCCAGAAGACAAGGATTTAAAAAACAATTTGACATCGATTAATTAGCTCTGTGTCTTCATAAAGCAAAATCTTTCGTTTGGATTGAAATGCACTCTACTCTGAGTGTAATAACGTTAAGTATACAGATATGGTTTCCTTGACTTGCTCAGTGTTTACCGCAATTTTTATTCTGAATTCTCCATTACCATTTAGAGCTCTTCCCGTAGTTACATAATGCCTCCATTTAGGAACACATTTTCACTTGCACGTGGTTGGTTACCAACCCTATTTTCAGGAGAAGCAACCATTGGATAAGAGAAAATACAGGCAGATCAGACTGGAAGGCACTCATGTGGCAGCTGCCTACTACTCCTGATGTATAAAAAAAGTCGACTTTTCAAAACTGTTCCCCATAAATTCCATAAATTACTGTATACACTCAAGTTTAACTTTAGATACCAGGTTGAGAAATTAAACCTAAGTAAGCCATCATACAAGTGTGCAAAGATTTACCTTCAAGTTGCTTTATTGTAGATTTATAACAGAATAAAAGGAACAGTATAATTCCTAACCTTTTTAAAAAAATATTTTTCAAGTTTATTTTTTTATATTTTGAGACAGAGACAGCACGAGGGGGTGAGGAGAGAGAAAGAGAGAATATCCCCAGAAGGCTCCATGCTGTCAGCACAGAGCCCGAAACTGTGAGACAATGACCTGAGCCAAAACCACGCTTAACCGACTGAGCCACCAAGGCGCCCCTTAGCCTTTTTTTTTAAATAGAAGAATTAGAATATTTAAGTACTCGAACACTATTTAGACTTTACAAATAATATCGTAAGAGAATACAGAACCTTTGGGAAGATGTTCTTGATTTAGTGATATGAGGGGACAAAAAAAAAAAAAAAACAAGCCATAAGCAGTATTTGGAGGCAGCAAAAACTGTGATTAATAGGGTCGATTCTGAAGCCTGACTGCCTTGATTCAAATCCCAGTTCTGCTGCTCACTAGCTGTAGGACTTCCACCCAGTTATTTAACATCCTGGCGCCTCAGTTTCCTCATCTGTAAAATGAGGTAATACTAAGACCCACATTATAAGGTGTTGCAAAATATAATTAAGTATAAATAAAGTACTTACAACAGAGCTCGTAACATAATAGATATAACATAAACATTAGTTCTTAACCCATTTGTTACTTGATGGCCAGCAGGTGCTGCATGGAAAGTAAAGGAATGGTAAGTCTTGCCCACAGTCTGGACGTAGCTTCATGTTTGCGTGGTCAGTGTACATTGAGTACACTCATTGAGTGTACAATGAGTGATTGGCTTATTTTACACTATTTGATGTCTCTTGAAAAAAAAGGGAAATTTATTAATCTATTAAATTACTTGTGTCCTTAAGCTCTACCTTTACAAATTTATCTAGTGAATATAAAATTCAAGCCCAAGAACTCTCCTTTGAAATTCGGCTGAAGTTTCCTTGGGTGCTCTGGAATGGAGGCAGTATCACGAATGGCATCATTGAGACCATTCCTCCCCCTCAGGTGAGTATTAGGCTGAGAAGGGTGTATATGGCTCAGTTCTGGCCAATGAGCCATAAGGGGAAGTGTGTTGGAGGTGGGATTGCTTTGGAAAGGTTTCCTAAGTCTTTCAAGAATGGAGTACCTTGATGGGACTGAACTCCTAACCCTTTTGCTTCTTAGATTGTGAGACTGATGTTTCTAAATTCTTACTGTTATATTATGTTTTGGGGTGGCCTTTTTTTTTCTCTGTTTAACTTAGGCCACAGAAAGCATCCTGATGAATTCTGGCTGGATCACATGAAGTAAGGGAGAACTGATCCCCTAAGAAGGGATGCTGAGAGTATCCCCTCCCCCACCAAAACCAGTAACAACAACAAAACGCTACATCTATCACAGTTCCTTTATGTGATGGCCTGATTCTCTGCCCGCAGCTCCCCCTTCAGCCATAGCAAGGCGTGGTCTGTGGCACTACTAGGTTTGGAGATCTGTATTGTGCAGTGTGGGGGTGCCTGAATAACTAATCCCATGATGATAATTTTGCTAGCTCATGCTCTTCCACACTTAGCAAACATCCTTTTTGTAAATAAACGCAGGGGTGGTATGTAAAAATACTTAGGAAGCATTACAGCAATAGAAGTTAATGTATAAATCAAGATATACATAGAAAACTAAACATGTGTTCTTTATTTTCTAAACTGAAAAACTTGATTGCCAAGTACAAAATTATAGTGCACATAGTTTATTAAAATAACAATTTACTGATCTTGTGATGGTCGTTTTAGTTTTTTAGACATTGGTGTGATCTTTTGATGGCATGGCTGGTACATACAAAATGACACTTTGTGGTTTGACAGGAAATTAAATCCAAGTCTTCTGTCCACCATTTTGTCCAACTGATAGTCATTAGGTGACTTGTGGGCTTCAAGTCCAGAATTTCTTTTAAAATCAATAATACTGTTTATGATCCTCTTTCAACTTGTGAGCTACATGGTATATTATTTTTTCCAAATTTTAAAATGTTGCATAAGATTTTTATATGCTCAAATTCTGTCCTGTTAACTACGCCATGAAAATCATATACTGGAATGTCATTTTTAACTACATCGAGACAATGCCTAAGGCCACACGAGAGGTGGTACAGTGCTAACAAAAAGCCCGCCCTCTGTTATTGTGACTAGGTTTCCATTTGGACTTTGCTACAGTCTCTGGGTGATGCTAACCATGAAGTTGAACTTCCTGCCACTGGTGTGAGCTTGTAGGGTCTCCTATCTCCTGGCCTATCTACTGTAACCATCTTTTTCTGGTTTTCGTAGAAACTTGGCTGAACAGTGGCTGAAATTTCCACAAATGGCCACATAGAGGATTGTAGGGAATATCATCCCAAGGTGGGGAGTCAAAGCTTTGGGGGCCAAGTGGGCAGAAAGGGCTTGCTTACCTGGGTGTTAGCAGTGCCTCCAAAGGCACACCGATCCTAGTGTGTCAATCAGGACATACTCTGGTGGTGGAACAAATAATGGCATGTGGGAGCATAACGGATTGGCTGCTCTCACATGTGCATGTCAGGATGGTCAGGGAGCGCCAGGGCCCGGAGTAATATATGGGTGAAGGGCTAGTCCTTGAGGATCCCTGAGAGAAACTATGAAACTATGCTGGGGAGCAAGTACACATTCTTTTGAGCACTTTGAACGTCTTGGGCACAACCAGTCACAAGAGATACCAGCATGGCGTCCTACTGGTCCCACATGTGTCTTTTTTCCCTTTTTTGCTAGATGATGAAGAGATACTGGGATACAGAGAGGGATGTTCATTGGAAAGCTCGAGGCAGGTGGCTATTAACTAAATTATAGATGAATTTACTATTTTTAAATTCCTATTTTCCTGCTTAGAAAAGAAGCAGAGTATCAATCAGAAGATATAAGTAAATTAAGATTTTTTTGAGGGTGTGGTGTAAGTAAACAGAGCTCACATATCAATTAAGTTGCTCAAGGTCACACAGCCAGTGTGTGCAAGCAAGATTAGGGATTTGAATCTAGCTCTGTTGGCTCCAGAATCATTACAGATGAATGTTGAGAAGAGAGGGAAAATTTGAGGCCCTGATGATGGCCAGAAAAACCTCTGGGTAATGTTAATGCTTAGGAAATATCAACTAAACAAATTATTCAACTGGTGGAAGTCACACAACTCACCTCTAATAATTTATCCTCCACCATCAAGTGGGAATTAAGGAAGTGTGGCTAGGTCTGTCCACATCCGTTTGTTCTCAAAGGAAATGGCTTTCCACCTGAGTGGTTGCAAAGCCTACAAGGAGCTCCTGAGCTGAGTACTGCATCCCCAGCAAGTGAGATAAGCATCGGGACCAGGAAAGCAGATAGTATGTTTTCAGAATGCACCAGTGTCTGTTTTCAGAATGTCCAAGAGTCCAAAGAATTGATGGTTCTATTTTCTATCCAGAAGAGAAATTCATGAAGCAACTGTGTGAATGAGGGTGGGGTGAGTGGGTGGCCAGAATTGTGTAGAGTATGGGGCTGGGCTTTGTGTAAAAGACAGCTGTGGGGGTGCCTGGGAGGCTCGGTTGGCTAAGCATCCAGCTACTGATTGGGATACTCTCTCTCTCTCTGCTTCTCCCCCATTTGCGTTCTTTCTTTTTCCTTAGGGTTGAAGACCTGGGAAGGGGTGTATGTGATGGGACCATTTGCCATTTTCTGGGTCAGTGGATGTGTCGGCTGTTGTTCCAGGCACATGGGCTACTGGTAAGTGTGCATGTGTGTGTGTGTGCAGCAGGATGATACTATAACATCCAACTTACATATGTTAAATACTCCATCCTGTTCCCACTTCACCCAAATCCATAGCATCTCAGTGTGTGAAGGTTGAGACACAGGTACTCTTCCGCATATAACTTACCTGGCTTTGCCCTGCTCCTCTTGTTCTCACCACAGATGCAACCTTCTCCAAGATTCTCTAGAGCCTTCTTCACACGTGCCGTGTGATTTCAATGGTAGAATTTTTTCTGTGTTTGAATTCTTTATTTAGTACACTACAAAACTCCAAGATAATAGGGACATACTTGTTTGATCTCACTTCAAAGTGAAAATTTTGGGACCTCTGGCTGGTTCCCTGGCATTCAAGCTCCAGGTTGCATATCAAGATTACTAAAAATCAAAAAGTAATCTCTAAAATTTACAAAAGTGCAACTATCACTGGTGAGGGGTAATACTAAATAGATTGCTGACTTCTGAAAGGTAACTTTTCTGAAAGCAAGAGCAATGCCCGACACGTAGTAGGTTTTAAGTCAAAATTTCTTCAATGAGCAAATACTTGAGTTTTTGTGGAGAGCAACTGAAATGTAAACTTCCTTCAGACTTAAAATGGATATTTCTAGGTTTCAGCTTGCACAGAGGCATGGATGCTATTTTCAGTTTTAAGACCCAAGTCCTGAATGTCTAGTTTTTCATTGCCTTGCAAACCCCAACATCTCTAAAAGCATCTTTGTATTTAAGGGGCATCAAGAGAATCACAGGTTTCCTATGTGAACTTAGCAGTAAAGTAGGCTGCAAATTTTTAGTGATTTTTATTCTGGAGTGTCAGATAACTGGCAGCTGAAATGGAAACAGCTTCAAATGTCACAAAATGTCTTCTTGTAATTCCTCTCGAGCATTAAATGTATTAAATCTTAAAGGCACAGTGTACATTTCCCAACTCACTGAATTTAAGTGCTTAGAGTGGCAGGCTCAAGAGAATTTTCCTCTTTCAAATTTTTTAAAAGCTTATTTATTTTGAGAAAGACAGAGATGGTATGAGGAGGAGAGGGGCAGAGAGAGAGAATCCCAAGCAGACTGCACACTGTCAGCACAGAGCACGGTGAGGGGCTTGAACTCAGAAAACTTTGAGATCCTGACCTAAGCCTAAACCAAGAGTCAGACTTCAGAGGCTTAATCGACTGAGTCAACCAGGGACCCCCAAGAGACTTTTCTTATTTAAAAGAAATGCAATTAGGATGATTTGCCTCAAATCCTCAAATTAGTTTTTTAGATGAGATTATGGCTAAGAGCAAGGCGTTACGAAAATTCACCTGTAAGGGGTCAGATTAGTATTGTGACCATAACGCTTTATACTTAGTCAAGTCCAGCAGGAACATGGCTGCTTGGATACTTCTGCATCCTTAGCCCCCCAACGCGGGATCTGGCATATACGGAGTGCTCCATAACTCTTGGTGGAATGATGGAAAGAAAATTTGTACTCATGAGAAAACTTCTCATCAGTTCTGGTGTAAACGGACTTCTTGGTGATGCTTACTAACTCCACCCTTGTAGTTACTCTTCATTGTTTGCACACCCAATTCTCACCTACTAATGTTTTGGGTCCTCCCCCACTATCCACCCCCTTACCAACTGCAGAAGATTAAATAAATGAGGGCAAGGATTTTTGTGTATTGACAGTGCAGGGCCTGCTTGGAATTCTCTCTCTCTCTCTCTCTCTCTCTCTCTCTTCTCTCTCTCCCTCGATGCCCCTCCCCCACTTACCTTGCTAGGGCCTATTCCAAATGCAAAGTTTCAGGCCCACCCTCACACCTGCTGGTTCAGAATCTGCATTTTGATAACCTCTGGGTGAAGTCATGTACCCAACAAAGTCACTGCCCTGAGAAACTTATTCTTCGGATTAGAAGGAAAGGAAGGAAACAAGCTGTACGAAGCGCCTGTGGCCAGGCATTTGTGCCACTTGAATAGAATTATTTTTCTTTTCATCACACAATGATCCCCATTTCATACCCACTATATTTATAGGTGAGGAACCCAAGACTCAGCGAAGTACCTTGCTCACAATCCACAGCCCGTGAGGGGTAGGACCAGGATTCGACCCCAAGAACCCCAGCACCACTCCATCTGTCCTTCCTGCATTCACGTCCGGAGCTCAAAGGAGGTAGAAGACAGCAGAACCAACTTGGAATATGGCTCATACACAGGACCTTTGGGAATGGAGCTTACAACTGATGTCAGACGAGAGTCATTTCTATTTTCTACAGTCAAGTTTTTAATAGACTACATTAGGGCATAAGACGTATGGGATTCATAATGCTGTCCATCAGAAATTACATTTATTTAACCTCCTTTAATTAAGGATGTATCGGATCCTTAGGAGGTTTGTCCAAAAAGTGCTGAAATGGCAGCTTTGCAAGGATCAAGTTCCTCATCTGTAATAGAAGAGCAGACAGAAATGAGTCTCAGGCCAACTAAGCTCTCAGCCAGCTAAAAAGCAATGGAGGCTGTGAAAAAACACTGAGTAATGTTCCATCTTTTCGAAACAAGGAAAGACCAAACTATATTCAAAGTCGAGTCAGAAAAAAAATAGGATTTTCAGGATGGTTTCTATCAGATGTTGTCTCTGACTCCAGTAAGGGATAACCCAAACTGCATAGAAGGGGTGGAGGAGGCTGCCACAGACAAGCAGGAGACAGATGCTTGCACGCAACATCTCTTTGTTCTGTTCCAGGTTTTATTCCTTTCACCTCAAAAAGTACTGGGCACATAGTAAACATTCATCAATCGTTGACAAATGATTGTTGAATATATCCAACACGGTTCCAGGAAATCCAAGGCATTCCAATAACATTATGGGGATGATGGGTGGCTAGGGCAGGCTTGGATTCTAACTCTTACTATAAGCTGGGGAACCTTGAGCAAATTGCTTCACTTCCCTGGGCCCCAGTTTCTTCTTTCACACAATAGTTTGAGTTTAGTTCCATTATTTTTAAGGTCCTTCCAGTTCTAGCACAGTTTTTGTTCATCATCTCAATTACCATCCAAATTCATTTTTCCTTTCTTCTTCATATTTTTCTCATTTGTTTTATTTTCTTTACAACAAGCTTTTATTTTTTTGTAGGAAGACGTATTTTCAAAGACATATAAATTAAACTCAACTAAAAAATCCCTCCCAAGTATTCCCTGCATTTGCATTGCTTTTAACAAAAGCTAGTGGAGATGTTTTTTCCACGTTCTCGCCTGGGGAGAACAGAATTTAAAGTCATGCTGTAGGGAGAGCTGGAGCCTTCAAAAGCAAGTAATGCTTAATCTGTTCTATTTCTGAAGCACAAAATAAAACCAAACAAAAAAGAGAAATAAGCTACCGCTTCACCAGTGCCAAGTTTCCTCACGCATAAATAGAGATCCATCCAGAAAAACAGCATTCTCAGTCGGGTGGGACAAATCCTTGTGTGCTTTTGTGGAAAATTCCCCCAACTGGCATCAAGGACGCGGTCTACAGCTGCTGGCATGTATGGCCAGAAAACCACACAAAAGTTGAGAGATGCCATGATCTCGGCCACGCCAAGTTCAAGAGAGAGCTGCTCCATCCCTTGATATCATGGAATAAAGACAGTCGACAGTCCCTGAGCTGACTGCAAGTCCATACTGAGCAAACCCTGTGTGACAAAGGTCTGATCTTAGACCTCTAATCTCCATTTTTTGTTTGTGCCTTTTATTGGTCCACCAATGCCCTCTCTGACCTCATTCTACCCACAATGAATTGGAGTGCTTAGTGCTGCGTCTTAAGGGAAAGACAGCTAGTCCTCTCTCATTTTTCCTCATTAATACCTCAAGCAGGCACAGAGCCACAGTCACTGCCAAGTATAAATAATCATATAGCTTCCTGTAACCACTCTCCCAGGTCATTAGGCTTGAATGGGAACCGAAGAATCATTTTCTATTTATGGAATTTCTGATTTGGGGGACATTGGTGGAGGTTCCAGGTGCAGGGAGAGCTTCCAGATCCATATGAAATCAGCCATTAGACCTGTAGCACTCAAAGGCCACAACTGGGACTCTTTATCCTCTTTATGGACATATTCTCTCTAAGAAAGCCCACCCAAACTCTCTCTCTCCTCCTCCATTACGCCTACCCAAACCCGAGCAATCATCCTCTCTTGCCAAATGCCATACCTCCTTACTGATCTCCTTCAAATCCAGTTCCCACCCAGTAGCCAGTTCAAAGATTTTATTGAAGCAGAGATTCAACCACATCACTGTCTCCTACTTAAAACCTTCCAGGACTTCACGTGAGAGTGAGTGCTACTCACTCTTCTGAAATATTCCTCCCCAGGAACAGTTTTCCTGGTTTATTCATTTGGTGGTTTAAGTCTAAGACTGATATTAAAACCCAAAATTCAAGAGCTTCCCCATTGTTCACCATAGTTTCTCTCTACTACTGCCTCACACACAGTGAGCTCTCAATTAGTATGTATTGAATGAATGGATGGTCTTGACTCACCCCTTTAATAGACACATGGATTTGGGTAGGGACCCCAATCTCCAGGTGCTGGAGAACCTCTTTCTCATCTTTAGGGCCAAGTCAAGAGTTCTTCTCTCCCTCCATTTCTTTTTAATGTTATACTGATGTAACATTAAAGGTATTTTGAAAATATGAAAAGGCAACCTGAAATACCATCATAGTAAATCAATTCTGTTCACACATATATTATTTCCTTTCAGTTTTTATTCATAAATATGTATAGTTTTCACAAAATTACAACCGAAGGATGTACACTGTTTTACTGGCTTGCTTTTCATACTTACTATTCTAAATATTTTCTAGGCTACTGAGTATTTTGGTAATATTAATGATAGCTAATATTTCAGTTTACTTGCTAGGCATTGTTCAAAGCATGGGTATTATCTTGTTTTATCTGCACAGTAACTTAAAGGTAGGTACTATTATTTCCAATTTGTAGATTCTCCCTCTAGACAAGGCCTCACATATGCGTAATACGTTTATCAACCAATTTCAATAAGAGATTTTTGTCAAGAATGACCAACTACAACATATATCCATCGATAAGGGAAACCATGAAACAAAGCTGATACATCTGGTCTGTATAGATTTTATTGTTTTTAAAAATACTCAGAAATATGTAAGGTAGGTTTGAAACATGTAAGTAGAGAAAAGTGTATATAAATATATATGAAAAAAGGAGGATCCCGTTAATACTTATTTTACAAAGTCATGTGCAGTGAAGTAAAGGAGGACAACGTATTGTTTAATTCCGTTTACCTGAAATATTCAGAAAACACAAATCCACAGTGACAGAAACCTTATTCGTGGTTGCCAGGTGTGGCTCACTTTGTGAACACACTAAAAGCCACTCACTGAATTGTGCACTTTGAAAAGGTGGGTGTCATGTTAAGTGGGTTGTATCCCAACGAAGAATAGATTTAAAAAGTAAATGAAGAAAGAAGTGGTGAAATATATATATAAATATAGGTATTTAAAAATAGATGTTTTGGCTTCAGAGACTCAGTATTTTCTCCATGATTTTAACAGACTACTACATAAAAAGTACCCACACGGGGACACCTGCGTGGCTCAGTCACTTGAGCATCACACTCCAGCTCAGGTCATGATCTCACAGTTCCTGAGTTTGAGCCCCACATCAGGCTCACCACTGTCAGCCTGTCAGTACAGAGCCAGCTTCAGATCCTCTCCCACTCTCTCCATGCCCCTCCCCCACTGATGCACTCCCCAAAGTAAGTATTTTTTTTTTTAATATCCACACATACAAGGTACCTGGGTGGCTCAGTCAGTTCAATGTCCCAACTGTTGATTTCAGCTCAGGTCATGATCTCATGGGTTCATGGGATTGAACTTCCATGTCAAGTTCTGCACCAACAGCACAGAGGCTGCTTGGGCTTCTTTCTCTCTGCCCTTCCCTGCTTGCACACACATGCTCCTTCTCTCTCTCAAAATAAATATACTTCAACATTTTTTTAAACATCCACACACAGGTGCTGACAGCTCTCAAATCATCACACTAAATAAAACTAAACATTATTGAACTTCATGGACACCCAGGAACAAATCAAACACTACTATATTTTCCTACTTTTATCTCACCCAAAAGTACAAAACGACAAAGTGGAGAAAGTGGAGGCTTTCTGTGTCAATTATATAGGATTTTACTTAGAAGAACCAATATACACTAGAGACAAACTATTAGATTAATAAGAAAGCTTAACAATTCTCCTTATACATGATTGACCTACAAAGATCAACAGTATTAGTCAACATCGGCAATAACCAATTTGAAAATATAATAAGCAACAAAAAGAGAAAATAATTAAGAATTAAGCTAAGCAGTAAAAACTCAATACCTCTCTAGAAAATAATTTTAAAATCTAATCAAGGCCAAAGATGTCCAGAATACATGTAAATTTTTCCATCACTAATTTATAAATTCCCAACTTTCAACTTCGACACTTTGAGGCAGAGGTAATATTTATTTTTAAATTCACATTTAAAGAATTAAAGAAGAAAGATATAGAGGTCCGTGTGGGGCTCAGTCAACTTAAAAACAAAAACTAAAAAGCTGGCAAGCAGATGCTAAGACACACTCTAAAGCCGTAATAATAAAATAAACCAACGAAGCAGAATAAATATCTTAGAACCACTTATGTGTATATGAATACCTCATATGTGACAAAATGCAAGTAACTAAGAAAAATAATTGTTTAAGAGAAGGTATTGGGAAAATTTGTTCACTACATGGAGAAAAATAAAACTATAAAAACATTATAACAGTATATAAAAAGCAAGATTCTTGATAGGTTTGAGATATAAAGGCAACGAAACTATAGTATTAACTGAAATAAGTCTGTTGGACTTCGTAAACAAAATAAAGTAACAAAAGCATAGATGGGGAGCCTGACTGGCTCGGTCAGTAGGTAATGTGGCTCTTGATCTTCGGGTCCACAGTTCAAGGTCTATGTTGGGTGTAGAGATTAAATAAACTTAAAAAAATTAAAAGGCATATACTATGAAGGGGAGGAGGGGAGAGGTGATGGATCTGGTTACAGCACATTCACTAATTTCTGCTTGTGGGCGGGCCAAAGGTGACACCTACACAAGAATCACTCTACAATTTTTCCAAACAAGCTACACAGATTAACTAGAAGAACAAATAAAACCACAGAAAACTGAACTTCAGCCTACTACCACATCAAGGGCACTAGCTGCCCCAGCAAGCATTTGTGGAGAGTGAGAGAAGCTCAAGAAAACTGAGGAAGGAGAGAGGACGCAGGTACTGGCCTTGTACACGGAAGGCAAGGAGACACTGAAGACAGAGGCAGGCACAGGCCACTCCACAAGGGCAGGCGGAAAATTTAACAAACAAGAGAACTTACCGAGGCAGCTTCTCTCAGACACTGCAAAACTAGAAAGGCTCAACAGACACCTGCCCCATCTTAAGAGTTTATATAGAGGCCTTAACTGGGTTCAGCAGATGTTCTCATGAGCACACTGCTCTCTCAACATTGTGCCCTGGAAAACGGTTTCAGCTGTGGAAGAGGCGGGAGGAAGGGAGGAACCTCTGATTGGCAGGGTTCCAGCCCAAAGGTCAACCAAAGGTCATGTCCTCTTGAAGCTCTCCTCCAACAGGGGTGTAGTTGCCTTAGATTGAATTAAAATCACCTCCAGCAAGAGAAAGTCCATACTAATTGTGACAAAGTCATTCTTCTTACTGAGTTTTGTCACAATTAAACTTTGTCACAAATTTTGGTCACAACTGGCTGGCTCAGTCAAAAAAATATGTGACTCTTGATCTGAGGGGTGTGAGTTCTAGTCCCTTGTTTGGTGTAGAGATTACTTAAATATTTTTTTAAAAAGAATGACTACAGCAAAGATACCTAAGCGTGTGCAGGTGCCAAGATGGCAACCTCAGAAAGATACAACATCTGAAGGGAAAAGAAACACTTGAGAGTTTGGGATGGTGAGAGAAAAAGCAAGCATGTGAAGGAAATTTGGTATCCTACAAGACAAAAACAAATTTTTAAATTGGGGAATACCTGGCAACTTTCCTGCTATGATAGATACAGACAGGCAGACAGATACACAGAAAAATGATCGATAGATAGAAAGATATCCATTAAAGATACTGCATTTCACTTCACAGACTTAAGACGAAGTTCCCAAAGAAAACACCTTGCAATCTTCCCAAACTGCCAATCGGATCCACAAAATAGAGACTCCAAGACAGGGAAAATAAACCGAAACTTAAAATTGAAACATTTAAACTGGTGAACATTCTTGCACACTACTCTCAAAGCAACAGCATCGCAGAAGAAACTATATAGCACAATACTCCAAAACCGAATCCAGTATTTTCAGGAAAGCATATGAGAATATGAAAAACACCTGAATCAGATTATCAAAATCGAAGGAACTGGAAAGGACATAAAGCAAGAAGAATAAAGTAAAAGCTGATGAAATGAAATATAAGAAAAAGGAAAAAAAAACGCATCTCAGGAATAAAAAATAAAATTGCAAGTTGCCCCTGGAAGTTTATAATTGGATGAACATTTAACGAAAGGAAAAGAAATGGAAAAACAACCAAGATAATAGCCATAAGATAAAAACATTTAAAAAAAGGTAAAAAAGAGAGTAGTTTAAATGGAAGATAAGCAAAGAAGACCCAATTACACATAAAAACAAAACAGTGGAATAGAATCAATATTTTAAAATATAATCCATGAAAAATTTCAAGAAATTATAGAAAATCTAAATCCACATGCTAAACAGGCCCACCAGGTACCTGAGAAAATTTACCCCGAATGATCAACCCTCTGATATGAGACCTGAGAGAGATAAACACACACACACACACACACACACACACACACATGCTTAGGTCTCTAGTCAGGCAAAAATACTAGAAATTTTAAAATAGAGAATTCAGCTGGGATCTGACTTCCCAAGAGCAACATACAAAGCAAGGCAGGCAGCAAGTCTCATTTACAAGAAACTCAAGCAGGAAATATGTGAACCAAGGATTTTATATCCAGCTAAGCTGTTCTTCAAAATCAATAAAATATAACTTAATAATATCTTTATGCATGTAAAACTTGGGAAATACTGTAGTACTGAGTTCTTGAAGAATCTGTCAAGGGATGGGTTTTGTCCAATTTACAACTGAGGAAATTTAGGCAAAAGGAGTGACGGTGAGGATTTAATACATCTAGTTTTAGATGTAAGTCTTAAAAAATAGAGACAAGTGTAGAATACTATAAAATGCTATATATTCTGACAAAGAAAATATGAGTGAATGAGAAGTGACAGAGAATGGAGAAGGCACATAGAAAACAGAATAAATTCATTGTTGTTGCATAGAAGTGGTTCTCAAATTTTTTGACCTCTGAAATCCTTTATTCTTCTCAAATTTTTGAGAACTTCAGAAGGCTTCTGTCTATTAAATTGTAGATATCAATACTTTCCATATTATCAATTAAACCTGAGATATTATTTACTTAAAAATAATAATAATAAACCTATCACATGGCAATAGAAATAACAATTTTCTGAAAATGATACTTTTCCAAAAAAATATAGTGAGAAAAGAGTGGCATCATCTACGTTTTTGCAAATCCCTTTAAGGTGTGGCTAAGATAGCTAGATTTTCACAGAGTTTCACAGGTTTCATGAGCCATCAGGGTGATAACATCATCACATATCAGGCAGTCTCTGGAAAACTTTCATATGAATTTATGAAAAAAGGTGAGTAGAAAAGGAAAGTGATCTTAGTATTTTTATGAAAATGGCTGGACTCACAGACCCCCTGAAAGGGTTTCAGAGACCTCAGTGGATCACAGCTTGAAAACATTTATTGTACGGATAAAAGGGAGGAGTCAAAGGATACATTAGAAACTGACAAATCTGGGGTACCTATCTGGCTCAACTGGAAAAGCATGAGACCTTTAATCTCGGGGTTGTGGGTTCTAGCCCCACATTGCATGTAGAAATTACTTAAAAAATAAAATCTTGAAAACCTGACAAATCAACTAATAAAGATTATGAACACAGTGGAGAAGGATATTTAAAAATGAGTTTAAGGAGCCCCTATGTGGCTCAGTCGGTTAAGCGTCTGACTTTGGCTCAGGTCAAGATCTCATGATTTAAGAGTTCGAACCCAGAGCAGAGCCTGCTTCAGATCCTCCATTCTCTCTCTCTCTCTGCCCCTCCCCTGCTCATTCTCTCTCTCTCTCTCTCTCTCTCTCTCAAAAATAAATAAATAAAACTTTTGAAAAGGTGTTTACATACAAAGGTTATCATTGAAATACCTATTTCTAATACCAAAAGAAAATTTAAATATTAAAAAGCAAAGCAAACATGTAGGATAGAGAAACACAAAATATAATAAAATCATATGGTAATTATAATTGAAATAAAATTACAGAATAGAGAACATAACAAGCATATCAACAAATGTGAATTGGCTTATCTCATCTTTCAAAATAAAAATGACTCACAAAGAAATAACAGATCTATGATGGATACAAGAGCTACACCTGAGAAACAGTGAATCAGAAAGGCTAAATGCAAAGGGATAAATACAGACATAACAGGCAAAGGAAATCAATAAGAAAACAGTGTTTGCAATGCTAATATCAAAGTAGAGTGCAAGCGAAAGACAAATTAATGAAACAAAAGGACCACTGTTAATATTGAATGCTGTAATTCAAAAGGGAGATATAACATCTAGAAATATCTATATACCAAATAACACAGCAACCATCTTTACAAAGCAGAAACTACAGGAGAAGCAAGTAGAAATAAACAAAAGCACACCAATAATGTACTTGAGCGAACTACTCTCATCATAACACAGGTCAAGGGGACAAAAAAATTAATGGGGCTATAGAAGACCTAAATAACATTCTCAGTAAAACATATCTCATGGAAACATATCAAACATTAAGCCCTAAAACAGAAAATACATTTTCCTCTCAAGCCTACATGGAACATTTACAAAATGGATCAAATGCTAGGTCAACAAAGAAAGCATCGGTAAGTCACATGGAGAAGAAATAGTATAAACAACACTGTCTAATTATCATGCAATAAGCAAGTAATAAAAATATTTAAAAATAAGAAAACTCTTGGGTGCCTGGGTAGCTCAGTTGGTTGAGCATCTGACCTCGGCTCAGGTCATGATCTCACGGTTCGTGGGTTCAAGCCTAGAGTTGGGCTCTGTGCTGGCAGCTCAGAGTCCGGAGCCTGCTTTAGATTCTGCGTCTCCCTCTCTTTCTCTGCCCCTTCCCTGATCATGCTCTGTCTCTCTCTGTCTCTTAAGAAGAAATAAACATGAAAAAAATTAAAATGTAATATAAAATAAGAAAACTCTTCCACGTGGGAATTAAAATTTTCCTTTTAAACAAATCTTATGGAAAAAAGGAAATACAACCTCAAATTTCAGATTTCTATTTTAAATTTCAAATTTCAGAATCAATGGAATATATTCAAACAATCAGAAAAAAATCAGAATCTATGGAATACATTCAAGAAATAATCAGAAAAAAGTGACTTACACACTTACATCAAAAATAAAATAATGAAAGTTAATGAATTAAGTTGCAAACTAAGAGTATATATATATTTTTTTAAATATTTGTTTTTGAGAAAGAGAGAACAAGTGGGGGAGGAGCAGGGAGAGAGAAAGAAAGAATCTGAAGTAGGCTATAGGCTCTGAGCTGTTAGCACAGAGCCCGATGCAGGGCTCGAACTCACAAACCATGAGATCATGACCTGAGCCAAAGGCGGACACTTCACAGACTGAGTCACCCCGGCACCCCTAAAAGTATATTTTTTTAAACTCCAGGGGAACTAAGTCATGGCAAGACAGCCCACAACATTTGTTAGGGTTATTTCCAGAAAAATGTTTTTTAAAAGAACAATCAATGGAACAAAATGAAGCATAAAGAACAAGAGATAAAAGTGAAAGTTAATATGGTGGACAAGAGAAATATAAAAAATTGAATAAATCAAAATCCTTGTTCTTTGAAGAGTATTAATAAAGTAGGCATATCACTAGTTCACCTAATCAAGAAAAAAGAAATGAAAGCACAAATATACAAAGAAATAACAAGAAATGGCCATTGAAACAAAACTTTAAAATCATGAAATTACTTTGCATATAAATTTGAAAACTTGTTTCAAATAAGTAATTGTTAAAAAAAATACAGTGTACCAAACTTCCTCAAGTACATCTAGAAAGCTTAAATGGGCTAATTTTCATAGAAAAAAATAGAGAAATTTATCAAGGCTATATACCCCACAAAAAAGCATCTGGCCCAGAAGATTTCACAATAAAATTTTACCAAACTGTCAAAATAACCAGATAGTCATAATGTAACAAAACTTGTCTCCAAAGCATAGAAAATAAAGGACAACTTTTGAAATAATTTTATGAAGCAAATATAAAATGTTGATAACTAAATATGACATAGTCCAAATTTTTTAAAATAAAATTACCAACTAATACAATTTGTGACTATTAATGTAAAATGTTCAATATTTATTAGCAAACAGAATTAATCATCATACTGTGAAAATAATATGCAATTACCAAGCAGGAGTTGTTCTAGACATGCAAGATACTATCAATATAGGAAATCTATTACCAGAAAATACCATAAATCTAAGGAAAAAATCACATTATTATCTGCATAGATCTTGAAAACTACTCTTTAAAAATTCAATGCCCATTCCCAATGAACACACACATATATACACACACACACACACACAAACCATGATTCCAAAATTGCATCTTAATGTAAAAACACTACAGATATGTACAAGATGTGTACCTCCAAGATGATCCCAATGATCCCCATATCCATGTATTCACGTCTTTGTATAGACCTCTTCCACCCTGAAGAACAGTGCTAAACTGTGTACTCAGTTACGCAAATCACAGAAATGATGTTGTGTGACATCCAACACTAAGCTAAAAAAAAAAAAAAGAGTGTAGTTTCTACCTTATCCTCTCTCTCTTGGATCATTTGTCCAGTGAAACCCAGCTGCCATGTCGTGAGGACACTCAAAACCATGGCCTCCCAACAGTCAGCACCAACTTGCCAGCCATGTGAACCCGCCATCTTAGAAACACCAGTGTAGCCTCAGCTCTCCACAGCCGCAGCCACCATTCTGACAACCATTTCATGACAGATCCTCAGCCCACAATCACCCAGTTCGGTCATTCCTGACCCATGGAAAATGTGTGAGGTAATAAATGGTTATTATCACTTTGAGCCACCATGTTTTGAGGTAATATGTTATGCAGCAAGAGATAACTCGTACAACCCATGTAAGAAAAATTTGGGACACCTGGGCGGCTCAATCGGTTAAGTGTCCAACTCCTGACTTTTGCTCAGGTCATGAGCTCATGGTTCATGAGATGGATCCCCACGTGGGGCTCTGTGCTGTCAGCATGGAGCCTGCTTGAGATTCTCTCTCTCTCTCTCTCTCTCTCTCTCTCTCTCTCTCTCTCTCAAAATAAATACGTAAACTCTCTCTCACGGTCTCAAAATAAATATGTAAGTTTAAAAAAAAAGAAAGAAAGAAAGCAAACCTTAAAAACACTACTGAAAGACACAAAATCAGATTTGAATAAATGGAGAGGCAGCTCTTGCTCATGGAGAAAATATCTCAGTGTCATAAAAAGCTGACTGCTCCCTACATGTACTAATTTGTAACTTAAGGCAATAACTATCACAGTACTAAGAAGGTTTTTTTACGAAACTAGGTAAGTTGCAACAAAAGTTGATAAGGAAAAATAAACAGACATAAAGAGCTAACTACTGCACAGCTATGAAAAGGGACTATCCATGTCAGATATTAAAACAGTCAATAAAGGGAGTGCGTGGGTGGCTCAGTTGGTTGGGCATCCAACTTCGCTCAGGTCATGATCTTGCAGTTCATGGGTTCAAGCCCCAAATTGGGCTCTGTGCTGACAGCTGGAAACCTGGAGCCTGCTTTGGATTCTGTGTCTCCCTCCCCCTCCCCCACTCACACGCTGTCTTTCGTCTTTCTCTCTCTCTCAAAAGTAAATAAATATTAAAAAAAAATTTAAAAAACAGTCAATAGACTGGTGCAATAGAACATAAGTCCCAGAAAAGGGCTCAAGCACCTATGGAAATTTTACATATGATAAAGGTGGCTTTCAAACCCCTGGGGTAAAAAGAAACTTTTAAAACATGGTACTGAGACAACTGGATAGTCTTTTGGAAAAAGATACAATTAAAAGTATTCTTCACATCATGTGTAAAAATGAACTTCAAATAGATTCAGGGATATAAAATGTAGAATTTACTTATGCAAATATAAAGGTAAGAAATAAAACCATACAAGTACCAGGAGAAAACATGGTTGAATTTATCTATAACATGAGTATAAGAAAGGTTTCTAACTAAGACTTAAAATCCAGTTGAAAATTTTTTAAAAGATAAATCTGACTATATAAAATTAACATTTTTTTTTCATGGAAAAAAAAAAAACCACAGCCAAATTAACTGACAAATGACAAGCTGAGGAAGAATATTTGCATCATAATATATCACAGATAAAAAGGTATTCTCCTTAATGTGCTTAAAAACTCTTAAAGAGAAAAAATGACCTAAACCTCAATAGAACAATGAATGAAAGGCACAAACAGTCATAAAAAAAAGATGTACAATGGTACTCAGTCATATAAAACTATTTCAGTTTTACTTATAATAAAAGAAAAGCAAATAAAATTACACTAAGGTACCATTTCTCTTCTCTCAGGTTGGCAAAAAATTTAAAAGCTTGGCAACATGTTTTGCTGGCAAGACTGTGGGGCCCTTTCTTTCATTGCTGGTGGGAATGCAGATGATATAACCTTTGCGGTGGGGACTTTGGCAATCTCTAACAAAATTACATATGCATTTCCTTTTCATTTAGCAATCCCAGTTCTAGGAATCTACTCGGAAGATACACCTCTAACAATAAGAAAATACATGTGCATTAGGTTGTCCACTGGAACATTATTTGTAAATGCAAAATATTGGCAATGACCTAAATGTCTATATGTAGGAGATTGACAGAATAAATTATGATGCATATACACAATGGATGCTTTACAATAAAGAATTAAAAAAAGAGATCTCTATGAGCTAATATGAAGTGAGTTCAGTCCAAATGGATGTGGCAAAAGCAAAATGCAAATACATTCATATTCCCTTATTTTCCCATAGACGCAAGGTGTCCACATAAAAGTAGCTTGTTACAAAAGAAAAAAAATTCTCATTGGCTGACTCACGTTAATTCAGTGACCAAAGTTAACACTTTCGATGATTTATAAATGACATCCTGTGCCTCCTGGCGTGATGCCCTGAGAACACAATATCACCTTCACAGTATTTCTGCAAAAAAATTCATAATCGCGAGAAAACATCCCACAAACAAACTTAGGAACAATCTACAGAATAAAATTTTAAGAGTATGCAAAATAAAGACTCCTGCAGGACAGAAAGAAAGGAAGGAAATAGTAGAGATGTGACCGGTAGGATCCTGGATTGGAGGGAGAAAATAACTGTAAAATTCAATTTTCGAGACAAATGGCAAAATCTGAACTTGTAAAGAGGATTAGATAATATTGAATTAGTGTTAAATTTCCTTATTTCATGCTTGTACTCTGGTCATAGCTTGTTCCTGTTCTTGGGAAACACACTGAAATAACAAGGAGCAAATAAATAGGATGTTTGCAATTTATTCGCAAATGCTTCCTTAAAAATATAAATTATGGATGTGTGTGTGTGTGTGTGTGTGTGTATGTGTGTGTGTGTGTGCATGCCGAGAGAGAGATAGGGTGCAGGGGGAAAGTAAGGGAGAAGGAGAGAAAAGTAAGTAAATGGAATCACATGTTAAAATTAGTGAACCTGAATAAATAATATACTAGAATTCTTATATAATAGTTTTGTAGCTCTTCAAGTTCAAAGTTCAAAATAGTTTTTTAAATGTGCATTTCTGTTTAACAAGTGACAACATGGACAAAATCCACCAGAGCCTGAAACCATAGGAGAAGGTATTTGGAGTGTCTAAAATTCACAAGGCCTTGACTGAATATAAAATGAATTCCTGCAAAGGAGCAAGAAAAAAACAGCAATCCCAATAGAATAAAAGACAAAGACCATGAAGAGAGAATTTACGGAGGCGGAAACCCCAAAAATCTATCAAACATATAAAAGAAAGTGCTCAGAATCATTGGTAGTTTGAGAAATCAAAGTTAAAAATAAACCAAAACAATGAGGTATCACTTAGCTTTATCACTTTACAAACATTAGAATTCTAAACATTAGAATTCTAGAATTATATATATATGCGTGTGTGTGTATATATATATATATATACACATATATATATGGAAATATAAACCAGTATAGCCATTCTATGTAATAATCCAGCACTACTGAATCAAATTAATCATATATACATTGTTAAAGAAAAACTTCACTGGACGCTTGTTAAAAATGTCAAGGAAGACTTATTTAAGACTACTGCAACTGAGGAGAGAGACTAAATTCAATTCTGCTAAAACAAAAGGCAGGAGAATGTTTAAATGCTGGGTGAGTTAACAGGAAAGTACTGGAGGACATTCACAATGACGGTGGTTCATGTGATCAGGACTTCTGTGTTCAATAATTGTTACTTGCCAAGAGTTAGGCTCCTACCGTCCCACAGAGACTCAGAAATAGGCACGATCTCTATCCTTGATTACATTTCATAGGTTCTTAAGAAATAGATTTCTGGATTGTGGAATCTTTACAATACAATCACAAGTTCTCTAAAGTAAATATACTGAGAAAAGAAAAGTCAGGAGCCTACAATCCGAAAGAAACTTTTCCAAACCTTAGTAAAGCTGAGGGGGAGTGTTAAGGTAATCTAGTCAACATCCACCAGGAGGCATGGAAAGATGAGACAGAGAGAAAAAAAGGGAGAGAGGGACAGAACGAGAGAGAGACAAGTAGATACATACTGGTATGTCCAACTAGAGAATGTATTTAGGACCAAGGAATCAGAGCTCCCATGATGCCCAAGTTTGGATAAGTCCAATATGGTGGGTGCACATTATGCCGATTATGCCTCAGTTGTTCCCTTCATATATCCCTTCATCCTGATGTTTGCATCAACTATAGCTTTGCACCCTGACACCTTCTTATCCTACCACGTGTCCATCAACTGTTCAGATTTAGGCTTTCTCTCAGACAGTGGGAGCTTGCTTCACCCACACACATTGCACACTGGCTCTTAAGGCTTCTTTCTGGAAGTGACCCATGCCTTTCCTGGTAGCATTCGACTAGCCAAATTGATTCACTTGCTCATGCCCAATTTCAGCAAATCCAATAAAAATTCAATCCTACCATATACCCAAAAGGTAGAGAACAGGTAATATTTAATGAGTTGCACTAACACTAGCCCACTGTCAGAATACCATATTTAAGGTTGTGTTGACTATTCAAGAGAGACATAAAGATCCATGACAAGGAATCATTTGTGATTTTACTGAGGCATGAATTTGAATCATGCACGAAGAATGAAGATGGTTGGAGAAAGCAGCAAAGCAAATTTCTTATCTCAGAATGAACCAAGTTAACTGTCCAACATCTCCATCATCTCCTATCACACTGCAACTCTGTTGTTCTCTGTTATTGCAAATGGACTAATGCATATAAAGGAAATTTAAGTTCTGTGGGGGAAATTATCTACTATAAATGTGGGGACTATCAGAGTTCCTGGGACCTTTAGTTTTGAACGTAAGTGTCCATTCATTGACTCATCGATCACAACTATTGATCATGACAAATGTCCACATCAACTACTGTTCTCAGTCACAGTGCCTCTCAATTCCTAAGATTCATGGTGAATAAGATGGATACTGACTGGAATTCAATGAGTCCCAGGTATCAGACACAGTCATACATCAAAGTGGTCTGGGAGCTGTGGAGTTCTTTATCCCAAGTTGTCAGTGTGACTTAGGAAAGAGCACAGAATCTGGAGCAGAGACTCCCTAGCTGAATAATCTTAGGCATGATGTTGGCCATTTTTAGCCTCACTGTCTTTATCAGAAAATGAGGCTATACTACAGCGGGTCATTTCCCTCTTCCTTGCCTCATTTTGTTCCTTGTATTCTTCATTTGTATTAAAATTGTACAATGAGGAAATGTCGAATTTAGCAAAGAGTTTATTTTTTCCATTCTGAAGAATATAAGTGCCCTTCTATAAAAGGAGACCAAGGCCATAGGGGTCTACTTGTCACCTTTCAGCAGGGACCAGAGAAGACGATTCCAGGTCCCTGATTCCAGGAGGGAAGAAGAACCCTGAGGAATAGCAAAGAGAGAAGGAGATCCCAGAAAGTAGAAGCCTCCGAATGACCTCTTAATGTAGATCAAAAGGCGGTTCAATGAGGAAAGTAAAAACCTCTTGTACGTACCTCCTGTATTTTCATACCTGAATGCCAGTCTGGACATTTCATGAACAATCAATGGTTACAATAATAACACTATCACCAAAGGCAGCTGTAAATCAATAGCTGAATTTCAAAAGACAAAATGTTATATATAAAAGTAAGGGATTATAATTATGACCCCAAGGATTAAGTGTGTGTCAGTATAGAATTCCTCAGAGAGCAGGTGGGTAGGGACAGTTTTGAAGTCCTTCAATTTGCTGGATCGAGAAACATTACTTACAATTTTCATGCCCTGACTCTCTTCCCATCTGCTTTATCGGAGACTCTCTAACTCAGTTTTGTGGAATGAGTTATTCCACACAAGTGCAAAGGCATGCCAGCTAGAGAAAATGTTTCCAACTAAAATAATCCTGAGAGCTGGGAGAGTTCTTATACAGATCACTTGGGGGAAGGGTTATCCATTAGAACTTTCTGTGATGGTAGGCATGATCTATGCTGTGCTGTGCTACACAGGAAGTACACACTAGCCACACATGGCTACTGAGCACTTCAAATGTGGCTAGTGTGAGTGAGAAATCTACTTTTCAATTGTATATCATCTTAAATTTGAATTTAAATAGTCACACGAGGCTAGTGGCTACGGTATTGAATAGTACAGATTAAACAGAAAGGTTCTTGACCCATAGACTTCCTAGTGTCCAAGAAGATGTTTCAGAATACACACAAATTCACCTAAAATTGTATATGAAACATTGAGTATGCAAAACAATACTATTTATCTTCCAATAATACATAGCTATTCAAGAATAAGTATCAAATACGTTACGGTGGGAATATCTACAGGGGTGGGGATGGAGATGGGGATGAGAGGTAAAGGTGAAAATAAAAGGTGAAATAAAATAAAATAAAAAGAAGTTGGATCTGCACAAACTAAAAATGATAATGGACTAAGAACTGAAGAGTATAATAACTCAACTCTTTGTACCCAAGACACAAAAAATGAAAGAAAAATGATCCATATGGGTACTCCTCAAGGTCAGACTTCGCTTTCATCAAATTCTCAAGGAGGTGCAAGATTCCACCAACATGTCAAGAATCTCTGAGCTAGGGGTGAAAAATATCAGAACAGAGGGATGGGAAGAGAATGTGGTTTGGTTAAATGATAGACAGTTTTTATCTGGCCGTTGGCTAGTTAACCAAGAACGTGAGAAATTTTATCTTAAAGTGAGAAAACATAAAAAAATTGTACTCCTACATTTACAATATTTTATTTCAATTTATAATAAATGAAAATACACGTATTTGCCTTTACCAGTCTTCTGGTGTGGAGCCAAAGACTTCTTTATGAATGAGTGCACTGACTAGATTTCCGAATTATATTTCTTCCAAAAATCAAAACCATAAAGCATTTTCTGGTTTCTGGTGTGTTTCTCTAAATGAAGCAAGAACATACAGACACTTCTGAAGAAATCTAAGTGTGACATCCTTCTTAACTTTCACAATTTTGCCTAAATGTTAGAGCTGTGTAGCCCACATCGAATTCAAAAGCAATTTTTTTTCACTGTAACTTAATGAGTCTTTCCAAAGCAAGAAACTGGATTGCATAAAAACATCCCCTCTCTTCTCTCAAATGTCAACGGTGATGGTAAGCAAAATAATGCCCCCCCCAAAGATGTCCATAGTTTAATCTTTGGACTCTAGGTATATGCTACTTTACAGGATAAAAGGGACTTTGAGGCTATGATCAAATTAATGATCTTGAAATGGAGAGGTTATGCTGGATTTTCTGGTGAGCCCAATGTAATCATAGAGGTCCTTGTGAAAGAGAGAGGTGGAGAGTCAGATGGTAATTTGAAAATACTACGCTTCTGGGTTAGAGGCAGAAAGAAGCCAGCCACAAGGTAAGGAATGTGGGTGGCATCTCGAAGCTGGAAAGGAAGGGAATAGATTCTCCCTCAGGGCCTCGGGAAGGAAGGCAGCATCTTGATTTCAGTCCAGAGAAACCCATTTCGGACACTTAGTAAGGTAATAGATTTGTATTGTTTTAAGCCACTAGGTTTGTCCTATGTATTAAAGCAGCAATAGGAAACTAATACATAGTTTACATAACAGTTAATTAAATACTTGTAATGAGCATAAACTGATTTAGGATGCAAGTAACCTTGCAAAACATGTAATTCAACGTTTGAGACCAGAAGTCTACCAACATGCGTGAGGTACACTAGCAGTGATTATTTAGGGTGATGAGGGCATCAGTCAGCATGTTTTATTGGAAAACAGTGAGCATTCATCAAGTCAGCCAACCAAGCTGTTGATTCTCAGAGAGAACATCTCTTTTATTGGCTCTTTTTGAAGTGGTCACTAAATGACAGTCACTGTGCTAATCATTTTACAATTCTATAAATATACACGAATTTCAATTATTTTTCACCCATGAGGAAGCTTAAATTCAAAGTGTTTAAATGACTTGTCTCGGACCACATAGCCAGTAAATGACAGCCTTACCAGCCAACACTTGCTCTGTGATCCATCTGATTCAAAGCCTGGGCTCTTAAGATCCCAAACCTGAGTTTCTTTACTTCCCAGATGTGAAAACAAACACCTCGTTTTATAAATGAAAAAGTTGCAATTAGTCTAACCAATTCTAGCTCTATGACCAAAGTACTCGAGATCATAGCAAGAATGAGAATAATCAAATAGGGTCATTTGAAAGGAAGTGAATTAAGGACTTTTCACAAGACGTGTTTTAAACACACTCAGAAACACATCAAGTAAGTCACAATAAAGTTTATTCCACCTCAGGGAAATAGGGCAAGTAAAACAGGACGATAATGACCATGGTATAAGTAATACTGTTTATAAGCAGGAAATATAAATCTAGAGATATACAGACAACTCTCTTCAATGGAGCTAGCATTACATGGCATTACTACGAAATTTCATTTGAGATTTGATAAATACGGGGCCACACAATGACTATAGTTCAGCCACTTACTCGCTGTGTCACTTAACCCACTGTGAGCCTTTGATTCCTCATGTACAAATCACCTTGTACCCTCTTCACAGGGTTGCTTCATGGATTAAATGAGATAATGGATATGGGATCACTTAGTAAATAAACCAAAACATCCCCTACAGATAAGAGAGATTAAGATCAACATAACCAACTATGTCATGATAGGAAAGCAGTCTACTGAGAGCTCCCTCTGAAGTGAGTAGAACTTTAGGTCATCAGAAAAACACTGGGTTTTTAAAACCTTGCTGATGTTACAGGCTTGTCATGCAAGACCTCTCATCACTGCCTCTGATGTCTAGGAAATGCAAATTAAGTATCATTTTAAAATAAAACAACCAAACAGTTGAACATAGGGGAAGGGAAGGAAAAATAAGATAAAAACAGAGAGAGAGGCAAACTATAAGGGACTTTTAAATACAGAGAACAAATTGAGGGTTGTTGGAGGTGCAGTGGGTGGGGGTATGGGCTAAATGGGTGATAGGCATTAAGGAGGACACTTGTTGGGATGAATACTGGGTGTTATATGTAAATAATGAATCACTGGGTTCTACTCCTGAAACTAATACTATGCTGTATGTTAACTAACTTGAATTTAAATAATAAGTTAAAAAATAAAATAATAAAATAAAACAAGACGACAAGTTAAAGTCTAGGCAGGTGCCTTTGCAATAACAACCTAACACTGCAACTGGTTCTTGTTGGAATGGTTTCATTAAACCCAACTGTTCAATTCCCTCTTGCAATGTATGGTATTAATTGTTGCTATACGGTCAGGTCACACATGCATTATAAAATTAATTTGCCAAAATCACAAGCACTTTGGCCTTTATTTTTTTTTAAGTTTTACTCAAGTTCTTTAAAGTATAAACAATATAGTGATGACTGTGCTGCCCAGACTTCTTTCTTGAGAAAAATGTTTTTGTTTGAATGCATGAACTGAAAAGTCAGAATAGATGCTAAGTGAATTGTGAAAAGGATTATCTTAATTTTATATCTCTCATATTCCTGAGCAAGATATTTGTTAAATAAGCCCTTGAAAGGAGAGAGTGATAGGTGGATGAGCAACTGATGTGGAGAGGCAATTCACAAAAAATATGTAAATGATCAATAATAATATTTTTAAAAACCTTCAACTGAAAGTTCTATGAGAACTTGGATGTTGGTGAATTATTCTATCTCCACAGCCCCCACAAAGCTTGAAATATAGTAGATACTCAATATTTATTGTCAGGATAAGTAAACTTTCCTCGTATTCAAATAAGCACAAAATAAACCCATAATTAGTTATCATTACTCATTATAACCCAAATTTCTTTTGTTTGTCACGAAAAAACCCAATATTGACAGGGCACAGAAAGAGAAGATTGCTGTATAATTCTATTTTGGAAATTATTTGGAGATGGAGAGCGAGAAAAGAGAATGAATGAGGAAAGAGAAGGAAAAGAATTTAGAGACGGAGGGTCTTTAAGTTCACCTATTCCAACTCCTTAATTTTGCAAATGACAATGTGGCTCATTTATTCAAGATGGGACCAACTCTTGTCCTCAAGAAGTTTACAGGCAAGGTGCACCTGGATGGCTCAGTTGGTTAAGCATCTGACTCTTGATTTTGGCTCACGTCACGATCTCGTGGTTCATGAGTTCAAGCTGACAGCATGGAGCCTGCTTAGGTTTTTCTCTCTCTGCTCGTGCTTGCTCGCAGTCTCTCTCACTCTCTCTCAAAATAAATCAGCCTTTTTTTAAAAAAAGAAGTTTACAATCATGGGTCACCTGGATGGCTCAGTCAGTTAATAGTCCAACTTTGGCGCAAGTCATGATCTCGCTGACTGTGAGTTCAAGCTCCACGTCGGGCTCTGTGCTGACAGCTCAGAGCCTGGAGCCTGGTTCAGATTCTGTATCTCCCTTTCTCTCTGCCCCTCCCACTTGCACTGTCTCTCAAAAACAAACAAAATAAAAAAAATGTTTTTTAATAAAAATAAAAAATGTTTACAATCAAATGGAGGAGAGAGACGCTGAACAAAGTTATTGCAAGGAGAAGCGCAAAGTGCTATTCAATAGTGCAATGGGAAACCTAGACTAGTGTGTAGAGTGAGAGGAGAGAGAAATTCCTGCAAGTGACACTTAAGCTAAGACTTAAAAGAAAGATGAACTTAAGGAGGGGAAGGAGCCCAAAGATATTGGACTTACAAAAAAATCTTACAACTAAAACTCCTGAGGATTATACATGAAACAAAACGAGAAGACTAAGAAAAGTGGGGCAAAGAAGGAACCCATCTAGGAAGTTCGAGACTCAAAGAACAACACTGCAATGAGTTTCCTGGGTTTTCTTTTTGCCTCACATATGCAAGACTGGGTGCTGGAGAAGCCAGCAACCTAGAAATGCCATCAGACACATATAAAACAATAACAACAACAATAACAACAACTTGATCTCTCTAAGTAGAAGGACCAGGAAAGGGGCCACCTAGCAAGATAGAAAACATTTAGAAGATAATCACTGTACTCCATGCTATAGAAAACACTATGGCTGCTACCCCAAAACATGCCAGCAAAGGTCAAGTGGGGACCCTAGACTTCTACTCTCATTGCACTTTAACAGGGGTTCCCAATTGGTCTGCTAGGATGGTGTCAGAGAAGACTGAGTAGAGAGCTGGGACTTTCATCCCCACCAAGTGATAACAAATACTCCTTCATCCCCTCAGTGGAAACTACTTGAGGGGCCTGAACTTCTACCTCCACCTGGCAGGAAAAAGGTACTTCCCTCCTTCTCTATGAAGGTGGTGTCAGGGGAGACCTAGTGGAAATAGTGGATATTCATCAATTCCATGGTATCATTGGAGACCAGATGGGGAGTGGTGATGAGGTACTCCTACCCCTCCTCGCCAGGGAGATACCAGTGGGGACTACTGGAGAGTGAGAATCTCCAAACCCACCAAGCTGTAATAGGGAAGGTCTCTCCATCCTCAGATATCAATGTAGACCAGGTGTAGAATTTTTACCTCCATGTGGCAATTAATAAGGTAGTACCCACCCTTTCCCCTGCTGGAGTAGTATCACAATAAGCCAGTTAAAATACACTGTCTAAACAAGATCCAGCATCTCATAACACCCGAAATGCTCAGACTTCAAAACAAAATTATTCATTATATCACAAACCAGAAAGATCTCAAAACAAAAGCAAAGATAACCGACAGATGCCAACACCAAGATGAAAGAGACATTAAAATTATCTGGCAAGTATTTTTAAGTAATTATAAAATTGTTTCAGTGAACAAATACAACCACATTTGACACAAAAAATGAAATAGACTAAGAAAGTAGGACTAGAAAGAAGATCAGTTAGAAATTTCAGAACTGTAAAACATAATAATCAAAGTAGAAAACTCCAAGGGTGAGCTCAAAAGGATAATGGAGGGGATTTAAAAAAATTGTAAACTGAAAGATACAATAACAGAAATTACTCAGTCTGAACAACAGAGAAAAAACAGAATCAAGAAATAAAAATTAACAGATTCAGGGACTTATGCAACAATAACAAAACATCGAATATTCATGTCATCACAGTTCCAGAGGAGAGGAGAAAGAGGATGGGAAGTACTAAAAAGAGTATTTAAGGAAATGACTGAAAACTTTCCAAATTTTGCAAAAATTGGACATAAATTGACAGGTTTAAGAAGTTGAGCAAACCCCCAACAGGTTAAGCCTTAAAAAAATCCATCTCGAAACACAACACAGCCAAACTTTAGAAAATTCAAAACAAAAAGCAAAAAAGCAGTCAGAGGGAAATGACACCATACGTGTAGGGAAAAAATAGAGGATTTCTCCCATCATAAGTCATGGAGGCCACAAGAAGTGGCACAAACATTTTCCAAGTGCTAGAAGTAAAGAACTGTCAACCCCGAATCCAATCTATCCTATGAAAATATCCTTAAGGAATTAAGGGGAAATCAAGACACTTTCAGATGATGGAAACCTGAAAAACACTTAGTTTCCAACAATTCTATCCTTAAAAAATGATAGCTACAATATGTTCTCTAAACATAAAAATAATGATATAAGAAGAAATTTCAGAATATTGTGAAGGAAAAAAGAACACAATAAACAAAATATGGGTAAATACAGTAAACTTTTCTTCCTCTATTGAATGCTTTAAATTATATTTGATGGTTAAGCAAAAAAAAAATATAACACTGATAAACTTCTAGCTAAAAGTAGAAGAAATATTTAAGACAATTAATTATAAACATGAAGAGGCAGAAATATAAAGGGAAGTAAGGTTTCTACACTTCATTCAGCTGGTAAAATGATGACACCAGTAGGCTGTGATATATAGATATATAGATATATACATATATATATATATATATATATATATATATGCATGTACAATACCTAGAACAACCAGTAAACAAAAGGTATACAAAGAGATTCAGTGAAAAGTACTATATATGGATAAATCACACAAGAATTCTAAAATGTGTTAAAAAAAAAAACCCAAAGGAAAGACAAAAAACAAAAACAGAACAAACAAAAATCAAAAAATAAAATGGAAGACTTAAATGCTAATATATTAATAATTACATTAAATGTAAATGGTCTAAATCGCTAATTAAAAGTGAGAGATGGGCAGAATGCTTTAAAAAGCATGACCAAACTGTATGCAAGAAACTCACTTCAAATATATCTATACAGGCAGATTAAAAGGAAAATTGAAAAAGATACATCATACAAATATTAATGAAAAGGAATACAAGAATTCCTATTAAAGGCACTCCAGCTAAAGGAGACTTCAGGACAATGAAAATTACCAGGGACAGAGAGGGATATTATATAATGACAAAAGGGTTAAGCCAAAAAGAAGATATCTCAAACCTAAATGTGTATGTAGTTAACAAAAGAGCTGCAACATACATGAAGAAAAGATCACAAGAAATAAAGAAGAAATAAACAAAACTACATTTATAGTTGGAGACCTAAACATCCTGCTGTCAACAATTTATAACACAAGACAGAACATCAGATAGTATGTAGAAGAATTCGACACCATCATCAATCAAAAGGATTCAATCAACATTTATAGAATGTTACATTCGACAGTAGAAAATCCACTCTTTTTCAAGTGCCCACAAAACATATACCAAGATAGATTACATATCCTGGGTCAGAAAGAAACTTCACCATGTTTAAAGAACTGAAATTATACAGGTGTGATCTCCAACCAGAGTGGAATCAAACTGAAATCAATAGCAGAAAGACAGTTGGAAAATCTCCGAACAAATGGAAATTAAACAAGCTTCTAAATAATCCATGGGTCAAAGATAAAGTTTCGAGGGATATTTTAAAAATACACTGGGCACCTGGGTGGCTCAGTTGGTTGAGCGTCTGATTCTTGACTTTAGGGCATGAGGGTCATGATCCCAGGGTCATGGGATAGACCCCTGTGTCAAGCTCCGTGCTGAGCATGGAACCTGCTTGAGATTCTCTCTTTCTCTCCCCCTCTGCACCTCTCCCCTGATCATACACGCTCTCTCTGTATATATGATAAAATTAATTGATTAATTTTAAAAATAAATTAAAAATATTAAATGGAATAAAACCAAATTTTGCGAGACAGAGTTAAACCACGGCTAGGAGGGAAATTTATAGCACTAAATATACACATTAGAAAAATGAAAAAGTCTCAAAACAACAATCTTAGCTCCCATTTGAAGACCTAGAAAAAGAAGAGAAAAATAAACCCCAAGCAAATGAAAACAGAACTAATAAAAAGCAGAAATCCACAAAACACACCAGAAAAGCAATAGAGCAAATCAATGAAATTTTTTCAAAGAGCTAATTCTTTGAAAAAATGAATAAAACTGACAACACACCTAGGAACTGACGAAGACACAAATTACCAATATCAGGAATAAAAACAGAGCGTATCATTAAAGATCAAGCAGACATTAAAAGGTTAATATGAAAATTAACTATGAAAATACTATGAACAATGCTACACATGTAAATTTGACAATTTGGAAAAAATGGACAAATTCCTCAAAAACATAAACTACCGCACTCGCCCAAAGTGAAATTGAACATTTGATGCCCTCTAAGTATTTAAAAAAATGTAATGTGTATTTATTTTTGGGAGACAGGGAGAGAGACAGAGTGAGAGCAGGGGAAGGGCAGAGAGAGAGAGAAAGAGAGAGAGAGAGAGAGAGAGAGAGAGGGAGATACAGACTCCAAAACAGGCTTCAGGTTCTGAGCTGTTAGCGCAGCTGGAACCAACAAACACCGTGAGATCATGACCTGGGCCAAAGTTGGACACTTAACCAACTGAGCCACTCAGGCACCCTTGATGCCTTCCAACTATTAAAGAAATGAATTAAGTCAGAGAAAGACAAATGTCATATGATTTCACTCATATGAGGAATTTAAGTAACAAAACAGATGAACATAGGGGAAGGGAAGGAAAAAGAAGATAAAAAGAGGGAGGCAAACCATAACAGACTCTTAAATACAGAAAACAAACGGAGGGTTGCTGGAGGGAGGGAGGTGGGGAGATGGGGGAGATGGGTGATGGGCATTAAGGAGGCACTTGTCGGGATGAGTATCAGGTGTCATATGTAGGAGATGAATCACTGGGTTCTACTCCCGAAACCAAGACTACATTGTAGGTTAACTAACTTGAATTTAAATAATAAGAACAACAACAAATCTGCCTCGAACAGAAATCTTAAGGCCTGGTTTCACTGGAGAATTCTGCCAAACATTTAAAGAACACCGACTTAATGCAATCTCTTCCAGAGACTGCTGAGTGTTTACCACATGCCGGGCACTGTTCCAACAGTTTTTACATGTCTTGGGCTCACTTCATCCTTTCAACAACCCTAAAAAAGAGGTCCTATTATTTTCCCTCCCATATGAACAAAACAAAGCTTTGAGAACTTATGTACACGTCTAGGACATAACAGAACCAGGACTCCAATTTAGGTTTCTGGGATATACCTGAGTATTGAATCAATGCTCAGATTTGTATTTTCATCTTAGTCTTAGTCTATTACCCAGTATATAGTCATATTTCACTTTTGTGAAGGGAAATTCAGATCTGACCGTGACATGTTCTTGCAACAAAGAAGCTGAGGTACTACCATCACTGGTATTCTCAATAGAAATATATGTGTTTTGTAAATAAAAGTAAAGGTTATTCCTGCTGGCAAGTGCCATGCAATTTCCATCTAGATGACAGTTAAAACGTATCTGAGAGAATACAACCAGAAAAGACATTTATTATTGGAAATGGTAAAAGCTTCACTGTAGGGGAACCAGCCGCACCACTATAATTACAAGAATCAAGAATCAAAACACCGCTTCATTAATTTTTTTCCTTGTATTTGTTATTTGACCCCATCAAGACTAATTATACCCCTTCTCACGGATTTTAACGAACACCCTGACTTAAGCAAGCACTGTAGACAGACTGGTTAGAAAAGCAGCATTTATATAGGTGTATCTGAATTGCCTCCATTTAGGGAAAAACAATATGTCCCAAAACATTATATTGACAAACAACATTTGCCTGACTAGTGTTTTCTCTTAACAAAAGAGGAAACACGACTACCTCCCACCAAATGAGAGAAAAATACTTTGAACTTTAATATTTAAAAAAAACACTCTTCTGACTTCTGTACCTCCCCAACAACTAAGAGTTGTACATTAACTCAGCCCTCTACATAGTCCGTGATGCCCATGACGCCAAGGCTTGCCCAAGTTTACAGGATATTTGCCCCATTTTGTATCACAAGATATTGGCAGGCAAGGCCATGCTGCTGGGATTCAAGGCAGACTGTGAGGGACACAGGAATTCTGGGAGTTCTCAGGGATCCAAGTGGCCTACATCACGGCTTCTCCGACGTTCCCAGAGAGGAATGTGACTCTCACTAGCAGAAGACAGTCCTGGAGCATTCGGGATGTACTAACTGCAGGCGCCTGTAGCAGGCTGAAGTACGTGTAATTGCCACTCTTCGGTATTTCCATTAGAGTCAATCTACTATAACACCTGCTATGTATTAGGCCACATCCTAAGCAGTGCTCCAAGCAAAAGGACGTTAAGTCTTCTTTTTTTTTTTTTAAATTAAGGATCCATTCTAATTTTATATTCTACAAAGTTATATGGTTGTATGTTTGTTTTAATATAAAAACAAGGTTCCCCACATATCTTTGAGCAAAAGGAATCCTCTGAGAGGAGCATTCTGGTCATCCAACCTGTGGCTTCGTACATCCCTCATAGAGACAACTATCTATTCCCAAGGGCACAAACAGCCTGTTTAGAAAACTGCAGGTGACAATCCCCAGGAAGAGATTTCAGAGGCAGATCAGGGGGGAAATAAAGGCCTCGCCGACACTCTGCTCTTCCCCAATTCTCCTCTGTAAAATCCTTGCCTTATTAAGGCCCAAAAACATTGTTAGCACTTTTTTTCCAGGAAGAAACGGTTCTCATAGCACTTGACAGAACAATTAACACCTAAGGAAATAGTTACAATGCTAGCTTCTGACTTCGCACATAGAAAGAGATGACTCTCCACGCTGGAAGAGTTCCAACTGTAATCTGATGCATCGTTTAATCTGATTTAAAACTGTAATTAAAAACTGTAGCCATCTAGTGCCTCAGATGTGACTCTAAGTTTTCCAAAGTCTTCAGATCCAAACACTATGATACCAGGAGAAATCTACATTAAACTTCTTTTTTCCTGTATCTATGAATATGAACAGAGCGGGGGGAAAAGCAACACATGAATTGAGGCTCTAAACCTCCATGCTATATCCGCTAATTCTCTAAAATGTCATTTGTGAAAGACAACCGAATTTTCCTCATGGCCACCCTAATCTACTCAGTGGCAGGTATAACCCCGATAGACTTTTCCCCTTTCTCTCTCCCTCTCCCTACCCCATATCCTGTTTCCGGTGACAATGACTAGACTCTGGGGTAATTCATCCATTAAATTCTTTCTGGGTGTTTTATGTAAACCTCGTATCCTGGAGACTGGGGAAAAAAATTTTTTTTGACCGATTTACAAGAATGACTTTGCTTTTGACGAGATCATTGGCTACATCCTTAAACACAAATAACAAAGGTGCTTCAGCCCAGAAAGTAATTTCCCCTAAACCTCTAAAAACAATTGGCAATGAGGAAATTTCAATTGTTGGCACAAATGATGGACTTGTGAATTTAGGGGGCCAGCTAAACTCAAAATAAGAAAACCAAAGCATACAACTGAACGGTTAGCATTTTCTCCTTCGTCATCGGATCTAAAAGTTCATCCTGGCACCAACACAAAGAAGTAATGATTCCATCAGCAGCCTAACAGATGGCAGGCACGAAATGGCTCTAACCTTCTCCGAGAGTGCTGGAGAATAGCTCCATGGAGTTTAATTTAACAGGATGGTGGCTGCTATTTTGTCTCTGCCGCCTCCTGCACAGCACGCCTGTCCATAGCTTGGAGAGCTACATCTTAAGGTCTGGAAGTGCAGTTACTCAGGTTAACCCTTTGAGACAAGCAAGGGTCTGGAGTTATTATGGGATCCTTTTTCTGCACCGGATTCTGTTCCAACAAATGCAACTCAAACTTTGATGACAACAAAGAAAACTACACATGGTGTAGTATTTTTAGGATCACTTTTTCCCTACTAGCATTTATGAGACACTGGAACACTTTTTTCTTGGATGGTAAATTATAGTTCTCTGAAGACTTAGAGGCAAATCACTAGAAGGGAGAGGTCTCACATTTCCATCTCTCCTCCTGCTGGCTTCTTAAGGGCCCCCACTCAGGGAACAACAGACATTAGTTCTGACAATGGTAGGAATTTCCATCCATGGCTTCAGAATCAGCTGGAGGGCTTTACACAATCCTAATGCCAGGGCTACAATCTTGACACTCTGGGGCTGGGACCCAGGCATCAGTGTGTCTTAAAGCTACCCAGAAGGTTCTGATTGGCAGTCAAGGTGTGCAGGAAATACTGCATGTAAAAATTTAAATATCACATTTTAAATTTCTATAAATTATCCCATTAAGTTAATACTTATATTCCAAGCCCCCATCGTACTACATTTGTCATTCTTAGGATTCCACCTCTGTATCTGCCCCGGTCTGTCTAATGCTTGTGGGAAAGTTTTGGGGTTTGCGGGATTAGTCCACACTAGTTAGCAGGCCCCACCCAGATATCAGGAAAACACTACGGTGATCCTGCAGCCCTGAATTCAGAAATGTGCTTGGATCAGGCTCTAAAAGTCAGAACAGTCTGAAAGTAAAAGATAAATGTGAATTTTCTATGTGGCTCAGATGAGGAGGTGGGCTCATGCAGGGCAGCTCCCCCTCTCTATATAAGGCTGATTCTAGAGAAAACTGGTTGTCTTCGAAAAGGTATCTTCGTTTCTTGGGATGTGCCCCTCACTAATTCAGACAGAATCGTTCACAACCATGAAATATGCTGGTGAGGCTTCAGGGCCACCAAGCTATACATTTAAGTGCTGAGCTCCCCACTGGGCTGATTTTTTTTTTTCTGGCATCCTTTAAATAAGCAATCATTGTTTGATTTACTCAGGAGGCACATGTGTTTGGTCTTACCATCAATACCCACGGCTGCATCTGTCCGTATAATGGTAGTGTAAGCCTTCTAGAAACCCCTGGATCAAGTCAAAACGAGATATATCTTCCTTTTTTTCTTGAACATAATAGGTGTTCAATAAATGCTGCTTGAACCAAGGACTCTACCACTTAAGGCACCCAGGATCTAACAAAAGAAAGACACCGGCAGGGCTTGGACAAGGGATCTTGAAAACAAGGCTCAGAAAGCCACTCAGATACACCCAGGTAAAAAGCAGACAAGTAAAAGGATCTCGTGGAAATCTCACAGAAACAAAGTACAGAAAAGAGAGCTGAGCCTCACAAGTCAACTAGCAGCGGCCATGCCTCCCTCTCGGGGGATCACATGACTTCATGCTGCTGTTTGTGCTTCAATTCTCCTGCCGACCCTGGACCTTGGCTCCATTAGCACAAGGCCCACTCAGATCACCCAATAAAAGTAGCCTCTGCTTATTGCTGGGAGAAACTTTAATGGCTCACCTTGGCGCAAGCAGGGAGCTAACATCATATGGTTGGTATAACAGCCTCATCTGGGGCTGTTGCAAAACAATGGGATCATCACTACCAATGATAAACACGAGCCCTGCTGAGTCAAGGGATACCCCCCAAGAAAGCAAAAGTCATGCATAAGTATTAGTCATAACACACTTCTTTCAGAATGTCTACAGGACTGAATTTCATAACCATACTACTCATTTATAGTTCTAAATCACAAAAATGCTGAATCAAAAATACTTCATACTGCGCAAAAACGTGGCCTAAGAAATGTTCGTTTGAATTTAATTTACTTATGTTTCACATTATACAACTGTACATATAAAAACACTAACACAATTGAGGGAGAAAATGGCTTCCAGGTCAAAAGAAAGCATGTGTAGCATCATCTCACTTACCTTGAGGTCAAAGACTTGACAGCTGTAGTTAAGAATCAGGAAGTTACGGTAAAATAACATCATCAAGTCAAGGCAGCAAAGCCCATTCATTTCCCTGTCCTCAGAAAAACACCTCTCAAAGCCTCGTTTGGTCCTGTTTACTGTTACTGGACATATAGTATGCAATGACATGATTTCTCAACCCCATAAAGAAGGAGAGGAAGGTTGCTAGAGGCAGGGGAGTGGAACAGCAGAAGAAAGGACAACAGGTCACAGCGAGTGAAAAGACACACCGCAAAAACCACTGCAGATCTCAAAGAGCAGAGCCATTCACTGAGGGGCTTTCGCAAACCCAAACAGGACCTGAAAGAGTGAAAAACATACGTGATGACCTTAATTTTTTCATTATTTTTAGCAGATTGTTTGTGAAGGCAGGGAAACATATACCAAATTAAGTGTTACAATGTAAATGATTAAAATGAAAAAAAGACGTGCAACTTAAAAGAATAACCTTGCCTTGTCTACAACCATGCACCCTACAATGTCTGAAATAGGGATAAAGGGATATCACTACACATATACTGCTTATATAATACACAAAGCAATTTATATAAAAAGAATAGAGCACCCTTTTTTATCCATGTATGATTGAAACCGTAAAAGCCCCTTCATGGTCAAAGCACCTTAATCACATAGGATAGCTAAAGTCAGCTTATCTGAGCATAAGAACTTTATGTTGTATCCTGAATGGTCAGCTGCATGGAGCAGTGGGCCCAACTGATCGCAAAACCTTTTTGCACAATAGGAGACATGGAGGGCAAAAATGCTGTCCCCAAATCAGCGCTTCTCAAATACGGTCTGTGGGACAGCACGGCTGAATCTCCTGGTGAACTTGCCTTAAAATGTAGATCCCCCCGGCCCCAAATGAGGTTTCGGGAATCAGAACCTTGGGGGAGGGCCTGGGACCTGCATTTAGCACACCTCCCCTGAGGATTTCTGGTACAAGGAGAAGTGTGGGAATCACCGAACAAGATCATTGCTTTGAGATTTAGGCCCGGCCACATGCGGTCAGGAGGAGACTGGCCCTGTCTGTGAACTAGCCCCTTCCCACTTGGGTTCCTAAGATGCCCAGGAAGGCAGTACTACTGATTTTGACATTTCTGCATGTTTTCTCACAGGAAAAGGATTCTGACATGTTATAGAAATAAACTCTAACAAGCTCTAATTAATGTTAAAAAGAGCCTAAGAATTCTAACCCATATATGTGAAGCTTGAAGCAATGCATGCCTGCAGAGGGCTTAAAAAAAAATACTGAGGATAAGTGTCTGAAGCAAGTCCAGAGGATTTCTTGGGAATGGGAGGGAAATACTCTCAAAGCAGGCTTGGAGAAGAGGCTGTGCGTAGCTTCCAACCAGAACAAGGAGATGCAAATCGATTACAAACTGGCTGGGATGTTTAGGCTAGGCCTCAACACTCTTGAGGCAGAGGCTGGAAACTACTGGAAAACATGTTTTGTTTGGCCAGCACAATGTTCTAAACAATTCTGAATTACTGCCAGCATGTAAAAATTGGGAGAATTCTTTTCTTTAAAAAAAAAAATGCCTTTTCCTGTAAAACCAGAAATTAGAGTACCTAGGAAAACCAGCCAGTGGCAACAGTGTGCCAGAGCCAGGCAGCGGTTGTCCGCCTTTCCACAGGTGTGCGTTCCCAGGGTCTCCCAAGGGGCCACCAGCCTGCCTGACTCATCGGATCACCTGCCAGGTCCCCAAAGCCATTTGCATTGGCCACCCCAGTTTCAAGGAATTAGGAAAAATTCAGCCTCTTTCTGCTTCACTCTTTTAATTTCTTTTTTAAGTTTATTTATTTATTTTGAGAGAGTGCATGGGAGGGGCAGAGAAAGACAGAATCCCAAGCAGGCTCCGCACTGTCAGGATGGAGCCTGATGAGGGGCTCCATGACCCTTGACCTGACCAAAACCAAATGTTAGACACTGAACTGACTGAGCTACCCAGGCACCCCACTCTTTGTATTTATCACAAAAATTCTTGCTACAAAGACCCTTTCCTACCTCAGGTGTTCAGAAAGAAATCAGATAATGTCTGAAACATCACCGAGAATTCACTCTCGTGTTCTCAGCCCTGGTAACCTATTGGAACCACCTAGGGAGCTTTAAAAAGTACGGATGCCTGGGTTCCAGCCAGAATCCCCGAGATTCTGATGTATTTATTGCTCTGGGATGTACCCTTGGCAGCAAGAGCACTTTAATAAAGCTCCCTAGGGGATTGTAACGAACACCCAGGGCTGAGAACTCCTGCTTCAAAAGATGCAGGTTGTTGGGGAGGATGTACTAAGTTTATTTCAGTGTTATATGGGTTTCTAACCTCCCACCTCTGAGATCATTTACATCGCCTCTTATTTTTTGAAATGCTCTCTTATTCCAAAAGCCTACCAAATGCCACTGACAAACTGTAAAGGAAGTCAAAGTTTTGTTCTGGTTTCTACCATTCATTTTCTCTCCAACACACCTGGAGAATGAGACACTAAGAAAATGAGAAGAAATTATCCTCAGGGACAGAACTCAAGCAGCACAAACAGCTCAAATACAGTAAGAAGAGGCTCACAGTGGCAGGCTTGTATAAAAAATAAAATTGCTCTGATATTCATCACTGCACTAAGTGGAAAAATTTTCAAATATTAAAAAAAGAACAATTTCCCCAGACTTTCCAGTAATGGCCCAATTTTTATCTTAAGCAGATGAATTCCAAACTACTGCGTCTCTTCAAGCTTCCTATTAGGTAGTATGCACTTTTATTTTGGCTTCCAATCATGGCAAATGCAAACTACTGTCACCTAATTTTCAAACAGTAATACTACCTTATATTACATTTGAAAAGTACATTCGCAAAATGGTCTCGCGTAGTGATGGCGTCTGTGTACTACTACTATGCAACAGGCAGCATATCAGGCACTCTATGTACACGATCTCGAATCGGTCCAACAACCTCACAAAGTTAATTCTATAACCTTGTTGTACAATGAAAAAGAAGGAGCTTTGAAAATTATGTAGATGATCAATCATTGAGCTAGTGGGTGGTAACACTTATTCTATCAAATTCCCAAACCTGTGCTTTTCACGCTAAACTCCCTTCCCTGTCTAACCACTATACAGAACACCTGTGCCCAGGTAGCCCCACTTGCCAGGGAAACACAGAGAGGTTCGTGATATGCACTCCATATCACATAATCCCAAAGTCGCCCCCTGCCTTCCCGCTCTCCGTCCCATGTTCTTTCAGAAGACCAGACCATATGGTGGACAGGTTACATTATAAAAGCTATACTGGTGGCACTTAAGTAGGACTTATGGGTAGACATCAAATGCTCCCAATTTATGAGAACCAAACATGACTCTCAATGTAGCTTCGTTCATCACAGGCCTTGTATATTCCTTTCTGTTGTAGATCACCTATGCATCAGGTATCAGGTCTATCTCCTTTATCCATCCCAGGATCTTCTCATGAATCCCATGAGCAATGAGACTGAGCACATACGGGCACAAGTACCACTTGCCAGGCCTCCAGCCCGTCCTTGGCTTCCCTGACACCATCACCAGGCAATCAGTAGGACATCCTGAAGAAGGGCAGACGCCACCTTCTATGTTTTTTTTTCCTTTATTTGTAAATCATAAAGAGACTGTGCCATAAAAATCCAGCTAGAAGGTCTCATGTCCCTGAGTGCCACTACTTGAGGCAGTCTCCCAAGGGAGTGTATCATTTCATGTCCTAGAACGACGGTCTCTTCTTCTTTAAGCTGCCGACAGTGTATCCTTAACCTTGAATTTAGAAAACTGCATCAGTCATGTGTTGTGGCCAAGAAGTGATTCTTGAGCAAAACAGGACAGCACAGGTCCCCTGCAAGAGAAAGCAAGTCGCCTTTATCATCTTATAAAAAGGTCTCACCAATCAATATTATTTGCCTCTTATCTGAAGCGACTCTTAAGGGTCACTTGAATTCTAGCACTATGGATAATTCTGGAAGAAACTACATTTCTGCCTCCTAATGATCCTCGAACAAAGCTAGCACCTTATTTTATGAAGTCCAGCTACCCAGAGTAGCTGGTTCAAAGGGGAGTTAAGATACAGCTAAAACGAAGGTCTTAATCATTCTGGCGTGAAAGAACTCTGCTATGTGATCAAACCTCACCGCGCCCCGTCTCCCAGCTGCCAGCGGCAAGAAGAAACGGATGTCAGGGCTATTTGTTTTATTCAAAAATGACAGGAAATCAAAAATCTATCACACAGATGTGTCGGCAGCAACACCACAAGCATATTAGTTAGTGAGATGTATGCGCTTTCATTTTGGCTCATGATAAAATCACCTTCTAAGCTTTCTAATTTTCAAATGCCCATGTGGATACACGGGCCAGAGAGTTCTGGGGAGTATCTTTAGGACTGGGCACCGTACACAAGGTGGTCACATTCTATGTGAATTTAAAATATGCAAAGTTGAAATGTGGTAGGATATGAAAATAGTCAATAACGTCTCCCTAGGCACATTCATGCAAACCCCATGGAATGTTTGTTTTTGTGTTTTTTTAAGAAATGCCAAATTTCAAAGCTGGCAAACTGAGTACACCGACTGAACCCAGCACCTAGACCACTGCCACATCACAGAGCTGCTATTTTATCTGCTGCACAAAATGCTCACATTTCTACTCCATTATGCACGTGCGCTGGAACTTCACAAGCAATTGTAATGATCACTGCTGCTGGTATTTTAAGTTCAGTGTTGTGATAATTTCAATGCTTTTTTTTATGCCTTAAAATAAAATCAGCCGAGGGGTGATGTTATAGCTAATACAGACAAAAATAAACCGTCACGCCATCAACTTTGGAATGTAGGTAGGATGTGACCAACTGCAATGTAAAGAAGGCTCAGCAACCACTACCAGGCTCCCCGGTCTTAATTTAGGAGAGGGCACGTTCACAACTTACAGGACAGAAAGCTTCTTCTTAAAGGACAATAAATATTTTAAGCTTTGCCGGAGAAGAGCTCTCTGTCACAGCTGTTCACTCTGCTGTTGTAGCCAGAACAAAGCCAGGGACGTAGCTGTGTGCCAATAAAACTTTATTTACAAAAGCAGACAGCAGGTTGGATTTGGCCTGAGGGCAATAACTGACTGACCCTTCTTCTACAGCCTGAGCCCTAATACCTGCCCCCCTTTCCTTTTAATGTGGCATTTCATTGCTCATAAAAACAGTAGTTCCCCCAACCTGCAACCATTCTCCCATTATCTGTAGAGCTAATTTTGAAAACAGAATAAGTTCCATTAAAACAGGCACTTTTCCAGCTTGCCAAAACTTTGTAATAGTCAAGAAAAAAAAGGAAAGTAAGAAGCTGGCAAAAACACTGCAGCACCACAAAGCCATGAAGTGTTGTATGTCACAATTTTTGTGATGCTTACATAACTACATATATTTATCAAAACCCCCAAACTGTACACTTGGAATTGGTCAATTTAATTGTACGTAAATAATACTTCGATGAAGTGGATATTGAAAAGAAGCTTAAAGCCGCAGCGACAGGCTCTAATTTGCAGTACATGTAGACTCATGTGGTAAAAGGATATTCCCTTTACTTCCCATGTACCACCCTGAGACACCTGGTCATGCATTACAACAGTCTGAATTAGGTAAATCCTTCAAAAACTCCACTGCATTAAATGCCCTGAAGGCAACAGTCCTTCAATGAACTCCTGGTAGCAGCCAGACCTCAACCACTTCATTTGAAAGCGAAGAGAAAGTTGCTTTTAGAAACAATACAGAGCCCTGAGTTCACGGCTCAGCTTCCAACCACAGTAAAAACAAAACAAGCGAGAAAACAAGAACATGGGTACTTGTGACAACGAGTAAGGCTTGTTTAACTTGCTCATTTCACTAACAGCGTTTTAAATCAAAAACACAAGTTGGCGTGAGTCTCATCTCTGTTCTTTTCAGTGGTCTCTACACCAGTATGGAGCTTGTCAACATTTAAGCAGGAAAAAAAAACAAACAAACCAACAGTTAAATAAGTGGCTGGGACACTAAAATCAGGGGAAAGCCACCCAAGAAAATCATTCCTCTGATTAACCTAAAGTCAAAAGACTGCATGACGACAATTTGAAAATCCCAGCTATTAGCTTCCTCAGTGCCCATATATTTAATCTATCTTCACTCAGAGATGAGACCTCATTTAGAGCAATTGTTCTCAAAGTGTGGTCCCTGGCCCAGCAGCAGCAGCATCACCTGGGAACCTGTTAGAAACACAAATCCTAGGACCACACCCCAGACCTCCTGACTCAGAAACTCCGAGAGTGGGGCCCACTGCTCTACGCTTAACAAATCTTCCAGAGGATTCTGACGTTGAATGATGTTCCAAAATCATTAACCCGAAGTGCGAAAAACCAACGTGTGGTTGTGTGGAGTCCCCTCCCAGTCTCTGATTTCACTTGGAGCTGACTTTAGATCCCACCCTCCAGGATAAGCTGGGATCTTCGCCCAAGTGCGTGAGCAATACAGGTGCTTGGTGAGCCTCACAAAAATGCTTCATAAAAATGTTCTCAAGGAGCAGAGTGGATGTAGGAACATGCCATATTTAGATTCCATTTCAACATTTTTTGAGCACCTGCCATGTGCCGTGCCTGTGCTAAATGGAATTATCTTATTTAGCCTCCCCAGCAATGAATAAATCTATTCATAGATCTGGCCAGCATTCACTCGGTGCTGAAGTACTTGTACATAAATGTTCATTTTGCTTTTTCTTTCATTAACTGTTCTCAAACTTTACTGGAGATCACAATTAGAGTCCAGGGTTGCTTACAGAAAACCATGTGTCCTACAATTTTAAGCCAACATAAGGGAAATTTGGGGTAATGATGAATTACCCAAGATAGCGTTTGCTTTACTCAATGGTTTTACCTTCTCTCACACATTAAAAATTTAAGTCCAATAAATTTGGTAAGATGCAAATCCATTACACTCATTTATTTTAGGCTTTGGTTCTCTCTTAAGTAACTCTGTTCTGCCCTTTCCACTATCAAGACCCTTCCTCATGTAGACAATAAAAACTTAAGAAAAAAAAATTAAGTAACTCTAAACTGCCCCTGCCACCCATGAACCCTAAAGCGTTTGTCCTACACTAGAGATGGCGTGTGCTCCACCTCATCCTCTGCCCGTGGACAACATTGCTAATCACTCAAGGCACCCTTACCCAGAGCCCGATACTATGCTCAAAACGTCAGAATCCTTCTCAATGGCATTTCAGGCAGCCACTGCCAACCAGCGGAAGTATATAAATGACTGATAAAATACATTTATTTCACTGGCCCATCAAAACATGCCCCTTCCTTGTTTTCCTTCCTACCTCAAAGACCGCTTTAAACCCTCCTTTCATTGTTCCCAGAACAATAAAATTAAGCTTCAGTTAATCCTGAACCGCAGTCTACACATCTAAGGCAGCTTGCAGGTCGCAATCACCCTGGATTGTGCTGAGTGGTTGCAACAATTTGAATGCAGTTGTAACCCAGCACGCGGTACAAAACTGCCCTGAAAATCAAAGAACTAAGTAAATGAAGATACTGAACAGAAAACGAAACACCTGTGAGACGAGAGCCTCTGCATGTAGCTAGGAAATGTACAGCACGAACAGCCCAGGGAGGCTGACGCAGAATACAGGGCTTAAGAGCCTGAAACCATGGCTGGAGCAATGAATTCTGATTTTGTTGTGGGTACTCACTGACGGTTCTTTATTCGGCTAAGGGGGCACCACACTGCTCCTGTAGCAGCATCTCCATTATTCTAATTCCCTAGAGAGAGAAGAAAGAAAAATCAAAATGCCACAAGCACTTTTACATTTATCGCAGCCCTTTCCCTCCAAGGAATCCAAGTCATGGCCATACGGTCATTTCAGAAAAGTAGGCTCACGGTCACACCTTACATTTTTATAGTATTTTCCTCACCAAGTTCACATACATTTTCTCTCCATGTGCTCAGAACTACTCAAGGGAAGTGGGCACAGGAGAGTTTAGAATCTCCATTTTAAACCTAAGAAAGCAGTCCAAGAGAACGTAAGTAACTTCTTGAAAGTGGTCCAGCTGCTAAGTGACACTGCCCGAGCTGGAATAATAATGGTTATAATTAGTGTTTGTTGAGCACTTACGAACGCGCTATGCTGGCTGCTCAGGTTTTCACGAGCCCCGTCCTGGGCAGTGGCACCATGGACACCCCTCCAGCCCCTCGGCACCCCTTCCCCACCTGCCAGCACTGCAAGGTGCTGATGGCACAGCGCCAACCTCAGCCAAAGGGAGCGGCCTAACCTCAGGTCACGTCCCTTCTGCAGGGCAGCCCACATTCAAGGACTGGTGGACACAGGGGTCTAAAGGCATAGCCCTCTTCCCTTAACTCCAGAAACCGGTGAAGGCACTCCATGTCTAGAAGTCCCCAAGGGATCAGCTGAGACCTTCAATGCAAAATTACCATGGTGCAAATTCACCTCCTGTGTAATCTTGTCTCCCTCACTCCCCTGGAAGAGTTGCTCTTGGGGTCCCCGTCCAGTAGCCCTCTGCACGAAAGTCCCCGTCTCAGAGTCTGTGTCTGGAGAGCTGGCCTCCGATGCCTTAATACACACAAAACCCCAGAACAAGTACGATTCTTACTCCCATTTTACAGATGAAGAAACAGTAATTCTAAGAGGTTTAAGTAATTTTCCCAAAGGCATACATCTGTTGAGCAATAAAGCAGGGAATGAACACAGGCACCTTATTCGGGCTTCAGAGGCTCCCCTGACCCTTCCATGTGCTCACTTTGTAACCTGTCCCCCACTTGCCATTCAAAATCTACTGTGGAAGAAAGAGGAAGGCAGTTATTTCCTCCTTCCTCCTTCAAGACCAAGTTCTGCAGACCAGAGGATAAAGCCTCAGATAAAAAGACAGAGTGATGGTCTAATTATGAAAGGTTTTAAGCAAGTCAGAGCTGGCTCTGGGGGAATGGAAGTCACTGTTCTCAGGGACAGGAAGTAGTTTACAGGGAACAGTAATGACCCATGCTAACTTAAAACACAGGTCCCCAGGTCCCTCACAGAAGACTTCGATTTCATAGAACTCAAGCAGGCCCCAGAGTTCTGCACCTTTAACAAGCACCCAGGTGATTCTCATGATCAGGCCGGTCTGGAAAACACTGAGTGAGCTACAAGAGAAAGAAAGACAGGGGCTTCCTGGCAGGGATTTATTCTGCACCACGGCAAGGGGGGAGCCTCTAGAGAAGACCATAAAATATACTGAGTACCGAAGTACACAAAACAAAATGTAACATTTCCTTGAGGTTTCGGATGGTCCTTTAGATTGCGGCTAGCCATCGCCCCACATACTGCCACTGTCCTGCAAGGAAGAAGCATCAAAGGATCCTGAAGGAATGCTGAGGAGCACAGGGTGGGGTGACCTACAGCAGCAAGCCCCAAGACCAGGAGCACTGCTATCAGCGTGGAGAGAGGCGGGTCCTGGTCACAGCCCTGCCAGCAATTCTGCTGGTACCTTAGGTGAGTCACTTTTCCCAAGGAGTAACTGAGACGGGACAGCTCGGGGGACAGCGAGGCTGAACGGGGAGCGCAGCCGTGCACCAGAACTGGTAGGGGAACTCACAGAGGCACACGCAGATTCCCGAGCCCTGCTGAGAGCTACACAATCAGAGTTTCTAGTTGTGGTTGTGAAGCACAACGGATTCATCTACTGGAACTTGTAAATGGCAGCCTGACACCACCTCCAAGATCCCCTCCAGCTCTGCCAGTCTGGGGATGGATGGAATAGTCCTCCTGAATCATTTTGGAAGACACGGTCCATTCTGCAGTCCTACACGGAATTAGAGGGGGAATGGTGGAAATGAACCCACCAAAGGAATGAAATGTAATCAAATTCTTACCCTAAGGTCTGAATTGCACTTATTTCTACCCTCATTCATTCATCAACAGAGCCACTCAACAAATATTATGCACCTGCTGTGTGCACCAGAGAGTAAATAATGAACCAACAAGACAAAGTCCCTGCCCTCATGGAGCATACAGTCTAGTAGATTTTATTTCCCTGATTTCCGTTTGTTTGTTTCAACAAAACCCTGAACAATAATTAAATGCCTTCCTTCCATTTTCAGGAAGAATAAAAAGAGCCACAATAGTTCCGTTTCAACCTTCTTTTTGCAGAGTGGGCCCATAAATCTGGTGGTGTGTCTTTAAAACAAGAAAAGCACACTCCTTCCTCAGGAAGTGAGCGCTGGTGAACTCTCCCCATCCGTCTAAATTAAGAACGCCACCACTTACTGAGCTGAACACTAATTGACATAAGTGAAGACTCTGAGGTTTCCCTTGGGAATTGAAAGACGTTATTTATTGAATCAATTATGTTCACAATTTGACAGTTGATTTTTCTTTCCCTTTTTTCCCCCTCTCTCATACCACTTTAGTCTTTTTAAGCAGAACAGTTAGAAATAGAAGGTGGAGAACAGGGGCAGAGAGAGACCTATAAAGTGAATTAAAAAAAAAAAAAACAACTAAGAAGGAGGCCAAACCATTATTTAGTACCTCTCTTTAGTAAGGAGGGACCAAATAAAAGCCCAATCGATAAGAGTCCTTTCAAATAAAGTTCCAATGCTTAAAACTCAACCCCTAGGAGATCAGGCTTAAAGAGGCTAAATTTACACCACTTACCACACAATGATGCCTGAAACGCAGAACAAACATTAAGTGAATCCACCTTTATAGAGATGGCTTAAAAGCTTTTTGGACTGACAAACCATAAACCAGCATGATTTTATTATTCCTTTCCTCTCTGAGATTTTTTGTCTCTCTCTTGCAAGGCTATCTTTCTCTATTTGCCAATGTACAGATGAGTGAGTGAGCCCTCCCAGTCCCATTTCCCTAATACCATCTCTGGGCTGCCCAAGCGCATCCTTGCACCCCCACAAAGGTGTCCCAGAATCTCACAGATTCAAAACACTTCCCAGATCCCACACTCTAAGAATCTCTGAGAAATAGCTGATGATTGTGGAAAACAAAAAGCTTATCTGAAGAGGAGCTAGAATAAATTGGAACTAAAGGTGGTTAGATCCAGATGGTATATGTATTTTGTTATCTAACTGGTATTTCCTGAGGAAAAGCTCTGATTTACCTAGGAGGTCCCAAAGACAGTAATATTAGGCTTCATAAAAATTATAAAGCCTAAAGCAGTTCTCAAAAGACACATCTGTGGGGCGTTCTTAACAAAATTAAGAATCACTCACTTAATTATCAAAATGATAAAAGATGGCTGCAGAATTTGCCCCATGAAAGGTACTTGATGTTGATGGGTTATAAAATGGATAAACTGGTTTCTCTGCCCCTCCCCTGCTCATGCTCTGTCTGTCTCTCTCTCTCGAAAAGAAATAAAAATTAAAAAAAATATATTTTGTACTGTCTGCCACCCCTCCATTCCCCCAGTAGAAAGTAGGCTCAAGGAGACGGAAGAGACACCTGGCCAGTAGGCATCATCTATGAAAAAAGAAAAGGGAGGAGTCTGAATCCAGTTTTCTCATCAAAAGGTAACAAAAACACTGCTCAGAGCTTCTCCGGGAAGACATCTTTTGCCCAATTAAGCATCTTTTGATCGGATGTTGGTTAAATCTTTTATATATAGGACTTCCTCATCTACAAAACTGGGCTAACATCAAACAATAGTAACAGTCAAAACTACTGGCACGTACTGTATGCCAAACACAGTGCTGAGCACTTTACCTGCCGATGACTTCGTTTCTTCTATCTGCCTTTGAGGATTATCATCTTTTTTTTTTCCACGTCTGGGGCTCCAGACCAAAATCATACAGTAACAAAGAAGCAAACAGTCTCGATTTGACCCTAAGCAATTGTCCAGGGTCCAGGATGTTTCGACATGGGTGGAAGGCATAAATGAGACTGCATGTATGACACCGCCTGTCATAATGTTGGGCACCCAGCAAGGGCGTATTCTTCCTTTCCCTATTGACTATGTTCGGAAAGCGTGATAAATAAATTAGATATTTTAGCCCTGCTCGCAAACTAAATGGCATGATTCTTAATATATGAATCAATATTTAATCACCTCTACAAATTATTTTATATACAATGTTTTTCAAGTAGGAATATCTGGTCGCATGTATGACTTCAATACAATTTTCCCATAGTAGCTAATAAACTCTTGAGTAAGATTCATTTTTATTTTGGTAAGCAATCCAAAATCTTTAGGTGTAACTGCAGAACGTTAACGGATACAATAATTCAGATGTCTCTGCTTCACGTTATAAAACTTCCTCTCCCCTTAAAGAGAGTATTTAATCTCACAATTGGTAATGGAAAAGAATAGATCCCCAAATAATAAAATGCAAAAATTAGAAATGACATTATATTATCTAGTCCAGAAGGGAAACTCTTAGAAGATGGCCTATCTGACTTAGACGGGTGTCCTGGGATCATATATCAGGATGAAAGTCATTTCCACACTGCCAGTTTTCAAATAAAGCCTGACCTGGCATGACTATCTTACTGGCTAAAAGGCATTTAGTCATTGGTGTCTTCCTATTTTACAAAGTTCCTTCCCCAACCTTCCAACGTAACTCCATTAGCCTACCTTCATTTTCAGTTTTTAAACATGATCTATATATATTTTTATTTTTCCTGACTTGGGCTTCATGCAAAATATAGCTTCTTCACTACTAACCAATCAAGAGACCAGCCTCCTATCTAGTGCCATGTGCCATCCATGACATTTCTGACAAACGATGTTCTGTCACCTGTTTACCACCCTCCACTGATGGGAAGCTTTCGACTCCCATTCCACGGAGGTAAAACTGCCTCAGTGCCTGGTGCTAGAGGCGTCCAGGACCAACTCTTGTACTCCTAACAAACTAAAACACAGCAAGATTCCTATCAATTCCCTTTACCAGCATTTTTTTTTCACTATTCATCGAATTTCAGCTCAGTCATAATTTCACCTTGTCTCTTCCCTATCCTGAGAAATAAAAGGATTGCCAGTATGCTTATTGTCTAACAGAATAAATAAATCCAACGGATGCCCAGATACTTCTTTTACCTTTTCTTTCTCCCCTTCTCTTTACTCATGTTCACATTAATTTCTATATGTCAACAATTTTCTTTACATGTAAGGCCAGTCTCCTGGGTCTTCCCATATAATTTTCCAAAGCCCTATTTCAGTCAAAACCCTATCACACCAAATCTCAACAACACTGAGGTTAAGGGGCTAACTACCTGCCAGGGCTCACCTCACTTAATCCTCCCAACAGGCCTGCCAGGTAAGATGCGTTCTCTCTCACCAGTTCTTGGTAAGGCAACTGGGCCTCAGAGGAGAGGGAGTTGCTCAGGGTGGCAGATCGAGTAAGGGACCAACCTGCAATTTAAACCTGGATTTCTTCAGCACTTTCCAGTGAGTATCTGCCTCAGTGAGTTTGTTTCTGGGCCCATACACTTCCCCATTGAGGGAAGTGAGCAAGCATGCTTCCTTGCAGGACTGCTCTGAGGACTCAGTGAGGCAACATGACAGCCTTTTGTCAGGCACTCCCGCCCACTCTCCCCGTGCCCTGAAAAGCAGCTACTGACTTCTCTGTGTGCCCAAATCGGACTAGGGGCCCCTCACAATGGGACTCCCACAAATAGGAGTGGATGGTCCCCTCATTCAGAGGATGGTGGGGATGTCAGTGTCAGTGATGCACAGGAAATGTCAGCAAGGGCTCACCTCGTGCCTATTCAGATTTCTCAAAGCACATTTTACTTTCTCTTCACATCACCTCTAAAAGTTACTATTACTGTTCGATGACACTGAGCCCAGCAGGGTAAACCAGCATTCCCTAGGTCACAGGGTTGTCCGTAATACACAGAGAACTAGAATCCAAGTCACAGGAAAAGAACGTTTACTGAAAGGTTAAGGCCCTGGTAGGCTGTGGCACGCTGTATGCCTGGTCCCATCTAATCCTCTCAACCTGTGAGTCAGTGACATAAAGAGAATGAGGCACAGTGAGGCTAAGAAACTTGACCAATGGCACCCAGCTATGTGAGTGCAGAATCCAGGTTCATACCCAGGTTTTTGTGATGGAGCCCTTACTATACCACCTCCTTAAAAAAGTAGGGGTGTGTAGGGTTCTCTTCTCAAATCACCAAGAAATGACACGCTGCCTTAGGCAGAGTCCTTCCTGCCATCCCAATGTTATTTCCACCAGCATCTGGGTAATTTTAATTTTACCTATTTAGGGGAGATGGGACGAGACCGAACTGCAAGTCGTCCTTAAAACTGCCCTGAGGTTAAAAGCACCTCACCATGTCTCCAAATGCATTCTGTTTTCTGTGCATACCAAGGGAAGCTTTCTCATACACTACGAAGAAGCTGGAGGACGAGCGTGTGCAGAAGAAACATTTCTGTTTCAACTCGACATCTGCCAATTCGAACCCCTTAGTTTTATCTAATGCAAATGAGTGAGGCTGTTACTTCCCACATAAAGCCTTTAGCCATTTCTGGGGGGACAGAACCTGGGAAGGTGAGCAAGGCAGGAGGCTACAGCGTGGAGCCACAGGGCTGTAGTGAACACTAGCTATATAAATAGGAGGGCTCACTTTGACTCCCCACCCTTCACATGGCCTGTAGAATGGCAGAACCATGAAGTTCACTGCAAGTAGGAGAAGGACACCTTTTGAAAAATCTAAGCATTTAATATTGTAAATTAACACAAACGGCCAGAACAAAAGCTACATATAAGTGACTAAAAAATAAAATCACTACATGCAAATAATAGTCTAAACTACCTGTTGTTTTTTCAATCATTTACAAAGGGGGGGGGGGAAATACCTTGCAGTGCTTATAGATGCAAATGTTCTTTAAAATCCCCAGCCCTCATAGTAAATTGATAGGGGGAAAAAGATTGAAGAAATGGATATAATAACACAGTTGATACTCTTTAAAAATTGCTCGATTTCAATTGCTCACTAAATGGAAGCATTATTTGGTTAGTCCCTAGGATCTTATCCTTTGTAGTGCTTGGTCCCAGATACTCCTGCATGCATTAATAACTCCCACGTGGACAATGTTCTAAATCTACCAGCTGCCTTGATGTTTAACAATCTAATAACATTCTTCCCTTCAATAAAAAAAAAAGCTAAGGTTTATTAAAAAAACACATTCACACATCCTTCACTTGGTAAGCTGCAAAGGTGGGACTCCTCTGAAATAATAAGCCCTTGTGGGAAATTCTGGCTCTTGTTTTGAGACTGATATAAAATCCTCAAGGCTCAGGGACACCTGATTCACACCTTGCTTGGAATTTGGCCAACAAACTCAGGCTCCCTGGGAAACAATCTGTTCGACTGGCTGAAATGTGAAGGGGTGAGCTGCTGGCGAAATAAATCAGGAGCCTAGTCCTCAAGTACAGAGACTAAGGGTCCAACTTCCTGGTTTGAAGACGCGTTCCACCACTGACCACCTGTGTGATTTGGGGCCTGTCGACTCACGCCTCTGGTCCTCGTCTAGAAAAAGGTCATAACAGCACTTACTGCAGAGCATTGTCAAGCAAACTCAAGGAAGTAACGCATGTACTGTACTGAGGATGAAGCCTGGGGCACGGAGAGCACTCAACAAATAATTACCTATTACTCTTACCTTCCATATTACCCCAAGTTTAGTTGCTTTTAAGACTATTTTAAAATAAAACAGAATGGAAACATAAAGAAGCCTTAGCACATTCGGAAAATTATACAGAAATATGTACATTTGTTCACTAATTCAGTAAATATTTACTAAGCACAGACTATGTGCTAGGTCTTGAGGATAAAATGGTGAGCCACACAAAAGCCTACCACTCACTAAGGGAAACAAAGAATCATGTAAACAGTCACATGCTGATCACCGTACTTCAGGGAATCTTTTCTAGGGTACTGATACAAAATACTCTGTATGAAGACGTTTCACATCGTCTCACTTATAATGGGAAACTTGGAAATGACTTCAACGCTCACGCCTAAAGAAACAGTAAAGGCAATTATTATATAACAAGCGAACGAAATATTACACAGTCATTAAAATGCTGGTTTTGAGGTTTATATAGTTGCGATGGTAGGCATTTGTGATACAGTATTACTTGAAAAGAGCAAAACATGAACGTGTACTTACACCGTAATTATGACTGCTGACAATCTGCGTATCAAAGACTGAACAGAACATGCCAATTTGAGCTATAATGGCAAGGTAACAGTTTCCATTTCTGGAGTATTTAATATGCGCCAAGATATGTAAGCACTGCTTTACACTATTGCCTTTTATTTGCATACTCAGAAGGCGGGTACTACCACTCACATTTCACCCAGAGGCTCAATTTGTACACACACGAGGGGGGGGGGGCCCTGAGATTTAAATTTGGATCTGGGTGACTCCCAAGACAGGCTTATTATAACCATTAAACATCTGCCTGTGGCCTTAATGGGAAAAATAAGTTTTGGGTATAACTTTCTTGAATTTTTCTTTTTAAGTAACACCAACTGATCATTTGCTGCGTGCCAAGTCCCGTCCTAAGCATTTTATGCATGTAACTCATTTGCTTCTCACAAGTACTTGATGAAGCAGGTTCCAATATTACTCTCACTTTACAGATGAGGAAAATGAGACTCAAAATTAGGTGGCTTCCTCAAGGTCAAACAAGGTACTCTGCTGGTTTCAAAGAGAGCTAGGATAAAAGGACACAAACGGCCTCTCTGAAAATATAGAAAATACTTAATGTGCAGGTAGCACCTATTCAAAAACATTTTAAACAAAACCTTAAATTTTGTTGTTGTTGTTGTTTACAGACTGAAAGAGTCTTTTTGGGAGAGTGTGGCCATTTTTTAAATTATAAAATATTCAAATATATCAAGAAGGGAAGAGAACAGAAAAAGCAATAAGTAAGCTTTCAAAATGTTAATATCTTGAAAAGTTAACAGAAGCTACTTCCCCAGCAAATGCCAATGATTGAGAAAATTTTTACTTTGAATTCTCTTAAATGGGCTGTCAATAGGAAAGGAGTTAATTAACTCTCAAAAACCCACCATTTTCCTTTACTAAGGAAATTCGGAGAAAAACAGAAAAACAGTTTAGCTAGAATCTAAGGAAGAAAGCTAGATAAAAAAATTAGGGGTCAAACCCCAGGCAGCAAGTAGGATTCCAAAGAAATCGAAAGTGACAAAGAAGTATCACTCCAACAAATGCGGTTCACAAGACACAGGTTTTTTTTCCCCCTTCCCAGGCAGGCACTCCAGCCTTCTTCCCCTCACCTGCCCGGGCACTGCCTGCTACCACAAGTGCCGCAAAGCCTCAGCAAAACCAAAGGGGTCATTCAGCAAGAGATGAAATTCTCCCACAGGGTAGAGAGGCACAGTGAGAAATCCCCACCAACAGAGGGGGAAGAACGATCAAGGGGAACAGCTGGACATCTCAGAAAGCTCACAGAGCATTTAATTAGTATGCTGCAGGGCTTGAGCACACAAGTGGAGTTTAACTATTGGATGTACCTTTAAGAAATTAAATCACCTTTGCAATTCAAGCTGCTCTGCCCAGAATTCTGTATTAACTCCTGATCTAAGATGCTTCAGTGATGTTTTCATGGCCTTCTTGGTCAAACTAAGAGCCTTAACTAGGCACAGAGAAACCAGCTGAATTCAAGTCCCATCCCACAACAGATTGGATCCACCAAAGATCTGTGCCTCAAACGCATTTAACCCACACAATCTGCAGACACAGCCCCAATGTTTGCAGTCTTTCAATGCCACTGCACCAGAGCTGTTTCAGTTTTCAATTCTGTGCCTGCCTTAGGTTTATACAAGGTATGTGAAGATTTATGATGGCCACAAATACCTATTTTCTCATTGTCTTTGCTTTTGAATTTAGCACAACAGAGTGTGAGAGTGAGCTCAGGAAAAGAAATAGACTGGTTGGAAATTCTATCCCGAACAGTGGGGAGAGAATGGCTCCCAAATCTCCAAAGATTCCAGGTCGGGCGTGAGAATAAAGCAGCACTGGGAAAGCAAACATCACGTTAAGCTTATGGAGACTACATGTTCTCTACGTTCTGACAAGTGTTGACTTCAAGGTCATCTGACTTCAAGGTTATATCCCACATGGATGGAGAACAGCCACGCATTTGTCTTTTCTCCTCACCCAGGCTCTTTGTGGGAAAGGATTCTGCCCTCCGGCTCAGGAAGACAAAGAGTACAGCAGTTAAGAGGATGGGCTCTGAGGTCAGACCACCTGGAATTCCAGCTCTGCCACCTGCTGGCTGATGACCCTGTGCAAGTAAAGTCACCTCTGTGCCTCCACTTCCCCATCTGTAAAACGGAGACATGGGAGTAACCATCTCTCTCTCTCTCTCTCTCTCTCTCTCTCTGAGTCCTTGGGAGAAACCACTGCTTATAGAACAGTGCAGTGCTTGGATCATGGTAAACAATCAGTTGATTATTGATACTATTAATATTGTATCTGGTTTTCTCCAAAGCTTCTAGAACAGTCTGTGCTTTCAGAAAGCATGGATTAAAAATAAGCCAACATATTACTGGGCACCAAAACCTTGCAGACCCCCTACAATACCTAAAAATCCTTGTAATGTGCAGTTTATTTAGTTTACCTGAATAGGACTATAAAACGAAACTGTGACATCCCTACCACATGCTTACCCTCCCCTCTTACTAACTAGTATTTTATAAGAGCCTATTTATTATTTTTAAATATTTTATTGCCCTCCCCCAAACCTTGACCATCCACTATGAATTAGTTTGGATGTTCCTGGATACCCACTTAGCTTAAACTCCTGAATTTTTATGCAGGCTTAAAGGCTATTTGTTGGGAAAAAAATTTAAATGGTGGTATCTACACATTGGGGGAAACGTGTGAGGGCTCAAAAACAAACAAACAAAACCATCAAACTGTGTGAAACTGACCCTCTTAGTCCAATCCCTGATTTACAAAAAAATGACAGTGAAGCTCAGAGCAACCAGTCCAAACAATATGGCCATTAGGGTGCGGCCAAGGCAGGGCCACCACCTGGATTTCCTGATTGTTGGCCCCTGTGTTAAATGCTGCACACTGTATGGAGACACGACTTCCAATCACTGTAACGACAGTGACACGTCTCAAGCCCAAGAAACCACTTTCTGCCATTTCTGCTAAGAGTTTAAGTTCCTAGGTTTCACTTTGTTTACAAAAGGCAACGCCCCACAGTGGCAGCTGGCTGCTCTCAGGGATTCCCAAAAGCTTTACCACTGACAGTCTATTACAACCCTGCTGAATTCAAATGAGCCATTGAGGGATTTTAGATTCTTAAGTCTCACAGTCAAGGTAATGACATTGATTTAAAAGCAAGGGAAGAACCAAAGACTGTTATCCCTCATAGAATACTCATTTTCACCAAGATGGTCTCAATGCAAAGACTTCATTGCTTAGGACTAAAACTCTAGAAACAGCAGGACGAGGTGAGCTGATGGGGAGGAGATATGGAGGAAGAAGACAGTTGTTATTATTTAACGGACCCTCAGAGTCTCATGAATAAATACCACGTAAATCAATCTATTTGAGCACTCCAAAGTATTATCAACAGAGGTAAATTGAGACTTAGGAAGTAAACCCTCTGGAACTAAGGACAGAAGTTCTTTCAAGGTGTTCAAGTAATGGAAAAAATCTTGAAAAGATACACAAAACCAAGAAGGAAATACGAGTCTCCAACATATAGTCAGCAGAGTATTAATAACACTGATGTTCACAGGTCATATTTGTGACTTTTATTTATTCTTTTGAATGACAGTTGTATTTGCTGTCTTCCTTGATCTCAGAATTACTGGGTTTTGAAAAGTCCACTCTCTTTTAGGGTTGTGACTACCATGCGTGTGTGTCCACCAGACATTCATTTCACAGTCGAGCAACTGAGCAGCTAAGGGCAACTAGTTCAAGGTAACACAATTAAAACGCTTGGAAGAAGACTGAGGTCAAACAATTAGTTAATGACAGAAGCATTAATTTTCAACATCTTTGGAGCAGGAACCAGAAGACTGGAGCTAACAATTTCATTTCTTCTTCACAATAAGCCTATGAAGGTCGAATAATTAACCCTGCTTCCCTAATGACAAATGGAAATTCTAAGAGGTTAAGTCATTCATTCGAGTTACACAGCAAGATCTCTGGTAACACCCAGAGTTAGCTTGTGGTGGAAGTTGCAAAGTGGCAAAACTTTTTCGTAATGAAATTTAGCAATTTGCATCAAAGGTCTTAAAAATGTGCACCCTCTTTAACCCCAGAAGTGATGAGAAATACAAGTATTTGTACTCATGGATTTACCACAATATCTATAGTGGTAAAAATAAATAAATAAATAAAACAACCAGAAACCAACAATAAGGCATTTATGCCAAGAGAATATTACAAAGGCATCAAAACTATGTTTTCAAGGAAAATGTTAACAATATGTCCATAAATGAAAAAGTTGGGCTAAATAAACAGAATAATCCCAATTTTGTCTTTCAAAAACTACCAAACATAAGCAAACATACACAAAGACAAATGGAAAGAACTAAATCAAAATGTTAAATATGGATGCACTGAGTATTAAAACAATGGATTTAAAAAATGATAAAAAATAATTTTCAAAAGAAACACACAAACTTGACCTATAATGCTACAATCTAAAATTTTTGTTCAGATAAGTAGTTCAACTTCTCTTCATGTTAATAATTCTTGGAGTTCCTCCATGTCAGCCATGTTTCATAGATGTGCCCTCACTTCATCTTTAGAATAACCCTGTGAAGTACAACTACTATCATTCCATTTCAGAGATGAGAAAATTGAGGGCCCAAGATGTGAAATGCGACCTCCGGGAAGTGAAAAAACCAGATCATGGACCAGAGGGCGCTTCTCTAAAGCTTCATTTTCAATCCTTGTGTTAAACACACAGCCGAAACCCTGGTTCATACTGAATAATCTCTCCAAGGGAAAACATACTGGGTTCAGGAGTTGACATTTGGTATATGACTATTAGGATAGCTATAATTTGCTTCAAAATATTTCAGCACATACAATATAATATTATGGTACATGTGTTAGTTCACATTATACATCAGGTACGGTCAGCTGCCCTAATGCGAGCTTCAGGCTCGAGGGTTTGGCTGTGAGCATTCTAATCAGTAAACTCACTCTCCAGAAATGTCAGTTACCGTTATCCCTGGAAACATCAGAGGCTTGGATAATTGGCATAAATTGTGCCTTTTCACGGGTAAAATTAGTGGCTTCCTAGTGGATGTAAGAAATGGACTCTCATTAATTTAATTAGTGGAACCTAACATATAGGGATTTGTTCAAAATTCCAGAGATACATGCTTTGCACAATGAAGGCCTGAGATTCTATCCAGCAAGCCCTTCACCAGCCAACTTTAGGGATGGCACCCAAAGTTTATGTCTGCATGGTCCTATGCCCACCCACTGGGTCAGAAGGTTTGGCTGCCTGAAGCTATCTTCAGAACAGCCGAATCTTGCCTTTGGAATGGAGTCAGTTCTGCTTCAGTGAGCTATTTATGCAATTTGTGGCCAGAGCACCCAAAAGGACAGAGATTTAATCAAACTCATAAAACAGGTCATCTATTTTGCAACTACTTATAAATACATGATTAATTAAATGTCTGTATGCATTGCAGAACATTTTTATAAGCTGGGAGGAAAGTTGTGAGGGTGCAGCTAACCCTTACCGACTTCTAATTATCATCAATTCCCAATACATACCAAAAAGAATTTAACGGTTGTGCATGCAACTTGGCATACGCATCAGCAGAGGTCAGTATGGTAGGCAGTTCTCATACTGCTCCCAGTGATCCCTGCCTCTTGGTATTTATGCCCTTGTGTATTCCCTTCCCTTGACTGCAGGCTACATCTAGTGACCTGCTCCTAATGAACACAATACAGAAAAATAAACAGGTGTCGCTTCTATGATCAGGTAACAGAAACTACAGCTTTGCCTTGCTAGCACTCTCCTGCCCCTTCTCTTGCTTGGTGCCATGTTGTGAGAGCCCCATATGTCAAGGAACCCAGGGAGGCAGGCAGAATCCTACCAGCAACCACGTGAGTATATCTCAAACTGAATATTCCCCATAGAGCCTTCTGATGGGATCTCAGCCCCAGCCAAGACACTGATTATATCCTTGTGAGACCCTGAAGCAGAGGACCCAACTAAAGCATGCTATAGACTCTCACTATAGAAAGTGAGAGACAACAAATATGTGTTGCTGTAAGCTGTGGAGTGCTGGGGTAATCTGTTATATAGCCATAGGTAACTAATGCAGTTTGCAAAAAGGATGCAACCAAACAGTAACCATGTTTTTCAAATGCCCATTTGGACTACATGTATAGTGCCTCCAAGTGTGTGTGTACTGTGTACAGTGTCTGTGTGTTTGGAGATACACACACACATACACACACACACACACACACTTGTATATACCAGTATATACACAAGAATAGTATCTTCTGTCTCAGAGAATTATATTCCACTATTAAAATGGATTTTTATAAACACCCTAAGGAAACAGCATGTTCAGATATCTTTAGCTGTAGCATGTGTAGGCCAGACCTTCTTTAAAGCAATGTTCAAACTGTTTAACTTGCCCACATTGTTTCAGTGACAAATATTTCACATGCTGTTGAATTTAGTCTCTCTCGGCTTCAGCCTCTCAATCAACACAAGAATAATGATGGGACGAATAATGGGGCCTTGCCAGGAGAGTGGCTAAGACAACAAATTATTTTATTACACACTGAAAATGTATTTCAAACTCAAAAAGAAAAAAACAACAAAATACCAAAAAACCTCTATGCGAGTGCATAACGAGAGCTCCGCATGTCCACAGCATTTACCTTCGTCTCCAAGTGCAAAGACAACTGGGCTAAAGAAAGAACACTTGCATGACAAGAGCATTACCACCCATCTTATCTCCTAAGCCTCTCCCAGAAGGGTAGAATGTGAAATCTGCAAGAACCACGTGGAAATTCGCCAAAAAGTTCTTTCAATTTTAGTCTGGAATTTTAGGGGTTGGGTGCCAGAGGGCTGGTGATTGTTTGACTTTGGAGAGATGGAGATTGTGATACCTAGTGCATATGAAGCATGTTTTCTCAATGGGAACCATATCAACACAAGGTGACAATGTGTTTTGGGGAGTGAAATATATCTTACACTTTTTATGTATAAAGAAAAGGCATACAGACTATAGAGAGATAATCAGTATATCCATTGTGTTAATATCTCATGGGGAGGGGGGCAAATAGAAAAAAAAGAAGTCTAAAAAGATTCCCTGGGAATGGGTGGGCGATAATGAAGAAAAGGCTGAAAGCCAAGACCCTTGTAAGGGCTTCCTTCCCAGAACCAGAGAGCACACCTGCCCCAGGGAAGAGCCTGATCTCTCTCCTGTTTCCTTCTCTTAGGATCCCTGAAGTGGGACTTGACTGGCGTGGGCTCCTCTCAGCTCTGCTTCACAGTCGTTGGCCATTCTCCTAGGCTGCGGAAATGTGTATGAAGCCTCGCATGTGACTCAGACTTCCCCAAACCCTATTTCCCTTCAGATCTTTCTCTCTGTTTCCTTGATCTGTTTTTTGAATGTGCTTGCTTACCTCAAGGCAAATTAACATATGTACTTGCTATCGAGCACACTTGTCCCTGGCACTTTTCAACACTTCTGACTTTTCAACACTTCCAACCCATCCACCCCATTATGGATCAAAACTGTCCACCGGAACGTGGGATTCCAGCAGAGAGACAGAGACAAAGGCAGAGTCAGGAGACAACCGAGTGGGTCTCGGACTGAGGAAAGCACCATATGGCACACTCACTAGTGTCACCAGCCAAGAGTATAGTATATATAGCACCACTCTTCTGGGCAGACTTGAGAAAAATACACAGTAATGGTACAGTCCATAGCTGCCATGGACAAAGATAGAGAGCTATGTCAAAAACAAACTTTTAAGCAGTTTCTCAAAAATTTAAACACAGAATTACCATATAATCCAGAAAAAGAATTGAGAGCAGAGACTTGAACAGATATTTATACACCCATATTCATGGCAGCATTATTCTCAATAGCCAAGAGGTGGAACACAACAAGCGTCCACTGACAGATGAATGAACAAACAAGATGAGGTATACACACACAATGGAATACCACCCAGCTACAACATCGATTACCCTGAAACCACTATGCTCAGTGAAACAAGCCAGACACAAAAACACAAATATGGTACAATTCCACTTACATGAAGGACCTAAAGTAGTCAAATTCACAGAGACAAAAAATAAAATGGTGGATGCCAGGAACTAGGAGAGAGAGGAACGGGGAGTTACTATTTCATGGCTGCAGAGTTATTACTTAGGAAGATAAAAAGTTCTGGAAATGCATGGTATTGATGGTTATACTATACTTAATGATGGCAGACTGTAGACTTAAATACAGTTAAAATGGTAACTTTTAGGTAACATGTACTTTACCACAATAAAAAGTTTTAATGTAGTTTTTAATACTTGGAGTGGGGAAATCGGGAGATCTTTTCTGTAGGTCTGCCTCTACTTGTTGAGTCACAATTTCGGCAAGTCAAGTAACATCTTAAAATTTCATGCTTCCTTTTCTCTAACACCCTGCTTCCTAAACTTGCAGATCACCACAGGTACTCAAGAGCCTGTTCTCCGTTGGGCCCCTGAGAGTATGAGCCAGCAAGTCTTGTGCATAGCACTTGAACCTGGATTTGATCAGCAGCTCAGGAAGTGAAGGTCCATTCTGAGAATCCATGATTCCCTGACCTTTCCAACTGATGGATGACATTTTCCATTTCATCTTTTCTATGCTGCCGGCCATACCATTCCCAAAATCATCCTCACGTGTAAGTATTGTTGAGGTATAACTGGCACACAACATTATATTAGTCTCAGGTGTACAACATAATTATTCAGTATTTGTATGTATTGTGAAATGATCACCACAGTAAGTCTAGTTAACATCCATCACCATACATAGTTACAGAATTCATTTTTCTTGTGATGAGAACTTTAAAGATTCACTCTCTCAGCAACTTGCACACATGCAATACGGTATTAGTAATTTTAGTCACCAAGCTGTAGTTTATTTCCCCACACCTTCTTTATCTTATAACTGCCTTTGGCAACCATCAATTTGCTCTCTGTATCTATGAACTTGGCTTTTGTTTTTGTTTTAGATTCTATGTATCTGTGAGCTCGTATGGTATTTTTATTCCTCTGACTTATTTTCCTTAGCATGATACCCTCAAGGTCTATCCATGTTGTGTGTGGCAAGTGGCAAATGGCAAGATTTCATTTTTTTTTATGGATGAGTAATATTCCTGTGTGTGTGTGCATACGTGCATCTTTACATCTTTTTTATCCATTCATCCATCAGTGGATATTTAGGTCATGTCTATACATTGCCTAATGTAAATAATGTGTTATTTATGTGGGGTATACCTATCTTTTTGAATTTTCTTTGGATAAATGCCCAGAAGTAGAATTGCTAGATCATATGGTGGTTCTATTTTTAGTTTTTTAAGAAGCCTCCATACTGTTTCCCATAGTGGCTGCACCAACTTACGTGCCCACCAATAGTGCATGAGGGTTCCTTTTTTTCCACATTCTTGCCAACATGCATCAGTTAGCCATCTATATGTATTCTTTGGAAAAATGTCTATTCAGTTCCTCTGACCATTTTATTTAACATTTGTTTGGGGGTTTTTTGCTATTGTTTTGTGTATGGTATAAGAAAATAGTCCAGTTTCATTCTTTTGCATGTAGCTGTCCAGTTGTCCCAACACTATTTGTTGAAGAGACTGTCTTCATGGCTTCTCTTTTGTAAAGTAAGTGACCATATATGCATGGGATTATTTCTGGGTTCTCTATTCTTCCCTTTTGATCTGTGTCTGTTTTTAGGCAATACCATAATCTTTTGATGACTACAGCTTTGTAATATAGTTTGAAACCAGGGAGCACAATGCCTTCAGCTCTTCTTTCTTAAGATTGCTTTGGCTAACTGGGGTCTTCTCTGATATCGTACAGATTTTAGGACTGTTTATTCTATTTCTGTGAAAAATGCCAATGAAATTTTCTTTTGTAATATAAAGATATTTTCAAATCAAATAGCACAACAACGAATCCAGAGTCCATATGAAAATAGAAAAAAGGATGTATCATTATAGTAAAAATGGTAGGAACACCAGTTAAACACACCCTCAAACCCACATGACCCTCCAGAATTTAGGCCAGGTGCAGTCTGGATAAAACCAGAGGCTGGTGGCTCTGAACGGAAGGGAGGACACTCTCTAGCCATTCAAGACCTTTTCAACTACCAACATCATGGCCCCTCATTCCTCTAGCCCATTCCAAGTTCTTCACTGCAACTGAGCTCCGTGCATCTGCATTCCCCCATGCTTACTGGAAACCACACACCTCCTTGCTCTGGCTCTATCAAGCAGGCCGCATCCAGTCCCACACAAGCGGCTGCTTGAGTGCAGAGTTCGTGGATGTGGCAGTGTGGTATTCATTAACAGTACACTCTGGAGACAGAGACATTTGGGTGCAAATCCCAAGTTCACCACCCACGAATTCTGTGACCTTGAGAAAACTGCTTTATCATTTGAGACCTCGGTTTCCCCATGAATAAAACAAGAATAAGAGTTCCTATGTCATAGACTTGCTTAGAAAAGTAATTAAGGTAATGTATACCATGCGTAGTGCGTGGTGTTGAGTAAGCTCTTGTAAGTATCAGTTGTTATACGAATATCCTTCTCAGCACTGATCGTAGTGCAGAGCACTGACCAGCAAAGGGGCTCAGTAATTCTCACCATCGGCAGATATTTATTCACTGCCTGTCAAGCTCTGCACCCTGAGCTAGATACCTGTGAAATAAAGCTGTATAAGGCACAGCCTCCACTCTTATGAATTGTCTCATTCCTGCTTGTGTCTCTAGTGTCCTACCCAATGCCTGGCACACAGGTGATCCTCAAAGTGCTTGTGGAACTAGAGTTCTGAGTTTAAAATCTATTGTGGGTTCATAAGGGCTTGGGAAAAAAAAACAAGCAACTATAAAAAGTAAGTATGAAAAAGAAGCAGGTAAGTAGAATTTTTTTTTTTTAATTCTTGAAAACAAAAATAACACCTTACGTATATTTGACCTGTGTTCTTCAATCTACTGAAAGCTTTCCAACATAGTTTTCATATGTACCTTTGGGAAGGCATTAAAGTTCCCACTGTGTTGACAAGTACATATAGGACCAGGGGATAAAGTGATTTGTGCCACATTACAAAGACAACAAGCTTTAGTGGGCTCTAAGTTCAGAATGGCATCTATTTCAAAAGCATAGTTGTTGAGTTGGCCACTAGGGGGCAAACCCCATTCTCCTGCCCACATACTTCCATCCTCAGAGAAAAGTGAGGTCCAAGTGATACATGAAAACTCAGCATTTGTATCAGAAGGCAAGTCACTGCCTGAATTGCAAGTCACCTTGATAGTGAAGGGAGGAGAGAAAAGCAATTGTACGAGCCACCAGAGGCACAGAAATACAAGTGACTTCACCTTGGGGGTCCATATCTAGGGCTAGCTTTTAATTTACAAACACCAGGATACTAAATTTATGAGTGTCTCATTTTGCTTTTTCTAGGAAAAAAAAAAAAACATCCAGATATCAGATTCCACCTATATCATCACTAAACAGCCCCCAGGATAACGTCCTAAAGTGAAAATAAAGTTACCTAAAACACTCTCACAATGACTTCCACAGAAGCCACTTATGCAGGCTCAGCTGTGAAGGTTTATCAGGAAGTCAGGCTGATACCGGAAAACATCCCCACTTGGATAAAAGGTAAAAGACCATTTAGCACGAGTGGCTCCTAAAATTGAAAAGTTAACTCATTAAACTAAGCCTCTTAAAAAAGAGAGAGAGAGAAAAGCCAGAAAAGGCAAAAACCCAGCAGGGAAAAATATGTTCTTACTTCTGAACAAAAGAAAACACAGGAATTACTTGGGTTCCTCGCTGGAAAAATTTAAAGCCATTTGGGGCGCCTGGGTGGCTCAGTTCGTTAAGCGTCCAACTCTAGATTTCAGCTCCGGTCATAATCTCACGATTCTTGAGTTCAAGCCCTGTATTGGGCTCTGAGTTGGAAGTGTGGAAGTTGCTTGGGACACCCTCTCTCTCTCTCTCTGCCCCTCCCTAGCCCTCTTTCTCTCAAAGTAAATAAACTTAAAACAATTTTTAAATCCACTTGATGAATTCCAGACAATACTCATCAGAAACCAAATGAGATAGAGCTGTGCATCCGATCTCCTTTCTACTCATTTCCACATGAATGTACAAGCACTGCCCAAGCTAGGATGGGTTCAGGGGAACTGCGATTAAGATTCACAAAACTCCCTCTCTGCCATCAAGAACATACAATCTACTGTGAGACTATGCCAGAAACCCTTGGGAGTATTTACCATCCCACCACCCTTTTCCCTGGGACATGACAACCCACCCAATCCACACAGTCACGACCTGGGACAAGCCATATTCATAAAACCTGACTTCTACCCTCCTGGCTATGCCTGACCTATGAAATGCCAACAAAGAATTTTGAAATGAATGAAATAAGCAGACAGTCTCCTGGTTGGCCAAAACTCTATATACACATACACCTGAACTGTGGAGGCACACATCATACCATACAGTCTGTGGAGGAGAGAAAGAGAATACAACAAGTGCATTTTCTTATAGACAAGTGCTGAAAAAGGAAAACTATCTGGGTTCCTGGCAGCTCTCAGTCCCAGGGCAGACCATTCTGAAGACTGCCTCCCTCAGCACCCTTGTACCCTTACAATGAATGAGTTAGCCTAAAGTAGTTTCTATTACTTACAACCAAAGAGTCCTAATAACTACAGAGAAAGTAAGTCTACAACATAAATGCATCTGATACACAGCACGGTGCTAAGCAGGCAAAACATCTGCTTCACTGATCTGAATACACCTTGTACAGTAAAGTGGCAAAGGGTAAGACTTGTTGTAAAACATGGGAATATGAGTCCAGACTCCACCTTTTGCTAGCCTGTGACCTTGAGTAAATTCATTTAGCCAGTGCTTACCACAATGTCTAGCACAAAGCAGGTGCTCCACATACACGTGTAAGAAAAAGGCGGACAAGCAGCCACCCACATATTAGGTGCACTTATCTCTTTCAAGACATTTCTCATCGATACGATGGGACTAATAATGTCTACTTTATGCATCTCATAAGATCAGAATATACACAACCACTGTCTGGTGAAAAGTCATTACAAGGTTCTGGTTGATGGACAGGTTGAATATAAACCCACCTGCATTAATCAAAGAATATTTATTTATCTAAAGCAGGGGCTGGCAAACTATACAGCCCACAGGCCAAATCCAGTCCGCCACCAGTGTTTGTGTGATCCACAAAATGGTTTTCACAAATGAACTTCAGATTCTATGTCTCCCTCTCTCTCTGCCCCTCCCCTGTTCGCACTATTTCTCTCAAAAATAAGTAAACATTAAAAAAAAATTTTAAGTACAAAATTATACATAAAACAAGTTAATAAAAATTAAATAATAATTTCTCAATACTTCAGAACACCTGTAATAAGCATATCATATTGCATAAGGAATAGACTTTACCCTAAAGGCGTTTTGAAAATAATATTGTGAAGGCAAGAAAATGGGACATATAAATCTCTCTATAGGAGAGAGATTAAAAATAGAATAGTTCCATTTAAAACAGGGTACCGACCTTAGACTCTAAGGTGGTCTCTAAGTCACCTTCATGGAACCCTAAACTCCCAAAGAATTTGAAAACCACAGGAAGTGACAACCAGGAGCTCGAGGTCTCTATCTTCCTCGTCCATAATGTCAGAACAACAAAAACAGCTACTTCAAAGGTTTGTATTAAATGAGATAATAAATAAAAACTTTTTTACAGTGCAGAGTTCATACTACGTGCTCCATAAATATTAGCTATTATCTCATTTGCTAAATGGGTGTCATCATACTGAATACACTGAAAATATAATTACTCATTCTGACTATATCTCTTAATTCTCCATATTATTACATATTCTTCACTGGCATAATTTTAATTTAATGGGTCACAAACGGCCCTTAAGTTTTACTTTGATTTGAATGTATGCAATAATTAGCAAAAATCATTATTTTTGCATCTATTTATTTTTTTTTAGTTCATTTATTAATTGTATTTTTTTCTCATGATGTTTGCTCAGGAGCCTTATTCAAATAACCCAATGGAAATTTTCATGATTTCTTAAAATTTATGTTGGTTCAAAGCAGAAACAAGCTTACCTTCTGGGCTCCCTGTCTTAAGAATGTGCTGGCAAAAGTCTCCAAAATGTAGTTGAGAAAGCCAGCCCCTGTGACTGAAATTCTGCCTCTTTGAATGAACTCTGTCCTGTTAAAAAAAACCAAAAACAAAAACAAAAACAAAAACAAAAAACACACATCACTGACGACATTCGACATTTGGATATTTAAACTACAGAGACATCCAAAAGCATTACCATTTAAAGCCAACACAAAATAATATCCATAATAATTCAGTAACTGCCGGTTACAACAGAAGTTTTGTTAAAAAGAGATTTACAATTTATATAAGCAATTGTTTTATTCAAGTTAAGGAATACTTGTTACATGTTGCTAAAAGAGTAAATTTTAATTTTCTCATTACGCACAAAAATAATTGTAACTATGAGAGGTGATGGACGCACATTGTGGTAATCATTTTACATTATATACATAAATAAAATTATGTTGTATACCTTAAACTTATACTATGTTATATGCCAGTTATATCTCAATACAGCAGAGGGAAAAAGAAAATATATGGCTGCATTATTCTAAGTGTAACTAACTGCAGAATACAGGATGTCTAGTCATACCTAAGACTACATAATCCCATTATAAAACTATGATAGTCAGGAGATGTGTACCCTGTCTTTAAAATCTTGTTCTTCTTAACATAAAATAGATAAACTTCACTAATTGCAGTGAAAACATATATACATATTATTATGAATATATTCATTCACTTCATCACATCATTATTTATAAGAGCAAATAACGAGAAACAATGCAAACGCCCAACACGGACATTTAATAAAACACACTAGAGTAATTTTATCCAGTGAATACATCTAAACAGCCATAAAGTCATTTTAAAATGACACATTTAATAAGGACAGTCCCAAATCTAATGTTAAATTAATGTAAAAGTCAGAACACTATGTACAGTGTGATTCCATGTTTGCAAAAGTAATTTTTCTGCAGAATGAGTAAATAAATTGTAGAAACTACAGTATGCTACATGGCGCTGTAAGACTAAGACTCTCTTAACTCAGTTTCCTCATGTGTAAAAATAGGAACAATCATAGTATCTTCCTTTCACAACTATTTTGGGAAGTAAATGAGTTAATACACATAATGGGAATATGAACTGTTCCTCGACACAACGAGCATTCATCAAATGTTAGCCACTATTACTACAGAGGGAGAGACACAGACAGCAGAGACAGAGACGAGAAAGCCAGAGCCTGGGATGCCTTCTTTAAGCCTCGAATAGAGAGAGGGGCCAAGATAAGATGTGCCACTCTGCTATTTAAAGTTCTACCTATATTAAATTATCTCTATTTCATAAAACAGGTAACACCTGAGCGTGACGTCAGAAAGACTGCGGAACTACGTCCAGGACCTCGTTCCCCCAGGGAGGTTGCACCTTACCAATATACGGACCAACTGCCTTTGGGAGAACTCTAGAACTAGGTTAGAGTTTGCAGGTGAGTATGAAGGCAAGAAGAGCTCCATCAAAGTTATCCTAACTCTTATCAGACCTTCTGTCTAACTCCCTAGTGGCAGCAGCCTCTACATTCAGAGTGTGCATTCAGAAAAAAGAAGCCTTCAGATTTCTCTCCCTCTCTCTCTCTCTCTCACATACACACACACACACACACACACACACACACACACACACACACACCCTAGCCAATCAGACAGAAATAGTCTAGGCAAATTGTCTAGGCAAAGCAGCCTCCACCTCGTAGATTTAAGCCTATTTAAAATGATTTGTTCATGTAAAACTACATCCTAGTGACACTAATCTTTCCTGTCTTTATTCTAGATTAGTCGGAGTAGAATTTTACAGTGATTTTAATATTTAAAAATGAAAAGTTGAGCAGTCTTACACTCTTGGGAGAGATAAACTCTTCAGTCCTCAAGGCAAGTATAGGTGAGGGATTAATAAAAGTCTCTCTTACATCATATCCTAACCAATATTTCTTTCTGCTGCTTTGGGAGATGTAGTACGTATGCAGAAAAGCACTCTCAAGGTTTGCCCACATATCAAAGAATAACTGGGCAGTAAAGCTGGGTCATGCCCTCACCATCACTGAAATGAGAGTTTGTCCTAGTGTATTTTAAGACTGCCAGGGAAGAAAATGTTGCACTTTCCCTCAATAATTCATTGACAAAGCACATCAGACATTGTCGTCCTACTACACATAGCTAACCTAAATCGTTCACGCTACATAAGCCTTCTTTTAAGCTCCTGTGCAAAACACAGCAGGTTATACAACAATACATAGATTAATTCCAGCTCTTTAAAAAGAAGAGGAAGGAGGAGAAGGAGAAGGAGAAAGAAAACAAAGATGGACAGGTGGAAAGATGAATGGATAAAGCTGAAATATGAAAAGAATCTCTGGGCATTAGAATTATAGGTGTTATTTACTTATGTTCACTTTACTAATTTTCTATAACATGTATTACTTGGCAATAACTCAAACTAATAGTAAGGACCTAAAAATCATTTATGTATAAATAAAAGGTTATTCTTTAAAAGGCTCTGTGCTCCCAAGAACCATTCTCAGCAAAGGGACTTACAATCACTTAAAATCTCATTAAGTCACCTCCTTGGCTCTCCCTTTCTCACAGTACAGAACCTCCAATTTTTGTGCCTTTTGTCCTAAGATTTTCTACTGCCCCCAAGCCTGAAGTGTTTGTTTCACTCAAGAGACATACAGATCATTCAAGTTTTCCTACATCTATCTTTTATCTCTGTTAGGCCTAAAGGAAGGATTGCATCACACTTATTTTTTTTTTAATGTTTATTTATTTTTTGAGAGAGAGAGAAATAGAGTACAAACAGGGGAGGGGTGGCACAGAGAGACAGCAAGACACAGAATCTGAAGCAGGCTCTAGGCTCTGGGCTCATGAACCCTTGAGATCATGACCTGAGCCAAAGTCAGACACTTCACTGACTGAGCCACCCAGATGCGCCAAGGATTGCATCACACTTACGATGATACTCAGGGTCACTTTTACTCTTCAAAAACTACATAGTAACAGAGTGTATTATGTATCGGACACTATATTATCTTCTGAGTTGCTACTCTTTCTTTTTAAAACTTTTTTTAATGTTTATTTTACTTTTTGAGAGAGAGAGAGAGACACACACACACACACACACACACACACACGGGGGTGGGGGAGAGGGGCAGAGAGCTAGGGAGACACAGAATCCAAACCAGGCTCCAGGCTCTGAGCTGTCAGCATAGAGCCTGACATGGGGCTCAAACCCACTAACCGTGAGATCATGACCTGAGTTGAAGTTGGATGCTTAACCATCTGAGCCACCCAGGCGCCCCTGAGATTGTTACTCTTAAAACATTTTCTCTCTTTGACACATGAAGAAATTGTGGTAAAGAGAAGATAAATAACTTGTGCAAGGTCACATAGCTTGGTTGGCTGTAGATTCAGTATCAACAGCTCAACACCCCAGTCCTGCTCCTATGTCAGTTAAAGACACAGTCACTCTCCTAGTCCATGATATTAGAGTCCTCAGCAACACGGAAGTACTTTCCCTTTCTAATCAACCCAAGCATTTAATCAGTCATCGGATTGTATTTATTTTTCTTCTAATGTCTCTCAATGGTAAGTGTCATTCTCTCCCCTGCTACTGCTACTGCCCGCGGTTAGCAAAGCAATTTTCTCTTTCCAGGACCACAACTGCCTCTCAGTGGGATCCCAGTCTCCAGCGTGGACTCTCTATAATCTACACTGCCCAAAGTCAGCATCCTAAACACATGCTCATCTAGTCCCTGACTGTTTACTAAGTCACAGAGAATAAACCCCCACATGCTCAGTTGAGATTCATCCACATTATTGCATGTAGCTATCATTTGTTCATTTTCATTGCTGCGTACTGTTCCACTGTTTGAAAATGCTCCCGATTATTTATCCACTCTCCTGAAGACGAGCATTTTATAAAGCATCTAGGTACATATGTACACAAGTGTCTCTAGACTCATAGCTGAATGTCTGGGTCTGTCTTTACTAGAGGACATCAATGGTTTTTCTAAATGGTTGTATTTGTACTTTTTTTTATTGCCTCAATGCCAACTTTGATGGCTAGCACATGGTAGAAAATCAGTAACGCATTAGGAACAAAAGCATAGAAAGGAAAAGAGAGGGTACAGAAGAGAAAGAGGCAAAATAATGGGCCAATTTATAGTTCGTCTCAATACTTCTATCAGGGAAACTAAACCAAATATCTCAAGATTTCTACCTGCCAACATCAGTAAGGGGCAGCCTTCACCTGGCTGAGAGATAAGGCACCACAGTATCTGGAAAATTATGCTGAGGAGGAGGCTCACTCACTTGTGAAGTGCCTATATCACAGTCACATCTACGGCTTTGTCCACACGCAGGCATAATTCAACACAGAAGGCAATGGAATAAGGACAGGAAAAGCACACCTCAAACTGAGGAACATCTTTGTGAAAGTCAGTGGTGGTGTGTACGATCAGTCTCCTACTTTTAGGTCATTTAAAAATGTGTTTCCTTCTGGATTTGGGAAAATAAAAAAAAAGTTCAGAGGAAATATGGATAAAATCCCCAGAGCACACAGCCACCAGCTCTGAATTCTCAAAATGGCAGTTTCCGGAAAAGCGAAAGCTCTTAATGAGATCCTGTCCTTGAATTATTGACTGCTTAGGTATGGCAAATCTTGTCTAATTGTTTTCATGATGGGAATTTAATTAAAGTGTCTTGGAGGGGAAAAAAAGGTCTCACAGATATTCCTGTGGTGATGACATCTCAGTTCTAAGCATGGTGATTTTGGCATTCTCCTGTAACCACAGAGGGGCAGCCCAAAAGAAAGGCAGAGTGTGCGGGTCAGGCTGCCTGCTGTTGCCCCTGCTAACCCCTGAGTCTAGCAGTCACGCAGAGACTGCCTAGTTCATACATGAAACCCACCAAGCCAGAATATGTGGTCTCTCCCACCCTCTCTTACCAAGCCCATTTATGTCATAATGCTCCCACAGAGAACCAATTCAACTCACAGAGTTCTCAAGTGCTAAGCAGTTTTCAGCCTACACACACACACACACACACACACACACACACACACGGAGAGAAAAAGAAAACGAAGACTAAGGGTAGAGTTCCTGGAGTCAGATTACCTAGATTCACATCTCATCTCTGACCTGCCTACATAGGCAAGTACCTGACGCTCTGTGAGGTTCCGTCTCCTCAGTAAAATGGGATTAATAACACCTATTACATAGGTTGTTCCAAAGGTGAATAAGGTATTATATGTAAAGCACTCAATGGTTGCAATTCGGGCAACCATTCAATAAATGTTAGTTAATAATACTGACACCGCTACTATCACTACTATTACTAATAACAATGCCATTTAATACTACCATCATTATTATTACCATTTACACAAAGATACACAGTGTCTGAGAAGTCAAATGCTCATAGCACAAATTCCAGGTCTGGTCAATTCCCAAACCTTCGTACCTCATAAACTTCTAGGTGACACTCAATCATACTAAACCACCTGGAAATGAGTCTCTCCCTCCCCATTCTGGCATTCAAAGCCTTAGGGCTCCAGAACCCTCCCATCTCATCAGCCTCCACCCCACCCTGCTATCACACATCACACATGTACTCTGCACACCAGCCATGTGAAACCAAACACCCCACTGGCCTCTCTAACACCCACTCCTAGAGCCCCCCCTTCCCTGAGCCACTCTAATGCCTCCCAGGCATGGGTTATTAGCAATAGCCCTCAATTATTAACAGTGAGCTGCAGCAGGAAATGCCATGATGCTAAGGAATAATCGAATGGTAGAATCTCAGGAGCCCAATCGCCTAGTGCAGGGTAGCTCAGTCTCTTATGATAATCAAATAATAGGTAACACTTGTTTATAGCCAACCGTGGTAAAGGACTGTATTAAGTCCTTTATATACACACATTTCAGTTAATTCTCACAACAATCTTATGAAGTAATATTAACCCCAGTTTACAGATTAAAAAAACTGAGGTTCGAAGATGCAAATTTGCTGAAATCTCAGAAAAACAAGTGGCAGAGCCATTATTTAAATCCGCACAGTTAACCTCAGATCCCATATCCCCACAATCAAAGTACCTAGAAAAATGTCTACTCACTGCAAGCTTACTGGCATCCTGAGCGGTGGGCAAAGTTTCAAACTCTACCACAGTTTGTGAACCTGTCCAATCAGATTCTTATCTTCCAGGGCATCCCATTTGGTGCCAGTTTCAAGGACACATCTTCCTGTGCTCAGCTGACACACCGTGCTCAGCTACCAGAAGGGCTACATACTTAGTTAAATGATCTGACGTCACTGGGTTTGAAGTTCTCACACGTTTGAAACAAGGAACTCTGAATTTTCATTTTGCACCAGGCCTTGCAAATTATGTAGCTTTTCTGATCCCAATTCCAATGTAGGTCTATACAACACAGCCGACTGCCTTGCCCTTGGGGACTTTTCTCAGATGCTTAGAAATGCATGCTTCAGTTTAGCAACACCTAACCTAATAAATGCCTCAAACACATACAAATCCTTAGACTCATATATCTACTTCTAAAAATATGTCCTAAGCAAATAATCTTAGTTGAGGGCTTAGAGCAGCCCATAAAGATATTCATCACATTATTATTTATAAGAGTAAATAACAAGAAATAATGCAAATGCCCAACACGGACATTTAATAAAACACACTAGAGTAATTTTATCCAATGAATACATCTAAACAGTTATAAAGTCATTTTAAAATGACACATTTAATAAGGAAAGACAGTCCCAAATGTAATGTTAAATAAATGTAAAAGTCAGAATACTATGTACAGTGTGATTCCATGTTTGCAAAAGTGATTTTTCTGCAGAATGAGTAATAAATTGTAGCAACTGCAGTATGCTACACAGCACTGGAAAAACAAGTACTGATACAACCCAATGAGGCTCCCAGACACAAGATTTAGCAAAAGAAAACTGATACGTCAGAATATATACTCTATGAGTCCATCCCACACAAAGATCAACAAGACGCAGTGTTAATCTATAAGGCTGGAGGTCAGAATACTAGTCCCTTTGGGGCCACCAGCTGCTAGAAAGAGCACACACCTGAAGAGGGCATGAACATATTCTGTTTTTTCTTACACGTATTTTGCAACTGTCCTACAATGAGCATGCAATACGTGTAGGAAAAAAAGAGGAAAGATTATTTTAACATAGGATAATAAGGACACTTGGAGTAAGACTCGCCCAAACTAGACCTATGTGAGGGGCCGGGTTTTCCTACCTTCAGACAAGAGGCTGTTGAGTCATCCTAGAGCAGAGGGGAGACTCAAACAGAAGCAGCTAGATATTCCCACCTAAATCCTCCCAATGATCCAACGCTCTTCAGGTCAGGCACATAGAGTGTAGCTGCCTCTGACCTCCGGCACAGAAAAGGTCTCAAAATGTAGCTGTTTCAGTGCAGATCAGGAAACTAAACTCTGCCTGGCTTTTTTATTCTCCATCTCTTTGCTTAGCTACCAATATTATCCTTGATTGGAAAGAGGACAACCAAGCTCCCAGTTTCTAACCTGATGTAGGAGGCACATCCTGAGACCAGGCAGATGGGCATCAGATTCCTGGTGTGTTGTCTTAAGACCTTTAGGTTGTTCTGCGTGATATCCATGCCTGGCGATAAAATACTCTAAGTTTTAATACTCAACCTATATATTTACTACACATGTAAGATGCTGCAAGAAAGAAAATCTAACCAGCATCTCTGATCCATAAGAGCAACCGCTGCAACACAATTCTGACACTAATCAGAGTCAGTGAAGGCTCCCCTCTTCCTCCTTCCTCCCTTCCTCCCACTGACAATTCCTTCCTTGCATAAATTCAAGAAGGCCCTCAACTGAATTTTGTTGAACTCTTCAGGAGGGTGTTTCTGTTAAAAGTGTTTAACTCTTTGCTGAAGGGCCAGATTATCATGTGGTCATGCTTTATAAGATTAACACATGTCAGCAGTATGTTTGCAGGATACTGACTAGTTACCAGGGGCTCCCAAATCTAAGCGCACAACAGATTCACCTGAAGAACTTAAGAAATGTTGATTCCCAAGAGCTAGCACAGGCCTACAAAACTAGAGCCAACGCAACGAATCTACATGTTTAACTTCCCCCTTGAATTCTACACTGACACACAACCCAAACCGAAGGGCAAGGAGGATGAGAATAAAAAAAATCAAAAGATATTTCAAAAGTTCTTACTTGTAAATGGCATAGGATCCTCCCCCAGCCAAACATCCTTGTTTCCAGTTCAATCATCACCTCTGTTTTCAATAAAACAGTTTATTCCACTTTTCAAAGTTAGTACCTTTAAGGAGCCACCTCCCTTTGAAAACAGCATTTATTCACCATTAGTTCCAACAACTTTCATTGTCTAATGCCTTATACTCTCCACGTATAGAGCATTCCCCTTTATTGTCTTTTAAATCTTCACATTATGAGGGAGTTGAGGCCCGCTTTGTCCCTCTTACCAGAGTCAACTGTAGATATGAGTGACCAAGCAGCAAAAACCAGAAGCAAGGCCTCCATATTACTGGTTCAAGATTTCCTCTACGTTGAATCCCTACCAAATGATATTGGACGTTCCCACTTTGCACTTACCACTCCTGACAACTCCACCCCTTTTCACTTCCCTCAACCCCATTTCAGCCCATAAGATGCAAGACCTGCCATTCGGTGAACAAATAGCACTGTCTTCAAGCATCTGAGCACTGTGTTACAGTATCCTCAGTATACACCAGGATGGGAAGTGTATCTCACTATACATACAGATGAGAAGTGTATCCTCAGTATCCTCAGTATACACCAGGATGGGAAGTGTACCCTCGGCATACACCAGGATGGGAAGTGTACCCTCAGCATACACCAGGATGGGAAGTATATCCTCAGTATACACACAGATGGAAAGTGTATCCTCAGTATACACGGAAGGCATACTGGGAAGGCAGAGAAGACTGTGACTATGTAAATACAAACATAAAAAGCACAAGAGTATCTTTTGCAGGTCAGTGTTATGGAGCCAAAAATAAGACTCCTGCCCAGATGTCATATTGACACAGAAAAGGCCCTGATGCTCAGCGTTCTGTAACTGGCAGTGCATCCTGCTAATTGTCTGATCGCCCACTGGTGCCCTGGAAATTAAGGCCAATATGAGCACAGGGAGTCATGTTTTGGGATGAATATGGTGGTATTTATCCAGGCTATTTGATAACTACACCCTCAAGCCCTTTGCTGTCAGGAATGGAGCTTAGAAATAATTCCTAAGTAAAGTTAACAAAGCCAGAATATTTTAATATTTCAGTGAAAGCAAGTTTGAAGGTCAACCAAAAAGGCTGGTGCCCAACACATGGAAGTCACCAAACTGTCAAACTTGCTACTAGGAAAAAACAACAACACTTCAAAGCAAGGAAAAAATGGATACAGACACACACAACAATGCCCAACAATCAGCCCTCGAAACAGGTATTTGGGATTCACCAGATGAATACTCAAGACTCAGATGTTTTAATATAGAAATTGAAAGATAAAAAGTACAAAATGTACATCTTATTAGAATGAAGAATATTCATGTGTGTAACTTCAATTATAATGAAAATTTTGTGAACTAAAAACAGCTGCTCATCCCATTAACTTAATCTGAGTGTAAAGTTTGATTTGGGCATTTTTGTCCCTTTGACTACTTTCCAGGTGGAAATTCTTTGCTGTTTCATGAATGTTAGTTCAATGGATCCAATGTTATTAACCCACACTCTACTAGGCTGCCCATTTTAAATCTCAGAAATAAGGTTTATAAGCACGAGTGAATAAGCAAAAGCTTGATGGAAAGATACGGGCCACTAAGATACTCAGCACTGGGCATGGGATCATCGTTCATGGTCTCGTTCATCGAAAGCAAAAACAAACCCAGCTCGGCAACGTCATGAAAAGAGTGAGTCTCCGCTGACGATGAGAACTAAATCCTTGCTTCAAGATAACAGAAAAGTTACGGCTCACCCCCAAACTCATACAGTTATAGTGAAAGAGCAAAGCCCAAAGAAAATACTTTTACAAGATAATTGTCTTCTTAGAATTGCTGGGATAGAGTAAATAAGCCAGATCAAATGTGTGTCCATCACATTCCCACATAGTACTGGAAACATCAATTAGAAGGTAAAGAAGCAGAAACCACTAAACAGATATATTTTTGAAAATAGGACCAAACATAGTAGGAAATTAATAAGTTTCTCTTGGAATGTAAGGTTTCCGCAGCAGAAAGCATGCCTCCGCCAGCGAGAAGCCCGCAGCCCCAGCGTTGGTGTGCTCGAGGGAACGCGACATCACAATGTAGCTCTTGCCTGAGGAGGTGCCGGTACCGCAAAGACATCAGCGGGAAGGCAGAACTGGACCTATCTGAAGAAACACAAATGAAGGCTGAGTCGGATTCTCAGGGAACCCTTTTGGAGCCCATCTCTGAACTGAGCCGACAGGCCACGCGAAGGGACAGAATGACATCTGGTTTCCTGTCACATACCCACACCTGCTAACCAACACACAGCTTGAGGGTCTAATTTTAGATTCAGCAGCTGTGACAGCTTTTTCTCTTAAAAAAAAAACAAAAAAAAACACCTTGTCCGTATTTCATTTTCTGGATACAGTGGCTAGCCATTGTTCTCACATTTTGTGGCAAAGGAGGGGAAAGAAAGCACTAATGTGTCCTTCTTTCTTTGATGTCCCCCCAACACAACCCACTCATTTAGAATGTCTGCCTAAAATGCCTTGCTTAAACCCATGTCAAGGGCTAAGAAAACAAATTTCCTCAGAGTCGAGATCACAGCTATCATCCCATTATCCCTGTTCAGAAACCTTCATGTGGTTGCTGGTTACTGAAAGGACAGATCCCTTCTGCATAACCTGGGACCCAAAGCACTCTATAGTTTGACATAAATCCATCCTTTATAAACATCCATATTCCTACCTCCCCACTTTGCTCAAGGTGGCGTCCACGATACCTGGACTCACACCTTGGCTCGGCAACCTACTTTCATTGTGGGCGAGTTATTTAACCTGAGCTTTAAAACACTGCAGGGGAAGGATCTAGCTTTGACCTTGACACAGTAGGCTATCAATAAATATTGGCCTGCTGTATCAAAAATCTAAAAGAGAGTGTTTGGGAGAGGACGAGAACATAAAGCAAAGAAAGAAAAAAGTATAACTGGTCAAGCTTTTTTACATAGCAATCTGATAATATGTATCAAAAGATAATATGAGGCCCAGAAATCCAATTTTGCTCTATCTCCTTTAAAAGATTATTGAATAAGTACAAAAATAGGTAATTATCAGGACTTCATCATAGCATTATTTGTAGCAGCAAAAAAGTTGAGAAACAATCTAAATGCCAATTAAGGGGGTGGCTGGGTGGCTCAGTCAGTTAAGCATCAGACTCTTGATTTCGCTCAGGTCATGATCTCCTGGGTTGTAGGATCAAGCCCCGCATCAGGCTCTGTGTCAATGGTACACAAACTGCTTGAGATTCTCCCTCTCTCTCCCTCTCTCTCTCTCTCTCTCTCTCTCTCTCCCCCCCCTCTCTCTCTCTCTCTCTCTCTCCCTCTCTCTCAAAATAAAGAAATAAACTTAAAAAAAGAAATAAATGAAATAAATACCAATTAGGAAATGAACCAAGAAAATTATGTAACTAGACACTACTGCTAGGTAATTAAAACTTTTTCCCCCAAAACTGTTTAATATTTTTAACAAGAAGCATGTATCATATTTTCCAGGATCAGAATATTTAAAAAATAATTTTCAAAAAAACACATGAAGAAAGTTCTGAAGAATGCTTTCCTTCGATTCTCAGAGCCAATTATCAGTGTACAGATCATTGATAACGGTTCAGATCAGACTAGCCAATAGCCTGGATATTTGAGAAAATAGAGGCTAAAACGAGATGGATGAGATGTTTTCTATATAAAATCATATAATTCTGTACTTTTACTACTACTCTGCACAAAAAAAAAATAAAACAAAACAAAAACCTCCTCTATTCTCTGGCCACAGCTTTTATACTTAATCCCAAACATCTACGTTCCATGTGAAGCTTCTGCCATGGGGGAGGCTGTGGAAAACAAACGAGGGGGTGGTTCCAGGCAAACCCACCTCAGATGCTAATAAGACTTAGCATTCACATTCATTCAGTGTGGGGCTGGAGGATGTTAGAATTACCACTCAAGGACCCAAATTATGAGGAACAATAACAATCTGCACAAGGGATGGGGCTGCAGAATGAATTTGAGACTTGGGATTTTCAGTTATTTGAACTTGAGAGTCTTACTATTTCCATTAAAATGTGAGGTGAACAAAAAAACCCAAATCATACAGAGTAACAAAAAACAGTAAATTATCCTCTGAAATCAGAGCTCACAATGATAATCACTATTAACCCTTGATGGGTGTTATATTTTGCTTTTGTTTTTAAACCTATCTCAAAGGAATTATTTCTTACCCATCACATTGGTAAAAGTTTTTTAAAGGTATGTTAATAGGAACTTTCGGCTGTAGGGAAACGAGCTCTCCCCATAAACTTCACCCTTTAAGGTGTGTAACTCCTCGTTTTTGGTTTATTCAGAGTCGTGCAACCATCAACACTAGTTCTGGAATATTCTCATCACCCGAACAAGAAGCTCCATACTCACTGGCAGTCACTGCCCACTCTTTCCCTCCGTGCCGGTGGCAACCACTAATCTATTTTCCATCCTTGTGGATTTACCAATTCTACACATTTCTAATAAATTCACTCCTACAATATGTGACTTTGGTAACTGGCTTCTCCGCTTAGCTTTAGTTTTCAAGCTTCAGTCAAGTTATAGCATGGGTGAGAATTTCTTTCATTTTGGCTGAATAATTTTCCATGTATAAGCATACCACATTTGGTTATATACTCATCAATTGATGGACACTGGGTCTCCACATTCTGCCTATTATGAATAATGGTGCTATAAACACTCCTGTGTAAGTTTTTGTGTTTTCACAAAACACGTATGTTTTCAGTATTGTACAGGGTCAAGTGGTAACTCTGTTTCTTTGCTGAGGCACTGAAAAACTGGTTTCCATAACATCTGCATCAGCGCTGTGTAAGGGTCACCATTTCTCCCCACCCTTTCCAACACTTGTCACCATGTATCTTCTTTATTGTAGCCATCCTAGCACGTTTGAAGTGGTATCTCATTGTGATTCTGATTTGCACTTCTGGATGAATAATGACGCTGAGCATCTTTTGAGGCACCTATTGGCCATCAACATATCTTTTTGGAGAAACATCTACTCGAATTTTTTGCCCATGTTTTAATTAGGCTTTTTAAAAATTCAAGTATAATTAACATACAGCGTTAGATTAGTTTCAGGTGTACAATATGATTCAACAATTCTATATGTTACTCAGTGCTCTTCACGATAAGTGTACACTCTCATACATTATGGATATATATTATTGGATATATGGTTTGCAAATATTTTCTCCCATTCTCTGGATTGTCTTTTGACCTTCTCGATACTCCTTTGAAGCACAAAAGTTTTTAATTTTGACATCAGTTTCACCTATTTTGTCTTGTGTTGCTTGGACTTGTGGGTCATATCTAAGAAGTCACTACCTAATCCAAGGTCATAAACATTTTTGCCTATGTTTTCTCCTAAAAGCTTTATAGTCTTAACTCTCATTTAGGTCTTTGATGAATTTTGAATTAACTCTGTATTTGTTGTGAGGTAGAGATCCAACTTTATTCTTTTGTTTGTGGATATCCAGTTGTGACAGCACCAATTCTTGAGAAGAATATTCTTTCCTCATTGAATAGTCTTGGCATATAGCTTTTTAAAATCGTCCTTAAATGTTCTATAGCCTGATGGTGACCCTGATTACATGACTGTGTCAAAACTCTTCGAACTGTACATTTAGAAGAATAAATTTTATTGTATGTAATTAACACACTCAATAAACCTAAAAATTACAAATTCTATTTTAGAGAAACATTCATATACAGGACATGTAAAGATCACATGCTTCACAAACACTATACTATTGGGTAATAAAGAGAAACTGGAAACCATCGACCCTCTATAAAAAATTAAACAGACGTAGAATAATCGCAGAATTGAATACCATGCAACAGTACAAATGAATAAGCTAGGTTTTATATATATTAAATGGATAAGGTTCTGTTAAGCAAAAAAGATCAGTGTACAATGACTGACACAGAATGAAAGTACCTATATAAAAAAGATATACAAAACCAAGCTGTATGGGCTCTATACAGTGTGGAAGAATACTTGGCACACTGATAACCCTCACTGCCTCTGCAGAGAGTAAAAAGGCACCAAGACTGGACAGGGTGACCAGAAAGGAGTTGACGAAAATCAACTATTGGGACCTCATCAAAATAAAAAGCTTCTGCATAGTGAAGGAAACAATCAGCAAAACTAAAAGGCAACCGACAGAATGGGAGCAGATATTTGCACATGACTTATCAGATAAAGGGTCAGTATCCAAAATCTATAGAGAACTTACCAAACTCAACACCCAGAAAACAAATAATCCAGTGACGAAACAGGCAAAAGACACTTCTCCAAAGAAGACATCCAGATGGCCGACAAACACATGAAAAGATGCTCAACATCACTCATCATCAGGGAAATACAAATCAAAACCACACTGAGATACCAACTCAAATCAGTCAGAATGACTAACATTAACAACTCAAGCAACAACAGATGTTGGCAAGGATGTGGAGAAAGAGGATCTCTTTTGCACTGCTGGTGGGAATACAAACTGGTACATCCACTCTGGAAAACTGTATGGAGGTTCTTCAAAAAATTAAAAATAGAGCTACCCTATGACCCAGAAATTGCACTACGAGGTGTTTATCGAAGGGATACAGGTATACTGGTTTTTTTTAAATTTTTTAATGTTTATTTATTTTTGAGAGACAGAGTGCGAGCGGGTGAGGGGCAGCGAGAGAGGGAGACACAGAATTTGAAGCAGGCTCCAGGCTCTGAGCTGTCAGCACAGAGCCCAACATAGGGCTCGAACCCACCAACTGTGAGATCATGACCTGAGCCAAAGTCTGACACTCATCCGACTGAGCCACCCAGGTGCACCCAAGTATGCTGCTTTAAAGGGACACATGCACCCCAATGTTTATAGCAGCACTATGGACAATAGCCAAAGTATGGAAAGAGCCCAAATGTCCATCAATGGATGAATGGATAAAGACAATGTCATATATATATATACAATGGGGTATTACTCAGCAGTCAAAAAGAATGATATCTTGCCATTTGCAACTAGGTGGATAGAACTAGAGGGTATTATGCTAAGCGAATTTGGTCAGAAAAAGACAATTATCATATGACTTCACTCATATGAGGACTTTAAGATACAAACAGGTGAACATAAGGGAAGGGAAGCAAAAATAATATAAAAGCAAGGAGGGAGACAAAACATAAGAGACTTAAATATAGACAACAAACAGAGGATTGCTGGAGGAATTGTGGGAGGGGGGATGGGCTAAATGGGTAATGTGCTTAAAGAATCTACTCCTGAAATTCTTGTTGTACCATATGCTAACTACCTTGGATGTAAATTACAAAAATAAATAAATTATAGAGAAAAAAAGAAAAAAAGGAGCTGAGCTCCGCTATTTTTCCCTCAAAGAGAAATCTACTTATTAATTACTTGTGTGGTTAAAAATTAATAATGTGTAACTTATGTGAGTTGTAAACAGAGGTTGTAAATATACAATCATAGCTTTTTATTATATGAGCTCATTTGTGCATCCCTGCACCCAACACACACACACATACACACACGCACACACACAGGCGGTCTTACCAATTTGGATTTTCCATACTTTCCCGGAAGACAGACTCTTCCTTCATGGATGCATACTGTGTCCATGTAAGGCAGTGACTCCGTATAGCCATGTTTCTTTCCTGAGGATTGAGCCACGATTCCTCTTCCAGCTGGATACTAGGTACCTTTAAAATGCTCACCTGTCCAACAGAGAGTAAATGGCTTTCTCAAATGAGGAAGAACAGGCTACAGAAGGACGGACTCCAGAGTTGCTTTTAGTCTTGGATAATTAAGAGGACAAGTGATCCTGATATACAAATGATGGCTCACCGACGGCTATGGGTCCTTGACAATCAAACATACCATGACCTTACTAAATGCTGGTGAGGACATGCAAATAGCCCAGGATTTATGCAAGCTGTATAGTCCCTGGCCTGATTTCCCTAACTGCTAAACACTAAGCAAATTATCAGCCTCCTTCGTGTCTCCTCCAGGGCTGGTTATGGCCTTCTTAAATTGATGGATTCTAATTGGGCCCACTTATGGGCTCACATGCAAGACAATATCAGATAAAATATTTTCTTCATTTTAAACTCTGTCCAATACCTCAAAATGTAGGCTGAGGTGGAGGAGACATGGGAAACTACAAAGGCAGCACTGTACGAGTCAGAGGTGTCCTTAAATTATTGAAGAATTGAGATACAAGAAAAAGTTGAATGTCTTTTTAAATAATAGACTCAAAGGGCGTATACAGGGCAAAGGCAGGGTATACACCCTGTGGAAAAGCCAGTCATAATTTGTTGCGTTCACTGCAACACATTTTAGCATCTGGAAAATAAAATAAAGCTCTTTTTCATTGTCATGTCAGCTTTCTTTCCTACAAAGAGTATGACAGAATCTTAATCCAGGATAAGGGAGTGATAGAAGCCATCACTTTTTCTGCATATAGCAAACAGCACAGCAAAGTCATCTGCAAGCTAACTGACTTCTACCTCATCAAAAGAATCACTTCCGGGTTGAAACAACCATCTGAGACATCTTAAGAAGGGCACATCAAAATGTTCTCTTATTTCCTAATGATTCTAAAAGGACTCTTGTCAATAATCCCTCCATCACGCAAGCAATGTTATTAAAAATTCCCATTTACCTTTGTCGACAATCACCAGAGTGCTTAAGGATTTCAAAGAGAGAAAACAATTCACTATTATGAAGATTTCATCACCACCATCATTACCTTACAGAAATACACACAAAAAGACGTACAGCGAGCACTGAGATTATACTCCTTGAAATAACTGTACTCCCTGACTGGGACATAGGAACTGAAGCTTTTATCTTTCTTGCTAAAGATGAGATTAAATATTTACCATCTGTCCACTTCTGATCATTCTTATCTAAGAGTTTTATCTAACCACAGACAGATGAGAAAAAATGATTACTTCATGTGAAACATCCAAGACATCTTTAAAATAATTAAACCATCTCTATGTCCACTAAGAGAGCTCCACAAAAGAGAAGCGGAAACAGAAAGGAAAAAAAAAAAAAAACATTTCCAGTGGCATCTGCTAAAACTGAGATTAGATAGAAGAGGGCTTGCTTCCTCTGAGGGGCTATACGGTCCAACTGGGAACATTCTAATACTCCTATGCTATCTCTTTCCAGGACTCTGTGAAAATCACTCAGTGTTACACCAAATCTGATTAAATTTTAAAATGAATTTACCTTCCTTAAAATTTCTGGAACCACGTTCTGACAGACTGCAATCCTCTTTCTATAGATGATCCCTGTTGACACATCTAGAAACAGAAAATTTTTACACTCAAAAAATGTTTAAGGATATGCACTCCTGTTCTGATGTCAATAAAACTTCTCATTTCGATGTCAGTTTTCTCTATGTAGGACTCCTAGAGAAAAAAATGTTTAACTCCAAACTCAGTATCCCTGACCACTTTTCTGGGCCAAATCATTCTAAATACACTTATTTGTAATCGGGGAATAAAGGTAAGACAGCTATTCACGCTGCACATTCTAAAGTTAGGAAGAAAGAATCCCAAGCTGTTCCCTACTCCGGATTATCAATGTCAACACTCCAGTGACAAGGGCCAGTGAGCCTTCTGCTCGAGTCCAACGAAGGTCAATTTTTCACAAGAATATGGAGAATGAGATTCTGCCGCTTCTGCACCAAACGTGTTTTCAAAGCACAGATTTCTAGGCACACAATTTAAACCTGTCGTTAGTTATATTAGCCACAGTCTTCTCTCATATACAAGCAGATTGCCTGTGAGTGGCACTACTCTGTTTTGGAACAAAGTTTCCAATAGTGTAAAAAGCACACAACAAATGTGAATTAAGAAAAGGGGAGACCTGAGTCAGAGAAAAAAAAAAAAACAACTCTGAAGTATTGTCTTTTGCTCTGTCAACAACTGTTGACTCAGCCAAGCTCCTGTAGCGTTTCTCAAATCTCTGGCTATCATAGCCCTGACCGCCAATACCCAGACTGCCCAGAAGCGACTGACAGGGTGAGGAGCGGGTTCCGCCTGCCCACTGGCATTCCTTCGGCCAGCTTATCCGGTGTTTGCAGCACACCCACTTAAAATGGATTAGCCACTCCTGCAGGCAAAGATGCTCCCGTCAATGGTAGAAATCATAATTAATGTTCCTCTACCACTTTGGAATACATATACTCTTCTCTCATTTGATCTTCACAACAACCTAAAGCAGGATTATTATTATTTTCCCACGTAATCAATGAAGAAACAGAGCCTCCAAGAAGTTAGGTCATGCAGGTAGTAACGAAAGCAAGGCTTAAAACCAGATTTCTCTGATGCCGAATAACAAGTTTTTCCCACACTGAGTGCAGACACATGAAAAAAAAACGTTTTTTTAAAATCTATTAATAGAGTTATGGACACGAAGAAAATACCCTCACAAGCAAAAGACAGTTTTTGTGTTCACGAAGCACAGAGGAGACTTCAGTGTCACGTAACAAATAGTGGCATCTCACACGTTTTCTCAGAAGGCTCAAGAGCGTGTCAGAAGTGGGCCTCGGCGCCTCCAAATGTTTATACACTGATTATGTAGCCCAGTTCTTAAGTCCAGGCAACGACAGTGAAAATGATTCCACTGAGATGCAAATGACAGAGAGCAGTGAAGACTCCTACACTCTAGTGCAGGGGTGAATAAACCTTTCCTGTAAAGGGCCACATGGTAAATAGTTTAGGCTTTATGGGCCAAACGGTCTTGTTCTAACAACTTAACTCTGCTATTGCTGCAAAGAAGAAGTCACAGATACTATGGAAGCAAGTGGGCATGGCTGCATGTCAATAAAACTTTATTCACAACATCAAGCAGGACAAGCATAGTTTGCCCACCCCTGCACTGGACAATATGGAACCATATGCTAAGTACAGTTATGATTCTATAATATAATCACTTTACAGTTGCATCTTATATACATCCTGCTAATCACAACTGTTTTGCCATTTATAAAATGATACGTGAATATATTATAGGGATATAGCCTTGTGACCTTGGGCAATTTATTTAACCTTAAATTTATTGATTTCTTTATACATTAAATGGGAGTAATAATAATATATACTCCCATACATTATACTGAAGATTAAAGGAGTTAACAAAAGTAAGGGTGCCTGGCACATATTCAGGGCTCAGAAATGTTGGCTGTTACTGTTGTCATCAGTCATTAATTGAGAGAGTGACAAAAGCATATTAAACAAGACTTCTGCTGCTGCTATAAATGCTGGGTACTCTTCTCTGTCACCTCAAATACAGAAATACACCTATTCTTATATCTGTTTAAAAGTAATAGGCTAGGGCGCCTGGGTGGCTCAGTCAGTTAAGCATCCAACTCCTGATCTCGGCTTAGGTCATGATCTCATGGTTTGTGAGTTCGAGCCCCACGTTGGGCTCTGCACTGACAGTGTGGAGTCTGCTTGGGATTCCCTCTCTCTCCCTATCTCTACCCTTTTCCTGCTCACTCTCTCTCTCTCTCTCTCAAAATAAAAACTAAACTTAAAAAAGTAAAACATAAAAAACAAAAATAAAGAGTAATAGGCTATACACACACACACACACACACCTTGAAAAACATCACTATTACTTAATGATCATTACTGAAGTGACGTATGTATTCAGAGAACTTACCTCTTTTTTCCTCCACAGTTATTACAGAGATGACATTTTTATCCATGGGGTTGGGATACTAAATGAAAACACATAAAGAAGAATTACCATTCATCCTTCACCAAAGGGGATTACCTCACAGTAACCACAGGTATTTGCAGGAACAGTAAATATTTTCCAAGCAACTCTAAGGCCAGTTTTCAATCAAGGCCCTTCATTGTACTACTTGGGCCTAGAAGAGTAAGAGGCTGCCATCAACTGAACCTGTATGAATCCGGGAGACACCTTTAGATCCAACACATCCCTGGGCAGAGAAGGGAGGGACAGATTAATCTAATTAATAAGTATTACTATTAGTATGGAACCAGCCTGACATAAATGAGAAGTGTCCTTTGTGCCAGGCACTGTGTTATATGCTTGATTCACGTACATGATCTTGTGTATTTTTTTAAGTTAATATATTTATTTTGAGACGGGGGTGGTGGGGGGATGGGTATAGAGCCAGAGAGAGAATCTCCAGCAAGCTCCATGCAGTCAGTGTGAAGCCTGCCATGGAGCTCGATCTCATGAACCGTGAGACTGTGACCTGAGCCAAAAGCAAGAGTCGGACGCTTAACTGACTGAGCCACCCGGGCGCCCCTACATGATCTTGTTTAAATCCCAAAACAGGCTCTCTGCTGTGGCTGGGTCACATGTGATAATTCCTTCCTCCGTCAGAAATGGAAACTGAATAAAGGTTAGAGTTTAGGATCCCAGCTACTCAGTGGGAGAGCAGTGAAATTAAACCAAGTCTACTACAAAGTGAACCTTCCAGTATGACCCGGTACCACTACCTGGCAGCTGGGTTAGTATCAGAGGGGAATAATTACAGAAGTAGTCTACTCCAGGTGCTCAATGAATCATTTATCTATTAATTCCCCAGAAAGACAATTTGGATATAACGAGGCTGGAAAAAGCTATCATTTTTGTCATAAGCAGTTTGCATATATTATTTCACTTTAATTCTCAAATTAATACCATGAGGTATATGCTGTTTTTTCCCTCTCACATGTTAAAAAATAAGGCCCAGATAAACTAAGCAATCTGCCCAAAACCACCCAGCTAATGAACACGGAGATTATAATTTACCCACAGATATTTTCCATTGCCTTCTAAACCTGCCTACCTAACCTACCCTTAAATGACCTCAGAATTACTCAGACCCAACCCTTTCTATTGCTCAGATGCAAAGACAAAAACTTCAGGGATGGAAGTGACTTCCTCAAAGCCATAAGACAAGAGGGTTCCTGATCCCGGCCTGCTGAGCACCCCTTGGGCTCTTTGCCCAGAGACTTACACTGCTTCATCGTGTGGTCAAACCTGAAAAGAAAAATTACAGGAAGTCTTATCCAAGACATGGCGAAATGCCGAAGGGGAAGGAGAGCAGTGAAAAGGCTGAAGGGCAGGAAAAGAGGGGCCTTCTACTGGATGAACTTGAGCTTCAAGTCTCTGGAACCCTAGGAAGTGGTATATGCCTACTCGGGATGTGGGTCTGCCCCAACTCACAGCAGCTAGCTGTGTGCACGCATGTGTGTGTGTGTGTGTGTGTGTGTGTGTGTGTGTGTGTGTGTGAGAGAGAGAGAGAGAGAGAGAGAGAGAGAGAGAAAGGTTGGCTAAGTGGCTGATTTTCAGATAAAAGGGTCCATTACTTACATTATTAAAGACATGTATGGCCCCAAAAGACACTGGATTAGAACTCAGGCTCTATGAGAACAGGGATATGATCTATTTCAGCCACCCCTGTATCTCCACCACTAGCAGTGTCTGGCACATAGTAGGCACTCAATAAAGCTTTGCTGAATGAATGAATGATTAGGAAGATGAACCTCGCTCACCTAGGGGGTCAATGTAGAAAATAAACCTTACTTTAGAGAACTATCTGTGAAGAGAATGGGTGGTCAGTTCTCTCTGGTCAGCCCTCAGTAGCCTCGACACTTCATCAAGCCCATCTTGGCAACTGCAACCTTGATAAGTAATCAAAAAACTGATATTTAAGTATTCATTCATTCGTTAATTCATTTTTGCTCCAGAAAAAAAAAATGATCAAAATTACAGGGACCACCTTCCGGAAGTTTAACCTTCAGATAATGTCCACCAGTTAGGGTCAGGTTTAGATGTTCTGATCCTTGGCACGGGGCCTCACTTACAGAGCACCCGTGAAGCAAGGACGATATCTGAGCCTCACGCAGATCCCTTGAATTATGTGTTTGTGTGTGTGAATAGAAACTTCTAAGCTAAGGTAAAATGAAGGTCTGAAAGTATTTCTTTGACTTGTCCTAGTTTGCTTGTTTTTCATTCATCAACACACTCTGACTGAATATTACAAATACACTGTAAGCTGTAGGAAGATTACTAAATTATGGAAGAGATTTGAAATGTAATCACTGGAGGAGGAGAGTGATAAAAGCTTTCAAGTTCTAATTACTTCACTAAGGTATCAGTAAAATTCCCAAAGAATATGACTCAGAAACTTCACATTTTAACATCATTTCAAGATTTGCTTATTAGGCCAAAGAGCATTGACTGAAACAAAAGTGGAAATTCTCTGTTTATTCTTCATTTAAGAGGTTCTGAGTACCCACCACACCAGGCACCATTCCAGGCACTGAGGATATAGTAATGAAATAAAATTGTAGCCTCTTACAGAGTTTGCATGTTAGTTGGGGAGACAAACAAGAAAAATAATAATAAACATATCAGGAGAAAATAAATCAGACTAAGGGATGATAGGGAGATGGGAAATTGTGGAGAGACATCATTACAAAATACTTAAGGGTCACCCAGTAGACAATGCTTGTAAATAATAGGTAAAATGAAGGTTTTATTAGCCAAACACAAGAGATCCTGAACTATTTAGTAAAATCATCTCCATAATTCAAGTCATTTACCTACACAACTACTTTTGGAGTTGAAGAGACATGAGCCTCAAGTTTCCATATGAGAATGGAAAAAAGAAATGAGAGGTTTGTTTACAGTAACTACATACCAAGGCATGAAAGGCATGTATTTTAACTTTTTTAAAATTAAAGATTTATTGTGTTGAGGCTCCCCCTATCTGGCATTACTTGAAATGGTCTGACGCCATCTTGTGGCAACTTGAATATTCATGATTTAATTCACGAACATTTTTCTGAACTCAGGTTAACACGGGGTTGAGACAGGGAAGGCTCTCAGAAAGGGTCATCACCAGGAGGAATGCCACTTTGGGAAGACAGGAAGCAGTGGACAGGTATCTCTGGAGAGTTTTTCCAACACAGTGTGACACTGGAACGGATCAAGCTAGGTCGGGATTAAGAGCACGCACTGTTCTACTATGCCCATGCCTGTATTAGAGGCTGCCGTATGTATCATCTCATTTAGTACTTCCCCAAGTGAGTAAACCAATTAACAACTGTTAAGATAAGGAATCTCTGCATGAAGAACACAATGGCAATGGCATAAAGTGTGCACACACACAGGGTCACCCAGATTTTCCAATCTCCACTCCACACTACGGACTCTCATGGAAGCAAAGTGGTCTCAACACCCAGATTATCTGCCAAAAATGCTTGCCATCTCTGAGCCACCTGGCTCAATGGATCATAAGCTGCAGTGGCATAAAAATAATTACCACCTGGGGGGCCGTGTACATTCACCACGTATGCCATATATTCTGGCTGACTTAAGGGATCTCTCAAGATATACTTGACTTCATTCTTAACTTACTCACGATTTTACTTTCTTTCCCGAATGTGGAAACTAACTCCCTTTCCTTTCCCCAAGATAAAAATCTATTGCAAATACCACAGTCTAACAAGGGTAAAATGTAGACTCTTTTACATTGCCATATACGTTCCTTTCATTTACTTTTTACATATTAATAGGTAAGAGACATAAATAAATAAATAAATAAATAAATAAGTAGATAGATAGGAGGCCAGAGGCCAAAAACTGCAAAATACTGGGTATAACAAAGAAAATATGCAACAAGACAAACACATAGCTATGAAAAGTGACAGGCCAAAAAAACTGAGTCCATCCAACTACAGGAATTAAGAGTCACTACATGTGTGGAAAGAGCTTCATGAAGACATGGTAATTTACCTTTCTTAGTTACAAAGGAAAATTATACAAGCTTTCACAAAGCCCACTCTTAAGAGTAAGCAGTTTTTAAAATATCAACTTTCCAAAAGGCTCAGAAGTCAACGCCTGCCTTTTGTAATTACCCTCTCCCAAAAAAGAGTCAATGACCTGCAAAGGAGCCATTGTTGACCAACTTCCGAATGGCATTATCCAAGAGAGTAAAAGCAAGCAACTTGGTGACAGATCTGTAGTAGTCCTACAACGGCCAAGAGGACCTGAAATAAGTCTGTATATTAACATTTCTGTTTTATAAGCATTATGAGAAACTTTGCTCCTCAGGCTGCTTCCAAACATGCACACGCAAAGCAGGGGAGCCGTTGGAAAGCGATGTGGCATTTTAGCTCAACAAAAAAATCACCACGGACTGCGCCAAGTTCTCTTTAGGACTTACATGCGATAGTAATCTACCTTAGAGGAGAGCAAACTTGAGTTTATGCCAAGATCAAATGAATCATCGATTAATCAAAATTTCAATGTTCAAGGACAAAACATTTTTAGGTCAATAAATTTTTGAATGCTTGTGCATCGACCTTTCAGGCCAATGGGATGATGGAGTAGAAGTAACGCAGGACAAGGAGCCCGGACACAGAGACTGTGATGCTGCCGTCTCTGGAGCCAGGGCAACGGACCACCAGCGGATACTCAAGGCCGTTTCGCCTGGGACAAGTTATGATTCTAAACAAAGGCCAACAATGTCACAGCGCCCTTATTCATTCAAAAATGTCCCATTAATTGGCAATGATACAATAAAGTTTTTTGAAAGAAATAGCTTATAATGGTGACACAAAGGAAAACTCTCGTATCTCAACATTAAATGCATACATAAATCAAATGCATTTAAAGGTAAAAAGCCTATGAAATAAGTGACCAGTACTCTTCCAAAGTGCCATGGTCCAGAAAGACAAAAAAATAAAGGAACTGTCAAACACTGGAGGAGACTAAGACATGACAACTAAATGCCATGGGGGACCCCTGGATTGACTCCTAACTGGAAAAAAAGTGCTATTAGTGGACTACTGCCAAGTCTGAATAAGGTCTGTAGATTAGTTAACATTGTATCGATGCCAATTCCGTGGTTTTAAAACCTATACAGTGGTTGGGGAAGCTGGTGAAGGGTATGCTGGAATTCTTTGTTTTACAATATTTTAAAAGTCAAATTATAGCGGTGCTTGGGTGGCTCAGTTGGTTAAGCAGCCGACTTTGGCTCAGGTCATGATCTCACGGTCTGTGAGTTCAAGCCCCGAGTTGGGCTCTGTGCTGACAGCTCAGAGCCTGGAGCCTGCTTCAGATTCTGTATCTCCCTCTCTCTCTGCCCTTCCCCTGCTTATAATCTGTCTCTATGTCTCTCAAAAATAAATAAACGTTAAAACAAAAATTGAAAGTCAAATTACAGTTGAGCTTTGAACAACAGAGCTGTGAACTGGGCGGGTCCACTTCTCTGTGGATTTTTTCCCAATAAATACAGTACAGTACCGTGAATGCATTTTCTCTTCCTTATGTCTTTCTCAACATTCTTTTCTCTAGCTCTACCATCAAAATACAGTACATAATACATATATAACATACAAGATACGTGTTAATCGACTGTTCCTGTCATCAGGAAGGCTTACAGTCAAGACAGCAGGCTACCAGTAGTTAAATTTGGGGGGAGTCCAAAGTCATACAGATGCAGATTTTCAATTGTGTGGGGACCTGGGCCCCTAAACACCATGTTGTTTAGGGTCAACTGTATTTATAAATGAAAACTAAAGAAATAAAAAACAGCGTTAAAATGAAAACACAGAGTTGGAAATAGAATGAGTTTTAGAACCCAAGAGACTTGGGTTTCAAGCCCATCACTGAGAGTCTTGGGCAGATTGCTTTAATCTCAGTCTGCCTTAGTTTCTTCATCTGTAAAATTAGGGGGGAAATCCATTGAGTTGCCATAGAAATTAAAGGGAATAATTTTATGTAAAGTGTAACACCTGGCATCATGCAGCGTCTCAATACACAGTGGCAGTTTTTTGCGAATGAAAGGCAACATTTTTAAAAACTCAGTTTCAGGACACTAGTGTTTATCTTGTAACTTACTGTGGTGTGGCACTAGGCATACTCCTAGTATCCATCTGCACACCAAATACACGTAGGTGATGATTTTAAAATCATTAGAAGAGGGGCACCTGGGTGGCTCAGTGGGTTGAGCCTCCGACTTCAGCTCATGACATGGATCTCATGGTTGTGGGTTCCAGCCCCATGTCGGGCTCTGTGCTGACAGCTCAGGGCCTGGAGCTTGTGTCTTCCTCTCTCTCTCTCTGCCCCTCCCCGACTCATGCTCTGTGTCTCCCTCAAAAATAAACATTAAAAAAAATTGTTAATAAATAAAACAAAAATCATTAGGAGATATTTCTTTTTGACCTAGACGAATGAAGCATCACAAGCTCATGCTTTACCAGTTCGGAGTCTGTGACAAGAACTCCTGACAATCCCGCCCTATGAGCATTAGGGAAGGCACCTCCTCAGGGAAGCAGCAGTACAAAAGAGTACTTACTTTTTTGAAAAGGCAACAAACTCTTTCTAAGCACTCTACAAGCTCTCATAGAGTTATAATTAAAATATAGCGTACCCGGCCACAGGGCTCAGTCAGTGGAGCATGTGACTCTTGATCTCAAGGTTGTAAGTTCGATCCCCAAGTAGGGTGTTGAGATTAGTTAAAAATAAAATATTATTTAAAAAGTATGATCCTTGCCCCACATTCTATGTCTGTAACACGCCCCTGAGAAAGCAATTATCACAAAAATTAATGTATTTCCACCTGTCTCCTTGACAATGAGCTCCTTGAGGACTGGGGCCATGTTTTATTGATCTCACCTCCTTGGGGCAAAAAGATGCACAAACTTACTGTAAGTGTCCATTAGTAGATATATGAAAAATTTTACTATTAGTATTTTGATAGTTAAAAACCATCGTACCTTTTATAAACTGATGAAGCCACAACCACCAATATGTAAGTTTCCAAATACAGTTTAATATTATTTAAATAACATTTAAAAAACAAGTCATAATTCAAAAGTGCACCTTTATTTATGCTCTTTCTTCTCTTTAGTACTCCAAGTTGGTAGAGATTTCTGCAGACTACTCCTCTCAGCTTTTTATTTTCAGGGTCATGGAATAAACGTAAGAAATTATTATTGTTAGTATCACTCTCAAGATTTTTAACGAGTACTATACTTCAAAAGCACCTACTGTGTGCCAACACATGCAACCATGTGCGTTATCCATTTAACTGCCCCCAACAATTCCAGAAGACAGTGACTACTATCTTATTCTGCAGATGAGGAAACTGAGGCATAGAAAAAGAGCTGACTTGCCCAAACTCACACAGCTAGAAGCACTTGGTCCCCCCGTCTGAGGTCAGAGCCCGTACTCTTCCCATCTGCACCATTCTGCTTCATGTTGTACCTAATCTTCTTCTAGGAGAGTTGAGGATAGGAAGATAAAAGAAAGACTATTACAGCGTAAGTAAAAAGATAAACAACCATTATGTTAAGCAAGGCCTATCATTTGTCAAATCATTGATCTTGGAAATATGGGTTTGCCCCGAGTATTTCAGGAGCTCTGCAGGAAGAGACGTTCCACACAACTAAGTGTCAGATTTGCAAGGGAGAAAAGATAGGATCAGAAATGGAAACATTATTAATTGCCCAATCAACTTTCTACTCTAAATGGAAATAGCCATGCATAAATCGCCTTTATGAGTATAAGGGTAAACACTCAACCCATTTCGTTCAGCACATCAGGCTCCTGGCTAGAATAAATAAAAGCCGAGGCCGCTGTGTTGAAGCAAAGAAATTATTTTGATCTGTCCGTTTTATTACAGTGCCTTAAATAAGGACATGTTATTGAACCTCACAATAACTTCAGTCTGAAAGCATATAAGGCCAAATTCCTGAATAGTGTATTTCATTATCCACTCAGCAAGGATTTGTTGAGCACCTACTAGGTTCCAGGATCTCTTCGAGTGCTTGGGAAGCATGAAGAACAAATTATAGAGTGTAAGTTCATGAAGCTCACACTCTATTCACAATGACTCTTGCCTACAGCATAGAAAGAAAATTAACCTGAACAACTCTATGGTACCAAAAACTCTTAATTTCTCTGGCTTTATTTGAGAATAAACAAGAAAATCCAGTCAACACAATGGCCCTCGGGGTCCTTTTTAATGACTTTAAATTTCAAATAGACAAAATTGAACAAGTGTTTGAACCCGGCTCACAAATGCAAGCTCAGTAAATAGACCCATGTGAGCTTGTTAGAGATGAGTGAGATTCTAGACTCCTACATTCAACCATGCAACTTTGTGTTCTCTTGGTAGCTGGTTTTAAGTAAAGGAAGGAAACAGCTCTAAGTGCTAAGAGCTAGAAAGCTAAGAGTCATACAAAGAAAGAAACCTAAATACACTGTCAGGTGCACTGACAATATATTTCATGCAAACTACAGTTTAGCATCTGATGAATAAACCATTTTGGGTTTCATAGCATACCTACGTGAAGAGTTCATTGGGAAATGCTATATCCATGAACAAAGAGTACTGTGGTGTTTGTTTTCAAGGTGCCACTTAGCTTTGAAAGCGCGTAGCTAATATTTTGCCTGTGGTATCCAACAGGCAGGTGTAAGAAGAGCAAACATTCCTCAGGTTTTAAAAATAGTAGTATATTATAACTTGGAAGGCAAGCCCTAACATACCAAAGACGCGGATCAGTAGACTCTATTTAAAATAGAACACTCTCAGCGCTGAAGCAGCTTCAAACATACCATTGTGCAAAATCAGATTAAATGCTTCCCAGAGATCCTCATATGATTGTCCCTTCTGCCGAGTGCCATCCTTTGAAAAAAAAAAATACATACAGACTAAAAGAAATATAAAAGTATACTTAGCCAAAAAGACCATTCTTACTACCTTACACTTATAAAAAGCTAATGCTTGTCAGACTTACACATTTGATCCTGACAACTATCCTAGGAGATAGGCAGTGAGGTATGCGGTATTGTTTCACAGATATGAAATCAAGACAGTAGGGTTGCTGTATACAGTCATGCATGTTGTTCACTGCTCAAGGTCTTCCAATCAAGCAGGGCAGTGGGCACAGGGCTACGGCCACCTGGAGTAAGGAGTGCTGAGACAGAGGAGGCACCAGACTTGGGCTCCCACACCCAGGAAATGGCTAACGAGCCACAATAACCCAGTTTTCTATCCTTGCCTGCAGTGGCTGCTTGCCATCAGAAACTAAGGCCAAACGCCAGAAGCCACAAGCTCCAAACAAGGCCCCATGACCCAGTTTTCAACCAGTGTGACCCAATTCAGACACTATGCTAACCTTGCAACACCTAAAAGGGACGGTGAAAACCAAACAGTCTGAGCCAAGATGGACCCCAGTGATGAATTTTCACTGACTTTTTCCTTTACTATAATACTAAAACTCACGCCCAGGCATAAGAACTTAACACACTAATTAGACATGCAACTCAAGGAGAAGCAAGAACCATTGACCCTTGAGAGCACGAGCACAACAACAAGAAAAACCCTACATGTTTGGACACCACCCTTTTCAGCCTAGGCCTCCTTAAGACTTCCCCAGAGCTCCCCTTGGGAACCGAGCCCAGCCCGCAGACTCAGTGCTGTCTCCCTTCTGCCAGAGCAGTAAGCCCCAATAAAGCATTGCCAGCAACTCCCGCTCAGCCTCTACTCAATTGCTAGGGCTTAGAGAGCCAAGAGCCTGATTGGGTAACAGCTCTCTTGCTAATTTGCATAAATGCCCCATTTACTTTCCACTAGCCCTATTTACTGAGAGTTTGTGGGGTCGACCACTTAGATGATGCTTCTCTTTTTTTTTTTTTCAATTTTATTTAAATCCAATTTAGTTAATATATAGTGTAATAATGGTTTCAGGAGTAGAATTTAGGGATTCATCACTTACATATAACACCCAGCGCTCACCCAACAAGTGCCCTCTTTAATGCCCATAACTCATTCAGCCCATCCCCTCACCCACCTCCTCTAGAGCAACCCTCAGTTTGTTCCTCGTATTTAAGAGTCTCTTATGGTTTGCCTCCCTCTCTGTTTTTATCTTATTTTTTCTTCCTTTCCTCTGTGTTCATGTGTTGTGTTTCTTAAATTCCACATATAAGTGAAATCATATGTATCTTTCTCTGACTGACTTTAGATGATGCCTCTTGCTAATTTGCACTACGGCATGGTACAGACTGGTGAAAACTGCTTTTAATGGAGAAGGCACAATGACTACAATCCAGATCTACTGACGTCCAGTTCACGGCTTCAAATGTAAGGTAGAAATTCTCACAGCAAATGGATTTACTGCCATCTCATAGTTTAGTGACTCACATAGCCCCTCCCAGGGAACTGTGAAGGAGTGCTTTGTGAATAGTAAGAATGGAAGTCTATAGGGCGCCTGGGTGGCTGAGTCAGTTGAGCATCCGACTTCAGCTTAAATCATTATCTCACTGTTCAGGAGTTCAACCCGCGGATCGGGCTGTGTGCTGACAGCTTGGAGCCTGGAGCCTGCCTCAGATTCTGTGTCTCCCTGTCTCTCTGCTCCTCCCCTGCTTGTTTGCACTCTCTCTCTCTCTCTCTCTCAAAAGTAAATAAAGATTTTTTTAATTAAAAAAAATTAAAAAAAGAAAAAAAGAAAGAATGGAAGTGTAGCAGTGTCCACACTGTTAATATTGTTCCACTGCAAGGTCTTTTCTGAAAATGCTCTCCTTTCTCTGAAATCCCTACCTTCCAAAATACCTTCCTCAGTCCTTATTTACTATGTCTGAGCCAAGATGGACCCCAGGGGTAACTTTTCACTTTGCCAAGCATTTTACAAGAAATCTTCCACACTGTAACTGGATGCAGCTAAGCAACTTCAGTCATAACATGGTGGCACACAAAAACCACCCAGCTGAGCCCAGTCGACACAATTAATGAGAATCAAAAGTCTACCACTGCTTTAACCCAGTGCATCACAGGGGTCATTTGTTACGTAGCAACAGACACCTGAAACACTACGTTCTCTGACTGTACCACACATCAAAGCTATACCCTTACATCAGGCACAACCAGTCCACCAAGATAAAATAAACCCTGAGAATAGAGCAAAGAAAGCTGAAATTGTATAAAAAGCACAGTGAAGATGATTCTAGAACATTTTATTCCCTCGGTAATCAACGGAGTGCCGATTATGTGGAAGGCAGCACGGCCTGCGGACTAGGGGTATAGACTTTGGATTCAGAGGTGTTGAAATCTTGACTCTTCCAACTGCTGGCTGTGGGAACTTGGAAAAGGTTTAGCTTAAACTCCTCTGAACCTCAGTTTCTCTAGGTGGCGAAATGGAAGTCAGTCCTACCCACGTGCAGCTGCGGGAAGGAGTAAACATGATACTGTATGAAAGCACTTCCTCCCCCTCTCTTCTTGCCTGAGAAACTCTTACTCACACGTCAGCCATCATTTCACACAGGTCACTTTTTTGAGAAAGCGTTTCCTCATGGCCGCCCTGCAGGACCTTAGCAGGCCTTCCCTGCTCTATGTGGTCCCAGTAACATGAACTTTCTCTGGGTGAATATGCGTCATCAATTGTAAGTCTGTGTTCACTTGTTGACCATTTACTAACATCAGCCTCACCCACTAGACACCATCAGCTCCATGAGAAGAGAGTCTATCTGTTGTGCCTGAGCAGCGAGTCCGGTACACAGAAGAAAAGTATCTCTAAATACCTGTGGAATGAAAGTAAGAGCATTTAGCCCAGAAGCAGGACCACACGCAGAGAACTCTCGAAAGGAGCGCGTGGCAGTGCGCTATGTGCTTCTACAGGCGGGAGTCTCATGAGAGAAAACAATGTGCAGCATCGCGATCCCACGCGGGAGAAGATGGTCAGGGATCTTGATCTAGACCAAGTGTCCCTCCAGTTCTGACAAGGCAGAGACGAGCTCCCGATGACAGCAATCCAGAAGGCATTCCTAGGGAGCAACGGCGTTAGAGAATCCACACTCCCGACTGCCAGTCCTAAGAGAACATGGAGTTGACTGTTCCTCTTTTGGGCCCAGAAGTCTGCCCTAAGGCAAAGTCTACACCAGATCCACAATTCAAGTTTTCGTTCAATTATTCATCATTGATCTGATTTTTAGTGAGCACCTACTAGCTGCTAGGCACTATTCTACATACCGAAGGTCAATGAACAATATCAACAAGCTGACATTCTCTCCCCCCCACAAAAAAAGGCCTCTGTGGCAACACCATGTTACCCAGAGTGGTAAAATCCTTGGGTCCTGAACTGCATCACCTCCTCAAGTGAAGGTCAGGTCTTATCACTTAAAAAATTAACTTCCTTGGCTAACTAGGTTGAGCGTCCGACTTCAGCTCAGGTCATGATCTCATGATTCCTGAGTTCGAGCCTGGCATTGGACTCTGTGCTGACAGCTCAGAGCCTGGAGCCTGCTTCAGATTCTGTGTCTCCCTCTCTCTGCCATTCCCCTGCTTGCGCTCCCTCACGCTCTCTCTCTCCCTCTCAAATAAACAAACATTAAAATTAAAAACAATAATAATAACTTCCTCTCCCAGCATCTCCCTTTGTTCTGCTTCTGGATTGTATAGGAGTGCACTGCTTCGTGGCTGCTACCCGAGGCAAGTTACAAGCCTTGCAAACCTTGTTTAACAACATGAAAGTTGAAGGGGACTGTAAAATATCTTCTGATACAACACTCTTAGGGCAAGAAACTGCTCTGGAAGAGAAGATGATGCTTGACCAAGGGAAGTAACTAAAGGCAGAGATAGACAAGAGTCCAGGAGTCCCAGCTCCCTGGCCTGGGTGCTTCCAGTATCTCAACGAAATTCCCATTCTATTACCATGAGCACAGTCCTCAGAGGAGCTCCTGATAAAAGATGGCCACTGAACATTGAGACCAGAGTGCAGTTACAGCAGCATAAATAACTACAACATTTTAGAGGCCTTCCATCAGTCACTTTACTGGAAGTATCTCACTTGATTCCTCGCAACTAACCCTTTCCGTTACTACCATTACATTCCATTTCACAGATCACAAAACTAAGGCACAGAGAGGGTAAGCAATCTGCCCCAGGTCCCTCAGCCACCTCACTGTGATGGTAGAGCGACAATGCTGGGGAACCTAGGGTGATGGCTTCCACGAACCCCACTGGCTTTTAAGGGGTCCCTGAAGTACTAGAAAGATCGACAAGTCCTGTGCAACCTCAACCCGGCTGCAGAACTTGCGCTCCCTGCGACTCCTGGGCAGGGTGTGAACGTGGTGCCGCGCACGGACCTTCGAGGAAATCCACTCCCACCCCCGGCCGGCACATCCCGAGGCGAACCCGGCGGCTGGAGCGCGAGAAGCGGGGCGCGAACCCCGCGGGGGCAGGAGCAGACGGCAGGGATGGGGCCCGGGCAGGGGTAGGGCCGGGGGCAGGGCCGAGCGCCCCGAGCGCGGGCGGCTGGGCCAGGGCTCCCGGGTGCCGCGCGTCCGGGCCGGAGCGGGCAGGTACCTTTCGGAGGAAGCTGGCGACCACCTGCTCGAAGGGGTACTTGTAGACCTGGCGCACGTCCACCGTGACCCCCATCCCCGCGCGCCGGGCCGCCGGGCTCGCCCGGGGCCGCAGGCGTCCACACCCGCCCCGCCCGAGGGGCGTGGGTCTTTTTTTTCCTCCGTTTTCAAACTCGCGAAACTTTATTGTCCCCCCGGAGACACGGACAGGCGGGCGCGCCCCGCCCCCTTCCGCCCCCGCGGGGGTGGGCGGCGGCCTCGGGCCCGCGCGCACCTGGAGCTGGGAGCCCTGCCTGCGCCGCGCGCGACCCCCCGCCCCGAGCCCCGCCGCCCGGACCGGCGCCCTCGTGCGGCCGCCGCGCCGGAGCCGCGCCCTCGGCAGCCCGAAGAAGAGGCATCGGAAATACGGAAACTACCCGCCCTCTAAGTTTGCGTTGTAACCAAACCCTCCTCCGCGTTGCTGAGTCCGGTGTGACAAAGGTCAGCAACTGCAGGACTCACCCGATCCGGCAGCCGCCTCAAAAGCTGTTAGTTGGGTCTCAGTTTGGGGCGGGGGGGGGGGGGGAATTGCCCATCTCCCCTGGGAGTGTTCGGGGCAATAAAGAACCGTGGCTTAGCATATCCGGCTCTGCAAGGGAATATCCTATGTTCCCTCAGGTTTAAACACCATGAAGCAAGGAACAAAGCCCCTCAAAAAGCTGACTATTTTTCAGTGAATGTACAGAATTTGCAAGAAGGAGCAAGTGAATCCATTTATTCATTAAGTTATTCAGCGTTATTACTGGACAGCCACTCTGCCATCCACTGTGGCAGGCAAGGTCCCCGCTGTCAGGTAGGATGAGTGAGCCAGGTGATTTAACATCCAGTGAACAAAAGAGGAGAACAAACAAGATAAGGGATTAAAGTTTTGGTCCTGGAGCCCGATTTTAGCTAGGATGAATGAGGAAGGTCTCTGAGGTGGTGACTTTGACATTTATAATTTTATAATCTCGCTAGCCAGGACACACGTAGTCACACTGGTGTTACAAATCTTACACTCGGGTGAATCCACCTCGCCATTTCTGAGTGCTTCACTGTCACCTCGGCAAGAGACTGGAGGCAAATCAACGCCCAGTGTAACAGGCCTCCTTTTAAATTCATAACCACTAACCTCGAGGGGCCTTTTAATGGTGCTGGACAAAAAAACCCTCCATTTCTCTAATCCACTAACTGTCCCACAGTCTTCTCACCTCAAACCCCCAACACTTCCCAACCTCATTCTCAGGTGACTACCTTGCTTCCTTTTTCACTTAGTGAATAGGAAACCTCCCTCTACCGCATCTGTCTACCCACCTGTCCAAATGCCCTGCCTTCTCTCCTACTTTTTGTTTTGTTTTGTTTTGTTTTAAGTAGGCTCCACACCCAGCAACACGCCCAGCAAAAGCACAGGGCTTAAACTTATGACCCTGAGATCAAGGCCTGAGCTGACAAAAAAAAAAAAAGTGCTAAGATCAAAAGTCAGTCTCTTAACTGACTGGGCCATCCAGGCTCCTCTCTCTCCTGTTCTTGTGAGTGAATTGCAAGCACTTAGTTGAGGGCCAGTTTCTCCACTTGTCCACTGAATCCAGAAGTGGGCTAGCAAATGGTTAACAAACAGCTCTCCTTAAAAACACACACACACACACACACACAACCAGGGGCACCAATTAAGCAGTTTGGCTCAGGTCATGAGCTCGCTGTCTTGCTCTGTGTCAGGCTCTCTGCTGACAGCTCAGAACCTGCTTCGGATTTTGTGACTCACTCTCTCTCTGCCCCTCCCCCGATCACACTTTATCTCTCTCTCAAAAAGTAAATAAACATTAAAAAACAAAAGCCCTGATTTCTAATGATTGCAGTTCCTGTTGTGTAACTACTCCCACCATGCCCAACTTCAAACTACCAATGTGACGTCACAAAACACGGGGTTAGGAAAACAAGGGCAGGAATGCACTACTGGGTGGCATTTCCACCATCCACACATAGTAGACATCACTGGAAGAACATGAATGGAGCCAATGCAAACTTGGTAAATAAGAACAAGGCTGGAAGTATCACCAATTCCAGATTTCGAGATACACTACAAAGCTATAGTAATCAAAACAGTATGGTACGTACACTGTTGGTGGGAATGTAAATGGGTGCAACTACTGTGGAAAGTAGTATGGAGGCTCCTCAAAAAATTAAAAATAGAAATACCATATAGGGGCACCTGGGTGGCTCAGTCAGTTGAGCGTCTGACTTCAGCTCAAGTCATGATCTCCCGGTTCGTGAGTTTGAGCCCCGCATCGGGCTCTGTGCTGACAACTCAGAGTCTGGAGCCTGCTTCAGATTCTGTGTCTCCCTCTCTCTCTGCCCCTCCCCTGCTCACACTTTGTCTCTTTCTCTCTCTCAAATAAATAAATAAATAAGCAAATAAACATGTATTTAAAAAAAGAAATACCAAATGATCTAATAATTCCATTATTGGGTATTTACTCAAACAAAATGAAAACACTAACTCAGAAATATACAGGCACCCATATGTTTTTGCAGCTTTATAACAGCCGATATAAGGAAGTAGCCTAAGTGTTCATCAGTAGACAAATGGATAAGGAAGCTCTGCTGTGTACACACGCACACACAGGAACATCATGCAGCCATTAAAAAATATGAGATTGTGTCATTTGAGACAACATGGATGGACCTAGAGAGTATTATGCTAAGTGAAATAGTCAGACTGAGAAAGACAAATAACATATAATTTCACTCAAATGTGGGATCTAAAAAACAACGAATAAATAAATTTTACAAAGCAGAATCAGACCTATAAATACAAAGAACCAATTGATGGGTCCCAGGGCAAACAGAGGGTGGTGGGATGGGCAAAATGGGTGAAGGGGAAGGGGAGATATAGGCTTCCAGTTATGGAATGAATAAATCACAGTAATAAAAGGTACAGCACAGGGAATATAGTCAATTGTATTGTAACACAGTCTATGGTGGTAAATCATAGCTACACTTGTGAAGAGCAGAGCACAGGGTCTGGAGAAGGTGAATCACTATGTTGTACATGTGACACTAATGTAACACTGTTTCAACTACACTCAAAAAAATCTTTCTTTAAAAGAACACAGTGAGGGGCCCCTAAGAGGTTCAGACAGTTAAGCAACCGACTTGATTTCAGCTCAAGTCGCCATCCCAGGGTCGTGGGATTGAGCCCCATGTTGGACTTCATGTGTAGCCTGCTGAAGATTCTCTCTCTTCCTCTCTTTCCACTCCTCCCCTGCTCACTCTCTCTCTCTCAAAATAAATAAACATTTAAATAAATAAATAAATAAAGTTAATGGTGACTGTAATGCAATTAGGAAGGCCTGGGTTGTAAATACCTAGTCCCTTTTTAAATATAGTTTATATAATTATAAATTTATATAATTTAATATTTAATAATATCTGTGTTTAAGAACCAGCTAACAGGATTCAGAACACAGTAGCCCAAAATACGACAGCCCGGCATATTGAGTGTCTTAAGCTGAAGGAGTCCAGGAAAAGGGCAGGAGCAGGAAGTTGTCGCCATTCCCCTCCCCTTCTCTCCTGAAGCACGTCATAAGATCCTCTTGTGAGCAATGTTCTCTGTACACCAGAAGGAAAGTAGCATCCTCCCGGATGGGAATGTTACCCAGAAGAATGCAAACGAACAGGTCTTTGCCAACAGTGTTTCCCCACACTGACTACGCTTACTTTGTACTCTTTGTCCTGTTATATTTCTACAGGCCCCGCTTCCTCGTCATCAAATCTTGTATAAAAACCCTCAGGTATAACCATTTCTACAGGTCTTCATTTCCGTATGAAGGTGCCCATGTCCCATAAAACTTACAGTAAATAAATGTGTATGCTTTTTCTCCTGCTAATCTGTCTTTGTCAGGTTTTCAGACCCAGCCAGGGACCCTGAAAGGGTCGAGGAAAACTTGACCTACACAGCGGTACTGCATCACAAAAAAGTTCCTGGTCCTCTTTCTTGCTCAAGGACATCTCTCCAGCCATATCTCCCCTCTTTCTCACATCATCAGATTTGCCCCTACTGGACCATTCCAACCAGCACACATACCTACATTGAGATTTCTTCCATTTAAAAAAATCCACTCTTAACCCATACCATCCTCTAGCTCTATTCCAATTCTCTGGTCCATTTTTCCTCCTCTGAAGAGTTGCCTGTAATCTCTTGAACCCATTCCAATCCATTTGGGACCTTTCCAGTTCACTGAAACTACTGTTGTCAAGATCACCAATGGCAACTCTCTCTCTTTCTAAATTCACTAGTTAATTCTTAATCCCCACTTTATTAAACCTCAGAGCAGTATTTCTTTGAATTACTTATGAGGAGAGGGGTGGAGGGTTAGACATCAAAGCCCTTAAATGTTGAATGTATGGCAGTACCTGGGTGACTAGGTTGGTTAGCATCCTACTCTTCACTTCAGCTCAGGTCATGATCTCACAGGGAGTGAGATCGAGCTCCCACATCAGGGTCCAGGCTGAGGGTGGAGCCTGCTTAGGATTCTCTCTGGCTCTCCCTCTGCCCCTCCCCTACTCACACTTGTGTTTGTGCCCACACTCCTTCTGAAGAGAAATAAACTTTAAAAAAAGAAAATATTTTTTTATAAAACTGTTGAATGTATGTAGGAAGCAACTCTACTCTATCACCAACACCTTCTTCTAGAAAAAACAAACACCAGTCTCCCTGGGGGACTACAGTGGCCCACCACGGAGAGATAATTTACTTGTGGAGTTTATGGTAACCCTTATCTGCCTCTACTACCAGAGAATAGCTGGAGACTGGGTGTGAAACAGAAGCTCCCTGCCAGGCTGGGCGCTGCACCCACCCACCCCCAGCCCCCAACTGACTCCACTCTGACAGCTGCTTTCTACCAGAATGTAACCTTGGGCAGTTGCCTGCCAACTCCTGATTGGTTGACTACAAAAGGCCAAGGGTGTGTCCTAAAAGATTAAAGCACCAAGCACCTGTTGGCTTTAACTGGGCTGGTTGGCTGAGTGACTTGTGTAAGAACAAAGGCCACCTGCCCACTCCAAGGACACAGGGTACTCTGAAGGTGGAAATGTGTGCCAGGCTTGACAAAGGAGGCTACGGCCAAGTAATCTTGTGGCTCAGAATCCCAGTCAGTTTGCACAACAGCAGCGTCACTTGCTATGTCCCCAAGGAAGAGAGAAGGAACCATAAAACAAATTCCTACTGCTTAGAAACTGGGTGGCGTACCTAGTCAGGGACTTCAGTTTGGAAATTTGCAAACGTCACGAGTTCCTCATATGGTCTTTGAGATACCAAACTCATGTTTTATCTTCAAGGCAAGGCACAGTGGTTTGAACACAGGAGATCCCCAGTACACTTTAAGGGAATGGATGGAAGACTGGCTCTTTACAAATGACGTGAGGTTTAAGTGGACAGGGGTTCAGCCCTGACCCTCTCTCCTCATCCTCGCCCCTCTTTGCTCTTCTCACCCTCTTGATGGTGGTTCATTGTCCTCTTCTGACCATCTTGACCATCTTTCCATCACTGATCTTTTTTGTCCCCTTATAATTGTGTGCAGAAATTCTCCACTGAACTATGAGTGTCTCCAGCCTAGAAAGAACTGTGTGTTAGTTATTCACTCTTCCCTCTCTAGTGCTGAGGAGCAAAACCTCAGTCCCCTCCTGTGTGCCACCTTTACTCTCTGCTACTACCAGCCTCGCAACACTTCTGACACCAGGCATGTAGGGTTTCCCCACACTACGCAATTCTGTGACACCAGCTGGGTGTTTTGCAATTTAACTCAATTCTGATACTATCTATCGGGAGATTGCGCTAGATCCCACAGGTTAAGCGCTCAGTCCTACAAGACTGCCCTCCCGCCATACCACCTGAGGTGCCAGTCACAAGTTCAGGTTGTTACCTGTGCTTCTGACTGATGGGCTGTGAATCAAAGGTTCCCATGACCTCCTCCTCAGTTTGATTTACTGCTAGGAGAGTTCATGAACTCAGGGAAACAGTTTGACGGCTGCTTACCAGTTTATTATTAGAGTATACGATACAGGATGAGCACGCAGGTGGGACAGAGGTATGTGACGAAGTAAGTGGGAAGGAACACAGAGCTTCCAGGCCCTCTGCAGGTGCACCACTCTCCAGCACCTCCAAGTGTTTGCCAACCCGGAACTCTCCAAAACCCATACTGTGGGGATTTTTGTGGGGGCATCATGGAGGCATGATTGATCATTAACTCCATTTCCAGCTCGTCTCCCCTCTCTGGAGGATGGGGTGTGGGGCTGAACACTCCAAGCTTCTAACCATGGCTTGGTCTTTCTGGTGACCAACCCCCATCCAGTAGCCCACCTGAGCCCAAAAGACACTCCTATTACCCAGAAAATTTCAAAAGTTTAGGAGCCTGGTGTCAGGAAACAGGGTCAAAAACCGAATATTAGTTGGGGCGCCGGGGCGGATCAGTCGGTTAAGTGTCTGACTTCGGCTCAGGTCATGATCTCATGGGTTTGTGGGTTCAAGCCCCATATCGGGCTCTGTGCTGACAGCTCGGAGACTGGAGCTGCTTCCGATTCTGTGTCTCCCTCTCTCTCTGCCCCTTCCCAACTCGCATGAGTCCATGCTCTCGCTCTCTCTCAAAAATTAGTAAACATTAAAAAAATTAATGAACATTAAAAAATTTTTAATAAAAAAATTTTTAAATCCAAATATTAGAACAAAAGATGCTCCTAGTACTTTTACCATTTAGGACATTACAAGGGTTTTAGGAACTCTGTGACCAGAAGAGTGGAGAGGAGAGCAGACAGTGGGTGGAGGGGGAGAGGGAGCAGAGACCAATATTTTCTATTATCTCGCAGGTGCCTAGCAAAATATCTAGCACATAGTATATGTTGAATACATTCATGAATACTTAACAGATTATATGACCTTGAGCAAGTTCCTTCCTGTACCTCGACGAAGTGACCAAGAGGGCCAAGATTATTTGTAATGCCCTTATAGCTCCCTGAGATTTCAGATGTGAACTAGAGACTCAGGGAAGGCAACATGGACAGAGTTACTGGAACCAGGGTACAAAGCAGGAATTTGCATGGAGAACAAAGCAAAATCTCAGAGCAAGTTCACAATGTCAGGGTAGGTAATACCTGTGGTCTCACTGAGCCAGACTTCTCCTCCCTCACTTCAAGATGAGAATGGTCAGTTTCAAGAAGTTCAAGAACTTTACGGGCCCCTGGGTGGCTCAGTTGGTTCAGCATCCAGCTCTTGCCTTCAGCTCAGGTCATGATGTCACCATTCATGGGTTTGAGCCCCAGGTCAGGCTCTGCACTGAGTCTGCTTAAGATTCTATCTCTCTCTGCGCCTCCCCTCTCTCTCAGAATAAATAAATAAAATAAACTTTAAAAATAGTTCATAAAGTTTAATCAGACAGAGAGGAAATATTTCGGGGCAAGGAGCTACTAGGTCATCACACCATCCAACATGATACTGAAGACTTAGAAGTTCTATCACATTCTAATGCCTAGCGAGAGAAATATGTAAAGGGTCTAGTATTACACAGGTATGTATGGGTACCAAAGAGAAAAAATAAAGAAGAAGGATGATAAGTGGGGGTGGGGCAGAGGGGAGGACCTCCCTGACAAACTGACATTCAAGTAGAAGAGATGCAAGAAGAGAGGGAGCAAGTCATGTTCTTATTTGGGGACAATCATTCCAGGCAGAGGAATTGGCCAGTTAACAGGCCCTGAGACAGCAGTCCTTTGCCTGGTGTGTAGGAGAATGGGGAAGAGGCCAGTGTGGCTGGAGCAGAGTCCTGGAAGATAAGCTCAGAAGAGCAGCAAGGATCTAGGTCACACAGAGTCTTCCAGGCCATTGTGAAGATGTTAGCTTTTTCTCTGCCTGAGACATTGAGAACTCTGAGCTGGGCAGAGACATGATCAGAGCTCTGTTTTTGCAGAACCATCTGACTAGTAATTATGAAGAAGTGACCCTGGGGAGGCAAGGGAAAGAAAGAAACCAGTTAGGAGGCCATCGTTGTAACATGGACAAGTGGTGATGAGTGATCACGGAGTTACCGAGGGAGCAGTTTTCAGATTCTGGTTCTTTTGTGAAGGTAGAAATGGCAAAAGGTGCTGAAAGACAAGAAGTGGGACATCAGGGAAGGCCATACCACACACCACCATGGAGAAAGCCCACCTGACGATAAAAGAAAATAAAGCCAGATATATTCGTTTCCCAGGACGGCCAAAACAAAGTACCATGAACTGAGAGGCTTACACGGAGATGTACTGTCCCCCAGTCCTGGCTACAAGTCTAAAATCAAAGCAGTGGCAGAGTTGGTTCCTTCTGAAGGCTGAGGAAGACAATCTGCTGTTCCAAACCTCTTGCCCAGCTTCTGATAGCCCCTGGTATCCCTTTGTGTGTGGACAGTGTGCTTGCTTCCTATGTCTTCACATCGTCTGCCTTCCATGCTTGTCTGTCCCTGTGTTCAGATTTCCTTTGTTTATAAGGATACCGATCATCGGATTAATGACCACCGTAATGACCTCATCTGTTATGAGTTGCATTATTCCCCCCTCAAAATTTATATGTTAAGCCCTAACCCCGGTAGCTCAGAATATGACTATATTTGGAGATAAGGTCTTTAAATAGATAATTAAGGTAAAAGAGGTTATATGGATGGCCCCTAATCCAGTATGACGAGGGTCCTTGAAAGGAGAGGAACTCAGGACATAGACCTGAACAGAGGGAAGATCGCGTGAAGACTGAGGGAAAAGACACCCACCTGTCAGCCAAGGAGAGAGGCCTCAGAAGAAACACACTTCCCTCCTTTCTGTTAACACTGGGAGGAATAATATATACAATTTCGTATCCCTCTTTCATGTTCTCTAACAAATGGAGAACATTGCCTTCAAAAAAATGATTTTAATGATATTAATCATTTTATACATTTTATATTATTTGGATGAACCATCATTTTAAATTATGTTTTTATAATATTTTTATAACCACTGATGTCATGAAAATCCTTGTATATAAATTTGTATCAGCATGTTGTATTGCTTTTTAAAAATAGAGTCCTCAAAGCGTAGTTACTAGGCAAAAAGACAGGACCATTCTGAAGGACCATTTTAACCCTGTCAACACCCGGATCTTAAACTTTGCGCCACCAAAACATTTTGAAAATAAATGTTGGTCATCTAAGCCACTCAGTCTGTAGTACCTTGTTACGGCAGCTCTCACGAACTAACATATTATCTTAGCTTGATCATCTGCTAAAATCCTCTTTCCCAATGAGGTCCCATTCACAGGTGCTGGGAGTCAGAACTTGAACATCTACTTGACCCCCAGCACCAGGAACAAACAGCAGAGGTGAAAGATGAAGACAGAGTCTGGTGGCGCCCAATCTCCAGTTCTACCTGGGAGCACCACCAGGGGCACTGTTTCCTGCAGCTCCTTCTTGAATGTTCTCAGTTTCTCTAGGATCCTTCTGGTCAATCTCCTTTCGTGCTTACCTTAATTTGAGTTGAAGTTTCTATCACTTTTAATGGAGACTCTCACTAATCTGAGGTGGAAGACAAATTTAGTCGTTACGAGTTCATATGCCAGAATTAAAAAAAAAGAAAAGAAAAGCGAACCCTTTATGGTCAGGTCTTTGTCCATCTCCAAATCAACCCAGTCAATCAATCAAAGGCTCCTGAGACCTTTGAAAGGTGAACTGCCTAACACATTTATATTTTCAATTCTCTATTTGCATTCTTTTCATCTTCATTGTTTAGAAATCCAATAAGAATTTTATTCATTTTGTTTGTTTGGCAAAATTGCATCCTTTAAGGCAATTCACCTTACAATGTCAGTACAAAAGGGGAAATTATCTTTGCAACAGCAGTAGCAATTAATGGCATGCATTTTCAAAGAGTCTGTTTAAGATATTTCCTGTCTGGGAAGACTAATTTTAAAAGACGGATCTCTTGCCAAATGGAAGACCAGAAATTAATGTAGGGCAGTTCTGGTCATAATACAGAGAATAAAAATAATAAAACCAAAGGCACACAGAAAGAATTTCAGGTGAAGTATAACCTCAGCAGCTAAATGGTAACATAGGTCACCTCAACGTGAATAAGTTTACCAAATCTTTGCCCTTCCCACAAATTTCCCAGAGGGAAGAAGGAGGTGTGCGCAGTAAGGTACACAAGGGTTGGAAGGGGTAGAGGGTGTTAAAGAGAAAACCACAAGCCAAAAATGGCATCATTTAGGCCAAGTAACCAAACCAAGGCTTAATACCTAACCCCACTGCCTTTCAACCTCCCTGAGAATTGTAAATTTTAACTGGTCAGTCGGGAATTTTCTGATAAGCACCAGGGATAAGCACTTGGGCCTTCTCCATTCCTCAAAAGAAGATGAGATGACTTGCCTAATAAGACCACCTGCTCTTCTCCTAAGGGAAAGTGACCACGCCTAGTTAGTTAGGTAGTTAGTTAGTTAGTTAGTTTTGCTTATAACTTCCTGGCCCCACCCCTGCCCCTTTCATTTTGGACAGCTCCTTAGAGCTTACCTCTAACTTGCTAGATGAGATGCTGCTTGATTTATGACTTGCTGAATAAAGTCAATTAGATCTTCAGATTTACTTGGTTGAATTTTGTATTTGAACGAGAGGAAGCTAGGAGAAGTGGTGGAGAAGGAAGAGCCCTGAAGGGCCTCAGGGCAAATAAAGAACGAGTTGGGGGACACATAACAAACTTAATACAACATAACTTTGCCTTGAGCTAGTTATTACATTATTTTTCTCAAAGTATTATCTGATTGATGAGATCAGAAAGAAATGAGAATGTTGTCAGGCAGTGACATACCAGCCAAGAATAATGACAACTATCAAATATGAAGTCCATTCCCATTCCAAAGACATTGCTTCCCAAAGGGCTTTATATATTCAATATTGCAACAGTCTGAAGAAGTGACATTGGTCTTAGATTGGGTTCCCTGGAAACAGACTTTGAGGCAAAAATTTACCTACAAGAGGACTGGAGATGCTTCTGAAGTGAAGAATGCAGGATTGGACAAAGACATAGTATGTTCCAAAATCTGGTTCCAACTGTGGCCTCAGTCAATCGTATAGAAACCTCTGGCACTGGGTGGCCCCACTTGAGGTACGGCTGTTGGGTGAGGCAGTTCCCTCGCAGTGGAGGACAAGGTCCAGTAAGGAGCACAGCTTTGGGCTGGGGGTAAGAGGCAAAGACGCTGAAGAGAGGAACAGGGTGGAACACTACCACCACATCCATCATCACTATTGTCTACAGTTTACAGATGAATAAACTGAAACTTGGAGAGGTTAATTAACTCATCCAAAGGGAAGAGAATCCACTTTCCCCCCATTTTTATCTGCAAAGGTATAAACTACTAGATGCAAAGTCGCCGAAGAAAACTCGACTGAGAGGAAGTCAGAACACACAAGAGAGTGCACATTAAAGGCCATGATGTTTCCAAAGAAAGAATAAGCCAACCAAAAGAGATATTGGTGACTTAGGAAAGCATGAGAAAGTAAAATCCAAGAGGTAAACATAGATATTGAAGAAATCACTCCTTGAAATAGATGATTAAGGTAAGAACTTTGAATAATTCTTTCCTTAATGGAAAAGAATATTCTTTTCCTAAAATAGTTACATCAAGATTAACCTAAGTCATCAAGCAAGTGCCTCCCACCTTTGCTCCCTGAGCAGGCGTATCTCACCACTAAGAGCATTTCTTGTGGTGTGGCAGTGATGTCTCAGAGTGAATAAAGGAGTTCCTGATTTTGTTTTAGCTCCCAAATAGTTTAAATGACTATTGTGGATGATATTACACAGTGGTTGTGTATATCTGGTCACTCCAAGTCTACCCCTAAGAGATGAGATAAAACAGTTGCTAATCATACGAGTTAAAGAGTTAATTCCAGGGATGTAACAAATTCACATGCACCCTACCATTATCCTCACCTGTGACCAGGCATAACAGACTTGATCTTCTACTGCAGTTATTACCATTGTATTATGTATGGTGACCAGGTAAGCCAACCAGCAGCTTCTGCATAAAATAACATTCCAAAGATGCTCTTAGAGTCTCCCTAAGACAAATGAGGGAATGACTTTTAAGGAGGGGGAGATCATTCTTAGTCCTCCTAAGATACTAATTAGTCCATCAACAGCTGCTTCCCTAACCTTAGAGCTGGAATAAAAAGGAAGCTTAAATGCCAATTTCTCTGGGCACAAATCTTAAAGGATTAACTCATCTAAACAGGACATATGATACCAAACAGCCAAAAGAAGCCCCATGACCTGGGAATGAGTGATAAATAACAAAGTTTTTAATTAATCAATGAGGGGATTCCAGAAGAAAGGGCCGATCCAGACTTGCCCTCTGGCATTCCTGGGAATAGATGGAGTTCAAGGTCATGTTGCTAACAGAGAAGGCAATTAAACAAGAAAAAAATGGTCATGCTAGTTCTGAGGACACACATTCCTAGGACTTTGGAGGCTTACATAAGGCAAATAAATAATTCCTTGGCAAGTCTATTTATCCATTCTTTCTACTAGTATTTAGCATCTGGCATAAAACATATTGGAACATAAAGAAAAGATATGGTTCTCCCTTCAAACGGTGGATTGGAAATTGTTAATTGCTTACTCTGCATTCATTCTGCCCTCTGTCTTCAAAATAGAATCCTCTGTTTTCCTTCAGGTTTTCATCCCACCCCCAAGTGCAGGAGGCATTATTGGTCTAGGAGTGATCTCCGCTGCCAGTGACAGGCAACCGAATGGGCATATGACCCAGTGTGGGCTAATGAGACATGGAGGAGAGGTTTACCTGGGCCTTCTGTTAATTAGCTCCCTCTCTCTTGTATATGAACAAGGAAGTGTTCCTAGCCACAGCTAGCAAATATCCTATGGGCAGATAGCCCTGGTTTGACACCATCCAACAGAATCCAACAGATAGAAAATCTGGGTCTTCAGGGAACACAGGGAGCCACAGATCACCCCTAAATATCACACTGTTTTCATTGCCCCATCCATGAGCTAAGAAATTCGCCTTGTAGCTTCAAGCCAGTTTTAGTTGGATTCTGTTACTTATATCCTAGAGAATCCTAACTGGTAAAAAGCTAATAGTCTGAATTCAGCTCCCCTGAAGAGGTATTTTCTAGAATCAACCTATAGGATAAAATACTTGAGCGACAGATTGTAAATTTCTCAAAGATGGGGCCAGGTCTAATATTTCTTTATATCTCTGGCACCCTACAAACACTAAATGTTGAGTCACTTATGGAACTCAGATAAGATAATGTATATATAAATTCTTTGGGAGACAATATTCTCTTCACATACAATAGTAAAAGAAATAGGCACTAATACAAGCTTTTCATAAGAGGAGGTAACATTTCTTGGGTACCTCATATGTGCCAGGCTCTGTTCTTTGTGTAATTACTTGGAGTCTTTTGCATACATTAACTTATTTAATCCTTACCATAATAGTCAGGTACTGTTACTTGTTTAAGAGGAAACTTCTGTGTAGTTAAATAACTAATGATGAATAGAAATACCATTTTAAAGTCCCTGTGTTTCAACCAATAAGGATTATCTAAGGCAGGTGAGAACAGGATTGTATTTCCAGGTGCCTGGGTGGATCAGTATACTGAGCATCTGACTTCGGCTCAAGTCATGATCTCATGGGTCCTGACCTTAAGCCCCACATCGGGTTGCCTGCTGTCAGGGCAGAGCCTGCTTCTGATACTCTGTCCCCTTCTCTTCCTGCCCCTCCCCAACTTGCACTGTCTCTCAAAAATAAATAAAACATTAAAAAAAAATACAGGATTGTTTTTCATCCTCTAGACAGGACGAGGGAGTGAAAAATATAGGTTTGCTTACTTTGTTAACAACACTTAAATACTGGAAGCTTGTTTTTTCATTTTACTGCAGTCTAAAGTTTACTGCAGAAGCATGTGATAATCCGTTCCGTTAGTCCAATCTGTTAACTGCACTGTCTTACTAAAATGTGTCTACTCCTTAACCTAGACATGCCAGGCCATGCATCTTTGAGTCCAAACATCTAAAACTCTCCTCCATGTTTTCATCTTAAAATCACTAAATATCCAATGTGTGTAATATTTGCTGTTAATTTTTTCACTAAGCAGTTTTTGAGAACCCACCACAACCTAGGCAGTTTTCTAGATGCTAAAGAATCATTACACGACAAAACAAATATGCCTGCTGCCCTCAAGGAGCTTATCTTCCAGGATGAGAAAGGGATGTAATGCCACTCGTCACACAAATAAATACAAAATTACATATTTTACCTTGAAAGAAAAGTAAAGGGGATGCTGAGAGTTAATGGAGTATCTCATTCAGTTTGCCTGTGTGCCAAAGGAAGGCCCTGTGAGGAAGTAATAATCAACATGAGACCTGAAAGGGAACAGCAGTAGGTATCTTTCATTATTCTCTTACCCAACATCAACTGACATTCTTTTAAAACCATAGTCTGAGCCTTTCTGGACTTGCACACTCTTCCCACATTCACTACAATGGTGCTTTGGAAGTATTTCTTCTGCCCCTACTGTTGGGGGTAGGGCCAAGACCTAAACTGGGCCAATCAGCATAAGCCAATCATGTGGGGATGACCACATGACCTCCCTGAGGCCAATCACAGCAGCAGGTCCCTATCTAGACGCTTTGGTTTAGGACATCTTTACCCATTGCACTGAGAATATGCCCCTGGAAATGGGAAAGACTTGTTTTGAGGTTATCGCGGTGATCCAAGCCAGAAGTAGTGTTGATTGGACTATAGCAATGGCATTGAACATGGAAAAGAATGAAGAGGTTGAAAATATAATTTAGAGCTAGAGAAGGAACGGAAACAATTTTTCTCTGCTTAGACCCATTGCTTTCTCATTTTGATTTTATGTTTCAAAGGCCGAGGAAGAGCAAAAAAAAAAAAAAATAAGTAAATAAAGAACAAATAAATAAATAAATAAATACACTGAGAATTAGACGCCATGTCTGGGGTTAAGTCAGTTAAGTAGAATGTGACCTTGAACAAGTTCTTTGCCTGCTTAGACCTTCACTTCTTCATCTCCATAAAAGGAAGGGGAAGTTAGCCTGCCTTTACATTTTTTTCTTCAAGCACTGACATTCTAAGAACCCTGATCACAGGAAGTTACCACATCAAACTATTTGAAAGAGATAAGTGTCCCTGACCTGACTTAGAAAACACTTTTATCGTAACACTGTTCACTATAGCAGGATTTCCCCAAAGGTGTACTTAGATGTATTTACACGGACATAGTTATTTCTCCTGGTGTGATTTCTTTCCATTACCCTTCTGTTCCCTTACTCACTCCTGCCCAATTGGTGAGTTTGGAGGAAAAACTAAGTATGGTATCTCAGTCTTTCCTTCTCTCTCCTTTATGAATCTGTTGCCTTCAGGGAAGACAACTTCTGAGCTATCCTTGGCTGTGAGGTAACAGGGCCACACTGGTGGGAAGGCCCACAGGTGGGTATGTGTGCCCAAGCCTAAAGTCCACTCTTAGGGAGCCCATAATTGTGCAGCATCTAAGCAACATTCACCAGTGCAGCTTTTATTAGCAAAGAACCTGATATTTTAAGCTCCATCTTCCTGGTTCTTATCTTATCATTCAGGTAGTACTAAATATGAGTGAGGGAAAATTATGTTTATTGAGGCCCTTTGAATTCCAACATCCATCTACCTTAATGGATACTGGAAAATACATGTTAATTAAATCCTATGATGCCATAGATATTATTGCTTAATATGAATCTAATTCTTTTAAGGGGACCAATTTAATATTGAATAAACAAAAATGTTTAAAAAAGAGTAACACAGGTGGTACAAAATTGTCAATTTGGCAAAAATACAAAAAAATTACAAATTATATAAATAACAGAAGTTTGGAAATTATATACCAAAAAGGAAAATGTGAAATAAGGCTTGCCTTGCTCCAATGAGGAGTTTCATCATACCAAAAGACTGTCAATTCAGGAGTAAGGCTTATAGTTGATGAAACCTTATATAAGAAAAGTAGAGAAGAACAATGTAGTAAGTTAAGTTGGAAATATCAGTGTAAAATAACAGCCTTAATAAGTATGTTTTCAGGTGTCAGTGGCCCAGCAGCAATATCAATGCATTCTTGCTCACCATACATTCTCAAGTGCACCCCCACATCCCAGCTCCTGGTCTTCAGAATTATTGCCTCTTCAAAAGAAGCCCTTGGAAGTGAGGTGATACCACAATTTAGGACAGAAAAAAAATTACAAACATTTATCCAACATCCTATTGTTACCAAAAAGCAAGAATGTTTTCAAGAGTGTCAGGAACATTGTATAAAGGATAAAGAAGCCAACATAAAGGACTGACTATAAGCTGATACTTTTTTTTTAAATAAAATTTTTACTGTAAGAATAAAGCACTGATAACACACACACACACACACACACACACACACACACACACATACACCAAATGTATGCCCAGGTCAAAAAGAACTTTACCACTCACCCACGAGCTCCTTTCATAGGCCTCATTCTGATCACACTCCCTTTCCTTTCTTGTATAATAATGACTTTTTTGTACTTTTTATGGTTTTATTGCCCAAATGTATACTCCTAGACACTATGGTCTTCCCATTAAAAAAAAAAAATCTGTCCCTTAAGATGAAGTTACAATCTGAGCATCAAAAGCACTCTCAGCATCCATGACCGACATCAGCATGGTTTACAGACAGGATGAGGCTTGCAAAAGGCCATGGACTGGAAATGACTCGAAAGAGAAAAACTAACATGAAGTCTGCCCCAAAGGTCACTGCAATAGAAAATGGTGAGTGTAATAAGCCATATATGTTTTTTATTGATTTTAATAATCAGGAGGGTTTGATATTTCTTCTATTAGTCTTCTGTTTATAAAGCACAGTCATATGCCTATCTTTGTTTAAGGAAATAAACATTGAAAATTCTAAGCCAAATGGTCCCAGAAAAAGCAGATCCCAAGAACGGGAAGGACTGTTCGGCTTGGATGGGCACCCACAATAACCAAACAGCAAGAGGGAATACATTAGATTGATAAATATAATGAATTAGCTGGATGACCTACAAAGAAACACTAACTACACAGACTCAATCTTTCAGCTCTTAAGAGACTAAATCTCAGTGCTAATAAGGGAGGTAAACGTTTTTAATGCTAAGAGGTAAAATGAATTTTTGATTATGACAGGATAATCGGTTATATCACACTGGCCGAGTGATAATTAAAAAACAATTTCAGAGATAGATACTAGGTTGCAAAATTAAAACGTAGGCATAAGATAAGGCCTGAAATAGTCTCACTGACATAACAGACATCATTTATCCACAGAAAAGCTTACCATAAAAAGGTGGTTTGGGTTAGAATCACCTTGGGAGAAACAAACAAGTCTGATGGAGAATTAATCAGTCAATAAACCAAGTTCTATAATCTAGGCTGTTCTGATAATGTAATCTTTTCTTTGAGATCTACTAAGAATTTTGTGACCCAAGAAAAGAAGTAAAAATAATAATGCCATAGCCTTTATGGTATATCAAAACTAGCAGAGAAAAACAAGAACAGAAGAAATAACACAGGCATTAAACTCATGATATTGATGCTTTAGAGTAATTTAAGTGAAATTATGGCAATAAATTCTGTAATCTTCATTTTATATGTTTATGAATGAAGGTTTTGAAGTGTTTAAAAGGATCGGCCATTCTGAATATATAATTGCATTCAGTTTAAATTGTTTAAAATTACATGATTAATAAATTTGTCAATGTTTAAAGGTCTCAAGAAAAATTGGTTTTCCGTTGTGGGTGTGAGATTCACGAACTTCAATAAAGTGAGCATAAAACAAGGTATAAACAGTTGTATTTCTCTCCATGAGAAAACCCTTTGGAGATCAAAGGATCTGTCATCTCACCTTGTATTAGCTTTCTACCCATGGGTTACAAGGGGTCCCCAAACTTCCTGGTTTAAGACAACATTTTTGCTCACAGTCAATCATCTCACAGCTCAGGGCTTAGCTGCCTGGTTCCAGCTCCAGGTCCCTCACAAGGCTGGAATCAAGATGCCATCCACCTTGGGGCTCAGGCTCAACTAGAGAAGGAGCACATTCCAAGCTCACTCATATGGGTGTTGGCAGGATTCCGTTCCCAGCGGGTCACTGGACTGAGGGGCTCAGTTCCCCTCTGGGTATTCTCAGGCCGTGTGGACCTCTGTTCGTTGCCAAATGGAGCTGCATAAGGCACCTCCCAACGTGGCAGCTGATTTCAGCAAGTCATCAAGCAAAAAAGCCAAAGGAAGAATCATAGTTCTTATAATCTAATCTCAGAGGGGACATCCCATCATTTTTGCCATATCCCATTGTGAAAGCGAGTCCCAAAGTCCGGTTCACACTAGAGGAGACTGTGCAAAGACAGGAATGCCGAAAGGTGGGGGTCATTGGGAATCATTTTAGAAGCTGTCGACCTGTGGAATTTTCCTTAGACATTGGCCCCCAAGAAGACAGTACACTGAGGGTCCTGTATGTGTAACCAGATGTCATGTATCTGCAAAGACCAAATCACCAAATATTTATTGAACACCTTCTATATACCGGGCACTATGTAGGTGCAGGGGATATAATGATGGGTGAGGCACACTTTCTGCCCTTCAGGAGCTCACAGCTGAATGAAGGACACCAACGACTAAAGGAGAGTTAGCCATTCTCTGTTCTCTTCCCCTTCTACAGTAGCTATCACTGTATTTTGCAAATATTCATTTAAATCTCTGGTTCCCTGTGAGACTGTAATGTTCCTAAGAAAAGGTACTATGTCCATTTCATCTTCTGGCTCCCTGTTTTTTTCATATGGCCACACTCACAGGAGTCCTTCAATAATATAACACTTGGAACCTATAAAGCAGACACCGTCAATTATCTGTGAGCCATTCACATCTTAGTATGAATTGACACCCCCAATCTTGTGAGAAATAATGATGAACAGGGGAAGAAGTACTTGGAAGGTGGATAGAAGCAATGCTAAAGGAAAGAGAAGTCTTATACCGTTAAAGAGAAGTCACATACCGTTAAAGAAAATAAATGCTAACACTAGTTTTGTCAAGGCCTAATTTAACTGCCCTATTCCTACCACCTGCCCCCCCCACCCCACCACCAGACAATGAGGAATTTATCCGTTTTATGTTTCTAGGTCTTTTCTTCTCTAGGTTTTACACGTTCTTTAACGCAGGCAGTAATTATATGCCGTAATTCCAACAGCGACAGAATTCCATTTCTCTCACATAATTGCATGAATGTGAACTCTCCGTAATTACTGTGTTTAATTAGAAAATGAGATGCAACTAATTAGGCCAGGTGATAAAAACAACTGTGAACATTTCTTTCAAATTTACCTTTATCATAAAATTCACTCAGATTAAGCTCTAGTGAACCATAGAAACTTTTATAAATGTCACTGGCACCAGTCTAAATGAATGTATTAGCAGAATGATTCATATCTGTGGAAGACTTAGAAAGGACAACATCATCTTTCTTATAAACTTAAGTTTAAATGGTGTCTTTGGCTCGTTTAATTTGGAAAGGTCAGTTATGGTTCACACAGTTAACGCCTAATGTGAACTTCAAAAGATATTTTCAGGGGCACCTGGGGTGGCTCTGTCGATTGAGCATCCGATGCTTGATTTTGGCTCAGGTCATGATATCACGGTTCGTGGGACCGAACCCTGCACTGGGCTCTGCACTGTCAGCATGGAGCCTACTTGGGATTCTCTCTCTCCCTCTCTCTCTGTCCTTCCACCCACCCTCCTTTCAAAATAAATAAACTTTAAAAAAAAGTGATCTTACCTGGAAGCCCAAATAAAAATGGAAAAAAGGAAAGTTGTTCTAGCGGTCCACGTCTAAGGCAGATGGGTTCAACGCTCCTCACCTCACGGAGGACAGGCAGGGAGGGGAAGACAGGAGCCGCTACAAAGCACACGCGACTGCCAAGAAGGGCGGGGTTTATGAAGGGACACCGGGCTCTGCAGTACTTTGTGAGCAAAGGAGTAGATAGGCCCTGAGGCTAAGCCACCTTTGAGAAAAGGGGCCATAAAGACTAGTTATTCTGTTTAACAAGTAAGAAGAACAGAGGGCACGTGAAAGGACAGGACATACATGAAAGGCGGAACGAGCGGGATGGCTGGAAGTGGCCAGCGCACCAGCGAAACGAGTCTTGCTAAGCGAAGCAGCGTTTCTCTAATATAGTCTCCGCCCCCTCGTTACCACGCCCATTTTCTCTACAAGGTGTAACTTTCACCAAAGTCTAGGAAGGCAAGATGTTTGTGAAAATCCCCGGAAGGGCCTGCATGTTTATGGTCTGGGTGGATGCGATGGGAGAGGAACAGCATGTGTGGGGCTAACGTGACCAATACGCAGAATTAATGCAATGGTTTAGGACAATTCAAGGAATTAGTAAGTGTCAAGTCCCTCGGACAGTGTCCTGCACAAGGTACAGCTGATATGTGAGTGTTCAAATAAGTATATACATAAATAAATTCTGTAACAAGGCCCCTACGGCTGGCCCAGCTGACCTGGCCAAGCAGAGGAACTAAATCACTGGAGTAAGCAACAAGGGGTTAGCAGCAGTGTCCTCCAAAGATGGCCAACCAGATTCATTTACTATGTGGACTAGAGACCCAAGATTATGATTTCATTAACAATAAATACTAAGAGTATTTTCATCTTGGATTCCTGAAGACCTGGTATAAATATTTGGAACACAGTCAAAAACCAGTGAGAAACTGCTCGATGGATAAGGGAACTGATGGATATTATATCTTTTGAAAACATGTATTAATTTTAACAATATTTAAATTGAAGTATAGCTGACATAGCTTTCAAAACACTTAGCATTATTTTAATTATAGTATCACAAGGATTTTTTTTTTAACCTCAAGTTAGTTAACATACAATATAGTATTGGTTTCAGGAGTAGAACTCAGCACCTCATCAATTACATACAATACCCACTGCTCACCCCAAAAAGCGCCCTCCTTAATGCCCATCACCCATTTTCCCCACCTCCTCCCCTCCAGCAACCCTCAGTTTGTGCTCTGTGTTTCAGAGTCTCTTATGGTTTGCCTCCCTCTCTGTTTTTAACTTATCTTTCCTTCCCTTCCCCTATGTTCATCTGTTTTGTATCTTAAATTCCACATGCGAGTGAAATCATATATTTATCTTTCTGTTTGGCTTATTTCACTTAGCATAATACACTCTAGTTCCAGCCACATTGTGGCAAATGGCAAGATTTCATTCTTTTTGATCACTGAATAATATTCCAACACACGCACACACACACACATCTGTTTAATCTATTAGGATATTTTTTAACTTTCATATTTTTTTCTAGTTCTGAAGGAATTCTTCTTGTCTTAGGAGTGCTAGTTGCCCATTCGTACTCATGACACTAAACTTAAACATGACACTGCCCAAACCACTGGCAATGTTCGTAGATCACAAATCAAAAAGTGGATATTTCAGTTCATACTTATCTCCCCTAGTAGGTAAGAACTCAGATAGGATTTGCATACAGTTGGTCATAAGCAGTATTTCTGGTTACAAACTAGGTACAAAACTACCTTCAAAATATATCCACAATCCAACCACTTCCACTACCTCCACTAATACCATCCTGACTCAGGTAACCACTAACTGTCATCAGGATTACTGCCATGGTGTCCTAACTGGGCTCCTACTTCCACATTTGCCCCCTGGTGTCTTCTCCCAACAGAGCAGCCGGAGAAGCTGGTTAAGATACAAATCAGATTGTGACCCTCCTTTGCTCAAAATATTTTTATCAGTTGGCATTCAATCAGGAAACAAGAAACCACTCTAGATATTTCAAAGAGTATAGATTATAGATATATATATCATGTATTATATTATATAGATCTAGATTACAGGGAATTGACTACAAAGATTAGCAACTGCAGCAAGCCACTGCTCCCCCTTAGGCTGAACCTCCAACTGGAGCCACCAAAGCGACTGCAGTTGGAATCGAGCTTCCCCAGCCAGCATTCCCAGCTGCTGTTGCTGCTAATGTAGCTGCCATGTGGGAATGGCTGTCAGGATCCCCAACAGAAAAAGAGGGAAGACTTTCCTTCCTCCCATCTCCCCGCTCCCCCCCCAACCCACTGGCAGGACTTAACAGGGAGCCAGGAGGCAAGATTTCTGGGAAGTGTAGTTTGCGGTGTCCTGGCCCAGCAGTGAGAGAAGGGTGTGGATGGAGAGGTTGTGCGGGCCCCATGCAGAGCAGCACTTCACTCCGTGAAACCCAGGTTCTTACAAGGGCTTTAGGGAAGGTGCCCCCTCGCACCAACGCACACGCGCCTTCCTTTCTGACCTCATTCGCTGATGCTTGTCGTCTTGCTCACTGCACTCCTGCCGCACTGGTTTCTCTGCTGCTCTCCAAACGCGTCCGGCTCTCCCTCCTCCAAGCCTGGCACTTGCTGTTTCCTCTGCCTGGAGTAATCTTACTCCAGATACTTTCAAGACTCACCCCCTCATCTCCTTGAGGGAGTTTAAAAGAAACTTTCTCGATAATGCTTTCCTGAAAACTAATTTAAAATTGCAACGCTTCTTAACTCTTTATGCCTCATATTGTTTTATTTTTCATCAAAGCATGTACCCTTTTCTAACACCTTATACATGATATATGTACATATATAACTATATTTTTTATTCTCTGCTGCATACTTTTAGTTGTCTTTAAATATAGGTATTATATATTAAATATATATGTTTTTAATTCTCAATACCTCCCCACCGAAATGTAAGCTCCATGGGGGCTAGGATTTTTGTCTGTTTTGTCTAATGATATATTCCCAGTGCTCAATAAAATACTTATTCACTGAATAAACAAATGTAATCATTAGTGGATGTATTTTTTATGGGAGGAAAAGTATTAAAGGCTCTTGAAAGCATGAAGGGAGAAACCACCATTGCTATCCTTCCTCCCTGTGAAGCCTCTCTAACCCCACTCAGCCTACGTTAGATGTCCCTTCCATGCACTTCAAATGCTCCTGGCAATTGCCCTACCCCAGAACTTGTCACACTGTGATGCAATTATCTGTTGATAGATCTGTCTCCTCCACTGAAACCGTAAGCTCTGTGTACTACGGAAGTGGTAGTGCCCATCTGGGCGACAACGTACATCAGGGACCCAGGGCCCAAAACATTCGTTGTCAAATGTTCCTGCCCAAAAAGAGAAGAATCGGGGTGCCTGGGTGGCTAAGTTGGTTGAGTGTCCGACTTCGGCTCAGGTCATGATCTCACAGTTCACGAGTTCTAGCCCCGCGTCGGGCTCTGTGCTGATGGCTCAGAGTCTGGAATTTGCTTCGGATCCTGTCTCTCCCTCTCTCTCTGCCCCTCCCCTGCTCACACTCTGTGTCTCTCTCTCTCGAAAATAAATAAACAATAAAAAAACTAAAAAATAAAATGAAAAATAAATAAATAAGAGAAGAATGCACTTAAAGCAGGTCTCTTGTTATCATTCCAATCTCTGGTAGTCTGGAAAAATAGAAGAGTCGAAAGCTGTGAGAAACCATAAACCTACTCAGGAAATATTTAAGTGCAGAAGCAAAGAAAGTCTCTGAGCCATAGTTCTATCATTCTGGGTAAGAGAGGACAGGCAAAATTTATCATGGCTTCAAAAAATATTTTAATCTTTTTATTAGAAGTGTTTATGTTTCCTGAAAAGCCTTCACAGAATTATTTTAACAGCTGAATATTAGAGAATAACAAACAAATCTTGAAAAAAAAAATCGAGTCATGAAAATCACAATCATCATAGAAAAGCCACGTGTCTCAAAACATAACAGATTTTACAGGGTTATTCTCAAGGGGAAAGGGGTGTGGGCATTAGAGCTACAAAAGTGCATTATGAAAGTATCTTTCTAATTTTATAACCAACTTGAAGAGGAAAGAATTACCTTTAGTATATGTATTTACCGACGGGACAAACAGAAATCTTAAAAATCATCCTTGGTTAGTTTTTTTGTTTTTAGAGGTTTCCAATAGATAACTATAAAATATCCAGTCTTTTTTGAAGAGGTTGTGGCTGTATCCTAGACTTAAAATACATTTATTTATTTGCTGATAATTCAGGAGCTGGAAGAAGTCATATCGCACACACATACTTAAGCACCAAATTTATCTTAAGTAGTTTTGACTTGGCTTATAACCTTAGCGGTTTAGAGGCATATACAGGAGTATCTTATCTCATCTGGTCTTAAGAAGCAGCACCGCTCACTGCGGGCGTTATTATTACCCAAACACATCACACAGGAGAGATGTGGGACTTTGAAGGAAAGGCCTCCTCGGCTTGCCCATCTTCAGCACGAAGCACATATATGTTGTTTTGTTTTCAGTGGCCTGCTAGTACATTCTGCATCGGGCATCCCTTTCCTCTTCTGCTTAATCAAAAATTCAATCTGACCAGTAATGATGTGGAATGCATTATAAGCAACAGGAATTCAGTTAATCAGAAACCTGACTTTTTCACTCCTTTCTCACGGTATCATTTTCAGAAGAACTCCCCACCAGAAAATGACTTCAACCTGCTGCCTGAAATGTACATTTATTCGCTCACTAGTTAGTGCAAGGAAAACACTGCGCTAAGTCAAGTAAGATACACGCACACATTCCTGGAAGGATAATTTCAGAACCCGTTTCAAAGACAACTCTAATTCGAAAAGTGCCTCTGCCACTTAGAACCACACGGAGATGTTACCAGCCTCACGAAATGTCATCAAGTAATTGAGTTTTGCCAGTGGTGGAAGTGGTGTGGCCACCGTGGCTGCAGGGAGAGGGAAGAGAAGGTGGGGGCGGCTTATTAGCAGTAACTTCAGGAAGGATGCGGTAACAGCGAACATATAAAGCCACGGGCTATTGATTGCAAATCTGGCAGGGCTGCAGGCCATTCTCATTGCAGGCAGGGCACCGCAGGGCCCGATAGGACTCCTTAAATCTGTTGGCCAGCATGGAGAACTTGCTGCCATGGCACAGAGAGCAGGTGGCACTGCCCGACCCTCGGCAGTGAAAACAGTTGTCCTCGGGAAGCTCCCCTTCCTGCAAGAGACAGGTCAGGGTTTAGTTAGAGACCACTGTTCAAACACAGCTCAAAGTAGCACTGGGCTGCTGAAAAGGCAGAGGCAGAACGAGAGTAGAAAATGCTTCCCCACAAATGCCAAAGAGGGAACTGACCAGAGGCACAGAATTCTCCCTGCGGTTTTTTCAGAGAGGATTTCCCTGTTGGAAATCAGGGAAAGGGAAAGGACACCATCCCTGCTACGATCCTTGCACTTTGCAACCTTACGGTCCTCACTGCCCTTGCCACCATCTGACATGTTAGTTCTGTGTGCTCCACCAGGACAAGGACTTACTTGTCCTCATTGCCAAATACTAATAGCGACCAGTTGTAGTGTGGCTACGTGGTGCAATGTGCGATTCTAAGAGCCTTCTCTACGTCAATCCATCTAATCCATACAACACCCCAGGGAGGTGGTGCGAGTATTATCATCCTTGTGCAGATGGGAAATGAGACACTGAGAAGCTCAGTTATTTGCCAATGGTCACACAGCCTGGAAGAGAGGAGGCAGGTTTTGATCCCAGGTGACTAAACACCAGAGTTCCTGCTTTTAATGACTCCATACACAGCCCTCACTGTACCTGTTCAAGAGCAGGCATTCAAGAGATATTGTTTCTGTGCGACTGACCGAGAGCCTGAGTGGATGAATGAATCGATGTTACAATCTTTTGAAGCTTAGCTCTGAATTCCTGCAGTACTTTATTTTCTTTGAGACCTGTGATAAGGCCTGAAAGATCAATCATGAACCTTGGACAGTTCCTTTGACCTCTCTAAATCTCTGTTTTTCTTTATCTGTGAAATGAGACTAGTAATGCTGACCTCTCGGAGTAGCTGGAATATTAAATGAGAGTGTGAAAAAAAACAATTTGTTATCTGGCATATCATACGTTTTCCATAAAAGTTAATTCACTTCTAAAACCCCCTAGTAAGTCTTGAGTTACTAGTGCTCAACTCCCATCCTGCAGAAAATGCCCCTTGCCTACTGAATGTTCCTTCCCTAAGACACCTCAAGGAAACTAGCAACCTTTGCACTCCTGTGCAAAGACTGTGCATACACCATGAACCTTCCAAGAAATAAGGGGAGGTACCAGATGAATACCAGGTGGATCCAGGACCTAGTCCTGTCTATTTCACTTGCGAAACGTCTCTCAGATCCATGTAGTTTTCACCGCCTACAACTGCAATACTAGTCCAGATACTCACCAACTCTGGCAGGAATTCAGTGTCAAGTCCTGCCTCTACTCTTGTGCATGGTTCTCCCCAAACCAGCCGACAACTATTTGTTTTCAAATGTCGGTTTAGCGGCACTTATTCCAGGAAGACTTGCCTCCCCACACCTCTGGGCCAGAAGTCCTGTCCTGCTGTTCTGCCCCAAGCATGGAAGGTCTCATCCTCTACTGAAAACTCCTGCTGACCAGACAGGAAGCTCTCTCTGCTAGTCCCTGTCACCATCACTTCCAAGACTTCTAATGCAGGGCCTGGCACAAGGTGTGCTGTTCACGTGTTTGCCCAAAGAACAAATGAAACGATGATGTCTGGAGAACCCTTCTGATTCTTAAATTCTAGGACCTAACAAGATGGCAGAATCCACTGGGTAGCTCCACCTAGCTAACACAGCTTTCTTTTATAATTTAAGAATAAAAATAATCTTGAAAAGGGTGGCATGAGTTCTGAAAATAGTTCATTGTGCTACAAAGTGCCTAAGAAGATATCACATTTTATTCACTCTAGATTTAGGGACTACAAGTGATCATTCAACTGACAAAAACCTAAATGTACCCTTTTGTTCGTATTTTATTGATTGTGGCCATATTTGAATATATCAACAATGAAGAAACTTGTTTTCTTCCCTTAAAGTATTCAAAATAAGTTTATTTGCCAAAATATTCTTTTAGGAAATGGTCACAGTCTATTTTTCTGCCAAATCCACATGGTTTTGTTTTGTACTTGATCCCAGGGAGATTTTAATGTTGTCAGTGCTGCCACAGAAAGTATAGTAAATTCCGACCATAATGCTAGACATGCCGTCTAAAAATTAATTTGCACAGAATACCAGGTTCAGATATGAAAAGACTAATGAAATGACCTGGTTCGCCTGCTTGCAGAGAACAAAAACAAACCATCGATCAAATTTTATTTAATGTCACGTGGTTATACGAGGCAGTATTAGAAGCCTCCCTGGAGTTTCCATTCTTAACCTGGGTTACCACCTTCCTTCTAACCACTTGTCCTCGCATGTCATTTAATAAGTTAATGATTAAATCAAGGGCTACTGGGCCTCTGTACAAGGCAAGAAGGATATAAGCTTCTGTCTTCCATTCTCAGCATTTTTAATCTCTTCTCAGAAAGTAATCAGCAAGGGGGCTTAGAACACAGTTGTAGCACACAGCTTGGGTCCTAGAACCGACAGACCTACCCAAACCACCTCTTACTAGCTCCACGGCCAGGAAAGGGGTCTCGGCTTTCACACTGCAGACTCAAAGGCTTGAGTAGCCCTGAAGATGCTATCAAGCACCAATCTGAAAGCTGCTCAGCAGAGTGGGTAAGATGATAAGATTGGTAGTCAGGTGGCCCAGGCTCTGTCCACTGGCTCTGAGGAGCTCTGGCAAGTTCCTTAACTTCTCTGTGTTTCCCCAACTAAAGAACTAGACTGTTCACAGAGTCCTCGTGAGAATGAAATAGACTAAGGCATGGAAAGCACTGGGCATGGTGGTTGGCCATCACAGGCCTTCAATAAATGGCAGTTGTTGTTGTTGTCATTGTTATTGTTATTGTTATTATTTCAAAGGCAAGAGCACATAAGGCATACCCAAATCCAGATGAGTTATGAGTTTGAGAATCCACCGAACATACGACCAGGTTTTTCCCCATCCATATTTCACTGTGGCTCAATTCAATTATTCCTCTCTTTTCCTTTCATAGTTAATACAGACGGCCAGCATGGCCTGGCTGTTAGCCTTGCCTTGCTCTTTTATCAAGATGTGCACTGCTTCCCTGCTCTATATAACACAACAAAGATCTCCCGGTCAGAAGGGGCTCCTTGAAGTTCTCTGACCCTGTTTTTTAAAATAAAACCTGGCTGGGCATTTATTGCATGAGGGATTTGGCAAACAAATAGCAATTTAAAACAGAGTTTAAAAGACAGGCAAGTGAAGTATAACCTTTCAGGGCGACTTTCTGCTGCACGCCTCTGTCCTAGTTTATGGTATTACAGCCAAAACACATGGATCTCTCCAAATTGAATTTAAAGATAATTGTCATGTCAGGCCTGCTGTTGCTTTTTTTATTCAGGCCAGCAGCGTGACCTGCATTTTATCATTTCTGGCTCCTCTCTGAAAATATATGCTCCTACAAATTATAAAAGGGTATGAAAGAGAAGAGAATTAATGAATTTTAAAGTGAGGATGTAATGCTTTGGATCACATGATTAGTAGTGTCCCTGCTGCTAAGCTGGGTTCTGAAGAGTGCTATGTAAAAGGCAAGAGAAGGCAGAGGTACAAAACTTCCTTCCCAGCTAGCACTCTGGTCCCAAATTCCAATACTCTTTTCACAAACACTTAATATTTACTGTGCACCTACTGTGTGCCAAGCTCTATTTTTATTTTTATTGTTGTGCCACTGGAACTACTATGTCACATCCAACATAAATATGGCCCCTGCCCTCATGGAGATGAAACTCTAGTGTGTGTCAGCAAACATTAACCAAATGACTACATGGAGCAATTGAAGAGGGCAAGTAAGGAGGTATGTGAGGTACTCTGAGGGGCCCATTCTTGGGGATTTTTATCCTCACAGAAGCCAAGGGAGTCGCCTCTGAGGAAGTGATGTCTCCACTTTCAGGTGTGAAGGGGAAGGCAGTGCGGAATCTGGAGAACATTCTAGGCACAGGGAAGTTGCCTCTGGTAGGAAAGGGCAGAGAACATATGAGTGGTGGCTAGATGGACTGCATGTCTGGGATAGAGAGAATGAGGAGAGATGTATCTGAGGAGAATAAACAGGCCAGGAGGGTCCAGGCTATACGGTGCCGTTTAGAATACACGAGAAGTCTTGGTTTTATTCCAAGCAATGAGATGTCAGTGAAAGTTTGGGGTGGGGGAAAAGAGTGATGAAGGGGTGACATGATCATATTTACATTTCAAAAATACCTTATCGAGTGTGAGATCGGGTTGGAAAGAGACATGTGTTTTTGTGAGCAGAACTTTAATAAGAGTCTTTTGGGGCGCCTGGGTTGCTCAGTCGGTTGAGCGTCCGACTTCGGCTCAGGTCATGATCTCACAGTCCGTGAGTTCGAGCCCTGCGTCAGGCTCTGTGCTGACAGCTCAGAGCCTGGAGCCTGCTTTGGATTCTGTGTCTCCCTCTCTCTCTGCCCCCTCTCCCACTCATGCTCTGTCTCTCTCTGTCTCAAAAATAATAAACATTAAAGAAAAATCTTTTAAAAAAATAATGAGTCTTTTGCTAGAGTCTGGTCATGACTTTCTCGTTCCTGTCCTCTAAACCCTATCAGGGTGGGGATAGCACTCAGGTATGAGGAAGCCCCTGGCCCAGTTTGTCACACCAATCCATGGGAGATGAGAGTGAGTCCCACAGAAAGCTTCAATTCCCGAGAGATGGAATCTAAAGAGAGAGAAAATTCATTTCTGCTGCTATCCAAGCTTTTACTCTCTTAGCTTAACTCCATCAAAATTGCTTTTCCCACTCCTAACCCCACACTGTCAACTAACAAACAGCATCACTCTACCCCCTCATCTGAGCATGTATGAGCAACAGTTTCCAAGGTGAAGAGTGCACACCTCTGAGGAGTGTGGAGAGAAATAAAAATTCTAACTATTTATATTTACTTTTTATCTTAAAAAGGCAATAAATTAAGTCTCAAGAATATCTTCAAAATAAACCATTATACTAATTTTTAATAAACTAGTTGACACTGGCACCTTTACTAGGTCAGGCAGTGACCAAATATGGTATCCAGGGGACCCTGGAGTAAACGTGATGTAAAGTGACCTCAGTGGATGCAAAGTGACAATGGTGTCCCAGCTCACTCATTCACTTTGAGCATACTGCGACATAATGAAGTTCTCTTATCCCTGGTCTCGTAGACTTACAGACAATATTACTTAATTTTAACTAAACTCACTTCTAAAAATCTGGACACATGTATTGATAAGATTTTTTTCAAGGGAACGGGATTGAGGATAAACCAATAAGAGAAACAGAAGCAAACTCATTAAGAAGAAGAAGAGAGCTCATTTTTCCCATGTCTGGAACAAGTGTTCTTCGCCACAATGCAGAGTGAAAACAATTAAGACCTAATCGGATCTCAAAAAAAAAAAAAAAATGAAAATTGCATCCCCAGACCACGGCTCGTCCTTGGTGAATCTAAAAAAGAGACATTGGTTAAAGGTAGTCAAAGACCAACGGCTTCATGTGAGTTCCTGGATAGAGCTACCCTAACGGTGATACATTGAATTTCTAATCCCATTAGAAGTGATCCAACCACATGCAATTTGAATTGGTTTTCTTCTGTAATGAAATGGTTCCTGACTTAATATAGTTGGGCACTATGGTAATCTCTTAACATTCATTCATTCGTTCATTTAAAAAAATTGATAATAGCATACCATTGAAATATAATAAGAAACTTTAAATTCTTTCATGTCTTTCACAGTTAGACATCTTAAGTATTTATATTCAAGTTTTCTCTTAAGTAGTGCAAAAATCAAACCCATTTGGAGACCACTGCTATAGGGCCAGCTCCAAGTAGGACAGCAAACCATTCTGACACACCTGTGGGTACTGGTTATGGGGGAATGTCCTTTCCATGTCTGGCAAATGGCCATCATTCTGGTCGCTGTCTCCATAGATTTCTTCTTTGCTCATCAGAGACTCTTCCTCAGCCTCCTCTTCCTTCTGGAGCATTTTCCTCATGAAGTCTCTCTTGTCCATTGGGGTTCGGATGATTTTCAGGTTATTCGTGTAGATGATTATCTTTCCGAAATCTATAATAGGTGGGGACTAGAGAAACGGAGAACAAGCATGGAGATTTAACACCAACCACCATATACAGGGCTGCAGAAACTGTTGAACATCCCAGGCAACAGGAGAGAAAGAACTTGTCACCATCTAGCACTTATGATTCCAACACACCCCAAAGCTACAATTCACGCCCTGGTTTGCTCGCTCTGTCTAAAATCCTTAAAAACCAGATTCCTTCCCCCTGTTGATGGTAACCAACCTATAGCTGAACTAATTGTATGACTGAGACTGCAGGGCAGGAGCCAGAACTTCTATTCCCATCACATACAACAGTAGCTGATGCAGGGCTGGGCACAGCAAGGGTTTAATAAATACAGAACAAGGCTGAATAAAATAAACTGCTCTCCAAAATTTTTATGCATAAATAACGATAGATAAATTTTACTGAATTATCGTCACTATTTTATTATAGTGCATAGCATTTATTTTGTGTCAGGCACCATGCTAAACATTTACAAACATTATCTCACTTTCCCCTCAAACATCCCTTGAGGTGGATGCTATGATTTCTACAGTTTACCAGTTAGGAGACTGAGGCACAGTGAGGTAAAGAGACTCCCAAGATTACAAAGCCAGGGTCTGTGGCTGGGATTCGAACCCCAGTCTGTTTAACTTTAAAGTCTACCCAGCACTATTCACAAGCATCTTCCCCCAAAAAAACCTGTAAGATCATTATGTATCTTACATACATGATCTTACATACACGATGTTTTTATTATTCATACAATATGAAAATCTTTTAATGTCAATAAATATACTTTTATAGCATCATTATTATTTTTTTTAAGTAGGCTTCAGGCCCAGTGCAGAGCCCAATGCGGGGCTTGAACTCATGACCCTGAGATCAAGACCTGAGCTGAGATCAAGAGTCAGATGCTTAACCAACTGAGCCACCCAGGGCCCCTGTAGCATCATTATTAATAGCTCGTGCTCCTGTGTCTAGATTTATCATGTATTACTTGACAACTGGCTGAGGAATAATTTAGGCAAGACTACAACGATGCAGTAGAGAAGCACGGAGAGTAAGCGTTTGGGGATTAACTAAGAACACATATTTCCTCCCAGAGCTAGGATAGCTTGGAGCGAAACACCACCAGATCTCAATTCCACTGTTCACCAACTGTGAGATACAGGAGAATCATGTGACCTTTCAGAACCTGGGTTTGCTCCTCCGCAAGTGACGTCTAACTGACGGGCTTCATTGATGGGCTTCACCACAAAGTTATTATCAAACAGAGGAATACTTTGATACTGGGTGGTAAGCAGATGCTGTCCCAAGACTCGTGGGTCCCCTCCTATTACCCACAGCTCTCTTCAGGAAACCTCTAATGTCCCTAAACCCAGTAATGCAGTGGTTATTGCTCAGAAGCCCGCGTTTTGGGACCCTGCCCCTATTCTTCTGGCTTCTGTGCTGGTTGGGCAATGTTCCTGTGGTTAAAGATGTGGACTCCCATCCCTGAGGCTAATTATATCAACTTCTAGGGGTAGGGGTGCAATGAATATATAAAACAGGGTTTCCAAAAGCTAAAAATACTATGCATGGGTGGGCAATGTTACTGTTGCTGGTATTAAAAAAACTGTCTGTTGGCAGTGCATGCACAATCATGCTACACTGCTAAATACCCCAACGTGAAATACTCTGCCCCGCACTTATGGAACGGGAGAAACCAAATCTATTTAGATGCCACAATTAAGCAGTCTCCTCTTTACAGCCTTAACATAGTCACAACCTGGCTTAAGTAGTACTCAGGCCCCCTTCCTTGAAACCCCCGCAGAGTTTTTTATCATTATTTATGAAGCCACAAGCTTCCTACTTGGCCTTGTTTTCTCTCCCTCTCTTCAAGGGATCATGTGGCAGCTTCCATTTCCTATTGTTTGAGGCTCACTGGGCTCCTGTTTCACACTCTGGACTATCAGTTTCTGAACATCAGGAGATAAAGATGGTGGCACTTCTGGAAGGTTCCATTTCCACTTCCACTAATAGCCAAACGAAGAGGTTCAGTTACTTGGGAGCTTTTTTTCACACACAAAACTGGTTTTCTTGGGGGTGAAACTCTTTATAGCATATTGAAAAAAAAAATGTGTGTTCATCTGGTCCAATCTCCTGCCTCTAAGCTGGTCAATATGTGAAACACCCAAGATTGTAAATTTATTTTCAGTGTACTCCAAAGAAGGAGGGTCCCAAATCACCTGTAAGGTGTGTTTAAGTTTCAGTCACCCTGACAGCCAAGTTCTTCCTTGTGTCTAAGGAAACGCTCCAGGTGTAACTAAAGTTCACATTATCTGGTTACACCCAATTGCCCGTGAGGAACAACCACTCTTACATTACCGAGCGCCATGAGGAAGCCAGGAATTTTTACGTTTCCTTCCTTAGTGCCCAGAGTGGCAACTTACGTGACTGAGCTTCATAAATGCCCTGACAGCAGTGGCAACGTGCCTGCAGACTGCTCTTCAGACACCACAAAATCTTCGCACGGCTCTGTGTTCAAATTCGGGGACACTTTCCTAGGTCCTAGAAATGCAATGGGCTTTGGAGGCAGGCAGGCCTGAGGCCAATTTTTCTGTGCAAGATTTGTAAGTTACTAAACTCCTGTGCACTGTTTTCTCCCATTTGTAAGATTCTTTCTCAAAGAATCATTGTGAAGATGAAATTACGTAATATATACAAAGTATATGTTTAGTAAATGCCATTTCCCTTCCATTTTTTAATGAACCTTACAAAACTTCAGTTGATTTCAGTTCTTTAAAACATTTAGTGGTTTATAACCACTTTCTCTTTTTCTATCACATAAAATTTTTTTAAAAGACTCAGTATTTCTTTGATAGGAACCCAGTCATTACTATGATGGTAGGGAACCTTAGCCAAACACATCCAATGTTTCAGGCACAATGCTAACTAAGTATTATGTACAAACTTTTCTTTTTTATCACCACAACAATCTTCATAAGTAGATACTTTTTTTAAAGTTTATTTATTTATTTTGAGGGAGAGTATGTGCATGCAAGCAGGGGAGGGGCAGAGAGAGGGAGAGGAGGAGAAGGAGGAGGAGAGAGAGAGATTGAGAGAGAATCTCAAGCAGGCTCTGCACTTTTAGCACTGAGTCCGATGTGGAGCTCGAACTCACGAACCATGAGATCATGACCTGAGCTGAAAGCAAGAGTTGGATGCTTAACTGACAGAGCCACCTAGGTGCCCCATAAATTGATATTTTTATTACTTTCATTGCATAGATGATAGCATTAAAGCTCGGCAAGACTAAGTGTTTGCTTAAACTCCCATAGTAAGTAGGTAGAGTGGACAGCAAGCCCAGGTCTAACAGACAACAGAGCCCCTGTGTCTTTTTTAAGTATTATTTTTCTGTGGTAAAATATATATATATATATAACCTAAGATTTACCCCTTGAACCATTTCTAAGTGTCCAGACAGGTCAGTCGCATTGGTACATTCACACCGTGTGTAACCGTTACCACCAACCATCTCCAGAGCATCTTCATCTTCCCAAACTGAAACTCTATACTCATTAAACTCTCACTTCACCCCTCCCCCAGCCCCTGGCAACTACTGCTCCACTTTCTGTCTCTATAAATCTGATTGCTTTAGGCACCTCATATAGGTGGAATCATATAATTATCTATTTATGACTGGTTTATTTCGCTCAACACAATGTCTTCAAGTTTTATCCATGTTGGAGCATGTGTCAGAATAGTCTTCCTTTTTAAGGCTGAATAATACTCAACTGTGTGTTTATATCGCAGTTTATTTGTCTATTCATCTATTGATAGACATTGGGGTTGTTTCCACTGGTGAGTAATTGTGAATAAAGCTGCTATGAACATTTGGTGGACAAGTATCTGTTCAAATTCGGAGCCTGTACTTTTAATTGTTGTGGTTAAGTGCCACCCGGTGCTGCTTCGCAGCCAATATTTACCAGGGTTTATTTTGCAGCTGGGTTCACTACTGAAAACACCATGGCTTCCCAGCCCTCTTTTCCTTATTTTCCATGAATACCACACTGGCAACCTGTTCCAGTGTGTGGAGCTGCAGGAGTCTGTCCTGATGCCCCTCTAACCCAGAGGCTGGCTGACACTGGGAGGTACCACTAGGTGAGGCAACAAAGAAAACAAGGATGACTGGATCGTGCAGGAAACCAGATGGAACAGGAATCACACTCTGAACGTGGGCTCCAGGGCACTGTGTTTAAACCAGTGGTGCGGCACTGCTAGGAAGCCTCAGTTATCTGGTTTTATAAGTCCTTACCAAATCATACGTTTACATCATGCCAAGTGTGACACATGACTTGCGAAGGTCAAGCGGTCCAAAATTATCTACCATAGGCTACATACGAGGTTTGTATAAACTACAACTCTGTGGTCTAAGCCTACAAATGAGATTCACTTTAAAAGAGATACTGTAAGTACAAGACATAGCCAAGAACCGAGGATATAATAAGCACTCAGTAAAGTATAACTTTTACTATTAACATCATCATTATGATTAATGGCCTTATTCTCTAAAAAGGAGTATTCCAGGGGGTCAAAACCATAAGGCAGCAGAAGAGCTGGGTTCTTATCCTGACTGTGCACCTAATGGCCGTCTAATCCTGGTCACTCCCTTAACAACTCGGCACTCAATTTTACTCGTCTGCAATGGAAACGAGCATAGTGTGCCTTTCTCCTCAAGAGTGTGGTGAAGACCCAATGAAAAAGTACCTTACTCGGGGATCAAGAAGAACAAAATCTTCCCATTTGCGACAACATGGATGGAACTAGAATGTAGTATGCTAAGCAAAGTCAGTCAGAGAAAGACAAATATCATATGATTTCACTCATATGTGGAATTTAAGAAACACATACACATCAAACAGATGAACATAGAGAAAGGGAAGGAAAAATAAGACAAAAACAGAGAGGGGCAAACCATAAGAGGTTCCTATATAAGGAGAACAAACTGAGGGCCGCTGGAGGGGAGGTGGGTGGGGGGATAGGCTAAATGGGTGATGGGCATTAAGGAGGGTACTTGTTGGGATGAGCACTGGGTGTGATATGTAAGTGATGAATCACTGGGTCCCACTCTTGAAGCCAAGACTACACTGTACATTAACTAACTTAAATTTAAATAAATAATTTTTTAAAAAAGAAGTATGTGACATTGCTTTGTGATGCATATGTTACTCCCCTACATGAAGGGTTGTTCACTCCAGCTCCCTTTGTTGTCAAAATGAAACCTGGTATTATCTTTGATAAATGCGGACTGCTCGTTGCTTCACTTTCACCAAGGCCAGAAAGGCCAACGCCTTTGTCTGCCATAGATGAATTATCTGTTCCCTTAGGAAACGAACAATAAAAATGATTAGAGAGTAATTATCTGAATTTCACACTTCAAAGATGAGAGCACAGGGGCGCCTGGGTGGCTCAGTCGGTTCAGCATCCGACTTCAGCTCAGGTCATGATCTCACAGTTCATGAGTTCGAGTCCCTCATCGGGCTCTGTGCTGCTGACAGCTGGAAGCCTGGAGCCTGCCTCCATTCGGAGTCTCCCTCTCTCTCTGCCCCTCCCCTACTCGTTCTCTGTCTCTCAGAAGTAAACATTAAAAAATTAAAAAAAATAAATTAAAAAAATAAAAAAATAAAGATGAGAGAATATCCTGGTACACTATTCACTAATAACCTGGAACCTTATATAATTGTATTTAATCTGAAAGAAAAAAAAGGCACTTGTGACCCCACTGGCAAACATATACACATCTTCTCTTCATTTTTAGAAATCAGTGAATATTTGCCAAGTTCTTCTGGCTTAAAAGAAAATCATGTATGTGCTTTTGATTATCCATGGTACTGGGGAAGAAAATTAAATTAACAGATAAAATACATTTTTCAACTGAACTATTAGCTCAAACTTCTTCCCCATGTAAAACTACCTCTGCTTGACTTGTTTTTCACCATTTCTTCCCAGGACTCCAACCACCCAGTGTTCATGCTAACACACAGTGGATAGGCAAAATAAACAAACAAACAAACATTTTTTAAAAGCAGGCAGCAGGAGGGAGAGAGAAAATAAAACAAGACATGGATAAACCACAAGCTGAATAATTGGCTGGAGTAAAATGAGCACCTTCAAACACTCGGCTCTTTCTGGAAACAAAACAACCAGTTGTCACATAATTTTCTAAAACAGCAGTCTGGCAACCTGAAAACCACTGTATCTGTATTAAATTTACTTACCGAGATAACCCAGCCAATGACCCAATTACAATTTACTACCCTGGATGGAACTGAATACTATGCACGCTTACTGCATTTTCCAATAAGTAGTCAGCAAGCATGTTATTTTTGTTCCAGAAATATTATTCCAACAGTGGCTTCCCATTTGGTGCACCTACAGCTCTGGTTGGTACTGGAGCATGAGTAACATACAAATTTGAATCAGGCGTTTTTCTGTGAACATTTGAGTCCTTAAAGCTTATACATCATGCACAATACCAACCTTGTGGTCATTCGCCTTGTAATCATTGAAGAAAGACTGGCTGCCCGCCAAAGTGTAGGCATTGCCGTCTCTAAAAACGCTGATCCTCTGAGCAGTCAGCTTAGGGGAGTATGGTCGGGGCTTGGGGACCTCCCCAGACCCGTAAACACCATCCATTGGTTCAAGGGACTCTTGGAGAAAACTGTGAGGGTATTCCTCCTTTGGCGACTCTAATTCCTGCCCATCCTCAAAGACCTGCTTCAACACTCTGCCGCTGTAGGAGGAAGAGATTTTAAATCGTACTTTCCGTGGTTTCTCGTCACTCTTCTGGTTCAGCTTCTTCTCAGGGTCCTCCATCAGTAGAAACTTCACCCTGTGGTTTCCAGGCTTCAGTGTAGCCAGTAAAACTGAGGGCTCTGAGAAGAAGGCATTTTATTTTCTCTCCTCTTGCATATAATTAATTCACGTTGGTGCTGGGGTATGCTCGGTTTACAGCAACTGACACCCACACATTAAATATTGATAAATCCTCATGCAAAGGCAAGCGATTGTGGGTTTATGGAGCAGATAGAGCAGAGCATAAGACAAGATTGGGTCCCCTTTGATCCCAAGCTCCCCAATAACTTCCCCCAAACCCTGGCTTTTCCTCACCTGAGCAAGAGTTAAGTTTGTTTAGACTGAACAAAGTATCAATTCAATAGGAATCAGCTGTTCCATCAGCTAACAAGTGTCATATTATTCTTACCAACTATATGAGCTAGCCAGCATTTAATAGGTGCCAGAGATTTTTACCCGCACTGCCTTACTTTGTCCTCACAATAAACCTGCATCAGAAGGATAATTATCCCTATTTTACAGAGGCAAAGGTGAGGCTCAGAACCGTTTCCCCACTGGTCTACTCCATGACAGCTAGGTAAGAGACAGAGCAGGGATCAGAACCCGGTTCTGACTCCGAAATCAACGGCCAGTCCACTAAACCAAAAGCTTTTGAACTGTGTCCAGTGGAGCCCTAGACGGGAGGAAACTACACATCCTGGATTCCAGGCCTTTTACTCTTGCGTTAACCAGAGAGGCTACACTTCATATTTCTTTTATATTTAAGATTTCATTTGCAAGCACAGCACTAGGCCCCATTGCCTACTGCGGATAAATGCCTGACACTGTGCACTACTCACTGGGAGGAATATCAGGGCAGTATGAGATGTGCGGTGTGTGAGTGATAGTCCTGCATTCTAGTTTAGGAAACAGACCTAGCATATATGAAATAACAGCCTCCTGCTTGGCAGGCAAACAGTCTGGTGCTGACTGCTAGAATGGATATTTTGGGAAGAGAATGGTTCCTAAGGAGACAAGGATGCAAGATGGCCTGTGGAGGAATGAGTGGAGTCTAAAAGGATGGCTTGGATTCAAAGAGGTGAAATGGTGGGGGCTGAGACTTTCTCTTCCTCTTTGTTGATAAGTTGTCCAGACTGATTTGTCTTGTATTCTTGCAGCCATTCCTATGGATTCTATCACCACTGCCTTCTTTCATCCACCTGCACCACCATGATCCTCGTCAAGCCCTCATCACTTCTGTTTTCAAGATGGCAACAATCTCCTAATGCATTCTCCACCCATCCATTCTCCACATTGATGCCAGAGCCATATTTAAAAAAAACTATCTACAGATGTCAGTCTCCTACATAAAAAATCTTAACCTCATTTTGCAGCAGGCAAAATTCCTCAAAACCCAACTGTCCCTTCACTTCCACCCTCGACCCCTGTCACTCTTCCAGGTGCTGCCTGCAATTGGTGTTCCAGACACAGTGACAAGCTCACCTATTGCTCAGAACCACAGGTTTCTGTCTCTTATTGAGTGCTCTATTTCCTGACTGAAATGCCATACTTCCACTCCTCCTTCAAGCTACACCTCAAATGTCACTGCTTCTGGGGAGTCTTCCCACTTGCCCCAAGTCAAAGGCCACGGAACTTTGGACTCACCACGATTAAGCGCGCCTTACTTTCTCTTACCATTCCGGTGTTTCCCTTCACTGAACTGTAAACATCATAGAGTCAGAAATACTCTTTACTTCTCTATTCCCAGTGTTCACCAAAGTAATTGGCACATAAGAGAACTCAGTCAATAACTGTTGAATGAATGACTCCCAGGCAAGAAAAATCAGATAAATCAAATTTTTGGAACAGGAGTTGAGCATATTTTATGGAAAATACGTAGGATCAGAAAGTAGTCGAGACAGACATTTATATTTCCACTAAGGAGGGAATTCACAATGATCAGGTCCTGTGTAATCAATGCAAGGAATAGGAAACACACACACACACACGCGTAAACAAAGAGACACAGAATTTTTAGAAAAGAAAGATGTGCTCATCCTAACATCAGGATATATATTCCTCTAGGTTTTCTGGGTTGCAGAGCTGGCCCTGGGGTACCACGAATGCACCTGTAGTCTTCTGTACATGGGTCCCTCAGCCCTCAGGACAAACAGGCAGGGCCTCAGGCTTCTAGGTGGTCATCTCTGACTACATTACCCTCATTCATTTGCTCCAGCATATAGAAGGAACACCGTTATCTTATTTGAGAAAAAATTGGATTCGAAACAAGCAGCACCAAACTGGAAGTGGTTAGGAATGCTCCACCAACGGGAGATCAGGGAGAGACTTTTTAGAGAGAAAAGGCAGAAGTTAGAAAATTACTGATTGGCTTTTAGTGACCGGATGTCCTTAATGCTCTGATTTCATAACGATTCAGCATTTACAGGCTTAGACTGTGGCTTACATGGTGCAGGCAGGCTACCACAGCATTAGAGCCACATCCGTTTGATGGCCTCCTTGCGTAATTAATTTAGCAATTCCTCCATTTTGGTCACACTCTTGTACATGAGAGATTGACCAAACATCTGGTATTTGGGCTACTCTCAGTTACCACCAAAACTAAGTTGCTCTGGTCTCATTGTGAGACTCATAGGGAATGACATCAGATCTGGGGAAGAACTGTTATTGTGTTCCTCTCATTGTTCGTCTTGTTTCTGTTTCTCCAAGCGCAGTGAGACCATCTAATGTACTGCTGGAGGCTGCAACCATGCACTTAAGACCTCTCTGAGAACACGGCACACAAGGGAGACTGCAGTGGTAACTGGTAGAAGGATAACACCAAGAGGCTTAAGTATACTCATTAGCCAGGACACTCGTGAACCTAACCAGCGGGCATCAAATAGATGACAAAATGCACCTACAAGGGCATCGACCTATTTTCGCCAAGCACCATATTTATTAATTTCTTGTATTTGGTGTAACACCAGAAGTCTTGATTCAGGCACAGCAGGAGTCATTTACTATAGCACAGACTCCTCTTTGTTCAGCCAATAAGCAATCTAGAGCAATCCTCTTACCTAGAACCACCTTGGCAGGAAAATTAAGGGACTTTTGCTGTGCAGCTATCACTTGATTTGGTAGAGTCAGTGACAGTTACCAGAACTAAGGAGCATTGTCTTCTCATGCATTTGCAGAGAGAAAAAGCAAGCAGCAAGATAGCAAAAAGAATAAAGTTTTAATGCTGGAGATGAAGGTCTTGATCTGTGAACTTGGGAGACCTGTCCACGCAAGATGCCGTCTGCTTCTGGGAAGTAAACTCCCTAGTCGATTTTAATTCTAGAACTCTAGCTGATGTGCAGTTCCAAGAATCTGGAGGAGCCACCTCTTTAAAAAAAAAAAAAAAAGTTTATTTGTTTATTTTGAGAGAGAAAGTGTGTGTGCGTTCCTAAGTGTGCACAAACAGATAGGGGCAGAGAAAGAGAGAATCCCAAGCAGGTTCCAGGCTGTCAGTGCAGAGCCCGACATGGGGCTCAATCTCATGAACTATGAGATGACCACTTGAGCTGAAACCAACAGTTGAACGTTTAACCTACTAAGCCACCGAGGTGTCCCCGGAGGAAAACTTTTTAACGGGGAGATGTGGACCCAAGATTCGAGATGCTGAGATTTGACTTGTGTATAGGTAGTACACAGGACCTGGCCTGGTTTCTTCCAAGGCAGGTTCAAGGCAGTCTTTATTATCAGTGATTCCAAACCAGAAGGACAGGAGATAATTGGAAACTTTAGACTGGAAAGTTTTGGCTACTACAATTCAGGATCCACTTCAGTTTACAGGTATATAACAAAACCTCAAAGACAATGAACAGGACTAGAATCCGATGTCTACAAGTCTGTGTATAATTTCCTATGAAACAATTTTTTCCTCTACAGTCACCCTCATTTCTATCAAAGATCAACACAGTAAGACTAATTTTTTTGCAAAGTAAGTCTAGTCTCATTAGATTTGGACTAATTATTTACATAAATGTAGCAAGCATATATAGGCTTTTTAAAAATCTGCTTTGCTGGACCTTTTCATAATGAATCTTAGATTGGACTGTTAAAAGCCTCTCCAGACTAAGAAACCACGCCAAGAACTCACCATCACACTTTATCTGGAACACCTACAGATTTGCATGAATTCTTCTCTTTTTAAGGGTATCCTGATGGTTCCTGAGGGGCTGCCAGAAAGAGACCTCCCTCACCCAGGTGGTAAGCCTTCAGACAAGCCTTCAGCAAGGTATCAGGCTAGGTTTTCCAAGGGGCTTTTATTGGCTGCACAAAGTCAACTTTAGTTCCTTCCAACTGTCTGGTCATATGTGATTGTATACCTATTCTCAAATATGACAAGCCAGTCAAAGCTTTGGTAATACAACCAATGTTTGCAAATGGGTCCTGTTGTAAGGAGAACATTTTCTACTGAACTTAGGCAAATAATTATGCTGCCATGCAGATAAGAATACTCAATAGGTTTCTGAATTCTGGAGGGATCAGATAGAGACTAAAAGTAAATGTTTCAATTCTGTTTACAAAGGCATACTTTACAAAATTACTCTAAGTCATGCAGAGCTTAAGAAAAACATAAAAGCTTTCCTTAAATCTGGCAGAAAAAGGAAACCTAGGGAATCAGCAATGTTTCAAAGAAAGACTTGTAAAAAAAATTATAATTATCCTCATTAGTTCATTCAATCCCACATTTTCCCAGTTTTTCTATTAGTTCTGGATATTCTTACCCCATTCAGTTTTATGATCTTAAAGTTATCAGAAACCTATATTCTAGCGTCCTTTCCCTGAATCTCTCTAAAGATGAAGTACCTTTGCAAAAGCATCCGAGTAAAATAGTAATTGTCTATAAACGACAAAAAGATTTTTTAAAAATAACCATGGTTATAGATCTGATGAGAGTTCATTCAATAAGGAAATGTTATTTCTGTGGCATACAATTAATGTGTGATAATCGTTGGACATAGAGAATATTGACAAATTTTTAGCAACTTTGAGCAATTTTGGGAATACGTATATTAGTAATAGACATTCATACACATATAACCTAAGAAGGTTTATTGTCACTTATTATTTGACAAGCTTCCCACGTAATTTGACATACCAGATAAACCTAATTAACTTAACATCTCTCTTTTACGAGGTGAAAGGCCAATCCCTCAAGATTTTCTTTTTCTTTTTTTTTTAAGTTTATTTATTTATTTTAAGAGACAGAGAGTGCATATGTGCTAGCAGAGGAGGAGCAGAAAGAGAGAGAGAGAGAGAGAGGGAACCCCACTCTACACCTCCAGTGCAAATCCCAACGTGGGGTTAGAAGATCATGACCTAAGCATCAAAAGCCGGATGCTTAACTGACTGAGCCACCCAGGCACCCGCTTTGAGATTTTCTAATGATCTTCTGCGAAGTCTCAAAGTTACTATGAGGTCAAAAAAATTGCATTTACAATTTGATTTGGGGAAAGTGTTAAAAGGTTGAACATTTAACTAAATAGAATCTCAGATCATTATAAAATAATATTTAATTATCAATTTAACTAAAGCAACAATAGAAAATTTTAAAGACAAATACAGAAAGTTACATAGTTGTGAACAAAATTTAGCTCTTTTAGTATTGAGAAGACTATGTTTTCGCAGGTAATCAAAGATCTGATAAAAACAAGTAAAGAAACAGTGACTTATTTTGGTAAAACTCAAACTCTTTGCTTTCCAGATTGATTACCCAAAAGTTGAAAACAAAGAAAGAAAAAAAAGATAAACTTCACACTCTTCCTTTCAAGAGCAGATCAATATTCCAAGAAAAATTTGTCCTTTTAAGAGAGAGAAAGCCAAACTCTTATATTGGACCAGGGTACTTGTGACACTGAAACTCGTTCTTTAAAAACATGAATATAACCATTCCCATTTTAGTCAGCTTAACTCATATATAAAATTTCTCTTCCAAGATTTCTTTTCCACAAGACTTCTAAAACTCCTTTTATATCCACTCAGGTTTTGGCCTATATTTTTCTCTTTCTCATTCTGGTACAACTGGTCATTCTACTTTCCCTACCTACTTTCCATGCACAGTTGTTTCCTTTTACCCTTATTATTTCTAAGTGGTTTTAATTACGTGCATTAATTACACTTCTTAAAACTTAGAATCCTTCATTCCTAGTGAAAACTAAGAAGCAAGCAATTCTGGATTGTCTGTCGCACTAGCATTCTGTGGAACTGCAAATTTATAAATCTTTTTCACCATTTCTAGTATACGCTTCCCCATAGGCAAATTTTCAGTGGGGCACAAAACACCTTTACTAAAAGACCCAAACATCTTTAAAAGGAAGCCAAAAGTGGATAAATCTAAGTTCAGTAATTAATTTTTCAGTACTTTATCTTATTTGGGAATGATGTAGATATCCAATGAATATTCATCATTTAATTATATCTCACTCTATCTTTACAGTTCTAAGTTACCAAAAAAGATTTTAGAAACTTAAAAAAAAAATTTTTAATGTTTATTTATTTTTCAGAGAGAGAGAGCATGAGCGGAGAAAGGGCAGAAAGAGAGAGGGAGACACTGAATCTGATACAGGCTCCAGGCTCTGAGCTGTCATCAAAGAGCCCGGGCTTGAACTCAGGAATGGCGAGATCATGACCTAGGCCGAAGTCGTATACTTAACCGACTGAGCCACCCTGGGGCCCCAAAAACCATTTTGAGAGAGAGAGAAAGCACATGAATGGGTAGAGAGGAGCAGATGGAGAAAGAGAAGGGAGGGAGGAATCTTAAGCAGGCTCCACGCTCAGCACAGAGACTGACATGGGGCTCAGTCCCGCAATGTTGGGATCATGACCTGAGCAGAAATCAAGAGTCAGACATTCAACTGACTGAGCCACTCAGGTACCCCAAGATTTTGGAAACTGTGTTTAAGTAGACATACCACAAAGTATAGTTATTATTGGAAAGTTCATTTATAAACTTTTATCTTATTTAGATCTGATTTACTTATTCTTAACAATTATGTTTAGATTACTCATGAAAATTTTGTGAGATATTAAACAGCTAACAATCATTTTAAGTTATCTTTCTTGCTGACAGATTCTGTAACAGAGATGACATGTTTATTTGACTTTTAGTAAAGCTAAGTAGCATAAAAAATTGTATTTAATGCTGATAATTTTAAAGACGTGTTTTAATTAAACTAACAAGCTTAAACTAGCTTTTATATACCAAAGACTAACCTAGATCACAGGACCTTGAAAAATATTTGTGTTAGTTTATATATTTCTGAGAGTATGCTTGATTAATATAAATGCTTCTTTGTTTTTAAGCTAATGAAATGGAGGTCTTTACAAATTAATTCAGGCAGTACCATCCAGAGGTAGAAAAATATCACACATCTGTAACGTATACACAGAGACATACACAAATGTACAGACAGATGCAGAGATCTTATAACTTTCATTTTAAATAAGACGATATGATAATGCAAAGCTCTCTAGTTTATAAAAGAACAGCGAAGTCCAAATCGTGTTTCTGGCAGACAGAATAAGTTAAGGTTACCTCTCAGATGGCTAAAATTTTACTAATATTTGTGGAGGAGACTTTTAAGATTTTTCATTTACCCAAATTCCAAATTATCACCTTTTTTTCTCCTCCTGGTCAGAATTACCTACCTGAAGTTTGGGTGCCTGGGTGGCCCAGTCGGTTAAGCATCCAATCCATCTTGATTTTGGCTCAGGTCATGATCTCATGGTTCATGGGACTGAGCCCACACTGGGCTCTGTACTGACAGCACAGAGCCTGCCTGGGATTCTCTTTCTCCCTCTCTCTCTACACTCTCTCTCAAAATTCAATAAGTAAACATTAAAAAAAAAATAAAGAAAAGAAATACCTCCCTGAAGTTCGCATTTTAAGAAAGGGCTCTGAGTTCCTGGAGGAGACAGGTAGAACATTTACAACTCAAAAGCAAAGAGAAGAACGTGTAAGTTTCTCCAAGAAGGGCAGTATTTCCCCCCTAAATCCAGATCTTCTACAATATCTGCAAGCCTTTTGAGATACATAAGGGAGGTTTTAGTATTGCTCCAAAGGATAGGTAGATTTTTCATTGTTTCTGGAGCCAATTTTCTGTTCTTGTAAGAGAAGTACTGTTGTTCTTAAAGAACTGGGCTGCGACCTGAATGACATCAAGAGGCTGACCCAGCCATCTGACTACCTTATCCCCAATTGCTGCTTTATATCAAGCAGATCTTCAACTAGGATAGAAATCAAGACTCCTGTGTTCTACGTTTAGAGTTATGTTTTAGTGACTCTTTCCACAATGGTTTCAGAATGTTTTGCTTTTCCCCTGGATGCAGAGGCTTAGGGGAGAAGGTCTAAAAAACATTCCTATCAGGCTCTGAATACCAGTTTCAATTTGTCCAGCTTCTGACCACAGAGCTACTTAAAACACAAATGAACAAAAAAACACTTTCAAATGTCTTGTCAGGTTTCAACTAGGACAAAAGAGTAAATATTTCCAGCAAGATTTAACAATTCCATGGACACAAAAGGAGTCCCCAAAGAGGTGCAAAAGAAATTATGTTCCCAAGATCCAGAGTCACTGGCCAAGATAAACAAAAGAAAGTCTTAGACAGTTTTCCTAAGAGCTGGCAAAAGTTAGCCAAACTGCTGCTGCAAATACAGTATAACCCACATTTCTGTCCAACCATACCAACCATTATTTTGGGGACCCACAAACTGACAGTTGCCCAGCCAAGTTCTCAGGAAACAAAATGAGACAAACAAGAGGCAAAGGCCATCCCTGGGAGAGAAAGAACTGATTTCTAATATTTTTTTCCTGCCAATCTAAATTTGAAAAGGAAACAACACTGTGAAATGTACCTCCCTCCCTCCACTAAGCATCATCACAGACACCTGGGAGAGTGGACTTTGGTTAGAATTCTTAAAATACAGATGAATTTATGCAAGTTGCTGGAAAAAATTATATCTTCAACTTCCTGCCATTTTTTCTTCAGCTGAATTCTAACAACAGAAAATGTTTTACTGTAAAAAAAAATATTTTTCATAGAATGTTAATACAAAAAGAAGTGACTTTAATTTAAGTCACTTAAGGCAGAATCATTTAGTCAGGACTGTACCATTTTCAGAAAATTTCAAAGGATTATTGAAAGTAAAGATGACTTACAAAATAAGATCAATCAACTTATAATTATAATATGGGATTCATTACTTTTTAAAAGCTCTGATGGAGACCTAATCATGGATTAGACATGGTATCTCTACTGTGGGATGGACTGATATTCTGTGCCTCTTAATGTGATATTTCATTCGCTGACTGGATGTCCAATCCAGGACGTTCTTGATGGTGAAAGGCACTGTTTACACCTACACTGGGAAAAGGACAAATGAGAATAAATAATCATCTCAGTGATAAGGTATACTGAAATGTTTAATGTTTATCTAATTCTGAATTTCAACCTAACTTTTGGTTTATAAAAAGCACAGGATATAGAAGAATGGGATAAATGACCCCAAGAGATAACAATCAGAGGTACTCAGCCCCTTCGTGGGATGTCCTACAAGACTACTAGACTCACCACAAAGTCAATATGCTGGGGGGAAAATGTTGGGATGAAAGGAACATTCTAGATTTAAAGAGGTGTAACCAGATGTAGTATATGAACCTTGACTATTCCTGCAGAAACTTGACTCTAGAGTTGATTCTGGATGAAACTAAAGAATTATTGGCAGAATAATACAATGCGTTTATGTGGGAGAACGTCCTTTTTGTGAGAGATACAGGCTGAAATATTTAAGGTGAAGTATCATAATATCTGCAATTGATTGTGAACCAGTTTATCCCCCCATATATATTCATATTTAAATATATATGCACCTATGTGAAGTAAAACGAATGGGAAAAAATGCTAACAATTCTTGATGGTTGTTTACTGTACTACTCTAACGTTCTTCTGTTTGAAATGTTTAAAGTACAATTTGGAGGGCGCCTGGGTGGCTCAGTAGGCTGAGCATCTGACTTCGGCTCAGGTCATGATCTCGCGGACTGTGAGTTCGAGCCCCGCGTCAGGCTCTGAGCTGTTAGAGGAGCTGTTAGAGGAGCTGTTAGAGCCAGGCTCAGAGCCTGCTTCGGATTCTGTCTCTCTCTCTCTCTCTCTCTCTCTCTCTCTGTCCCTCCTCCACTCATGCTTTGTCTCTCTCTGTCTCAAAAATAAACATTTAAAAAAAAAAGAAAATAAAATACATATTGGAGGCAAATAATGCTCTAACCAAAATATTCAAAACTATCTAGGTCTACTTCTATGCATTTTGATTCGGACTCTGGTGTGTTCTGAATCTTCGAAGGAGCAGAATTTTTATCCTGTCCTATCTGGTGTCATTTACTGGACTTTATTTTTATGTGTATTTTGGGATTTGGGAGATTCTATTAGATATGTATCTTGATGAAAGAAGTGTGTAATTATTGCAAATTGAATATGAACATTATCCTTTAGCAGTCTTTTCACATCTATCATTTCTAATCAAAGGAGTGCTTATAAATTAAACATATCCTTTTAATCTGCTCATATATAACTGCGCAGTGTGTGTGTGTGTGTGTGTGTGTGTGTGTGTGTGTGTGTGTATTTAAACCCCAGTCTGTCATTTTGAAACTCTTTTGAAATATTGTTATGGGAGAAGATCATGATCGCTCTCGATCATTTGTGGAGAGTTGTGAGGGTTCACGGGACTTTATATCTAGTTTACAGTCCTTCCTGCTCCAAAAACCAACCAAAACAGAAATTTCCAAGGCAATGCTTCAAGACACTATATTTCATTGCACTGCTTTTCCCCCCTAAATTTGCCTAAGCTCCCTCATAGGTGAGTTGTTCATTATGGACCTAGGTGACATGGGACATAGTCTAGTGGCTTGTCCCACTTGCCCCCGCCCCCCACCACCACTGCAGGACAATCTGACAAGGAGTCCAGCCCATCCTAAGTGTAGGATCAATGGGTTCTGATTAGAAGGCTTGGGGTGTCTGGGTGGCTCAGTTGGTTAAGTAGCCGACTTCGGCTCACGTCATAATCTCACGGTCTGTGAGTTCGAGCCCTGCGTCGGGCTCTGTGTTGATGGCTCAGAGCTTGGAGCCTCCTTCAGATTCTGTATCTCCCTCTCTCTCTGCCCTTCCCCTGCTCATACTGTGTCTCTATGTCTCTCAAAAATAAATAAACGTTAAAAAAAAAAAGGTTAGGTATCTTCTCTCATGCCATTATTTCTCAAAGTAGGCTTCAGAGAGCTAATAGTTATTCCTTGAGGGGAAAAAGAACTAATAAAATAAGTTTGGGAAAAGCTGGGTTCAGCCAAGTAAAACTGATTTCGGGATACTTGGGTAGCTCAGTTGGCTAAGCATCTGACGTAGGCTCAGGTCATGATCTTGCAGTTCTTAAGCTCGAGCCCCATATCAGGCTTTGTCCTGACAGCTCAGAGCCTGGAGCCTGCTTTGGATTCTGTGACTCTCTGTCTTTCTCTGCCCCTCCCCAGTTCATACTCTGTCTCTGTCTCTCTCTCTCAAAAATAAATAAACACTTAAAAATTTTTTTAAATTGATTTCTTTACTGCAGGACTTCTCAGAATGTTAAATACACTAATGTACTTTACCAGTCTCCACTGAGGGATACACCATTTCCAAAATGTAGTGACCACAAAACGCTTTTTACTGTTGGAATTCTACTTCATGGAACGAGTGCTCTGAGGAATATACTGTTGGAGATCCTGTTCTCAGAGGCTTCCCTGCTTAAAAATTCTCCTCACTTCCCACTCTCACTTCTTGGTAGTGAACAACCGTTACTGCTGATTGAGTACGTGCTATATATGGAAGAGGTATTTCAGAGAGGAAACCTGCAATTCAGAGAGGTTAAGCTGTCTGCCCACAGTTCCACAGCCACGAAATCTGACAGCTGGTATTCTCAGCTTGGTCTGACCCTGAAGTTCAAGCTCGCCACCATTTTTGTTCTCCTTCTATCACCAAATTGACCACTTAAGGAAAAAGAAGTCATTTCCTTAAAGGTAGAAGAGAAAATTATTTTAACTAGTGTAGGCATAATCTAAAACCTGTAATGGACTTCTGAATATATGATCAGGGAGGCCGCTCTGTGGCTGGAATGTAACTGAGCTGCCCATGGGCTGGGCTGGCTCTCTGTGCTCCGCCTCAGAGGAGACCCCACAGTTGGCTTTGAAATTGAACCACTTGTATTATCTGTAAATCACCGGAATGGAGCGATAGGCCATCTTCCGTGTACGTTGAAATACTTTTTCCTCATTGACTCTGAGCAGAGCTGGCACAAGTCTTTGTATCACAAGCCAAAACCCCCACGTCAGAATGTAAAGGGAAGGTTCCCAGAGGACCAAGCAGAGGGTGCGTGTAGTGGAAAAACATCCACCCTGCCAGAAACCACGGGCCAAAATCTGGGGCTTCATTAAAAAATAATAATCACTTGGGATTATTCTACCATTGCAGAGAGCCTGCCCCTGCAGCCCCTGGGTTGCCAGCTAGAGAATAAGGAACTAACACTTCAAACTCTTCTCTCACTTCTGACTCACTATGCATTTCTACCAGATGAAAAGCCAGAAGGAACTTCAGAGGCCGCGAAATGGCCCCTGACTTTTCTCCATCCCAACTGTCTCCAATGGAAATAGAATGGGATCCATATATGTAGCTTTTTTTAATGTTTATTTATTTTTTGAGAGAGAGACATATATACAGTGCTTGAGTTGGGGAGGGGCAGAGACAGAGGGAGACACAAAATCCAAGGCAGGTGCCAGACTCTGACCTGTCAGCACAGAGCCCGACATGGAGCTTGAAGCCATGAACCATAAGATCATGACCTGAACCGAAGTTGGATGCTTAATCAACTGAGCCACTGGGACCCGCATACATGTAGTTTTAAATTTTCTAGTAGCAGCATTAAAATAATAAAAACAAGTGAAATTCATTTCAATAACATTTAATCCAATAAATTCAAACTTTTTTCATTTCAACATGTAATGTAATAAAAGAATGGTGTTCATAAGATATTCTATATTCTTTTCTTTAAGTTTTATGTATTTAAGTAATCTCTACACCCAGCGTGGGGCCTGAACTCATGAACCCAAGATCAAGAGTCACGTGCTTTTCTGACTGAGTCAGCCAGGAACCCCTATATTTCTTTTTTGCTTTCTAAATCTTCAAATTCCTCTGGGCCTTTCACACTTAGAGCATATCAATTAGTTCAGTAAACCTTTTATTAGAAATATTTGATCTGTACTAGATTTCAGGAAATTTACAGTAGACAGGGTAGATTCACTACCCAACAAAGTTGTCCAGATCATACTTAAACGTTTCCCAGTAACTAAATCGAGCATTAGTTCTTAACTGTTTAAATTAAATTAAAAGTTTAGTTCTTTTGGACATTTGGGAGGCACAGTTAAGCGTCTGACTCTTGGTCTCAGTTCAGGTCTTGATCTCAGCATCGTGAGTTCCAGCCCCACACTGGGCTCGGTGATGGGCTTGAAACCTACATTAAAAAAAAAAAAAAAAGCCACCTGGGTGGCTCAGTTGGTTAAGTATCTGTCTTCAGCTCAGGTCACAATCTCACGGCTCACAGCCCCACATCAGGACTACAATGACATACTGACATTTGTGGGTTCAAGCCCCAGGTCGGGCTCTGCAGTGACAGCTCAGAGCCTGCTTTGGATTCTCTTTCTGTCTCTCTTTCAAAAACAAATAAACAAACATTTAAAAAATAAAAAGTTTAGTTCTTTAGTTGCACTAGCCACATTTCAAGGCTCAGTAGCCCCATGTGGCTATGCCACAGAGAGTGCAGAAGTTCTTAGAGAGCCAGGAGTGTCCTCTTAGGGACATTATGGAAACATGTGGAAATATTTATTTCTCAATGCAGTCCTCACAATGAAGGAACACCACAGATAATTAGTGGGTGGGAGGCCAGGGGTGCAGAACATTCTACAATACAAAGGGCAGTCCTGCACAACAGAAAACTGTCCCACACCCTAGACTCGCAAAGAGATAAAACACCTCTTTATAATTATCTGAGTCTAGAATCTGTTTGTTTGCTTATTGATAAGAGTGAGGAGGTTGGCTTTAATATACATTTTGGGGTACCAAAAATCCAAATAAATTAAAGGAAATCTGTACTTTAATTAAAGCTCTGCTGAATGGCATCTGGTTGGTTCAGTCGATTAAGCATCCAACGTCATCCGATTTTGGCTCAAGACATGATCTCACAGTTCATGAGTCTGAGCCCTGCGTTGGCCTCTGGGCCGACCCCTTCAGAGCCTGGACCCTAAGTCTTACTCTATTTCCCTCACTCTTAGCCTCTCCTCCACTTGTGTGTATGCTCTCTCTCTCTCAAAACTAAACATTAAATAAAAAGCTCTTCTAAGAATTGTCTACCATGTTAGAAAATCACTTCATAGATTGAAATGCTACTCCTTTATCAGACAGCACTTGTAGCTGCTGCACTCACAGGGGTCCTAGACATCACAGAACATCTTCGTAATATCTCCTAGGGAAATCACACGCAAGCATTTGCATTACAATACATAGTATTTTACTATCGATTATTTTCCCTTTATTTCTATTTATACTCAAGGGTTCTATTTATACTCAAGAACAAGGGTGTCATATTGGTTTTTCAAGTTATATTTCTAGGTGGATTAACCTATTCGTTACTTTTTTTTTTAATGTTTATCCATTTTGAGACAGAGAGAGAATGCAAGCAGGGGAGGGACAGAGAGAGGGAGAGAGAAAATCCCAGGCAGCTTCCACTCGCTGTCAGCACAGAGCCCCACATGCAACTAGATCCCACGAACTGGGAGACCATGACCTGAGTCAAAATCAAGAGTGGGATGCTTAACTGAGCCACTCAGGCATCCCTAATCTATTATTTTCATTCTAGAATAGTACAGGAGGTGTTGCAAAATAAGGGTTACTGAAAGCATGCCTTGCATCGGATGGCATGAGAATCACTGCTCTAGGCAGCACAGCTAGTTCTAGCCGATGAAGACTGCCACCTGCAGGGAGGAAAGCGAACTGAGGCTGCATCAAGGAAGCCACAAGGAAAGAATGAGGGTCAGGAAAGGGCTGCTTCAATGAAAGAAATCTGTATTTTGCACCAGGAGGTTCAAAGTATTGTGCTTCTAGAAGAGAGGCTATGGGTGTGACCACACAACCACGATTTTGTTCCCAAGCACTTTGCGGTCTAGTACGGGAAAGTACTGGATGTGGGTCTGGGGAGGTGAGGATCAGACCAAGTGGGCAAGAATGATTAGCCAGTCAGAGATTCTTCCCACGCATTTCAGACCTCTCTGCTGGCAACTTGGTCAGGTTGGCTGTGGTAGGAAAATCTAACAAGAGTGCCAAATTTTCTGCATATATATTTTTTTCAAAATTGATACCAGCTGAGAAAATCTATATAAAAACTTACCGCAAGTGTTGCATGAATACAGCCTTCTGCAGTATAAATTTTAAAAATTAGACAGGTATAAAGAATAAAACAAAAAGTCTGCTTCACTCTTCCCCCCAAAATTAACTATTACTGTAAGTCTGGATATAGCCTGCCTAATATTTTATGCATTTATACACCTATATATGGGTTGGTTGTTTTTTAAACATAAATGAAACGTATATGAAATTATAATATATACATATAGGCATATGTGTGTATATGTGTGCCTAGATATGTGTATACCTATGTGTATATAACTCCATTTATATTTAAATATATATTAATTTAAAAATATATCTTGGACATCTTTCCATGTCAGTTCCTACATGTCCCTCTCATTGATTTTAAGAGTCCACACAAACTCATTGTAAATAATTCATTCATTCTTCAACAAATATTTATTAAGCACTTACTATAGGCTTGAAACTATTTTAGGTGCTAGTGATACATTAGGAAACTGCAAAACCAAAAAAAAAAAAAAAAAGGCAAAATCCTGCCTTCAAAGAGCTTATATTTCAGTGGCAAGAAACAGACAATATGCTTAAAAAGTAAGTTAATAATATACAGTACATGAAAAAGTGGTAATGTCTAGGAAAAAGCAGGGTAAAGGGGATTGGGAGTACTGAACTCAGAGCGAGGTGGAAAGCAATGAAAAATGGCGGACGGAGCAGGCCTTAGTGAGAAGCAGGGCTTGAGCAGATGATAGGGGGAGCTATGAGGACACGGTGGGAAAGAGTCTTTTCAGACAGTGGGAAAAGCCAGTAGAAAAGCTCTAAGGTGGGCTTCAAAGAACAGCAAGGATGCTACTGTAGGTATGAAGCCAGGAGAGGAAAGCAGGAAGACTAAGTAGAAAGCGATTGCAGAAATCTACAAAAGAGCCAACAGTGGCTTGAGATCAGGGTGGTAGGTGTGCAGGTAATGAGAACGAGTCAGACTGTGAACATATTTTAAAGGTAGAGTCAACAGGATTTACCACTGGTATTCACATGGGGAGTGAGAGAAAAAAATGGAATCAAATACGATTCCAATACTTTACCCTAAGCACCTGGAGATACTCCGGTGAATTAACTGAGATACACTTGTTCTTTATAAACTAACATTTAGGTTATTCCTGGGTTTTCTCTATCATAAGTGATACTACAAAGATTTTCCTGTTACACGTATCTTTGTGCACACTTGGTTGGGCTCCCCCGTGAAGGATTTCACTTGTCTCTCACCTTTGGAGTGAGCTGATCTAATCTGACCAACCAGGGAGCATAGGTTTTTGCTGGGGACGCAAAGGAATCAATGAGCTAAGCCAAGTGAAGCAGAAGATGAGGTAGTCTTTTCTCTTTTATATTTTCCCTTTCTTCATCATCCCACTCCCCAAATGATACTACACATGGTAAAACCAAGTAAGAGCTATCATTTCTGAGTACTTAGGTGCCAGGCACAATGTTAAGTGAGTTACAAGCACTATCTCCATTTTACCCTCATAACAACACTATGAAGTAAATGTTTAAGTTATGTCCATTGTAAAGGTAAGAAATAGAAGAATTTCAGGGGTGCCCGGGTGGCTCAGTCGGTTAAACGTCTGACTTCGGCTCAGATCATCATCTCATGGTTAGTGGGTTTGAGGTTCGCATCAGGCTCTTTGCTGCTGACTCAAAGCCTAGAGCCTGCTTCAGATTCTGTGTCTCCCTCTCTCTCTTTCTGCTCCTCTCCCTCTCTCTCTCTCAGAAAATAATAATAAACAGAAATAATAAACATTAAAAAAGAAGAAGAAGAAGAAGAAGTAAAAGAATTCCTCGGAGGGACTGAATGCTCCCCAAGGGTCAAACAATCTCAAGTGATACAACTTGGATTTTACCTGGACCATGTGACCCTGGAGTCCACATCTTCAACCAACTCCACTATGCATGATTTAAATATAAATAAGCTCCTATACTATCGCTGTGGTTTTTTTCCTTGGGACAAATACTTTTAATTCCCTTACAATAAAGATTCCATCTGGCCCGTTTAAAGGCAGCGCAGCAAAGGGTATAGGCTTTGGAGTTAGCTCCTTCTGGTTGTGTGATATTGGGTAAACTGCCTAACCTCTCTGAACCTTAGGTAAGTGCATCAGGGACCTGAGAAAATGAAACGTATCATCGCTAATTTTCTAGGGGCATTTGTGAGTATAGAAAACTCTTACAGATTGATATAACGCTGTATGTTAATTATACTCCCATTTCTAAAAAACCTTAAAGATTTTTGATCCAGGCATTCTGTTTGTGGCTTAGGACCGGCATTAAGGTCCAGAGTCTCTACTGGTGAGATCTAGGTCATTCTGTTCACTCCTTGAGAATCCCCCTGTTATAAATCCGTTTCTGTTGACATCTAATACCCTCCCTCTCTCCCTTCTTCATGACCTCCTCCCTATCCTGTATCAGAGCTGCCCCTAAAAGCACCAAAAGATCTCGGGGCCCTGGCAAGGTTTGCCTTAAGGTCAAAAGATAAGAACTCTTATCCCAAGTCAATCCCTAGAATTACTGTATGACTGGTACAAGCCCTTAGCACTCTCTGGGCTTCTATCTCCTCGTCTCTAAAAATGTCAGTTGACTAAATAAATTCTAAATTCTCTCTCAGAAGGAACACCCTACAACTCTATCTCTAGCAGTGATGGGAAGGAAGAGTGTGGGGGATACAGTGAACACGAAAAATCTGGTTTCCTACCCATATTTATGGATTTGTGAGAGGCCACGGCTGATTGTCTCTGGAGTGGATACGCAACTGCTGTTCATGCAGCAAAAGCCACTTTTTGCCTGAGGAAACAAAATGTCCTGGGAAATTTCACAAAAATTGCTCTTAAATTGTCTAAAGACCTACAAATTCACATCAAGCAGGGCATTACGTGAAGCCTGAGGTCCCCAATGTTGTCTGTAAGTATTTCTTCCCAATGAAATTTTACAACACTTCAGAGATGTGTCCGGGGCTGCTTGGTTTAACAACCAATTGTGTCAAAGGCCTGAAGAGCATGTGTGGCTGGAGTGGAGTTCGGTCTGACTAACTCCAAGTCCAGGGCGCTGATCTGTGTGGGAATGAGGGTCTCTGCCCAGAGGGGTATGCTGAAAACAGAACTTTGGGAGGGTTACATCAATTCTCCCCCCTCTACCCGACACAGGTCTGCCTCCCAGAAAGACACATACACTCATCCACATAAACCTCACATCCAACCCTACTCATGAGAACCACCACTGCGTAGAAAACAGATTGAAAGAAGGAGACCCAGAGTAGAGCTGGGATACTGTGATTCTGGCCTGACAACCGGTGGATTTTGACCCTGGAAATGGTCTTCTTTGGGCCCTAACTGCACTGTCTGCAAAGTGAAACAGCAGCACCTGAACTTATTAACTCTAACAGTCTATGATTCTTGCCTGACATGCTGAGAAGTTAAGCTGGCTTTTTCTAGGCTTGAACAGGCTCTAGTAGCTACAGTTTTTGTCTATTCTGCACAATTTCCCAATTGTGGAAGATTTTTAAGCATCTCCCCACCCTGCTGGATGTCGCCCTTGTGGGAGGCACGAGGCCCTACCACTCTGTCCACAATGATTGTTTCAGGGTTGAGCAGGTGAACTCAAAAGGAATATATCAGGGAGCATGTGGGTGACTCAGTCAGGTGAGAATCTGGCTCTTGATTTCGGCTCAGGTCATGATCTTACAGTTCTTGAGATCGAGCTCCACACTGGGCTCCGTGGTGACAGTGTGAAGCCTGCTTGGGATGCTCTGTCTCTCTCTTTCTCTGTCCCTACTTGCTCTCTCTCTCTCACACACACATAAATAAATAAACATTAAAAAAAAAAAGGATCTATCAGACGTTCACTTCATCTTTTTGATACCTATTGCTGAAGACTGAAATGCCCTAAAACTTAATAGCTTTAAATGACAACCACTTTATTCTCTGTCATCGTTCTGTAGCAAGGGTTTCAGTCCTGTGGAGGCTGAACTGGGCAAGACCATCCACGATGCTCGCTCACACCCCACATGCTCACTCGTGGTGGTTGCTGGGGCAGGGTAGCAGCTGAAGCCTCAGCTGGGACTGCCGACTGAGCATCTCACTTCTTCCCCATGGTCTCTCCTTATGGCCTGGGATTCTTAGGGCATGTCAGGTGGATTCCAAGAGAGATCATTCCAGGAAGACAAGTCTCAATTTGCCAGCAACTAATCAAGCTTCTGTTTACATCATGCTTGCTAAAGTCCCATCAGTCAAAAGAAGTCACACATACAAGCCCAGAGTCACTGAGGGATGACACTACACAACATCATGAATACCCAAAGCATGGCTCTTTGGGAGCCACCAATCAACCAATAAATTTCCTTCTGTGCTTAAGCTGGTTTGAGTTGCTGTCGTTGTTGCCAAAAGACTCATGACTAATAGAGTCAAAGTATCTGAATTCATGCAAAGTACAGCATAGGGAATATAGTCAATAGTATAATAACCTTGTATGGTGACAGATGGCAACTGCACTTGTGTTTAGCATTTCATAGTGTATAGAACTGTCAAATCACTATTTTGCACACCTGAAACTAATGTGTCAATGATACTTCAATTAAACATAAATGAACAGGGGCAACTAGGTGGCTCAGTCGGTTAACTGACAGACTCTTGATTTTGGTTCAGGTCATGATCTCATGGTTCATGGGATTGAGCCCCACATCTGGCTCTGCACTGAGCATGGAGTGTCCTTAGGATTTTCTCTCTCTCTCTCTTTCTCTCCCTGTGCTCCTCTCCCCCACTAGCATGCATGCTCACTCTCTCTCTCTCTAAAATAAAAACAAATCTTAACACCATTTTTTTAAAAAGTTCTGAATTCAATTCTTATCCTTGCCGCTGCACATCAAAGAGTGACCTGGCCTGAGATTCAGCTTCTTTCTTCTTAAAATAGGATAATACGCAGTTCAGAATACCATTATGAAAAATTAATAAAAGGCCTCAGAACATTTTACAAATCCAAATGGGCTCTACAAATAGATGTGCTACAAAAATAAACATACCACAGTGATGAGAGAAAAAGACAAACTGAAAAGTTCCATTGAATTAAGTTATTCATTCATTTCACAAACAGTTCTCAGATACTTCTTATGTACACAGTACTATTGTAACTGGTTGCCTGTATAGTGGAAAAGATGTCCAAGCCCTCAAAGATTTTAGAGTCCAAGAGGGGAAATAGGTGTGTATAAATATAACATCCAACCAAGCCCCCCAAAAATGCTACTTTATTAAGAGAAGAATAAATAAAGTACTATGGAGTGAGATGGAGGGAATAAATCATTTAGAGCTGCATGGGGGTTAAGGAGAAAAAATGATGACATCTTAGAAAAGATGATAATTAACTTGGGCCATTACTGTATTGGCTTTTGGGATGCCTAGGTGGCTCAGACGGTTGAGCATCTGACTTTGGCTCAGGTCATTATCTCACGGTTTGTGGGTTCAAGCCCCACACTGGGCTTTGCGCTGAGGGCACAGAGCCTGCTTCAGATTCTGTCTTCCAATCTCCCTGCCCCTTCCCCACTCGTTTGTGCATGTGCACTCTCTCTCAAAAATAAACATTTAAAAATACACATTTAAAAAAAGGAATGTGTTGGCTTATATACACATAGAGAAAGCAAAAGGCATTCTAGAGAGTGGTCACTAAATGAACGAAGGCTGGGAGACATATAAATGTTACATATGTGTACATATGGACCAATAAAAGAACAAGTGGTGTTCCAGGAACAGCACACAGTCCAGTCATTCTGCGGTAAAGGGAATATGGGAGTGGAGTGCATGGTGACACACACAACTGGAGGACCAAGCTAGGACTACATTAGGACAAGTCTTGAATACCAGACCAAGCATTCTGGCATTTATTTCAACAGGGAGTCACCAAGGATCCTAGGGCATAATAGTGACAAGATCAGAACCGTGTTTTGCAGAGTCAATCTGGTGGTAATGTGGGATTAACCTGGCAATGATATCTATACTCTTTACAGGGGCAGCCCTCTCTCTTTCTTGGTCAGTGGACTGTTGGTGGGCCTGAAACCCCTACTCTCACATTCTAGTCCAGGGGTCATGAGATGAATCAACTTGGCCAATGGAGCATTTCATCACACTGGATCACAGTGACTGATCTAGAAAAAGGCACCTGATTCGACCGAGGCTAATTAGACTGTCTCCTGGACTTGTCTCCATTGATATTGTTAAGGTAGTATTGCATAATGCTAAGGTTTGTGGTGACCAAGAAAGCCTGCCTGACAATGAAGCTAATAGGGAAGAAAAGGGGACATTGGTTAAAGGTAGTCAATGACCAATGGCTTCATGTGAGTTCCTGGATAGAGTTACCCTAATGGTGATACATTGAATTTCCAATCCCATTAGAAATGATCCAACCACATTCAATTTGAATTGGTTTTCTTTTTGTAATGAAATGATTCATGACTTAATATAATCGGGCACTATGGTAACCTGTTAACATTCATCCATTCATTTAGAAAGGAGGCTTAAGTACTACTATGTGCCAGGTACTACTGTTGACACTAGAAATAGAATAAAAGCTCAGACAAATATTCCTCCCTCACAGAACTTACACTCTAGAATGGATAAGGGGGTTGTTTAGATGAGATTAGAATTATAATGGGAGACGCAGGATCCTGGGGGGCTTAATTTTAATTTTTTAATATTTATTTATTTTTGAGAGAAAGAGACATGGTGAGACATGGGCAGCTTCCAAATCTATGCTGAAGGCGAAGGCCAATAGTTGTTGCTGATAAACTGAATACGGGACCATGTAAGAGAAGGAAAAATGGTGGAGAAGGGTCCAACCTTTTACTTGAGCACCCCAAAGGATAGAGTTGCTAGTAACAGATATCAGGAAGTCAGAGAGATGAGCAAAGCTAGGGATGAAGGTCAGCAGTTTATCTTCATCACATTAAATTTGAGTTGCCTGTTAGACTTCTAAGTGGATACATGAAGTAGGCGTCTCAAGTCCAAGGATAACATTGGGACTGGAGATATACATCAGCACCAGTCTCAGAGAAAGATCAGAAGAAGCTTTAGCCTCATGGATAATAAAGAGAAAAGATACCCTTGCTGCCTTACTTTTCCTCTGTCACGTTCTCCTTCCATTTATAACTGCCTGGCAAGGCAGGGAGCTCAGATGTGCTATCCTCCCTCTCCAGAGGGAGATAGAATAGGACCTAACAATCCTATACAAGAAAACTTTTTTAAAGAAAAAATTTCCCATTGAAAGTTCCACTCTAGAAATCCAAGAGAATCTGAATGACCATATGCAAAAAAAAAAACCAAACAGACTTACTTACCAGGAACAAAGTTTCCTACCTGCGAGGTCTCAGAGAGACCTGAACTTCCTGGGACGTACACAAGGAGGAGCTAGATAGGCACAGAGAGTGGTGCCTGGGCAACAGGTGGCAGAGGAGGTGTCGATTCAGAAACCCAGTGGGTTTCATCAGCTGATGAATACTGAAATGCTCTGATGATTTTTTAGCTTAAAATAGTAACAATGAATATGGAGACATCTTTTAAATGTTAATAGAAGCAGTGGTAAGGAAGAAAATTGAACCTATTGTTTTGCAAACAGCTGGATCTACTGAAGCAAACTCAGGGTGTATTTCTGAGGGTTCCTTTCAAAATATGCTTAATTATAATAAGCAAAACCTCCAGGGAGGCACACCATAGGGGAGAGACCTAGGGATCAAGACTTGGAAAGTCTGGCTTCTAGCTCCGGCTCGATGGCAAATCCCTGACTTCTGAAAGTCAGATTCTAAAACGCGGATTCTCAACGCAATCACAGTAGTGGTAAAGTGGAAGAGAGAAAACGTTTGTGGTGACGATAGATCTAGAAGCACTGAGAGCTACCATTTTTAGACACTGGGCTAAGCACCAGATGGGTGCTGTTCTAAGACATGGGGGTAAAGTTGAAAGCTTTGGAAAAAAAGTGCTGGGATTCAAATCCCAACTCTGGGTGACCATGAGCAAGTTACTCACCCTCTCTGCACTCAGTTCCCTAAACTGCAAAATAGTGATTATTATGCTTCTTACTTTATCAAGAAAGTTATCAAGAAGATCAAATGAGGTATTATACTTGAATCACTGACCATAGTGCCCAGCACATAATAAGCACTCGAGAGTTACTAGCATTTACTGCTATGGTGTATACTTCTTGTAAGAAGGCTATGGAGGCGTGTAGTCTTTACAATTGTCACATTACAGCTGTGAAATTAGACTGCTTGCATAACTTGTCCAAGGTCACATTGCTGATAAATAATAAAATTGCTAGTAAGTAGTTAAGAATGTGGAAATGTTAATTACTTATATGTGACCATTTAGAGGAGATTGAGGGGTCTTTTTTTCTCCCTAATGTTGAACCCATTCCAGACACAAGGTTTCCCCTCATTCTTTCCTTAGCAGGATGCTAGTAACTTTCATCTCTGCAGCTGCCTCCATCCAAAAATCCACTTTTCACGCCTGTCTCACATTTTCAGAGAAGTGCTCCCTGACTATTAACCTAAAAGTCCCTACCACTCTCATATGGGAGTCCTATTAACATTACCCTGTTTTATTTTCATTATAGAAGTTATGAGCTAACTTGCTCACTTGGTTGCTGTCCACCTCTTCCTACCAGAATGTATAAGCACTTTGAGGGCAAGGATTTTGACTGGCTTCTTAACCTCTCCATTCACAGTGCCCAGAATAGTGGCTAGCACATATTAGATGCTCATTAAATGAAAGGCAAATGGCTGACCAATAACAATTGTCTCCATCTATCTGAGCCTTCTCACGACGACGACATCATTTTACTTCTATAAATCCTTTCCAATTAGTCTTCGATCTTCGATCCATGAGCAAATGACCAAGCAGTTAGGACAAATACTCCTGCTCCTTTTACTGCCCTCTCCTGTGAATTTACAAGGCTAACAGGACAGAACGATGGGACATGATTTTCTCCTCTCCCGGAGGCTGATGCTAAATTGTGAGGATTAATGAGATTCCCATTGCTCTCACTCATTCTAAGTGTCATGTCAAGGCTGAACCAATATTGAGACTCATATTGTACATAGAAGTTCATTTCATTCCAACGCTGTTGTACCTGCAAGCAGAGTCCCTGTCAACTTTGTTTTAATAACAGGGTTCCAGAGGGAAAATGCCAACTGAATTCATTACTAAAATAAATCGAAACTACACAAGCAGACTGGAGGGCAAGAAACATCCAGGAAACTTTATCTTCTCAAACTCAGAGGCCACTCATAAATTGACAGCTACTGAAACACAAGCTTCCCTCTATGGAAGATAAGAGCCTCTTGGTCAGCACCCCCAGACCACAGCTTGACCTTTGTGAATCTAAATTACTCTCTCCTTTAATCAAGGAAAGAGGACCTTGTTGCTCAGAGATGTGCATTTTTCCCATTCCATGGATGACAAAACCAAGGCTCTAGGAGGTTAAATTTCCTGCCCCAAACAACTCACTTATTATAAGACAGGTTTTTTTTTTTTAATTGAAGTATAATTAACATTCAGTGTTATATTAGTTTCAGGTGTACAAAATAATGATTCAAAATTCTATACATTTTTTAGTGCTCATCGAGATACACGGCTGTATCCTTAATCATATTTTATCTATTTCACCCATCTGCATAACCACTTCCCCTCTGGTAACGACCAATTTCTCTCTGTATTGAGAAGTTTGCTTTTTTTTTTTTGGTTTCTTTTCTTTGTTCATTTGTTTTGTTTCTTAAATTCCACATTTAGGTGAAGTTATATGGTACTTTTGCCTTTCTCTGACTTATTTCACTTAGCATTATTCTCTCTAGATTCATCCACATTGTTGCAAATGGCAAGATTTCATTCTTTTTATGGCTGAGTAGTAGTCCATTTTATACACACACACACACACACACACACACTACATCTTCTTTATCCATTCATCTGTCAATGGACATGTGAGCTGCTTACATATTTGGCATTGTACATAATGCTGCAATAAACATATATCTTTTTGAATTAGTGGTTTTTTTCCCCTTAAGTAAATACCCAGTAGTAGAATTAGTGGATCATATGGTGATTCTATTTTTATTTTTTTTTTAAGAAAACTTCATACTGTTTTCCTCAGTGGCTGCACCAATTTGTATTCCCACTAATAGTACACGAGGCTTCCTTTTTCTCCACATTTTTGCCAACACTGGTTACTTCTTATGTTTTTTATGTTAGCCATTAAGGGAAGTGTGAGGTGATACTTTGTTGTGGTTTTGATTAGCATTTGCCTGATGATGACTGATTTTCAGTATCTTCTCATGGGTCTATCGGCCACCTGTATATCTAAGACAGAGTTCTGAAATCCATTTGGTCTAGCTCTGAGTTACAGACTCTTTCCATGGTTCTGTTATTTCTTGCTTAAAGAAGGACTGATACTTAATTAGGGGAAGAGGTTGTTTCTCCCCCTGGGTGTCCCCTGCGGACTGTGGTGACTGCTGAACACGGCTGTCAAGGAAGCCAAAGCAGGAGCGTTGGGTTTACAGTTTGGAAAAGACCTTGACTCAGTAACAGAAAGAAGAAAGGAGGAAAGGAGACTGAAATGAAGACAATATGGCCAAGAAAAAGTCCACGGTGATGAAGACTAACAAGAGGCCCAAGTAAATTGATTAAGAGATATAACACAGGAAGGCAGAATGAATGTGAGACCTCCAATTCACTCTTCCCTTGAGTGTACACTCTGGGCAGTACTTAGATATTGGGTGAATTTCAAAGTTCATTCTGAACTTTCTCTCATCGCATAGCCAGGCTGTTTTTCCCCATCCTCTCCTTTATTCAAAACGAAAGGAATGAGGGGCAACTGGGTGGCTCAGTCAGTTAAGCATCTGAACCTTGATTTCAGCTCAGGTCATGATCATGTGGTTTGTGGGTTCGGGCCCCACATCGGGCTCTGTGCCAACGGTGCACAGCCTGCTTGCGATTCTTTTTCTCTCCTTCTCTTTCTCTGCCCCTACCTTGCTGTCTTTCTCTCAAAATGAATAAATAAACTTTAAAAAATTTTTAATAAAATTTATTTTAAAAAACGCACAAATTAAGTGTATTCCAAGGCAAGGCACTGACAATACAAAGATGCATTAAGTGGTCGGTGACTGATCTCCTCTAAAATACAGTTCACTTCCGACTCCCCAAGTTGGCAAGTGTCCAAGCCAGGGACCCTAATGAGTTTTACCACTGCTGGGTGTTGATGTTGTCCCAGGCACTGTGCCACCTCTACAAGCACAAAAGCAAGTGACATCGTTCTACCCACCAGAGCTCAGGGCCTAGTGAAGGAGACAAAGGGGTCACTGGACAGTTACAGTCCAGGGGGGCAAGAGCTGCGGGAAAGAGGAGGACCACAGGCCGTGGAAGCCGAATGAAGGGTTCTTACCTCTGATCAGGAGTTAGGAAGGGGAGAAATGTCCCTTCTTTGGTTCATTAGGCAAATAAATCCAGAGCCCCCATTATGTGCCAGACACTGCTCTAGGGGATGAAGACACAGTGATGAAGAATAAACCTCTTTCCTCATGGAGCTGACATCCCAGAGGAGGAGAAGATAATAAACAAATAAATAATAAGCAAATAAATCACTTAAATAATTTGAAAGATGGTATTAAGTGTGGCGAAGAACACAAAGCAAGGTGAAATGAAGGGAAGCTACTCTAGAGTGGGTGGGCAGCAAAGGCACCCAAATATCAAGGCAAGTCAGCCATATAAAGACTTTGAGGGAAGAAAGGTCCGAGGAAGAGGCCAGGGCAAAGGCCTACTGCAGGGACAAGCATGGCCTCATTGAGAGACTAAAGACCCGAGTGACCAGAATAAAGTGCTCAAACGTGGAGGGGACAGACAGGAGATGAGATGGGAGACAGGAGGCAAGGCCAATTCACAAGGGCCTGGTATGGATTTGGAATTTTATTCATAAAGCAATTAGAAGCCATTGATGATTTTAAGAAAGATTCTAATATGCTCTGATTTACATTTTTAAAGGCTAACTCTAGTCAATTGGATTGTTCAACACACAAGATTGTGAGCGTTTATCTTTTTTTTTTTAATTTTTATTTTGGAATAATTTTAGATTCATAGAAAGTTACAAAAAATAGTACAGAAACTTCTTCTATTCTTCACCCAGTTTCTCCTGTTAATATCTTACATAACCATGGTACATACAACACAACAAAGACATTAGCATTGGTAGACTGCCATGAACTAGACTACAAACTTTATTAGGAATTTACCAGTTTTTCCACTAGGACTCTCTTTCCGTTCCAAGATCCAACTGAGGAGAGCACACTGCATTTAGATTCATCATCTTTTAGAAAGTCTTTCTATATTTGAGTAAATACCTCAAGCAAGTGGAAGCTAGAATCAACTTCTCTGGTTTGTTATGAAAAGTCCTGATTGGTCAGGGGGAAGAGTAGACTCAGGAAGGCTACTTCTGGAGTCACCTAGACAAGTCACCTAGTCTGCTTCAGCCATGTAGGCAGAAGATGTGGAAGCCTCCTCAAAAGAATAGGGTGGGAGTCAATTCAGTCAATACAGGCACATCTATTCCTATCGCCTCCTAAAAGAAAGTTAATTTTAATATACTTTAATAATTTAATAGGAAGAACATAGTCTCACAATAGGCTGTATTTTTACACAAAACAAATTTAACTTTTTAGAAAAATGAGAACAATGCCCTAAATCTTCTCATTTTTGTCCGAGAAGAATGAAATTTTATTTGTACTTCTACCCATCCAACCCCACAGGTGTTTGAGGCATGTACAATCTGTGGATTTATAAAACTGTAATCACTTAATCCACAAACATTTACAGAACACCTTGTATATTTCAGGCACTGAGTTAGCCTCTCAAGATAGATGTGTTTCTTGCCCTAGTCGAGCCGATAGCCTACGTGGACATCAGATGAGTACTCGTTTTAGAAGCATGATATGGACCAACAAAAACCAAGTAACTAATTACAGAATCTGCTCAGAGGTTTATTACTAACCCGATGGAGCTGGTGATTAAAGGCAACTAGATATCGATTTGGCCATAAAATGAGTGCAACAATTGGGAGTGCCGGGTAGAAGATCATATCTGGGATGGGAAGGGTGGCCACTCCTCTTCTTGGGAAAAAAGCCTCCTGTGAGAGGTGAGGTTTCCAGCATGAATCAATCAGAGGAAAGCTGAGTTTGGGGGCAACTTCAGCTGCATCCACACCTAAACAAGCAGCTGTCTTTTGTTAGTGCAGTGTCTCTTCCCTACTCTTCCCCGGTCATTTCAGTAGGTCTAAATAGGGATTCAAAGGTTAGGAAGTTCCCTGGTAGGAGATCTCAGACCAGAAGATAAAAATCTTGACTCTGGTTAAGAAGATTTAAAAAATAATAACAAATATTATTGAGCTTCCACAACAAGCAGAGCAGATCGAGATGAAGAGCTACTCAGCTGGATGTTCCCCAGCAGGAGAGGTAAAGAACAAAGAGCAACAACAAGCAAGCGATGCCAGGGTCACAAGATTACAGCTATGCTCACAGCCATCCAAGAGAGAGTGCTCGAGGCCAAGCGAGGCCACGGACCAACTGGGCTTCTTGCTTCCTTCCTCTAATGCTCTAATCCAAAAAGCACTGGTTACTTTAGATAGTGGCTTGGAGACTTCTCGCAAAAGAACCTTCCAAGGTGCACAGTAAGAATGAAAAACCATGGGTCTCCCTCCCAGACCTCTTCAATCCGAGTTTCCAGAATCTGCATCTTAGATATGCTCCCTAAGTGATACTGACCTGCCTGAAACCTTGAGAACCGTCCTAAGGGCCTGTGACCTATTTTAAGATGGCCACTACGAGACAGAAGTGGAGGGAAGATGCAGATGATTGGGAGAAGGTCTTGCAGGTGATGATGGGAAGAGGCAGGAGCAGGGGGATTTCCCACTACCATTCCTGTGCCCTGCTTTGCGTCGTTTTTTGGTAATCTCAAGTGGTCTATGGCTATCCTGTAAACCCCTGTGGTTATTGTTATTTCTTGGCTTGACCTTTTCAAGGTAATTGTCCACATTGATTCTCTAGAACCCTTTGGGCTAAAAACTTCAAAAGCCAGGTATTACCCTCAACACTGTCCAACATTCACACTGAAGTTTCCAGAACAACCCCAAGCCAGTGAGTACCGGTGGTTAAGACAGGCTCTAGAACCTAAACACTTTGAGGGCTTTGTGTCTTTGGACATCTCCTCATGCCTCAGTTTCCTCCTCTCTACAGCAGGTTTACTATCAGGACCCACCTCATCAGGGTGTTGTGAGCAGCACATGAGATGATGTGTTCAAAGCTCTCAGAGTGTGCCTGAAACAGAGCTCATGAGTGATGTTAGTTCAAACATACACCAATCAAAAATACTGCCCCCCCCCCAACGAGGAACTGCCCACAGCATACTCAGCTAACACAAGAGTCACCATGGAGGGGTGGGCAAAAAAAGAAAGACAAGCTTATTCATGGGGAACTGACAGTGCTGACCGGAGAACTCAGAGCTGTGCGTGGTGTGACCGTATGAGAGGGGGGAGGTAGAGGAAATGGGGGTCAGAGGCGGGCACCGCTCAGAGCCCCTGTTTGTGCTGGTGTGGAAATCATGTATGCCGGTAAAGGGAAAGGAGGGAAGTGACAGATTCACTGTGCGGGCGCCTGTCATCCTGGATGAGCAACAGAGATCATAAGAATTCTCAAGATCAGGCTGCATCATTAGATTTAGAATAAAAAGGCTTATTATTAGGGGAAATTGATGCTTTGTGAAGCTAGAACTTTTAGAACAAAGAGAATCAGACTGACATTTTTGCAAAGCTGGGAAAGTGTGTTTCAGTCCTGATTGGTTACAGGCCTTGGGGTCTTTTGTTTTCTTGTTCTCTTGTCCCATTTTCTCCCCCAGGCCCTAGGCTGAACCCTGGAGGGGGGTAGTGTCTGACAATGCTCTTGAAGGGAGGTACTGGGGAGGGGGAGGATGTCTTGTCAAGGAAATACAATCTACATTGTGAAGGGCTTTATTTGAACTCTTAGAAAATACTTCAGAGACAACCTTCCACTTTTCTTAATGTTTATTTATTTTTGAGAGGGGGCGGGGGTGGAGATAGAGGGAGACAGAGGATCCGAAGCAGACTCAAACTCACAAACTGTGAGATCATGACCTGAGCCAAAGTCAGAAGTTTAACCGACTGAGCCACCCAGGTGCCCCACAACCTTTCACTTCTTGAAGGAGGCAGTTCAAGGGGGTGAAGAAGGACAGGAATGCAACTATCAGACCAGGATTTGAATATAGTTCAAATTAAGGTGACTGACTATGTTACCTTGGGGAAATCACTTAACCCCTCGAACCTCAGTTTCCTCATCTGTTAAACAGGGTGGAGATTATAACTGACCCTGTAGAGTTGCAAAAAATGAGACAAGTTATACATGGGGTGGCACGAGCAAGCCCTCAGTCACATCTCATTGATGTCATTGTTATCACCATTTCTATGATGTTAAGCAAACAAGAACAAAAACCAGCAAAAAACTAGGATGTTCCCTAGCTTAGAATCATAAAAGCCTTCAGAAAACACTGAGAGTCCCTAAAATCCACATGTCTTTTTAAGTTACAAACTGGTATTGTGCTAAGACAGACACATTCTCCATGGATTTTGCCCAATTCCCCCACCCCATCCCACCACCAGCAACCAATTCCCAACTCTCCCTCCTTCCCCAAAGTTGATCCCCAAGGCACCAATGGCTCAGGAAGGAAAGCAATTCATGTTGTTCTTTCTCAGGTGTTTCTGTTTTTTGATCCAAGTAGGAGTGTTTCCATGTTCAAGTCCATATCCACAACTTTGAGGATATTCGAGAAAGAGAAGACGTATGAGAATGAGAGCAAGTGTGCAGAATATAGTCAAGGACCGTGATCCAAAAAAAGAAACCACCTCTTCCGAGTACTCATTCGCTTACTGAGTCATTATGTGAACGCTGATGGCATCCCCGCTGTGTGGCTCTGTGCTAACAGCCTAGAAGCTCCCAGCCTGAAAGGTAGACAGCCATAAATGGCCATAGCAGGAGGTGGGGGGTCGGGGTGGGGGGCACCTGTCACATCCTCAGGTTTGGCCCAGTGACGCCTTCTGGTAAGATTATTAGGCTTGTGTCCTGTGAACCAGCCTCAGGAGTAGGTAGTGAACACCCAGGAATACCCCAAAATACATCTACATCCGTCACTTGGCTCCATGCCTGAACTTCCTCATTAGTCTTCATTTCAGAATAAGAGTTCATCCCCCACTGAATGCCAGTAGCCCTAGAAGACATTATCGTCAGCCACACCAAAACCACTTTCTTTAATTCCCTTATGAGAACATGACCGTTCATAAAACATTTTTACATTTATTAACTGTTGGGAGGACAGGCAGTTTTGCCCCCATTTTCCAAATGAGGATGTTAAAGAACTAGCCTGTGGCCTCACATTTCAAAGATAAAAGCGCTGGGACTTGAACCCAGGTCTTCAGACTCAAATCTAGTGCTCCTCGAAGCCAGGACCATTGCTACTAACCTAAGGGGGAGTTACTCTTTCCTCTCAAAACTAGACACTTCATGTTCTGATGGAGAAAATCCACTTAAAATAGAGTTAACATCCCACTCAGCATTCTTCAAAGAGGCCCATGGAAGGAGGGGATGAGGGTTCTCAACAGCTAGTACTAATGACTGGTTCCTGAGTGCTCACCAAGTGCACAGCACTCTGCAGCATGCTCCAGCCACAGCACCCAAACGTCCCCCCTGTCACCTATGGCCACCCGTATAATCACAGTCCCTCCCACCCCCATTATGGATTTCTCCCCACCTGGTGGGAGGGCCCCAGAACAAACTCCTCGTGCTCATTCGTACGTACTACCCACCTACAAGTTCCTGTAGGAATTACCTTGTTGTCCCATGAATGCTGTGGCTGCCTACGAAGATATGGCTATGCCGCCCAGGATTCAGCCTCCTGGGACTGCTAACAGACTTGGGTCCCCTTAGGTTCTCGGGGCATCCATTTCCCCAAATGCATTCTGTGCCCTTGGCCTCAGACCCACTGCATGTCCCAGAGCACCAGGGGAGAAGAGATCTTTCAGCTCATGGCTCTAACCCTTCCTCACAGGGGCTGAGAAGAACTTCTCGGGGTCAGGCAGGGTTGGGCTCCTCACAGACCCTGCCACTGTCCCTGTGTCCCCATTTCTCTCCCCAGGCCCTATGCAAAGGGCTTGTTCCCTTCTCCTGTGGTCCGAAGCTATATAAACAAATTAAGAAAAGTTTAGAGTCTAGACCCCACAAACCAAACAAAGACTGCTGGATAATTCTGTAAAAGTGACAGCTCGGGGACGGCATGCAGGAGTTGGTGCCAGAACTCTTAAAAATCCCCCCATAGTAACAATAGCTGTCATTCCTTGAGTCCTCACATGCTTATCTAATTATCCCTCACAAGAACCCTTTGAAATGAGTACTGTTACTGCCCTCAATTTAGATAAGAAAATAGAGTTCAGAAGGTCACTTACTGAGGTCACACTCCAAGCCACAACATGAAGAGATGGGCCCCCACCTATCAGACCCCAGAATCTAGACTGTTAACCCTAATGCAACACTGAGCCCCACCCCTGGCTGTTTTTGAAGGTTTGGGGATCAAGGCAGCATTTCTCGCAACTTTGAGGGCTCTGAGAAGGAATGACAAAGGAGAGTTTAAGTATTGGGTGGGTGGGAGGGAGGGAGGAGGAGAGGCTGTTAATTTTAGATCTGTAACTCAGACTGCTCATTAAGTGGCAGAGGTGTCACCATGCCCCTTATCTTTGCCATCCACCTTCTAAAATAAAAGAGTCGGGGCCTATGATTTCCTCAGTGGGAAGATCCTTCCTTCACAGACTTAAAAAACCCTGGGGATAATGAGACTTTTTATAACAAGACCAAAGGAGACTCTGGCATGTGGAAGTCTCCTGTCATTTTCCCCAGTTTTCCCCAAACATGTCCTTAATACCCGGTAGAAAACGATAGGAGAATATTCTAGAAACTTGTCTTTTGAGCTCAGTCATGCCTCAAGGGGACCAGACTGATAAAACCGCCAATGGGACCTGGTCATTCTGGGCCCCTCGTTCCTGCGTCTGGGTCACAAAGATGTCTTGGACAGAAGTGACTTGTAAATTCTAACCCCCTAAAAACACCAAACTAAGCAATTATTTCACATAGACACAATAAGGACCCTAAACTTAGAATTATAGCCATGTTGTGGTGTCTGTAGTATCACCCCTGTCCCAAAAGACAGCGTGTGGCGGTGGCTCACATCCATCTGGTGTTCACTGTGTGCCAGCCACAGTTCTCTAAGTGTGGCCTGGGACTATTGCATCAGCACTGCCTGGGAATTGGTTACAAATGCAAATTTTCAGGCCCCACCCCAGACTTACTGAATCAGAACCCCTGAGGGGGGAGTCTAGCAATCTGTTTTAACAAGCTTTAAAAGAATGAATCTGGGGCCTTCTAAACCCTGAGAACCCTGCCTTGCTTTACGGAATCCTCAAATTGACTGTAGAAGGTACAAGAACATCGAGCACTACTGTTCCTATTTCATACTGAAGGAATCTAAATCTCACCCCACTTTGGGTAAAGCAAGAGCTCTGCTTCATGTGAACATGAGCCCCCTCATTGGGTGAGCACAAGCCCCACTTTGGATAAAACACTAGCCCCGGATGAACCCCACTTTTCTCTCCCTCTCCCCTGTCTCTCTCTGCCCTTCATGGGATTCTCCCCCCCCTCTGCCCCTCGCTCACTTGTGCCCTCTCCGAAGAAGAAAAAGGAGGAGGAGGAGGAGGAGGAGAAGAAGGAGAAGGTGGTATCTAAGTCTCAAAAGTATGGAGTCACCTATCCGAAGTGAGTAGTAACACAAGGATTGGAAGGCAGGTCCCTCCTGCAACCCTAAATGTGTCTCCCTCCTTTCCAGTGAAAAGGAAGCATAACAGAGAGTCAAGGAGACAAATGGCTAGTCCCCTGGAAACCAATTAAAGGCAGCTTCGGCCCCGGGTTGGGAAAGAAATTAACATCTATGGAACATCAGTTATGTGCCAGTCACTACACATAAATATCTCATCTCATTTAATTCTCACAAAAGCCCATGCCATGTAAGTATGCTGCAATCAGATCCGGGAGGGTAAGCAACTGTGCCAGGCCCTCACAGCTAAGCAAGTTGCAAAGTAGAATCTGAATCCTGCTTCGCCCGTCTCTAAAATCCTCACGGCCGCCCTGGAGCACACTTAGACATTCAGCAGATACACGTGTCCTCATGGCCAAAAGACCAGAAAACCGAGGATAAATGCATATGCAGCAGCAAATGAGATCACCCTGCTCCGGGGGTGAAAAACCACCTTGACAGCAATTGTGTGGCTTTCATAGCGTCATCTGTCACCCCAGTCTGCTCCTCCCTCCCCTCCCTTCTCCTCTCCAAAACCACAGACTTTTCCCTTTCACCTTGAGGGACAGGGAAGTCAAGTTCTCACCAAACCGAACATGTTTGTGCTCTTCCTATTAATTGAGTGTTCACCTACCTTTCCAGGGAAGCAAGGCCCTTAGTGGGTAAGGACGCCAGGAATGACGTGAAATACCAGTTGGAACGGTAGCAATATTCAGGGAGGATTATCGTAATGTTATGGATGCCTTTAACCAGCTCCGCAGAGAGAATACATACACACCCTCGAAACTGGCTTGGAATCTACCAGCAACCTTCTAAGCCGATGGCTTAATTAACTTGTGGGCTGTGTATGCCATGTCATGAAATGTCTCTAAAATCCAAGAGCACAGGAAGGTATCAAACTTAGAAGCTATATTTTCTCAGCCATCATTTTGTAGAGCTGTTTTTTTAAGTTTATTTATTTTTAAGTAATCTCTACATCCAACGTGGGGCTCCACTCATGACCCAGAGATCAAGAATAGAATGCTCTCCCAACTGAACCGCCAGGTGCCCCTAGAGGTTTATTTCTTCATTTGTTTTAAAAACAAGTTACCTTTCTTTTTTGCTTACATACACTATATTTTCCCCCTTGGTTCATAAAATAGAGGAAACATAAAATGAAAACTCTGGGTGAAAATATTTGTTGACAAAAATATATAAATCCGTTCCAAAATCTTCATGGCCTAAAATGTCTTTGGCTCTCGGCTGCTTTCAGGATAGAGCCCAGAGACCCCGGACTGCTTTGTAAGCACTTGTGATCAGGTGGCGGGCCACCCTCCAGTCCTGAAGCCTGCCACGCCCTGCCACAGACTGTGTGCTCGGGCTATACAGAATACAGGCTGTTCCCAGGAGGTCCCAGGTCCCTTCCTGCCTTCACACCTGTGGGTCTCTCCACCTGGAGTTCCCACCTCCTTTTCTTTACCAGGCGGACTCCTCCTCCTGCTCGTCCCTCAACACTTAGCCCAGGTGCCACCTTTTTACGGAAGTGTTCCCTGATTTCTAGTGGCATCTCTTCACGGCATGGTGTGCTGGCCCTCATGACGCTACTTTTCACCCTATTTTGTGATCATTTTTGTGTTACTTTGGTAACGCCTTCAAAGACTCAAGCTCCATGGAGGTATGTGTGGCCCAAAGTGCATGGTAAACACCCAAAACATCTTTGTTGAATGAATGAGTGAATGAGTAAATTAATGAATGTTGATCCCTTCTTCATTTTCCCACAAGCTCAGAATACACCTTGGAAATGAGAGATGTGATTGTTCTCTCAGTGTATCCTTAAGATGCTACTCCCACCCCCTGACACTCATATAGCCCAACAGTCAGAAGTATCTCAAGGCCACAGAAACCCTAATCCAAAATATTATCTAGATAAGCCGGTTATCATTATCTAGCTGTATCTAGATGAGCCCCGGGATATCCACCAAATTCAAGATTCTTTTTTTCTTAATTTTCTTTAATGTTTACTTATTATTAATGACAGAAAGAGACAGAGTATGAGTGGGGGAGGGGCAGAGAGGAGGGACACAGAATTCCAAGCAGGCTCCAGGCTCTGAGGTATCAGTACCAGAGCCCAATGCAGGTCTCAAACTCAGGAACCGTGAGATCATGACCTGAACAAAAGTCAAACGCTTAACCGAGTGAGCCACCCAGATGTCCCTTTTTTTCTTCTCCAAATGTTTATTTTGAAGAAGAGGTTCTGGGGCAGAAAGAGAGGATGACAGAAGATCCAAAGCGGGTTCATTGCTGACAGCAGCAAGCAGATGCAGGGCTGAAATTCACCGACTCATAACCCCAGCCAAAGTCCAGCACTCACCCAACGGAGCCACCCAGGTGTCCCCCCAACCAACAAATTCAACATTCTTGAGATCAGTAACACAACCAAAGCTAGCCCAAATTCCTGGAATTGGTTCTAGTCTGAACTCCCTTTGGTTCAGACCTTCTTAGCATAAGGTAAATGTGCCCTCAGCATTTGTATTTTTTATTATACAAGAGGTAGATAGACAAGAAAGCCCCACCACGCTAGGCTTTCCTGTGCATAACTGGGCGCACACCTAAGGGGCGCACACCTAACGACTCAGAGAGGTGCGGAGAGTCCAGAGACCGAGCTGGGCCAGCCCCTCCTCCCAGCCCCCGTCCCCAGTGCAGAGAAGGCCGCCGCAGATCTACCTAGCTAGGGCATGGCCGGGGCAGCTGGCGGGCGCAGGGTCACAGGGCGCGGCCGCAGCCCGCACCTCCTGGGCTCATCGCTGGCGGCAGGACACTGGCTAGCTGACTTCACCTCTTCCAGGCCCCGACCCAGACCAGATACACGCAGTCTGCACTCGGACCCTTCGACGGAAAAAGAATTTCCGGTTGGCCCTCCCCCGGAAGGGAGTGCAATCTTCAGCCAAGGACCCAGTGAGGATCCCTGCGACCTGCGGGCCACTTCTTCAAGTTTGTCACCTCAGGAGTCAGGGACTTTCCTGAGCCGGATACCTCTCCAGACAAGTGCAGAGCAGTACCTGTGCTACCTAGCAGAACATTCAGGAAGTCACTGAGTGACATGGTCTTGGCCCCATTCCCAGTTCTTGCTAAGCCCCAACTGGGGCATCTCTGCTGTCTGCTCAAACTTGGAACCCCCTGAAAACCCACTGAGGAGGCTGTTGGAGCCTGAGGAAAGTGAGTGCCAGGAGGGGCTGGGACCAGGGTGATGGGCCCCCTACACTTCCAAGTCTCCCCCTTTCTGTCACTGCTGTAGCTGCTCAGAGTGAAAGTTCCAAGTTCCACCTTTTACCACCTTCTCCCCAGGCCCCCAGGTCTTCCAGTCACCTGTCTTCTGCCCTAGGGACCCTTGACTGGTGGGGTCAGAGCAGGGGATAGAATGTGGCCTGGGCAGCTAATAAGACTACCAGACCCTGGGTGCCCTTGACAGGGCCATGACCTGCCAGGTGAGGCTTGTGCTGGGCTGCCTGAGGGCAGGGTGGGTGGGAAAGAGAAGCTAGCTGTGTGGAGGATGGGCCAGCAGCTCTGAGCCCAGAGGCTGGGGCATCACCAGCCAGATCGGCTGGGCTGTGAACAAGAAGCTCCTTCCTGGTAGTGGTCACAGGCCAGTGGTGAGGTCGCCAGGAACAAGTAGGGAAGCGTGTTTGACCAGGGCCCTTTCCTGGTACAACTGATTGTCTTCATCCAAGGAAGTGGACACTCCCCAGGTTACACCCTCTGTTTCTTAGCGGGGAAGTCATGGCCCCAGGACCAGCTGTGGATCAAGAGGCTTGTGAGGCTCGAGGTTCTTCCCACATGGCTCAGGGCCTGGCTAGACATGGGCCTATTAGGGGATGCCTCCCTACTGGAGAACACAGTGGACCTCAAATTTCCAAAAGCCTCATATTTTCTCTCCCTCTCCTCCATTGATACAAGGCCTGCCTCCAGGACATGGTGGAGGAATGAATTCCTGGGTCACTGGGGAGGCCTGAGCCCTCACTCTTCATTGTATAGATCCTTTGCCCCTCGCCTAGACCAATAAATTGGTTCTTGCCGTGGTCAAACAAACGAACCAAAACACCCTCAAATATAAAGCAATGTATAGATGGTGGAGTGAAAGACCATACTCTGATATTGGCCCAGAACACGATTCCCCAGAGAAGGCCATTGCTAAGAATATTTTAGAGGTTGACAGGCAGTGAGCCTGCAAGACAAATCTAGTTTGCAGATGACCATTTAAAATGTATTTTTTTTAATATTTCTAATAGTTGCCACCAAATAAAAATCAGGAGGTTCATGTAACTGAAATAGTTTCGTGGAGCTTTCAAGGTGGCAGAGAAGTAAATAGATGAAGTAGCATGAAGAGTACCATGATTTATAGGTTTTCTGGAAAAATCCAAGATCTGCCAACCCATTAGCAAAGATTAGCTGAGGCCGAGTGGTGTCAGTTGCTTTCACATTGGGTGTGCTCTCAAGGTTGTCACAGTCCCCACCTGACCCATTTATAAAACCAGTCTGGCCCCCTTATGCGTCTGAGTTTGCAATCATCAGTGTCTGTCCTTACGAAGCCCTTCTGTAAAACTATGAATAATATGAGCACTGCCTTCAGTCTCCTCTTTCATTATATGCATGTCAGTATATACAACTCTACCCATTTATTCCTCCTGATGACTACATTATGGTACGTGTACAGTCCCTTCCTATTGGATATTTGGGTCAGCTCCATTTGTCTTCAGTTACAAACAGTGTAACACTAAATGCCTTGTTTGTAACTTTGCATATTTTGTGGGCATTTCTCTTGAATACACTTCTAAATGGAAAATTACTGAGTAAAAAGGACATACCTATAAAATTTCAATAGATAATGCCAAAATGGCTGAAGTTGGTTTAGAATCCAAGACTTTTTTTTAAGCCCAAAGCAAGGGACAAGGAGTGGTTGAGGTTGGAGAGTGACATTGAGAGGTGAACTGTCCACCATCTGTGTCCTCTTCTTCAACCCCGTACCCCTATACTCCTACTCTATCCCCGGCTAATGACTACAAAGATAATACTGCAAATGGAGAACTAGACCTCACAGGACAAATAGATATTAGAATTCTGGCTGACAAATTAATTCTGTCATAAATCAGTCTCAAAAAACAAAATGAGCTAACAGCTCTGGTTATGTTTATGACATGCTTCATTTGTTATTAAAAACCAAAGAATTTTTTATCCAAATATATTTTGATAAAATAATGTGTTAATATATGCGACCAGTTTTTATTTCGTTGTTTGGTTGGTTGGGTTTTTTTGGCGTTTCTCATTATTTTATCTAAAAAGGAAGTACCCCCGGGGCGCCTGGGTGGCTCAGTTGGTTGAGCATCAGACTTTGGCTCAAGTTATGATCTCAAAGTTTGTGGGTTCAAGCCCCGCATCAGACTCTGTGCTGACAGCTCAGAGCCTGGAGCCTGCTTCGGATTCTGTGTCTCCTTCTCTCTTTGCCCCTCTCCCACTCACATGGTGTCTCTCTCTCTCTCTCTCTCTCTCTCTCTCTCAAAAAATAAACATTAAAAACAGATAAATAGATAGATAGATAGATAGATAGATAGATAGATAGATAGATAAAAAGGAAGTACCCCTGATATTCCTTCTGTTTCTGTTTCAGGCTTATTTCCCTTTCTGTTTCTGGTAGATTAACCTGATGTTACTGCGTGAAGGCTGCTTATGTTCCAAGGTTTGGGTTCTCCTGAATGGAAGTAAAGATAAAAATCTGCAGTCAAAATTTCAATGAAGTATTGATTAAAATACCCTCTTTTGTATGATACATGCAGCTAATGGGATGACTTGAGGGTCAGCAGGGCAGACTGCCTGGCCATCAGGCCTGACTTCCCCAAGCACCGTCTCGGGCAATGCTGTCTCTATGCTTCTGTTTCCTCATCCATTAAGATGGGAGTAATAATAGGTTTATAGTTCTTTGCATGGAATCCAGCACAAAATAATGTTAATTGTTATTATTTATTCCAGCATAATAGCCAACCTCACCCCCTCTTAAAGTTCTGCAGTGCCCAAAACCAAATAAGCCTCAAGGCAGCTACTCTGAGTTCGCAGTCATGTCATGGCTAAATCGGAATGAATAACTCCTTCAGGAAAAGAAACCTGGAGTTGGGCTCAGTCTTAAACTATACTTTGGATGCAAAACGATGGATAATAAGAGGCCTGGTAAGAAAATAATAGCTGACCTTTACTGAGTGCTCACTCTCTGTCACACTCTTTGAAGCATTTTATGAGTGTTTTCTCACTCTATGCTCAGAATAATCCTATGGAGTAAGTGCTATTATTATCATCCCCGTTTTACAGATGAGAAAACCAAGTACCGAATGTTTAATCGACTTGCTCTAGGTCACACTCTTATTTAATAAGATGACACAGACCTTCTGACTCCAGAGCTTATGCCCTTAACCACTATATTAAGTTAGAAGCAATCGCAGAAAAAAGGTAAACCACAGGACAAAAAGAGGAATCCAGATATCGTCAACTAGTATCATTCAAGCAAATTTTATGCAGCAGATGCTGTTCTAAGTGGTACCGATACATGTTAGGAAGTGTATTCCTTACAGCAAGCCTCAGAAGTACATACTACTGATAGCACTTTTATGGATGGGGCTTAAGCTGTTGCAAACCCAGGGTCACAGAACTGTTATTAACAGAGGTGGGTTTCCAAAGCATTCCCAGGCTTTCTCCCTAGGAATGCACTAAGAATTCCAAACACAAAAGAGCCATCCTCATCGCTAAGCAAATATTTATTAAGCACTTATGAGTGTCAGGCAAAAATGAACGATACGGGATGGCTCCAGCACTATGGTACAGAGATTATGTGGAAGAGAGATACAATTTATAAGGCCAAGTGAGTAAATAACATAATATTATATAATTAATATATAATTAGCACCATTACAGGGCTCAAGAAATGTCTAATTGATCTGACAAATGTTTATAGTCAGTCACAGGAAAATAATTCTAATTCTTAAAAAAAAAGAAAAAAAAGAGGAAAACTTTTGTTTCTCATGTATTTATCTTCTATTATCCTAGAAGACCCACCTATGAAGAGTGACATCTAGGACTCATCAGGGTATTCAGGGAATTACTGAGTTTTGCAACTTTCCCACCTGTGATCAAAAGTATAAGATTGTGGTTACCCAATAGCCTAGGCAAACTGTCAGCTTTTGCACAGACTTGCCCTGAGTTTAATAAGAATTAAGGTTGCATCCTGCTCATGGTTTTGAATCAAAACATTTACTGATTTCATCAGAAAGGAAACAGTAAAGGAAGAGGAGGAAGACCGGTTAGGAATGAAGTGATCATAGCCTTTTTCTTTTGTAAGGCACAGTATCTGTTATGGATTAACATCTACTTACAGCAGTTTCGGAGCTTTGTAATTTATTTTTCTTTTTAATGGCTTTGTTATCAATGGTAATGCATAGGGTATTAGCATTATGGGATTTAACTCCCTGTTGTAAATGTTTCAGTAAAGCTAAAGTGATTTCAGCTACCTTAATTATCTTTGAAAATTTTATACCGGTAACATATGCTCACTGTAGAAAAATTAGAAAAACATATGAACAAAATGAAAAAAAATTAAATCAACTAATAAGTCTAGAAGCCAGAAATAACTGTTCCTTACAGTTTTGCATGTATTCCTCTAGTGTCAATATTATATGTCTTTGTATTATTCTTAAATAACTTAGGCTCATACAGCTTGTAAGTTTCTGTATTTAGTTAATTGTGAATGGTCTTTATGTCATTAAATATACATCTCCACAGGGGCGCCTGGGTGGCTCAGTCAGTTAAGCATCTGTCTTCAGCTCAGGTCATGATCTCACAGTTCATCAAGCCCCACATAAGGCTCTCTGCTGTCAGTGTGGAACACACTTCAGATCCTCTGTCCCTCTCTCTGCCTCTCCCCTGCTTGCACTCTTTCTCTCTCTCTCGAAATAAATAAATTAACGTTAAAATAAATAAATATACTATCATTTTGAATATATTATATATCAAATATATATATTTGACAATATGTGATAGTATATATTTGATAATATACATATAGGTATATATATATATACTTACACATGCATATGTATGTATACTGTTTATACACTCCCCTGTTGTTGGACATTAAGAATGTTTTAAACATTTCATTATTACAAGTAATTATATGAGAAATACTTGGGTATATACCTATTACATTAGTATAAACTTCTAGAAGTACTATTTCAGGGTCAAAGGGTAGGGACATATTTACAAGGTTTTGAGTATATATTTCTTAGTGGTTTCCTTTTTTCTTTTTTTGTTTAACTTTTTATTTGGGAATAATTATGAACTCAAGAAGTTGCAAAAATGGTACAGAGAAGTCCCTGACATCCTTTAAGCAGCTTCTATATATAAAGTGGTAACATCTTATGTATATTACAGTATAAAAACTAGGAAGTTGACAATGGTACAATACAGTACAGACTTTACTTGGATTTGACCAGCTGAATTATTTTTTAATATTAACAGAATGGTAAGATGCATTTTTACTTACTTTCCTACTTTCCCTTCTCATACAACTGCCTTTAGAATTCCCTTCTAATCATTTAGAGGAAGAAATACAACAGATTACTGTCTTCAGGGTACCTAGGTGGCTCAGTCGGTTAAGTATCAACTCTTGATTTTGGCTCAGGTCATGATCTCATGGTTCATGGATTCAAACCCCACATTGTACTCTCTGCTGTTAGCCCAGAGCCCATTTCAGATCTTCTCTCTCTCCCTCTCTCTCTACCCTGCCCCACTCAATTTCTCTCTCTCCCTCTCTCAAAAATAAACATTAAAAAAATTAAAAAATAGATTATTGTCTTCTATTAAAAATGAAGAGGAAGAAATGCAAGTAAAAATTCCTCCCCAAATCCACGGGTGGTGAACCAACATTTATGGCACAAAAAAGTTGGTAAGGCTCTGCCATTCTTTTGGTTCTTCACAGTCATTGTAATTCATTTAGAATACACTAGAAGAGAGTAGCATCCCAAAGCCTGGGGTACCCCAACAGAAAATGGTTAACACAAAATCACACTAAGACATTTACTAATTTCTCCTTCACTCTTCTGATTATGTTAAAGAGAAAGCCTCAGTATGTGTCTATGGCAAACAGCATAAAGGATAGGACGCAAATGACTGAAGTTAGGGATACACAGTGTTCGAGCATCATAAAGAACTGACCAACCATATGTTCTGATATGTTCTTCTTTGGGTTTAGTGTGGATTAGAGGAGAACCATCTGGTTCTTGGTTCTCTAGCGGGATGTGCTTGCAAAAAAAGAAGATAAGAAGAATGCTGCATCTATTAAGCATTTATTGTATGCATCATTTCGCTGACTCCTCAGAACAACCCAACAAGAGAGGCCCTGTTAGTAACCTCATTTTATACATAAGGAATTCAAGGAACGGAGGAATGTAGTAATTCGACCAAGTGTTCCATCTAGTAACTGGCAGAGCTGAGATTCAAACCGGGTCTGTTAGACTTTAAAATCATACTCTTGATTGCTGGTTTCTCGTTAAACTTAAGGACATTAAGTCATCTCTATAAAATGTGGCATGGAGTTCTCCTTGCTGGGAATTTGGGTCACTTTACTGTGGGTCCAGTGATTGCATACCCATACCCTAAAATACACTGCTCACGTCTCCTGACTGGAGAGGAAATTTCACAGTCAACTTCGTTCAGGGCCTGCATCTTTCAAAGAAAGAAAGAATATCTAATAGGCCTTCATGCCCTGCCATTCTGCTTTCCTCCATTTTTCCACTACTGGAAATCTTCCCAATTTCCTCCCATCATTCCTCTCCTTAAATACTTCCAAAGATTTCGCAGGGGCAAACTCAGCACCAGAGAAACATTAAAATGAAGTTTCATTTAAATATTTCCACATTTATACTAGGTACTGAGGAAAGACAGCAAAGAAGTACAAAACTTGGCCTCTGCCAAAAAGAGTTCACTAAGTCAAAAAAGTCCTCCTGATCCCTTCTGTTACAATGGTTTAGATTTCCAACTACTTGAACCCCTTTGGTGGATTTATGGATTGCTTTACAAATGATGAACTTTAGGGCAAAGAGCCTGAGACCACCAAAGAGTTAAGAACCAGTCAAATGAAAATAACACAACTCTCAAATTATAATTCCAATAAATAAGTAAATCTGACAAAAATTGCATACTTCTTTTGTGGCCTAATTTTAAATTTGAAAGAAACTATCTTAGCCTGAAACAAAGGGTTGCTTGTTTGAGGGTAATTTGTTTGAGAGCAAGGGTTAGGGATGGTGGAGTGATACAGAGAATGAGGAAGAGACAATACAGGTGTACATTATCGAATTAGCCATTCAGTGGACGCATGGTACTCGTCCCATAGAACCTTATGAAGAGCCTTGTGAAATCTCAGAACTGCCTACTCCAAAAGATGAAAGGGGAGGGTGTTTATCCATAGATTCCCCATCAGTCAAGGGTGGTCCACACTTCTGGATCATGCACATGTGAGTGTGAAGCGAGCTCCTGTGGGTATCCCACACTGCAACATCAGAGATGCGGCAGTGCAGGAGGCAAGAGATGCATGGCAGGATCCTGAAGAGAGACACTACCAGGTAGCATACACCCACATCTGAGAAATTTCTTAGACTAAGAAGATGAGCCTAAGAAGACTCCAAGTGGCACCCCAGGGGTGTCCAAGGTACAACCATTTTCAACTGTTTGGTGCAGGCACTTGGCTGGCTCAGTTAGTAAAGCACGTGACTCCTGATCTCAGGGTTCTGAGTTCAAGCCCCACACTGGGCATGGAGCCTATTCAAACAAACAAACAAAAACACACAAAACCCAGTTTATTGTACTTCTGTCCAGACACTTTTTTTTTTAAGAATACCATTCATTCATTAATAAACCATTCCAAAACATTCATTAAGCATCAACCACATGCCAGTCACTGTGTTAGATTTGAGGGATAGAGCAGCGACAAGACACATAAGTGCCTTGCTTTTTTGGAGCTTGTCTGTTTGGAGGATCAGGCATTAAATCATTATAGCATAATTACCAAATTACAATTGTGATAACTGCTATGAAGGACAAGTATAGGAAGATAAACTCTCTAGTCTGAGAATCAAGGAAGGCTTCCCTGAGGAAGTGCCATTTAAGCTAAAACTTGCAGAGGAAGGGGTAAAAAAAAAAAAGCAAAGGGTGGGGGAGAGTAACTAGGAAGAGAGGAAGAAGAAGAGTATAACTAGAAACTGTGTCACAGAGGAAGAAGAGCACAAGAAATAAATACCTCAAGGCAGAAAAACTTAAACTGCCCTGAGTAAGGAGGACCGTGGGACTGGTGTGGGTGAGGGAAGGAGAGATGTGGGGTAAGTTGAGGCAGGAGAGGTAGACAAGAGCCAGATTACTCCAGAAAAAGGATCTGGATATTATCTAAGGTCAATGGAACCTACTAAAAGGTTTTGAACAGGGTAACAATATGATCAGATTGGCTTTCTTTTTTTTTTTTATTATTACATAAATGGAGATATAAATATAAGCAGCAAGAAACTCATAAACATATCACACAGGTATTTTAAAAGGACGGCCTGTAACCACTATGTAACAGTGTAAAAATGAACGGGAGCGTTGATGGGGTGGGAGCGGTGGAGGTGGTGGCCTGAGCCTGGAATCTGGGAAGGCATGCATAGGTCACCCTGTTGTTTATTTTGGGGGACTACGTGTTCATCTGATTTGACGCCAAGGTAGTATTTGGGTAAGCCAGGATCAAATCCCCATTTAAAACTCTCCCCTTTCTTCAAAAGCTTCAAAAGTTTCTACCGAGATAACCTCATCTGTGGGTGGTGTTGGGGACCACCTACGGGGTTTGAGTTGAGAAGTGCTAAAAGACCACTCCTGCTCAGTGTAAACTTCATCTGTCCTTCACTAGTGCCTAACATTCTCCCAACACATTGCTGTTCTGCTGAACCATCAACTGCCAGATATGCTAGCAAAGAGAAGCCTGCTGGATCTATCCTGGCGCCCTAGAATGGAACTGGGTTTCTGAGTTTTTTCAGGGATGGGAGGGTTTGAAGTTATCTGAGACCACTGACCACGCAGTGGCATGGAGGAGCCGTGAGACTGGACAGGTTCTATCATTTTGGTTTAGGTTGGCTCTGAGATCAGCTGGCATGTACAGACTGGACATATGTATAAGCGTGTATGGATTTAAAAGGTAAAGATATATCAGTATACTTATGGCATGCATACAACTTTATAATGTGAGAAGCGATAAGAGAAACGAACACAGGCCCTGGGATTGGGCCAGCCTGAGTTCAGATCATAAACTTTGCAATCCTTGGAAAGTTACAGCACATATCTTATTGGGTGACTGGGAGGATTTAATGAGCGATCTGTTTCAAGTCTTAGCGCTGGTTCACGGCATACAACAAGTGCTTCATAAATGTTACTCTTAGGGTTATATGTCTGTTTATGCAAGTATGTGTGTGCCTGTGCTTGTAGGTGCTGATATGGGCATCTAAGGAAGGTAGAGTGTTTAAGAACGAGAGAGGGATGGAGGGAAAATGTTGCCCACCCCTGCAGCAAGAGTTCTGGCACTGGAGCAGACCTTTCTAGAGGGTGAGGGCACCGCGGGGCAGCTCACAGAGGAGAGGGTTCAGCTTAACCAAGTGGGAAGAAGAGGAAGGGTCAAGGGTCTCAGACTACAAGGGGCTTCCTGATGAGCGCAAAATATACAAGTGGAAATTATTGAAGGAGAGACGGAAAGCCCTTGAAGGAAAAGCCCTTCCTAAAAGAGAGATGAAAAAAGACTTGAAAATGATCTCTGAAACTGACACGTAGTCAAATCAGGTGTCTGCTCAGAAGACATGTGCTTCTGTCTGCTCCATCCTAAAGCCCCCTCCTGTTTGGAGCTCCATGCATCTTTGCTTTTACAGAAATAACATAGAAAAACTTTGTAAAACATGTAATCCACCACCCTCCATTCTCAGGCCTCTCGGTCCCCACTTAAGATTTTTGTGTGGAGTTGTGGCTAAGTGCTTTCCGCATAATAAAGAATTGTCATCCTTGAGTTGAGAGAGGAGATATAGTTTAAAAAAAAAAAAAAGGAACACCAGTTTCTAGTCTCCGCTCTACCTAACTTACTGGGCAACTTCAAGGAATCTCTGGATCTCTGTGACATAGCTGCCTCATCTGCAAAAGAAGTTGATTGGTCAATTTGGGTCATTATCTTTTGACTTCCTGCCACCTCAGATGAGGTTTAGCTCCCTTCAACCATCTCTCCTCCCCTTAAAGCTGTATCACCACATGACATTGTAGTGAAGAGCACAGAACACCTGTCTCTTGCTAGCTGTGACTCCTGGAATGACTTGTTTAACCTCTCTGTGCCTCAGTCTCCTTTGGAAGTGAGGGTAAAAAAGGGTACAGTGAATTACCAGGTTGCTAAAAGGATTAAATGAGTTAATATGGGTAAAAGTAGAATAGTGCTTAGTGCGGATAAGGGCTACTGTGGTGTACAGTAATATTATTATTCTGATGTACTTCATTGAATGCCTCTGTGACTTTGCATGAAATATATTATTGATAAATCAAGAAATAAAAGTATAAGTATTATTTGGTGTCATGAAAAGATTCCAGTAGGCACGGACAAGTAAGAGGTTGGAACCATTGCTTTTCCATTTTCAAAGCCCTTCTGTGCACTGATGTTTCAAAGAGGTGTACGTACTACCATGATGCGATTTTTTTTAACATACACAGATTGAGCAAAAAAGACCACTGAAGTCCATCTCAAATCTACACATTTAAGGAATGACTCTGCTTTTTAAGGGGCAGTACTTTTTAGGTGGCTGGCTTGTTTTGTTATAGCTACCATTAATATGTTTGACCTTTGCAGCAAATCCTTGTAAAGGTTTAAAATAAACACAATCACCGTGGCATGTTTATAACTGAGCCGTGTTTCAACTTCTTGCATAGGAGAGAACATGAGAAAAGTGAAAATGTAAACTGTAAATACTTAGCCTCGGGGGCTGGCTTCTATTTTGTCCCTTGTAATCTTTCCCCAGAAATCAACTCAGTTACATGAAGGAGGGATCACTAGCAGAGAGTGAAGTCAGAAAAGTGCTGCTAGCTGCCTGGCAGTGAAAGCGTTAACAAGGGCTGAGTAAGGCGATCCTTGAAATGAGTAAGACTCGGAGTTGTTAAAGTTTTCAAAGCGTGGCAGCAGCCGCTCTTGGGGAAAGGAAGCGAGTTGGAGGAAGCCTGGCCAAGCAGAGGCTCAGAGGATCGTGTGAGCTGAACTCAGCTGGGGTTACAAGCTCAAGGTTAGTGGCCCCCCGCACGTCTCCCCAGAGCTGACACCTTTGGAGAGTTGTCTCAGGAAGGCACGGCGCCATCTCTCATCCCCGTAAGTCATGTCTGCTTCCCTTACTGGCGGGGCCACCCACCCTCCGGCCAAACCTCCTGGGCATTGTGCTCGCCCAAAATTTGGCACTTGTGAGGGACAGGTGACCTCTTCCCGGGAGACTTATCTCAACTGGAGATTTCTTTTTGGACATCTAAAAGGAAATTGTTTCTAGAATAAGGACGTTTTCAGACCACACACACACACACACACCTGTACACACTGCTCCGTCTGGATTTCTGCAGGTTGTGACTGCGATCCAGAATTCCTATCTGCTTCAGGTGGAACTGAGAACAATTGTCAAAGTAACTAAACAGGCTCTGTGACTTCATCTTGTGGGTGGAATATCGTCTCTGAGGCTAGAATAATCAGGGAAGAAAGAACGAAGGGAGGGAGGAAGGAAAAAAAGAAGAAGAGGAAGGAGGGAGTGAGAGAAGGAGAAAAAAGAAAAAAGCTTCCAACCATCCTGGCCTGTACTTAAGGCAAACAATTTTTGAAAATGGGTTTCTAGTAGGAATTTTTCTCATGCGTTGCTAAAACGAAATAATGGGGGAAGGTGCACCGTGAAGGACATAATTCTACATCTGCGTGAGGTTCGGATAAACATATCTACAAAACTTGTCTGCATGTGCTGCAGCTAAGATAAGAGATAAACTTGGGGAAAGAAGGAGGGATAGATAGCGTCAAAGAAATTGGGTTCTGAGGGGGCCTTGCTGCGGGAACTGACACTGACTCTCTGGAGAGGGAAAGGACCCTCTTCGAGCCCTAGTGGGTATGCCACTTCTGCAGGCCCGTTTTGTCTCTGCTCTTGCTTGCACACCGAGAGGCAATGAGTAACGAGTCCGTCACCATGCTGAATGCGCCCTCAGATCCTCTAGCAGGCAGGAGTGGAGCCTTATACCTGCTTGCACTGAATCAGAATGAGTCATTTGAAACTTGGGTGCTGGAACAAAGTGCTTGCAAACTGCCTTATGAGACACTGCCTCCATGTAGGTGGGGTGTACCTCTCCGAGCAGTCTCATTTTTTTCCCCTCTCTTCCTTTCTCATTCAAACACGCAGGAATTCTGAAGCTCCCGAGAGAGAGACTGGATCTGCCCCCCTCGGCTCAGCTCACCCTACCATGCGGGCTTTGCCCCTCCAGGTCAGGAGTGGAGTTTTAAAATAAAATGGATGATCTGACGTTACTTGATCTTCTGGAGTGCCCCGTGTGCTTTGAAAAGCTCGATGTCACGGCCAAAGTCCTCCCCTGCCAGCACACCTTCTGCAAACCATGTCTCCAGAGGATTTTCAAGGCCCACAAGGAGCTGAGGTGCCCAGAATGCAGGACCCTGGTGTTTTGCAGCATCGAGGCACTGCCGGCCAACCTGCTGCTCGTGCGACTTCTCGACGGTGTGCGCTCGGGGCACAGCTTGGGGAGAGGGGGCTCCTTCCGCAGGCCGGGCGTGCTGACCGCGCAGGACAACAGGAGAAGCAGGACTAACCCCCGAGGTCTGCCGTCCAGCTCTTTCCGGCTGGTGCCTAATATCAGAATCCACATGGATGGGGTAAGAAAGATCTTATTTGTTCCTATCGTGCCCATTTGGATGCTGGATCTGTGTATACCAACAGTTACAGATTATCCTCCTTTAGTTACATTTCAAAGAGGGCTGCCAGGTTTCCCCAGAGGTAAGTTTCTGTGGGCAGTGGCCACTCGAAGTAGAAACTCGGTGGAATCCTGAGTCTATCTAGTCCATCCAGGAATCCTTAGAATTGTTAGTCTCCCAGGTTCCCCCTGCCCCTTGTCTAGAAGGTCGTAGCGCAAAGAAAGCCCTCGTGGTTATTCTTCATCTTTTCCTTCTGCCGTGTGAGGCCAAACCCCAGCATGGGGAAAAGACACCAAACAAATCCAGCTGCGTTTTGCTTTTGAGATCTGGGAGAAGTTTGCAAATGTCGGGTTTCGTTTTAATTTTACCCAACTCCATCTTCTTCCCACCCCGAGTCCTAAAGCGCTATTATGACAGTGCTCGTTCAGGATCTGTTCGAAGCTATCCGGATACTTGACGCCCCAAGCCTGTGCGGGAGGAAAGCGGATCTGTGGGTGGACTGACTGACAGGAAGGCTGGGCTGTGAAGTACGACCCATGTGTACAGGGGCCCTGCAGATGTCTCGCTTCACAAAACGAATCAAACATAGCTCAAAGGCACCTCGGCGGCTGCCGTGAAAACCAAAGGACCCGGTAGTGGCAGATCATAGGACTGCTTTTGGTGTCTGGATCGTGCGAATCACTCTGTCCAGCCGTGCGAATAGACCCTGAGGACCGTATCTGACCTGGCTGCGAACCTTTTGTGGGAAGCTGTGTTAGGGGCACATCTCGAGAGGAGGACGCAGTCCTTGTGAGTGCAGCGGGATTATGTGCACTGTCACCCCAGGACATGTCAGCATGTCAGAGTAGACACAGGAAGCTGTGACCTGGGTCGTTGGCATACTGAGAAAGTCCAGGCTGCGTTCTGTGAAGTTCTTACCTAAAGCTAACTGCTTTAAAGCTGAAGGCAGAGTCCCTCACCTCTGTTGTGAAGAGTAACAGTGGGTGGGAGGGACTTCTGCAGATGCCTTACGGCACAGGAGAACAGGCTTATGGTGTGCATTCAGGATACTTTAGTTCCAAAGTCTTCCTTCCGGCGGCTCACCCCTCTTTCCATTCACTGCGCCTCCAAGCTGCCCGCGCAGCCGGGGAAAGTGGATACATTCAAATAGGAGAGCGGGAAGAAGTGGGCATTGCTGTGAGTTCTTCGCTTCAGACTTTTTATTGCCATTGTGCTTGTATGCGTGACCACATTCCAGAAAAGGGCTTGGCGCCCTCCTTTCAGGCTTCCCATTAGTCCAAGGTCTAGTCATCCATCAGAATCCACAGGCCTGGAGAAGGCAGGGTGGGGGGAGGGCAGCAAACTTCTCTCCAGGGCCTTGTTTGTAGAGAGTACAGCTCTACCTGAAGTCAGCAAATCCCCCTTTAAATTCCTAAGACCCAGGAGCCTACTTCCGTCTCCCTCACCCAGCAAAGTCTGCCTTGCCTGCTGGTAGACTATCATTACTCAGTAAGAGAGCATCGCCAGACTGGGAGGAGGCAAGTCCCTAACATCTTCATATATTTTTGTTCCTGTTTTCACCTTTTTCATTGTGCTAAGAAAAGGTAGCAACGAATGTCTCCCCAGCTACCAAGTTTTTGAACATAGAAGACTCCCAGGCCCCTCCGAGCCTGGGGAGGTGTGGGACTGAGTGCTGGTAATATGTAAGAGACAGGCGGTAAGATACTGCATGTCCCTGGAACTCCTTCACAGGGACTTGTAACATCAGACGAAGGTGCCAGTGACGAGGCTGTGCCCATCACCCAAGCTGCACAGGACCAAGTCCCTGTCGTGAGGCTGAAACACAGAAGAAGGCTGTTGGAGGCTACTGCTCTCAGGCGGGCGCTGGGTTGGTAAAGATGTTCTGCAAGAGAGCGGTGCTGGCAGCCTCCCTCCACCACCCCCATTCCCTTCATTTTTCCAAGCCATCCTTACTTCAGGAGGCTCATCTCCTCCCTTTTGCCGCTCTCAGTAGGGCTAGGAAACACACCAGTTTCTGCACGTAAATATGGTTGTCATTCTGCCGCCTGTCTCTGCTTCCACGAATGTAACTACCTTTCCTGTAAGGGCAAAGGCAGATCCCTCAGTTAAGAGAACTGAGTACTGTCTGGGATGCCACACTACCCTGAGAGTAAGAGGAGGTAATTGTATCCTCAGTCTAATCCTTACCAAGGTCCTTGCCCTCCCTGCCTCCTCAGTTTACCCAATTCAGTCGACGGCTAATAATACTTGCTACCCACCTTCCTCCAGGATAGCATGAAAATTATCTTTGCAACACACTTGTATTGCCTTAGAAAACCTATGCCGTGTAAACGCAAAGCATCATCATTATCATTAATTTAAACCTGCTGTATGACTTCGGAGACAAGCCACTTAAGTTTGCTGGTTCTCAATTTAAAATTCCATAAAATAGGAAAATGTATTGTAAAAACAGAGAGCCATTGTGAGGCTTAACTAATTAGTGTTTACATAGCACTTTGAGATCCTCAGATGAAAGGCATTTGGAAGATCATTATCATAGTAAACATTATTATTGACTGTTTATTGTGCCGTGTCGTGCATGAGGAATTCCACAAAACACAGAAGGAGGGATAGCCCTTGCAGGAGAGTGTAATAGGTATTATTATTGAACTTGAGTCTGTGATGAGTCCAGCCCAGGATAATACTAAGTATAAAGTACTCCCCTAAAAGGGCATAAATAACCTATTGTCACAGGGTACCATTTTGTAAAACACCTCTTCCAGAGAACCCTATGTTAACCTGGCCCTCCAAAGGAGTTCATTTAACTTGCTGCCTATGTGTTTGCTAAGCCTGAAAACTGTTCTGTTCACCTAGGCTCATCTAATAAACGGGCTCATCGAGATTTTTTTGCTGTTGGCTCAAAGAGGCCGGGTGCTTCCTGTGCCAACCGGCACGCCAGGGCGGAGCCAACAGTCACACCTCATGGTGCCAGCCCAAGAGGGAAAAAATAGTCCATTGTGCCTACCTGCCTGAAACCCTCCCAAGCCTACTGGGTAAAAAGAAAGCTTGAGAAAAGGCTGGAGATTTCTACAGCATGCAATTATTTCAAACCGGTGAGATCGAAAGACTCATGGACGGGCCCTAGCTGTGCCAATCCCACCGGTTCTTACTCCTTCCCTTACAACAGTCAAGCTAAAGGATCTCTGCAAGCCTTCCAGAGGATTACAGGCTCTGAATAGTTCATCTCTCTTCCTCCTCGCTGTGTTAATTTTTAGAAATATTTCTGAATTAAGACAGGCAGTAAAGCAGTGAAGTTTGCGAACTTAGGTTTGAGAAACAGAAGAACTCAAATCCTGCTAGTGCTTCTCAGTAGTTGTGTACTTAGGGTGAGTCACCTAAACCTGAGGCCCTCCAGGTCCTGATCTGTGAATTGGAGGTAATAGTAGTACCTACTTCAGAGGGTTGTTGCAAGAAATGAATGAAGTGATTCATACCAATTAGCTCTCAGCACAGGGACTGGCTCATACTAAGTGCTCAGGAAATGTTAGTTGTTGTTGTTATTGAAGTGACTTAATATTTTTTACTCTAAATGACATATCCTCTTTTACCGGCTTGTTAGTGGAGTGTCATCCAAAGATGACCCTTGGTACCCAGATTTCCAGCCTGTTGTACTCTTTTCCAAATGATTCAGATGTGTGATTCTTCCCAGCTTGTGCTGGCTCGGCAGCCCATTACCAAGACCCTTAAGGAGCTAGGAGCTGATTCAAGGAGAGAACCTGCTAGCAAACTTCACTTCCCCAAATAACAAGCTCAAATGAACATCTTATGTAGGGCAAGAACCTTCCCCTTCCCAGCATCCCCGATTCTTCATCAACTTCTCTCATTTTTTTTCTCCTGCCTCTTTATCCCCAACACGAACGTTGCTGTCCCAGGTCACGCGGGGCCGGACTTTCTCCCTTCTTTGTTACACATCATGCCAGCCACATACATTTCTGTCTCGCTTGCCACAGCTCAGCAAGAACACACCTGCCGCCTCCAGCACACAGACCAGGTGACTGGGTCCTAGAAACTTTTTCAGCTGGTGTTGCAACCCCCTGAGGGGAGGGAAATCAGGTCAGAAAACTCATGAGGGAATGGAGGCCTAGCAGAAATCAGAAGGTTTCTATAGACAGTGGTTTCTGCTGAATTTGCAAGGGGAATAAGACTGTCCAAAGCCCCTGAAAACAGCAAGCAGATGCCACCTGGGTCAGGAAGGACCACATGTGACAGGTGGACGAAGACATAAAGGCAGGAGCTGAGGTTGAGAAGTCAGGAGACCCAGATGGTTCTCCACCTTCACATGCATTTTGCAAGTCTCTTAAAAAGCCATATGGCACCAAACTGGCTCTGCCCTCCACCTCTCTCTGTGTCCCTCCTTCCGAGTCACAATCCCTTCCCTTTTATTGCTTACCATAATGTGAAGGATATGTCATCAGACGGAGCTGGGTTTGTGCTGGGATTCAATTATTTGCCGTAGGCAGGTTGCTTAACCTCTCTTACCCTCAGTGTCCATATTTGTACAGCGGAGATAATAATGGCGTGCATATATCAGCAGGCTCTTGTAAGATTAAAAAGAGATAATGTATGTAAAAACCTTAGTACCGATGCCTGGCACATCGCAGATGCTAGTAAGTGTTAGCAACAGAAAATAACAAAACAGAGGAGCGAGTCTGCTGGCATGGGGTCTGGAGTTCTTTGCACCCACACTTCAGCGTGCATGAACCAAAAAGGAGAGCAAAAGGGAAGGGAGTTTTCAAACAGACAAAACCATAGTGATGAAAAACAATGGCTGGGAGTGGTTGGCAGAGGTTATGTTGTGAGAGATGAAGTGACGATGAAAGGATAGCACGAGAGTTTGATTGGCTGAGGGAGCCGTTCTGTGCCCTGATGGTGGCGGCCGCTGCAGGAATCTATATAGCTGTGAAAACTCATAGGCAGATACGCCAGGAGAAAAAAGTCTATTGTACTGCCTGATGGCGTTTAAAATACTTTTCAAAATGGAAAGGTAGCTCTTGTACGCTGCTTTTAGTCTCTGCCTGATTCCACTCAACCCATTCTGATTTCCTCTCATTTCTTTGTATATTGGGCCAATCCTGTTTTTGAGAAGGACTTTGCCATCATTGGAATGATCAGGATAATTCGTGTAGGTGGGCTCCTCTCTGTTTCGGTGAGCCATTCTAGTGCCTCCTTCAGGTTTTCTTATCAGTTACTGTTGTCTGGCCTGACGGTGGACAAACCCAGCAGCTCAGCCCCCACAGGATGGCCCCGGCAGAGGGGTGGGGCAGCTCTCCTTATGCAACCTCAATTATCCACCTGCAGCACTCGGCTGCCTCACCTAAGGGATTAGCCAATGCGTATTTTTGTGTTGTTTTCCTTTCCTCTTAGGAAAGGTTCCCTGCCCACATGTCCCTTCATAGGATAAAGAGAGATTACGAGCACAGAGAGCGCTTATTCAGCCCTTTTACTCACAAACAGCATCCTCATCTATCCCATTCCAAATGTGACTGCATAGCTTTAGGCTTACAGCTCAAATACAGCTCTCCTCGATTTCCTGGTCTTCTCTCTTTCTTTCTCATTTTTTTTAACGAGTCATGTGTATATATTAGCGCAGTCTTTCACAAGGTATATTCTGCAAACTATCATTGGATGTTCCATAGAGCTCCAGGGTCAAACAAACCTAAGCTTAAACAGAGCTGAACACTGTTTCTTTGTGACAGCACTTCTCAGATTTTTAGCATGCTAATGAAGTGTGAATCTCTAAGCGGTAAATTATAGTAAGAAATGTTTCCCAAATTTCTGTGAGAGTGACATGCTCCTCTCCTCCCTTTTATTACTACCTTGGATAATATTAATTGTCCATGCCACAAATTTTAGGAAATGTCTCATACTAATGCAAAGGCAGCTGAGCCCCCAAAGAGAGCCCCTATGGTGGTCAGGCCTACTGACTCATTCCCAGGAGAGTTTTAGGCAAGTCCTTGCCATTTGAAGATATTTTTGGAATGCTATTTAAAACTCATTATCACTACCCTCTATAGTGTTTATTTAGCTCCTATTGGTGTCCAGCTATAAGTACTATGGGAACACGGCAAAGTTAAGATTCTCACCTTCCCAGTGCTAACTGTCTAGTGGTTAAACTAACTAGTAAGTATACATGTAAATACACGTACATATACATATACACACATATGTATCCCTGATATAAAGACATTACGCATTAGAAGATATGTTATCATTTTAGTTATAGCTCCTAAGGGAAAAAGGAAACAGTAGCATGTTAGTTGTTCATTATAAGATATATTCAATTTTAGAAATGTTAAGATATGGAAAAAGGAGTGTCTTATTGTCCGATTTCATTTATATAGAATTCTAGAAACGGCAAAACTATAAACTATAACGATTTTGGGGATAATGCAAATGTGTTATATGAATGGTTTATAGGTTTGTCTAAATTCATCAAACCATACACTTAAAAAGAGTGCATTTTTTTCTGTATAAACTATAACCCGGTAAAGTCAATTCAGATAAAGAAGTCTTAGACTTAAGAAATGATGGTTTATGAAAATGTTAGGCAGTGAGGTGGTTCAGTTTGAGGGAAATGAAGTTTATCCAATAAAAAGAATCTTCCTAGAAAAAACAGGTGTTTTAATAACCAGGGGAAACATGGCCAAGGGTTGAAAAGGCAGCATCTGTTCTGGGCACGAGTCCTGTGGAAGGCAGGACAGGGCAGGGATATCTCAAATAGAATCAAAGTTGGATGGGACAGAGAAGGAAACAGATAGAGAAGAGACCAAGAGTGGATACCTAGCCTCAAACCACCACTGGGAAGACACATGTCAGGGACTCTGTGTACTAGTCTCTCCACAGCCACACTGTTCCATGTCATTTCACCGCCTGTGGGCTGTATCTGCCTAATGGATTCAGTGCAGCCAAACAAACCTCCAAGGGGACAGCTGAGCTTACTGGACAAGTGAGGAACAGCCTCCACTTCCGGACAGACAAAGCTATTTTTTCCCATAGAAATGGTTGGGGTACCCGATTCCCTAGCAGGTAGGAATGCCAGCCAGCGCATACAAAGGAAGTGGTAGAACACAGGCAAGGAAAGGAAGACAAGTCCATTTGTCATGAGCAGTTTCCTGCAACTTGGGTCTGTGTCAGCCCCAGGGTCAAACAGCTCCAGATCCCCAGCTCGGAGGCCAGGACCTTTAACAGACTGCTCCCAAGTGCCTGCTCTGTACCAGGTTCTGTTTTGAAAGCTCACACCACTGAAACCTCATACCAGAGATGCTCATCAAATGGTAGCTGGGTTCCCCTCTGATCTCTGCCATTGCTCCAGTCGTTCATGCAAGGACAAGGAGAATGAGCGACTTGTTTTATGACTCCATACTGTGCTCAGAGCACCCAGCCTACGGCCTGGCCCTTATGAGGAACCTCCAGATACTTTGTGAATGAGTGAATAAATAAATAAATACATTCATGTCTCTGGTAGAGTTCATGAAATCATGAAATAACTCCTAATGATGCAGAAATGAATTCTTCATGGATCAAGCCATTAGAGAGCTATGTGAGGAACGAGCAACACGTTATATTAGGCATAAAGCCATGCAGTGACTGAAATCTTCTAGATGTGAATCACCTTATTAAATGCCTTTTTGGGTGACAGCACTCTCCAGAAAATGGGCCAAGTTCAAAACCACGTGGCTCATGAATTGCTAACCCTAAGAACATAGGAAATGCCACTCTACGTATGGCTAAACTTTTGAGTCAGATATCACAAATTTTATGTGCTCCTTTGATCTTAGGAGAAACCGTATCTTGAGTTCATTGACACTTAGTCACAGAGATACCAGTGACAGGAAGCTAGAGCCTCTCAAAGAATTCACCACTGAGGTCAGGAGCTGAATTGACCTGGCCTCCAATATGAAGGGAAGGCAGCATTTCAAGTAGGAACATGGCCCTTGTACCTTTCATGCTGCCAAACCTACATCGTATATATATATACATAAAATGCATAAGATTTACCATTTCAGTCATTTTAAGTGTGTAGATCGGTAGCATTGATACATTTACATTATTGTGTAACCATTGCCATTATTGGTCTCCAGAACTTGTTCTTTATTCTTTACCAAAACTGTACCAATTAAGTGGTAACTCTGCATTGCCCTCAGTATGTATTTATGTATTTTTTTTAAACTTCTTTCTTGGGGCACCTGGGTGGCTCAGTTGGTTAAGCATCCAACTCTTGGTTTCAGCTCAGGTCATTCATGAGATCAAGCCTTGTGTGGGGCTCTGCACTGACAGTGCAGAGCCTGCTTGGGATTCCCTCTCCCTCTCTCTCTCTCAAAAGAAATAAACATTAAAAAAAAGGTCTTTCTGAATAGGAGAAATAGGCATTTTAGTATCGTCTTTAAAATAAGTATTCCAATTTTCTGCTGCTTCTGATCTTAGTCTTCCAACAAAATAAGTAAATAACAACGGCTCTCTACTCATGTACTGGCTGTGCGCTTCTGGGCAAGCTACTTAGTGACTCCAGGCATCATTGCTATAAAACAGAAACACTAGACTCACCTCATGGGGTTATTGGGAGGATTTAACAAGGTGACAGCTGTGATATGCTTAGCCAGGGTCAGCACAAAGAAAGCTTGTAGTAAAGGTGAACTGTGTGCTTGCACTCTCTTTTAAAGTACTATCACGCTTACTGCACTGGGACTGCTATTTTACTTCATTGTAGCCGTGGACCAACAGCAATCAGGGCAACATTTGGAGGATAAATCAGGATACTTCGTGTAAAGTTCTTGGCACAGGACATGACACATGGTAAACCCAGGGACAATGAATGTGACGCATTGCTGTTATTATTTCCCATTCATTCAACAGACATGTATAGAATGCTTTTTATGAATACGACTCTTTGCTGAGCTTTAGTGATGAACAGAAATAAATAAGATATGATCCCTGTCCTCAGAGAACTTATGATCTTTTGAGAGAGCCATGCAAACGAATCATTCTGATGCAATTAATAAATCTTAAAGGACTTACAGTGGGTCAGACACTGAGTGAAGCATTTTTACTTAACAGAATCTCACTCAATGCTTTCTATAGGTCACTGAGATGGGTGCTACTGTTGTCTCTATTTTCACATAAGTGGTTTGTGGTCAATATAGGTTCATATAAGACCAAAATAAAAACAGGAGAAAATGGTAACACATAAAAATTTACAGCAGCCTCTATTTGGGTTTGGGGCACTTGTGGACACTGCAGATGGTCTAATTCCTAATCGCTCAAGCGTGCACAGAAACCCATGACACTGAGGATTGTAACCCTCAGAATAACCGAGAGGCACATATACTGGGTGGTGAGTTCTGGCGTCATGGTCCTGATGCTGCTGGCTTTGGAAAATGTGCCTGTCAGCCATCATTTGCAGGCACTGCATGGAATGCCAAGAGAAGAGGTGACAGAACTTGGACTATTCACCATTACCCTTCCCTGAGAGGCTAATGGGAAAGCTTTAGCCCAGAGATCAGGAGAAATAAGGCACGTACCCCTGGGGTGCCTGAAACAGATCACCCCTGCTCAGGTCTTCAGCCTAACTACCGGTGTTAGAGAAGGCAAGAATGAAATTGTCCGGCAGTCAGGAAAACTGGCCCACATGGCCACTGCAGCCCATCTGAAGGTCTCAATGTGGCTGGCCATGGGTTCCTCCTCAAGTCCCCAGAGTCCCCAGTGCTGTCCCCCAGCCTCCACAACACACATCAGACTATATGGTGTTTCCCACTCACTTCTCTTTCCCACTGGACCGTAAGCTCCATGTGCTTAAGGAGGTATGTTGTCTGCTCCGTACCTAGCACAGTGCCTGAAATGCAAACAGCATTCAGTAAATATTTAATTATTGAAGGCATACTGCTTGCCATGTTGCAAGAAACTGCAATTCGATTCAGCAGCTTCATGGCTGAGGAGCTCCTGGTGTCTTCCCCTGAGGCTAGAGGAGAGGGAATATACCAGCCATTTTGTCCCCAGGATCCTTTCCAGACCCTGTCTTGTCAACAAGGGTGTTTCTTGATGTCAAGCCAGGTGTGTTAGGAATGGCACGTAGGTGCTTTCAGGGGTTTCAGAGGTAATTGGAAGGAGAAAAAAGAAGTCCAACCAGAATGGAGCCAGATAGAAACACCAGCTGACGGATGCGCCACAAACCTCTGAGCAAGTCGCCCTGGTTTTGCAGAATTACGGGTGATGTTGGTGCACACATGGAAGTATTTTAATTGGTTGCCAAGGCAATGCGGCAGAATCAGTGGGCATGGGGCAGGAATAGAACTCTGCAGAGCTGTGTTCAGGAGGGGTGTTTGCGATATTAACAAGCTGTGTGGATCTGAGAAAGGCAAGGCTGCGATAAATCTTATCTGGGACTTTTGCTTAATAAACAAGAAAGGCAGAGAAAAGGAGGGGCAGAGGAGAAAACTTCCCTTGCTGGCTCTCTGGAGAAGCAGGAAAGACAATTTTCTGGATTTCAAATTTCTCCTTGGACTGGTAAATCCCCATAGATGAGGGAAATCCAAGCAGACTGGTTCCACGCTTCAAGGAAAGGGGGAATAGGGTGATTGAAGAATGGAAGGAGATGGCCACGTTCTCTTCCTCTTGAGGGATCATAAAAGGAGCCAGGAGCTACATTTTAACAGAAAGAACTTGTCTCCCATCTCCTCCTTTTGTATTAGAGAAAAATTTCTGATTAAATACCTTTTTATTGTTTTATTTTTGTTTTCTAAAGATTTTGAAACATGAGGATTTTTTTTTCATCATCATAAAAAATGTTCTGGTTTTCCAAACTTGGCCATTCTAGTTGCTATCCCAAGGCCTAGCAAATCCAGCAGACTGCCTCGTGTGGAGTGCCTGTCCTGAATTGCTTGGGCAAGGAGTAATGCGCCAGGGAGGAGAAAGGCCAGAGATGAGGTGGAAATAATTATTAGCTTCTTAATAACAACATCCATCACATCGTTCAAACCATGTGCCAGACACTGTGTGAAATAACCATGGTTTTCCTTGAATCCTTCTAACAGCGAGGGGGAGGTCAATGGTATTTTCCCACTTAATAGATGAGGAAACTGTTAGGAAGTGTCAGAACCAGGAAATTAACCAGGTCTGCCTACACCCGAGGACTGGGCTCTTAACCAGATCAAGACTGGGTGTTCAAGTTTGGTAGTTCCCTGGAGCTCCACGCAGCGTTGCACTGTCTACCACGGCTGGGTGGTACCTGCTGGCACCAACAGCACCATTCTAATGTTGCTGATAAGCTTCCAGAGCGTGATGTAATCTGTGGCCAACCCAATTCCATATTAATTGATATGCTGTGTCTTAACTGGGTCCCGCTTGGTCAGAAATGTAAGGTTTTAAGTAGCTGAAATGAGTTATGGTGAACAGAGAGGGAAATGAGAGGGAGGGAATGGAGTCAGAGAAAAGAGGAGAGTACAGAAGAGAAAAGCAGAAAAGTTTGCGTCTGTGATCTACACTGGGGCAACAGAAACCAACGAGGGAGGAGGAAAGGGAGGAAAGCTAATCAGGGACCACATGCACAGGGCAGAATACTTGGGGAGATATGTTATCAGGAGTTATGACAAGCTCTGATCCAGAACTGGTCTGCTTTGCCCAGAAATGCAAACAGAGTCAGCACAAAATATTTATGCTCCATTCCTTTTGGAAACCTGTGATCTGGGCTGGCGAAATGGTCATAGGTGGGGACAGATAGAGCCTGAAATTCAGGAAAGTCAGCTTCTAATCCTGCCTTAGCTGAAAACCAACAATGTGACATGAAATATACCTGAGTGCTTAATACATGTGAACAATTGCTGTACTTATGGGAAAAGTCCCAGACTCTTTAAATCTCAAGATTCTAGCGTCTCAAATTTAAAACCTAGTCTTTTCATATTTTGCAGATTATACAAATGATACACAAGAATTGGGATTTATGTTTTTAAGAAATAAAATATAAAGGTTTTTAGGAACATAGTTACCATTTTTGAGCCCCTGTCATCTTCAAGGGACTGTGCTAAATACTTTTCCTTTGAAAGCTTTTAAATCCACAGAGCAACAGCAGTTTACAGATAAGAAAACTGAAGCTCAAGAATACTGGGTAGCTTGCCCACAATTACTCCCATAGACTAACTGCAAGCCCACATTCTTGACCATTCTTGACGTTATGCTGGTTAATCTTGCAGCAACAGTAGCTCTCCCTCCCTTACGCAAGGATTATATATAGAACATATTTCCTTAACTTATTAATGTGGCTTTTGTTAAGTTTCTCCCAAGTCATTTTACCTTTGTAAATGTTGTCATTCCAGAACTACATAGTACCAACCTCATGTGCAGATTGAGTGAGCCCTCTGATTCCTTTATATTCTAGAATCACATGCCTGAAAGAGATCTTAAAAGTCCTTCAAGCCAGACAACCACCTCTTCTATGCTTCTATGTGGACTTCCCACATAACTGGTACATTTAAATCTCCAGTGTGGGAGAGTTTTCTATACGTGAACACACTCTATTCCCCTAGCCTCTAGGCAGTAGTATTAGCAAAGTCTTCCTGAAATGGAGCCAACAAGACACAGCTATCCTTTCTTTGGATAGGGAGACCGCAGGTCTTTGAAGGCAACTTAGAAGAGGTGCATTTTATTCTTATGTCTTATTTTCTCCAGGCTGAAGTACTTCACCTAGTTCACCTGGTGAGCTGGTTTTAAGTATTCTTAACTCAAGGAGTGAGATCAAGGAAGAGGAGCAGGGGCTCTGAAGTCATCATAGCTGATTGAAAATCCCAGCTCCACCTCTTGTTAGCTGTGTGACCTTGGGCAAGTCATTTAACCCCCTGAGCCCTGATCTCTTCCTCTGAAAGGGGGGTAACATAGTGTACCTGCCACATGCATTGGTTCTGAGGATTAAATGAGATAGTACATGTGACACACTCGAGGACTGATCCATTAATGCATACCTAGAACACATTAATAATTTTTGTTATTCTTCACTAGTGTTATTACCAGTCTCTCTGCATAGGTATCCATCTTCTTTCACTGAGGGCACCTGCTCCAGAGTCTAGTTGCTTTCTGCTTAAACTACCCACAAAAAAGCATAACAGAGTTTTGTCCTATGAAAGATCTCTGGATTACGTCCACACGAGCTTTCAGGTAGCTTCAGGAAGAACTGCCACACTCCCAGAGAATCTCTCTTGGGAACTCCTCCCTGTAGAGAGCCTCTGGCTATAAGGAGCCTTGCTAAAACAACAGTTTAATAGGAACGTTACTCTTATAAACATCATAGAAAATACCTTTTTATTTTTGTCCCAAGTTTTGGAGGGCACATTTAACATTTCTGTGGGTACATGTTCAGATACTGGTATAAACAATAAAAGGAAGATGTTCTGCATTGTAATAATAATACCACTGGTATTCACTCTACATACATGTATATTGAGTGCTTAACTAGGTACCAGACACCCAACTAGGCATTACAATATAACCATAAACAAGATGGACATATAATATACACGCTCCTGGGACAGATAAAAAGAACCAAACCCCCATGATCTTAGGTCCGCCTAGAATCAGACCCTATCATGAAGACTGCTTATAGATTATTTGGGAAGTATAACGACATTGGCAGGAGAATGGGGGTATCGTACAAAGGAGGGATGGTGACTGGTAAGTGTGTTATGAAGCCATTTACCACAGGGGATGACTAGAGCTTAATCCTTCAGGAAATCTCTGGGAAACAGTGTAAAACTCAGACCTTAGAATTATCCTAGCAAATGAATGAAAGATCTGGGGTATTTATACCCATATACCTGTCGCTCATTCGCTAAGAGCTGCCCCACGGGGCAAGCTCAAGGGAAGGCTTCCTACAAAACTGCAAGTGTTGGCTATTGGAAGCGAGGCTGGGTTACACAGAAATGGTAAAGCGATCTAAAAAGATGTGGGGAGAGTACCATCAGCATCATGCATACATGCTGAATTACCAAAATAATCACAAATTGTGATGAGTATGCTGTATAAACTAACTCTACACAAAAGTATAAAATAGAGGGTGAAAGGGAAGGCTTCTGACCAGAGGAGTCAGAGAATGCCTTGCTAAGAGAAGGCATTTTTGCCGAGAACTGAAGGAGAGGAAGACAGTTCCATGAAAGGCAGAGAATTGGGGTACAGCTCTGGAGAACATCTTAGGCCCTGTTCCCAGAGAGCAGAGGGAGCTTAGTGAGTCTGGGGAACCGACTGGAGACCCAGATGGCTGCAGGGGAAGGTCTAGAGGGACCAAGGTGCTATAGTGACGAAAGACTTTGAATCCTACTTGCAATGAGAAAGATCAAAGATGGGAAGTAATTTGACCTGATTTTCAGTTTAATATGTACGTTGGCTCCTGTGTGAGAAATTACTATCTGGGGGACAAGAATGGTAGCGGAAGATCAACTCTGGTCTTCTGGATGAGTGACCCGGACTACGATGATGGCAGTGATGGAGACAAGGAGATGGATATGAGAGCAAATCTGGAAATATAAACAGGAAAACTTGCTGCAGTTTGGACTCTTTATGTGTCACTAATTCTTACTGTGCTAATAAGCACTTTCATTTAACTCGTGCAACCGTTGCATGAGGTATTACCTTCATTCCCATTTTACAGGTGGGAAGACTGAGGTTCAGAAAGATTAATTTGCTGAAGGTCACACCAAGAATAAGAGAGAGACAAAGGTGGATTTGGCCAAAGCTGATGCTCTTAAGGAGCTCTCTTGTAGCATTAAAACAGAGAGGTGGGGGTCAGCTGCATGTCACCCTCTCTGAATGTGCACGTCACTGTTCACTTTATTAGTGTTCACCTGTAAGATGTCTCTGTGGCAGAGGAATAATCATAGGCATTAATACCAGAAGACATGTGTTTGAATCCTAGCTCTCTCACTTGCTGACTATCATTATAACTCTCTGGGCTTCAGTTTCCTTCCCAATAAAGTCACATAACACCTACTTCAAATGGTTGTTCTCAAGATTAAATAATATATTGTAAAACTCAGTAGGATGTCCCAGCATCAATTCAGACCACGTCCCCAGGTGACCCCAGCTGGGAGCAGAATTGGGGGAAAGTCAGGCTCCTACCTTTAGGAACTGGTTCACAAGACTAGCCTCTGCAGCCTTGGGGACAGATTCCTTCAAAGGGGAACTCATCCAAGCAAATTCCTCCCACGACTCTGCCTGCAGCCTGACCTGCAGGTACTGCAGTACTGGGTACTACATAAAGGCACTCCTGAACCAAGTTCATCTCGGGCTTTTTTGAAAAATGCCACCTTACAAGGAATCATAAAGCATAAGTGCTGAGAGCTACAAAGGACTGTAAAAACCATCTAGTCCGACGTCTCACACAAGTGTGGAGTCTAAGGCTTAGCAAGAGGAATAGACTTTCCAAGGCCTCTCACTTGCCAGTAAACAGGCTCAAAGACCAAAGTCCAGGCTCCCTAATCTCAGTCCGACCACCTTGTATTGTACCAAGCTGCCTTGCATCTTGCCACATCATTGTAATTAGTTTGCTGGCTTGGGTCAGAGGCCTCCAAACCAGATTTCAGCATAAAGAATATTTTTAGAAGCATGAACACATTCGGATCGTGTGTAGTGTTTGCAGCGTGGCCTTGTCAGGGCCCTTTCAGACCTCTGGCGCCCGACTGCAATTTGGTTTCAGAAGCAAATAACCATTTACACAGCCTCACAGTTTACGCCAATTTTGAGCCTTAAAAGGCAGTTTCCAAAGACTCAGGGGAAAAGGGAGAAGCAATACAGAGAGACATAGAATAAAACTAAGTGGCAATGAAAACATGTTTCAAATGAAAAGCAAAAGGTCTGAAAACGGTACGCGTGGAATTGCCAGCAAGTCCCTCCAAACTCATGGATGTTGTTATCTAGAAAGCACTTTTGTCGGCAACCTTTTGCCTAATCCCGACTCTTATGGTGTTGCTTTTTAACATTTGAAATGATTTCCGAAGAATGGAAAACTGATTAGTGGGTCACAGGGGATGAATATTTGTGAGGGTCCCATACATAATATTAATTTGCTTTCGTCTGTGTTCACAGAACTCTTTCAGTCACAAGTCACAGAAACCCACCTCACACTAGCTCAACTAAAAGTATGAATGTGTTAGCTCAGAAGAGGGGACCTGCAGGGCCTCCTAAGGACCCACGCTGTCCTGTCAGGTCACCTTCCTCTGTCTTGACTCCACCTCTTTCTCTATATTGGCATCATTCACTCCGATTGCAAAGGACAGTTTCCATGATGCACATCGAAGACGGTGCATCTCTCAAGAGAATCTTACAGCAAAGAGATTTAAGAGACAGGATTTGTGTTAAAAAAAAAAAAAAGGATATGAGGTAGTTCACAGAACTTGTAGGTGGGCTGCAAAGTCTGATTTGAGGCCACCTTGCCAGGAACAATGTCCCCCAGTGACCAAGGGCTGACTTCTAGGGCTGGCTTCACGGGCGCCAAACACTGAGGCCTTCCCCAGCCCTGCCCCTCCTACCGCAGCTGGAGGTCACCCTGCCTTTAGCAAACTCTGTCATCATCCCACAGAGTGGAGGCAAGTCTACCCTGGTCCCCTCTTCATGTCACTAGCTCCCACTTTGAAATTCAAATCAGGTCTCTGCAACTGACAAAGCCTAAATCCCTGACTTGAAGCCATACTGATAAAGTGGGCATCTTCACTTCTTAATTTTGAAGCAGTTTCTGCCACCCACCAATATTTATAAGGTTGGTGAGTTCCCAAACATAGAAAGGAGGTTCAGATACAGGCATTCAAAGGAACCGCGAATACGTGTGGTAAGAAACATGTCAAGAGCTCAGAGTTACACTGCTCCAGCCCCACAACGCCAGGACAGAAGGAAAGTCTCTTTCAGCACCACCTAGATCAGTGCTGGCACTCAGTAAATATCTGCCAGATTGAAATGATCCAGAAGCTTTAACAAATAATGCCTGATCCTAAATCCTAAGACTCCTTTGTGTCTGATCCTGACAAGACTACGATGGAATTAAAGTCATCTCTTCATTTCCTTGTGTCTGAAAGATTTGTTCCCTGACCTTTTGTTGGAGATGGCCAGGTTGACCTACCTCACTTGGTCTAACTTTTATGGCTATCTAATTTCCTTTTTGGAGGTAGGGTAAAGGGACATAGTATCTCTGATAAATGGAAACCTGGCATTTTTAGCAATGGCAACATACTGAAATATAAAATGAGACTCTTACCTAAGAAGAATATTAATGGTTTGTAATATTGCTATTGGCACTTCAAGACATATTAGCAGGGTCAAAACTGGGATCAAAAAGAACCCAATAGGCAAGGCAGATGGCAAATACAATTCTCAGTTTCATTGAAAACAGGGCAGGAGTTAAAATGCAATCCCTCAAAGAGCTATCACAGGTAGTGTGATATTTGATAGCAGCAAGCAACTGATGGAAATTTTTATAAAGAGGCTGAAATTAGCTTTGCTAACACATATTCCTGTGGTGAGCACCACCCAGCCTTGACTCTTACAAAGTTGCCCATGGAGATAAAATGGAGAGGATTAAGTGATACCATTTTCTGAAGACAAGAGGATTTTTCAGGAACTACTGAAAACTCCTTCCCTCCCCCTTCTCATGTCAATTCAAGAGTCTGTAGTGGGGAAAAGTCCTGAGGGGGCATCTTTAGACGTCACTTGGGACAGTATCCCTAATTTGGTAGTAAAAATAAGAACATATTAAGTCATGAGAATTTTCTCATTTCTCAGGAAGGCACATTCTTCGACTCCTCTCCTGACTGTGACCTGGGGAAGGGGAGAGAGCCAACGAGAGAGAACATTGCAGAGGTGGATGCCGTCACAGCAGCTAGGGAACTATTTCAGGATTCTCTGGAAATAATCATTGTGATTGGTGGTTACAAGAATTTTTTTTAGCTTTGATCTAAAAATGGAAGGAGTCTGGGCATCCACTTGGGGGCATGCACTGTAACCACAGTGGTTTTGTCATTTTAAGTGAAGTTGCTGACTGAGGCTGTCGATTCAGCAAGAAAGAGGTTGGCCAAGCCAGAGGCGTTAACCTCAATTGTTGATTTTAATTGATACTGTTTAGACCAATGTATCCAAGGAAATTTCCTTTGCATCAACCCAGTTTATCAGCTGTATGTATGAGGACCTTTTCAGTTGTAATTTGCAAAACTCCATGCCAGACTAACTTGGAAAAAAAATGGGAGAGGTTGACCAGAGGATTGCTGGTTTGCTGGAGATGTGATAAGTAGATCTCAGGCAAGGCGGGATCGGGAGTTCACAGTCATCTGAATATTGTACCTCTCTGACCCTCACCTCTGCCTACTGCAGCTTTTTGCATTCTCAGGAAAGTTCTTTCCAGGAGAAAGATACTGGCAGCCAAAATCTCTGTCATTCTTAAAGCTCTTAATCTTACAGAAATTGAAGGTGTCTTCTTCCTTGACAGCCCTACCAAGGAGACTCCAATTAGCTTACCTTGGGTCCCCAGTGCTTCTCTGAGAGCAATCGAGGTGAATAAGATAGAAGGAATACTCTGATTGGTCAGGACTAGGTCACATGGCCAACTCTGAAGCCAGAGGGCAGGGGAGGGTCAGCCCACCTTAACACCTCAGGGACTGTGCAGAATTGCTAGGGAATAAAGGAGAGGTAGTTCACAAGAGAAAAAAGTCTGTGCAGACAAACGTCTCAGTAAGAATACACTTAAATCCTGGGTACATTTTTTGGTTATTAACTTTTCATGCACAGCAGTTAAAAGCAAAAAGGAACCAAAATTCAAAGTACCCCACCAACACCTTATTATTTCCCTGAATGCTTTCACTTTCCATCTAGCCTCTTCACCACTGTACAAATCAGTCCATCAAAATCCTGCTCAGACTTTCGAAGATCCCATTCTAATGCTGCCTCTTTAGAAAATGTTCTCAGTTGATCCCCGTGAGATTCTGTCTCCCTCCTCAGTTCCTGTATCAACTGGCACTACCTGCCCTGCTTTCATACGTATTATATATAAGCATACTTTTGCCTTATGCCCTCTGCCCTCTGCACTCAGAGAAAACTTTTTTTATTTTCGAGAGAGAGGGTGCAAGTGAGTGAGGGGCAGAGACAGAGAGAGAGAGAATCCCAAGAGGGACAGAGGGGAAGGGGGGGAAAGAGAGAGAGAGAGAGAGAGAGAGAGAGAGGAGCTCACCCGAAGCAGGCTCTTGCTTGCCTGAGGTGGGGCTCAAGCTCACCCAATAGTGGGACTTGAACTCACGAACCATGAAATCATGACCTGAGCTGAAGTCAGATGCTTAGCAACTGAGCCACCCACGCATCCCAGAAAATACTTTAAAAAGAAACAGAAATAAGGGGGCAAGAGAAAGAGGAAAAAAAGAGGATGAATATTTCTTGTCTGTTTCTCCTCCCGGACTCAGTTCTTACTGGGGCAATGACTACATTGTTTAACTCTTTCTTTTTTTATGGCTGGCACAAAATAAACACTGAGTACATGGATGGAGGAATGGATGGATGGAGAAATGGATGGATGGATGGATGGATGGATGGATGGAGGAATGGATGGATGGAGGGATAGATGGATGGATCGAGGGAGGGAGGGAAGGAGGGGTAAATCAAAGACTTTTAAATTATAAGCTGGCATAAACCTTCTCACTGTACCAGTAAGAAAGAGTTTCAAAGAATGAAGGGATTAAGATCAGCTGAGTGAGCAACCAAAATTTTTATAGTACCAGGTGTCGTAACCATACTGAGACAAATAGGACATAATATATTTAAATTATTGCAAAAGAGAACTTGTTTTAACGTAATGAAAAACTACCCTCCTGTCAGGCTGATTAAATACCAGAACCCCTCCTACCTACCATCAGTTGTAATTAATTTCCAAGTTTCCTGACAACAAGGGGCTGGATTAAATATTATCAGGTGACCTGTAACCGTGTCTCTCACCCGCAGTTCTTTGATTCCTTGGAGTTCCCCGTAACTGCTTGGGATTTTTTATTGCAGTATCTCCATTATCACCAGAACATCCAAAAACTGCAGTTCATGTTAAGTTCTGCTTACGGAAAAAGAAGTAAGCAGATTGCAGAGACTTGCCCTTGTCAGTTTTGACTGTGGATCCTCGAGCGACCCACCTCAGGGCTCCACGAAGTTCTCAGGAAAAATGGTCTGGTAGAAAAACATATTTTTTGTAAGTTCTGAGAACAATTAAATTAAGTAGTAAACTCGGTTTGGATGATTTGTTCTTTCTGACAAGGCTCTTCAGAAAGCAAAAACTAGGGAGCACCTGGGTGGCTCAGTCGGTTGAGTATCTGACTTTGGCTCAGGTCATGATCTCACAGTTTGTGGGTGCTGATAGCTCAGAGCCTGGAGCCTGCTTCGGATTCTGTGTCTCCCTCTCTCTCTGCCCCTCCCCACTTGCACTCTATCTCTCTCTCTCAAAAATAAATAAACATTTAAAAAAAAAAAAGAAAGCAAAAATTAGAAGACCCTATTTCAGCCATTTGCAGTTTTTCAGTTTTTCTCCTAGAAATAGCACTGCCTTGTTTTATCGGTGGTGTTTACCCTCGGGCTATATATGATTCTGTAAGTAGCCATCAAATGAAGATTGATGCCAGTTCCCTTGTTTATCCAGGGCTATATTAGCCCCACAGTCAACAGTCAGTTCACACACTGTATTACAAATCACTGTAAAGCTGTCCCGAGCAATCCTCATTTTACTATCTAGAGCCATCATCATTTTGGACGAGGGTGATGGCAGTCTTCTGTTAAACTAAGACAAGAAAAAGAAAGTTGAAGTTCAGCTGTAATCATTTCAACAAACATTGCAGACAGCAGTAGACTGTGCATTGTGGAGTTTTTAAAGCTGAAAAGAACTAATACAGTCAGTGTTTACATGAACTACTCTAAGTGTCATTCATCCTTTCAACAAATATTTATTTATCAGCCACCACCATATGGCAGACAGATTGCCAGGCTGGGGGCGTTGGGGGGAGGACATGCAGGGGAGAAAAGTGCAGAGGCAGCTAGTTACCTCTGTTACAGAGAGAGCATGCAGTCTAGTGTTAGGTAGTGAAACACACAAATAAATACGTAATTTTAAGGTGTGATTTAAAGGTGTAATTGGTCAGAACAAAGAAAAGTCTTGAAATCTGTGGCCTACTCTCGAGAAGGGATATTTGGACAATATTTGAGGAGGAAGACATAATTAAAATGAGGATCAGAGGCCAAAAAAGGTACTTCCTGAGGAAGTAAAGGCTGAGTCGGGATGAGCCAATTGAAGAGGTGGGCAGGAGTTTTTGAAACAAAGGGAATGGCTCGGCTAGTGCAGCGGAGGAGGGGACAGTGAACTGTTAGAGGACAGGACCCAAGTCTTGTAAAGAAGGAGAAAGGAGTCACTGAGGAAGGAAGAGAGCGGCAGGGACCCGATCTGATTTTAAGGATGATAGAAGCCACTGACATTTTAGATAAAAACAGTAGGATTCAGTTTACATTTTCTCAAGATCATTCTGGCTGCCTCGGTGAGAAGGGCTGACTGAGGGCAAAGTGGAAACAGGGAGACCTATTAGGAGAACATGCATAGGGAGGTGGTGGCGGCAGTGGAGACAGAGAGCAGTGACATATTTGAGACCTATTTTGGAGACTTGGTTCCCTCAACTCTAAGAGGAATCAAGAAGCCATATGATGAGTCTGTGCGAATCAAAGAAGACCAATGTATGGGGTGAGTTTATAACAATGCTTGACACATTGCATGTGCTCAGTATATGTTAGCTATTGTCATTATTTTCACACCGATAGGAATGCTTTGAATAAAAATTCCCTTCTCTGTTAAGAGCCCTCTGGACAGGGGTTCTAGTTCCCAAGAATTAAAATACGCATTCTATGTCCAGCACTGTACCAAACACTGGGAGGAACCCAAGAAAGATGAGATAAGGTTCCAGCACTCAGAACAATACAAATTTTATAGGTGGATGAGAGATGTAAGACAGAAACTCATGACACATATAGGACTAATTATAAGCAGATCCTTCAAGGGAGTAAGAACTGTTTAGCTTTCATACTTTAGGTTAAAACCTGCCAACAGGAACAATGATAACGAAATGGAAGTACAAATATAAGTTGAATACTGTTTAAAGTTCCAGTTGAGGCAACTGCTTCAAAACAAGAGTTTTGTTGGAAAAAAGGCTTCCCGTGTTTAAGTAAACTCTAAATAGGTATCAGTTGGCTCTCCTAATTTGCCCCTTTAGGACTCCCACCCAAGTGGCCGGTGACTGGCCGCTGAAAGCCATCTGCTCGCTCTGTCAGTGGAACAAGGTGCCTCAAGAAAAAGTCATTCAGCAGAAGTGCCAAAAATGAAGGAATATTTATTTTAGTGCATGCCAAGTGTGAGACCCCATAGGTAGGCACTGTTCCTCTGCTTTGTGGAGGAAGAAGCTGAGGCTTATTGAGTTTAAGGAATGTCCCTGTGGTTACAGAGATTGAAAGTGGCAGGGGGGGATTCGAACCCAGGTCTGTCTGATGCCAGCGTGCAGTCTGGACCACTCTGTAGGATTATTTGCAGAATACCTTGTGGTGCCCTCTCTCTCTCTATCTCTCCCTCTCTCTCTCTCTCTCTTGTAGTCAACAATGAGACACTTAGGAGCTGACTTTGTGGTGAATTATTTCCCTAGAAATGGACTTCTCAACTTTGATTTCAGGGGATCCATGAATTCTTAACATTCTACAAAACACCATATGGATGTGTCCCTCTGTGATATTTTCTGGGGGCAAGAGTCCATACATAGCCTTCATCTGATAGTCGAAAAGTTCGTGACCCTCCAAAATGTTAAAATTTGGCCTCATCTGTCAAAGTTTAAGATGTATGTACTCATTAATTTAATACTTTCACTTGTGAAATACTAGCAAAATGCTTAACAATATTTGTGCACACATTCTCAAACATCGCATCATTGTTTATAAAGGAAAACACTGGAAACAACCCCAAATCCCATAAGTAGGGACTTAATTAAACAATGATATATTAGAGATATTGTAACCATTTTTAAAAACAAGGTAGCTCCACATATACTAATAAAACATGTCCATAAGCTATAACTAAATGAGAAAGCGAGTTGCAGAACAAATCTAGAGATGCTATATAAATATTTTTATTAAAAATTATGTGTCATATGTGTTTGTGCTTATATGCAGGTTTGTATACACAGAGCACTAAATCTATAACATCATCTTCCAATATAAATATTATATGAGCTATGCATGTAATTTAAAAATTTTAGTAGCCACATTAAATAAGTCAAGACAAAGGTGATATTAATCTTAAAAATATTTTTATTTGGTCCAGTATATCAAAATATTATCACTTGACCATGTAATCAGTATAAAAATTATTGAGATAATTTACACTCTCTTTTCCTAAGTTTTTTTTAATCCAGTGTGTATTTTTCACTTACAGCACATTATAATTTAACTGGGTACATTTTAAGTGCTTTAGAGTCACATGTGACTAGTGGCCACCATATTAGATAAAGAAAATCTAGAAACTTATCTATCAGACTGTAGATGGAAGTCGTCTTGATCAGGAAGTAGGACTGAGGAGAGAGCAAAAAGGGGAGCTATATTTTCTTTATACATTTTATAGTGCCTAGATTTCTTTCTAGAGAAGAAAAATTTCTTTTTTGCATATATTTTAAATAACTGTCAGGAGCAACACATAGGTACCTGAATTTGCTTCTCATGTCTAACCAGATAACCCACCCGGGCTAATGATATTAAGGATTCATTAGCAAGGGTATGTAAATATATATACATCTATACCTATACTATACCTATATATATATACATACACATATATGTATATATCTCCAAGAAAATTAATCAAGCTATCAAGTGTTTATTAAAAATTTACAGTGTGAAAAGAATCACACTGAGAGCTAGACCCTGTGGAGATTATGAACAAGCAGAACACAGAATTTCTGCCTTTGAATTTAGAATTTTGATGGAAGTAATGCCTATTTATAGAAAAATTAGAGAAAAAACTCAAAGCTGAATGTGATCATCAAATAGGTCTGACAGTACAATGGGAATTCAAAGAAAGGGGGTTTGGTGGGAGGTGGGAGGAAAGAAAGAAACGGAGGGGAGAAACAAAAGGTATTCACGATGGGCATCTTGGGGCAGACTGACTCCAGGTTCCCCTGTGTCACTGAGTGGTGATGGAAAAGGCACAGAGGGCAGATTCCAATACTTCCTGACTCTCTACCTGTGGATGGAGCAACTACAGAAGTGAGATGGCAAAGCAGGTTAGAGAAAAGGGGACCCAAGCCATCCATCGATACAGTGTACCAAGTCTATCAGGCTGGGGATGGTCAGTATACAGTCTAACACTGTTGTTTGATTCTTAGGATTCTGAATGACCGAAGGTGCATGGTGGCATTTCACATCATTAGCATATACACTCTGTTATTCTCTCCCCATCCCTTTAATCTGAACATTTTCTACTTTACCAGGAAAGAAGATTCTGGTACAAAAGAAATCTGCTCATATTGCCAGACAATAATAATAATGGCTAATTGTGACCTATTTCCTTACTCACCTTGGCTTTACATACATTAACTCATTTAATCCTCACAGAAGCCTTTGGCAAATGTACCATCATTATAGATACTAGATTTTTAGGAAACTTAGACTCGGGAACACTGAGTGGCTTGGTTGCCCAAATTCCTGCTGCCAGCAAGAGCTGGAGGTGGTATTTGGTCAAATCTGGACCAAAACCAGGACTCTCGACCACTATGCTATATCTGCTTTCCTTTCCTATTGAGTACTGACTGTACCCCATCTTATCCTAGTAAACTGAAAAGATAGTATAAGAAAAAGTATATTCTTTCAGTTTTCCCAGCCCACTGGAAACTACATGAGTTCAGAGCTTTGAGAACTTTTTTTAAAGAGGGAAGTGAACTCTATAGACTTGGTGTATATCAGAAGATGTTCTAATAATTAATGAATACCCAATTTTGACTGACAGGAGTACATATACAATTTTATCTCCATACTATTCTCAGAGCATTTGGGAAAAAGGGGGAGGAGAGCAATCTCTTTATGTAACTTTGACTCATTTTTGAGTCATAAAGAATATTAATGGGAACCTGGTTCCAAGGACTTCTAAATCTAAACAGTCTCTAGCCTAGAGGTTTCCTTTGCATTGGGCTGGTTCTCGTTAGGCCGGGGCTCTGTTTTCTCTTGTAAGAACCTGAGAAATCCAGCCCCAAACAATCTATGAATATTACCTGCATGGCTGTGTCTGAACTTGACAGCTCTGCAAGAAGCCATATTTGTTCCATCTACGAACCGAGCCCTTGGGCTTGGAAACTTTTCCTACCTGCCAAAAGCTGATGAGCAGGCTTTATTGGTTTGTAAGTAAATGAAGCAACAAGCCAATAAGCAATAGTCTGCCTCTCTCCTTCACCCTGGATCCAGGCTTGAGAAGGTGACTGCGTAGTCACAGGAGACAGTTGAGGGAAGAGTAAAAAGGACCAGCACACGCAGTTCTGCTCACATATGTCATTTCACCTTCACAGTGACTGTACAAGGTAGAGGTTATTATTTCCACTTGACTAGTGTAGACAGTAGAGCTTGGAAGACGTAGGTTATTGTTCCAAAGTCTCCTAGTTGGCAAATATCCCCAGAATCTGTGTTTATTCCTCAATACTGTGCTGTTTTCTAGGACAAGGGAGGCCAAGCAGAAATAGAAAGCATTCAGGCCAAAGTCAAAATGAAGGAAGCTCAATCGTTCTATCAGTCCACAGGCCTGCTGTGGCCAGCTAGGTGCTAGGTGTTATGGTGGGTGCCGGGAAGAAAATTGCATGGTCCTAGCTGACATCAGCACTGATAAACAAGACTGCCAACTCTCGAATGGCCAGACTAAGATCAATCCCAAAGGTTAAGACTTAAGATGAAACATGAGGCTTGAAATAGTCAAGAAGTATTATAGTAATAGTAATGATAATAGTAATGATAGTGATAATAGTAATGATAATAGTAATGATAATGGCTAACAATTTTGAGCATTTACCAAGCTCTGAACATTGTGTACGGACCAGCCTATTTAGTCCCACAAAAATTCTATGAGGTTGATATCATTACCATCCTCATTCTATTTTTTTGTTCTTGAGAGAGAGAGAGTTCGAGCTGGGGAGGGGCAGAGAGAGGGGAACAGAGGATCCAAATCGGGCTCTGCCCTGACAGCAGTGAGCCCAATGTCAGACTCGAACTCAGGAACTGGGAGATCATGACCCTAGCTGAAGTCAGACACTCGACTGACTGAGCCACTCAGGTGCCCCATCATCCCCATTTTAAAGGGGATGGTATGGGGCCAAGGTCACCCAGCTAGAAGTGGAAAAGATCTGTCTTCGAAGAATACATTTCTTTCATTTGGAACCAAATAGATTTTGTTCAAATCCTTACAATATGACTCATTACCTGATACCCTGAGAATGTTATTTAACTTATTTTGCCTCAATCCATCTGGAAAAAATAAAAAATTAACCTAATAATTCAAAAAGAGGGGGTGCCTGGGTTGCTCAGTTGGTTAAGCATCCAGCTCTTGACTTCGGCTCAGGTCATGATCTCACAGTTCATGAGTTCAAGCCCCACACTGGGCTCTACATGGACAGAGGGGTCCCTGCTCACGATTCTCTGTCTCCTCTTTCTCTGCCCCTCCCCTCCCCAACTCTTGTTCTCTCTCTCTCTCTCTCTCTCTCTCTCTCTCTCTCTCTCTCTCCTCTATCTCCCTCTCTCTCCCTCTCAAAAATAAATAAACTTCGAAAAGAGGAAGGGAGGGAGGAAGGAAAAGAGAGAAGACAAGAAAAAAGAATGATCATGTTCTTAATTATATATACTCGGTAGAGAGGACAAAATATATTTTTGCATCCCATCAGAATACCAGAGGCTGTGTTTCTGCTCTTCAGGACAAATTGGTTTGCTGCCTCCTAAAGGAGTGAGTGCAGAAGCAAAGGCATTAGAAGGTTGTGCACCCATGCCCACCCCCACCAGCACCACCATTACCCACCATGACACTTGGCCTGCTCCCTGTAGATTAGGTTCCAGAGTGCCATTCACCTGGCAATCCCTAATGATAGCCCAGAGCCATAGGAGGGGCAATGGACTGGACACGAAGTCCTCTCCCAACCTGAGCACTGTCTCAAGGGCTGAGTGTCACATGAAGCACATCACTCCAGAGGTAGGCATCTCCTCTGCAATTGCTCCTACATTCTTTGCACCTTTGCACCTTTCGAGGATATTACAGCATATACTATCTTTACCACTACTGGTATAGCATCATAGAAGTTACTTGGTCTATTTGGTAGAGGGATGTTGAGGGTAAATAAGGCCCAAGTGAGTTTGGGCTAGTCCTAGTTTGAGCTACAAGGGGGTGGGACTTTGTCCTGTTTTCTGCTTTATTCATACTGGCAGGCACACAGTTAGACAAGTAGGGTACAGGAGGAACCAAGTATGAACCCTGCCCTTAACGGTCTCATGGTCTGCTGGAGTGAGACAGACATGTAAACATGCAACTAAAATACACTGTAATGAGGGCTGTGATTCGAGAAGTGCAAGGCCCCATGGAGAGACACCTGATTTTGTGCTTAGGAGTCAAGAAAGGCCTTCTGGAGTGAATGACCTCTCAACTGGGACTTGAAAGATGGGTAAGAGCAGAGGAACAGCATGTACGAAGGTTCTGAAGTGAGAGAACTCAGAACATCAGAGGAAGAAAGAAGAAAAATGAAGCTGAAGAAGCTGACCTTGGCCTTTAAGCCATATTAAGGGGTGATGACTCTATCTCAGGGGCAATGTGGAGACTGCTAAAGAATTATGATCAAAAAAGGTGATATGACCATTTAGGAATTGGATATTTTCGATATTATCTTCCATACCATCCAAGAAACACAGTGGATCGGAAAGCAATTGAGATTCTCTCCAAAATAAGTCTTTGAGTCTCTTTCAAACTTTTTATTATGTATGTAGTAGTTGTTGAAATGCCCAAAAATAGATGCATCATTTTAAGAAAGATGAGAAGTTGCTGAAATCTCTAGAGACCCAAATAGGAGTAAAGAGATGCCACTTTTATTACGCCATAAAAATAACTCGGCTGCTCTAGGTCTTTCTAGACCTAGAAAGAAAGTTTGTTCTTTGTTTTTTGTTTGCTTGTTTGTTTTTGACCTTAAGGCAAAATTGTCTTCTCCTAAATATTTCAGCAAGTGATATACAGATGTGGTTCTACCACATTTTCTACTTAAGACATATACGTAACAGTTATGAAAGTGTGAAGTAGTGAAGACAGATATAACTGCAGAAGAATATGTATTTCTATGCTATGTAACAAATGTCCACACCTTAGAGGTATAAAAAAAAAATACACACTTAACTCACCATTTCAATGAGTCAGCAGCCAAGCACAACCAGCTGGATCCCTTGCAAGCAAGGGGTTGGCCAGGGCTGGGTTCTCATTTGGAGGCTTGACTGGGGAAGAATCCACCTCGAAGCTCACTGAGGTTGTTGTCTGAATTCATTTCCTGTGACTCTAAGAATGAGGGCCCAGACTTCTTACTGGCTGTTGGCCGAAAGACTGCCTTTAGCTCCTACATAGTAACCACCCCTGGCTCTTTGCATATGGACCTGTTAACATGGCTACTTCTGTAAAACCAGAGAAAGAGAGAATCTGTATCAAGATGGATAGTTGTGCAAAGTAATCACAGGAGGCACTTTTTTTTTTTATCACCTTTGCCATGTTCTCTTAGAAATAAGTCACAGGTCCCACCTGCACTCAAGGGAAGGAGATTACACAAAGGCATTTTCATGGTGCAGGATCACAGGGCACTTTCATGTCTGTCTGCCACAGATGGATAAGGAAAGGAATGAAAAAAGAAAAGAGCAATGAGAAGAAAAGAAAATGAAAGGATAAGAAAATGTATGTATATGTAATATTTATTAACTATGTAACATGTGCAAGGTGCTATGCCAGTTATCTTTATGCCTTCTATAATTTAATCTTCCTCTGATCCCTGTGTGGTAGGTGTCACTATTATCACTATTTTACAAAAAGAAAACTAGGGTTCAGAGAAGCGAGTTTCTCAAGTTCACATAGTGTAAAAGGTAGAACCGGAATTCATACTCATTTCTACCAGATTCCACAGCCCAAGCCTGTAACTACTATGCTGTACTTAAGAGAGCAGGGGAGGGGAGATTAAAAGAAGATAAAAGAGAGAATGGAGAAATAAGAGAGAACAGAGTTTCCAAGCAAATGCAAATTTGTTCCTTAAAGAGTTGGCAATCAATAAGGAAACCTGTAGGTCTACAATACTGGCTCAGTTTCAGCAGGAAGCAGCCAATTAGAAAAACATTCTCTTGAGCTGAAGCCAATGGGCCTGAGTCTCATGCTTCTGCACCCTTTGCTGACCCATCTGAGTTTTTCAGGATCTCGAGCTCAACACTACACCCAAGCTGTATCCAGGACCATGGAGATGCCCGGCTTATCCAGGCAGCATCTATACCCATATTCTGCCAAATTTCTGCAAGAGCAGGGCCCTGGCAGCTGAGCAAGGCCTGGGCTTGTTTTTCACGGCTCATTTGCAATGTCCCGTTCTATTCCTGGACACTGTGTCCTTCCCAACTGACACTGGAGCTCCGTTTCCCAATAGCCACTTTAACTAGATGGCTCCAAAAGTGCTGCTCAGCGTCAAGCCCTTGGAAACTAGCATTTTCCAACACTTGCTCTAAGAGGAATGGCTGAACATGGCCCATGCCTGACACACCTCTTATTGTCTTAAAGGGGCGGCAGCTGCAGGCACCACGGGACCCCTCCTCATTCAATACAAGGTGACTCACTGCAGCATAGTGCAAAGGAAGGGCTTAGAAATTGGATCCCTCTTGCACCAATTCGGAGCCTCCATCCTAGCTGCCTGCAGTATTTGACTTGTCAAAGCCCTCCAACTGGTTCCCACCTGCCCAGAGCAAGATGAGTAAAACCAGTGATCTCGGGGTTCACGGTCAACCCTGCCAGAGTCCAATTAAGCCATAAACTTATATTAAATTCAAATCTTACACAGAGCCCTGGACCCTTGGTGGAGAGTCAGTGGAAACACAGGACATGCATTCTCATACCTGAGACAGCACGTGGCCCTGCCATTTGCAAGCTGTGGGATGTACATTGATCCCTGCTCTGTGCCTCGCACCCCTTATCTGAAGGTGGGGATAATAAAAAGACCAACTTCATAGACTGTGTGAGGCTTACATGAGCTACTGTGTTAGAACACGGGACTAGTTGACCAATAAATGTAATTTATAAGAGGCCCTCAATAAGGAATGAATGGTGTTGGCTTTTTTAAACGTTCAACATCTGCAACAAACAGCATACATAAATACATAATTATGCAGCTCTAGTAAGATAGTAACAGGTCACACATACATACACACATGCATACCAGTAAAGAATCTTCCTTTGCACTTGATGGATTTTTAGTAAATATTTGTGGAACATTAATTGACCTGGAATATTAAGCAACCACAACAGAGAAGGCACTCACGTAATGCCACATGGAAAGGGATCATTAATAAATGCAGGGTGCTGCAGAGGAAGGAGACCAGTTTTATCCTCAGACTCCACCACTTACTTATCGACTACGGTAACACCTGCCTCCTAGGCTGGTTGTGATGATTAAATGAGATATTCAATCTAGATATATCTTAGTCCAGTTCCTGACCCACAGCAAACACTTAAAAAATGGTGGCTCTCGTTAGCTGTTTTGCAGACTCATGGTGTTAAGAGGGAAAACAAAAAGGGATTTTTCTGAAAGGTACTTGCCTAAAGAGCTTAGAAGCGACCTTGCATTCTCCAAATTGGAAGAAAGAATGCCTCATTCATGTGCCTGAATGGGAATTTAAATAGTCATGTTCTAACTGGAAAAGTCAAGGAGAAATAGAAGATATTAGTCATTGACCGATAGGATACCTGAGCTGGATAGAATCTTAGACCAAATTAGCCAGAAGTGATGTAGCCACTGTCACCCAGTTAGTGAAAGGAAGCCTAGAACTTGAAACAGAGTCTTCCATGCCCAAGCCATCTACTTTACAGCCAGGCTCCCTAGTCAGTTCTCCTCATGGTTCTCCAAGTTGAAGTCTGTTTAAAACCATCCAGAACTGACCCACTGTGTGATGCTGGGCGAGTTCTGTCATCTCAATTAGTGCTTTATAACCAAGCATGTTGGAACAGAAAGTCCCTCTAAGGCTTGCTCACCCACTCACCACTTGGGTGAGTCTGGCTCCTACCCCTCTTTGTCTATCCACACACTAGGCAAAGTAAGAACTTGTTAGAGTGAAGTACATTCATGTGATAACACCTGCAAGTGACCGAGGCCAACCCACACCCTCATCTCATTTACACATGAGAGAAATGAGGTTTGGTAAAGGTTGGCAATTAGAGGCAAGGGATGCGTGAGCTGGGGCCAGAACTCAAGTCTTCTGATTGCTGGCCTGGAGCTCTTTTTTTTTTTTTAGCTCAAACTGTCTTCTGCACATGCAGAAGAGACAAGGTGGCTAATGGGCACCCATCACCTGCACTTTGTTGTGACCTGTACGCTTACTATTTCTCCACAGCCTGAGAGGAAGGGAACTGACAACTATCAAACACCAACTACATGCAATTGATGCCTTGCTTGCATTAAATTCTCACTATACAGGTACAATAATAAAAGCTAGTATTTTCTGATTACTATGTTCTGGGTGCTGTTCTAGGAACAGCACAAGGTACCCAGCCAAGAAGGATGTACACTGGAGGCTAAATCCAGAGTACACATCGGCCTTGTGGTAGGAGTGCCTCTTTGTGTGACTCATCTGCCCAACAAGATGTCCTTTCCAAAGATACACAAAGGCATACCAGGGATGTATGATGGAGGTCTTGACGTCATCCTCGTGTGACTGGTCCTGTTACCATTCACTTGTTGATCTGTCATATAGACAGTGGTAGAGGGAGGATTTCAGTTCAGGTATTCTAACTCTGATCCTGTAAATGCCCTTCTTGGGAGCAACTTGAGATAAGCTCTAATATTACATATACCTTGAGGACAGAAATCCTGAATGCCTTATTCACTGACATAGTCCTAGGATCTAGAACAGGGTCGTGCACACAGGCACTTAACTAACTGACCCCCTCAATGGCTTGCTGAAGGTCACACAGATAGTAGGAGATAACAGCTGGGATTTGAATGCAAATCACTCTGACTTGAAAGTGCTTGTTCTGGGGCACCTGGGTGGCTCAGTCAGTTGGTTGTGTGACTTCAGTTCAGGTCATGATTCCATGGTTCACTAGTTTGAGCCCTGTATCGGGCTCTGTGCTGATGGCTCAGAGCCTGGAGCATTGAGCCTGGAGCCCGCTTCAGACTCTATGTCTCCCTGTCTCTTTGCCTCTTTCTCCATCAAAAATAAATAAACATTAGAAAAAAAAAAGCTCTTGTTCTTTCCACAATAACATTCTGTCGAGTTTATTGATCTCTAATTATGTGGTCAGGAATCTGTGGCTGCAAAGATGAATAAGATTTACTTCCTACTCTCAAAAAAATGGGATAGCAATTGTCTGCAAGAATTCATATTCCTGGAATCATATTCCCTTATTCACACAACACAAGTCCAGATGATAGAAGCCCATGGTACATTTTAAGCCAAGAGCGCCTGTCCTGTCTGGCAACCCAGGATGATAAAGTGGTCCACCAAAGTCCGCTGGCCTCATTTATTGCCTTGCATACACCATTGGCTGGGTGTATTCCTAGAACACTGTTGCAGGGAGAATAAATTAAATCTGTGCAAACTTGGGATAGCCAGATCCCCACGTTAGGTTCTCTAGATTCCTTTGAAGCAATGGCCACAGGCCAGTTTTTATAAGGCCCTCCATGCCTTCCTACCTTTTGCCCTAAGGGTTTACAAAAAGTGAGAAACTTAAGTTAGAAAACTCGGCTGGGAAAGTTGCTCTTCCTAAAAGCAGCAGTCATGTTCTGATGAGGAACATTAATTCAGGGTTTAACTCGTTTTCCTTCCTGGTTTTGTTTTCTATAATATTTAAGAGGCAGGAGGTGGTTTGAAGAGAAGAGCGTTTAAAAAATAAAATGCCCAAATTCATTCGTTGAATTCCACAGGACTATGTGAGCAATCTCTTAATAATCCTACATCAATAGGAGAGAAGTTGTAACTAGTTCACTTCATGTAATTATAGGGCAGCTTTCTGCCAGGCTTTAAAGATAGACTTTGAAATGTTGCTTTTTTCATTTGCCTCCTGCTGTGTGTGGGGAGCGGCTCAGGCTCCTGGGACACAGGCCAGAGCTAAATGGGGGCCAACTGGAGACGGAGGCACCAAACTTTGGTTCCTGTTTTCCTGTGCTCGCACTGCTAGGAACACAAATATCTTACCAAAATGGTCTCCGTGGGAAGCTCAGGGCCTAGAACTACTATCTAAATCCTCTCGTCCTGAGATCGGAGAATTGAGAAGGCCATCGTCCTAATAAGGTTATGGCAAGATGTACACCAGAAAGTTTTGGATTTCGTATCAGACAGTAGGTCTCCAAGTATGGTCCCTGACCAGCAACCTGAGCACTGCCTGGGAGCTGGTTAGAAATGCAAGTTACTAGGGGCGCCTGGGTAGCTCAGTCGGTTAAGCGTCTGACTTCAGCTCAGGTCATGATCTCACAGTCCCTGAGTTTGAGCCCCACGTCGGGCTCTGTGCTCACGGCTCAGAGCCTGGAGCGTGCTTCAGATTCTGTGTCTCCCTTTCTCTCTCTGCCCCTCCCCTGCTCATGTTCAGTCTCTCTCTGTTTCTCAAAAATAAAAAAATAAAATAAAATAAAAAACAAACAAAAAAGAAATGCAAGTTACTAAACCCAGCCCAACAAAAAACCTAATTCTAGTGGCAAGCCCCAGCAATCTGTGTTGCAACAAGGCTCCCAGGTGAATCGGATGCACCCTAAAATTTGAGAACCACTTCTAGGGACATGATGTTGAAGAGCATTATCCTACTTAGCTTTGTCCAGATGAGAGTCCTAACTTTTAAAGAGAGATTTATTGCAACGTTGTATATCTAAACATTAAGACCTATGGAGTTGAGCAGAGAACCATTTAAATTCAGGTTCTTCTACTCACGAGCCATGGAGCTCAAGACAAGTTATTTAACTGCTTTGAGCAGCAGTGTGCTGGCAAGTGTTTAACAAACCACTCTCTGTGGGAAATGGAGTGTTTTCCCATTGCCGTGGTGTGAATACTCCCATCTTGGCTAATTTCAGGCTACCAGCATAATGGTCAGCCAACTCAAAAAATTCACGAAAATTGAAGAGTTAACTCTACCCATGTGAGGTGCCGTTAGCACATCACTGCTTCTAAGACTGAGTTTCTTCATCTGTCATAGGGATGAATTATCATATTTACCTCCTAGGGTTCTTGGAAGGTGGAAATGAAAAATAATGACAGTGGACATTTCTTGAGCACTTACATGTGCCAGGCACTGAATATGCACTATCTCACTGAATTCTCATAACCATGAGATTGCTGTTATTCCTGACATTTTATATATGGGGAAACAGCTGAAGTCACGCGTCTAAAGTGACATAGCCAGCAAATGGGAGAGTCTCAGCTCGATTCCGGAGCCTATGGGTTAGAGACATGTGCATAGACCTCTTAGCACAGTGATTGACACAGGGCATCGCCCAATAAGGGGTAGCTATTTGAGAGAAATGAACTTCCTATGTGGTATATACATAAAATGGAATACTACACAGCAATGAGAAAGAATGAAATCTGGCCATGTGTGGCAAAATGGATAGAACTGGAGGGTATTATGCTAAGTGAAATAAGTCAGAGAAAGACAGACACCATATGTTTCCACGCATAGGTGGATTTTGAGAGACTTAGCAGAAAACCCTGGGGAGGCGAAGAGGGGGAAAGAAAAAAAGACAAAGAGAGGGAGGGAGACAAAACATAAGAGACTCTTAAAGACCAAGAACAAACCGAGGGGTGAGGGGGGTGAAGGAGGGGGGAAAGTGGGTGATGGGCACAGAGGAGGACACTTGTTGGGATGAGCAGTGGGTATTGTATGGAAACCAATCTGACAATAAATTATTAAAAAGAAAAGAAAAGAAATGAACTTCTTAAATGTCCCTGTGCCTTTGGAAGGAAGGATCAAGAGTTCATGCTAAATGTAACTTCTCAGTCACAGAAGCTGCATTCATTTTCTTTTGAGAGGAGGAACCAGTGTCTTAGTCCATTTAGGCCACTCTAACAAACACCTACAGACTAGGTAGCTGGCTTATAAAGAGCAGAATCTATTTCTCACAATTACAAATGCCGAGAAGTCCAAGACAAAGGCACTAGCAGGGTCGAGTTCTGGTGAGAGCCCTCTCTTCATTCAAAAACAGTGGGGGCGCCTGGGTGGCTTAGTCGGTTGAGCGGCCGACTTCAGCTCAGGTCATGGTCTCACGGTCTGTGAGTTCGAGCCCCGCGTCGGGCTCTGTGCTGACAGCTCAGAGCCTGGAGCCTGCTTTAGATCCTGTGTCTCCCTCTCTCTGCCCTTCCCCTGCTCATACTCTGTCTCTTTGTCTCTCAAAAATAAATAAACGTTAAACATTTAAAAAAAACAACAACAAAAAACAGTGTCTTCTCACGTGATGGAAGAGCTAGGCATCTATGTGGGGTCTGTTTTATAAAAGCACTAATCCTGTTTACATAGGCTCCACCCTTATGACCTAAACACCTCCCTATGTCCCCACGTCCTAAGAACATAATCTTTGTGGGTCAGGATTTGAACACAGGAATCTGGGGGACACAGCATTCAGACCATGTCAGCCAGTTTGCCTGATGGGAGAACCAGCTGTTGATTATTCATGAAACAGAGGATAAGCACCTATAGGTAATAGTCAGGGAGAACACAGCAACTCAGACTCATCTCGATCGAGTTGTAAGCTCTTCCTCCCCTCCCTAGATAAATTTGGTGTATGTTTTTTCCAAGTCTTACCTGTGCCTATCTACCGAAATATGTATATATACTCATATGTAGTTTCTTATTGGGACATAGTAACACATTTTTATACAATTTGCTTTTCTTTTTAACCTAAGAATACATCATGGACATCTTTCTGATGGCAGTCCACACTGATATATCTCATTCTCTTAAATCTGCTTAGCGTTCCACAGTAGTAACACACCATCATTTATCTAAACAATCCTGTACTTGACAATCTTTTATATAGATTCCTGCAAAGATCTGTAGGAGAAATTTCTAAAGCTAGAATTTCTGAGTCGAAAAGAAAACACAGTTTAAATCTTGATGAATATACCCAAATTGCCTTCTCAAGTGAAATTTTAAGCTCCCAACATTCAAGAAGGGAAGTGTCTATTTGTCCATACTCTCCCTGACATTGGCATTCCTCTGATGACGTTTTAAAGCTTTATTACGAAAATGTCTACACATAAAAAATAGAGAAATTAATAGCACTGAACCACTATGTACCCATCATGTGGCTTCCACAACCATTAACATAAGGCCAATCTTATTTCGTCTATACCTCACTCATCTTCTCCTACTAGGTTAAATTGAGACAAAGCCCATATGTCATTTTCTTTCATCTATAAACAACTCAATAAGTACCTTTAAAAGGTAAAGACTCTCTTTTTTTGAGAGAGAGAGATTGAGAGAGAGCACATGCCAGCAGGGGAGAGGGGTGGCAGGGCAGGGAGGAAGAGGGAGAGGGAGGGAAGGAGGGAGGAAGAGAGAGAGAGAGAGAGAGAGAGAGAATCTCAAGCACATTCCCCACTCAGCCCAGAGCCTGACATGGAGCTCAATTCCACGACCCTGGGATCATGACCTGAGCTGAAATTGAGAGTCAGACACTCACCGACTAAGCCACCCTGGCACCTCAGAACTTTACTTTTTAAAACATAGCCTCAGTACCATTATTGCATCTAAAATTTCCATGATACCATCGAATATCCAGTTGGTTTTCAAATTTCCCCAATTATGTCATATTTTTTTAAAAATTGGTTTGTGAATCAAGATCCACCAAGGTCCATTTGTTGCATTTGGTTGATATGCCTCTTAAATCTCTTAATCTCTAGGTTTCACACACACACATACCCTCTTCTCTTTTTTTTTCTTATAATATATTAGAGGAATCGGGTCATTCGTCATGTAGTTTCCCATTTTGTGAATTTTCTTATTGTATCCCTCTGGTATCATTTAATATGTTCTTCAGTCCTCTGTATTTCCTATAACTGATCACTAGATCTAGAGTTACACTGTCCAATATAGGAGCTGCAAGTCACATGTGGCCATTTTACTTTAACTTTTTTTTTAATTTTTTTTAACATGTATTTATTTTTGAGAGACATAGAGACAGAGTATGAGCAGGGGAAGGACAGAGACAGGGGGATACAGAATCTGAAGCAGGCTCCAGGCTCTGAGCTGTCAGCACAGAGCCCGACGCGAGGCTCGAACTCACAGACTGTGGGATCATGATCTGAGCCGAAGTCGGCCGCTCAACCGACTGAGCCACCCAGGCGCCCCTAACTTTAAATTAATTACGGGCACCTGGGTGGCTCAATCAGTTGAGCAGCCACCTTAGGATCAGGTCATGATCTCACAGTCTGTGGATTCGGGCCCGAGCAGGGCTCTGTGCTGACGGCTCAGAGCCTGGAGCCTGCTTTGTATTCTGTGTCTCCCTCTCTCTCTGCCCTTCCCCTGCTCATGCACTGTCTCTCTGTCTGTCAAAAATAAATAAACATTAAAAAAATAAATTAATTAAAGTAATAGAACCTAAAGTCAGTTTCTCAGTCACATTAGCGACAAGACCAGTGCTCAGGAATCACATGTGGCTAGTGGCTACTGTATTACTACAGAATAGCACATTTCCATCATCACAGAAAGTTCTATTGGACAGAATGCTTCCAGAGGCATCATGGGATCCTCTGGTGACTGGTAAATTTTTTTCTCATATTGTTTAAGAGCAAACCCTAGAGTTTGCATTACTAGGCAGTCTCAGATAATATAAGGGAAGTAGCTAATGTATGCCAGACTCTACTCCGCCTGCTTTAAGTGGCAACTGCCTGTGGTTTCAGAAGATGATTAGATGTTTGTAACGAGTGCCTCAGGTGTGTATGAGATTCTGTGGTTCCAAAGGTCAGCAGCTCCCCGGCATGCAAGCAGCCTTGATCCTTTCGTGCCTCCTTGGAGGGAAATTGAGGGTATCAGTGCGAATCCATGAGGGCTTAGTCTTGCAATTATTGCAGGACATGCTAGTTCCTGGATATTCCCAGACGTTTCTCCTTTGTCAGAGGTGCAGGTGCTTCTGGCTGGAGCCTTCTTTCTGAACTGTGTCTCTGTCTTGGCATGTGGGTAATGAGCATATTTCATAGCACACCAAACAGGTTTCTCAACTTGCTTCTATGATATTTTGCAAAGTCCAGAGGGGCCATGGGGAGGTAGGGGAGGTGAGCAGCTGCAACCGACAATGGAGAAAGCTATCTGTCCATTTTAGCAGGAACCTCCACAGGTTCCCAATAAAACATTAACCAAATCCTGAGGACATGGAGGCTTTGGAGTCCAAAGGAGATAGTATAGAAAACAAAGCATTCAGTGAAGGTTAGCAGACCATCACTCATGGATTCATACATTCTAGAAATACTCATTGGGCCAGACACTGCACTTGGCACTAGGATCAGTGGTGAGCTAGATTAAAGTTCCTGCCCTCACAAAATCCACAGACTGCTAGAGGAGGCAGAGCAGTACTTTAACACCACCTGACAGATACCACGATCGGGATGCTAGAGAGTGTCAGAAAAGAACATGGGAGAGATCCATGACCCCAACATGAATGTGGAGGGACATGAAGTTTAAGCTGAGACCTAGAAGACAAGTAGCAGTTGGACAGAAGGAGAGGGTGGAGTGTAGGAAGAACGTTCTGGGACGAACGCAAGAGGTGAGCATGCATGAAAAACTGGCAGAAGACAAAGTGCGGTTTGGCTGCAGCAGGTAATGTGAGAGGAGAATGGCCAGAGTCAAGAGTAGAGAGATAATGCATTGACTGATGAATGGAAAAGATGTTACATACACACACACACACAATGGAATATTATTCAGCCATAAGAAGGAATGAAGTCTTGGCATTTGTAATGACATGGATAGATCTAGAGAGTACTTGGCATTTGTAATGGTGTGGAGAGATCTAGAGAGTATAATGCTAAGTGAAATAAGTCAGTCAGAGAAAGACAAATACCATATGATTTCACTTATATGTGAAATTTAAGAAACAAAACAAACAGACAAAGGGGAAAAAAATAAGAGAGAAACAAGAAACAGACTCTTAATTATAGAGAACAAACTGACGGTTACCAGAGGGGAGTAGTGTGGAGGGAAGAGTTAAGTAGGTGATGAGGATTAAGCAGTGTACTTCTCAGGATGAGCACAGGGTGATGTATGTATCTGTTGAATTACTATACTGTATACCTGTGTGTTAACTAACTGGAATTAAAAACTGAAACAAAAAGAGTAGATAGATAAGAACGGAGTAAATCCCACAGTGTAAGTCATATCTTCCTATGCCTCAGTTTCTTCCTCCACCAAATAGGCATAAAACTGACCATGAAATGTTGTGGGTAGAGCCCGATGACATAGCAGATGGAAAAGTATTTTCCAAACTATTGGAAAAAGTAGAAAGACAGTGGTTCTAAAAGGGTCCAATTTCACCTCTGGAGAATGGGTGAATTAGGGAGCTGTGGAGTAGTGTTGGAACAACCTACGGCTGGTTCACAAAAGTCTTATGTCTTCTCAACTTCATATTCAGTAACGTCAGGTTGGTAGCCAAGGCAGGAGTATTTATACCATGAAAACTGGCAAACGATGCAAATCAGAGCCTTTTGTTTGTTTGTTTGCTGTTGAGAGCTGGTTTACCAGCATACCACTCAGTGAAGGTGAAAGTAATGAAATGAGTAAGAACCCTGCATGGCAATTACCTGGGAATGTCCATCCACAACAAAAAATAGTTTTGAAAGAGTGACTCTTATCACCTTTCCTGCCATCTGAAACAGGCCTACCCCAAACCAGCCCTTAGAAAAGACAAGAGAGCCACTCCTTCATGCCAACCCATTCCCAGACGTGCCCAATGAGTGTCAGTGACACCCAGGTCACAAAAGTGAGACTGGAGCCTCTCAGATCAACAGCTGCTGAGAGCTGCTTTCTTTAGCTCATGTGGCCAGCGATAAATTGGATTTCAATGTTCTGAATAGGCGGAAAAAGATATCTCCTTGCTCCCTTCTGCTCCCTTTCCTGGAGCTGCCAGCTGGTATTTTTTGTCACTCATCATGGCTGCTTGCAGTGGAGATTATACACTTGGTGAAGAGAACATGTGGGAAAGAAAGAGTCTTCAATAGTGGGAGTCTCTAAGGCAGGTATCTGCTGGAAAAACTGGGGTATGGATATAGCTCAAAGCACATTTGAAACAATGGGACCTTTCTAAGGGGTGACCTAGCAAAATACTATATTTATCTGTGGATATCTGAGGCTAACACACTTGCATACTCCCAATCCTGGAGAAATAACTGCCTGAGCAGGTTAGAAATTTACCTCAGGACCAGAGATGGCAAAATATCAAAGATGGAATTGAGTTCAAATGGCACAGTGTAATGTAATATTTATTTGTTTGTTTGTTTACTTGGGTGTTTCATTTACATATTTAACAAATACTTACTGAGCTTACCGGGTGCTGTTAGAATATAAACTCTCTGCCATAAAGGCAGAGAGTGCACCTATCTTATATATTGTAGGCATGTCAGTACATTTTTTGTTGTATGAATGCACGTATGTGACCATTTTGGACAGGAGGAATGTCCAAAATGGTGATATGGACACCATAGAGGTGTCCATGGAAGAAAAAGGCAGCTTAGCCATTTATACCTTTGGTATAGAGATGAACAACCCATGGGCCCTGCTACCACGGAGTTCAATGTCTGGAGTGCAGACAGAGAAGGAAACCAGCAATTACACCACAGGGTGAAGAGTGCTGTGACCGGGGATGGGCAGGGTTGCAGGGTGCAATGGCTCACAAGAAAAGGAGACCCAACTCCGCCTTGGGGGAGGAGACAGTGAAGACTTTCTGAAGACAGAGAGGCAATACCAAAGATTTGGGCACCTATGTGGATATGACTTAATGGGGAAAAAAATAAAACTGTTCACAGAATTTGTTCTCGTATTCTTAGGAGGACTATGGGCTCTATCTTAGAGTGAAAAACGATTGCAAATAACTTCTGGAATAATTCTATAGCTTAATAATCAGAGACATTTTCGATTTCTCAGGGACTTTCACAAGGTTTTCCTAAATTTGGGATTTCTACGTAAATGACCCTGTGCCCAGTGCAGCAGATGACATGTAGGTCTTCATCATCCCTCACTCCTAACATGGGGACCAGCTCTATAGACAGGCAGGTGTGTCTTCTCCAAGGTCATGTCTGTCCCACTTGGTATAAATGCGAGGAATGCTCTAAATTTTCATTTGACAGAGGCAGACAAACTGCAGATTTGCTGAAGGTCCTTATAACGAAAATCTTGGCTTCAAGGACAGCTGAACCAAAAGAAAAGATTTCTAACCTCCCAGAGCTTGCTGTTTTCAACAGGGGTCATGCGGGCTTTTTTCTTTGGTATCACCAAATTAAAGTGCTAATAAGTATAAATACGCACACACACAACATGCAAGTCTTACAGGACTGAGATGAATTAAGAAGGAAACTGAAACCAAGATGTAACTTGCAACAGTATTGGGCAAGCTCAGCCACCTCAGTGTTTCTCTTAGAAGTCATTTTCACCGAGGGCCTGGGAGCACTCCCAGTCACTTCATGCCTCACCACAACAGCCCGTCCTGCTAGTGGCACCCTGGCTTCACTGACAATTCGAAGAAGGACCACATGCACAGAAGTAGAGAGAACAGTAGCATAATAAATCACCTTTCATCCATGACTCACGTGTCAACGGTTACCGACATTTTGCTCATTCGGTTTTGTCTCATCCATCACCTTTATTTCTGGAATGTTTTAAAGATACTCCTAGAGCTTGGACCATTCCCCTTCATATCCTATTATGTTTAGAGTTAGAAGGAATAGTAAGAATTACTGTCTTTGCTTTGAAGTTGAGGAAACTGAGGCTCAGAGTGGTTCAGGGCTTCACTCACAGACACAAATTTGTAAGTCATGTATCACATTCTAGGGTTTACCTCCAGCCCCCAACCATATGGCCTCATCATCAGAAATGTCTGCTGTTTGCCTGGGTCATATTGTCCCTAGCCATTCCTCCTTCAGCTGCAGAAACCTTCACATGGAGGTGAAAGAGACAAAAAGTTAGGGGGAGGAAGCCAGAGTACGTGTAACCAAAGCTTTTTATTGTTTGTTTCCTAAACCAGGGAAGGTGGTGATGGTGGGAGAGTCATTTGACTCATCTTTCCTCCCTCTGCATATTGTATTTGACTCGGGCTCTCAATTCATATGGAAAGAGACTCATTCACCATGTGCCACACCTGTTGGAAAAGTTTACTCTGGAAATGAGGATGATGGAAGGGAGCAGACTCGCCTCCCAGGATGTGAGAAAGCTCCTCCCACCTGGTCCCTCTGGCTCCCATGCACATCTGGCTCTTCCTCATTGGTGCCTATGCCCTCCTGGAAGAAGAGATTACTGTGGAAATGCTTTGATTCCCTGGAGAATTCAGTGCTATCCCAATGAACATCTCTGGGGCCTGGCGACCAGCCCATTTCAAAAGCAGTCCCAAGCTATTTATTAAGAACCAGCTTATATTAGGGACCAGGGATATGGCTATCCTATGATAGGAGAATGAGATCACCCCAAAGCAATCTCAAAGAAATGTTTGCAGGGAAAAATGAAAGCATGCTAAGGGTGACCCTAAAATGGGGCTGAGGATTGTGGATGGTTCTTTCTCTGCCCCCTGCCATAAACTACTGCCTCTTTTACTTTTTCCTGCTATAATACCCTTGATAACCCAGCAAAGAGACAGGAGGACCCAAGAGAAAGAAGTGTGGCATATGTTGGGTACTTGATTGAAATTTGATTAAGAGAAAAAGGCAGGAATGCCATGCCCACTGATTAAAAGTGGCAAGCGAGAGATAACAAAAGAAAATGTCAAGCTGTAGTGTCCCCACTCTGTACCTAGGACTGGAAAAAGAGAGGTCTGAGACAAAGGACTGAGGGAAGGTGATAAAAAGAGAAAGATACATGACAAAAGTGATGGAACAGATGGACTTTTAGACATAGATACAGGGCCAATTAAAAAAACCTTCCTTACATTGGTTCCCTTCGCATCTCTCATTGTCCTGTTCTTTTCCTCCATAACACTTACTCTAAATTGTAATTATATCTTTAGTTATAAGTTTAATCTTCATTTCCACCACTAGACAATGCCTGGTATAGTTGTCCCTCAAAAATGCACGCATTGAAAGAATGAATGAATGACAAGTAGGACTGAAAAAGTCAGGCCAGAAGATGTAACAACAAGCTTATTACCCCTCTCTCCTCCTTTGGGCAAAAATCTCGAAACATCCTTATTTATTGAACACTTACTATTGGCCAAGCATCCTACAAGTACTCTAAATGATTTACTTCATTAGTCCTCCTAGCAAATCCATGAGGAAATGTGTTCATAGGTCCCCAAGAACCCCCTCAGTGATTCACTAGAAGACCTCGCAGAATGCAGCAAGCTGTTATACTCACAGTTATGGTTTATGACAGAGAAAGTATACAGATTAAAGTCAGAATCAGAAAACAACACACAAGGCAGAGTGCAGAAAAGACCAGTCACAAGCTGTTGGTGGTCCTCTCCCAGAGAAGTTTCACAGACAACATTTATTTCACTCAGCAACAGTGCATGAAGTAGTGCCAACCAAGGAAGCTCACCCAAGACTTGAAGTCCAGGTTTTTATTGGAGGCTGGTCAGGTAGGCATGACTGACCTCCTGTGTGGTTGACTTTAGTCTCTAGCTCCTCCAGAGGTCAAGGTTCTACCAGCCCATGACTCCAGCCTCCCACTATAAATCACAGTGTTAGCTTAGACTCTCTGGTGTGTCCCAATGCCCCAAGTACACAAAATCTCTCTTAAACAGTCAGGATATTCCAAGGGCTTAGAGGCTGTCTCCCAGGTCAGCTGCCAAACATTTCATTGGAATAGGCAGGGTTTGAATAACCTAGACTTGCTGAGTGTACTACACAGAGAAGTGTAGTGTTAGTCCCAATTTGTAGATGGTTTAAACTAAGGATCATGAAGGCTAAGTGATTTGGTCAAAGTAATAAAAGCCAGAATGCAAAAGGACATCATATCTGATGCTAACATCTATGTTCCATTGCACTCTTGTATCTCCCTTAAACAAGTAAAATTCTCTATGAAGAAAAATAGCTCATATAAAGTATCTCATAAGCCTGGCCTCAAATGTGAATGCCCAGATTCAGGGATTTCCACTTAAAAGGGCATAATACTGTGAACCTTCTGGTGATCTCGAGTCCCCAGCTAGCAGATGGTTTTGATCCTGTTAAGCACTAGAAGGTTGTATCTTTTTATTAGAGGAGACAAAATGTGTGCACAAGGGCCAGCCAGCACTTTCTAACCTACACTCCAATGCCCAAAATCTGCTCCTAAAGGATCGTCATGGTGAGGGAGGGAGGTAGCGTGGCCCAACTAGCGAAGCAGCATCTAGGAAGTTAAGATTCAGGACAGTTGGTTGACCTTTAGTCTCACCAGTAGAGTAAAATCGTAGGTATCTTACCCAGCATTCCTACGGCCTGTTCTGCTAATCCTGCAGAGTGATCCAGATGCAAATACAAAATCACATTCGCAAATAAAGCTTCTGAGAATCCAGTCAGCAAAGAAACCTATGTGACTTTGTTTGACTCAGTGTTTCCTGAACTTGAGTATGGAAGGCTTTTTTGAGCATGTATAGGACCAAATGATTAAAATTCATGACAATTTGGAAAATATGTCCCAAACTCTCCTTTTTTATTTCCAGTTTATGCCAATAAACCTACTTTCAAATTATTATTATCAGTCATATTTATTCACCTGGGATGTATCCTTTTCCTCCAGGAAGGGCAATTTCTGGATATTTCTTGATTAATTCACAAGTACATTAATTCTTCAAGCATCAAATACCTGCTTGTCTCCAGGTCTCAGAGACAGAGATACAGAGGTGCTTTACACACACATTCTGAACTCTCCAGCAGAGAATTCATAGCCTAGTGAATAATAACGAGCCGAAGGCCAGGATGGTTTTTCTTGGCTCCAGTCTCCAGTGATGGGCGATCTCATGACCAGCTCAGGGAGGTAAGCAGTTAGCTCCGCGTGTTGATTTTGGCCCCACCTGATGCCAGGAGTAGAGAGAAGCATACCAAACCCTTTCGAAAGCAGTGGGGAGTGTCACCAGTGCATGGTGAAGAGCTCAGTACATAGTAGCAAATGGAGTTCTCATCTTGGCCTTTTCCTTTGTAGTATGGTGGTTCTGTTCCACTTGGGCTTCTTTTCTCTTAGGCGTGACAATCCACATGTCTCTCTCAGTATTTTCAAATTGGAAATTAGCTCAGAGCTCATTGGCAACTAGACTTCCTGCTGTTTCTGGGTTCTACAATTTGGCTATTTCATTGTTATGCAGTCTTATTTTCGGGTTTTTAATATGTATCAGTCAAGACTTGTTCAGTTTCAAGTGTCAGAAAGTAACTCCCAAGCAGTTTAATAAACAAAACATTGCAGATATGATCTTATTTAACGAAGTATCCTTCAAGCACAGCTGGATCTAGGCATTCAAATTTTATTGTCAAGGTTCTTATCTATCTAGGTCTCTTATCTATCCGTATCTCTATTCCTGCTGTCTCCTGCAGCTTCATTCAGGAAGATGTGTCTATTGGTTGGAAGTATCACCACTAGTACTCCAAGGCTTACTGCCTCAAAGCACATGATCCAAGAGAGCGTCTATATATCAAACCTCCGAGAAGATTCTAGTTGGCCCTGGTTGTGGCAGATGACTGCTCTGTGCAAAGCACTATGGTAGGGGGATTTGGGTGACCTGGCTGGCCTGGGCCACATACCCTTGTGTGTGTGGTATGACCGGAGTGAATGATATGCCATTCGGAAGAGGAAAGCAAACACATGGTTCCTCAGAGTAGGAATGCTTGCTGTAATTTTACTACTAACACTCGTTACTACAAGATACTTTTTTTCTTTTAATGCAATTTATTGTCAAATTACCTACTGCGGTGTATACAGTGTGCTCTTGGCTTCGGTAGTAGAGTCCCATGATTTGTCACTTCCATACAACACCCAGTGTTCATCCCAACAAGTTCCCTCCTCATTTTACTGGTAGTATCTCTGCATGAACTTGCTTCCTTGTTTCTTGGTTCCATGCATTATTCCCTCATCGAAAGCATGGCCCTCATGGCTCTCAGACCCTAACTGTGGTGACAAATGAACAAATTACAGGACCATAGAAGTCTTGAACCTTTTGAATCTCAGAAAAGGAAAGCTTTTGGGGCACATGCGAGCTTCCATGGGATCATCTGGCTTTCTGAAAATCACCAGGAAAAAGAGTTTGATAATGGCTTGCCTGTGAGACCTCCACACCCAGTTTATCCCCATTTTCCCTCCCATCCGCACCTGTAGACAGAAAACAATTGTGGGTGATAAAAGCTATTACCAACAACGTGACAGGTGATAGCTGATGTGGAACTCAGAGTCACTTTCCCCTGAGAGAACAGTTGAGAACCGGATAGAATCAACCAGCTGAGTCTCTTCAGGTGCTTAACTTTTATGTGAGGGCTCTGGAGTTCAATAATTCATGCTAATGCAGCCAGCAGCAAGAAAATTGCATTCACACTCTATTCAGATTTTGATTATAAAACAGAACCCCAAATGAGTTTTATGATGGAAAAACATACTTGGTGGCTTCAGCTGGATGAAAGAGAATGAGGGGGATAGAAACACCAGGCCTTGAGGTCAAAAGAGCCTAAGCCGGTCTCAGGGCTGCAACACACTGGCTGTGTGACCCTGCGTGATAACATTGAATGTCTCAGAACTTCTGTTTCTTCGTTAATACAATAGGGTGGCACCACCCATTTCATAGGGTTTTGAGATCATATGAATGACATAATACATGGAGAGTGCAATAAAGCTATAATGTAAGACACATTTCTGTGGCCTGCCAGTCCCACAATAATTGTTAATTTTTTCCTTTCTTTAGATTCTCTCCCTCTCTCTGCACCCACCCTCCCCACCAGCCTTTTTTCGGCAGGAAGTCAGTGGTTCCTATAAGTATGAATGTAGAACTGAGAATACCAGGGGAGACTGAAGAGAAAGAAAATGTTAAAAACGGATTGACAGTTGGCTTCCACAATACTGATCTGTAGTGAGAGAAGATGGAGTAAAGATGAAGATGGCCAGGCAATTAGGACTATTGCAGGGTTTCGACATTCACACATCTTCAAAAAGAATTAAGCACTCTGGGCAATTTCAGTTTTAATACACTTGCTTAGTAGTCACTAAAATATGTAGCCACTTGCACTGGAATGTCTTCCAGAAAAGAAAGAAAAAAGGCAGCTTAGCTATTTACAAAGCCTACATAAAAACTCCATTGCTCTGATTTTTAGAATAAGAGGTAACTCAGACGAGGGCATCAAACCTGGATGCTGGAGAGCTTGATGAAAATGTAGCTACTTGAATCACCAAGAGATTCTGGTCAAAGAGGTCTGGGATGGGGTCCAGGAGTCTGTAGTTTGAACATCTCCCAGGAGTAGATACAGGTGAACCAGGACTTCATTTTGAAAAACACTGGCTTGGGCGCTTCAGGATAGACAAACTACCTTCATGAACTTGGGCAACTTTGTAACTTCTCTGATACCTGGTTTTCTAATCATAGGTTGGCATGAGACTAAATAAGATATATTGAGATATATCATGGAGTACCTAGCACAATGCCTACCCCATTGGAAGGAGCACTCAATACATGTTAATTATTGACACTATCATTATTATGAAAAGTCAAAGAAAAGGGCTTCCATTCTTTTTTTCTTAATTTTTTTCATTCTTCCTCCCTTTTCTTTTACAAACCCAAACTAACAGTGCATTAAGCAAAACAGAAGTTAATTTAGCTTCCAGTAAACGTAGTCTAGGACTTGTCTGGAAGCTCTGCAACCCAGACTACTTCCTTCCCTCTTTTGGGGTGACCCTCATCCTCACTGTTCGAGATGGCAGCTAGAACTCCAGCAATCATGTCTGCATTCCACATGGCAAAGTGGAGGAAAGGAGAGAGAAAAATCAGTCCCTCTCAGTAATGACACTTCCTAAAATTCACTTATACGCCTTTGGCCAAAACTCAGCTGCCCAAAGAGGCTGGAAAATATGACCAGCGTTCCAGGTGGTTGTGTACCCCCCAAAATGTGATTTATTTTACAATGGAAATTGGGAGAAAGAATATGGAGGGACAACCGTGGTTCCCTGCTATACTCAATCCTGCGAGTCTAACAGATTCAGATCACTCTTCAGAAATCCCCTGCTCTCATTCTGCTTCCACCTGCTTATTTCTCAGATCAGAAACTTCACCAAAAAGGTGGTGACGTAGTCTGTCAATCCTACTCAGCTTGGCTTATTTTCTTCCTAAATTGCTTCCCCACCTTTTACTTTTCATTCCCCAGTTTCATGCGTTTTACTTGTACTATCCAATTTTTTTTTCAATTTTCTTTTTTATGTAATTGCCATACCCAGCGCGGGGCTCAAACTCACGAACCAGAGATCGAGAGTGAAATGGTCTACTGTCTAAGCTAGCCAGGCACCCCTCTACTATCCAATTTTAATAGACGACACAATTATTTCATTGTACGAAAGTTAGAAAGCATGGCTAAGTACTCAGAGAAAATTTTTTTTTAATTTTCAAAAATATCACTGCTTAGAAATAATCACTCTTAAAATGCTGGTATGGCCATCCGGCATTTTATCAAGGTAAAAATATACATATGTGTTCACAGGGAAAGCCTAGTTTTCGTTTATAGGGAAAACAAAACTGTTTTTAACCTCTTCTATTAAATTTAGTATGTATCAGGAGTAATTCTCATATAGATTCTCTCATCAATTTTAATGACTGCAGGGTTTCCATTGTGTGGGTGTATCATAATTTATTCAACCAATTCCATTTATAATCTCCACAACGCTGTGCTAAACCTCCTAGCCCACGCGTCTTTGCTCATGTGTCCACGAGTTTCCCAAGGATGAGCTGTGTTCCTGTGGTTTTCCTTTTCCCTGGGCTCCCTTTACTGTATCTGGGGACCAGCGGAAAAGCACTTCTCTATCATCCCATTAGCAAGGGACTGTTCAGATCTTATCTCTACCCCTAAACTGCTTGAAATTCCTTTTCAAATAACATTGCGGTTTCAGAAGATTCTTGGAGAACTGAAATACTGCCCGCTTACACCCCATTATGAATAGCAAGACCACCCCCAAGAGAGGGGACTATTTCACCCCATTGCTGAGGAAAGCACAAAATAAAATATAATCCAAGTGACACTGAAGGGCCATTAAACGTAAGTTATTAGAACCTTTAGTTTGCCAAACTAACTCCAAGCAAGACCAGAGTGAGGCCATTTCTGTGTGTAGAAATGAGTTTCAGGGGCGCCTGGGTAGTTCAGTCAGTTATTCGTCCAACTTTGACTCAGGTCATGATCTCGTAGTTTGTGAGTTCAAGCCCCGCATCCACTCTGTGCTCACAGCTCAGAGCCTGGAGCCTGCTTTGGATTCTCTGTCTCCTTCTCTGCCTTCCCCCACTCATGCTCTCTCTCTCTCTCTCATAAATAAATAAACATTAAAAAAACTTAAAAAAAAATAAACCAGTTTTAGTTAGAAAAAAATGCACTTGACTGAAATAATTATTTAGATAGACAACTAATTTGACAGTTCTTTAGCTGATTTTTTTTAAAGTGATGACTGATCTCTGACTAATTGTTTCTTTGTCGCAGTGCTCCCTAATGATGCAAACACTGACAAGGTTTACAGTTTCTAGACAAGTCTGAGGACAAATCACGCTGCATCACTCTTGTAGAGCACTTTCTCTCTCTCTCTTTTTTAAAGCTTTGTTTTAGTTATTTCTACACCCAACGTGGGGGCTCAAACTGACAACCCTGAGATCAAGAGTCTCATGCTCCTCCAACTGAGCCAGCCAGACGCCCCTCATACAGCGCTTTGTATTTTCAGGGACTTTGCACCTCAGTTTTCTCCTCATCAACACTGAGGAATAGGTAGAACTGATATCATTAGCCTTTCCCTACAGAAGATGACTATAAAAGATGCCATTTATTGAGTATGTACTATGTATTAAGCAATATGTTAAATGCATTATGAATATTATGTTGTCCTCACAACTGCTCTGATAAAGCACATATTCTATTATTATCCCATTTTATAAATGGATAGATTTATGAAAGATTAAATGACTTGATCATGGTCACATGGCAGGAAAGAGGGCGAGCCAGAATTCCAAATCAGTATTCAGGCCCCAGAAAGAGTCACTGATTCACTCAAGTTCACATAGTTGTGTCCAAAATCCTGTTTCCGGCAGAGTGATTAAGAACAGGGGCTCTAGGGGCCCCTGGGGGGCTCAGTCGGTTAAGCATCCGACTTCGGCTCAGGTCATCATCTCTCGGTCTGTGGATTTGAGCCCTGTGTTGGGCTCTTTGGTGACAGCTCAGAGCCTGGTGCCTGCTTCAGATTCTGTGCCTCCCTCTCTCTGCCCCTCCCCCACTCATGCTCTGTCTCTCTCTCTCTCTCACACTCTCTCTCATAAATAAATATTAAAAAAAAAAGAACAGGGGCTCTAAAATCAGATAGTCTGAGTTCAGACACACTATTTGCCATTTCCCAGCTATGTCCCCTTAGGCAAGATACTAAACCACTCTGTGCCTCAGTTGCCCTATTTAGATATGGGCTAATAAGAATGTCTATCTCAAAGATTAAAGAAGATGATCTACATCCAGCACTTAGCACAGAGAGAGGGCTCAGTAATCAGTTATTAATGTTATACATACCTCTGTCCCTCCAGTCTGTAAGCTAATACATATTTCACTGGTCTGTGCCGCTGCAGGTGCCAAGAGCAAAGGCCTTATGCAACTACCGAGGACAGAATCCCGGTGACCTGAGGTTTAATAGGGGAGACGTCATCCTTCTCCGGAGGCAGCTGGATGAGAACTGGTACCAGGGGGAGGTCAATGGAGTCAGTGGGATCTTCCCAGCCAGCTCTGTGGAAGTCATTAAGCAGCTGCCCCAGCCACCCCCGCTCTGCCGGGCCCTCTACAACTTTGACCTACGGGACAAAGACAAGAGTGAGAACCAGGACTGCCTGAGCTTCCTCAAGGTAAGATTCTAGGAGGCCGTGGAGGTCACCAGCGACCACACAGAGACCGTGCCACAACCTGGAGTGTTTCGTACTTGCTGACTTTAAAAACGTTTATCTATTTTACACAGAAGTGTTTATCTATGTGTGTGTGCGTATATGTGTAACGTGTGTGTGTGTGTGTATAAATCAAAACTAAATGGAAGTTGTCAGAGAAATCTACTAAAGAGTTTGATGCAAATCCTTAAACCTTTTCTATTGCAATTACCAAAATAAGTCTTCACTCATTCATTCACTCATTCTAGTCACTTTTGAACACCTCTTCTTTGCAGGCACTGGGGGTACAGCCTGAACAAGTCCCCGTCTCTCTGGGACTCTCCCAAGCAGAGTAGCGGGCCAGACAGATAGGTGGACAATAGTTGACAAATACATTTTGACCGTGTGCTGTGCAAAACTATAACTCCTACCTCTTTCCCATTTATCCAAGGGCATTCTTGCTGACCAAGTTCTCAGCAACTAACTCTACTCTTTACAACATTCTATTTTATTGTAAACATTGTACTCAAAACATTCCAAACACAAACAATAACATAATTATACCTTTATATATAAATAACCTCTTACAATTTGTATTTTCCAAACACATTAATTACTCTAAGATTGTTTTTTGGCTCTTTTTTCTTAATCAGATAATTCACCATGTGCAAGTAACGGCACTTCTATTAAAGTCTAGACTACTTTAATTCTCTGTGTTCAGTGTTTATGATTCCTTAAACATTCAAATTCTCTCACAGAAGCTAAAGTTGAGGTGATTTTCACTCTTTGCTGCTTATGAGAAGTACATCAGTACTAGAAGTGGCACTGGTATAGTAGCTCAGGAAAGGTCTTTTCTTTTGTAAAACATTTTTATTCCACCAGTACCAGAAAGGAGATTTACTGCAGATTGCCTCAGACTAGAGAACCTCATTGTCCTCCATATTTTGAAATACTGATCATTATTGTCTTGGCACGTCAGAGTGAGTCCTCTGTTTTTAATTTTATTTATTTATTTTGTGAGAGAGAGAGAAGGAGAGAGAGTTTACGCATGCACACAGGAGAGGGGCAGAGAGAATCCCAAGGAGGCTCTGTGCTGTCATTGCGCAACCCAGTGAGGGGCTCAATTCCATAATCCATGAGATCCAGACCTGAGCCAAAATCAACAGTCCGGCGCTCAATACACTGAGCCACCCAGGCACCCCCCCTCAGAGTGAGCCCTTTAGGGAAGGTCATTCTATAGCCCAAACTGCAAAGTCTGTGTGTCAATTACACTTAGAGGAAGGGCAGTTCAATCCCACAGATAATTATTGAGTATTTACTTTGTGCCAGGCATTAAATGCTGAGCTCTGGGGACACTGCCGGAAGAAGGCAGAGGCAGGAGGCGTCATTTTCATTTTTGCCCCTTTGTGAGAATTTGTAAACTGGGACACTTACTCCACCTGCATGTTCATTCATTGAGCTCATCCACGTGCCAAGATGTCTACTGGGGATAAAGTGATGAATCATTGTTCCTACCTTCACAGAGCTGGCAGACTAGTGGAAAGAACAGACATGTGAAGGGAAAATTATGATAAAGGAACCAGAAGAGAAGATTTGATCCATTCTGGAAGCTATGAAAGGCTTAGACTACACTCGGAAATTTCATGGTCTTCCTAAACTCAGCATGTCCAAATTAAACCGAAGATCTTCCCTTCCAAAGCTGTTCTCCAAACCTAGTTCTTGAGGTTTTCTACCTCAGTAAATTGTACAATTTACTCACATGTTGACTTATTCATGCATGCACACATTCATTTCGAAATTTACTGAATGATCACTAAGTGGGAGCCACTGTATTGAGTGCTAGGGACACAGAAATGAACAGAACAGACACAGGCCCTGAATACATGGAGTTTATCATCTGAGGGGGGTAGATAGGCATTAAAGAAATCATAACCTGTAAATGTATAATTGTAAATTGTGGTGGAGCAGAGAAAGCTAAGAAGAGGTTAATGCAGTAATGAACTTAGATTTGGAGTCATCTAAATTGCTGAGGGGCATGGAGTAGAAGGTCAGAGCGAGCAGTGGATGGATATTCAGATTTGGATTGATGAACAGATATAGATATGGAAAAGTATTCCTGATATGGTATACAATGAAAAGTCAGTGTGTCTTAAATGACTTCTTTTGTGTGAAATATAAGGATAGACAGAATGAGTATATATACAAGGAGTCAGAGGAGTGGTTACCTCTTGCTAGACAATCGGAAAGGGCACAAAGGAGCCCTTGTGAGTGCTGGAAATGTTCTATATCTCTTGATCCGATTGGGGGTTTTGTGGGTAAAGTTAGTGTTAATATTCATCAAGCTTTGCATCTAAACTTTATGAACTTTTTTGTATATATGCATGTATGTTTTCAGCAAAAATTTTAAAAAGCAATGTGTTTATATGTATACTGTATATGTTTAATCTTCAAAGAGAAGAATCTGGCTGGAGAATGTGCTGACCGGGGTGTTAACAATTGTTGTATATGTACTGTGATAGAATTCTTTGCTTTGCATACTGTATCTTCAAATGTTTTTACAAATCTTGATATAACCTTTTGTAAATGTTTATTTACTTCCCTTGAGAGAGAGAGAGAGAGACAGAGAGAGAAGGAGAAGCAGAGACAGAGGGAAAGAGAGAAGCTCAAGTAGTATCCATGCTGTTGGCACAGAGCCCAATGCAGGGCTCGATCCCACCAACTGTGAGATGGTGACTTGAGTCAAAATCAAGAGTTGGATGCTTAACCGACTGAATCACCCAGATGCCCCTATAACCTTTCGTAATAAGAAAATTTTGAATAAAAAACCACCTTACCTTGGATACATTAAAAATTGAATGTTCTGAAAATTCTTCAAACTCAGAATGAAATTTATTCTTCCTTTGCTAAGCTAAAAATCTGTCTCCCTCTGGCTCCCATATTGATTTCTCCATCCGATTAATATAAATGAAAGCTCAGAATTTGCTGGTGATTGAAACATTTCCAAATTTTCTATTGGATTCCATTGGTCCTCAAGTTATTTCTACTCCTCTTGTGGTCTTAGTGGCTCAATACTGCCCCTTTATGAATTATAAAAGAGTTACATTTCTTGTAGCTTACACCATCTGGGATTCCAAGCTGATCTCCACCAAAAGCTTTCACCACCTGAAAATGGAGACTGAATGCTGACCATGAGACTTTCTCTCTTTCAGGATGATATCATCACTGTGATCAGCCGAGTGGATGAGAACTGGGCAGAAGGCAAGTTAGGAGATAAAGTCGGCATCTTCCCAATCTTGTTTGTAGAGGTACGTGAGGATCAAGTCTACATCTGATTCATGCCCACTCAGAAATATACATGTGCCACAGGGAGGCCTCAGAGAAAGTCCTTTCTGATATGAGGCTCATTTCAGAAGTAACTAAAGTCTCCAGAGAAAAATGCCAGAAGATAAAATCCAGTTCTGGCAAGAGGGAAATGCGTCTTTTTATTCTGCTGACGGGAGTGTAAACTGTGCAGTGTCTCATACCCAAACTCAAAGAAACCCATGTTAGTAACACTGAAATCCTACATCTCCTCTGATTCAGCAGTTGCACCAATCTGACAGTTTATTGTAAAGAAATATTCAAACAAGTACACAAAGATATATGTGTTCACTATAGTATTGTGTGTAATGGTGAAAAATCAGAAGTAATCTAAATATCCAACTATAAGGATTTCATTTTTAAAAATTATGGAGAGGAAAATATATGTATACCCATCAAACATTATGTTAAAGAATATTCAATATTTTTGAGTACTTGGTATATTATGAGAAGATGTTTATGATTTGTTAAGTAAAGTAAAGTTTGATGGGCATACAGTTTGAGATTTAGAAGGCAAAGAAGTCCTAGAGATCTGTTTCACAACCATATGAATATACTCAACACTGCTGAATCATACACTTTAGTTGTTCTGGTAAATTTTCTGTTACGCGTGTTTTACTACAACAAAAGAACGGAGCTATATTAAACCAGCTTCATAAATATGTGTGTGTATAACTGGACAGAGGACTGGAAGGATATATACAAAGACGTTAACAGGAGTGATCACCAGATAGTGAGGTTCTAGATAATTTTCATTTTCTTCTGTCGACCTGTATTTTTTAATTCTTCTGAAATGAGTACATATTACTTCCGGAGGTTTTTAAAGCTACTTTAAAAATAGAAGAAGAAGAGCACTAGCTAGACTCTATCTACCTATTTCTCAAGCATAATACTGTAACCTAGAGTTCCTAACCTCTCTATCCTTGAAACTCACCCTAGCTTGAGGCAGGTCATTACAAATTTAAGAGAGGTTTCATTGTTTAACTGTATTAATCGGATACTCACCAGGTATAAAGCATTAAAAGTGAGCAGTGGGGAGCTATGGAAGAAGTAAAAGACATGTTTTCCACCCTCTAGGATGGCAGGATGAAAACAGAATGGAGGCAGAGTTGGAGAAAAGGGGCCAGTTCTTTCATTCATAAGAGCCAAAGCAGGTTCTGAGCATTCGAGGTTCCCTATAGCTCTTTTAACTCAATGCTAAAGGGATGAAAAATGGAAGGGAAGGATAGAGGATGGGTCCAGAGAGTCTGGTCATCTTACCTCTAGTCAACGGTATTCTCATTACCAGTCCTTTTTCTCTTGCTGAGGCCCCTTTCAGGCACACACACACCCAAATCTCTACCTGTTCAAATTTCACTCATTTTACAAGCCTCGACTAGAAGCCTGCTTTCTCCATAAAATTTCCAACCACTAGTTGAACACTCAGTTGTCTCTTTCTTCTCCAAACACCTGAAGGGTGTATTGCTTATACCTCGTGGGCTTGAATGACACAGAAAGACTCTCTTCAAAAAAAAAAAAAGAAAAGAAAAGAAAATTAGGTAACGAGTGAATGAAAAGAAAAAATTACAAAACAAACCGTTCAGTGAGACCCTGTTCTGTCCTGTCCACATATATTCAACCATTCAACTAATTTTTCATTGAGTACCTGCAAAGTCAGGTCCTATGCTAAGTTGTAAAGATACAGACAGGTATGGGTCCTTACTTGCAGGGACTGTAAAGTCAGACATTAATCAAGTAATTGTTAAGGATTAAGGGGAGGAAAATTAATGGGGGAGGGAGGGAATGACGTGCAACTGATCTGGAAAGGGGGTCAGTGAATACCTTATAAGCCAAGATCAGACAGATGGATAGGAGTTATGTAGGTAAGCATGGAGGGAAGAGTGTTTTCGGGAGTGGAGGTAACATATACAAAAGTCTGGCAGGTTGAGGAAGTGTAAGGTACCCAGAGGACGAAAAGAATACTAGAGCTGGAGCTTAGAAAGTAAGACAATGATAAGACATACCAGGGAAGTGAGTGGGAGATGGGTCACAGAGAGCTTTATAAATCATCCTGTATTGGTCAGGATGAGCTAGGTTATGCTATGGTAATAAACAGCCCCAAACTGCCAGTGGCTTAACAAGGAAAAACTTATTTCTCACCCACATTACATGTTTGGCACACAACAGTAAGAAGCTGTGCTCACATAGTCACTCCAGAAATCCACACTGAGGCTGGGCCACCTTGTAGTTGCTGTCTGGAATACACAGAGTTCCTCACTCTTCAGAGCAGGGGAGGAATAAGGAAGATTGAGTTGGATATCAGCAAATGCCTCAGCTCAAAAGTGATACTTGTCCCTCCACACATTGCCCATTAGCCTGAACCAGTCCCCTAGCCCCACTTGTCTTTAAGGCAGCTGAGAAGTACAAGGGAGCAGGATGAGCGTCTGAGAAGTATGGTGGTCTCTGCACCTATCATCGGAAGTTTGGACTTGATCCAGAAGTCAGTTTTTAAGGGACACAGTAACTCTATCACACCTGTGTTTCTTTTTATTTTTTCTGTTTATTTATTTTTGAGAGAGAGACAGAGACAGAGCATGTGGGGGAGGGACAGAGAGAGGGAGACACAGAATCTGAAGCAGGCTTCAGGCTCTGAGCTGTCAGCACAGAGCCCGATGTGGGGCTTGAACTCACAAATCTTGAGATCATGACTTGAGCTGAAGTCAGATGCTTAACCCACTGAGCCACCCAGGTGCCCCCAGATCTGGGTTTCTTAAAGACTGCTCTTCTGGCTACAGTGAGAAGAATAATTTGAGGAGGAAAGAAGAAAGCAGAAAGACCAGTTAGGAGGCCGGTGCATGGCTCAGTTGGAAAATGAATGTGGCTTGGACCAGGAGATTGGAAACAAATAGACAGATTCAAACACCATTTAGGAGGTAGATCCATAGGGCTTGGAGGTTGACAAAAGTGAGGTACAGGGGAGAGGGAGTGGTAAAGAATGCATGCTCCACTTTTTGCTTTATGTGCTGAGGTTAGTGGTGGAGCCAGTACTAACGAGGAAGATTACAGTGATGGAGAGACAGTGGTTAAGTTTCCAAGGACAGAGACCAGCTACAATTAATACCAAGTTGGTTACATAGGAGGTGCTTAAGTTTTTGCATTTTAGAGCTTGCATGGTCCCCTGCCTAATTTCAAGAAGCTTCTCCATAGCTCTGGGGGGAGAAAAGCACCATTGATTTTATTGCCCATTTTTGGTACTCTTTTTTCCCAAAACTTCTACATTTAATGATTATTCATTTGGACACTCTCCCCACCACTTCACCTCTAAAATTAGTGATTACGAGAACCCTCAAGATTATCATCAAACTAGCCATTGCTTCATTTGTTCTCCTAATTGCTAGGAGGGGGAAAAGATAATCAAGTGGTTGCTCTAATCTGGAAACCTGATTTTCAAAAATTACTTGAAATCTAAATTGAGCTTTTTAAAGCAATACTTAAATTTTGACTCCAGTCATTTCATTAAGACTAGCACTTCCTAAGAACTCTTTAAACAAGTTTTGAATTAACAGTGCCATGCAAAGCAACTGAAAAGAAGGAAAGCTTTCTTGTAAGAGTGGCATGGGCTGTTTTTTTTCTTTTTTTGCATCAACAGGATTTTTCTTGTTAATGTATCCCTTGGCTTATTGAATTATACCTGAATAAAAAGGTGGTAAAACAGATACTGAGCTTATACCTGTTCTTGTCAGGACTTCTCCGGTGAGGCCTGCCCGGGTTATGTGACCCTTGCTCAGCCCAATGATATTGTTTCAAATGAGTGGCCGCAAATTTAAGAGATGTGCAATCTTTCCCTAACTGAGCTATTAATCATGTAGGCAGAGCACAGGGCAGACCAAGAGTCACACAGAGCCCTTTGTCAATGTTGCTGATGAAAACGGTGAGGGTGTTGCTCACCAGGGGAAAGAACAAGTAGGAAGCAGGAAAAAAACTAGCTTATTTCATTGTAGCTGTGAATGACTGTAAAGAACTTGACTCATTCAATTCAAAGATTATACGTTACCCTTTAACTAGGTCAACAATGGAGGGATAGGTGCTCTGGGTAATACAGACATCGTCCCTAACCCACACTGCCATCAGACCTTGCCAACGCAACTTCAGTAGCTTCCTAACTGTTCTCCGTATGTCTGCACTGGCACTTCTGAATAAAAAAAAATAAAAACGAATACATAAAAGCCAGAATGAGCTTTTATGTATTCGTTTTTATTTGCATATGGCAAGATTTATTCTTTTTGGGTCTACTTCTATACATTCTGATAAATGCATTCAGTATACCCACACCACCATCAAGATATAGAATAGTTCCAGGGCATCTGGGGAGCTCAGTTAGTTAAGCATCCGACTTTGGCTCAGGTCATGGTCTCACAGTTCATGAGTTTGAGCCCCGAGTTGGGCTGTCTGCTGTCGGTGCAAAGCCTGCTTCAAATCTCTCTCTGTCTCTCTCTACACCCCACCCTCTCAAAAATAAATAAACATTAAAGAAAAAAAGGTCTAGAATAGTTCCAGCACCCTCCAAAAATATAATAGTATGCTGACTCTTTGTAGTCAGCCCCTTCCCTGACTCCCAATAGCAGGCAATCACTGGTCTGGGGTCTGCTCCTATAGTTTTCCTTTTCCTGAATGTCATAGCAATGGAATCCTGCAAAATGTAGCCTTTGAGTCTGTCTTCTTTCACTCAGCACAAAGCAACAGAGATTCATCCACGTTATTAGGTGTATCAGCAGCTCTTCCCTTTTGTTGTTGAGCCGTATTCCACTGCATGGGTGTGCCAGAGTTTGTCCGTGCACCAGGTGAAAGACAGTGCGGTTGTTTAGTTGTTGACAACTATGAGTAAAGCTATCAAAAACATGTGCATACCGATTTTTGAGCAGGCAGAAGTTTTCCTGTCTCTTCAGTAATTACCTAGGAGTGGGATGGCTGGGTCAGATGCTAAGTATGGGTTTAGCTTTGTAAGAAACTGCCAAAGCCCAGCATGAGCTTTTAAAAGCAAAAATCAGATTGTGTCACTCCTCTACCTAATCCTGCCAAAGGCTTCCTATTACACTTGGAATAAACTTGAGCCTCCCAGGACCTTTGTGACCTGGCCCCTCCCTGTCTCTCTGGTCTCTGTACCTCCTGCTCATCATCACTCTCACCATTCCAACTTCTGTTTCTTTCTTCTCTTTTTCTCAAACAGACTGTTTTCCCCCCTCCTTAGGATCTTTTTACTTGATTATAATCCCTCTGCCTGGCATGTTCTCACCACACCCCCCACCCCATCTTGACACAGCTGGTTCCTCCTTGTCACCTGTGTCTCAGTTAAATGTCACCTTCTCAGCGGGACTTCCTTGGCCCACCCCCATCTAAAGAAGGCGCCTGCCCCAACCCGTCTCTATCACATCAAAGCATTTACTTCTGTATGATATTTTCTTGTTTGGTTCTCTGTTTGCTGGCTATGCCATTTCTAAGTCACCCCTTCTGGGCTTCAGCTCTTTTATCTTTAAAGTGGACATAACAGGGGTGCCTGGATGGCTCAATTGGTTAAGCATCTGACTTCGACTCAGGTCATGATCTCACAGTCTGCGAGTTCAAGCCTCGAGTCAGGCTCTGTGCTGACAGCTCAGAGCCTGGAGCCTGCCTCGAATTCTGTGTCTCCCTCTCTCTCTGCCCATCCCCAACTCGAGCTCTGTCTCTCTAAGATAAATATTAAAAATAAATAAATAAATAAAGTGGACATAATAGGGGCACCTGGGTGGCTCAATCAGTTAAGTGTCCGACTTCAGCTCAGGTCATGATCTCACAGCTCATGAGTTCAAGTCCTCTCCCTCCCACCCCCGTCGGGATCTGTGTTGACAGCTTGAAGCCTGGAGCTGGCTTCGGGTTCTGTGTCTCCCTTTCTCTCTCTGCCCCTCCCCCACTCAGGCTGTCTCTCTCCTTCAAAAATAAATAAACTTAAAAAATTTATTTTATTTATTTTTATTAATAATTTATTGTCAAATTGGTTTCCATACAGTACCCAGTGAAAAAAAAATTTTTTAAATAAATAAACTGGACATAATAATGCCCCTTCCCCTACTCGATGACTTTCTTTTTCTCAGTATTACAAGCTTTGTGAGGTAGGAACTGTATCTTCTTTAAAAATGTTCTGTCTTGGAGGGTACCGGGGTGGCTCAGAGTGTTAAACATCTGACTTTGGCTCAAGTCATGATCTCATGGTTCTTGAGTTTGAGCCCTGCATGGGGCTGGCTGACGTCAGCACAGAGCCCACTTTGGATCCTCTGTCCCCTTCTCTCTCTGCACCTCCCCCTCCCACTCCTCTTAAAAATGAATAAAAATTTAAAAATAAAATAAAATTTTCCATCTTGACTATTTTAATCATCTGTACATTGTCATTAAAAAGTTCTTAAAAGGGCAAATTCCCTTTTACATTTATAGTTGAATCTCTAAAGTGGAATGAGACACGGGGCTTTGGAGGACAACTCTGTCCATGGATTTCAGCCTTCCAAAGGAACTGAACTCAAAACATAACACAGCTGGCAGCTGTGCTAGGCCTAGCTGGTACTAGAGTGTAAGAGCTGGCTTTTACATTTTCAGGGATTTTGCTAGCTAGTTATTAAACCATTGGTAGATATTTACACCAAAGGAATTGGGAAACTCTACAAATCAGGGCTTGCACTTTTCTTTTTTCTTTTCTTTTATTTTCTTTTCTTTCTCCATACATATTACATACTAAGAGGCATGGAACAAGAAAGAAATGTGAGGAGTCGAAAGTGTTTAAAGGACGTAGTAAAAGTAGCATAAAGATTCAAAGTCCCAAATACATTTACATTATGGTTCAAATGCTTAGAAGATGGGACGACCTGAGCAAGTCCATCCACACATGATTCCAGAAGCACTCACTGAGCATCCACTGCGGGATGGGCCGAGACGAACATGTATGAGCTCGCTGCTAACAGTCCAGTGGGGGAAGGAAAGGAAGGGGTTGCAGCGTGCTGTGTAAAGTGCCACGGTGGAAAAGCATAGAAGCTGTAGCCCACTCAGTGGCATTCAGGAGTGGCTGAAGGAGGAAAAGGGTAGGGGCGTGCCTGGGAGAAATGGGTAAAGGAAGAGTGCTCCCGATCAGGGAAGAGCATCAGCACTTATTTTTAACCCCTGCAGAGCGCAGAGAAGTAGAGCAGTACCTATTTTGCAAGAGAGTTGTCAGGATCTATTGATATAGCCAAGTAGCTGGGACATATTGATAAAAGGAGGAAGCTGACCAAGGAGTGACGGCTGAGGTGGTGGCATCTGAACTGACTTCAGACTAGCCTGGGTAGGACTTAGCCACTCACACCAGATCAGGAAGACTAACCTCTCTTGGGCCTTCTGTTTTCAGCCCAACCTCACTGCAAGACACCTCCTAGAGAAGAACAAAGGCCGTCAATCACCCCGCACAAAGAGCCTGTCCCTGGTGCCCTCATCCTCCCGAGGCAAAGCAGCCAACACGCCCACCGTCCGCAGGGGCCCTGGGTCCAGGAGGAAGGGGCCCGGGCAGTTCTCCATCACAACAGCCTTGAACACTCTCAACAGGATGGTCCATGCTCCCTCGGGGAGCCATATGGTGGAGATCAGCACCCCAGTGCTCATCAGCTCCAGCAACCCCTCCGTGATCACCCAGCACTTGGAGAAAGGAGATGTTCCTCCCAGCTCTATGGGGCAGGTAGGAAACAAACACCTGGGGTAAGGGTACCCTGTGGTTAGGTGATGCACACCATGTCATATGCAGTTTTATATATTTAGTACCTGCTGAGCATCTATAATGCATTAATAATAACTAATGTCGTGTGTATTATGTGTCAGAGCTGTAGATGTATGCTCCCATGTCATCCTTGAAACAGCCTCTTGAGTTGGGTATTATTACTGTTCTCCCCATTTTATGGATAAGTAAACTGAGGCCAAGAGGAGTTAAACAACTTGCCAGATCGTCGCAGAAACTGCTTTCCCACGCTGAAAGCCATGACATGGTTCCTGTCCCTCAAAGAGCTTCCCTCCCATGAGATAACAGCACCCGTTTCTAGAGAGGGTTTTGGCATCACAACTAGAGGTTCACTGTTCCATTCCATCCTCTGGCAATGTCTCAGTCATCATGTGGAAAGGGAGGGAAAGAGGGAAAGAGAAACTGGGTTACTGGGTGGCTTTTGGGACTGGCTACAGAATTTGCAGGGCCCAGTGAAATGGGAAAATGCATGCTCCTTGCTCAAAAATGTTTAAGAATTTCGATACGCAACAGCAGAGCGTTAAACCAAGTGAAGAGACCTTCTCAATACAGAGCCCCATGTGATATGCATGTCACACACACACACACAAACACACACTCACACACACGAAGCGAGCCCTGCCTGTTTTTATATGGAGTACCTAATAAGATAATACAGGTAAAGTGCTCAATGCCAATGCTCGGCACATGCTAAGCCCCCAGTAAGCATTAGCTCTTAATACTATTATTATCAGCCCAATCACTGAATTGCCAAATGAAGGGAGATACGCCAAGGGGCAATGGTGGCAATCCAGAAGCAGAAGTACTTCTGACAGCATGTGGCTATTTAGGTTGAGGGTACTTTGAAAGATGAAGGACTGGAGGTATGAGGCCAAGTAATTAAAAACAACTGCATGTTGGGGATTCTGCTGAAAACACTCTTTAGAACCGGGCAGGTGGCAGCTTGAAAGGACAAACTTCAACTTGCACTGATGTGTTTTTTTAAAGCTGTAAATCTTGTTTTTAAACATGAATCTCTCCCTTGGGATTAAAGGACTTAATTGGACTCTAATCCCTTTTTAACAAGACAAGGAGGAGGAAAGAGTCAAGGGCTTCTCAAAGACCTGTGTGCCAGTCTAAAATGAAAACAATCACCATCTACAACATTTTCTATCTTGTCCCACTCTCTGGATCTCCGAGAGGCTGGCTGTTCACGGTCATCAGCCCACCACCTACACTGCATGCTCACACACACACACACACACACACACACACACACACACACACATTTTCCCCTCCACGTACTGTCTCCTTACATAAAAAACCATAAAGTTCCCTTCCACACACACATTCCAAATGCTTTTTTACAAGTACATACACGCTTTGTGCTTAGAGTTCTCCCTCCACCACACACACACACATACACACTCTCCCTCTCTCTCTCTCTCTCTCTCTCTCTCTCTCTCTCTCTCTCTCTCAAATGAGGGGCCCAGTGACTCACAATTAAGCCAAAGACTAACAATTTTTCTAAAGCCATTTTTATATAGAGAGATAGACAGATAGATATTTATAAAGTACAGCCCACACTCAGGAGATCTAAGCAAGCTCACTCAGCTGTAAGTTGGTTTCCCAAGAGATTTAGCCAAGAGTCACTTTACATGTGCCTTTGAAATTCTTCTTTCCAGTCATTTACCTCATTCACACAGAGGCTAAGCAGAGTGGAGAACTCTAATAGGATTTCAAATAAATAGTATTCAAAAAATTTAATAAAAAGATATAAAGTAAAATAGTGTTTCTTCCTAGTTTTCACAGATGGTGAGAATTCCAAAATTTGGTATTTGCATATCTTATTCCCAGGGAACCTTTGCATGGTGTTGATAGCCTTTCTCAGTTCACGTGGCTGTGGACTCTAAGTGTTCCTACATGTTTGCCCAAGTGTTGTCAAAGACACTCAAAATACTTCACATATAAGCTACGTCTAAAGATGGGTAAAAAATTGAGAAGTGACAAGTTCTTTTGCTTCTTTTTCCTCTAACATCCTTGAGAGCTGAGGTTGGATCTAGCTTTTCAGGTTACCCCACCTTCCCCCTCCCAGCACCCTGCCCAGTGCCTACTCTTGTAATAGGCACTCACAAAATTAGGAAATCAAGACTTTTGACTTAAACATATGGGCAGATGGTGGTGACATATACTCAAACAGAAAGCCTAGAGGAGGAATAGTTTCCTGTAGAAAGCTCACAGGTCAGTGTAACTTTTTCAGCCAATAAACATCTGCTGGGTGCTTACAATGTGCTAGTAACCAGATGGATTACTGAGGATTCTGCTACCAAAACAACAGGAACAGCAATAGTCATCTTGAACATTTACTGAGACTAATATGATTGATGGGCAGAGAAACGGACAGAGAGATAGGATGATATACTCTGATAGCAAAGTCTTTATTTGCTAGTCTCCTAAGTCCCGCCCTCTATCCTGAAAGATAGTAAGAGCCTTTGTAGGGGAGGTATTATCATTACTTTACAGCAAGGTAATTAAAGCCCCTCCAAAAAATGGTTTTGCCATAGTTCATGTACAGTGAGAGTCTGGATTAACCCTAGAATTGTCTGATTCTAGAACATACACTCTTATCATTAAACTACATCATCAACAGAGATCTCATCAGGCAATACTGTTATGTCAGTGCAGTTCATATTGGATGTGTGTAGCCTCCATTCTCTCGGATATGTCACCTGACTCCCTTTAGACACCCAGGCTCTCCAGCCTTCTCTTCCCCGCCTACCCCATGCCCCAGTAGAGAATTTGCCATAAGTCTTTTACACCTAAACATTTTTGTTCACTATCATTTTGCTCCTTTATGAACTACCAGCTGTGTCCAACCATCGTGTATGCTGCTGAAGGTACCAAGAGTAAGCTCTCACCATCAAGGAACTCCCTCTGGCAGGAACACAAAAATTAAACGACTGCCTAGAGTGGACTTAGGGCTTCCCAACATGGGTTGAGGACCTGCTGGCACCCACACTGACTTAAGCAGCACAGAGACTCAGAATTTAACAACACAGAACTGTAGACTGAGAACGTCATTTCCTTTCCAATTTTCCCCAAGCCCACTGATGACATCAAGAAGGTTCCAATTTTGGTACTGACACTTGCTAATCTGCCTCTGTAAGGAGGAGAGAGCAAGGCCTGGGGCCCAGGACCTCTTGCCCATCTCTGAATTGAGTAACACCATATATTTTTATTATGTGGTCTGTTGGTTATCTTCCATATATTATAAGTGATACTAGTGTTATCACAGAGGTATATGAAAAGAGAAGCCAGAGCAAGGAATTTTGTTTTCCTGTTGTCATTGTGTCTTCTCACCTGTGGGAAACGACTTAATACATTTGGCTAGAACATTAGGAAACGGCCTCAAAGATGAACTTTGCACTAAATACAAGTGTACTCAAAAACAATTCAGGATTAGACTTGAAGAGGCTGAGTAAGTTCCCTGGGAAATTGTGGTGAGGAGGTTAAGTAGGAGGATTGGAACCCATGTAGTTGGCCTCTGGGAGAGTCCTGAAGATGATCTCAAGATCTGCACTGAGAAGCAATGCCTTACGAGAAAGTCAACTGCATGGGGCGCGCATTAGAAAGATGTTCTTGAGCAATGGAAGTCACAACTGTCAGGCCCACCCTAGAGATTCTAAAATCCACTTGTTCACGATGTGGAGGCTGCCTGCCCCCTGTCTCCCACACTCACAGAACAATGAGACATTCTTGTTTTCTCTAACACCAAGCTTCCTAAGAGGTTCTGCTCCCTCAGTATACCCTACCCACCTACTAGTACCCTAATGCTGGGGTCCAGTTCCGGTGAATCTAGGGGCCCCCGAAGGATGGACGGTCAGGCGAAAGGAAATGAGAGAGCCACGAGAGAGATGGAGTCTGATGACCAAGCAGGCAGCCTGGCAATTCTGGCATCTCCGCCCTGCCGGGTCTCAGTGTCTTTATTTAAAAGTAGTGAGTTACATTACAGCAATGAGTGACATCCCATCAGTAAGCATAGAACAATAATGTGTTTTATCAGTAAAGCAGCTATTTCCTCAATCTTGCAAGTTGTTTTCAAGTTACTTAGCATATAAATTTAAGGCAGAGGGAGAGAACAGGAAGTTACCTAGGACTGCCTATGTTAATTATCTATAAAAAGGCCAGGAGTCATTCTGCCTATTCTTCCAACTACAATGGGGGAGGTGCAACCCGTCTGGCAAGGACAGAATTCCCAATGCTTGTCCTTTAATTGTGAATGAGTGAATTTACATAATAGGAGCCTAACGTTTACACAAATCACACCAATATCCAGCCAGCTCATAACTGCTTCAACCACCTTTTCCACACAGGGAGGGGTCTCAACCTGTGAGCCCAAAATGGCTCCCAACACCCTGCCCCTCCTCCTGTGTTAGTGGCACTGTTGGACAACTAGAAAGCCTGTCATCATTCCAGAGTGTTCTCTTTCCCTTACCTCTTACATCAATTAGCCAGCAAGCTCATTTTCCCACCTAAATCGTCACAGCTTCTGTCCATTCCATCCCAGTGCCTTATTTTTGGTCCGTATCTCTTGCCTAGCCTATTGCTTCAGCCTCCTCCCTGGTCTCCCAGAGCTCATGCTCAGTCACTACACCCCACCGCACCCACCCCTTCACCCCCATGCATTCTTCCAGTCATGGCCTCTATCATGGTGTCTTCAAAGCCCAAATCCATTAAGCCGCTTCTCTTGCCTAAACTGACAGTGCTTCCCTACAGTCCACAGAAGAAGTAATACCTGCTATTTATTGAATGGCCACTAAAAGTCAGAATCTATAATGATGACTTACAGACATTATGACTATCCTCACAACTGTTCATAGTAGGTGCTAGTATGCCCATTTTACCAAATAGGAAAACTCGGGGACAGAAAGATCGGGTGACTTGTCCAAGGCCTCAAAGTTAGAAACAGTCAGGATTTGAGGACAGACTAAAGTTCATTTATTTATTTTGAGAAAGAGAGCATGAGCAGGGGAGGGGATAGAGAGAAATAATCCCAAGCAGGCTTCACGCTGTCAGCACAGAGCCCAATGCAGGGCTCGAACTCAAAAAATGTGAGATCATGACCTGACCTAGAGGCTCAACCGACTGAGCCACCCAGGCACCCTCATCTACTTGACATTTTTAAGCACACTATGTATATTCTAGGCCACCTTTCTGCTTTCTGTCCTGGTACCCAGCATGGTGCCTGCATTATTATGGGTAATGAACAAAAGGCTGTTTCTCTTGGAATTTATTTTTGGTGCATTCACCTGTCACAAACATATCCACACCCCAAAGCCCTATATGCATATCATTTCTTCAAGGAACACCTTGCCCATTCTCCCCTGCAAAATTAGTATCTCCCTGGTGCTCACGGCACATTGTTAATACTCGAGTTATAACACATTCTTCTTTATACTCTCAACCATACATCTTATCACCATGCTCACTAAGACTGAATGGTTCCTAAGGGTGGGGATGGTGTTTTATTCATTTATGTTACTGTTGACTTTCCAAAAACCCAATAAAGATTTCTAATAACACATTTTGCCTCAAGAATTTTAAAAAAAAGTCAGAGACCTCTGACTTTTTAAAATAATTACCAATCCCCATCCTTTCTTCTGATTACCCAGAAAGCAAAAGAAACAAGAAAGAGAGGAAAAAGGCAGATCATTGAAGTGCGATTCCATTCTCCATGCCTCTTCCATCCCATTGATAATGACAAGTCCAAACATCTTTCTGGGGCTCCTGAGGTGACAAGGTGTCACACACCTTGGGGAATTCTGAAGTGTGTAAAGCTGGCATTCCTTCCAATCCTAATTTGAAATGCTCTGAATAAAGTAACTTTTGGGATCTTGAACTACAAGTCCAGACCCTCTCCCTTTCTCACTTTCATGGGAGTTTCTCACCCCAACTTCATGGTACTCAGGACTACAAGGAGAGATGGTTTTTACTTAGTATTAAGATAATTTCTTTCCTTTGGACAATGTCTCGGTGCTAATTTATGCTTAAGATTCTAGCTAACCCTCCTTCTAAGGTAATTTAGAGAGATAGATTTATTCTATGCTTATAGTCTTATGTTAATATCTCCTAATATAAATTTTCCATCTTTACAATATTCACTCAATAAATCCCTACTTATAAGTTATCTGAGCACTCTTGAACTGATGGAATGGTCCCAAAGGATTGTGGGTAAAAAGTGGGAAGGCTCCATTTAATGGATACCTGTCCCCTCTAATCGTTTTATTCCGTGTCATCTTTATCTGCCCCAAAGTGCTTTGTGTGGAGCCTAACAGGTGCTTGAAATTCGTTAAATTTTCAAGAGTATACCCCCGGCTGGAGACAGCCCCTTAAACTGTTCTCATAAACTGTCAGTAATGCCCTAGCAGTTCCTTGGTGGACGTCTGAAAGCAAAAAAGGACACAGGTTAGGACCACAGGCCATCTACTACCCTCTACTCTGCCAGATCACCGCCCCCCTCCCGGAAAGAACTAGCAGGAGCCAACTAGGTAGACAAGCAGTGTTTTATGCAGGAGAAATCCCTCTGACCTTGGACCTAGATAGCTCTTTCTCATTGCAATGATGAGACTGTGGGTGAGTTAGTAGCCACTCTGAGCTTAGGGTCCCATCATGAACAGGAATAACCTCTACCTTGAAAGATTGTTGGGAAAATCAGAAGATGCAAAGTGGATGTAAAGTACTTGGCTAGTACTTGGATTGTTATGATTTTATTAAAAAGTTTAGCGGACAGAATTTCTTAGCAATCAGTTGCTAGATTTCTCCTCAATCACTATGCTGTACATTTTAAGTTTTTTATGATGGAAAATTTTAAACGTGTAAAAGAAGAAGGAAGAGCATAATGAACCCTCATATACATAACACCAAATCTCAGCAATTATCCACTCATGGGCCAGTCTTATTTCAGTTATATCCCCACTCACCAACCTGCTCCCCACATGCGTTATTTTGAAGCAAAGCTCAGACCTCCTATCTCTTCACCCACACATATCTCGGTATCTCATTACAAATTTTAGTCAGCATTTTTTTCTAAGAGTTTAACATAACCATGATCCCATTATCACACGTTAGAAAATAGGCGATGATTCTTTTTTAATGTTTATTTGGTTATTTTTGAAAGCACTTGCCCCAATTTCTTTATTCAGCCAGTGTTCAAATGCCCACATTTGCCTTATAAATGTTTTTTTCTCCAGTTGGTTTGTTTAAATGGCATCCAAATGAGGTAAACACTTTGACTTGGGTTGATAGGTCTCTTAGATTTCTTTTATGTCAGAAGCTCCTCTCTCACCTTGTCCTGTCCTTTGCCATGTGTGTGTTACAGAAGCCGAGTTTTTGTCTTGTTGGATTTTTGCATTCTGGGTATTGCCAGTTGCCTCTTTGCAGCATTGTCTAACACATGCCACTCTCTCCTGTGCTTTCTGTAAACTGTTAGTTAGATCCAGAGGCTTAATCAGCTTCAGACTTGATTTCGGCAAGAATACCTCATTGATAGTGCTAAGTACTTCTTTCGTGGTTTTTCTCTTGTTTTGTTTTAAGTGCACAATTCACTGGCTTTTAATATATTCACAGAGTTATACATTTATTACCATAACTTAAAACATCTTCATTGTTCCAAAAAGAAACCCCACACCTCTTTAGCCATCACCCCCAGAACCCCATTTCCCTTCACCCCTCACCTCAGCCCCAAGCAAAACCACTTTACTTTCTGTTACTATAGATTTGCCTATTCTGTTCATTTCATTTTAGTGGAATCACAGAGTATTTGTGGCTAGCGTCTTTCACTTAGCATTATGTTTCCAAGTCCATCTGTTAGAGCAGGTATCAGTACTTCGTTCTTTTTTATGGTTGATAACATTGCCTTGTGTAGACTATTGTGTGGATATACCACATTTTGTTTATTCACTCATCAGCTGATGGACATCTGGAGTTTTTTTGCTCTTTGGTATTATAAATAATCCTGCTGTGAACATTTGTGTACATGTTTTTGTGTAGGTACGTGTTTTCATATGGCCATATAACTAGGAGTGGAATTACTAGATCATATGGTAACTTTATGTCTAACTGTCTGACGAACTGCCAACTGTTTTCCAAAGTGATTACACCATTTTACATCCTCACCAATAGTTTATGAGGGTTGCAATTTCTCCACATCTTCACCAACTCTTGTTTTATTATCTGCCTTTTTTATTATAGCCATCTTAATGGGTATGAAGTGGTATCCATTGTGGTTTTGATTTGCATTTCCTTGATGGCTAAGCATCTGTTCATATGTTTATTGGATACGCATTCTTTAGAGAGCTGTCTATTCATACCCTTTGCTGTATTGTTAAGGGGTCATTTATCTTATAACTGAGTTTAAGAATTCTGTACCCATGGGGGCACCTGAGTGGCTTAGACAGTTAAGTGTCATGTTTCAGCTTAGGTCATGATCTCACGATTTGTGAGATCGAGCCCCACATCAGGCTCTGTGCTGACAATCTGGAGCCCGCTTGGAATTCTCTCTCTCCCTCTCTCTCTGGCCCCTTTCTCAAAATAAATCAATAAACCTAAAAAAAAAAAAAAAGAATTCTGTACCTATGTACATATATGCTAGGTGCATGTCCCTTATCAGATATATGACTTACATAAATGTTCTCCTATTCTCTGGTTGCCTTTTCATGTCCTTGGTGGTAACCTTTGAAGCACAAAAGTTTTAATTATAGGTGGTATCCAATCTATCTATCCTTTCCTTTGTTGCTTGTACCTTTGATGTCATATCTAAGAATCCATTGCCTAATCCAAGTCCACAAAGATTTACTCCTGCATTTTCATCTAAGAGTTTTATACTTTTACATTTGGGTATGATGCATTTGGAGTTAATTTTTGTATGTGTTGTGAGGTAGGGGTCCAAATTCATTCTTTTACATGGAAAAAGAATGTGTCTCATTTTGCATTAAAGTTGAGTCAGCTTCAGGTGTTGTCAGCCTTCTCCATCCATTATGAGGTTCCCCACCAGCATTTCCTCTAATGGTCTGAGGTGCCATTCATGAACGTTCATTTGAGGTTGCGAAATGGTGACATTCCAAATCTCTCATTTCTCCTACATTTTTTAAGCTATAGTTCTTCTACAAGATTGACTTCTACTTTCTGAGAGCTGATTATGTGTAAGATGCTATTCTGTGAGTTGTTCCTAAATGATTTCACAGTGATTTCCAAACCTGCTTATCACAGGTGCTCAGTATATACTGAGGAATCCAAAGTTCATGCCTCAACCACTATATCCCTCTGTCTCTGTCTCTCTTTGTTTCTCTCTCTCTCTCTTCCCTGTTTGTTCCTGGGCGTTTTCCTAGCTCAAAGACAGGACTCACTTCTCACCACCTTCGGGCTTGGCTTGTTTGCCATCCCTAAACTGCTACCCTTTTTCCACTGGCCGCTGCCAGCGGAGCTAATCTCCCCCTGCCTGCCGGTGCCAGTCTTCTTGTTTACATCCTTATCACTGCCCTCAGGCCGCCTCAGCCTCAGCATCCTGGCCTCGTCAGCTACGTGTTCACCCTTCTGCCCCTCCTGAGGTCTGGATCCCACCCCTGGGCTAAGGCCAGGAGAAAAGGCCTAGGTTTCTCCAGCCTGGAGAAGAAAGAGCTTCAGGATTCATGTGGGAATGAGTGTTGGTTTTATTTTCCCAAACTCAGGTTTATATACTCATTTTATACTCCTGAGTCCAGAAGAGGAACAGAACATAAATCAGAACATGAAGGATTGCATGAGTTCCAAGGAAAAACTTTTACCATCACATAGATTATGAGAAACTAAATACTGAAAATGCTGAAGGAGCTTATGGAACCTCATACTGTTGAGTTTTGGTTTGGTTTTTGTTTTCCCTACAAAGGAAGGCAGCTTAGTACAAGTAAGAAGGCTCTGAGTCAGACAAAGCTTCATGACATAGCTTTGCCATCTAATACCCAAGTAACAATGAACTGAGTACCTTACCTCGCTGACCCTAGGTACCCTCATCTGAAAACCCTTCCATGCAGGGTTACTACTACTACCCATAGCCATTGCTACTACCTTCTTTACTCCAAGCAGAGTTTTAGAATAAATCATCATTTGTGTGACTGAACAGAACCCCTGACTTAAAGCAGGCAAGGAGCCGAACATCTTTGAAAACCTAGGTGTCCTTTTCCACCTGACTTTCCTAAAGTACATTTTTCACAACTATTAGCAGATATGCGGTGGGGGGAGGTTCTTGTCTCATTTTATACATAAGAAAACCGGCAGAGAAAGGTGCTTCTATGAGAGATTCAAGGTCTTCCCAAAAAAGTAAAGCAAGTGCAATTTAAGACCAATTTAGGAGTCCTTATGACATATCATTTAATGTCTCATCCTTGAGTCGTATAGTCCCAGGTTGCAGTAGCCATTATTAGCACAAGACAGGTGCCATCATCACCTGAAGTGCCATTATGTCACCAGGGAGGCCAGGGAGAATCTGATCTGAGTACTCACACCCATTAGCTGCACGGCCTCTCCAGATCCCAGTTTTCTAGTTATTTAGATGAAATGATAAAACTCATCTGATAGACAATGATGTTGCTTAACTAGTTAACCGTGCATTCTAAAGCTAGGTAACACCATGAAAACCTGTTCCTGCTATTTAGTTAATGATGGTCATTTTTGCAATCCCTCCTTGTGCTCAAGCACACCGTCACAGAGAGACCTGCTTTCTTTCCCACTACTGCAAGGCTTTCTCAGCCCGAGCAGGTGTCAGGTAGAGTTCTCTGAGGCAAAGAGCCTTTTTAACAATGTTTCTTAGCACAGGCAGTATAGTGAGAAATCGTGGCACTGGGGAGCCCCTAAATCTGGGCTGAAATTCTCATAAGAAGCAGAACTTCTTACTGAGCAGTATAATTTTGGGCAAATTACATAATCTCTCTGGACCTCAATTTTCCCATCTGTGAAATGGAACTGAAGGTAATTTTTTTTTAACCGCATCAAATTGGTATGAGGATACAACAAGGCAATACATGTACATGAGATAATGGCCCAGGTTTGGCAGTGGTAAATAGCTCAATAAACATTCAGTCTGTTATTAATGTTGGGTCAAGTCAGGAAGCTATAACCATCCCCCAACCGCAGGCCTTGCTGAGAATGACTTTCACGAGCCACATACTTCACCAGGATGATCTGTTAGAGCCTGCCTCACAGCGCAGACACTTCCAAAAGCCCCTTTGCTCCCTTGATAAGCAGTGACAATATGGGAAGTAGGGAAGGGCGTGACTTTTGGCTTATATCTAAGGGGCTCCTGGGGCCGTTGTACTTGCTCAGTGCAGAGCCACCTGTTCACCATTTTCTGCATGCACCTTTCAGCTTTTGGTGTGACCCCCATCGTCCCCTGTGTGGTTACCCAAGCTCCTCACAGCCCATCAGTGAAGCAGACAACAAAGAAATTTCTGGGTGCCTCCCATGCACCAGGCACATGGGAGGCAATGGACCTGACAAATGGTCCCTGCAGGCTCGCAGGGAAGAGGAATAGGAAACAAAGTATCATATGCACTTGATTTCCAAGACTGTGAGTGTGTAAAATGCTGTGAGCTAAGGATGAGGAACGGGTGGAGTTTGTGGGAGAGGGGCCACCTCACCTGGGAGGTCAGAGAAACCCACCTGACAAAGGGATCTCCAGGTGGAGACTGAAGAATGACAGAAGGCAGCTAGGTTTTTAAAAGAACAGCAACAACGGGTGAAGCAGGGCCTCACCACTACCCCTTCTCAGCCCCAGCAGCCCAGCTCACTTTATCCTGAAGTCATGCCGGCAAATGCCAGCACCCCAGGTCCACCTGCCACACCCGCATTCGGATCCCAGCCCTGCCCAAGCTCCCTCAGGTCCTCTGGGGAGAAGCCTCTCTGGTTTCTGGTGACCAAAGCAGGTTCACTAATTAACCCTGCTGCTCGGCTTGCTTCCTTGATTCAGCATGTCTCCAATGAGATGTTGAACTTTACATCATCACTTTCCTAATTAATGCCAGCAGCTGAGCCACTCAGGAGACCCACCCCTGCCCAGGTGAAAGACGGAGTGGCCGAGCTTGTACCTCAGGCATTTTAGCACAAACTCGTCAGCTCTGGGAGCCAGAAGCAGGCGTAATTGATATCTAAGACCACTGGGGCTGCCACACCTGTGCGTGCATGCCCGGTGGCACTCTCTCCTCCTCCCCCTCCCATAATCAGAAAAATAGAAGAGAAAGAGAAAGAAGGATGTATAGGGCAACAGTCAGGAGACAAGGAGGACAGTAGACAGGAACACAGGGGGGCAGTGGTATCCCTTAATGGCAAAATGACCTTCGCCGTGTGGCTCGACATGGCAAAGCCTCTGTCTTCATTTTATTTTTTTTAATAATTTTTTTAATGTTTATTTATTTTTGAGACATAGAGACAGAGCATGAGCAGGAGAAGGGCAGAGAGAGAGGGAGACACAGAATCCAAAGCAAGCTCCAGGCTCTGAGCTCGAACTCACAGACTGCGAGATCATGACCTGAGCCGAAGTCTGCGGCTTAACCGACTGAGCCACCCAGGCGCCCCAGTTTCTTCATTTTAAAGTGGTAAAACTAATAGCATCTTTCACATAGACCTATTAGAGAACTGAGTGAGATACTCACATAAGAGATGTCTCAGCCTCCGCATTGTTGACACTTTGGGCCAGATAATTCTTTGTGGTGGAAGTAACGTGTGTGGTTGGGTGCTTAGCAGCAGTCCTGGTCTCTACCCACTTGATGCCAGCAGCACCCACCACTGAGCTGTGGCAATAAAAAAAAAGTCTCCGGACATTGTCAAATATTCCCCAGTGTCAAAATCGGCCGCAGTTGAGATCCACTGTGTAAAGGACATAGCACGGGGCCTGACATATAGTAAATGCAGAAGGGATGGCAGCTAAACAGCAGGCTTGTTCAGGGTGAATGCCCTTTCTGGGTAGCCACAGCAGACAGGCCAAGAATATAAGGCCCTTGGAGAAACGTGGAACTTTCCAAAGGTGAGATGGGTAGATTTGCCAGTGCCATCACTGAAACGTGCAAACAGAGATGAACGTGTCCCTGGCCGAGAAGTTGGAGGGAGCTGTCTATCGAGTAGGTCGTTGGAACAAGCCCAGTTTCCACTCTGCTCAAGGAGCCAATTTTACGGTGTGGGGAGCAGGTACCAGACCCAGTGCCAGGGTCTCACATACATCTTGGCCACTGAGTATTGTGAATAGATGGTATTATTTCCATTTCAGATGGAAGAACAAAGACTCAGAGAGGCTAAATAACTAACTCAAAGTCACTCAGAAGTTACATTTCAGGATTGGGCCAGAATTTGGGCCTGACTCTCTTCCAAGCCCACTCTATTTCCCCACTCAAGCGGCTAGAGTGGGGCTTCTCACATTCTTAGTTTAGGAGCAGTTATGGGGCAGGAACCAGGCTTAGTGGGAAGAATGATGGGGTTGAGTAGCAGTGTCTGTTATGGGCCCAGGAACAGGAAATGGAGGTACCTGTGCCATGAGTTTGTCATCCATGTACAAGCCCATAACCCATGATTCAATGATCCTGTATCTTCCTCTCTGGCTTTATCTAGACTACACTGAGCTAAGGGAACACCTGGGCTTATTCAGCAGAAAAGCCACTGTGCTATATCCTTTCTCACGGCATAAACTGAAAAAGAGGTCTTCTTCACAGGTGAGGAATTCTACAGAAGGCACAGAAAGGCCATGTTCTTAGATAATTTCTGTGGAAAAGCAAGATATGAGCCCCTACCACAACCCTTCGTTAATGCTTCCTGAATTTTGTTTTTAATGAGGAACAGTGTTTTCAAAAAAGAAAAGAAAAAGGAAACTTCCAAGGAAATGGGCCATTTTCTTTCAGAGAAAAAAATGTTTATTATATTTCGAAGCACAAGCTTTGGGACATGCAATATCCATCCTTCGTCCTCTCTTCCCACTCCAAAACAATCAAGTCCTGGTGGAAAATTGCACAATGAGATACATAAGAAAACCTGCTTACATATGCAGAAAATATTGCCAACACCAGTGTGTCTGTTTGCAGACACTTGAGCTAGGGAAGGTGCGCTTTCTCACGGCTGAGTCTGGGGCCACCCTGAGGACACAGAGGGCAGAGTCAGAAATGCAAACAAATCATCCCCACTCACTGGGCTCAGCTCAGGCTACCTAACTGAGCTCTTAGGCCTTGACCTGAGCTGGCACAGATTACAGAAGTCGCACCTCCCTTGTGGTCCCATGCCCAAGCATGGCATGATTGCCACGCGCCAGGCATTCAAGATTTACTGAGTCTCTATTATGTGCTAAGTCCTGGGTGAGCAGTGGGAGACAAACCCTAGACAGGTGAACCAGCACACACTGGGTCATGGAGAGAGTCTATTATTTCAGTCATCCTCCTAGGTCAGTTTCAAGTGGTCTGGCCATTGATGAGTCTGGAGAATACCTATCCTTTATTTTCAAGGTCACGTTCCCTATGCCTGGGATCAGGCGTTCCATGGGCTCTCATCTCTTTACATAAGCAGAGAAAGTGGCACCAGGAGAAGGACTATCCACCCCAAACTGTTTCCACCAGTGGCACCTGGAAATTATCCATTGTTCATTCATTTCTTTGAGCTAATAGGAGATCGGCAAACTATAGCCCAGAGGCCAAGTGCAGCCCATAGCCTGGTTTTGTATGGCCCACCCACTGTCTAAGAATGTTTCACTTTTTTTTTCCAAGATTTTATTTTTTAAGTCATCTCTACATCCAATGTGGGGCTCGGACCCACAACCCCAAGATCAAGAATTGCACACTCCACTGACTGAGCCAGCCAGGTGCTCTGGTATTTACATTTGTAAACAGGGGAAAATCAAAAGAAGAATAATTCTCCATGACATGCAAAAATTACATGAAATTCCATTTTCAACATCCGCAAATGAAGTTTCATTGGCCCACAGCCATGTTCATTCTGTATGACTTGTCTATGGCCGCTTTGGCACTATAGTGGCAGTGTCGAGGAGTTGTGACAGAGACCCACACAGCTGAAAGTATTTACTATCTGACCCTCTACTGAGACAGCATACCGACCCCTGGGCTAAAACAATGCCCCCTCTTTCCTCCTCTAAAATGCAAATACCCACTGGTCTAGCAACTTTTGAAGCCCTTAAAGCCTTTGTGAGACCATGTGTACCTGGTACTTCTGGCTTGCAGGGAAGAAGGATCACTGGATGCCTGAGAGGGCACCACCCGAATCCCCACAGTAATGGATCTTTGCCTCCAGACTCACATCTGTCATTTCACACCTTCGTTTTGGAATTTACCTAAATGCTGCTTTATTGCCAAGAAAAAGTCCATAAGGACAGCATAAGTGGTGCCCCCTGGCCCTCCGGGGTTAAGCCCAGCTGAGCTTTGACGTGACAGGTGTTTGGTAAATGTCAGGAGAATGTGGGAGTGAGGGAGTGAGCAAAACCCAGGGAGTGCATGCACACCATTGTATGAGCCCATAAACGTGAACAAGAGACGGAATACCTGTGTGAATTAACAAACGATGAAGTGGCTGAGGGGCTGGATGAAAGAAGACAGAAATGAATGTATGAGTGAGGGGATTCTTGTAAAAGTGAGAGGTTGGACAAAGAAATAAGTATATAAGTGAATGTAGGAAGGAACGATCCGTGGGACAGATGGGTGAGCAAGTGAGTGCAGGCTACTGGGTCTCTACAGAGGCCACGTAACAAGGACATGGGGTGTCATTGCCAAGTTCTGCTGATCCTGTCATTTTGCCTGGCTTGTTCATACCCTGCCAGCCATGGGGATTTGAACTTAATCGATGCCCTCCCTTGCTAAGGGTGTGCCCATGCTTTAGAGTGTTAGTGTCTGGGGTTTCTGTCAGAAAGACAAAAACACCTGCACCCACGGGCTCAAAACCAGACAGCCCTGCCTCTGAGACTGCGGCCTCCCTCCCATATATGGAAAAAGTATGCCTTCAGCTGATGCATCCTCAGCACCCTCTTTCCATGTGCTACAGGGTGCATTGGACCTACCCCAAAAGCTGAGTGCCCCACAAAGTCACACTTCCCAGATACAAGGGATGGACGACATGCTGGTTTTGGTGAAGTTCACAGCCAAGGTCATCCTAACCGGTGGGAAAATGTGGAATCAAAAACACCCTATCTAAAGCAGGTCCCTACAGTTACTCTGTGGCCTCTAGAGTGTGTACTTTGTTTTCTTGCTTTTTGTTTTGTGTGTTTGCATTGTGTTACCTGCTCCCTCATTTAGCATGTAAGCTCCAGGACAGAGACAGGTACATGGAAATCTCAATAAACATTTGGGGAAAGTGAGTGAAAAATTGTCTGGAAAACAAGTCAACCAACCCCTAGAACCAGCTACCCAGACAGGACTCCCTCTCCCAGTGGTGGCCCTGACTTAACTCTACCACCAACTGGCGCATGCGACCATCAACCCACCATTTGCCCTCTCTGAGGCTCAGGGGATCAAACGAGATTATCTTCAGGGTCCCTTCCAGCTCCCACATACTAGGGTTCTAAAGCCAAGGGGAGGGGCCTTTGGATTTTTTCAAGATTCACATGGTTAGTATGACCCTGAGTGCCCTGGCCATCACACTTGAGAAAAAAAGTTTGCTTATTAAAGGGACAGCCATTTTATCCAGCCTGTGAGGGGGTAAAGTGACCCTGGGTGTGGTGGCATCTCTGTTTTGGCCACTGGCCTTCTGAGCATCATGTGTGACTATCCAAAGATAGTCAGTCCTCTCCCTCAGGCTTTGCCTAGCAAAGCCCAGCCTGACATCCTGCTGCCCACGCCTCAAGAAAGCCATAAAACTATACTGCGAAACCTCCATGGCCGATTTGCAACAATGTGGATGGAACTGGAGGGTATTATGCTAAGCCAAGTAAGTCAGTCAGAGAAAGATATCATATGATTTCAGATATCATATGATTTCATTTGTATGTGGAATTTGAGAAACTCAATACATGAGCATAGGGGAAGGGAAGGAAAAATAAAAACAGAGGGAGGCAAACCATAAGAGACTCTTAAATAGAGAGAACAAACTGAGGATTGCTGGAAGGGAGGTCTGTGGGGGGATGGGTTAAATGGGTAATGGGCATTAAGGAGGGCACTTTTTGGGATGAGCACTGGGTGTCATATGTAAGAGATGAATCACTGGGTCCTTCTCCTGAACTACACTGTATGTTAACATGAATATAAATTAAAAAAAAAAAAACAAATACAAAAACAAAAAATGCCATGGCTAGGAAATCTCTTCTCACATATTTTGGTAGAGTGCCCAGAAACCATACAAACTCTTGCTGGCTCAGCCCAGCAAATGAGGTACAGGGAGCTAAAGAGGATTCATCTGGGGGTTCTAGCCCTCACTGACTCCTGCACCCTCAGAACCCTCCTGCCCTCACAGCCAGGGCCATTTGGTCTAATACTGCTTTGCATACTGAAGGGACCTCTAAGAAGGCCAGCTCTCAACTCAGGGTTTTTAGGTTTGACTCCCAGCTCAGCCTACTTGCTGGCTCTATGACTTTGGGAAAATTACTTGAATATGTTTTAGCCCTCGCAGTTGTGTGACTTCCAAAAACTGTTTGGGTGTTCTCATTTTATCTCAGTGAGATTAAACGCTCCTTTTATTTTTTTTTAATGTTTATTTTTGACAGAGAGATATGAGCAGGGGAGGGACAGAGAAAGAGGGAGACACAGAATCCAAAGCAGGCTCCAGGCCCTGAGCTATCAGCACAGAGCCCAACGTGGGGCTGGAACTCACAAACCGTGAGATCATGACCTGAGCCGAAATCAGACACTTAACCGACTGAGCCACCCAGGTGCCCCAGATTATATGCTCCTTAAGGGCAGGGACTATACCTCCTTTTTGACTTCAACCTCACGCTCACCTGGTCTCACCTAGGGATCGGAACACATGCTGAGTGGAGGGCATCAGACATTCACAAGTCGTTGCTCTCCAAATGTTAGTGGATGTCTGCTAGTTGAACTCCACGATAATGGCACAGAGCCTTCTTTTGAGACAAATGGCATGTACCTTTCGTGGAAAACCATCGTTGGGAGAAGAGGTTGAGTTAGGGAACATCTAGGAAAGGTAATGAACAAGAAGTAAAACTTCTTCCAAAAATGTACTTTGATTGTTCAGTGTTAGTAAATTCTTACTGACCTTTTTTACTGAGTGCCGAGGTACTGTTCGAAAGACTGGGGCTACAAATACTTCTACTGGTGTTCTAAGGACAGGCCAAAATTAGGGACCCCATCCTGAATGCAAGTCCATGTCTTCATCCCTTTTTAGCATGTATCGTGACACCTGGAAAGGTTTTACTCTCTCTTTATCTCCTGTCAGATGCAGTGCCCTGGAAGGTGAGATGCATCAATTATACAAACGGCCTGGGGCCCTGGGCTTGTGTGTTTCACTCAGGGAAGGGAGAAGACAGCAGAGTGCTCACCCCAAAGGCAGGCAGCCTCTTCGGTACCACAGGCTGGGCCCCCTGAGCAGGGGTGGTGGTCTTCAGTGGTAGTCAATCGAAACTTTTTAAATCTAATTTGATACAGGAGAGGACAAGCTTCTCCTGATTTTATCAGAATCACAAAGAAACAGGCACACTATCCAGAAGGGGGCTTTAAAGCACTGGCTTGGAAATTATCACATGTCCTTTGCAGCCACATCCTATCAATCCCATGAGAGGGAAAAACCGTCACATGATCAACCACATCAGAGGGCTGAGCCTCTGTACGAGTGCTTTCCCAATGTCACCTGTGATAATGAGGCAGAAGAGAAAGCCAGACTTGCCAACAAAAAGGGTATCGGCCCATAAGGGCTCCAGAACGTACAGTTTCTATGATCATAAATCCTTCAGTTATTAAAGGGACTTGCTTACTCAAAGGGAGCAAAGACAACTGCTTTGAGAATGTGGTGGGCCGGTAAGTAATTCTCTTTTTTCTCTTTCTAAAAATGTCCATTATGGGGCACCCAGGTGGCTCAGTCAGTTCAGCATCCAACTTCAGTTTAGGTCATAATCTTGTAGTTGGTGGGTTTGAGCCCCACATTGGGATCTGTGCAGACAGCTCAGAACATGGAGCCTTCTTCAGATTCTGTGTCTCCCTCTCTCTTTGCCCTCCCTCTCTCTCTCTCAAAAATAAACATTAAAAAAAATTAATAAAAATTTCCATTGTGGTTGTGGTAATATCCTTTGAGAAAGTTAAAAAAATATTAAGCGACAACAAACACATGGTAAAAAGTTAACTTTCTGAAGATACCAAGTGAATTTGACATTGTCACATGATTTCTAGGCTCACTCAATTCTTTAGAATGGAATTTTAGTCCTACTTAGTCCTAATTCTCAGTCCTACTTCAGTTGGCCTGACTAGCTATTTTCCCCAAAGTCAGACCCATAAAAAGTGACAAGTCCTTGGAGGAAAACCTAGGATACTTTGTCTAAAACCAGATGAAGGAATTTAGGCATGGGCAGGTTCGGTAGCTTGCCCAGGGTTCCTCAGCAAAAGAGCGACAAAGTGGGGAGCCAGACCCAGGGAAGTCTGAATGCAGCACCCCAGTTGCTCACAATTATGCTATATTGTCTCCTGGCTGATTTTGGTCTGCCCTGTCTCCATCCAACTCTCCCTGTGGGTCCATTTTCCTTAGCTCAGGAAAGAACTGTCAGCCCCATTCTCTCTACCATGGAAAGCCACTTTCTAAAGACTACATACATATATGCAGTCTATCAGAAGTGAGTAGAGTATTCTAAATTTCTAAACATTCAGAGACTTCTCTTCTTTGGGATGCAGATGTGAGGGCAGAACCTGGTGTAGGACAGATAGAATATTTCTCATACAGCCTGCACTATCCTGGTGAACACAGTGCTCAGTACTTAGCTGCCTAACAAGCATCTTCTGCGAATAAATGCCATGAGAGGACCCACACCAAAATTAAGAGGCGCTTTGCTTGTTTAAATTTTTATGGCCTTTAATGAAGCCCAGTGAGAGGATTTAATTATAATTATTGCTATGCAGTTCCTTCTCAAGTGGACTGTTATGACTAGGAGGGCAAGGGTCATAATTTAGGTTTGGATATAACCTGGCATTTGAACAAGCCCTAATGGTATGCATCCCATCACACTCTGCTTTAGTACTAAAACCTACCTGCAAGACAGGAGGCTGCTAGGATCAGGAAAAGCATACGGTAGAAAAATGGAAGGGGGAGTGGAAGGGCCAGGGTCACTGTGCCCAACCAAAAGACCCGGCTTAAAGAAGAGGATTTTGGGGGTACTTGGGAGGCTCAGTTAAGTGTCCAACTCTTGGTTTTGGTGCAGTTCATGATCTCATGGTTCATGGGTTCAAGCCTTACGTTGGGCTCCATGTTGACAGCACAGAGCCTGCTTGGGATTTTTTCTCTGCCTCTCTGTCTCTCTGTTCACACACACACACTCTCTCTCTTTCTCTCAAAAATAGATAAACTTAGAAAAAAGAGTATTTTGTCTTTGTGGTTTAAGGTGTGGGTTGCATTTTCACCTTTGTCCCAAGAAGTCAATGCAGAGCACAGACAGGTGCTAGAATTTACCCTTCCCTGCACCCCTTAGGATGCAGGAGATTAGCCCAATCCAGTGTCAGGAAAAAGACTCCTAAATTCCTCCTGTCCCACGCACATGGTCAGTCACCAGTCACCTAGTCTTCCTCAAAGGGAATCTGGAGTATTGTGACTGGCCCTTGTGTCTTAGAGAATGAATGTTTCCTTCTTACATCCAGTCCCTGTAAGAAAGTCCTATTGCTGCCCTCTTCTCACAAATCAGTCTTGTCTGCCTCCTATCAAATCAGAGTTACAATGGCAACTGTCTACTGTGTACTTCATATCAGCTGGACACTGTGCAAAGTACTTTACATGTTCTGATTGAATGGTCACAAGAATGCTATGAGGTAGCTATGACTATTGCCCCCTTTTGTAGATGAGGAAACTATGGCTCAGAGGAATTAAGTCTAAGCTTCACACAGCCAGTAGGTTACAGTGCCAAAATTCAAACTCACTTCAGACAGCCCAATAGTTCATTCTCTTAGCCGTGGCTGCATAGTGTCTTATGGAATTACAGAAATCCTCCTAATGAGTGACCGTCTCATAGGGCTTTTCTTAACTAAAGGAGTAGGACTCTGGAGACTCTAAAGACTTGAACTGACATTGTGGAGATCCATGGTGGCTGGGATTTCCAAGCTTCTATGAGATATTCCAACCACCACCATTTTCCCCAATAGAGGTCTTCAGGAAAATAAGCTAATTAGGAATTTATCTTCAGCAAACAGGCTTTATGAAAAACATTTGACATCTGGTAAACAGCTGTCAGCAACCCTTTGTGATTGTATTATAACCCATAAAAAAATTTAAAATCTTCCCACAAAGAAAACCCAGATCCCGACAGGTTTACAGGTGAGTTCTTTGACTCTTTACAAACTCTTTCAAAGAATGGAAGAAAAGAAGACATTCCCCAACTCATTTAATGAGGCCAACATTGTCTTAATATCAAAACCAGAAAACAACAATGTAAGAAAGGAAAATTTGAATTCTCTCTCACTTTTAAACAAAGATGCAAAACCTCAAGTGTATATTAGCAAACCAAACCCAAGAAGGTATGAAAATAGTATACGTCATGATTAATGTAGGTTTTTCCTAAGACTGAAAGGTTGGTTTAACTTTCCAAAATTAATTGATGTAATTTATCACGTTAAAGGATGAAAGGGGAAAAACCATGTGATCTTTTCTACAGCTATAGAAAAAAATGTGTGAAAAAATTCTATATCCATTCATTATATATATTTTTTTATTCTTAGCAAAAGAGGAATAAAAGGGAACTTCCTTAACATGACAAATTGGATTTATTAAAATATACACCAAACATCATACTTAATGGTGCAATATTAAAGGCATTCCCCTTTAGATTCAGAAAAAGAACAGAATGAATGCCTATTATGTTTCTGCTCAACACTGTCCCTTCTGGCATACCTGGCCAATATAGTAAAGCAAGAAAAAGAAGTAAAAGGTTAAGTATTGGAAAAGAAGAAGTGTAGCTGGCATTATTTGTGAATGATATTGTCTATATAGAGAACTCAGAAGAGTCTGGAAAAATACACTCGGAATAAATATGACTTCCACAAGATTACTAGATACAAATCTATGCAATAAAGTTAATTACATTTCTATACTCCAAAAAGAAAACAAATAGAAAATATTTTCTTAAAAAGATACCATTTAAAACAGCAACCAAATTTTTTTAAATCTCTAGGAATAAACTAACAAAAGACATGCAAGCCCTTTGTGGGAAAAATTTGTAAAACTTTATTGAAAGACATTAAAGAACACCTAAAATAAATGAAGAATTTTGCTATGTTCTTGAGTAAGAAGACTCAATAATCTTAAAGATGTTGATTCCTTTCAGATTTATCTATAAATTCAAATCCCAGCAAGTTGTTTGTTTGGAACTTAAAGGGTGATTCTAAAATAGCCAAGATATTTCTAAAGAAGATGGTTGTGTTGAGGACCTACCCAATCAGATACCAAAGTTTATTTCAAAGCTGTAGTAATTAAGATAGCATGGATTTAGCATAGGGATTCTATTAAACCAATGGAAAATACTGGAGAGCCCAGAAATAGACATAGCATGGAGACTTGATTTATGGCAGAGCAGGCTTTGCAGATCAGAAAGGAAGGATGAACTATGGCATTGGGCTAATTGGGTATCCATGTGGAAAAAGATGAAATTGGATTCCTCCCTTGTCAAAAATCAATTCCAGGTGGATTAAAGACTTAAATGTGAAAGGCAAAACTATAAAACTTTTAGAAGACTATAGAGAAGATATAGAAGTATCTTTATGACCTTGGGATAAAAAAATTCATATTCAAGATTTTTACAAGTAGAAGCCATAAGGGAATATATTGTAAATTTAACTATGTTAAAAATAAGAACTTCAGTTTATCAGAAGACACCACAGAGTAAAAATACAAGCTACAAAAGATTCATATCCAAAATATTAGAACTCCATAACTTAATAAGAAAATAATAAATAACCCAACAGAGGGGAAAAAATAGACAAAGGATATGAACAGGCATTTCATACAAGACACAAGAATGACCCATAAATGTTTGAAAAGAAACTCAAGCTCATTAGTACTCAGAGAAATTAATGTGAAACCACAGTGAGATATTTCACACCCACCATAGACAGGAATTAAAAAGCTGGGCATTACCACATGCTGACAAGATTATGGGGTAACAGGAATTGCCATTTGCTGCTGGTGGAAGTGTAAATTGTTACAGCCACACCGGGAAACAATTTGTTACTACCTAATAAAACTGAGCAGGCTCGTGCCCTATGGCCCATCAATTCTACTTGTCGGTATATATCGTGGAGAAACTCTTGCACAGGGGCACAGGGGACATATACAAGACTGTTCATAGCAACATCGTTCATAACAGCCCCAAACTGAAAATCACCCAAATGACACATAAATGATGGAATAGTTAAATGGTGACATATGCATACAATGAAATACACGACGACAGTGAAAATCAACCACAAAACTTAGTATCAAGCCAAAGGTGCAACTCGCAGAAGAATATGTTCAACATGAATCCATTCATACTGTGTTCAAAAACAGGCAGATCTGGGGCACCTGGGTGGCTCAGTCGGTTAAGCATCTGACTTCTACTCAGGTCATGATCTTGTGGTTTGTGAGTTCGAGCCCCACCTTGGGCTCTGTGCTGACAGCTCAGAGCCTGGAGCCTCCTTCAGATTCTGTGTCTCTCCCTCTCTCTGCCCCTCCCATGCTCATGTTCTGTCTCTCTCTGTCTCTCGATAATAAATAAAAATGTTAAAAATTAAAAAAAAAACAAAACAAAAACAGGCAGATCTAAACAACGTGTTGTTTAGGGATGTATGCCAAGGTGGTAAAATTACAGAGAAAAGCATTGGGATGATGAGCACCAATTTCAGTCCTGTGGTTACAGGGGGCAGAAGGAGGGGATCTGATTATGGAGGAATATGCAGAAGGCAGAATTCAGTTTCTATTTTTATTCTGGTTCTTGTGTTGGGCGGTATGTATACAGGTGTTAGTTTTATTCTTCTCCTTTCAATGATACATAAAATTATATGCAGTTATTTGTGTGCATAATATAATTTAAATTTTCCGTAACAAAGGAAAATAACTGAGATGGGGGATGGGAGGCAGATAAAGATCAGGGGCAGCAGAAAACGTGACCTGCTCAGAGAGCAGAGAAAAGACTCCAAGGCTGAAGGAGGTGAAGAAATGAGTGGGGAAGTGTCAGCAGATGAGGCTGGAAGGAAAGTAGGAGCCAGATCACAGGGAATATTCTAAGCTTTGATCACTACCTAGTAGATGTAAACTTAGTGATCTTCACAGATACTTTGCTGACCTATCTATATACTTGAGAAGATTTCTTTTCTTTCTTTCTTTTTTTTTTTTTTTTTTTTTTTTTGAGGTAGACCTAAAGGGACCCACTACCAACTCATAAATGAGCTCTCTTTCTCAGATGGTGTTTTTACTCACAGAACAGATAAGTAGCACTAGGTGGCCACTCCTTACTCATCAGGCTGGGTTGCCTCTCAGATAGGTTGAGATGGGAAGGAAGGGAGAGCATTCTGGCAGAAGGAGCCCTGAGTCTGTTGGGGCCTTGGTTCTGCCAGAGAAAGAAAAAGAAACACAAACAAAAACACTATTCTACCTACTGTCAGATCTATTCCACACTACATGGGGCCCTGGGCATGGATGGAAGTCACCGTGAATAGAATGTATCAATGAGCATAAAAACAGAACACTGAATTTGGCTAGATGGTTTTTTTCTAGGATACACAAACCTGCCTCATACATATGACCCCTTTAGCCATACTGAGATCTAGAAATGATAAGTGTTAACCTTGGTATCCTACAGAAAGGGCTCTGAGCCAGGGGTTCTTCCTGGCTACCCAATTTGCTGGCCACCTCTACAAAACCATGCGATCTTTTTATCTCACTTCCCTCATTGGTAAAAATAGGGATGAGGACAATAAGTTAGCATTGGAATCATAGGGTGTGAGCGTGAAATACCTCGTGGAGATCAAGACAAGCCTCTCCTGACAGTGCCCAGAGCACCTTCAAACTCCCCTACCACAACACACCTCATGCTTATTGAATTATGGATTTCACTGTCTTCCCTGGTATACATGGTGAACTGCACAGGAGGAAGGAGCCCTGCATGTCTTGCTCGCTGCATTAACCCCTGTGCTAGAACCAAGTAAGTTCCACACAAGGCGACTGCTGAATGTCACTCTTAAGACTCTTTTAATCTGTAGTGGGGAATGAGTTTGTAACTTTGTGAAGTCTGATGGCCAACTCAAGAATATCCAGAGTGGTGGGTACAGAAACTATCATCTAATACCTAATTTTCTGTCTTGAAAATGTAGCCCTGCTCCTAACCCTGAGTGAACACTGTAGGTTCGAGGCCCTTGTTAGCTCCTGGGAATACTGAGATGGAGAAACACAACAGCCTCCAGAGGAGTTCACATTGGAGGAAAACAGTCGTCCTGTGCCCACTAAGTTACCAAAAGTCATGAGTCGTGGAGGAAATAGCTGAGTGCCACTGTATGAGGTGGAGGGGGACAGCAAACTTGCATTTCGGAGAGCTAGGGACATCGTCCTCCAGAAGAATATGGTTGCTTCTTCCCATCCCCCATCACATTCTTGGGTCCCACTTTCAGTCCAAATCTTGTAGGGCTCTTGCATAAAAGGAGACAGATCCTCCACCCACCCCATCCTCACCCTGTGCAGTGGCTTATCTCTTCCCGCATGGAAATAAGTAATATTTATTGAGCTCTTACAGTGTGCTAAATAACTTGCATCGATTACTTCAGTTAATCCTCCTTTTCCTCAGAGAAAAATACCATTATTGCCCTCATTTTATAGATGAGGAAATGGAGGACCCTCAGAATTGAGTCACTTGCCCAAATCACAGACCCTAGTAAATGCTAGAACCACACGGCCAAATACTAAGCTGGACTTCCCCTCCAGACCTCTGAGATAGCGCCACATCCTGCACACTCCGTACGGCTGATGGTAAAGGCACCAGGGCCAAGACAATGTTGCAATGACTCTGCAGACTAACTGCCTGCTTCCTCCCTCATTTAACACCTCAGGACCCGAAACTGGCCAGAAGTCACACAGCTGTGGATTCTTCTGCTACTGACAAAGGCTTCTTTTAAATGACTCATTTCCTTCAAAAAAGAGGAAAAAATGTTTTCAGATTGTAGCAGAAATATCCACCCCCGCCCTCAAATACGCATCCTGCCTGACTTTGCTCCAGCCTCCAAACACTATTCCAGGAAGCACCAGTTACTAGAGCACCTTGCCTCTGGCCTCAGGGTCCTCATTGGCATAGGGACCTGAGGTCACAACTGACTGCAGGGAACCACCTGCCAGAGGCCTGCTCACTCAGTCTGGTGAAACACAGTTGCCTCCTCAGAAGTTGGCCACCCACCTGATTGTCCCCCATTTATCCAGTGGAGCTTTCATTTCTGCCTTGCTCTGTCTGTCCTCCTTGCCTGCCAGGCTTTCTTTTCTCTGCCTTTAGCTGTCTTGCTCTCTTTTCCCCTATCACTTATCTCTTCCTTCCTTCCTTCATTTTCATTTGTGCCTTATTTGTTGAGCCTGTGTCTGGTCCAGAGGTTTCCATTCTTGACTTCTCTCCTATTCCGGTGGCCCTCCACCATGAGGGTTGCTTGCTAGCTGCCCAGTAATAAGCTGAACCATCCCTATGCCCTCCTCTGACCAATCCCAGAACTTGGGCTGGGTCAAGCTCAGGCTCCTTGGATTTTCCTGCCAACTAGATAATATATTCCTATTTTTTATCAGCTTTATTGAGCATGGTCACATACAATAAAGTTCATCTCTTTTAAGTACACAGTTCAATAACTTTTGGCAAATGCATAAGGTATGTGATGGCTACCAAAATCAAGACATAAAATATTTCCATCACCCCAGAAAGTTCTTTGCAATCGGTCAATCCTCTCCCCTCACCCCTGGCCACTGGCAATCCTCCATGTGTTTTCTGTCACTAGTTTGGGTTTTTTTAAGAATGTCATATAAATGGCAAAATAGAATATGTAGTCTATGTGTCCTGTTTCTTTTACTTTGGATATTAAGATTTATCCATGCCATTGCATGTGTGGCTGAGAAATATTCACCTGCGGTTATGCTACCATTTGTTTATTCATTCACCCGTTGATTGGCATTTGGGTTGTTTCCAGTTCAGGGCTAAAATGAATAAAGCCACTAAGAACATTCATGTACAAGTCCTTGTATGGACATATGTTTTCATTTTACTTTATTAACTACTCATGAGTGTAGTAAGTGTATATTTAACTTTATAACAAATGGCCAACTTATTTTCCAATGCAGTGGCACCATTTTACCTTCCCAGCAGCAGTGTTTAAGAGTTATAGTTGCTCCCCATTGTCACCAACGGTTGGTATGGTCAGTCGTTTTAATTTTAGCCATTCTCATAGATGTGTAATGGTATCTCATGGTAGTTTTAATTCACATTTTCCTGATAATTTACTGATGTTGAGCATCTTTTCATGTGCTTCTTGGCCACTCAGTATATCATCTTTTGTGGTATTTTTTACTCATTTTTAGATGAGATTGTCATTTTCTCTATGGGTTGTAAGAGTTTTTCGCATATCTTTTCATATGCCTTTTCTTCTTTCTTCCTCCCTCTACCCCTCTGGCTCTATTTCTTTCTCCCGCTGGGTCCCAGTCCCAATTTCTGACACCTCCCCCACCCCCAGAACTGTCCACTATCTCCCCTTCTCTCCTCCCTCCTTCTTTACCTCTTTCCTCCTTGTTCATGGATGTTCTCCCTTCACCTCCACAACACCTCAAAACCTGAGTATTCGGCCTTACTTCCTCTTTCATATTAGAAAGAATCCACTGATCACAAGCCCACTGATTTCAGTCCTGGCTAGGTTCAGTGTTCCAAATAGGAGGAAGGACCCCCCTTTCCAGATGAAGACCTAGAGAAGCAAAAATACAAAGCCCGGTGTAATGGAGGGATGACTTTGCATTCTGACATCTTTCTCTTCCCTAAATGATTAATAGTGTTTATAGATAGAAGGGCTTTTTACTCAAGCCTAACACAGGGAAGTCATGGGTGTTAAATGAAGTGCATCCTGCTTAATCAGTGGTCTAACAGTCTCCACAAATGTAAGATTAATTGTTCGCAAAACAAGGATCTCCCTTGGCACAAATCCCAAGTCTAGCAGAGATTTATTTTGCCCAGTCACAGGGAAGGAGCAGCCTGCCCCAAACTTTTCTTCTCTCTTTAAGAGAACTGGTGTGACAATATTTGATTGCAAAACGCAGAGCACTTACACAGTGTTAGAGAGCACTGGATGGGTGACTATGGAATTTTTAAGAGCTTTTTGAGATATGCTTCATATGCCATGCAATTCACCCATTTTAAGATGTACAATTCGGGGGCGCCTGGCTGACTTGGTCAGAAGAGTGTGCACCTCTTGATGTCGTTGTTGTGAGTTCGAGCTCCACATTGGGTGTGGAGATTACTTTAAAAAGTGTACAATTCAGTGGTTTTTAATATATTCACAGGTATATGCAACCATTACCACAACTTTGCAACATTTCTTCACCCCAAAAGAAACCCTGTATTCTTTGACTACCACTCCATAACGCTTTTCACCCCCAACCCCTAATCTACTTACTGTCTCTACAGATTTGTCTATTCTGGACATTTCACATAAATGGAATTACATAAAACTGTCTTTTGTATCTGGCTCCTTTCACTTGGTATAATGTCTTCCAGATACTCGACATTTTGTTTGTCCACTCATTAGTCAGCAGGTGTTGGGGTTTTTTCCACCTTTTGGCTGTTACATATAATGCTGCTGAAAACATCTGTGTACAAGTTTTCATGTAGATGTATGTTTTCATTTCTCCTGGGTATGGACTAGGAGTGGACTTACTGCATCATATGCTACTTCTGGTTAATCATTCAAGGAACTGGCAGACTACTTTCCAAAGGAGCCGCACCATATCACCTTTCTACTAGCAACTGCATGAAAGTTTCAGTTTTCTACACTCTCACCAACAACTTGTTGTTCTCTGACTGGAATGGTTTTTTGATCCTGCAACTGTAACTTCAAAATGTCAAACATACATACACAGCACACATATATATTCAGACAATCATCACCACAGAACACACACACAAAACTAACAAGTCATGCATACTGGCATATACCAGCACATACTTCTAGAGTTCATATATGTATACATAGAACCCCACACAGATATTTACAATCATAAGCTCATGTACAGCCACATAGAGTGTACATGCTTGTCAGTCCATAGACTCACGTGTGTGAATGTAAACAGACATACAGTAGACCAGTGCTGTCACACAGTTGTCATGGTTTGTGAATACAATTGTCATGGGTTGTGAACAAGCATCCCACACAGAACTAGACATACATGCACTCAATAACGCATTCACTCTTGCCCAAACACACATATGGGAAACAATAGTTGTTCCACAAAAGAAAAGTCTTCAAAAAGGCACATATATATAGTTACCGTCATTAATGGGGGGATAACTAAAGATAGATTGAATGTATTTACTCTGGATGACCTGGAGATGGCTAAGATTGCCTTAGTCCTTGGCATACTCAGTAGGAAGATCTTTTCATTCATTTATTTGTTCTTTAGGCTACAAGTATATATTGGGCACATAGAAAACACAGTGATGAATAAGACATAGTCCATGCCTTCATGGAACTTAGAGTCTAGCAGTGGGGCAGTCAACTCCCCAAGGTGCCAAGAAGGAAAATGTGCCAAGAAGGAAATAAACAAGGTAATATGATAAACAGGCCAGGATAGTAAAAGGTAATATGATAAAAGGTGCCAGGATAGTAGTTTCCAAGTATGTTTAGCAGTGTCACTCCCTCTTTCATTCTGGCAAAGTAAACACTATTCAGATTCACCTTCCATAAGTCAATGGATAAATCAGTGTGTGTGTGTATGCATGAGTGTGTTAACACTAACATGAGTAAGAGTGTGGGCTCAAGACCTAGACTACCCTGGTTTAAAATTTGGTTTCTTTCTAATTGGGTGATCTCTCCCTCCCTTTCTCATCCAAAATGCCAATAATACCTTTAGTAAGGATTAAATCAGCTGATACTTGTAAAGCACTTCAAAGAGCCAGGCCAGTGTCGAGTTCTCATCAGTAACCATGATAACATTTTCTGACTGTAGGTTTCCATAGAGAGGGTGAGTGCGCAGGTAGGTGGGTCAGGAGAGGCTGGGAGAATACATCAAGGAGCCCAGTGGTGTCCTGTTGACCACTGATTGGATGAGTCTTCATCTTCTACTGTATTGGAGCAGTGGTTTGGAAGGCAACCCTGGCCTGCCATCCTAGCAGGCCCAAAACCAGTCCATCCCCACCTTACTCTGCCCCCAGCTACAAACCACAGAGAAGATGCACGATGCGTGGCACTGGGCAAGGCTCTTGGTTTTCAGCTGCAACAGGCCTTTCTGCAGCAGCTCTTCAGTGGCGTTCACTGGTTTTGCTTGGCTGTCTTTTCTGTCTATGTAGGTCAGCACTTACCACTCGGTACCTGCCTCCCCAGGACATTCCACAGCCATTGTCAGTCTGCCTGGCTCCCAGCAACATCTCTCAGCAAACATGTAAGTAACAAGCTCAACCCACCACCCCAGGGGCCTGGTGGGAGAGGTCGCCTTTGCCATTCCTCTGCCATCAAGCATCACTGCTCCCAAACCATCCCATCCAGAGAGACAACAACTCCCCTTTCTTTATGTCCTTCAAAGGAAATAATGCTGAAAAACACAAATTGGCAAGCCACATCATCTGAGCTCATTATTTTACAAGAGTAGAAAGAAAATGGAAAATTAGACACCAAAACATCGCCAGGAGATTGGATATTGAGCAATTTCTATTGGCTTCTTCTAGATTCAAAATGTAGGATCATAAATAGATGTTGCTTTAGGATCGACATACGGTAAATATGACATTTTAGTGGGGAAAAACCCTGCAGAGGAGAACACCCCACCCAATACCTTTGATAAACTTTCCAAGGTCTCATAGTCCTTGGAGTCTAGAGGGACTTTGTGATGTCCAGCCTGAGGCCATTGCTTCAGGTTACATTGGTAACCTGAATCTGGCAAGCCAATATGGGTTACTTTTAATGCTTTTAGTCGAGCATATATTCTCACTTCCACACCCTCGCTAGTGTCTTCGCCCCTGCCTCATAACTGGATGTGATCTGTCTGACTCCTGCGTGGACTGCAGAGTGGAAAATCACTGCTTTAACCCAATGACATTTTGCAATCTTACAAGCCCATCGCCTTCCATCCCATCATGCAGCCAGGATACCACTGTCCACTAACAAACAAAAATCAACTCCTGCCTCCCTTTCCCAATGTCCACTTCCCTGTCTGCATTAAGCTAGCTCCTCTGGCTCTTACTGGGGATCAAATATGTCCCCGCTCTCAGGAGAAGGAGCAGATCAGAGAGGCCTCTGTTCTTACCTCTCCGTTCCCTTCACTTACTGGCTACAATCATTTTCTTGGATGATACTCTAAGCAGTATGAAAAAGCATGCTGGGCAGAGCTGTAACCTCTAGGTTTGAGACCAGTCTCTGTCACTAATTCCATGTCACCAACTCCTTTCCCTATCCTAGGCCAGTTTCCCCATTGTCAAAATGCCAAGGTGGCCTAAATTAGTGGTCTGCAGCTGTGTGGCACTCTGTGGAGAAACAGTGATGTGGGCCCAACCACTGCTACTTCGCCAGGCTCTATCACTATTACCTGCCTTCCATACCAACGTTTTACCTTTAAGAAGTTTATTATTGCTAACCACTGGGTCAGACCTTTGCTGGTTCCATGCCCTCCACCAGGCACGGTCCCCTTCTTCAACCAGTTCCTTTGTCTCCCCAGGTTTGTGGCCCTGCACTCCTACTCAGCCCATGGACCCGATGAGCTGGACCTACAGAAGGGTGAAGGCATCAGGGTCCTGGGCAAGTACCCGGACGGCTGGCTCAGGGGCGTCTCCTTGGTCACTGGGCGGGTCGGCATCTTCCCCAACAACTATGTCATCCCCATTTTCAGGTGCGTCCCCTCCATTCTCAGGCAGCGGAGGTCAGGTCACCTAGGCCAGGGGTCATCTGTGGGTTTCACTGCTCAAGGACTCAGTACGCCTTCAGAGTATGGGCCAGGAAATGGATTTGGTAATCCCCTAATACTTCAATTTTTTTAACTGAAGAAGGTTATCTTTTTTAGAACTCTTCATGTTTTACAAGAACTTCCACATCTTTTAACTCACTGTGTTCAAGAGTCCTTCCTGTAAGGGAGATGTGATTTTACAGAGGGAGAAAGTGATGTACAGAGTTAAGCAACCTGCTCAAGAGCTGGATTTCAGGTTTTCTATAGTATGAACCCCCAAAGTCCCATTCATATCCTACACCCCAACTCTCCCCAATAATGGGAGCCTATGATGATCACAAGACCCCTCAGAGCACCTCAGGAAACTTCGTAAGACATTAGGCCACTAGGCAGAGTTTCCATGACTCAGATCACCACCTGTCCATCCACAACCCAGACCAAAGGCTGGTTACCCTATAGGTCTGTGTCCTTAACAGCTTTCCTAACCTTTTTCTTTCTCCAGCACACCCAACCCTTTCACTTAAACCATCACCACAGATCCAGGCAGAGCCCATGGCTCCTCCTTCCTCCACCCCACATCCACCCAGGCACAGCCTGTCACAAGGCAGTGAGGCCATCAACACACATCAAACACTGTCTCTATGACATAACTCCAAGGAAAGTGATAACCCACTGTACTCTCTGGTTGGGGGGGGGGTGGTCAGAGCTGGAGTCCTATGTCCAGTTTGGGGAACCTTCATATAGGTGGGGCACGGTGTCCGGAGGAGGGCAACAAGGATGGTGAGGAGACAGAACACTACACCACAGTAGACAGTCATAGAAACACTAGGGTAAAGCTGCAGAAGACAGAGTTAGAGGGACCATAACAGGCTGTGGAGGCAGGAACTCTGTTCCAGGAGGGGAGAGTGAACCAGGGGATAAAACTAAGAAGCTGGTTCCATAAAAGGTTGCACTTTCTAACACATAGATTTTTTTCTAATATGGTTGGTTGGTGAGGTAGTAGGAGCCCCTTTCTAGGAAGAGTACAGGCAAAGTCTGGGTTTCCATAGATCCAGGCTTCGATAAAAAGATTCTTCACATGGCAGAAAGTTAGAACAGAAGTTATTTCCTTGAATGGAGGTTCTTGGAATTTGTTAGAAAGCTGTAAAATCTCCAAAGGCAAACTAAGGGTATCTGTAACTGATGCTTTATTCAACAAATATTTATTGAGCACAAATTATGTGTCAGGCACCTTTTTAGAAAAAGGGAAACACCAGTGAACAAAATACACAAAATCTCTGCCACCAGAACTTACATTGTAGAGGGACAGACAGATAATAAACAAGGTACATAAGTAATGTATATGGTATGTTAATGGTAAGAGCTAAGAAGAAAAATAAGAAAAGAGGAATAGAATTTGTAGTGGGGGGTGATTAAAATTTTAATGGGTTGGTAAGGTATGACCTTACTGAGAGGAAGGCAATGAGGCAGGTGTATCGAGACCAAGGAACAGCATATACAATTGTCCTGAAATAGGATTGTGCCTGATATGAAATCCAGTAGGACTGGATTAGAGCAAGTGAGGGGAACTTTAGCAGGAGATGAGGTCAGAATGGTAACAGTTGGGCCAGATCAGATAGAATTTCCTAGGTCATAATGAGGAATTTGCTTTTAATGCTATTGCAAGGTTTTGAGCCTAAGAGTGACATGATCTAATTTATATTTTAATCAAAGTCCCTGTAGTTGCTGGGTTGAGAGTAAACTATAGAAAGGAAATGTGGAAGCAGAGAGACTAATTGAGAGGATACTGTAATACTCTGGGGGAGAGGTGATGGTGAATGGAGCCAATGTGTTAGCCAAGGAGGCAGGGAGAGGTGATTAGATTCTAGATATCCTCTGAAGGTAGACACAGCAGGATTTTCTGACAAATCAAATATCAAATGTGAAAGAAAAGAGGAGTTAAGGTGAGTCCTAGTTTTTTGCCCCAAGTAACTGGAGAATGGAGTTGTCTTTTACGAGCTAGAGGGGGAAACCAAGAGGAATGGGTTCTGAGATGTGAGGGGAAGCAAAAGCTCAGTTTGCAGCGGATTAAGTCTTAGATGCCTATTAGCAGTCCTGGTAGAGATGTTGGCAAATGGTTAAATATACAAGCTCAGCATTTAAGGAAGAAGGTCCAGAGTTGAGAATGTATTTAAAACCCTAAGACTAGATGAGACCACTGCAGTAGGATGAGTTGCATTAGAGAGAATGACAGTGAACCAGAAGGTAAATTTTATATAATTTACTGTCAAGTTAGCTAACATACAATGTATACAGTGTGCTCTTGGCTTCAGGAGTAGATTCCTGAGATTCATTGCTTACATACAACACCTGGGGCTCATCCTAACAAGGGCCCTCCTCAATGCCCATCACCCATTTTCCCCACTCCTCACCCCATCAACCCTCATTTTGTTCTCTACATATTTAAGAGTCTCGTATGGTTTACCTCCTTCTCTGTAACTTTTTTTCCTTCCCTTACCCCATGGTCAGAAGGTAAAATCTCCATGGAAGGAGGGGAGAGGCTGAGAGAGGAAATGGTGACACGGTGATGTGACAGGTGGTAGAGTGTTATCCTACAGGTCAAAGCTGGGAAGGATTGAGGAGGGTCCAGAAATGGTCTGGAGGTGCCAATGAAGAGCAAGAAGGATGCTTAACCTAACTTAGGAACACTTTCTTCCTTGGGGTCTGACATGAATTCTCTAAGGCCCATGTCTACTACTAAAGCATTTGCTTATGCATCAGGCCTTAGCCCAGTGTCCCGGTTATTCCATGAAAACACCATTAGAGTAAGAGTGGACTAGTAAAAACTAGGACACTTTTTTAAAATCTTTTTTAATCTTTTATTTATTTTTGAGAGAGAGAGAGAGAGTGAGAGAGAGAGAGAAATGGGGGGAGGAACGGAGAGAGAAAGGGAGACACAGAATCTGAAGCAGGCTCCAGGTTCTGAGCTGTCAAATCAGAGCCCGACATGGGGCTTGAACTCACAATCCACGAGATCATGACCTGAGCCAAAGTCGGATGCTTAACTGACTGAACCACCCAGTCACCCCCAAACTAGGACACTTTTAAGAAAAAAGAGAGAGAGAGATGGAGAGAGAGACTCTTAATACACTAAGAGAGCAGGTGTAAACTGAGACTCTCCTAGGATAATCTGGACGAATGGTTACCCTCACTAGAACACATGGAGAATTCCATTCCAGTGTATTTCAAGTCTCCAGCTTCCCTTTCTCTCCTTTTTAGATTTTCTCCTAGGTACATATATTTTATCCTTAGACCAGCCATGAGCATCTAGACTCACCCGTTCAGAGATAGCCGCATGTCAGACAGTAGACGGAGTTTCAGCCATAGGTTGCCACTGAATCTGTCCCTCCCCTCCAGTTGATAGAATCCTGAACGTACATGTATACTGAGGCGCTACTTACATGGATGGGAGTTTTCCTTCTAGGGAACCATCATTTCCAAGAAGACCAAATCCCTGTCAGAGTGTATTTGCCTGATGGCGGTTAGATGACAAGAGGATTGGTGTTATGTGTGAAGTTCTCCTTGATGGCCCCTGATGCAAAGGAAGGTCCCATCACCATGAATCTGAGACATGGGTCTAAGATGCCCAATTTATCTACCTGGGAGAAGCTCACCCTTGTTCTTCACTCTCTCCTTTTGCTTCTTGGGGCTGAATGATATGGTCCTTTGTCAGCTTAGTTTCCACTCCTTTTAGCAGGTTGTATTAGGACTGGGTAGGTTGGACTACATGTGCAAGGCTCCTTTCTGCTCTTTAGTTCTGTGTATGGGGAGATTTTCCCCCCATCTCTGTTTTCTGTTTGCAGTGATGACTCTCACCACCACCACCCCCCTGGGCTAGAAGGCAGCGTTTTATAAAAGAGCCAGGGCTCGAAAGTATGAGGTGACCCCTGAGCACTTGAATGTTTGCATTATTAGCATTATGCCCCAATCAACTGGGCATGCCAGAGTCTGGGAACTAACTATACAGAAAGACTAGAGCTGACCCAAATGCGAGGGCTTTAAGATTCAGCAAATGAGCCTTTTAATTCCCAAGAGAAGTAAAGGCTGCTGTGCCCTCCAGAGCACCAGCCCTCTCTCTATGCTAGATAGTGGCGTCCACCTGTCCAGCCAGGTTGATCACAAGTAAATCTCTGCCACCATGACATACTTCTCCAGGCCTTGGAGGCAGCCACAGGCTCAGGTTGTGCCAAAAATTTGTCAAGTTTCCATCCAAATCCCCTCTTAATAGCACCAACAGATTTTCCTCCTCTGTGCATAATCTTGGTGGGAGGCACAAGTTTCTTCCTTTTTCAGAGCCTCAAGAAACCAGCTCCTCCTTCTCCTGTACCCCTCCTCCTCCTCTCTATCCTCCTCCTCCCACCTAATCCTTCCTCTCCTCCTCCTCCTCCCATTACCCCAGCTGAAGAACAGGCACAGTCTGTCTGAGGCTCTCTCTTGGGGCTTGGAAGCTTGAACCAGAGAGGAAAGAATGTGGATGCAGTTGAAGACCTTTCATGGCAAGAACACAATCAGCAGCATCTGATCAAACCTCCCAACCCCTACCTCAGATTCCTGTTGCCAGATTCTCAGCAGCCTCTCTTGGGTCCTATTTCCAAAGCCTCTCTGACCCTCATGTTCTCCCAACACATTCCCTTCTGCCCAGTACCCAGGATATTCCTTTCTTGCAACCTTCACCAGGCGCGTATGTCCACCTGGTGCCTGATGGATGGAAAAAGCAATACATGGGCCAACACTTGGTTCTTTTAACTTTCTACATAGACTATATAAAGATTGTGAGGGTGCAAGCTTTCCCTTGCCAGGAGGCTGCTGCCAGTGGTAAGCAGAGTAGAGCTGCAAATGCCCATTCACGTATGGGGTGAGGTCTTACGGGCTCATATCACAGTCAGGAAAAGGGACACGGACCTGCACACATAAGGCAGCACAGTGGAGCAAGTCAGGGGCAACATGCGCTCCTTCCCCCCAAACCCTTTCTTTCAGTCTCTCCATTTGGAAACCACAGATCAGGATGTTTGCAGGTCTGCAGTGTCATGGGGATTAATTAATGTATGTTCACAAAGTACTTTGAAGTTAGAAGGAAGTGCTAGGTAAGTGCTGAGCTTTTTGCCAAAGGACATAGAGGCACTCCATGTTGGATTGAGGACTTTGGGTTTAGGAGTTTTTGGAATCTGGCCTGGTGCTGGGCTCAGAAAAATCAGTTGTTCAGAGAAGGGACTTGTGGAATAAGGATGGCTTGGGCCTATTTAACTGTACTCTGTTCTTCCTGCTCCTGGGATTGATTTTGGAACTGGTCTTTCCTGTAGCCAGCCCATTTTACAGCATCCAACACCTTGAGGTTCCCCGTTCAAAAAACCGGCAGATGCAGCACACGGCCATGGAGGCCACTGCCAGTGATTTCTCTCCACTGCCAGCCCTTAGCTCCAGAATAAAGTGGGAGTTCTTACTGGCGGGCAGCCTGCACCCCTTTAATGACCACGTCACCAGGGACCAGAGGCAGGTTGATGGCTGTGGATAGAAGTCCCTTCACTGCAAGCATCATTCCTGGGCATTTGGCTACACATGCTTCCTGGGCAGAGCTGGCCACGTTAAATGATGCCTTACCTATCTTTGTACTACTGGCTGGCTTGTTGTTAAGCTCCCTATCACTTTTTTTGGCAAAAGAAGGAGAGAAGAGGAGAAGGAAAAATAAAGGGAAATGACTGTAGGCATTAATGGGAAGGCCACCAGGGAGGGCATCTCTGAGCCAGGGTCTTGGTCGAGTTGGTTATTCCCAGGGAGGTTCATCAAGAGTGTGACAAGCTGATTGATGGACTGCTCCACCAGGGCTGTGATATTGGAGTAGGATTGGTAAAACGGCAAGAAGGACATGTACATGCCAGCCATTCCCCCATGGCGTTCAGGGAGTGGCAATCTGGAAGCGGTTGACTGGGGATTGCTGTTTTATAAAACTTTAATACTAGTCTTAAAAATCAGAGCCCAAGGCTGAAAAAGGAGTCTCTTCCAAAGGTATGTGTAGGGCCTACCCACTGCTTCCGTTTGTTTCTTTTAAGCAGGATGTAGGGCTTCCTTGTACCTGAACAATGAACACTCTCCCTAGCCAGGAGGGAGTGTGCTTAGTGGTAAGACGGTGACCTATTTAGTGGTAGAGCAGAAGGCCAGCCTGGACCTGGCTTCCAATCTCAGGTCTAGTAGCTGCTTGGCCGAGTGACTCTAAGTCTCTATTTTCTTATCCATAAAATAGTGGCACTACTAGTACCTACCTCAGAAGGCTGTTGTGAAGAACCCACGAGATAATGGGGGCAAAGCAATGCCCAATGCCTAGCTCAATGTGTGCTAGCCCAAATGACTGGCATCAGTGCCGACAGCATCGTGGAAGTCATTCAACCAACATTTCTTGATAAGCAGGAGATGTAGTACACATTTTATGTAGAGGATATAAAATAAGGCATATAATACATCTGCCTTCCAAGTGTTTAGAATCCAAGAGGAAAGTCGCAGAATGAATAGGAAACCAGAAACACAGAATGAATTCCACATATATAAGACCTTTGCTCTAAACTCCTTTTTTTTTTTTTCCAGTCTTTTTTTTTTTTTTTTCTATTATAATAGTTTATTTTCAAATTGGTTTACATATAACACCCAGTGTTCATCCCAACATGTGCCCTTTTTAATGCCCATCACCCCCTCTCCCCCCTCCCTCATCCCCCTCACCCTCAGTTTTTTCTTAGTCTTTGAGAGTCTCTTATGTTTTATCTCCCTCCCTCTCTGTGTCTTTTTTTTCTTTCCCCACTTCCCCTCCCCCTGGTTTTTGCTTAGTTTCACAAAGTCCACCTATTCGTGGAAACATATGGTATCTGTCTTTTTCTGACTGACTTATTTCACTTAACATAATACCCTCCAGTTCCATCCATCTGGCTACACATGGCCAGATTTCATTTTTTCTCATTGCCACGTAGTAGTCCATTGTATATAAGTACCATAACTTCTTTATCCATTCGTCAGTTGATGGGCACTTGGTCTCTTTCCATGATTTGGCTATTGTCGAAAGTGCTGCTATGAACATTGGGGTACACGTGCTCCTATGCATCAGCATTCCTGTGTCTCTTGGGTAGATTCCTAGCAGGGCTATTGCTGGGTCATAGGGTAGCTCTATTTTCATTTTTTTGAGGAACCTCCACACCGTTTTCCAGAGTGGCTGCACCAGTTTGCATTCCCACCAACAGTGTAGGAGGGTGCCTACTTCTCCACATCCTCGCCAGCATCTATAGTTTCCTGATTTGTTCATTTTAGCCACTCTGACTGGTGTGAGGTGGTATCTCAGTGTAGTTTTGATTTGTATTTCCCTGATGATGAGTGACATTGAGCATCGTTTCATGTGTCTGTTGGCCATCTGAATGTCCCCTTTGGAGAAGTGTCTATTCATATCTTCCGCCCATTTCTTCACTGGGTTGTTTGTTTTTCGGGTTTGGAGTTTGGTAAGTTCTTTATAAATTTTAGATATTAGTCCTTTATCCGATATGTCATTTGCGATGATCTTTTCCCATTCCGTTGGTTGCCTATTCGTTTTGTTGGTTGTTTCTTTTGCCGTGCAGAAGCTTTTTATCTTGATGAGGTCCCAATAGTTCATCTTTGCTTTTAATTCTCTTGCCTTTGGAGACGTGTCGAGTAAGAAATTTGTGCGTCTTAGGTCAAAGAGGCTTTTTCCTGTTTTCTCCTCTAGGATTTTGACGGTTTCCTGTCTCACATTCAGATCTTTTATCCATTTAGAATTTATTTTTGTGAGTGGTGTAAGAAAGTGGTCTAGTTTCATTCTTTTGCATGTTGCTGTCCAATTCTCCCAGCACCATTTGTTAAAAAGGCTGTCTTTTTTCCATTGGATACATTTTCCCGCTTTGTCAAAGATTAGTTGGCCATATACTTGCGGGTCCATTTCTGAGTTTTCTATTCTATTCCATTGGTCTATGTGTCTGTTTTTGTGCCAATACCATACAGTCTTGATGACCACCGCTTTGTAGTAGAGGTTAAAGTCTGGGATTGTGATGCCTCCCACCTTGGTTTTATTCTTCAGTATTACTTTGGCTATTCGAGGTCTTTTGTGGTTCCATACAAATTTTAGGATTGTTTGCTCTAGCTTTGAGAAGAATGCTGGTGCAATTTTGATTGGGATTGCATTGAATGTGTAGATTGCTTTGGGTAGTATTGCCATTTTGACAATATTTATTCTTCCAATCCATGAGCATGGGATGTTTTTCCATTTCCTTGTGTCTTCCTCAATTTCCTTCATAAGTTTTTTATAGTTTTCAGTGTAGAGGTCTTTCACATCTTTGGTTAGGTTTATTCCTAAGTATTTTATGGTTTTTGGTGCAATTGTGAAAGGGATTAGCTTCTTTATTTCTCTTTCTGCTGCTTCATTGTTGGTGTATAGAAATGCCACCGATTTCTGTACATTGATTTTGTATCCTGCAACTTTGCTGAAATCACGAATCAGTTCTAGTAGGCTTTTGGTGGATTCTGTCGGGTTTTCCATGTAAAGTATCATGTCATCTGCAAAAAGTGAAAGTTTGACTTCCTCCTTGCCAATCTTGATGCCTTTTATTTTGTTCTGTTGTCTGATTGCTGATGCTAAGACTTCCAGCACTATGTTAAATAGCAGTGGCGAGAGTGGACACCCCTGTCGTGTTCCTGATCTCAGGGGGAAGTCTTTCAGTTTTTCCCCATTGAGGATGATATGAGCTGTGGGCTTTTCATATATGGCTTTTATGATGTTTAAGTATGTTCCTTCTATCCCGACTTTCTCGAGAGTTTTTATTAAGAAAGGATGCTGTATTTTGTCAAATGCTTTTTCTGCATCTATTGACAGGATCATATGGTTCTTATCTTTTCTTTTGTTGATGTGATGTATCACGTTGATTGATTTGCGAATATTGAACCAGCCCTGCAACCCAGGGATGAATCCTACTTGATCATGGTGGATAATTCTCTTTATATGCTGTTGGATTCGATTTGCTAGTATCTTGTTGAGAATTTTTGCATCCATATTCATCAGGGATATTGGCCTGTAATTTTCTTTCTTTGCTGGGTCTCTATCTGGTTTGGGAATCAAAGTGATGCTGGCTTCATAGAATGAGTCCGGGAGTTTTCCTTCCGTTTCAATTTTTTGGAACAGCTTGAGGAGGATAGGAATTAACTCTGTTTTAAATGTCTGGTAAAATTCCGCAGGAAAGCCATCTGGTCCAGGGCTTTTATTTGCTGGGAGGTTTTTAATAACGGATTCTATTTCTTCACTAGTTATGGGTCTGTTCAAATTTTCTATTTCTTCCCGTTTGAGTTTTGGTAGTGTGTGGCTATTTAGGAAGCTGTCCATTTCTTCCAGATTGCCAAGTTTGGTGGCATATAATTTTTCATAGTATTCTCTGATGATTGCTTGTATCTCTGAGGGATTGGTTGTAATTTCTCCCTTTTCATTCACGATTTTATTTATTTGAGTTCTCTCTCTTTTCTTTTTGAGAAGCCTGGCTAGAGGTTTGTCTATTTTGTTTATTTTTTCAAAGAACCAGCTTTTGGTTTCATTGATCTGTTCCACTACCTTTTCTGTCTCCATATGGTTAATTTGAGCTCTGATCTTTGTTATTTCTCTCTTTCTGCTGGGCTTGGGTTGTTTTAGTTGATCTGCTTCTAGTTCCTTTAGGCATGCTGTTAGAATTTGTGTTATTGATTTTTCTTGTTTCTTGAGATGGGCCTGGATTGCAATATATTTCCCTCTCAGGACTGCCTTTGCTGCATCCCAGAGCGTTTGGATTGTTGTATTTTCATTTTCATTTGTTTCCATATATTTTTTAATTTCTTCTCTGATGGCTTGGTTGACCCAGTCATCTTTTAGTAGGTTATTTCTTAGCCGCCATGTTCTTGCATATTTTCCAGGCTTTCTCCTGTGGTTGATTTCAAGTTTCAAAGCATTGTGGTCTGACACTGTACACGGTATGATCTCAATTCTTTTATATTTATTCAGAGCTTCCCTGTGCCCCAGAATGTGGTCTATCTTGGAAAATGTGCCGTGTGCAGATGAGAAGAACGTAAATTCCTTTGCTTCTGGATGAAGGACCCTAAAGATGTCTGTGAGGCCCATCTGTCCTAATGTGTCATTCAGGGCTATTGTTTCTGCGGAGATTTTCTGTTTTGTTGATCTATCCAATGCTGAGAGTGGAGTGTTGAGATCCCCTACTATTAGGACATTTTTATCGATGAGGTTGCTAATGTTTGTAATTAGTTGTTTTACAAATTTGGGTGCCCCTGAATTCGGTGCGTAGATATTTACAATTGTTAGCTCTTCCTGCTGGATGGTTCCTGAGACTATTATATAATGTCCTTCCTCATCTCTTATTACATCGTTCATTTTGAAGTCTAATTTGTCTGATATAAGTGTGGCTACTCCGGCTTTCTTCTGACTTCCAGTAGCATGGTAGATAGTTTTCCATCCCCTCACTTTCAATCTGAAGGTGTCTTCAGGTTTAAGATGAGTTTCTTGAAGACAGCAAATAGATGGGTCTTGTTTTTTAATCCATTCTGTTATCCTGTGTCTTTTGATTGGCGCATTTAGTCCATTTACATTCAGTGTTAATATTGAAAAATATGGGCTTACAGTCACTGTATTATCTGTAAGTTTCATGTTTGTAAAGCTGTCTCTGGTAGTTTGTGTTCTTTGCCTCCTTATTTTCATAGAATGCCCCTCAGGATCTCTTGCAGTGCTGGCTTATTTGTGATAAATTCTTTCAGTTTTTGTTTGTTGGGAAAAACCTTGATCTCTCCTTCTATTCTGAATGACAGGCTAGCCGGATACAGAATTCTTGGTTGCATGTCCTTCTTGCTCATCACATTGAAGATATCCTGCCATTCCTTTCTGGCTTGCCAAGTTTCCGTAGATAAGTCTGCTACTACCCTTATAGGTCTCCCTTTGTATGTTAGGGTTCTTTTGTCCCTAGCTGCTTTCAGGATTCTCTCCCTATCTTTGTATTTTGCCAGCTTCACTATGATGTGCCGTGCAGAAGGTCTATTCAAGTTACGTCTGAGGGGAGTTCTCTGTGCCTCTTGGATTTCCATGCCCGTTTCCTTTCTCATGTTGAGGAAGTTCTCAGCAATGATTTGTTCCAGAACCCCTTCGACTCCTTTCTCTCTCTCTTCTTCCTCTGGAACTCCTATGATACGGATATTGTTTCTTTTGAGTGCATCGCTCAGCTCTCGAATTCTCCTTTCCTGTTCCTGGATCAGCTTCTCTCTCTTTTTATCTGCTTCCTCTTTTTCAATGATTTTGTCTTCTAAGGCACTAACTCTTTCCTCTACCTCTTCAATCCGTGCTGTGGCTGCTTCCAGTTTCCCCTGTATTTCTTCCAACGTCTTCTTTAATTCTTCTTGACCGTTTTTAAGGTCTTTGAACTTTGCCTCGTGGGACTCCTTGCATTCATCTAAGCTTTTTTCAAGGCCAGCAATTAGTTTTATGATTAACATTCTATATTCAAGTTCTGTTATGTTGCTTATATCTGTTTTCATTAATTCTTGAGCTGTCACTACTTCTTGTAGACTCTTTTGAGGAGAATTCTTCCGTCTCGTCATTTTGGCTGGATGTGTTATGGGTTGTTTCTTGAAGTTGCCCTGGAAAGGAAAACTGACAGACACACAGAACACAGAAATACTCAAACGTACCGACAAATGGTCCAGACAAGCAGTTCACAACAGAAAAAAATAACAAGTGACTCTCTGAGGGCAATGTCCTGAAGTAACCGCTACACGTTAAGGACAGGGTATGTAGTGTGCTGGTGGCAGAGCATATATAGACAGAATAATGACTGGTGCAGGGAGAAGAAGGAAATGGACTTTGCCCAGGTAGAGCGACTAAAGGGTTTAATCCAGACTGATAGAAATCAGAATAAGGACAGGTGCGAGGGAAAAGGAATAAAGATCGATGTCGTCTAGATGAACTTATACGGCCTGGTTATTCCAGAAAAAGGGCTAGGGAAGTAAAGAAGAGGTTGTAGGACATGTCCTCGAAGAGTGGGTTAAAAAACAAAACAAAAACAAAAAACAAAAAACAAAAAACAAAACAAAAAAAAAAACCAAACAAAACAAACAAACAAACAAAAAACAAAAAAACAAAAAACAAAAAGAACGAAAAAAATGATTAAGCCAGTCAGTACCCTGGATGACCAGCTCAGGGATGGGGATCGGTAGGAGTGAGAAAGGGAGGGATAAATTTAAAAAGAAGAAATGACTGGCGTTACTCCAGGCAGAAATCTCCACTTGGATCAGTCGCTCCTGCTGATAGTTTGGGAGGGGCGTGGTTTAGTGTAGGCGGGTCCGGCCTCCACTGCTGCAGGGATGGCTTCTGGGGTGACTTCCTGGCTTGTGAGACAACAATGGCGTCTCTCCAGACCCGCGCCACCAGTCCTGGAGGCTTTATTCGCCCCTTTATTTCTGTTCTCTCTCCACCGCCCACGCCAGCCTAGTGTGGTTTACTGGCGCCGCGCCTGGGGCTGCCTGGGTCCCTGCGGCGTGCGTGCCCGGAGGCGCTGGGCGAGGGTGGCGCGGTGGCGCGGCCGTCTGCTACCCCCCGATTTGGCTGTAACTGTGTGGGGGTTAGAGGTGCTCCGCAGGAGCCGCCGCCTGAGTCCCCCCTGCCTGTCCCGGCAGCGCGCGCGCCCCGGAGGCGCTGGGCGAGGGTGGCGCGGTGGCGCGGCCGTCTGCTACCCCCCGATTTGGCTGTAACTGTGCGGGGGTTAGAGGTGCTCCGCAGGAGCCGCTGCCTGGGTCCCCCCTGCCTGTCCCGGCAGCGCGCGCGCCCCGGAGGCGCTGGGCGAGGGTGGCGCGGTGGTGCGGCCGTCTGCCACCCCCCGATTTCGTTATAATTGTGCCGGGGTTAGAGGTGCTCCGCAGGTGGCGCCGCCTGCGTCCCCGCTGCCAGTCCCTCCCGCGCGCGTCCCAGTGGCTCAGGACAGGGTTGGTGCGGTCCCAGCAGCGCGCGGGGATTGCTGCTGTTTGCCACTGAACTTCTCTTCAAAAGCCCTGCATTTAGGGGCTGGATGGTCGCAGTCTCACCCGCTCTGGCCCTCTCGTTCAGATGTTGTTCGATCGGCACTTTCCCAGCTATCTCCGAAGACACTCACCCTCCCCTCAGCTCAACTTCCCAAGTTCGAGTTCGTTTTATCCGACCCAGATTAAACTCACGGTTTAGTTGGGCCGTGTCTGTTTCTGCCTTAGTTTCTTGTCAGCTCTAGCACCTTTTCCCCCCGATTTTTGGAGTTGAGAGAGAGACAGTGGTTTCAGTCGTCCCCCTTTAAAGGGCAAGCGAAATACTGGAGCCCCCTACTCCTCCGCCATGTTGCCCCAACTCTCCTTTGCTCTAAACTCTTGGGGTTAGGAGAGATTACAGCTGGAATGAAAGAGGACAAAAGTCAAGTGTTCTCGTTCTGGTGGGGCCTCAGTATGAGCCCCTCTCCCTGCCCTCTGCACACCTGCACAGTTGCCCAGCTGCAGGCGGTGAGACCCACATGATCGGGCTGTGTGGTAACAGAGGGGGCATACAGGGAAGGAAGAGGGTGAAGAGAGGCCACTTTCAGGATATGGTTGAGAGATTTTTTAAAGAGGACTCTTAACTGAGCATTTTCTTTCTTCTCTTTAAAACGCTTGCCACAACCAGAAAGACGTCTAGTTTTCCAGATTCTCGGAGTCCTGGTCTCTACGCCACATGGACATTATCCAACTCCTCTGTGTCCTCCCAAGGCAGCATTTCAGAAGGTGATCCCCGCCAGAACCGTCCCTTCAAGTCCGTCTTTGTGCCCACCGCCATCGTCAACCCCGTGAGGAGCACAGCCAGCCCGGGGACTTTAGCACAGGGCTCTCTTCGGAAATCCGGGAGGAGCAGCATGAGAAAGAGTAAGTGGTGGCAGAGAGGTACGTGCCTAGAGCTAAGTGATAGGGGGATCTGGCTCAGGGGGGTAGGCAGCGTACATTTTGGAAAAGCCGGATATTGGCTTTAATACAAGCCTCCGTAAAGATTGCTTTTAATCCCCAAATAGTGACTGGTCTTAGTGGATGAAGCCAGACAGACTGAAGGTCACTGCCCTTGGTCACTCCATACATGTATACCGAATGGGCAGCATGACGGCAGCCCTGAGTGCCAGCATACAATTAGAACACAGCCAAGGTGGATGTTGGCTCTAGTTAAGACAGAACAAGCAAAGTACTTGCTGAATCAGGGCTTCTCAGACCAAGCTCCAGGGAACCCTGCAGGGGTGCCAAAAGGGAAACACAGGAAAGATCAGGGAGGTGGGGGGTGGGGGGTAAAGAAGGTTGAAGAGTCAATGCTGAGAGTCCTCAAATCTTGCTTTGTTACTTAACTAATATATACATGAGGTTAAAAAAAATTTTTTATTGTACTAAAGGAAGTCTCCTTCGTATCCATAACCCCTGCCCCCAGTGCTCTTCTGTGTATATAAATAGTATAATCATACCTACCGCATGCACTGTTCTGCACCTTGCTGTTATTTTTACTCGTATAACATGCACATTGCTCATATGGCAATGCTTCTATCTCCTAACACATTGAACTGCTACGTAAGACTAAATTTTCAGGCATTTTAAGAAGTGTTTGGAACCCATTGTTCTACAAAACATGAAGGTTCTATATTTGCATTCCTTTCTAGAAGACCATGAGCCAAGCCAAGTAAATTTGATTTATTCTACATCCTCTGATTTAAACTGGGCTCTGCAGTCTCTCTCGATATCTTAAAAAATGATTACATATGAAAATACAGTAAGACTACTCAAAGCAATAGGATAACATGTGGGTCAGGATGCCACAAAGGAAAAGTCCCAATTACATTAAAACAGGTGTCTTGGCGCTGTCCTCTCCCAGTGCTCTCACCTGACCACCTGCTCCACCACCATGTACTTGACCTCCCACTGGGTTGCCTCCACCCAGCCGCCCCTCCTCCCTCTTCCCTCCTCCCTCCTGACCTTCCATCTCCCTCTCCCTGCCCACACAGAGACAGCTACTGAATAATCCCACTGCAGCAGCCTTGGGCAAGTGACTGGACCTCTTCAGTCACCAGTTTTCTCATTTGTAAAATGGAAATAAAAATAGTACCTGCCTGGGGTTGGAGTGCCTGGGCAACTCAGTCACTTAAGCATCCAACATTTGATTTCAGCTTAGGTCATGATCTCACAGTTGTGATATCGAGCCCCTGCATCAGGCTCCACGCTGGCAGTGTGGAGCCTGCTTGGGATCCTCTCTCTCCCTCTCTCCCTGCCCCTCCTCTGCTCTCTCTCTCTCAAAATAAACAAACAAACATTAAAATCAGGGCTCATCAGGGCTGTTGTGTGAATTTAATAAAAGAATCCATGTAAGACTGATGGCACCGTGTTTGGCACATAATAAACCTCAAGAAATAATAGCCATTTTTATAGAGTGATTGTTTTATCAGTACTATCATCACTGCTACGACTAAGCAGGTCCTCTTCGGCCCATCCAGTGTGTGAAGTGACTCAGTGTTGAAACGTTCCCACTCAGTCTACACTACTTCTGAGTGCTGAGGACTGTACCCCGTTGGCAACTGCTCACAGTTCTTTTCACACACTCCTTCTCTACCTTTACATAGATCTGGATGGACTTGGAGTTGTGACTGCACTGTATGCACACGTAAATAAGAAAGCATTACATCTCTTGGTAATAAGAACTGACAAGATAAATAGATGAAGCATAAAACCGATTTTTCACACATTTCCAGGAGCCTAAGGGCAGGTCTGCCCAGTGCTGCTTTGACTTTCTCAGGTCCCAGAGGCTTTCTCTCTCCCTTTTCCCAAGGTGAAGCTGGTCAAGCTATCAATCTCCCCACGGCAAAGACAGATGACAGGAGAATTGACTGTGCGTCCCATAGGGCTGTCAGTGGAAAAATAAATGTCTACATTGAAAGGGTGGACTTGTGTAAATGGCGCCTGGCTTGCTCAGGGCAGCTAAGAACACAAACCATGTTCAGTGAGCTTTCTGCTTTTCATGTTCACATTCAGCTTGACCAAGCGTCCTGATGCAGAGCACTGCGTTGGCTCAGTCCCTCTGTGCTGGACACAAATGCCTGTGATTCACACACGGGTCCAGAGGCTATCACAAAGGACTAACATCTCTGACTGGACGTCACCGATGCTCAGTCAGCAGTGACCTCAGTTGCCGGACTGAGGTACTTCTCAGGGGTGTGCCTCCTGCCTCCCCACAGAATGCTCTGACATCCCTATCACGTACAAGACACATGCCCAAGAGATGAAGACGACGTGTGTCCCGTCTTCTAGAGAATTTGAGGGATAGGAATTTTACCGAAGGAAGATCATCTCCATTAACAACAAAACAGCACTAAACAAACAGCAACAAAAACAAAACATAATAAAACAAACAAACGAAGCTCAAGGAAGGGATAAATTCATAGTCCTGGAGCTTTTATTTTCTGGGTTTGCTGTCCTTTACCCAAAAACAGTGATTGCTTAGAAACATGAGGTGTTTATTATGTTCCAGGCACTGTCCTAACACTGTGCACATGTCCTAAGATGTCAGCCTCGCAGCAGCCCCGTCAGGTGCTGGGTGTACACATGAGGGGCTGAGATGCAGAGAGAGGATGTAGCTGACTTGTCCCAGGCTCCCAGGGAGGAAGTCTGATTCCAGAACCTCTGTCATGGGACTTTGCAAAGCTTATCCACACAGCCCTGACTCGGGAACAACCTTTCCAAATTTGCGTCCATGTGGTGTCACGTTTGCCTGCACACTGCCTCCCTTAATTCTACTTGCCCTTCCTCCCTGTGGCCCCCAACAAGGGTGATCCCACCACCACATGCCTACAGCTCCTGTTAGAATTTTCTTCAAGTAGCTGGTCAGAGTCCCCTCCTGTCCTCTCTGCTTCCCTCTCTCCTACTCTCTTATCCCTCCCAGTGGACTGACTCTTGTGTTTCTCAATTCCTTCTGTCTCTTTCTTTTGCTTCCTCTTTGGTTTGCATGCCTCTGTTTGCTTCTCCCTGTAAAGCTGTCTCCTTAGGTTTGTCTTCACTCTACAACTTACAGACCCGAAGTGAGAGAGTAGGAGTGGTGTGCCTGTATGTGTGTGTGTGTGTGTGTGTGTGTGTGTGTGTGTGTGTGTGTGTGTGTGTGTTTGAGAGAGAGAGAGAGAGAGAGGAGGCAAATGGAAGTAATATACCTTCTGACACTAGCCCCCCCTCCCCCCGCCACACATTCAGCTAGCCAGTTATTTCCTGCCAGCGTCAGCAAACAGCACTAAAAAAAGAATAAGGTCACCTTTGAAAGACCCTGCGAAAATGTGAGCACACTCAAATTGGGAAAGCACTTAACTATTCTGGGCTATCAGGACACACGGCCCACACAGGCCCGAGCTTAGCCGCTGTCAGCAGCCCCCCGTGCTGATATCTGTGTCCTGTAATTCCTCAGATGGATCCCTGCAGAGACCCGTCCAGTCGGGGATCCCCGCCCTGGTGGTGGGCTCCCTCAGACGCAGCCCCACCATGGTGGTACGGCCTCAGCAGTTTCCGTTCTACCAGCCGCAGGGGGTCCCCCCTGCCCCCTCCACGGTGGCGGCAGAACTGGGAGCACAGCCCACTCCCACCGGGGAGCCTGCCCTCACGTGTGTCAGCAGGGGCGGCGACAGCAGGACCCGCTCCGCAGCCAGTTCCCTCATCATGGAAGGCAAGGAAATCCCCACCAAGAGCGAGCCTCCACCTAAACCACCTGCATCCGCCCCGCCATCTATCCTAGTGAAACCAGAAAACTCCAGAAATGGCAGCGAAAAGGTAGGAGGGAAGTGACATGGAGGGGTGGGGGGGGTGCAGAGTCTTTATATGCCTAACTTGGCACAGCGTCCCAGCTCCTGAGATTTGTTTTACCTGGACGAGGCATCAAAATTGCCTCAAAAGAATCCTCACACACAGTGCCCCTACACACGCCCCCTCAGGCCACTGGCACCCTCTCCAGATGTGTTATTGTATCTCCTTCATGCCTCCTGAACATTTCGTACATGCATCTTTCGAGGCCCAGAGGTGAGTTGGAAAAAACATGGCTTTGTCATCAGCCTTCTCCTGATGCGAATTCCAGATCAGCTGCTTGCTATGTGGTATCTTGGCCAAAACACTTCACCTTTCTGAGACTCTTTTTGCTTAACCTGTAAAATAGCAGTAAGAATAGTAAGAGCCTCCTAGGACTGACGCAGAGATGAAAGGAGGTGAGATGTGTAAAGTGCTTAAACAGGGCTTGATCATAAGTGTTCATGATACAGAAGAGGCCACAGAGACACAGGAGAATTTAAAGGATTTATCAAAGTCACACCAAATTATAATGACTCCAATAACTAATTTTACTGTGACCTCTGTGGCAGAGGTCGGATCTTTTAACTTTTCTAGTCCAGGGCTTTTCTCACTAGAAGCCATGAGTTTTTGTACAGGTCTTATGTTCTCAGTATTATCCTTGAGGCAGGAGGAACAGTGAGGTAGAAGAGGTGACATTAAGTAATTTAGGTGATTATTATCTTTTAGTTTACTGACCATCGACCACCACCCCCACCATCCCTACCACCACCCCCACCATCACCACCACTACCACTACCATCCTCATTACCACCACCATCACCGCGACTTCCACCAACAAGGACAACCATTGCCACCACCAACACCATCACCACCCCCACCACTATCATCACCATCACCTTCACCATCATCCCCATTACCACCACCATCGCCACCATTACCCATTCAAGGCCAAAGGCAAGGATGATGTGGTTGCGTCTTTGTTAAGCTTTTACCGAATGCTAACAACTTGGCAGGCACTGTGCTGAGTACTGCGCATGCCTCATCTCATCTAATCCTGACAATAACCCTCTGACGTAGGTATTATTATTATTACTAACAACCCCCTATAGTAGATATTATTATTATTGTCCTCGTTTTAAAACAAGGAAAGGAGGCTTATGGAGTTCAAGTGCGTTATCCAAAGATACACAGCTGACACACATGTCTGGAGTAGAATCCAGATCTGAAACAAAAACGCATGCTCTTAACACGAAGCTATAAGCTTGTAAGGAAAGGCATGTGGAAAAAAGTGTTGGCTGATATAAATGTTGAGAGTTCTTTTTCTGAATTTTAGTATTCCAGTAATTCAGAGTTTTCTAGGCCCCAGTTTTTTACCCCAAGCTGTTAGACATAACCCTCACACCGTCAGCATTTAATAAGTGGCCAGATCTCTGTGAGATATAGCAAGGGTCAAAACTATGAAGAAGCTTGGATTCTCAGTGGGGGACACAAGGATCCAATGTCATTAAAAAAAAAAAAAGGGAAATCATTTCTAAGCAGTAGCACAGGTGGGGCCTATCTCCGGGATGTGCTAAAGAAATACCTGTTGGCACAGGTAGCTATAAGAGACAAGGAAAGGTGCAAGAGGGAGGAAAAAATCTTTATAAATTAAAAAAAAAAAAAGAGGGAGAGAAGAGTCTTGGGCGACAGGAGACTATGCGTCCCATATGAGGGGGACCGGCTCATCAGTTCCAGGCAACTGTTGCCAGAATGGGACACAGACCTCAACGTACCAGCTCTTTGATTTTTTTAAGAGACATACGAAATTCTGATTTTATATGCAATGTCCCAATTTTTACATGTTGGCAACTACATCAGACTCTCAAACATGCTGCAGACTAAATTCAAACACCAGGAGTCCACTTTGCAAACTCTGTTCTGAGGATATAAGGCCATCATGAAACTGTTGAGTTGGAGTCGCGGGGTGGCGGCCCTCAAGGAAGAGGTGGCCTGAACGGCAGGTGGTGAGGAGAGAGAGGTGAACCTCTTCTACTTTCTGGAAGGGGCCGTAGTCTCTGGCCTCAGCCGTTTTCTCAAGGGACTGCCTCTTCCATTTCTCCTAGGAAATTTCTAATCATTCTTCAGTTCTCCATTTAAATAGCTATGGCTCTAAGAAGCCTTCCCCAGCTACCCCACTCCAGCTGCTGTTAGATAGGCCTCTGCACGCCTCTAGAGTCTTCCACTTCCACCATCACGGCACGTGTGTGTCTGTCAGGGCAGGCTTGTTCCCTCTTGGACCCGCAGCACTTAACAGAGAGCGTGGTGCCTCAGAGACCCTCAGAGTAGACACGAGCATTTGCAGAGGGAACACAGAAATGAGGTGCTTTAGGTAGGGACATGTGTGGAGAAACAGCAGGACTCAAGTCCGGGGCAAAACCACGAAGCTCCCACCTCACCCAGGCCCCTGTGCTCTTTTCTCTTGCAGCAAGTCAAAACCGTGAGATTTCAGAATTACAGCCCTCCTCCAGCCAAACAGTACACCTCCCACCCCACGTCAGAAAAGCCTGAACAGTCCGTCACCCCAAAGGGGTCCCAGCCTGAAGCAGCCCCCTCAGGCCCAGAGATGACAGTCCTATTCGCCCACCGAAGCGGCTGCCATTCCGGACAGCAGACAGACCTCCGGAGGAAGTCGACTTTGGGCAAGGCCACCACCCCGGTGTCCACTTCCTTGGCCACACAGACCGTGTTTCCCAGCAAATGAATCTACAGGTGGCTTTTCCCAGACCCCAAAGAGGTGAATTGCATTTAAATACAGTCTGCCTCCACTGGTGGCGTCCTGCCATTCTTTGGGTGCTGGATCACGGGTCCTTGTTCCGTCAGTGGGTGGGAGAGGAAAGGTGGGAGCAGGGTTCCTGCCCTGGGTGGGAGGATAAAGCGCATGTCATCCAGGGGCAGGACAATGGTGGGAATGTTGGCATTGCTTCTTTGACCTCATCGCCATGTTCTCAATGACCATTAAGACAGCTTTGGCCATCTTTGGGGCCTGTACGCTGACCATTAGTGGCTGCCATATGTTGTTCCCTCCATAGAGGCATAATCCCGACTGCAAAGGGAAAATGTGGGGAAAGATGTGAGGTGGGTACTATGATCATTCTGAGAACCCTCTAAAACCAAAGGGAGTCAGCTTACTGGATTTGGTCCACACAAGAAGGGCAGAGAGAAAGCGATGATCGATCACACTTTAAGCCTTTCAATCTGTTTTTGCATGTATACTCCTACACGACAAATGAAGTAGGAAGCACAGAACTGTGGGTAGGGTCCTGGGTAGAATTATGGATATTTCATTCATCCTGGCACCAGCCTAACTTCCCCAAGAAAACACAGCATGCTTCAAAACAACTCCGTAAGGGGTTCGAGTTTAGATATATATTCTATTTGCATGACAACAGTCTTTACCTTCTCCTATTTCTTCACATTTGGGGCAGACTAGCTGTTTCACCAGGTTTGGGATAAGGCAGCAGGGTCAATGAGAAGATGCCAGTCCAAGATTGGAGTGGGAACATTCCCCAGAGGACAGCTGCAGTCAAAGGGAACCAGAAGAGAAGGTGGGAGAGGAAAGGGGGGAATGGAGGAGGAGAAGGTAAGGCATGAATAAAAGCGGTCAGAGAGAAGGTGGGGGCAGTGAATAGGAGAAAGAAAGATAGATTGGGGGAAAGTGTCAGGGAAGAAGAAAGATGGGGAAAAGCAGCTTTGACACTCATGATGAGTGGGAACAGAAGGGTGGAGTCCACAAAAGCAGGTGACCGCACTTAGATGAGGCTGAAGTGAGAGCCTTACAAATGGGGCTGAGGGGGCACCCCAGAGAGCTGAACCAATGTCATAAGACAACCCATTAATTCTTACTAGACCTAACTGTTTTGACTTAGCATTTATTGTATGCCCATCGATGTGGGCACCTTAGTGCATAAATGCCATTTGCCACTAAGGCTGAATGTCATTAAACAACAAGAACAAAAAAGGCAGGTCTAATTGGACCTTTTCCCTGGACAGCTCTGGAAATCCTGGGATTAAAAATGTTTATCGTTTACGTAACCCCCCCCACCACACACACACACACACGTGTACACACACGTGGCAAATGGAATTGTCAACATACTTTTCCAGATATTAATAAAGCAAAACCAAAACCATAATCCTGCCAAGGAACACTGCACACGTGTCAGAACTCTGGAGTTGGTAGAGCCAACTTGGTAACACATGCTAGTGTTTCTGTGAGATATGACTCTTGTCTACTCAGTGGAGTCAACATGACCAACTTCTTACCTCACTGAGCTGAATATAATAATCCAGATGGAGAACTGTGAGAAGTCACAAGGACAGGGAGGCATCCTGTGATTTATCAAAATATAAGTACCAACTTCTCTACTCAAAAGAACACCCCCGATGAGTTTAGCAAGCTACTCTACAACCAGAGTGGCAGGTGTATGAGATGACCAGCCAAGCAAATATTTAGTCTGTGCCTCAGTAGCAGTGGATCCAGTTAATGTTTAATTGTTGTGGCTGACAAGTGGGTTGTATCGGAGTAATGCAGACCATCCTTGACTTCCAAATGAAAAAGAATATTCTTCCAATTGTGCACTCTCTATTAGCCTTTCTGAGAAATGTGAACAACTCCAAAAGGTAGACGGCCCCATTCCATCCAGGCTCTTCACCAATACCCAACATCAGACTTCCTCCCTCCCAAACCAAACCCCATCTCTGTGGGGTCATATGAGGATTTCAAAGGAGCAGGAGAGTGTCATTTCCAAGTAAAAGTTGAACCCACTGGCACCTCCAATCATTTACTCCACCAGTGTGTTTCAGACATTTCCTGTGTGCAGGGAACTAAGTTGAGAACAGAGACATCCTCTCCTATAACATCTGCTGTAACCATATAAGGCAACCTTAATTGTCCCCAGTACAGAGATAAGGAAACCAAGGCTTAAGGGTAACCACAGATTGTAGCAGACTGAGTTTTACAGCTGCCCACACCCTGAGTTCAAGGTATCTGATATCAAAGCCCAGTGTGGGACTGTGATTTATGAATTAAGAGACCATCCCTGACCTCAGGCCAGTGACTCCAGGCTGCAGGGACATGACAAAGTACAGTGGTTACAAATGTAGGCTCTGCTACACACAGGCTAGGTTCAAATCCAATCCCCATTTACCATTTACTAGCCATGTAATGTTGGGCAAGTTACTTAACTTCTCTGATCCTTGTTTTCCTGTATAGGAATCATAATAGTGCCAATCTCATTGGGCTATTGTAGGGATTAACTGACATAATATTATAAAGTGACATGGTGCACACCCCACACATGTCACACTTGGATGTTTTTAAGGGAGTGGGCCACTGAAATTCCAGGTGAGAAAATCTAAAGCAAGGGCATGGCCAGGGTGAAGGCACTAGAAGGAAACTAGTATAGCCCCATCATGGAGGTCCGAACACAGACAAGATGAAGTCCTGAAGGACATGTACGAATCATAAAAAAGGATGGGGGGAATGGCATCCCAAGCAGAGATAGAAGCATTTGACGCTTGGGTTTAAGTGTATTAATCAAGCCAAGTTCTCTTCGAGGAAACTACTTCTTTGTGGAACATTCTAGGGATCCTAGATAGAAACAACGACTTCCCCTCTGAGGCCAAGCCTCCCATCCTGTGAGAGCTTCACCCCTCAGCTAAGACTCAGAGTTGCTAGGAAGGGGCCCCTTTGCCTCTTAAGACCCTGGCATCTCAGTGCTAGGAAAGCTGCTGAAGGCAAGCTCTGTTTGGGGAGGACAGGGTCAGGGGGACAAATGAGAGGTGATGGAGGGGCATCAGCAGCTGAGGACAGACTCTTAGGGCCACACTTGAGGAAATGGTCTCCTTAAGCAGCATCAGGACCCTCACCTAGGGCTTGTCTCCTTCCCTGCTCCTGTGGGACCAGTGACCCCTCCTCCGCCCTCCATCCTCCCAAAGACAAGGCTTTTGGAGCAGGAAGAATTTAAAGCAGTGCCCCACCTATAAGTTGGTGAGGTTCAAGACAGACTCCACTCATGGCTCACTGGCTTCCAGCTTCTCTGGAAACTTGAAAAGGTCTGTCCATGCCAGGCCAGCATGCCAGAGCAGCAGCGATCCAGGGGTGCTGGGTCAGGGTCAAGTTTTAGTTAGACAGACATACACTCTTCCATTTGCCACAGCCCTACCAGCTTGCTTCACACACACTCACATGACATGCACCTGAATGAGGCATGTTCTCCTAGAATCTGTGAGCTGGACTTCACTTCAAAATCTTCAGTGATGCACTGGTAGTCAGAGATGGACCCGTAGAGATCAGCAGATCCAGGCGCTCAGGTCCCACGAGTGTAGTAGGCCTAGCTCGACAGAACTCGACAATGTTTTCAACGAACTCCCCAAGTGATTGTGGCGTACAAGAATCAAACCCTCCTTTCTCATACCGTACAGTTGGACAAGAATGTGGCCACGTTGGTTGCTAATATATTGAACTATGCCTACAGAGATAGGTAAACAGTGGATGCTCTGAGCTCGCCAAGGCCTCTCCCCACTCCTGCCCCCTTGTCCTTTCTCCCCATTTTCCCCATTGTCCTAAGGCTAAAGGGCTCAAGCCAGGTAGAGCTGAGACCTTCGGCAATAAAACTCTTCTTCATTCTCATTGGCTAGTGACTACACCATACTGATTATTAAGTATCTTCACTGTTACCCTGTTATACAGAATAAGGCCCAGAGAGGTCCTTCAGAGATTGAGAGCACTCTTCCCAGCCCAAATCCTAGCCACTGTCCAGCCCCCAACAATCACTTCTATCAAGGCCCTTGGCTTAGGAAAAGCATGGACTTGGAGGGTGGGCATTTCCTTGCTCACCGGTATGCCTCTTTAGGCAAACATTTTCATAGGTACAAGCAATGCCCTTTAGTTTCCCAGCTCCTCTAGCATCAGTTGGGCAGTCATAGAAGTCACTTGTTCCAGTACGATGAGCAGGCATGATTCTCATCTGCTCACTTGCCTCTGCCCATAAGGACCAGCCTCACAGCCTCTGGACTCCCTTCCCAGGAAGTAAACAGCTGTGGCAGGCAGAAGAGCAGAGTCCTATCGAGTCTCCCCACTGGGACCAAGTGCTGAGCAAGCTAGGCTATCCCAAGGCAAAGGACTCTCTGCTGCCACGGATACTTCTCTTATTTACGTCTTGACGGTAAAGACCCCGATTGTGCCTTTGGCCGAGAGGAAGGAGCGTTAGCACTTTCAGCAACCTCTCAGGTGACCACGAATGACAGCGCTCGGGGAATGCATCTGGCAGGCAAGACCAAACCAGAGGAGTTAACTCCAAAGATCCTTGCCAGCAGGTTGGTGCCCCTGAGATTAAACCTTGCAAGGACATTTTGCTTGAAATAGAACAATGTTAAATGAGCAAGCCATCTGTTTTCCAGGCCATAGTATTGTGTCCTAGACCAGAGCAGAAACAAAATGTTCTCAGGAAGCCCTTCTGCCTACTGACCTCCACTTTGACAAATAGAATGCAGCAGAGGTGGAACCAAAGGTGACAAGGATGGGGGGTGGGGCGCTGCAGATTCACCTGTCCACCTGTACATTCATTCAGTAACAGTTATCCACCACCCACTCTGAATCAGGCTCTATAAGAGACAATGGGGATTCCTGGGTTCACAGGAGAGATAAGATATATATGGGCCTCACAGAGTGGTGTTTTATTAATTTTACTGGATTTGGGGACTCTTTTCTGTCTTCTCCCTTTATTAAATTAAATGGTATGTGTGTCACACACACATATATATACATATATATATTATATATATGATTGATCATAAAATAGAACCCTATACCTATCATGTAGCTTTTTAAAAAAAAATCATCATTATCAATCTCATTGAAGCCTCCTCTGTGCTTCATTCAACCTCACTCCTTCTTCCCCTCCTCCCCACTTCCCTCACAAGCCCTATCCTGAACTTGGTGCTCATCATTCCCTTGTGAGCTTTCCACATTTGTACCATATGGAATTTTCAGTGCAGCTCATAGATCTGCTCAGTAAACACTAGTCAAAGCGGTTAGTACAACCTGAGGCCACAGATACCCTGCTGAATATGTGAACTCCCATCTGGCCTCTGTCACTAGGATTCTAAGGCTTTGGGTCATTGCTGGGAATTGAGATTTTGATGTACAGCGTGTCAGGTTTTATGAAGTTCTAGTTTAAAGGGATTTTTATAAGAACTCTTCCCAGTACAGCTGTTTAGAGAAACCTTGCTGCTCCTGAGTAGGGAAAATATGGGTAGTGGCTGTGGCCAAATGGTGTGAGAACAGACTTTCCAGGCAGCTCTCCTCTGCGCCCTGCCTGGTGCCCCTGGGGAGCCACCTGCAGCAACCAGAAGCAGGTCCTCAGAGTCTGATACTAAAACAGATCTGGCTGCTGCTGCTGCTAAGTTCTCATAAGAACCTTGTGAAGTCTGCAGGGAAAAGCTATTTTTGTCCCTTGACTACAGAGCAAGAAACTGAGACTCGGAATGTTTCAATGTCGTAAGGTTTCATAATTAGTTTGAGATAGGAGGGAGACTTAAAAAAAAAAAAAGTATCTATGTCTTTCCATTCAGCAATAATTGTCACCATTTACTGAGCACCTACTATGTACCAAGAACCTGACATGCATTATACTATCTAATTCTATCCTCCCCTGAGGGGAGGTATTGCAATATCCCATTTTAAAGATTACAATTAAGGCTCAGAGGTCAATTGACCAGTCCAAGGCAAAAAGGACTAGAACCCAGTACTCTGATACCAAACCCAGTACTTTGATTTCAAACCTTTATCTTAAATCACTACATCCCTCTCGTTCAGTGGCAACTAGTAGCACACAATATGACTGAGGCTGGAGAGGATGGACAAATGGATATGTGCCTGTGAAATCATGGGGTTGAGGATGGGGTCGGGGTCAGGGTCAGGGGATAGCTTAACTCAGAGGGTCAAGCCCTCAAAGAGAAAAACTCTAAGGGACTTGTGGTCAAGAAGCAGGGGTGGGAAGGAAGGTCACTGAGAGTGTTCTGAACAGAATATCCGAAAAGCAAATGTACCCCTCCTGTAAGGGCAGCCAGATACAGCCAAGCAACTTGAAAAACAACCGAAGCTTTCAATTGTGGTTCTGGATCACTGACGTCAAAACACGATCATCATTTTGCATTCCCTAGATTGCTCCCTCTTCGTGAGTTTATTTCTGGTTTTGCCTGTCCTCGCTCTAAATGATACAGAGCAGAGACCCCGAAGACGGGGGACATGATTTCCAAAATGATGCTCCACTTCCGTCTTCTCTGTGGGAACAAGAGGGCTCAAGAGCAAGAACATCTTCCAGTGTTTCATGCTGATATTTATCCAAAGTTCAAAGGCAGTTGCTTTCAGGGGGTAAATACACACCCACAGATGCAAGCTAATTATGTAAATAGGGTCACTGCTGGATGGACAAGAGCTACAGCCCAGTAAGAACTGAAAGGATGCTAGCCAAGACCCAAGGAGAAAAGCAAAAGGCACTTGCAAAAGCCATTTTGTGTGTCCTTGGCTAATGCTATTAGAATCAATGCTGGTATGACAAACAGGCTTGATGAAGGACATTTGTAATGTCAGAGTTTGATTGCTGTAGGCGACACGTGTCCTGGAGGTCAGAGTCATCCTGATGCCCTCCCCATGAAAATAGCAACTCCCTGGACCACCCAAGAGGATCCTGAGAGCTAGTGGCACTCAGCAGACCTTCACAAATAAAGCAAAAGCAAGAATGAATCTAAAAGTAAGGAGGCAGCAAATATACCTGGGGGACCAAAGAGAAATTCAAATATGGCCTTCAAAGGGTTGTACCTATCCCTGATTCCTGGCCCTTCCTACTCCCAGTTCCTTGGGGAGATGTTTTACACCTCTGTCAAGGAAAACGCTGGAAGAAACTTCACTGCATCAAGAGGACATGTCAGGCACAGCTCAAGAGAGATAGCATCAGCTTCCATGACGAGGAACAGAGCAGTCAGACAGCCAGAGGTTGGAAGGGCAATTTTAGATATCAGAACCACATTTCCAAATGGCCCATTCTGCACATTCTATTTATAAGCTGAGTTCTTTTTTTAAGCTTATGCTGTTTTTAGATGTTGGCGATTTTGACAACCTAGGGTTTCTTTATTGTGGAGACTTCAAACAAAGGATTAGATTTTAAAGCTTCAATCAACCAGGATTTGGGAGTAGCTGCACCAGCTATGTTCCCAATCCACTACAACTGTACAAGATATGGAAAAGCAATATAATACAATAGCTTAGGTGATGGGTTTGGGAATCAAATCCTAAGGGGTTTTGTCCCAGCTGTGTCCCTTTCCAGTTATGTTTCCTTTGGCAAATGACTAAACAAACTTGGATCGGTTATGACACCTCCCCAAACCTGTTTGCTCACCTGTGAAATGGGGAACAGAACCTCCACCTCATAGGGTTCTCAGCAGGATTAAATGAAATCATGCATGTATAGCACTGACCCTTGTATGGGGTACACTGAAGTGTTTAATAAAAGGCGGTAAGTACCAAGAAATGGTATGGAGGCACAACTCAACATCAGAGAGTACAGGAAAAAGCAAGGCTCTACAGTACAAACAGAAGTGTGGGGGGTGGGGGGCGGTGAGGCAACCAGGGTATGTTTCAGTTGTCAGGGGTCTTCAGTGAGGAGAAACAGTCGGTGAGATGTTAGCACAGAGATACGTTGTCCTGTGCAGAGAAAACACCTGGGCTCTGGAATCCCAAATTCTGGTCTTCTTGGCTCTCTGATCTGGGACCAAGCTAACTAACCTCTGAAGAGTGGAAACAACCATCAGCACTTCACAGGGTTACTGGCAACATCGAGTGAGCCAGGGAGGCCGGATGCTGGCGTGCACAAGGAACCCTATAAGCAGGTAGTTGCTGGAGGACTAACAGGCTTGAAAGCAGGTGAGCAGGAGAAATGCTAAGTATAAGAACAGAATCTCATGAGCTGCCACTTGTTACACGTGTACTGAATGCCAGGTACTGAGCTAACCTCTCAGCGGGTGGCTTACAAAGGGTGGTTAAGAGCCCAGCAAGTCAGGTGATCCGGATTCAAATCCAGGCTCTGTGTTTCCTCCCTATGTCACCGTGGGCAAGTGATTAAATCTTCCCAGCTGTTAGTCCCCTTGCTTGAGTGGTGCGGCGGGGGGGTAAATGGGAGAATGGACACAAGTCAGGAGTGCAGGGCCTGGCACATAGCACTGGTGGTGTTAGCTGTCATTAGTATTGACATGCATGTGGCTCATGTAATCCCCACAACAGTTCAAGAGCTAAGTGTTAGTATCCCCTGTTAACTGGATCAAACAACTGAGCCTCAGAGTGTAAATCACTTGGGTAAGGTCGCAATAAGGAAGCTTCAGGGCTGGCTCCTTAAAACTAGAAATCCCAGGTTTTTGTTCTCTTCACTTTTTAGATAAGCTAGTAAATGGTCCAGGATTGAGGCAGTATGACAGTTATTTGAAATGCATCTTATGCCATAACCCTCATCGGTTGTTTTTCTTCCGATCGCCCCCATGACCTCATCCCCTCACCTGTAGAAGGTGTAAGGTGTAAGGCCATCTGTGACCCTGAGCACAGCCGGTGGGCACACTGGGGCTGCATCTGTGGGGACCTGCAGCTGCACGAGATGCCCAGCGCTTATGAAACATCCATTCCAATTTGCAAGTAGGTCTGACACAGACATGCTTCCAGCTGGCTGTAATTTCGATAAAAACCCCTCCTCCTTGGTGCCAATTAGCAGACATGAAATGTCCCTGGCACACTTTGTAATTCAGAAAATGCATGTGCTGATTAGTTAAACTCCTGCTGGACACACCGTTATGACCAAGGGGCTGCAGGCCAGCATCCCAGCCAGGCCCCAGCTCCATTTAAAGGCACAGAATGTTTTCCATCTGGGTAGAGGTCAGTGTCCCCTCATTCGTTTATTTCCATCCAACAAATATTGAATGGGCACCTACCATGTGCAGTTTCGTTCCATACAGTTGGGATACAGCAGTGAATGATGCAAGGAAAGCCCCTGCCTTCATGAAGGGGAGTGAAGGGTAAACAACTAAACACACAGGACTGCTTCCATAGCACGGATGTTATGAAGGACACAAAATGATGGGACAAAGAATGGCTGAGAGGGACGAGCTACATTAGATAGAGTGGCCAGGAAAGGTTTCTCCAAGGAGGTGACATGTGAGCTGAGATTGAAGGCTATGAAGGATCCAGACATGCAGTGTGGCAAAGTGAACAGAAACAAGCTCAAATATCAAGAAAACTCATTTATTCAACACTGTTCATCATACAACAAATGTGTGTTGAACCAACAATGGGAGAATAGATACTTTCTCTTTGTTCCTGCCAAGAACGATCCTCAGAGGAAGGATGAACTCAGGGGAGATGCCACAAGCATAGAGGCAAGTGCCTGGCCTCTCTCCAGCCCCATTCCCCTTCTTGAAGACAAGGGGCTGGACCTACAGGCTACATTCCAGGACTGCAAGATCGGAACACCTTCCACGGGGCCTGGCCCTGACAGCTCTTTAAGCAATGACTGAGCAGCAATCAAAAGCAGTCTGTGATTTTTTAGAAGCAATCAGAATGGCTGTTTGGAATTGTTGTCATCCAGGCCTGTCATCTGCTTTGTTATTATGAGGATATACTGACTGAATTTCCATGTTCACTTACTCACTCTGAAAATACCACCCCCCTCCACCGCCATCCTTCCTCTGCTCCTCCCCACCTCCAGCCCCAATCTTTCTCAGGCAGAGCAGTTAAGAGCCCAGGCTATACATCCAAGCATGGGAGACAATCGATCACCCACAATCCTACGGCGAGAGAGAGAAAGAAAAAGAGAGAAAGAGAGGAAAGAACCATTGGCTCAGCTGTGATCATGTGACATTCGTCATCACATACTACTATTACAAGACATTGCTCGTTTATCAAGTTAAATTTATTAGAAATGTTTGCTTGTCTTGCTAAACACTCGCAGAACAAGTTACTCGCAATCCAGGGTTTTACTATCCATTCTTTGCATTAAAGGACTCTCCTTAACACCCACTTAAGAACACACTATAGCTGAGTGATTGTAAGATCAAATCCTGGATCCGTGCCGTATGGGTTTAAACTGTATCCGTGCCACTTACCATCTCACTTCTGTACCTGAATTTCCTCACCAACAAAAGGAGGATCACACAGTGGAAAAAAACAAACAAACAAACAAAGAAAAAACAAGCCCAGGCTATGGAACTGGAACGCTTCAGTTGTATCTCAGGTGTGACTCACTGTGTGACTGGGCAAGGGGTTTCACTTCTCGACACTCAATTTTCTATCTATATAATATAGGCCATCTTACCAACAACCATATAAAGTAAATACTAAGCTATTATTGTCTTTATTTTTAGCAAGTGTGTAAAACTGTAAGAACTCATCTTAGAGAACGGAGATGTAGGTCTTTAAGGCAAATAAACTCAAGCAATGAGCGTGGCAAGGAGCCAGTTTAATGATCGGTATCCACCTGTGGCGTTTTCCATTCTCTGAGATATTCAAGAAGCAGGATCACAATCAACAGCCTTCGAGAGGGCCCTTAATTTATAGCAATACTTTCATCCCAATAATTACAGAATGCCTGCTACATGCCAGACATTCTTCTATGTGCTTTACTTACATTTACTGATTTAAACATCCTACCACGACCATACAAAGTAAGTACTGTTACTAGCCCCATTTTATTGATAAAGAAACTAAGACCTAGAGAGAAGAAAAAAGCTCCACAGGGCCACACAGCTAGGTAACGGTGGGGTTCAGGAATAAACCCAGGCAGCCTGACTCCAGTCTCTGCTGCTAACTGCTTGCCACCTCATTTAAGATGAAACCCAAAAGCTTTCCTGCACACATCAGCGTTTTCTACTTCAAACAGACTTGTCTTCTGAGTGCTCAGTCAACAAAGAAGTCTTACTTACCTAATTCTAAAACCACAAGCCTGTAGACACAGCACTAATAAGAGCTGCTACCCAGTGCTATACAACGCCAGCCATTGGTAGACTCAAACCTCCTACCACTGATGGGATTTTCGGGTGCCTATTAAAATGTCAGTCGATCTTAGAGTTTAAGTTCTTTCCACATCATTTAGCACAACCTGGAAGGTCAGATTCATGTGGCAGTCAGCCTTCCCTTGGCAGTTACTTCCTCATCAGTTCCCTGGCCCTGTGCTCCCTCTCAGAAATGCTACAACACAATAAATGTAGTTAAAAGAGCAAACAAACCACCACTACTCCATTGGGATCCAGATGCGGTTATCTCAAATAATTTTGCCTTCAGTCTCCGAGGGATATACTCCAGCTGCTGACACCGGGCTCATCTGCAGATGAGAGTGGCCATTTCTGGACCCAAGTGATATTAACACATCTCTGAAGGCATGTGCCCAGCACTAGCGCTGGCACCAATTTAGGCAGAGGAAAGACAAGTAGGCTATATGCAACACAGGTGCCTTCTCTTTTAAGGGCTAAAAGTCACAAAGAACAGGATAAAACTGCCTACGTTTGGCGGTATACAGTGAAGAGAGCATAATTTGAAATCCTTTTGTAACTTACCGATAGGGTGGGATGCAGAATGCATCCTAGTAATCACAGACTTTGTATTCAGGCCTGCTTCTCCCGCTGAATGGAAACAGCCACCTGGAGACTCCGACAGCTCCTACTTGCTGTTCTGCTGAATGGAGCACGTCAGGAAACGAGGAAGCGCTGCATTGCATTTGCAGGCCCCCAGAGCTCAGAGCAGCTCAGTGTTGAGGCCAAGTGTGGCTGCCTGCTGGAAAGCTCGGGATTCTTCAGTGCTGACTATGTAGCAGTGGATCGGAACTCTGCCTTTGGAGAATGGGGGTTTGGGTAAGACTCCCCAAAATCAGTGTTTCACATAAATGCCTCGCAAGATCTATCCCACACCCTCCTGCAAAGAATGAAGCTGGGATCATCATAAAAGTTTCCCCAAAGAGAAAACTGGTCTGTTACATCAGCTCAAGTCCTTGGAGAAGAAAGAAATCAGGCCCCAAATGAAAGAAATTGGCCAAGAGATGGCTCCTGCTCCTTTCCTCTTTTACTGGATTTTCATAGAAACTCACTCATGGACCAACTGTGAGGCTTTCTTTCAGAAGACAAGTCTTTCTAAATGTTATTGGACCAATTTCCCATTATCCTTTTGGCTTTCTCCTGCCCTCTACAGCAGAATCAGCTGGAATTTTATCTGCACTCAGGAGGGCCACGAGCCAATTCCTGTGATGAGCATTCAAACCACCTGCCTTCACCTGCACGAGGGTGGCCCGAAGTGTTGCCCAGGTGCCCCACATTTCTCTTCGCTTTCTTTTAACCTAGAGCAGTTCTTCAAGAGTCGCTCTTTTTCCGGTGTGCCTGGGTGGTTCTGTCGGCTAAGCGTCTGACTCTTGATTTCGGCTCAGGTCATCATCTCACCATTTATGGAATCAAGCCTTGCATTGGACTCTAGGCTGGCAGCACAGAATGTGCTTAGGATTCTCTATCTAACTCTCTCTTTGTCCCTCCCTCAACCATGCTCTCTGTCTCTCAAAATAAATAAATGAACTTAAGATTCACTGTCTTCCATGCCTTTAGCATTTTTAAGACTATAGGCCTTTTATTCTATAGAATCTCTCTCAGTTGGGGTTTATCTGATATTCCTCCATTGTTAGATTCAAATTATTCATTTTTTGCAATAACAGATAATTATGCTCAGAATCAGATAGAAATGCCTGGGTTGAGGCGCCTGGGTGGCTCAGTTGGTTAAGGGGCCGACTTCGGCTCAGGTCATGATCTCACAGTCTGTGAGTTCAAGCCCCGTGTCGCGCTCTGTGCTGACGACTCAGAGCCTGGAGCCTGCTTCAGATTCTGTATCTCCCTCTCTCTGTGCCCTTCCCCTGCTCATACTCTGTCTCTATGTCTCTCAAAAATAAATAAACGTTAAAAAAATTTTTAAAAATAAATAAATAAATAAAAAGAAATGCCTGGGTCCAGGCTATATAAATATAAGGAAAAACTCTTCCTTACAGTAGAGTGCCAACTACTAAATGTAGAAGGAATGATGGAATTTTCTTAAAATTACCATTTGGCAACCACACTAATAATTGTTTCAGGTAAGAAGCATCAATAGATATTAAAATCAGTGGATGAAAACTTGAAGAACTCAAACTATTTCCTCACACGATACTTATTAATCACAGAGGGGGGAAGAGTACCTTCATAGTAGAGAAACCTGGTAGAAATCCATCGTAACCAAAAGACCCCAGTTAGCATCACTAGTAATGGGGAAATAGACACGATGTACCTCCCAATAGAATGAACTGAGGGCACAACACCTCTTCTGTGAAATGAAAAGACAGATTTCTGTCCAAAAGGCTTAAGAATTTTAAGGAACTGTCATTCTTTCCAGGGTCCATTCACAAACAATAGATTCTGAAATCTTTTTCACCTTACAGACCCTGTCTTTGTCATCTTCTCAGGAGGAGCTAGCAACAACTGGGATACTGAAGAGCACAAATGATCTGCTTGGATGGAAACTGCTCAGTGGAGAGTCTGTGGACCACGTGATATTCCTTGGCCATCAAGGATGGTACCAGAATACCAAAAGGCTGGCCTTTGGGACAGAGGTTTAAAAGGAGAAAGAACAAATCTGTCTTCATCCAAAGTATCAATAGGTGGTGAGCCAGCATGGGGAACAGCACATAAGCCATGTTCTGTTCCAGTTTATAGCAGATTCTCATCCCTCCTGGTAGTCTGTTCTGTTGTCAAAGTCAAACTTTTTCTTGCTGGTTTCTTACACCTTGGCACCTCACTGACAAATGAGAAGACTAGACATCAGATTCCTTCCAGCTCTGTGACTGGCCAGTCTGTGCAGCTCATATTTGGAGCAGTGCAGGCAGGGAATGGAATAACATTCTCTTCTTAAATATTCGAGCCAGAGAAGCCAATGCTTCTTCACAACATCCCTAGCCTTCACCCCCTCTCCTGACTCCCACCAAGCTTCCTGAGTCCGTCCACCGCATCTTTGTTTTTTTCCATTCTGATTCCATGCTGTCTTTTTCTCCTGATACCATTTGATCCAAAGGGTTCTGCTACAACATACTGATCAAAGAAATGAGGACTTGGTACATAAAGAATCTCAGAAGAAAATGATGATGTGAAAATAGAGATACCACAGACTACAGTGCCTATAGTGAGGTTATTTCAAGTCTAAATATATAAAAATCAATTAAAACCATTCATTCTTTTTTTTTTTTTCAGAAATAAGTCATCCCAAAAGGCAAGTCATTAGATCTTCTATACCTGGTTAAAAAAAAAAAACACTCTAAAATACAAATTTTACATCCAACGTGGAGCTCAAACTCACAACCCTAAGATCAAGAGTTGTGTGGTCTGTCTACTGATGGAGCCAGCCAGGCACCCCTACCCTAAAATACAAATTTTAAGTTATCTGTGTTAGCTAGAAAGAGACATGGCACAGATAAATGCAATTCAAAAATACCATGAGACTCTTTGAGCTGTTCATTTTCATCTTCTCCCCATGTTAGGACATCAATGAGACTTTCTTAAAAGCACATTCTGCCCTGATTATTAAACACAATGACAAGAGCACAGCAGTATTTGGATATGTTGGTTATTTTAAAGTTCAGGATTATAATGTTGCACTGAAACACCTCAGTCTTTCATCCAGCCCTGCTTGTCACCAGGAACAAGCATCAGCCAAACCATGAGCAGAGTAAGGAATATATATTGTGGTTACAGAAATGGTTTCTTCTTTGTGAAGCTGCCACATGGAGGATTCAACCTAGCACCCATCTCCTAATTAAATGAACAATTTGGACTGTTTAACTGCACCCTTCTCTCAGTTAGCCCCAGCAGAAAGTGGTAATAAGCAACGACATGCCCCACTGCGTTGGCTGTATCTGCCAGGTGCTGAGTGAAAAGGCAAGAGGTATGGAGAGACCACAGAGAGAATAGTTCAGTGATGACATTGCCTCTCACTCATGGTCAGTGATGCTCTTGCCAATTGTCTGTCATCCCTTGTCTCCTAATTGCTGTGACTAAATGTTGGTTCCATTTCCTCTGGGATGAGTTCAGGTTTGGTTGGCCCCTCTTTAGCCTCAGCAGCAAAGAATAGAGAGATGCTGCCTTCAGATTCTGGAATCTACTTGTTACTACATGAGGCCTTACAGCCCACCTATAAATAGGTTTTGGTGACAGCATTTTCCAAGGAAAAGTCATACAATGTCAGAGTTGGAAGGAATTTTACTTTCATAGATGATGTATGAAAACAGAAAGTACAGGCAAGCTGCCCACACAAGAGCAAGCTGTATATGCTGAGGGGTGGGGGCAAACACACAGCATTACTTCTAATCCCCAGAAACCATTAGACCACATTAGGTATTTAAAGCCTTGTGTTCAGAAGTCTCTCATTCCTCTTTTCTTCTCACATTTTCTTTATTTTTCCTCTCATATTGACAGTGACAGGATATTGCCACTCCTAATTTTTACACTGGCTGTTTTTTAAGTCTCTGGGAACTTTCCAAGACTTATCAAGTGGAGGATTTCATGAAGATTTAGTTCTTCCTCTGAACCTGCTTAGCTAATAGACCAAATATTTTTTTTAAAACATCAAATGAAGAATCTGACTTGCTCCCAGCCAAACCCAGAAGCTTAAGAAAAGTACCACCACCCTCCTGCCCCCACCATTTCCTAAAGTTTTCATCTCTGGGCTGTCAAGTCCACCATATAGATTCCAAATAGTCATAGGCTAAAAAGCTGCATAAGGGACTGGGTAGGAGGTGAGGATAAATTAGGATGGTCAGAATGAGGTCAGCCCAGAAGGTGACCCTCGAATAGTTTACCTGACCACAAAATCTGTTTTTCATCTTCTGGAATTATTGTTTCTTATTACTATACAAGGGGCAAGGGATAGGGTATCGTTTAGGGGAAAAAGCAGAAAGATAAAATGGAAGAGGAGAAAAATTCACTCCTCCTTGGAAATATAAGCAGAAAAGCTATAGACTCTTGTGTCTCTTATTTTTTAAAGTATAGTATTTTTAATAGACCAAAAGAGAATCTTTATGTGGTAATACATATGTGAATAATGTTTGTAAAGTAAGGTGTAATATTTTAGCTAATATGGACTATTGTGTAAATAAACCTTAGACATATAAAATATATAATCTTATAAAAAATTATTTCATAGAGCAGTGGACACTTAAGGATTGCCAAAGTTTTCATATCTTTGTTCCAAAAAATAGAAAGTTCCAAGGCTGGCAGCTATTTCCTTAGCATATTCCACTGTAAAGGCAACAAGTTTGGTGGGGTTTTATGTATGTTCTAGTTTTGTAATTTATAATAATCTGTATGGATTACTTTGAAATGTCTGTTGCTTGTGTGTTGGTGTTTCTGCCCACATGGAGTCATCAGAGATCCGTTCCACACTTTGCATCGTGGAAAACCAACAGGAATTTTCTAGTTGAGATGAAAAATACATAGAACATGCCTTCACTAGATTTGTACCACTGGCAGCTTTTTGTAAGTCTGAGGAAATGGGAAGTTTAATACCAAAGTCATTGTCTCTCACTTAAATATTGGGTGTTGGTTAACTTTTCTTCTGGGAAGGAAGCACATATTTTTGTTAAGTCCTTTTTTCTTGGACATGATATGTTCTGGAGGAAACCAGAAGACAGGGCCCTCAACTGCCTTGCTTCGGGATCACTGTCCACCACCAGTTTTCAAAGAAATGTCCACATATTCATTCTGTTTTCTGTTCTGTGATTCAGTGGTAGACTCAATGACTTTTAGAGCCCAGAGTTTTGTTTGGGTTTGTGGCTCTAGTGAAGAGCTGAGTTTGCTCTTTACCAGGCCAGACTGAGGAGAAGAAGCAAAGGGAAACATGGGCACCCCTGCTGGACAGGTCCATGTGCACCTCTCCCCAACACAGGAGATCCACACCAGAAACCAGGGCCCACACTGCCGTCTGCTCTCCATGCAGGGAGAGGCCCATCATATGCCAAAGTGGGGACATTCCCCAACTCTCCTTCATCAGAAATGCATATTGTTCCCAGCTGTAAGCTTGCAAAGCCCGATGTGTGTTTTAGCATGGAACAATAAAACTGGTTTAGTTGTCCCTCAGGTCTGGTTCTTTCAGTAGCTGGCTTGGAGGGGGAGCATTTTATCACAGATTAAACGTCAACATTGAGCATTTAATTTTCCCAAAGGGCATTGGCTCCTGGCAGCTGCTCTGGACATCCAAAAGGGAGGGCTGAGAGGAGAGGAAGAAATCCCTTTGTCAGACGGGAACTGCTTAGGACTGGTGGGGATGGCCACCTCGGCCTCGCAGCGCTCGCCAGGCCGGCTCATCTCTGTAGAGCAAACTCCCAATTTGTACAGTCACGTGGGCAGAGTGCAGAGGTCAGCAGCACAGCCTCAGGAATCTAAACTGCCAGTCACTTAACAGCTATGTGGCCTTGGGCAAGTCATTTAACCGGACTGTGGCTCAGGTTCCTTTTCTGGAAAATGGGGCTATAAAAGCATCTTCTTGAGGGATGTAAGGTTCAAATGCCTTGAAACATGCAGAGCACGCTGAACATATACAAGTAGTCAATAAAATGTGCTTCGCCACCTTCAAAATGTTTGCCACATCCACCAACCATCCATATTATTATTTCCTTAATATTATTTTAATTGATTCCATTTTAATCTAAAATTTAATTGCAAAGAAAATTGTATATCTTGACTGTAAATAGCAAACTAGCATAATTTGCTGTGAATCTGAAGTAGCATCTAAATAGGTGTAACAGGGGCGCCTGAGTGGCTCAGTCGGTTGAGTGTCCGACTTCGGCTCAGGTCATGATCTCAAGGTCTGTGGGTTCGACCCCCGCATCAGGCTCTGTGCTAAACACTTGCTCAGAGCCTGGAGCCTGCTTCAGATTCTGTGTCTCCTTCTCTCCTTATTCCTCCTCCACTCACACTGTGTCTCACTCTGTCTCTCAAAAATAAATGCAAAAAATAAAATAAAATAAAATAAAATAAAATAAAATAAAATAAAATAAAATAAAATAAATAGGTGTAACAGCTTATGTTTACATTACATTACCTTGGAATGTGCCAGGCAGCACGCTAAGAGTCTTCGCTTGTTAGAATCCTCACAGCCTGTGAAATCAGCATTATCATTTTACAGATAAGGACACTGAGACATGGAGAGATTAGAAACCTTGCCCATCATGAGTGTGGGAGTGGGGAGAGTGGGTGATGGGCACGGGGCAGGGCACTTGTTGGGATGAGCACCGGGTGTGGTATGGAAACCAATTTGACAATAAATTATAATAATAATAATAATAAAGGAACTTTGCCCATTGTGACACAATTAGCAAATGCAGGAGGCAGTCTGGGCTTCAGAACCTCGACTCCTCAGCCCTGTTCCTTGCTGCTGCCCTAACAGAAGCAGGAGCGTGCTGTGCACATGGCAGACAGCTGCTGTGGCAGCTTCTCAGGACCAAGGTAACCAAGGGCCACAAACTGGGTGGCTTAGAACAACCGAAACTCGCTCTCTTAGGGTTGTGGAGGTTAGAAATAAAAAATTAAGATGTGGACAGGGAACTCTAGGGGAGGATCCTCCCTCATCTCTTCTCGATGCCCATCACCCACAGCACCCCTTGGCTTGTGGCTGCATCTCTCCAATCTCTTCCTCCGCCTTCAGCTCTGCAAAGGCTTCCTTCTGTGCATCTATGTTGGCACGTGTCCTCCTTGTGAGGACAGCAGTGATACTGGACTCGGGCCCACCCTAATGACTCCACCTTAACTTAATTACATCTGCAAGCCCCTATTCCAAATAAGGTCTCATTCACAGATCCCAGGAGTTAGGACTTCAGCAGATCAAGTTAGTTAACATATAGCTATATTAATAATGGTTTCAGAAGCAGAATTTAGTGATTCATCACTTACATATAAAACCCGGTGCTCAAGGTGTTATACGGAAACCAATTTGAAAATAAATTATTTTAAAACAAAACAAAACAAAACAAAAAAACCCAGTGTTCATCCCAGCAAGTGCCCTCCTTAATGCCCATCGCCCATTTAGCCCATCCCCTCACCAACCTCCCCCCCAGTAACCCTCAGTTTGTTCTCTGTATTTACGAGTCTTATAGTTTGTCTGCCTCTGTTTTTACCTTATTTTTCCTTCCCTTTTCTATGATTATCTGTTGAGTTTCTCAAATACCACATATGAGTGAAATCAAACGTATCTTTTTGCAGCCACAATTCCATTGCCCACCTAAAGCTTCAAGCCTGAGGCCAAAGATCTGCCAGCGATGGGGAGGTTCCCCAGAGCAGCAGCAACCTGAGACGGTCTCCCTTGCGCCGTAGGGACTGAAGGAGTCAGGACAAGGGAAGGACAATGCTTCTCTATTTTAGTGATACTTAGTGTCCAGTCCAGGTGCTAAGATTAACCATCTCCTGCCCCACCACTGGCACTCTGGGAAAAGGGAGTGAGCATAAGAAAGCTTCCCATGAAAGGACGGTAGAAGGAAGATGGGAGGAAATGCCACCTTCTCAAACTCCAGGCGGGTATGGAAGGCACAGACTCACCTCTAGAATCTGTCTTATGTGGCGAGGCTGGAAGAGCAAATCCAGACAAATAACAGAGAGACTTCACTGGAGACGTATGTAAAGAAAGAACAACAGTAAAGACAGTAGGGGAGAAATCCTTTATTTTCATATTATTTCAGTGAAAACTTAAGAGCACTCCCTCTTCTAAGAGGTGTTTGAAAGGAGGGTGGGGGTGAGGAGGAGGAGTTTTCTTGCTCTGTCAGATCAAGTTGTCCTTGGTAGAAGGAGCTGCGTAGATTTCGTAGAGTTGGGAGGCCCTCATCTTGAGTTCCCGGGCCACCTGACAGATGGAACAGGGCCAACAGCAGTGCGCCGCCAGCCAGTCCTCACACAGCGTGCCCTAGGGCAAGACCCAGGTCTCTGTTCTGGCCCCATCACACAGGCTCACGGCCATTACCCGGGGGCCTCTATGAGATTTCCTGATGGCTTATCCCATCCACGGCTTCCAAGGTCCTCCAAGTCAATGCCAGAAATCCATGCCCAGGGACACCGATCGCTAGGATACACAAGTGCCAAGAAGCTCAACCGCTTCTCCCTCATTGCACCTCAGAGACCAGTCCTTACTTACGGCTTCTTTTACAGACTTCGTACTTGAAGCCACTGATTTCTCTGTCAACGTCATTTTGTTTTTCTCTTAGGACTTAATATTTATAATTATCTATTTATTTAGAGTGGGTACTAAGGTTCAAATGGTTCAAAATTCTCACAGTAAGAAGGCATAGGAAGTAAAAAGAACATGCTATCCTCCTCCACAGATGTCCCCAGCCACCGAGTGAACTTGTCTATGGGCAACCGTTGTTGGCAGTTTTTTATATACACTTCCAGATAAATTCTGTGTCTACAAAAGTATATATAGAATCCTTTTATGTAAATAGTTGCATACTTCTGTGCCTTGTACTTTTTTTTCACTTAAAAATATATTTTAGGCATCATTCTGCATGAATATATAAGAAGATGTCTTTTTTATCTTTAACTGCCCACATCTTGATAGGTCTGACCTGTCTGTGCTCAATCTCTCACTGTGCCTCAGTCTCAGCTGCCTGGAAATTGACTGGCTCTTTGAAGCATCCCCCCGGAACCCCAAAAGTGAATTCTGCACATGCCACATAATCTTCATTTTACGTCAGACCATCCCAAGTATGTCCTCCAAATTTGGTGCAATTCTACATGTTATCTTCCCTTGATGCAGTAAGAGGGAGAAACAGAAGTAGCCCATTGACCAGTAATCAACATTATCATAGGTATCCCTTGGGAATACCCTCCATAATGTGGCATTTTGGTTAACATACATCATAATGAATGAAATCAGAAATTTCTTCCCTTTCCTTTCCCAAAGCCTTCCACTAAGTGTGGTGTTTTTAAGCATCCTCCTCCAGACTTTTTTTTTTTTTTTTGAAACTCGCAGGTTTGAAAGACATCCAGGTTCTTATATAGCTCCAAGTTCACATGCACTTTCAAACACACTTACCCGTATTTTATGTCTCTCTCTGGTGCCAATTCTCAGTGCAAAGGTGGACCCAGGTAACAACGGCCAACAAAGGCACTCTCCATGATGCCTGGCGATGTCACACTCAAGGCACATTGGACAAAACAGACCACAGAAACCTGTCAATAACCACATAAAAGAAAACCAAGGTTCTCAGATGTGCTCTGAGCAACTCCACGTCTCAAAGAGAATTTACAACCCTATGCCATCAATTTAATGCTACACTGCCTCCCTGCAATCAGGGACTGGGAATGAATAACCAATTGTCAAAACTCGGTGTATGAAAATTGCCATAACTGAGCCACATCAAAACTGTCTCCTTTTGTTAAACACTGGCAAAGCTGAATCCAATACAATTCTGTTAGCGTTCACGATGGTAATTGTTTTTTCCTGTCAAGAGAAAAGCATTAAATAATTTTTTACAGTTGAATCGTAGCTGTTGCTTCTATTATGTTCATCTATCTATTTTCAATATTTAAAACAGACCTAGTATATGATACTTTCGAATAACAGCCATCTTTTTCTGTCAACGTGATTGAAGGATCTTTTATGCTGCAGTGATTCTGTCTGCTCTTCTCATCAGGACTGTATTCTATTTCTCAGGCCAGAAGGTTACTCTAATTTTTGCTAGTTTCATGGAGCCACCGATATCTGCCAGTTTTAATCTATAAACTATTAGAGGCTTGGTTCCTTTAGCATCAACTGGAAACAGTCTGTCATTTATTTCTCCACTGATCTTTAATTCCTGATACTGTTTCCTTCATATTTTGCATGAAACATCTAATGCAGAGGTTCTGGAGTTGTTTTTTTTTTTAATTTTTTTTAACATTTATTTATTATTGAGAGACAGAGAGAGACAGAGCATGAGCATGGGAGGGGCAGAGAGAGAGACACTCACACACAGAATCTGAAGCAAGCTCCAGGCCCTGAGCTGTCAGCACAGAGTCCGATGCGGGGCTCAAACTCACAAACCATGAGATCATGACCTGAGCTGAAGCTGGACGCTTAACCAACTGAGCCACCCAGGCGCCCCGAGGTTCTGTTTTAAATATGTTTTGGGTCACAGATCCTTTTGAGAATATGGTGATAACTGTAAAGGGAAAATAAAGATACATGGATATGCAAGATTGTGCATTCCATTTTGTGGGGTCCAAGGATCCACTGAAAGCTATCAACAAACTGCAGATTAAGAATCCCTGAATACATTTAAGGTGTTATGTCATCAAGCATCACAAAAGAGGACAACCTTGAAGAATACAAATAATTAGGACTATGAAACACCAAAAAAATAGTAGTAATAATAATAAACAATTAAGTACCAAAAAGCTAGCCATAACCTTTAAAGCATGTATTCAATAAATGTTATTCAGACACAATTTATATACAAGAATATGCACAGGGGCACCTGGGTGGCTCAGTCAGTTAAGTATCCGACTCTTAGCTTCACTCAGATCATAATCTCATGGCTCAGGGTTCGAACCCTGTGTCGGGCTCGGTGCTGACAGCATGTAGCCTATTTGGATTCTCTCCCTCTCTCTCTTCTCCACCCCAGCTCGCACATGTGTGTGCTCTCTCTCTCTCTGTCTCTCTCTAAAACTAAATAATTTTTTTTAAGAAATCATCACTCCCAGCGAGATCAGAGGAGACTCCTGGTATGAATAGCTCAGAGGACAGATGGCCCAGTAAACTTACTGTGAGTTCACAGTAGTCACATGGTATGCAACCCTGAATTAGGACGCTTGGAAATCAATGGCACATTAAAAAAATCAATCAAATCTCATTTTATGCATGGATTATAAAATAGTGTAAATGCCTGCAAATAAAAATTAATCAAAATTGTATAATTATAAAGCTGGCAAGCTAAGTGAATAATAAATTGTGTTTACACAATTGCCCGAGCTGTACCACTTTAATTGGCAAAGAGAAATGCCCACCATCCTCAGTAAATTTATTGCAAAGAAGTTGTTTTGTCCATTGGAACTCCTATATCTTATCTTTATGACTGTTATGCCTTTTTAAAAAAGTACATGCTGTTATTTTTATTTTTAATCCTTTCCATCATATAACTGTGTTATCTAAGTGCTCATTAGGATGCAGTACTCGATGCTGAAGGCAACACAACAAAACACACATTCATTTACCTCAATACAGAAGTCAGATATGACCGAAAACAATATTAAGCCAAATTCTTATTATGTAATATATCATATTAACTTCACCATGTGCCAAGTCTTGCTAAAAATACTTTGCATTCATTAACTCACTTAATTCTCACAATACTCCTATAATATAGATACTCTTACTATATCCATTTTAATGGATAAGCAAACTGATGGCCAGAGGACTTATGTAATTCACCCAAGTGGTTTCATATTCACAAATCAATCAATATTATATGCCACATTAAAAAAAGAAAGGATGAGAACCATATAACCCTGTCAATAGATGCAGAAAAAGCATTTGACAAAATACAGCACCCATTCTTGACAAAAACCCTCAACAAAGTAAAGAAAGAAGGAACATACCTCAACATCATAAAGGCCAAATATGAAAGACCCACAGCTAATATATCTTCAATGGGGAAAAACTGGAGCCTTTCCTCTGTGGCCAGGAACAAGACAGGGATGTCCACTCTCACCATTAGTATTTAACATTGTACTAGAAGTCTTAGCCCCAGCAATCAGAAAACAAAAATAAATAAAAGGCATCCAAATTAGCAAGGAAGAAGTAAAACTTTCACTATTTGCAGATGATATGTTACTTTATATAGAACACCAGAAAGACTCCACCAAAAAATTGCTCAAACTAATACATGAATTCAGCAAAGTTGCAGGATATAAAAATCAACATACAGGCGCTCCTGGGTGGCTCAGTCGGTTAAGCGGCAGACTTCGGCTCAGGTCATGATCTTGCGGTGTGAGTTCGAGCCCCGTGTCAGGCTCTGTGCTGACAGCTCAGAGCCTGGAGCCTGCTTCGGATTTTGTGTCTCCCTCTCTCTCTGCCCTTCTCCTGCCTACGCTCTGTCTCTATGTCTCAAAAATAAATAAACGTTAAAAAATTTTTTTAAAAAATCAACATACAGAAATCAGTAGCATTTCTATACACCAATAATGAAGCAGAAGAAAGATAAATCAAAGAATTGATCCCATTTACATTTGCACCAAAACCCATAAGATCTAGGAATAAATCTAACCAAAGAGATGAAAGATCCATACTCTAGAAATAGAACAGTTACGTAAGAAAGTGAAGAGGACATAAAGAAATGGAAAGACATTCCATGTTCATGGACGGGAAGGAAAAATATTGTTAAAATGTTGATACTATCCAAAGTAATCTACACATTCTATGTGATCCTTATCAAAATACCACCAGCATTTTTCATAGAGATAAAACAAACAATCCTAGAACTTGTATGGAACCACAAAAGACCCCAAATAGCCAAAGCAATCCTGAGAAAGAAAAGCAAAACTGGATACATCATGATTCGGGACATCAAGTTATATTACAAAGCTATACTCATCAAGACAGTATAGTACTGCCACAAAAACCACCAAAGAGATTAGTGGAACAGAGTAGAAAACCTAGAAATGGACTCATAGCTATATGGTCAACTCATCTTCAACAAAGCAGGAAAGAATATCCAATAGGAAAAAGACGGTCTGTTCAACAAATGGTATTGGGAAAACCAAACAGCAACATGCAGAAGAATGAAACTAGACCACTGTCTTATACCATCTACAAAAATAAATTCCAATGGGATGAAAGACCTAAATGTGAGACAGAAAACCATCAAAATCTTATAGAAGAACACAGGCCGCAACCTCTTTGATGTCAGACAGAGCAACTTCTTACTAAACATGTTGCTAGAGGCAAGAGACACAAAAGTAAAAATGAACTATTGGAATTTCATCAAGGTAAAAACTTTCTGCACAGCAAAGGAAACAATCAACAAAACTAAAAACAACCTATAGGATGAGAGAAAATATTTGCAAATGACATCTCTGATAAAGGGTTAGTATCCAAAATCTATAGAACTTATCAAAACTCAACACCCAAAAAAACAAATAATCCAGTGAAGAAATGGGCAGAGGACATGAATAGACACTTTTTCAAAGATATCCTGATGGCTAACAGACACATGAAAAGATGCTCAACATCACTCATCATCAAGGAAATACAAATCAAAATGATGAGATGAGATCGTGATGAGATACCACCTCACACCTGTCAGAATGGCTAAAATTAACAACATAAGAAACAACAGGTGTTGGCAAAGATGCAGAGAAAGGGGAACCCTCGCGCACTGTTGGTGGGAATGTAAACTAGGTCAGCCAGTCTAGAGAACAGTATGGAAGTTCCTAATAAAGTTAAAAATGGAGCTACCCTATAATCCAGCAATTGCACCACTAGGTATTACAGATTCAAAGGGGTACATGCACCCCATTGTTTACAGCAGCATTATCAACAATAGCCAAACTATGGAAAGAGTCCAAATGTCCATGAACTGATGAATGAATAAAGAAATGTGGTATATATATATATACACACACACACACACATACACACAATGGAAAATTATTCAGCTCTCAAAAAGAATGAAATCTTGGTCATTTGCAATGATGTGGATGGAGCTAGAGTACATTATGCAAAGCAAAATAAGTCAGTCAGAAAAAGACAAATACTATATGATTTCACTTACATGTGGAATTTAAGAAACAAGATGAACATAAGGGAGGGGGGAAAAAGAGAGAGGGAAACAAACCATAAGAGACTCCTAATGATAGAGGACAAACTAGAATTGATGGAGGGAGGTGGGTGAGGGAGGGGCTCGATGGCTGATGGGCATTAAGGAGGGCACTTGTTGGGATGAGCACTGGGTGTTGTAAGTGATGAATCACTGAATTCTACTCCTGAAACCAATATTGCACTGTCTGTTAACTAACTAGAATTTAAATAAAAATTTAGAAAGAAAAAAAAGGTAATTCACCCAAGTCCATACACTTATTAGGAATGGACAGGGGCACCTGCGTGGCACAGTCAGTTAAGTATTCAACTCTCGATTTTTGCTCAGATCATGATCTCACAGGGTCATGATCTCTCAGTTTGTGAGATGGAGCCCCGCACTGGGCTCCATGCTGACAGCCCAGAACCTGCTTATGATTCACTGTCTTCCTGTCTCTATATTCCTGCCATGCTTGTTCTCTCTCTCTCTCTCTCTCTCTCTCTCTCTCTCTCTCTCTCTGTCAAAAGAAAGAAAACAAAAACTTAAAAAAAAAAAAAAAGGGAAAGAGCAGAGGCCAGATTTGAACTCAGGCAGTCTGGCCCCAGGGTTTTAACTACTACACATAACACCATATGTTCTCATGTTTTGTGTATTTAGTATGCCACAATGGTTGTTGCTCCAAGACAATATCCTTACTACCACTACTTTGTATTTGTTCCTGTGGGACACTCTCTTACATCATGCAACTTTAGGAAAGTTCCTTTTTGTCAGATGTTTTTCCTTCAGTGTGACAGAGTGCACTCTTGGCTCACATCTCAAGAGGAAGGCGCAAGAGTGGGAAGATGGAACCCTGTCCCACAGCGTCTGTAGGAGAAAATTTTGCAACATACATCACAAGCCAAGGGTAAGTATGCAGAAGATGCAAAGAACTCCTGCACATCAATAGATAAAGGATTAAACAAAGAAGGAAGGAAGGAAGGAAGGAAGGAAGGAAGGAAGGAAGGAAGGGAAGGAAGGAAGGAAGGAAGGAAGGAAGGAAGGATGGGAAGGAAGGAAGGAAGGAAGGAAGGAAGGAAGGAAGGAAGGAAGGAAGGAAGGAAGGAAGGAAGGAAAGAAGGAAGGAAGGAAGGATGGGAAGGAAGGAAGGAAGGAAGGAAGGAAGGAAGGAAGGAAGGAAGGAAGGAAGGAAGGAAGGAGGAAAGAAAATGGGCAAAGGACATTGGCAAAGTAACTCACCAAAGAGGAAACACAAACAGCCAATAACAGACACAAAAACCTACTCATTGTTGGTAGTTATCAATGAAATTGATTAAGACATATTAAGACAATTGGAAACCCATAAGCATGCCAAGTTTTTCTAAATTTTTTAGGAATTTAGTAATGCGGTTTATTTTTAAATTGCTGGAAACCATAGAGATAGAAAATAGGCACACATTGGAAGCAAGCATTGGCATAGCCACTTTGGAAGGCGATTGGGTGAATCTAGTAAAATTTTACTCTAGGATCTTGTAATTCCACTTAGGGTATCTATCCTAGAGTAATGTTTACACACACACACCGAGCGGGAACATAAAAATGTCCACTGCAGCATTATTTGTAGCTTGAAATTTAAAACTTAAATGTGCACTAATAAATGAGAGTGTAAATAAGCCATGATGGTATAAATCCTACTATGGAACATCTAAGAGTGCAGTGGAAGATTAAGTACCAACCGTTAAGTCTCTAAGACATTTTGAGTTAAAAAAAAAATCAAAGTGGGGGAGACTGGGTGGCTCACTCGGTTGAGCCGACCTTGGCTCAGGTCATGATTCCACAGTTTGTGGGTTCAAGCCCCGCATGGGGCTCTGTGCTGACAGCTCAGAACCTGGAGCCTGCCTCGGACTCTGTGTCTCCCTCTCTCTCTGTCCGCCCCCCCCACCACTGTTCATGCTCTGTCTCTCTCTGTCTCAAAAGTAAATAAAAATAAAATAAAATAAAAATTAAAGTACATTACTATATGTAATACTATTTATGCTTTGTGTAAAGAGTTACAAAACAATAGTATATACTACTAATCGACACACATAGAAACAGAAAAATATCTAGAAGGAAACCCTCCAACCTGACTTAATAAAAAAGAAGAGTCATGGTTTCCTGTTCCGTAATGTTCCATTTTTTTACAAGGTGGACATACTTACATGTTGTGTATATACATATATGCAAATATATATTGTTGTACATAATTTTTTAAGGAGTTCAGGCTCAAAAGGGGATTTGAACCATAAATTTGGTCTCTTCCTCTTACGTTACTTCCAAAGGTCTGGTGATTATGTAAGCATCCACAGCCTAAATGTTCCTGGCTTGTCCTCTGAGATGGTCTCCATGCTCATGCATGAAATGTGGTTCATTATTCATCATTCTAACTCACAGGGGAGGCAAGATAAAAAGAAAAACCTACACAAAACCAGAGTGTGGAGCCCCAGAGAGCAAAAAGTAGGGAAGGTGGGAGGAAGCTGCAGTGAGGCATAGTTCAGATCAATAATTACAAGAACTCAGAACCACCTAACAATGAGAGATGCTCAAAAAAGAAATGGGGCACACTCATCCGTTGTGGGCGGGCGTGTAAATCGTTACAACTTCCAAATGGAGATCCGGTCGGCAGCATCTATCAGGATTTAAGATGGTACATACTATTTGATCAGCAGGTTTGTTCCTCAGCAGTTATCCAACAGATAAACTCACACACATGCAAAAATGACATCTGTACCAAGACATTCACGGAGCATTGATGTAAATAGCAGAAAGTCTGGAAGTCACATGAAGGTGCACCAATGGGGATTTCTGCCTAAAAAAAAATTATGGTATTCATACAAGGGAATCAATGCAGCAATTTAAAATATTAGCTCCAGAAATGCCGATATGGTCTGATCCCCTGGATATACTGTTAACTTGAAACAAAGGTGCAGAACAATATGTGTTTATGATTCTACTATTTGTGGAAATTATATACGTACACATTCAGCAAAACCTCTGGAAGGACAGATACCAAAATATTAACAATGATTATCTCTGACAGCTGGGATTACAGGATCTTGCTTTTTTCATTTATAAGCCTTGTGTGTTTTTCTTTTTTATGATGATTACATGATAGCTTTATAATAAAAAGATTAAGCTATTTTCATTTAAAATTATTTTATATCTTTACAAGCACATAGACTTGACCTGGGCTCAGCTAAGAGCAGGTGCCTCTGGGGGAAACTGGGTGGACAGATGGCAAATATACCAAAGGCACAGGTACCTTTGAATTTTGCATCAAGTGCAGGCAAACCTATGCAAAATCTTCCTTTTTTTCTTCTTTCTTTTCTTTTTTCTTGCAAAGCACTGAGTTGGCTCCAAAGGAGAAAAGCCCTCTTCCTTCCTGGAAATGTTCAGAAAGCCAAGGCTATCAGGTTCTTCCTACCAGGCACAGGGCAGAGGAGATTTAACCAAGCAGGTGAGGGCCCAGACCAGCTGACTCCAATAGCCCTTCCAACTCAGAGGATTTATGATTCTTTCAGTGAAGGGCAAGAAAGAAAGAACTGAGTGAGAATACAGGTTAAGATTCATTCATCCGTGGAATGGCCAGGAAACAGTTCTAAGTGTCTCCTGTGGGCCAGGTGCTCTGCTGGGCTCCGGAGTGGTAAGTGCGACAACAGCAATCCCTGCCTTCAGGGAGTGCACAGTTTCCCCAAAACACAGTTCGGGGACACAAATCCCAGGCTGAGAGGTTTTCAATGCCTTCCTCCTCTTCTAGAGGGCCACAGAAAATCCTGGCCCTCTTCCTCCTCCTCTTGGGCTTCTGATGATTACCAGTTGCACCAAGTTCTTTAGCCCCTGGTGCTTATATGCCCTCCACAGGGTGGTTGTCTGAGTGGATGCTTTCTTCCCATCTTTCAGGAATCAGCTTACGTCAGTTCCTCGAAGAAGCCATCCTTGGCCCCACTCTCCTATGGTTTCCTTCCATGGCACCCCATTTATTTCCTTCCTGGCACTTATCACAACTGCAATGCTTTTGTTTATTGATTTACATGCTTATTGTCTATCTAGGAAACCATCTCGGTCTTATTCGCTCTTACATCTGTAACACCCACCATCTGTCTACACACAGGTAGTCAATAAGGGTGAATGGCAGGGCACCTGGGTGGCTCAGTCGGTTGGGCGGCCGACTTTGGATCAGGTCATGATTTCACAGTTTGTGAGTTCGAGCCCTGCGTTGGGCTCTGTGCTGACAGCTCGGAGCCTGGAGCCTGCTTCGGATTCTGTGTCTCCCTCTCTCTTTGCCTCTCCCTCGCTCACACTCTCCGTCTCTCAAAAAATAAATAAATGTTAAATAGATATAGATATAGATATAGATACAGATATAGATATAGATATATGGTTGAATGGCAAACCAGTGTTGATTATACCTTCCATGTAAACCTTCTCTGGGGCAACATCACAAACATTCCCAAAGCCAGGACACCTTGCCTTCTAGTCATGATGCCATTTAGCAGCCACAGATTCCCCCTCGGACGGGGAAGCACCCATTTGCCAACTGCAGCGCACTGTGAATTCAGCTAAAAGCACCAAGGTGGGAAGAGGGAGGCAGTTTAAAAAATGTAATCACAATAAAACGAAGAAGCAAAATGTCAAAAAGAAATGGAAATCGTTGCTGTTCGAAACATACCCTTTGTTGAACAGAAGACATATTATAGCAATAATTTTCAATGTTCGATGGAAAACTCTCCCAGGATGGGCATCTGGCATGGACAAGGTCATGGAAAGCAGCCCTCCTTGTTGTTCCCAAGTTTGTCACAACTATTTTCACAGTGGTTTGCTCAAATTGGAATTTTCTGGACACAGGAGCCCTTTTAGACAACGAAGGAAAGAAACCCAGGATCCATAGCACTCCCACTCCACCCATGTCCTGGGAATTACAGTGCAGAGAACAAGGGTTGAAAGTGATATTATCTTTAAGTTTTCTTCTGAGACAGTCAGCTTAGAGACACACCAAGCAGTCATAAAACGGAGGCTCATCCGGGGAACAACAATTGGAACACAGAACATTCAAGAGCACCTTGTACTGAATATCCTGGGCCTCTTCTCCATGGATCATGCCAAAATGTAAAGAATATTCTATTTCTCCACATTTTTTCCCTTCTCACCTTGCCCCCAGAATGGGCTCTCAAACAGACAGGCAGGGACTCCTCAGGAGATCCAGTGCAGTTGGTTGGAACACCAATGGGGGCGGGGAACAGAGCTAAGCAGTGAAGCAACATTTAAGGCAGAGGGGGTTGCAAGGATGGTCGTTTTTTAGCCAACTTTTTAGGTGCTCTTGGGATTCAGTAGAAATCAATGTGCAATAGCCAGTCGAAGTCTCCTGACTCTACTCTTTGCTCCCTATGCAGCAGAGGAGAGTAACAACTTACAGTAACAACAATATTAATACCTAAGATTCACTAAGTACATTGTGTATCTGTTGGGCATTTCCTGATAACAGCACCCCAATAGTAATTTTGGAAAATTATCCCTTCATTACCGTGGGCAATACGGATAGTACTGCCCTTCCGAATGACCTAAGCCCAGCAAATTCAACTCCATCTGCTCCAACAATTCTCAGAGAGGAAATTTTTATCCCTTTTATTCTCAAAGGGATAAAAATGTTTGGAGTTAACCAGACTGTCGGCTAGCTCCTGATAATGCAGCTTGTCTATTCTGAGTTTAGTTTTTAGTTGATTTTTTTATTTTGTGAGCTACCCCAAAGCCTTCTAATGAAGTCCAGTGCTTGTATATTAGTTTCCTAGGGCTGCCATCACAAAACATCACAAATGGGACATCTTTAAGAGATAGAAATTATTCTCTCGCAAACTGGTGGTTACCAGAGGGGAGGTGAGTGGGGGGATGAGTAAACTAGGTGATATGGATTAAGGAGTGCAGTTGTGATGAGCACTGGGTGATGTATGAATTGTTAGATCACTATATAGTACACATGAAACTAATATTACACTGTATGTTAACTAAGTGGAATTTAAATAAAAATTTTAAAAGGAAATTATTGTCGGGGCACCTGGGTGACTGAGTCGGTTGGGAGTCCGACTTTGGCTCAGGTCATGATCTCGCAGTCTGTGAGTTCAAGCCCCACGTCAGGCTCTATGCTGACAGTTCAGAGCCTGGAGCAAGCTTTGGATGCTGTGTCTCCCTCTCTCTCTGTCCCTCCCCTGCTCACATTTTCTCTCCTCTCTCTCTCTCTCTCTCTCTCTCTCTCTCTCTCTCTCTCTGTCTCTCTCCTTCAAAACTAAATAAACATTTTTAAGAAATTAAGAAATTTTTCTCTCACTGGAGAATTCTGAAGGCTGGAAGTATGAAATCAAGATGTTAGCAGGTTTAATTCTTTCTAGAAGTTCGGAGGAAGAGTCTATTCCATGCCTCTCTCCAAGCTTTTGGTGATGCTAGCAATTCCTGGCATTCTTTGGCTTGTGGATGCATTATTCCAATCTCTGCCTGTCTTCCCCTGGCTTTCTCTTCTGAGTGTTTGTGTCCAAATTTCCTGCTTCCTATGAGAACATAAGCCATTGGATTAGGATCCACCCTAATCAACTGTAACTTCTTTTTAACTAGACTATACTGCAGAGAGCCTATTTCCAAATGAGGTCACATTCAGAAGTTGTAGGTGGACATGAATTTTGAGAGGACTATTCAGCTCAGTATAGCATGCAACCCAAAAAACTCTCATTCAGTTAAATTCCAAGTCAGTGTCAAGAGGTTCCAGATGTTATGTTTTAATCTTAACAACAACCCCCGAGGTGAGCACTTTTATTATCCTCACTTTAAAGGTGGCAACAAGAAGATCTGGAGAATTTGTTCAAGGTCAAATAGCCTGTAAGAGACAGGTCTATCTGGCAAGGTCTACCTGGTATAAACATGTTCTCCTCACCGCTTACAGTATATTCGTAGCTTTGTCCTACTTGAAAATGCACTGGTGGTCCCCCAACCACCACCTACAAGCTAGGGAAGGAAAATGGCCCACTTCCCAATTCAGTGCTTTGTCTCCACATGTCCACATGGCCATTTTGCCCTCTCTGTACCTCAGTACTGGGGGACAGCCAACGTCAGAGTATCAGGAAGAGAATAAGGAAGAATGCTGAGAGAACCAGAGAATGGCTGCCATCACTATCTGGTCAGAAGCCAACACAGGTACAGAGACAGGAAGAAGCCTGCTGAGCTCTGGGTCAGAAGGACAAGGGGACAGGGATGGAGGCCAGGGTTTTGTACTGGGCAGTCTCTCCTCTGTGAGACTCGGGCAGACAGTTAAGGGCTCAAGGCTGGTTGACCAGAGCACCAAAACATGGTGGGAGAGCTTTAGTCTCCGTAAGACTCTTAGCTGAATAGGGACATGGACCATGGAACGGCTCAGATCAATTGCTGATTGATCAATTCCATGAGGCTGTAGGAAAAAATTCAGATCTTCCCAGAAAGCTGCAACGGGCAGGGAAAGCAATATTCTTCAAAAATATTAGATCCAGGGTCTGTTGGATTTTCAACACTAGTGGCTAACGCTTATCCAACAAAGGGACCCCTCTACCCCACCCCAACATACATAGGAAAGACCCTGTGACCGAATTGCTCCCAAAGGCAGGACCTAGAAGGGAATGCTAACATGTGGTACCAGAGACACATAAGAATGTCCTCAGATAAAAATAAAATCAATGTGCTTTGAACTTTCATTCCCAGGACAAAATCACATAGCTAGTGGACAGTGTTATTGCTACATCTTTACAGCCGAACTGGCATATGAAAACACTTCAGTCAACAAAGGGGGCTTCTTTTGTGATTATTCTTGTTCTTATAAGAGTACCACACCTTCGTCATAGCAATACTAGAAAGAGATAAGCAGAAAAGGAAGTAAAAATTATTCATTAGCCTACCATCTGGAGACATGCCATAAACATTTATCTTTGTATCCCTCCTGGTATTTTTAAAATATACCCCTCCCCATCCCACAAATGGTATCTAACGTGCTTGGTTTTACAGTCTGCTTCTTCAACTTTAAAAAACACCAAAATATCTTTCATTGCATTCAATGTTATTCTACAACATGACTTTTCGTGGCTGTATAATAATTCATTGTATGCATGCCCCCATGGAACATTCTAGGTTGTTCCAGCTTGTTGCTGTAATATCCAATGCTACAAAATTTCATGTTGCTAAATCTTTGCACGTGACTTGTTTCCTTAGACTAAATGCCTAAAAATGTAATTACTGGGTCAAACACTATGTAACACTTGAGGTTCTTTTTATACATATTGCTAAGCCATCCGGCAGGAAGGTTAGACCAATTTAAACTCCCACCAGCAGCAGATGGGGGAGCCCACTACAGTCATCTTTGCCAACAGTGAATTTTCTCATTTAAAAAAAATCTCTGAAGTCACCACTGACTCTATAAAAGCCTTCCCATCCCTGAAAAGCAAGATTTTTCTGCCAAGGAGTGCATATGAGTCACTAGAAGGTTAGTCCGGTTATTCTAAAACCATTTTATTTCTGTCCTTGTGCCTGACGTAGCTTTTGCACCCATCTGATGCCTGGGGAAAGAAAATAGTAAAGGAGAACTCAGAATGAAGAGGAAAAAAACATACAAATTCTCCTGTCTCTGCAGACACTGAAGAGGCCAGTGCTCCAGTCTCCACCAGTGTGGACAATCGTTGTGATCATGGTCCTGCCAGTGGCTCCCCGGATGGGCTGCTTCACCACAGCCTGGGCTGGTGCGTGGCTCCTGGAGAGTCAACAACAATGATTAACTTGAAAACAAAGATAATGGTTCAGCAGGACAACCAATTAAGCCAAGACAGTGAAAGAGGGGAGAAAGGGACCCAGGGATGCCAAGTGGCTCTTACTTCATAGCCCAAGCTCCTCACCATCCGCTTCCCCCCTACTTCATCATTCCTTCTCCTCTGACTGTGCCCTATCTCTGTTAATGGCATGATTATTCCAGATGCTGTCACTCTACCTTAATGACCAGCCTACTTCTCGCTGTTTCACAATAGCTAAATACACAAATTTAGCTACCAAGGGGGCTCAGTTCAAATCCCAGCATGCCACTTCCAGGAAGCATGACCTTGGTTATAAGTTGCTTAACCTGTTTCCGTTTGTTCAAATATGAGATAAGGAAAAATGACCTCATACGGTTATTTTGTCAAATGAAGGACATATAATTAGTTTGCTATGCCTAGAGAGTATGTAACAAGGTGACCTGACTAAGGCTACACCCCAAGGATTTTGAGCCTTCGTTGAAGAGATTAAGGAATCAGACATGGAAATCGGGAGTAGGCTATGAAGCTGAACATGCAGTATCATTTAAGTGAACAACCAAGACTTCAGAAGATGTCTTGAGAGGCACCTGGGTGGCTCATTCGGTTAAGTGTCTGACTCTTGATTTCAGCTCAGGCCATGATCAGGTTCAACTTAGGTTCTTGAGTTCAAGCCCCACATGTGGCTCTGTGCCAACGGCGCCAGAGCCTGCTTGGGATTCTCTCCCTCCCACTCTCTCTGTCTCTCCCCTGCTTCCTTGCTCTCAAAATATATAAATAAACTTAAAACATTTTTTAATAAAATAAAAGAAGATGTCTTGACATCAAAGTACTGTAAGATTGTCAGGGGCCCTAGTGGGGCCACAAAGTACAACTTTCGGGTAGTTTTCACTGAAAGGAACAAATATTCTACTCTCTCATTCTGAAGTAGGAAATAGGGGCCCAGGGGACGAGCTTCAAAAGTGAGGTGGGGAAATATCTCTCTTTCTGGGGACAGTTTTGCCTGAGCTCCTACCGTGGAGATACCTGGGGCGAGCCCCACAGTAAAGGCTAAGTTGTACCCAGCCTTACGGAAGGGGCAGATGGAGAGGAGGGAGCCTGTGCATGGTAGTAATTATTCTAGATTGTGCTTCCCTTTTGGCAAGCCTCATTAACAGTTTGTACCTGCATCGGGTGTGCTGTGAAGAATTAAAGAGCCTGCCTCATACTTGAGACAAAATAAACAAGAGACAGCAGAATTTCTTCCTATAACTGCTGCTATTACAGTACTACTCACCAACGCTCAGCACCTGAGACCCAGGGCCTGGAGGCCAGAGTGGAACATTCCTGGGCACCCTTAAGGCAACACCCTTGGGGCATCTTGGAAAGAGCAGAAGGGCCCTCTGAGAACCTCTAAATTGGGGCAATAAATGCAATGGGGGTATAATGTTCTTGTTAAGATCTACGTCTCTGTTTTATTCCACCAACGCTACCCACATCCACACCTTCCCAAATCTGGTGCGCTTTTTAATAAGCATATGAGCTTATAAAACACAAATGCCCAAGTCTCACCCCAAGCCAACAGCACGGGTCTCCAGACACAAGGTACATAAATCAGTATTCACAACAGGGTTGCCAGGCAATACCTATGCAGTCATCCTGACACCATCCTGAAACCTGGTATAGGTGGATATGGAGACCACTGATGATGACCACAGTAGCCTCTGAGTCTCCCACTAGGGGGGTGGTGATGTCACCATTAACAGAGATGGCAAGGGACACAGAGTAGGAGATAGGCTGGTGCTGAAGAGGATGGTTGGAACGAAGCCAGTCTTCAGGGCCCGTGAGACACGGGCTGGAAGAGGCACGAGAGCCTGGAAGAGAGCTTGAGGTCAGGAGCTCCCTGTCTAGAAGCCCCTTTATCTCTTAGGTATTTATAGGCAATGCTTAGAGGATAACGAGCTTGCTGAGAGCCTGAAAAAGTATTGTAGACCTGGAAAAAAGGGGTGGCTCCAAATACAAAAACTGCAAGACAGACTGCAAAATTAGCTAATGCGCAACTAAACACAAAAATCTAGCATCATGCCGATCTCATTAACTGTCAAATTTACAAACTCACAAATGTTTCATTACATTGAGAAACAACTTAGAATTCTCATTTTGCAAGAAATCTCAAGTATGAATGATGACTAAGAAACAAACGCCAATCAAAATGAATTAATCACTGATGGCCAAATAATATCAGAATTATAAAAATCCTTTCACTTACTGGACAGCAAAAGAAAAAAATGGGGACATGGACATAACATATGGTATGGGTACGTTTAAAGCATTTTAACGATGTGGGTTAGGACCTATGGTACAGACTGAATTGTGTTCCCGCAAAGTCCTATATTGAAGCCCTAATCCCAGTGTGACTGTGTTGGAGAAGGCTTTTAGGAGGTAATTAAGGTTAAATGAGGAATAGAGGTGGGACCCTAGTGGGAGAGGAGAGCCATATAAAGAGTCCACATTAAGTACTCCGGGAGAAGGATGCAAGCCAGGTAGAGAGCCCTCCACAGAAGCTGAGCTTGGGGGCACCCTAACCTTGGACTTCCTGCCTCCAGAACTATGAGAAAATAAATCTGTTCTAGGCCACCAAGTCTACGGTATTTTGATAGGGAAGCCCAAACGGATTAAGACAACTCTGAAGATTTCAAACTGGTCCCGAGGAAACCACCTTTATTGTTTATTATTACTTCCTGTGCCTCCATGCGAGCTCCTTGGGGTCAGCCGGCACGTGCTGCTTCTCCCTACAAGCCCAGAATCCAGCATACGACCTTGACACCTAGTGGCCATGTGATTGGTTCTTTGGTGAACTGGACCAAACTGAATCCACATGTCTCTTCTGTGACCTTTGAGTCCTCCTCAAATTTCCTTCTCTAGCAAAGGTACAACTCTCAGGTGTTGAAAGAGGAAATAAAAGCAGAGAGTGGCCGGAAACTTCCCGCACCCCTCCGTACAGGCCAGGGCATTCACCTCTCAATGTGACCCTCGCAACCTGGGGCTTCCATACTTATACTGAGAGCTTCCAATTCTCTCTCATATTAGTAAAGGAATTTCATAGGGCTGAGCCCCTGGATTAGATTTTTCCCTGGAATGAACCATTTTACAGCTTGCAGCCCTAGAATAAAATTTTCTGCTTCCGTCTCAGCATTCCGTGTGTAACGGCTTCTAGGATAGCAAGGCAGGCTGTCCCTCTATTCCAAATCAAACAGCAAAGAGAACAGCTTCTCCTTCGTGGGGGGAAAATGTTGTTCTTTGTGTGTTTGCCTAATTTTGAATTCAGAAAGTATATTACTGGGTATCTTAATACACTGAATCTTTGGTGATTTTAATAATAAAATATGCTTGAATTGACATGCATTGACTAAAAAAACTGCAGCTCAAGATTATAGCTTATGTATCATAATGAAAACAACAAGCATACCTTCCGTTCACCGGGCACCTTCTATGTGCCAGGCACCTAGTAGTTCCTTTAAAAACTGAATACTTAGGGGTGCCTGGGTGGCTCAGTCGGTTGAGCGCCCGACTTCAGCTCAGGTCATGATCTCACGGTTCATGAGTTTGAGCCCCCGTCGGGCTCTGTGCCGACAGCTCAGAGCCTGGAGCCTACTTCGGATTCTGTGTCTCCCTCTCTCTCTGCCCCTCCCCAGCTCTCTGCTCACTCTCTCTCTGTCTCTCTCAAGAATAAATAAACATTAAAAAAATTTTTAAAAATTAAGAACTGAATAATTAACCAGGGGTGCTACAAGGATCAGACTAAAGCACCTGTTGTAGCTTCCTGCACAGCTTTGAGCTCTGTGTCTATCCCAGGGAATCTGCTACTAACATGGAAAACAGAAAGAATTTGGAAACAGTAGATGAGGCCGATGATGGTTACAGAGCTTTGCTACATCAGAGCAGCTGTCCATTTGCCATCAAATTGAGCAAGTTCTTAATTTAGCAGAAGAGGACAGATTTTAGACCCAGCCACCCTAAAATTCAAATGTGGCTCAGCTGCCTTCTAGTTGTTCAACCTTGGAAAACACACCTGTCAGAGCCCTCAGCTCTGGTCTCTCTTCCATAAACTGGAATGAAAACATCGCACCTCCCCAGGTGCCTGGAGGATGAAACAAGACCATGCACTTGGCACATAGTAGGCATGCAGTTGATGGCAGCTGTTGTTATTATTGTAACTTAGTGATCCTTCGCTTACCCTAGGGCATTCTGTACCCTTTTCTGAGAAACAAAGAACGGAGGGACGAGAACTGGGACAGCTTCTCAGTTGTCAACCTGTGCTGCCCAAATACCTAAAACTTCAATCACAGTGACCCATCATCCCAGTTTCCCCAAGATGGAGAACTTCCAGGGTGAACCTCAGGACAGTCCCAGGAGAACCAAGAAGTGTGGTCACCCTAAGAGACAGAAGCAGAGGGAGGCTTCATCTGGTGGGGAGGCAGGACACGGATTCAAGTCATTCCAGTTCTCTGCTCCTACCCAAGATGCCCACCCTTCCCCCTTTCTGACCTCAATCTTCCCTTCTCCTCTTTTGGAAGTTGAGCACATTCCCCGTGCCATGGCCCCACTTGCCTGGTGCTTCCAACCTCCTCAGGCAGGTTTCCTGTCACTCTCTCCCTCGATGAAACTTGCAATACTAAGGTTTCATTCCACCTTCTGCTCAGGCCTTCTTGATTACTGCAAATTGAGCTGAAGCCAAAGTCCTCGAGTTTTTATGTCAAAGGGGTTAGAAATTACTAGCAGCCACCAGAAGTAAAGTTTCACTTGGTCAGGGTTCAACATTGTAAGTTAAGGATAAAGAGACACCCTTTCACCCAAGCCAGCCCTTCTCTTTTCACTAGCCAAGCATGGCCCGAAGGAACTCACTGGTTGACCCTTTTCAAGTCCCTATAGAAAAAGATAGCAACTACTTTCTTCTCAAGCCCAGTTTTCTTCTCTGTGGCTCCTTGTAAGAAGACATTGATTTTTAAAGAGACAGAGAGTGAGAGAGAGACAGAGAAAAAGAGAGAGAGAGATTTGATATGCTGCCCAAAGAGAAAACCTAGAAGAAAAGAATATCACCGAACTCTCTACCTTGCGCTGGAAATAAAATGTTGCTCCTCTTCGGATGACATGAGTGAAAGCAACAGAGGTGAGTGTATGTTGAGTAAGGAAACATCCTCAGGAAATCTAGAGAAGTAATTTCCAAACCAGTTCATAGTGAGGTGTTTTCCTGTTGCCGGAGTTAACCTTCTCCCTTTGACAATATGCTGACTGATTCCAAACTGAGACTTAATCCAACGTGAAACATCTCTTCTAAAGAATGTTGCATTGATATTCTGGAACCTGACGTCATAGCACTGTAACTAACAGACCTCTGATTTCTTTAAAGACAGGTACACATCGAACAGGACACGTCCACATTCAGGGTATTTTGGAGTCTCTGAAGTAAGCCTCTGGGACATGCCTTGTGAAAATGTGGACCCAGAGATGCTGGGAAAATGTCCAGAGAGAAAAGAAAATTAGAAAAAATCGCAGTTGAGGGAAGGGGTCTACAACCATGATTCGGCATTACAATAGAAAGACAACAGGAAGGGGGCGCCTGGGTGGCTCAGTCGGTTGAGCGTCCGACTTTGGCTCAGGTCGTGATCTCGAGGTCTGTGAGTTCGAGCCCCGCGTTGGGCTCTGTGCTGACAGCTCAGAGCCTGGAGCCTGCTTCAGATTCTGTGTCTCCGTCTCTCTCTGCCCCTCCCCCACTCATGCTCTGTCTCTCTCTGTCTCAAAAATAAATAAACATTAAAAAAAAAGAAAGAAAGAAAAACAATAGGAAGGACTTGCCAACTATACTATATATTCTTCTCATCAGACCCACGGAGAATGACTGTTGCCAGTTGTGAAATTCAAAGCATGTACCGAGCAGGGTTATGAGGCGAAGCCTGAACAACACCTCCCGAATCAAGATGCTGCAGAGACAGCTTCCTACTCGCCTTCACTCACTGGGTTCTAGGCCACCCCATCTCCTAATTTGGAAGGATGCAGCCTCGATGAAGGACAGTCGTGTTTCTTCCGCTAACCACTCCACTCTAAGTGCTTAACACAGTGTCAGTGTCTGCAACATAATAAGCATTCAATAATTTGTTGAATCGATGTAAACAAATAATAGTTTCTTAGAGGTATAACAATTATTATGTTTACATTGAAATTCAATTGAATTTCAATATGAATTCAATATTCATATTGAATATGAAAATTCAAGTCTGTAAGGATAACAGAAATTAACGGGTGATTTAGAGGAAGATAACTTTAAACAGTGAACAACCACTGTACATGTAAGCTGATTCCATATTTAACTTTCCGTATTTAAACTTTTTTAAATTGCTTTTTTACTTTTGAGAGACAGAGAGACAGAGCATGAGTGGGGTAGGAGAGGGAGACACATATTCTGAAGCAGGATTCAGGCTCTGAGCTGTCAGCACAGAGCCTGACACAGGGCTCACACCCACAAGCAGTGAGATTGTGACCTGAGCCAAAGTCAGATGCTTAAACAACTGAGCCACCCAGGCGCCCGATCCCATTTGCATCTAACTTTTTTTTAATTTTTTTAATGTTTATTTATTTTGAGACATAGAGACAGAGCGTGAGCAGGAGAAGGGCAGAGAGAGAGAGGGAGACACAGAATCTGAAGCAGGCTCCAGGCTCTGAGCTATCAGCACAGAGCCCGACACGGGGCTTGAACTCACAGACCGCGAGATCATGACCTGAGCCAAAGTCGGCCGTTTAACCGATTGAGCCACCCAGGCGCCCCTGCACCTAACTTTTCTAATCAAACATCTATTGTATGAAGTGACTAATCTACATGCCACATAACTTTTTCACCAAAAAATGAAATGAAAAAAAGAAAAAGGAATGTTCTTCTTTACAGAATAACAATTTTTTATGAAAAAGAAATAATAGCGTTTAAAAAATCCCCATTTTGAACAGCTTCTAACATAACTTATTCAGGAAAGGATCTTCAAGGGGTACTAAAAACACTAGGTAAAAAAGAATGGAAACTGGATGTTGCCAAGGTGCCAAAATATCACTCCATAGATTTCTAATTGCTTAAGAAAAAATGTATCTTAATTCTGTAGAGTTCCAGAAATACTCAAAATCTATCTGTAAAATGGAATGTTCTGAGTGTTATTGTTGTTGTTGTTTTAAGTATCATTATAACAAAAATTCTGGAAGTGATTTAAAAAATATATACTTTTTTGGGGCGCCTGGGTAATTTAGTCAATTAAGTATCTGACTTTCGCTCAGGCCATGATCACATGAGTTTGAGCCCTGTGTCAGGGCCTGGACAGCTCAGAGCCTAGAGCCTGCTTCAGATTCTGTCTCCCTCTCTCTCTGCCCGTCCCCCATTCTCTTACTGTCTCAAAAATAAACAGTAAAAAATTAAATATATGTATATATATATACACACACACACACACACCTTTATAACGGAAAGTTCTGAAAGTGATCAAAATGTCTTTAAAATGGAGAGTTTCGAGAAACCTCAAATTTGGTATCACTGAGTGGCACAAACTCGTATTATATACCTCTTGATATGATGCAATATGATGTAATTTAACCTAAATTTCATCAAGTCACTAGACTACACTGTCCAATAGAAATATAATCCAAGCCACATATGCAATTTTACATTTTTTAGTAGCCATATTTTTAAAAAGTAAAAACAAAAAAAAATGAAACTAATTTTAACGTACATTTTAAGTTTATTTATTTATTTTGAGAGAGACAGCATGAGCAGAGGAGGAGTGGCAGAGAGACAGGGAGAGAGAATCCTAGTTAGGTTCCACGCTGTCAGCGCAGAGCCCAACCTGGAGCTTGATTTCACCAACTGCAAGATCGTGACCTGAGCTGAAACCCAGCGTTGGACGCTTAACCGACTGAGCCACCCACGCATCCCTTAATGTACTTTTAACACAATTTACTCAAAGCCTTTTTTCAGCATGTGATTGGTATCGAAAGAAATTATGATGAAATATTTTATAATCTTTGCCATACTAAGTCTGTGAAATGGAAAGCATGTTCTACACTTTTACAGCACACCTCAATTCAGACCAGCAACCCTTCAAGCACTCTGGACACAAACATGGTCAGTAGCTAAACTACCGCACAGCACAGCTCTAAACCGGACCCCAGGATAAGGAGAACAAGGGACAGAAGAACAAATACCACTTGCTCTTCCAAAGTGAAAATAGTCAGTACTCCTTTGTCATATTCCTTAAGCCCTCAGGAGTAAGGATCACATCCTAGCCTGCTGTTTTCTTCTTTAGAAGTGAGAGAAGAGGTCCCCACCTTATAACCAATCAAGTTGTAAGCCTAACGGTGGGCACTTAGAAAACTTAGTTGATGCTGCAAGTCTTAGGTGGCATCTGAGTCTTTATTTTTTTAATTTGAGAGAGAGAACAAGGAAGGGGCAGAGAGAGAGAGGAGAGAACTGGGAAAGAGACAATCCTAAACAGCCTCCGTGTTGATGAAGGGCTTGGTCTCACAAACCGTGAGATCATGACCTGAGCCAAAATCAAGAGTTGGACGTTTAACCGACTGAGCCACCCAGGCACCACTGATGTGAAGTTATGTCCAAATACATCAAGGACAGAAAACCGTGACAAAGTATCAGCTAACGATGAGACCCACCTACCAAGTCAGGCACATAGATGTCTACTAAATAGTCATTAGAACAACTAAATGAATGAATTTTTCATGGTGAAAAGAGATGGACACAATGACCTCAAACTAGAGAAGAGAGACTAGAGAAGACACTTGTTACTTCATCCACGCATCCAAAATTGGCAGTGACTCTCCAGACAAATCGACTTCAAATTTCATCCTGGAATCTGGGAATCTTTATAATAAGGCCCAATTTACTTACCTGTTTCCAGTTTTCTTATCGTTCCTCCCAGATAAAGATTCCATTCCTGCCATTATCTCCAAGCCCTTATCCACGCCTAGTTCTGAAAGTCAGGACCATGGCCCTGCTCTGCTGCACCTGCTCCTCCAATTCTAAACATTATGCTCCGCCTCATCCGTGGGGTCTTACCTGACCCCGGTCCACACAAACTTCTCTCTACTCTTCCCTAATAGTCCTGACAACACTGGCTCTGGTCAAATACCTTCCTGTTTTGCGTGTATGGGTTCTTTGTTTAATAAGTGTGTTGCAGGGCGCCTGGGGTGGCCCAGCCAGTTAAGTGTCCAACTTCAGCTCAGGTCATGATCTCACGGTCCGTGAGTTCAAGCCCTGTGTTGGGCTCTGTGCTGACGGCTCAGAGCCTGGAGTTTGCTTTGAATTCTGTGTCTCCCTCTCTCTGCCCCTCCCCTGCTCTGTCTTTGTCTCCCTCAAAAATAAATAAATATTAAAAAAAAAAAAAAAAGCGTGTTGCAATGGACTGACTATATGGAGGCCAGGGCTCTAGTTGAGCTCTGCCATCAATGCAAAGGAACTTCAACAGGTCACTTCTCATCCCTGTTTCTTCATGGGGACTCTTTGCTATTCCTCCAGCATACCAGCTACAATGTGCCCCTGCCTCAGAGCCTTTATACCTGCTGTAACTTCTGCCTAAAACACCTTTTTGCCCAGATTACAGGCTAACAAAACAATGTATGCATTTACCCTTGGACTTACAATCCCACTTCTAAAAATTTACTCTTAAACAGACTTTTTTAATGTTTATTAATTTTTTGAGAGAGACCAAGAGAGGGGCAGAGAGAGGGAGAGAGAGAATCATAAGCAAGATCCATGCTGTCAACACAGAGCCCAACATGGGGCAGTTCTCACGAAACTTGAGATCATGACTGAACCAAAATCAAGTGTCAGAGGCTTAACCAAGTCACCCATGTGCCCCCAGAAATTTGCTCTTAAGATATACCTCCACAGGGGCACCTGGCTGGCTCAGTCAGTGAACCATCTTGATCTGGGGGTTGAGTTTGAGCCCCATGTTGGGTGAAAAGATTACTTAAAACTAAAATCTTAAAAAAAAAAAAAATACACCTCCACAAATATAAAACCATGTATTCACAAAGTTACTCACTATACAATTCTACACAAAGTCTATAAAATATCAAAAGCTCAGAAACAATCTAAACGCCCATCCATAGATTAGTTGAATAAATTGTGGTACGCCTTTACTGTCTTAGTTCTCAGGAGTTACATGCTAAAGTAATGAAAAGTTAAAGTGCCTGGGGTGTGCGACTTACCGTCCAATGGTTCGGAATTCTTTTAAAGTATATTCTAAATGGAAAATGGTATCCTTACTTGGATCCTGTAATAGCAAAATGACATCAGTGGAAAAACTGCTGAAATCCAAATAAAGCCTATAATGCAGTTAACAGTAAAATACCAATGCTAATTATTTAGTTCTGACAACAGAAACAAGGTGACGAGATGTCTGTTAACACGCGAGGAAACGGAGTGCAGGGTGTACAGGGGCTCTCTGTTGAACAGACGTAACTTTCATATAAATCTAAAAGTATTCTAAAATAAAAGCCTTATTTAAAAATGCCTATTTAGAGGGGCGCCGGGGTGGCTCAGTTGATTAAGCGTCTAACTCTTGATTTTGGCTCGGGTCGTGGTCCCATGCTTCGTGAGTTCAAGCCCTGTACTGGGCTCTGTGCTGACAGCACGGAGCCTGCTTGGGATTCTCTCTCTCTCCCTCTCTCTTTGGCCTTCCCCTGCTCATGCTCTGTCTCAAATTAAATTAATAAATTTTAAAAAATGTAAATAGAGAGAAAGCAAAGGTGGCAAAATGTTAGCAACCGGCAAATCTAGGTTAACAGGTATATGGATGCTTGTTGGCCAACCTTTTGACTGTTCTGTATGTTTAAAATTTGTCAAAATAAAATGTTAAAAATAAAATAAAGCTACAGAAGGTTAAAAGGATGGAGAAAGATATTCCACATGCACACTAACCAAAAGAAAACTGACGTTATTATGTTAATATTATAGCCTTTAGGCAAAAAACATTTTAAAAATAGAAGAACACTTATTTCCTAATTAGAAAAAGTTGGGGGCGCCTAGGTGGCTCAGTTGATCAAGCATCTGACTCTTGGTTTTGGTGCAGATCATGATTTCACAGTTCATGAGATCAAGCCCTGCAATGGACTCTGTGCTGACAGCTATCTCCTCTCCCTCTGCCCCTTCCCCACTTGTGCTCTCTTTCTCCCTCATCACTCTTAAAAAATATATATATACTTATACATATATATTTATATATATATATATTTTTAAAGAAAAAGTTCAATTTACCAGGAAGATAACAGAATTTAAATTTGTATGCACCTAATAACACAGCATCAAAATATATGAAACAAAAACTGTCTGAACTATAAGGAGAAAGAGGTAAATCCATGATCTTGGGAGACTTTAATACACCTCTCAAAAACAAAGCAAGAAAACAAAACAGTGGGATACACATTTGAACAGTTCAATCTGCAACTATGACCTGAAGGACACATACACAACTCTACATTTGCAGAATAGACATTCTTTTCACGTTCACATAGATCATGTATAAAAACTGATTGTATACTGACTGGGACACAATCTTCTGAGGTGCTGGCGTTGTGCTGTTCTTTGAGTGGTGATTACACGGGTTTTTGCTGTTGCCAGATCGGCTTATTGTTGCTAATAGTTTTGTGAATTTAATTTTTAGCGTTTTTAATATTTTGTGTGTATATTATACCTTTCTTACTGTTATTCAGTTTTTGTGTCTGTGCATCTTTCACAACTTAAAAAGAATTAAAATCCTTTAGGAATGTAGCAATTTCCTATCAATACCGTAAGCCCAAAGCAACCTGTTTTTCCTTCAGCATTTCAACTAACTGCTGTTCCTTCAGTTGAACACCAAATGAAGCAATGGGCTTATGCTTTGAGGCTTCCTTGTACAAAACTTAGATATCTTTAAACACAAGAAGCATGTTCAGCCCAGCAAGATGCTCATTCTAAGAGAGATACCAAGGAAATGAACCTGCAGGAACAGAGGATCCATGAATCCCAACTCACACTTAATCCAAGGCAGCAAAGTTCACAGGCTCATATATATAATAGGCATAATAATGTACAATATTAAAATTATTTTCCTTCTTCCTTATTTGCTTTTTGTTTTTGTTTCTGTGCCATGCACATATAGTTTAATTTGCCTATAAGTTAAACATAAGTGAGTTTGTATTTAGTCACCAGGAAAGATTACTTGATTTGGGGAATAATCAAGGCTGTGCAGATTGAGAGCAGCAAAGCAATGTAAAGGAGGGCAAACAATACCATGGTGGCCTCACGGAAACCAATACCAAGGACATGATTATAGCTCATAGTAATCTTAAGCCAATACATCCTGGGGCGCTTTTTTATGAATTATTATTATTAATCAGTAACGCTTACTGAAGGTTTACCACTTGCCAAGTGCTATGCTATATATATGGTTTTCTTAGATTATCTCATCTAAACATCTCACAGTAAAACTAGAAAGCAGACACATTATTACTTCCATTTTATAGATGAAGAAACTGAGGATGAGTAACTGGACAAGATCCCCAAGGAGCAAATGGAAAAACTGAAAATCTAACCTAGTTTGTCTGACTTCAGACCTTACCGGCTAGGCTGTGCTGCCGGGCTCTGGCAGATACATGATGACTTGCACTTGATCGCTAAGGGATCTTTCAGTTTTCACATTCTACAACTTACTTCAATGGCTCATTCATTGTGGCCCAGTAATGTCAAACTATTGCAAAATAAAGAAGCTCAGTAAAATCTCTTGCCATAACCTGAAAATTAGAATTCCAGTTCCTTAGGGTTATCAGAATTGGTCTCTGCACAAATTGAACCCTTCAAGAAATGGGAATGTTTCTCTCCAATGTCATTCGATAACTAATATTTTTTCCTCATATGAAGAGGAATGGCACAGACATTAATATCAAAAGACATTCCAGCGAGAGCAATACAGTGGGCATGATCTTTAAACACAATTGGATTCGAGACAAATTTGATAAATGAAGATTTCTGGGGGGAAAAAATCCTTCTTAAAATGCCTAAATTTAGGGGCACCTGGGTGGCTCAGTCACTTAAACATCAGCTCTTGTGTTGATATCAGCTCAGGTGTTGTTCTCAAGTGTTGATATCACCTCAGGTGTTGATCTCAGGGTTGTGAGTTCAAGCCCCACATTGGGCTTCGTGCTGGGCATGGAGCCTACTTAAAAATATATATGTTACAGAGAGGGAGGGAGATAAAACATAAGAGACTCTCAAAGACTAAGAACAATCTGAGGGTGAGGAAGGTGAGGGAGGTGAGGGAGGTGAGGGAGGGGGGAGAGGGGGTGATGGACATTAAAGAGGGCACGTGTTGGGATGAACACTGGGTGTTATATGTAAACCAATGTGAAAATAAACTATTATAAAAAAAATTAAAAAATATATATATATGTTAAAATACCTAAATTTAGTATAGATGGTTATATAAACTGCCTCTAAACTATTGATATTAGCCTTGAAAAACACATTATTGGTGGTTAATCGAATATATTAAAGTTAAAAAAATTCTTATAAATACAAAATCTATTTATTCTTTTTTTTTTTTAAGTTTTTTTGTCTTGTTTTATTTTTTTTTATTTGTGAGAGAGAGACAGAGTACGAGCAAGGGAAGGGCACAGAGAGAGGGAGACAGAATCTGAAGCAGGCTCCAGGCTCTGAGCTGTCGGCACAGAGCCTGACACGGCTCTTGTCTGTGCCGACAGTTCAGAGCCTGACACGGGGCTTGAACTCATGGACTGTGAGATCATGACCTGAACCAAAGTTGGACACCCAACAGACAGAGCCACCCAGGTGCCCCAAGACCTATTTATACAAAATACTTAATAATTAATACTATTAATACTTAATAATTAAGTCAAAATATTCTCACGTGTTTTTTTAAATCATGAGAGTTCTGTTTTCATTAGAAAGTAAAACAAGCCGTCTAATTCACTTTTTTCTTTACCGCTAACTCCATAATGGATATAATATGAAAAGTTGCTAGGTAAAGTACCCTTCATAAAAGAAACACTGACACTTCTGTGTTAATCTGAAAGACTAGAAGCTTCTGGGGCACCTGCGTGATTCAGCTGGTTAAGTGTCCAACTCTTGGTCTCAGTTCAGGTCATGATCTCACAGTTGGTGAGTTCGAACCTCACATCGGGCTTTGTACTAACAGTGTGGAGCCTGTTTAAGATTCTCTCTCTGTCTCTCGGCCTCTGACCCCCTAGCAACCTCTCTCTCAAAATAAATAAATAAACTTAAAAAAGGAAAGACTAGAAGCTTCTGGGAAACAGCAGTAATTTGTTAAAAGACAAAAAAATTAAAAAATTTAAAAAATAAGTATGGCACAAACTACTTCTCTCAGAGGTCCCAAGGAGGAAAAAATAATTTATTAGATCTAGGAACCCAAGAAGACTTGGTAGAGTTATGATTACATGCAGAGTATTTGATTATTAGAAACGAAGTCTATTAAGGGTTAGTCTAATGTTCTCATAGCCAATCTGTAGACACAGAAGAATCATATCCCCAGAAACCAGGATATATCTCCAATTTACATGAGTTTAATGAACCAGATAGACAAGTGTATCACCAATATCTGCCCCTAGCCCATTTTCAGTGAGATGAATTTTCTTGCTCATGAGATCCACGTGGAAAACAGCATGCTCAGAAATGGGAGTCTTCCCAGTGTGTTCTTTTCCCAGGACAGGAACTCGCCGAGGCCCCAATAGAGGATCATCGAATCTCATCAGCTTCACTTTAGAAAGGTCTATGGTAAAAAAAAAAAAAGATCATTTTGAGCATTTAATGACAGTCACTGACTCAAAGCCATGCCTGAACCCGACAATTCTTGTTTTAAGCACACTGGTTGTTTATCTGAACGATATTTTCATGAGATTATTAAATAAGCTCCATCTCAGGAAGTCAGGCTAAATCCAATAATGTATCTTCACCCTGTCACCTTCTACTCAGATCAAAGATTCAGAGATACAGAGATTCTATGTGATACATCTCCTGAATTATAAACCAAGAGGAAGGAAGGAGTATATTTTTAAGTATTATCCTTTATGGTTTCTCAAATCACTTTTTATATGCTTCAATTAACCATTTTTCAAAATATCAATCAGTCTCAAACGTATTTCTCTTTCTTGTCTTGCTTCCTGGGATACATTAAAACTGCAAGGGTTGTAGCTTTTTTGGAAAGACACTTTTAGAGAAAGAATTACCACTCTAAGGAACGGCATTACCAGTTTCTTGTTTTGCTCAAAAGATGAAAATTGTTTGTGTTTCCAAGCTGATGAGAGACAAGGAAAGATGGGGAAGGACGGGGGAAAGGGCACGGCTTTCAGAGTTTTGAGCTTCTGGATGAGCTCCAGCTCTACCCTGCTTGAGATTTTCCTGATCTGCTTGTGTGCAAGCTGATAAGATAGCTCCTGGCAAAGAGAGCACTTGTCCCTTGGACAAATTTACGATCCAAAAATCCTGCCAACAACTGAGCCTGAAAAAAAACTTATTTCAGCAATTCAGAGATGTCCCAACATCAAATGCTTTTATTTTATATAGTGGAAAAACATCATAAATGACTACGAATGTTGATTGTGCATTTATATCTCATTCTAAGTGTGGCCTGGCTAGTTGTACTTGACCCGATGGACAAAAATAGAAGATATTTTCTGATTTACTTCCCACCCCCTTCTAAAGCAGACTTCTAGGTGGTCTGTGAGCTACACTCCCTCATGTTGCCTGGAGAGTATGAAGCTTAGCATGAGAGGGATACGAGATAAAAGCAGACACTAATGCAGCTGCTGGCTCCGCCAGGAAAACAAGTTATCCAGGCATTATGTTCTCTTTGTGAGACAAAGACTGACAGACGGCAAGTTTACCATAGGGATACTGACGCTCCACAACAATCACCTGAGACTACCGCGAAGGCAAACTCTGCCTGGGAGTCCTATTTGGGGGAGAGAGTACAATTCATCTTAACGGCTATTACAATTCAACAGCACACTGATACAAATATTTTGTTACGGACGCAGTGAGAAGTCCTACCAGCGGATTTTATGCATGAGGCATAAAATACATAAAATACTGCGTTTCTGCACCCCCACCTCTCACTCTCCCTCTTTCCCTCTCCCCCTCCTTCTCCTTCTCTCCCTCTGTCTCTCTTTCTCTCTGAAACAGACCTCCTTTATCATTCCAAGCAATTCTGAATCAAACTCTTTCAAAGAAACCTTAATACTCAATCCGGCATCTAAGTGACAAAACATTATTTGCTTTGATGTTTCACCATGCAGCTCATTACTGCCAATAATTCTTGGAGCGGTTTTACTATCTTTTCTTATCCAGGACCTCTCTCGTCACTGAAAATGTAGAAATTTAAGTCTGCAACCCCACAAGAATTAAGGCACTTAGAGAAAAGATGAGAGTGATTGAAAGTCCCGAGGGATTGCTAATGTGAAATGGAGCCTTTCACCTTCATGGTATCAGTTTGTATGGAGCATGGGCTGGGAGTGATTTAAAGTCATTATCATCAAATAGTTGCTCAGCGGCCTCTGAGGACAAAAATGATGGTTTTACTCCAGTTCTTCCCGGACCCGAGATTATAATCACTCTCGATGCAATTGGCACTAATTGGACAACTTCCTGGCTATGCACCAAACAGACTGAGAAATATGTTATTGAATTTCACTCCCTTCCCATCTCATACACTCAACATACTTAGCCCCCATGGGTATCGAAGTATCCTGAGGGCTTCTGGTAAAGTCTCAAGGGTAGAGCTCTTCTGCAGATACTTGAACGAATATCCATTTCTAACTCCGCCCTAACGTTTCTATCCATTTTCGAAAATTCACAGCAGCAACGAACACCAAACTTAAAGTACTTTATGATAATATTATTCACAGCCAGTATGACAGAGGATGTAAGTAAGAATCATGCCAGAGGCCCGGCTAGCAAAGGCGAGATACAGAAAACACATGTCGGTACAATGCTGAAGAACCTAGTCAGCCCTGTATCTGAGCATATTTGAAAGGGAGACAATTTTAACATTACAAAATACAATTTTCAATACAGGAATACATCCTCTCCCATGCTACGACTTCAGAGTAATCCTATCCAGTGGGGCCCCGCAGCTATTTTTTTAAAAGCCACTGCATTGTTCTTCAAAGATAAGAGCTCTGCCTTTCCCAAAATCTTGTGACCGACTATATGTGATACAAAACAGCCAGACGGAAGGCCACAGGATGGCTCTTGAGATGTGTGCCTTCTGCAGTTTTCAAGCTCTGCGTTTTGTGGCCTCTGCGTTTTGTGGCCTGTCCGTTCTAAGGATGGCCCCACTTGGTTTACTGAGGGAACGTGATAAATGTCTGTAACAACACGAATGATCCCTGACATACTGCTAAGCAAAATAAGCCACCTCGTCGCCGTTGTAGGTTCCCACTTCCACAAGGTACCTAGGACAGTCAAGCACAAAGAGACAGGAGAGTAGCGGTGACCAAGAAAAGGGGAGTTCCTGTTTAACAGGTATAGGGTTTCACTGTGGGATGATGAAAAGGTTCTGGAGATGAATAGTCTGACGGTTGCACAACAATGTAAATGAACTCGATGCCACTGAAATGTACGTTCAAAAAGCACAAAAACAGTCAATTTTAGGTTATGTATATTTTACCAGAGTTTTTAATGTTTACAAGTGAAAACTCCCTCACCTTAACACACTGCTGCTATACAGGGAGACATTAGTGTTTCCCTCCTGCTGGCACCCCCTTTCCCCTCTCTGTTGGATGTCACTTCCAAAGTCCCGTCCACACAGTATTTCCTCTGTAAATTCATCTCTGATCACCAGAGCTGGAAGTAATCTCCCTTTTTTGTGTGCTACAAACTTGATCTACACCCCCCCTTACGGTAAACCGCAGTTCGTCCTTAGGTTATGATCATGCCCTTGAATAGCTCTGCAGCCCTGCTCTTTCACTACATGCAGCCGCCTAACAAACAGTACTCTGCAGACTCCCCAAAACCCCAGGGACATACACACGAGTCTCTACATGTATTCTACATACACTCTGATAGTCGCTCAAGAAATGTCCACAGAAGACGCACAAATGACCTCGAGAGAACAAAACACACGTGTAGAATCCACTCCCAAGGGCTATTTTAAGTCTTCTGTGTTAATGGGACATTACTGATCTGCATATAGTTTCGTAAATTAGGTCACGGTCTCAGATCCCTAAATCTTTTCAGAAAACTCCTATTCTGATAGAACGTGACCCAATCGACTCTTGATTGCCATCAAGAAGAGAGAGTGCGAGAATGCAAAATAGGGAATCTCAAGATTAATTTGTCTTTATAATTTAAAAGAAAAATAATGGAAAGATACACTAACTCCCTTCATACTCTGCTCCGCCTTAAACCTGGCTGAGTGATATAAAAAGAAGCTATAAATTATTATATTAAATATAATCATGGAAGATCTAGACTTAACCTTCGTGAGAAATTAGGATTATTTACATATTTTAACTGGAAGCGTATTGTTAAGAGAAAGAATACAAACTTTAGAGTCAAACAGACCTGAGTTTGGATTCTAGCTCCAGGATTTACTACTTTAGTGAAATTTGCAACTTATTTAGCCTTTCTGAGCTCCATTTCATCATCTGTAAAGGAGGACTAATAATACCCTCTAGGGACGCCTGGGTGGCTCAGTCGGTTAAGCTTCCGACTCAGCTCAGGTCATGATCTCACGGTTCGTGGGTTCGAGCCCCACGTCGGGCTCTGTGCTGACAGCTCAGCGCCTGGAGCCTGCTTCGGGTTCTGCATCTCCCTCTCTCTTTGATCCTCCCATGCTCACAGTCTGTCTTTCTCCCTCTCTCTCAAAAACAAATAAACATGGATGGAACTGGAGGGTATTATGTTAAGTGAAATAAGTCAGTCAGAAAAAGACAGATACCATGTTTCCACGAATAGGTGGACTGTGTGAGACTAAGCAAAAACCAGGGGTAGGGGAAGAGAGGAAAGAAAAAAAAGACACAGAGAGGGAGGGAGATAAAATATAAGAGACTCTCAAAGACTAAGAACAAACTGAGGGTAAGGGGGATGAGGGGGGGAGAGGCGGGAGAGGGGGTGATCGGCATTAAAAAGGGCACATGTTGGGATGAACACTGGGTGTTATATGTAAACCAATTTGAAAACAAACTATTATAAAATTAAAAAAAATAAATAAATAAATAATAATAATAATAATAATAATACCCTCTATATTCTAGGGCAGTAAAAGGATTAAATAGCTAATACGCGGCAGATACTCAGAAGTTTTACTCTGTTTCTCTTCCTTCCCCAGGAACAGACCTAGGAAGCAGGTTAATTTGAAATATTAAGTGTATGTGCATCTTCAGTCTGAAAACCTCTAAAAGACAGAACTGCTTGCTACAGTTTTAAAGCTAGATAGGAATCTTGGAAAAATATCCTGTCCTCATTTTACTAAAAAAGAGATCAGTTTAGAGTTTGAGTGACATGGCCGAGTCACCAAGCTGCACAGCCACAACACTCCAAAGAGAATATAGGCTTCTTGATTTTGAGTCCAATACTCTCTCCATAACATGCCCCTCCGGTCCCTCAGCAGGCCAGGTGCTCTTCTTTCTCCCCTCTGCTTAGAACTCATCATGTCCAGGGGCGCCTGGGTGGCTCAGTCAGTTAAGCGTCCGACTTCGGCTCAGGTCATGATCTCAGTTTGTGGGTACAAGCTCCATGTCAGGCTCTGTGCCGACGGCTCAGAGCCTGGAGCCTGCTTCAGATTCTGTGTCTCCCTCTCTCTCTGTCCCTCCCCAGCTCACACTCCGTCTCTCTCTGTCTCTCTCAAAAATAAACATTAAAAAACAAACAAAAAAACTCATCATGTCTGCAAACTACTGCCCAATGTGCATTTCAGGGAAACCATTTACCTTTGATTCCTCGGTCCATTTTCATTAAACGCCTGATTATGGAATCGCAGTTATCTCCTTGCCTGATTTCAATTTTGGTTGAGAAGTGGCCATTGGATGGCTGGGGATTCACCAAGGAAACTGACACACCAGGCTAAGAAAATAAAGAGAAAATGACTGTTTTACAAAATCAAACTTGAATACTGCTAAGGGAGGGAAAAGCTCTATAAAACTTTTAATGCTCAATGAAAAATTTAATTCTGGTAGTCTAGAATCAAGACCAAGAGATACTCAAATATGAAAGAAAAGATGCACAAAAGCTCATGCTTACAACCAAATGCCTAGGTGAAAAGGACTATGACTGTATATATCAATACTGATGATGGATAACAACAATAATTACATTTTCTCTTCTTAAACCCCCATCATTTATTGAATTTCTACTATGTACCAGGTACTGTACTAAGCATTTTATAGACCTGATTCTTACAACCTGAAAGGTAGTTCTTTAATAACTCTTTCATTAACAAAGTATCCTAACCTTACATAGCTAGTAAGAACCAGAGCCAGGATTAAATCCGTCTTATGCCATACTATTCCCCACATTATATAAGCTATATAGGCAAAGACTCTCTTCCTTGTTTTAAGTGGAAAAAGTCAACTGAGTCTTATATAAAACTTAAAGACATAGTAGCTTAAGAGAATGCTTGAAACTAGTTTGACAGAAACATATTTGTAAAGATAACTCTATTTCATGTACCTATCCATGGGCCAAAGGACTACATTTTAAAAAGCCACAGTAGGGGCACCTTGGTGGCTCAGTCAGTTAAACATCCGACTTTGGCCCATGTCATGATCTCATGATTCATGGGTTCAAGCCCCATGTCGGGCTAGGCACTGATGGTGTGGAGCCAGCTTGGGATTCTCTCTCTTTCCCTCTCTCTCTGCCCCTCCCCTGACCCCTCTCTCTCAAAATAAATAACCTTTAAAAAAAAAAAACCCTTTAAGATAAATGAACATATTTTTGTTTTGATGTAATGAGGGTATTCATAATATGATATTTTAAGGAATTTTAATGTAATGAGGGTATTCATAATATGATAAATTCAGGAGGTATCCATGATCATGATTACCTCATTCTTTCAAAACAGGCTTTTTTCTCTGTTGTATTTTCAATTAAATGCGGTAAAAGTAACAGAATACTTGCAATAACAAAATACTTATCAAGAAAAGTAGGGCATTTTATGGACTCCCACAATTGCACACCCCACCAGACAATGGACTGAGAGTAAATAAACAGAATCTCCCAAAACTCTAAAACCAGGTTATCTTCACCAATACTGGCCAAAAACTACGGGAAAAAAATTATTTGCAGTATAACGTAAGATGATTCATCAATCTGGTTTACGCCAGAAGCTAAAATGTTGAATAACATTATCAAACCAAGATTCAGCTAAACCATGAAAGCTCCTTTTCACTGTTTAAAAAAAATCTTATGTTTCAATTTCCACTCTATTTTTTTAATAAAAGTCAGGTTTTGACACAAATATAAACTCGAAATGTATTAAAGACCTAAATGTGAGACCTGAAACCATAAAAATCCTTGACGAGAGCAAAGGCAGTAATTTCTCTGACATTGGTCATAACAATATTTTTCTAGATGTGTCTCCTGAGGCAAGGGAAACAAAAGCAAAAATAAACTCTTGAGACTGCATCAAAATAAAAAGCTCCTGCACAGAGAAGAAAATGGAAAAGATATTTACAAATGACATATCCGATAAAAGGTTAGTATCTAAAATATATAAAGAACTGACACAAGTCAACACCCAAAAAACAAACAATCCGATTAAAAAATGGGTAGGAGTGCCTGGGTGGCTCAGCTAAGCATCCGACTCGGTTCAGGTCATGATCTCACAGTTCATGAGGTTCAAGCCCCACATCAGGCTCCATGCTGACAGCTTGGAACCTGGAGCCTGCTTCGGGTTCTGTGTCTCCCTCCCTCGCTGCCCCTCCCCTGCTCACACTTGGTCCCTCCCTCTCTCTCTCTCTCTCAAAAATAAACAAACATTAAAAAAAAAAATTTTTAATGGGCAGAAAACATGAACATTCTCCAAAGAAGACATATACAGACCCAAGAGACACATGAAAAGACGCTCAACATCACTCATCATCAGGACAATGCAAATCAAAATCATAATGAGATCTCACCTCACACCTGTCAGAATGGCTAAAAATTAACGACACAAGAAACAACAGGTGTTGGTAAGGACATGGAGAAAAAGGAACCCTCATGTACTGTTGGTGGGAATGCAAACTGTTGCAGTCACTCTGAAAAACAACACAGAAGTGCCTCAAAAAGTTAAAAATAGAACTACTATATGATCCAGTAATTCCACTACTGTGTATTTACACAAAGAATGGGAAAACACTAATTCAAATAGATACATGCATCCCTATGTTTATTCAGCATTATTTATGACAGTCAAATTATGGAAGCAGCTCAAGTGTCCATCAATTGATGAATGGATAAAGGTGTGTGTGTGTGACGGAATATTACTCAGCCATAAAAAAAGAATGAAATCTTGCCATTTGCAACAACATGCATATATCTAGGGATTATAATGCTAAATGAAATAAGTCAGTCAGAGAAAGAGAAATACCACAGTGATTTCACTCACATGTGGAATTTAAGAAACAAAACAAATGAACAAGGCAAAAAGAGACAAACCCAAAAACACACTCCTAACTATAGAGAACAAACTGACAGTTACCAGAAGGGAGGTTGGGGCAGGGGGGGGGCCGGGGAAGGAGGAAATGGGTGAAATAGTTGAAGGGGATTAAACGTACATTTATCATAACAAGCACTGAGTAGTGTACAGAATTGCCGAATCACTGTATTGTATACCTGAAACTAATATAACACTGTATGTTAACTATATCGGAATTAAAATTAAGGAAAAAAAACACATTAAAAAAATCAGGCTTTGAAAATCATATTTTGAAGGGGCACATGCACCCCAATGTTTATAGCAATGCACTTGACAATAGCTGAAGTATGGAAAGAGCCCAAATGTCCATCGATGGATGAATGGATAAAGAAGATGTGGTATATATGTCCAATGGAGTATTACTCAGCCGTCAAAAAGAATGACATCTTGCCATTTGCAACTACGTGGATGGAAACAGAGGGCATCATGCTAAGTGAAATTAGTTAGTCGGAGAAAGATAACTATGATATGGCTTCACTCAAAACAGATGAACCTAAGGTAAGGGAAGCAAAAATAACATAAAACCAGGGAGGGGGACAAAAACACAAGAGACTCTTAAATACAGAGAACAAACAGAGGGTTGCTGGAGGGGTTGTGGAAAGGGGGATGGGCTAAATGGGTAAGGGGCATTAAGGAATCTACTCTGGAAGTCACTGTTGTACGATATGGTAGCTAACTTGGATGTAAATTTAAAAAATAATTTTTAAAAATCGTATTTTGATTTTTACACCAACACGTAACATCTGACGCCAACCATAAGGGCAGAGTAAAGGAAAGTGAGCAGAGTGTCAACCTGGGAATGAGAAGAGCTCGTTTCTAACAAACTCTGTGGCCTAGACAAAAGCATCCACTTCGTATCTCTGCACCTCACTTCCATCTTCAAATGATGAGCTTGGGTATAATATCTAAGGTCTCTTCTAGCTCTAAAATACAATGATTCGCTGAGATCATTTCAACTTACTTCTGTTCTAAAAACATTAAGCGGTTTCCCAGGACAGCAGTCTTCCTTGATTTTATCTTCTGCTTCAGAGGCAAACTTGACTTCTATGTGTTCTAGCTAAATAGGAGGGAAAATGAAAGTCATTAGTATCACTTAATATGACTGAAATTAATCATCACCTCGTTTCACCAAAGAGGAAAACTAGCTTCTCCACTTAACATGAAATGGTCTGCGTATTCCTGAGGAAGCCAGCCAAGCACAGGACAGGGCTGAGAGAGCATTCTGAAACTCAGGATCAAATGCCCGCATGGCATAACATTGTTTAAAAAGCAAAAGACTATGGAGAGCTGGGCGGCTCAGTTGGTTAAGCCTCCAACTTCAGCTCAGGTCATTTTTTCATACCTCATGAGTTTCAGCCCCGCATCCAGCTCTGTGCTGACAGCTCAGAGCCTCGAGCCTGCTTGGGATTCTCTGTCTCCCTCTCTCTCTGCTCCTCTCTTGCTCACACTCTATCTCTAAGATAAACAAACATTAAAAAGGAGAAAAAAAGAAAAAGACTACATCATTTAAATGTCCATCAAAAAAGGTTTTTTCAGGGGCGCCTGGGGCTCTGTGGTGAGCGTCCAACTTCGGCTCAGGTCATGATCTCACAGTCCGTGAGTTCGAGCCCCGCACCTCGGGGTCTGTGCTGACGGCTCAGAGCCTGGAGCCTGCTTCGGATTCTGTGTCTCCCTCTCTCTGCCCTTCCCCTGCTCACACTGTGTCTCTCTCAAAAATAAAATAAAAACAAAAAAAAAAAAAACATTTTTTTTATACGAACATGGTCTGTGCAATTTTATTAATTTCCAAATTAACATTAAATGAAATCTGTAATCAATTATTTAACTCTTCTTAAATGTCTCATGGTATTATTATTTACATAGTCATGTTTACCATTTTCTATGATGAATTCTAGCATCTATCTGCTATATAAGAGAAAATGAAAATAAGCGTAAAAGACTTCCACTAAAACAAATGGAAAAACTCAGAAATGTAGTATATTGTATATGCTTTAATATAAAATGACTCTCAATGTAAGGCGTTCCCATTGTCCCAGTGGAAAAATCCAAGAACTTTTTTGACTTCCAGGTATAGGAACATTTAGAAATAAAGTCAAAATAAATAACTATCATTATTGATTAATTTAATTATTAACTCATTTATAATTATATCACATAAAGGTGCTTATTTAGGAAAAACTTTATTACCGTATTTCATGGAACAATTTCATTCAAAATCTAAACTTGCATTTTTTAACTCAAGGGTTTTTTGTTATCACTAGAACCACTTTTTTGAGTCCTCTAACAGTTTCCTACAGTAAATTATCTTTCCTTCTGCCTAAGTCATCGGAGAGCATTTTTAGATTCTACATATGAAGTGACTGGAACAGAAAGGTGGAAAGGGGAGAAACTCCCAATTAGGTGAAAGCTATTGGTTTTACTTCTTGAGTTGTGTAGTAGATTCATGGATATTCATTACATTATTAATTTTATAACAATACAAAACAGGGCCAGGCGTGGGCCTTGATAATATCTCATGAACAAAGGATTCTAATTTAGCCAATACTGTAAATCGGAGGTCTCAATGGGAAGAGAAAAAAAAAAAAAAAGAAGCAATTCAGAGTGTCCCATAATATGAGACATCTTGAAAGCATTTAAATATAAACATAAGGTCTCCCCTCATTTTGTTAAGGAGAATTTTGGAAGGAAAACACAGGCACACGCAGTTAGTATTTTATGTATAAATTAATTGATAGGGGCACCTGGGAGCCTCAGTCCGTAGAGCTTGATTTCAGCTCGAGTCGTGACCCTGGGGTCGTGGGGTCAAGCCCCACCTTGGGCTCTGCACTGAGTGCGGAGCCTGCTTGAGATTCTCTCTCTCCCTCTACCTCTCCCTCACTCTTGCTCTTTCTCTCTCTCTCAAATAAATAAATAAATAAACAATAAAGTAACTGATAAACAGAATAAGATCACAGTCACTTTTTAATTCCTGCAACTTCTATACCCATTCATTCTCTTTCCCTCCAAAAACATTTTTGACAGGTATGTTTGGCAAAGGCACTATACACAGAAGATGTTTATGAAAAGGCTTATTATAAAACAAAAGAAGTGGATTATATTTACCGCAGTTACCTAGTTCTTACGAGCCCTGGCCGCGCTCACCTCGAGGGAGTTGGTCAGGTAGACTATGTTCTCCAGCAGCACTGCCTGTTCATCAAACTCTAACTGCAAATCCAGAACACGAGGCCCCATCTTCTCCAGATTTTCCTAAGGGCCAAAACAGTTTTGAAAATCAAAAAAACACATTTAGAATACGTTGAAAAGAATACATTGCCTCCGAAGCAATCATTCTTCTCTCAACTGATAAAATCTTCAAATTTGAACAGCTGAAGGAAAGGCCTTGGACTCATGGTTTCCCTTATCTGTTTGCTGGTTAATGAAACTATTGGCTCAGAATAATTATCATTTGAAGTATGATAAGACTAAGGCAACACTGAAAAGCCTGAAGGGACGAGGTTTTCAGAATTATAAAAGAAATTGATTTTATCATTGTTTATTTAGAATGGCTTAATATGCAAGCCCAAAGAATTCACTGTGACAAGGACTCAAACAAATGTGTGGAAATATTCTTCAGGTAACCAAAAAGCAAAAAAATCTTTTTTTAATTTTTCAAGAGAATACATGTTTAAAGCTTGTTCAGAGAATAACGAATTAACAATAAACAAAAAATTCCTACAAATTAAAAAAAAAATTTGGGGGCACCTGGGTGGCTCGGTCAGTTAAGCGGCTGACTTCAGCTCAGGTCATGATCTCACGGTCTGTGAGTTTGAGCCCCGTGTCGGGCTCTGTGCTGAGGCTCAGAGCCTGGTGCGTGCTTCGGATTCTGTGTCTCCCTCTTTCTCTGCCCTTCCCTTGCTCACGCTCTGTCTCTGTGTCTCTCAAAATAAAATAAAAACGTTAAAGAAAAAAAAATTTTTTTAATATTTTTTAGGTCATAATGGTACTGAGATTATCCTACACCACATGAAAAACAATTTATTCTTAATTTTCTTGAACATGAAACAAAATATCTGCCACTCAAAATGTAACCTTCACGATCCAAGCTCATATGCACAAGTATAGCTAACGGCCTAGAACATGCTGCACTAAATGAACACTCTCGGACAAGATTCCTAATACTCAGGTGTTTTCAGTTACTGTCCAACTTGTTTCATGTCCTGTGAAAAAGTGCTAGAAGTCACTTTCTTAGTCTCAGATTTACAGAACACTTTTCAAATAAGTTTCAAACCACTAATTTGCCTGGCACATCCCCAATTTTACTGAAAAAAATTATTACTACTGAAACAATCTAACACTGGTTTTCTATAAAGCCAACTCTTGGATCTAGTATCACCTAACTACAGAACCTGTCAAATCAGTTTCATCGCATTCTGTAAAGTACATCACCAAACTTAACCACCTGTGCAATCGATAATGAAATATTCTGTTGGATCCACGTATTGATAATGCATCTGGCATCTGCCCAGTGGCACTAGCTAAGTAGGGAACCAAGGAATTAGGAGCATACCAGCATATATATTAAAACTTGATTGGTATAGGTCAATCCAAAATTCTAAATTATTTCTGAAACTTCAAAGACCATAAGGCTTGGAGAGTGGATTTTGGTCTAGGAGAACGAAAGGACTTTCCTAAGAATACAATCAATTCCAACACAGGACAAGCTAAAAATTTTGGTCTCCATCACATTGGCATCTGCAGCCTAGAAGATTAAAGAATTAATCTAACTAGAAGAATTACCACCATGTTCCTAGCAGGCTGAAATATACTAATTTACATTTTAAAAAAATTACTGAGCCTACTTTTCAACAGGAAGTATTCCAGTGTGTTAAGTATATTATTTCATTTATTCCTCACAGCACTCCTAAAATGTAGATTTTATTAATTTCCTCATTTTACAGATGAAAAACCATGTGGCCCCAGAGAATTTAAGTTATTTATCTAAGGTCTCAAAACTAAAAACTGACAGACAAAAAGGATTTGGACCAAGAGGTCTGATCCCAGAGCCTGAGACCTTAAGCAACATACAGCCATCTTTCTGTTTCTCCTTAAGAAATGCAATAAACCAGTTATTTCTCTGAAGAAAGCAAAGAGTCTAATGCAATGATTCTCAATGGAAGAGGTGGGGGGTGGGAACGTCTTATGTCCCCAGGAGACATCTGTCAAAGTCTGAAGACATTTTGGGGTCAAAACTTGAGCAGGTGAGAAGGACGCTGTACTGGCATCTAGTGGGTAGAAGCCAAAAATATTGCTGGACATCCTACAATGTGCAGCACAGCCTCCTACGACAGAGAACTACCAGCCACAGTATCAATATAACCACTGTTGAGAAACGCTGGTCTAACCACTATAAACAACGTTTATCATCTTAAGCAAAACCTATGCAATCTTGATTCCAGCAACAGGAGCTAACAAAAACACCCTAAAGTAACCCAAAAAGAATAGGCTCCCCCCAAACAGAAAAGAAGGCAGAACACGAAGAGAAGCATTTAGTGCAGCAATCCTAATCCAGCTCTTCTTCACAATGCATATTTCCATATGCTCAGCAATTGTATTTTCATATACTCACCAAAATGATCGTTCATTTGTCACAAGCACTGATTGAAAAGTGCTATTTTAGCAGATTTCCTGGGAGAGACTATACTCAAAGTTTCCCCCGACCTTCCACTATCTAACCATTACTCACATCGTCACTGCTGCCCGAGGCCCACAGCTTACCTTAATCATGGCAACAAACGGCATCACTTTCTTCATGTATTTCTTCAGTTCTGGCAAGCTGCCCAGTTCGCTAGCAATGATTTTGTTATCGGGCAATTTTCCACTGTTGGCCTAAAAAAAAGTAAGTTGGGGAGGAATGTGGAGAAAAATATTTTTTAAATAACGCAAAAGAGTCCGTGTGGGAAGTTGGCCAAGGAATGGTGGCCTCTACCAGTCTGCTAGAAAAGAGCAGAAAGCTGGGCAGCCCCAAGCACCATGGAGAAGCAAAACATGAATGCCTAAGGCGGAAGGGAGTCTCCTGTTCCCTCTGAAGTTAGAGGATCTATGTTTTTTAGGGTACCCAAGAAAACAGGTGCATCCTGTTGAACATTTAGTTCTGTCTTACACTGAGAACACCTCCACGATTGTAACATTAGATCTTATCTGGTGAGAAAACTAAATAGTCTTATAAAGATCTTGTTGGTCTCCAAACCTGTAAAAACATTTCATTAGTCATATCAAAATGAAAACTGCACAACTATTATACAAGATTCATACAATGTCTGCTTTTCAACACTCTTCCTTACACACTGTTACCACAAATGTGAAAAAAATAAAATCCCTGGCTATCAACCTGTTAAAAAAAAGCCTCATTTCAGGGCCCTTGGGTGGCTCAGTCAGTTAACTGTGTGACTCTTGATTGGCCTCAGATCATGATAAGGTCATGATCTCTCATGAGCTTGAGCCCCAAATCCAGCTCTGCACGGACTGCACGAAGCCTGCTTAGGATTCTCTCTCTTCCTCTTTCTCTGACCTTCCCCTGCCCACGCGCTCCCACACTTACCCTCTCTCTAACTAAAAAAACTTTACTTTTTTAAAAATTTTTTTTTAATGTTTATTTTTGAGAGAGAAAGTGACAGAACATGAGCGGAGGAGGGGCAGAGAGAGAGACAGACACAGAATCTGAAGCAGGCTCCAGACTCCGAGCTGTCAGCACAGAGCCCGATGCAGGGCTTGAACCCACAAACTGTGAGATCATGACCTGAGCTGGAGTCAGACGCTTAACCAACTGAGCCACCCAGGTGCCCCTAAACTTTAAAAATAGTATCATTTCTATCTACTCACAAATAAGTGCCTATATCATATATCATTAATATGCACAGAGTCCCAAACGTGCTGCCTGAATTTAATTTCATTTCTGCAAACACAACTATCCCCTTCTACAGAGTGAGAAATGAAGCAAGTAGCCTTTTCAGAATTTGGGGTGACTTATTTTTTTCCTTACTCTAAAAGCAGGGCATCAAAATCAAGGGCAGGTAATGAATATAAATGAAAAGTAATGTATAGTAAGATTTCTGATGATCTATTTACTTTTTTTTTTAATTTTTTTTTATTTTTATTTATTTTTGAGAGAGAGAGACAGAGCGTCAGCAGGGGAGGGCCGAGAGAAAGGGAGACACAGAATCCGAAGCAGGCTCCAGGCTCTGAGCTGTCAGCACAGAGCCCGATGCGGGGCTTGAACTCATGGAGTGCAATGTCAGGACCTGAGCCAAAGTAGGATGCTTAACTGACTGAGCCACCCAGGCACCCCTGACCTATTTACTTTCAAGTCTAATCTTTACTAAGGTACAGGGGAAAAAATACTTTCTCCACTTGTCAATGTGCTGTCTGAAATACATATGGAAAAGAAAAGAGGGTAGGAAACACTCCTTTCCCTTATGTCACCAAAAAGGTACCATATGCAACATAAGAACATCCTCCTTTTAACATAAAAACTAACATTTAGTCCTTTTGGATGACAACAAAATTTTTTTTAAAAGCTGACCATTCCAAATAATGCCAAAAGACGATGTTATTCTGAAACCATATGATATCTATCGAGTGACTGATTACTAAATGAAAATATTAACTTCTCAAAGAACAGCAGTTTTTAATAAAAGATGCATTTTTAAATATCTTGGTTCTTCCACTGCTTTCTTGAAAATGCTGGTATTAATATGTAACCCAATGGGCACAATTTCATTTCTCTACCTACCAAAGTGGCTTTTACTTTTTTAGTTTAAGTCAAAATGTGCAAGCAGTTCTAAAGACTACGTTCTATTTCCATCACACACGATCAGATGAAGAGGCAGTTCTCCACAAAAATCGTCTCACGAGGAGTACAAACCACTTGCTCTTCTCTTTCCATCAAATTTTACAAATTTTGGATTAAGTATGAAAATTACTGAAATAAGATCTCAATAAAGTTCTCAAAAATCAAAGCTAAGAATTTTCCCTGCATGTTGTCACTTTATGCTTTGGCCATAATCACCATTTTATCTCTTCTTCAAGCGTACCTTAACAGTTTGTGGCTATCAATAACTGTTCTTAATTACCTGAGCAAAACTTCCACAACATACACTTTGTTTCTATGTTTTGCATGTGAAAGAAAAAAGGTAGATGAACTTCTTTCTTGTGGGAAACTTAGAACTAAGTTTAAGTGTTGAGTTTCCTTTAAATAGGACAATCATATTTAATAGCTATTTACCTGATGGAGCCAAAAATAATAAGCTTTCCATTTCTACAGGTAATTACCAAATTGACCATTCTGTTCTAAATTACTCAAGAGCCAAGCTTCCAATTTTTTTTAAACATAACACGGTTGAGGCATCATGAATCCAGTGTTCAAGCCACAATAAACTCAAAAGGCAAACTCAGTCCTTTTGCTTCATAATTTTAACCACATATGAGAAAGTCCCATATCTTTTAATTACGTATGACTAGCTCCAATGTGTTTTTGTGTCAAAGTTTCAGAAATGATAAGAAAAACAAAAAAACAAAACAAAACAAAAAAACAGTATCTTTTCCCTCAGGATCCACCCAAGAGCCAGCAATGTTAACAAAAAACACTCCGTGCCTAAAGACAATTAAACAAAGTCGCCCATCTTCCTTCTCCCCGACACTGTCAGCTTCCTGCACACAAAAGAGCACAGGCAGTACACAACAATGTAGGGGGACAGACTGCGGAGAGCGTCACCTCGAAGTGATTACGGAGCACCGACAGCGTGATGTGTTGCCAGGGAGGATAGCTCTTGGCCACGTAGATGGTGCAATGCGAAGGCTTCTGAGGTGGTTGCTTGTCGGTCTTCTACAGGGCAAAAGAAAGGGAAAAAACATTTGATCACTTTCGTATAAACCAAAAATGAGAGAGCCCTCTCCCGGTATATACAACTACCACCTCTGACGTTAACGAGCACACTCATACGACAAAATTGCCTCAGCAGTAAAGATAGCCTGACACACCTGAACAGTGGTTGTCTTAAGTTTCACTACTAGCAAATGTTAACTCGACTAATAACTTTTAAAGAACAATCTTTTTCTTTTTTTTTAAATGACTTCACCTTCCCCTTAGCAGGCATCATGTAGTTCTTGAGTCGCAACCTAAGGTCATGTGCCACTTCCATGAGATACTGTGAGGAACGCATCAAGGGTTCATCCACAGGACCTGCCAGAGGCCAGGAAGCCTTCATAATTGAGTCGGGCTTTAAGGGAAAAAAAAAAAAAAGACAAAAACAAAACAAAAACAGTTCAGTGGGATTAAATAACACAACTATTTTATGGTTCTTGATTACACTTCCACACCAAGGCTACCATCTGTAATCGCATGCTCCAAGTTCAACCCTGACTACCCATAACACACTTCCACAGCCCCTGATCTAATGTTCCCTAGAATTCAAGCTGTGAAGTCTGACTCTACATTCTTAATTAGCATCCATTTGTACAAGCGTATTAATACCCACACACATATGCTCACTTTCAAAGAAAATTATGTAATGCTAATTTGCCTAAATTTAATCATTATTACATAAATTACACAAACTCTCAGTTTTTATCCTATTAATACATCCAGTTTTGAAAGCTATTCAGGATATACATCATGAGCACATTCTTGCATTGTTCATGCATTAGAAAAATACAAAAGAGCTTGGCTAATAAAGCAAGCTTTATTACCTGCAAGCTTAGGAGAAATAACTGAATATATCTTCACAGTAAGTAAGGATACTAATATTAATCCCTAAATATGCAACCCTACATATGCCAGAAATTTTATATAAAACAAAAATATTTATGCAAAGAGACACATCTATCTTGTTAAAATCTGATCATAACAGTCACTTATATCTGTCAGTATTTTCACCTTTAACAGTTGGAAAACAGAGTTAGTTATACATGTATTCAAATTAAATGTATTTTTAAAATACATTCAAACATATTTTAACATTTCCTAAGAAGAATTAGGTGATAAACAAAATGCATAGTCCCAAGTTTTTAAAATACATTCACTGCGTGTATACGAATAAAGGCACAGAGATGATGTATTTGTCTAAACAGAAGGTAGCTTCAGTTTAACTTGCTATAATAATTATGAGATGATGAGTCCAACATTAGTCTTGAAATACTCTTTTTCAGTCTTTTCCTCTTAAGTAACATTATTCTGGATTTATTTAATAAGGCCAAATCAAAACCACCCACATCTTAAACATACACAGATACCTTTCCCAGGAGGGTCCAGATGTGCTCACACAGGTGTGGACAGAATGGAGCCAGGAGAAGCGTCTGAACGTCAATGAAGCGGAACACAAGGTCTCTGTGCATCCCTTCCACGGCCAATTCACGGTATTTATCTTTTGCAGCCTACGAAAATTGCAATTATTTACCATTTTCTCCCCATACTTCTTTAAAATAAAATTAAAAGAAAAAATGCAGGACCTCTATTTTAATGCATTTTTAAGCTTTTAGTCTTTCCAAATTCCATAATGAATTTTCATAAAGGTTTTACTTCATTTTTTTTTGAGTAATCTCTACACCCAATGTAGGGTTCGAACCCACGACCCTGAGATCATGAGTCACAAGCTCTACCAGCCAGGCACCCCAGTTTTACTACATTTTTAACACCTTGCAATTAAATGTGTACCAATCTTTGTCAAAGAATATCACAGTTTTATATTAATGATTCTCAGGAAAAAAATTTTTTAAATACATTTTATTTTTAATTTTTTTTTTAACATTTATTTATTTTTGAGAGATGTAGAGACAGAGTATGAGCAGGGGAAGGGCAGAGAGAGAGGGAGACACAGAATCTGAAGCAGGCTCCAGGCTCTGAGGCATCAGCACAGCCGCTCAACCAACTGAGCCACCCAGGCGCCCCTAAAAATACATTTTAAAATACATTAACAGACACAAAAGCTGCACAATTTAAACTGTGTATTAAGGGCTGATGATGGACTGAACAGCCTATATGAAAGATATTAAGTATCAAAAAAGGCTATAAATACGACACATCGCTATGTTCAGCACTTATCCTTATTTAACCACATCTATGAAAAGCAAGTTACATAAATCCCAATGTGATATTTTACAAAACTGATTGAGGAAACCTACATTTTTACTTTGCACACTTGAACTGCCAAACTTGAGGAAATACTGACACCTTGTGGAAAACAGCAGAACATGCTTCTTTTCAAACCAATGGCGATTAGTTACAATTTTGCCTTTATGTTTTACCAATTTAAAAATGTTCTCCTGCAAAATGTGGCTGAAATTTAGACTGAACCTCTTTATTAACTCATAGCTCAACTAGAAACAGAAATACGTATATTACATAAACACAACAGAAAGAGTACCAAAGAAAACTATTTAAATCACAATTACTTACAAATTTAAAAACTTCTTGGCAACAATTTCAGTCTCTATTTATTTATCTTATCTTATTTTTATTTATTTTTTTTTTGAAAGAGAGACAGAGCATGAGTGGGGAAGGGACAGAGAGAGAGGGAGACACAGAATCCGAAGCAGGCTCCAGGCTCTGAGCTGTCAGCACAGAGTCCAATGTGGGGCTCAAACTCACAAACTGTGAGATCATGACCTGAGCCAAAGTCGGATGCTAAACCGTCTAAGCCACCCAGGTGCCACATCAATCTCTACTTTAGCTGAGTTACTATGTTACAGCAAAAGAGAAAAAGGGTAAAGTACATCGTATTCACACTAATGTCTCAGAGCTACTAAAAGAAAAACCTACCTGAAATTCAAAAAACCCTGTTTTCAAAGCTTCTTTAAACATCATCCTTTCATAATTTTGATCTGTTTTTATAATTCCTGCATTCATCTCACTATTGAATAAGGGAAAAAAAGATGATTGAGCTTAAATGCAAGCACACAAAAATTTAAAACACTGCTGCATATACTAATAAACAGTCTAATGAGAACAACGCCTGAAACATTCAAGACCGCTCAACCACAAAGCCAGTTAGCACAGTGAGCGATGATGTCCTTGTTTGACAACTTCTTGACAGAAACTGTGTCATGAAGCCCGAAACGCGATACGAAAACAACTTAACCAAGGCGCTTGTCAGGTGGACTTGCTGCATTTTAAACAACTGACATTGGCTGTTAAAAATTTTTTTCTCCTGCTACCTTCATAATTTAGCCTCATCTGGCCCCAGCTCGTTTGATCTCCTACATCACTGATGCCCTCCACATATGGTACTTCAAATAAATACCACTCTCCGTGGCTTTCTCCTCTCTCGGTAAAAATCCATTTATTTTTCAAGAAACCCAGAACTCACAAGCCATCTCCTCTGAATTCCCTCTGTCTACGTTATCACACCCCACGTGTACTGTGTTGGGTATGCGTTTTCTTCTCCTGCTAAACCACAGCGAAGGATCAAGTCCTGTTCAACTGTGTAATACCAGTTCTTAAGATGGCTCCGGATACAGAGATGATGATAAACGTTTTTTGAAAGAAAAAAAAATTGACAATTCTCTAACCGTTCTAATCTACTTTTCATCGAACTATTCTGCCCAATCAAATGCAAGACAGCAAGGTAAAATGGTAGTGAATGGGCTCTGGAGAAAGAAGCAAATTCATACCCTCCATCCAAAACTATTAGTTTTGAGGCATTCAATAAAATACGTAATTTTTCTAAGCTTTGATTTCTTTAACTAAAAGAGAGCTAATAATATCTTTATCACATAAGGTTGCTGTGAAGCTAAAATCAGATAATGGATGAGAAGAGCTTAGCATAGTACCTAGAACAAGTAAGCTTCCAATGAATAGTAGCTATTATTATCTAATTTATTTTGGGAGAAAAAAAAAAAGAAAACTTAGAAATGCACTAGGACTAAGCAACTCTGAAGTCCCAAGTGGCTGGAGTCCACAGATTACCTGGCAAAAACTCTATCATTGAAGGTGCTGGCAGGCCCGCTTCGGAGGCTGTCCCAGTTGGCAACCATTTCTTTCACCCACTCCACCCAGGTGTACAGACGGAGAAGACCTGCATCTGCCATGGCTTCCACAAAGTTAGCATCTTCAACAGTATCACCAGCATCAGCCAGAGCCAAACGCATTCCTGCAGGAGGAGGAAGAAGAAAAAGAAGAAAGATTAACTGATGATTTTAAAATGTGGGTAGTGTGGGGCCTGGGTGGCTCATCAGTTAAGTGTCTGACTCTTGACTTCAGCTCTGGTCATGATCTTGCAGTCCCTGAGACTGAGCCTCGGAGTGGGACTTGGGATTCTCTCTCCCCCTCCCTCTCTGCCCCTCCCCCACTCATCCTCTTTGTGCATCTCTCTCTCTCAAAATAAATAAATAAACTTTTAAAAAATAATTTAAAAACAAAATGTAGTTACTAAATATCAATGATGTATCCAATTGGGTATACTGCAAAACCTGCATATAAATTAAGAAATAGCAGATGCTTTAAAGGACTGCGTGGGGGCTCCAGGATGGCTTAGTCGGTTAAGCATACTATTCTTGATTTCGGCTCAGGTCATGATCTCATAGTTTGTGAGATGAGCCTCCCCCCCCCCCATCGGGTTCTTTACTCACAGAGCAGAGCCTGTTTGGGATTCTCTCTCCTTTCTCTGCCCGTGCCCTGCTTGTGCTCTCTCTCTCTCTCTCAAAAGAAATAAACTTTATAAAATTTTAAAAAAATTAAACAGAAGATAAATAAAGGACTTTCAGGGACCAAAAACAAAAATAAAAATCAAAAGTAGGATCCACAATGTTGTTCAAAGATTTGAATCACGTGTATTGATGTGCATACAGTTAGCACCAATATGTGTTTCCTCTCAGGCATGCTGAGTTAATGAGATAAAGTGGTCTTTAATGAAGCGGGGAAGAAAACGATAAACCGGCCATCGAAATCCCTGTTGGCATCTCAGCCTTGTTTAGAAGGAGCAAAATCCTGTATTTAATGCATGAGTACACACACTGGTGTCTTCCATGTACAAAAATATATTTAATTTCTTATTTCTGAAAGTCATTCTTCTAAGCTTTCTACCAAAATTTTACTTTTCAAACAAAATCTTCATTCTAAAATATGGAAAAGAAAACATTAATAAGAGCCTAATTAAGTTACAGAATATCCTTGCACAGTGGAATACTATATTGCGGCAAAAGAGTAAGGAAACTCTATATATCGATATGGAATGATCTCATATATGAACTATTAAGTGAAAAAATAAAAGATCAGAAGAGTATGCGTTGTTTTGTACCATCTGTGCCTACAAGGGAGGAAGTGAGAACATATCACATTCAGTTACATAACAATAATAATTATTATTATTTCAAAAAATTTTACACCTAAAGAAAAGGTACAAGAGAAGAGACATAAACATTAGACATTTAACAGGACCCCCTAACGTTAACAACTTACATAACCATAGTGTCAAACCCAGGAAGTTACATTAGTACAATACTATTAACTAAACTACAGATCTTACCCAAATTTCACCAGTTTTTCTTCTAATATTCTATTTCTGCTGCAGGATCCAATCCAGAAAACCACATTGCATTTAATCATTTTGTCTCTTGGGTCTCCTCAAATCTGTGACAGTTTCTTAGTCTTGGTCTTTCATGACCTTGACATTTTTGATGAGTATTCGTCAGTTGTTTAATGGAATTTCTCCCAACTTGGTTTGTCTGAGTTCTCTCATGATTAGATTGAGATTATACACCTCTGGCAAAAAACATCATAGAAGTGATGTTATGTGTCTTCTCGGTGCAGCACTATCAGGGAGGTACAAGATACTGGTATGACTTTTTACTGGTGTTGCAAGCTTTCATCACTTAGGTAGTGTCTGTCAACTTTTCTCCACTATAAACTTACTGTTTTCTCTTTTGTGATTAAAAAATATCTTAGTGTGGTGCCTGGGTGGCTCCGTTGGTTAAGCATCCATCCAACTCTTGATCTCAGCTCAGGTCATAATCTAACGTTTCGTGAGATTGGGCCCAATGTAAGACTCTGCACTCACAGCACAGAGCCTGCTCGGGATTTTCTCTCTCTCCCTCCCTCTCTGTCCCTCATCCTTTTCCTGCCTCTCCCCTGCTTGCACTCTCAAAATTAATAAACTTTTTTTAAATAAAATAAAATCTTTAAATAAATAAATGTTTGGTACAATTCACCCATGAAGATACTTGGTTCTGGACTATTTTTTTTTTTTAAATAATTTGTCAGATTGGTTTCCATACAACACCCACTGCTCATTCCAACAAGTGCCCTCCTCTGTGCCCATCATCCACTGGCCCCCCTCCCATACCCCCCTCTCCCCTCAGTTTGTTCTTAGTCTTTGAGAGTCTCTTATGTTATGTCTTCCTCCCTCTCTGTGGCTTTTTTTGTTCCCCTCTTCCCCTCCCCCTCCCCCGTTTTCTGTTAGGTCTCACAAAGCCTACCTATGCGTGGAAACATATGGCATCTGTCTTTCTCTGCCTGACTTATTTCACTCAGCATAATCCCCTCCAGTTCCATCCATGTTGCCACAAAAATATGGAATGCTTCACGAATTCGTGTGTCATCCTTGCACAGGGGCCACAGTAATCTTCTCTGTATCGTTCCAATTTTAGTATAAGTGCTGCCAACGTGAGCACTGGACTTTTGTTTTTTGGGAGTTTTTTGATTACTGATTCAATTTCTTTCCTGGTAATCAGTCTGTTCAAATATTCCATTTCTTCCTGTTTCATCTTTAGGGGGTTATATATTTCTTTTTTTTTTTTTTTTTTAATGTTCATTTAGTTTTGAGACAGAAAGAGACAGAGAATGAGTGGGGGAGGTGCAGAGAGAGAGGGAGACACAGAATGTGAAGCAGGCTCCAGGCTCTGAGCTGACAGCACAGAGCCCAACACGGGGCTCGAACTCACAGACCACAAGATCATGACCTGAGCCGAAGTCGGACGCTCAACCGACTGAGCCACCCAGGCGCCCCAGGGGGTTATATATTTCTAAGAATTTATCCATTTCTTCTAGGTTGTCTAATTTGTTGGCATATAGTTTTGCATAATATTCTAAATGTTCGTATTTCTGTGGTGTTTGTTATTTCTCCTCTCTCATTTGTGATTTATTTGGGTCCTTTCTCTGTTTTTCTTGATGAGTCTGCTTAGAAGTTTTTCAATTTTATTGATTTTTTTTCCAAGAACCAGCTCCTAGTTTCATTGATCTGTTTACTGGATTGTTGTTCTTTTTTTCTTTTTTAAAAGTTTCTATATTATTTATTTCTACTCTAATCTTTATTATTTCCTTACCTCTGCTGGTTTTAGGTTTTGTTTGTTGTTCTTTGTCTAGCTTCTCTAGGTGTAATGTTAGATTGTTTGAGATTTTTCTTGCTTCCTGATGTAGGCCTGGATTGCTATAAACTTTCCTCTTAAAACTGCTTTCACTGTGTCCCAAAGGTTTTGGACCATTCTATTTCCATTTTCATTTGTTTCCACGTACTTTTTTATTTCTTCTTTTATTTCCTGGATGATCCATTCAACTTTTATTTTTTTTAAGTTTTTTAAGTTTATTTATTCTGAGGAAGAGGGGCGGGGAAGGAAAGAGAACCTCAAGCAAGCTCCAAACTGTTAAGTGCAGAGCCCAATGCGATGCTCAGACCCAAGAACTGTGATATCATGATCTGAGCCGAAATGAAGAGTGGGACACTTAACCTACTGAGCCACCCAGGGACCCCAGGGCCCATTCAAAGTTTAATAGCATGTTATTTAACCACCATGTATGTATTTGTGGTCTTTCCAGATTTTTTCTTGTGGTTAACTTCTAGTTTCACAGTGTTGTGACAAGAAAATATGCATGGCATGATTTTGATCTTTTTAAAATTGTTAAGGCTTGTTTTGTGGCCTAACATGTGATCTATTCTGGAGAATGTTCCATGTGCACTTGAAAAGAATGAGCATTGTGCAGTTTTACAATGGAATGTTCTAAATACATCTGTTAAATCCATTTCCAGTGTGTCATTCGAAGCCATTATTTCCTTGTTGAATTTTTTTTTTTAATGTTTATTTTTGAGACAGAAAGAAACAGAGCATGAGCAGGGGAGGGGCAGAGAGAGAGGAAACAGAATCCAAAGCAGGCTCCAGGCTCCAAGCTGACAGCACAGCTGACAGAGCCCCACGCGGGGCTCAAACCCACAAACTGTGAGATCATGACCTGAGCTAAAGTCTGATGCCCAACCGACTGAGCCACCCAGGCGCCCCTGTTGACTTTCTGTTTAGATGACCTGTCCGTTGATGTAAGTGAGGTGTTAAAGTCCCCTACTATTGTATTATTATTGATCAGTTCCTGCATGTTTGCTGTTGTTTTATGTATTTGGGTGCATATATAATTTTTATATCTTCTTGTTGAACTGTCCCCTTTATTATACAGTGTCCTTCCTTACCTCTTGTTAATCTTTATTTTAAAGTCTATTTTGTCCAATATAAGTACTGCTACTCTGGCTTTCTTTTGATATCCATTTGCATGACATATGTTTCTCCATCCCCTTACTTTCAACCTGCAGGCGGCTTTACATCTAAAATGAGTCTCTTGTAGGGGCGCCTGGCTGCCTCAGTCAGTGGAGCCTGCAGCTCTTGATCTCAGGTTTGTGATTTTGGGCCCCACATTCAGTGTAGAGATTATTTAAAAATAGAATCTTAAAAAAAAAATGAGTCTCTTGTGGGCAGCATATAAATGTTTCTTGCTTTTTTTATTCACTCTGTCACTCTATGTCTTTTGATTGAAGTGTTTAGTTCACTTACATACAAAGTAATTATTGACAGATATGTATTGATTGTCATTTTATTACTTGTTTTCAGAAACTTATTGTTTCTGAAGATTTTCTCTGATCCTTTCTTGTCTTTCTCTCTTTCATAGTTTGCTGGTTTCCTTTAGTGATATATTTGGATTTCTTTCTCTTCAGTCTTTGTATATTTATTAGTATTTTATTTGTGGTTACCATTAGATATGTACATAACATGTTCTGCATATCACGGTCTGTATTGTATTAAGTTGATGGTCATTTAAGTTTAAACCCATTCTTCACTCCCATCCGTCCCCACATTTTAGGTATATGATATTACAGTTTATATCCTTTTATTTTGTGAATTCCTTGACTGTTTTTTTTACAGATACACTCATTTTTTTACTGCTTTTGTGTTTCCTACCTCCATACTGTCATTTTTGGTCTTTCCTTTCCACTTGAAGAGTCCTCTTTAATATTTCTTGCAGGGCTGGTTTAGTGGTCATGAACTCCTTTCGTTTTTGTCTGGGAAGCTCTTTATCTATTCTTCCATTCTGAATGATAGTCTTGCTGGACAGAGTATTCTTGGCTGCAGGTTTTTCCCATTTAGCACTTTGAATGTATCATGTCACTCCTTTCTAGCTTGGACAGTTTCTGCGGAAAAATCTGTTGATCACCTTATGAGGTTTTCTTTATAAGTAACCATCTTCTTATGTCTTACTGTTTTTTTTTTTTATGTTTATTTTATTTTATTTTTGAGAGAGAAAGGGGGTGGAGAACATGAGCAGGAGAAAGGCAGAGAGAGGAGACAGAGAATCCCAAGCAGGCTCTGCACATCAGCATAGAGCCCCACGCAGGGCTTGAACCCACAAACCTTGAGATCAGGACCTGAGTCAAAATCAAGAATCGGACACTTAACCGAATGACTCATCCAGGCGCCCCTTGTCTTGAGGCTTTTAATATTTTTTTCTTTATTACTATATTTTGCCATCTTAATTACAGTATGTCTTTGTATAGACCTGCTTTTGTTAATTTTGTTGGAGGGTCTCTGTGTTTCCTAGATCTGGATGTCTGTTTCCTTCTCCAGATTAGGGGAGTTTTCAGCTATTATGTCTTCAAATACATTCTCTGCCCCCTTTTCTCTCTTCTTCTTCTTCTAGGACTCTATAATACAATTGTTACTATGTCTGATGGAGCCACTGAGTTCCCTAAGTCTACTCTCACTATGCATAATTCTTTTTTCTCTTTTGTTGAGTTTGGTTACTTACTATTACTCTGTCACCTAGTAATTAATTCATTCCTCTGCTTCTTTCAGCCTGCTGTTCATTCCAACGAGTGTGTTTCTCATTTTGTTTACTGAGCCCATTACCTCTGCTGCTATTCCTTATCTCTGTGTTGATGGTCTCACTGATGTTCTCTACTGTCTTCTCAAGTCCAGCGAGTATCCTTATGATCACTGCTTTAATTCCTACTAGGCGTGTTATTTGTATCTGTTTCGCTTAGATCTCTAGCCATGGCCTTGTCTTATTCTCTCATCTGGGACAAATTTCTCTGTCTTCTCATTTTGTCCAAGTCTCTGTGCCTGTTTCTGTGCATTAGGAAAGTCAGATAACGTCTCCTCTTCTTGAGGGTAATGGCTTTAAGAAGAGAAGCCTATAGTGCCCTACTGTGTAGTATCCCCATCTCCCCAGGGCCTAGTGCTCCCAAGAGGATCTCCAATGTGTGCTGCGTGTGCTCTGCTGTTTTTCCTGGCTGCTTTATCCTTCAGGCCAGTCATCTACAGAGGCTCTCTCTGCCTGTTGTGGGCAGTGTTTGGTCCCTGGACTGAATGCGGTGCATTTAAACTAGGTGTGCTCTGGTCTGCTTCGGAAATGAAACCTGTTGCTGCCAGAACCAAGGCCTCAAAAAATTCTCAGTTCGAGAGAACGGTGTGGGCAGCGGTGTGAGCCAGTCTTCTGGGGAAGGGGGCCCGCTGCACTGGGACTGAGGCAAGCATAACTGAGAGGAGTTGTTCCACCAGAGTGCAGAGGAGTGGGGCTTGATGTAAGCAAGTTAGGTGGCAAGCATCAGCACTGCACTGGTGCCTACTGGTGGCCCTGTGCTTATGCTGAAGGATGGGGAAGGGAAAGGGCACCTGCCAATTTCTTTGTTCCTGGAGGGGCCCCTCTGTGAATGCTGCCACCCCGGGACACACTGTGAGATGAGCAACTAACTTCCCCACTGTGTGTCCCGGGTGCTCTGCAGATCACTGTCTTCCTGCCATATGTCTGCACGATGTTTGCCGGCCTTCTCTCCAAACACAGCCCCAGTGTCCTCCAGGCTATTCCAGAGCCAAGCACACTGACCTTTAAAACTCCCCCACTGGATACAAGAACCCAAAAATTCAGGCTCTCTTGCTTTCCAAGCCAAGTGCTATAGGGATTTGCTTTCCCCACGTGCTCCCCTGTGTGCTAGTCTCTCTCGTCCTTTCCCACGGCTGCAGCTCCCTCTCCCCATCAGCGGTCGCGATCTGCTTCTTTCCCAAACCACCTCTCCACACTTCCTACCTTCTTCAATACAGCCTCTTCCCTATCTCCAGCTGTAGAGTTCATTCTGCCAGTCTTCGTATAGATTTCTGGGGTATTTAGGATGATCTGATAGTTATCTAGTTGTATTCACGGTACAAGGCAAGCACAGGACCCTCCTAGTCTGCTGCCATCTTCTGTCTTCAATACATGTGTGCCTTTTCAAATGTCCCCATGCTTATTGAAACACTTCCTTATTTTCTGGCACGAGACGTTCCATGCTTATCTTATTTTCATATTCCAGCCTGCAAATCAGTCACTTCTCCTAGGCACCCTAGTTCCATTTATCGGGAAATGGCATTTAGAAACCAAGTTCTGAATGCCAGGTATGCCCCTGCTACCGGGGTGTCACTGCTCGTAAGCCCTCTGGCAGACACACCTAGGGAAATGTATGCACATGCACTAACCCACTGCACACACCTATGTTAATTTTTGCATCAGTCTATCTGTATATAAAATTAAAACCATTAGATATTGCTAATTACAATCCAGCACCACAGGGTGCCTTCTAGCGGTCCATTCCCCCTTTATTATTTGCATCTTCTTTGACAGTGAGCTCTCATCTACAATAGATTTATTTGTTCAATCCCAGTACACACTGCTAACCTATACATCAGGTAAGAAACAGTCTTACCAATTACAGTACTGATGTGCAGTTCTTTTTGGTTTACAGTGTCCAGTCAGAACACTGTTTCTCCTAGTTACAGGAGAAACTCCTAGTGAGTTCTTTCCCATTCCCATCCAAGTATGGCCTCAGTCCTAGCCATGACATGATGAGTAGAAACAAGTGCCATGACCAAAGTAATGAATGGTTCCTTCAGGTTACATGGTGCATTTCTTCCCTTGACAAAGTAATGATCAAGTACTGAGTACTGAGGCCAAGGAGAAAAGATTTTTCTAAAAAGTGAATGGTCCCAGGTTTAAGTGACCCATATTTATATCAAGTGTAAAGGAAATACTTTGGAAAAGCTTCATAGTCAACATCTCTACATCTTATTTCTTTCATTTTAGAAGTAGTAAGAAATCAGAAACAAGCCAGGCAGCAATTACACTGAGTTTGTTTTTTAAAAAAGACTTTAATAATCTTAGCTCAAATTTGTTCCTAAAAAGATCATGTCAGCAATTCTTACATATTAAATATTACACTCCTTGTACACAAAGAAAACACGAGTATTTTAAACTACTGGGAAAGGCAAGAGAAAAAGTAATAAAGCTGAAAATAATTTTAACTTCTTTTCTATAATCTGAAGAGAAGCAGATTAACCTTATACAATAGCAATAATAGAAAAGCACACTCACCATCAGCTGAAAATTTGTCAAGAGCTTGGGTCAAAGTGAGGAAGTTGCCTGTGGATTTTGACATCTGAAATAAAAGTCAATGACCAGACATTACTAAGCATATAAATAAAATAAACCACACCAGCCAAATCAAAATAAATGTGTTAACCACAATCCTATAAACACACCAAACAAATATTAGAAAGAGGGAAAGGGAAAGGAAAAGTTATCTTGCACTTATTTTCCAGAAGTAGAAACTAAAGTGCGGCTAAGAGAGGGACTTGTCTGGGTCACTCAATTACGCAGTGACAGAGCTAGGATGGGGTCTCCAGTCTGATAGTCAGCGTGCTCCTCTTTTCATTAGACTATACTGGCCCCTGGGAATTGGTTTAGGCATGTGTAATGATTCCACTGCAACTCTGCAACATTTCAGCTGGTTATAAAGAAGAATTTTACAGCAATGAGAGTCCTTCAGAAGTGATGGACTAGTGTATGAGGTCACAGTTAGGCTTTTAGGAAACTTCCTGTCGATGGCGTCACCATAAATGGTTGTTCAAGTTGTGCCCTACCTGAGGGCAGCACATCAGAGGAGGCACTGTGCCCGGCCTGGCAGTCTTTACTGTTTAAGAATGTTATATCTTTATCGTAACTTTGCTGATACCAAGCAGGGGTGATTATCCAGTTTTATGCAGCATGGCAATAAAGTATCTAGTCCTAAGAAATTCAGTAAGGTGTATAGTACGACAATGTTGGTGCCAAAGAGAATGTCATGTTATACCACAATTTATATTCATTTTATATTCATATACATATATATACACACATAAATATACATCCGTATGAATGTATACATAGCGTCACTTTAATTTACAAAGTAAAAACTAGTTTCATAATCAAAAGTCCTTGTTGATCCAACAAAATCTATAAATAGCCTAATGCTTAAGATTTTCTTTCTTCTTTTTTTTTTTAAAGTAGGTTCCACACCCAACATGGGGATCAAATTCATAACCCTGAGATCAAGAGTCACATGCTCTACCGACTAAGCCAGCCAGGCACACCCAATAGCCCATGTTTCTAATCAAAGAGCTGTTTTTCAGTCTAATATAGAGATTATTTTAAGTGAACTTTTTTATTACCTTTTAATATTAGGACACTGGTTAAATGATGTTTCATTTTTTACAATTCAGATCATATATTATTTGTTTAAACCTATACCTATTCTCATTATGAGAGATATTTATGGCAAAGAGTACCCTTTTACCAAGAATATTCCAACAGTTGTAGCAAAATTAACTGACTGTAACAAATCCAACTTGCTACATTGTCATTACTAAGAAATAAATAACATAGGAACTTAATTTCCAGTCTGGGTGAGGAAGGGTATCCCATTCTAATGTGCACAAAAGCATCACAGGGGCAAACAAGGGCTTTGTTATGAGGCTTGCATAACCTCCTGTTGAAGATACTGATTAATGAGATAAAGTCTTATGTAGCCTATTAAAAACCATATATATTATTAGTTTTAACAATACTGGAAGCAGTAGTAGTATTAACAGAAATATTATACTGCCTGGGAAGAAGTATTAAATGACAATTAAGAATCCTAGAAACTGCAATATTCTATTACTGGAATTCAGTGGCTCGTCAGAGTATAAAACAAATCCCACCAAATTATCTTCTCAACTTAATGGAAAGATATTCTAGAGTCACAATGCTAGGATCTTTATGTTTCTTATCTCTGTCTCTCTCACCCCTCCAGTCACAGTTTGCATTACCTTCTGTCATTCTAAATACAAATGTGAAAATAAGTAAGTTTTGGGGCGCCTGAGTGGCTCAGTCGGTTGAGCACCTGACTCTTGGTCTTGACTCAAGTCACGATCCCAGTGGGGTCATGGGATCGAGCCCTGCGTCATGTTCCGTGCTGAGTATGGAGCCTGCTTAAGAGTTTAAGATCCTCTCTCTCCCCCCCCTCTGCCTCTCTTCCCTGCTCATGCTATCTCTCTCTCCTTCTCTCTAACATAACATAACATAAAAAATTTTCCCACTCCCTCCCCTCAGTTAATACTATGTACTCACTCCCTATTTATGCTCGTAGTCCTATACATTTTAAATGGAAGATTAACCCCCCGATTTTTATACTCTTTATTTCTTTAAGAAATACAGCTTGCTATAACTAGTAAGTTTTCTGCAGAATTTTAAACTTTCAAGAGGTCATGACCCCTACCTTCTCAGAGTTGAGGAGGAGATGTCCATTTGCTCTCACAGCTGCAGGCCACTTGTCACTTTGCAGGTAAATGTTGAAAGACAGAAAATACAACAAAAAGTTTCTAGTTTAAGTTTAAAAAGTTGATATAAATGCTAAAAGACTTGTAAAACTTTGCAAAGAGAAATATACATGGCTATTTATTGAGTCCTGTTCATAACAAAACAAATGAAAACAAGTAAAGTGTGCATTAGTGAAGGACTGGTTACATAAACGATGGTGCCGGCATACACTGAAATTCTATGTAATAACTATTTAAAAATACAGGCAGGGCTGGATGTGTGGATATAAAAAGTTCTTAGAAATATACCACTAGGTGGGAAAAAAACTGTCTATAACACGGCATCCTTGTGTAAATTCAAAACCAAGTAAGGATAAATATCTGATACTGGTTTACCCAGAAATATTTTACCTGGAAGAAATCACAAGAAAGCAGCAGCCAGGATGGCCAATGGGAAGTAGAGGGATGAGGGGCCAGGGTAAAAGTTTGCTTTTTTTACCTTTATGAACTGTTTGAATTTTTTTTTTTCAATGTTCATATTAGTTTTGAGAGAGCGTAAGCAGGGGAAAGGCAGAGAGAGAAGGACAGAGGATCCAAAGCGGGCTCTGTGTTAACAGCAGAGAGCCTAACTCGGGTCTCAAACTCACGAATCGTGAGACCTGAGCCGAAGTCGGACGTTTAACCGACTGAGTCACCCAGGCGCCCTGCCTGGATGTCTGAACTACATACGTATCATTCACACATTTCAGCACAGAGATGATGTGGGGATAGTGGCTGAGAGCAAGAGTTCTGAGGTCAAACTGCTAAGGTTGGCCTCCTGCTTCTGCCACTGCTGGGTAACTCTGGGTGAATTATCTGAGCTCTCTATACCTCGGTCCCGTTCCTTGCCTGTAAATTGAGAATATTACAGACCTTCCTTGAAAAGTTGTAGTGAAAATTAAGTGAGTTACTATAAGTGATTAGAAGAGTGCCTGGTGTTACCCATGTTATTACTTATAAGCACCTGATATTATTACTTATCTGTAATTTTTAAACCTAATACATGTCAAAAACTTGATGCAAAGTGATGAAGACACCACTATATGACCAACGAATACTCCTGAGATATCCAATTTCTCCAAAACTACATATTAAACAAAATAACTGGATAGCAAGAGCCACGTCAGATTTATTTTATTCTTCTACTCCAAACTCTTCTTTTTATTCTTGAGAAAAGAAAACGCGATCTCATCCTAAATACATGAAGTCACACGAGATAGTTCTGGTTATATGAAATAAAATCTGAACGGAAGGAGGGGTTGTTTCTCCAGCCACTTGAGACTGGAAGGAGAGACACAGAGACATGTCTGGGTCAAGAGAGAAGATGAGGGAAGGATTACTTTTCAAGAGGTATTAAAAATGCCTCTTAGCGGCGCCTGGGTGGCTAAATCAGTTAAACTTGCGACTCTGGATTTTGGCTCTAGTTAGGATCTCACCTTTTGTGAGACTGAGCCCCGCTTTGGGATCTGCACTGACAGCACGGAGCCTGCTTGAGATTCACTCTCTCTCACTGCTCCCCTACTCACTCACACACAACTTGCTCTGTCTCAAAACAAACAAATAAGTAAATGTTTTTAAAAATGCCGCTCAGGTTCAGACTCCAATCAGAATACCGCTACCAAACAATAACTGTAACCTTGGGGATCTCAGCTCTGAAGGGATGTTTCCAACTCTAATGCTCTAGGCTCTGTCTTAAATCACCTTCAGGCCTGCACATAAGAGATCAAACGAGTCACAAAACAGATCAAGCGGAGTACTGAAAGGCTGTCAAGGTACCTGCGATGTGACGTGTTTCGTGAGCCTAAGTAAGTATGAGGATTTCTGGAGGTACCAGACAGGAGAAGGTGTGCTTCATGCCTCAGTATACGTTTAACGGAAGAAAAGAAAGTAACTGGTAAATCTAACTATACTCTTCACAATAACTTCTTAAACATCTGAAGCCACAAGGTGTAAGTTTAGTCTACATCCTTGTGAGCACTCACCTTTGCTCCGGCCACATAGCCACATGATTATAAAGGTAATATGAAAGGTGATTTGGAACAAGATCCTTGCCAGAGGCTCGGAGATCCACAGGATACCAGAACTCAAACTCCTGCTTTAATTGATCTAACTTTTCCTTTGGGATCTGAGTCTTCGGAAATGGAGCCTCCTTGAAGAAAATGTAATCCCAAACCTCCCGGGTCATCTGTTGTGGTCTGTAATAAAAATAAAACAAACAAAAAAAAGCAGCAAAAAATATTTTATTTCCGTGAAAGAATCAATATTTTCATCTAACCATGAAGTAGGAACCTCTTTCTTACTGTAGTTACAGTAACAAATGATAATAGACTCCCCTAAGAATAAAGAATGGTAACAATAAGAGAGGGGCTATTTATTACTTTTTCTCAGCTCAACAGCAAAAAAGCAAAAACATCATTAACAAAATTCTGCTAAATGAATTCTTATGAAAACTATTTTTTAAAAAAAGGAACTTCCATGGCTCCTGGGTGGCTCACTCGGTTGAGCGTCCAACTCTTTGTTTTCACTCACGTCATGATCTCACAGTTCATGAGATCAAGCCCCACATTGGGCTCTGTGATGACAAGAGCAGAGCCTGCCTGGGATTTTCTGTCTCCCTCTCTCTACCTCCCTTCCGTTTGCAGTGTCTCTCTCTCAAAATAAATAAATAAACTTAAAACATAAAAAAAATAACTCAGTCGGTTAAGCGTCCGACTTTGGCTGAGGTCATGATCTCACAGTTTATGGGTGTGAACCCCACATCAGATTCTGTGCTGACAGCTCAGAGCCTGGAGCCTGCTTCAGATTCTGTGTCTCCCTCTCTGCCCCTCCCCCTCTCACACTCTGTCTCTCTTTCTCAAAAATAAATAAACATTTTAAAAAGTTTTAAAAAATAAATAAAATAATAAAATAATTTTTAAAAAGGTACTTTCAGTGTGTAAATCAAAAGATCAACCTCCTGCTACTAAACTACACCTCTCAGCCGTATCCATTCACCAACCTGATGCCCAGCGGAGACTCTGCCTGTCCTCGCAAGTCATTGCCCTGCAGCAGGTGTGCCACCGTGTAAAATGCCATGTAAATAGTGGAATCAGACAGCGATTCAATCAGCCACTGCTCATCCCATGGCAGACGAGTACCTGCAAGAGTAAAAGAAGAAAATCAATTCACGAGGAACGTAAAACAGACCCTTCATCTGCAGAATCCATATCTTCGAGGTCTAGAGCATTTACAAAGCTACTTATTTAAGAAGGTCTTATATTTGCTTAAATAACTAATAAAATAAACTGGTAAATAAAAGGCAAAATGGGGGCACTGGGGTGGCTCAGTCAGTTGAGCGTCTGGCTCTTGATCTCAGCTCAGGTGGTGATCTCAAGGCTTGTGAGATAGAAACCCAAGTCCAGGGTATGACTCTGCAGAGCCTGCTTGGGATTCTCTCCCTCTTCCTCCCTCCCTCTCTCTCTGCCTCCCCCCAACCCCGCTTCAAAATAAATAAATAAATAAATAAACATTTTTTAGAAGGGCAAAAACGGATGAAGCACGAGACAGTTTCTATTACAAAAATCCATAAAGCTATGGTAGATGGTGGGGCACCACATCCCAGTTTCCCTCACCCTCTAACCAAAACCTCTCAATTCAGAAAAATACTATACAAGACAGAGAAAAGGTAAAAGTGTTAATGTGCCGTGTAACTGGCAAAGTCATTCAAACAGAAGAATCTGAAGTATGCTTACCTAAACCATAAGTTCTCGAGCAAGCATGCTCTTGTAGCCAACCTAAGGTAGCTTCAAAATTCTTCCTGGTCTCCTCACAGAATCTGGAGAGAGTACAAGATTAAGTGTCTCTCTTTGTCCTCACTGTCTTCCATGTTTCTGATCTCCCTTCCCTTCCCTCAGCACTTTTTCCCCTTCTTACGTTTCCAGGTTCTTCAAGCACTGGGTTGTCAGTTTTCTCCAGTTCTCTTCTCCATAATCCAAGTACCTGGGAGAGGACAGATTGATTTAAAAAACATAGAAGTCAAAAGGATAAGTAAAGTGACTGAAGGAAATGTCTTGCTGTAAGAGAGACTAACCACTGGTCACACAAAGCCACGACACATTCATCTGCAGATCTGGACATAACTTGTTTTTCTGGTTCCATGTAAATAAAGGCATCTCCCTACATGAAAGCAAATAAAAAGATATCAGATATTATGTCAAGTCAATCTCTGCTCCTCAGGGACAATAAAAAAACAACTTAAAAAAAAACGTTACACTACCAATAACCAAAACCCCCATCTCAGTACGTCTTCCGTCTTCCCAGTGGAAGTTACCTGCCATTCTTTCTACACATCATTTGCTTTTGAAAAGGTGTGGATCTCTGTCAAATGGATCATGCTTGCTAGGTACAGATGATTCCTTTTCAGTGGAACGTGAAAGATGTTCAACAGTTTCCAATTCTATGGCTTGAAGGTTAGACTGCCTATGAAAGCCTTTTACCCTTGTTATTATTATCTTTTTTTTTTTAGTTTATTTTTTTGAGAGACAGAGAGAGTGTAAGCAGGAGAAGGGCAGAGAGAAAGGGAGAGAATCCCAAGCAGGCTCCGTACTATCAGCACAGAGCCCGACTCGGGGCTTGGACCCTTAAACCATGAGATCATGACCTGAGCCGAAATCAAGAGTTGGATGCTTAACCGACTGAGCCACGCAGGCACCCTTATTAGTAAGAATATAGAGAGGGGGAGATGTGAGCGCTGTGAGAGCAGAGCCTGCCTGGATTCTCTCTCTCCTCTCTCTGCCCCTCTCCCCACTTATGCTTGATCTCTCTCTCTAAACGATTAAAAAAAAAGAAGAAGAAGAATATAAAGAAAATATGAAGTTAAATGCATGGAACCACTGCTTTTTAAAAAACTAGATGTACAAAAATTAAACATGGAAAATATGTTGCTAAGGATTTATAGTGTCATGAAAAACGTCCATTAGAAAACTAACCATGAATTTAATTGTTTACCAAATATAAATACCTCCTAATGTATTATAGTTCCACACCTGTCAGGCTATTTTTTAAAATAAAATTCAACATTATTATTCATAAAAGCATTCACTGTTCTATGTTTTTAATGTGATTCTTCATACTGAACTTAAATAGCTAGGACCTTGGTACAAAGATGGCAAATTAAAAACAGACGGTGAACTCTGCTGAAAAGAGGACTCACTGAAGTTCTTATAGAAGAGGTCAGAATTCCAGATACCCTAATCCCATGCCATGCAGACAGGCAACTGCCCCTCCCTATGCCAGCAGAACAATGAAGGTTTATGCTCTGGAGAAGATGCAAGACTCATTCAACCAAAGACAGGGTCAAGGGTATGGGTATCACAGTGGGAACAGATGGATTAAGCGGAAAGTCAGCAAGGGTTTTGGTATTCCCCCTAGCAATTTTTTCAGCTCCCAGTTAGCTTACACTTTTCAAGCTAGAAAGTGAAACATCTTCTAGGAGAAAGCTAATAAATCCACAAAGCTCTATCTAATTGACATTAGGGCTAACATAAAGGCTTTCCCGAGACCCAAACAGCCCTTCTAGATCTAACCCAATAAAGCCCTATCCAGAACGGTTCCAATCATCTTTCTGTACTTACTCTTAAATATTAACAATTTTTCTCAGAGAAATAAAAGATTAAAAGTTCACATTCGTGAAACAATAGCATCCTATAAAAAAGGATCAATCGGATAAGAAGAACAGGGTTTTAAGCTGGCCCCGCACTGGTAACCACAAAGCAGGATACTGAGTGTAGAGGAATCCCTCATACTACTCTCTACTCTTTTAACTTGAAATTTTCCATACCAAAAAAGAACTTTTTACATATACACGCAAATAGCAGATATCAAAAATACACAGTACACAAACAAAAACTCATAGGAAGAAAATGCTGAGGGACTCCCCCAGAAAGAAAAGGACTCCGAGAGTCTAAGAGAACCAGTAACTGAATAAGAATTCAGAAAGCGAAAATAAGGAATAGGAAGAGATGAAACAATCAGAGAAAAAGTCAAGAAATTTTCCCAAAATTAAAGCACGTAAGTGTTCAAACTAAAGGAGCCCACCAAGTACTCAGAAAAATGAATGAAAATTGACCTACACCGAGGTAAATCATGAAATTTCATAATATCAGGAAGAAAGACAAGATTCTACAGAAACAGAAGGAGAAAGGGAAAAAACAGAACATTTACAAAAAAAATCAGTTATTACTAAAATGGTTTGAGACTTCTCAGCAGCATTCTGAACCAGAACACCATGGGTAATGTCCATTAAGTTCTAAGCCAAAATTACTTCCAATCTAGAATTCTGTCCCCACACAACCAAGTATGAAGACAGACTAAAGATATTTCACACATGGAAGCTTGAAAAAATTCACCTTCCAGGTACCCCTTTTCAGGAAAGCTACTAGAATAAGAGGTTCACCACAATGAGAGAGGGGATAATTAAGGAACAGCCATGGGATCAAGGAAACAAGAGACCGAACACAAGAGAAGCAAAGAAAATTCTTAGTGATGGAGGAAGATCCAAGATGACATTTGTGCACTAGGCCAGTAAGTAACCATCTAGACTAAAACAGGCCAGAATGTGCTTGAAGAGCTTTCTCCAAGATGGAACCAACAGCATACTGATGTGTTAGAGTATTGAAAGAAGAAATAATGGGGGTGGGTGCCTGAGTGGCTCAGTTGGTTAAGCATATGACTTTGGCTCAGGTCATGATCTCATGATCTGTGAGTTCAAGCCCCACATCGGGCTCTGTGCTGACAAGGCACAGCCTGCCTGGGATTCTCTCCTCCGCCCCTCTACCACCTGCACTTTCTATCTCTCTCTCAAAAATAGATAAATAAACTTAAAAAGAGATTAGCAAACTGAACATGGATTTCCCACATTAACATATTAAAAGAAATATTTTTTTTAATGTACCCAATGATGACTGCCCTGATACAAGTTATAATATATGCATACTAAGATGGGAGGTGGAGAAGTGCACACAAATGTGGTGAGGTCAGAAAGAAAGACACAGGCAGAAGAAAGAGTTAAATCTTGATTTTCCACAGTAGGACGTCAACAGTTAATGCCTAAAACTGAAAATCAAAATTTAAAAATTCCTCTATGAGCATTTACATTAGAGATCTGAGAGACGGAGATTAATATTAAAAGAAACAACCAAAACAGTTGAAATTAATCCTGTCCAGGGAAGAGAAATTGAAGAGAATGTGGGAAGGATGGAGAGGAAATGGCTGGTTTTTTACTTCAGTAAGCTTTACAGACCACTGTCTCTCTGTATTACCGCCATATATAACTATCAGAAATCAAAATTTAGTTTAGAGGCACTCTTGATCTCAGCTCAGGTCTTGATCTCAAGGCCATGACTCTAAGCCCTGCTCTGGGCTCTGTGCAGGAAATGAAGCCTACTTTAAAAAAAAAGGGGGGGGGGGCACCTGGGTGGCTCAGTCGGGTGGGCGGCCAACTTCTTCAGCTCGGGTCATGATCTCGCGGTCTGTGAGTTCGAGCCCCGTGTCGGGCTCTGTGCTGATGGCTCAGAGCCTGCTTTAGATTCTGTGTCTCCCTCTCTCTCTGCCCTTCCCCTGCTCACGCTCTGTCTCTATGTCTCTCAAAATAAATAAAAGTTTAAAAAAAAAGTTTTCTCCTAAAACACCCTTCCGAGGATGGCCTATCACATACAGTGTCAATCATCGTTTTCTGTATTGTCTTCTTTACATCTTGGACCTTCTGTCCTTTAAATCCATCCACCAGCATTACCTAAAAGGATGAGAAGTGGGGGGGAAAAATACAGACAAAACAATTAAAATTTGTCTTGCGTTCCCTCCAAACGTTTCCCTAACTAAATTTATTTCCAACCACAACCACGATATTTTTAGAGTGAAATCTATCACATTTGTAATCTTAAGTTTTTATTTTGCCATAGCACGGACGACTAATATATATAACAGGCTTGTTTTTCTTTCACCATAACAAGGATAGCTATCATGAACACGATTAGGAAGGAACCCTCGCTTCCTTCCCACTTCTCAGATTTCCATGTGGAGAGAATTTCAATACGCTCACTCAGCTCATTCCTGAAGGCTTTGGGAAAATAAACTGAGCTCACACAGCTCAGTCCTGGTTAGACTTCTGTTTCCAATTCTGCCTGTCGCCAGCAAGCATTTTCCTTTGCTTGGCCATGTGATAAACCCGGCCCTTACAGGAAGGCTGGTTTTTCAACTCTGCCTTTTACATAGTGAGGAAATTTAATCCTACGGCTAGGTATTAGCTTGCCCATTGTTGTCACAGATCCAAGCCACACAATCCCCTTCTAGCTGATATTCTGACGTCCAGCTATGTGACTCCTGTTTCTCCCTGAAATAGTTTCTATCTTAGATGGAAAAGACCTAAGTTTTTTGACCTTCCAATCCTCTAACATGCTGAAGTGCTTTGTACCTATTGAATTCACCACTATGAAATTATACTAATTGATCATGTTAGTAAGGTGGTTAATTAAGAGCACAAATCCTGGAGCCCAGCTGCCCAAGGGTAAGGACCAGATCTGCCACTGGCTCCCTATCTGCTGTTCTTGGGTAAATTACTTAATGTCTTAGTGCATCAATTTCTTCATCTGTAAAACAGGAATGCTACTGCTTACTTCACAAGGTTATTTTGAGAATAAAATAAGTTAACACATAAGTGCTATCTATATAAGTGGTGGCTTTTGTTATCACCCAAAATGTATAAATCACTTAAAGAAAAGATACATAACCAATTGTTGGTTATCTAGAAAAATGAGAGTAAAGGTACAAATAAAGAATTCTTATTTATTGTCTTAAAAATCTTCAACCTCAAGTCACTAGCAACTTGCTTTGATTTTTACTTTCTCTAGCCTAGTCTTCTTTCCATGGAAATGTGTAAGCCACAACACATGCACAATTAAGGACGAAAGAGAGGTTCAAAACATGTCTATTGTGCTCCCCTGACATTCAGTGGGCATTAACAAGTAAATTAAACGAGTAAAACTACTTATTTAAAATATGAACTCCTCAATTAAAAGAGCAAAAGGAAAAAAATAAAAAATAAAAATAAAAGAGCAAAAGGAACCAGGTATTGTCCATGCAATAAGCCTATGAAATTTACTGCATAACAACATGAACTAACTTTAAATAATCTTCTCAAGAAACTCATTTCTTAGAGATTCCTAAAGGGCACAAATATATAATTTCTATAAATGCTATTGAACAAAAAATAGATTAAATACATTTGGAAACAGGAGAACACAATCTTAAATTCATCTCTCTCAAATCAGTATGTAGGTGAAATTATATTGAATTTTTCTATTTTTTTCTGAATCATTGAAAAAAATTACAGAGCAAAACCAAAAAATTATTACTTACACCATCATAAAACCCTTTTAGGTATAACTTCTCCTTAGCTTCTGCAAGTTTTTCTCGGTCATTCTGGCTTTGAACTTTCAACTCATCACAAATGGTTACAGCGGAAAGATTTCCAAAATCTGGGATTTCAATGATTGGGACCTGCAAAGAACAGCAATTTCAGGAACTTACTCACACAGAATGAACATAAAAACAGCTCTACGGTCCATAATCCTATTGCCTCTACCATCCAATGAAGTCATCTCAGATTTCATACACCATTACAACAGCACCACATACTAGATAATCTCAGGGACTAACATCCAGACGTGAATTTGTCTTCTTACTCTCCTCCGCAGGAACTACCCAAATCCTCTCCACCAACCCCTAAGTTATCCCTCCTTCACTACATAACACACTTTCCCCAGCTCACGACCCTGTATTGGTATATAATTAACTAAATAATAAAGTCTGAAACTAGCAAAATGATACAAAAAACTAAATCTAAGGATAGTCTTATTTTTGGCTTATAAAAAGTCTTCTAGATTCTTCATGAAAGTTATTTGCTAGTAATTAATTTTTTTTCTTCTCCAGGCATTAATATGAAAACATAAACTATCATGGCTAACATGGCAAAATTTTGTCTTTTAGAAGCTTGAAAATTGGCCCTGCCAGCAAAATAAGCTACTATAAAACTGGTGATGTTAAGAAAGTTGTTTGTTTGTTCCAGAATTGGAGGTGCCAGGTGCTAAGAAATCACTTATTGTTGGTTTTTCTCTCACTCTTAACTGCCAGAGCAGATACCAAATTAAAGTAAATTAATTCTGGGATGCCTGGGTGGTTTAGTCAGTTAAGCATCCGACTTTGGCTCAGGTCATGTCACAGTCAGTGGGTTCGAACCCCACATTGGGCTCTGTGCTGACGGCTCAGAGCCTGAAGCCTGCTTCGGATTCTGTGTCTCCCTCTCTCTCTGCCCCTCCCCAACTCGCTCTCTGCCTCTCTCTCAAAATAAAAGATACAAAAAAAAATTTTACGTAAATGAACTCTGTGAAAATTTTTATTTTTATATCCACCAATTATTTAATTGTGTTACAGGAAAAATGCCGGCTCTTTTTTTTTATGATAAAGAGATGGGTATGAAGATTCCAAGTCCTCAGTGTACTCACCGGCTCAAATGGCAAGACCATGTCTTCTCTAATTCCGTACTTTGCTCGTAAGGCCTATAAAAAATTTTTGCAAATTAACACTAATGATCAACACTTTATTGGCATAATCAGTGAGAGAACAAATTCCAAAACTTTTAAAAAATATATTTGTTCTCCTAAATAAACAGAATTTAAAATATAAACTATTTGTTCCCCCTTCATATGGAAATTTTTTTACATTTTACCAAATATCTCAAGAAGAGATCTATGACTCAACAGTTTAAATTAGAGTGAATTGCTTAAATGATGAAAGAGTAAGCCAAAAGGGGTGCTTAGAGTGGCTCAGTTGGTTAAGCATCCGACTTCAGCTCAGGTCATCTCATGGTTTGTGAACTCAAGCCCTGCGTAGGGCTCTGTGCTGACACCTCAAAGCCTGGGGCCTGCTTCAGATTCTGGGTCTCCCTCTCTCTCTGCCCTTCCCCTGCTCGTGCTCTGTCTCTCTCTCAAAAAAATAAATAAAAACATTAAAAAAAAAAAAAAAGACAATAGTATGCCAAAACCAAAAATTCACATACACACGCATACACACCACTGAAAATGAGGTTCATATTCTAGGCTGCAATCAAAATGTGAATATGAATATCAGAACTTTTTTAAAAGTTTTATGGAATACATCAAAACATTAAAAAAGAAAAATCACATGGTCCTATTAAGATCCTATTATTTTATTATTATTTTATGAATATCAACAAACTAATTGCAAAGTTTAAGAGAGACCAAGAATAGTCAACTCAGTACTGAAAAAAAAAAAAATTGGAGGATGGACACTATCTGACTTCAAGACTTACTATAGTCACAGTAATCAACACTGCAGGGCTGGAAAGAAGAGACAAATAGCTCAGTGGACCAAAACAGTGAGCCCAAAATAGATCCCATAAAGACAGTCAACTGATCTTTGACAAAGGAGCAAAGGCAATACAATAATTCAAAGACAGTCTTTTCAACAAATGTGATTGGGATAACTGGACACCCTCAAGCAAAAAAAAAAAAAAAAAAAAAAAAATGAATCTAGACATAAAGCTTACGCTGTCATAAAAATCAACTCAAAATGGATCACAGACCCAGATGATATACATAAAATTATAAAATTCCTAGAAGTTAAAGTAGGTGAAAACTTAAAGGAGCATGGTATGGTGGTGCCTTTTTAGATACCACGTCAAAGACACAATCCGTGAAAGAACTAAAAATCGAACTTCATGAAAGTTAAAAGGTGCTCTGCAAAAGACAGTATCAAGAATAAAAAGACAGGGGCGCCTGGGTGGCTCAGTTGGTTGAGCGGCCGACTTCGGCTAAGGTCATGATCTCACGGTCTGTGAGTTCGAGCCCCGCGTCGGGCTCTGCGCTGATGGCTCAGAGCCTGGAGCCTGCTTCTTCAGATTCTGTTTCTCCCTCTCTCTCTGCCCTTCCCCTGCTCATACTCTGTCTCTATGTCTCTCAAAAATAAACAAACATTAAAAAAAAATTAAAAAAAAAAAGACAAGTAGCGCCTGAGTGGCTCAGTCAGTTAAGCGTCCAACTGTTGACTTCAGCTCTGGTCATGATTTCGCGGTTTGTGAGATCGAGCCTGCACTGCACTGACAGCACAGTCATAGTGGAGAGAAATGAATAGAAAGGGCACACAGGACTTTTTAGGGCAGCTTACATACTCTATATGCTATTATCATGATGAGTCTATGTCATTATACAGTTGTCCAAACCCAAGAATATACACCACCAAGAGGGAACCCTTAGGTAAACTATGGACTTTGGGGGATTATAATGCATCAATGTAGGTTCATCCGTGGTTAAAAAAATAAATAAATAAATAAAAAAGCACCACTCTGGTGGAGGATGTTGATGGCGGAGGAGCTGCTCATGGGCGGGAGCAAGATGTATGGGAAATCTCTGTAACTTCCTCTCCATTTCAGTGTAAACCTAAACTCTAGAAGTCTTAAAAAAAAGATTGTATGAAATATTATGTTTCAAACTCAAATCAAAGGAAAATATATAAACATCTAGAAACAAAGTAGAGATAATAGTTCACAGATAAGATAGCTTTTTCATTTTGCAGTTAGTTCAGTGGTACATAATGAGATGATAAAGAATTAACAAGAACATGAAACTCAGATACTCACTTGCTTTTTCTTCAAATCTCTGAGGGCAGCAAAATCATCAGGGGAGTCAGAAGGAACACTTGTGACCACACCAGTGCCTTGTAAAAGGAGTATGAAACTAATTAATACAAGCGGAATGCAATCACCGAAGTACTTCTAGAAAGAAAGAATGAAACTCTTTACCTTTATCTTCCTTAATGGTGAGCATCGGAAGGACATAGATCACCTTATACGATGTTAAAGGTGCAGAAACCGACGCACCAAGCATTTCCTGTGGCACAAAAAGATCAGCATGAAAGATGAAAAAACTTATTTGATCACTCAAATTTAAAATTGTTAATATTTTTAAGCCCTGAGAAGCCACCATTCAAAAAATACATGAAGTTAAACAAAACTCATTCTTTTACACATACTAGACTAAAAATAGGTGTAAATAATTCTGATTCCCAACTTGATGTGGTAAGGTTGTGAGGAAATGAGGACACCAGTACACTGCAGGTGACATTGTACTCCCTGAGGGAAACGATATAAGAATCATAGCGAGAGACGCACAAATATTCACACAACTTGGACCCGGCAATCCAGTCCTAGGAATTTACCTCAAAAGAAAAAAACACTTTTTTTCTTTGAGAAGTCTGCCCAATGCTGTTTTAACTACAACAGCAAAACCCGGAAACAGCTAAAATGTAAATGATAGAAAAATAATTTAACAAAATATGAGATATAAAAAACCAAAATATTGTATATCCATTTAAAACAATGATCGGGGGGCGCCTGGGTGGCTCAGTTGGTTGAGCGTCCGACTCTTGACTTCAGCTCAGGTCATGATCTCACGGTGAGTTCGAGTCCCATGAACTTTCCCATGTTTTTCCCATGTGCTTTCAGCACAGAGCCTGCTTGGGTTTCTGTCTCCCTGTCTCTCTGCCCCTCCCCAATCTGCTCGCTCTCTCTCTCTCCAAATAAAAATAAATAAATAAACTTTTAAAAAACCAAAAAACAATGAATAGGAAGACAAACTGAATGAAAAACATACATTTAGTTTCTCTTAAAAAAGAAATCCAAAGATTCAACAAGACTGAACCGATACTCTCAAAATACAGCTCTTTGTTGAGCCAAGGACCGCACTTTTCAATTCCACACAGTTCCCACCAACCGCGTTACTCAAAGAGAGGCCACTTTTATGAAACTGACAGTCACACGGGTGAAGGCTAAATATCGTAACAGTCTTCAGGGCCATGAGCTATTTTTTAATTTATACCACCCATTTTCCTCACTCTGGAATCTGTTCAAATTTACAGAGAAAGAAACTGCGTTAGGAAGGGGAAAAATCTGTGTTATTAACACTATTCCTAAAAACTTCTCAGACACAACTCCAACAGCTGATGAGAGGTGGCAGCACTGCTCGTAACAGAAAAATGACAGGAAACTATTCAAATATCCATAAGAGAGAGTGGTTAAACAAGCTGTGGTACAGCCACACAATGGACTACTTATGTGGCTGCAAAAAAGAAGATATAAGGAAGCTATGCACCCATAAGACAAACATCAAGACAAAGCTAAGTAAAAAAGAAAGAAAGATGCAGAAAAATGTGATAGAGTATACTGGCATTTGTGTTTTTTGTTTTCCTTTTTTTTTTCCCTAAGTAATGTCTACCCCACCAACACAGAACTTGAACTCAGGACCCAGATATTAACAGTCGCACACTCCTCTGACTGAGCCAGCCAGGTGCCCCAAAATATACTGCCATTTGTATATTAAAAAGAGGAAGAGGAGCACCTGGGTGGCTCAGTCAGTTAAGCATCCAGCTTCAGCTCAGGCAATGATCTCGTGGTTCGTGAGTTTAGGCCCCTCATTGGGCTCTGTACTGACAGCTCAGGGCCTAGAGTCTGTTTCGGATTCTGTGTCTCCCTCTCTCTCTGCTCCTCCCCTGCTTACACTCTGTATCTCTCTCAAAAATAAATAAACACAGGGGCGCCTGGGTGGCTCAGCCAGTTAAGTGGCCGACTTCAGCTCAGGTCATGATCTCACAGACTGGAAGTTCGAGCCCCACATTGGGCTCTGTGCTGACAGCTTAGAGCCTGAAGCCTGCTTCAGATTCTGTGTCTCCCCTCTCTCTCTGCTCCTCCCCGGCTCACACTCTGTCTCTCTCTCAAAAACAATAAACATTAAAAATTTTTTTTAAATAAAAATAAAAATAAATAAACATTAAAAAATCAAAATTAAGTAAACATTAAAAATATTTTTCAGGGGCGCCTGAGTGGCTCAGTTGGTTAAGCAGCCAACTTCAGCTCAGGTCATGATCTCACGGTCTGTGAGTTTGAGCCCCGCGTTGGGCTCTGTGCTGATGGCTCAGAGCCTGTAGCCTGCTTCGGATTCTGTATCTCTCTCTCTCTCTCTGCTCTTCCCTTGCTCACACTCTGTCTCTATGTCTATGTCTCTCAAAAATAAAATAAAATAAAAACAAAAACAAAAAAATATATATTTTTCAGATGAAATCGGGCGCGTTCAGGGTGGTATGGCCGTAGATTAAAAATTTTTTTCAAAATTTTCAAATATTTCCAAAAAATTTATCAAGATACCTAAGATTAGCATTTACGAAAGGGAATAAAATATACTCTGAAATTCTGGTAAGTAAATAAAGTGTAAGGATAAAAGCTATGTAATCATCCAGATTTAGTTACCATTAACCAAGATTCTTCAGGAAAAAAAACACCTGCAATTCTATACGAGGAACACAGGTAATCATATTCCAATGCAACCATTAATCTCTTGGGGAGGACTGTCTATATTTTTCAAGCAGATACTTACAGAACTGAAACACTAAGAGTCAAAAACTCTATAGTGATATTATTACACAATGAATACTCCACAGCAATAAAAAAAAGAACAAAACTACTCCTACACACAGCACGTACGAATTTCGAAGACATAATGCTGAGCAAAAGAAGCCAGACACAAAAGAGTACAGATTATAAAATTCAATTACGTAAAGTTCAAGGACAGCAACTAATCTTTGGTGACTAAAGGCAGAGCAGTGGTTACCTTTGCGGGAGAGGGGTGGGTACTGAGCACAAGATGGACGTAGGAGCACTTTCTGGACTACTGGAATTGGTCTGTATCTTGATTAGGGTGGTGCTTACAGGAGTGTACACATGTAATAAAACTGCACCAAAATACAGAATTATGGCTTACACAGAGCATGTGTTCCTCAATTAAAAAGATTTTTTTCAATGTTCTTTCCTCAAGCATCGTGGATGAAATGTTCCTCTAAATTTAAGCACTAAAATTAAAAATCTGCTCCCCAACTCACCTCTCCCATTAATTCTTTAACAACGGGCACCACTCCATTGTGTTTGGTAAAGCCTTGGTATGACATATTCCTGGCAGCTCTCTGGGTGCAGATGAATATGTCACCATTCGCCGTCTCAAATCCAATGTACTTCATATCAGGGCGAACCCAACAGTTGGTCTGTCCAAACATGGTCTCAGGTCTGAGAGTAGCAGCTACCAAGAAGATATTTTTCCCTTTCAGGCCACTAAGAAGAAAAAAATAAGTGTTTATGCAAAAAAAGTGCTGTTGATTCTATCGCATCTGTTACTTCCAAAAGATAAAGCAGTAACTCTTCGGCAAACCTACCTTAATTTGGATGGGTACGGCTCAAGCACTTTCAACTTGATTAAAGTATATTCCTGAGGTCCCACACCCTAAACAAATAAACCAAACAAAACTGAGAAGGAAACAGACTTGAATTACACGCACTCATGTAAGTGAGAGATCGGATTCAAATTTCTTAGACAGATTCTTGCATTGTTAGAATAATTCTTACAATGAGAAGAAGGCCATTAGAGAGCTCAGTATATTCACATAAAGTCTAATGTGTAAGAAGTGACTTGAGGGGCGCCTGGGTGGCTCAGTGTCTGACTTCAGCTCAGGTCATGATCTTGCTGTTCTCAAGTTCAAGCCCTGCATTGGGCTCTGTGCTGAGAGCTCAGAGGCTGCAGCCTGTTTCAGATTCTCTATCTCCTTCCTCTCTCTCCCTGTCCTTCCCCACTCACGCTGTCTCTCTCTCTCAAAAATAAAAACATTTAAAATAAATGAATGAATGAATGAATGAATGAATGAATGAATGAATAAAATAAAAAGAAGTGACTTGAAAGACCACCCTCACACTCCATACCAAATCAGAACTGGTGAAGAAAGTCCTGACTCTACTAAGTAAGGAGAGTTTGCTAAGAACTCACTTGAGAGTAGAGGACAAGGGGGGAAAAGTGACTTAATCACCCAAAACGGTGTTTACCAAAATGGGAGTCAGAATATGTAATCAAACAATCCCACAGAGCAGGCATCATAGAAATACACTGGACCAGGGGCCAGAGTACATGCACTCAAAACCTAGCTCGGAATGTTACTATCTTGATCCAAGGGGGTCACAGTCTCTGCGAGACTTCATTTCTTCAACTGTAATATAACTGTACTGTGACTCACACGGGACTATCCCAAAGAACACATAAGACAAATGAATAGCAAAATGCTTTGAAAAACTATGACATACTACTGAAGTGAGGATACTGCTGGTGTTGACCATATTAAAATTTAATACGGTCAATAAACTGGGCCTTCTGAATTCAAAATTTTGATCGACTCGAACTTTTGCTAGGTAAGTTACATCATAATTGAACACTGTGAAAAGTAGTCGCGAGACTACAAATGCAGTCAAAGATGGTAACAAAGGAAGATGCACTCATAGGGAATCCTAAGTTCAGATTCTGGCATTGTTGTTGGTTTACTGTACCATGGCTTTAGGCAGATGACCCTGGCTTCACTCAAGTATTACAAAGAATAATGTTACTAATGTTTCTTCCAGGAATGTAGAATGAACTGATGTCATACATGGCTAGAAGTACTTTAGAAATAAGCAAGTAAGCACAGGATCAAAGCAAGTATAAATGGAATCTGTGTATACCAGCTAGCCACGTATCTCATCACCTGTCCCCTGCTCTCTTTTTACAGCAGTGCATTCTCCAGGGAGCGCTCCTCAAACATTAGCCTGCATGTGAGTCATACTGAGAGCCCATTAAAGACAGATTCCTGGGCTCTACCCTCAGAGCTTCTGATTCAGCAACATGGGGATGAGGCCCAAGAACATGCTTTTATTTTTTTTTATTGTTTATTTATTTTTGAGAGAGAGAGAGACTGCACACGAGCATGAGCAGGGGAGGGGCAGAGAGAGAGGCAGACACAGAATCTGAAGCAGGCTCCAGGCTCTGAGTTGTCAGCACAGAGCCTGATGCAGGGCTTGAACTCATGGACCGCAAGATCATGACCTGAGCCGAGGTCGGATGCTTAACTGACTGAGCCATCCCAGGCGCCCCAAGAATGTGCTTTTCTATCACAGGCAGATGAGATGCAGTTGGTCCTAGGGTCACTTTTAGAGTAATAAGGTCCTAGACAAGACACAGACCCTTCTAGTAACATTCCGTTTCCCTCTTCATAGCCACCAGAATATACCTCAGCACTGGAATAAAACTGTTTTTAGGTTCCTGATCTATTCTGTAAACTTTACGGCCATTGTGAGAATTACTATAATAGCTACTCTACATCACAAATCATTACCTCTCCAGTTTGCCTATCATGATCCATACAAGGCTGTCCATCTTTCGGAGAATAAATGGTATACCTAACAAATAAATAGTAAGTGACAAATATTATTATAAGATACAAGTTTTATCCTGATATATATGTCTTTGTTGCTAATATCTTAAAATATTTTTCTAACTAAAACTTTTAACTGAACAAATGTCTACGTCAATTATTCATGCTTTTATGAGTAGTTGCCAGCCTACTTAATGAAAGCTTTCTGCCTTCATCAAAGGTAATACCCCTGAAAAATAGGCACCAGTCATGGCTTTGTGGTATGAAACAGATTCTAAAATATAAATTCAGTTATGAAGGACATGTAGGTTTTAATTAATCCATTGAATCAATTAATCCATAAATCTTAAACAATTTATAGAAAACAAAGATAAACTAACACATCAATAAAATACTGAAAAGAATCTTTAGGGAGACCATAACAGCCAATACTCCTATTCTCCCTGTCTTTAGCAGTTCTGAGACATTAAACACTGGGAAAACATTAAAACACTGGTAAGACAAGAAGGAAAACAAAGGAGACAAGAGAACGAAAAGGAAAAAAGTTGTAAGAAGAGAATGGATAACAGGAAAAAAGCTATCTATCGGTCACTGAATTACAATGCAGGATTTAAGTGATTTTTGTTTTATTATACTGAAGGACAACAAACTCACCGTTGCCCAAATTTTATTTTATTTCTTTCTCTTAAAGTTAAGTACTGCCACCTGACAAATGAATCATAGTAAGGATTAACATCAGTGGTGATGAAGGAGCGACGCCAGTCTACCTACAGAAAAGAAAAGAAACAGGTGATTTTTGAGAAATGTGTATAGTTTCTATGAATAAAAATTCCCACCCATCAATTATTTACTCTTCCACTCTTTATTTTCCAACTTAAAATTATATCAAACATTAAAAGGAAAACAATTTTCAGGTTCCATCTATTAAATATGTATTATAATTTTATTAACTTGTGTTTAACTTTTAAGTTTCAAACACACATATTCATATAACAAACATACAGAAATTACAATAAGTTAAGAAAGAACACTTAAATAATACCTTTGCATATTCCTAAATATACACGCTAACCTTTGGCTTCTTCAAAGCCTCTGAACAGAATTCCCTTCTACTAATTGCTAATATATTAAAACATATTTTGATACAACAAATATTAAAGTACTTCACTGCTTACATCAAGGCCCATAACAATAACAGTACTAACTCACTAGTGGAATACAGGTGGAATAAATTATTCTAAATTATGAGGTGGTCCAAACTCATATGATCACATAAATACAAATGTGTTCTTCATCATTTCTTTAACTACAGGGGTGATGGACATACCTTCAAGCCCATTCTCTTCAGATCCTGAATAGCCAGTGGTGGGAAATAGTCAAGCCAATGTTCTGCTTCAGAAAATTTGACTATCTCTTCATCAGGCAGACCAAGGGATTTCATAATGTTCCACTGATACTTAGAAGATCCACTTTTAGCAACAGCTTTACTCTGAAAATAAGCAGTAAAAACAAACTCCATAAGGGCCAACCAACGAGTGGTTAGCAAACTTAGGACTGCAATCATTTGAAGTAAATAATCCCATTTAATAGTAATTTTTCTATTCCAAAACATGCTATTGACATGTCGGAATACTAAAGGATGGAGATGTACTATTCTGTCGGCTAACCGTACAGTCTGATATCAAGACCTTGACACCAGAGGTAACTAAGTCATTGGAACCATAAAGAATTACCATCAGGGATAAGACGTCAGCAGCAATCTCGATTTCCTTTTTCCTAATACCACAAGTATCTTTCTTAGTTATGAATAAGCTACTAACAAGAGTTTTGTCCTTTTCTAATATTTACCACTATCAAAAGGGCAACCAAGTATCAGGGGTTGGAGGGGAGTAAAGAAGTTGCACTGTAAACCTATGAAATATGGAGATGATAGAAATGCTCTGTATGGTAATGTGGTGTTAGAAACATGATTCCAGGGACGCCTGGGTGGCTCAGGCGGTTAAGAGTCTGACTTCAGCTCAGGTCATGGTCTCCTGGCTCATGAGTTTGAACCCCACATCGGGATCTATGCTGACAGCTCAGAGCCTGGAGCCTACTTTGGATTGTGTCTCCCTCTCTCTCTGACCTCCCTTGCTCACACTCTGTCTCACTCTCTCAAAAATAAATAAAAATTAAAAAAATTAAAAAAAAAAAAACAGGACTCCATGTGTTTATCAAACCAACACTACTATCTACTAATAAGACTGAATTTTACACTGTACATACATTTGTTTAAAAAGTCAACCAGGATATTGGAGGAACCAAAGATGAAATGCAGACTGTGACAAATGTATCTAACGTTATTATTAATATATGATAAACCACACTTTGAGGTGGGTGAAAAAGGAGATTTAGAAGTAACTTTGCGGGGTGGGGGGCCTTCTGGGTGGCTCAGTTTGAGCATCCTAGTGTAACTGAGATCATGATCTCAAGGTTCATGGGTTCAAGTCCCACGTCGGGCTCGCTGCTGTCAGCACAGTGCCCGCTTCAGATCCTCTGTCCCCCTCTCTCTTTCTTCCCCTCCCCTGCTCACACTCTCGCTCCCAAAAGTAAGTAATAAAAACAATTTAAAAAATAAATAAAAGGAACTTTGGAGGGGCGCATGGCTGGCTAGTCAGTAGAACATGCGACTTGATCTCAGAGACTTTGACTTCAAACCCCACATGCAGCATGGAGCTTACTCAAAAAAAAAAAAAAGAAGTAACTTGGGAAGAGAATGTGTTGACTAGATTCTAAGGACAAATATACAAACACTGTATGTTAGTTGGTAAAACTGCTTCTCCCAGGAGTATGGGTTCGCAGTTCTAAAACTACTAGTAAACTAGGACTGAATAAATTATGTAGCATAAGTAATGAGGGCCAGGTTTCTCACTGTCACAGAAAGAAGTTACAAATTAGCAAAGGGAGAAGACTAGAATAAGCCTTGTGGGAGCCAAGGTCATCAGTATGATATTAAACTCTGACCTCAGTGTGGGGCTCAAACTCACAACCCCAAGATCAAGAGACACATGCTCTACCAAATAAACCAGCCAAGCGCCTCAGAGTATGGACTGTTTAAATGTATATAGAGATAAACAGGGGCACCTGGGTGACTCAGTCAGTTAAGCATCCAACTTCATCACAAGTTATGCTCTCTTGGTCAGTGAGTTTGAGCCCCACATAGGGCTCTGTGCTGACAGCTCAGAGCCTGGAGCCTGCTTCAGATTCTGTATCTCCCTCTCTCTCTGCCTTTCCCCTGCTCACATTCTCTCAAAAATAAATAAACGTTAAAAAAAATTTTTTTTAGAGATAAACAACGAACTATTATAGACAGGTGCATGCATGTATGTGAATTACCAGGGCTAAGATATTTATTTCCTAGCTCCTCCTACTGGGAGGAGCTACAATGAGTGTACCTAGCATTCAGAACTTAAGTTTTCTAAATGACATTTCTCAATAAAAGGAAACAGGACTCCTTGGAGAAGTAGTTGATCCCAGGGCTGGAAAAGGGAAAATACAAGATGAACCTGGAGTATCTAGGGCACCAGAAAATAATAAAGTGCTTAAAAAAGAAAAGCAAAAAAGATGGGAGCATGTCAGACTGACACAGGAGCCAGCATAAAAGACCCTCAATGACCAAACTCAGAGCAAGCTGAGTAATTACAATAACAACTCCCCGAAACAGCAGCGAGTACTGGAGTATAACCTAAGAATAAAATAGACGCATGAATCCACACTGATATAAAAAGGGACTGAATAAATAAGTAAATGGGGAAGAAAGGACAACTATTCCTTTCAGAAGGAATTCTAGATAATAAATGGAAACAGAGTGAGGGAAATGGGAAATCACTATTAGAACAACACAGTAATGGGGTGCCTGGGTGGCACAGTCAGATAACCATCTGAACCTTGATTTCAGCTCACATCATGATTTCACAGTTCATGAGTTCAAGGCCCGCATCAGGCTCTGCACTGACAGTGTGGCGTCTGCTTGGGATTCTCTCTCACCCTCTCTCTCTCTGACACTCCCCCACCCACTCTCTCAAAAATAAACATTAAAAAAAAAAGAACAACAAAAAGACCAGTAATAACTATTGTAGGCAGGCAAGATCCACAGATGAATGCTAAAATTAATTAGAAAATATTTAAAAAGAAGATACTGAGCGGCTCAGTCAATTAAGCATCTGACTTCAGTTCAGGTCATGATCTCAGATTTTGTGGGTTCGAGCCCCGGGTCAGCCTCTGTGCTGACGGCTCAGAGCCTGGAGCCTGCTTCAGATTCTGTGCTTTCCTCTCTCTCTGCTCATCACCCGCTCATGATCTGTCTCTCAAAAATAAATAAATGCTTAAATAAATAAATGATATTATTTGCATAGCCTCAAAGTATCTCTCAAAATATACATGAATCAAGGGGAAAAATGGAATCCCTACAGCAGAAAACCCTGACAGACACCACCTAAACTAAATGATCAAGGTTAACAACACCAGTAATGAGCTACCAATATCATACAACCATTGATATGACGCAATGAGGATGTGTCACCTCTCAATCTACTCATGACTCACGAGAAAGCATTGGACAAACTCATATTGAGGGACATTCTATAAGTTATCTGACCAGTACTCTCCAAAAGTGTCAAAATCAAGGAAGATGAAGATAGAAGAGACTAAGGGGACATACTAAGGAGACATGACAGGTAAATGCAATGTGGGATCTTGGATTGGACCTGCAAACAGAATAAGGAATTAATAAAAAACTGTTGAAAGTCAAATGAAGTTTGCAGTTCAGTGAGTAGTATTGTTCAAATGTTAATTTCTTAGTTTTCAGGGCTGCACGTGGTTATATTAAGATGTAACCTTAGGGGACCACAAGGGAACTCCACTCTACCTTGCAATTCTTCTCTAAGTCTAAAAATTATTTCCAAAAAAAGTAAAAAGGGGAAAAAAAGCCATCAAAAAGTTAGAAAACAATTTTCGGCTTTGTTACTTTTTCAAATTACTGAGTATTTTTTATGTGCCAGGTCCTAGGAATATAAAGATAAATTACACAAGGGCGCCTGGGTGGTTCAGTCAGTTAAGCATCTGACTCTTGATTTCGGCTCAGATTGTAATCTCAAGGTTTGTGAGATCAAACCCGGCCTCAGGCTCTCAGCTCACAGCACAGGGCCTGTCTCTCCCTGCCCCTCCTCCACACACACTCTCTCAAATAAACAAACATTTAAAAAAAAAAGACAAATATAAATTAGAAAAATACAAAATTTCAACCAAAATAAATATTATTAACCACCAAACCTTTCTGCCTTTGGCTTTATCCTTAATTATTACATCTTCTGTTTTCACATTGATTTCTTCTTCTTCCTCTTCTTCATCGGGAAAGTCAGGGGGGTAACCATAAAGCTCTACTTCTCTTTTCAGTTTATCAGCACATGCCTATAACAAATACAACATTAGAGTGAAGTTCAAAATCTGACATAGAAACAATTCGAATATTTTGGTAGTTCTATGGCCAACTAAAATTGACTCTGAAATTTTCTGCAATACATCTATACACATGTGGATCACGATAGAAAACTCACATGATAAAACTCAGGTACCTCAAAATTCACTAATTTATACATTAGTATTTTACTGCATTTATTCAGCAAGCATTTATTCGCCACTGGAAGTACTTAATGTAAGTATACTTTGCTAGGCGTTAGAAGATCAACAATACATAAGACATAGGGTCATCATTTTGAGTAACAACATGAATCACAGCGTTTCTCAATTTAAAGATTACTATCTCATATCTCTATGATCATCACAACCCTGCAAGGCAATAGGACAGGTATTTAGTTAGAAAGCACACACTTAAAAAAAAAAAAAAAAAAAGAAAGCACACACTTGAGAGATGAAGGGGTTTATCCAATGTTATAAATCTAGTAAGCTGCAGAAATAACACAAGAACTTCGGCTTTCCACCCCAGCTCCTGTCAATTACACTGTAAGGAGTCCACAGTCAAAAACAAAGACGACACCAAGTTAAAGTTAAGAGAAAAATGCAAATATAGGATTATGACTTTTAAAAAGGAAGGGGACTTTTCCATAGAGAAGAATTTCAGTTAATTAATAAGGAAAGAATGACACAACTAGAAAGTCACCATTTTATAACCACTTATGCAGTAAGTGAAGCAGACTAGGGTCATCAAAGGACGCTAAAAGCACCGGGTTACTGGATAACCGGATATTCAGAGGCTCTTGAAACATCATCGACAGATAACTTTTCAATAACCCACCGTAAGAATGAAGAAATCTGACAGTTACTAGCTTAACATCACTAAAATGGGACAAAGTGCCATCATATGCCTTTTGAAGTGATACAATAGGAAGTTTACACCTCACCAATGTAGGACTCTTGTCAAAATATTTAATCCAGATGTAATCATGAAAGCACAATCAGAAACTTCAGACTATGGGGCAGTCTGCAAAATAACTAGCCTACACTCTTCAACGACATCAATGTCACGACAAACTAAAAGAAACCAAAAAGAAGTGACGACTAAATGCAACATGTGACCCACAACATACAAACTAAAAAAAAAGGCCAGAAAGGAGATCTGGGGACAACTAGAAACATCTGACTGGAGATTAGATGAAGATGCTAATATTACATCAAAGTTAAATTTCTTGGAAGGGATAATGAAACTGTGATGATGTAGAAAATGTCTTTGTTCTCATAAAATACATGCAAAAGTATTTATAGGTAACATAGTACGATATGTGTAACTTACTTTCAATGAGTTCACAGACACAGAGAAAAGAAAATATGCATGTATCACACTTGCATCAAGAGAACCAAAGGAATTACAGAAAATGTTAACACTTGGTAACTATGAGTGAAGGGTATACGGCTGTCCACTCTACCCTTCTACCTTTTCTGCAGGTTTCACATTTTTCAAAACAAAAGGCTGGCGAAGCAAAGAAATGGGAGTTAAATTTCCCAACCCTCTTACATTTAAAGAATCCTTTCAACAATAATTGTCTGGCCCCTTCTTTACTGAGAATTATTTCTAATATAAATTTATGCCAAATGAAGACATTTGCAAACATGATCGAAATATGATACAACTAAAAAAAGCTATTATACATTAAAAAAACTGTTTATTACTTTATGCCAACATACTCTATTTTATGTCATGCGTCCTTGTTAATAGTTACTATCTAACTTGAAAACAGAAATATCAACATGTAAGATCACCAATAAAAATATCAAAATTATTTAGAAACCACTTAGATCTTAATGTGTGTCCTTTATCTAAGCACTTCTTCAAATGTCTTTTCAAAATCAATTTTCATGGAGCACTGGGGTGGCTCACTCAGTTAAGCTTCCGACTTCAGCTCAAGGTCATGCTCTCAAAGTTCGTGTGTTCAAGCCCTGCACTGAGCTCTGCACTGACAGCATGGAGACTACTTGGGATTCTCTCCCTCTCTCTCTCCAACCCTCTTCTCCGCTCACTCTCTCTCTCGAAGTAAATAATAAATAAACTTTACAAAAAAAAATTGTTTCTCGGGGAGCCTGGGTGGCTCAGTTGGTTAAGCATCCAACATCAGCTCAGGTCATTATTTCATACCTCATGAGTTTCAGCCCTGCATCCAGCTCTGTGCTGGCAGGTCAGAGACTGGAGCCTGCTTCAGATTCTGTCTCTGTCTCTCTCTCTGCCCCTGCCCTGCTCACATTCTCTCTCTCTCTCTCTCTCTCAAAAGTAAACATTAAAAAAGACTTTATTAATTTTTTCCCATTGAAAAAAATAATTTTCACTATAACAAATTCAACTCACTCCAAGACATTGCAATATACTTGAAAATACTATTTCAAGCTCTTAAATTGGACATTACATTTGCTTTCAGCTAAAAAGAGTAGGAACCAATTCCAAAAGCAATCTTACCTTGATAGGCATTCCAGTACAGTGTAAACCAAAGGGAAACAGACAAGTTTTTCCTTTCAGTCTCTGGTATCCTACTGCAAACTACAAAAAAAAAAAAAACAACTAAATTAAAATTACAAGTTTAAATGCTAGATGAATACAGAATGTTAACTGTTCATGAAGCTCATGGGTTCACATTTCCCTTCCTCTCTTCCTTTAGAAGGAAGTTATTCCATGGAGCACCTGGGGGGCTCAGCTGGTTAAGAGTCCGACTCTTGATTTCAGCTCAGGTCATGACCTCGGGTTTGTGAGATCGAGCCCACATCGGGCTCTGTGCTGACAATGTGGAGCCTGCTTGGGATTCTCCGTGTCCTTCCCCACCCCACTCAAAAATAAATAAATAAATATTTTTAAAAAAAGAAGGAAGTCATTCCAAAATTCTGGACCATTATTCTTTTTTTCTGTCTTTTCACCAAAAGGAATTACTTATGACAAAGCATAAGTAATTAGAATCCTGCACACATACACACAGCAAATGAATATTAAATATAAGAATATTTAATATAAGTAAAAATATAAAATTTATGCTTAAAATCAAGGACTTCTAAATTCCCTTAACAGGAAATAAATTCCATACATGTCATTTTCTTCAAAATAGTATTTATCAAAGACCCTCCATCCCACTATGTTAAACACAGAGGAAACATTACCTCACATTTGGATAAAGAAAATGTGTGTCCCAAATGAAGGCGCCCATTCATATACGGATATGGGAAAGTTACAAAGTACTTGTCCTTGCTGCAAAACAATCATGAAAAAAACAAAGTACAGAAAAGAAAATGTTAAGTTCCTTTTAAAATGAGGAAGTAGGGTGAAGGGAAAGCTTACTACAAGCAACTTGTTTAAATTTTATTATTTAAAAGACATTTAAAAGTAAATATATGAATCTGGAAATTAAAAGCCCTCTGAAATTGAAACTTACTTTTGATTTACAAAAAATAAGAGATTTATAGTTAGATATTAAAGAAACAAATATCCTTGTAGCAAAGACTGGAGGTTTAACTTAAGCTAAAATGCTGAGTAAAGATAATTTACTAAAGATAAATTTAATACTCTTAGGAAAGTGGATTAATTTAATGTTTTCGTGATTAAATGAGATTTGCTTTCATTAGATATATATAAAGCAATTCACAGTTCATCAGGTAAAATCAATCATCCTCAGTATTACATGACACATGGTAAATTAAGTTAAAAAGCATCTCTCTAAAGCTGTTTATTATATTATCTTATAATCAAATGTATAACGTACATATATAAGTTACAATGCACAATTCAATGAATGCTTGTAAGCATACTATCCAAGTGATGGACCCACTGAAGCCATAGTGTGCTCCTCACCAGTCTCCCAGGAGAGATAACCGATATCTTGAAATCTACTTTTGTCATTCCCTTAATTGTGAATAGCTTATATCTATGTCTGTGTCCTTAATGTATCACTTACTTTTGCTCACCTGTGAGCTTCATTAAAAATTATATACTGGGCACATGGCTGGCTCAGTTGGTAGAGCAAGCGACTCTAGGGTTGTGATTTCAAGCCCCGTGTTGGGTGTAGATATTACTTAAAAAAAAAAATTTTTTTTCATTCAGTGTTAAATTTCTAACTTCCTTCACTTCATCTTCTTTCACAGAACAAAGCAACTTTTACAGTTCACTCTCGATAACTTTACCTGAAGTTGGCCAATATTCTAGAACCAACAAAAGCTATAAGGTGTAACATCAGAAACTTTATATTACAGCAACACTCTTAATTTCTTAATTTTATTTTTTATGTTTATTTATTTTTGAGAGACAGAGAGAGAGAGATAAAGCGCAAGTGGGGGAGGGACAGAGAGAGAGGGAGACACAGAATTCGAAGCAGGCTCCAGGCTTCAAGCTGTAAGCATAGAGCCCAATGCAGGGCTCAAACCCACAAACAGCGAAATCATGACCTGAGCTGGAGTCGTATGCTTAACCGACTGAGCCACCCAGGCAGCTGGACACACTCTATTTCTTTAAAAAAAAAAAAAAAAAATCCAAATTCAGAGTCGCCTGAATGGCTCAGTCGGTTAAGTATCCAACTTTGGCTCAGATTGTGATCTTGCAGGTCATGACTTTGACTCCCACATTGGGTTCTCTGCTGTCAACCCAGAGCCTGCTTCAGATCCTCTGACCTCCTCTCTCTCTGTACCCCTCTGCACGTGCATGCTTTCTCTCTCTCTCTCTCAAATATAAATAAACAATTTTATTTATTTATTTTTTAAACATTTATTTATTTTTGAGAGACATAGAGACAGAGCATGAGCAGGGGAAGGGCAGAGAGAGTGGGAGACACAGAATCGGAAGCAGGCTCCAGGCTCTGAGCCATCAGCACAGAGCCCGACGTGGGGCTCGAACTCACAGACTGAGAGATCATGACCTGAGCTGAAGTTGGCCGCTTAACCAACTGAGCCACGCAGGTACCCCTAAATAAACAATTTTTAAAAATCCACTAGAGTGTTGCTTAGTAGCAAGGAAAACACCTTTTGAAATAAGAAAGTCCTGAAAAATAGTCCATGCCCTGTCAATTCCTAGCTATGCAACCCTGAACTGGTTGCTTAGCCTCCCTGTACCTCATCTATAAAATAGGGATAAGGGCACCTAGGTGGCCCATCAGTTGAGCATCTGACTTCGGCTCAGGTCAAGATCTCATGGTTCATGGGTTTGAACCCCACATCAGGCTCTGTGCTGACAGGTTGGAGCCTGGAGCTTGCTTCAGATTCTGTATCTCCCCCTCTCTCTGCCCCTCTCCTGCTCGTGCTCTGTCTCTGTCTCTCAAAAATAAATAAAAGCTTAAAAATAAATTAATTAAATTAAATAGGGATAAAAATACTGCTAACCTTAAAGGGTTATTAAAAAGATTAAAAGATAACACGCATATTAAAAATGGCATATTTCCTAAGCCTTTGCATAATAACCAATAAGCTTTCAAGATTAGCCACTATTATAATTATTATCAACATATTTCGTCATTATAACAAGAACACTTTTCTACATTTCAACATATCTCAAATTGAGATGCATTTTATAATTTGACACATACTTTTATTACAGTACTGTTTGGGGGCAGTTATTTTGTTTTTGTTTTTTCCCTCATAATACAGTATTCATGAAATAAGATCTCCAAATAAAGAAACCCTTCAAAAAAATTTTTTAGAGTTGGGTTTTTTGGGTTTTTTTAGTGTTTATTTCTGAGAGAGAGAATACATGCAAGCTAGCAAGCAAGGGAGGGGTAGAGAGAGGGAGACACAGGATCTGAAGAGGGCTCCACAGTGAGAGCAGAGAGACCAATTTGGGGCTCAAACTGATGAACCACAAGATCATGACCTGAGCCAAAGTCAGACGCTTAACCGACTGAGCCACCAAGGTACCCTTAAACCCTTCAAAATTTAATACTTAATACTTTGTGTCTTTGAAGATAATTAGCACCATAATATGAAGCTCTAACAGAATGATCTCATTTTATCAGTTTGTCTGTCTTTGTTTGAAGACAAAACTTCAAAACATTCTCCTCTAACTATGAAAAATATTAGTTAAAAAAAAAAATCTATGTAGAAAAAGTCCTTTAAGAATTCTACAGGAGGGGCATCTGGCTGGCTCAGTCAGTAGAGCATGCAACTCTTAATCCCAAGATCGTGAGTTCAAATCCCACACTAGGCACCGAGTTCACTTAAAAAAAAAAAAAAAAAATTCTATCAGAAAGAGGATCCTACTTTGAAACCCAGAAAGTTTCCTTCAGCCCATTTCAGACATTATAAATACAATCTACCTTCCACAAAGCGGTTTCTGTAGCCAACAGTTTTGGAAACACAAGGTGTAGAACTTGACAAAGTATTACTCACCTAGTCCGGTTGTCTAAATTAGATGCATTAACCTCAAACATTTTCTCAGTATCCCATTTCTGTTGTATTTCTTTCTCAATCTTCTTCAAAAAGTCTACTTTTGCTGTTCCTTTTCTTTCCTATTGGACATAAAAGAGATACAACAATCCACTCTTTACTTAGACAGTCTTGCTTAAAAAAAAAAAAAGGAAAAAAAACAGATTCACAGAGAACGAGCTGTTTACTGACAGGCGATTTTTCCATGGTTATAGTGAACTTTAAACAAACAAGATTAAAAATCAGGGCTGTGAAGATCTGTCTACTTTAAACATCAAAGGAATAGTTAATGAATTACTAAAATATACAAAGAGCTTTGAAATACTTTTATGAAATCAGACACCAAAACATACTGTTCCTATTTAGTTAAGATGCCTGAATACTTAGAAAAGTACAAGACGGCCAAGCTGCACTCGAGCCCAAAGAAGGATACTGAGACCCGATGGGAAGAGGCTAAGGGACTGTTAATCATCTACATGGTTTTTACATACAAACACACACACACATAGATTTTATATTACTTAAAAAAAAAAGTAGGACACCTGGCTGCCTCGGTCAGTAGAGTATGTGACTTTGAACGCAGAGCCAAGAGGTGAAGCTCCACATGGTATGTACGGCTTACAAAAACTGCTTTCAAGGTGCCTGCGTGCCTCAGTTGGTTTAATATCTGAGTCTTGATTTCAACCTAGGTCATGATCTCATGGTTTGTGAGATGAAACCCCATCTCGTGCTCCATACTTAGTGTGGACCCTGCTTGGGATTCTCTCTCTCCCCGCTTCTCCGGCTCACAACTTCCCTACCCCTTGCTCTCAATCAATGAATCAGTAAGTTTTTTATTTGTACCAAATATATTGGATTCTTAGCTACTTTTTAAATGGCTACACAACTTTGAGCACTTACAAAGAGGAATTTTGTGAAAACAGAAAAACCCCAATCTTAACACTACTTCTCCAATAACTATCTTAAATATACTTTGTGTATTATGTAATAACATAACCAATACTATTAAAATTAAGACTTAATACAAACCTACTAAAAGGTGTCAGCTCTGTTGTACCATTTTCAGTTTCCTATATTTGAAGCCAAAGAATGGTTTCCTTTTTTTTTTAACTATGTTTAAAATAGGAGACAAAGACACGCAACAGAAAGATGAAATATCAGTTTACAAGGAGGAGGTAAAATGATGGATTAAAGGAAGAAACTTGCCACAGACGCAGGGAAGAAATGAGAAAGATTCCATACTTTGAAAAGTCATGGGGACATCTGGCTGGCTCAGTCAGTGGAGCATGCAACTCTTGATCTTGGGTTCATTGAGTTCCAGCCCCACACTGGGTGTAGAGATTACTTAAAAATAAAATCCTAAAGAAGCACCTGGGTGGCTCAGTCGGTTAAGCATCTGACTTCAGCTCAGGTCATGATCTCACGGTTTGTGGGTTCAACCCCATACCACACTGGGCTCTATGCTGACTGCTCAGAGCCCGGAGCCTGCTTCAGATTCTGTGTCTCCCTCTCTCTGCCCCTCTCCTGCTTTGTTCGTTCTCTCTCTCTCTCTGCCCCTTTCCCACTCACACTATGACTCTCTCTCTCAAAAATAAGCATGAAAAAAGTTTAAATAAATAAACAAAATCTTTTTAAAAAAGAGAGGGAGAAAGGAAAAAGAAAAAGAAAACTCATGGGCACAACAAGTTTCTCCAGTAACTTTTCCATTTCAGAAAAATGAAAGTGACAAGGAAATTTTTTGTTTCTATAAATCCTTACTGGACCGTAATGGCTGAGTGGAAATGATATCAAAACACAAAGCAAATCAAGTCAATTCCTTTTCAGAGGTTCAGTACAGCAGTCAGGATAAAGTCTATACTGTTAAACCTGGTACTTAAGGCCCTTCTTGCCTCATTTCTGCCAGGTCCCACCCTCCTTCCCTTTTTTAATGTTTGTTTTGGGTTTTTTTAATGTTAATTTATTTTTGAGAGAGAGAGAGAGAACACGTGTGCAAGTGTGCTCAAGCAAGGAAGGGGCAGAGAGAGAGGGAGACACAGAATCTGAATCAGGCTACAGGCTCTGAGCTGTCAGCACAGAGCCCGAAGTGGGGCTCAAACTCGCCAACTGTGAGATCATGACCTGATCTGAAGTCAGATGCTTAACTGACTGAGCCACCCAGGCACGACTCAGGTCACCCACTTTACAAAAGAACATGAAAGCAATAGTCTTCCCAAATTACTTAGACCTGTATGTTTCTTTTCACTGTTATTGAGCACACTAAAGCACAAAGGCTCTTCTTTGAGGTTTCTGCTTCTCAGAAAAGTTGTCCATCAAATCAAAGGTTATTGTAACGAAATCTAACATTGACCCCAGCACCAACTTGTTGCATAACCTTGAGAAGTCTCTTGAACAATCTGAGCCTTAATTTCTTCACTGGTTATTTAACTAGACAATTGTTTATATTAGTTAAAAGGTTATTTGACAAGACTAGAGTTTCAAAACTTTGGCACTCTTGAAGGTTTAGATTAAATGATTTTTTGTGTGTTTTGTCTTATGCACCATAAAATGCTTAGAAGCATCCTTGGCTTCTGCCCACTAGACGCCAAGAGAATCCCCTAGTTGTGACAATCCAAACAGTCTCCAGATGAAACGTTCTCAGGAGGACAAAACCATCCCCAGGAAAGGATCACTAAAAGAGATAACAGGCTCTTTCATATATTCATAATATTCTGCAGTTCTTGAAACTTTTATAAACATTAACTTTTTTGGTCTTAACAATGACCCTAAGAAGTAGGCAGACCAGTGATTATCATTTCAAAGATGATCATCGTATCAGCAAACAGTCAAGTTGGACAAAAATCTTCATCTTCTGAGTTCTATTTCTGCTTCCTCCTGGGACTCTGGCCATCTCCTAGCTCCACCACTTACCAGCTGTAGAACCCGAGACAAATTCCTTAAGCTCTCTAAGCTTCCATTTCTTTATCTTTAAATGAGAATAAAAATTATACTAATCTTACAGTAGTATAAAAAATAAAAGAGTTAAGGGGCTCCTGGGTGTCTCAGTTGGTTAAGTGTCTGAGTTCGACTCAGGTCATAATCTCATAGTTTATGAGTTCCAGCCCCACATCAGGCCCTTTGCTGACAGCTCAGAGCCTGGAGCCTACTTCAGATTCTGTGTCTTCCTCTCTCTCTGCCCCTCCTCAGCTCGCATCCTGTCTCTCTCTCTCTCTCTCAAAAATAAACATTAAATTTTTTTTTAAAAATAAACACTACTCCGATATGAAGAAAATTGTAGTTTGCTGCTTATAAATTCAATTATAAAATAAAAACTAATATCCTATCCATGCTATCACATGTTTATTGTCTTACACACTTCATTATGGACAAGATTTCCTCCGGAAAGAGAAAACTTTCTTTATGGAAGATGTTTGCAAAGAAATTTCCTAATTAGCTTGAAATTGGGGCTAGCACAATGATTAAGAAAATGGGCTCCAGTGTGGGACCAACTGAATTTTAATTCTTCCTCTGAATAGACCTGATACCTTATTTTTGCTATCAATAAAATTGGGGTAATAATAGCATCTACTTTTATAGGGTTGTTCTGAAGAAAAATTATGTAAAACACTAATGCATGGCACAGAATAAGCAATCAGTATATTTTATTATTTTTATTGTTACTTCTTTCTAAAGGGAGTTCTTACTGAATTCTTCCAATGAAACTAACTTCAATGTCAGCCCAATACCATGAGGGTGTAAAACATGAATATCTGCAGAGGCCAAGAAGTGAATTAAGTAAAACAATCAGATCTACCAGAAATATTGCCAGTTTCCGTATATAAAACATAAAAAAGAATAAAAATGGATTAAAGTCCTCCAAACTGAAAAGCTCGTTCCCATTAACACCACCACCAACAATAACAAAAAGAGAAAGACCTGCAAATTCCACAGCAGCTAAGGATATCATCCCGGGGAGAGGGGTTGGTAGGGAGGCACTGAGCAGCTTGGAACAGAAGAAAAGGCCCTGGACCAGGAATAAGAAGGCATGTGTCTTCCTGGAAAGCAGGATGGCAGAGTGACTGAAAAATGAATCAACCCCTTTGAGGTCTAATCACTTTCATCCTGTCCTAGTTATGAGCAGCCGGACCTGTTAGGAAAGCTCTCAAAGCCTGGGGTTCTTCACCTATAAACCACAAACAAGAGCGCCTAACTCAAATAGATTATTGTGAAGACTCAGTAAGATAATTCAAATAAAATGCTAAACACAATGTTAGTTATTGATGTTACTGATCCTAACTCTGCTAGAATTGCAACTCCAATAATTCCTCAATCCCACTAGGTCCTACTGATCATGACCTTTTTTCACTAATCCTGACGCGCCTACAACCCCGTGTCCTCATTTCTAGCCCTTAAATCCATCTGTATAACCCTTTGCTTTTCCCTTTTCCCTTCTTGCCTGCCAAAACTTCATCCCTCCTACCCACCTGCTCTGCTTCTTCACCCAGGCAGCTGAAAGTGGCAAGAGATAAGCACTCGACCATGCTGACTGGCCTCAATTTAAATTCATGTCCACTTGGGGCTCCTGGGTGGCTCAATCGGTTAAGCATCCAACTTCGACTCAGGTCAAGACCTCACAGTTTGTAAGTTCAAGCCCCGAGTTGGGCACTGTGCCGACAGCTTCAGATTCTGTGTCTCCCTCTCTCTCTGGCCTTCCCTTGTTCAAACTCTGTCTCTCCCTCTCAAAAATAAATAAATGTTAAAAAAAAAATTTTTTTTAATTCATGTCCACTAGTATCAAGCAATGCCCAGGAACACTAATTTCTGAAATCCACTTAGATACCCCTTCTAGACTAGTGCTTCTCAAACTTTAATCTGTATCCCGTCCAATCAACACACGTGACTTTTTAATGTTAAAGTTATGTTAAAATTCAGTCCTTCGATTCCACTAGCCACGTGTCAAGTGCTCAATAGCCCCATGTGGCTAGTGGCTACCAAATTAGGGCAAATGTCGAAAGTTCTATAGACAGCAACGTCCTAGATAATTGTTTTATACTTTCTCCTCTTTCCCCAAGCCTCCAACATTTCCTCTTCCATCCTGATTTCTAGCTGATAATCTCGGTTCTTAATTCCATGAGAAAACAGATTCGAAAAGAAAATTTTCACAGCCTCCCTCAACACATCTACCTACCCACATGTCTGTGTCCCTGCATAGTCTGTCTTCTTTCCTGTTACTACAGATGAGTGCGGTCCTGTTTGACCCCTCCCCTGATGCCCTTGATCTCATCCCCTCTGTCCTACTCAGGATCAACACTCCAGCAATCATCCCTTTTCCACAACAAAGTTTTCCTTCTACGGGGTAATTCCTGTGAGCACACAAGTACTGGTAATTTCTTCTACCTTTAAAAAAAGAAAACGGGGTAATTCTACGGGGTAATTCCTGTGAGCACACAAGTACTGGTAATTTCTTCTACCTTTAAAAAAAGAAAACAGGGGCGCCTGGGTGGCTCAATCGGTTGGGCGGCCGACTTGGGCTCAGGTCATGATCTCACAGCTCGTGAGTTCGAGCCCCAAGTCGGGCTCTGTGCTGACAGCTCAGAGCCTGGAGCCTGCTACGGATTCTGTGTCTTTCTGTCTCTCTCCCCTTACCCTGCTCACATTCTGTCTTTCTCTGTCTCTCAAAAATAAACAAACATTAAAAATTAAAACAAAAAACAAAAAACAGATGCGTCCGGGTGGCTCAGTCAGTTAAGTGCCTGACTTCAGCTCAGGTCATGATGTCGCGGTTCGTTGAGTTCGACTCCCGCGTCAGGCTCTCTGCTGTCAATGCAAAGCCTGCTTTAGATCCTCTGTCTCCCTCACGCTACTCCTCCTCCAGCCTCTCTCTGTCTCTCAAAAAAAAATAAACATTAAAAATTAAAAAAAAAAAAAAAGAAAACAAAGTCTCCCCTTCTGACCTTCATCTATTACCCCAATCCTGTGCTCGGCTTCAGAAAATACCTCATTATCCATACTCTTTATCTCCAGTCCCTCTCTTCTTTTTTTTTGTTTTGAACCCAACAGCCTTACAAGACCTACATCCATCCACCCATCAATAAACATCACACACACTATCACTAACTCCAGTATCACTGGATATACAACCCTCCTTGCTTTTCACTCAGTGTGGCTTCTGCCTAGAAATCTTTTCCTCCATATAGCTGCTTGGCTTGTTCCCTTACCTCCTTTTGGCCACAATGCCAACCTTCTTAGCAAAGCCTTTCTTGATCACCCTTTTAAAACTGCAACCCTACCCCACCTCACCCCTTCCTGCTCTATTTTTTTCTATACGACTTACTGGCACCTGACACATTTTACCAAATATTTTAGTATGTAACTCTCTCTCTTTCTCTCTCTCTCACACACACACACGTAAACACCTTGAATGTAGAGATTCTGTTTTAAAAGGAAGTATTCAAAAAATTTTTTGTTAAAAGGAGGAACAAGTCTATCTACTTCTCTCTCTCCAAATGGGGTTTAGACACTTCGGTGAAATTAAAACACATACTACGTACTATGTAAAGCTAAAGATATCAGTTCCGGGCTCAACAGGTGGCAAGAAAAGGCACATCCTCACAACATTTACACTTCTACCGTGTTGGTCAAGGCATTCCCTTTCTTTTGAAAATGATTTTTCCCTTCAGGCCAACGGCTACCACATGGAGTCCCTAGCTTCTGACTAAAGCAGACACATCAACCCGGTTATAGGCCAGGCTGAGCAGACTCTCTTCCCGCCAGAACTCACCGCCATGGCACCGCCCAGCCACCTCTGCAACCCACGACAGTGACCTCGGCGATCCTCTCACAGCAGTGATCACAACCTTTCCCTTCCGACTGGGGGCAGCCAGGCCTCCCAATACACTAAAGCACACGCTTTACACCTGATGAGGCAATCGCCCGCTCACGGCTAACTGCTGCCTGGTGCATCTCTTAGCCCGCCGGGAATTGTAGTTTCCAGAACACTGGAGCCCAAGTTCAGCAGTCGCCTATTGACTACAATTCCCATAGAGCAATAGGCTACCGGAAATTAACCCACCAGGTCACGCGGTGGTGACACCGGTAGTGATGTCAGAGGCATGTTGAACTACAAAGTCCATGAAGCTGTTCGACGTCGCAGACTGCCGCGAGCGCGCCTACGGTCCATTTCCCTGGCCTTCAACCTTTTCACCCTGTGGCGCTGTGTTAGGTGTCTGTCAGGATGCCAGGATGCAAGGGTTATTAGTCTTCAGTGACTGAAGTGCTAATTATGGCTTGCCATTGTGCCCAGATATTTAGTGCTGTCGGTGGCATTCAACAGCCCAGAATTCAGACATTTTATAGCCATTTATTAACCATCTCTATTTTTAAGCGTGAGGCTGGTAACCTACCGGGTTCCAGTGCCAAGCTCATTATTTCAACTGTTCTACCATCCAAGACTGAGTTGTCCCATACGGTGGTCACGTCACATGTGGCTATTTAGGTTTAAACTAAAATTCAGGAAGATTTAAAATTCAGTTCTTCAGAGGCACCTGGGTGACTCAAGGTTAAGGTTCCCACTTCGCGGCAGGTTCCGACTGCGGCTCAGGTCATGATCTGGTTGGTCATTTGTGGGTTCCAGCCGGGTTGAAGCCCCCAACCCGAAAAGAGCTCTGTTCTGACAACTTAGAGCCTGGACTCTCTGCCCTTCCCCCGCTCAAGCTTTGTCTGTCTCTCCCAAAAATAAATAAACATTAAAAAAAAAAAAAGTTTAAGGGGCGCCTGGGTGGCTCGGTTGGTTAAGCCTCTGACTTCAGCTCAGGTCATGATCTCGGGGTCTGTGAGTTCGAGCCCTGCGTTGGGCTCTGTGCTGGTGTCTCAGAGCCTGGAGCCTGCTTCACATTCTGTGTCTCCCTCTCTCTCTGCCCCTCCCCTCCTCACGCTCTGTCTCTATGTCTCTCAAAAATAAACAAACGTTAAAAAAAAATTTTTTTTAAGTTTACAATTTAGTTCTTCTGTTCTCTAGCCACTTTTTGAGTGCTTGGTAGTCTGTGTGGCTAGTAGTTACCGTATCGTCTGCTAGTGCAGATTTAGAACATTTCCATCATAGGAAGAAAGATATATTGACAAGCAAGGATGCAAGGCTTTTACTTTCTGGTGTCAGATAAGGTACTCTCGCATTTATTTATTAATTCAGTTAATATTTATAAAGCATCTGCAAAGCACTTTGGTGTGGGGGAAGGGGTGCCCAGCTCAGAATTGTGTCTTCCTAAAGGACTAAGGAAAAGAAAAAATTTCTAAATAAAAGGTTTCATAAATTAATGAATTTAAAATTATATATGTGTATGTATTTATATTTTTCAACAACTACTTTTGAAATAAAAATTTAATGATGGCCTAACAATGCCTGGCACGTTGGTAGGAGCTCAATAAAGTTTGTTGGATGAAAGGAAGTTAATGAGAAACTTCAGGCTACTGAGAACCTACCAGTGGCTCTCCTGCCTCCGGGCTTACCCATACAAACACTCTCCATCACTTTTCATACCTTCTTACTTTAGCTACTAATGATTTAGACATATACTTTCTAACAACCCAAGTCTGGATTAAATTCCCCTTTCTAAATGTTCCCTGAAGCATACTCTTCCTGTCTTCCCTTAGGAAATTTCTCTCATTGAATTTAATTGCCTATTTATCACTAGACTGTAAGCTCCTTACAGCAGAGGCTGCCTAGCAGAATCTGGCCCGTAGTAGGTGACTTATAAATATTTATTAAATGAATATAAGAATCCTCATCCCGGGGCACCTGGGTGGCTGAGTCCATTAAGCATCCAGCTTTGGCTCAGGTCAGGATATCATGGTTCATGGGTTCCAGCCCAGCATTGGACTCTGCTGACCACTTAGAGCTCGGAGACTGCTTCAGATTCTGTGTCTCCCTCTCTCTCTGACCCTCCCTGACTCACTCTCTGTCTCTTTCTGTCCTGAAAATAAATGTTAAAAAAATTTTTTTAATTAAAAAAAAGAATCATCATCCTCCACAGCTCCCATAACTATGGTTATAGTCTCCTGTTCCAATTCCAATATTGCCCTTATCAGTGCTATTTGTCTTCTTTGATTCATCAGCTTCCAATTCACGTTGGTAACTGAAATTATTCATACAATACATATTCATTGGTTACCTCCTGTGAACCTGACATAGAGCTAGGATGTAGCAGGGAACAAGACAGAGAAGAGAATAAACTAGTTATTATGTGGTTCCAAATTATGAAAATTATGGAAAACCTATCTCCTAAGTAAATACCCCCATCCCTTATTTCCTATTAGCCTATTTCCTATTTAAAGGACTAATATTCTTTTTTTTTAAAGGATCATTTAGATTCCATTCATTTAACAAAAATTTATTTAGCTTCTACTATGTATAAGGCACTATGCTAGATGCTGGAGATAACAGCGCTTGAACAAGACAGGAGCAGTCACCTCCTCCACAGAGTTTGTAGTCTAGTGGAAGAGGAAAATACTGAAATAAGTGGAGAAATGGGAGCCCATGGAAGTGTTTTAAGCTGGGTCATGGTCCTGTTTATGTATTAGAAGATCATTCTGAAGAAGGATGGTAAGAAGGCAAGAGTAGAAGCAGGAGGTTATTGCAGGAAGTAAGAGGTGAGGCTGGTTTGGACTATGGAAGTGGCAGTCAAGGTAGAGAACAGGAAACAGACTCAAGGGATATTAGGAGATTGACATTTGTTATACCACAGTAATATAGCTCTTTATTCGAGAGTTGTCAATTCTTTGCTGTGCTTTGTGGAATACCCTTTCTAGATAGATGAAATTGGAAAGGAAGCATAGAGGATAGGAGTTCAGGCTCTGAATCAGACTGACAGTTCATCGTTTACTAGCTGGGTGACCTCAGGCAATTCAATTAACCACTTTGTAAAATAAGGGTCATAAAACTAAATACCTCATAGGATTGCTATGAGGATTAAAGAAATAATATGTATATAATATGTATATACATAATACACGTATAAACCACACATACATATATATGTATATGCCTGGCAGACAGTAAGAACTTTAAGATGTCAGCTATTTTTATTATTATTTTAGGAAAATTGGTCTATAAACATTAGTCTGACTAAAATAGAAAAGCTTACCTGTCCCCCATTTTAATCTCTTCCCTAATGTCACCGAGCTACTTAGCACCGTATTATTGTGTGATGTACCTTCTCCGACTGTCAGACCACACTGGTCATTCTTCAAAACTCCACAACAGAACTCATTTTTCATGGTTGTTTTTTTTTATTCCAAACTCACGCCATCAGTCACTCTACTAAATTCAACTGAATCACCACTTCTCAATTTAGATCCATAAAGCTATAATTAGCTTTGGCTTGTCTCTGAGTCCCTTTGTATTTGTTTTTCATGCATATTTACCTAACTTCCCTATCTTGAGATGACAGAGTCAGAGGAAGGAATTATGGGCACTTTTTTTTTTAAGTTTGTTTATTTTTGAGAGAGAGACAGAGGGAGAGCATCAATAGGGAACAGCCAGAAAGGGAGGGAGAGAGAGAATTCCAATCAGGCTCCACGACGCCAGGTCAGTGTGGAGCACAGTGCAGGGCTAGAACCCATGAACCATGACCTGAGCCAAACTTAAGAGCCATATGCTCAACCGAAGTAGCCACCCAAGGCACCCTGGGGCACTTCTTTTGATACTTCTGTTCCACAGGCATGCTGCGCTCAAAGAACATAGTTGTCAGTTCTCTACCCTATTACACATCTCTTGTACTTACATTTTTTTCCTACATTAATGTTCTTTTTTCTTTTTTGTGTTTTTTTAAATGTTTATTTATTTTTGAGAGATGGAGAGACAGATCGTGAGTGGGGGAGGGGCAGAGAGAGAGGGAGACATAGAATCTGAAGTAGGTTCTGTCAGCTCAGAGCCCGACGTGGGGCTTGAACCCACAAACCTTAGCCAAAGTGGGACGCTTAGTAGACTGAGCCACCCAGGCACCCCTCCTACATTAGTGTTGTATCTTTACCTTTATGCTTTCTAAATGGTGAACAGTTTTATTTGTTTGTTCGTTTGTAATGATACAAGCAATGAGTATAAAGAGAGAAAGGAAGACCCCTTCTAAGACTTATGGGCTTACTTGATCCTGGGACTGCTCTGTGTGCAGCCTTTGACAGTGAATGGGCAGCAAAGGAACAGTGCGTGTGGTGGTTGTGCTCACAGGCTCTGAAGTACAGTGCCTGGGTCTAAACTGACACTCTGTCCCATGCCAGCTCTGTTCCTTCAACCTTGGGGCTCTGGATCCTCGAATGTAAAATGTGCACTATGAAAACTTCCCTCTTGAGCTTGCTGTGAGAATAAAATGAGCTACACCAAGCAAGGTGATTAGCCCAATACCTGGTTCATAGTAAGCGACTGCTCAAGAAATATTAAGCTAAAGAGAAGGAAGGAAGGAAGGAAAGAAGGAAGAGAATACTGGAAGTCAGTTTGATCGATATCATGGTCTGAATACTTGTTTCCCCCCTAAAACTCGTATGTTGAGATCCCAACGTCCAATCTGATGGTATTAAGAGGTGGGGCCTTTAAGGAGTGCTTAGGTCAGCAGGGTGGAGCCCTTATGAATGAGTTTAGTGTTTTATAAAAGAGAACTCAAATGAAGCAAAAAAAAAAAACAAAAAAGAGAAACCCTTCCCCCTTGTAAGTAAACAAAGAGAAATGTGGGACCCAGAAGAGGGTCTCCACCCAGCCATGCTGGCACCCCAATCTCCAACTTCTAGTCTCCGAAACTGTGAGAAATAAAGTTCTGTTGTTTATAAGCCACTCAGTCTGTGGTATTTTGTTAGAGCAGCTCAAATGGACTAAGATAGTCACTAATAAATGGAAACTCTAAATCCGACTGACAAGAGCTAGGAACAAGTAGCCATGTTAATTAGGGAGACTTCGATGTTTAAACAAATGTAACCAAATCAGAGAAGTTGCACTTCTCAGGCACTAAGATTTTGAGAAACTTTCTGTTTCTCAACAGAAACTGTTAAAATTTCTGTTGCCTAGATTTCTCTGAAAGCAGTGATACTTGTGATTTTCAGGAATTAGCAATTGCTCACTCGTGCTACACCACTCGAGACTCAGGACCCACAAGCTTCAGTCGGCTGTCTTGTCAACATTCCACAAAGCATTACCGGCTATGTCATGGGCTCATACGGGAAACGTGACACCTGAGTCATCAAAACACTGCTTGTAAATAGCCTACTTATCCATATTGTCACCACTATTACCATCGCCATCATGGAGCAATACTAGGGTTCCTTAAGGAACTGAAGGAAGGAAAGAAAGGAGGAAGGAAGGAAGAGGAGGAAAAGAAGAAAGAAAGGGAGAAGAAAAAGTAAAGAAAGCGCTAAAGACAACTAATTACATAGTGTTGAGCCAATGTTAGGGACTATATTTTTAAAATTTCTCCTACGCATTTATGGTATTTAAGATTCCTATTTTGGGGCGCCTGGGTGGCTCAGTTGGTTAAGCGGCCGACTTCGGCTCAGGTCATGATCTCGCGGTCTGTGAGTTCGAGCCCCGCGTCGGGCTCTGTGCTGACAGCTCGGAGCCTGGAGCCTGTTTCACATTCTGTGTCTCCCTCTCTCTCTGCCCCTCCCCCACTCATGCTCTGTCTTTCTCTCTCTGTCTCAAAAAAAAAAAAAAAAAAAAGATTCCTATTTTTATACTATCGAGAAATGAGACTGCTTTAAATCATATAAATTGGTGGCACAACCATAGTCCTCTTTTTCCTTTTTGATTTTTTTAAATGTTTATTTTTGACAGAGAGAGACAGAGCATGAGTGGGGAAGGGGCAGAGAGAGTGAGACACAGAATCTGAAGCAAGCTCCAGGCTCTCAGCTGTCAGCACAGAGTCCGATGAAGGGCTTAAACTCACAAACTGTGAGATCATGACGTGAGCCAAAGTTGCATGCCCAACCGACTGACACCCAGGTGCCCTACCCCCCTTTTTTTTTTTTTCCTAATAAACTGGTCAGGCTCTCAACATCTTGGTAGCCAGAAGTCAGTAACTGTTTCTAGATGCTCTTGCATATATATATGGTGTCTGAGAATGTGGGCTCTAGTGTTAGCCTGGCTTTGAATCATGAACACTCCCCTTTCCTCTATTTCCAAATTTGTTGTGTGACCTCGGGCAAATCACTTGGCCTGTCTGGGCCAGTAACTTGGTGATAACAGTACTCGTGTAGTAATATTGTTGTGATGTTGTAGCAGTCATTTATTAGTATTTTGTGAGCATCTATTACCTACCAGGTTTTGTTTTCAGTGCCAAGGAACAAAGAGGACAAAATCTTTGACTTCATGAAAATTTGTATCCTAGTTAGGACAAGGTAGAGAAAACGAATAAAACGTCCAACCATGAAAAATGCTATGAAGCAGCTAAAACAGAATTGCTTGCTAGAAAATAACTGGAGGAGGGAAGTACGGTGTTAATTTAGATGGGATGGTCGGGGGGGCCTTCCTAAGGAGGGACTATTTGAGCCGACAAGAAAATGTCAACGATACAAATATTTATGGAAAAGATTTCTAGGCGAAAGAACCAGAAAAGCCCTAAGGTGAGAAGCAGCTTGAAATGGTTGGGAAACCTGAGGCACCTGGGTGGCTTACTTGATTAAGTGGCTGACTTTGACTCAGGCCATGATCTCATGGTTCCTGGGTTCGAATCCCATGTTGGGCTCTAGCCTGACAGCCCAGAGCCTGGAACCTGCTTCTGATTCTGTGTCTCCCTCCCTCTCTCTCTGCCCCTCCCCTGCTCACATACTCTGTGCGTGTGTGTCTCTCTCTCTTTTTTTTTTTTTTGAATTTTTTAACGTTTATTTATTTATTTATTTTTTGAGAGACATAGAGACAGAGTGTGAGCAGGGGAGGGGCAGAGAGAGAGAGAGGGAGACACAGAATGTGAAGCAGGCTCCAGGTTCTGAGACACCAGCACAGAGCCCGACATGGGGCTCAAACTCACAGACCCCGAGATCATGACCTGAGCTGAAGTCGGAGGCTTAACCGACTGAGCCACCTAGGCACACCTCTCTCTCTCTCTTTCAAAAATAAAGAAACATTAAAAAAAAAAGACTTAGCCTATGGTAGTGCCTGGGTGGCTCAGTCAGGTTAAGCATCCAACTCTTGATTTTGGCTCAGGTCATGACTTCACAGTTTTGTGAGTTCCAGCCCAGCTTCTGTTTCTGTGCGGAGCCTGCTTTGGATTCTCTCTCCCTCTCCTCTGTTCCTCTCCTGCTTGTGTTCTCTCTCTCTCTTTCTCTCGAAATTAATAAATAAATTTAGTTTTTAAAAAAGACCTACACAATATTTGTATACGGAATCCCATTCTTCTTATCCTAGGAAGAGATTTTATTGCTGCAGTTGCTCACCTCACCTGTCACGTCATCAGATTTTCTCTCTCGGTTACGTCATGCTGCTCTGAATTCATACGTAACATCTCACCTCATGCAAGCAGACAAACAAGAGAAAGGAAAACAGAACAGAACGCAAGCTGACTCTGTCTTCTCTATCCCATAATGCCTTCCAGGACCTTCGTTGCTCTACTCTCCTTTAGAGTAAAACTCTCCAGAGAACTGTCTTATTGTCTCTAATTCCTCTCTTAAGTTCCAATCAGGTTACTCTCTCCCCCCCATGGAATGGTCGTCTGTGATCTCCACGCTGCCGAATTCAGTGGTCAGGTCTGTATCCTCATCTTACTTGACCCAAGAGCTAAGCACATGATACAGCTGAAAACTTCGTCTTTCCTAAGACACATGTCTTCTCTGCGTTGCTTCCTCACAGCCATGCCTTCTCCATTTATTTTACTGAATAACTAACTCTCTTTCCTTCTAAATAAGGGAATGCCCTAGTGGCCTTTCTAGATATAGTTACTTCTTAGATGATCTTATCCAGGCCCATGATTTTATTTTTATTTTATTTTTTCTAACAAAACTATTTTAAGCTTTTTTTTTTTTTTTGATTTGGGAGAGAGAGAGTGAGAGCGAGAGTGTGCACAGAAGCTGGGGAAAGAGGCGGAGATAGAATCTTTTTTTTTTTAGTTGATTTATTTTGAGAGGGAGAGAGAAAGAGGGAGCACACAAGCCGAGAGAGGCAGAAATAGAGAGAGAGAGAGACGGAATCCCAAGCAGGCTCTGCACTGTCAGCACAGAGCCCGATGTAGGGCTTGAACCCAGGAACCGTAAGATCCTGACCTCAGCCGAAGTCAAGAGTCAGTCGCTTAACTGACTGAACCAACCAGGCACCCTTAGAAGCAACTGTGTTTAAGTTGAGATATTTGTAGAGTCATACGCAGCTGTAAGGAATAATAGCTGTAAGGAATAATAATTGCACACTTCATAATTTTCCCCAGCGGTAATATTTGCAAAACCATAGCATAATATCACAATCAGAATATTGACATCAATACAAGTCTTATTCTTATTTATTATACATGTTTACATGGGTACACACATATAAATTCGATTCTTCTTTTTATTTATTTATTTTTGAGAGAGAGAGAAAGAGAAAGAGAGAGGGAGGCTCTGCCAGTGCAGAACCTGATGTGGGGCTCGAACTCTTGAACCATGAGATCATGACCGGAGTCGAAATCAAGAGTCAGATGCTCAACCAACTGAGCCACCCAGGCACCCCACATATAAATTTGATTCTATACAGTGTTATCATCTCTGCGTCTACTCCCCTAGTCAAGATACAGAACACTTCCAACACCATAGGGATCCCTCATGTTGCCGTTTAAGAACCATACCAACTTTCCCTCCATACCTTCATCTCTGTTCTCCACTCCTAAAATTATGTCATTTCAAAACATTATGTAAATGGAACCATACAATATATAACCTTTGAGGACTGGCCTTGTCCTCACTTAGCCTAATTCATCCAAATTGTTGCAAGTATCAATAGTTCCTTCCTTTCTGTTGCTGAGTAGCATTCCATGGTCTGATGATATGTATATATTACAGTGTGTTTAACCATTCCCATGTTTAAGGTCATCTGATGCTGATTCCAGCTTTGGGCTATTATAAACAAAACTGCTATAAAGACTTGTATGAAGCTTTTGTCCATGAACATGTTTTGATTTCTCTGGAATAAAATCTCAAGAGTGTTAATCGTTGGATCATACATTAGCCATTCTTATAGTTATGCAATGTGACAGAACTTTTCAAAAAAACCTTTATAACATAGTTTTCCTAAGAAAACGAATCTACATTTCCATAATAAAAACAATTCCAATTGACTTACTCTTTTTCTGCTAACTCACCTTGTCTCTGCATAACCAAGATTCAAGTGACATTTATTTTATTTATTTTCCTACTTACTTTTAGGTAGGTTCTACAACCAGACTGATGTGGGGCTCAAACTCACCACCCCAAGATCAAGAGTTGCATGCTCCATCTACTGAGCCAGCCAAGCGTCCCTAAGTGACTTTTCTCTGAGCCAGGTGGGCTGCAATTGGTGATCCAGACTCAGGAGACACTGATATTTTGAAGGGTGTGTTGTTTAATCAGATGATTACCATAAATGTACAGAAATGAGAGAGTCTGTTTGTAACTATGAACTTCCTTGTTTGAAATCCTACCAAAGCTTTTTCTGATTAAATTGTGATTGTAAATTTCATAGAAATTTAAATCTGAAAAAATACTCTCAACTTCTGTTATCATACATCTGGGACAGCTCTTAGCCACAGGGTAGCGAATAGGACAGAAAAAAAAAAAGTGGACAAATCCACTCTGATTATGGAAGGCCCATCTCCCTCTGTCAACACTTGTCTGAAATTGCATAGTTAACAGTTCTTCCTGGTTGAGGCCCAGTTACCCTCAAGCCAAGAAAGCAAACTTGATTTGAATAAGGATGGTTTAGATGTGTATTCTTCTTGTAGTCACTCTTTCTTTTCAATGCCTTATATCAATAATCTCTCTTAGATAAATTGGCATCTCTTTCTCCTCCTGTGAAGATAAAACTGAGAGAAAAGTCAATCTTTGTTAAGTATCCATTTTAATATCCACCTTAACTAAGGAAAGAACATTTATTTAATATTAGTCTTACTTTCTATTATCCCAAGAACAGTGCCTAATAGATGGTAATAGGCTCAATACATATTTGTAGAACGAATTTTGAATGAGCCACATGGTTAATATTTCAGTGTTTGCTGGTGAGATGTTTAAGTGAAGGCTATAGGTATGGGCTTTGTGGTCAAACACACGGTCAAGGCTGGGTTTTTCCATTCATTAGTTTCATGATCTTTCTGGGATGCAATTTTCTCATCTGTGAGTACTGTTTACTCTACAGGGGTAGTGTGAAGATGAGAAGCAACAACACATTCAAATATTTAGCACAGAGCCAGTATAGAGTATGTATTCAACAACAGAGCCTCTGATTATTATTTATACTACCTGACTATCAGAATCTGAGCTCCCAAAAAGCTGGATCGATATAAATGGATATTTTTTCAACCTTTTGTGATAAAAGCAATTCCTGTTCCATTTCTATCACACTATCAAGTTCTTTCCTAGCCTTAGGCCTAAGCACATCACTTTTACACTTAAAAATTTTTTTCTATAATTTTTGGATAACACTTCATCTATGTAGTAGGAAGAAGTGAAGGAAACATGGATAAGCATAAAGAAAGGGAAGAGGAGAGAGAGAAGAAGAGGAAAGAGCTGCATATGAGAAAGCTCTGGACTTGCTGTAAGAAGATCTAGATGCAAATTCTGCTCCATCTACAGATATGTATGATTCTGGGTAAGCCATTCAGTCTCTGGCCTTTTTTCCTTATTTGCAAAGTTAAGGAGAAGGTGTCAATAAAGGGGGTTCATTAGATGATTTCTAAGTGCATTTCGCTTTTATTATTCTATATAAGGAGTCCACAAACTGCAGCCAGCAAGCCAAACCCTGTTGGCTCTTGCTTGTTCATCTGTAAGGTGACAATGGCTTTTACACTTTTTTTTTTTTTTAACATTTATTCATTTTTGAGTGGCAGAGAGACAGAGCACAAGCAGGAGAAGGGGGGGGCGGGAGACACAGAATCCAAAGCAGGCTCCAGGCTCTGAGCCATCAGCACAGAGCCCAATGCAGGGCTCGAACTCATGAACCGTGAGCTCATGAACTGAGCCGAGGTTGGATGCTCAACCCACTGATCCGCCCAGGCACCCAGGTTTCTACACTTTTAAATAGTTTTTTAAAAAAATCAAGAAAATATGTTGTGACATTTGAAATTATCTAAAATTGAGTAAGTTTTATTCAGACATAGTCGTAATCTTTTGTTTACATATTACCTATGTCCAGTTTCATGCCAAGAGGACGGAGTTGAGTAGTTGCCAGAGACCATATGGCCCACAAAACGGGATATTTAGCATCTAGCCCTTGTGAGAAAAAGTTTGCTTTTTCCTGCTATATGTGTATAAGTACACTTGCTTATTTTGGGTTGACCCATCTCTTTTACATGAGGTTGTTTTCATCAAGTATTTTTCAAAATATTATTATATTGCATAATCCCACAAACTGTTCAGCTTTCTAAGAAGAGAGACTGTTTTGCTCACCATTGGAATCCTAGTGCCTTACACAGTGCTAGCATAGAGCAGGTGCTCAGTATTTGTTGTTGAATAAGCATTCTAAAACCAGTGCCAAGCTAGTAAATTCAAAACTTCAAAAGGAATTTGTTCATTCAATACAAACTAAGTAGCCTATTTTTGTAATTTCGATTAAAAAAAATTATTTTTAAAAACTTTTTTGCTGACCAAAATTCATCTTGCAAAAAAAACCCAAAAACAAAAACAAAAAACCTTACTTAATTTTAGCTATCCAGTGATCAGAGAATTTAAAAAAATATTAGAATCTTTTTTTCTAAATAAAGCATGTATTAAAAATACTGGTAAATTGAAATGGCCTCAGCCTTTTACAGCTGTGCGCCACGTTTTAAAAATGACGATTATTGGAGTCCAAGGAATGATTGTCAGAAACATTCTGCGTAACTTAAGCACAGCGGCGAAAAATACAAGCATGTGTGCTAAGCAAAAAGATTGTGTAAGGAAAAAAAAGTAAAATTTTGCATTCTGTGCAATGTGTCGAACGTGAACGTATTGCACGTTGTGTTGCAGATTTACTACAGCTGAGTCATTTCGGGACACAAGTGTGTTTCCAGGAAAAAACGAGAGGAAGGAACCAGGCTGAGGGGCTTGCCGGGTTCCCCCAGGCACTCCCAGTAGCAGACACCGGTATTGCGCGGCGGGCGACGGCGTGGTCAAAAAAGGCGCCGCGGCCCCTTTAAGAGGCACAGCACCTTCTCCAAGATACCATCTTGCACCAGGAGTTCACGTAAGCTCTCCACCTACCTTGCTATATCCCTCCTCCTTAACAGGGTACGGCCGGCCGGCGGGGCGAGCGAGCTTTTTCATTGGCTCTGCGCGCACGGCCCTCTTATTTCTATTGGTTCTTGTGCCCGCCACTTGGCGCTATCTCCCGCCCGCCTGAGCCGTCATACTAGGTTGAGTGAGGGCTCTTGGGTTAGTTCCTGTTAGGCCCCGGCCGGGGGAGTAGGTTGAAGTCTCCTAAGATGCCCGGTGGGCTGGGGCACAGGGAGCTGTGAAGAGAGCGTGAGGAGGCGGCGAGGGGAGACCCGCGGCAGGCCTGAACAAGACCGGCGGCCGAGCCCGCCTTCCCTGCACCATGCTCATAGAGGATGTGGATGCCCTCAAGTCCTGGCTGGCCAAGTTACTGGAGCCGATGTGAGTGAGCCAGGCTGGGCCAGGGCCGGCGAACGTGGGCGTTGGGGGCCCGCGGGGGCGAGGGGGGAGGGGAGGCGGCGTGGGGGAGGGCGGAGCGGAGGGGCCGCGGTCGGGAGGTCCCGGCGACGTCTTCACTGTAGTACTATCACCATTGTGGGGGGGGCGGTGGCGGGGGGAACGAGAGCCAGGGGCGTAGAGGCGGTGTGGCTGTGGGACCGGAGGGGGGGCGGCAAGGACAGCGAGGGCTTTTTAAATACAAATATTGGGGTGTTGGAAGGGGTAGTAGGAATAGTGAGGGAATTTAAAATTTTACTCTTTGAGAACAGCGGTAGATCGCAAGGCTGTCGAGGGATTTTTGAATGTGAATATTAAGGGTGTAGCAGGATGTCGAGGTCTTTATTAACAATATTAGTACGAGACTAAAAGATCCAGAAGCAGAGTATCTAGGGCCTTTTAAAAACATGAAGACAGAAAGGAATAGTAGGGGCATTGAGGGCTCTATAGCCATTATTGATGAGCTCTAAGGGTTCAAGAATTTTGAAGGATTTGAGAAACACGGGGTAGTTGAAAGGGATATGAGCATTCAAGTGTTTTTGGGAATTACTGGAAAGCTGCTAAATAGGATAACAAGGATATGAAGGGATTTTAAAATATTATCCCCGGTTGTTAGTGCTGGGAGAACTAATAACTTTTAAATATCATTAAGGGTTAGAAAATACTGAGATTTTAAAGTTTGGGAGTTGAAAGGGCTACCCTGGTATTTAATATTATTGAAGGAGTAGTTGAAAGGGGATATACCGGCAGCATATACGGATTTTTAGGTACAGTCATTGGAGTAGTAAAAGGGGTAGTAGAAAGACTAAGAGTTTTGTAAATATTTTTGAAGGATTGTCAGGGCAACTGAAGATATTGGGGTGTGGGATTATTGTTGAAGGGCTGAAGAATCAGAAGGGCTTGTTTTAAAAAAATATTTTGGGTAGTATTATGGAAATACTGGGATTCTTGAGAGAGATAGCAGAGGCACCAGCTTTTTGTTTTGTTTTGTAACCATTTTAAGAGGTTAGGATTGTGGCGAGTTTATTTGGGATATTGGGATATAGCTAGTTTTTGAAACATTCAAAAGAGGGAAGGGAAGGAATGTTGAAGGGAGGGTTGGAGAGAGATGATCTCTAACTCTCTTGGGAAAGAAGACAGGGAGAGAGAAGGGAAGGGATCATTTCCTGCCCCCTCCTCCTTTCTCCTGCTTAGTTTATTCTCCTGTAGAGGTGAGGACTTGCTGGCTGAAAGAAAAGGGGGAGAGGAAGAGATGGGCAGGCTCTGTGATTCATTAGATTAGACCATTTAGTGGAAACCCTGAGTTTTTCAGAGGTGTAAATGAGGGATAGTTTGGGAGGCCTGGAGGTGTGGTAAAGTTGGGGCTGTTGGGAGACAGCTCCTTCCCAGTTTATTTCCTGGTCCTCCTGAGAAATCTTGTTAACTAACTTTGTTGTTGTTTTGCTGCTTTGATTTCTTGGATGTGAACACCTACAAAGAGAGTCATCTTTAGTCCCATGTGTCAGCCTTGTGAAGGTAGCATGGTTGAGGGAGGCAGCCTTAGGGGAATGTTGGTGTCCGAAGTGCTGTTTGCATTCAGAGGATGAGGACTATGAGAGTACAGGTATGAATGAAAGTACACTAAGGGCTTCTGGGTTTTATATTAGCGATGGTCTCCTTGAAAGTTTTGTAGAAGAGTATGGGTATCTTGAGTGTGCGTTTTCTACAGTAAGGTTTGGGAGCACAGAGATGAAGATGGATTATGATGAAGGTGGAAAATAAATGAAATAGATTTAGTGAAATTGACCATATGTGGAAAAGGCTGAAAAAAAAAGGTCATGTTTAAAAAATTGTTTACCTTCATGTTATTTAACATAAGGAAAAAAAACCTTGTTTGCATGTTGACAGTTTTGCATTATAGGGTCTGGTTTTGTTTGTAGGTAGAGATTCTGTTGAAAGAATTTTATGTAAGAGACTCTTGAATACTAAGAACAAACCGAGGGTTGAGGGGGGTATGTGAGGGGGGAGAGTGGGTGACAGGCACTCAGCAGGGCATGGGTTGGGATGAGCACTGGTTGTTGTATTGAAATCAATTTGACAATATAAAGTTAAAAAAAAAAAGAATTATATGTATATGTCTTTGGTAGAAGATGACTAGTTTTAATGTTATACTTAATTGCCTTTTTTTAATCTCCCTAAAATGTTTTATTCTAGGTAGTGTGTTGTTTTTTTTTTTTTCCTTAATGTGAAAATTTAGTTTGGGTACAAACTTAAACTTAATAGTGTTTTTTTCTCTTGGGTGTTTTGGCTCTTTATGCCAATAAGTTTATAGGTATTCTATCATTTTTATGGCTAAAAATTACCTTTTAAAGTGATTATTTGACTTTAGTTTCCCCATTTGTTTTGAGTTACAGGTCCAACTGAAAACACACAAAATGCTTTTTTAAATATAAAAAAATTTTTACCTTTTTTTGGGCTAAAAAGAGCCAAAGTCACTACTCAGGCTTTTTTAGAAGTACAAATTAAAAAATACTAATTTTTAACTCGTAGAAGTATGATTTTAGTTGGAAGTGTTAGTAAGAAATAGCAAATGCAAAAAGGAAAGAAATAACAAATGAAGGTACATGTATTTTCATTAGTTTTCATGTGATATTATTTTTTATTAGACAACCTATAAAATGTAACAAAAGATATGCTAAAACGAGTTGTATTTTGTAAATTTACTTTTTGCATATTACAGTTTGAAGAGAATTTTTATGGCGTATTGGCATGTTGTTATGACATAGCGTTTCAGAGCACTTGTTAGGGTTTCAGATAATGGAGTTGAAGTGGATATGTTGGAATGACACTGTGTCCATGCACACGATCCACTATTGTGTTTTCTTATGTAGCTTAATTTACAGGTAACTAAATTTATAAAAGATTTTAATTTTTAGGTGTTTTTAAGCATGTTGTGTCACATGCAATGGAGTACTTCTAAACCGAGCCATTTTACATGTAATTATTCCCTAGAGACAAATTAGAAATACCATATGTTAGAACTTATCTTGTTACCTTCCACTCCTTTTGTAGATGGGGGACCTATCTATTACTTTTACTAGAGGAACGACACAAGGACAGTGCCTGGAAGAAATGACTCCTTAACTGGCTGGGAAAACCTAGTACTGTTTTTGTTGGCAGTGCAGTCAAGGGAGAGAAACCATCTCAGTCAAGAAATTTACATCTCTTTTCCTACTGCTACGTGAACAAACGGAATTCACATGTCTTGTTTGAGATCTTTTTTTCCCCCTAAGTTTATTTATTTATTTTGAGAGAGAGCATGGTCCGGAGGTGGGGATGGGGGGGCGGGGAGAGAGAATCTCAAGCAGGCTCCTCGCTGTCGGCACGGAGCTGGACGTGGAGCTCGATATCAGAAACTGTGAGATCATGACATGACATGAAATCAAGAGTCAAACTTTCAACTGATTGAGCCGCCCAGGCACCCCTTGTCTAAGGTCTCTATCTTAACTCGCTTTCAGAATATCCTAGATGTCAGTCATAGAGCCTGTGTATGTACAATTGGGAGATATCATGGTTTGTTTCTATTAGAAATACCTTCTCATTTTCAGGAGGTGAGCCACTTAAGAGTAAATTCTAAGTAAGTGCAAGGGATAAGTGAAAAACTGAAGAAACTACAAGTTTAGAAAACGTTCAGGCAATAGAGGTTTGGCTCTGGATTCTCTCTCTCTCTCTCTCTCCCCTTCCCTTGCTTGCACTAGTGCTCTGTCTCTCAAAAATAAACAAACATTAAACAAAATTCAGATAAGCTCTTTTCTTTTTATTTAAAAAATATATTTATTTATTGGGGTGCCTGAGTGTCCAGCTTTTGGCTCAGGTCATAATCTCGCGGTTTGTGTGTTCAAGTCATGTGTTCAGAGCCTGGAGTCTGCTTCAGATTGTGTCTCCTTTTCTCTCTCTCTCCTGCTTGCACTCTGTCTCTATCTCTCTCAAAAATAAACATTAAAAAAATTAAAAAGTATACTTGCTTTGAGAGAGAGGTAGAGAGCAAGCGGGGGAGGGGCAGGGGGAAAATCCCAAGCAATCTCCTCTCTGCCCACTCAAGAGCTTGAACTCATGAACTCAAATCAAGAGTCAGAGCTCAGTTGACTGAGCCATCCAGATGCCCCCAGGCAAACATTTTTTAATAACATACATGCGTTTCTACCTGAAAATGTTATCTTTATTTATTTATTTTTATTTGAAAGAAAGAGTACAAGCCAAGGAGAGAGAATCTTAAGCAGGCTCCATGCTCAGTAGGGACGCAAATGTAGGGCTCCATCCCACAACCCCGGGATCAAGACCAGAGCTGAAATCAAGAGTTGGACACTCATCCGACTGAGCCACCCAGGCACCCTCCCAAAAATGTTTTTAAGTGTTTTAAATTATTTATATTATATAAATTATATATATATAAACATAATTCAAAGCTGCTCGTTTAGCTTATTATAAAAATTTGTCTTGCTATGTGTTTTATTTATTTTTATTTTTTAAAGTTTATTTACTGTGAGAGAGAATATCCCCAGCAGGCTCAGTGTGGAGCCTGATGTGGGGCTTGAACTCACAAACTCGTGAGATGATCACTTGAGTCGGATGCTTAACTTACCTGAGCCACCTAGGTGTCCCCTTGGTATATGTTTAAAAACTTTTTTTCCAGTGTCTATTTTGAGAGAGAGAAACAGAGCATGAGTGGGGGAGGGGCAGAGAGAGAGGGAGACACAGAATCTGAAGTAGGCTCCAGACTCTGAGCTGTCAGCACGGGGTTGGACTTGGGGCTTGAACCCATGAACTTTCATCATGACCTGAGCTGAAGTCAGACACTTAACTGACTGAGCCACCCAGGTGCCCCCTCTTGATATATGTTTTCAACTGAGGGATGGGGTTTGTAATACTTTTTGTACAGGTGCATCTATCTATTGTAGTAAAACACCATGAGGGCATTTATTTTTTAGGTCTGTATTTATCTCTGATTTACTGTGGGACTTTGGAGAAAATTTTAAATTTTCTCTAAACAGTTAATCATACTAGCCATCTACCTATCTTTCAAATGTGGTATGAATATTAATGTGTAGACTATAAAAAGTGCCTGTGTACCTTAGAATCATTAAATATAAATGAAATGTTGTGGTTTTTGAAATGTGAAGATATATTAAACTTTTTGCAAAAATATTTCACTTAATAATGTTAAGCATTACTGCCACTTACAAAATAATAGTCTAGTGCATGGCAGAGCTAGAGTATCACTGCAGCCCTGTAGGTAGGACCGGTAATTGCTGGTGAAAGGCTTGACTTTGACATGTTCCAGTGAGTTCAGCCCATAGCAACGTCTTTTTTAGTGCACTAGGAGATTGAATATGTTGTCACCTCTGAGTATGATGGCAGCAATAAGCTTCATAGACAGATCACTCACTGTATTGGTTTAGTGGTCATGGGGAGAGTACACTTTGAACTCTAGAATTTTACATGCCGCCGTAGATTTGCAATCCTTATCACATTAAGGTCCGATTAGTAATGTTTGTGGCTGCTCAGATAGGAGGAAAAATCATCACCTAGCAGCTATGAGACCTGATCTCTCACATAAATAAACTACAAGGGTGAAATGAGTATTTTGGAGGTATGTTCTTAAAAGATTGAGAAGTTCCGATAATGTGCTTAGTGGCTTCAAAGAATTATTGTGCCTCTAAAGTGCTGTCAGACTTGTTGAAGGAGACTCTTAACTATTTCATAGAAAAGGACTTATTTTGACCAGAAGACTTCTTGGCAAGTTTTTTTTTTATTTTTTAATTTTTTTTATTTTTGAGAAGGAGAGACAGAGCATGAGCAGGGGAGGGGCAGAGAGAGAGAGGGTGATACAGAATCTGAAGCAGGCTCCAGGCTGTCAGCACAGAACCTGAGGTGAGGCTCTAACTCCTGGACCGCGAGATCATGACCCGAGCCAAAGTTGGACGCTTAACCAACTCAGCTACCCAGGCGCCCCTCAAAATTTTTTTGAATGTTTATTTTTGAGAGAGAGAGAGAGAGAAACAGAGCATGAGTGGGAGAGGGACAGAGAGAGAGGGAGAGACACAGAATCTGAAGCAGGCTCCAAGCTGTCAGCACAGAGCCTGAAGTGGGGCTCAAACCCACGAACCATGAGATCATGACCTGAGCTGAAGCCAGACGCTTAACTGACTGAGCCATTCAGGCACCTTTTGGCAAGTTTTAGTACACTAAGTTTAAGGACATACTTGTTCTTATGTCCTTTGGTCTGCCTCCTAAATATGTCTGACTTCACTCTTCTTGGCCCCGTTGCTGTAGGCTAGAAGCCAGAAGTTGCTTTTATAGCCCTATGTTTCCTATCACTTTCTTGTTTCATCCTCTGACAATGTTATTCCTTACTTTGTGGTGAATCTTTTTTTTAACCATTTGTTATTTTGTACTGTAGTTATTTGTTTTCATTTTCATCTCTTGACCACTAGACTGCAGGGCAAGGTCTGTCTTAGAGTAATTCCATTATCAAGCAAGATGCTTGGTACTTAGTAAACATTCAGTAAATGTTTAAATGAATCAGTGTCCTTATATGTATATATACACGGTTGACAATTTTAAAATGTACTATTTAAAAAAATTTTTTTTAATGTTTATTTTTGAGAGAGAGAGAGAGAACATGTGTGAGCATGAGTGTCTGTGTGGGAGGGGCAGAGAGAGTGGGAGACACAGAATCAGAAGCGGGTTCCAGGCTCTGAGCTGTCAGCACAGAGCCCGATGCAGGACTGGAACTCAGAGACTACAAGATAATGACCTGAGCCAAACTCAGATGCTTAACTGACTGAGCCACCCAGGTGCCCATATTTTTTTAATAGTCTAATTTTTAAGGTATTCTTAGCTGATGACTATTGCTCTGTAAAGCCATAGTTCAAATATCAAAATGGTGTTTGCAACTGACAGGTGTATATATATTTTTTTCCTCCAAAATAAATCTAGATATTTTCTTCATTCATGAAACCCTCTAATTAAGGAGAATTTGAAAGCTTTCATTTGCAAAGAAGTAGAAGTGCCATTATTTCTGTATCTTTAATGTGTGTTACCAGGTTCTTAGAACTTAATATTATTCACATTAACTCTTTTAATAAAGTCAACTCAGGTTTTACTTCTTTTTTCCTTTTTCTTTTTTTCTTTTTTTTTAAGAAAGAAGGGTGGGGAGGGGCAGAGGGAGAGAGAGAGAGAGAATCCCTACCAGACTTCTTTCCCAGCCCAGAGCCCGAGGCGGGGCTTGATCTCATGACTGAGAAATCAAGAGTTAGATGCTTAACCAACTAAACCACCAGGTGCCTCAGATTTTATTTCATTTTAAAGTATTCATTTATTTATTTTGAGAGAGAGAGAAGAGCATGTGCACCGGCTGGGGAGGGGCAGAGGGAGAGGGAATCCCAAGCAGGCTCCATGACCCGTGTAGAGCCTCACCTGGGATTGATCTCGAGACTGTGACCTGAGACTGAAATCAAGAGTTGGGACACTCAACTGATGGAGCCACCCAGGCGCCCCTACGATTATATTTCCTTTTTTTTTTTTAATTTTTTTTAATGTTTATTTATTATTTTTGAGAGACATAGAGACAGAGCATGAACTGGGGAAGGGCAGAGAGAGAGGGAGACACAGAATCTGAAGCAGGCTCCAGGCTCTGAGCCATCAGCACAGAGCCCTATGCGGGGCTCGAACTCATGAACTATGAGATCATGACCTGAGCCGAAGTCGGCCGCTCAACCGACTGAGACACCCAGGCGCCCCATGGTTACTTTTAACTTTTAGGCTTCAAAAAGAAAACTGTTTCTTGGGGCGGGTCATGGAGCCGTAAATGTAAAAGTACTATTATAATACAGAAAATATAGAAAGAAAAAATAAAATTAGTTGTATTTCTAGTTTCTCTTGTGTGTTTGAACTTCATGTAGCTATAATCAGAATCAAATATAAAATTAAAAAAAAATTTAATGTTTACTTATTGGGACATCTGGGTGGCTCACTTCCTTAAGGGTGCGACTTCAGCTCAGGTCATGATGTCATAGTCATGGGTTTGAGCCCCACATCAGGCTCTGTGCTGATAGTTTAGAACCTGGAGCCTGCTTCTGTCTCCTTTACTCTCTGCCCTCCCCCACTTGTGCTCTCTCTCTCAAAAATAAAAATAAACATTAATGTTTACTTATTTTTGAGAGAGAGAGAGATAGCGAGCAGGGGAAGGGCAGTGAGAGACAGGGAGACCGAATCCCAAGCAAGCTCTGTGACCTGAGCCCAAACCAAGAGTTGGATGCTTAATCAACTGAGCAACTCAGGTGCTCCCAAATGTAAAATGTCTTATCTTGATTTCTCCATTTGACCTTACATCAGAAATGTTTTTCATATTCATGTATTTTTATAACCATCACTTTGAATGTCTTAGGTTTCTTAAACATTTAACAATAAGAATGGGTGGGCACCTGGGTGGCTCGTCTGTTGAATGTCTGACATCGGCTCAGGTCATGATTTCACTGTTCTTGATTTTGAGCCCTTCGTCAGACTTTCCGCTGTTGGCAAGGAGGCCATTTCGGATCCTCTGTACCCTTTTCTCTCTGTCCCTCCTGCTCTTGTCAGCACTCTTTCTCTCTCAAAAATAAACATTAAAAAAAAAAAAAACAGTAAGAATGGGTATCTTTACTTTTTCTGTTAAAAACAATGCTTTTTATATCATGTATGTATTTAATTTTATATATATTTAGCACTAATTAGATATAGTGTTCTCTATCTATGTTTGGCTTTATTTCCCGAGGCTAATTTCCCGTGACTACAACTACTGTTCAGAGAATATGAACGTTTTTAATGGCTGTTGATACACATTAAGATCAGGAGGTTTTTTCCCCTATGGCTCAGTAACATTCATTGTCTAACTTCTGAAACAATTATCACACTAAGGTAGAACCTAAAATTCGCCCCTTACTCAGTAACATGCAGATTTTGTGGAAGAGATTTAAATAGTGTTGGTTTTTTCCTAAAAAAAAAAAAAAAAAAGATTTCTATAATTTCTAAGTAGTGTTTCTTGCTAAGGCCTAACACAAAGAAAGACCATTATTCTTTGGTCTTAGGATTGGGTATATGTCTGAAATCTATAAAGCTGATTTGCCAGATTTCATTAAGGAGGAAAGGACAAATTCGAGGATTTTACAGATATTTTTAGAGCAGTATTTCTGTTAACTTCCCCTGATAATTCATTATACTTGATTTTTTAAAATAAAACAAATGATAATTGAAACATGTTCTTAGTACGTTATTATGCAAGATGTGAATTTTAAGGAGTCCTCCTATTTCCAATTTCCATTAAATTTAAGGAAATTTTTTTGGTTCTTTATTTGAACTGGAAGGTAACTATTGGTTGAGACTTCAGATACATTAATTTGTCATGCAGATTTACAGTAGGAAAGTATATGCTGTAAAATAGATTTTACTTTGCGGAATTTTAGATATACAGGTGTGCTTTCTGCCTGATCCTGAGTGGAACACTAACGTTTTTTACATATTTACGAATTTAGGTACCTATAAAATGAATAATAATTCATTGATTGTGCTGTTAAGGCATTTTAAAGACTATAGTAGAATAGTAATTCAGATGGGTATCATTATGTTTTCCAATCTTTGTTATAATAGAAGTCCCTTTCTGTCTAGGAATGTGTGTAGTGTACTTAACAGAGCCATGGAACCAAAATGTTAAAATCTTTTTTCTCAAACACGCTTTTTCCTATAGTTAAGCAGAAATCAGTTTCCATAAGCTTTGGTTACAAATAAATAGCTAAAAGATTTAAAATATTCTGGAGTAAGAGAAGTAAGAAGTCCTGCAAATTACAAAGTCTGCAAAGTGTTGTAAATTACCAAGAATCTTAGTCCTGCCCTGATTTTTGTGACATGCTTTTGGACGACTTGTTGGTGCCATAGCTACTACAGTCTTATATAGTAAGGAGTGATAAAAAAATATATAAGAACAGTCATGGGGCACCTGGGTGGCTCAGTCAGTTGAGCGTCCGACTTCTGCTCAGGTCATGATCTCGTGGTCCGTGAGTTCGAGCTCCGCGTCGGGCTCTGTGCTGACAGCTTGGAGCCTGGAGCCTGCTTCCAATTCTGTGTCTCCCTCTCTCTCTGCCCCTCCCCTACTTGTGTTCTGTCTCTCTAAAATGAATAAATGTTAAAAAAAAAATTTAAAAATTATCATAAAGGTACAGAAAATTACAGCATAAAACTCTTCCTTGTATTTAAGTTTCACCATTCACTTGGGGTGACTTTATTATTTCAGACTAGTAATCTCCTTCATAGTACTGGATGGGTACATATTAGGAGCTGTTTAATTTAAATGGTCCCCTTCTTTTGGGTATAAACATGCTTTTGAATGGGGTACAGCATTCTAACTATCAGTTATTAACAATCAGTCGTTTGCTCATATTGCACAAATATTTAAAATCTATGATCACTCTCTTTTCTTGGTGTCTGGTTTTTTTCCTGCTCTTTTACCTTCTTGCAATTACTCATCTTGAGTTTTAACACCATCATGTCAGAATGTATTTCATCAGAAGCAACCTAATTCTGCATTTGTTTTTTCAGAGTCTGAATAGTAAATACATATATAAGATATCTGGGATTGGGGCACCTGGGTGGCTCAGTTGGTTAAGTTTCCAACTCTTGATATTGGTTCAGGTCATGATCTCAAACCACTCGCGAGTTTGAGCTCCGAACGGGACTTGGCGCTGACAGTGCAGAGCCTGCTTTGGATTGATTCTCTCTTTCTCCCTCTCTTTCTGCCCCTTTCCCCAGTACCCTCACTCTCAAAATAAATAAGTAAACTTAACAATAAATATGGGCTTCTTTAACTCCTATTCAGTAATTTGAATGTTTTGCCTGCTTCTCACTAGAAATGTCATATCCATAACCAGCTTTCTACCTGTTAAGTCATGAGACTCCTTAAAGCTTCTTTTAACAGCAGAAAAAACAACATTGCCTCTTTCTACCATTGTTACCTATTTTTTTTTAAACTTTTTTTTTAAATGTTTTTATTTTATTTTTGAGAGACATAGAGACAGAGCGTGAGCAAGGGAAGAGAGAGAGGGAGATATAGAATCCGAAGCAGGCTCCAGGCTCTGAGCCGTCAGCACAGAGCCCGATGTGGGGCTCGAACTCACAGACCGTGAGATCATGACCTGAGCCGAAGTCGGCCGCTCAACCGACTGAGCCACCCAGGTGCCCCCCATTGTTACCTATTTTTAAAAATCCTTTTCTATGTTTAGAATATCTTCCTTATCCAGGATCTGAACTTTCTAAGTAAAGGTAGAAATGTGATATTTATTTTACCCTCTTCCCTCCATTTGAATGTTAATTAGAACTGTATCGATCAAATATCTTACTGTTCTCAGGAGTGAGGTGTTTATGGATTAGCCTAGGTGAGCATGGTCTGTGTAACATTTTTGAAGGTGCAAACGCTATATATTCATTTTATTAATTATTGCTGTTTTTTAGATTGAGTAATTGACATACAATGTTATATTACTTCCAGGTACACAACATAGTGTTTTGATTTATACATTATAAAGTGGTCACCGCAATCAGTCGAGTTACAATCTGTTAATATACAAAGTTATTAAAATATTGACTATATTCCCTATTCTATACATTATATCCCCATGTCTTATTTATTTAAAACTGAAGGATTGTACCTCTTAATCCCCTTCCCCTATTTCATCCATCCCCTCAACTGCCCTTCTCTCTGGCAGCCATCAATTGGTTGTCTGTATCTGTGAGTCTGTTTCCGTTTTGTTCTGTTTGTTTTGTTTTTTAGATTCCACATGTAAATGAAATCTTAACCGTATTGATCTTTCTCTGACTTACAGCACTCAGCATATACTTTCTGGGTTCATCCATGTTGTTGGCAAATAGCAAGGTTTCATTCTTTCTTATGGCTGAGTAATAATACATTGTGTGTACATATATCGTGTTATCTTTATCTTCTTTATCCATTCATCTGATAGTGGACATTTAGGTTGCTTCCATATCTTGGCTGTCGTAAATTATGCTATGATGAACATAGGGGTATGTATGACTTTCTGAATTAGTGTTTTCATTTTCTTCAAGTAAATACCCAAAAGTAGAATTACTGCATCATGCAGCAGTTCCATTTTTAATTAAAAAATATTTATTTATTTATTTTGGCGGGGGGCAGAGAGGGAGAGAGAGAATGAGAGAGAATCCTTAGTAGTCCACAAAGTCAGTACACAGAGCCCAGTGCGGGGCTAGAACCCACAAAGCTGCGAGATCATGACCTGAACCAAAGTTGGACTTTAATCGACTTAGCCACCCAGGTGCCCCCAGACCTTTTTTTTCTGATACTGATCTGTATATCTATTTTAGAAGTTAGCAATTGGATTTATCCAGGTAGTCTATTAATAATTCTCCAAAATTTAGTTTACATTTTTTGCTTAAGAAAAATCCTGGGTTTTTTTTAAATTGCAAGTTTCTATTAATATATAGCTCATTGTGGACATTTATATTCTTCTCCAGTGCACTTTGATCCTTACCCATAATTATTATCCTTACCCATACAGTCAATGAAATTCGCTCTCTTAGATTTGGTGCATAAATGTGCCTGAATATTTAAAGAAATAGCCTTTCCCACAACGATATTGGCAGTGAAAAAAAATAGTATTTTGTTGAATTATGAACTTTAAAAATATAGAATAAAAGGAAGTGCTTGGCTTTTCTTTTTGTAAAATTCGTTTTATTTACTTAAAAAGTATATTTTCCCGTATACATATGTATTTACAACACTAAAACTTTCTGTTTCCTGTAGCGTAGATAAAATGTTAGGTCTGGTGAGTACTGCGCGTTGGCACCCCAGGAAACATGTGCTGCCCTGGCAGAGGAGATGATTTTGAATGTCAGAAGACGGGTTACTACTGACAGGGGGTGGGGGCGGGCAAAACTGAAAAGGGAAATAGCAGAAGGTCGTCTCTGCTGCCCTTCTACCACTTTTCTTATCCTTTCTGTTCTCGCTCCCAGATCTTTTCTTTCTTGCTTATAGCTGCTAGGGTGTTTGCCAGTAATATTTATGGTGTTAACCTTCTTGCATTTTCGTTTTTTAAAGCAGTCTTTAAGAGACTTAGAAGATTATCAGTGGAATCAGTCGCCGTTTTTGGATGCTGGTGTCTGGGGTTATAGGGAACAAGGAAAGGTGTCCCATCACTCTCTGGTTCTTCCTCACCATTACATGGAACAGATAGTTCCTAAAGATAAGAACAGTGCTTCTCCAGCACTGCAACTCAGGGGTTCATTGCCACTCTTTCCCTTTTACCACTGAGAGATGCAAATCAATGTAGATTTGGTCAAAATTCTGGATATAATTAGAACATTGAAAATAGACAAACAACTTTATAAAAATAAGCAGAAAAGGAAAATCTTGCTTGCACTGTGTGTATGTTGTTTGTTATAAAAAGCGTCTTTGTTTGAAGTCACTTACGTACTTTATTTATTTATTTACAGTTGCTTTATTTCGGTAAATTTGTTAACCTTTAGCTTCCCAAAATAGGGATGACTTCATTAATGACATTGTTGTTTAAAAAAAAAAGTTAAAAAATTTTTGTTTTCTCTTTGTCTAACTAGATGCGATGCTGACCCTTCAGCCTTAGCCAACTATGTTGTAGCACTGGTCAAGAAGGACAAACCTGAGAAAGAATTGAAAGCCTTTTGTGCTGATCAACTTGACGTGTTTTTACAAAAAGGTAATTATTATGGCCTTTCAGCCACATATTTAAGAACTTAAATTTAAAACTTTCTGATAAAATCTTGGGGATAAAAGCTTGGAAGGAAAGACATCAGTCAGCGCCCTTTAAATGTTTGAATATACCGATTCCTATTAATTATTTATCATGTATTTTGGAAGAACTGTTTTTACCCCCCTTTCCTTCTCTGCTTCTTTCCTGTATTGAAGCAGTTGCTATTTAGGTAAATGGGTCCTCTTTGGCTTGTGGCAGAATCTAGTTGATGGTTGGGGATAGTAGTTTAAGGATAATGAAGCTATTTATGCTAACTCTTTATTAGGATAATGAGGGTATGTTTTTTTCTCTCTGGCTCGAGCTTTTTGCTGTCCAGGAAGAGATGGACGTGATCCTTTTCGCTTTGTGCCTCTAACTTCCCATCTTCTTACCAAAGTCCTTTCCGTGTCCTGCGTAGCTTCCTGGTGGGCTCCCCTGCTGATTCTGTGACCTCATCTCCCACCACTCCCTCTCACTTGCTCCATTCTAGCCACCTTGACCCCCTTGCCTTTTTTCAGCATGGCAAACATGTTCCCAAGTCAGGGCTTTTGAACTTGTTTTACTCTTGATTGAAACGGTTTCTTCTCTATGGTTTCTGGTCTCTTCTCAAATGTTATCTTCTCAGAATAGTTTCCCCTGGGTGTTCTATATATAGTATATTATACCTCATGCCCCTAATCATCTTCTCCTTTTTCCAACCTTGCTTCATTTTGTTTGTCATGTACTTGTCACTTTGTGTCATGTTATATGTTTATTTGAATGTCTATATGCGTGTGTGTGTGTGTGTGTGTCTCTTCCCCCTCCCACCCCTTTTTGTCTTTCCCTTTGTTGAGAGTAATGACTTGGAACCTGTCATGCTTGACACATAGAAGGTATTCAGTAAATATTGCTGAATGGATGAAAGGAATGTGGATAATACACACTTTACTAGTTGATCTAGCTATTGCTGTCAGAAGATATCCTTTAACTGAAATATCTGTGGAGAAAGAAAAGATAGTAAGTATTGGCTTCTCCCTTGAAAAGACAGGATTACTATTTTTTGGTGGATTTTAAGGCTTTTTTTTTTTAACAACAACAACAAAAATACTTCTAGAATTCCTCCCCAGTCCAGAGGAGAATTTTTTTTTCTTTTTTTCAAAGTAGTGTTTTCTAAATGTATTAATTTATATTACTTAACTTTACATGTGAAGAAACTAGATGAGTCATATGAAACACAGAGCCACAAGAATAGTAAAAAAATAAAATGTAGCAAAGACATTGGGGTGAGAGACAGATGTATGTTTAAATATACATTTAAGAGTTTGTTGTAAAAGCTTTACAGATTTTTAGTAACTTTTTAAAAAAGACAATACACATGAGGAAGAATTCTAAAAACAATTTTAAAATATATATTTTTGAGAGAGAGAGTGCGTGCGCGAGTGCCTGCACAAATGGGAAAGGAGCAGAGAGAGGAGACAGAATCTGAAAGCCCAATGTGGGGCTTGAGCCCACGAACTGTGAGACATGACCTCAGCCAAAGTCGGACCCTTAACCAACTGAGCCACCACGTGCCCCTAAAAATATATTTTTTTAAGTTTATTTATCTTGAAAGAGAGAGAGAGAGAGAGCATGCATGTGAGTTGTGGACGGGTAGAGAGAGAGGGAGAAAGAGAATCCCAAGCAGGCACTCTGCTATCAGTGCAGAGCTGAGGCGAGGTTTGAGACCATGAACTGTTAGATCATGACCTGAGCCAAAATCAAGAGTTGGACACCCAACTGACTGAGCCACCGAGGTGTCCCTATAAAACATTTTTTAAAAGAGAAGAAAATAAACAGCCATAAATTTGCTGCCAGAGATAAAATCAGTAACTTTTTTATATGTCTTTGTAGACTAGCACTATCTAGTAGAACTTCGTACCCTAATGAATATGGTCTATATCTTCTCTTTCCAATTCAGTAGCTACTAGCAGCTTTTGAGCACTTGCAATGTAGCTAATGTGACTCAAGACTCAATTTTTATTTTTATTTATTTATTTATTTTTAATGTTTATTTACTTTTGAGAGCTGGACAGACGGTGAGTGAACTAGGGACAGAGGGAGGGAGACAAAGAATCTGAAGCAGGCTCCAGGCTCTGAGCTGTCAGCACAGAGCCCAACGCGGGGCTCAAATTCTAGAACCATGAGATCGTGACCTGAGCCCAAGTCAGACGTTTAACCAAGTGAACTACCCTGGTGCCCCAGGAACTGATTTTTAGTTTTAATTTAATATAAACACCTACACATGGCTGGTGGCTTCTCTGTTGCACTGCATGGCTCTGAATTTATATATATATTTGTATTACATGTCAAAGTAGTTTTAAATGAACATATGCGCTTGTGATTTAAAAAAAAACTTAATAGTTCATCTTGAATATTACGGAATGTTAGGTGTTTAGCGGTACTTTTGTTTCTTTTTTATAGTTATTTAAAAAAATTATTTTAAGTTTATTTTTGAGAGAGAGAGAGAGAGAGAGAGAGACCAGAGTACAAGTTGGGGAGGGGCAGAGAAAGAGAGACACAGAATCCATAGCAGACTTCAGGTTCTGTGCTGAGCTCAGAACCTGACATGGGGCTCAAACTCATGGACCGCTAGATCATGACTTGAGCTGAAGTTGGACAGCCAACCAACTGAGCCACCCAGGTGCCCCTATAATTATTTTTTAAATGTTTTTTTTATTTTGAGACAGAGAGTGCACACATGTATGTGTGCGCATGGGTGAGGTAGGAGTAGAGAGTGTGGTAGAGAGAGAATCACCACCAGCAGGCCCCAGGCACTCAGCACAGAGCCTGATGCAGCTTCTCTCTATCTCACAAACTGTGAGATTATGATCTGAGCCGAAATCAAGATGCTTAACTGACTGACCACCCAGGTGGCCCTCTTTTTCTTTGTAAGTTTATTTACTTATTTAAGAATAAGTAGGGGCGCCTGGGTGGCTCAGTCGGTTCAGCGTCCGACTTTGGCTCAGGACATGATCTCGCGGTCTGTGAGTTCAAGCCCCGCGTCGGGCTCTGTGCTGACCGCTCAGAGCCTGGAGCCTGCTTCAGATTCTGTGTCTCCCTCTCTTTCTGCCCCTTCCCCCACTCATGCTCTATCTCTCCCTGTCTCAAAAATCAAATAAAACATTAAAAAAAAAGAATAAGTAGATACCCACTGTGGGTCTGGAACTCATGACCTTGAGATCAAGAGCTGCATATTCTTCTGACAGAGCCAGTCAGTCGCCCCATGGTGCTTCACTGGGTTATAGGTCTTGTATTTTTTTAGTCTCTTGAAAGAGAGAGAGAAAATGCAAGTGGAGGAGGGGCATAGCCGGGAGTGACAGAATCTCAAGCAGGTTCGACTCTCATTACAGAGTTTGACACAGGGCTCAATCCCAGGACCCTGGGATCATGACCTGAACCAAAACCAAGAAAGAGTTGGACACTTAACCGACTGAGCCACCCAGGGTCCCTGGATTATGGGTGTTTTAAATTACAAGAGTAATACATGTTTTAAAAATGTTTTAGAAATACAGAAGCATATGAAGGAAGTCTTTTGATCATAAAGGTTTTTGAAGAGTCTGATCAATTTATTGTTTTAAAGTTATGTGTAACAGTTAACAAGGCCTAACAGTTTTATAATCACAGAAAATGCTTACTACACAAGTTAATACCATGAAGTTTTTTGAAAACATACTTTTATGAAGAAAATTAATTTTACATTTTAGAAATAGCTATTTATATAAAATATATAGTAATTGCAGTGTAAGGAGACTCTGTGTTACATTTTTAATGTACCCTTTAGTTGTTTTTAATAAATTCATGTGTTTTCCCCTATTCAATTGACCTGAAAAAGTTACAAAATATAGTAGCTTATAAGTAAAACACAAAAAGATATTTGCATATCATTCTCATATCAAACTTTATTTTTTCAAGTGATTTTAAAACATTTATAATTAAATTTTTGAATAGACAGTGCATTTAATACAACAGTATAAAGGTATGTGTTGTGAAAAATATGATGAAAAGTCTGTCTCATTTGTTTTTCATCTGCTCCCTTCCCACTCCAGTACACAACTTTGTTATTTTTTGTGTCCTTTCAGAGTTTTTTTATGCAAATATAAACAGATACAAATATTTAGTCTGTGTCTTTGAGATGTGATGTAATCCATATTCATTCTCTTTAGAGCTCTGTGTGTTCTGTTGTATGGTTGTAACATACTTCATTTAACTAGTCTTATTCATGGAAAATTGTTCTTTTTCCAGTGTTTTACTATTTCGTACTCAGTCTTGCATATACATCATTTTGTACACGAGCAAGAATGTACAAAGGATTTAGAAACCCAGACATGGGATTCTCCCTCATAAAGAATGGGTTCACTTTGGGTTCTACCACCAGCGTGGACGGTGTCTTGTTTTCCTCATCTTTGCTGAGGAGCATGTTGTCAGTCTTTGCTTATTGTTTGTGCAATATTTAAATACTGTTTCTTCTCCTTAGAAACTTCAGGTTTTGTGGATAAACTGTTTGAAAGTCTCTATACTAAGAACTACCTTCCACCTTTGGAACCAGTTAAGCCTGAGCCAAAACCACCAGTCCAAGAAAAAGAAGAAATTAAAGAAGAGGTAATGCCAAGTTTTCTTTTGCTTCTGGGGCCTTCTTAGATCTCATTACTGGTATCATTCTTAGTTTGGAAGTTGACCTCTTTAAAAATAATTATCTTTTGATTGAAGTTTCTGTGTTTGGCACCTTACAGATTCTTTATCAGGGCTTCTTAGTTTTTGGACTGGAAACGTTATTTCGTGTTCCAAGAAATATTTTAGGAATATTGAGAAATTCAGAGAAATCTCATTCAGTGACTTTAGAAAAAGAAAACTTGATTACAATATAGAGGTTTGGCTAAAAGTAAAATATTGACGAAAGTTCAAGAGAAATCATTAAGTGACACATTTTTATATTATAGATCAACCATTTTCTCTTTTTGAATATTTTGTATCATTAATGTAGTTATAGATATCATTGTTAACATATGAAAGAGAAAACCGTTTTTACAACATTAGAGTTTAAAAGCATGTTTTTTTTTTTTTTTTTTTTACCTTGCACAATTTATCTCATTTATTTTTAACAAGGAAATAGTTATTATGTTTATTTCATAGGTAGGAAAACCAAGAGTCAGATTAAGATTTCCAAGGTAACTTAGTTTGTGAGTAGAAGAATTCATGTTTTAAACATAGGTCTTTTCTTTTTCTTTCTTTCTTTTTTTTATAATAGTTTATTTTCAAATTGGTTTACATATAACACCCAGTGTTCATCCCAACATGTGCCCTTTTTAATGCCCATCACCCCCTCTCCCCCCTCCCTCATCCCCCTTACCCTCAGTTTTTTTCTTAGTCTTTGAGAGTCTCTTATGTTTTATCTCCCTCCCTCTCTGTGTCTTTTTTTCCTTTCCCCTCTTCCCCTCCCCCTGGTTTTGGCTTAGTCTCACAAAGTCCACCTATTCGTGGAAACATATGGTATCTGTCTTTTTCTGACTGACTTATTTCACTTAACATAATACCCTCCAGTTCCATCCATGTTGCTACACATGGCCAGATTTCATTTTTTCTCATTGCCTCGTAGTAGTCCATTGTATATAAGTACCATAACTTCTTTATCCATTGTCAGTTGATGGTCACTTGGTCTCTTTCCATGATTTGGCTATTGTCGAAAGTGCTGCTATGAACATTGGGGTACACGTGCTCCTGTGCATCAGCATTCCTGTGTCTCTTGGGTAGATTCCTAGCAGGGCAATTGCTGGATCATAGGGTAGCTCTATTTTCATTTTTTTTGAGGAATCTCCACACTGTTTTCCAGAGTGGCTGCACCAGTTTGCATTCCCAACAGTGTAGGAGGGTGCCTACTTCTCCACATCCTCGCCAGCATCTATAGTTTCCTGATTTGTTCATTTTAGCCACTCTGACTGGTGTGAGGTGGTATCTCAGTGTGGTTTTGGTTTGTATTTCCCTGATGATGAGTGACATTGAGCATTGTTTCATGTGTCTGTTGGCCATCTGAATGTCCTCTTTGGAGAAGTGTCTATTCATATCATCCGCCCATTTCTTCACTGGGTTGTTTGTTTTTCGGGTTTGGAGTTTGGTAAGTTCTTTATAAATTTTAGATATTAGTCCTTTATCCGATATGTCATTTGCGATGATCTTTTCCCATTCCGTTGGTTGCCTATTCATTTTGTTGGTTGTTTCTTTTGCTGTGCAGAAGCTTTTTATCTTGATGAGGTCCCAATAGTTCATCTTTGCTTTTAATTCTCTTGCCTTTGGAGACGTGTCGAGTAGGAAATTGGTGCGTCTTAGGTCAAAGAGGCTTTTTCCTGTTTTCTCCTCTAGGATTTTGACGGTTTCCTGTCTCACATTCAGATCTTTTATCCATTTAGAATTTATTTTTGTGAGTGGTGTAAGAAAGTGGTCTAGTTTCATTCTTTTGCATGTTGCTGTCCAATTCTCCCAGCACCATTTGTTAAAGAGGCTGTCTTTTTTCCATTGGATACATTTTCCCGCTTTGTCAAAGATTAGTTGGCCATATACTTGCGGGTCCATTTCTGAGTTTTCTATTCTATTCCATTGGTCTATGTGTCTGTTTTTGTGCCATAAAAGCATGGTTATATAAGGTAATCTAATCCTTTGAACTAAGGGGAAACTTTTTACAGGGGTCATTTGTAATTCATTCATTCTTTCTTTCTGTCCCTCCCTCTATCCCTCTTTCCCTCCCTCCCCCCCCCCTCCTCCCCTTCCCTCTCTCCCTCTCCCACCCTCCCTCCCAGTGTGGGGCTTGAACTCACAACCCTGAGATTAAGAGTCACATGTTCTACCAAATGAGCCAGCCAGCTGCCCCCATTTGTGATTCTTTTTATGTATAGACAACACAGTATTATAAGAATATGGGTTCTAAAATAAGGCTGCATGAGTTAAAATTATAGCTCTAAAATAAATTACTTGCTTCATTTTCACATCAGTAAAATGAAAATAGTTTACATACATAAAAATTAGAAGATATCTAAAACCTCCATATATCATCTATCTTTGTTCACCTGTTGACGATTTGCCCCTTTTGCTCTGTATATACCCATGCCCAGAACTTATGTTAGATATATTATGATCTCATGGTAGTCTCTGTGCTCCCTAAGAATAAGAATGTTCATCATTATTGGTTTCAGTAAATTTTGTTGAATACTTTAATGTGTATTCCAATATTTTAAACATTTTTAATGTTTATTTTTGATACAGAGAGAGAGTATGAACAGGGGAGGGGCAGATAGAAAGGGAGAGGGAGAATCCCAGGCAGGCTCCGAGCTGTCAGCACAGAGCCTGATGTGGGACTGGAACTCACAGACTGTGAGATTATGACCTGATCTGAAGTTGGATTCTTAACCAGCTGAGCCACCCTGGTGCCCCGTGTATCTCAATTTTATCACTTGTCCCAACAATTCCCCCCCCTTTTCTTCCAATGTCCCCCCTTTTTTTTACAGCTTTTTTTTCCTCCTTGAGTACATGATTCAATCTAAGAATCAACGTATTGCATTTAGTTGTCATTTCAGCTCCATTTTTAAATGCTAGGCTGATTGACTTGATCCATCCTTGAAAGAAAACAAGGGGCACCTGGTGGCTCAGTTGGTTGAACGTCCATCCAGCTCTTGACTTCAGCTCAGGTCATGATCTCACGGTCTGTTGGTTCGAGCCCTGCATCAGGCTTTGTGCTGACAGTGCGGAGCCTGATTGGATTCTCTCTCTCTCGCTCTCTCTACCCCTCCTCTGCTCATGTGCACGCTCGCTCGCTCTCTGTCTCTCAAAAAGTAAATAAACTTAAAAAAAAAAAAAAGAAAATGTGTCTATACTTAAGATCAGTTGAAAGCACTGTTGCATTTTCGTTTTTGAATAATGCCCTATAATTGTTTCATAAAATCCTTTTAAAATAGGAGAGACTCTTAGTATGTTACTTCAAGTAATGGAAATAGGAAGAAACTTTTCTACTGTACTTGATAGTGTGTAATTTTTGGTCTATGTGTACAGATTAAATCTTTTAAAATAAGTTAAAATTTTTGCCCCGTGTGCCTTTTCTACATTCTTTGAAGTTCAGTGGACTGGAAGTATCTGTTTGAAAGATATTGGCCTAGACATAAGTGAAACATTGCATTATTTTGAGTTTTTAAAGGACAGTTAAAAAAAGACAAATTGTTGCACTGTTTTCGTTTTGTATCATAGTAAATTCTAATTTTGAAAATTGTGAACAGTGGATATCAGCTTCTGTGTATACATACTCCGGATAACACCATGTGGTATTTCTCTTGTATTCTGAGATTTCGTACACAACTTGATTGTCATCACTGACATAAATAACACCTTACGTGATAGTGCGTAAGTAAAGTAGCTTATAGTGATTCTGCTCCATAGTGTGGAAAGGAAGGGGTTTGAGGTGGCACTTCCCTTTGGCTGATTGGCTATTCTGCTCTGTGCTAGGTTGATGCAGTTGCTCTGAGCAGTGTAGGGAGTTGCAAATCCATCTAAAGACTAGCCATTTTAACTTTTTTCCTTAAACGTTAGCTATATTGTGCCATCACTTGTTTCACAGATTACTGTTCACATGGGGAGCCAGGTGAGAATTTGGATCATTGGCACAACTTATTCTGGTGCAGGAAAAATCCTTGGTATATATGTGCCAATTTTTATGAAGCACAATGTATTTATATGTAGTTGGGAAATTATTTGTAAATTTGCTGTAGTTATAATTGGCTGTTAATTAAACCCTTTACCGTGTCTGAGTTCTCCAATGAACAAAAGAATCATCCGTCTTTGGTATTATAATTTCCTTATTTGCACTATACCATGGATTTATCTGAAATATTAGAAGGAGGCAGTTTTTCTTAGATTTCGATTTATGACTAGAAATATGAGAACCTGTGGCAGAGTTTTTCCCTCTGGTTTGTCTGAAAACATTTTTATTTCATTTTAATTTTTAAAAATGTTATTGTAGAGAATTTTCAACAGACATCAAAAGGAGACAGTAGTATAATGAATTCTTATGTATTCGTCACTCAGCCCCAACAACCCATCAGCCCACAACCAATCTTGCATCATCCAAATACCTATTTAGGGTACTTTTATATCAGAAATGGCCCCCTGGAATGGAGGCTCTCAGACTTGTGTAGCCATGATAGACCAAGACAATAATTAAAACTTCTTAAATATGTAATAATCAAATTTCTAATCTAGGATATGAAGTAGAAACATTTAAGTCAGGTGGACACCATAGACGAAAAAATTTTTAAAAATTACCATGCCTGGTCATAATATTCTATAAAGAAATCTGCTTTTCATATTCTTAGTAAGATTGGGGCACCTGAGTGGCTCAGTCAGTTAAGTGTCTGACTCTTGGTTTCAGCTCCAGTCATGATCTCACAGTTCGTAGGTTCGAGCCTTGTACCTGGCTCTGCGCTATCATTGCTTGGAATTTTCCCTTTCTCCTCTCTGCACCTCCCCTGCAGGCTCACTCTCTCTCTCTCTCAAAGCAAATAAATAAACATAAAAAATTGTAAGATGGAAGTAGGTAAGAGATTTTCGTTTATGAAGTTTAACGTTTATTTTTTATTCATCTCTACACCCATCATGGGGCTTAAACTCACAACCCTGAGATCAAGAGTTGCATGCTCATCCGACTAAGCCAGCCAGGTATCCTGAAGGCTTGATATATAGTATGAATTCAAGAATATATAAAGCAATATAATGACAAATAACTCACTTTAGATTAAGTTAGAAGTAATTGTGGAAAAACTTATCCGTACCACCAGAAGTTCTAGAAAATGTATTTAAAATAGTAAAGAATGAAGATATTTTTTTTCAACTTCTAACCAACAAGTTCTTACTATGGAAATGTTTGAAAGAAGCCAAAATAATAAAATGAGCCTCCATGTACCCATCATTTACCTTCAGTGATTACAGATCCATGAGCAGGTGTCTTTCACTGTACTTCAGCCTCTTTTCATCCTCTTAAATTATTTTTAAAGAAATCTCAAATATATCATTTTATCTCTGATTACTTATTGCATCTTGAAAAGGTATTATTTTGAAATTAAGATTTAGAAATATTTTATCTTATTGGGGCGCCTGGGTGGCTCAGTCAGTTAAGCGTCTGACTTTGACTCAGGTCATGATCTCACGGTTGGTGAGTTCAGGCCCCACATCAGGCTCTGTGCTGACAGTTTGTTGCCTGGAGCCTGCTTCAGATTCTGTGTCTCCCTCTCTCTCTGCCCTTTTCCTGCTTATGCTCTGTCTCTTTCTCCTTCAAAAATAAATAAATATCAAAAAAAATTTTTAAAAATATTTTATTTTATAAAAATATCTGTAACTCTGTAATATTAACAAATGTCTAGTCAGTATTTAAATTTTTAAAATTTTTTTTTTTTTTAATGCTTACTTATTTTTGAGAGACAGAGAGCATGAGCAGGGGAGGGGCAGGGAGGGAAGGAGACACAGACTCTGAAGCAGGCCCCAGGCTCCGAGCTGTCAGCACAGAACCTGACACAGGGCCCGAACTCACGGACTATGAGCCGAAGTTGGATGCTTAATCAGCTGAGCCACCCAGGCACCCCTTACATTCTAATTGTTCATAAGTATTCCTTTTTCCCTATTTGTGTGAATTGACATCTAAATAATCAGGTTGGTTGAAATTTCTTTTTTTAAAAACAATTCACTGTTCCTTGTTCCCTCTCACTTCTCTCTCTCCAGGGTAACTAGTAAATCTTTGTTTTAACACAATTTACTAAATTTCTCTTCTTTTCTCCATTTTTTGTAAAAAGAATCATAGTTTTTTTGTCTTCCTTTTTTTTTTTAAAAAGATTTTATATTTAAGTAACCTCTGTACCCAATATGGAGCTTGAAATTACAACCCCAAGATCAAGAGTTGGAAGACTTGGATGTTCTACCGACTGAGCTAGCCACACACCCCATTAACTCATTATTATTTTTTAGATGGTTATTTATTTTTGAGAGTGAGCACAAGTGGAGGAGAGGCGGAGAGAAAGAGAGGGAGCCACAGAATTCAAAGCAAGCGCCAGGCTCTGAGCTGTCAGCACAGAGCCGGACGCAGGGCTCGAACTTAGGAACTGCGAGATCATGACCTGAGCTGAAGTCAAAGTCCAACCAACCGAGCCACCCAGGTGCCCCTCCCCTTTAGTTCATTATGTGAGATTCATCTGTATTGTGCATGTCCTCTGACTTTTTAAAAATACCTTTATTGAAATACAACTCCCCTACCATGCAATTCCTCTATTCACAGTGCACAAATGTGATGGTTTTTATTGTATTCAGAATTGTGTAGCTATCACTATGTTCCACTTTAAATCATTTCCTTATCCAAAAAAGAAATCCTGTACTCATCAATCTATCACCCTGCAACCATTCTTTCCCAACCCCCATCCCTCTCCTAGGCAGCCATTAATCTACTTTATTTCTCTGTGGATTTGCCTATTCTGAATATTTCATATAAATAGAATTATATAATTTGTAGTCTTTTGTGACTAGCTTTCATTTAGCATGATGCTTTCAGGGTTCATCTAGATTGTATCCTGTATTTGTTTTTTATGGCTGAATAATATTCGATTTTATGGATATGTCACATTTTCTTTATACAGTTAGTTGATGGACAGTTGGGTTGATAGATAAGTGGTTAATGCTATTTTGTTGTTATGAATAGTGTTGCTATGAACATTCTTGTCCAAGCTTTTGGGTAGCCTTATGTTTTTATTTCTCTTGGATACTTTAACTTTTTAATAATATTTTTTTCTATTAGGAATTAATGCATGTCCATCAAGAAAATTGTTACAAAATGCAGAAAAGGAAAAAGATCTCCAAAGTTGATGTCTTACAAGTTTCTTTTAATCTTTAAATCGCCCTTTATACCTACCTGTGTGTCTCTCCCATTCTTCTTTCCTACTCCCTTTTTCCACCATAAATTTTATTTTGTTGTAGGAACTTAGTCTTTTGTTCTGTAGAGTTTTTGCTGTATGGATCTGCTGATTGCATCCCAGGGGAGTAATATATTTCCTGTAAATAGGTTAAGAGAATGATTTTTAAATATAGTCTTAACAATTGTATAGTATTTTAGCCAGCGCTGTATGGTTGCCATATTGTGGCTACCATTTTATGTTGCCTGAGTTTTACTAAATTGTTATCATCTGTTCCATTCACTGACCTCCTGTTTATTAAGTGAGCTTCTCCATTAGATGCTTTTGTTTAACTCCTGCAAATGACTTTATTTCACCTTTCTCTAGCAAAGGGTATATATTCGTTTTGAGATTAACATTGAAAAAAATTAAAATCATAAGTTATTTCTGGTTACTTTTAACTTTTAGGCTTCAAAAAGAAAACTGTTTCTTGGGGCGCCTGGGTGGCTCAGTCATCTAAGTGCCTGACGTTGGCTCGGGTTATGATCTCATAGCTCGTAGGTTCGAGCCCCACACTGGGCTCTGTGCTGACAGCTCAAAATCTGTGTCTCCTTCTCTCTCTGCCTCTCCCCTGTTCATGCTTTGTATCTCTCTGTCTCAAAAATAAACATTAAAAAAATAAAAATAAAAGAAGATAATATTTCCATTAATTCAAATACCATTTTCCTGTATATCTCATGAAATGTGTAGTTTTATGGCACTTAGTTACTTTACCATTTTTTCCTGAAACCTTTTCTATGAAATAAATCCATAGTCCTTAGATTATATTTTATAATTAGGAAAACAGGAACCGTTTTACATATGATACTTAGAAATACAGACTTGCTCTTTCTCCTGTTTCATTGTGAGGGACTAACTGCTGTTTTCCTCCTGGACTTCTATTCTTCACCTTAAATTAACATTTAAAAATCAGTGTATTAGTGGTAAATTAATTTCAGCATCTTTTTTACTTTCCCCTGTTGCCTAACTTTTTTTGATGTGTTTTGACTACAATATTCCTTTCTTACTTTTTTTTTTACGTTTATTTATTTTGAGAGAGAGAGAGAGAGTGAGAGAGCGAGCAGGGGAGGGGAAGAGAGAGAGAATCCCAAGAAATCTCTATGCTGATGGAGGGCTTGAACCCACAAACCATGAGATCATTACCTGAGTCGAAACCAAGAGTTGGATGCTCAACTGACTGAGCTGTCCAGGCGCCTCTTGACTTCAGTGTTTCAGTGTATTTGTGCCCTCTGTTGCACTAGAAGGATTATCAGGTGGATGTGTTTCATCATTAGTAGGAGGACTGATCTTTCTAATGAATTCATGTAGGTATTTCAGGAGCCAGCAGAGGAAGAACGAGATGGCAGAAAAAAGAAGTATCCTAGTCCCCAGAAGACTCGTTCAGAATCTAGTGAACGAAGGTTTGTGTTTATATTTAATTAGGAAGATACTCAATTCACTTCTTAGTTTCCTCGTAGGTGCCTTAATGGGATTTTTAACATACGTACTGACCCCCCCCCCAAACTGATTAAAGAAAGAGACTGTTACCTTCCTTCCATTCTGTTTTTTGTCTTTGTCATACTTTCTCTTCCTTTTATAAACAGTCTTCATTATGTGCTTTCCCCAAGAGCATAGGGGTGGGAGTTGTCTCCTTAGAGGATATTAATGAAATGTTCCATTTGGTTAGGGGTGCTCACTGTTAAAATCATCCAAAGTATTTTATATTACATATAGTTCAGTTTATATGTTGAATCATCAGCCTGCCATCTGGAGATTAGTCTTTTGTTTAGAAAACTTTTTTTCAGCCTTTTTTCTCTCCTACTTTAAATATTTTTTTTTCTCCTACCCCTCCCCATACTTTGGATTCACCTCTTTTTTTTTTTTTCATTTCTCCCCACCCAGTGTACTTGAGGGAATGTTTTTTCTTTTTATATAATGGATCAGAGGAGTTAAGCTGTGGTTTTATGGCTTTCTAAAAAAGCTTAGACATTATGAGTTTTGATGAATCAAGGAGGGTAATTCATACTCCTGATTCGTTTGCATACTTGGTTTCTATAGTGTACATATGGCTTTTATATCTGTGCATTACAGGACACGTGAGAAAAAAAGGGAAGATGGCAAGTGGAGAGATTATGACCGGTACTATGAGCGGAATGAGTTGTACCGCGAGAAATACGACTGGAGAAGAGGCAGGAGTAAGAGCCGGAGTAAGAGCCGAGGCCTGAGTCGAAGTCGAAGCCGAAGTAGAGGGCGTAGCAAAGACCGGGATCCAAATAGGAATGTTGGTGAGTAGATGAGGCTTTCCCCTAAAAACTCTGTATCGCCTGCCTTCCTCTATCATTACAGTACCAGAACTTCCCTTAAAGGCACATGTATCTTAACATGTCTGAGCAATGTAAAATCTAGAATTGTCTCAAAAAACTTACTACTGATTTTTGTTACAGAGACAGGGCTCTCTTCTCAAGATGGAGTCAGAGGAGTTTGACTAAAAAGAAACTGTTCATAAGTATATCATGGCACATGTCTAGACTTAAAGTCATTTTGTGTAATTGAAACTAATGTCATTTAATCAACAAAACTCTCATTGGAGGAAGAGGATTACCTGCTCCTTCCCACACCCTCTTACTAAGAAGAATTCATTTGCTTTAAGATTGCCTAGAGTTTGTAAAGTTAAAAATAAAAAAATATAGGTAGATAACTGGGATCCCAGCCACTGATTACCAGGATATCAATTTGGAAGTCAGTTCTTAGATAGCTTTCTTATTAAATATCAGTGGAAATGTTGGTCTTTTTCGTTATGTACTGATGTTGATGTTGTAAAAGATGATTTTATACAAGCTCTTGGTCAAGATACATCATGTTGTTGGTGTTCCTGCTTTTAGGATATATGAATAATGAGAGCACTTAGAAATATGGATAGCTCAGTAAGTTTACTGCGGTATTCTCTTCTTCCCTCTTCTGCAAGAAAAAAAACATAGGTTAAGAACATAAATGTCTAATATTAGTTGTTTCTTGTTTTTATTTTGTCTCTAAAGCAGAGCACAGGGAAAGATCAAAGTTCAAGAGTGAAAGGAACGACTTGGAGAGTTCCTATGTGCCTGTGTCTGCACCACCTCCCAGCTCTTCTGAGCAGTACTCCTCCGGGGCACAGTCTATTCCCAGCACTGTTACTGTGATTGCACCTGCGCACCACTCTGAAAACACAACGGAGAGTTGGTCTAATTACTATAACAATCATAGCTCTTCCAATTCTTTTGGTCGAAACCCACCACCAAAGAGGCGATGCAGAGATTATGATGGTAAAAATTCTCCTTTAGATTGTCCCCAAAAGAAGTAGTAAGGCAAATGTGAATATTGCAGCCTTTTCATTTTAGTCCAGATTTTGTTAAAAAGATAAATGAGAAGGAAGATCTTTGGCATATGCTTGTTTGCTCTTTTGATTTGATATTTTGGCTCTGTTTAAGAGTGTTCAGATTTCATCCATTTGTTTGTTTTTATTGCTCTTGTTACTTCAGGCAGTATAAGTATACCACAAAATTTGATAGGCACTGGGAATCGTAATTTTGTTGTGTAGTGTTTGGTACTGGGAATTTGGTAATTTGCTGACTTTCCATTTGAATGAATCTAGGTGTGTATGTGTTTTAATTTTTTATTATGGAAATATTTAAATATTAATAAAAGTTGACAAAACAGTGTAATTAACCCTAGTGTATCCATGATCTCACATCAGCAGTTAGAGCTCTTGGGCAGTTTTGTTCTCATTTTTGCTTTTCAACTGCTTCCTCTGGGCCTGTATTATTTGAAGCAAATCACAGGTGTTATAACATGTTTCCTGTAGATAGAGAATATATATTTTTACATTTTATTTTAAGTAGGAAATAGAATCAAAAGATTCAAGCTTTATTTCATTCTCACCCTGGTCTCCCAGCAACAGAGGTCTCATGCCCAAGGCCAATTTGCTGTCATTTATTTATTTATTTATTTATTTATTTATTTATTTATTTATTTATTTATTTATTTTTAAAGTTTATTGAGAGAGAGAGAGAGAGGACGGGCAAAGAGAGAAGAGAGAGAATCCCACGCAGGCTCTGTGCAGTGAGTGCAGAGCCCGACAAGGGGCTTGAATTCATGACTGAGATCATGACATGATCTGAAATTAAGAGTCAGGTGCTTAACCAATTGAGCCATCCAGGCACCCCTAATGCTATTAATTTCTTCTGTATCTTTCCAAACATAGTGTGAACGTGTATGTAATTCTCCCCTGTTTTCTATTTTATATAAATGCTAGTATACTATTCACACTCTTCTGCAGGTTATTTTTTTCACGGAGTAGTATTTTCTGACAGTTATCCTATGTTAGTACATGAGAGCTTCCTTAATCCTATTTTTAAGGTTTCTTGGTATTCTATATGTAGAAAAACATGTTTAACTTAATTCGGTGTTAATGTGCTTTTGGGTTGTTTCTGACATTTTGTTGTTGTAAACAATGCTGCATTGGATAACTTAGTAAATTGAATGTTTTCTTTCTTTTTTTTTTTTGAATTTTGTTTTTAAGTAATTTCTACACCAAACGTGGGGCTTGAACTTACAACCCTGAGATCAAAAATCACATGCTCCACCAACTGAGTCAGCCAGACACCCCTTCCCATTTTAATATTTTAAACTAAAATTTCGAACTGTTCATATAGCAAGAATGCAGAATTTAGAGTAATACTTTGAAAATAGATAGTTGAAATTGGATTGTCTCGTTAAGTCCCTTACCTGCTCTACCCTGCCTTTTGCTGTATTGAATCTGATTTTTTTTTTTTTTTATTATTCCTTAAGGTAATCTGTAAGAGCAGCCTGGGGCTCGAACTCTTGACCCCAAGATCAAGATTAGCGTGCTCTATTGACTGAGCCAGCCAGGCACCCTGAGTCTGAATTTTTTTTTTTTAGTTCTTTTTAATGTTTGTTTATTTTTGAGAGAGAGCATGGACAGAAGGGCAGGGAGAGGGGGAGACACAGAATCCAAATCAGGCTCTGGGCTCTGAGCTGTCAGCACAGAGCCCGACATGGGGCTTGAACCCAGAAACCATGAGATCTTTACCTAAGCTGAAGGCAGAAGCTTAACTAATGAGCCACCCAGGTGCCCCGAGTCTGAATTTTTATTACGAAGACTTAATGGCAAATGGGTTAATCTGATAGTGGCTAGTAGCCTGTTTTGGACACTGTTGCTTGCCTTCTCAACAAAGCATAGTCTGAGAAAGTAGAGAATACATCTGGCCCTACCTCAGGGATATGTGATGATTAACAGAATAACACTAAGAAGTCTTTGAATTCCTTGGAGAAAAAATACTTTGTAAATCAGATTGGTAGGCTTTTCAGGGTCTTGTTTTGTTTTCTGAACTCTAAATAGATCATAATAAGATTGTTCTTCTATTCTTACAGAAAGAGGATTTTGTGTACTTGGTGACCTTTGTCAGTTTGATCATGGAAATGATCCCCTGGTTGTTGATGAAGTTGCTCTGCCAAGCATGATTCCTTTCCCTCCACCTCCCCCTGGGCTTCCTCCTCCACCACCTCCTGGAATGTTAATGCCTCCGATGCCAGGCCCAGGCCCCGGCCCCGGCCCTGGTCCTGGCCCAGGTCCAGGTCCAGGTCCTGGCCATAGTATGAGACTTCCTGTTCCCCAGGGACATGGCCAGCCTCCGCCTTCTGTTGTGCTTCCCATACCAAGTAAGTATATGTTTGTTGAATATTTCTTTCTTTAGCAAGGAATTGTATTTAGAAGAACCCATCTCTCAGCTAACTTGACCCTAGTTTTTTTTTTTTTTTTTTTTGAAAGATAGATTAATAATAGGTACCTTCAAAAAATTTTGGGAGTCGAAATCTTGCGAGTTGACCACATCATTTTTTTTTTTAATTTTTTTTTTTAACATTTATTTTTGAGAGACATAGAAACAAGCGTGAGCAGGGGAAGGGCAGAGAGAGAGGGAGACACAGAATCCGAAACAGGCTCCAGGCTCTGAGCTGTCAGCACAGAGCCCGACGCAGGGGCTCGAACTCACAGATCGTGAGATCATGACCTGAGCTGAAGTCGGCCTGCTTAACCAACTGAGCCACCCAGGCACCCCGAGTTGACCACATCTTAAGAAATCTAGTGTTTTGAAGATGTCAGAAAAAAGAACATGCCACTTGGTTAATGAAATTAGTCTTAAAAGAAAACCTCTTCTAGAATATTAAAATAATTTTTAAAGGCTTTTATGGAAATTTTCAAAATTACACAGAGGTGGAATAATAATATGTGTGCCACATGCACGGTCATCCAACTTCAGTGATTATCGATATTCAACTGTCTTACTTATTTCCTCCAACCCCTCCCCCATCACACGGGCACATGCTTTTTTGCTGGAGTAAATTCCAAAAGTCTCATCATTTCACTAGTATGTACTCTCTTTACTGAGAAGGACTGCTTATTGTTTATTTTACTTTATTTTTCAGTGAACAGTATGCTCTTATCACATGCACCAAAATTGAGTACGAAAAGTTTTTTTTTATTTGTTTATATATGTTAATGTTTATTTTGAGAAAGAGAGGGAGAGCAAGCATAAGCGGTGGAGGGGCAGAGAGAGAGAGAGAGAGGGAATCCTAGAATCTGAAGCAGGCTCCAGGCTCTGAGCCTGATGTGGGGCTCGAACCCGAGAACTGTGAGATCATGACCTGAGCTGACGTGGGATGCTTAACCAACTGAGCCACCCAGGCGCCCCAAGTACAAAACTTTTTTAAATGATCATTTAAAAATCCTTAACAGTTGCTAGTTTGGCCAAAACAGAAGCAAGACTAAATTTTTTTTTTTTTTTGCGATTAAAAAAAAAACTGGTGAATGGTTCACACATGTGCAAAGATAGAAGAAAATATGTGGAGACATTAACAATTGTTAAGAGATGGCAAATTGTTATTTTAAAAAGTGATTGCCATTCTATTAAGCAGTATTTTTTTACTTTTTTTAAACTTTTTATTTTTGAAATTATTGTAGACGCACAAGAAGGTAACAGAAATAGTTTAGCATGAACTCATGTACCGATCACCTAGCTTTCCTGTAGTCATATTCTTTATAGAACACATTTCAGGTACATATATACAATGGACTACTACGTGGCAATGAGAAAAAATGAGATCTGGCCATGTGTAGCAACATGGATGGAACTGGAGGGTATTATGTTAAGTGAAATAAGTTAGTCAGAAAAAGACAGATACCATATGTTTCCACGCATTGGTGGACTTTATGAGACTAAGCCAAAATCAGGGGGAGGGGAAGAGGGGAAAGGAAAAAAAGACATAGAGAGGGAGGGAGATAAAACATGAGAGACTCTCAAAGACTAAGACCAGTCTGAGGGTGAGCGGGGTGAGGGAGGGGGGAGAGGGGGTAACGGGCATTAAAAAGGGCACATGTTGTGATGAACACTGGGTGTTATATGTAAACCAATTTGAAAATAAACTATTACAAAATTAAAAAAAAAAAAACAACACATTTCATGGGGCACCTGGGTGGCTCAGTCAGTTGAATGTCGAACTTCAGCTCAGGTCACGATCTCACAGTTTGCGAGTTTGAGCCCTGCATTGGGCTCGCTGCTGTCAGCACAGAGCCCACTTTGGATCCTCTGTCTCCCCCCTCTATGCCCCTCACCCACTTGCGCTCTCTTTCAAAATAAATAAATGTTAAAAAAAAAAGAATTAAAAAAATACATTTCATTAAAGTTGGTAAAGATTTAGAGACCTTTAATACATAGATTTAATATTGTCAAGTACATAGTATAATTGTGAAACTCAAGTTGAGATTTCATTCCCCAGATAAAAAAACATCTTCATGTATAGAAATTCTCACAAAAAAAGATGTGATATGTGGGGACATTTTTGTTTAATAGTGAAATCCACGAATGTCATTTTCTCCATGTTGCTATGAAAAATTTCAAGCAAACTGAAAAGTCGAAATTACACACTGAACACCCATATACTCACCGCATCTAGGTTCTCCGATGAATACTTTACTATATTTCTGTTGTCACGTATCTTTCTATCTTTTCCATTGTTACTATTTTTATATGTTGCTTAGAGTGTATGTGTGCGCACTTGGGGCAGGGACAAAGGGGGGGGAGAGAATCCCAAGCACAGCTCGATCTCACAAACCAGGAGATCATGACTTGAGCCGAAATCAGGAGTCGAGATGCCTAACCGACTGAACCTCCTAGGCACCCTGTCCCATTATTATTTTTGATACATTTCCGATTATGTTACTGACCATCAGGACATGTAAACATACTCATAACAATGTAGAACCTGAGTTCTGTAGAACTTTACCATCATCCCAGAAAGTTTGTTTAAGTTACTTCTCAGCCATTTTTCACCCCTTTCCCTAGAGATAACCGTCCTGTTTTTTGTACCCTAGAGTTGTGTTGTCTTTCTAGAACTACAAATGTCATCTTAATTAATTTTGCAACTCACAGTGTTGAAGCCTGTGTATATCGAATTCATTCATTCTGTTCTAAGCTAAAGTAGGTAGTTTAATAATGACTATCCAAATTAGTACTAATACAGTATTTTTATTAGTTATGAAACATTAATGTTCTGCCTTTTTTTTTTTTTTTTCTTTTTTAATTCTTAGGACCACCCATAACACAGTCAAGCTTGATAAACAACCGTGACCAGCCTGGGACAAGTGCAGTGCCCAATCTTGCACCAGTGGGAGCAAGACTACCTCCTCCTTTACCCCAGAACCTCCTTTATACAGTATCCGAACGTAAGTAAATACTGTTTGACTTAACAATCGCTAGGGTATAGAAGAGGTTAAGTTTCAATATGATCCTTTAAAAATTTTTTTTTTTTAACTTTATTTATTTTTGAGAGATATAGAGACAGAGCGTGAGCAGGGGCAGGGCAGAGAGATAGGGAGATTCAGATCTGAAGCAGGCTCCAGGCTCCGAGCCATCAGCACAGAGCCCAACGCGGGGCTCGAACTCACAGACCGAGAGATCATGACCTGAGCCGAAGTCGGCCGCTTAACCGACTGAGCCACCCAGGCGCCCCATGATCCTTTTAAAAAATATAGTTTATTTCTCTTCTTACGGACTGTGCCATATAAAAATTATATTTGTATTCACAAGGCAGTTTATAATGTGGTCATGCTCTTTATTTAGTTGTGTATTAACTTGTGTGTTCATGGAGGAGAAGGGCAAGGCCTTCTGTATTGGAGTCTCCTCTCCTGTAGAGGAAGCAGCAACATTTATATCTCCTAAAGGACATTGCTTTCGAAGCTTTATTCTCCTCTAAAGGAAATTTATTTTGAAGCTTCTGTTCAAAAATTGTTCCTTGGATTGACTCTCCAAACATAAGTTTATCTTCTCTAAGAATATACACAAGATCAGATAAAATAGGCCTAATAATTACTTAACTTGTATGGTGGAGTGAAGATAGTGAAAATGATTTAAACTGTAATATTTAGTGCCTAGAATATTTATTAACTATAATGTATGTTGCTTCCTGAGTCCTAATTCTCTCTTTTTTGTTAGGTGACTTTGTGGTTTTTAGTTTATTTAAAGCTTTTTTTTTAATTTATTTTTAATGTTTACTTATTTTTGAGACAGACAGAGCGTGAGTGGGGGAGGGGCAGAGAGAGAGGGAGACATAGAATCCAAAGCAGGCTCCAGGCTCTGAGCTGTCAGCACAGAGCCCGACGCGGGGCCTGAACTCACAGACCGCGAGATCATGACCTGAGCTGAAGTCGGACGCTCAACCGACTGAGCCACCCAGGCGCCCCTGTTTAAAGCTTTTTAAAATATTTTTCTAAAAACATAACAACATAGTTGTTAAAAATGTCAGATTGTGAGTTGGGTTTTTTTTGGCAGAGCTATGTCGCTTTATGGATAAATTCATCTTTTATGCAGTTGTGTTTATCTTAAACATTTTTTTATCTTTATCATGCCTTGATTAGGCAATTGAAAGTAATTAATAAGCCTAGGTTTATTACCTTCTGTCATTGTGACCTTGGACAAGTTACTTAATAATTCCTTTGTATCTTAGTTTCCTCTTCTGTAAAATGGGAATACTAATATTACTCACCTCATTAATAGTGTTCGAGGAATAAATGAATATATCTACCTAAAGCATTTAAAATAGTACCTGGCATCTAGTGGTTAGTTTTTATAATACTGTAGTTATTATTGTTTCCTTAAATTAACTTTTCTGAAATCAAATATAATTATCTTCTCTTTAAGTCTGTACCTCCACTATCCCTGTGTTTCTTTGTGAATTGAAATAACAACCATCTAATCACCTAGAATTGAAACTTTGACACAATTGACTCATTGCTTTGCTTTTTTATATCTAGTTAATAAAAAATTCCTTTCTCTTTTTCTTAGAAGTATCCCTTTCTCTCTATTCCTACTGTGGCTCTGCCCTCATCCACACTCGAATCACCTCACATTTGGATTATTGCTGTACTCTTCTTGACTCCCATTATGTTTTGCTCCCCCTAAGTCACACCACGTAATGCTGCTAAGCTAATTTTCCTAAGAAAACCATTCTGCAGGACCTCATGAGACTCTGTAGTGGCCACAACTGCCTCCTCAGCTATAGATGAACCCTTCCTAGTAGCATCTCTTCTGTCACAGGTAATCTCGTCACTGTGCTCTCACGTACATCTTCTCTGGTTAGGCCTTTGATGTCTTGTCTGTGCCCCTGTCTTGACTTTCTTTTCACGTCTTCATTCCTAGGAATCTCTCTTTCTTCTCTTCTTTCAAACCCCAAATCTTTTAAGTACATGGGGAACATTATTGGTCTTTTGTAAACTCCAACAAGACCAAAAAGCATTGCTTACATAGTGACATGTAAGGCCCGCTGTTAGATTTATTTTCATGTATGTTAAGTTTATGTTCCACTGAGCTTCTTCAGAACAGAAACCCCATCTTAGCTTCTCATAGTCTTCTAATTAGTGTTTTTTTACAGTGCATATTTGTTTTACTGGTTCTTTTATTTTTTAATTAGACAAATTTTAAATGTAAAAATAAAGAAAAGAGTATAATGCACTCCCATATACATCTGTTATCTGGCTTCAACACTTATCAGTCCTATATCATTTATTTCCCCCAACTGTGCTCTTAACTTTATTTGTTAATGTTTTTGGAACTAAAAGTACAAAAAATAGATTATTTATCTGAGAGTCTATTGCAGATGGCATATTTTCTTAGTGGTAAATTTAGTGTTGTGACTCACAATAAAAGTTCTATTTTGTTTTTGATTCTTTTTGTTTAAGTCTGGCAATTACCATTTATTTTAATATTGTTAAATTTAACATCATGACTCACTCCGTAAAAATTCCACTTTAATTTTAATTTATAAAAATCTGACTGTTACCATGTACTTTAGTGTCTTAGCTTCATGTTCATTAATTGAGCAGGTATTTATTTGAATGCCTGATATGTGCCAGGTATATTGTGCTACATGCTCAAGAGTCAAGTTGAACAAGGTATCTAACCTCAATTTACTTGAACACCATTTTTCTATTTTTAGAGGAGGGCAGAGAGAGAGAGAGAATCTTAAGCAGGCTCAAGGCTCAACACAGAGCCCAATGCAGGGCTCAATCTCATAACCATGAGATCATGACCTGAGCCAAAATCAAGAGTTCGATACTTAAACTGACTGAGCCACCCAGGCACCCCCATTTTTCTCTTAAAAAAAATTCTTTTTAATGTTTATTTTTGAGAGAAAGAGCGTGAGCAGGGGAGAGGCAGAGAGAGAGGGAGACACAGAATCCGAAGCAGGCTCCAGGCTCTGAGCTGTCAGCACAGAGGCCAACACGAGGCTCGAACCCACAAACTGTGAGGTCATGACCTGAGCCGAAGTTGGATGCTTAACCAGCTGAGCTACCCAGGCACCCCCATTTTTCTGCTTTTAAAAGCAAGAGTATTTTGTTAATATGTTAGTAAAGGCCTTTTAAAACACAAATTCTAAACTGCTTTTCTGAGGCCAGTAACATTTTTAAGAAAATTGGGGGAGTAGTATAGTTAGCACTTCTTGTTTGCCCCCATTAAGAAACTGTATGTGAAAATATTTAATATTTTTATTTAAAAAATACATTTTTACATAAGAAAACATAGTACTAGAGTAAAGGACAGTCCTTTTATGTTTGTTTTTATGAAATACTAATTACATTTTTCCTCAGACCAATAAGAGGTGATAGCTTCCTTTTGGCATTTGTGATTTACTGCTTTAGAGGATAGTTCCATATACTGCACCAGTGTCTTAAAGAGAGGTTGTTGTTTGGCAGCCCAGTGTTTTGAAAGTTACAGAATTATTCGTACCAGACAATTTAATACTCTTTGTGCTATGCAACTCTACTCTCTTCGTTTTTTAAAAGTTAATTCTAAAATTCATAGAGAAAATTGAAAACATAGGAGATAATTTCTGATTACAATGTAAACAGGTAAACTTTTTTTGGTGTAGTTTATAAATTTTTTATCTTTCTATTAAGTTGTTTTAGAATAGTTTTGTTTTTTTTTTAAGTTTTGTTTTAGATATTAGTTGATTCCTTCACATCATTCAGGTATATTTTTCTTAATAGTGTAATGAATAATTTCCAAAAAAGCTAAAATTTCAAAGTAATAAACTGTATTTACAATGTGTTAGAGAACTTGAGCTCTCAAAGTTTAACACGTTGGGAAAGTATAAATTATGGTATTTTATTGTTCTTAACATTATCATTAAAATTCACAACACAGAAAATGTTTATAAGTGGAATACAGCATATCAGATGGTATTTAGTTGTGAAAATTATGTCCGCAGAAACCCAGGATATACAGAGAAAAATGAAATCTGGGGTTTTGAAGGTAAAAATAGTAGTCTCCTCATTGCTAGGTACTGGGAATATACAAATGAGTAAGAAGTGATTCTTCTAAGAAGCTAAAAATCTATGAGTGGAAAAGAAAAAGTGTTTTAAAAAAAATACAAAAAACCAGTACAGTATATTTTGCCATTGTAACTAGATGAACAGAGCGGCTCAGAAATACAGGTGACAAAGGAACTAATTCTGTCAAAAATAAAACCTTCATCTAGCCTGTGGTCATTACTTGTTCTGGAATAGGACAATTGAATATTAGAAGAAAAGGAATTATCTTCACTGTATAACTGGTTAGGATATGTATTGCTCCTGTTAATGCTGTTTAAAAGGTGTTGTCAAATAGATATAGTTTAGAAGAAACTCTGAAATTTTGTTGTTTTGTTGCATGAAAAATGTCACAGATACTCTGAAAATGACTTAAGCAATAGAAGGAATTGTATGGAAAGAGAACAATATCATAACACCAATTAAAATTACCTCTGTCCTCTGAGGTACTTAAAACATTTTACCCAAATTTGAAATAACCAATTCAGTGTATAATTTTTTGGTTTTTCAGGACCAGTTTTAAGTATATTCCCTTTTCTCCTTTAAATTTGGTCTTTTTTATGTTTCTTTGAAGAAAAAGTGGTAGATATATTTTATCCTTGCTAAGCTCACTGTATCGAGCGTGTGAAAAGAGTAATAGTAGAATATAACATCCTGTATTCTCTGGACTGATGTTTTAGGTTTAAGGCAGTTGTCAGTCTTCACATGAATTTATGTAAATTATCTTTATCTTTCTGAAAATACATTTCCTGTTATCGATTCTGTAAAATTATTAAAAGCCCTATATACCTACCAAACTTGAGTTTCCACATTTAATTCTGTGGGATGCATAACATTTCTTTGTGCAGAATCTTGGATTTTGAAGTCTAGAAAATTTACTCCTATCTGATAGAATCATTGAATGTTGTTTGGGATTTCTCTCCCCTTGTGTTTTACTTTGTTTTGTCTCGCATTCATTATCTTATTGTCCATCTCAGCATATAGATTTTCATGCAAAATACTTGTCATTGGAATACTTTTAATAAATAAGCCTTCATAACTTCTTTAAGTGACTGTTTATTGAGTTCCTATTACGTACCAGGCACCATTTAGGCCCTAGAACTTGAGATAGTGTGCCAGGGACCTTGGATTCTAATACTGAAAATACGTTATCAGTTTGGCCAATAATTGGAAGGTGTAGTTTTTTGTTTTCTAATTGAGCTTTTAGTTTAAAACTTAACATTTTTTTCACCCTTAGAGTACTCTTAAAGACAAAATCAGGAAATTACAAATTGTAGCTAAAAATTCAATTTGAGTAAAGACTATCTTCACTTGACTAGAGTTAACATTTAAGAATGTGAAAATTTCGGGGATGCCTGGGGAGCCCAATTGGTTAAGTGTCTGATTCTTGACTTTGGCTCAGGTCATGATCTTGTGGTTCATGAGTTCAAGCCCTGCGTCAGGCACTACACTGATCGTGTGGAGCCTTCTTGGGATTCTCTTTCTTCCTCTCTGCTCCTCCCTTGTTCGCGCTTTCTTTCTAAAAATAAGTAACTAAACTTTATGTCTTAAAAATGTGAAAATTTTGCTATCAGGCATATAAGATATATGAAAAACCTAGAAGCATGAACTTGGGGTATTTGCACTTTGAAATTCTCCATTCACTCTCTGTCCTGATCAGAACTAAAATTAATGAATATAAATTATGATCAGCTCACCTTCACCATTATTGTAACATATTTCATTTAAGAAACCTTCTTATGGAAAATTTCAAATACACACAAAAGGAAACCAAATATTGCAGGAATCTTCAGGTACTCATGGGCTTCAATGCTCTGCAAGATACAGTCTTGCTTCATCTGTAACTCATCCCAGACTTGATTATTTTATTTAAAAATTTTTAACATTTATTTATTCTTGAGGGAGAGAGAGAGAGTGTGAGTCGGGGAGGGGCAGAGAGAGACGGAGACACAGACTCTGCAGCAGGCTCCAGGCTCCAAGCTGTCTGTGCAGAGCCCGATGAGGGGCTCGAACCCACAAGCTGTGAGATCATGAATTGAGCCTAGGTCAGACGCTTAACTGACTTAGCCACACAGGAGCCCCCTGACTTGATTATTTTAGAACAAGACCCAAACATAACATTTCATCTGTAAAAACTTCATTATATATCTCTAAAAGATAAGGATTGAACACCCAATCACAATACTTTATTACACTCCCAAAATATTTATAACTTTACTATTGTCAAATATCCAATCCAATCCACATTGTATCGTTAGGTGTCTTTTATAGCTGGTTCATTCGAAGTTGGATCCAAACAATATTATGTATTTTATTTAGAAGATCTATTTCTTAGGTCTTTACGTCTATAACAGTTTCTCGTACCTCTGTTTTGTTTTTCCTTGACATTTATTTGTTGAAGAAACCGATCATTTGTCCTGAAGAATTATTTCGCATTCTGGACTTGGCACATTACATCCCCTTGTGTCATTTAGCACATTCCTCTTTCTTCTGAATTTCCTAAATTGGGAGCTAAATTTGGAGACTTTGGATTCACATTTGTTTGTTTGTTTTTCATCATGAATATTTTATTGCTGTACTTCCTACTGTAGTATTTCATGATGTATATAATGTGAAAGTTTTTCCTTTCTGTGTTGTAAATACTGATCAGTGTGTACAGGTGTTTTCATTCCGATTCATCCTCTTTGAAAGTTGCTCATGGTTTCAGCAGCCATTTGTGATCAGTGCTTAGGTCTCTTGTTTCATTAAGGGTTATAAAAGTGTGATACTCTAATTCTGTCATTTCTTCTGCATTTATTCACTGGCATTCTACAAAGTGAAACCCAGTTAACCATTTGGTTGACTTGAAATGCAGTTTTTTAGGAAAGACAAGATAAATGCTTGTTTTATTTATCAGGAAAGAAATGACCTGCTTTCCTAGGATCTTCCATAGGGGATCATTAGGAGCTCGTGGATTTTTAACATGCTTGATGTTTCCCCTCATTACATCCTTTTTAGCGTGTGTTTCATCTTTGACCAGTGGGGTCCTCTTCATGCAGCTCCTGCAGATTGTCTTGTTTTTGGCACACCTGGTGTTTTCTAGTCGTCATACTTCTGTAAGCACCAGGTATATATATGAAGGTGTGCCAGGTTCCTCTTAATTTTCTGCCCAGACTTAAAATCAGCCTTTTATCTAAGGACCTTTTTCATTTTGAAATAGTATTTAGAGATCTCAGTAAGTGTTGTAGAAGAATATCAGACTGTATGTGAATAAACAGCCATCTTTCTGAAATGAAACACATGTTCTTTGTCATTCGTGTTGACAAGACATTGTCCAGATTAGCCTTTAACTGTTCATTTCAGTTTGAGACAGTTATTAGTTAAGTATTCTTGGTACGTTGAGTGCTGTGTCCAAAATTTAAACTAGTCGTTTGGACTGAGAACGTTCCTCGCCATTTTTCTCTTTAGCACACTCCTTCGTTCTGCAGGAAATTCTGCCCAGTAGGCTGTTCTTACACCTATTTTCAAATCATTGAGGATACGTTAGATTGTTTTTGGAATGGAATGATTGAAAGATCCTTTTTTTTAATGTGAATTTTGAAAGAATTGGTGCTAAGCACACAGTTTTGTGGTCTGCTGTACAGTATGATTTGTCACCTGCTCTTTGGCTTCATACATAGGAAGAGAAGGATAGTAAAATTTAGTATATATGTTTCTCTTGTACATTTACTATGAAATCAAGTGGTTATTTTGTGGCTTGTTCTGTTAAAGTGTATTAAAAATCTTTTGGAGGGGCGCTTGGGTGACTCATTCAGTTAAGTGTCCGACTTTGGCTCATGTCATAATCTTGAGGTTTGTGAATTCGAGCCCCACGTCGGTCTCTGCGGTGACAGCTTGCAGCCTGGAGCTTGCTTCAGATTCTATATCTCCCTCTCTCTCTGCCCCTCCCCTGCTTTCTCTCTCTCTCTCTCTCTCTCTCTCTCTCTCTCTCTCTCTGAAATAAGTATTGAAAAAATTAAGAAAAATCTTTTGGAATTTTATAACTTTTAAGGACATTTATCATGTATAAAAAAAATTCTAAATTCACGTTATCTTGTGCCACATAGCGAACATCTGACCTTAACTATAAAGTATCGAGTAAGCCTTGTACATAGGTCTCCTGGGATAGTCAGTAAAGCAGATACTATTAAGTGACCGAAGAAGAAACTTGCTCCTGATACTTTTTAAATCTTGTTCTACCAAATTTGACTTCATTGTGTCAGACATTCTTGTGTTAATATGTGTAAGCTCTCAATGTGCTTTTTTCAAAAAAGTGGTTCTTAATATCTGAGGTAATTTCATATGTACAGTAGGTGGTCTGTTTATCTCTGGTTTTCTCCCTTTTTTCTTTGTCCGTGCTTGTTATCTTCCTGCTCATGGGATAACAAGTTTTACTATCTTCTTTATGTTTTCCTTTTGAACATTTCTCATTTTTTGTGAAGATATGCTTGTGGTGTTTTTTATTTTTAATTTCTTTATTGTTCTTTTTTCTGCTCCCAGATAATGGGAGTATGTTTTGTGTCAACCTTAAATTATGTGATTTGAAGAGAAGAGTTTGTGTTTTTAATGGATGTGACAGTCTTCAAAAAACTACATGTCTTGCTGGATACAAAACTACACAAATAATAGCTCAGGGCACCTTTATCTGATAGCGTGATATGGTTGACTGTTCAGTTTTGGGTACAATTAGCACATAGTTATTCCACTTAAGATTATGAAAAATGGAGATTATGCAGTCATGCTGCCTAATTCTTACTCTTTCTTTATACCTCAGTGCATCCTAACCAGTTACATGCCTGTTTCTTGAGTTAGGAAGAATCTCAGTAATACCTTTCTCGACAGCCGTTTTGGTGTACTTTCTCTGTTCTCGGCTGAAGTCTCAGGAAGTACATCATTCCCTGAGAAGCTTGTGACTCTCATTCCCAGCTGCCCTCCTATTCTTTCCTCTGTAGGACAGCCCATGTACTCTCGTGAACATGGTGCTGCTGCATCTGAGCGACTTCAGTTGGGGACACCGCCTCCTCTGTTGGCAGCTCGTTTGGTGCCACCTCGAAACCTCATGGGATCCTCCATTGGGTACCATACCTCAGTCTCCAGCCCCACCCCTCTGGTCCCAGGTAAGCTTTGCTACAGATGGCCATCCACCTCTGTGATCTTGGGTACCTGCGTGGTGACTGGCATCCTGATCCACCGTCACAAATTCCCACTGAACCTCTTAGGTAGTTTTCTTTTCTGTTCCTCTGCCTCTTTGATTTGTCCCTAGTGGTTGCTAGATGATTAGGCCTCCTGTGTGTCTGTCTTCTCTGGCGTCCTCTATGTTGACTTTTAGTGCCTCAGTAACAAAAGTCATGGTAGTTCCTTGAACTAATTTCTAAAACAGTAAATAGGAAGAGAATATCTACTTGATTGTTTTCTAATCAGTTGTACATTACAAGAAAAACTAGGTTAATTTTTTAAAAAACCAAAAACATCTGTTTTCTTGCTGATCATGGATGAACACGTCCTTTTTTCCCCCCTCTGCCCCATGTATGGACTGGCTGTGTAAAATGTAGTGATTTCTTAAAAACTCTTCCCTCCTATCTACGTGTACATTTGGAAGACCTGTGGAGTGCTTTATGGGTGTTTCATGAGGTTTTTAACATTTCTTGCTTTCCCTTTAGATCTCAGTTCATCAGAATTGACTAAAGGACTTTTAAGTTTCTAGGGGTTCTGTGTATTCTCAGGAATGATAGAATGAGGTCATTTGATTATGTAACTTCTTTAAAACCTGCAGCTATAGGAGATTTTCTTTCAGGACTACCACGTGGTAACTGAAACCTTTTTATCATAATTTGCTGATCTTATAGTTTGAATCATAGTATTGATTGGCCATTAATAAGGATCTGAATGTCTCTTACCTTGTAGCTGAAACTTAATATGAACACTATAGAGCATTTTTTCCACCAAGGAAAAAAAAAAAGAGACGCAAGGACTTCTACGTTACAGTTGTGAAAACCAGTGTCTTCACTTCCCTTAATCTTAACCCTTGTTTCATTTTAAGTAGGATGAAGAGGATATATATCATTTAGAGATGAATGTATTCAGAATTTTTTTAACACTAACAAAATAGCTATTTAGCATTAGAATTTTAAAAATTAAATATTTAGTTGTAGAGAAAGCAAAGGGAATGTGATAAAAGTGGCATTAATGGGGTGGTTGATAGTAAGATAATGATTACATTTATAAATATAAAATTTTTTTAGCTGTTTGAAATAAAACATGTGAAATGTTTTATGTATGAAACCAGCTATTTTATCTCCATTTTAAAGTGTAGGTAACCAAGTTAGTAGATTGATTTTTCTCCTTACTTAAAAGAGTACCTTGGGTGGGGGGATGGCTAAATGGACGAGGGGCATTAAGGAAGACACTTGTTGGGATGAGCACTGGGTGTTATACATAAGGGATGAATCGCTGGATTCTACTCCTGAAATCATTATTGCACTATATGCTAACTAACTTGGATGCAAATTAAAAAAAAAAAATGAGTATGTAGAAATTGGTGAAACATGATAACAGAGGAAACCCAACCAGTCTTTTATATTTAGTATTCATGTATGTGTATATTTCCCTTAAAAATATTTAGTGTGTTTGGGTTAAGTGATTAATTTATAGGATGAAAATGGCTAGCTAGGTAAATGAATGTGGAAATATCTCCATAATCAAGAATGGGTGTGTATCTGTGTTTTGAGACAGGAGCATTTTCATTTCTTTCACTTCTAACTGGTGTATTAGTATATATTGTAACTCAAATATATATATATATATTTGTTTGTATGTATGTATGCATAGGTTGATATATTTGTCAACAAAAAAATTTTTTTTGCAATTATTTACTTTATAGTAATGAAAAATTACTTACCTAACTCTCTTATTTGTTATGTGTTTTGTTGTTTTGTTTTCCCCCAGATACATATGAACCAGATGGTTATAATCCAGAAGCTCCTAGTATTACCAGTTCTGGTAGATCTCAGTACAGACAATTCTTTTCCAGAACACAGACACAGCGCCCAAACCTGATTGGCCTAACATCTGGAGATATGGATGCAAATCCAAGAGGTGAGAATGCCTCAGACTTCTCTGTTGCTGTTATACAGGAGTTCAGTATAGCATTTCAGACCTCACTAAGGTTCAAAATTATTTACACACTGTCTTTTTGAAGAGTGCTATATAATCATCTCAAATAAATGTTTCTGAATACCTTTGTCTCCAAATTTTATCTTAAAACTGTAATTAGAGGGGCACCTGGGTGGTTCAGTTGATTAAGCATCCAACTCTTGGTCAGGTCACGATCTTGCAGTTTCATGAATTTGACCCCTGCATGAGGCTCTGCACTGGCAGTGTGGAGCCTGCTTAGGATTCTCTCCCTCCCCTTCTGTCTGCCACTCCCCAAGTTAGGCTGTCTCTGTTTCTCTCAAAAAACAAACAAACAAACAAACAAAAACTCTAATTGTACTATATTTATTTTAAATTAAAAATAATACTTCTATTTTTTAATTGCTATTTTTGTATACCTTTAGGCTGTTTTAACTATTTACTGGACACTGCACTAGATACTAGGGAAAGAAAGATGAAATGACACTGTCTCTTGCCTTCAAAGAAGTGATCACCTAAGGGCCTACTTTGTATTGTAAGAGCTGTGTTTCACACTAATAACTGAGGACGTAAAATAAGGCAATAAAATTATTATTTGATCCTTTTAATATTTATGATTACAACCATATGTTAGGATCTTTACAGAGCTTAATCACAAACCTTTAAAGATTAAATGCAGGCATTCACCTTTAATATGGGTTGATGTCTTCCTTCCTCCTCCCTTTAAAAAGTTGGTTTAGGGGCACCTGGTGGCTCAGTCGGCTGAGCATCCGATTTTGGCCCAGGTCATGATCTCATGGTTTGTGGGTTTGAGCCCCACATTGGGCTTTGTGCTGACAGCCTACTTTGGATTCTATGTCTCCTTCTCTCTCTATCCCTCCCCTGTACACTCTCACGTGCTCTCACTCTCTCTTTTTCTCTCTCTCTCTCTCTCAAAAATAAACATTAAAAAAAAAATCTTAAAAAAATGTAGGGTTAAAAAGTTTGATGAGGTTCCAATATTTCTTAATATAGTTGGTTTTCTGATATTTAATTTTAATTTGAATGGCGGGCCATGGGACATCCTGACAATATTTTTCTTTTTTTTAAAACATTTTTTTAAAGTTTATTTATTTATTTTGAGAGAGAGAGTGTGTGTGTGTGTGTGCATGAGTTGGGGAGGGGCAGAGAAAAAGAATCCCAAACAGGCTCTGCTTGGAGCTGGGCTCGGAGCTTGATCCCACAAAGGGCGAGATCATGAGCTGACCAAGAGTTGGACACTTAACTGACTGAGCCACCCAGGAGCCCCCTGACAGTATTTTTCTGATTTACTTATATGGTGACCGTTTTCCTGTTCTTATGTTCTTTCCTATCTTGATTTTATTAACTTTTATATACTGCCATTAATATCAGTGTTACCACTACAGGCTAACAGTTTTGTGTCAAGAGGAAACCAAATGCTTTTGTATATGTATTATTATCTCTTATATTCCTTTTCCTACAACTCCTTAGGTACTCCAAGTACTATTTTAATTCTCTTTTTACAGATAAAGACACTGAGGGTTAGAGAGGGTAAAGAAACTTGCCCAGGGTCACACAGCTTTTAATGGCCGAACTGGAATTTGAACCCAAGTCATTGTAATTCTGAAGAATATACTATTACTCTCTATGCTGTAATGCGTATATTATTACCAAATTACTTAAAATTAGTGGGAAGATCATATTCTCAGAAATTCAGGTTTTGCCTTTTCCACTAGTCTAGTCTTTTCTGCATTCATACACAGTAATTTGTGGATAACCTCACTGAGATAGAAATGTGGTTTTAGGGGGGCTCTGGGGGACATAGTTGGTTAAGTGTCTGACTTCAGCTCAGGTCATGAACTCATGATTCGTGGGTTCGAGCCCCACATCGGGCTCTGTGTTGACAGCTCAGAGCCTGGAGCCTGCTATGATTCTCTCTCTCCCTCCTCCCCCCTCCCCCCAGCCCTTTCCCCACTCACACTGTCTCTCTCCTTCTCTCTCTCTCTCTCTCTCTCTTTTTACAATAAACATTAAAAAACTTTTTAAAAAACGTGGGTTTTGTACCACAGACTTGGTTTGTCACCTTGGCAAGTCATCTAACCTCTAGCTATATAGCTCTCTCTCTTTTTTTTATAAAGCACTTAAGTAAAGAAAAGCAGTAGGCAATGTCAGAAGGTAATCGTAACTATTCGAGGGAAGATATAATGGCATCTCAACTTTTAGTGAATGCGTTAGTTGCACCATCACAATTGCTATCTCCTCCATTTGCCTTCTGAAAACAAAGGTTCTAATAGAGCAGAGATCATAGTTATTTTATTCACTAATTTACATGTATGTTTCATATAATTGTTGAGCTACAGCAGCTGCTAAAGAAATATATGTTGAACGAGTGAATCTCATGAGTGAATCTGCATCAGTATTTCTCGTATTGTTACACATACTACCCCCTCCCTCATCCCTACCCCAGCATCTAGCCCTACATGTTATTCTTGGCTGCCAATTTTACTTTCCATAGAGTCACTAAAGTTAAGGAGAATATTCACAGTGTATCAGACATAGTTTTGTGTTGTTACTTGCATCTTTATTCACACTTCTTCCCACCCACAGATAAAGCCATTGTAACCTCAGTTTCTTCAAGTATTTCAGTTTTAACTGTTGTGAATGAAATATGCCAATTTATAATATGGGCTTTGGATTTTCCTCTCAACTTTTGAGTTTGAATAATTTTAAACATACAGAAAATCAAAATACAATAAACATCTAAATACCTTTACTTAGAGTCACTCTTTATTAAAGTTTTGTCACCTTTGGGTGTAAGTGCTTGCTTATGTACACTCAACACGTGTTCTTCTCCTTCTCCCTTCTTTCCTTCTCCTTCACGTTTTTTCTTTTCTTTAAAAAAAATTTTTTTTTTAATGTTTATTTTTGAGAGACAGACTGAGCACGAGTGGGGGAGGGGCAGAGAGAGGGAGACACAGAATCCCAAGCAGGCTCCAGGCTCTGAGCCGTCAGCACAGAGCCCGACGCAGGGCTCAAACTCACAAACCGGAAGTTCATGACCTGAGCCAAAGTCAGACGCTCAACTGACTGAGCCACCCAGGCGCCCCCACGTTTTTTTCTTGAGTTACGTAAAAGTATATTGCAGAGATTGTGCCCTATAGATACTTTATTTTATATCCAAGAATATGACATCCTTTATAAGCACAGTATCATCGCTATATATAAAATCATAATTCCTTAGTAATATCTTGTCCAGGTGAACTCTCTGTTGAATCACACCAGAATACAAATAATTTCACTCCATTTATGGTGCTGTTTGATTGCATTTCTGAGATGATAATTGTTGGATCTCTCCATTGTAAAGTAATCATTTGTGGGTGTACTTTGTCACCAAATAAGTATATTGTTCTGTGACAACCTTTCACCTGTAAGTATTTTTTTGCAACCATTGATGATCCTTGCCTGAATCAGTTATTGCATTAGAGCTGCCTATGACTTTTTAAACTTCAATATTGTATTTTTAACAAAGAAAAAAGAGGCAGTTAGTAATTTTTTTTTTCCTCTTAAGCATTTCTGAAAAGGATATTGGGTGGTATTCACTGTGCTTTTTAGCTTTTAGGCTAAGTGTTTTAATTGTTTGAAATTCCTCAAATACCATGCATTGTTAGTAATGTTAATTTTTGTTTCCAACAGCTGCTAACATTGTCATCCAGACTGAACCACCAGTTCCTGTGTCAATTAATAGCAACATAACCAGAGTAGTTCTTGAACCAGATAGCCGAAAAAGAGCTATAAGTGGTTTGGAAGGGCCGCTCACAAAGAAACCTTGGCTGGGAAAGTAAGATAATTTGCTCCTTAGTAGTTCTAATTGTTGTTTTTGTTATTTTTGTGTGCATTAGTAAATTTGTGGAATTCACAGTTGTCATTGATCAGTGATTTTAAAACTATGTGTCTCAAAATTAGGGTTCCCAGAGGCATCATTAGAACGTCTTAAAAATGGAAGAGCTAGCAGAATATTAATAATAGATATTAGTAACTTGTATTTACTATATATAGGCCCAACCCAGTATTAAGAATTTTTGAGACACTGGAAATGAATAGAGAAGAGGAAAAAACTTATGTACTTTTACAGAAGTTGAAAAACACACCATTGGGGGAAAGAAGTGATGTTATTTTCTTGCTTTAAAGTTAGATTCCTTGGTAATTGTGGTGAATCTTTTTAGCATATTATTTTTAATCTCATTTAGGCCTTTCTTTTTGTGATCTTTTGCTATTCAGTCTTCTTTTTCTCTCTATTCTGTTCCCATGTAACAAGGATGATGTGAAAATTACTTACTAATTTCTGAAGAATGTTAAGTAATTTTTGAAGAACGTAAGAATGTCTTACAAACGACACTTTAATTCATACAAACTTAAGTTTTTTGTTGATCTGTCTCATGGCTAGGTATAAGGTGGGGGAATTAATCAAGATCTATTAATATTTCTTTCAGGCAAGGGAATAACAGTCAGAGTAAACCAGGATTCTTGAGAAAGAATCAGTATACAAACACCAAATTGGAAGTCAAGAAGATCCCTCAGGAATTGAACAACATTACCAAGCTCAATGAACACTTCAGCAAGTTTGGGACTATTGTGAACATCCAGGTCAGAGTGACTAGGTTGCTGACAGATTACGTTGGTTTCATGCATCTTTGAAAATACTTGTAACAGTTCACTGTACTGAAATGAGCTGGTAATTAATCTCTGCTGAGTGTTTTAAGCCCCATTGTATAGCTCCGTACCCAACTTTATGATGAAATTAAGCTGAATTTGTTTTGTTATGTTTTTATTTTTTTAATTCATTGGTTTCTTATCTGCAACGTCTTCCTGAGAGACACTGAGGATGGTTAGTGTATTTTTGTTCACAGTGCTATCTCTGGACAAATGACTTTTTAATCTCCTTTAGTATTCTAACTAGATAGGTAAGATTTTTCTAAGGTAATTTTGTCTACTGTGTGACTTTTATATTGTAGTGAAAAAGTAATTGGTTAAGGGTGGTTGTAATGTTGAGAATTTAGGCATTAACATGTTATCTAACATGTAAATTGTAGCTTTTGTATTTTGTTGTCTACTTGCCACATATTCCAATTTCTGTATTTGTGGTAAGGTGTTACACTGTAGCTGAGAGTGCTTGAAGTCCTCATTCATTTGCACTTTAACTCAGTTACCCCTGATGGTTGGTGTTGGTCATCAAGCCAAAGTGTGATTTATGTGATTTTTTTCTTAGTTTAAGAAAGTACTATGAGGGGGAATCTGGATGGCTCAGTCGGTTAAGTGTCTGATATCATCATCTCATGGTTCATGTGTTCGAGCCCCACGTTGGAGCTGTGCTTACAGCTCAGAGCCTGAAGCCTGCTTCACATTTTGTGTCTCCCTTTCTCTGCCCGTTCCTCCGCTCACACTCTGTCTTTTTCCCTCAAAAATACATATAACAGGGGCGCCTGGGTGGCTTAGTCGGTTAAGCGGCCGACTATGGCTCGGGTCATGATCTCGTGGTCTGTGAGTTCGAGCCCCGCATCCGGCTCTGTGCTGCCGGCTCAGAGCCTGGAGCCTGCTTCGGATTCTGTGTCTCCCTCTCTCTCTCTGCCTTTCCCCTGTTCACGCCCTGTCTCTGTGTCTCTCAAAAAAAAATAAATGTTAAAAAAGATTTAAAAAAATACATGTAACATTAAAAATTAAACGAAGTTTTATATTAAAAAAAAAGGCACCACCCTTAGGTCATTGTAATAAATCCCTGTGCGCTTCATCCTCCAATCTGTGTACTCATCCAGTATGTAGAGCTGTGCCATATTGGACCAGCACTGTTGAACACACTGGCTGAATATGAACATGGTGATCAGGGTCCTGGCCTTCATGCAGCCGACCTTCTCAGAGAGCAGACAGAGAATAAACAAGTAAAACAGGTTGAGTGCTATAAAAATAAATATAGTAAGGTAATTTAGTAATAGATGGGGGACGGGAATTCGGGAGAAAGTGCTCTGAGAGGTGACATTTGAGCTGAGCCCTGAAGAAAGTAGTATGGGAGGCCGCCTGGGTGGCTCAGTCAGTTAAGCATCTGAATGAGGCTCAGCTCATGATCTCACAGTTCCTGAGTTTGAGCCCAGCATGAGGCCCCATATGGACTTTGCAGAGCCTGCTTGGGATGTCTCTCTCTCCCTCAGCTCCCTCTCCACCCCTCCCCCACTTGTGCATGTGTCCTCTTTCTAAATAAACAAACAAAAAAAAGTAGTATGAAGAAATATGATATTTCAAAGAATCGAACCAAAGTTCTCTTTTTGAGATATTTTTTTTGAGAGATATTTAAGCAGTGTTTTTTCCTGAGTATAGTACATGTTTCATTTTATAGATAACTGGAAATCCATTAAATAAAAGCGAAAAAAACAAATCACCCGCATGTCACTGAGTTGCAGTAATAATTATTAATCTTTTGATGAAAAGAAAAGACGTAGTGCATTTATATGGAAGCACACCTGTGCACACACAGACATGTTCTCTCTTTTAAAATACTTACTTTACGTGCTTCAAGAAGATGAAATCCTATCAGATGTCTCTCTTCTTTTCTCTTACATGTTTCCTAGGTCATTATTGTTTATGGCATTTGGAAAAATTGGATGACTGAATGTAGTTTGATATATTCGTCTTGTCGGATTGCCGTAACAAATACCAGAGACTAGGTGGCTTTATTTTGGGGGAAGTCTGAAATCAAAGTGATGGCCAGTTTGGGTCCTGGTGAGGATTCTCTTCCTGCTTTGTAGGTGGCCACTTCCTTGCTGTGTCCTCAAATTGTGGAAGGGGAGAAAGATCTCCTCTTCTTCCTGCAGGGCCTCCAGTACCATCTGATTAGGGCCCCACACTTAACGACCTCCTTTAATATCAATTACCTCCTAAAAAGCCGTGTCTCCAAATGTAGTCACACAGCCAGTTAGAGTTTCAACCTAAGAATTTGGGAGTGGGGGCATGAGTCAGTCCATAGCAGTAGGTGTGATTTATTTACTGTTACTAGTGGTTGAGGATATCTGTTGTTTCTCTTATTTTATATAAAAACAATGCTGTGGTGAGCCTCCTTGTTGCTAAACCTGATGTGTTGCTGAATTACTTGAGCTGCCAAATTGTTTGCCAAAAGGGTTGTGCCATTTGATACTCCCACAGGCACTGTGTTAAAGCCTGTCAACACTGTAATGTGGATCCGTCAAAATGATGTCTTTAGCCAGTTTGTAAGTGAAAAATTATACTCGTTTTACTTTGCTTTGCTTTTTTTAAAATAATTTTTAAAAATTTATTTTTATTTTATTTTATTTATTTATTTTCTAATGTGTATTTATTTTTGAGAGAATGAGAGACAGAGTGTGAGTGGAAAGGGGGCAGAGAGAGAGAGGGGTACACAGAATCTGAAGCAGGCTCCAGGCTCCGAGCCATCAGCACAGAGCTCGATGCAGGGCTCGAACGCACAGACTGTGAGATCATGACCTGAGCCGAAGTCAGACGTCCAACTGACTGAGCCACCCAGGTGCCCCAAAATTTATTTAATTTGAGAGAGAGAGAGCACGAACTGGGGAGGGCCAGGAAGAGAGAGAGAGGGAGGGAATCCCAAAGCAGGCTCTGCAAAGTCAGCACAGAGCCTGGTGTGGGGCTCGTGCTCCAAAAACTGTGAGATCATGACCTGAGTCAAAATCAAGAGTCAGACGCTTCACCCACTGAGCCACCAAGGTGCCCCTACTTGCTTTTTAAATTACTAGATAGATTCTGATTTATATAGATCATTTACAGGTTTTTTTTTGGATATGCCTGTTGATTGTCTTTGCCCATTTTTTATTAAGGCATTTATAATTGTGCTTTCGCAAGCACTATTACCCACATTACTTGTCATGTATATCAAAAACACTTCTTCTAGTCATCATTTAGTTTAGGGTATATTTGGACTGACAGATTTTAAATTTTTATGTGGTAGAATCTTCTGCTCTTTGTCTTCATGGATCCTGTTTTTATAGGTTTGCATAAAAAATGTTTTCCAGACACTCAGATTACACAGATATTAACCTTTTTTTCTTCTGTTTTTATTGTTATGGTAAAATCTTTTCTTTTTCTGGAGTTTATTTGGATGTAGGATATCAGGAAGGGATCTAACAACTTTTCCCCAAGTGGTTAGGTAACATTACTAGGGTTCTTTATTGAATAATCTTTTTTGTGTATAGTTTTGAAAAATATGCATATTGTTTTTTAGGGTGATGGAGAACTGTACTTATAAAGCTTTCATAATGGACTTTAGCAGGCTCTTTTCTGTTTCTGAATTCTTTATTAGACTTTGCATTTAACGGTTTATTAATTTCTATGCTTTTTTTGTTGTTGCTTTTGTTTTTTCTTACAGGTTGCTTTTAAGGGCGATCCAGAAGCAGCCCTCATCCAGTATCTTACCAATGAGGAGGCCAGAAAAGCCATTTCCAGCACTGAAGCAGTTCTAAACAACAGGTTCATTCGAGTTCTGTGGCATAGGGAAAATAATGAGCAGCCAGCGTTGCAGTCTCCAACACAGCTACTTCTGCAGCAGCAGCAAACCCTCAGTCACCTGTCTCAGCAGCACCATCATTTGCCACAGCACCTTCATCAGCAGCAAGTGATGGTGGCCCAGTCTCCTCCCTCAACGGTACATGGGGGTATCCAGAAGGTAATCTACTGGTTCACAGACAAGGAGAAGTCCTCTGGCCCCACCCTCCAGATCATCGTTTGTCAGTTTGTGGTCCTTAGGTCTTCTGGTGTAAAGCTTCTCAGTTTGACCTGCAGACCAGCAGCATCTCATCTCCTGAGAACTTACTAGACGTGCAGGTTTTGGGACCTCACCCCATGTACTCAGTCAGAATCACTACGGTTGGGGCTTAAGCATCTGTGTTTTAACAAGCTCTCCACTTGATTCTTATGAACCCTGAAGTTTGACAAGTGCAATTCTACTTCTACCAGAATCACTTACCTGGGGCACTAATTCTTGGGACTTATCTCCCAAAACTTAAAACAGTCAGTGTCTAGATATGGGACCCATAAATCTACATGTTTAAAGAAATACTCTTAGTGATTCTTCTCAACACTAAAATGTAATAGCTGTCCACCAACAAACAACTCTGAAACTAGAACTTTTTCTTAGTTTTGTGTTAGTCTCAGTCATCCTGTACCCAGTCTTTTATCTGACTTTTTTTCCATGTAGAAAACTCTTTTAAAGCTTTCAAAACTTTAAAAACTGAAATGTAAGTTCTGAGAAAATAGAATTTTGCCTCTTTTATTCCTTCTGTCTCTTGTGCCTAAAACAAGGCCTGGCACATGTCGCTCAAACTATACTTGAATGAACAGATGAAGAAAGAAAAGAAGACCACTGTGCATTAGAGCCATTCCAGTATTGGTGATAATCTTTTCCTGGGTGTTCTCTTGTTTGAATTAAATGCTTTCAGGTTTTTCTAAAAATTCCTTACCATAAGTAATCTTAACTCTACTCATCATCCTTTTTATCTACGCCTAAGCCTGCATTTCTTTTGTCTATGTCCCACTTCACCTTAGAGCCCAGAGGCAAGTGCTTCCCCTAGATATGGGCTGAATGGTATATAAAAGTGACACTGTTACCTTAGTGATCCATGGGACTGTTCTGTTAATGCAGCCCAAAAAACCCATTATGTTTTTGGGGTGTCCATATCACACCGTTATTGATGTGTTACATATTAAAGGGCATTTTATTTATTTTATTTTTTAATTTTCTTAATGTTTATTTTTGAGAGACACAGAGACAGAATGTAAGGAGAGAAGGGCAGAGAGAGAGAGGGAGATACAGAATTCGAAGCAGGCTCTATGCTCTGGGCCGTCAGCATAGAGCCCGACGTGGGGCTCGAACTCACAGACCATGAGTTCATGACCCAAGCAGAAGTTGGCCGCTTAACTGACTGAGCCACCCAGGCGCCCCTTAAGGGCATTTTAACAATTACTAGAAATTTTTATCTGTATGAGTTGTTATGACATATTTCAGACATCCATAAAATAGGAAATAGCAATCATTTGTGTGTCTACCACTTACAAATAAAAACTTAGAGATCATGGAAGCACCCTCCCTTCTCATTTCTGTATTTTCTTCCCTACAGTAATCACTAGCCTGAATTTGTATAATTGCTGGCATTTTAAAAACTTTTACCACTGATGTGTTTATTTTGTGTATGCAGATGATGAGTAAACCACAGACTTCGGGCGCATATGTTCTTAACAAAGTTCCTGTTAAACATCGCCTTGGACACGCAAGTGGTAACCAGAGTGATGCAACACACGTGTTGAATCAGTCAGGTGGTACTGGAGAGGATTGCCAGGTGTGTATTCTGTGGTTCTCCAATTAATTAATTACTCAGTCTATTTATAATTTTTAATGTTTATTTCGAGACAGTGTGTGCAGGTGGGAAAGGGGGAGAGAGAGAGGGAAGTACAGAATCTGAAGCAGGCTCTAGGCTCTGAGCCATCAGCACAGAGCCCGACGTGGGGCTTGAACTCATGAACAGTGAGATCATGACCTGAGTTGAAGCTGGATGCTTAACCATGAGCCACCCAGGCGCCCTGATCCTCAAATATATTTAAAATTGTTTAGTGACACAGAGAAATTAACAAATTCATTTTCATCCAGATTTGTAATATCTTGTTTCTTCAGTTGAGGTAAATGTGACAGCTAACCTAAGTATGGAGGGTATACTTGCCTAATTTTCATGATACGGCCAGAAATTGACTTTTTTTTTTTCTTCTAAGCTAAGTAGGAATTTGAGAATTTTAGAGGAATATAGTGAAGAAGATTCTGTCATAATCAAAAGTCAAACTTTGAAATGTATTTTAAGTAGTTTCTTTTGATTTTAGGACTATATCTGTACAGTGACTCTCTGCAATTGTGATTATTTCAAAGAGGGCTTGGAAAATTCTGTAAAAGAACAAGGGACTGGGGGGCTTAACACTATTAGATATTAAAAAATATGAAGTCGGTGTAACTAAGTCAATTAATACTGGCACATGAAGAGATAGACCAGTGGAACAGAATAAAAGACGAGAAATAGACTCACTTGCAAATAGGAATTTATTCCATGTCAGCACAGTAACTCAGGTCATTGGGGAGAATATGGACTTTTTGATAAATGGTATATGGATAACTGAATAGCCATATAGAAAAGATAAAATTAGATCCATTTTTAAGCTTACATAATAAACTAGGATAATTTCCAAAAAGATCTGAGAATTTAGATGCTGATGGAAATGCTAAATGTTATAACCCCCATGATAGCGAATTTGGCAGTGTATGGCAAAATTACGTATGCATTTATTCTAAATCAGTTACACTCCTTCTCAGAATGTATGCCAAAAGTACATTTGTCAAACTATGAAAAAATATATGTGCCAGGCGAGTAATTGTAGACTAAAATAGCAAAAGACTGGAAAAAATCCAGATACCCATCAGTAGGGGACTAGTTACTTAAAATGTAGTACAGTAGCGTAAGTGCAACTTTACAACGGAACGAGGGATATCTTCCTATGTACCATGAGGTGATCATGAGGATATATTAGGTAAAAAGTACATTGGTACAAAACATAAAGTCAGCCACTGTTAGTGTTAATCAAGTAGGGCCATTGAACACATAAGGATTTGATTAGTAGCAGAAACAAAAATTACTAAAATTAATGAAAAAAAATTTTTCTAATAATACGGTTTCTAAAATTTAAATCTTGTTGGTTACGTCAAGGATGGAAGAAACTAGACAACTTTGACTATGTCTTGTTTTGTGGATTTGTCTTGGAACCATGTAAATGCTACATTCAGTCATAAAATTGAAAAAAGTAATCTCTAAGAATTGAAAAATGAAACAGATGAACTAATATGTTTACAAAGAGAATACTTTTTTTTTTTTTTTAAGTTTTTCTGAGAGAGAGAGTGTGAGCAGGGGAGAAGCAGAGAGGGAGAGAATGAATCCCACACTGATCGTGCAGGGCCCGATGCAGGGCTTGATCTCACAAGCCACGAGATCATGACTTGAGTCAGAATGAAGAGTCAGATAACTTAACCAACTGAGCCCCACCCAGCTGCCCCTAGAGAGTACTTTAAAACACAACTATTTGACTATATATTCCTAATGAATATATAAAAGCAATTTTAAAAAGTATTTTTCAGCAATCATCTGGTTATTCTGAAACAGTTTGTGAGCATTGTAGGATAAATCAAATAAAGAATTACATTGTTGTCACTGACAACTGAGGTTTTCAATGTGGTTGAAAGACCTGTATGGTAGATTAAGTAAAAACACTGTAGGCCTGTGTGCGAATTGAAAGTATGGTAGATCCTTAAGCAGCATGGGTTTGAATTGTGCAGATCCGCCTAAACATGGGTTTTTAAAATCCAGCACAGGACTGTAAATGCATTTTCTTATGATCTGCTTAATATTTTTTTTCTATAGGTTCTTATAAAAATACAGTATATGAAAAATATAAAAATTATGTGGTAATTGACTGCTTGTATTATTGGTAAGGCTTCTGGCCAACAGTAGGCTGTTAAGTTTTGGGGAAGTCAGAAGTTAAATATGTGGGGTTTTGAGTCTCAGGGAGGGTCTTAACTTCTGAGTTATTTAAGGATCGGTTGTATTGATACACATTCACATATTATTTTATCATTAAAAAACTGTGAGCAATAAAAAGCTCCAAAACATTTCTTAATTCTGTTAACTGAAAAATCTAGAAATAATAATCAGTCCAAGGGTAATTACTCCCTGCCCCCTCCCAGGCACCCAGAAGAACCAAGGGGTTTTGAAGAAATGGGTATCCCTGGATCTGGGGCTGGCAATGTTCCAGATGACCCTAGAATATTTTGTTCAGCCAGTAAACGAAGTTGTCAGCGATTTCTGGAATCCTATCAAAGAATCAGAAGATGTCATAAAGGCTCTTGAGCTACTAATGTGAAGGAAATTGAGAGGACAGAGGAACATATTACAGACTACCGTAGAATTCTGTGGTGAATGCTGCGGTGAATACTGTAGGATGAATGACCTGGTTTCTTCAACAAACAGTTTGCCGGGAAATGGTACCAACAGAGACTTTACAGAGATATAACCAGTTGCTGTAGATGGACCTTAATAGATCCCAATTCAAATGTGAAAAAATGTTTAGAAAATTAGAATACAATCTTGAGATGTGCCTATCTAATGATAGTAAGGAGTTACTATAAGTGTGATGATGGTATTGTGGTTGTGTTAGAAAAAAAAAAAAGGAGTCCTTGTTTTTAAAGATACAAATGAATATTTACAGATAAAACATAAAAACATAGTGTTTGGTATGAATGTGGAGTTGGGGATTTAGGTAAAACAAAATTAAACTAGTCTCCCCTTACCTATGGGGATACTTTCTAAGACCCCCAGGGGATGGTTGACCCTGTAGATAGTACCAACTCCTATGTATACTATGTTTTTCCTGTACATACACCCATAATAAAGCTTAATTTATAAGTTGGGCACAATAAGAGATGAACAATGATAATTTTAAAATGGAATAGTTATAACAATATAATAAAGGAGAGGTCACTCAGACTGTAGTACTGTGTTCATCCTTGTGATGATGTGAGAGGATACAGCAAACGTCTGCGTGATGAGGCGCAGTGAGGCGAGCAGTGTAGGCATCGTGATGCAGTGCTCGGTGACCACAGGGGACCTCGGGTAACGAGCCGTGGAAAGCCAAACTGGATAAGGGAACCTGCTCTATTTTATGTCCTGATAATTGTTGGTGCTTAGCGATGGACATCACCTTTGTAATATAACTATTTTGTTTCAAAAATTCTATTACAAAAACAAAGATAGCAAAACAAAGATAATTACAGATTTGGAAGTCAGACAGCCCTGATTGACTTGACCCGCCTCTTAGTAGCTGTGTTAGATAACTTGGAAACATTGATTTCCTTTTCAATAAATTGAGTCGCTTATGGGGATTAAAAAAGTTCATGTTAGTAAAGCATGGAAGAGGAGTATTAAATATATAGTAAGTGCTCAGTAAATTGTAGGTGTTGCCATTTGTGTTAGGAAAGACTTGAACCAGAGAGATTGTACTGTGCCAGGTAGCTCTCCTGTGCCTTAAAGAAGGGACGATTAACTGGCGGGTGGTCTGTTCAGAATGGGAAAGGAATCTAAATACCAAAACAAACACAGTAAGAATGGCCACACTTTGCTGGCAAAGTCGGACCTGTGAGCTAACTACTTGTTTCATGTTTGATTATAAACTCATATAACATTTGATTTAAATAGATTAATCATTACAAAGTACTTTAATCCTGTGTTAGGTGATTTGGAGGAGGGCTTAAAGAAATAGAAATAATTCTCTGGCCTGATATCGTTATTAGTCTTAACCTAGAAGGAGAGAAAACTAGCATGAGGCTAAAGCTATAATTGTTAAAGAGGCTGCAGTCATTGCTGTTTACCAGGTTGGAGAGAGACTCAGTCATCTTTACCGTTTGGATAGTATTCCTGTTTTTTCCCTGTGTTCAGTCATGATTGTGGGTTGCGCATTTGTTTCTGTTTTTGTCTGATCCATCTTGGTCACAAGAGTGGGTTTGTTGGGGGTTCATATTCTGTGAAATTGTTTAAGAGGACAGTAAGATCTCACTGCGAGTACAGGCCCACTCCCAGATATAAGGTCTTACATATAAGTGGCTGTGGTTCTTTTTCTCTCAATTAAAAAAATGTAAAGAGAAGAAGGATGTGATTGCATTCAGAAACAACATTATTGCTAAAATTTTTGGTTTTGTATATAATTACAGTTGAATTTATGTATACTTAAAAACTGGTTTTATGAATGAAGTTTTTAAAGTTTAACTCCTGAAAAAAAAGAAATACATGCAGTCTTTCTAAAAAACTACTTTAGAGCATTTCTAAGATTTAATTTAATTATACTTGTGTTTCATAGATATTTTCAGCTCCAGGCCATCCAAAAATGATTTACAGCTCCTCAAACTTAAAGACGCCTTCAAAACTTTGTTCAGGGTCTAAATCTCATGATGTTCAAGAAGTTCTTAAAAAGAAACAGGTAACAGCTTGGATTCTAATTTCCTTAAAGAGGGGAGGACCATTGAATTCTTAAGCGATTTTAACACATTTGAATAGTTCATGTTATGGAACTACATTATAGTGTTTATTTAGCTGCTTCTTGATGCAGTATGCATTTGAAAAAAAAGGTGAACAAAATATTTTGCAGTTGCCTTGCAGAGGCTATATCAAGCACAGGGAAGAATTTTTTTCTCTGTAAAAATAAACATCACTGAGTTGTCCTATTTTGTTTTGTTTTTCCTCCAAGATGAAGAAGCAGTTTTATTTCATTATTTCCTCTTTTAATTCCTCTCTTGCTTTGTAAGTTAAGACAGCGTTTTTACATAAAGTATAACTTTTGTGTAGTTATTATTCACATGACTGACTTCCAAGTTTCCTTGACTGACTTCCGAGTTTCCTTGTCATCTTAGATATAAACTCATATAGAGTATTTTAAATCAAATAGATATTTATATATATTATTTCTGTATAATTGGAGATTGGATTAACAGAGTGGTGGGAGGCAATATTTTCCTGGCAAAAATCCATAGAATTTGGTATCATTTTTGTCTTCTAGCCTGCATCTCACCTTTTTTAAACTTTAAACTTGAAAACTAAGGGATGTCTTATTACATTGACAAGTGGAAACAGCTCTTGTTTTTCCTCCTACATTTATTACATTCAGGTCATTCAAGAGTAAATGTCATAGATACAGCTAATTAGCACTTACTATTTTAAATATTTTTAAAAGTGCACTTATAAAGTCTTCCACAGAAAATATATTAAAGGTTTCATATCTGATTTCATCTGTTTTTTGATTAGGAGCGAAAATTTGACCCAGAAGAAATGGGTTGTTCATTTATCAAATGTTTGCAAGCATATCCTTGACAAATTTCATTACTTGTTACTAATTTTTCAAATCTTCATATAGGAAGCAATGAAGCTACAACAAGATATGAGGAAAAAGAGGCAAGAAGTGCTAGAAAAGCAAATAGAATGCCAAAAGGTAAGACAAGAGCTTATATTTGTCTGCTGGAGTTGATTTCTACAAGAGATTTTATGGATCTCCCTCAGAGTAAAGTTGATAAGGGTTAGTTATATTAAAAATTACTAACCGTAGTTTTTACTTTTTTATGTTTGTTTTATAGATGCTAATATCTAAGCTAGAAAAGAACAAAAACATGAAACCAGAAGAAAGAGCAAATATAATGAAGACTTTGAAAGAGCTTGGGGAAAAGATCTCACAATTGAAAGATGAATTAAAAACATCTTCTGCAGTCTCCACACCATCTAAAGTTAAGACAAAAACAGAGGTGTGTATTTGCATTTTCCATGCACCATAGGGTTTTTGAACATCTGTTATATGCTTGGTGCTTTGAAAGTACAGCACACCCTTAGGTAACCTATAGTCTAAAGGGAGACACAGTAATAATTTTTTTAAATGTTCCTAGAGATGCTGTGTACTATCTTTGAAAGAGATTGCTAATACCTTGTTTGAACAAAGATACGGTTGTTAACTGAATTTATGGTTTCCTTTTCTGAAGATGAAATTGCTAGAGTGATGGTAAAAAAACATGATGTTTCCTATTTCAGCAGTTGTTTTTCTAATTCTGTAATACAGTAGAACCATCCCTTTTAACATTCCGAAGGTACCATTCGCTTTAATATGGGTAAAAATGTGACGTTCTATTTAAAAGAATAATCAGAAGTTCTACATCTACTTAAGTCTCATTTTGTTAATTGCCATTTGCTTCCTTATCTAGGAGAATAGTTACTTTACACAGTGATTATACCATAGCTCTGTCAACGGAATTTTTAAATTTTTTAAGAAAGATTTTATTTTTAAGTAATTTTTACATCCAGCATAGGGCTTGAACTCACATCCCAAGATCAAGAGTCACATCCTCTATTTAACTGAGTCAGCCAGGCACCCTTCTGTAGCGGAATTTTAATTTCTAACCCTTTGAGAACTCAAAATAATAAATTTGTCAGATATATAGAATGCAAAGTGTTATGTCCAGTATTATAATACATTTGAAATTGTGGTTCTGTATTACTGGAGGGATATTTCATCAAAATTGCTTTGAAAAATTATATTAAACATATTTTTATTGAAATTTCCAATTATAGAAGGAACATATGCACATTTTAAAAATTAAAGAGGGAAGCCTGGGTGGCCCAGTTGATTGGACGTCTGACTCTTAATTTTGGCTCAGATCATGATCTCATGGTTCAGTTAGTGAGATTGAACCCTGTGTTGGGCTCTGTACTGGCAGCATGGAACTTTCTTGGGATATTCTCTCTCTCCCTTTCTCTCTCTGTCTCTCCTAAAATCAGTAAGTAAACTTAAAAAATTTTAAGACAATATGGAAGTAAAATATTCTCTCACAATCACACCATCTGGTTTGTCCCTCACGCACAAAGAAAGAGTGGCAATATTATAGAGTTCAAATCTGAAAGCAATTACATAGATGCTATTTATGTTTTTATTATTATTGACTTTTTCCTATGTATTTATTTTGTCCCATCGAGTTTGACTAATGACTCCTTATTATTAGAAAATTATTCTCAGCTTCCTCTTCTCATTTGACTGTGTCTAGGGTCTGATTTTTAGGCCATCTTAAGCAATAATACTGCTTTTTATTTTTACTGATTTCAGTATATTCTCTGTATGTTTTCACAGTTAACCTTCCTTAAAACACTCTAGTTTATTGCATCCTCTAATTCTCCTTTTGCCAAAAGAGATGGGTGTTGTTCTTGAAGTATGATACTCTGAATAAGATCTTGGAAGTTATCTAACAAATACATTTTTACTCTTAATTCTTCCAAAGGCTCAGAAAGAACTGTTAGATACCGAACTGGACCTTCACAAGAGGCTATCCTCAGGAGAAGACACAACAGAATTACGGAAAAAACTCAGTCAGTTACAGGTTGAGGTGAGATTAAAGAGGAGTTACTGACCTACTACATTTAACACCTCAAAAATACTTTCCTCTTCCTCTCTTTTCCAGGGTTCATTCTAGCAGTGTATATTATATTCTCCCTTTTGTTGTTACTCAGGCTGCACGATTAGGCATTTTACCTGTGGGTCGAGGAAAGACCATGTCGTCTCAAGGTCGAGGAAGAGGCCGAGGCCGTGGAGGAAGAGGAAGGGGCTCACTGAATCACATGGTGGTGGACCACCGCCCCAAAGCACTGACAGTAGGGGGATTCATTGAGGAGGAGAAAGATGAATTGCTTCAACATTTCTCAGTAAGTTTTTAAAGTTGGCAGATATCAACTCTAAAAGCACTGTATTCAGCATTTTCTTGCATCCTGTATAAGTGTCAAATGTTTTATAGATTAGAAAATCGAGTTGTAAAAAATGGGTATTAGCAAATTCTTATTAATATATTTGAAGGTCAAGAAGCAGCTCATGCTTTGTAATTCCATAATATTCCACATAAATGCATTTGTAGTGACAAGTTGTTCCAAAGCAAGTATTTGATTTTTGTTTTAGGGTTATTACATGGTTTATCAGGTGTTCATAGTCGATAAGTGAATATAATCTGGGACGAAGGCAGAATTCAAAGGAAGAATTTATTAGGATAAGAGACGTGTATAGTTATATTCTGTATACAGTAGCAACCGCTATTAGATGAACATTCAAATAGAGATTTGCTACAGGTAATTGTCTTTAATTTGCTTCATAAACAGAGTATATCTTCTTTCCAATCACTCATTCATCAAATACGGAGTGTTACTTGTGCTAAAGTGTTTTCATACATTATCTCATTTAATCTTAAATACCTGTATAAAGTACCTGTGAAATCCCATGTGTACAGATAGGAAAACTCAAGTTTAAAACTTAAAAATGAGTCAGACATACAAAAAGATCATACAGTAAGTCAGCATCAGAACCAAGATAAAAGTACCGTTTGCTTTTTAACATCTGGGGTCCCTATTCCTCAGGCATCTTTTTTGAGAGGAAACATTTTCAGCCTTGTTAAGTGTTAAAGATGGTGAAGGAAATCTTTTTTTTTTTTTTTTAATGTTTATTTATATTAGAGAGAGACAGTGTGTGAGCGAGGGAGAGGTAGAAAGAGGGAAACAGAATCCGAAGCAGGCTCCAGGCTCTGAGCTTTCAGCAGAGAGCCCAACACGGGGTTCAAACTCATGAGCCGCAAGATCATGACCTGAGCCGAATTCGGACTCTTAACCGCCTCAGCCACCCAGGTGCCCCGATGGTGAAGGAAATCTTAAAGAGCAAGACTTCCCTCTGATTATGAGTTTGACGCCCTCTAATAGATGTGTTTTGTTTTAGTGAAGCTCTTCTGCAGTGTATGAGAACCTGATTCTGGAGTCCTCCAGTTTATTCTTAGTATCAAGTAATCTGCTTCTATGAATTTATCATAAGGGAATTATTATGGTTGTATGCAAACAAGAGCTTGTAAATATGCTCAGGATAGCACCCCTTGTAATGGTAAAAAGAGGACGGTCTAAATGCTTAGTGGCATTTTGCTGCTATCGAAAACATGTTTCTAAAGACTTATGACATGAGAAAATTCTCAGGATTGACTTTTAGGTTAAAAAATGGTGGCATACAAAATTATCTGTAAACTTGGAATGAAAGTCTGTTCAATTTTTAGTTCTGGGTTTGCAGAATTGAAGTTGATTTTTCATTTTTTCTTCCAAGGACCTATTTTCCCTGCTTTCAAAATGAACAGATATTACTTTTTAAATCAGAATTTTTAATGTCACATTTACTTTTCGGATGAAATTTTAGGGTTTTTATACTATTTATTTTATTAAAAAATTGTTTTTTCATGTGTGTTTATTTTGAGAGAGAGAGGGAGAGAGAAAGAGAACATGAGGGGAGGAGCAGAGAGAGAGAATCTCAAGCAGATTACCTTGTCAGCACAGAGCCCAGCTTGGGACTGGATCTCATGAACTGCAAGATCATGACCTGAGCTCATCTCAGGAGTCAGACCCTTACTTGACTGAGCCATCCAGGTGCCCCTACACTGTTTATTTTAAAGCCAGATTTGAGGATATGTGTTTATCTTTGATATTTAGATTGCAGGTACTTCTGTAAACAATAGGGTAAAGTAAAGTACATACATATTTAAAGTCTTTAGTGTGTTTTACATACAGTGAGAGCTATATGTAATATAAAACATGTAATAATATATAAATAAGTTAATAGCATATATCAGTGGTCAGCAGAGTTTTTCTGTAAAGGACCAGTTAGCAAATATTTTAGGTTTTTCTGGTCTACAGACAGTCTCTGTCATGTTAAGTAATCTCTATACCCTACATGCGGCTTGAACTCACAACCTCAAGATCAAGAGTTGCATGCTATTCCAACTGGCCAGCCAGACGCCCCTCTTCTTTTTTACTCTTAATAACCTTTTAAAAATGTAAAAACCATTCTTAGCTCACAAGCTTTCAAAAACAAGATGCTAGGCCACATTTGACCCAATGACTATAGTTTGCAGAGTCCCCTGGTATATATTTTTGTATTATTTTATATATTAAGTATTTGAGGTAAAAATATGAAATAGTGTTAGGTATTATATAAATAGAATTTTATGTATTTTAAAGGTAAAATCAGTGAGTCTAGAAATTTTTAAAAAGTCTTTATTTATGTATGTATCTTTCGTTTGACACAGAGCTGAGGTTTTTAAAGACCTTTATGAAAAATTCCCTTTAAGTACTTTAATATTAAACTTTAGGTCAGAAGATGAAACTTTTAAGTCATAAAGCCTTGCTTGAGGGGACAGCCAGGACAAGAGCTAAGGTACAATCCTCTACCCCTGATTCAAGAGAGATTTGAGTTTCAGCAGGAAGAGTTACTTATACTAAATGTTTGCAATACTCGACCTGCCCTTAGACATTTTCAGGTAGCATGCATCAGTTCACTCTAAGGTTTTTGAGCTGTGGTAGTACGGTGTAGATGTTACACTCAATGATACAGGGTGGGACTTGATTTTTTTTTCTTCTTCCTGATTATGAAGGTAATACATGCAGCTCAGGATGTGTTTGACTGCAAGTAAAAGGTGAATAACTTGGGATATAGAAACATTTATTTTCTTTCTTTTTAAGAAATACAAAGCTAGGAAGGCTTTAGGTTTAATTAATTCAGGAACTCAGCCACACAAGGTTCTTTTCATATGTCTCCTCTGCCTAGTATGTTGACTTTGTTTCTTTTGCATTTTTCTTTATAATGTGGTAGCACCCACAGTCATCATGGCCTCTAAAAAGAATGTTCAAAGGCAGAAAATAACAGTATCTTTCTCATGATATTTTAAAAAATCATGAGCTGACCTTCCCAGAAGTAGCCCTGTTTCAACCCCCACCCCTGACATATCCACTCCTAACTCAGCAGATGTGCCCTCATGTGTCTCAGCCAGAATTGTCCCTTACCCCTTTGTAAACTGATCCTTTTGAGGAAAATGATTACCAGGATTGAATTAAACCTGTCATGCCACTTGACCAGTGATGAGTCCAGTAGAATGGAAGGAGATTTAATCTCTTTTGGTTTGAACAACTAAGATAATGTCTCTTTGAAAGTTTTGTTTAAATTTCAGTTAGTTAACATACAGTGTAATTTTAGTTTCCGAGGTACAATATAGTGATTCAACACTTCCATGTATCACCGAGTGCTCATCACAACAAGTTCACTCATTAATCCACATCACCTATTTTAAACCATTCCCTTCTGGTAACCATCACTTCTCTACAGTTAAGAGTCTGTCTCTTGGTTTGCCTCTCTCTCTCTCTCTTTTTTTTCTTTTTTTTGATCACTTGTTTTGTTTCTTAAGTTCCACATACGGGTGAAGTCACATGGTATTTGTCTTTTTTGCTGACTTACTTTGCTCAGCACACTTTAGCTCTGTATTGTTGCAGATGGCAAGATTTCATTCTTTATTAAAACTGAATAATATTCCTTTAGTATTCCATTGGAAATTCTTGATCCATTCATCAGTCGATGGACACTTGGGCTGTTTCCATAATTTGGCTATTGTAATACCGCTATAAATACTGGAGTACATGTATCCTTTCGAATTAGTATTTTTGTATTCTTTGTGTAAATACCCAGTGGTGTAATTGCTGGATCGTAGAGTAGCTGTATGTTGCGGGGAGGGGTGGTAATTGTATTTTAAAGTTTTGGAGGAACCTCCATACTGTTTTCCACAGTAACTGCACCAGCTTGCATTCCCACCAGTAGTGCAGTGTTCCTCCTTTACCACATCCTCGCCAACATTTGTTTCTTGGGTTGTTGATTTTAGCCATTCTGACAGCTGTGAGGTAATACTCATTGTAGTTTTGATTTGTATTTCCCTGCTGCTGAGTGATGTTGAGCATCTTTTCCATGTGTCTGTTTGCCATCTAGATGTCCTCTTTGAGAGAATGTCTGTTCATGTCTTCTGCCCATTTTAATTGGATTATTTGCTTTTAGGGGGGTGAGTTTTATAAGTACTTTGTATGTTTTGGATACTAACCCTTTATTGGATATGTCATTTACAAATATCTTCTCCTTTTCCATGGGTTGCCTTTTATTTTCATTGATTGTTTCATTTGCTTTGCAGAAGCTTTTTATTTTGATGCTGTCCCAAGAGGATTTTTTTGTTTTTGTTTCCTTTGCTTCAGGAGACCCATTTAGATAAATGTTGCTATAATCAGTAATAGAGAAATTGCTGCCTGTGTTTTCTTCAGGACTTTTCTGGTTTCCAGTCTCACATTTAGGTCTTTAATCCGTTTTGAGTTTATTTTTGTGTATGGTGAAAGAGAATGGTCCAGTTTCACCCTTTTGCAAGAGAGTGTCTTCCCTAATGTTCATTAAAGAAAACTTGGAAAGCATTCTGTTATAGAAAGAAGAAAACAGGGGCACCTGGGTGGCTCAGTTGGTCAAGTGTCCAGCTGCAGGTCATGATCCTATGGTTCGTGGATTTGAGCCCTGCCTTGGGCTCTGCACTGACAGCTCAGAGCCTGGAGCCTGCTTAGGATTCTGTGTCTCTTTCCCTCAAAAACAAACTAAATGTTAAAAAAAAAAAAAAAAGAAAGAAAAGAAAAAGAGAAAACAACTTCAAATCTTAGATTCTTTTGATAGGAATTTTTCAGTTTTTATTTTCTTAAAAGTTCTATGTGTACATCATTTGAAGAGTCAGATGAACTTAACAGCCACAAGGTTGTTAATTATCTTCTTACTCCATTTCTCCCCAGTTGCTATTCTTAAAGGATGTCTACTTTTAAATCTTTTAGCTGATATTTGGGGTATTTTTTTCATTTCTAAAACATTTTTACTGCTATTTCTTGATTTTAAAATTGTAAGCATTATATAATCCTTTTGATTCTGGGCTCTCAATGTTTTTTTTTTAGCTTTTTTGTATTTTCTCTTTTTTTCCTTATGGATTTATGCCTCTGAAAATAAATCACTTTAATATCATTGCATACTATCATATTCGTCTTCTATCTATGGCCAGAGAGTATTTTAAATCTTAAGAAAGCACTGGATTTAGAAGTCTGAATTTCTGTACCCCCCAAATATTTAGTAATTCATTCAGATTTTTATGTTATATTGTCTAGAGCCTCTAATTGCTTGCTCCTTTTTCATTACTGGACCTTCAAGTAAGACAATGGAATACTTCTGCCGTGATTACTAAAGACTTATCACGTATGGTTAACTTTTCCCTGTAGCCTCTCTAGGTGGGGATTTTACCCTTTTCCATCTTCCAAGTGTGTGGAAATACCTTTGAGAGTTTTACTGTATATGGAAGTGATACCTTATAGTTTGAAAGATAATTTTCCTTTGTGTTTACTGGAACAAAATTTCCCCTTTCTCTGGATTTAATAATCAGGGAGACTTTTCTGAATAGCACTTCATTATTGCCCTTGTAAAAAATCTTTTAGTAATGGTAGATATTTCATGAACTACTGATACTTAATGCTTTTTGATGGCTAGAATATTTTCCATTTTGTTATGAACAGTGTTACAGACATCTTACTGGATTTGACATTTGTGAGTGGAATAGTTTGTTATGTAGGACAGCCCTGTACATGTTAAGACCTTTAGCACTTCTGGCTTCCACCTACTAAAGGCCAGTAAACGCTCTTCAGTCAGTGTGACACCCAAAATGCCCCCAGAGTAATGTTGTCTCAGTTGAGAACCCTATTTTACATTAGTTTGTAGAAGTGAGAGGACTAGATCAAAGGCGTGCATATTTAAAATTTTAGGACAGCTTGCCAAATAACCATCTATGAATGTTGTACTAAGTTTAACTTATTACGACTTTAGATAAGAGTACCTATTTCCCTGTATCAGTAGCACTGAGTTTCGTTTTATCATATTTGCTGGTCAGGTAATTGATAAATGATGACTGACAGGATTGGCATCAGTGTCTGACCTGGGAAAATGGTCAGGTTAGATGAGTTTCTAGTAACTTCTGCCTCTAAGGTTCCAAGTACCTCTATACCAAGTTACTGCCTATAACTAAGTTTCATTGATGGTATATACTTGACTTTCTCATATTCATATATATATTTGTGTATATTATTTTATTTAAATTACCTTATATTTTGAAAGGCAGCTCACATGTAAAGAATATAAAAGAAATAAAAGTGTAGGGGCGTCTGAATGGCTCAGTCCGGTGAGTATCCAGCTCTTGATTTCAGCTCAGGTCATGATCTCACAGTTAAAGTCCCTGCATTGGGCTCTGCGCTGACAGTACAGAGCCTGCTTAGAATTCTCTGTCTCTCCCTTTGCCCCTCCCCCATGTTTTCTCTCTCTCTCTCTTTTTCTAAATAAATAAACTTAAGAAGAAGAAAAAAAAGGTTTCCTTCTATATCCAGTCACTGTTTCACTCCCTGTAGGCGATTACTGTTACCTGTTTCTCACATATCTTTTTGAAGATACTTTTTTCTGTATATATGTATGATTTTATCTCTCTAACACAAACGGTGGGTGATATATAATACTCGTTTGCATATGCAGTTTGCATATGTATTAGATTGTTACTAGAGATCATTCTATACTAGAGCATGTGGTATTGCTCTCTTCCTAATGGCCGCATGGTATTTCACTGCATAGATGTGCCACACTGAGTTTAAACAGTCCGATAGCCTCTTGGGTGGCTCAGTTGGTTAAGCATATGACTCTTGATATCAGTTCTGATAATGATCTCACGACCATGTAACATGGACCGAATTGGGCTCCATGCTGGGTGTGGAGCCTGTTTGAGTTCTCTTTCTTTCTCTCTCTCTCTCTCTCAAAATAAATAAATAAACTTTAAACCATCCCATAATGATGGACATGTAACTTTTCTCTCTAGTATTTCATTATTTCAAGCCATATTATAGTGCTTTTGGCCATGAGTTCAGTGTCAGTGAATCAACAGTATATTTTAAATAAGGAGTCCTTAAAACATAAAACAAGGTTATGTATTGATTAGTTGGAGAAAATGATTTGGCCAGAGCCTCATAGGAACCTAGCCTTACTCTATTTGCCCTAGGAGCAGTGATTCAGTATTTGCTAATTCAGTGCTTGCAGTGAGCTCCATACAACTAGTACAAATAGAATTATCTATAGTTTTATCACCTAAATGTACATTCCTTAATATTACAGCATTATTTTATTTAAAAAATTTGTATGAATGGAACCCCACAGTCTGTATTCTTATGCGTCTGTTTTTTCCTTAATGTTACGTTTGTAAGATTTATTCATGTTGTTAGATGTAACAACAACAGTTTGACATTTTTATTGCTCTATAATTTTCAGTTGTATAATATAACTACACCACAGAACCGAAAATAACAATTTTATTTTTCTGTTCTCTTGTTGATAGGTATTTGGGTTATTTTCACATGGTTTTTATGAATACCATTGGTAGGAGCGTTCTTACAGATCTTGCAGTATATGTGTATACACATTCATGTTGGATACACATGGAATCGTTGAGTGAACTACATCACTTTCGTTAGTTTAGACACCCGCCAGGGTATGTGAGAATTCTTGACTTGGCGTCTTTAAAACACATCTTTATTCTAACCACTGATCTTCTTTATTGTGGTAGGTTAGACTGTGGGAGTTTTATATTCTTAATTCCTGACTGCATGCAAATTAACTTTCTCATTTTCTTTCAATATTTTACATGCAGTACATTTAATGCCCTAAAATTCCCTTTGGAGGACAGAACTGCTCCCCTGTTTGGAGGGCAACCTAGTAAATATAGGCTAAAAAATTGATACCACTTTCTGTGATTATAACAGTAATAGATCTTTTTTAAAAATTCAAATAACAAAGTCTTAGGATCTAATATATTACATGGTGACTATAGCTGATAGCACTATATTGTATAATTGAAATTTGCCAGGAGAGTAGAACTTAAATATTCTTACCTCGCCCCCACGCCCCCCAAACGGGTAAAATACACGTGGCAATAAATGTGTTGATGAACTGGATAGGGAGAATCTTTTCACAGTGCATACGTATATCAGGTCATCGTGTTTTACACATAGAAATATCTTAACAGTTTGTCAGTTATGTCTCAGTAATGCTGGAGAGAAGAATTCAAGTAATACAGAGGGAACAAAATAGTGAAAAAGTGTCCCCTTAATTGGGCTATATATGTTAAAAGAGTAACAGCAAAGGAGGTCTACTACACACATTACCAGATTTTCCCCCAGGTTAATTGACATCTAATTGACATACAACATCATATTAGTTTAAGAGATACAACGTAATGATTTAACCCTGTTTGGTGTCAGGTTATAAACATTCTACCTCTACAGGGATAATAAGAATTTTTCCTTAGATCACAAGTGATTTCTGGTCATACTGGTTCTGCATCTGGCCTAACGTATACTCTTAACAGGCAGTGATCTGAGTGTTCTGTGAGAACATTTGGCAAATGCTTACTGACACTTATCAACGTTTTTCCTATAAAAACTAGAGTGAATCTCCAAATTTAGAAAACCCCTTCTCTTCAGTTTTCAGGTTTGAACCCAGAATTGGGGATATTTGACAATCTGGCACCTTTGATAGGAATGACTGAACTTTCAGTTTAATGAAACTTTGGGTTTCTATTCTTTGTCTCTGTTGCTTTGTCTTTAAAAGTTTTGCTTTCTCTTCATGAAATTTGTTGGGAAGGAAGAAATTGGATGGTAGTACCAAGAAATACATTTGAAATTGAGCAGTTTTACCTTGAGTTAAAATAGTAGGTGTTTGATTAACATTTGTCTAATGTACAGAATGGGTGAGTGCTTGTCATTGCTGTTCGGCCTTTCAGAAGAGGAAGTGGGAATAGCTTTATCACTGTGGAGCTATGAAAGATGCTGTGAGATCAGTAGACATTAAAAAAAATCACTTATTACTTTAAGTTGTCAGTCTAAGGATATAGATTATCAAACTTAAAGGTCAATAGTTTTTTTTCTTTTTTTTGATGTTTATTTATTTGTTTCGAGGGTGGGAGAGCAGAGAGAAGGGGAGAGAGAGTCCCAAGTAGATTGCAGAGTCAGCACAGAGTCCACGTGGGGCTCAATGCCATGGACTAGGAGATCATGATCTGAGCCGAAGTCGAGAGTCAGACGCTTAACTGACTGAGCCACCCAGGTGCCCCTGAAGCCCAGTAATTGTACTAAGATAGTATTTGTTGTTCTCATGATAAGTTTTGTAAGTAAAGTGACTGTATAATTAATTTGTCATCTAAACCAAGACAGATTCTAAAGTTAACATGAATGACATAGATACAAGTCCTGGAGTTTCTGGGCAAAACAGTACCTATGGTTCTTTAATTAAAAGGGACTTCCCTTTTTTCTAGCTCTTCCTGGAAATCATGTAGATCCATTTTAACATTTTTCTCTCCAAGTCATTATACTTTTAAATAGCCTACAATTTGAATACAAACTTTTCTATTTTTCTGAAATCTATTTTAGACTGCAAACCAAGGGTCAAAATTCAAAGACCGTCGGCTACAAATATCATGGCACAAGGCCAAGGTGCCTTCTGTATCCACTGAGACTGAGGAAGAGGATGTCAAAGAGGAGGTAAATTTAATGATCGAAAATAAGCAATGAGTTAGATAGTTTCTCAATTAGTAAAGTGAAATAAATTTTAAAATAAGTATGGTTCTTTCATGCATACCGTCACCAAAGACTAGTCTGGAAGTTTGTTTAAGAATCAGAACAGGTGCAGACATAAAAAAAGCTCTTTGGGGGGATATTTTCTGGTAGAGGAGGGACTTTTTTTTTCTTTTTTCTTTGTATTTATTTGGCTTTATTTGAGCTCTAGAAATTTTTATTCTGGTAAATGTAGAACATGGATTACATGGACAAACTATATTTTAACTGCTTGTTTTAGCTTTTCATTTATTCATGTTTCATAAGTAATAGATTTGAGTTTCTTATTTTCCTTCAGTGTACAAATTGGTTAAAATGAGAGTTAAGGAAGTGTGGGACCTAAAAGGGAAGAAATAGGAAAACCAGGGACTTAAAGGAAACTCTTAAAATATATGAAAAATAATTTTGCTTTTTTACTCCTACTTCTAATTTGTTTCTTTAAAAATTTTTTTTTTAACATTTTTATTTTATTTTTGAGAGCCATAGAGACAGAGTGTGAGCAAGGGAAGGGCAGAGAAAGAGGGAGATACAGAATGTGAAGCAGGCTCCAGGCTCTGAGCCGTCAGCACAGAGCCCAACTGGGGCTCAAACTCACGGACTGTGAGATCATGCCCTGAGCTAAAGTTGGCCGCTTAACCGACTGAGCCACCCAGGCGCCCCTAATTTGTTTCTTAAAAAGGACCCTTAGCCAACATTGCAAGTTAGTCTTGATTTGTCATAATTTTGGTTTTAAAAAATATTAGCATTTATGATTGATCAAGAGTCTCCTGACCATATGGGTACTTTTATAAAACAACAGCAGAAACATTTCCTTTGTTTAAAAAAAAAAAAGAAAGAAAGAAAGTAAATCTTGGTATTTTGGGAATGTTTGTAGATACCTCTACTTTGTGTAAGATTTTAGGTTTTTATATAAGGTTGGGAATGTTGGCGTCATGGGGAGGTTAATATGTTCGCCACCACAGATAATTGGATATTGAAAGAAAGGTTTAGGAGTTTGGTCATATATATTTTATTTTTAAGTTAATGGAATAAAATAAAATTTATTTGTTTTTATTAATAAATTGTATCAGAAACATTTCATAGATATTTTTCTTCTACTTAGCATTCATCTATTATTTTATTTTCCTGATGATATTAGAATGGAAATCTGTTAAAACTAGCAAACTTCAGCAGGTGGGGAGAATATGCATACATTTAAAAACCGTTGTGGGTGTTTTTGCCCTGCCAGATACTCTCTGAGTGTGTCACTTGTAAATCCATCCTGGGTTTGTATACTAGTCTGTTTGTCCTTAGGCCTAAAAAGTATTTTATTTAACTTTCTTGTACCACTAAGCAGATTTTACCCTCTCTTTCTTCAGGAAACAGAAACCTCAGATTTGTTTTTGCATGATGATGATGATGAAGATGAAGAGGAATATGAGTCTCGTTCATGGCGAAGATGAAATCTGATTTGAGCTGTATAATTTTTAGGAATATTGTTTAGAAGAACAACTTTTTAAAATTATTTAAAGAAGTCAATGAGCCAAAAATTTTTTTTATTTTTCTTTTCAACACAGTAGGTTTAAGGACAGCAAGTTTGCTATTTAAACACATCTCATAACTGTTCATGATATTAAAGCACCAAAGGCCTAGTGACTTTTACACAGTTGTGAAGATCCACAGGGATGATACGGATAATCTCTAGAGCCTTATTTTCCACACCACCTGTTTTGTTGCTATTGGTGTTGGATTATGATGTAAATGACAGGGTGTTCAGAAATTTTATTTTGGATTATAATCTGCTGATAAAATTTCATTAAATGTCAAAATCGCCTGGAATCTCTTAACTCTCAGCTATTATGGATGGGTCGTCAGACAGAAGGAGATATTTGTAATGAAAATACCCTTTTGCTTTCAAGAGTTGTCTTGGAAGAAAAGTAAATTTATTTTAATTTTTTTACTGTGGAGGAGCCCAGTTTGTATTCAGTCTAAATTTTTGAGGGGGGTGTGTGTTTATGTGCAGTACAAGTACGGTTTTAGTGTAAATCATAACAAACTCTGTATTCTTAAATGCCGTAAGGCAACGATAGCTAGCTCCGTGGTATTTTCATTCTGTCATCATATTAATTCTCCTGGACTTCTGCTATTGATCCATAGTTTGCTTTGAAATTTGTGAGAATGGGTTCAGTCGGTCCTTTTTAAAAATATTCCCAGAGTGTAAAAGTCTTTCACCTATTGCTCCTTTCTTGTCCCCATTTTCTTTCTCTTGCCTTTTTATTAATAGGCCTGACTTACCCACTATTGAGATAAGTGATTCTTTTGGGCCACCAAAAGTCAGTCCCCAATAAAAAGTTTAAACCAGCACCTTGATAAATAAGTGATGTTTTGATGAGAATAACGGAAGGATTTGTGGGAGGAGAGAGTCACCAGCTTTTCTTTTTTCATTTTTCTTTTTTGAAGCTTCAGTTTAGTTAGTAGTCACACAAAAGGGGTAAAATGTGTCTGAAATTCTTTTCCTAAATTTAAACTATGATGGTGAGGTGACTGGGGATAGGGTGGGGGTGGGGTGGGATAGGGGGATGGGTATGCTAGTAATAAATGGAAGTCATAACTTGACTTTGATCAGATGACTTTATATTTTCATAATTTTGTAGCTTGTTGCTATCCATGAACATATGCATCCTTCAATAGACAGTTTCCTTCACTGTGTGCATTTTTACTGTACACTGTATAGAGTAGAGTATCTGTTAAGTAAAATATATATGTAAATTTATGTCCTTGTGTTCTGAATGTTAGATGGAAAAGCAGAGGAGCGACACTACACTGTATTGACCCCTGGGAAAATAAAGTGATTAATGTACATAGGATGTCACTTTTTCAAGGATATACACATCTATGTTTTTATATATGTGTGGTGTGAAAATTTGAAACTTCCTGTTGGCTTCAGAAGGTTCTTGGTGATCACTATATCAAGGAGATTATGTATCCTGAGGTAAAGGCTGTTTCTCAAAATAGAAACTATTCGCTAAGAAACCTAAAACCATCAGGATTCTAGATTTACTTAGATCTAAGAAGTTAAATCCCACGTTCTGATTATCTTTTGTCTTCTACGTCTTTTCCTGGAATGATGTATCAAACCGGGATCATTTTTAAGTTCATGTAATTTTCCCTTCCCAATAATAAGGACTTCCTTTTTCTAGGTTATTATTATATTTTCTGATAACACTGAAGCTAAAATCTTATAAAAGAAGGAAAACACATTGGGGTACCTAGAATAAGCAATCTTGCTCCTTCCTCCTCCATCATCTCTAATGAAATTTTGATGTCTGTGGCTCAGTCGGTATATATTTTGAAAGATTCATTGTGGTGAATATTTTGAGTCCTGACAGTTTAAACGTGATAGAGGGAACAAAGGATTTATATATTTTTTGTACAAAGTTTTTTCTTAAACTGTATAATTTTGTAAATAATTTGTTTGGTTTTTTTGTGTACTAAAACTACCAGCGTATAGATTTCAATAAGAATTGTTGTATTTTTGTATTTGGAAACTGAAAATTACAGTAAATTAATGGAGCTGTAAGAAAATTTTCAGTAGACTGACAGTTCAGAATGAGATTCCTTTTCATATGATTTTTTAACTTCAGAATTGACATCGTATTATAATACTCTCAGTATAGAGAGAGTTGAAGATTGATTTGACTTTTTTTAGTTACTAGGGGAGAGAGGATGAAAGAGAAGGGCATTCAGGTTAAGAATAGACAGACCCTAGTTCCAGGGAGACTGGAGGCCCTTGTATAAAAGGTAGTTTTTCACATACACCTTACAATAGGACTGAAATACTTTTTAAATGTCCTAAGAATTCTAAAACATATTTGACTCTCCAAAATGAATTCAAAATATGGGTTAAATATAATATTGGGAAATTTAGTTAAGGTCAGCATAAAATAGTTGAGTGTATGTATTTTTTTCCTTTAGGATTTTTCACCTCCACCGTCAAATCCCAAAGCATTAGAATTACTCTGAAAAGTAAGTAACTACATGACTTGTTTTCTTGGCATCTTGTCACTTACAGAAACAACATGCAGCATGTGAGGCAAATTTCATTCTGTTTAATGTGTGTGCCATCTAAGTAGCTGGCGAGCAGTAACAGCCACCAGTCTGACGAGGCTCGCCTGGTTTACTAGCGGATTGCTGCCCAGGCTTGACAAGGTCACCCTGGGGGAAGGCAGAATTCCCTCAGTTTGTTCATGTTGCAACACTGGGAATAACACGGTCACCAGCCAAGATGATAAATTGGGAAACAGTCTTGTTATAGGTAGATCTGTGGTGATGGATCATTATTTCAAAAAAAAAAATCATGTGAAAAGGAATAGTGGTTCCTCTTGATGTATAGTATGCCTGTATTATAGTTTTTACAAAATTGTGAACTTGTGTAATAGTATAATAGGAGATATTGTTGAATTTCTAACTGTTTATACATTTAAATTCATATATGTAATGTTTGTTTTATCGATTACAATCTGAATTTCTAAGAAGCATGTTGACTTTTGCAATAAAGATGCAATATGGAATGGTTCACAATTGGAAAAAAAAAAAGAAAAAAAGATAAAAGTATTATGAATTTAAAATAATTTGGAAAATTTATGAACCATTCCAAAAATTCTAACAATCACCAAAAGAGCTGTAATTCTGGCTTGTTCTGGAAAGAAAGAAAATGTGTGTGTGTGCCTGCTTGTGTGTGAGGGTGAGTGGGCAGTGGGTCTGCGTGCGTCCATGTTGGGTCCACATCCATGAGAGAATGCACTCAGTATGCATTTGGGTACTGAGGCCACTGTCTACTAAATATTCGGTAGAATCTTTAATGAGCAGGGTGGTCTTAAAAATGAATGAGAAGGGTATTGAAGCGTTAGTTGGAAATAACCTTGGAAAACCCTATTTCTTTGTTCATGGACGGGTCTTGGTATCCCAGATACAAAGCACAAACAGTTTTATGAAAACAGTTATTTTAATGTTAGCTCGAGATGATTCGGTGTGCCTGCCAGTGATTAGGAAGGGCATTTTTCTTAAGTGGACTAGACAGAAGGGAAAGAACACCTTGCAGAGGTGACCTAAAGATCGGTCAGCTCTGACTGCGGTAAATGCTTGTAAGGAATAGCAAGAGAAGGAAGTGACGTGACACACCACCTCCCGGATGGCGAGGAGAAAGGGAGGTGTATCTCTCCGGCTTACTTTCTCATTTTAAAAATCGCTTTTCTTCTAAATTCCCCTTCAAATGATTAGGCATTGTCTAAGAAGAGTCATTCTTTAGATCTCAACTCGTACAGGAAAATACTAAAGAATGGGGACATTTCCTTTTCATGCTCTTCAAATACATTTTATCTATTTTATGAATTAGGTAAATGGCAAGTGAGGTCTGTGTGACCATTTGTTTAACCTACATTATGTTTATATTAAACATTAGTTCTGGGACGTTTAGAATAGCCAGCACACTTCTAAACATAATTCTGTGTAACGGTAGCAAATCAAACATTTTGCTCAAGTGGAGCTGTCAACAGAAATTATTGGTTTCATGTGACATTTTTACTGATTTTGATGGAAATTTTCGAAAGCCAAGGATATATTTTTGAATCATGAGCCCCAGTGTGCTCTCTAGTCTGGATCTAATTCTGTTACTCTGAACACAAGTTGTGGGTGTGTATGTCAATGTGTGGGGTCCCTTTCGATGAGAGGATCGCTTGAGACACGTGAGCCAGTGTTGTTTGACAGGGGACTTTTTTTTTTCAGTTGTCTCAGAGATCTGTTTGAAGGGCTAACAATTCTTAAAAAAAAAAAAAAGGAAGGATTGAAATACAATTGCTTGTATGTCAAATCACCATTTCTGCTTTATAAATTGATCTTACGGCCAGGCGATCTCCTTTCTGCCGGATCATCTACCGTTTGGCCTCTTAACCTGGTTCTGCATTCGACCTTAGGTTAACTAAACCATCCCAGCATTCTGATACAGGCGACTTGATACAGTTGAAATTAAGGTCAGAATAGTGTTGGATGATTGTTTGCCAAGGTATTTGTAGTCTGAGGCTACTCTTTCCTTGGGCTTCTGCAAAAAAAAAAAAAAAAAAAAAAAAAAAAAATTTTTTTTTTTTTTTGGACAGTGGCGTTGGTGGTGATTAAGCCTGAGAAAACATTGCTGTTACTTTTTATTTGTTACCTTTCCTTTTATGAAAGAAGAACAAGGGAAAAAGCTCCTAACCTAATAGCCTGTTAGCTTATTTCCAATGAAAATCTGCCTGGGTTTCCTATATCACCTCAGGTTTCTAACCCCTTCATAGAGTTCTACTTTGGTATAAAGATCCATTAGTTCTTCAAAGAGTTACTAGTACTTGGTATTTCAGAGTTGTTCTTTACTAAATTCTTTGCTGGGGAATGGAGTTGTGAAAAGCCTTTCAGTGACCCTAGCCATGTTCCTGTTGATTTTTTTTTTAACACCGCTTTGTAAAAACTTCATGAAAGTGAGTGTCTGGTCAACAGTTGTCTAAAGTCTTGTGATTGCATCTCTCAGTTTGCCCTCAGACAGCTGTTACTGTGAAATACGGATATATTTCTCCTAATTTTAAATATTATTTTAGAGTTCATTTTTAAAAAATTTATTTTGAGAAAGAGTGTGAACAGGGAAGGGGCAGAGAGAGAGCGAGAGAATCCCGAGCAGACTCTGCTCTCAGCGTGTAACCCAATGCTGGACTTAGTCTCACAAACCATGATACCATGACCTGAGCAAAAATCAAGAGCTGGGTGCTTAATTGACTGAGCCACCTCAGATCCCCTCCCAATTTTAAATTAGATGCTAGGGGCTAATACGGACCGTGCTAAGTTCATTTAGTTTCTTGAGGATGTTACGGCTTCAAGAGTAAGGCTACATACATGTTCAGTGTGCTTTTTTGGACCAAACACTGCCTATTTATCTGTTCCTGTATAGACTACTGAGTTGTAGTTTCTGAAACACCCTCTGTAACAAAACGGCTATTTGTTTACTTTATGGTTGAAGTTTTAAACATGTAGAGCCTGTAGGGGGCTCCAGAAGGCAAAATTTAGTTGGCCTTAGAGCAGTGACTAAATCTTTCATAGCAACTCAACTCACAGTGAAAAACACATTTGCGTTGTGACCCAGTACACACACACATACACACACACGAGAAAAAAAGTTACCAACAATATGCACCTGATATTTTTTATTAAAAATTCTTGTCAGGACCCACTACTTGGCTTTCAGAACTGCAGCTTTGGAAAACAGCCGTTTGAGTTGCAGGGGGAATTGCGTTTTTACACCGCTCTCTCCCTTGCTGTCACATCATCACTACCGTTTTCAGTATAGAATGATAACAATTTTATCTTCTGTGTTTTGCTTGGAGAAGTAAGTCTGGTGTGTGAAGTTGACCCTTAGCTTAAAATTAAAGGTGGAAGTAATGGATGCGTCAACATCTTTATTGATGAGTGAATGCTCTTGAATGCGAAGGTGTGGAATAGTTTTCAATTTTTTTAAATAGACAACTGTGAGAGACTTTTTAAACATACCTGCAGTATTTTATATTTTTGTCATTATTTGTCCCGGGAAGGGAGGGGATACTGTTACATTGGTGCTACTTTTTACACAATTCAAGTCACTTTGCAGACATTCATTTTTAAAACCGGGGAATTGCCTGTGAAGTCCATGCAGTTGCAACTACTTAGTGTCTGTGAATCAATAAAAATTACTTGACTTTGAATTTTATTTTACTTTTAGAGTTTACCTTAGCTATTAACCATTCAGAACAATCAAGTGTGGTATCTCTGTGAGAACACTACAGATTCTGACATTGTGCCATTGACTTTTACCCTTTCAAACACATTGCCCTGTAGGTTTATAAAGATGTTGATAAAACCCTGTAAAAAAGATAATTACCTAATCCTTGCCACTTAATTCTGGGCAAGTGTGTCATTTGTATCTTTATGTGCCTGAGCTTTTTTCTCGTTTCCTAAAATGTAAAGAGAAAGATTGGGAACATGTGGATCAGACTGTTGCTGTATTTTCAGAAAGCCACAGAAGAGAACCCGTTAAGTCTGCAACGTAAAGGGATACTAATCATGCAAGTATAAGCTATTGGTATGTTTCAGTATTCCTATTCTCTCGTCTCTCTGTACATTTCTTGTGGGATTCCTTAAGCAATAAAGCGTGACTTCCTGTAATACCAGTAGTACCAAGGAAATATTTTCAATTAAACTGGTTGGTCATTTGAAACGATTCACTTTTTAAAAATAATAACCGGCAAGTATTGAATGCAGGCTGTGTACCCGGTTAACGGTTGAGAAGTTTGCCTGCATTCTGTGCTTGTGGCTGCCCTTAGAAGAGAGTGCTCTGACCTCCTTGGTTCGGCCTGGAGAGAACTGAGTTTTGGAGAGGGCAAGTGGCTTCCTGGAGGTCGCACAGCCTTTAGTGGCAGAATCAGGATTTGAACACGGGTCTGCCTGCAGAGCTCCCGTTCTTAACCTCTGTGCTCTGCTGCTTCTAATAAAATGGAATATTACTAGTCTGTAGAATGTCACTGGCCTTTTTTATCAGTGTCTGTCAAACACCGCCCTTCTGGCTCCGTCTCTCTCATCTGCCTCGGATTGGAACCAAGCTCCCTTGGGGAGCAACACTGTGTTTTTAGGTAGCATATTGGAAACCATGGAGAACAGTGTTTATATATGCTAATTTGTGGGGAAACATTTTAAAGTAATTTTCTGTGACCTCCATGGTGTAGAGCCAGCCAATTTGATACATTTCACACTAATTTGGCTATTTCATAACCTATGTTTATTTTATTTTCAATTTTATCTTAAATATTTTCCCCATGGCAAACTGAATTATGATAATCTTGCAGTATTTCTACCTTGCTCCTTTGTGTTTTTCAATATTTCTGGTGCCTTCTTCCTTTTAACCTTGGCATTAAAAAAATCATGTTGTACATAAATAAGTTTACATGCTTTAATTTAATGATGTTTTCATATAGTATACTGAATTTTCTAGGCAAAAAGTGCTGAGAATAGCGGTGTTCGTTTATAGTTATGTTTATGCCATAGATTTTTTTTTAAAAAAAGAATATATTCTCAGTGAATAAAACTGATGTTCATGTCCTTGTTCTATTGTTTATAGAGTTATTTGATTTTTTACATGTTCGGATTTCTTATTTTAGTAATGTCTTTCTAGATCCTTCGGGAATTTCTGATTTTAGCTATTTTGGCAAGTATGAAATGTTTATTGACTACTAATGGTATGGTGATAATTGTCACTTGCAAAAAAACCCCAAACAAAACAAAACAAAAAAACCACAACAGATGTAAGCACCGTTGGGAGAAAGGGGAATTTTTTTTTTCTCTTTAGCAGCCCATGAGAAAACTAGGCACGTTCTCATAGATTCAACAGAAAAAGTTTTTCATTCTTGACAAATTCACTTGCCTTTGGGAATGTTTCCAGTGTAACAACTGTGTCACCGAAATTGCTGAGACAAAAGACAATGGTTATAATATTCTGGTAACAGTACATATTTTTAGGTGTTTATCCCTAAAACTGGATTATGTCATTAACAAGTATTCCATTGTCGTTCAGTGCTTCAAAAAAGCATGTGTGCTGTTCGTGAAGCGTGATCAACATGTTTTGCTTTGAAATATATAAGATAAGCAAAAATTTTATACACAGAACTTAATTTCTTAGAACAATTTTTTTACTTCTTGAAAACTTTCTACCAATAACTTTAAAGCACTTCTCTCCCTGTGATTTATTTAAATCCTAATAAATTATACATTTCTGCACTTTAGCCACTCATGTGACAATTATTTGGAGTTCTCTCAATGGAATGGTGCTGTGCGGTCTCCTGAGGCCCCAAATATGTCAGAGAAGTTTCATCCACTTTTAGTTTTATATTTTTGGTGACTATTATTGATAAATCAGGTAAAGCTAAAGAGAAGGTTTTAAAGATTGAAGTAAATGACTAAAATCTACTAGAAGCAAGGACTCACGTATGTAAGGACTCTCTACGGCAAGCTTCTGTGCTGAGGTCTTAATATTGTTGGAAAGCTATGTGTGAGGTGGAGGCACCTGTCAGTGTCTCAGAAATGGCCATGTCTAGAAAAAAACCCTAACAGGTGCCTTATGAAACGTTCAGAAGACTTTGAAGGCCGTCTGCAAACCCAGCATACGGCACAGTTTGCATCCCCTGCCTTGCAGCCCAGGAGGATTGGGTTTTCATTCGTTTCAGTTTGAGTGACCGTCCCTGGCAGGGGTTTTCTGCTTCCTAGACTTTGGGTGGCAGAACTGGTTACGGTAGATAGTTTCATTTGTTCTTTCATTCTTTGTGACCTTCGCGAGTCCGACTCCCAAGAAAATTTGCACACTTAAAGTGAGAGAAAAGTGGGGCACCTGGGTCATGATTCTAGGGTCGTGGATTGAGCTCTGAGTCGGGCTCTGCGCTGTGTGTGGAGGCTGCTTAAGATTCTGTCTGTCTCTCTCTCTGCTCCTACCCAGCTCACGCTTTCTCTATAAATAAAAGGAGAAATGTACAAGTTTGGATTCTCTTCAACACCTAAGTTTATTTATTTATTTTGAGAGAGAGAGAGAGAGAGAGAGGGAGAGACAGAATCCCAAGCAGGCGCCATGCTGTCAGCACAGAGCCTGACGCGGGGCTCGGGCTCAGGAATGGTGAGATCATGACCTGAGCCAAAATCAACAGTCAGACACCTTACAGACCGAGCCACCCTGGCACCCCGATTCTCTTCAGCATTTTAATTGGGACTCCTTGACCATTCTGGCCCAGAAACATGATGTGTTTTTGGTGCCGGAAGTAAGAAATTCAGAAAACCTGTTTGATCAGACAGGGTGGAATATTCTACACACACAAGCCCTATAGTGACTGTTGAGTAAATGGTTAGAAGAACTAAAAGAGGGGCACCTGGGTGGCTCAGTTGGTTAAGCGGCCGACTTCGGCTCAGGTCATGATCTCACGGTCTGTGAGTTCGAGCCCCGCGTCGGGCTCTGTGCTGACGGCTCAGAGCCTGGAGCCTGCTTCGGATTCTGTGTCTCCCTCTTCCTCTGCCCTTCCCCTGCTCATACTCTGTCTCTATGTCTCTCAAAAATAAATAAACATTAAAAAAATTTAAAAAAAAAAAAAAAAAAAAGAACTAAAAGAGACAATAACAATCTCTCTCTGCTCTGTATTTAATTTTCATTTTGCTTCACCACAGTCAATTTTAATGGCGTTAAGAACGGATTATAAACTTGGAAAAGGAATTGTGAAGACTATTACCTCCCAGTGTATTTCCTGTTAATTATTTTTTTTAATGTTTCTTTAAGCATAGTACCGTTTTTTCTGTGTAGAATTTTTTTTTTAAGATTTTCTTCTTTAGCTTACCTCTGCACCCAATATGGGGCTCACACTTACAGCCCCAAGATCAGGAGTCACACACTCCATAAATTGAGTCAGCCAGGTGCCCTTGTATAGTACTTTTAATGTCAGTATTCCCTGTGGGAAGAGCCGTGGCAAACAGAGCTCTGAGGACTTACAAGTCCTCTCCCACAACTGGAACACTCCTCACCACATGGTGGGCAAGAGAGCCCCAGCCTTAGGTCAAAATAATACTGGCTACCGTTTCAAGGTTCCTAATGTGACTCGCTAGGCGGCATGTTTTCAAACATTCTCATTTAGTCCTTGCGGTAACGCTGTATACAAGGGAAAAGTGAGCCACAGACGGCTGTGTCACCCATAGTGTCAAAGCAAAGCCAAGATTTGAAGTCACATTATATCTGACTTCAAAGTAAGACTTTCAAACATCGCTTGATACCGTGTTCGTGTCCCAATGCCTGCTACCTGTGCCTGCTAGGATTGATTAGTCTCATTTGCTCAAATCACTCATATAAAATGGGCATTTTACTATCAGTACCGATTTAGTGTCCACATGCTCGCAATAAGCATTAAATGAAATAAAACCTCTGAAAGTGCTTTGTGAAATGTAAACCACTATGAGCAGGTCTTCTGAGCTTCATCAAATTATCTGAACAGAGTTCTTTACAAATACCATGGGATCTCCCACTTTGGATATTAAATCTGGCATTACCTAAGTAAATGTGTTTTGCCACGTTGGAGACGAGGGAATACTTCATACCCTGAGCTGGCACTTTTGTATTTCTTTAATATGCCACCTTAATCACCTAGATAAGACAACTAGACTCTAGGTAAGCACGCTTCCTTATGTCTGAGCAGATGTAAATGCACACTGCATGTAGCTATGAGGTGAGTCCAATACAGTAAGTTTCAACTTCGTACAAGTCACTGACTTCAGAAGATTGAAGGGGCTCGCTTTCCTGAATAGCATCCCCCTACCAGCTTCCCCTGAAGAAACTAAGTATTTTTTGTCTGCTTACAGAATGTATCACAGAAAAGCTCAAGTATCACCCCAACGTGTCAAGCTCTTTGACCTGGGAATTGATTTAACAGGCATACTTCAGTGAGGGTGCTCACTGGATCTTGTGTTATTTGCCACATGGTTTTGCCCTAGCCCCAGTAAATCCTTGCGCATGAGTCTTAGTTATAGAAAATGGGACTCTTCTTTGCTTTCCCAATTCTGTACAGTGTGTACAGCCATGTGTAACAAGGTGGTCAGTGAATTATGCTTTAAGGTGTGACCAAAGGAAAACAATTAAAATATAAAATTGATTAAATTATTTTGAGTATGGAATACTTTGGGGACACAAGAATCAGCCTTTGAATAGGTATATCATAATAACCACCCAATTGTTCCCTTTGTATTTTTGGATAAAAGGCAGAAAAATATTTAAAAGCAAGCTGTCCACTTTCAACAATAGCCAAATCATGGAAAGAGCCCAAATGTCCATCAACTGACGAATGGATAAAGGAGATGTGGTTTATATATATGATGGAATACTACTTGGCAATGAGAAAGAATGAAATCTGGCCCCTTGTAGCAACGCGGATGGAACTGGAGGGTATTATGCCAAGTGAAATAAGTCAGAGAGACAGGTATCATATACTTTCACTCATATGTGGATCTTGAGAAATTTAACAAGACCGTGAGAGAGGGGAAAAGGAAAAAAATAGGGAGGGGAGGGGGGCAAACCACAAGAGACTCTTAAATACAGAGAACAACCTGAGGGTTGATATGGGTGTGGGGGAGAAGGGGAAAGTGGCTGATGGGCATTGAGGAAGGCACTTGGGTTGAGCACTGGGTGTCGTATGTAAGCCAATTCGACAATAAATACATTAAATTAAAAAAATATAAGCAAGCTGTCATTTTCTTCATCTCTGCATAAAATGGTCATTCGGATGGTGCATACTGAAAGGAATCGTGTTATTAAAACTTGAACATTTCTGTTTTTAGTGGGTTCTCTTGTAGCCATTTAAGCAAATATATTGATTTATTGAACATTCTGGAAGATAAAAATGTTTTAAACACTCAAATTGAAAATACATCAGACACGTTTTGTCTGGAAAGGATGGAATCCTCCCCCTGCTGGCGTCCTCTGCTCGCATTCAACTTAACCACACTATTAACCAGCGGGAGACTTTGTTCTTTGAGACTTTTATACCTCTAGTTCATACTTCCTCAGGACGTCATCTCTTTATTTGTAAAAATGGCAAGATTTTTTTCTTTTTTTAAACCCATTTCCTGTAGCAAAGGATTTCACTTTAGGAAGAAAGGAGGTCTTGGCAACCTAATTCCCTCAGGGATCGCCAGGGGTAGTGTGCTGAATTCACCTGCCTCGCCTGGCTCTTCCGTCTCTTCTTTCTTATTGTTGGGATGACCAACTTAAAGTGACTACCCAGAAGCCAGAGGTGAAGCTGCACTTCGAATTTACAATAAACACGGGGTGGGGAACGCCTGGGTGGTTCAATTGGTTGGGCCACTGACTTCGGCTCAGGTCATGATCTTGCGGGTCCGTGAGTTCAAGCCCCACGTCGGGCTCTGCGCTGACAGCCCAGAGTGTGGAGTCTGCTTCACATTCTGTCTCCCTCTCTCTCTGCCCCTCCCCTGCTCCCACTCTATCTCTCTCTCGAAAATAAAAACATAAGAAAACCGTAATAAATAAAATAAACACCAGGGATAGACAGCAGCTATAAAATTTTTTGGTTCTATGTGGACTAGAGCTGGAAGATTATAGGTGCAGGGACCTTTTCACTGGTAATATAACCTCTGGATTCCGTTCTAACACTATGCCGTAATCCAAAAGAATCAGCACCTGCAGGAAAAAAAAATGCACCTGTCTTATAACCAATAAGGTGTTTTTCTCAGGCAGCAAACCTAAGGATTATGTGATCATTCAAACCTTTGCAGCGTTCTAGGTTCTAGTACGTTACACCATGGGAATCACAGGTTACAGGAGAGTTTTGTGCTTTCCTGTAGGAAAAGACCATTTGCTGTTGTCACTCTCTGCATTGGTAGTAATGTGGAAAAGCAACTCGGGGAAATTTTTTTTTTTTAACATTTTTATTTATTTTTGAGAGACAGAGCATGAGCAGGGTAGGGGCAGAGAGAGAGAGAGATACAGAATCCAAAGCAGGCTCCAGGATCTGAGCTGTCAGCACAGAGCCCGATGCGGGGCTCGAACTCAGGAACTGTGAGATCATGACCTGAGCCGAAGTTGGACGCTCAACCGACTGAGCCACTCAGGCGCCCCACAACTCTGGGAATTTTTGAAGAACTTTACTGCGTTGCATTGGAAACAAATGAGTGTCATCTTCCCATTTGTTTCAGGAGTATATTAAATTATATAATAAACACAGAGGAAACATCCTTGCCTTTTCCACCCACACAAGTTGGTTGTGAATAGCATTACTACTATTATTATTATTACTATTTTAATATAATTTATTGCTAAATTGTCTTACATACAACCCCCCCAGTGCTCATCCCGACAAGTGCCCTCCTCTGTGCCCATCGCCCATTTTCCCTCTCCCCCTGCCCCCCACCCAGTCCACCGTCAGTTTATTCTCTGTATTTAAGAGGCTCTTGTGGTTTGCCTCCCTCCCTCTCTGTTTGTAACTATTTTCTTCTGTTAAGTTTCTCAAGATCCACATATGAGTGAAACCATGTATTTGTCCTTCTCTAACGACTTATTTCACTCAGCATAATACCTTCCAGTTCCATCCACGTTGCTGCAAATGGCATGATTTCATTCTTTCTCGTTGCCAAGTAGTATTTCAATATATATATATAAACCACATCTTCTTTATCCATTCATCAGTTGATGGACATTTAGGCTCTTTCCATGATTTGGCTATTGTTGAAAGCTCTGCTATAAACATTGGGGTACATGTGCCCCTATGCATCAGCATTCCTGTGTCTCTTGGGTAGATTCCTAGCAGTGCTATTGCTGGGTCATAGGGTAGTTCTATTTTTAACTTTTTGAGGAACCTCCATACTGTTTTCCAGAGCTGGTGCACCAGTTTGCATTCCCACCAACAGTGCAAGAGGGTTCCCGTTTCTCACATCCTTGCCAGTATCTGTAGTTTCCTGAGTTGTTCATTTTAGCCACTCTGACTGGCGTGAGGTGGTATCTTAGTATGGCTTTGATTTGTGTTTCCCTGATGATGAGTGATGTTGAGCATCGTTTTCATGTGTCTGTTGGCCATCTGGATGTCTTCTTTGAAGAAGTGTCTATTCATGTCTTTTGCCCATTTCTTCACTGGATTATTTATTTTTTAGGGTGTTGAGTTTGGTATGTTTTTTATAGATTTTGTATACTAACCTTTTATCCACTATGTCATTTGCAAATATCTTTTCCCATTCTGTCGGTTTCTTTTCTAGTTTTGATGATTGTTTCCTTTGCAGTGCAGAAGCTTTTTATCTTGATGAAGTCCCAATAGTTCATTTTTGCTTTTAGTTCCCTTACCTTTGGAGATGTGTCAAGGAAGAAATTTGCATCGCCTTATGAGCTCAGATCTTTCTAAGGATTATTTCTTCCTGAGCAATAAGAGGCTGGCAATACTGGGAAGAAGAGAAATTCTGTAATGACTATTGTCTTCTTTTCATTTCCTTTGGTTTAATTGTTATTACAGTGCACTCTGCAGGTATTTTAGTACTGGGTACTTTTCCAGGTGTTTCTTTTAAAGGTAGTAGCACCTATCCCAAAGTAAAAAATATCTGTGCAGATGGGCTAAATAAAAGAGTGGTCTGGACATTGTAATTTTCAATACCTTTGTAGGCAAATTAAATTTTTTTGTTGACATGGCGGCACGAAACGTGAGAATTGTGAGTCTGGTAATCAAATTATTCATCTCTTCACTCCCCCCACACCCCACTCGCCACACACACCTTTTTTTATTTTACGGTTTTTAAGATGTTTGTGATTCTACTTCAGATTAATTCCTTTCTGCTCTGTGAGAAGTTATGTGTTTCTACAGATCACGCACCAAATAAGCATGTCCTTTGGGTTAGAAATGTGTGGAGAAGGAAATAGAAAAGTGACCGGTGGGGGTTCCTGGGTGGTTCAGTCGGTTAAACCTCTGACTCCTTGATTTTGCCTCAGGTTCTGATTTCAGGGGTTTATGAGTTCAAGCCCGCGTCGGGCTTTGCACTGACAGTGTGGAGTCTACTTAGGATTCTCTCTTTCTCCCTTTCTCTCTGCCCCTCCCTCACTCGTTCTATCAAAAACAAACAAACAAACAAACAAACAAACATTAAAAAAAGAAGAAGAAATGTGACCAGTGTGGGTAGAAAGACCTAACTATAATATTGCCATACACCTGAATGCTTCTTGCTAATTCATTTGGTCTGTGTGTAGGACGCAGTGCCACTTACATGACCTGACAGGCCATGTTGTTTAATAAAACATAGAAGTGATGCAGAGTTGGGTCTGATTTTGTTAGGACGACAGACGGCATGCACACTTTGCCCAGCCCCTGCACATTTCCCCCACATTTGGACAAATGAGCTAATGTGCTACTTTGAGAGAGCTTGGTTTTAAGTAAGAGGCTCGCCTCTCTTTGTGGCTTTTCTATTTTAATTTCACAACCTAATGACTGGTCCAGGGATCCTCGATGCTAAGGGAATACACATAGCGGATGATGGGAAGCAGGGGGAGGATGGATACTAAGGGAATCTATTGTTTTTGTCTTGTTTCATGACTCTCTCATCTAGAGAGTCTCTCATGGGCCCTTGGCTGAAGCCATCCCAGCTGAGTACGCACAGAGCAGAAAATGTTCACAAGCAATAAGAGAGGTTGCCTAGAGGTGGAAGGAGGATGGGCCCATGCCAGGGACAGGTTCTTGCTGGAGAGGTGGGAATCCTTCTGCCCATGCAGAACACACTGATGGTCTGTTGTAGACCTGTTTGGTGGGTAATGCATTATCTCCTGAGCAAGGCACTCCCAGGACTGTATTGTGCTAGCTACTGAAAATAGTTCTCCCCTCACCCTCCAGTTTTTCCTGGTACGCAAAGCATTATTTCAACCGCATGTACTAACGGCTCCTCAGTGGCCCTCACTCACTACAAACTCTTGCAGAGAGGAGACAGGAAGCTGGTTTCTGCACTCCCAGCTGAACTCGCTCTTTTCTCTGTGCAGTAAGTGTTTGAGCACAGGAGTGAGAAAGAGTGACTGTGTTAAGAGGAGAAGCTCAAATTCACCTTGATTTATGACAGTGGGTCTTTCATAAATGTTGATATTCTTTATTTTATTTTTATTTTTTTATTTAATGTAAACAGAGTGAGAGAGACAGAGCATGAGCGGGAGAGGGGCAGAGAGAAAGGGAGACACAGAATCTGAAGCAGGTTCCACAGAATCTGGTAGGTTCCAGGCTCTAAGCTGTCAGCACAGAACCCGATGCGGGGCTCGAACTCACGAACCATGAAATTATGACCTGACCTAAAGTCCGATGCATAACCGACTGAGCGACCCAGGTGCCCCATATTTTGATACTCTTTAAATCATAGCAAAGGATATGAGACACACAAATGTACCTGTGACACAGGACGTAGAGAATCCCTGCCTTTGAATAGTAGCCCCCAAATCTGACTGCACACCAGAAGGTTCCTAGTGAACTTTAGAAAGTACAGATTATTGGGCTGCCTGGGTGCCTCAGTCAGTTGGGCTCTGGCTGTTGATTTCAATTCAGATCATGATCTCATGGTTTGCGAGATAGAGTCTCTCTTTGGCATGAAGCCTGCTTGGGATTCTCCATCTCCCTCCCTCTCCTACCCCTCCCCCACTCTCAAAATAAATAAATTTAAAAAATAGTTTAGAAAGTACAGGTTATTAGGCCCCAGCCATGAAGATTCTAATTCAGTAGTCCTAGAGAGAGGCTTGAGTAGACAAGCCCCACACGCACACACCACATACACACATGTGCACTCACACAACATACAATCACACACCACATACTCAATATAAATAAATAAATACATACATAAATATACATATATGATTTTTAAACTTTCCTGAGGGATTTTGCATGTGGTGTGAAAAATGCTTTCTAGGCTCACTCCACACGTTGATGACACGTGATTCAACAGGCAGGACAGGGATGACCTTCCCAAAGAGGGGTCATTCCCTGTGACCCTTTGGAGAACCAGTTCTGAGGGTTCCCAGGCCTTTGAAGGGAACTCCTCCTCGGTCTCCAGTGGAGGCAAGAAGAGGAGCGCTGGAGAAAGCATGGACTTAGCATACCAGTCTCCTGTGGCCCTCGTTCTAGTCCCCGAGTTGATACCAACCATACTGCACATCTTTCTTGGAACACGGAAGGAATTGTGTTCTCCTCAAAGGATCCCAAGAAATCGTCATGACAGAGAATGAGTTAGAAGGCAAGATGGGGGTGCCTGGGTGGCTCAGTCGGTTAAGTGTCCGACTTCGGCTCAAGTCACGATCTCTCTGTCCGTGGGTTCAAGCCCCGCATCGGGTTCTGTGCTGACAGCTCAGAGCCTGGAGCCTGCTTCAGATTCTGTGTCTCCCTCTTTCTCTCTGGCCTTCCGCTACTCATGCTCTGTCTCTGTCTCTCAAAAATAAATAAATAAATATTAAAAAAAAAAGAAAAAAAGAAGGCAAGGTGGAACCTGTCACTATCATTCCATCTTGAAAGCTGCGGCTCCACAGAATGTCAGGTCTGGGTAAGATACGCACCATTGTCATAATAAATTGACCGCAAGAAATAATATTTTGAAAATAATAATTTATTATTTAATAAAAATAACTGAAAAATAATTTATTGAAAATGATAATAATAAGTAACAATATGTAATAATATCTAATGATAATAACTCACAAAAACTGAGTACATATTTTTTGGTGTCCTAAGACGTCATTTTACAACATTTTTTGTTTTACATGTTTATTTATTCTTTTTTTTTTTTTAATGTTTATCTAGTTTTGAGACAGAGAGAGACAGAGCATGAGTGGGGGAGGGGCAGAGAGAGAGGGAGATACAGAATGTGAAGCAGGCTCCAGGCTCTGAGCTGTCAGCACAGAGCCCAACGCGGGGCTCGAACTCACAGACCGTGAGATCATGACCTGAGCCGAAGTCGGAAGCTCAACCGACTGAGCCACCCAGGTGCCCCAACATGTTTATTTATTCTGACAGAGAGAGAGAGAGTCCCAAGCAGACTCCTTGCTGTCCGCACAGAGCCTGACGCACAGTTCACACCCACAAAACGTGAGATCATGACCTGAGTCTAATCCAAGAGTTGAACACTCAACCCACGGAACCACCCAGTGGCCTCTCGTTGTACCACCTTTTGAGGTGGATGTTGCCAGTGAGGAAACTGAGGAAACTCAGTGCGTACTGAGAGGTTAATTTGCCCGAATTTCTAAGTTAGTAAGTGGGAAAGCTGGGGCTTACATCCAGACGGCCCAGCTCTCAGATACGGCCCCCCTGAAACTACTTCTCCATTCTGCAGGGGGTTCTTCTAACACAACTTTTGCAACTCAGTAAAGGAACCGACCGGGTTCCTTCTCACCCAATCCATTTGAAAGCAAAAATGAAGATTTGAATCATTCAGATCTATATGATGATTTCAAAATGCCCAGCCTTACCACTCCTTTGGCAGCGCAGAAAAAGCTGCTTCTGGCTGGAATGCTTACAGGAAAGGGGGCAGCTTTTGAGGCCGTTTCAAAGAGTCGTGGTCTCATTTGTCCTCTACCCATACATTCAGCTGCTGTTATTGCTGCTTAATGTAATACTTACGCATTGGGACATGTGAGCAGAACGTGCTCTGACAATGTCACTGTGCCTTGCCGTTTAAACAAATATTGTCTCGGGGGCCCTGATGCATCCAGTGTTATTGTTTTCTGTCATCACTATACATGGACATATTTTTCCTATTTGCACCTCTTTATACTCATTCTATTCTTCAAGGTTGTCTTTATGAAGATACATCTGTTTAGCTTTGGTGATTAGCAGAAACATTAGCAGACCTACTGTTTCAGGGCATAAATAATTAATGGATGTTCCTCATTAATTTCTTCTGAAACTGACTCTTGTTAGACGACTATTAGATATATTTCTTGAATTAAGAGCAGGTACAAGGAGTAGGGACTCTCTGTTTTGAAAATAGACCATTTATTTTTGAGGGAAAATATGACATCTGAATCCCTCCATGGCAATGAAAGGAAGTCCTCTTTTAATGAGACGCAACATGTGTCTTTTGTTTGCTAAGAGCCTTCTATTCCAAGGCACCCGTTCTGTGAGTGGGTTCTCTAGTTTTCACACAAACCTGCCTTTCCCCCCATTTAGTGCAAGCGGTAATTATTGTACTGACATATTTACAAAATATGACAGTCGACCTGCCTCTTAATCAAACAAATCTAACACAGAAGGATCCTTTCTACGTCTGCACTTGCCTCCTTTTCTTTTTGTCTTTGTACGACAGCCCCTTTCACTACTTGCTGGAGGTTCCTCTAAGTTCACGTACATATGGCGGAAGCCTTGTCGCACGTTAGCTTTAATCCCCTTCCTTGCTATCTATTCATACACAGCCCCTTTGAATAATCTGTTTAAATTAATAGGCAGAAAATAAAAATAGAGTTCAGTGAAACACTTCCCTCAGAGTGTTAACCTAATTAAAAGTTAAATTTCCACCTATGAAAAAATCAAATGCCTATCAGTGTTTGCCTGGGTCTGACCCCCAGAGTAGGCAAAGCTTATCCCCCAAATAGCAACAAAATACCTTCCTAGACTTCCTAAGGATATCAAGCAATTATTCAGCCTAGCTCTAAGCTGGTCTACCCTTCACCCAACCAAAGGGAAATTGTGGTTGATTTAAAAACAAGACAACAGGGGCACTTGGGTGGCTCAGTTCACTGTCAGACTCTTGATTTCAGCTCAGGTCATGATCTCAGGGTTTGTGGGTTCAAGCCCTGCATCGGCCTCTGCACTGACGCGGAGTCTGCTTGGGATTCTCTCTCTACCCCTGCCTCTCTCAAAATAAATAAACTTAAAAAAAAAGAATTAGTAGAGTAAGTTTGTAATACAGAAGTGCCTCAAAGGTAGTAATAAAATATCACGCTGTGCCTGTATGCTGCACTAAAATTCTAAGTAATGGCAACCGCTGCAACAAAGGTAGGTCACATTCCTTAGCTGTTTTCTTAGCCATGTGGGCTTCTGAATATTTATTCCAAGGTAATAATGCCAGGTATTAATGAAATGTTGGTGTCAGCCTGAAGACTGCATTTGGCAATGCTGCTGGCTAGACCCCGTCTATTATAAGCAATATTACCATAATAAAAATAGCTAACTTTTTGAAACAGGCATAGAGCTAAGTGCTAAATAAGAGTTTTAAAGGATGTGTTAAAAAATGTCTCATTTATCTTTACGATACTTCTTAAGGTGCATATGATTATCCCCATTTTACAGATGAGAAGGCACAGAGAGATTAAGTTACTTGCCCAGGATCACCCAGTGAAGACACAGCAGAACTGGGCTATGAATCGAGGTAAAATAAAATTGAAACATTGTCCAAATTGATTATTCAAGGGACAAAGGACATTATGACACTTTTTATCCAGTATCCTCCCATTTTAATCTTTAAGAAGACCATTTTTATTTTCTTCTTTTCTTAGTAATTATGTATTGCTTTTGCATTTTGTGATTGGGAAAAATTGCTTTTATATTTGCAGTAGAATATGTTGAATTATACTTGACATAAAACATGATGGCTGTTTATAGCAGTACGCTATGATATCTATTTGGTGTTAATAACCACAAGATGACATTCCTTATCTTGAACTTGCTGTCTAAATACAGAAAAGAGCAGGCAAACAAAACAAAACAACAAAACGAAAAACTCTGGAAAAAAGGATAAGGCCCTAGGTTGCTGTTAAATCTGTCCCTACTGTGATTTAGATTTGCTGCGTAAAGAAAAACCAGGCAATGGTTCTTTCGTGTCTAACCAACTGCAAGGTCCCCCTGCAGCCTGGGGCTGAGAGCCTGCGTGAGAGCGAGGTGAAGGTGTACAATAGGAAAAGTGCATGCCAGTAAACGAACCACTCAATTTCAATATTGGTTTCTTTAATAAATGGCGCCATAAAGTTGTGTTGAAGTGAATGTACATTATTAGTATCGCTTACCATGTTTATGATCCACTCCACATCAAAGTGACATAAAAAGCAGAGTTAGTACCAATTAATATCCAATTGCTCATCAAACTTTAATTCGTATTTGCTTTCCCCCGATTGATACATCTTTTATAACTGAAAGGCTCCATCTCTTTATAACATGTGCTATCATTCAAGGCCACTTGTTTTCATCACTCTGCAAACCAGCATGAAGTTGTCTAGTAATTCACCTAGGTTTTGTCACAAGTGCCTGAAGTTATGGCAGTCTTTTCCTGGGAGCAGCCGTCCTCCTCGAAAATGGTTGGAATTATTAAAACAGTGGAGCGGCTTCCTGGCTCGCGTTGATGAATAAAGTGCTGATTCTTTCAGAGGCACGCCGTTGATTTCTTGCTTTCCATCCGTTGGTTTGGGTTTTGGAAGCACAGCCGTAACATAGAATTCACTGCTGTCGAGGAGGGGGGTGCTGTTGGAGAATGTTTAGGGAGAAGGTTGTGGTTGAGAGATACCACCCGTCAGCATGGTCCTGCCACCCCTAATCTGCAAAAGTTATTCATCCACAGCTGGTGCCAATTTGGATTGGAAATATGGTGAAATCAAGCAAAAAACGACTCCTGATATCTTTCATGTTACCTTATAGTAGGTCTTCTCCAGAGAGTGAATGCAGAGACCCAAACAAGAGGCTTCATTTTGCCTGGCTGTTGCAACTTCAAGGTAGCAGAGGGCACTCCCAGCACACCGGGGGGAGGGGGGGGGTAGTGGTGGGGGGGGCGGGGGGGTGACCTGCAAGACCCTGACCCTTCCCCCACCTTCTCAGCCCTCCAGTCACGGCCATGTTTTAAAGGTGCCTGTTGCATTAAAAAAAATGAGAATATGAAATTGGCATGTTTAAAATCCTCACGTTAAATAATGTAAATGCTTTTCCTATTCAAGGAAGAAGAAGAAGGAAAGGGAAAAAAGGAGAAAAAAAATAGAGAAGAAAAATTATGATGACTTTAAGCATACCCTCGTTTGGAGAAAAATTTCAAAGGTCTGAAGGCCCTTCCCAAAATAGCCTCTTGGGCAACCCGTGGGGTAGGTCTGAACCTTAGTGTTGGGAAGACAACCGCGGGGCAAATGCCTGTTGTGCAGTGAGGTGGAAGTGGGTGTGGGGTAATGTCTGGTCTTTTGAACCATTTTAGCATACAACCATCTTGAAGTGTGAAGAAGGGGTTGGGTGGAGGTCACAATCCCAATACTGTTTTCGTCCCTTCCATCCTACCATGGGTGTCTGGGTGAGCGTGTTCTGAGGAGGGGACAGGCAAACCGACAGTGTCCAGCCTGAGCCAAAGGCATCTCTCCCTCCCTCCCCCAAGTTTGGAGAAATGTGGTATGGTGGCAGGAACATGAATCTGGCAATCAGAGTGGCCTGCTTGCCAACACTGGCCCTCCACCTTCCTAGCCATCAGACCCTGGCCTTGACACCAAACTTCTGAGCCTCATCTCTCTCAGCTATAAAAGCTGGATAATAATGACACCCCTACCCTGTAGTATTACTGTGAGGACTCAATGGGATCACCCTCTCAAAGCACTTGGCACTGTGCCTGGCACAGCGTCAACATTCAGTAAACACAACAAGCATCACTGTAGCACTATTAGATGCTGGGCTCAAGCCTTCAGAACCAGGCACGTGGATGAGTGGGGAGCTGCTCCCTGCTACCCAGCGGGACCGCCACACGCTGCCGCAGGAAGTATTCTATGTCCAGGGAATGCCGAAAGACAGCGAGCGCTTGATTCTTTAAATCACAAAACGTTTCAGCCTTCCTGCCAAGTTTAGAAAGAATATAACAAACACCAAACGAACCCACCGCTCCGCTTAAGAAATAAAACATTATGAACAATCAAATGCAGTACAGCTATTAAAATGAATGAACCAGGGCGAGGTGGTTAAATCTCAGAAACGTGATTCTGATTCGCAAGAGCGAGTGGCGGTAGGATGTGTGCGATAGGATGCCGTTTCCATCAGGTTTATCAACCTGCACAGCGATGCCGTGTGTGCAGTGTTTCGCGGTGCCCACGAAGGTAGTGAAAGTGTCAAGATATGCAGGGGGATGAGAAGTCTCAGCAAAGCTTTGATGCATGGGAGCCTTTTAATTCTCAGGTGTCCTGGCTTTGTTCTCAGCAGGGCCTGGGCCAGGAGCTCCCCTCCCTGCTGTTTTACACAGATGTTAGCCCCTGTGGAGACAGAACTCTAGGCAAACAGTGTTAAATACACTGAAAGCAAAATTCTTCCTTTGAATGTACTCGCCTCCCATTAAAGTCCAGGGGCGCTCTCTCTGCAGGGTCGTGGCATGACATATTCAACCTGAATTCTGAAGGCTGGATGTAACATAAAAGCAGGCAAGCAACAGCATAAATGTATATGAAATGAAATCAATAAAAAGCGTATTTTTTCCCTCTATTGAAGATAGTCCTGGGAGAGTACATCACAGGAGCTAGGACAATGTGAGGGAGATGCTCACAGGAAGGATGAAGGGAGGAGAAAGTTGGGGCAGGAGAGGGCTGGGGGAGGGGGGAGGTTATGTTAATATTCACTGTGTGGACTGGGGTTGACTGAGAAGTGCCTTTTCTCTCCCCACTTAAAAAAATCAATTACCAATGCTTATATGATGGAATAGTGATTTGTGTTGTATCCATCTGACTTGATCCTCAGAGGTCGTCCTGATAAAGAGTTATTTCGGAGATCAGGTGGATATCACCAAAGGTTGATACCAGATCATAAATGGTTATGGACTAAAAACTGGCGTCAGAACTGGAGAGAGAAAAGCTTTTCTTCATCCATCCTTTTCTGCTGTAACAACAGTGGTATTTTTCTATCTCATTAAAAGGAAAATGCCAGGAATCGCAATGAGTTGTCTGCATCAGCTGTTTTGTGTGTGTCTGTCGTAACAAAACATATGGGCTGGCTCAGAGAACTTGTGTGAAGTGGGAGGTACCCTGGAGAACGAGGACTGAACCCAGGGAGTCTGACTCCGAAACTTGCACTGGGTCACCCTGCAATACACCTGCCTCCACTGACACAAATACTCACTGACACAAATACTGCGAAGAAATACTGTTTACTCACAGAGGAACCCTCAAACTGCACTGAAACTTTGCCACAGTGTTCTACCGCTGGCAGGGCTTTGGAAATTATCTAACGTGACCCTCTCTCTCGGAAAGCTTGTATTCTAGGTGATAACGTGGTCTGGTAGCTGAAACGTCAGTCTGGGCCCCAGGCACCTGTTTTCTAATCCCCCATCTTGTTCTAAAATTATCCTCTCTAGCAGACACACCCTTCCCAGCTCTTGCCCCTGACTTTTATAATTGTCCTAAACTCCCCCAGGGCTGGGCTTCTGCCTTCTTTTTTATATGGCATGACCTTGTCCTTCTGTGACCTCAGGAGATTAAACCCTAGATGGACACCTGACCAAGGAGAAAGCAGTCATTGGTGGACAGAAGCAGCCAGACTGTCCCCTGGGAATTTGGACAAAGAAAGAGAGGGTTGAGAAATAATGCTATCTCCTTCCTATATCTGAGTGATGTTCTGCAGAAATGCCCAGAGTCGGGTGCCTGGGGTGGCTCAGTCGGTTACGTGTCTGATTTCAGCTCAGGTCATGATCTCACAGTTCATAGGTTCGAGCCCCGTGTTGGGCTCTGTGCTGACAGCTCAGGGCCTGGAGCCTGCTTTAGTTTCTTTGTCTCCCTGTCTTTGCCCCTCCCATGCTCATGCTCTGTCTCTCTGTCTCTCAGCTGTCATCAGCTTCCTAATTACATCCTAAAGACCAGCCCTTTTGATTCTCAGCCTAGAGCAGTTTGTGTGTTATGTTGTTCCATCTTTGCTTCTTTTATCCCGGTCTCCCTTTTCAGAACTCTGTACGTTAAGACGGCTAAAACTTCTGCTGTTACATCATCATCACTTTGGGTTATGTTTTCTAGAAGTTTAGTTTATTTTGCATTAGTTATACTTCAGAATGTTTTTTTTTCTTATAGCAGTGGTGGTGGGGACTCATTTAATCTTGCTATTTTCAGAGTCTTGTATTTCTAAATATATATATTTGTATATATATTTCTATACATGAATATTATACAGTATAGAATATATTTATGTCATAGATATACACACATATGTATGTGTGTGTGTGTGTGTGTGTGTGTGTGCGCGTGTGTCTAATTTCATTTCATTTCTTTTCCAGGGAATAATAGAGATTTTCTGACCTCTTGTCACCAGACTCCAGGCACACATGTGTAATTATCCACTATTATCCTATGATTTTGCGCAGATTCAGAGGGCTGGCCCATGAAAAAGTGTCTTTGTATTTTTTTGAGTTCCTTTGTTGTGAGCAACAAAAAATAAATCTAGCTTATTGAAAAAAGAAGTTTATTGGAAGTACAGAGTAACACACGGCTCAGGAAATGGCAGGAGCCAGGCAGTTCTGAGGCAGCAAAATTGAAAGGACCCAACTTTCAGGTGTTGTAACTGTCGTGAATGAGCTCCCACACCCCTTTTCAGTCCACTTAGGATTCAGTGTCCATGATGAGAACACTTGCCCGGCCAACCCTGAGTCATATATCAAACTCTTGGCCACAGGAGGGTAGGACTCTTGACTGCCAGTCGCACCAAGGTGGTATCCATTCAAGAGGAGCTCCTTCCCCAAAGCAAAATTGGAGTGTATACTAGTCGAAGGGGGAAGGGATGGTGGTCAGGTTAACTTTATATTCTTTCAGCATTTCGTCTGATCCCTCCCCAGGATGATATGAGCAAGGAGTCTATAAGAAGAGCTGCCATATATAGGCTCGTTATCATCATAGTCACGGATGAACCCCCCTTAGCTCTCTGTGACTTAGTACAACAGGCATGTACTTGGTACATCTGCACATGTGTGACATGCCGCGAGAGCCCTCCAGACTCACACGAGACCGCACGGTGCTGCTTGTTAGGCTGGAGACTCTTAGTGTAATTTGAAGAGATAAAAGGTTCTGCAGAACTAAAATCTACATCGTTTGCAGAGAAGGAGAATCTGATCTGTCACAACATTTAGAGACAGAATTTTCTAAGTGGTGACACGAAAGTCAGTCCACAAAAGTGGTGACACAAAAGACCTGATCAGGTCCCCAAATATGTTTACTTCAAGTCAGAAAATGCCCTGCCCTTGATTTACTTACTTCTTTCCAATGAAAACAAATATTTCATATTATTCAGATTTGGATCATGTCCATATATATGATATGAAAGCTTCCCGGTTTATTCTCTATTTAGATTCGCAAAGATCATTGTCCTCTAAAATATTCATCACTTGCTTTAAAGTAATTTTTAGTGCTCAAGTAATTTATGTTCATTGTAGAAAAATCAGAAAATAGAGATTGGCCAAAGGAAGAAAAATGAAAACCCACAGACAACCACACTTGATACTTTTTTCTGTGTGTATAACCCCTAGACTTTTTCATCTGTGGTTATGTATTTACATGTATTTATGCTCACAATTTTTTAAAAGTTATTATTTTTTTAATTTTACTATTACTTTGTATATAATTTATTGTCAAATTGGCTAACATACAGTGTATGCTCTTGGTTTGGGGGGTAGATTCCCATGATTCATTGCTTACATACAACACCCAGTGCTCATCCCAACAAACACCCTCCTCAATGCTCATCACCCATTTTTCTCCTCTCCCCCCCCCACACCACCCTCAGTTTGCTCTCTTTATTTAAGAGCCTCTTATGGTTTGCCTGCCTCCCTCTCTGTTTATAACTATTTTTCCCCTTCTCTTCCAGCATGGTCTTCTGTTAAGTTTCTCAAGATCCACATATGAATGAGAACATACGATATCTGTCTTTCTTTGATGACTTATTTCACTGAATGCTCACAATTTTCAAAAAATGGAATCGTGGTGATTACATTGCTTTCATGATCTTTTCCATTCCATAATAAGTTACTACCTTTTCATAATTATAAAAATATTTCTTCTATATTGTTTTCATACTTCCAACAAGCTTAGTATGTTAGTATCATATTAGTTTACTGGTTCACTGTAGAAACAAAGACAAGACAATTTGCCACATTTCTTATTTCTCACGGGTGCCTTCCTTTTGATTTGCCCTCTTTACGCGACCACAAAACCTAGATTTTCCTGAAGTGCTGCAACAAAATCTGTGAAACCATAGTGGTTAAAAAAAAATTTAATTGCCCTGGGCAACAAAGTTTCCTTTATGAATGTGCAGAGGTGTTAAAAGTCTTTAAGCGCTTGGATGTATTGTTCATGTGGAAGAAACTAGCGAGTACTGCTCTCTATTTTATCACTAGAAAAAAGGAGACAGACAGTTCTGAGGCCACGGGAGAAGTCAGTGGCAGAGCCCAAAAGAGAAGTTCTAATGGCCCAATCCTGTAATCAAACCACAAAGCCACACTGCTTCCCCTTCCGCCACTTCAGGGCTGGGCTTAGAAAGGAATGGGCTGCCTCCCTGTGAGGGCTGAATGGTGATTTGCCATTCACAGGCCAGGTTGCTCTGTCAGGAGAGGCACAGACTCCCCAGCTCTCAATTGCGGGTGATGGCTTGTTATCGTGTGCAGGACCCATTGATCTGTTTCAACAACAACTCCTGAATAATAGGGCCCCTAAATGTTTGCTGCCAGAGAGATCTATACTGTGGACGAGATGATGGTACTTACTGGAAACTATCGCCTGATATATGAGTTTTGCTGGTTGGTCTCATTGAAGCATCCCTGCACACTTGGAGATCTCTCTCCTCGCTTTTTCTTGCTTCAGCTCTGGTATAACGTGTGGGGCTAGAAAATAGTGAAATAAAAGAACTTACAAATGTTTTAACATTTAAAGGAAAGTGGTACTTGTTTGTGTGAGTAGAGAGAAGCAGAAGCTGTCCAGAGAATGAATTTTTCAAGTCATTAAGAAAAGCTTAGGGGTGCCTAGGTGGCTCAGTGGGTTGAGTGGTTGAGCGTCTGATTTCGGCTCAGGTAGTGATCTCGCATCTGTGGGTTTGGACCCTGTGTCAGGCTCTGTGCTGACACAGCTCAGAGCTAAGAGCCTGCTTTGGATTCTGTGTGTCCCTCTCCTTTTGCTCCTCCCCTGCTCACACTTTGTTTCTGTCTCTCAAAAAATAAAATAAAAACATTAAAAATTAAAAAAAAAAAAGCTTAAAAAATGTGCATACTCATTTACCCAGCAATTGTGCTTTGAGGAATTCATCCAAAGTGAATAATGGTGGAAGAAACAAAGCCTAAATTACAAGGGTCTTCTCTGTAGCATCGTTTACAGTGGTGAAAAAATTGAAGCCATTTCAAAACTCAGCAATAGGAGATTGGTTAGATGAATGATGCTTTGGTTATATAATGGCTCTGTGCTGTCATTAAAAATAAGCTGTATTAATGCTTATAATGACAAAGGAAGTTGTTTATGATATAATGTTAAGTTATAAAAAAAACCAGCTCTGAAACAATGAGTTTGATTCCCATTTGGTAAAAATACTACACGCGTACATACCCTTACCCTCACGCAAATGCACACAGGGTCCTGGTCCTGCCTGCCTCTCTTTGTCCATCAAAAGCCATTCTCTCCCTTGACTCTCTCAATGACTCCCCACCCCTACCACACACATCACCCAAGGAGTTCCCTCTCCCTGAAACATCTTCCTTCTCCCTGGAGCAACTCATCCTTCAGCAAACATCGCTTCCCACAAATAGGGGTCAGATTCCCGGTGTACGTTCTCAGGATCCCCAGAGACTAGAAAGACATTTTCTGCATAGCTCTGTGGGGCTTGTCAGTGCTGTTGACCAAAATCAGAGTATGCAAAAGTCTGGAAACAAAATAGAATTCCTTCATGAATTATAATATCAGCTATTCACTATGTATTCTCCTATGTTTTCAGACTTTGTGGACACCCTGTACTTTGAATTCTCCTCTGTCTGGGCCCTTGATTGGTCATGCTTCCCTTGTGTCCATGGAGTTAAGTGTGGCCATATGACTAGCTTTGGGTTCATGAAAAGGACACAGAAACGATATGTATCAATTCCCTGTGGAAGCCTGTATGGAACAGTCCAGTTGACTCAGATCTTTCTTCCCTGTGTTGGTCTTGCAGCTGTCTGGGGTTAGAGATTCAGCAGCCTTCTTTGCCGAGTGAGGGCGACCAGGGCAGGGACTGTCTCCCCTCGCCCCTGATGTAAGATGGAAAGAATTGTGAAAGAGGAGCTATTCTTTGTGATATGAGGTGACCGAGACCTGGGGTGAATGTGGGAGAAATCGACAGTTGTGTGAATGCATCCGAGGGTTTGGGGGGAAAAAAGGATAGGAGGATAATACACTAAAATGTTAGAGATTTTATGGCCTTCTTTGTGCTTCTGGGTATTCTCTAATGTTTTTATAAAAAGCACACAATAACAGTTTTTTTTTTTACAGAGATAAGTTGTGTTTTCCATCTATAACTTGGGGATTATGGGAGCCCCGGAAAATTCTCTGGCAGCCCTCACCAGTGCTGTACCCTGTGAAAATGTGGCCACTTTCTCTGAGGTAGCCCTAGGGAGTGATCACTACAGCTTAATAAAGAAGAAATGGAAGGGAGAAAGTATGTACAGGAATAATTTGGGGGGGGGTGTAAAAGTGAATTTTTAAGTACACATTGCTTAAGCATAGCCCATATATTTAAAAAAAATTTTTTTAATATTAATTTTTGAGAGAGAGAGACAGACAGAGTGTGAGCAGGGGAGAAGCAGAGAGAGAGGGAGACACAGAATCTGAAGCAGGCTCCAGGCTCTGAGCTGTCAGCACAGAGCCCAACGCGGGGCTCGAACCCAAGAACCATGAAACCATGACCTGAGCCAGAGTCGGACACTTAACTGATCGGGCCACCCAGACGCCAAGCATAGGCCATATTTGAGCCTACCAACTATGCGTATGTTTTTTTTCGTCCTGTTATAACAACTTTATGACTTTGAAGTCACTCAGACCCAGGTAGAAGTTCACGTTGTGACCCTTCCGATCTCCATTACCGTAGTTACTTGACAATCTATGTCTCTGTTTTCACGCTCGTTCATGGGGATACGAACAATACCTGGGCACTGGGGTCGGCAGTGCCCATAAACACTCCGTACAATACGTGTCCAGAGCGCATGCTTGGTAGATGCTGGTTACTTGTAGTGCCATTGTTGGTTTTACCATATGTGATTTGGGGGAGCACGACTAGTGATAGAAGAGGCCCTACGTATAAGGACTCACTTATTTGTCTGCACCAATCGTAATGAACGCCCATACCCAGATCTGGGAGGTAGGTACGGGTAGAACTTCATAATGTGGAAACCGAAGCTCAGAGTGATTGATTAATTTGCCCCAAGTCACGCAGGTGGGAAGAGGCAAAACGTGGATTCCAGCTCCTATGTGTCCAATACCAGAATTGTTACTCTGTAGTTATTCTCTCCCACCCTCCCCCAGGGAGCTGACGCAGTGCCTCCTCTTGACCCTGTGCTGTTCTGTATACCCATGGGGCCCCTGTTTAGGAGAGACACGCTCCCTGTTACCCACTTGTCATTCTCATTGTTGCAAAAGCATCCTGATGTGTTGTTAACACACCCAGCCATGAGACTGTTAGCCAGTGTGATGGAAGGCTCACCGTCTGCATTTCGCCTCCGGTTTTCAGCACCAGCCACTATGTGGGCTAAGCAGGGGTGGGTCCCTGGGGGACCAGCTCTGTAACTGCTGAGAGGGCTTCATCCAAACATTCTGTTTTCCAAACCTGTGAATATAAAGTCTTTTTGGAGGCTGTTATCATACCATAAGTCCTTTTCAGGAGTTGGAGTCTTTAGTCCTTTCGTCCCGTTCTGCTTCAAGGAACACACTGGAGGCACTAGTTGTACTGCTAGTACACAGAACTGCCGCTTCGTGACAGGCTCACAAGTGCACAGACACAGTCAGAATGCCACAGGCGAAGGGGACAACACTTAGGTTTCCATCCACAAGCGTGGAAGGGATCCCTGGGGAACGGACTGCACGAGCGCTTCCCCTGGTCCCGTGGTCCCTTCAGGAGACTGAAATGGTACTTTGCAAAGAGTTGCTTAGGTTTCCTGAAAAACCTTCTTTCTCCCACACTCCTGCCTTCCAGGAGCCTTGGGGTAACCATGTTAATTAGAACAACGCAAACATCACACCATAAGTGAGGGGAAGACACAGCAAAATGTAGAACAAAGCTGTAACTTATTCATATAGTTGGAAGGGAAACACAGACATCCTTAGTCCCATTACAGTGATTTTGGAGAAAGCCTTGATTTAAACGCTCCAAGGAAAATCTTTTCTTCATTTCAGAACCAGCTATGCAAGATATTCTATCTATTATATATAAATAATTGAGAGAGAGAGAAGAGACCTATTATAATAGGTTTGAAATTCTTATACATCTTTAAAAACTTTACGTGGTATTTTAAATGTTTGCATTTTCAGGGGCATCTGGGGGGCTCAGTCAGTTAAGTGTCCAACGTCGACTTAGGTCATGATCTCACTGTTTGTGAGTTTGAGCCCCAAACTGGGCTCTGTGGTGACAGAGCCTGGAGCCTGCTTTGGATTCAGTGTCTTCCTCTCTCTCGTCCCACCCCTCACTCACACTCTGTCTCTCTGTCTCTCTCAAAAATAAATAAACTTAAAAGAAATTGAAAAAAATGTTTGCGTTTTCATAAGCGACTTCCCTTCAGTGCCCCCACAACTCCCAAAATGAAGGTGGCACACAGTTATCCTTCCTGTGTGTGGATTCTAACACAGCCCACTCGCACACTCCACTGTGAAAGGCCTGTTGAGGACATCACTCTTAAACGAGGGTTGGAACTGAAATTCCTACTCAAGCTCTTAATGACTTTAGTTAATAGCCAAACATAACAGTCTGCAGTCTGAACATGACTTAACATTTCAAAGAATAAACAAAGGGATCTAATTTTCTCAGTTTAAAGAGTTGTCACCTGTGTCAGGTCTCTCTGGGATGCTTCATTAGTAATAATACAGGGAAACTTTGTTATTTAAAGATCAGCCAGGAGAGACTTTCTAACATTCCTACAAATGCATCTTTAAATTTTTAAATTTTATTTTGGAAAGAGAGAGAGCATGGGTGGGGGAGAGAGGCAGAGGGAGAGTGAGAGAGAGAATCTTAAGCAGGCTCCATGCTTAGCGCAGAGCCTGACACGGGACTTGATGCCATGACCCCGGGATCATGACCTGAGACAAAATCAAGAGAGAGACATTCAACTGACTGAGCCACCCAGGCACCCAAATGTGTCTTTTTTTTTTTAAGTTTGTTTATTTATTTTGGGAGAGAGAGAGAGGGAGAGGGAAAGAATGTACACAGGAGGGGAAGAGAGAGAGAGAATCTCAAGCAGGCTCCACACTATCAGCACAGAGCCCGATGCTCAAACTCACCAACTGTGAGATCATGGCTTGAGCCGTAACCAAGAGTCAAATGCTTAACTTACTGAGCCACCCAGGCACCCACAAATATGTCTTTACCGAGCACTTTCAATAACTGATGGTCATCTACTTAGGAGCAAGAACAAGTGACTGCAAGTACCAGTCTTTAAAAATGTTTATTACTTATGTGAGACATTTAAATCACTCTAAGAAATTCAGAAAATACAGATGAACTAGTAAATAATGAAATGTCCTTGTAATGGAATGCTATTTGGTCCTGAAAAGCCTAAGGCAGAGCTTTATGTTTAGGTGTGGTGAGGTGAGTGTGATAAGCACAGCCATAAACACAACAGTGGCTAGGGACACCATGAATAAGGGGGCAGATGTTTCAGGCACTCAGTGCTTTGGTCAAATTAATTTATTTTTTCCTCTTAAAACAACCCTATGATTAGATACCAAATCTTACACTCTGAATGCAGGTAAGTCGCTCTCTGTAAATTTTCTGCCTAAGGGTGGGACTTTCTGGCCCCTAAGCTTGAATTGAATTTGGAACTATATAGCTGAGCTCCAACTGGCTACACTGTCCATCCATAAGTTCCTAGAATCACTTTGTGGGCAAAGCGGACCCAAAGTAAGAGGTGAAGTTTCACCAAGGTATCGTGAAACCAGCAAATATAAGGGAGCTGTTGACTGAACAAACTTTAGCCGATGCTCTATGATGGAATAGTTCCTTTTGGTGGTCTAGACAGGCCCAAGCACTTGCACTATATATAGACTTTAGCTAGTTCTTAAGAAGCATATGATGGGAACTTCTTAAAATTAATGTTATTTACCTGCTAGGATGTAAATGCTAAAAGGATGTGGTCTACATTATGGACAAGGGCTTTGTAAAATGTGATACTAGAAAATGGAAATTTTACGAGTTCTGGGAACAGAAACAGGTGATGCGAGTGAAATGGGATAAAATTCTAATGTTTGCTGCCTTGCTAGAACTTAATCTAAAGTACTAAAAAAAATGAATAGTAGAACTACAACATCCTTCGGTTAATTATGTCACTTTGACTCTATCAGGCTGCCTATTGCTGAAAAATAAGCTTTGTACTTAAAACAATAGTCCTTTCCACCAGTGTTCACGGGGCTAGTATCCCAGAACTCCAAACTGTTGAAGCACTCAGCATTCTAATCCAACTCCCAGCATGGGACATGAATTACTCTTTGTTGGCTGGTCAAATCATCTCAGTCAGAGACTTGCAGGATGGGTGGTAGTGGAGTGCAGTGGGTAAGACCTCGACAGCTTTTGCTTTCATATTTATCTAGCTGTGTTTGGGGGCCAGGGCAAGATTAGGGTCTCCCTACTACTCTGCCATATTAACTCTTCCCAGATTTTGCTTTCAGATGGTCTTCACTAGCTCTGTGACCTTGGTGTTGCTTAGCCTCTTAAGAGGGTGTCCATGGGGCGCCTGGGTGGCTCAGTCGGTTAAGCGGCCAACTTCGGCTCAGCTCATGATCTCACGGTCTGTGAGTTCGAGCCCCGCGTCGGGTTCTCTGCTGACAGCTCAGAGCCTGCAGCCTGTTTCGGATTCTGTGTCTCCCTCTCTCTCTGTCCTTCCCCTGCTCATGCTATGTCTCTATGTCTCTCAAAAATAAATAAACATTAAAAAAAAATTAAAAAAAAAAAGAGGGTGTCCAACTCGTCTCTAAAATACGAATACCTCATGGGATTGTTGGAAGAATTGAATGAAGATATTTTAGCAAAGCCTGGGTGACAGCATCAACAAAGGCTATCTTTTTCATCGTGATTATCATCAGCAACATCATACAGAGGATTAAGCATGACGTGGGGCATCAGTTGATGCTGAGACAGTGTTAAGTCCATAGGGCTACTTTTGATAAAAAAACCATACTCCTTGTCTTGAATCGGGGATCAGTCTCCATGAGCCCCCACTATTCTGAGTTCTTGTGACAACTCTTTTTCTCATTTTAATGGAATTCTTCTGATAGTCTTCTCCTATCTTGAATGTTCTTTAACATCGAAAAGACCTACCTTACTCAAGTGCTCTCCATAGTATGGATCACGTAGAAAATAAAATCGAAGTCATAAAAAAGGGAAACAATCTGGTTGATTCTCCCCTACACCCACCCCAACCAGATTAAAGCCTAATTCTTTCAGTACAATATTAACCTACAATATAATTACATGGCGATGTAGACTTTCTCATATTTTATCTCATTCACTTATTACTCGCAAACTTGGGAGGAAAACAGAGCAAAGAATACATTGTCATCCTTGTTCTATAGATGAGGGAACAGAGAGAAAGCAGCGAACTTGCCTAAACTACATGGCTTTTGGTAGGAATAAAATCTGGGTCTCTCTATATAGACTTCTACCCCATTGTCTTTCCACTGCACCAGACAAAGCAAATATGTGCAGCCGCTCCCCCATTCTTCACTTGCAACAGACATCGCTAATCAACCACAGTATTCTTTCCCATCACCTGAACTTATGCTCAGGGCCATTCTTACCACAGTATTCCAGACAGCCATCACCAGTTGAGTATAAGTGACATAAGAATATAACAAATGTATTGGCTATTCCTGGACAGTGGCCTTCACCGCTGATCTTGCCATCTAATTCACTTGGCATATCAAAGCTGGAGGGAGAATGTTTTCCTTAGAAATCTGTTGCCAGATCCTATTTTCAGCAGGTATGTGGTCAACATTGACAGCGTGCTCCTTCAGGCCAGATTCTTGGTCATTTTCATATCCCATAACCTGAAATGGAGCCTGACACAGAGAGACATCGAACCATGTTTTGATGGATGGATGTGTGGATTTAGCGATTGGATAGGCCCATAGAAACATGTCTAGGGTGGAAAAGAGCCTCCGCTACTCATGGTTTTATAGACTTTCACTTCGGATGATGACTTGACGCCTTTGTGTCTCCTCGAATTGGGCTGTCAATCTAGAAAGCACTGTCCAGCTTCCAAACACTGTTTATCTCCATTTATCAGAGGATATTATCAGACACTGTGCTGCTGAGGTAGCAAATTAGGTAGAGCTTTTAGTTCTGCGTCCACGATAAGGATTTGGGGAAATGTGTTCTGCCAGGGGAGGGAAGGTACATGGTCTCTCTATTACTCTGGCTTGATGACAGCTGCTAGCACTCTGCTGAATGATCAATAACTGGCTGCCAGTCCAGTTACTCCTCACTGGCTATTTTAAGAAGTGCCACAGAGACCCACCGTGGACTCACGAAAAAATATTCTGAAACAAGGAAGCCCACGCCTCCTCCCTATACCAACTCTGACCTTGGTCACAGAGCCCCGAGATGCATGCAAGTCCAGGAGTCCTTTCAGAGGGGCGTCTCCGAAAACCATTTAAGATGGGGGAGGAGACCAGCCATTCCAGTGCACTTAGCCTTCGATCAGGGTGCTGTTCCACTGGCGCCTAGACTTTGGCACTGTTGGTGAGAATTTGAGGTTCCAGTTCCTTCTACCTTCTCTGGATTGCTTTTCACTGTAGTTGCCCCTTTCCCAAATAAAGATAAACTGAATTTGCAAGAAGTCCAGCCAGTCACTAAAGAGGCCTAGCTTATGAGAAGAACTGCTTTTACAAGGACAGACATAAAAAGAAAAAAACAAGTTCTTTCCTTTACTTACTTCTTGTTTGATATACAGAATCTCAGGGAAGAAATTGGAGGACTGGGGAAGGCTTTTGACCTAATAAAAACTTTTGTAGTCTTTGTTTATTTACTTTGCAACATGGGATGGAATTGGTCCTGTGTATACACTTCCATTTCCTGTACTGTGTTAGAGAATGGATGTTACAATCTCTTTTACGGCAATGATGACTAATAAGAAATAGCATAGATTTCAGTTTACTTTTTAAAGTTTACTTTTTAAAGTTTTTTTTATTTATTTTGAGGGAGAGGCAGAGAAAGAAGGAGAGATAGAGAGAGAGAGAGAGAGAGAGAGAGAGAATCCCATGGAGTCTCTGCACCGTCAGCACAGAGCCCGACTTGGGGCTCAAACCAAATTGTGAGATCATGACCTGAGCCAATATCAAGAGTCAGACAATTAAGTGACTGAGCCACCCAAACGCTTCTGACTTTATGTTTTAAAGAATGAAGTAATTAAAAAATACAAAAAGAAACAGAGAATAAAATGAACCCAGAGAGCTATCCCCAGCTGAGAAATAAACCATTAAAAATGCATTTCAACCTCTCCAGTGATAGTTTTTACTCAAACCTTTACCCCTACTCCTAAGGGAGCCAGTTTGCTGCTTCTGATGTCTCTCATTCCTAGGCCTGTCTTTATGTTATTTGTTGGTAGTGATAGATAATAATATTTTACACGCTTTAAAATATTATATAGGGGCACCTGGGTGGCTCAGTCAGTTGAGCATCTAACTTTGGCACAGGTCATGACCTTGTGGTTCCTGAGTTTGAGCATCAGGGTCGCTGCTGTTAGTGCAGAGCCTGCTTTGGATCCTCTGTCCCCCACTTCCACCCTCTCTCTCTCTCTTTCTCACCCTTTCCCTCTCAAAAATAAACTTTTAAGAAATATTATGCAAAGGGCATCAAACCAAATGTGTATTTCTGGGAATGGACTTACTGAACTTCTCAGTCTATATGGAGACTTTTTTTCTATTAGTGCATGTAGTTTCTGTTAACTTCTAACATCAAGCAATGGATTTTTCCAGGACTGATTTGAGAGTCAAAAAGGGGAGGCTTCTCCAATCCCTAACCAAGGTTAGATATCCTTGTTATGCGCTCTCATCATACCCTGCTCTTCTCTGTAATATTTAATCACAGTGCTTCTCATAGTTTTGTTTAATGATGAAATGATAAATGACTATGTATTTATGTCATGTCTGTCTTCCCTGCTAGAAGGTAAGCTCCCTGAGGTCAGGGACTATGTGTATCTTATTCACTGCTGTACCCATTACACTTGGTTCGGGGCCAGCCACCGAGTAGGCAGGTAAGTGGAGTTTGCTTGACTGCCTCCAGTATAAAACTCAGCTTCCTTAGAATTCTGTTCAATGTTTTTAGTTTCCACTTCAACTTTTGGGCCTCATTCCTGCCCTTGTACGATTTGCACCTACTTTCGTTCCCCCAAAATATTTGCAGTACCTGAGCTCTCTTGGGCTGCTTGCTTTTGCACATGCTGTCCTGTCAGCATTTACCCACCTTTGTTTACCTGTCAACTCCTTTTCATACCTTAAGACTCAACTGAAACAGCACCTCCTCTGGGAAGCTATCAGCAACAACTTCAGGTAGAATGTAATGCTTCTCCTCTGTGTTTCCACAACACCGTCAAATGTCTCTACTCCTTTATTCATTAATTTATTGAAAAATATTTACTGGGGCACCTGAGTCGCTCAGTCGGTTAGGTGTCTAACTCTTGATTTCGGCTTGGGTTATGATCTCGCGGTTCATGGGATTTGCACTGAACGTGCAGAGCCTGCTCAAGATCCCTCTTTCTCTCCTTCTCTTTCTCTGCCTTTCTGTCTCAGAATAAATACACAAAGCTTAAAAAAAAAAAAAAAAGGAAAATAGCGCACCTGGGTGGCTCAGTCAGTTAAGTGTCTGACTTTGGCTCGGGTCATGAGCTCATGGTTTGTGAGTTCAAGCCCTATGTCGGGCTCTGTGCCGACAGCCCAGAGCCTGGAGCCTGTTCAGATTCTGTGTCGCCATCTCTCTCTGCCCCTCCCCTGCTCGCTCATGCTCTCTCTCTCTCTCTCAAAAATAAATAAACATTAAAAAAATATTTACTGTGTTCCTACTACTTTCTCTGTGTTCTAGAGATACAGAATGAACGAGATATGGTGTCTGTTGTTTACAAATAAGTCAACAGGATCTATGAAGGCACTAAACGGGGCGATGAGACAGTCACTGGCAGTCTTCTTTACAGAGGGTAGGGAGGAAGACCTGTCTAAGGAGCTGATGTTTGAGCCGAGGCCTAAAAAGATGAAAGCAAGTCAGTCACACAAAAGGCTGTGGCAGTCTTTTCCAGAATAGGAACTGATTCCCCAGTGCCAGCAAATGACTGTCAAAGTATTTCATGAATGAATGAATGAGCCAGGTTATGCTGGCTCAGAATGAACCTCAGTTATCAAACTTGCAACAGCCTCACCTCACATGAAATATTCACATCCACCCAAATCAGGCCCTCCTCAGGTGCTAATGGCTGTGGGAAGAAAAGGAATTCCACTGAACCCGACCGGGTGACACCCAAGTGCAGAGAGAACGTCATTCAGTCAGAGTCTGCCCTGTTTTGGAGTTTGCACACTTGAGTAAAGTTAGCCCATGCAGACACTTACCACCAGGGCCAGGAGCAGCCTTGCTCCATTGTCACTGACTTGCATTAATATTTCCATAGTATTAAAGATAATTATCATTATCCCCTGTGGAGTGGTCAGCATGAGCCAGACAAGGTCTAATGTCATCCTCATTTTGCTCCTATTATTATCTCTCAGAAAATAGAGACTCATCAAGACCTTATACCTGGTAGGGGCACCTGCGTGGCTCCGTTGATTAAGTATCTGACTTTGGCTCAGGTCGTGATCTCGTGGTTTGTGAGTTCAAGCCCCACCTCGGGCTCTGCACTGGTGGTCCAGAGCCTGCTTGGGATTCTCTCTGTCTCTCCCTCCCTCTCTCTCTGCCCCTTCCCCACTTGTGGTCTCTCTCTCAAAATAAATAAACTTAAAAAAAAATTTTAAAAGACCTTATAGCTAGTAAAAGGGAAGTCAGGACTCACGCTGGAGTCTGTCTCACTTGGAAGCCTGTGCTCTTAACTCTGCAACCCAGGGCCAGTTTCGTGAGTGTGTAACCGGTTCAGCAGCACAGGGATCCTTGCTTAGAAGGGCTCCATGCTTGGTTTAATGCTCTTTTGTTGCCATCTTGAAATTTGTAATAAGTTTCTGAACAAGGAAATCCATATTTTCAGTTTGCACCGGGCCCTGCAAACTATGTAATTGGTCTTGCTGACACCACACTCTCTCTCATAACAATACATTGGATTGTGGTACGCACCCCAGTTTTTGGAAACCTCTTTGTCAACCACTATATGCATTGAAGCCCCAAACGGAGACTCCTTCCCTAAAGATCTGTCTATTCAAATCTGAAAATACACGAGTGTTTCTTTCTGATTATAAAAGTAATACAGGCAAGTAGTAGAAGTAGTAGTCAAGGGAACTACAGTTTTATTGGTAGTGGAACAAGTTTTTAAAAGGAGAAAGTTAATTATGTTGAGTATATAAAGCTCTGTGTCCTCTATATAAACTTTTGTATCCTGTATGTCAATATTTTTATCCTTAGGATGATTTTTAAGACTCACTCTCAGACTGATGCCTGGAGAGATATTCTAAGAATTTGGAGCACCCGGGGGAATTTTTGTTACGCTTGTAGTCTGCTTTTGTTCAATTATATGCTAGACAGGCATCTTTGACTTTCCACTAAAATGTTAAGTAATACGTGCTGTGAAATATTCTTATTCTCCCGGTAAATATCTCCCTCATTTGGTAAAGGGAACTTAGCTTATATCTTGTACATTCCTTCTGAGCTGCCTAAATCAAATCCGTACCCTCTAAGCTCCCTTCCCTTCGCTGAGGCTGAAGCAGCCCCACTGGGGTTTACCACTTGATCTCTGGTGCTGGTGATCCTTGGGCCCTCTCTTGCCATGAAAAGACTCATATTGTGGAAGTTGCTGTGTTGCGGGCCGGTCAGGTAACTTCTGTTACTTAGCAACTTTCTCCTGCTTTGTTAAGTTGGGTTGTTCAATCTCCTTAATGAATAAGAGCATCAAGCCAGGTAATTGATGCCTGGACGTTTAGCTCATGAATAATTGACTGTCTGGGTAATCCTAGATACATTTCCTCGATCAGATTGTACAATGGAACAGTCATGTCATAGCCAGTGTCGAGTTTTGTGTGTGGGGTTTGTTGTTTTTTATTTTTTTTTGTCTTAATTGGTTTTATGATGTCAGAAATCTGCTTTATTGACCCAAAGGCTCAAATGAACAATGGAAGCAATGATCCTCCCAAAGCTGGGACATGCTTCCTTTTTCCTCCACAAGAGCTCAGCCTTTCCCCTTCAGTCTGGGCTTAGAAAAGTTTTCAGCTCTTCTTGTTTATCTCCTCAGCTATCTTTTCCCACATACATCGGGAAGGCAATGCGGTCTAAAGGGGAGGAGGGACCTGAGAATTGGGTTTCCTGGGCAATGCCAATCACTCACTCTCCAGCTCCAGGCCAACCTTAGCTTGTCTGACTTATTTATTCATTTATGCATTCCTTCAACACACGTTTGGAGCACCTCCTGCATGCCAGGCACTGGAGACTCCACGGAAAACAAGGTTGGCCTTGTCTGCCTTCATGGAGCTTGCGTTCTAGTCAAAACACACAGGTGATAAACATATAAACAAGTAAGAGGACAAGTAATTTTCAGATCACGCTATGTGCTAGGTTGAAAAACAAAGAGTAATGGGATAGAGAGTGACCAAGTGGGGAGGGGGCATATGGAGATAACTTTGATTGGGTGGTCAGGGAAGGCCAGGGAAGTTCTCTTTGATGAAGCAACATGTAAACTGAATGACAGACACAGAGGAGCTGGCCAGGTGAAGAAATGGGGGGATGAGACAAAGCTTCTGAGATGAGAATGAGACGAGCAGATTGATGGGGAGCGCAGTGTGAGGCAAGGTTGATGCCCGCATTGGCTGTTCACCTTGTATACCATCCAAGATGATGAAAAAACTGTGTAGCCTCCTCGTAGCCAAGGGGGCCTGAATGAGGGGGCCCAAATATATGCCTCACCAATGGTACAGGTAGTGTCATTCTTTGTATCAAAAAGCAGGTGTTGTCAAAACACAGCTCAGGTTAATTCATTGATTCCACACAAATTTATTGAGCTCTAGGCAATGTTAGTGACACCAAGAATATAGAAGTGACTAAAGCCAAGTCCCTGCCTTCGTCAAACTTACATCGTATTAGCAAAATAGGCAATAAGCTAATAAAAAAGTCAAATGCAAACATAAAGTTTCTAAGATACCGAGTGCTATGGAGACAAAGCAGAGAAGGGCATAGAAGTAGGAGGGATGAGGTAGTTGAAATTGTAAGTGGAGTCATCTGGGAAGGCTTTACTGAGGAGATGACATTTGAGCTGATGCCTGAAGATGGTGTGAAAGTGTGCCATGTGACTGTCTGCATGGAAGAACCTTCCAGACTGAGGGAACAGAAAGAGTACCACTTTTTTTTCCAGAAAACCTCCCTGCCACGTGCCTGCCTCTGCCCTGGGCTGTGTTCCCTTTTAAGAGACAGACTTCTAACAAAATGCTTATCGCTCTCCTGCTTAAAACTTTCCACTGCCCTTGGAACAAAGCAGGAGCTTCTTACCATGGTTCGCAAGGTTCTCTTTAATCCCTTCACCCCTCGAAACTCATCTCTCTTTCTTCTCCCTTGTTCATGGACGCCAGCCGAACATCCTCCTTCCTGGTCTATAAACATGCAAATTCTTTCTCAGCTTGGAATGCAGGAAGTCCTCCTCATCCTTTGCCTACAACCTCTCCTCAGAGGTTGTCGTATGACTGTTCCTTCTCCTCATTCAGGTCTTGGCAACTTAGAGAAAGCTTCCCTAACTGTCCAATCCCTCTGACCAGCCACTCTTCACACTGATAGAATTTATCAAAGGCTCACCACTTATTCACAAAGGATGTGGTCATTTCCTACTGCCCTGAAACTGGCCCTTCATGTGTAATATCCTCCTTGGAGAAGAAGGAGGTTATAAATGTGAAGTGAAATGCAACCGAGTACGAGCGACCATATTGTGATGCTTACAGCCCGTGGGAATGTGACAGTCACTTCCACATCCTTCTATGTACCGCCAGACCTGATTTCCTTCAAATTCTGAAAGGCTCAGTCTCGAATGCATACAAAAATCTACCCCCTGCCCAGGAAGGAGGATGCAAGAGCAAAAGAAATGGATGAACTGCCATTTTCAGAGAAAGAAAAATGTCTGGGGGTACAGGAAACAGGAGACTGGAGACAGGAGACAGGTTCTCTGTATTTCTAATCCACTAGAACTTGGACACTGAACCCAGTGATAGAGCCAGACTTCCGTTGTCTTTTTCATTATACTAAAAAAATTGTTTGAGAAATATAATAAATTATTAATAAATACACACGGGAAGAAATGGAATGGGGTAGCATATTTATAGTGTTTTGTTTGTAAAGTGATGAATTTTAGTAAAGAGAAGGCAACTGTCTATAAAACCTTTCTAAACTGATGAATTAAGTTATGTCAATGGCTGGGGCGCCCGTGTGGCTTAGTTTGTTAAGCTTCCGACTTTGGCTCAGGTCATGATCTCGTGGTTGGTGAGCTCGAGCCCCATGTCAGGCTCTGTGCTGGCTGCTTCATATCCTCTGTCTCTCTCTCTCTGGCCCTCTTCCGTTCTCTTTTTTTCTCAAAAATAAATAAATAAGCATTAAAAAGAAATGTGTCAGTGGCAAGGTCATCTCATGTCAAACAATGTTTTACTCCTGTTCACACAGACAGAAGACATGGGTCTTGGAAGATGGAGTCTCCATCACCCCCACTACCACCACCACAGACAACACCAACACACTCCCCTTCCAACTCCCATAAACAAATGAACCTACAAAATATCTTGATGCCCTAAGATGGTGGCTTTTTTGTAGAGCTGTTTAGAAACCCTGGACCAGCAAAAAACCACATACGCACATTGATCATTCAGCTCAAACTTAATGGTGGAGTAAATAGGTGACTTGTGTGTTTTTCTTTTAAACCCACTTTTGGTGGTACTTTATCACAGCATAGGAAATTAAAGGATTTTAAGAAGGGAGATGGATAGTTTCCCTCTCATTGAGGGGTGCCTGCTCTTGGTTCCCCAAGGAAGAACAAGGAGGGTGTTTAGGTAGGGAAGGTTCTGTCTGGCCCACATCCTGACAGAAACATGGCCCTGCAGGAAGGAACCCAATGAAATAAAAGGGCCACGGTGGTTGTCCTTTGTCCCTCAGCCTGTCCGCCCTCAGCCCAGGAGGTAGGCACGCCCTCTCCTCAACTCCAAATGAGTCATTGCTGTTATTTCCAGTTTGGTGGATTTTTTCTTTTTCAAATTCAGGAGACTCATCAATTATGTAGGGCTCCATGATGATCTCAGGCAGTGACACCTCTGTAGGTCTGAATGGCGTTTCTGAAGGGAAACCATCTGGCCTACCTTAACTTGTTCATCCCTGGGCTTCTCTCCCAGCTTGTAAGGTGTGGCAGCCACGGAGAGAGCCAAAACCATCAATATTTCACAGCCTTAATTAAAGTAAGCCGAGAGCTGTCAGCCTCTTGCAACTGGCTTTCTTTTCCAAAACAAAACAAGCGCCTGGCATCTTGAGCAGGGGGTGCAGACACCGAAATGGGACTTTGGCTAGTGCTGGGTGAGGGAGAGAGGGAGCCCAGAATCTCACATACCAGGACCTCCCGGAGTTATAGGAGTTATAAACCCTCCAGAGCACGGGGATAAATTCCCTGGCATTGGCCTTGGGACTGGGGAAAGGGAAGGAGTGTCCCCTCTTGAAGCTTGCTTTTGACAACTCTTGAAGGGGACAAAAGTTGGGCAGCAGGGAACCGCAGTCTGCAGACTTCGGGCTGAGTACACTAGTACCATATGAATGAGCTCCTGGGCGCCAGCAGAAGCTTCACAAACAGCTGGGTGGGGACGGTGGGGCAGGTGGGAGGTGGGTCTGGAGCGGGTCTCTCTGCGGCCCCCTTCCCGCGTCTGCCCCAAGTGCCCAGGCCCGTGCTGCCATCCAGCCCAGCGGGCAGGGGAGCCCGGAGCCCAGCGATTTATACATCTATTAATTACCTCCAGCATGGAAGAACTGCCTATAAATACAGTGGCACTTTAGATAAAACTTTCATGCAGCTATTTAGATCCTTTAAAATATAAATGATTTCCTCTAAATTTTTTATCATAAATCAGGGCATGGAGCTAGGCGACAAGACGCCGATTTCCCCCCTGATGGGAGCAAAGCCTTTGCTTGTGTTCCCTTTTTCTTTTTCTTTGCTACTTTTCTTCTCCTCCTCCTCCTCCTTCTCCTTCCCCTTCTTCTTCCTTTTAATTTACAGAGGCTGGTTAATGGCTCTGCTTCTCTTTGCTCTATGGGGTGGAGGTGGGGGAAGTGAACAAGTTGCAGGAAATTTCACCCCCTTTTCTGGAGGCTGCCTGCTATATGTGGGAAAGCTCATGCTTTAGGGCAGCAGACCTGTGTTCAAATTCTATCCCTACCACTTACTCCTGTGGGGCTTTGAGGAACACAACCTCTCTGAGCCTCAGCAGTCCTCTAGGTGAAATAGAGGTAACAAGAGCACCTACATCATAGACAGGATGGTTGTTAGGATTAACTGACATAATGCACACAGCCTGGCGGACAGAGTAAGAGCTCAGGAAACAACAAGCTTTGCATTGGCTCACACGTTACTTCACCTTTCTTAACCTCAGTTTCCTCATCTGTATAGAAAAGGTGGAAGGATAATTCACTTCTAGGGAGCTATTGTGAGGAATGAATAAGACTACAGTCAGATTCTAAGCTTCTCGAACCAGGGACCTTATAAACCTTGTTTATCATTGCATCCCCAGACCTAACAAGTGCCCAGCTCAGGGGAAGCGCTTGGCAAGCATGCAATGACTGCATGAAACAACAGAACTTTTTGCTTCGAACTTGGTTTCCATTTATGTCAATGAATTTGACCTCTACCCTCTTTCCCAGATCCCCACTTAGAACCTGGACATATCCACATTGAAAAGGCCTTTGGATCCAGTCCTGAGTAAGCAAAGGCCCAGAGCCCAGGAGTGACTTGTCTGGGGTCGAGGTTAGCTCTATATCCATGTTTGAATCCAGACCTTTCCCCTTGCTGTCTCTTCACAGCCAAGCTGACCGAGTAAGAGAAGTGGCCTAATCCTTTAGCCATAGGAGAGCTAACAACCAACTGGGTGACATGGGGATTGACTTTATGACTCTGAACTTTAGAATGCCTATGAACTGGAGAAGAGAAAGTAAAAAACCAGTCTTCGTGGGCCAGGGATAGGACCACGTGATTATCGAGTCCAGGTTCTTGAAGACAAGCAGAGAGCTGGCCATGCTGCTGATGGCACAGATACACTAAAGTCTTGAGGTCAAAGATGATGGCACAGCAGGACCTATTTGGTGGGGATGGGGCAGGGGATAGAGTATGAAAAAGTCATGCACTGATGTAGGACGTTATTAGGAAGAGTCTCCTGGGGAATGGCATGTCAAATCCAAACTACTGACTGATTTTCCTTGAAGCAGTAGAGTATACCCAGAAAACTTGGGGACACTCTTATCCATTCTGGACCACTGCAACCCTATTCCCATACAGCTGCCAGGAGTAGACCTCAAATCCTATCACTGCCCTGCTTAAAAACTCTGGTGCCCGCCCCAACGACCCCCCCCCCCCCCCCCCCGCCTCCGTGGAGCAAAACCCAATTCCCCTGCAATGTCTGAAGCCTGCCTTTGACTCTGTCCTTTCCTACCTTTGAGGTGTCCCACTACCCTCGACTTCCTGCTTTTCCCTGAAGACGCCATTCTTGCTCCCTCATCAGCGGTTCACTCTTGCTTTTTCTCTTGTCTTCCATTTTATGCTTCAGGCCCTCTGCTCAAAGGTCTCTCCTTCACTTTCTGCCTAGGCAGCCTCTCTTCCTGTATTTTCACTGGTTTATTTTCTCTGTAGCAGTTATCCGGACTCCAGGATATCTTGTTTATTGCTCACCTGCTGCTGAAGCACCAGCTCCATAGGAGGGAGGGGGAGGGGAAGTGGGGAGCTGTCTTGTTTGTAGCAGAATTCCTTTCTGCTAACATTTTGAGGGCCACAGAGTAGGTGCTCAATAAATGTATTTGGTGAAAGAATGCATGATGGACAAGGGCTCTAGGACATCCCTCACTTGGTCCCCTCAATTTTCAGATGAGGAAACTGAGGCCATAAGGAGTCAGGGATCTGCCCGCAACCCTACCGCTGGAGTGCCAGAAACTCAGTCGGCAGGAGACGCCAGGGAAGGGGAGGGCTGGCGCGTGCCGACCCCTCCTCTGGGGTGCTCGGGGTGCTCGGCCTGGGGCTCCTGAGTCCCTCTGGGCATCTCGGATCTTCAGAGCCCTGCACAGACAATGTGAGGCGAGCGGCCGACAGGCGAGTCAGGCAGCAGCTGCGCAGGCGGCAGGTACATGTGAGAAGTTTGTGAGAGGAGACGAGAGAAAGGGAGAGGATGGCGGGCGGCTGCGAACACCTGGCCCGGCAGCCCCGCCAGCTGCCTCCCCGCGATGGCATCTTGAGTTCTGGCAGTCCTATCGGGCCATCTCCCATTCCTCCCTTCCTCCTCGCCTCCCCTTCTCTCCAAAGTGGAGCTTGGCCAGGGGTGGTGGTGGGACCGGGTAGCTGCTGGCTTCTGCAAGTGGCCTCTGCCGGAAGCAAGGCTGGAGCAGGGCCAGCCTCTGAGCTTCTGGAATAGAGGCCACCTTGCCCTCTGAGAGAGAATTAAACTCAGCTCTTCCTCCCTGTCTCAGCCTCTGGGCTTGGGGGTGGGGTGGGATGGGGAATCTGGTGTCAGCCCAGGACCTTAATTAAAAGCGTGGGCTTGGAAGTTAGGAAAACCTGAGTTCTAATGCTCACCCTACCGTGCTTAAATGTGTGGCCTTGGAAAAAATCAGTCTCTCTGTGCCTCAGTGTTCTCATCTGGAAAATGGAAATAATAATATCAATGTCAAAGTCTTGATGTAGGGATTCAGTGATAATTCTTTTCTAAAGCACATAACCCAGAGCCTGGCAGTCCGTAACTGGTTTTTCTCATTGCTATCCTTATCCAACTGCCAGAATCATAGGGAAGATATTATTCATGCATCCATTCATTCAATTCACATTATTATATTAAACTCCTATAGGATACCTGGCCTGTAGACATAGGCATTGGAGACATAGGGATAGATAAGACCCATCCTCAAAGAAGTCCCAGTGTCCTTTAAAGAGTTGAGGCAATAAAACATCATGTTCTCATGAAGAGATAACAGAGAAGGACCCAAAAGACTTAAAGAAGAAAAATTTATCTCTTTGAGTCTCAATGAAACTTAAACTGAAATAATTATTTCAGGGTCTCAAAAAAAATAATGTCAAGTAATAAGTTTTCAGATCAAGGTTTTCTGGTTGAGGGTCCCAGGTCACTTGCATGCAAATCATAAATGTCTATTAAGAAGTACCGCAGGGGCGCCTGGGTGGCTCAGTCAGGTAAGTGTCTGACTCTTGATTTTGGCTCAGGTCATGGTCTCATGTTTTGTGGGTTCAAGCCCCACATCCCCCCCTCGTAGTGGGGCTCTGCACTGACAGTACAGAACCTGCTTGGGATTCTTCTTCTTTCTCCTTCTGCCCCTCCTCCACCCTCTCAAAAAAAAAAGGGGGGGCGCTTCGCTTCTGTGGGTAGCGTCTCTGCATGTGGTCTTAGGATGCTGTGTTTTAAGAGGCTGCAGGTGATTCCTGCTAGTGCTCAGGTTGAAAGCCACTGGCCCACAGGAAAATGCCTCCGTCCCTGCCCCTCTGCCCTAGCTTCCCTACACTGCTAGTCCTTCCGGAGGGACACAGTGCTTTTTGTTCTGATTTAGAGTTCCACGTAGCAATTTTATGTCCCCACTAGAGTCTGAGCTCTCAAAGCAGTGTGCTCTATGCCTGTAGAACGTATCACAAGACCCAGCCATCAGTAGGTATCCTGAAATGATTGTGGAATGAAGAAAGTGCCCCCATTAGTGTCACTTACATAAATGCCCATGTGGTCCCTACTTGGAGCCTGAGACCCATTTTGTTTGGTCTTTATGTGGGGTGTGTGTGTGTGGGGGGGTGTCCATGTACATTTTAATTGTAATTTAACGCCACAAGGGTGAGGATGGGACATTGCTCTACGTTTTACCTCAGTCCCAATTTTCCCTTTTATATACCTACTTGATCTACTTTATTGGACTTGCTCCTGACAGAACTGAAGTTTTCAAGTTCTATAAAGTATACAGTGTTCAGAATTCTCCTTCTCCTTCTTGTCTCTGTGGTCTTTCCCTTCTCTCTATTCTCTCCAGCGCCTTCTCAGAAAGACTGCTCCCTGAAGAGGGGTGTCACCTTACTGCTGGCTGTGTAGACCACTGGTAAATCTTCACTGAAGGGAAGGACGAGAAAAATCCAAAGAACACAGGCCGCCTAATCCAAGAGAAGTTTTTGATTTGTGGTCCTAATGCCTGGGGATGCTAGGACAGGGGCTAGTGAGCTGAAGCTCAGCACAGAGGCCTAAGGGGGCCAGTTACTCTTGCTCTGGCTCTGACCCTTGCCTGACCTCGACCAACCCTGGCAAGTGTCTCCCAGGCCCCTGAGGGGACAAAGCAGAGGAGGATGGATGTGGATGGGCCTTTCCTTCTGTTTCTCAGGGTTCAGATTCATAGACAATTAGGGTACGATTAGGTGATTGTGGGTCTCAGGGCACCGTAAGGTCAGGTAAGTTACAAAATCTTCTCCCTGGAGGATCCAGCATACCTACTTTTCTTCCCCCCTTTCCGTTTGCCTTCCTACATTGGGCAGAAAATGAGGATGAGTGTTCCTTCATGATAATGGTGATAAAACAATGCTGCATTCAGCTTCTGGGAAGGTAAGCGTCCTAGAAAAGAGGCTCTGGACTCACTTAAAATGTGTTTAATTTAAATTAACCAGCATGGTCCTATTTGGCTGGAGCTGGAAGTTCTTACCATCTAGTCCAGCCCACTACTTGTGGGTAAACTGAGGCCCAGCCAGGGTCACATGAAGCCCAGTATTAGACTGCTGTCTAAGAGGCAGCCATCCCAAGGCCCCCGGTTCTGGTGTGTATTCTATATTTCAAGAATCGCACCAGCCTTGCTCCATGTCTTGTGTGTGAATCTACATCTTCGTCTATTTCCTGCTGTAAATTTTAGACTGGTGACTCCGGGAGGGCAGGGATGGAGTCTGATTCACATCTGTGTCCCAGCCCTCTGTGTGGAGTCTGGCACAAAGCAGGTGCTGAACAAGCGAAGGGCAGCAGGGAACCAGACTGCACCTTTAGAGCAACCATTCTGCAGGGAGATTACTCAAGCCACACTCGCTCCCCAGCGCTTTATCTTTAAGTTGAGGGAAGAAGAAGAAGAGAGCAACGAACATTTATTTCATGATTTCGGTGTGCCAGGCACGGTGCTGAAAGCTTATCTCAGTGCACTGCTCACAACAGTGGAGGAGAAACTATTTCTCCGGTTAACATTGGATGAAAGTACAGTTCAACAACGTTTGAGATGGCTCATGGCCTCTGAGTCAGCAAGAGGCAGCCAGAGTTGCATGTTGAATCTGATGGCAAGGCTGGGCCCACGCATCAGGTTGTGAGGTGTTGCTGAGCACCAGGTACGGTGCTCAATGCTTTCCTTTCTATTCGAGTTTGAAACACCTTCACCAGAACCCAAGAAGACAAACAGGAGAGCAATAGCCGGTTTACAGACGAGGAAACCGAGGCTTAAGAGAGATTTAGTGAGAGGGCAGTCCTTGGCCTCAGGCACCTGGGCTCAGTCCTCTTACCCGGTCACACGACGGTTATAGGACCCGCGAGACCCAGGCAAGGGGGCTGGCTGCGATGCGGAGAAGAGGGATTGGCAGGATCCGAGCGTGGGGAGCCCAGATCTAGGCAGGATTTCCTCTTGGGCCAAAGGCAGGCCCCTCCACACCCAGCCACCACGTCCATATTCTGGGAAACCCCGCCCTCACACGCGGGTGCTCAAGGAGCAGCCTTCTGGCTGGGGAGAGTTCTGAAACTCGAAGGTCGCTCCCGGCGGAGGCGGCGTCCGAGCGAGATGGGCTCAGCTGGGCGCGCAGGGCTAGGCTCCGAACCCCGGAGGGCGGTGCTGCCGCGGTCCCAGGATTCCCCATCCATTATTCACGATGTTTACTAGCGCGGGGAAAGGAGAGGACACCAGGGGGAAGGAGAGGGGTTCAGAGTGAGGCGAGGACGGAGCAATACTAACCCCGGGGCACTTCGGGTCCCAAAACTTCGGGAGGAAAAGTACGAAATGATTAAGAGCCTGGGAAGTCAGATGTGGCACCCGGCACACAGTAGGTCATCAGTAAATACTCGTGGAATGGATAACCGAACGAGCGGGCGAATGGCTCTGCTTCCAACTAGCTCCGTTGACTTGGGCGAGTCACTTAACCCCTCCGACCCTCGTTTTCCTCACCAGGAAAGCAGAGTAACAGTACCTCCGCGGTAGGGTGTGAGGATACCAGAAGCTAAGTCTCTAAATAGCCTACCACCTATTAGGAGCTCAAAAAGGGTAGCTGTTGTTCTGGGGAATGGGGCTTGTAAGTTTTGCCGGCCCAGAGGAAGTGCACGACCAACTCCCAAGGCGGGTGGACTGAACTGTTGCTATTCTAAACAGAACTCAGTAAGCTTTCTTAGACTGAAGGGTTGGGGAAAGGGAGAGGGGGCCAAGTTGTCTTTCACTAGCGAAGGCCAGAACTGCCAGCGTTTGGAGGAAGCCGCTGGTCTCCAGGACCCGGCAGACATTTATCTCCCCCATTTTCACCCCGCCCGGCGATTGGGGTCACCTGAGGCTCATTCTGGCAGCCCCTCACCCTCCCTGGAGCCCGTCTGGGCGCTTGGAGGCGCCTCTTCGCTGAGCCGCTGGGCCGGACTCTGGTGGACGGCTCGGGCGTGGGGCCAGGAGCGCCCTGGAAATGGGCGGTTTGGCGGCAGCCTGGCCGACAAGGAGTGTGTGTGTGTGTGTGTGTGTGTGTGTGTGTGTGTGTGTAGTAGGGCCAGCTTCCTGGACCCACTCAGCCCGGGGCTGCCCTTCGATCTGGGGGCAGTGCGAGTTGGGACAGGACGGAGAGGTTTGAGACTTTGGGGGAAACTAGTCCGCGAAGAAGAAAGAATCCGGAAGGTCTGCGGGGCTGGAGCCAGGCGGGGCGGGGCAGGCCGGGAGAGGCCAGGCCCGGCCGGGGTATAAATGTTGTGGCAGGGGCGGCCGTGGCGGGCGCACAGACGCGCTCCTAGAGCTGCTGCCTGGCCTCGCCTCCCGGGCCGCCCCTGCGAGTCCCGGGCGCGTGAGCACGCCTGCGCGCACCCGGGCCCTTCCTGGCAGGCTGCTTGTAAGATGAGTGAAGAAGCAGGTGGGGGAGAGGGGAGGCAGCGAGCGAGAGGGCGAGGGGAGCGCGGGCGCTGAGCGGCGCTCACTTGGAGCGCGGCGAGCGAGCGAGACGAGCCTGATCCATGTCCCTCGCTGCCTCCCTGCCAGGCGCGCGAAGATGATGGCCATGAACGCCAAGCAGCCTTTCGGCATGCATCCGGTGCTTCAAGAACCCAAATTCTCCAGCCTGCACTCCGGTTCCGAGGCCATGCGCCGAGTCTGTCTCCCAGCCCCGCAGGTACGTAGTGGAGCATAATTACCGCTCTAAGGCACATTTTTTGACAGGCACTAGCTTCATGTTTTTTTCATGTCGCCCAGAACAATCGCCGCTGTCTGAACCCCTCTCCTTGTCTCCCCCGCGCTCTCTCCCGGCGCGCTCTCTCTCTCATTCATGTCTCTCTGATCCACACGTCTGTTCCAGCAGAGCCTCTGTCTCCGTATTAATTTTTATGACCTGGGCTTTGAGGAGAGGCATCTCGGTTGCTTGAAAATGTGTTTTAATCCTGAGTTGACAGTATTCCCTACTGACCGTGCTGTGCGCCTTCTCGCTTGCAGCTGCAGGGTAATATATTTGGAAGCTTTGATGAGAGCCTGCTGGCACGCGCCGAAGCTCTGGCGGCGGTGGATATCGTCTCCCACGGCAAGAACCATCCGTTCAAGCCCGACGCCACCTATCATACCATGAGCAGCGTGCCCTGCACGTCCACTTCGTCCACCGTGCCCATATCCCACCCGGCCGCGCTCACCTCGCACCCGCACCACGCCGTGCACCAGGGCCTCGAGGGCGACCTGCTAGAGCACATCTCTCCCACGCTGAGCGTGAGCGGTTTGGGTGCCCCAGAGCACTCGGTGATGCCAGCGCAGATCCACCCGCACCACCTGGGCGCCATGGGGCACCTGCACCAGGCCATGGGCATGAGTCACCCACACGCCGTGGCGCCTCACACCGCCATGCCCGCGTGCCTCAGCGACGTGGAGTCGGACCCGCGAGAGCTCGAGGCCTTCGCCGAGCGCTTCAAGCAACGGCGCATCAAGCTGGGAGTGACCCAGGCGGACGTGGGTGCGGCTCTAGCCAACCTCAAGATCCCCGGCGTAGGCTCGCTCAGCCAGAGCACCATTTGCAGGTTCGAGTCTCTCACGCTCTCGCACAACAACATGATTGCGCTCAAGCCGGTGCTCCAGGCCTGGCTGGAGGAAGCGGAGGCCGCCTACCGAGAGAAAAACAGCAAGCCAGAGCTCTTCAACGGCAGTGAGCGGAAGCGCAAACGCACGTCCATCGCCGCGCCGGAGAAGCGCTCGCTCGAGGCCTACTTCGCCATCCAGCCGAGGCCCTCATCCGAGAAGATCGCGGCCATTGCTGAAAAACTGGACCTTAAAAAGAACGTGGTGAGGGTCTGGTTTTGCAACCAGAGACAGAAACAGAAACGAATGAAGTACTCGGCGGTCCACTGACTGCGACGGGAGAGCTGAGTGTATGCCACCCCCAGAGTGTGTGTGTGGGGGACGGTTATGGGGAACTCCAAGACGTTTCCTGACAGGTCAGGCTCTCTCCCCCGAAGCCACAGACTTTCCCCTTTATCCTACCTGGTTGCCTCCCGGCCTTCTCTTTCTCGTCTTTCCTTTCTCTTCCCACCTGAAAAGTTATGGCGCTAAGAAAAAATTCATGAAGGGCAAGTCCTGGAGGGGCAAGCGCTGTCCGTGGTGCTGAAAATCTCCCCCGCGCGCTGGACTGCGAGACCACAGGGCGGGAGCCCAAATGTAGGGGATAGTGAATTGGCCCGACCGCACTATTCCGGGGTGAAGGCGCCACTTTGCTAAGCGTGATTAGACAAAGGTGAATGGATGGGAAGGCAGTGATAAATACTAATACAAAGTCTAACCGGGGCACAAACATGTACCGGAGATTTATTTAGAGTATATAAAATACATGTATGTTTCCAAAGGATAGCCTTATACTCCTTTCCTCTCCTAAATTTTATCCATCTCATCCTTTGGTTTGCTGTAAGTTCTCTAAGGTAGCATGGATTAGGTTCAAGGGAAGTATGCGTGAAGTTGCGAGGTCCCAGCTGTTCTCTGCGGTAAGTCGGGCTCCCTAAAAGATGGGCTCAATTCAGCGACGGAAAATGCCGGGATCTCAAAGCTGGTTGCAAGCAACAGTCGGCGACTGCTCTGGCCCATCCTCCAAGATCTGATGGTGTCTGAGGGGGTGATTACTGCCTGCAGGAGGTGGGGGGTGGAGGTGGGATGGGTAGTGTTCCAGTTGGACTGAGGACTCTCTGCCCCCAGCTCGCTGCTGCAGCCAGATTTTCATCGCAGCGTAGGGGTGGCTTTTCAAAAGCAATTGTAACTTCTCTGAATCATATGCAAGTCCTTCCAACACAACTAACCTCATTGCGATTTTATTATTGTTGTTGTTGTTGTTAGCATTGTTATTGCCTATTATTTATTTAATTCTGCTTCTTTCCATTCCCCGTACATGGGTGTTTCCCGGTGGAGGTTCACTTGTGATTTGGAGCGGAAAGAGGAGCCAGACTGCTGGCCTGGACCCTTCTCACCGCCGTCCCTCTTCCCCCACCACATTTTAACTTTCGTTGCTTCATGTAATTTGCGTGTTGCTGTGTGACCTTGGTTTTGTTCTCCAAATAGATACAAATAAAATATTAAGTTTTCTTCTCTTTACCCCTTGAATTAACTTCTAAAATAAATGCTTTATTTTTCAACCCGAATCACAGTGCTTTTCTTTCTCAGACGCTAAGGAGTACTAGTCTTGGAAAGGATTTAAAAGTGAGAACCCATAAGGGCTGTGTTCTCACTTCTGGCAGGCCAGTCTCTAGCCATCTCTCCCCCCTTCCATGCAGCCGCACCTTCTCACTCAGATCTCCTCTAGGGAGATCTGGCCATTCTTCTCTGGACCTCCGGGTTACAAGGCACTTCCCTCCACACTTCCATGCACGTGAATCTATGAGCCTCCGTTTGCTCAACTTAACTCAGACCCACCTTAAACTTTGAAGCGTGACTGATGAGAGTAAGAGTGCCTGGTACTTGCATTCATTGGCTGAATGATCCTGAAGCCAGTTTCTTAGCTTCTCTAAGCCTCTGATTACTCTGCTCGCCTGCAGAATGAAGATGTTAATATTTACCTCACAAGGTTATTGTCAAGACTAAATAAGATTGTTTATTTGAGGTGTTCGGTAGTGCTTGGTGCTTAAGATGAAACGTTATTTTAAAAGATTCAAATGGCCAGAGAGGAAGAGGGTGGATAAATGCAAAGAGGGAGGAAAGTGTTCTTCCCTGGGATGGAGTCCGTTGGGGTCCCTTAGGCGTCACTTCATAAATTCACTTAAAATTGTCACCCAAGGATTTACTCAATTCATGGTCTATCTGTCTTCTTTATGGGGAAGGGAGTGCTAAATGATACATCTGCTGTCAAGATCCTAGCATAGTGCCCTGCGCATAGTAGGTGCTCAACAGATGGCCGTTCCCTTCTCTCTCTTTCACTCCTTCTAAAAAGGTAGATAAGAAGATAAAGGTAATAAAACCTTTTTATTTGTGAGCCACAGAAACACCTTCATCATTTAAAAATTCATGTTCCAAGTCTGGAAGTCGTCCGCACATTTCCCCTCTGTGTCTTCAAAGAGTTCTGGGTCATCACCTCCGGCTCGAAATTGGGAGCAGAGTGGGTCTCCCGTTCTAGCGGTGCACTCCCTCTGCGGCAAAAGCAAACCTAGGGATCGCCCCCAGCCCCTGGGCCTCAGCCCCTCGCCCCCGCCGAGCGCAACAGCCCCAGCGATGCCTCCACCTCCTTCTCCATCGGGTGTCCTTTAATAATAAATGCCCTTATGCCATTACATTATATTGTGGGTTTTGAAAATTTAAAATACGGCTGATGCAATATTAATTGCCTATAGTGGTATAAAACACAGGGCCGGAGCCCAGCCGGGCTGCAGAGGAGGCGGCCGTGAGCGTCCCGCGCCGAAGTGAAGCGCTCCAGACAGACGCGCCTTTGCGGGTTGCGAGATTTCCTGCAGGTAAGAGCCTTCAGCTTTTCTGGTCCGGGAAAGAACCCGATATCCGCCGCCTCCATCTCCTTTCTGAAAAGTTCCTTGCTGTTATATATATTTATCTACATATATGTTTAAATTAATAACCTCAAAAGTTTGGAAGACTTTTTTTTTTTTTTTTTGGATATGGCGGAATGAGCCGCCTGAAAATAAGATCTGCTCCATTACTGGACTCGCTATGTTGTGAGTCGCACCCTCACCTCTGCGCCTGGCCCGCTTCAGGCGCCGAGACTGTCAGAGCGCACCAGTATTTTAACCAACTTGTACCTGCGGGCGGGAGCTGTGGCCCGGTCTTCGACGCGCCCCACCCTCTCCCACCCACTGAGTGCGCCGGGTCGGCGCCGCCGCCTCTCTCCTAGGGCTCTCTCAGGAAGCAACGGGAGCTGTGGTTTCTCTGGAATTGTGCAGTCGCCTCTGCCACTCCTCCAGGGCGGAGGCACAGACCTCTCAAGAGTGGAGGGTGGTTAGGTACCAGCCGATTTGGGGTTCACATAGGCCTGGGTTGCATCCTGGTGTGCCATTTCCTAACCGTGTGACTTTGCGCAAGTCACATCACCCCTGGAAGCCTCTCTTGATGGCTGCAAAACAACACAAACATAATTTTTGAAGAGTAACTGAAAAACACTCCGGAGCAGATTTTTCTTTGCAAAATACCTCCAAGTTGAAACTATTAGTGTCCGGGCCCAACTGGCAGTTGCTTTAAACTGGGCCAGGAGAAAGGAAGGCCAACGTTCAGGGCTGTTTGTATGGAAAGCTGCATTGAGTCTTTCAAGGTGGGATTTTGAGAGCCATCTGTGGACTAGGGAAAGGCTTCTAGGCACGTGGCTGTCTAGAATTACGATGTGACCCCAGAATGAGCCATGCATACAAAGGCCAGCATGGGTGAAGCCCTGACCGGCAGAACGTGCATGTGGGGATCCTGGGCTCCTGGGTCTGGGCTGTGTGATCTCCCACCTGGAGCTTCCTTTCTCTGTAACTAATATATATCAGTTTTGTTCACTGTTTTATATCCACTGCCCAGCTCAGGGTCTGGCCCAGAGGGGCAAACAATAGATATCAGTCAAATGAATGAATGAATGAATGAGGCTTTGGTTTTGTAAAACAAAAGGACCCTTACGAGCCCAATCCCTTCTAGATTCTGGGGAATGTAGGGGAAAACAGAGACCCTCAAGTATAGACAAGGGAGTGGGGTCAGGGTCAAGGTGGTGATCTGCATCTCCAGGTCCCACTTGAAGGCAGCCAATTTCCTTCCTATTTAAATTAGAAGCCTTGCCTCCCTCTGTGGTTATCATGGGTACAGAAGGGGTCCTTTGGGATGTGAGCCCTCAGAACCTAGAGGAGGATTCGGGGAAGAGGATCAGGGGGTGACCTCTGCCCTGCTGAATGTGTCCGACACTCTCTTGAGCCTGGTTTATTTTACTTTCCTGCTGAGATGGAAACAACTGTGGTGCTGGGGTGGACGACTTAGGGTGGAATACCTACTCCATCTCTTAGACGAATAAGTGCCTTTAACTCCCGGAGCCCCAGTGCCCTGATATATATTATAGGAAAAAAGGCTATCTTTCAGGATTGCAGTGATGAGTATCACACAAGGCCAGGGCCTGACACATAACAGGCATTAATGGATATTTAATCTTTTTCAAACATTACTTAGACAAGTGACAGTGTTGCAGGGACAAAAATCAGGGCTTGGCCTCAGCAGGGATCAACATTTTCCCTCTCTGCGCCACAGTGTTCATCTATACAAGAGAGCAGTAACCGTGACTACCAGCTCCCGATGTGGTTGTTAGGGGTAAACCAGAAAGTGTACAGGAATCTTTTTGCATCCGGTGTGTCTCAGGTACGAAAGGGACGGTGTAATTCACTCTCCTGGAGTCCACCCTGAGAATACGGGGTCCCTCTGAGAAGCTTAACCCCAATTTCTGCTGCTCGAACTCGCGCCTTCCTCCTTTGCAGAATCCGGGCAAGCATCTACCTTTTGATTGTTGGGAAAGTCAGCGCAGCCCTCCCTCCCAAGGAGCGGGCTCCAGTGGGCAGAGGAAGCAGGCGGGGAGGGGGGTCTCAGACTCGTTCTCCGGGACCTACAGGGCGCCCTCTTTTTATTGGAGAGACTGAGGCTCAGAGAGGAGCGGAGAAACTTAGCTGGCTCCTTCTATCTTAGATTGCTCTTTTCCCCAGTCACCCTATCTTACTACCTTGTTGTATTTCTTTCTTAGTCCTTATCATTCCCTGCCAGGACCCTGTTTATTTATTTAACAGTAAATGAGCTTGGGGCAAGTACCACCTCCATAACCCGCCTCCTGGAACCGCGGGCAGAGCCTCCCAGAGAGTGGGCGCTTCCCAAACGTTTGTTGGGAAAGTGAATAATAATATCTAACATGTATTAAGGACTTCCTGTATGTCAGGTACTGTTCCAAGCTCTTTATGCGCATTAACGTATTGATCCTTAAACAACACAAGTAGGTACCATTTTAAACCCCATTTTACAGATGAGAGAACTTGGAGGCGCTGAGCGTTTATGTAACTTGCCTAGGATAAGTCGTGACATAGCAGTTCGGTGGAGAGATCCCGCAAAACACCGGCTTCTTCGCCTCATTGGTCCCCGAGTGAGACCCCCTGCGTTAAGGGGGCAGAGAAGGGGTGGTCGCCCGGAGTGGAGGTGGAACGAGCGCGCCTGATTTGGCGGAAGGTGCGGCGGGAGCAGAAGAGGTGGTGGTGTAAGCTGACGTTGCCCGCCGTCCTCGCCGTGCTTTGGAGTCCTCCACTCGCGCACTATTTCTTCGGGTCTAGCCCTCGCGGTTTTGCGCCGCCTCCCAAGTCTCGGTCACTATCGGTGTCCGTGTGTTTACTTGTCTCCCATGCAACCCGCTCTTAGCTTCCCTCCACCCTCGCGGGCGCCAAATCCTGACCCCAAAGCGCGGGAGCGGGAAGTGCTGCGTCCTCTCGGCGCGCAGAAAGCCCCTTTCCTTTTTTCCGTCTCTTCCGCCGAGCTGCGGGAGCCTCCTGCGGTAACCCCGTCCCGGCAGGCGGAAGGAGCCTGCGAGGACCCCGCCAGACGAATTAGCCTCCCCTCTTCGATCGCTGTTTTCCGATCAGGTCAGGTTTCCCTCCGCCCCTCGACTGCGCTTCCGCACTAGCCCGGCTCCCAGGGCTCCCCTGCGGGGTCAGGGTTCGCCCAGCTCCTCCCCGCGCCTCCGGAGGGGGCTTCCTCTACCCGGCATTCCGGCCTGGGGAGCCCCCCGTAGTGCGGGAGGGGCGTTGCAAAGAGACCGCTGAGCGGCCAGGCCCAGGCTCCTCCTGGGGAGTCCTCCCCACCCACTGCCTTCGGTCTCCATTGCGTGGAGGACGTGTCTCGGTGAGACGTCGGTTCTCTGCCCCTTCCTTCAGCCCAGCACCGTCCAGCTTGGCACTGGAGGCAAACTGGTACCGAAACAGCCCTGTCTCTGAGTTTGAGTTGGGAGTTTTAGGATTTCACACACACAAATCCTAACGTTCATCTTGGGAAAATCAAACTTTGGCTGGACTTCTTTATACATTTTTAGAATTGGTATTGTTTTTACTTTGGATTACATCCGAAGGGAGCACCACCGTAATTTCAAGAGGTCGCTGGACGAACACCACCTCCTGTACCATATCTTTTGCCTCCACTCACAGGCCCTCACTCTTCCCATCCGCGCGCGCCCACACCCACACACCAGCCCAGCTCTAAAACCCTAACATCCCTTTCTGCGACAGAGCCTCCCAGTGCCTGGGGCTTTGCTAGACAGCTCACCTCTTGGCAGATATAGTTAATGTCCAGCCCTCATAAATCAAGACCATAAAAAGCTTACTTTCATATGCACTCAATTTCTACCAAACCTAAACTAATTGCATAAATTCCTTTAGGCCACTCAGGGCTGCTCTCTGGGTTGGGATCTGATCAATTAGTCATTAGGCACTCCATTAGCTGGGGTTTAAGCTGCCTCATATAAATGTCTCCTGTCAATTTGCTTGTAATTGAATGAATAAAAAAGGGTACAATTATTAGCACAGAGGATCAGAATAAGGAGACGTCAATTTTATTGAAATATTCTAAAAATGTCTTAATCTAATAATAATAATAACAACAACAGCAGCAACAACAGTTGAAGGCATTTAGACAGCAGCCACTCTGAGTCTCTATCGGTGTTAAGGAAAGGTCTGGCCTGAGACACAGCAACCTCAGTATTATATGTATGCTCTGCTACGTTGGGAAACTAGTCTTTTCCACCCTCAGGGCCTTAGTTCCTTTACCTGTAAAATGAGTAGGTTGGGTTGATTCTTTTTAAAATTATTTTTATATTTTGTCAGAATAATTCATGCGTATAGTTTAACATTGAACACAGTAAGACAATTTGACCAATCCCCACCCGCAGCCACTTGTAGAGATTTTTTTTGGAAGCAAATTACTTGTCTAAATAGTATGTTTTTGATATTATTTTACTCTTTTTAAACTTCAGAGTTTATATCTTCATGTTTTGATTAAATAAAACACAATTCAAATTCGAAAGAACTAGATTTGCAGTGAAGAGTCTTTCTCCCATTCTCGACTCAAGCTACCCAGTTCCCTTTGTTGAAGTCAAATAACATTATCAATTTCTTGTGTATACTCCAGAGACGCTTTGTTGGCCGTCATTTTTTGGCTTGTCGTTTTTGATCATTGTGCATTAATTTCTTGCTATGGTATCAGAGAACTGGAAAGATAAAATCTTGAATAATCTTTTTTAAAATTTTTTATTAAAAATTTTTTAATGTTTATTTAATTTTTGAGAGACAGAGCATGAGTCAGGGAGGAGCAGAGAGAGAGGGAGACAGAATTCAAAGCAGGCTCCAGTCTTTGAGCTGTCCGCACAGAGCCCGACGCAGGGCTCGAACCCACGAACTGTGAGATCATGACCTGAGCTGAAGTCAGACGCTTAACTGACTGAGCCACCCAGGTGCCCCTTGAATAATCTTTTCATACCAAGAAACCTAGAAAGTTTTCAAAATCAATATATTAAAAATATGAACTGAATGGCCAGCTGAAAATTCTGATTTTTTTGACCAAATATTAATTTGGAGATGCAGACTCCATAATGTGTAAAAACTATCTACTCACAAACATAAAGAGTGTTTATAGATTGGTTTGCATTCTGCCCTGTTTCCTTCCAAATAGAATTTACAGCAATCTCTCTGTAACTGCTGTGGAATCAGGAGTCATTTTTGGAATTTCTATGGAATCAGAGCCCATTTTTGCATCAAGAAGAATTTTTCTTTGGTGCACACAGCAGTGATGGAACTGGGGAAGACACTGATGACATTTAGTAATCTGCCTAGGGTTTGGGGATTGAACACCAGACTGCAGAAATAGCATCTGAGCTCCTGTATGTGAGGGCATTACGAACCTCAGAGCATAAATTCTGTCTCTGACAGAAGTTCAAGGTGGTGATCCTGATTGATTGATGGGTGATATACAGGAGCCATTGTTCTGGGGGTGGAATTGATTTGTACTGAGCCCTGCGTACTCTCTCAATAAATTCCGCTGGTAGTGGAAAGGGTGGGTTTGAAGAGTTAAGTAGGAGAATCAGAGTCACCTCTGGTCAGCATACAGGCCACATGGTGCACTGGGAAAGAAACTGAAATGTACACAGAAAGATCTGAATTGCAGGTGTTACTCTGCTCCTGATCTTGTCAGCTCTATTCGCTTCTCAGTGCCTCAGTTTCTCCAGCTCTAATGTAGGGAATTGAATTAGATAGTAGTTCAGTTCGGGTGAGGATTCGTGGACTCCTTTAAGAATCTGAGGAAAACTATTTCCTTAACCCAGAAAAACCTGTGCACTCAGAATTTTGGCTAACTTCTTGAAGATCTACCATGTATCTGCTAGATTCACCCCATGAGTTTATGAGTCCCAGGTTAAGGGACCTCCTAGAGGAGGTCATCTAAAGGCTACTCTTCATGCTACCATCTGAATATATGGTCAAATATCCATAAGCACTGAAACCAGCTTAGTAAACTGGGAAGAATTTTACTGAAGGTAAAAATAAAGTGTCAATTAGAGTATGAGCCAATTGTCAATAAAGACTCCAAATGGCTTTGGCAAAATTATTTTTCAGATCAATAGTCAGTCTCCCAAGAGACAATGTAGTGGAGTGAAAAAAAAAAAGGCACCACATTACGGGTCAAAATCTGTTGTTGTTTTTAAAACAGTTAGCAAACAACTAGAATTGAGATTTTGAGCTGGGGACTTCTCTGCTCTGACCCCCTCTTTTCTTATGGGTGAAATGAGAGGGTCTGGCTAGATGACTTCTGAAGCTTCCAGTTGTGACATGTAAGCTTCTGTGTGTGTAGGCATTGACATGTCTTACATTGAAAAATTTTTTTAATGTTTATTTATTTTTGAGAGAAAGAGAGACAGAGTGTGAGTGGAGGAGGGGCATAGAGAGGGACGCAGAATCCTAGGCAGGCTCCAGGCTCCGAGCTGTCAGCACAGAGCCCAACACGGTGCTCAAACTCACAAACTGTGAGATCATGACCTGAGCCCAAGTCAGACGCTTAACTGACTGAACCACCCAGGCGCGCCTGGCATGTCTTACATTTAATATTTGTCTTGGCTTATTTTATTTTTCTAATTTGTTTTCAGAATGATAGTTGTACAATCAAAGTAGAACTGGATGGAGAGGCTACCAAGTGTGATGTCTGCTGGGTTCCCAGCACTGTGGCAGAAACACAACCCCGTCTCCTAATGAAAAAATAAAAACGCCAACAGTTTGTAAGTTTAAAAATTAAAGGCAGTTGGGGGGTGTAGGAGGCAGGATGAAATGAAAACATTTTGTTAGACTAAAGAGTCCTGGCTCAACCAAGTGAGTTCATCAGCAGATCTGGGGAGCCCCAGCCCAGCGGGTAGTAGAAGGACTGGGGGTTGTTATGGGCTGGGCAGGGTAGTACCTGGTACCCAAGCCCATTCTAGCTCTGGCTGGAATCCACCGATAAGAGAATACTGACCAGAGCTTCTGTTCCAGCTCTCAGATCTTCATTTCCGCCACCCCTGACTTGGGTCAATACTTACAGCTGCACGCTCACTCAGCCTTTGAGGGTCTGTATTACAGGTCACATGACTCAGGTAAAATGATTAGAGCATTGGCCACCACCTTCAACTCTTCCGTCTCCAACTTTCTGAAGTCTCTTCTGTCCTGTTGTTTGTTTCGCCCCAGTTTTGTTGAGACATAATTGACAAATGACATTGTGTAACCTTAAGGTGTATAACATAGTGATTTCTTATGTGTAGACAGTGAAAATGATCACTATTGTAAGATTAGTTGGCACCCATCACTTTATATAGTTGCCATGTTTTCCTTCATGGTGAGAATTTTAAGGTCTACTCACTCATCAACTTTCAATATATAATACAATTTTGTTAATTATAGTCATCAGGTTGTACTTTACATTCTCAACATTTACTTATTTTATAACTGGAACTTTGAAACTTTTGACAACCTTCACCTAAATCCTCTGTTATATATATTTTAGTTCTTGAGTTTTTCTCTGATGGTATTTTAATATTACTTATGGATTTGAGTAGAATGGCCCTATGACCTCTAGTGCTATTAGGTCATTCAGGGGAGGGTCTATATTTCTTGACTGTCACAGTAGGGTTTTTCCATCATGTGAAGAGTTTTAACATTATCTACTCAACTGTTTTATATTACCTCTGTTAGACATAGGAAACCCTGGAATGTGAAGCAAGAAGAGTTTATAGAGATCTCCTGGCTGGAAGAACACATGCTGTATTTCTGGGCGCTCTTGAATCTGTATTCTTCACAATCTCTCCATGTGACTCTGCCTACTTACCTGGATATAGGAAGATGTTTCATACACCTTTTTCTCCCTGCCAAAGCGCCCTACCATTGGAGTCTGGGTCTATAGCCTGAAACACAAAATCACTTTCAATATATTTTTTGTTGAAGGCGGTATAAAATGTGCCTTCCATTTCACAACACATCTGTGACTGTTTCGCCCTCCCCACCATTGCAACGTTAGTTTACTTAAGGAATAAACTAGAGCAGCACCAGAACCTTTGGTACAACCATACCCTGCACACTCATATGTGATTCATAAGAACTAATAGCTTAGATTGCCAGTAAATTCTAGTGGAACCTCTTTACTATAGAGAAAAAACGAGACCTAAAAGCAAAGCAGTAGGTATATGGTAAAGAACAGTAAAACAAGAAAGAGCTTTGATGATCACTTTAGGAAAGCCAATATTTAACACATTTTGAAATTAAGTCTATGAATGAGCTATTTGTTCTTACTGTCCTCCGGACCACACCCCTGCCCGAAAGGTGAAGGGAGGAAAGCAGGAAATTTAAAGGTACGAAGTATTCCTTACTTTTAAGATAGGAATGTTCCGTCTAAGATGTTTTACAAACCTAGGTGAAGAACATATATCATAATCCGTATTTTAAAAATGCGGTGTCTGAAAGGTTAAACAACTTGTTCAAGGTCATACAACTATAAATGATAGAACCTAGGAGTTAACTCCAGAGTTGTGTGCCTCTAGAGCTGTACTCTTCCCACTATGCCATACTTGCTCCCGTGGACCTACATTTTTAGAGGTGAAATCTGAAGGACTTTTATGTGAAAGAAGCTTGTTCTACAGGCCCCCAAGGGGTATAATTAGATAAGAAATGAAAATCACAATAAGAAAAATTTAGTTTCATGTAAGAAGAGGGCTCTGGCAGTCAACATGGTCGAAGGAGGGGGCTGTGCTGTGAGTCTTTGCTCTGGAGGATTTGAGGAGAGGTTTTAGTGAGGGATCCTGAGGAGTGGGGTAGACGTGGGTTTCAGCATCAGCTGTTTGGTTGAATGAGGTCATGTCCCATTCCAATCTGAGAGCGACCGCTGCTCTGGATGTTTGTTCAGTCCTAGATATCTCCCATGAAAAATATAAAGGAACTCTCTCCTCTAAAAAATGTACAACTTCCTTAAAGAGGATTGGAAAATAAATATTATTTTAATATTTTTATTCTTGCATTTGCCTCTTAGAACACTAAAATATATACTTGAAGCCAATAATGATAAAAACATTATACTCGGCTCCTTTACCAGCTTGCCTTATTAGAAGAACTTAGGGTCCAGGCGCCTGGGTGGCTCAGTTGGTTAAGCATCCGACTCTTAATTTCAGCTCAGGTCATGATCTCATGATCTCATGGTTTGTGAGTTCAAGTCCTGCTTGCGATTCTCTTTCTCTAGCGCTCTCTCTCTCTCTGCCCCTCCTGCATGCATAATCTCTCTCTCAAAATAAATAAATCAACTTAAAAAAAAGAATGCAGGTCATTGAGGGTCACTAGAGACTTTGAGGGAAATAGGAGCTGTCATTGAAAAATGGTTTTGTAGAGTAGGGACTAGATTGGAGACCCTGACAGGCTTTTCCCACTGGCATGGCTTTATCTTCTCTCTTATCCTTTCCTTCTTTTTTTTTTTTTTTTAATTTACTTTGCGACAGAGAGAGAGAGGGAGAGAGAAAGGGAGAGAGAGAGAAAGAGAGAGAGCGAGCCAGGAAGAGGCAGAGAGAGGGAGAGAGCGAGAGCGAGAGAGAGAGAGAGAGAGAATCCCAAGCAGGGTCCACACCCCTGGCATGGAGTGTACAGTGTGTAGGGCTTGAACTCACTAACCGCAAGATCATGACCTGAGCCAAAATCTAGAGTAGGATGCGTAACGGACTGAGCCACCCAGGTGCCCCACATCTTTTCCTTCTTAAAACAACAACAACAAAAAAAGCTTCATTTATTCCTTCAGTTCTTTCCCTGTCTCCTTTTCTTTTTCCTAATCACAGCTCCAAAGTGCTTGGGAGTGCTTGGTTACTGTTTTTAAGTTTCTCATTTGGACCCTTGAATGTTCCAGAGGCAGCAGGCTATGGAGGCTATATGTGCTCCAAGCCAGGGCTCAATTGCCAAAAGGCAAATTGAACATGTGAAGCGAAGACACACCAACATAAGAAAGGATGTTTTGGAAGACTTCACTAGTTGATATTTTTAAAAAGCATCCTTCTAGTCAAGTTCAGAATTGTGTTAGACTTCCTGAGGTAGTGATTTTAACTTCATACAGGCAAAGGGTAACAAAGCATTACGTGTTTAAAGCTTCTCAAGATCTTCCTTTGACTCAACATAAAATAAATACAATTATAAGAATGATTGTGAATACCCTAAACTGTGCCTTTTTTTTCGTTCTTGAGCACAGTTGACCAAAGAACTGAAGAAAAGTAGAGTCTCTTCTGATTTCTGTGTGTATGTCTGGCTTCATGAGAAAGAGCTAAGGTCTAGAAATGTGAAGAATTCATTGAACAAATATGTGTTATGTTATTACTATGTGACAGGCTCTGCTTGAGGTGCTGAGGACTCAGCAGAGAACTTGGGACTGTCTCCCTGTGCTCATGGAGCTTATGCTCAAATTGGAGACTAGTGATGTCTCATTCCTGGGACTCCAGGCCAATGTGTCAAGTGTTAACCAAGTTAACCTGACCTTTACCTGTCTGTAGTGTTCAAGAACCGGCCCCAACCTTTCTGAAAATCTCTGTTAGCCATAGTATATAACATATGAATACTGTTCTTCTTCCTCACCCCTCTTCAAAGAGGAAAGTCATGGACATTGAAACGATAAACAATAACCCCCAAAGCCTCATGACTTAACATCGGTTGGCACTAAGTTATGGAACTCAACCATGATTTTTTTCAAAAAATGACAAGAAGTAACAATTGGCTGGAGAGGATGGTGTGTGCTCCTGGCGATCACAGTGGGCCGCTACACTGTTGGAGCCACTTCCTTTGTCTCCCTATGGGCCACCGATTGCATGGATCCATATTTCATCTGGCCCTCTTCTGTGTCCATGATGCATTGAGCTGGACACATCTTCCCCAGAAGAGACCAACTACTGACTTGTATGGAGCTAGACTCTTCAGAGTGTAAGCCCAGTTAAAATGGTTACATAGGGTGGGGGGAGTATAAGAAGAGCTGCTTTTTTCCCCCGCTGAAGGATGAGAGGTTTGATGGCAACAAGGCAACACAGGTTACATTCTAGGATAGTCAGAAACTAGGTTGGATAGAAATTAGGTGATGCTGGCGTTACTCCCAGGAATCAAAGCAAGATTCCTTTTTTTTTCAAACGTCTTTTTAAAATAAAAGTTGTATGTGGGGCACCTGTGTGGCTCAGTCAGTTGAGCATCAGACTCTTGATTTTGACTCAGGTCAGTGTTCTCATAGTTTGTAGGATCAAGCCCTGCATTGGGCTCTGTGCTGACAGTGTGGAGCCTGGTTGGGATTCTCTGTCTCCTTCTCTTTCTCTCCACTCCTTCCTTGCTTGCTCACTCTCTTTCAAAATAAATAAGTAAACTTAAAAAAAGTTATATGTGCCCATAATTTCAGAGTTCAAATAATTAGCAAGGCTTGGTATGATAAAGAAATACCTTGCTGTCCTTTTTCCCTCCTCTTCCGATTCTCTGGGCCACCTCTTTCACTTCTTTTAGCTGATTCTCTTGCTATTTACTTTGTTACCTCTAAACACCATGTTTATATTGCTACCTCTTGAGTGTTCAGTTTCCAGTAATGAGATGAAGATTTAGCTCTCTCTTGTTCCCTATCCTGATTTCTGTTTCCTCACCATTCCAATATAGCTAAATCTTAATTTTGGTTAGATCAATATTCAGCATTCATATGTTTTATTCTCAAACAACATTGACCACCGAGCTGTGTAAGAAAGTATAGTATAGTAAGAAAGTATAGTTATTTTCCTTTCCCGCATCATATTTTATTTTTATTGCTTTTTTTCTGTTTTGTTTTCTCTGTTTATTATTAATGAACTCCAAACTCTCCCCATTTATGTAAATCTCATCTCAAGACTTTTGAACACACAAAATGTTCTATCAGTTTAATATTGAAGAAACCTCTCCGGGAGCTTTCTGACCTGCTTCAAGGTGAAGTAGTGACTCTTTACACCTGCTGACAGCTGCCATCCTAGGGTCCTCATTTGCCATCATCCTACGGATTCTCTTTTGGGTTGAATGTTCTGCTTCCCAGAATCGATATGTCTTCTTTGGGTTTATGCCTCATTCAGGTGGCACCCATGCTCCCTGAGAACTTGTTACTTCTGCCCTTTTATCGAGTATTTTTAATTTCTCCCACTGTTGTGGTGTTTAAAAAATTCTAACAGATCTTTTTGCTCTTCAGGTTAAATTTTTCTTATTTCATGGATGCTGTCTTTTTAGTTACAGCTCTGAGTAATGTTCAATGATATATATCTGATATTCCTAATCATTTCTTTTAAATCTTTTCTTTCTTCAGGGTCTGTTTCCTCCAAAGTGCTCTTTTTTTCTTTCTTTTTTTTGGGGGGTGGTGATGGTGGTGCATGGGGCAGAAGGAGAGAGAGAGAATCTTAAGCAGACTTCATGCCCCACACAGAACCCGAGGTGGGGCTCGATATCACGACCCTGGGATCACTACCTGAGCCAAAATTAAGAGTCAGACACTTAACTGACGGGGGCACCCAGGTGCCCCTGCTTTTACTTTAAATATAACCGTTATCCATATAACCGTTGATGCTGTTAAACTAGTTAAAAAGTTGATTAGAAACTCTGCACACATGAGTTGGCCTTGTTTACTTTGGTTTCAGATAAGCTGGTGGGGCTGCTTCCTTGAAGATTCTCTGATGCTGGTTTTGTTTTTCGTCTTTGGAGTGGTTAATTCCCATGTATGTCTGGCTGTTCACCTTCAGGGTGTTGAGCGACAAAAAAGGAATATGATTTTCAACATTTAGAATGTAAAATTGTATTTAACTCCTCCGTTTTCAATGTAGTTTCCCACCCTTAACTGTGGTTGGTGCCCCCAAAAACCCCACCTACATTTTTCTAGTGAATAAATGGCCAGCGTTCAGCCAGGTTTGGGTGAGACAGTTGCCCACTTGGGCCAAGTGGTTGAGGTAGGTCTGAGTGCTCATCTGACGGTCTAACTGCTTTTTAAACAAACTCTCAGCCAAGTCACCTGTTTGCAGCTGGATCTTAACTCCAGACTCCAGAGATAACAGGTACTGTCCCTTTGCAAGTCTCACTAATTTCCTGTGCCTTTGGGGTTGCTTCTTCGCTTTTCCCTCGGCTGACTTAGGATTCAGCTTTCTTGTATCTATTTTCATTTAGCTCTTATTTGCTCTCTAGTTTCCAAAAAATTTTTTTGGTAATTGTCTTTTTTATTTTTAATTGTCTTTGTCCCTGTAGGCTTATGCATTAAATATCCTTTAATTACCATTTTACAATTAGGTTCTGGGAGAAAGGGAGCTGATGTATGTGTTCAGTCTCCTACTCTAACTGGAAGTCTCCAGAGCAGAGATTCTGAACGAAGATCTAAGGAATTCCTGGAAGAGTCATGGATGCACTTCGAAGGGTGTCTTTGTATAACCCCCCTGAAACTTTATGCAAAAGTATGTGTCTTTATATATATATTCCCACCCTTATTAAGTCTATAGGTTTTATCGAATTCTCAAAATGATCTGTCCTCAAAATCTAAGTATCGTTTCTCCAGAGACAAGTTTATGTTACATTGGGAAGAAAGTGGCATAAGCTTGAAGGTCCTCAAATTTAGGAAAATAGCAGCAGCCCCAAACTTTCCAACACTCCTAATAGATGAAAGTTCATTCACTGGGACTGAACAATCCTTGAAGACCAGTTTATTCCTATTCATTGTTCCACATAGTTCTTGTCTGGTTCCTAAGAACCATGCATTAGGCCTGGGGAGAGAGCAGTCACATGTTTGAAATCACAGGTGGAAAGTAAGCGATGAAACCTTTGAGACGATCCTTTCAGAGCAACAGATCCAAATGCTGGGAGGGCGAGAAGATGAGAACAGTGAGCCACATGTGGACGGCAGAGAAGTGCAGATTGTGGGGAACCAGAGGGCCTGTCGCTGGCCAAAAGGGGCAGAAGTTACTCAGCATCAACCCGCGACTGCGGTGTGCGAAAATGAGTCTAAAGTAAGCAAATCTTCTGATTTTTAAAAAATATTTTATTTATTTTTGAGAGAGAAAGAGAAAGTGAGCGAGCAGGGGAGGGGCAGAGAGAGAGGGAGACACAGAATCGGAAGCAGGCTCCAGGCTCCAAACTGTCAGCACAGAGCCTGATGCAGGGCTCGAACTCATGGACCATAAGATCATGACCCAAGCCAAAGTTGGATGTCCAACCTACTGCACCACCCAGGCGCCCCTAAATCTTCTGATTTTTCAAGAGACACTGGAAATCTAGATTTCTACAACGTGATACCTACTTGCCTTTCCTTCCTTAAAATAAAAGTTAAAGGAAAAAAAAAAAAAAACGAAACAACCAACCAGGTAGGCTAAACTACACACACATGCAGGCTAGATTTAACTCACAGACCACCGGTTTGTGATACCTCATTTGTTACAATCTTCTGCATTCTTGGAGCCTGTGGCCCAGAATGAGGCTGCTTCCATGGAAGTCTTGCCCAAGAGAAGGGCCCAAAAGACTGGGTTTTGGATCTTGGAGGGCGGCCATGGGTCCTTCCTGTATAAAAAGGTGGAAATTAGTGGCATTGGGTGCATGTGAGAGAGAGAGAGAAAGGGAGGCAATATATATGGGGAAGGAAGGTAAGAGTCTGGTGAAGAGAGAAGATGAAGAGACAGTGTTGGCTTAGGCTCCAATAACTGTACTTCTCAGAGTTTGGTGAAAGAGTTATACAAAATTGGGGGGAGATGTGGGTTGGCTAGGCAACACTGCTGAGTAGTTTTAAAATATTTTAGAAAGGTCCAATGCTGTCCAATAAAACTTTATAATTATGAAAATGTTTTCTGTATCTGCACTATCCAATATGGTAGCCAGGGGCCTCACGTGGCTACTAAGCACTTGAAATGAGGCTAATGCAACTGAAAAAGTGAATTCTTCATTTAATTTAAAGCTAAAAGCCACCTTTGACTCCTGGCTACTGAATGGGGCAGCACCGGTTGGATCAGTATATCCCAACATGCGTTCTGTCTTCCTTCATGGGTTGCATGTGAATAGTTAAGACAGAAAAACCTGTATTTGTAGCTACACCCACCCCCTACACACACACACACACACACACACACACACACACACACACATTTAGCCCATGATTTCATGGCTACTGTTGCCTGGATGAGACGGAGTTTAAAAAGGGAGTAAATTTAAGAAAAATGTTTAGGAGACATTTTAGTAAACATTTAATGAATTGTATTTACAAAGTATAAACATATGGCAGTTGTAAAGGTCATACAAATGACTGAAATTTGGCAATTGATGAGTTTTGTCGATGTATACTGAATTGTGGTCTACATACCCTTGGTAACTCACATCGTGTCACTGTAAGAAGTATCCCCTGGACAAGTTAAATAAGTTTGGGCAATTTTCAAAGAGTTTTGCTGTTACTGTTGTTGCTGCTGAGCTGCAGAACTTTTCAGAATCTATTATAAGTTGGAATGAATGTGAATCTCCAAGAGAGAAATCCAGAATGTAGCATTTCTCAGACATAATTGACCAGGGAATGACTGCTGTCTGTTGTTTTTTTTTTCTCGATGGCCTCCACTCTCTTAATGGATGCTAGTGTTTGTTAGAATCTAGTTTGGAAACGATGTGGCATAGTTTTTCTTGATGGGTCAGAAAGTAAATATTTTAGGCGTTGTGGCCATACTGTCTCTCTTGCATCTACTTAACTCTGCCATCATAAGGCAGTGGTAGCCATAGATAATACCTAAATAAATAGGCATGACCGTACTCTTAGAACACTTTGTTTATAAAAACAGGCAGCCAGGGGCACCTGCGGGGCTCAGTTGGTTGAACTTCTGACTTCGGCTCAGGTCATGATCTCGAGGTTCATGAGTTCAAGCCCCACATCAGGCTCGCTGCTGTCAGCCTGTCAGCATAAAGCCCGCTTCAGATCCTCAGTCCCCCTCTCTTCGCCCCTCCCCTGCGTGTGCTCTCACCAAAATAAATAAATATTAAAAACAGAAACAAAAACAGGCAGTAGGTCAGATAGAGGAAGTGGCACTGCAAGAGACACTTTGCCAGTTTCTAGTTTTGCCAGTCATTAACTTGAACTTGACCTGATGGCAATTTGAAAGTGGAGAGAGTGGGAAAGGCATAGGCTTTGGAGTCAAGAAGACACGTGTGAATGCTAGCTGTGCTATTACTAGTTATGTGGCCTTGGGCGGGTCCCATGACTGGCCATTCTGTCCCTATCTGGAAAAGGAGAATGATGGTAATAGTAACTAACATTTATTGAGTGTCTGTGATGTGCCATGCAGGTACCCTACCGGACTCTGGCCAAAGACAGGTGAGGTACCTGCCCTCGTGGAGGCAGAAAAGTATGACAGACAATAACTACCAAGGTTTGACATACCTCGTTAATTGGGGTAAAATGTGGAAATAGGACTTAAGCCGAAGATATTTTTATTGATTGAATTCTTACCATGAACCAGTCACCTTCTCTGAAATGTAGGGTTTCCTTTGAGATAAGCACTGTCATCCCCATTTTAGAAGTATGAAACCTGTGGCACAGAGAAGTTAAATATCTTCCCTAAAGATATATGTGAAGTGCTCAGCCCGACATAGAGCAGGTGCTCTTTATTTATTAAAATTTTTTTAATGTTTTATTTATTCTTGAGAGAAAGAGAGACAGAGCATGAGCTGGGGAGGGGCAGAGAGAAAGAGGGACACAGAATTAGAAGCAGACTCCGGGCTCTGAACTGTCAGGCCGAGCCCGAGCCCGATGCAGGGCTTGAATCCACAAACCATTAGATCATGACCTGAGCTGAAGTCAGATGCTTAACTGACTGAGCCACCAGGTGCCCCTGGAGTATGTGCTTTTTAAGTGTCAGCCCTGTCCTAACTCCCACTCCTCCACGTTCAGTCCTTCAGGGTGACTTTCCTGGAATTTTCAGGTTAAACTACTAGAGAGTGGGGGGCCCCCAAGCCTTTATTCTGGAGAGTCTTGGGGATGTCTACATGGAAATAAATCTTCGTGAAGTGGAAGATGTTCTGCAGCTGGGACTCCACCCCTTTCTTGTCTTCAGCCCAGCAAATGGGCAAAGGGAATAGAGATCAGATCAGGACAGGAAGGCTTTAATCCCTACCTCAGACTTCCAGGTGAGCTCAACAGAGTGTGTTTTTCCAAAGACCTAATGTGACTGAAGGGCTAGATCTCTCAAGATGGGTTTCTGAACCCCGCACCATCCCCAGCTCCCTTTCCCAGTCTGGTGTGCTCCCTAATATCCCCCTCTGTATCTCCCAGAATGGGTGCCTCAGAGATGAAAGCCAAGAAAATGCAACAAGCCATCGGCGGCGCTCACTCAATTGATTTTTACACAAAATTTGCCTTCATGCACGGAGGATGGAAAAATGATCCCATAAATAATGGATAACAAAAACAAATGCAGGGAGGAAATCAATAGTCACACACTTGATACCGCAGGGAGATGGGAGAGGAAAATATGGAGGCTGTTCCAGCTAAACGGCCCCCTGGGGAACCCCTTCCTAGCACTTCCTGCTGGGGAGGGATAGGCACATCTTGCCCTGGGTGGCCCAGGAGCCGTAAGCTGAATCCCTGCGGAGGGCACCAGGAGCGTTGTGTCTCATGGAACCTCTGGTTTCAGTAGGTCCTTGTGAGGTCTGGGCTTCTTCCAAAGTTCAGAGTCAGTCTCAGGGCATTGGCACCACCTGTGCCTCAAGGATCACCCTGATTTCCAGCCCACAGATGAGGGTACAGGCCCTAGTCCTTTTCCTGAATTGTCCTTGGCCACAGGAACTCCAGAAGTCTTTTAGAGATGCCAAAAGGTGGCCATGCTCTGAGATTCTTCCCTTTTTCTATTCACAGCAAGTAACCCCCAGATCTGGCCACTTGCTCTAGTGCTACAAATCCCCCCAGGATAGCACGGGGGGGTGTTTAAATCCTGGTTCTACCATCTGCTCTACCTATATGATTCTTGGCAAATCACTTAACCTCTTGAGCTTCAGTTTTCTCATCTGTAAAATGGAGCCAGCAAAATGCCTAAAGCTGGTAGGAGGGAATAAACTACTTGATGTGTATAATCCTTGGCACATAGTAAATACCGAGAATAAGGCAGGTTAAGTCACTCTCCAGCGATACCTGAAATCTTTGCTTCATGCCCCCTTCCACTGACTTCAGGGTTTCACAGTCTCATGACTGGACGTGTGCGGTAGCTCCGGGAAGTAGTCTTCCCGCCTCTGGTGTCTAAGCTCTTTGGTTGTTGCTCCTCAGAGTGACATTCTCCAAGGCATTTTGGCTTATGTCACCCCTTTTTGTTGATGTTGTTAGTTTTCATGGTACTCAATTTATTTGGCAAGGTGGTATGTTCACATGATTCAAAATCGAAGAGGTGAAAATTCCTCCTTCGACTTCTCTTCCCACCACCCAGCACTAGTATCAATGTCTTGTATATCTTTCCAGAGAAGTTTTATTAATGTTATTAATTATAAACATATATGTTTGCTTGTATATGTATGTGCATAAATATATATTTATTCATATGTATTTTCATATATTCATAAATATATATTTATTCATATGTATTTTCATTGTTCTTTTTTTCTCAAGATGGTAGCAGATGATGTGTACATACAGTTCTACACTTTTTAAAATTATACTTAATATATCCTAGTGCTTATTCCTTGTGAGTATATAAGGAGTTTGCTTTTTTCAAACTGTTGCCCATTGTATTCCATTCTAGGGATATACCATAATTTATTTAACCAATCCCTGTTAGTGGAATTGGGGTTTTCTCCCCCCAGACTTTTTTTTTAATGTTTATTTATTTTTGAGAGAGAGAGAGAGAGAGACAGAACGTGAGTGGGGGAGGGGCAGAGAGAGAGAGAGGGAGACACAGAATCCGAAGCAGGCTCCAGGCTCTGAGCTGTCAGCACAGAGTCCAACGTGGGACTTGAGCCTATGAACCCTGAGGAACCATGAGATTGTGACCCTAGCTGAAGTCAGATGCTCAAACGACTGAGCCACCCCGGTGCTGCACCCCACCCCCCAGGTTGCTGTCATGAGCAGCCTCATACATATGTAATTTCACAAGACATCTCTAGGATAAACTACTAGATGTGTAATTGCTGGGTCAGAGGGGATGTGCATTTTTACTTTTGATAGATATTGCCAGTTTGCTCTCCAGAAAGGTTATGCCTTGAATGCGCCTGGCAGTAGTATGCACCTCTTGCCCCGTCTCTGGCCCATACTCCCAGGACATCCTCAGCACCCCACACAAGTTCCTCCTCTACTTATCTTTTCAGCGGTCATTCCATGTGCTCAGGTGCCTCATGGACGTTCTGTCCCCAACATTCAGAAGTATCAGCGTTTCCCATCTTGTCCTCCCATCTCCCACCTGCCATGACTTTCGCATGCCGCCCCTCTGCCTAGGGGAATGCCATCATCCTTCAAGTCCTTGCTTGATGCCACTTCTTTGTCCCGCTTCCCCATCCTCCCTAGGCGGACTCAGCCTCCTTCCCCTGTTCTCCCACACCATGCACCATTTTTAGGGCCCTTACCACACATGTCATATTTGTGTACTTGCACTCGAGTCTTACTCATCTGCGTCTCCTCAGTGAGAACTATAATCTCAGACTTAATATTTACTGGGGGACATGCAAGATACCACACCAAACTCTGTTGGGGGAAACGGTGAGAAAAAACAGTGGGATCCCTGCTCTCTAGGAACTCGCAGAGGTAATTAGAGTTCTCTGATTCTACAAAAGTGGGTACTTGTTCGTTTTAATAATTTCTATAGCTGAATGCTTGTGGACCTTGCAGTGAACTGCAGACAGAGGTGAGGGAATGTGTGTGTGCCCCAGAGAGAAGAGAAAACGTACAAGCCCATTCCCATCTTCCTTCCTTTCTTCCTTCCTTCCTTCCTTCCTTCATTCCTCCCTTCCCCTCTCCCCCTCCTTCCTCCCTGCCTCCCCCTCCCTTCCCTGTCTCTTCCTAGTCCCCTCCCTCCTTCCCTCCCTTCCTACCTTTCTTCCTTCTTTTCTACTTCTCTCTCCCCTTCCCTTCCTCCCTTCCCGCTCCCATCCCCCTCCCTTCCTTTCCTTCTTTCCTTCCTTCCCCCTTCCTCCCTTCCTTCCTTCCTCTCTTCCTTCCTTCTTTCTTTCCCTTCTCCCTTCCTCTGTTCCTTCCCTCCTCCCTCCCTCCATTCCCTCCTCCTTTCCCTCCTTTCCTCCCTTCCCTCCTCCCTTCCCTCCTTTCCTCCATTCCCTCCTCCTTTCCCTCCTTTCCTCCCTTCCCTCCTCCCTTCCCTCCTTTCCTCCATTCCCTCCTCCTTTCCCTCCTTTCCTCCCTTCCTCCCTCCTTTCCTCCCTCCCTCCCGTCCTTCCTTTCTCTCCTTTCATCCCTTCCTCCCTCCTTTCCTCCCTCCCTCCTTTCCTTCCTCCCTTTCTCCCTCCCTTTCTCCCTCCCTTCCTTCCTCTGTTCCTTCCTCTCCTCCTTCCTTCTTTCCTTCCTTCCTCCCTTCTTCCCTTTCTTCCTTTTTCCCTCCCTGTCTCCCCCCCATTCCTTCTTTCCTTCTTCTCTCCCTCCCTCCCTTCTCTCCTTTCTTTTAGGAACAGGCAAAGAAAAGATGATTTTCCCAAGTAAATGGGGAGCTTTGAAATGTGAGGTGCATGACAAAAGCACACTGTCCTGCTTTCTGCTGTCCAGAGGACATATTCCACTCTAAGACCCCGTGAGATAGATCTGAAGAAGCAGTCATACCAAGTACAGTATATAGACCAAGCCATCACAATAAGGGGAAGGAAAAGTTACAGGAAGGGGAAAAAGTTGATAGGAGAATGAGCCAAATACTGAAAAGTTAAGCTTGAGCATGCTAGGACCGAACACTTTACTAGAAGAGAATTTTGAGCTTCTCATTCTCTTGACTACCCGATTTGAAACCCCAAATCTATCAGAGGAGCTTGATTCTTAATGTGGATTATTATTTTATAAATTATTAAGAAGAGCAATATCTCTCCATTTACTGAATGTCATAACAAAAGAGGAGGAAAACCAAGACATCGCCTACCCAAAGAGCCTAGCATTTGGACAGTGTAAAGTCACTAAATAATTCAGCAGCTGTTTGAAAGTATAGTGTTTTGTAATTTCGACAGAACCATCTTAGTCTGGCTCTCTGTAGCACAGAATTTTAAAAAGATGTTCGCCTTCATGACTATCTATTTCTAGGAGATGAGTGTCGGGTGGAAACGCTGGTCAAGAGAAAGAGGACTGTCTAATTAGAGAGCTTCGTGTTTACTCTGATTTTAAACTTTCATGAGACTGCGCACAGTGAGGTCTGACCATCTTCTAGTACTCTCTTTGATTTCTTTCACTGTGCCCACACCCTTGCGCCCTAACTAGACACATCTGTGTCATGTATGTCCATGGAAAGGGGAGCCATTATGTATGTGGTCACTGTTATGTACTGACAGAAAGATGAATGGAGGAGCAAACAAATGTAGTCCTCTGAACTATCACAGGGACGTCGGTCACACCTGGTCTGGCTCATTTGGAGCGGCTGGAAAGACAAGCTCAAGAACATCTGGGAGAGGCTGTGCCCTGAGAGAGCAGGGATGGGATGAGCTAAGGCACAGAGGGCTGATCCCAAAGGACGGAATTAATTCCTAGGTGTGGAGGTGGTTTTATTTAGGTCTGTCCTCCCCAGTACAGAGAGGATTTCATGCAGTTTGCTGTGGTACCTAAAATTAAACAAAGCGTTCTGAGCATGACTAGAAGGCATAATAGCATTAGAAATAAGAGAGCACTTGGGTTGGTCTTTAGGCTCTGCCGCTCCCTGGCTGCGTGACCTCAGGCGGGTGACGTCATATCTGCGTGCCTCAGTTTCCTGTCCTGTAAGACCTGGGGCAGGTGACATCATCTCCGTGTGCCTCAGTTTCCTGCCCTTTAAGACCCAGATAATAATCACACTTACCTCCCAGGGTGGTAATGTCATGTAGCATAACAAGGCCTGGCTCATGGTAAGTGCTCAATATATGTCAACTACTATTATTCCTTTGACCTTACTTCCTTTGACCCCCAAGAACTGGGATAGGCACGTGGCTAGTTAGAGAGAACAGAGCTCTGTGTTTAATGTGGCTATTGAGGGAGGGCCTCTGCAAGTACTTATTGGCAAGACAGACTTCTGTGGATGAGTTATGTAAGTGGCATCCCAGAGGTCCCGGCATGGATGCAAACCAATTAAGTTAAGCACTTACCGCAATCACAAGTGCAACTCATAGGTTTAAAAGTGGGAAGAGAGTATATGTGAACTTGGCTTTGCAGTACTTTGCTTTGTCAGATCTTTTAGAAATATAGCCCGTGGATTCCCTCACTCTTGTTCTAAATGCTGGAGCACTGTTTTGTCTAATGAAGTATACAATTCTGGATCTATTTTCTACTAGCTGTGCAATCTTGGACATCTATTTATATTCTATTAAGAGAGTATAATTTTCTTATCCAATTTCCTTATCCATTAAAAAAGTTGTAGTGCAAACTAAAATCACCCTAGGAATTTTGTACCACAGGGATTTAATACTGGGAGTTAAGTACTTACAAAATTGTTGTGAGGGCTGAAGTCTTGGGACATAGTTGGGCATGTAGGGGTAGCTCCCAGAATATTAGGAGAGCTATGGTCTTTGTCACGATCAGGACAGTGAGTAATCGGCAGCTCACCAGTGGAACAAGTGAGGCCTGGAACACACCATCTTGGCTGCTACCCAGAGATTAGGAAAGTCCCCACTGCCATGAGATGTCCAGTCTGAACACCGGAGCGCGAAAACCACTACCGCCACCACTAGCACTGCCTCTGGAAACTGGAGATCAGATATTAGTATCCCTATACTTTTTCTTGCTGTTTGAAAACAGCAAACATAACGGGGAATTGCCTTTCAGTTCGTGTCTGCCTTCCAAATCTTGCTTGAGTGAGTGCATCTACTTCATGAAATCTGTCTCAATGTAGAACCCTAGCTGGAAAGAAGTCTGGAAATGACTTGTTAGTTTTCTATATTCTTAAAAGCAGGAAGGTCCCTCAAAGGAATGGAAATTGATGTTGAGTGCTGATTGACCATATCCAACCCAGAAAATAATAATAGTACCTATGTTATGCAGTTATCATGGGGATGAAATAAGATAATAAAATGGTTTGGAGACAGTCTAGGAAAAAGTAGGCAATCAATAAATTAATTATGTGTAACCCTGTTACTACAGTGGGATTTGTTTCATCTTTTATTTTAAGTTTATTTAATTATTTTGAGAGAGAAAGCATGAGTATGAGTGGGGGAGCGGAAAAGAGAGAGAGAGAAAGAGGGAGAGAGAGAATCTCAAGCAGGCTTTGTGCTGTCAGCACACAGTCTGACACAGGGTTCGAAGCAGGGCTCAGTCTTACATGTGGGATCATGATATGAACCAAAATTAAGAGTGGGATACTTAACTTACTGAGCCACCCAGGTGCCCCCACTACTTCATTGTTTAAAAATACCCAAAGGGAATCATTCTTTCTTCAGATGCCCAGGCTTAATTTCCTGAGAGAATGGGAGAGTTCTCTACCTGGCTCAGTGGCCTCAGTGGCTCCCTTTCAACTGGAGGTCATAGCAGAAGTACCTGTAGAAGCCCTCCTTGCCCGTCTGCCAGTGCTTGAGGGAAACTTTCCAGGCCATTCCCCCTATTCTCTGTTCAAACCTCTCTCCCTCTATTCTGGACTCTGCAGTTCCCATTCTGTTCCTTCATGCCCAGTTTCTCTTTCTCTGAATTACTTGGCTAGGTCTCAGTTTCCTCTCTGGCCAGTACTCTTCCACCTTCATAACTAGCCCAGGCTTGGAACCTTGTACTGAAAATGGGGCCCAAGACCCCACTTGTCATCAAAGAAATTATGAATAATTAGGTAGAAGCTGGAAGAAAGTACTGGGACTTCCAAGATAGAGCTCAAACCAAACAGGTTGTTCTAAGGCAAATACATAGAGAAAATTTATCTTCAGTGTCTTCTGACTCCCATTTTGTTGTTGTTAAGTATTTTCCATTTACTTACTGAGCTTACCAATTTCCTTTTCATTTGGGATCGTAATAGACATTCTCTACAAACCTTGCTTGTTCTACATCTCATTTTTTTTCAGTGTCTTATAAAATGGCTAGTTAGTTCAGGAATCCTCAAACCTGTCTGGGTCTTAACTGAGCTCAACTGAATCAAAATCTCAGGGGGTGTGGGTGAAATCTTGGCAGCAACAATTTTTAAACCTCTCCAGAAATAATAAGTGCAGTCAGAGTTGAGAACCACAGGGTTATCTAATTTGACAGGCTAACTTGAGTTGATATGTCAATGGGTGCAAATGTCTTAATATATCACCCCAACTAGGAGAGATCTTTCGCTAGGGTGTTTGGAGGCAATGCCGTAATTCAAAAAGCAAATTTATAATTGCATTTTTGGGCTCCATGGCAGGATAAAGTGATAGATAAAGTTTTGGGGTCAGGACAATATTTTAATATCCCACAGGTTATACCATTCAAGCAGGCGACTTTTCCACCTATGCATAGAACCAGTTCTAGCAGTTAATATTTAATTATTAGTAAAAAAAATAATTTTATTCTATGATATGAAATTATATTTTATTCTCTTTTCTTCTGTGTAATCCTTGGCAAATTACTTAACCTCTCTGAATCCCCATTTCTTCATTTAGTCAATAGGGATGAGAGTAGTAACCACCTCAGAGAATTACTGTGACAATTATATGTGATTGATGACATATGTGAAGTACCTGGTACATTAGAGGTGAAAAATAAATGGAATCTCTTCCTATTATTGGATTATAGTTTATTCATTGGCATAGCGTTTAGAAGCTGTTTGAAAACGAGGCGATGTCAGCAGGTAAATAAATTGGACATGCTCAAGTCTGTGACCAGTGGAAGGAATTAAAATGTGTCCTCTCCAGGAAACCTTGGAGTACTACTTAGCATGGAATAACCTTAATGGAAATTTCCAATAAGGATGGTAAGTTTAGTGTTACCTGCTTGGTTTGTTTATCCAAATTGAACCTCTGCTTATAAGCTGCAGGGCTAATGAAATAGGTAACGTGTTCTGAATTATCCGCTCTACCACTTCTCATGTGAACTGGATTGCCAAAGTTTGTTACATGAATATGGCCAACGTAGATGCAGGGAGAGGAGGGGTGATGGAAAATCCAAGATGTTCTAAATACTATATGTTTACAATAGCATGAGTGGCAATCTTGAAAATTTGAAACAATTCACATGTAGCCATACAAAAATGCCAAAGTAAACTATAGTGTGTCTGCTCATTAATTTAATGAGCCTTAATGAACACTTAACCTGTGCTAGGCACTGAGTTAGTGCTATGAAGAAGAAGATAAGCAAGATATAGACCCAGCCCTCCAGAGGTCAGGGACCCCTGGGGAGGCTGACAAAAGACAGATAATTATTAAGTAGTACTATTGAAAGTAATGACTTTAGGAGTATTCGATAAAATTGAAAGAATCAAGAGATATTGAGTTAAAAATGTATGATACAAAGGGGGCAAATAGAGTATAATTCTCTTGATATTAAAATGTGCCCAGAAAAAGACTGAAAAGAAATGCAGCATATAAAAATCACAGCTCTAATTTAAAAAAATTATTTATTTATATAAGTAATCTCGACACCCAATGTGGAGCTCAAAACTCATGACCCCAAGATCAAGAGTCACACACTCTCCAGCCTGAGCCAGCCAGGCACCACAACTGCTATAATTTTATTAAGGTGGTGGTATTATGGCTAGATTTCCTCCCTCCATTCTCTAGTTTCCAGAGTTTATCCATTTAAAAAATATATTGTTTTCTTAATCAAAACTTTAAACATAAAACATCTCAAAAGATCTCCTGAAATACAGAAATGATCCATCTTCTGTCTCTGCTACCTCCAGCTTCATATCTGCCTCAGCTGACGTCTTTTGAAAGCGACAACCAAGACACAAGCTTGGGTGCAGGTATTTTCTTTGGGAGGTGATCCTAGGAAGCCTGGCTAAAGAATAGGGAAGATGAAGCACAGTGAAGAAAAGCCAATATATGTGGGGTGCCCTTGTGAGCTGTTTAACACTGGAACGATTGGAGCACAGACTCCCTGGGCATCCTCTGAGAAACCATGCGATCAGTGCCTCAGCTGACCCGTTGCTCTGAAAGATGGGAGGGAAGTTGGGCATTTATCCATTGCCTCCCATGCCCCAGTAAATGAGGGTTGCTCCTGGAAGCTTTGACTGTCCTCAACTTTCAGGCTGTACTGTGCCTGGGCGAAGTAGCCATCCTTGGGCTTGGGAAAAAGTCTGGAGCAGAGAGATACCAGAGGGGTCACTAGACACCGTGAGCATTGAGCTATCCAGCTCCGTACCAATATCAGGTGCACAGAAGGCACCTTGTGGGCAGGGCGCACAAAGCCCCTGCAATATCCAAACGTGTATCACCTTCTGTGTGTCCTCCCTACTTCTGTTCAGAGTGTATTAACAACTCAGAAACCTGGAAGGCAGGTTTATCACAGTTGGGAAGAGCATAGAATGGGGAGTTGAGTACAAATGGAATGAGTACCGATTTCTTACAGATCTCAAGAGGTTGAAATGACAGGCTAGATTTAAAGATGGAATATAAATAACGAGAAGTGAAAATTAAAAATGTATACATAGCTTCAGACAAGCAAAGGCAAAGGACTGGAAAATGTGGCTTGACCAAAGAAAATTTCATGCAATAGAATACATGTGGGTCTGGGTTAAGCCTAAACATACATTATGAACCAAGAGAAATTTCATTCCATCTTCCATGGCAATCTCTGCCTGAATAAGCAGGACAAAAAGCCCACGTACTCTGAACGAGCCAGTAGGGATGCTGGGCTAGGTTGTGGGCACCTCCCCCCCTTGAAGTGAGGCACAGAGCAAGTGGAACATGGGTACAGGAGAATCACCAGTGTCGGCCCCGGTGGTGGGGAGGCAGAAATTACGTACTTTGGGCTGGAGGGACTGAGGAGGTTTAGCCAGGAAAGAGGCAGAAGGGGAGGGGAGCATGAGTGCTTCAGATATCTCACAGGCTCTTGAGGTGAAGCAGTAGGAGGTGGTGTGGCATTGTGGTGGAGAGAATGGTGTATGGAGTCAGACATATGTGCCTTTGTTGGCATCCCATTCTGCTGTTAACTCACTACGTAGGCTTGGTCAGATCACCTGCAGAATGAAAACCCTAATGATACCTACATCACATGGTTGTGTGTATATTAAATGAGATGTGTATGTAAATTGCTAAACACGGTACTTACCCACACAGAAGTGCTCAAATAATTGATGATAATTGAAACTTTACATAAAAGCAGAATGAGACTTGGTCTCTGTGACCACAAATGACTGAACTAAGACCACTAATTCAGTACTGATTTGATCTTAATCTGTATAAGGCCTCTGTCACCATCTGAATGGCTCCCCAAAATGTATAGGCTGCCTTGGGAATAGTGAGATCCCTGACCTGGTGCACACAGTCAGCCAGATGGTCTCTGACCAAATTCTTGGAGGTGATTCAAGAGCTTTTTAAGTCTTAAGCATCTGGGGTCTTCACTGGGCCTTTGCTGGCCCCTGTGCCTGGCCTGGAGTCACCAGTGGCAAGAGTTTCCATGGAAACCATGAGGGGCTCAGAATTGTGTCTGTACACTGCATCCCAGAGGAAAGAGACAGCACTGAAGCAGTATCCCCGGTAATAGTGTGCACTTTTTAAAACTGTCTAATTAAATATTAACCCCAGAGACAGAGCATTAACGGTCTCTTATGTAAACTTTGTGCATCTCATAACCATCCGGGAAAGGGGCTTAGGTAGAGCACTCCAAGGAAATTAAATCTATATGCCTGTCTCCTTCCTCCATGCCATCGCTGACAAATGGCACAGAGGGCTGCCCTGGGGCCGCCACCCTCTCTGTATTGCCCTTCCTCGGGTGCTCACCAGGGACGGTGGAGTGGGAGTGCCAGGAGCAGGGCCCAGGGCCAAACTTGACACCATCTTTGACCCTTTCCTGCTTTCCTTCTTCTACTGTTTCTTCCATGTCTGGAATCCCCAAATTGGGGATTCTCAGGAGTGGGTACAGATGAGAGGCAGAAGCAGTAGTTGGGCCCTTAACGAGAGCATAGAAGCGGGTGGGAGACAGGAACATGTAGGGAAGCAGCTAGGGTCAGGAGACATGAGTTTGTGCCTTTAGCTTTGTGATCTTGGGCAAATCCATTGAACTCTCTGGCTCTGGGGAAAACATGAGGATTTGAACACTGACATCTTAAGCAACCACTTTTGAGCAGCTCCTTTGTGCCTGGGATGCAGTGAGGTTAGAGGCCCAATTCCTGCCCGTGAGGAGTTCACAGCATAGCTGAGAGGGTCTCTGCTTGGGGTCCATGTATCCCTCCAAGGGATAAAAACCCTGGCCTTTTCCCCTTCAATCTGTGAGCATATGGGTTTTTTTGAGTGGCATAAGTCCTCTTCTTTCATCAGGGATGTGTGGCCCTCCAAACAGTTAAGGATCCCTGTGCTGTTGCCATGTCTTACCAAACCTCTGTCATTTGTGCGCCCCTTGTGTTATTTGCTCTATCTGCCTTTGACCTGCGCATAATTTTTCTCCAAAATAAAGCTGGATGTAAGAGTATATGTCCTTTAACAACAGTGTCCCTGAAGTTGTGAGTGTGGGTTTGAGGAGTGGGATTCTATCTCTAACTCTATATCTGTATCTGTATCTCTATCTCTGCTTCTATCTCTATCTATCTCTAGCATCTCTCTCTCTCTATTCATCTGTTAAAAAAAACCTTCAAAGGCGTTGTATAGAAAGTTCTCCTTAGCATACCACGCCAGATCCTCTCCATTTCCCCCACCACTGTACACCTCTCCTGGAGCATATCTGATAAAACACGGGTCCATTGGTTCCCCCAAAACCATTCCAGCTGTAGGTCCCTTAGGAGGTTTCCACCCACCTTCCATTACCAGCTCCCCAAACGCCTCTGTAGCCCGTCAAGGGGCAGATATGAATGCCCCTCCTTTCCACATTGTCTGCCTTTGTGATCACATACTGTCTGAGGCTGCTGTCAAACCCCAGGGGTATCCCCAGACCCAGCTGGCGGCAGGGGACCCCGAGTTTCCACCCTGAGCGTCCCCTCTCCGCAGCCGGGGCCTGCGCCACTGGCCTTGACGCCGCTCGCTGACTTTCTCGTGAGTGACAGCGGCTGGCGGAGGGCTGGCAGTGAGTGGAAGCGGTCCTGACACCCGAGCTGTGTGCGGCGCGCTAATTACACTGATGTGGGGTCTGGGCCGCGCGGTCCTTCGCTCAGAGGAAGGATGTATGCAGGCGCGGGGAGCGAGCGGCACTACAGAGGAAACGGGGGAACAGCAGCACCTAGGCGCATCCATAATTTATAAAATGCCAGCAGCAACAAAGGCAAAGAGGGACCAGAACCAGGAGAACAGAATAGCATAAAGCTTTTTAATGGTCTTTTTCTATTAATGTCAGATGGGCGACCGTTTTTCAAGTGGGTGGAAGGGTTCCAAGGCCCCCACAGTTCAGTCACAAAAGCTAAATGCTGCCATTTACCCCTCCTCTCCCAGCTTTATGGAAGAGCTTAGCCGTCCTATAAGCCAAGTGTAATATTTGAGGTTCAAGTGGGCATCTGATCCTTCCAGAGGACTCGCCTGCTCTTTTGAAGTTTCCTGCAGAAGAATCAAAACGGCTTCGTTCTCTTGTCATAACATTACCAGCAATTTAGTATTTGTAACATTTGTAGAGGGCCGGGCAGTGTGGATTTTAAGAGCACAGGCTCTGGAGTTGCCGCTCAGCCACGGTCAGATCTTGGACACCTACTTCCTCTCCCCTTGCCTCAGTTTCCTCACTTACAAAATGGAGATCATAAAATCACCTATCTCTTGAGACTGGGATATTTGGGAGTAATGCACAGAAGCTCACCTAACAGAGCATATGGTTGTTGGTGAGCACAAGCTGTTAACACCTTCCGGGTGCTTCCACACTCAGGCTTATTTATCTGCTGTTCACATCCCGCAGAAGTGACCCCTATGCTAATGGTATGTATATGTTACCCATGCACATTACAAAACTTGTTTTTGCTCTGTACTCTAAGTATCCGTGAACAACTGTATGTTTCTGAGATTTGCCCATGTTGCTCTAGATAGTGCAGGTTCATTTATGAACAGGTGTACAGAATCCCACAGCCGATTTGTCTGATTACTATTCAAAATATGTAATAATTACACCATTCCAATTCCACTGATTTACATGGCCCTGCTCTGTCTGAATATCCCTCCACACATCCTTCTTTTTTTTTTTTCCTAAGATTTTCTCTTAATTCCAGTTAGTTAACATACAGTGTTGTATTAGTTTCAGGTACATAATATAGTGATTCACCGCTTCCATCCATCACCCGATGCTCATCACAATAGGTGCACTCCTTAATCCCCATCACCTACTTCGTGCATCTCCTCTGGTAACCATCTATTTGTTTTCCTCTCCACTCTTTCTTTTCTGGATTTTCCAGTCAATTTTCTAGTAAGGACCCCACACCACATCCCCAGAAATATCTTTGCCCCTGGATTAACATGTCCTAGGCATTGGAAGTAAAAAAAATAAATAAAAATTCTTGACCAATACTTTCTTCCCACACACTTTCTGCAGGCAAGTTTTCTCTAAGACTCTCCCTTTGAATCCAGGATCACCTGGAATATCTCTCTTAAATATAAAAAAGGGAGCACCTGGGTGGCTCAGTCAGTTAAGTATCCAACTTTTGACTTTAGCCTAGGTCATGATCTCATGGTTTGTGAGATGGAGACTGTCATCAGGCTCTGTGCTAAGTGCGGAGCCTGCTTAGGATTCTCTCTCTCTCTCTCTCTCTCTCTCTCTCTCTCTTTCTCTCTCTCTCTCTTTCTCTCTCTCTGTCTCTCTTTGCCTCCACCCCTCCCCACTCGTGTGTGCTCACGTACTCACTCCTGTCTCTCAAAAAAAAAAAAAAAGAATCAGGGTGTCTCTTAAACCTAATGTATCTTCCTTATAAGCAACATAAATCATTGGATACCAAAACCGGAAAACCAATCTTACATATCAAGCAGGGAAGAGGGAAATGCTCTCAGTCATATTGAATATTAGCTAACCACAAAAGGGCTGTACAAATGTTTTGAGATCAAAGGAAATGGAAGGGCTCAGTGGATGGAATTAGGGCTAAAGAACAAAAACACAATAGTTAAAGAGCTAAGAAAGACAAAGCAAAGCAAAACAAAAATGAAAAAGCAGTCGTCTATGGTGACAGAAAGGAAGAGAAATTGATGTCAAGAAGATATCCATTAACCTGACATCACTGATATTTAGTTTGGATGCCAAGATGACTCATTCCAATGTGTGTTATTTTCCTGGGGCTCCTACAACAAAGTACCATATGCTGGGTGTTTTGAACAACAGAAATTCATTTTCTCCCAGTTCTAGAGGCTAGAAGTCCTAGATCAAGATGTCAACAGGGTTGGGGCACGCAGGTGGCTCAGTTGGTTAAGTATCCAACTTTGGCTCATGATCATGAGTGTCCATTTTCAGGCATGATCTTGTGGTTCGTTGGTTTGAGCCTCACATCAGGATCTGTGCTGACAGATCAGAGCCCGGAGCCTGCTTTGGATTCTGTGTCTCCCTAACTCTCTGCCCCTCCCCTGCTCTCTCTCTCTCTCTCTCTCTCTCTCTCTCTCTCTCTTCTTACACACACACACACACACACACACACACACACACACACATACACTCGCTTTCTCTCTCTCTGTCTCTGTCTCTCAAAAATAAATAAACATTAGAAAAATAAAATAAAAATACTTCTTAAAAAAGGATTCACCTATATGAGCAGGGTCCCTTAAATTAAAGGTTCTTTTAGTACTTTGAAGAATTGAGTACAAGAAAGGGCATATATATGCATTGATAACATCAGAGCATTAGGGATGATTATCTCTCAGAGGTGAGATTAGGGGTCATTCTTTGTATATATGTTTTTCTTTATTTTTATTCTATATTTTCCAAAATTTCTACAACAAACATTTGCTAATTTCACAGTAGAAAATTAGTTTTTATTTATTACTTTTTTAATGTTTATTTATTTTTGAGAGAGAGAGAGACAGAGTGTGAGCAGGCAAGGGGCAGAGAGAGGGAGACACAGAATCTGAAGCAGTCTCCAGGTTCCAAGCTGTCAGCACTGAGCCCGGCGTGGGGCTCCAACTCATGAATGGCAAGATCATGACCTAAGCTGAAGTTGAACACTTAACTGACTGAGCCACCCAGGCAGCCCACTTTTTTTTTTTTTTAAAGAAGTGTTTTTAAGTGGAGTTTAACATAGCTGGAGAGCACAGAAATTTAAGAAGAGCTCCAAGTCATAATAACTGCTGCAATTACTGGGTTTTTGCTTTATGTCAAGCACTGTGGGTACTTGTGCATTGTTCACTAAGAGAAGGACAGTCTCTGGTTAACGGCGATAACAAATGAGATTTGAAAACATGAAGTTTAAATTCAAGTTCTGGCTGGCTGCTTCAAAAGCCAGAACACTTAACTGTCACATTATTTTGCTTCTAAAAACTGCAGCTTAGGTGGAAATGAAGCCATTCTGAACTTATTTACCAGTGGGGAAAAGGAGTATTAGTTAATCTAACAACAATAAAACAAAACAAATTCCCCAAATCAGTTTACATGTATCTTTCCAAAAACACATCTGTTTTGCAAACAAGAGTCTTCTGTTCAGGAAGGTCATATTTGCCTATAACCTTTTTGCTCAGCAGCTATTTCTCCATGATTGTGTTAAGAAGAGAAAGATCTTGACATTTCTTTTTGCACATGATTAAGTGATGCCTGGGATACGTAAAGAAATATTGTAGCCCAGGATAACAACAAAGTATGTGAGGTTATTTACTGTAAAGGCATTAAGATTCTTAGCCTGCTGCATGTGCCCAGCACAAAGGAAAGTGGGTATTTGATAGCTCTCCAGTTTCTCTGTCTGAGGATTCAGCCAAATGGAATCATCTAGACTCAAAACATACTTTGGGGTCTGAATTTTCTATTTGAGCTGTTGCCACTAATCAAATGAGCCAGGTAAGCGATGTGTAGACCTCAGATGCTCCATCCATCAATGTCCTAGGCTGAATTTTTGGGATTTGAAACTCAAAATCAGAGCAAGGAGGAAGATTGGCCAGAAAGATGGCAACAGTATGCTCGGTGGTAGTGAATGAAGATTTGTCTATATGTTTAAGCCTACGAAGGAGATAGAGAAAGGACAGGCAGATACAAATCGTAGCTGAAGAAGGAAGGTTGCTGGTGGGGAAAGCTACACTGTAGGGGATCTCTGGTTAAATGATTATGCAGGGCTCAACTATAAGAGGTCTTGCACACAGCTAGATACTCTAGGGGTTGTGGTGAATGTCTAACCTCTATTCCCTGTTCTGGCACTTCAGTTTTCCTTGGCGGGGGAGAGGGGGATCCATTCTCCCTCTTGAATGGGGACTGTCAATCAAGACATCCTTCCTTCTCCTGGCCCAAAGCAGTCCACACTGCACACTAAGAATGCTGCCCACGAGAGATAGTTCTTATCAGTTCCTGCAACATAGATGTAGTATGCTGCTTTGGTTTCTGTCCTTCCTGGATCTTTAGCTTTGTATGGTTGTGTGTGCGGACTCCTCCATAGCCCTCTGGCAAATTCCCTCCATTTTTTCCCTTAAGTTAACCAGTCAATTTCTTTAACCTAGCTAGTGAGTTCCTACTAATATAAACTTTCCATTTCACGATGCTTCAGTGGCTAAAGAGAAACTTGAAGAATTTGGAAAGCGTTCTGAAGATAGTCATAAGAATGATTAGCAGGTGATAGATTTGTGGGGCTTTCTTACAATTTTTTTTAAATAGGCTCCACACCCAACATGGGGCTTGACCTCATGACTTGGAGATCAGGAGTCCCATGCTCCACAGACTGAGCCGGCCAGGTGCCCCTTGTGGGGTCTTCTTAAAGAAACAGTTCTGTCCCAAGAAAGGAAATTTGAGTTAGTTGTATTTGACTGAGTCTATGCTTTTAAGCAAGATAGAGATTTGAGGACATTATCTTGGAAAAGAGACAATTCATATGAAGATTTGTACCCATTTCTCCATTTTTTTTTGCATGTAGACATAACAAACCTTCAAAGAACTGTTATGTTGTCTATAATTCCTCATCTCCTATTCAATTCACTCTTCAAGTCACTGCAGTTTGGTTGCTCTCCTCATGGCTTCCATAGTCAAATCCAATGGGCCTTTTTCAGATATTCTTTTATCCAGCCTCTTGGCAGTATTTGACACTGTTGACCACTCCTTCCTTTTTAAAGTACTCTCTTGCTTTGGCTTCCATGACTTTCTTTTCTCCTGATTTTTTTCCTCCTGCTTCTCTGGTTGATTATTCTTAGCTCCTTTGAGAGGCCCCTTCCTCCACCTATTCCTTAAATGTAGGCATTGTTCTGGGGTCTTTCTTTTTTCACATTCCACACAGATGATTGATTGTTTTATCTATTCCCATGCCTTCAATTACAGCCTATTTGCAGATAATTCTTAAAGATGCATCTCTCTCTCTCTTTCTCTTTCAGGCCTCCTTGACTGCCAGATCTTTATGTATAATAGCCCTCGAGAATATTCTTTTGGATATGTCATGGGCACTTCAAACCCGACAGTTCTGAAACTGACTTACTGCCTTGTGTGTCATATTTGGGCAAATGGCATCACCAGCCACCCAGTGTTCAGAGTCAGAAACTGGAACATCTTCTTTGATTCTTCCCTTTCATTGGCTTTTCAAAGCGAATAAATCAACAGGATTTATCAATTCAACCAACTAAAACATCCATTTTTCTCTAGCTCCACTGCTATGTCCCTAGTCCAGTTAGTTCATCATCATCTCTCACTCCATGACTGCAATAGCCTTCTAGCTAGTTATGCTATCCAGAAGCTCTTTACCAGGCAGCCAGAGCAAACTTTTCGAAGTACAAATTGATGATCTCACTCCTCTGTCTAAAACCCATCAATGCTTCCCTTTTCCTTAGGATGAAACCCAAATTCTTGGTATAAATGGCTAGCCCTTCGTAATAGTCTCTTGCCAGCCTCACCAGCCTTATTTGATTTCTCTGGCCTCCCTCTGCTCCTGGCACAGTGAACTTCCCGGATCTTCTCTCCACCAGCCTTTCACACCTGTTCACACTGCCTGGAATGCTTTTTGTCTCTCCTACTTTCACTTAACTTCTACTCAACTTCCACATCTCTTCTTCGTGGAAGACTTCCATGAGGTTCCCCTCTCCTCCTTCTGCCCATTGACTGGGTTAGTGCCTCTAACTTGGTGGTCTGTGTTCATATCATATCCCTAATTACGATGTATTAAAAACACCTGCTTTCAGCATATGACTGCATAGTTGGGAGATAAAAGATCATGGCTTCCCACCATTTTATACTGAGTACCTAGTTCACAGTACTTCTAGTAGTTAGTACTAGCAGTTCTTTAACGAATTAATTAATAACATAAAAGAGAATAAGAAAAATGAGCAAATCATTCTTTATTACTACCAAGAATGCAAGAAGAGAAAATATTTAAACGAGAGCAAGGGGAGATTGATTGAGCTATTTGAGAAATACTTCTGTAAGCTTGGGTTAGTAAACATTAGTCTTGCTTTCTCTGTGGGTGTGGTTGTATCTTCTTGGGAGACAAAATACAAGAGTCTCACCTTCTTGGAAAGCAGACCGAAGAAGGGACTGGATGATATCTCTAGACCTTCAAATTCATTAAAAAAGCTTGCCAAATTTGGTATCTGGCTGACTCAACAAAGTGTTACAAGATTACACCTACGTTATAAAAACATATATTATTAAAAGGTGAAGAGCTCAAATTCTGAGAAGAATTATTATAATTATTCCTTTCCATATATCCTCCTTTTCTTTCACTTCATCATACTCAGTGAAAACCATAACTTTGGTTCCTTCTAATACTCTGATACTGGATCCATGTAGCTGAATGTGCTGGAGAAAATCCCATAACCACACTTTAAAGTCTCACTTCAAAGAGGCGACTTTGAAACTCAAGTGGCCCCTACCAGACAACCACAGTGTTTGCCTTGATTCATTTATACTCTTATAACCTAGACAGTTATTTCATACATGTCCTCTCCAAGGCTCTCATTCCCCCTCTGCAATCAATTTTATCTTTCAATAAGAAAACTGAAGTAATCTGTAACCAAACCTAAACCTGTCAACACTGTCACCCACCTAATGTGCCTTCCTTCTTGTTACCATAGATGGACTTTCTATACTCTTATCTAAAACCAATACCTTTGCTTCTGCACTAATCCTTTCTCCTCTCACTTACTTCAAGACATAACTCCAGTGAGTCTGTCCTGTTTCCCCACATAATCAGTTTTTTGCCCTCTACAGATTTTTTGCATCTTACAAAAATCTGCTCTTGACCCCATTTCCCTCACCAAATATTAATGTCCCATTTCTTTGTTTCCTTTTTCATCAGAACTTCTCAGGAGTTGTCTATACTTCCTGTCATCAATTCCTCTTCTCTCAAGTTCTCTTGAACCTAGTTCAGTCAAGCTCCACTCTAATTGCTCTATCATGTTTATCAGTAACCTTCACTTGGCTAAATCCAAGCAGTTCCCAGCATCTTAAGCTCATCAGCGGTATTTGACCAGTTGATTGCTCCCTTCTTTTTGATACTTTCCTACTTTGCTTTCAGGATGACACATTCTCTTGTTTTTCTCCTGTGCCATTGGCTAGACCTTCATAATTCCCCTTGCAAGTTTCTCCTTTTCTCTCCAAGCTCCTAATTGCAGTGCCTTGGACCTTTTCTCCATCGACACGCACTCTGCTGGTCATCTCATCATATCCCACCTCAGGGGGCACCTGGGCGGCTCAGTTATTTAAGCGTTCTACTTTGGCTCAGGTCATGATTTTGCAGTTTGTGAGTTCAAGCCCCACATCAGGCTCTCTCCTGACAGCTCGGAGTCTAGAGCCTGCTTTGAGTTCTGTGTCTCCCTCTTTCTCTGTCCCTCCCCAGCTTGCACTCTGTCTCTGTCTCTCTCTCAAAAATAAATAAACATTTTTAAAAATCCCATCTCAGTTCTGTTGATGCACACATATACATTTCCAGGCTTTATCTCTCTCTTGAACTAAAGACTTCTGTCTCTAACTGCTGATTTGACATCTCCCCTCAGATATCTGATAGACACCTGAAACTTAATATGTGCAAGGCCGAACTCCTGATCTTCCTTACTAAAGCTGTGCTAGCCCCAGCTTTCCCCATTCAATATTGGAATTATGTCCTTCCAGGGGCTCAGGCCAAAAACCTTGGAGTCATTCTTCAGCAAATCCTATTTGCTCTTCCTTCAAAGTGTCTCTGCCCACTTCTCACTGCCTCTACAGCTACCCTAGTCCAGACTGTCATTCTGTCTTACAATAGCCTCCTGATGAATGGGGCCCCCCTGCTCCCACCCTTGCCCCTCATTCATCCATTCTCAACAAAACTGCTAAGATAAGTCAGCTCATGTTACATTTATGCTCAAAACCCTTCTCTTAGGGTAAACATCAGTCTTCACAGTGGTCCATGATCTAGATTCCTGCTGCCTCTCTGACCTCATCCTGTACTACTATCCCCTGCTCACTGTTTGACAATCTGGCAAACACGCCAGGCCGCTCTGACTTAGGGTCTTTGCTGTAACTGTTTCCTCTGCTTGGAATGCTTTTCTAACAGTGTCCATTTGCCTATCTTCCTCACCTCCCTCAAATATTTACTCAAATGCCACCCACTCACCTTCTGATCATCCTATACAATACTCCCACACCCAATTTTCTTGATTCTCTTTTACATTGCTCAACTTTGTCTTTTTTTGTATTAGTATCAATAATTTTCTAATTTATTTATTTCTAATGTATTTATTATTTTTATACTCTGTTTTCTGACTCCTTGTAGAATTTGTATTCTAAAGGTTGAAGACCATTGTTTTGGCATGTAACTTTCCCAAACTTCTGGAGAAAAGTTTCTCATCCTCACACTAAGACCTTTGAGCTGTATAACTCTTTGTGATGAGGGCTCTTCCGTGTGTCGTAGGATGGTTAGCAGAATCCATGGCCCTTACCCACTAGTTGCTAGTAGTAGCACCTAGTTGTGATGACCAAAAATGTCCCTAACCATTGACAAATGTCCCCTGGGGGTCAAAATCATCCCCAACTGAGAACAACAGTTCTACAAGAGTGCCAGCCACTCTTAGTAATTATGTGTTGAAAGAAAGATAAAAAAAGATGAGGAGTTTTAAGTCCATCTTTTCCTCAGGGATTCTCCCAGCATTCATTTCACCATAGTCATTACCAGGAGTAGCTTTCACCCCAGAGCAAGAAAAGCTAAATCTTGGGCATGCAAAGGACACAGTGGCTGGCCCCATTATTGTTTTTGTGCAAGATGGCATCTGGAGGAGAAAGATGTAAATTTGAGGGTGGTAAAATAAAATCGTGCATCAGAACAAAGATACACTGAGAGGCATGGCACCTAAGAAGACCTTGCTTATGAGAGCCGTGTGGATTTTCTTAATAGGATTTCTAGATCTTGGGACACTTAGCATTTTCCCACACGGCTTCCATTTCCTTTTTACAGCCGTCTTTGTGCCTCTACATGCCCATGAATCAGTTTCAGCCTCTAATTCTCTCCAAATAGTAATAATGAAGAAAATGTTAATACTAAGAATAATGTTTGTTGTGCCTGGCCTAAAGCACTGTCATCTAATTCATGACAACCTTGTGAGGCAGGTCCTATTGTTAGTCCCCATTCTCCATATGAAGAAACTGAGGCTCAGAGAGATTAAGTAATTTGTTAAGGTAGCACAGCTGGGATTGAGACCAAACTGCAATGATAGAGTAAGTGTATTAATTTAAGTATATTAAAAGTATATTATACATAATAATAGTTAAAAAAATAATAGGGATAGTTAGTAATATTGTATAGTCACAGACCCAGTCAAAAGTCACTCTCATTAATTGACAGCTATGTTTGCCATCTGAGGTCATTATACTTCTCTGTTTTTTCCACAATCAGAAAATATATAGCACACCAAATCATAATGACAATAATAATTAAAGAATTTTTCTGGTTGTTTGATTTGATTTTTTTTTTTTTTTGCTATTGGAAAGAATGAGGCTGTTAGTTCTGTTCAATGAAAAATAAGGAAAGACTGCCCTTCCCAATGAGTATTTTTGCTAATGGATAGGTCCCAGGAGCCAAGATTCCTTTGAGTTTGTTTGTGTGTCTATGATATTGAAAGGCAAATCATGCACATGGTATGCAATTAAAAGCAGGGGAGGGGCAGATCTAGAGTGAAAAGTAAGTCTCCATCCCTCGCTCATCTCCCAGTTCCTCTTTCCAGAGGCAACTCCAGTCCTCTTCATTCTAGGAGTTCTTGCAGTTAGCGCTCTGCTTAGGCACGTAGGTGGACTCAAGGCTCTATCTGTAGAGGGTTTTCCTGTTTCCAGAGCACAACCACATGCCCTTCTCCTCCGATCCTCCCAGCACACAGCCCAATTGCATGAAAGAAATCTGTCGATGAGCTCCATGCGTGTCCCCTTCACAGCCTTCCTCCCGGGTCCTGAGACATTTAACGAAGCCTGGCATGTGTCCCACAAGCCACTGCTCCTTCTCCACCCTCCTGGAAAAATCATTAAATGTCTCACAGGTATTTAGTCACAAACCCAAATAAAGTGGAGAAGCACGTGCCAAGGTTGGCTTTTTAAAAGAAAGTAGTGATCCTTGAATTTCCCTTCATACGCACGTCTCTCTCCTCCTCTGCTGGGCTCAGATGCCAGCTGTGGGTTGCCATGGTCCGAAGAAGGACCTGTGGGTCTCCCCTGGCAGATGCTGCCACTGTTTCAGCCTGAGGGCCCTGCAGGCAGCCCCTGGCAACATTTTTAATTCAACATCAAACTTCAACTTGAAATTTGAAAAAGAGGGGGAAAATGACAAGATGTCATTGTCTCGGAGCCTAGCAAGTAGGGCTTGTAAATGTACCCAATCTGGGATTGCTGTAAGCTGGAGAAGTTTCTCGCTTTTTACGGCTGCTGAAAGTGATTCTCCTCCATCAAAGAGACCCTAAGGGATGCCAGAAGAGCTCAAAGGGGCTGCTGTGTCTCACGAATATACCTCCAGAGCTGGTCAGAGAGCCTTCTAAACAAAGGCAGGTGGAAGGCTGTCCAGTTCTGTTAGGTGAAAAGCTCAGTGACAAAAGGGCAGTTTGTGAAAGGATGAATGAAAGGCTCCATCTTTGGAAGAAAGTATGTGTGTGAATGCATAGCAAAAAGTTTGGAAGGCTATAACCCCCAAAATTCATAGTTGTAAGATTGTATCATATTTAAAATTTTTTCTTTATTTCTTTCTCTGTTGTCTGGATTTTATTTTCTTTTCCTTTTTTTTTTTTTTTTTTGCAAAGACCCTATATATTTTATAAACACAAAAATGTTAATTTGAGTAAAATTTAAAAATTAAGAAGGTAACAAAACTGGGTTCCCATTACCTCAGTGCCCACAGAATTGAAAATAGGAAGTCCTTGGGGGGCCTGGGTGGCTCAGTCAGTTAAGCATCTGACTTTGTTCGGCTCAGGTCATGATCTCATAGCTCAGGTGTTCAAGCCCCATGTTGGGCTCTGTGCTGGCAGCTCAGAGCCTGGAGCCTGCTTTGGATTCTGTCTGTCTCTCTCTCTCTTTCTCTCTCTCTCTCTGTCCCTTCCCCACATGTACTCTCTCTGTGTCTCTCTCAAAAATAAATTAAAATGTTAAAAAAAAAAAAAGAAAAAGAAAAAGCAAGTCCTCAAACGCCTAGGCAGCTGGATGGTTTGCTCACATTTCCAGCTGTATACGGTTCAGGAGCTATTATACTTTTTCCAGCAGTGTGCTGGGCACATTGTGAGCAAGAGTTCAGTAAGAATTGCTTCCCTCTGAACAGAGCTTCACTGTTCACCACTGATTTTGTCCTCTCATGTGATCCCATAGCAACTCTGAGAGGTACACAGAGCAGCCACTTTCCCTCCCCTCAATTGCATATAAAGAAACTGAGGCTCAGAGAAATTTAGAATGTAGGCAATAGATTTGGACTTCAGACTTGAAGTCCACAGCACTAAGTGCCACAGACTTTAAGATACGTGCGCATTTGGAAACAATCTTGTGCATCCCTGACCATCCCCTGCTCCTTTGGGGTGGTGATGAATAAAAACTTTCCTTTAAACCAGAAGTGTAAACCTAGGAATCATCTGGGGCAAAGGCTTCTGAAGGTAATGCATTATTGATCCCTGTGCTCGGTAAAGATGTTCACTGAAATGTGGTGTCCTACTGAGCCTCCAGTGAAGATTTCACAGGGTTTTAAGGGACCAAATTTTGGCAAGGGTTATCCCATGTTCTAGGTTCAGCTGTGGCACCAAGCACATCGGTGATATACTGTGATGTTCTTTTTTTGAGGAACAAAAGAAGGAGTGAACTTGGATCAGCTCTAGGGGAGCTTTAGGGAACCACCTTCTTCCCCTTGCCCATGCTGAGTCTGGTTGTCTGCAAGGCTCACCTCTGAACGTCCCTGCTCTTCACCTGCCATCCTGCCTGCTGGTCGGAGCTCCAGCTCAGAAATGAGTGGGATGGAGAGCAGAGCTGAGGGAAATGTGGGGAGTATATATGTATATATAAAATAAAAATATAAAAAATATGGGGAGTATGTATAATAAAAATACTTATTTTATTTATATTTATATATAATATATAATATAAATATAAAGCTATGCTAAGAAGAGGGATGGGTAGCAAAATCAAACATGTAAAAAGTCTTCTTGCTCCCCCATCTCCCTGAAAGGAACACAATTTCCCCTCAGTTCTGCTGTTCTGAGCGCTGTGAAAATAAAAAATGAGAAATGGTTGTCATTTCAAATACAAATGGGTGTGTACATTCAGCCTTTATGACTAGATATCTCCCACCTCCTGTGCTCTGGGTTTATTGGCTTTGACTTATTGATAGAGCGTCCTGGGGCCTCCAGTCCTCCTTCCCACAGAGCAAAGACACCATCAGCAACCGCTCTCTCTTCTCCACCCATGAATAATAATGTGGAGGATGATGCCGGTGTTATTATTATCATTTGGTATTTAGCCAACGTCTTTCCCCGAAGTACTTAAAGCACTTTATAGGCATTGCCTTATTATTCCTCACAATACCTCCCTCGAGAGAGGGTGAGAACAGAGATTTGATTTCCATTTCACTGAGAGGAGAAGCTGAGACCCACAGCCACAAAAGGGCTGCTCCAAGGTCACCTGGAGGAACTGGGCTGAGGTCATGAGAAGAACCAAGGGCTTGTAATGGCTGTTTAAGGGCGCCTTCCCGCCCACCCCAAGGGAGAATGAGTCATTAGCTCATTCACTGAGTTGTAAGTGCAATAAGACATTAAAAGGAACTTTTGGCTGAGGCATGTTATAAAGCAAGGTGCTGGAATGAGATACAAACATTTTCAAAGCAGGTGCCTGAACACCCTCTCTCTCCCTCACCTCAAGGGTGTATGAGCACCATTGGTTGGGGATTAGAGGATTTTTGAAGAGAATTTCTTCACCCCAAGGGTAGGGGAGTGGCGCTACACTTCATGGAAGCACAAGGAAAAAGACTTCAAGGAGCCTACTCAAAGAGCTTAAAATGAGGGGTGCCTGGATGGCTCAGTCCGTTAAGCGTCAGACTCTTGATTTCAGCTCAGGTCATGATCTCGCAGTTTGTGAGATCGAGCCTAGCATCAGGCTTTGTGCTGACAGCACTGAGCCTGCTTGTGATTCTCTCTCTCTCTCTCTCTCTCTCTCCTATCTCTCTTACTCTCTCTCTCGCAAAATAAATAAATAAACATGTTTTAAAAGAGCTTAAAACAAGTCCTTTGCTGCTTCTGATGTGCAGTGGAGAGGAATAAGCTGTGCCCAAGAAATCTAAGAGCCTGAGTTTGGCTGAAGTGGTGTCTGGTGCTGAATGGAGGGCTGAAACTTGGAAAGTAATTGCTCTCTTAGAGTGCGGTAGAATAAAGAATGCATGAGTGTTTTCCATGACCAGATATGGATCATGTATAAGAGAGCATCACTGTGGGACCATCTTAGATTCTGCTCAAGAGGACCAGCAGAAGAGACAATGGGAGCCCAGTGGAATCCAAGACAACCAGGGCTATGGATGGAGTCATAAGCAGTCAAACAGAATAGGAATGCATTCATTCACGTCAAGGAAACTGAAAGAGCAATCTGTATTGATGGGGTCTCCAAAGAACACATGAAAGCCCCTCAAGAGAGTCAGCCTTACACTTCTGCCAAGTCTAACATTAGCATCATTGAGTGAGAACTTTGCTTCTGTTACGTTCTCTTTCCCAGCCTGCCTGGCCCTGCAGGAGTTGGCATGGGGGTGGAGAATTAGAGGCACTTACAGAAGCCTGTCCCATCTCACCCCCAACTCTGGGTCTAAGCAGGGAGAGGTGAACACTTGACTTTAAGTCCTATTAGACATATTTATTAAAACATGGTGACTGGCCATTTTAATGATCAAATTGGGGCAATGTTTTATAAAGTAAAGTGACCAAAGATACCTAAGAGTAAGCAGAAGTCATGACACCTGCCTAAAGTCTCATACAGTGAAGAGGCTCTTTTCTGCCTCTTTCATGCCCAGAGCTCCTCCTAGCCACGGTAGTGCACATTTAACCTTTCTCTTTTCTGTTAGTCAATATCAAAGTCTGAAGCCAGCCCAAAGTAAGTACCTTGAACTCAGCACAGTGTCTTGGCACATAGCTGACATTCAAGAGGTTACTACTGACTGGCTGATAACACTTATATACAAGTGTGGGCTATGGAGTCAGACATCTGCTCATTACTAGCTGCGTGGTCTCTGGTAAATTATGTACCCTCTCTCTGAGCCTCAGTTCCTTCATCTGTGAAATAGATTGCTAATGCCTCCCTGAGAGGACATCTGGGGGGATTGAACAAGACTCTTAACAATCTATATACCTTCAAAAATTATTTGTTGAATGAATCACTAACTCACATGGTACCTTGTATTATTTCTTATTCACACACTAAAGCCTTTTCTTTCCTATTAGATCTAGACTCCATAATGGTGTGGGTCAACTCTCATCCTCTGTAGAAGTGTTAGGCAGACAGTGCTGGGTGGATACCAGTGGCCGATTAACATTGTCTTTGCCATGGAAGATTGTACCATCTGGAAACCCTCCTCTGGAAATAGAGTCTACAGTCAGGAAAATGCATTTCAGGGAAGTGAAGGAATACAGGTGCTCATTTAAGTTGTTGGATCATCATATATATATATATACACACATGTATTATGTATGTGTTATATATATATATGTACACACATGTATTATGTATGTGTTATATATATATGTATACATACATATATATATATGTAATGAGTCAGTCAGTATCCTAAGTGCCTTACATACAATCTCACTGAATCCTCATACACCACTATGAAGTAAACTTTATCATTGTATCCCCCCCCATTTTTTTTGTCTTTTTGTGGCTTGAGGAAATTGATGCTTAGAGAGGTTAAGGAACTTATTTAAGGTCACACAACTTTTATGGGAATGATGGTATTGCGGTACATTAACCATTACTGGGCCTAGGAGGTTTACTGTTAGCATTCCTATTTCTCATCTGCCTTATCCATAATTCCAGTGCTAACTTAGTGTGACATTAGTTGTTTACGTGTCTTTTTTTATTATCTGTTATTTTGCAAGCATTTTGAGTACAGGTACCATATCTTCCTCATCTTTGTGTCTTTCCAGGCCCTTTCTCAGAGCACGTGCTCAATAAATGCTTGCTACATAGACTGTTGGCCACATCTACACCCACACTGTATCACTTCTGTTCACTCTCCTCCACTGTGCTGCAAATCCAGTTCAAGCTACAAACATCTGCCTGAAGAGCTACTACACCAGCTTCTGTTGGTCCCTGCCTCTATCCTTGGCGCCTTGAATTTCTATACTTTTTATACCATCTATAATGGGAATAATAATTTGAAAATATTAAACCAATGTATCATTCCCTCACCCCCCCGGCGATAAAAAACAGTCTCAAACAACCAATCTGCAGCTGCTGCCTCTGATAATAGGGAATGATGATGTCATTCCTGGAGGAAAGAAAAAGTGAGGTAGGAACCCACACCAGAGGAATTAGGGGACAGAAATCATGACACATGTGTACTCGATCTCCCCTGTTAGGTAGATTGAGGGTACATTTTCACCTGGCCAACTGATTCTGATTTTGATTCTGGGGGGCGGGGTGTATGTGTCTCTACTTTGCAGGGTACCCTCCAGGCAAATGTGGAACTGCCACATCAGGGTAAAATTGGTGTCATGGCACGCCTAGAGCTAAATCACAAAAAATCTAGTATTGGCTCCTTATAGCACGAAAAGTGTCCAGCAGTTCCCATGTACTCTGGACGGTTATGGTAGAGATGTTTGGAAAGGTTACTGACCTTGGAAAAGCTGAAGATGCCAGGCTGACCTCCAAGTCCAGGGAAGAATGGGAGTCAAGGGTAGGATGCAGTACCAGGAAGATCAAGACTGGGGCCAGGCAGGGTGCCTGGGTGGCTCAGTTGTTTGAACACCAACTTCGGCTCAGGTCTTGATCTGACGGTTTGTGAGTTTGAGTCCTGCGTCGGGCTCTGTGCTGACGGCTCAGGGCCTGGAGCCTGCTTCAGATTCTGCGTCTCCCTCTTTCTCTGCCCCTCCCCTGCTCACAGTCTGTCTCTCTGTCAAAGGTAAATAAACATTAAAAAAAAAAAAAGACTGGGCCAGGCAACTGGGCTGGGGTGTTGGAGGTTGGAGAACACAAGTAAGGGTAAACACAGGCACGCTCACCAGCTCCGGTCTTCTGCAGCAGGGATGTAATAAGAGGAGAGCAAGCAGTCCTGCCTCAGGGCCTAGAAAAGACTCTGAGACCCTCACAAGGACCCACATTAGGTCCAAGGCCCTCCCCCAGCCACAACAAGGAGCCCTGTGTAAGCCACCCATACCCCGGAGACCATCTTGGGGAGGAAAGGGGCCAAAACGTCCTGGCATTTTATGAGAGTGAGAGATGAGTGTTGACAAGTCAACTTTCTGCTGGAGTTAGGAGACAGTTAAGATTGACTTCATGAGAGGAAGTAAAGAGACTACATTTTCTTGGCACATCTGAATGCAGCTGAGTAAGGTTTCCAACTACAAGTAAATCACTTCTAGGCCCCTTCCCATGGCCCACAAGGCTCGGCATCATCTCGGCCAAGTCACACTCCCCCAGTTCCTGTCTGGCCTTGCATTAGCTCTTAGAGCTTGCAGACCTCCTTCCTGTGGACTTGCGAGGCGGCCTGCCCTCCCTAGAATCTCTTGGGCCCTAGGTTCTCACTACTGGGGTCTCTAACTTCAAGATTCAGCTTACAAGTCATCTGTTCTGAGAAGCCTTCTAGAGTACCTAACCAAAAATAGATCCCTCCGCACCTTGTCTGTTTTTCTCTATCCTGGTACTCTACTTCCTTCAGAGCAATGATCTCAATGTGGAATTACCTTGTATATTTATTCATTTGCTTTTCCACTGTCCATCTCCTTACATAGATGATAAGCTCCCTGAGGATTGGTTTACTAATAAATATATCTATTAGAGGGAGGGAGTGGACAGGGGGAGGGTGGAAGAAAAAATGGGGAGGAGGAAGGGAGGGAAGGAGGGGAGGAAGGAGGGAGTGAAGAGGGAGCCTAGGTGTCTCCAGCATGAATAGAACTGCTTAGTCACCCTCACATTCTCAGAAACTAGTTCTTGGGCACCATGGCACATGCCACTGGCGCTATGCCTAGGTCCCGTTACCAGGTCCACACACGCCGCCCCCAGCTGCTGCATGTGTTGGCTGCTCCTGTCCCTTACACTTGTATTTGCCTCAAAAGGGCCCTTCTTGGCTGTGGAGAGCCTCTTGATGGGACATGCCTGGGAGTCTACATCCCAACCCAAGGGCAGATGTGGCGTTTGGCTGACTGATGGGGGGAGCATAATAGCCCAGCCCCTTCACCTGGGCAGGACGACCTCTGAGATGCAATTCATCCTCCAGAGCTCCCTAGGAGATTAGGTCTGGGCTGGATTTTCCCTAAGCCCCATCTTTGTCCAGCTCTTCCCCGCTGCCCTGCCCTGTTTCTCTCTCTTCCTTGTCCCTCCATTACAGATTTCTTCTGAAGGCGGTCCCAACTAAGTCACTTGCACAAGAATCCCCATCTCAGCCTCTGAGTCTACACCACCTGACTCAACACAGGTCTCTTCCAGCAGACCCTGTGTTGGGCAAGGGAGCTGGAGGAGGGGATGCAGAGAAGGGAGCACGGGCTCCCGCTGGGCAGGAACGACAGCAGACACAGCCACCTTCCTCTCCACACCCTCCCCAGCTTGTCAGCCATGCAGATGCCACGGCTGGCCGATCGTGCCACTCAGAACGCCATCAATTATTGAAGAAGCTCTGAAAGGAGGGAATGTAAACGAAGATGAAAGATTCCAATGGAAGACAGACAGGTCCCATGGCTTGGGAAGAACCTAAGCTATCATGTCTGGGAAAAAAGCATTTTAGTTTCCTGCCGTGGGAAAGCTCCAAAGGCTTTGGTGGCTGAAGAAGCAGCTCTGACAGAAACAGGAGAGAGTGGGCGGGGCGGCTGGGTCTTTTCATCTCCCCCTTTCTGCTGATCAAGAGGCAGGCGTTGTAAATCTGGTGGCAAGGCCTGAGATCCTAGCAGCCCCTCTAAGTCTCCCCTCTTGCTTTTTGGGGACCCGAAGGGGTGGGAAGCCGTCCAAGCCCCTGGAAAGTGGCAGCCTTAGAAGAGGAGGGATCGGGCCAGAGGGAGTATAGCCCTGGTCCTCAGAAAGGATAGAAACATTTGTGTGAGACGTCGGATGCCAGGGCCTTCTGAACCATCCTCACAGTCATGTCAGGCACTTGCAAGCGAAGAAAGGAGAGCAAATTCAGGTCAACCCCAAAATCAAAGCAGGAACACTTTTAAAGGGATATTTAAATGAAGTGTTCTCCTCTGAAGCCACTCTCCCTCCCCATCTTTTGAAGGCCCAAATGTCAAATCACAACCACAAATATTTATCAGGAGCTTGGAGTGATGCAGACATGGAACTAGGATGGAAATAAATCCCAGCCCCAGACCGAGAAATGCGGCCAGGGGATGCAGCCACGCTTGGTGTGACCCTGACACCACACCTGGGGGGCGGGAAGTCCAGATTCACAATTCAGCCTTAATCGGGAAGCTGGGGAGTTTGCCAGCCATTCTCAGGGAGCTTTGCCTCTCTCCCCAGTGTATCTCCAGCACGTAGATGTGTAGACCATTGCTGGGACATGGAAGGGGCTGAGGTGGGTGTGGAATGAAAGACCCAGCGGGCAGGCTAAGTGTGCCGACTTTGGATGAGTGGCTAGTCTGGTTCCTTTTCTCCCAAGCAAGGTTTCTTAGGCAAGGTATCTTAAACTTCCTGAGCTTCAGTTTCCTCAGCTGTAAAGCGAGATGAACAGTGGAATCCTGCTCCTGGGCTTGTTCCGAGATGCAAACAAGATGCCTCGCACACAGCGCAGTGAGTGGCACAGAGTAAGTGCGAGCAGATGGCACTCACTGTCATTATTAAGACTTGTATGTCTCTTGTGACAGAGGAACAATAAAATCAGGAATTTATAGGAGCAAAAACTAAATTCCAAGGAGATCTGTGACTGCACGACACAGCAGTGGAATTCCAGGGATCCTGACCAATCATTGGAAAAAGTGTCAGGAAGAAATAAGAACTTTCTTAGTTGTCAAGAAAACGAAAGCAGCGATTTTGACATAAAGGAGGTGGTAATGTGTTACAAAATCCATTGTGTCTGTTCACATGTATTTCAAAAGACTCAAAATTAAATGATCATAAAGAGATCTTTGAGAAATACCATTAAGGGAAGAAAGCAAGTTATCTAATTATGCGCTGTGTGAGTTATTCCTAATTCGAATCCAAATGTAATATAAATGCATTCATTTATAATAAAAACCTAATGATGATTTAAAAGCATCCTATTCAGCTTTGATTTTAAAGTGAAATACTTCTTCCCTGGCACAGATTTGATGTGATATGTCTATGAGAGCCTATGAATATTCATAGCCGGTGTATGAATTGCATGTCCACATCCATATAAGGCACTTCCTACGCACGCTGAAGGATCCACGCTGTTTCCTCTGGAAGGAAAATCATTACAGCGTAGTTGAAAGCAGAAAAGCCAACAGTCCCTTATATAAAAGTTGCAGCATCCAGAAGGGCTGCCAGTCTAATAAATTGTTTGTTTTACTGGTTTGGGATGATGAGGCTGACAAGCCAACATGAAGCTTAAAAAGGAAATCTGCCAAGGTGGCCGATATGCCTGGGGCTCAGGCTGCCTCCGGTGCCTCCATCCGGCATGGCGAAATTCTCAACAGCCCCACATGCTCTGCTCAATGCAGAGGCGCCATTCGCTGACCGGTGTCAGTCGGAAATCTCCCCTCGTCCCATCTGACCACAGGCAGTCCTGATCTTGGGGCCCACAGGATTCTTCTCCACTTAGGGTCGCATCTGGCTTGCCCCCCTCTCAGAGGACCACCAGAAAGAGAAACGTCTGGAAGGCGAGTTTGGGGTCTTGAGCACATATGTGCACAGACACAGGTGCACTTCATTTTACTAACTGTGGTTCACAAAATAACGTGTGTGTTCAAAAGATTTTTCTCCATCGACAGCCATTTGCCCTGTACTATAATGTAGCAAATTCTGTTGGAAAGTAATGAATGCTTTTAGAAAGCCCCTCTACAGTGGTGTGGTGGAGCGTGGCATGCCATGAGTACTCAGCAAATACTGAGGCGTGGCTTAACGATGAAGTGCGTGGCCTCTGGGGTCAGATACTCTACATTTGAGTTCAAGTTCTACCACTGGGTTGCCTGGAGTTGTTTAGCCTAGCTACACTTCTTATTAGAGGAATTCTCACCCTAAAATGGAGGGAGCGGAGACTCTCTGCCCTAAGAGAACGACACGATCATGGGCACAGTGATGCAGGAAGCCCTCATCAACTGCTAGCACTCAATAGAGCGGATACTTCTCGAGGTGGGAGAGACACCCCACAAGACTGGGCTGAGCCAAGGCGGTGACTAACACAGGACAGAAGAGGGCGAAGCGTCAGGCAGATTCGATTGTTCTTTCCCTGCCCCAGAGCCTTTGCAGGAACCTCTATGGAAGTTCTTATCCCACTGTCTCCTGGTGGTCTGCTCGTCTGTCTGCCTATAGAAACCAGAGCTCTTCAAGTGTTTCAGTAGATGTTGTGTCACTATGGCCCAGCACAGTGCCTGGCACACACTAACTATGGAACAGAATTAATTAAAATTGCAATTATAAATATCTCCAAATGTGGCTTTGGAAATCAAGGAAAGGGGTAAAGAAAACCCTGTAAATTAGGGTTCTTTTATTTATAAGTACAGAAAACCCAATCTAAATTGGCTTAAAAATAGGGGGCTGGAAATTCTGTAGGGCGGGGAGTGGGGTGGGCTCAAATGAAGCCTTGAGCAACCGATTGCTCTTCCTCCCTTGGCACTGCTTTTTCAGCTTGGCTCCATTTCAAACAGGCTCTTTGCCTCCAGCTAGCAAAATGGCTGCATAGCTCCAGACCTAAAGCTTTCCCAGTTTCTAAAAAAAAAAAAAAAAAAAAAAAAAAAAAAAAAATCAAGAGCTTCTGTCCTAGCAAAACACTTGTTCCAACTTTAATGTGCTCGTGTGTTCATTTCTGAGTCTCCCCTGATGCCATGAGTCGGGGGCTCAGACCTGACCCCTGTATACTCCTCCCTGAGTCAGAGGGGGGATCAACTCTCCTTTAACCATGAATTGAGACTGGAGTGTTCTCAAGGTTGATCCTTGTTTAAAGTGTACCTGGAGTTGGTTATTCAGATATGGCCAGGTCAATACAGCAAGGGAGGACTGCCATTGAAAAGACAGTTTGTTACCCACAGTCCCAAGAAGGGGGGGTGAGAGGCACACCAAGCAGGGCCGCAGGGAGGAGGCATCAGGGGGCAGAGGCAAGAGTAAAGAAAAGAAAGCAGGCCCAGCCACCTGGGTGGCTCAGTCGGTTAAGCATCCACTCTTGGTTTTGGTTCGGGTCATGATCTCATAGGTTCGTGAATCGAAGCCCATGTTTGGCTCTGTGCTAACAACGCAGAACCTGCTTGAGATTTTCTTTTTCCCTCTCTCTCTCTGCCCCTTCCCCACTTGCTCTCTCTGTCTCTGTATCTCTCAAAACAAACAAACAAACAAACAAACAAACAAATAAATAAATAAAAGAAAGCAGGGCAAAAGCCTTTGTTGAGGTTTTCGTGTGAAGGAATGGGCAAGAAAGCGTAAGCAGCTGACCAGGTTTAAGATTGGATAGTTTGAATAAGTTAATCATTTTAGTGGGCTCTGGGCTACCGAGGTGGTCCTTAGCTATCTCAGACTGGCCTTAGGGTGATTTAAGGCAAGGGGATTGTGTGCCCTGCAGGAATCTGACAAAAGGAGGCGGATTGGGGGGTATGGACTCAGAATCGATTGGTTTGCATATTAAAAGAGTTCTCACCAGCAAGTTGAATTAGCTACCCCTGGGAGGGGCTGTCCCTTATTGGGTCTGCAAGGCCCCAAGATGTCAAAGCATCATAATATATAGAAAACTAAAAACATGATCAAGACACTACTAGGTGGCAAGATACCTACTCTGAAGACCGAAGTGTAACATAGGGATGCTGTCTCATTCACCTAGCCGTTTATTCATTCATCGCACTCAGCATTTCCTGAGCACCCCCACTGTACCCCGCCCCAACGTGCCACACCTTGAACTAGGTGTGAACTAGGTGGAAGGGACATAGAAGCGAAAGAAACAGGAGTGGTTCCTGCCCTCCTGATTAGAGTCATTGATCAAGTGATCAAAATTCCTAAGAATGCTTAGTTCAGTCCTCCTAGGTTCTATCCCACATGGTATGGGATCCAGTAATTCGTTTTTAAAGGGTTTAATCCACTTACTAATTTTAGGCTATTGTGACAGGTTTAGCCTGGAAGTGTATTCTGGGCCACTGGAGAAAAGATTAGATACCCATAAATCAAAATACTCTCGCAAGGGAGGCTGGTCCTTCATGACATGTATAGCATTTCAGACATGACAAAATGCTTTATGCTCATTTATTCCTTGCGATATCCCTGGTGGAAAGTGTGACAATCTCATCTTACACCAGGGGAAGCTGAGGTTTTTAAGAAGAGGTGAAGTGATTGGCCCGAGGATTTGTAGTCAGAAAACAGCCAGGCCAGGGGTGGAAACGAAGCTCGGTTTTCTTTTTACTTTACTGGTACTTTCCAAACTGGGGGACCCCTACCAGTGGCACATAAAACACTGAAATACATGGCCTCGAATAGTGGGAAGTTTAATTCCATGCCTACTGTCCCTTGATTTTTGTAATTCTGCCGAGGGAAGAGTCTCATATCTGTGCTAGTATAACTTTAACACCTTTCAGTTGCTATTCAATCTCCCCCCCCCCCCCACTCTCTTTTTTGAAACCAAGAAAGGGCAGGACTCAATCCCGGAATCTTTGGCAGGTAAATTAGATGTAGAATCTAATAACACATTTCACTCTATTTAGGACAAATGATACCGTTTTTGACATTTGTAAAGTTTCTTTATAAAAAAAATATTTTTGAGGTTTAAAAAGGTATTGCTTTAAAGCAAACGCTAGATAAATAACAACATAGGTGGTTTGTGGAGATGTGCTAGCTATAAAGATGATACCCAGATTACTGCAGTCTGGAAACGCTATAGAGACCAAGCAAGTAGGAATAGACTTCCAGAAGGAATAGAGGGTTTCTCTCACTTCTCTCTTGTCTAGGGAGGAAGGGGACTGGGTCGGATCCCACTCCTTATGAAGACATGATCACCAGCCTGTAAGACAATGATTCTCAAACCGGAGTCCACAGATTGTTGCCAATCCAAAAGGTGTCTCCAAATCCTTTGTGAGAAGAAAAATAAGGACAAATGTGTATGTCAGTACAAGAATGCCAGTTGTTCTTTCCTAGGTAAGAATGCACTTTATTCTGGAATTACCTTCTCCCTCTCCCCTCCCCCCTCCTCCTGCCCCTCCTCCTTTTTTTCCTCCTCCTCCTGCTCCTTCTCCTCCTCCTTCTCTGGTTCAAGCATCTGTGTGTTAAATGCACATTCTTTGGTGATCACTTGATGATAGTAAATGACCACCGTTCACCATCAGTATCTTTATTTGGCCAAAGAGCTGGCAATCTTATTTTGACATCTTCCTCCTCTACTTTTTTCTACATATCACTGAACCTCTGTTCCAGGAGACTTCAATTGCAGGAGGCAGCTTGCCTTCTATTGTTAGAGGGAAAAAGATACTGTAGACCCAGCAGAATAACTGGTTGATAGTAATGCCAAACAGCAAGCCATAACTCCTTATGAACCTAGGTGCTCCTTTTATCAAAGAGATCCTACTTTCTCTCCAGTGTCACTGAATAAAGATGGGAGATTAGCGAAATAAGATAGCTGTTAAATTAAAGAGCAAAAAAGTTCAAGTTTCAAGGCGGCTGTTTACGAAAATAAACAAATGTACAAATTAATCCCCCGCCCAAGCTCCTGGACCAATTTGTAGCTCTCAGTGACCTCACAGTCCATCCTGCTTGAGACAAATGAGCTGACATCCCGCTCAAAATGACAGCCCCATCCCTCTCAAACTCTGATCAGAGAAATGTAAACTGGTATATCAAACTAACTCTTTGACCCAGCAATTCCTTTTCCACTCATTTGCCTAAGAAAACATCATCACTCAGCACAAATAATTAATTATAAGGCTGCTTAACAAAACCATCACTTCGGTAGTGGAAAGCCAGAAACAACTTAAATATCCAACCCCAACGAATTGTTTGGGGCATATTCATACACCGGAATCTCATTTAAATATATAGAAATATGCTGTAGAGAAGCATTCGTTGTTGAGCAAAGATGTTAAGAATCTATTGTTAAATGAGAAGAGCAAAACAGTGAAACTTGTTCAGAACATCGGATACAGTGGGATTTCAGTTTTGTTTAAAAGATGGGCACAATACGTCTGACGGTAAAATTAAGGGTGAGTCCTCTTTTCTTCTTTAATGTAGAGGTGTTTTGTAAAAACAACTACCGTGAAGATGTCCTACTTTTACTTTAAGAAAAAAACAGTGATTTCTTTAAGTGGGGCCCCATTTAAACCATTTAAAACGGGTCTGCTGCCATCAGCTCAGCTTAAAGGTGTGTGTTTGTGGGCTTGCTTTTTGCGGTGCTTCCCTGAGAACCGAAGGGAGACACTGAACCTCTCTGCAAACTCTTTGTAGATTCCCATCTGTGACTTGATAAATATTTGATGCAGTGGCCAGTCAGCATCCCTACATTAGTGCTACTTCTGCCCAGGAGCAACTGCACAGCTCTCAGCAATGAGATCGGAGTGAGTTAAAAAGAACGTATTCATTAGCCACTTCAAAGGATTTGGTTTTTTTAGCTGGCAATTTTGCAGACTGGATTATTGGCTTGGCTGTCTACTGTGTGATGACCAAAAAACATAGTACTAGAAGGAGAAGCTTGCTTCTTCACTTAGCAGTATTTTCTTTCCTTTGTGTTCACAGCCCATGAGGCAAATACAGCATGAATCACCCCCTTCTCTTCCCCTTGGTTAAACAGCTGTGAATACCTAAAATGAGTTTAGAATCTTCCCAGTAACTTTGATGCCAAAAACCTGGAGTCTGCTCTGCCTTTCTGATGTAGTTTTGTGTAATGGGATGGATTCCTTTTTCTCTCTTCACCTCCGTGGTTCCAATTGATAATTAAAAAGTTAGCATTTCTGGGGTGCCTGCGTGGCCAGTTGATTAGGCTACAGACTCTTGATTTTGGCTCAGGTCATGATCTCGTGGTTCATGGGCTCAAGCCCCAGATTAGGCTCTGTGTTGACAATGCGTAGCCTGCTTGGGATTCTCTGTCCTCCTCTGTCTCTGCTCCTCTTCCGCTCATGGGTGCATGCGCGCACGTGTGTGTGTATGTGTGTGCATCTGTCTCAAAATAAGTAAACTTATAAAAAAAGAAGTTAGCATTTCTGTTTCTGAACATCGTAGTTGACAAGTAGAATGGGTAAACAGAATGTATCAGGGCAGAGGAGCAACCTGAGCTAGCTCGAATTAATGCCAACTCCAGAGGCTTTCAGAAGGACCTGGGCAAACTCGCATTCATTTTTCAAGCTTCTGTTAAGATGTCACCTTTTCCTAGAAGCCTACCAGGATCCATGTCTACTGATCCAGGCTTGGTGTCCCTCCTTTGAACTTCCAGACTTTCCACGCTTCTCCTGTAAGAGGCTGTAGGCTGTGTTATAGTTACCGGCTTCCTTGTATCTCTCCTAGGAAACTGAATTTTAGGAAGACTGTCCTGTTCATCACTGCCGAGTATAGTATCTGGCACTTTAAGAAGAGCTGAATCAATATTTACTGAATCGAGTACATTTTTCTTGAACTTGCAGCTGCAGATGACGTAGAAACTGCAGGATCATAGGGTATTAAATTTGAAAGTTTCCTTCCTTCATAGCCCTGCCCCCCCACCCCCCTACTGGAGCTTTGCAAAGCAAACAGGTGCCCAGTCTGCTTATACGTTTGTAATGACAGAGAGTTCACTTCCCTTCAAAACAGTCAGAGGTAGACTAGGGAGATGGCTAAAATAAAAGACGAACAAGACAGGTCCTGAACTGAACTGGGAAGAAGTGAATGTAACTTCCCCCTTTCCTGCAGAGCCATGAGCTCCCCTAAGGTTCTAGTAAACTCCACCAAGGTAGCCACTGATAGCAGTTTAAGGCTCTGCTTTTCAAACCAGAGGAGCAGACAGAATGCCAGTGTCCTTGAGCTCTAAGGTGAACATAGAATCTCTTCTGAAGCATTGTTTTTACTTGAAGACGGGAAGTACTTGAAGACAGGAAGAGGGAAAACTGTATATGGAAAAAATATATATATATGTATGTATACACACACAAACACACACAGTATGGAGAAAAATATATGTATGATTTTAAAGAGACAACACCAGACTTTAAAAAAATTGATCAGTATCGTTTGGGCTGAGATCTCAGACTCCTGGGGTTAGGAATGCACTCTTACTCTGATGGCTTCCTTTGGTGGAAAAATTTTAAGAAATACTACTGGCTTCACATGCTATTATTTTAAGGCTCCCTGTGTGTGCGGGGGTGTATTTCCAGTTTCACTTGTTTCTTTTGGAGACTAGAAAGTCTTTTTTTAGGTTTATTTAGTTTTGAGAGAGAGACAGAGAGAGAGGGAGGGAGGGAGGGGTAGAGAGAGAATCCCAAGCAGACTGTGCACTGTCAGCACAAAACCAACCCAGGGCTCCATCTCGAGAACTGTGAGATCATGACCTGAACTGAAATCAAGAGTCAGACTCTTTTTTTAAAAAATTTATTTATTTCTTTATTTTGAGAGACAGAGAGTGAACGTGAGTGGGAGGGCAGAGAGAGGGGGAGAGAGAATGCTAAGAAGGCTCTGTGCTTTTAGCTTGGAGCCTGACTCAGGGCTTGATGCCACGAACCCTGATATCATGACCTGAGAGGAAATCAAGAGTCGGATGCTTAATCGACTGAGCCACCCAGGTGCAGACTGGAAATTCTTTAAAATGAAAAGTAATCAGTGCATAATGGTGGCATTTCAGGCAGCACGAATTGGGGGAGAGAGAGAGATCTTTCCCAGAGCTGGCACCGCACTTATAAAGCCCCTTCCCTGGTGTTCCAGCAGCCCTTAGCAGCTAGCACTCATCAGGATGGGCACAGTTAATGTAAACTTGATTCAGCTTTGACATTGTTTGGGCAAGCGACTTTGCCTCTCCAAGCCTCAGTTTCCCTAGCTGTAAAGTAAAATTTGGATATTTACCTCATGGAGGTGTTGTGGGCTCTTGTACAAACAGTAACAAGCTCAGTGCCTGGCTCATAGAAAGCCCTCAATAAATAGCAGTTATTAATGGCATTAATTATAAAATTAATACATGCTCAGTCAGATCCACCTCTGAATTTGTGGACCTGGTGCAAAAATATAAATGGGGAACCAGGTGTCTAAATCTTTAAAAGCTATGAACATGCTAACAACCTGTTAAATATAATAAAACATGTTCTGTCCTTCTAACTTTTTTAAAGTTTATTCACTTATTCTGAGATAGAGAGCACTTGGGAGGGGCAGAGAGAGAGAGAGAGGGAGAGAGCATTGAAAGTATGCTCCATACTGTCAGCATAGAGCCTGATGTGGGGCTGGAACTCACAAACTTCGAGATCATGACCTGAGCAGAAATCAAGGGTCGGCTGCTTAACCAACTGAGCCACCCAGGCACTCTTGTCCTTCTGTTACCTTTGTAACAAAATTAATTGGATATAGTTCTCTTTTGTCCTTTCTTAAAGGTGTTTAATTTTTAAAAATTTTATTGTATTTTTTTAAAAACTGCATTTTTAAAAGTTTATTTATTTGAGAGAGAGAGAGCCCAAGAGAGAGTGGGGAGGGGGCAGAGAGAGGAAGAAAGAGCATCCCAAGAAGTCTCCACACACTCAGTGCAGAGCCTGACACCAGGCTCGATCTCTCAAACTGTGAGATCATCACCTGAGCCCAAATCAAGAGTCAGATCCTTAACTGACTAAGCTACACAGGTGCCCCCTTATTTTGAAATTAATTTAATATTGAGGAAAGTTGGTAAGTCAATAGTTGTCAATAAAGTTATGTAATGACATTAATGTTCAGAAATCAGCAATGGATTTTACATACAAAGTTCAAATAGTGTGATGGGTTCTCATGATAAATTATTACCGTTGAAAATGTTCTAAAAAATTCTGATTTCATCCTATAAATCACTATCATTTTTACTGCAATTTTCAACTTCTCTAAGAGCAATATTTAGAACTATAAAATATTTCTTTTTTTTAAATATTTATGTATTTATTTTTTAGAGAAAGAGTGCATGCAGGGGAGGGGCAGACAGAGTGGGGGGACAGACAGAATCCAAAGCAGGCTCCACGCTGTTAGCACAGAGCCCAGCATGGGGCTTGACCCCATGAACCATGAGATAACGACATGAATCCAAATCAAGAGTCCAACACTTAACCGACTGAACCACCCAGGGGCCCCTATAAAATATTTCTTAAGTTCTTTTTTTTCAAAAACTAGAATATAAAGATAACCAAAAAAATGGCAATATGTTATGAGACTTATTCAAATCTCTCTTGAATTGACATTATATGTTGAGTTATAGTACCCCCAAAATGGTGTCAATAGCACTTAGTTTAGAGATTATTTGTCCCTGAATATTCTCTTTTCTAGTGCTGCACACTTTTTTGTTTACATGTTCTGATTTTCTCATATTTTTAGGAATGCCACATTTATCACATGCATCACATACACTTTATTTCAATTTAGTAAAACCATTTTCTCTAAATGAAACCCACATGAATCTTAGGCGAAATAGCCCAAGTGCTGTCAGTGCAAGGTCTTGGAGTTCCTGCAAGGTTTGGCCAACGTTATTAATAGTAGGCAACAGTTCACACCAGGTAAGTGTGGATAGTACAAAATCAAAGAAAATTTCCTGCCGAAGATCACGATTTGTTTTAACCTAAGCATCATCTTTTCTTTCTTGAATGGTTCCAGCCCATCTTGTTATCATGTGTAAATTAAATCTTCCTGCGTTAATGGTGTTTAATCGGCATTGCCTTTGTGTGTCCAAAAGTGGTTGTCGTGGCAGAGATACCTGGTTTTTCCTCATGATGCCTCCTATTTGGGCAGATACAGAAAACATCTATGCAATCATTGAATGGTTCAAAGATGCCATCCCTTATTGGCACAGATGAGAACATTTTTTTTTTAATTTTTTCAAAGTTTATTGATTTTTGAGACAGACAGACAGAGAGAGAGAAAGAGAGTGTGGGGAGGGACAGAGACAGAAGGAGACAGAAGATCTGAAGCAGGCTCTGCTCTGACAGTAGAGAGCCCAACGTAGGGCTGGAACTCACCAACTGTGAGATGATGACCTGAGCCAAAGTCAGATGCTTCACCAATTAAGCAACCAGGCACCCCAAGAACATGTTTCTTAATAAGAAATTGGTGCTTGGTCCATGGCTCACAAAAAATGCTTGCTCCTCACCAACTGCTATTATCAGTAGCTAGCCCTGGTTATTCTTTTAAACCAATGCCTAAAACTCAAAGTTATTTTTGCAATTCTATTTTTTTTACAATGGGCGTCACCAATAAAATACTCATTAATTTTGATTCCTTCTATTTTAATCTGATAGTTTGACGGTAGGTAAATGAATGTTATTGAGTATGCTCTGTCCTCATCTAATCTAGTTAAAGAAAGTATTAATTTTTAGAACTTTATGTGTGATTTCTTTGCTCACTTTTAATACTAGCTTGTATTCTCTTCCTTTTATGTGATTTTCAAAGTTTAGCTTTTTTCTATCTTATATACTTGGCTATTCTGGTATCAAATTTTAAAGTCATTTTTTTCTACTACACTAGAAAATTTCCCTTGTTGTCTGTGAATATTGTGCCACTGTGGTCACACAAGGTTGGCTAAATATGGAACATCTATTACTATTCTCTTAATAATATCACTGCAGTGTTTTATATCTGTGTTTATTAGTTTCTTTTTAGATTACTATTGTTCAGTTGCTGTTACTTTAGACTTTTTTTTTTAACAGTTCTTGTGTTTGCACATGAGGTTTTGTTTGGTTTCGTTCATTTATTTTTGATTCCAAGTAACACCGTGTGTTCTTCTATTTGAGAAACTAAGTTTTTCCACTCAAACACTTTCCTTAGCTAGACTTGAGAAGACTGCCTGGGAAATGTGTGGTAATCGTAACACAGTACTTTGTCTTTCAACTTAAAATATAACAAAATTTCTACAGTTTCTCCATTTGAAAAAAACATTTTATTAGAATATGAAATATTATATTTTCTTCCATCTTTATCCAATGGAGAATTCATAACCCATTATTTGAATCAACTGAGGTTGTTCTGGAAGCATTCTCATGATTTTAAAAGATCATGAGGGGCGCCTGGAGGGCTCAGTCAGTGAAGCGTCCGACTTCAGCTCAGGTCATGATCTCACAGTCCGTGAGTTTGAGCTGAGTTCAAGCCCTGCATCTCGGGCTCTGTGGTGACAGCTTGGAGCCTGGAGCCTGCTTCAGATTCTGTGTCTCCTCTTCTCTCTGCCCCTCCCCTGCTCACACTGTGTCTCTCTCAAAAAATAAAATAAAAACATAAAATAAAATAAAAGATTATGAGAGATTTTTCGTAGGGTGACTTTCTGATAAACAGTAAAAATTCCAAGTTTTTATTTTTCTCATCCAATTTGCCAAATATTTTTTTTGGTAATTTCTTTATTGTCTGATGGGCAGACCAGAATCACATTTGTTTTTTTTTCTAAGTTGTAAATTTTGTATAAAAAATTATCTTTTTCATTGTCATCTTTGATTAAGAAAAAAACACTGCGTTACTCAAGTACGTAAAGCTACAAGTGTTTGCTCCTGACCTTTTCAAGTTGTAGATTTGCTAGGAATACTTTCCTTGTCCATTTTGTTGTTTTGCTCAGTCACTAAGTCTTCATTAAGTAAATAACTTGTAAGGTTTGTAAACTGTATGTGGGTCATGCTTAGCAGAAGTCTGCTCACTTTCATTGTCTACGATTTAAAAAATTGAAGCAAGCCCCTTTTTTCTGTTTTCTTTTCAGCCCTTCCTTTTCTGAGCTCCACGTTCTTTATGTGTGATTCTCCCCCAATGCCAGCTTGTTCTCACTCTCCATGATCTATAGGATTAAAAGATTAAATGTAATCATATTCAAGAGATTCCAAGTTTGCCTGTATTTCATCAAAAATGTAATTAAAGTAAATGTTCAAATATTGGGAAACTAAAATTATTTTTCCTATAGGGTCTCAAAAAGTTATTAAAGAGAAAAAAAGAAGTAATATTTAATGAACAGTAAATTTAAACAAAAACTATTCAAATAAAGCTTAGTTACTTGTTTTAAAATGTAATTATATCATAGAAGATATTTTTATAAATATAAAATGATTTGCAGTTCCTGTGTTCTGTGACCATCAGTGGTTAATGCAAAAAATTGGGATTTTGCTTCATGCTTCAAGGATGCTGTGTCTAGACTACATATAAGAAAAAAGAATTAGGAATGTTTTGTTTATTATTGCAAACTGTTCTTTGGCTGCTGTATGTAACTGTTGCAAATTCTGCAGTAATTTGTGAGTACTTATAGGTCTGCAAACTGGAACTTCAAGAAAGCAAGAAAATAGATATTCAACACTCATGGGGAAATGATACTTTATTATGCAAGAATCTATAACATTGATGATATGTGAGAAGAAGGATTTGACAAGTTAATTAATTGTCTTTTCTCTTACCTAAGTGCTTCCACAGCTCAGATGTTCCTCACGCTCCCGAGCAATGTCCTTCCATGCTGTTGGCAGAACAACCCACGATTCCTCATGACATCTGAGAAAGCCACCTACTGTTTTTAGAACACAGGGCAAGAGATGCAGAGAAACGTTTCCTGTGGCCTGATGGTGTAAGTCACCAGCGTGGACTCTAAGATTGTGGCTGCTATGTCAGCCGCTGGTACCAGATCCCTTAATAAATTTACCTTTGGGGCGCCTGGGTGGCTCAGACAGTTAAGTGTCCGACTTTGGTTCAGGTCATCATCTCACAGTCTGTGAGTTCGAGCCCCGCGTCGGGCTCTGTGCTGACAGCTCAGAGCCTGGAGCCTGCTTCGGATTCTGTGTCTCCCTCTCTTTCTCTGACCCTCCCCACTCATGCTTTGTCTCTCCTGCTCTCAAAAATAAATAAAAACATTTCAAAAAATATTAAAAAAAAACTAAAAAAAAATAAATAAAATAAATTTACCTTTGCACTGTGTGCTCGTGATTTTCGGACTCTTGAGTTCTGAGGTAGAAGCCTCTCATGACCAGGCCTAAGGGCTGTCCTGAGCTGAATAAAATATTCAACACAGCCTGTATGTACAACCCATATATAAAAGATGTATGTAGCTTCCCCCAGCCAGAACGTGAATAAATTACCATGTAAACAGTTTGGTGTTTAATTTTCTAGGCATCTTTTATACTAACCTACACACACATACATATCTTTTACATATAATTAAATATATAGGTATATATACACACATAAATGAACTTTGGTAAGCTTCTTTTCCTACTTAACAATATGTTATGCACTGCTATCCATGTTGTTACATAATATTCACCATCAACTTTATCTTATTAATAACTACATGATACACACTATTTTTTTTGCCAAATCCTTCTTAAACGATTTCCCCCCAATTTTTGCCATTATAAAAATCATACAGCAAATGCCCTGTGTGGGCAACTTCGTTTTCATTACTTACTTCTTTACTTAAAAAAATACACTTTTTACTTTGGAATAATTTTAGACTTACAGAAGCATTGCAAAGATAGTACAGGGAATTAGTGTATACCCTTTAGCCAGCTTCCCTGACTGTTAACATCTTGCATAACCTTATCCATTTGTCAAAACTATGAAATTAACATTAAGACAACATTATTGACTACATTAGATTTCACTGGGATTTTACCAAAGTTTCTGCTAACATCCCTCCCTTTTTGATTATTGTGTTAAGAAAACATACTGTGAGATCTACCCTTTTAACAACTTTTTGAGTGTATAGTTAAGTTTGTTAATTATACACTTGTATTGTCGTACAGCAGATCTAGAACTTTCTCATCTTGCATGACTGAGACTTTATACCTGTTGAACAGCAACTCCCTCACTTTTCTCTCCCTCCAAGTCCCTGGCACTCACCATTCTAAGTTTTCATGACTTTTAAGCTCATGACTGCATTTGGTCAGTCACAGCTAATGCATAAATATTAGAAATGGGCTATTTACAGTCCCTACTCCTGTGTTTCATCTTTTAAGGCTTTCCTGCAGACTTTTCTGGACAACTAAGTTCCAGATGAATATTTTACACTAATGTGCCTTGTGTAGGGTCCAAGGCAGTCTGATGTTAATGTGTTAACCTTTCCTGTCCCATAATGGCAGAAAAATTAGAAATCTATATTAATTAGGAATGGCAAATGGAAACTCAAATACATATAATGTATATTTAAATATTTTATTTTTATATATTAATTATAAGGAGATATTTATATCTCCATCTTAATTATATGCATGCTGTTACTTCCACACTATGTTTGGAGCTAGAGAGTGGCAGGCCCAGGACCAAATTCCAGGTTTGGCTGACCCCAGTGTCAGCAGTCTTGCCACACTGCCATGCCTTCTAGTAGTTATTAGAATTTGGATGTGGTACTTCAAAGAGTTTTTAATTTTTTTCAAAATAAGAAAGAATTTTTATACACACCAAATCCGTCACGGTGGCCGCATTTAAGGAGAGGGATTGCTAAGAAGACAAATGGGAATTCTGCATCTCGGTGTTGATTGACTTAAATAATGAAACTGAGTTCGTGTAGTACTTGTCAAATTTTAAAAATTAATGAAAGATGATCTTATACGTAGCTGCTGGGAGTACCAAACAATATAGCCACTTTTGAAAAACAGTTTTGGAGTTGTTTATCAAGTTAAAAATACACTTAGCATGTGACCTAGCTACTGCTTTCTTATCTGCCCAGTAAAAATGAAAGCCTATGTCCATAAAAAATCTGTATACAAATGTTTATAACTGTTTATTCGTAATCACTAAAAGATGGGAACTATCCATACGTCCGTCTATAGGTGAGTAGGTACACAAGCTGTGTACGTCCTTGCAAGGGGATACAACTCTGTAATAAAAAGCAACTATTGATAGTTGTAACGACATGGCTGAATTAAGTGAAAGAACTCTGACACAAGAGGTTACACATGATTGTGTTTATATGACATGCACTAAAAGGGAAACATATAGGGGCAGAAATCAGATCAGTGGTTGTTGGCGGGTGAGAGGAGGGAACTGATTATATGGTAGCACAAAGGATCTTTTTAGAGTGATGCAAATATTCTTAATGATGTTGGTGGTCAGACAGGTGTGCGTGCATTCATCGAAACTCACTTTATACAAAAAGAGTTAATCATAGATTAAATTATAAAATTTAAATTGTAGGTTAAATTATAAATTAGAATTTATATTATAATTATATAAAATATAGTATATAATATGCAATTATAATTAGTAAGTAAAATTAAGTATAATTATAATTACATGTTATGTACTATATAGTATATAACTACACAGCATATATGAGTAATTTAAAATTATATATGATAATTTACAATGATGTTATCGAATGTACTGTATTACACACTATAGTTTGATGTTATTATGATGTAAACTATAATTTATAGTTTGTATTTCTATTGTAGTTTTAATATAAACTATATATGTAGTTGTAGATAATCTATTATAGTTTGTATATAATTATACTTATATTTTAATGTAACATACTTTATATTAATTATATATCAATAAATATAACTTAAAATTAAAAAAAAGAAAGAAAAAGGTAGAAGTTTCAAACAATTAAAGCTAAAAATGAGATAGCGAACACCACCTCGTAGGGATTAGTCCAGCAGAGTATGAGCCATCTGACAAAGATGCAGTGGAAGGAACTGGTGGTAGGTGATGATCTGATGATTCTGAGGTTCCTCGTCCTTTTTCTAGGTGCCCATCATTGTTCATACATATCTGTGCTCCAGAGGGCAGCTATTAGCCTGTACCTAATACAGGGGGAGGTGCAGAGCTATGCAGCACTCCTTGGCTGGCCAATGGTGCCTTAGTGAACTTCACGGATGTCTCAGGATAGGCAGAACAAAGAAGAGGTGCCTTTAATAGTTTCAGGTAGGAAGAAGGTAGAGGGAAACTATCTTCCCAGCTCTATCCTTTTTCCTGTTTCCCAACAGTCATGGTTTGCCCCAAGGAAAGTCCTGCATTCCTTCTAGCACCTCTTTGGGAAGCCAGATTAAATGCACTATGCTGTGGTATTTTATAAGTCCAGATTTGGCAAGAGAAGTAAGAGACACAGGGCTTGTAGCTCTTTGGTATGGTTGCACAGAGGTGATGGCGGGGAGGGCTCTTGACTTCTCCCAATAATGGATGATTGGCCCTACGTGGCAGATACCTATGAGCCTAAGTGGAATCAGGTAATTACAATGGCCGTCAGGCCGGAGGAAGCAGCAGGGGCCTGAAAGTTAATGGTACCAAGAGAATATGAAAAGGCATAAGATTACAATTCAGGGCTCGAAATTATTTGTTGAATAAATGAATGAATGAATAAATCAATGGGAGAGATGGGACGATGGGAGCAGGGGCAGTGAGGCTTTTAAATCTTCTGAAATCCTCCAGGCCCCATAAAAAAAGACAGAAAACCTCTAATGGCAAAATCCAAGGCCTGATGTCAACACCTTAAACAATCTAGATGAACACAGTATCTTCATGAACCCCAAAACATGAGGTGGTGGAACACCACCAATTACTAAAGGTGCACTGCTCTGTTTATCTTTGTCAGGGCAGGAGGGAGCAGGGAGGTATCTGATGGACCTGAGAACAGAACTCTAAAACTGACAACAGGACTCACTGAAATGCATAGTGAAGCAATTTGAGAACAACTGAAACCAGGGACTCCATAAAGCTGCAGCTCCGCGGGGTTCAAGATAATCTAAAGCAGCTGGTATAGTCTTGGGTGTGCAAGCCTTCAAAATTACAAACCTCCTTTTCAGGAGAAAGTCTCACACCAAGGGTGGAGTTCTGAGAGTAGTATTCAAATCAAAAGAAAGGAAAAGGGATAGAAGAAAGGAAAAAGAAAGCCTAAATAAAAGAACAGAGGAATCATATCTCAGAAAGCATGAGGCCATTAAAAAATAATTCTTGGGGCACCTGGGTGGCTCAGTTGGTTAAGTGTCCGACTCTTCATTTTCGCTTAGGTCATGATCCCTTTGAGCCCCCACATCGCGTCTCTGAGCTGAGCATGGAGTTTGGTTAAGATTCTCTCTCTCCCTCCCTCTACCCCTCCCTGCCAATAAATAAGTAAATGTTTTTAAAAAAGAATTTTTTGTGAGAACCTCGTAAGAGGGAGATCTAGGGCACTGAAGCCAGAAAAGCTTCTGACTCACCGCTTTTCCATAACAAAATACTTGAATTCATGTAACAAGAATAGAATTAGATCGTGTCCAAATCCAACACTAAGCTGGATACGTTAACTAACCTTACTCTGCTAGTCATTTTATAATATATACATATATAAAATCATCAAATCGTATATCTTAAACTTAAACCATATTGTAGGCCCATTATATCTCAAGCTGGGAAGAAAAAATCCAACTGTAAGTTATACAAAAAAAAGACAAAGAACAGAATAACATTCCAACAATGAAAACATCAGAAAGGTATACTTATGAAACAGATGAAAACTGTAACTTATTATTTCAAGAAGAGCTTAAAAACGAATAAAATATTAAATAAGAAAGGACTATAATCAGAATTAGAAAATCTCAGAAATGAGGTGGAAGAACTCAGAATTAGAATTAACATTAATTGGGGCACCTGGTGCCTCAGTCAGTTAAGCATCTGACTTTTGATTTCTCGGCTCATGCCATGATCTCACAGGTTCATAGGTTTGAGCTCCGTGTCAGGCTCTGCGCTGACAGAGAGGACCCTACCTGAGATTTTTCTCTCTCCCTCTCTCTCCGTCCATCCCCCTCCCCCACTCATTCTCTCGCACTCTCTTCTCTCTCAAAAATAAATGTTAAAAAAAGAACATTAATTATTTGAGAAATGGAGTCTAAAATGGTACATCAGGGTGAATAAATAAAAGGGATCATGACTTAAAAATGAATACACGGTGAAAAGGAGTGAAATTCAGCAAATCAAAGAGATTCAAGAACAAGTGGTGGGTACAGAAGGTAAGCAAAGAATATCAACACACACCTACATAGGTTGAATAATCTTCTATTAGAAGACGCACAAAGAAAACAATAAAAAGCCATGGAAATGTAAAAAGGTAACACTTAAGAAAACTTTCCCGAAATAAAGAGATTTGACACCAGTACCTAGGAAATCAATTCTAAATGATCATTGTCAAGATATATTCTAAGAGATGTCTGGAGTTTACAAAGAAATCGTTTGGGCGTTTAGTCAAAATACCAAATGACTTAAGTGACTGTTTTTGGGCTTTATTCCAGAATAAATAGAGTAGCATATCGAAAATATTCAAAGAAAGAAAACATAAGGCAAGGATTTTATGTCTGGCCAATGTAACAAAAGTTATGAACATGAGAGAACTAGAGACTATCACTCCCATGAGCCCTTCCTGAGGAATTTTCTAAGGAAAGGTGTTTTAGACCACCAAAAGGAAAGGACATTGACAAGAAGACTAATGATGAGCATGACTATGTAATTATCTACAAAACCATGATGGTATAAGAAAAGTACATACCCAGTCCAAGTAGATATTATACAATAATTACAGGGTCAGATGGGTAAGGGAAATGAAAAACAGAATATACTTGCTGATTATTTTTTAGTTCCTGATGGGGGTGAAAGAATATTTATTCACATGAGGAGCCAGTGAATTGGGATAAGAGAAAAGAAATTATTAACTAATTTAAATATTGTTAAATAATACCCATAGAAAATAACAAACATAAGATGGGGGGACTAAGGTTATTTTAGCTTTAATATAAAACTAACCATTAAAATAAAGTGAATAAAAATATATTTGAGAGGGCGAATAAAATAGACTATAAAGTGAAAAGTTAGAGCTATGAAAGACTTGTGTATATACGACAGAGAACAATATGAAGTGAAAAGAACACGGTGCAAAGGAGTATACACCATATACTACCGTTTGAATTTTAAAAAAGGCCAAATAAGGACATATGTATGTATATGCATATACATATGTATTTGCTTATTTTTGCAAATAAGAAATGATAAACCAGAAACTAATAAAATTCATGTGTATAGAGATTGAAGAAAACTTCTCTGAGTTACATTTTCATATGATTTTAACTTTTGAACTATAGACCATTTTACATATTCAAAAAATTATATGAGTGCTCTCTTCAGCAGCACATACATTAAAATTGGAATGATACAGAGGAGATTAGCAGAGCCCTTGTATAAACATGATATGCAAATTCATAAGATATTCCATATTTTCATGATGGATGTTAACTAAACTTACTGTGGTAATTATTTTGCAATATATACATATATCAAATCACCATGTGGTTCACCTGAAACTTACACAATGTTATATATCAATTATGTCTCAATAAAAATGTTAGAAATAAAAATAATAAAATCTTTAAAAATAAAAATAATAAAAAGCTCACTACCACAAAGAAAAAAATTAAAAGAAATCAACATGGGCAGGAAAACCCTAATTTGAAGATAAATAAATAAATTTATTTCAAGGTTTAAAGTTTTTAGACACACCGTTACTTTTAGGGAACTAGATTCTAAGAATAAAATACAAGTTTCAAACAGTCTTGTTGGTAGTGGTTATCGACATAGTAATTCTGATACTTTTGGGTGTATTGTAGGGAGCAGTAAATGAGTAGCTATACTGATGTTGGTGAAAATTGGGGTTTTCAATATGGGAGAAAGGAGATAAAATAGGGATTTGGGGAAAGGAGGAAGAACCCTGTGGTGTCGGATTGAAGTTGGGGGACTGAGATAAATTAATGATTTAAAATAAAATACACTTCCTGGCCGTGTCTGCTGAAGGGGCCTAGAAGTGGTAACATCCCAATTGCTATAAACACTCTTATCACTCCGTTCTTGGTTTCTAGCAACCTTTTCTCACTGAAAAGAACCAGGTCTGAGTCCAGGTCTGGGTCAAGGAAAGTAGAAGATGAGCTTGGGACTTCCTCTGCTAGAAGAGCAAAGAAAGTGCTCAAAAACAGATAGCAATGTGTCAGAAACCAATTTGAAGAGGCTCCCACCTGGGAGGGGACAAGTTTGGGACAAACTGAAAATTAAAAAGAAAACCAGTGGTAATGAATATTCTGAGTGCATCATGATAATCAAGAAAATTGCAAAGGAAGAGAAAGCTCTTCTTCTCCAACAGTGGAGTGGCAGCTAAAAAATATGGAAAAAGGATAGAGTTTTTTTTAAATTGTGATTTTTTGCAATCACTGATATAATAGTTGATTCAGGCAAGCCTTATTAATGACTGTTAAAACAGTCGCTGAAAATGTAGGGGCACGAGATATTTTCAAAGTAGCATCCCGCAGATTACTCATTCATCACTAAGGGGGAGGAGATGCCTTTACGGTAAGGAGTGCTAGCAGACAGACAGCGCCTGAATCGACAGATTCAACTTAGTGTAACTGATAAAGGGACACAAAGGTATTTGTGTTGTGATGCACTGAGATGGTCCCAACCTTATCTCTGTAGAGTTTTTGCTAAAAATCTTTAATTGGTTATAATTTTGAAGAAACAGTCAGACAACCCAAATTGTGGACATTCTAAAAAAGAACTGGCTTGAAAGTCAATGAGTCAATGACAGGAAAGACCAAAAAAAAAAAAAAGAAAGAAAGAAAGAAAGAAAGGGCAGGAGAATTATTTTAGAATAAAGGAGACTTTTGAGAGAGAGATGATCTTTTTTTTTTAAATGTTTATTTACTTTTGAGAGAGAGAGACAGAGGGTAAATGGAGGAGGGGCAGAGAGAGGGGGACGCAGAATCTGAAGCAGGCTCCCGGCTCTGAGCTCTCAGCACAGAATCTGACGCAGGGCTCAAACCTACAGACCGTGAAATCATGACCTGAGCCGAAGTCAGACACTAACAGACTGAGCCGCCAGGCACCTTGAGAGAGAGAGAGGACTTTAAAACAGCGTGTGATTCTTGACAAATCCTGTATAAGAAAAAAAAATAAAAACAAAGACAAACCCAAACTTTGTTTCTGAAATACTTTGGAGTGAAGCTTCATAGTCTCTAACCACCTTTCAAATATTTCAGTAAAAAAATAACCTCATATAGGGGAATATGTACCATGACTGTATGAAGTTAAATGTTGACAACTGATGAATATAGGTGAAGCATATTTGAGTGTTTTTTGTATTATTTTCTCAACTTTTCTGTTGGCTTTTAAATTTTCATCATAAAAGGCTAGGGCAGGGGATAAACATATGGTCTAGAGGTAGGGGCAGGACTGCAAGACGATAAATCTGCAACGTAGCTAGCTAGTGACCTAGGGCCTGAGTGACCTGGCCTGAAAAGATGAGCTGTCCTGTATCTGTTGGGATCCTTTTGGCTTCAAGTAACAGGATACCTGAGTCAAAGTAGCTAAAACTGTAAGGACATCTAATTATCTCATGTAACAAGAAGTCTAAAGGTAAATGGCTCCAGGGTTGGTTAATTCGTCAGCCCAAGGATGTTACAGCCCTCTGTCAGCTTCTCTGTAGTTCTCTTGGCTTTACCTCATGGTTGCAAAATGGCTGCCACGGGTTCGAGTATCATGTCCTCGCATGACATGTCCAAAGCTGGCAGGAAGGGTATAGGCTAACTCCTCTGTTGGCTTCACCTTCTTATATGAAGGATAAAATTCTTTCCTATAAGCCTCCCCGCCCTTCCTGAAGATTCCTCTTACATCTCTTTGCCCTTACAAACTAATTCAGTTTACCACTTGTGGTTGGTTGTTCACCTGAACAAAACCGATTGGGAAGGATGGTGGTTGGATGGCCAGCCAACCATGTTTGCCACATAAGCCAATCAGACTCGCTTGGTTGGGAATCTGAGCCAGGGAATCTGAGCCAAGACCTGGCCGGGGTTTGCTGTTAGCACTCAAGCTGGGGACGAATGGACAACCAGAAGCTGAGTGAAGCCCATGACACGCCAGGCTGCGTACAAGCCAAGAGAAAACTCTCTGGAGAGGGCGAGGAAGCCATTTGGGAGAGAAAGGAGAAAACAGCACCTGTGCTGAGGGTGGAGCTGCCTTGAGGGCTAAATGCTGCTCTTCAACTGCCTAGATCCCTCCTTTCCTGGTTATGATTTCAGTTCCGGACCACAGAGAATATACCAGTTAGGACTCATTTGCCAGTAACAGAACAAACGAACAAGAAACTGCCCCAGCAAGAAAGAACAATTACTTATAAATGTACAGGAATATCTTAAAGTACGTAAGGTAGGAAGTTTGGCCTGTCTGGAAAATGCTAGAACTAGGTGACTTCTCTCTGACTCTTCCTCTGTGTTTCTGTGGAGTCTGTTTCATTCTTATCTCTGCAGTAGAATGTCTCTGCTTGCTGGCCCCATGTTATCAAACATTCACCCACACCTTCTAAATTTGTGCGAAAGTTTTGGCCCCACAAAGAACCCAGGTGGTAGTCAGTACCTAGGTCCTAGTTTCAAATTCCCAGAGGAGGGAAGCTGAGAGGCCTACATTGGGTCAGATGACCAATGTACCAAGTCCCTAGGCTTCAGGTCACAGCAGATGAGCATGGGACAGGGAGGAGGAACAGTGCTAGGAGAAAGGGGTCATTGACCCAGACCGAAAAAATATCCCCAAAGTTATCCATCATGATCTTCAAGATAGTGGTTTGCAAGCTTTCAGTGAAGATTGGCTGCCCGGGGGACATTTAGCAATATCAGGACACATTTTTGGTTGTCACAACTTAGGGGGTCAGTGCTACCTGCATCTAAAGGGCAGAGGCTAGGGATGTGGCTAAACATCCTAGGATGCTCCCACGCCAAAGGATTATCTAGTCCCAAATTTCAATACTGCTGAGATCGAGAACCCCAGCCTCCCTTTTGATTCTAGCGACTGTTTCTTCAATCGAATAGAGTGTCTGTACCTACAGAGAACCGAATAGGACTCGGTCAGTATTTACTGGACAGACAGTGAATGAAAACACCGTTCTAAGAGTGTGTGGAGGCCACTTCTGCTGCTGACTACCTGGGTTGAATGGGCATTCTTGGTGAAGGAGCTCACAAAGGCAGGAGACTGTGAGAGTCTTGCCTGGGTGAGAGGATTGTTAAACAAAAAGATGGGACATACTAGCAGAAGACAGAACCATAAACACACACACACACACACACACACACACACACACACACACACGCTTGGCCCTTGCAAGTGCTCAAAACAGCTGCTCAAGACAGCAGCTGCCTAGCTGATACCTGCTCCTCCCCACACACCATAAGGGAAAGCTGTAAATCCTTAAGTCCCAAACAGCTGCCAGCCATGATCCGAGTGCCTTTTTTCCCCTCACACTAACTCGTCAGGCAGGAAGGGACAGGCTCCAGGCCACTGGGTTTCTTTCTGGTTTAGTCAATATAACATCTGCTTTCATTTCCTGAGAAGTGTTGTCAGCCTGAAATCTTAAAAAAAAAATTCTATAAATGGTACAGAGCAGAGAAGGCTTCAGGAACAAGGAGAAGAAAGATTTTGTAAAGCTGGACATTTTCCTGAAAGTCCTGATGAACCTGAGTCTGCCGTTTGGCAAAGGGAAAGAAGTTTTCTGGAGTTTTCCCAGTATAAACATCAGAAGGTAGATAACTCAGGGTCTTTGCTGCCCTCTACTGGTAATAATGAAGACTAGCGGGTGGGTTCAGAGAAGGAGAGAGGCTTTTCAGTACATTGCTTCATTCCTTCATTTACTTTCGCAACAGGTATCTACAGAGCTTATATTCTGTGCAGCCAGGGCGAGGAATACACACGACGTCCCTGTTCTCATGAGACGTATCTTCTAGCAAAGCTGATAGACTGCATATAAGTCAACATATAAGAAACATTTTAAGGTTGTTTAAAAGTGCTCTGAAAGTAATTACCAGGGAAATGGGGGAGAAGGGACACTTTAAGATTGGACGGGTTGGGAAGGAGACATTGAGCTGAGATTGGAAGGGAGACAAAGCTGGCAGTGCTGAAGACAGGACCAAAGGTTTTCCGGGCAGATCGAGAAGTGGGTGTCAACTCTGGAGGCAGGAAAGAGATTGGTGGGTCCTGAACCCAGTGCGGGGCAGGGGACAGAGTGGCCAGAAGACCAGGTCATGAAGGGACCCTGCGGTCTGCAAAGGAACTTGGATTTTATTCCGAATAAATCTTACTCTGGAGAGGAAGCTATTGAAGTTTGCTATTTTTGTTTTAAAAGATTATTCTCTATGATGCAACGTATTTGCTATAGGCTATCAATAAAGGTGTTTCCAGAAGTACCAGAAAGCTTACAAAGGTGCATACGTTAAATAAATAAGTAAACATCTAATAAGTTAAATATACTTTATCTCGTGTGTGGATAACGGAAGGGGAGGGGGCTGGGACGTAGAGCCAGGTGCGACTGTGCGGGAGTCAGGCTGGGACTGAGCCATGGTATGGAGACGGACAGAAACGGACGGACCCGGGGTGCCTTTGGGAGCTGCACCTGCATGACCAGGGACGGGACGCAGGTGGAAGATGGTGATAGAGACAGAGCTGCCGAGGGCAAGAAAATCAGGCCTGACACACGGCTACAGTCAAGTGGCATCTGCGGCCTCTGACCCTGGCTCCTTGCCGGCCAGCAGGTGAGGGCCGTCCACGTGTGCACTTTGCGCTCCTGCCTTCTTCTCAGTCTGGGTGATTGTACCCGACAGGTCCCGGGGAGGCCTCCCTCGTAAAAATGGCTGTAAAGCCTTGTGCTAATATGAAGCCTCCCATAAATGTCAGGGGATGAGAATTATAGCCCCGCAGCCTCATAAAAGCGAGAGCGTGTCGTGGCTTGAGGAAGCCACAGCGACTGTGAGGGCACCGAGCTGTCTTTCCAAGCTGTATTTTAGTTTCGGGGGGGATATGACCGGAGGAAGCGGAGTACTAGCTGAGGCCACAGTGGCTCCGAGCCCTTCTTGAAAGGCCCAGTTATCAAACCTGTCAGCAAAACTGCTTTGCACCCGCCCGGGCTTCTTCAAGGTGAAGCAGAACGTATCTGTAACTTGTTCTTACTTTTACCTCATTAGTCTGAACAGAGAGTTAATGTTACTATCAGCTCTTTGTAACTATTCTTACTAAGGCAGCCGGGAGGAGCAGAGGTATTAGGGAACCTGGCCTCAGGCAGCCCGATTCGGGGGAATAAACAACATACTGTTTTCCTGCCTCTTCCAGTCCTTGACCCACCTGTCAGCTAATTAGTACATGTTACCCAGGTGTTTTCCTGCCCAGAGCCGCTCCCCTGCTCACCATCTGCCTGACAGTCCTTTGATGTACCCCATATGTCTAACAGCCGCGACCCTAGTGCCCTTTATTTCTCCCCCTTTTATTTCTCTCTGTATGTTCCACATACGGCTCAACCTCGCTGGGATCGGATGATAAGCATGGCATTGTGCTGAGGTCCTGGACACTGGGCCGAGGGGCCTAGAAATATGATCGGAAGGCCCCTCTCAGGAGAAGCCAATCAGAGCTGACAGTCGGCTGGATGAGTATCTTCAGGGAGCACTGAAAAAGTCAAATAAAAACAGTGCTGGCTAAGGTCTAGATTGAGCGCTGACTGCGTACCAGGCACCTGCCCAAAGACCTTAACTCAGGTGGGCCTCATAATAACCTTAGGCGGTGAGTACAATTGCTATTTTCATTTTCACGTGAGGAAGCTGAGGTCTGGGGAGGTGGTGACTTCTGCAGGGTGAGAGCTAGTAAGCGGAGGGACCCTTTTTCAGTGTAGGTCTGATCTTGAAGAGTGTGAACTGCTCTGTCTCTGGCCCATCAGTTAGGATAACATGAGGTTCCTAATGGCCTGAGGGATGTTCTGTGCATAAATAAAGCCTTTGTGTTTTTCCCCCTAACTTTTCCTCTGCGCATCTGTGCCTGCGTACACCCTCACTCACCCGCATCTTCATCTATATGCCCATCTCAACTCTTAGAGCCCAGTGGCATTTTGACCCTGAATCAAAATTACACCGACATTATTTTTTTTATGTTTATTTTTGAGAGAGAGACATATAGCGTGAGCAGTGGAGGGGCAGAGAAAGAGTGAGACACAGAATCCGAAGCAGGCTCCAGGCTCTGCGCTGTCAGCACAGAGTTCAACATGAGGCTCAAACTCACGAATCAGGAGATCATGACCTGAGCCAAAGTCGGACGCTCAACCGACTGAGCCACCAATAGCTCCCATACCTTCCAATAAACCCCAACAATAATAAAGCCCCCGAAACATCAATCAATTGGTGGATCGATTTTCTATATTATGAAATACTTTTACCATTTTTGCTATTGATTTTTTATCTACTAAGTTCATAATAAATAATGATAAAGTAATAATCCTGCTTTCTGACAGAATTGAGTGTTCACTTAAATTTCAGAGTGAAGATTTGAATCAGCCAGCAGTTTCATCTGCATCAAATTTTACCAATTTTTATATCGTTTTCGTGAGGGTCCTTCAGTGACAGTTATTTCCCCCAGACCCAACTTTTCTGAGACAAATATTGCAAATTAGCACTTGAAGATTTGACCTTCGGTCAATTGTTAGTCAGCAACCACATTTTGCCACATGCAACCATAGCCATTCTTAGGTTTAATTTGTGTTGGTTATTTTTTACCAGAAATATCCATTATGAACTGGACCCTGGATTAATAGTTTATATTTATTTCTTAGTTACCTGTGAGAAAGTTGAGACCATTTTATGCAACAGAGAGAGCTCGGTTAAACAGAGAAAGATCCAGACATGGAGAGAGAAATAAAGCAAGCAGAGATCAAGTAAAAAGAAAAAAATTAGGGGTCCCTGGGTGACTTAGTTGGTTAAGCGCCAGACTTTTGATTTTGGCTCAGATCATGATCTCAGCCATGTCTGTGCTGTTAGTGCAGAGCCTGCTTGGGCTCTGTCTCTGTCTCTGTCTCTGTCTCTCTCGAAAATAAATAAACATTACAAAAGAATAAAAATTGTATTTACAGTAATGGTAATAGCTACTGTTTATTGACCACTTACTACAAGCCCTGCTCTAAACACTTTAAATGGGTTTACATTCATTTAACTCTTACAACACCTCTTTGCAGAGATATAACTGTTATTTTCATTTTATGGTGGGGAAGCTTTGGCACAAAGATTGGAAATCAATTGTCCCAAAATCCACAGCCGGTGGGAAGCAGATCCAGGATTCAAACCCAGGCAGCCTGCAGGGAGGAAGCCACAGTGGTCCTTGTACCTCGACTGCTTACTTCTCAACATCGCAGCATCAAAATGTCCTCTAGGACAAAATGGTGCCATGAGTCAAAATGTCCTTTCACCTGCTGCTTTGTGGCCATCTGAAATCCTCCCAGGTCATCTGTGCCTGATGCAACTACATGTTTCCTGTGGAGGAGCCAACCTGACCTCGACAAGGGGGAGCCCACTGCCCACAGAGCTGGGCTTCCCAGGATCTGAGCTAATCCTCGCCGGAGGTCTTACCGTCTGTATTGCCTATTTTGCTTCTTAGTCTTCCTCCCTAGACCACAAGCTCCTTACGGGCAGGAGTTGGTTTGTTTCCATGTCCCTAGAGTAGGGCTGGTACAGATTAGAAGGCTTTCCAGAGAGTGACAGTGTCGTTTCACTAATAGTGAATTCCACTAATAGTGATTTGCTTTCTTGTTTACTTTTTAGGGCAAATACTTCGGTCTTCTGCATAAAGGGAGCTGTGACCTTTCCTGGCAGTTCTGGAAACTTCCTAATTAAAAGCTCATGAAGTCTTGATGTTCTCATGAAGTCTTGATGTTCTGGTGCAAGTGATGGGCTATGGGTAAATTATTTCTACTGTTCTGTATTTTCTTCTAAAAATCCTACAGGATCTGGTGATAACAGATTTCATTAGAAGGGAATTTGAATATAGTAGAGTAAATCAAAGTCTGAAACCAGAACAAGTCTATTTAGAATATATATCTGTACTATACTGCATATATTTGTGTGTATATGTGTGTGTGTGTACATGTGTGTGTATAGCGCTTTATACTTGATCTAGCAAGTTGGAGAAGTTATCCCTGTGTATTAAACATGCAGTCCAAGTCAGAAATCTTAATGTTGCCTAAAACTCCCCACCTGTCCCACACTCAAATCCAATCCATCATCGAGTTTTGTTGACCGTATTTTTAAATTTTTTCATGTTTTACTTATTAATTTTGAGAGAGAGAGCACATGAGAGAGGGTAAGCAGGGAGGGGCAGAGAGAGAGAGAGATAGGGAGAATCCCCAGCAGGCTCCACTCTGTCAGCATAGAGTCTGACATGGGCTACATCTCAGAAACCGCGAGATCACAGCCTGAGCTGAAACCAAGCACCCCGATTCTATCTTTTTTAAAAAAATGTTTATTTTTTGAGAGAGAGAGGGACACAGAGCATGAGCAGGGGAGGGGCAGAGAGAGAGGGAGACACAGAATCTAAAGCAGGTTCCAGGCTCCGAGCTGTCAGCACAGAACCCAACAAGGGGCCCGAACTGTGAGATCCTGACCCAAGTCAAAGATGGTCACCCAACTGACTGATGCATACAGACACCCCTGGACCCTATCTTTTAAATAGTTCCTGAACCTGTTCCCTCTTCTTCATCTCGCTGCCATTGTCTTAGCTCAAAGTCTTATCATGGTCAATAACAAAAACTTTCTATGGTCTCCCTAACTTCAATCTTGCTCTGTTTTAACTCCTTTTCCACACTGTAGTCCAAGTGATCATTTTAAGAAGCAGATCTGATCCTGTTACTCCCCCACTTGAAACCCTCAAGCTCTCTTCTTACCTGCCGAATAAAATATAACCTCACCCACCTTTTCAGCCCTGCCACGTGCCACTCCCCTATACATTAGTTCTTTTGTCATATAGTTCCTAAAATTACTTCCAAAACATTGGCCTTAATACATCCTTTCCTAGTGCTTTCCGCTGCCTCGGTTTCCCGCTCCACAGTGCAGTTTCCCTCCAAATATAGTTCCCCCTTCTCTGTTTCTGCCTGAGTTCCAAGCAGTATGGCATAAACATTTGAAGCAAATGTCATAGTGTGGCATTGCCTGAATAGGGCACTTATTGGGCAACTCAGTTAACCTTTCTAATCTCATTTGCAAAGTGGGGGTGACGAGTAACTGGCGTGTTTGACTGTCACGAGGAGTTACGCGAGAAGTTCCATGTAAAATGCTTGCATATATAGCAATCACTTTGTAAATACTAGTCATTTGTCTTGGCTAAGATTCGGTTTATCTACCCCCTTTTCTCGACTGTAGTCCATGGACGTTGACTCTTACATCTTTAGCAACTACGATAGTTTCTCACATAAAACAAATGTTCATTAAATGTTTGCTAAATGGATAAATGAATGGATTTGCCAAATGGACAAGTTAATTATCTTCTGAATCCAAAATGAGAACGTTTGGTCTGATACATTTTGTGTAATGGAGAAGAGTTCAAGTAACTTCTAAAATGGTGAGTTATTCCTTGAGCAGTAAAAACTTATTGTCTCCATCTGTCCTGAGACTGCTTAATGACACACTGCAAATGTCGAGTTTTATAAATGTTAAGAGACAGGGCTTTCTGTCAGATTTAACTGAGGAAGTAAAGGTTGTAGAGACTTGAGTTCTAGTCCTGTCTCTGCCACTAACTGGATATATGACCATGAGAAAGTTAATAATCTCTCAGGGTCTCTATTTCTTCATCTGTAGACAAAGAATGTTGGACCAGATGATGTGGGAGTTTCCTTTCAGCTCTCCAATAAATTCCTTTTGTAACTTCTCAAGGTAGCAATGTGGGGAAATTGTATATGACAGACAGTCTATGAACCAATTGTCATATAATAGAGTCTTAAATATTAACTTTCAATAAGGATTTCTGAGATGATGCTGTTTTAATTTTGAGAAACGAAATTTTAATAGTATGATTTTGGGGCCGGAATGAGTCATAAAATACAGGATTGTTGTTAAGAAAAGAAAGAGAAGGCTCCTTTTTACCAGTTCAGTATAAGAAATAGTGTTTACTTCATACAGTGGGTTGGATGTACTGTTTGTGTTAGTAACCAAGACATTGTAAATGTGTCATTGAGTATTCTGGGGACAACTCCAAAGGTTCTGAGAGTTAGGCCAGGAAAACGCATACACAGTGGACTTAGATCTAGTCATCTGTGTTAACAAACCCAAAGCTTGCAAAAGAGCGGGTGGCTATTCCAGGACAAATCCAAATTAGGGCAATCCTAGGGAATGTGATTACCATCTAATAAGTGGAAGCCTAAGCAATCACATGGTATCCTATTGAGGAAAAATTGTGGACACAGAACATAGATAGTTGTTTTAGAGCAGGTATCCTCTACTCTGTGGTTCACAGATTCTAGGTGGTCAATGGAATTATCTTAAGGGTCTACAAATTCATGAGCCTGCCAACCATTTATTGTCTGTTGACTTAATCAACCAATGATATTAATGATAAAAATGACTTCCTTCAGGGGTGTCTGGGTGGCTAGGTCAGTTGAGCGTCCGACTTTGGCTCAGGTCATGATCTCAATGTCCGTGAGTTTGAGCTCCGTGTTGGGCTCTGTGTTGACAGCTCAGAGCCTGGAACCTGCTTTAGATTCTGTGTCTCCCTTTCTCTCTGCCCCTCCCCTGCTCATACTCTGTTTCTCTCTCTCTCAAAATAAACATTAAAAAAAATTAAAAAATGACTTCTTTTCTGTTTGTTTCCTGTAGAGCAGAATAGAAAAGAACGCATCTCTTTTTAAAATTTCCTTCTAGCTAGGGAAGTAGGCTTTGGTATATATGAGAAGAAGAGGTTCTTGGGCAGGGCAGAGAGTTCCACAATGCAAGAGCAGACCCAGGTGGTCTAAATGGAAGGTATATGTCTATGTGGACTTGCAAATTCTCAGGCTGTCATGACTCAATGTTATTAAAATTTCAAATCAAATAACTTACTGCCCTAGTTCTGCTTCCAATCTCATGGAGCTGTTTTCTGATAAATTTGCTAGCTCTGTCCCTCAGTAAGTTGGCCCACAGGGAGGACAGGAACGCCTGGCTCACTTGACTATTGTAATTCTCTGTAAATAAAGTGGCCAGCAAAATCTCTTTGGGAGACTGTAAAGCTAGGAGTACAATCTTTAACCACAAGTATTTCCCAACATCAAGGGCATCTTGGGAGGTCACTTGGCACTTACGTAGCTGAGGCTTTTTCTAAGGACATCTCTTTGCATTGCTTGCCCTTATCATTGAATAAGCATCTCGTCTAGTCTCATTTTGTAGATGGATGAATTAAGGCAAATATCACAGTATGGCTGTGATATGTACCCTCTGCATTTGGCTAGCATCACAGAAAGCTAGCTATCTGGAAGCTTATGACATATTTTGAAATAATTTCGGATTTACAGAAGAGACGCAAAGTTACTACAGAGCTTCCCCTAATGTTAACTTATTACATAACCATAGTACATTTATCAAAACTAGAGGTACCATTCTAACTGAACTACCAGCTTTATTCAAATCTCCTCAATTTTTTTCCCCACTAGTGGCCTTTTTCTGTTCCAGGATGCAATCCAAGATACTATATCACGTTTAGTTGTTGAATTTCCCCTGCTGTCTTGAATCTGTGATAGTTTCTCAGTCCATCCCTTCCTTTCATGACTTAAACACTTTTGAAGAGTATCGATCGGGCATTTTGTAGAATGTCCCTCAACTGCTATCTGTTTAATGTTTCCTCAGGTTTGGACTGATGTGATGGATTTTGGGGAAGAATGCCACGGAGGTGAAGAGCCCTTCTCACCACATTGTATCAGGGGTGCGCGCCGTCACTGAAGATATTAACCCTTAGCACTTGGTTGAGATGGTGTGTGCCAGATTTCTCCACCGTGAGTGTAAATTCTCTTAGGCAGAGTCACTAAGTTCAAACCACAGCAAGGAGAGGAATATTAAGCTCCATCTTTTAGAGGGAGGAGTCTCAAAGAATCCACGGACATATCTTAAAACCACCACAGTATTTTATAAATTTTGGGCAGAGATACTTTGAGCCTGTGCAATATCCTGTTTGTCTTTACAGTTTCATCCGCTAGTTTTAGCATGCATCAGAAGAATTTGCCTGCAGCATAATTACTGTGGTATTCTAATGGTGATTTTCCATGTTCCTCATTCCTCCTACATTTATGAGGAACAATATTTTTAATGGATATCAAAACTCCAGTGCATTTTGTGACCTAACATCTTCTTGTCTGCCTTCTCAGTTTGGTTAACATGGATAAAACCTTCTCTTGAGAATATCTTTTCTTCTAGCCAAGAGATTCACAGGTTTCTCTTTTATAGAGTTCAGATTTTCTCTAAGTTTTGACATTTAAACAATATTATACATACCATCGTTATCAGCTTTCCCACAAAAAAGTCAAACATGAGATGCCTGTTACCTTGATCTGTTTAATACAATGCTCTCACTCTTTAATTTTTTTTATTATTTAAGTATAGTTGACATATAATGTTACATTAGTTTCAGGTGCAAAGCACAGTGATTTGACAAGTTTATACATTATACAATGCTCACTATGAGAAGTATAGTTACCATCTATGACCAGAGAGGAGATCTTACTCTTTACATATCTAATTTAGCTTGTGTTGGGATAATTGGTATCATCAGTTTACTTTTACTCTCTTTTCTTTTGTCAGACACACTAAAAATGTAAGCAGATACACTTGGCTGTGTATAAGTTTAAATACTCTTTTATGGAGTTCCCTACATTTTGATGTTTCAAAGGCTTAGAATATTTTCTTCGCTGGTGGAAAACTTCAAGTATTAAAAAGTATAGAGGATAGTATCATAAACTGTCACTTACCTATGACCCAGCTTCAACAGTTATCAAGGTACAGCCTCCCCTGTTTCATGTGTCACCCTCTCCCCTGCCTTGTAGCTTGTTTATTTTGAAGTTAATCCCAGATATCACATTATTTAATCTGAAAGTCTTCTGTTGGTATTATAATGTTTTTTGGTGTCAACGAGAAATGATCATCAATTAATTAATTTGCTCATTGGCTGATTTATTGACTGGTGCTGAGCTACATTCAAGAGAAATGAACTGAAAAAACATGAATTCATTCCCTACTCTCTCGGAGTCTAGATTCAATTGGACATTGAAGATACTTTCTGAGCCACCTTAGTTACTTCCTTTCTTAGTTAACTTCTCTTCGTCCCAGTTTCTTGATATGTGGGGATAGTAATGATACCTTACCTAAAATATTGTTGGGGCACCTGAGTGGCTCAGTCATTTGTGTCTCCAACTCTTGATTGCAGCTCAGGTCATGATCTCAGGGTTCATGGGATTGAGTCACACCCCCCTCCGCGGTCAGTGCAGAGCCTGCTTGGGATTCTCTCTCTCCTACTTCCTCTGCTCCTCTCCGCTCACACACACACACACACACACACACTCTCTCTCTCTCTCTCTCTCTCTCTGTCTCTCACTCTCTCTCAAAATAAATGAATAAACTTAAAAAAAAAGAAGATTGTTGTGAAGAGCAAATGGATAATTTATGGAAATTTGAGCATCAAAAAATATTATTGATTTTAGTTAATTGAAACGAAATGAATCCATTGACAACCCATGAGTCGATGCTAATACTTAAAGGAATCAGAAAAAAGTCTAATCTGTCTCTAGTTGAGATGGCTATCAAACCACTTTTTTATTTTGAAAGTTCATAAATAAAGGTAAAGAATTGCACATTTATCTACCTTTTAATTTTATAGAAACTGAATTTTTGGTAACTAAATAGCCCCTGTTGTTCAGGGAACTCTCCAATTTGCAGAATTGTTAGGTAGCAAATGTAGACAGTAACACATAATTAGAAATGCATTATTTTGCCACCCCCTGAGGAAATATTGAAAGGATAAAACCATTAAACCATTTAAGTTAATGGTTGCTAGGTAGGATTACCGTTCACCCAATTTTGCCCAAAATAATCCTGGTTTCTGACCAGAGTCCAGATGTAATATTAACAGTGCAGAGAGTATACTGGTTACACTGGAAGGACAGAGCTGTCCCTGCTGTAACCCAGTGTCACTCTCAGCATCATTAAGTGCGGGATAACCAGATACGTGTGTATTTCTGGCTGTGTTATAACTGAAATAAACAGCACTACTTATGAAGATCTCTTCATAAAAATGTTCAGTTTATATCTAACCGAGTCTTTGGGTCTAAGTTCCACCTTACAGAAATACAAGGATTAGAGGAAATAATCAGAGAGATCCAGAGGGTGAAACTGGTCTGGTATCTGCAGCAAGTCAGGGTCCTGATAAAAACAATGCTGGTAGGTTAAAAGTGACCTAAGCAACATAGTCTCCAGATGCATTGCATGGTTCTGAACTGGATTTTAATTTGGCCGAACCAGCTAAAAATGACATTTTAGAGACGGCGGGGGAAATGTGAATATGGACTTGGCATTACCCTTAATTTTGTCAGGTGTGAAAATGTATTTGATATATAGGAAGCTATGTGTTTTTTTAAGAGATACAAACTGATGTACTTAGTGGTGGAATGTTACGATGTTTATAATTTAAAGTACTTCATTAAAAACAAAAAAGTTGACAGGAAAAGAAATAAGACAATGTATGTACAACATATCATGTACACACTGCTCATTGTTACAGTGTGTAGTAACAAGTAGTTGGAATGTTACAAAGACATGAGGAAAAGAATATAATAGGGGAAATTCCTTAGATGGGCATAGCAGGAGGTCAGGTTTTTCTCTCTGAGCACTGCTTTCTGGGGGAAGTGATGTGGAAGTTGAGGCCTGAAAGCTGGTGTGGCAGGTAAGATGGTCCCCGGCGATGGTGTTCAACTCTTGGGTAATCTCCTCCCTTTGAGTGGGAGCCAGACGTCCTGATTTGGTTCTAATGAATAGAATATGGGCAGAAGTGATGGAATTTCACTGCTAACATTAAGTTACAAAGAGTCTGTTGCTTCTGTCTTGGGCATTCTCGCGCTCTCTCTTAGATCGCTTATAGTAGGAGAGGCAAACTGCCTTGTTTGGCAGCCCCATGGAGAGACTCATGGGAGTGTCCTCAGTTTTTAAGAACCTGCAAGGAAGTGACACATGCCAACAACCAGATGAGAGCACTTAGAAGCAGAGCCTCGAACTTCAGGTGAATCTTCCCCCGTGGCAGACAGCCTGACTGCCACCTTACAAGAGACCACCCGCCAGAGGCATGTAGACCAGAGGCTGAGCCTGGATTCCTGATTCATGGAAACCGTGAAATAAGAAATTTTGTTGCTGTGAGCTGTTAAATTTGGGGGCAGTTTGTTGCCCAGATATGGATAACATATTGATATAGATAAGAAAGAAGGCAAAGGTAAGCTACTATTATTTTCTGCTCTGACCTATGAGTTGATTTCATATGTTTGCTCTTCATAGAGTAATATTGTTCTAGTTTCTTAGCTGATAGGGCAATGTCTTCACATATACATGTGCAAAAAACTGAAAGCTCTCTTGATTTTAACCATTTAGGTAAAGCATCGGTTAGCAAAATGCCCCAAAGCAACTCAGTTAACAAATAGAATTTATTGAGGCCTGTTCGTTGCCGCCTCGACCATGGTAAATGGTTACTTATAAAACCTCATGGCAACTCTTTATTTTCCAAATAAAGAAGCCAAAGAAGGTATGGGAAGTCAAGTAATTCGCCCAGGATTACACAGCCCGTAGTTCATAGAACCAGGACTAGAATCCTGATCAAATTTAATCAAAAGCCTATGAGCAACCGCTATCCATATTGCCTCGTAGGTAGCCAGCAGGTGTATCTCCTTTCCTGAGTTCTCTTGCAATGTTTCAAAGACCATTATTTCCAGCGAGGAATAATATAACTGCAGCAAGTAGACAGCACTGGCCTCTAGGGTGAGTGAACACTCTATTAGAAGCTGGGGATTCAGTGAAGAAAAAAGAGTCCTTTCAAAGTATTTCAGTCTAGAGGAAAGAGGAGGAAATGATGTATTAACTATTCTATCTTTCTGGTTTGGGTAGGATTTAGCAGTCTCCAGTTGGCTTGGGTGCCTGAACCCTAGCTTCACTATCAGCTGTGTGAATGTCACTTTGCACCAGCTATGTAATCTCCGTGAGCATTACTTTCTCCACATGTAAGATGGAGAAGGGGATTAAACCTAGTGTATGCTAAGTACCTACCATAGGTTTAAAATAGGTGTTCAGAAATGGTACTTATTAAAAAGAAAAGCCTGATTCTGTATCAGAGCCATGTTTCAAGAGTCACTTCTTCAGGGTGACTTCATAGCCAAAACCTAAAGCCCCAATGATATTAATTAGTCTTAAACAAACACTGTCTCTTTACCTCCCTTTGATAGACTAAGTTTCAGGCTCTATAATTCAGTTGTTGCCAACTGGGCAAGGGTGCTATTTGTTTTTCTGTTCTGTGCAGCTATGCACATTTTCAGTAACCTGAGTTATCAAGCTTTGGCTATAGGACAGTGCATTTGGTCTCTTGAAAGATGCCCTCAGTCCCATTAATTATTTTTTCACATTGATTCAATAAAATGGCTCACTGTAGATGCAGCTCAGAGGAGATATTTGCTGTACGTTTTGTGTAACTATTGAGTACAAAATACGTGAATTTCAAGCTCACGTTTATGTCAATAAGCTACGGCAATGAAACAATGGAATGATTTTATGTAAAATCATATACATATATAGGTATGCCTGCTCTAAATATCTAAAAGGAAGATAATACAATAAGATAAAATATCCTAATGTCTCTCTATATAGATAGATAAAGTAATAAAACAATTGAATGATAAAACTTTCATTACAACTGCAAAGAGTTTCTTCCATTTGTTCAAGCTGACAGTTTGTTTTCATCTTTTATACATGCCAGTAATTAGCTTTCTGTAAGATGAAAGCATCTATTTTGAGATGCTTTATTTCCCCCTAGCTCAGGGGAAGAGTTTGTCATGAGCCATCTATACCAGTATTATTCTCGGAATAATTTGGCAGGATTTGGGGATGTATGCTAATACTGAAAAACGGATCTAACTCCCACTCTTAGACTCCAGTTTGTTTGAATATCACGTATTTAGTGAAACTTTAAGCATTCTTTCCTTCACCAGTTGATCACCTCCGAAGTGTGTTCAGCCCTTACTACATTAAAAATTTTTTTAATGTTTATTTTTTTTTTGAGAGGGAGAGAGGGAGCCCTCATTACGCTCTGCCATTTAGTAGTTCTGTGCAGTTCCCTAAGTTCTCTGCACCTCACTTTCATGTATAAACTGTAGTTATTCATAGTACCCACCTCTCTGTGTTTAGGAGACTTAAAATAGCTAATAAGGAAAGTACTCAGGACAGTGGTATATGTGGTTAGGTCCGAGTAAAAATTATCTCTTATTATTTTAATATTTTGAATTCCTTAAAGATAGATGGGGATCATCATTTTTATGCCTTTAGTACCCTAGAGCCTAAAGCTTTTTTTTTAAATTTTCACTTATTTATTTACTTATTTACTTATTTATTTACATTTTCCCTTTAATAAAAAGAGCAATAAACAGAATTCCTTTTGGGTATCAGGGTGTGCTGAATTCAGAGAAGCATGAAGGACAGGTACTTTATATTGTAAATTGCGCAAAGTTTTTGCCATCTCCCACTTGTCTTAATACGGCAACTTATAACACTCATCATCTGGCAATACAATTTAGGAGATACTTTTGTAGTTAGTAATCTTTTATTAATAACGCGGCTATCAACGGGAGGTCGCTTAACATTCTGGATTCTGAAAGGCTGGGAAATACCGTATTTCCAAGGCAACTCTGTGATTGGCTTAGGCCCGATTCAGGTCGATTTTTGATTGGCTCTCGCAATGGAAAGGGTCTCTGCCTAAGCCACTATTACCAATATGTGACCAACATGGCTCCACAATTGGCTTTCCTGGAAGCCGGCAGACACGTGGCTACCGCAGGCCCGGCAGTACGTGGGAGGACCTAATTTTGCTTACCGCGAGAGGGCGCCGGCGGCTCCTCGTTGCCCTAGTCTCATTTCCCATAAAGCCTCCGAGTAACCAATCAACTGGCTGTCTGGATACCGCTTTCAAAGTCGGCGGGCCATTTCGCCAATCGTAAGGCAGATGCCGCCCTCAACCTGAGGATTGATGGAAAGTTTCACCAATCATTTCATAGATCTCTGCGATCTCCGCCGCCCTCGCACGGGATTGACGATCCGTCTGGCCAATAGGGGACACTCAGTCGGCGGGTGGAGGAACGCGGCCCTCTGTAATGGCGGAGCGTGGCGGGGACGGGGGGGACGGTGAGCGATTCAACCCGGGGGAGCTCAGGTAAGGATCACTGCCTTCCCTTACATTTCAGCACAATGGGGCCCCAAGGGCTAGGCCTGCCGTGCGGAGATCTGCGGTGGGGGGGGGGTGGGCCGACGAGCCGCAGCGGCTTGGGGCCAGGACCGCATGGGGTTGGCGAAGGGGGAAGGGGAAGGTGGCTTGAATGAGAGAGCCGAGCCGGGGCTGGGCCGCGGCCTCCTGCGCCCTCTCCGGGCGCGCCCTGCGGTTTTCGCGGGGCCCCAGCGCCCCTCGCGGCCTGCGGCCTGCGGACCGGGTCCGGCGTTCCCGCCTTGGGGCCCCGCCTCAGCCGCGTGCTGCCTCCGCCTCGGCCCACCTCAGCCTTCCTGCCGGCTCAGCCCCGCCGAGGGCCGGGCTTTCCCCATCGACCACTTCCACTCCGTACTTAACTCCCCGGGACCCCTCGCCACTTCTGGCTCAGCCTTCCCCACGCCCTCCGCGGCCCTCGGGGGTCTCCGCGTCTTGCCTGTCCCTTCTTCGCCTCATCGCTTGCTTTTCTGAACTTCCTGCGTGTTTCCTTCCTTTCGCTCTCATCCTTTTATTCCCTCTGTCGCATTTGTAACGGCAATAGCAACAGCCATTTGGTACGTGTTTCTGTGTGCCTTTGGGGTAGTTGGCTATTGTCATTTTGCAGGCCACATACCAGAGCCCTCTTCAGTTAAGTTACTGGCCCATCTTACAGGTGAGGAAACTGAACCTCATAAAGGTCGAGCACGCAGGACAGGTCGCATTGATGGTTTTGTGGCTCCAGGAAGTGGCTTGAACCCAGGCAGTCAGGCTTTGGAGCCTGCAGTCTGGATCGCTGTTCCATTCTCCAGTTTACGCCATTGCCCTAAAGTGCACTGACCTTTCTTCCTTTCCTATCTCAGTGCCTATGGAATTTGTAATTAAGATCTGATACAGTAAAAGTGTCTTGATACAGTAGAATTCTTTAGTGATTTTTGAGGAAAAGAGGTGCTGAGCTTTATGTATGTTTGGTACTCCCCCCCCCCCCCATGGGGGAAATGTCATTTCAGATGTTCAGCTCTCATTCTGAATTGTGTCATTGTCAGCATTTGAAAATGAAAAAGAGCAGTGTAGGTTATGCGGACTCTCTAGTATTGTCTGGAGCTCAAGATGAAATTGTGTGAAGAAATGGGTATTGTTACTCAAGTGTGCAGGAAAAAAATGTCTTCTCGGTTCTGAATTGTCACACAGAGAAATCCTATTTGACAGGCATAAAATCTTGTTTTCTTTCAGGGGTGAATTTCCTATCCTTTAAACCCCGTATGTACACTTTAGTAATGAGTGGTCAAAGTGTATTGTCAGGGTGGGTTCGGTATTAGTGATGGAAAGTTTCTTACTGATTGTGATCTCGAGGGAATAGTTACTTACCTAGTCACTGGGAACATTGCTTCGCATTTTAGAACTTCACACTGAGTAGCCTTGTAGACTTTATTAATAGTCTAGCCATTGTTGTAAAACTGATTTGAATAGGGTTTTAAATTGGGTGTTCTCTTGCCAGTACTTTATATCTTAGCCTCTTGGGTTGGAAATTGCTCCCAGAGCGTATTGTACAAACTATTTTATTTAAAAAAAATAACTTATTTTAGCATTTCTCATGGCTGAAGAGAAATTACCTGTTTATGTGACTTCCTTGATGGTAGAAATTGAGGCTTATTTTCGGTATTTGTATTCTTAGTGTGAATCATGTTGTGTCTGTCATAGTGCCTGGCAAGTGAGGTGTTTGATGGATAGATGGTAAGTAAATGAATGTAGGAGATCAGAACGGTGTACTTGTTGGACCTATGTTTAGTGTGTGCTTTGTGACAGTCACAGACCTGGTTTCCTGCCGGCAGGACAGCCTTGAACCAGACCAAAACCCTTTGTCCTCAAGCAGCTTCCATGCTAATTAGGATTGATCTAAATTCTAAATTGAACCAACCTCACATCAAATGAGATCAGCCTCCCAAGGGTGAAGAACTTATGCAGGGCCCCTGACTAACTGGTAGGGTCTAGGTCTCCTCACAGTCTTAGCACATAATTTGACCCCCATAAATCAAAAGCATCTCTCTCTTTTTGTCCCTCCTATTAAAGTATTGGCTGCATTGTCCTCACCACTGGGGAAATTGTATATCTAGATAGAATACGTCTAGGGAGATAATTTGTTCTTGTAAAAAAAAAAATGAGTCTACTGTTCATGTCAGTAGCCTTTTGTTTTCCAAAAAGGTTGGAAATGGTAGGGATGCAAATGACCTACAATAGACAAAATTTATTCAGAGATCCAAATGCCATCTGCCCCTTGATGGTTGAAGACCATTAAGAAAACTTTTGTAGAGTTGTATTTATGTAGGTCTTTTATCCGAGGCCTTAGTTTATCTGTTAATATCTTATGTCTGATGACAAAGTACTTGGTAGTCTCGATTTGCTCAACCGTAAACTGGGAATAAGAATACACTGGTGCTACCACTGGCCAGCTGCCTTAAACAAGTTACTTTTCTGTGCCATAGTGTCCTTTGTAAAAACGGTGCCGAACTTACTTACTGGTAAGTTGGCGAGGATTGTAAGAAATAAAAGTTAGTGCAAACGTCATCCATGTAACTGTGCCTGGTATATAGAACTTCCAGTTTACACTACCATTACAAGAGTAATGCTCGAACAGTTATCCTGGGCACTGAGATGCAGCTGTGTGCCAGGAAGAGGTATACTAGTGGGGGGGGGACGATGCAGAAGTAAACAAGTGAAAGATTTCTCCGCAGCATTTATCATAATCGAGAACTCAAATTGGGTAACACGCCAGAGAGGGACTGGGTTTGGGGTGGGAAAAGAGTTTGAGGTAACATCTGAAGTGAAGCCGAATGACAGGGAGCGAGTTATGTAAGCATCTGGGGAAAAGCATGCCAGGCAGAGGGAACAAGTGCACAGACTTCAAGGTAGTGGACTTTCAAGTATTTGATCAAAACACAGAGACGTCAGTAGGGGTCAGGATAAATAGGTTCTGATAATAGTAATTATGGTAATATAGGTAACATTGTAGTGCAGCTAGTTTTCTAACATGAATACCATTTAACACTTAACACTATTATTACACTAATGTTACGGCCACAGTAATAATAGCTCATACTTACAGGGGGCTTAAGTGTTAGGTGCTGTTCCAAGTACTCTATTAGCTTTATTCCAACCTGAAGGTTCTTGTAAGGTTGTTGGCATGAAACAGTGTGTACAAACAGCTCCACACGTGTGCCATACATATCTGACATGAGAAGGTGGCAACTTTAGGCTGTTGATGGAGGAAATTTTGTGAACTTTGTCACCAGTTTTGATGGCAGACTTTTGAAAGCTAAGCTGTCTAGTCAAATTGACAGTGCCTTTTGAAGTACAGCACTGTGCTGGGTTTTTGCTAGGAGGAATGAAAGTAATGATAGTTTACTGTGTACCATATACTGTCTTAAATGTTTCACAGGGATTATCTCATTGAACAGAGAGATAGGAGATAGGTCTTATTTCTCTACCCCTGCTAATTTACATCTGAGTATACTCAGGCTTATGTAACTAGCCTAACAACAGAAGGCAGAGTCCTGATTTGACTTTTTTGTGATTCGAAAGCCTAACTGCATGACTTCAGCCTGTAACTAGGAAGTGAAATCTAAAGAAAGAATTACTGTAAATTTTTCAAAAAGGGAGAGGCAGATTCAGAGGAAATCAGAAGATTAAGGTACATTATTAACTTAGTATTGAAACAGAGTATCTTTCCTTGGTGGTTAACTTTTTTCCTGCCCTAAGGTTAAGACTTTTCTTTAGTTGCTATCTGTCTTTAGGGAGTGCTTATAATTTGAAGAAGACTGATTATTTTGATACAATTCTTATTTTTTTTTTTAGTTTTTTTTTTGTCTCATACTTGGTAATCTTGAGTGCAGGATAATTTGCAAATTTGGTTAAATACTCTTGGAGTAGTAGCTCTTGGATGTGTTTACAATCCTAGTGTTCTCATGGAAGACATATTTGCTCTTGGGTTTTTTGTGACAGAATTGAACTACAATGTGGAAAATTTAGAGAAAGTTCAAAGGATAATCGTAAGCAGGGGTTGAAGAATGTAGGAAAGTTGGAAGAGCCTGGTGAGGAGAGAGTATGAAAATGATTATTTGCAGATATGCATAAGGAATGTAATTATTAATCTCACAAGCACAAAAATGTAGATTTCATATATAAAGAGAGTTACAGTAGCTATTGAGAAGACTAAGGTAAATTATATTCATAATTTTTATAATATTCTATATACCCTACTGGGAAGATAACTTACCTACAATATCGCCTAAATATTGGCTGATTCAATGAATATTGAGACCTACTATGTGCTGGGAATATACAGGAGAGCAAGACAGAATTCCTACTCTCGAGGCGCTTACATAGACAGCATGGTGTAGTGTGAAAGAGCCCTTTGCCTCTCTTCAAATCCTGGTTCGACTGCTGAACCGGCTGTGAGGTCTTGGGCAAGTGATATGTAACTTTGGTGTGCCATCATGTCCTCATCTTTAAAATGAGGTTGATAACACAGTTGACCCTTGAACAATGTTGAGATTAGGGTGCTGTCCCACCCCCCACAATTTGAGAGTTCAAATCTTAGCTTTTGACTCCCCCAAGACTTGGCTTACTCTTCTCTGGGAAGCCTTAACATAAGCAGTTGGAATAAGCAGTATGGAATTTAGTACTATACTGAATTTATTGAAAACAATTTGCCTGTAAGTGGACCCATGCAGTTCAAAACTATTTTGTTCAAGGGTCACCTATAGCATCCATCTCACAGGGTTGTTGTGATGGTTAAGTGACTTAAAAAGAGCTTATAGCACTGCCTGACACATAGTAAGCAGCGTTAATACTGTTTCAGAAAAATGCACTTGTGCGAGGAGATAGGTAATACCATTTATGTGATACTACCTAGCTGTTTAAATGCCACAGAAAAAACAAACCAAGGTGATGACCTAGAGGGTGAAGGATAGGATGGGGTGCAGTGTAGCAAAGGGCTGGACCTTTAGTTAAAGAATATACGTGATCTCTCAAGCTGCTACCCCCTACCCCATGTAAAAACTTTGTGCTTGGAAGTAATTTCTAGAAGTTGCAAAAATGAAGTTAATACACTTAATGCTAATTTTACATCTCTGCTTTATTATTTGCACGCATGCATGTTCTCTTTTACTCTGAACCATTTGAGGGTAGGATCCATAGACCACGGTCCTTTACTCCTGAATAGTTAGGTGTCTGTTTTCTAAGCATGGACATACTCTCCTCCCTAACTAGAACACAGTTATCAACTTCATAAATTTTCACAGACACAGTAGTTACTCTTCATATCCCTGCATTGCCCATTAATTCAGTATGTCCCGTATAGCATTTCTTCTCTCTCGTACAGAATCCAGTCTAGAGTTAGTATTGTGTTGTCATCTCTTTAGCTTCCTTTAAAATCTAGAGCATTTCCACAGCCTTCCTTTGTCTTTTATATATAGCATTGACCTTTGGGAAGAATACAGCCTTCCTTCTCCTTTTTTAATGGAACATTCCTCATTTTGTGTTTGTCTAATATTTCCTCATTATTAGATTGAAGTTATACATTCTTGCCCGGAATAGGTGATAGTGTGTCCCTCTCAGTCACTTGGTGTCCATTTATCCTTTTTATTTTATTTTATTTTATTTTGAGAAAGAGCTCGCATGAGCCGGGAGGGGCAGAGGGAGAGGAAGAGACAATCCCATGTAGGCTCCATACCCAGCGAGGAGGCAGACGCGGGGCTCCATCTCACTACCTTGAGATAATGGCTCAACTGACAGTTCCATCCATGCGCCCCCATTTATTCTTCTTAGATGATGATAATTTTGATCACTTCCTCAGGGTGTTGTCCAGTTTCGCTAATAGGTAGTTGGTGTTTCCTCATCCTGTCCTGCAACTGTAAATTGCATGTGGGGAGACACTTTAAGACCATCAGATGTTAGCCTCATCCAACTTTCCTTCTGTATTTGGTGACCCCTGATCATTCTTACTGATGCACTTTTTACCACGATGGTTGCAAGGTGATGACTTCGTAGCCCACTTGCTCTTAAGGGCCTCTTAAATTTGATTTCAATTAGAGATGAATAGCCACACTTTATACTTTTCAGAAGGAAAATTTATACGTTGCTTTCCCACACAGGATGGCTCAACAGCAGGCCTTGAGGTTCCGAGGCCCGGCTCCCCCACCAAATGCAGTGATGCGAGGCCCACCACCTCTCATGCGACCTCCTCCACCGTTTGGTATGATGCGAGGCCCTCCACCACCACCTCGGCCCCCCTTTGGACGTCCTCCTTTTGATCCCAATATGCCGCCAATGCCTCCTCCAGGAGGGATTCCTCCACCAATGGGCCCTCCACACCTCCAGGTAAAGAATATAGAAGTTGTCATTTCTCTGTCAAGGTAGTATTGATATCGTGTATGAATTTTGCTTAAAAACTAGTTCTTAGTTTCATTGTATAGGAAAATGGGAGCTAAAGAGAACATTGATATGTAAATATGTTGCTCCAGAAGCAACAGTAACATAATTAGTGTAGAAATTCCGAACGGGAATTTAATAGATCGTGAAAAACCATGGAAAACCCAGTAGGGTAGTTCTTACCTGCTTTCTATCTTGAGAATTGTCACTAGTAATCTGTCTTTATGGGAAACAAAATTTGAAATCTTAATATATAGCGTAGGGGAAACATATCTTCAATGATAAATGTTGCCAGTAAGTATACATATTTAAATATTATAAAGTATGTATATTTCTGAGCAGTTCTCCGAGGAAAATGATGCCTAGGATAGAATTTAGAATTTCTCTCCCTGGGGGGAAAAGTAGGGTTATCTGACAATTTTAGAAATAGAATTATTGTGGGATTTCTTTCTTCGGGTATTTTAACCTGAAACATAGTATTCTTCTCTAGTTTATGTAGACTCAGTTATTATCTCAAATGATGTCATGAAGGTATCAAGTCTCAAATGTCTACTTTTGAGAATGTATTCTTTTTGTTTGAGTATATACCTTTGTTTTCTTATTACCCAGCCCACACATCCCTGAAACCAAATAAATATAGTGCTGTCATCTGCCCTCCATTAGCTTGGATAATCAAGAATGAGCTCACTAAAAATAGAAAAGGGTAATGATGTAGCATTTAAGTGATGTTAATTAAACTCAGTATAGGTAGGGTTATATTTATGGAAGAGACACAAAGTTTTACTATTTTGCTTCATAATTGTATTGCCTTCCAAGTAATGGATAGTTCTTACCCCCCCTTAAACAAAATGTTAAATGGTTGAAGATTAGAATGATAAATAGCTTTTTGACCTACTGACTCGTAGTATTTGTTTTAGGTGGATTTTGTCTAATTTGTGCTTTCAAGAGTTAAATCTGCTTGTAGAATATTATAAAATGATATGGACTAATGTAACCCTCTAATGGAAATTAATCAGATGTTGTAATGTGATACTTTTTAGTGTTGTGATGCTTTCCTTGTTTTCGATGGATAACTATGTGGTTTTGCTTTAAATCCAAATGATTTCCAGCTAATGGTGTGGGAGACGTATTTGGGGTGGTTATTAGAACATGGGTCTGTGTGCCGATGCCGGAAAGACACGAAACTGAATCCAGGAGAACCTGGATTCTGGGAAAGAAGGCATTTTTTGAAAAAGGAAATGCATTTTCATATTATTAGTATAGTGTCCTTTGCATTATACAGATTAAGATGCTTTGAATAATTGTATTTTAGTGTTACTTATAGATTATAAAGGAAACCATTTTATTCCTGTTCAGAATCTGTTTTTAAAATGTCAGGCTACTTTTCTGCTAAGATATAGCAGTTTCAGTTAAATTGTTTGGTTCAGGGTCTGTATCAGTAGTCATTGAAGAATGAAAGTTACTGATATTTAGGTGTTTGAGCTCCATTATTAGTATTGCTTGAAAAAATAGGAAATGATGAATATTTTCTTAGCTTATATTTCTTAGAGGAAAAGAGAATAAAGGGTTAGGTATAGCTGATTTTTCTTTTCTTAGAAAATTATTTATAAAATAGTGTTTCTGTTAAGGTTGGTTCCTGTGGTAGGTGAGCTATGGAGGCATTGGTGTGCCTAGTTAATCTTGAGTTAAACAAGATCTATTAACTCACTTTTTTCCTTTTGAAAATAATCTGGTGCCAAGTGTATGAAATATGCAGTTAAAGTGTAAAGAATAAAGCAGGATTCCCCCATAATGCTATTCACCCTGTTAGTATTTTCATGTATTTCCTTCTAGTCTGTTTAGTAGTCATTTTTGCTAAAGAGAAACTTTACTTATATAACCTAGATGAATATATTTGAATGGACTGTATAATTAGTTTGTCTTACAGTACTTGATGTTTGGATAGAATTTACTAATTTGAAGGTAAAAAAGATAAGTACAGGTAACCATTATTATTGTTGTTAATTAACAGAGACCACCTTTTATGCCTCCGCCCATGGGAACCATGCCTCCTCCTCCGGGTATGATGTTTCCACCAGGAATGCCTCCTGTGACTGCTCCTGGTACTCCAGCACTGCCTCCTACTGAGGAGATATGGGTTGAAAATAAAACTCCAGATGGGAAGGTAAATTATAAAATATATTTAGGTTGTGATCTTCTTGGTGACAAGAGAGTAAAAGTTAAGAGTTCTGGCATATGGAGATCAACGACAGTATCCTTGCCAATTAAAATGAGTCCCAGATAAGCACCGGATAGGGTAGGCCTCAGGAAAGGCTCACTGGATTGGACTTCTGCACAGACATAAGGTTGTCTGGAGTGCTTCTATATGTTCATCTGTGATTCTGGAAGCTTGTATCTTAAATATGTGTCATGAGTTCCCAAAATAACTCTGAGGTTTAGTGTTTGCTAGGAGGACTTCTAGAACTCAGCATATAGTAGTACTCACAGCTAAGACTAATGACAGTGAAGATCCAAAGCAAAACCAGCAAAGGAAAAATGGTGCATGGGGCAAAGACTGGAGGAACCAAGCACAAGCTTCCAGGAGTCCCGCCAGTGGAATCACATAGGACATGTTTAGTTCCTCCAGCATGGAATGATGACAGCACGTGGGAAGTGTTGTCTGTCAAGGAAGCTCACCTGAGCCAAGGTAGTTGTGGGTTTTCAGGAAATGATGGGAACACTCTTAAAATTCAGGTTTCCAAAAGCCAGTCAGAGGCTAACTTTGCAAGCAGGGCTTTCTGAGGAGAGCAGTCTAAGGCCTGCTGTTAATTTTCTGCAAAAAATATAACCTTCATTTTCCTTTTTGTGTTAAAAATATGGTGTGCTCATTATAGAAAATTAGGGGAGGGGAGGAGAAGGGGAAAATTACTTACAGTTTCATAATATACCAACAGCCAGTTTCTCTTTTCTAAGTTTTTTTTCTCTTTTCTAAGTAATTTTTTTTTAATACTTTTTAAGAGATGATATAGTTGCATTAGTGTGTTTTAATGATAGTTGGCAGATCCTGGGAAACCAATGATTTTGCTTCCTCTGCAGGTTTATTATTATAATGCTCGGACACGTGAATCTGCATGGACCAAACCCGATGGAGTTAAGGTTATTCAGCAGTCAGAACTGACACCTATGCTTGCAGCCCAGGCTCAGGTCCAGGCCCAAGCCCAGGCGCAGGCCCAAGCCCAGGCGCAGGCCCAGGCGCAGGCCCAAGCCCAGGCTCAGGCGCAGGCACAAGCACAAGCTCAAGCGCAGGCCCAGGCCCAGGCTCAGGCTCAGGCTCAAGCCCAGGCCCAGGCCCAGGCGCAGGCGCAGGTGCAGGCGCAAGTACAAGCACAAGCAGTAGGAGCTTCCACCCCTACAACCAGTAGCCCAGCACCTGCAGTGTCCACTTCAACATCATCATCCACCCCATCCTCTACCACTTCTACCACAACAACTGCCTCTTCGGTTTCGCAGACAGTATCAAGTGAGTACCAGCCAGCATATATTTTCGTTTAGGGGTTAGAGAATGGACAGGTAGGGACTGCACTGCAAAATGATCGTAGTGTTTCAGGTATTATCCTTCACGTTATTTAAAACACATTTTTGACATTAAGCCTTTTGGGTTAAAAAAGAACAGAAATTTCCATCAGTTGAAGAAACTTTTTGTCCTGTTGGAATTCATGATGCTAAACTGGGAAGTACGGAGGTAGCTATTCATCTTGACCAACAGTAATAATGCTAGGCTCTGTGGGGTTTGTAAAATAAGTATAAGTCTTGGTTTCTGTCTTATAGGGCTTCAGTTTTTCTAATTGAGGCAAGAATAATGCATGTGAAACAATTAGTAGTGTGCACAGCTATACAGTGAAAATAGAAGATATAGCAATTCAAAGAAAGGGAGAGACAAGTAAGTGGGTGGACTGTGGGTATTGAGGTTGATGGTGAAGGATGTGTGGTAGGATTTGAGTAGATTTGAAAGTAAACACCAGTCTTTCAGGGAAGGGGAACATTATAAACAGAGATCAGGAGATGAGGATAAATGCAGTTTATTGGATTGTTAAGAAGCTCTTTTGAGGTGGGGAGGAGGCGTTATATTGGTTAATGGATTGAGGCAGAGCAAGACCAGGTTACAGAGAGTTTTAAGAACCGGGCAAATGGGTGAGGCGGGCAGATTCCAGGATCTAGTCTAAGTTTCTGGAAGATTTTTCTGGTGTTCTTTTTTTGTGTATGTGGGGCAGTATTGAAATCAGGGAAAGTTACTAGGAACTTTCATGAGGAGTGGAGATAGAAGCAGTCAGAAAGGGAAGAGAATTTTTAGGTATAATGTCACAGAGGCCCCAAGGTTAGACCTTTTCTAAAAAGATGAGAGGGGACTAATAGCAGATTGTAGGAATGGAGAGAGAAGATTCTGTTTGTTTAAAAGATTGTTATTAATATGTATACTATTAATTTTGGGAGGATTCTCTTTATATATATGCTGCTATTTATAGGCTGAGATCGAGTCCCAAAATATTTAAATAATGATTTTATTGATATGATAATTTGTTATGATACTGGTATGAAGATGCATAGTTATCCCTATAGGTGATTAGAAGTTGGATTATTTTGCTACCTGGATAATAGACGAGAATAAGAAAAGTGCCCTAGCTTCAGGGACTTGAGGATTTTTAGTGTATTTTATCCTGAAAGAAATATGTAAATGAGAGAAATTTAATCATAGTAGATTCAAATTTTATTGCATTTGATTGATACAAAAAGTAATTGAAATAAGGTACACCTAATATGGAGACAGTTTTTTAATGGCTGTACTTGATATTTTTTGGACAGCTTGGGGGAAAATGCACTTATTAGGGAGATGTAAATAATGGTTTATAAATCTTCTCTTTCTTAGCTAAGGTGAATTCGGATAGGAAGTATAACAGTGATAGTAGCTAGCTGACGGAGGGGCTTTGGCTGTGTAGAGGCTAGTGCTTCTAAAAACCTGTGTGGTGAGGTGGGAAACTCAGTTTTTATGGGGTACCTGTGATGGTAATGGTAGAGGGGATTAATAAAAGCGTTGCAGTTCTTTGTGGAGGCTCTGTGGTTATGCTTTGTTCCTTTCCTTCTTAGGAAGGAGAAATAGTAGTACTTTGTTTTAAGGAAGGTGAAATAATTTAACTGTCTTTTGTGTATTCCATTTCTGTATTGCAGTGGTCTGTCCATAGGCCCATAGCTGTCTTCCTGCTATGAACTATTCTATTCAGAACTCCTTTTTGTCCTTTTTTTGCACTGCCCTTCAGTGATCGGGAGGCCTTTATTCTAAGAAGAGAATAGCAAAAGGATGTTCTTTTTACTGCCTTTAAACATTAATGTTGATGTTCTTTCTGAGTATTCCTGACGTCTGTTTTTATTTCACTTGGTTCAGTATCCTGAAGTGTTGTTCTACTACAATCTTAGTATCTCTCCATCTGTTGCAGTCACTTGTCTTTTTTAATTAAGATCAGAGACTGGATAAGTAGTATATTTTGAAGCTTAGCATTTTAGTTATTTTAGCAAAAGGAGTTGGTACGAATTTTTCTGAGCATTAAGTCCTAACTACCATTCTCCTAGTTTCCCATTGAATTCTTTCATTGCTTTTATCTCTTTTCTCTCATGACTCATGGCCACTAATCAAATTTAGAAAATCCCGTGTCAGCAGGAGGAATGGGTTGAGTGAATAACTTTTTGCCATCTCCATTGGTGTTCTTTTCCACTTGAAATTTGATGCTTTTGTAACTCCTCTTCTTTTCCTGACTATAGTACTTTTTTATCTAACCTCTAGTAAGTTTACCTCTAGTAACTATATCTAAATATTATTACCATAACGTTAAAAAAATGTAATTGTATGAGCTGCAGTATAGACCTGAGGGTAAATGGAAATAAAAATTAAGAAATTTATATTTTAGCCCCAGTTGAATGTAAACTCATCTTATCCTGTGCAAGTTTGTGAAAAATGCTGATGAAATCCTGCTTCTCAGGGAAGTTGGGAAGAATAACTAGATATATTTTCAGCTATTACAGTAGATTACAAATGCTAAGCGGTGTATTTATGGGACTGGGCAAATGTTGCATGTAATTTGTATTTTTCACACTGTTATAAAATTATATTAATATGATACTGTACCCTAAGGCTAGGTCTATGCTAGACCAACAATTCATTCCTGGGCCCCTGAAGATACTTGTTTGGCCCTGCTGTCTATTTAGCCAAGGTGAGTCCCTCGTTAACAAGTATGAAATTGCTCACATCTTCCCAGCCTAAGTGAGTTTTTCATTATTAGGAGCTAAAAAAGATACAAGTATTGTCACTTGGAGTATTGGGTGGCTTGTATTAAACAGTGTGCTTTCCCTTAGGATAAAATTGGTGTAAAGATTGGGAATGCACTGTTTAGTTTATTTAATTTGATACATTCATTCTTAGTCCAGTACAGGTAGTTGAAAATTTTTCTTTACATCAAAAAAAACCCATGAAATATTTGTTACCAGTGAATTACCAAAAATGAGTTTTGTGTTAGAACTAAATGGGTTATAAACAAATAACAAACTGGTGATACTTGAGTACTGCAACTTTTAAAGTATAAAATACAAATTTTATTTATTTTGGGGTCACAATTTGATTTTAAATGTGATAACTAGAGATGAAATGTTTTATTTTTGATACTTAAAAATAATGTATTAGAATCAAATTATCCCAAATTTCACTTTCTCCTGGTCTCTCACACCGGAAACCTGAGTTATTCTTATTTTTTTTTGTTTTTTTTTACCTTTTTATTTTGAAATACTGTAGAGAAACCCAACTTGTTTTTTACTCCATTTGTTCATACTCAGTCTGTCATTAGTTACTGCATTTCTTTTTCTCTCTGTTCTTCCTTGCTTGGACAATTCCAGATAGGTTGAAATTGATTTTCCCACCTCTGTTTTCCCTTCTGTTCCTGTTCATCTGCCAGGTTAATTCAAATGAACCCTGATTAATTCTCTTCCATACAGAAACCTTCATTTTGCCTCCCCTACACCCCTTTTACATTCATGAAGTCACACAAATGACACATGAATATATTCTTATAAAAAATTTAAACTCTAATGAAGGATATGTAGCGAAATGTGAAAGGCATACACAGATATAATGAGTACATACTTGTCGGTGTGCATTCTTGTAGTCGTTTCTCTTCATTTACATAAGTTCTTCCCTTTCCCGGCCCAGTAAAGTGCAGACTCCTTAGCCTTCTGTCAAAGCCTTCTCCTTTATGCCTCCGGTCTGCCTTTCCAGCCATAACTCACTGGTTCTTTTGGTATGCCTAGTGTTTTACTAGTTGACTGCTTGCCTTGTATTTTCTAAACATTTCGCTGTTGCTACCTCCTCTTTGCTTTTACTCACTTTTCCCACCACTTGCTTATTTTCTCCTTCCACTCTGTCATTGTCCTGGTTGAAATCCTAATCATTCAAGGCCTGTCATCACAGTGTATAATTTTTTCTGTACCCTGTCACAGTTAGAAATGGTCTTTGCGTCTTGATTTGTACTCCTATACATTTATTGCTTTTCACTTTATATTTTCGTTAATTTTTATATTTCATTTAACTATCTTCCAACTTCTTGAAGACAGAGACCTTGTTACAAATTTCTCGAGGTGCATGGAATGGGCTCTTAAATACTTACTGAATGAGTGAATGATGAATGAATATAGCGAAATGGTTTATGAAGGAATGATACATATTTTTGTTTTATCTTTTGTCAGCACCCACAACACAAGATCAGACCCCAAGTTCTGCTGTTTCAGTTGCCACGCCTACAGTTAGTGTTTCAGCTCCTGCTCCTACAGCCACACCTGTGCAAACTGTTCCCCAGCCGCACCCCCAGACGTTACCTCCTGCTGTTCCTCACTCAGTACCTCAGCCAGCAGCAGCAATACCTGCTTTTCCACCAGTCATGGTACCTCCGTTTCGTGTCCCCCTTCCTGGCATGCCAATCCCGCTTCCAGGTAAATCAGTAGATGAGAACAGTCCTTTCTAGCTATGTTTCCATATTGTCAGTTAGTTTGTTCTCATGTGTCTGTTGCATTTGAAATTTGCCTTGAATCTCACCTGTTTGAAATGTTTTTAAAAGATTCATGGCTAACTGCAATATTTTCTCTTCAGTTTTGGTAAATGTCCTTTTTTTGTTGTTGTTTACATGTCTTAAAATTAGAGCCACATTTGAAGCTACACTCACTTTTGGATAATGGCCTCAGTGAATTAAAAATGATCATCTTTTCCTGTAACCATGTTCAAATGCAATTTCTTAAAGGATTGAGTTTGTAAAGTTGAGAAATTACAAGTCATTAATAGGTGATAACTAAGTGAGTGATTTTCTATCTTGTGCCGTGTTCTAAGCACTTTATATGTAACAGCTTATTTCAGTTTCTGCAATTATCCTATGAGGTAGGTACATAGACAGGCTAAATAACTTGTCCATGGACACATAGCTAATGAGCGATGGTGTTGGGACTTGAGCCGGGTGCTCCAGACCCACATACCATTCTCTTTATCAGTGTGTTATACTGGGAAGAAAATGTGAGTCACTTTTAATCGATCTAAACCAAAGCCAGAATTTACCCTTGTAACAGTTGCGAAGTAGAACCTACACCATTTAAACATTTAAATAATTCTAGTGAGATTGTGGAGTAGAATTTTCCCTGTAGGGATTAAACAGCGATAGTGTTGGACATCCTAATTTGAATGCATTTGTTGTTGCCAAACACATTTATCTCTTAATCCATGGTCTGTTCTCCTGGTATTACAACTGGAAGCTTTTATAACTTAGAGACCTCATGTTCACAGTTTTTGCTGTGAAGTTTGTGGCAAAGATGAATGGAATGTAGGCCTCTTTTCTCCTGTTGTCACATTCCTCCCACTATCTATTATTGCCACTTTATTGTACCAGTTTTCATGTAAGAAGAGGGTTGTACTACATCTGTTTCTTAGATTTGCACATATTTTAATTATCATCGCTTTTCTAATTGTCCTTTTCCTTGTGACTGCTTGAAAAAGAAGCAGTCACTTAGATATTACACCTTAGCAAGAAAGAAAAACCAAAATTTTAAGAATTAGTGGTGTTTTTTTCCTATAGGAAAATTTTTGCACATTGTTGATGTAGTGTCTGATATGCACAATGTGTAATGTTTAAGAAACTCAAATCACTTGAAAGAAAGTAAGAGGGAAACCAAAAATGTTTCCTCATACTAGGGGTTACCCTTTTTCTAAATTAAATTTAAGATAAGCTTCTGAGTACTTTTTGGATATACTTTTTGTAGAAAACTAAGTGATAAATGGAGAATAGCTTGACATTGGTCATAGCCTTTCACAGTCTTGGTCAAGGACAGTATTCCTACCAGATACTGGATTCTGAATGATATGAAGGAGCTTGGGGTTGTTAATTCTGTAGAGAGGGGATTGAGAGGTAGCATAGTAATGTTACTAAAATAATTGAGAGGCTTTCTAAAAGGACTTTGTTTTGCTTTGGAGTTTCTCAACAGGACCAGTGGGTGAAAGGTAGAGAGTAGCAAAATTCATTTCAATAGAATGTTGAATTTTGTCATAATAATATCTCTTTACTTATATCCCTGTTTTGATGTCATGGTCTTCTCTGACGTCACCCCATCTTTAAATTTTAGAACAGATTGGTGGTGACCATTTGAGCAGATGAGGTGGTACCTATGAAGTTTGGCAGTAAAAGGCATTTAGTAAATGGCGGCCACTAATGTCATTTTATAGGTCATTTGAGAGAGAGGTTGAGTTAGATAATCTGTAAAATTTTGTCCAGGTTGCCAAGATTCTTTGAAGAGAGAGTTAATGTCTTCTAGAAAGTAATCCTAATAGTTGTTTATATAGTAAGGCATCTTTGATACTAATGTTCATTTTCTCATTCTCCTTTTTTTTTTTTTTTAAAGATTTTTTAAACTAATCTCTACACTCAATGTGGGGCTTGACTTCCCACCCCAAGATCAAGAGTTGTGCCCTGTACTGACTGAGCCAGCCAGGTGCCTCATAATCCTTTTAATTCAGTTCTTCAAGGTGTTTTAGTGAAAAAGAAAGAAAAGGAAGACTTGGTTTTTTTTTCCTTCCCAAATCTTTCATCTGTAATGGGATTGATCTCTTTTTTTTCTATCAATGTTTTTCTTTTTATCAATTTGACAGTAAGGTGAACAGGAAGGATTTGGATATAATTTATCTTGGAGCTTTAAGTTCTATCTGTAACAGCAATGTAGGACTCTGATGAGAATGGTTAGGAAGGGATAGTCAAACAAGATGCAAGAAAGGAGTGGAAGAATTGTAGGTAAAGTACAGGAATAAGAGTTGGAATTGAGGATAGTAAATTGGATTAGAATTCTAGCATGTCTTCTAAGTCTATAAAATCTTATTTGGAATTTTAGAAACTTACTTTCAGTGACATCAGAACTTATTCAAGATGCTAAATGGAATTTTCTAATTTCCTAGGAGAACATAGTTTGAGGATTAAGTTACAGGAAAATTGAACAGATGTTCCCTTGAAATAGAAGTTTGAACATTTAGATATGTGGTAATTTTGTGACTCTTCTGTAGGTATGTAATCACCCTCAAAGAAAACCATAAGTTTATCTTACCTTCTTAGCATGACAAGAAACATAATATGACCTTCAGTATGGTTTATGTGTTGTTAGTCAAATACAGGAGTTCTCTGTTGGCCCAATTGATATTTAACCATGGCAGTTAGGCCTAAGTATGAATAGATTTGGTTTTCTTCTCTTTAAGTTGAATAGTTAAAATTACTTTTTGGGGAATGGTTTTGGAGAACATTTTTTTGAGAATAAAGTTCATATAGCCTAAGAATTAAATTTCCAGTGCTCGATTAACAGTTTCAGTGGTCCTGCAGATGGCAGTATGTGTACTAATTTAAGCTTAGGATGTGCTGTAACTTCCTTAACCAAATGAATTTTTCCATTGCTTTCTTTTAACATTAGGGAAAACAGAATTATACATACAGCTTAACTCAGCATGCTTTTATGATCCAGTGCTTTTGTTTTCATTTCAGAGTTAATAGAAAGCTTAGCTTTAATATTCTTTATTTAAAATAGTAATTAAGAAATTAAAGATATTTTTCAAAAATTGGCAGTATTTTTGTGTGCGTGTGTGTGAACTTCGGTACATTTATTTACAAGCCCAGGGGTTTAATTTCAGTTTTCACCTCTGAGTTAAGAGAAATTTCTTTTCCTGTACTTTAGTGGGGAAAATAGTACATTATTTTAAATTTTTTCAGTACCAGACTAGGCTTAGGTTTTTCAGCCACAACAAATAGATATTAAAATTCAATCTCTGAACCCCCTTTCCTCCTACCTTCAGCCTTCAGTCTTTTCTTTAAAAAAATTTTTTTAATTTACACTTCATTTTAGATTTCTAAATCAGTCTTAGTTTTCTAGCTTTTCCTTTCATTACCTTTTTATCACTATTATAATGCATCATGATGAGTCTTCATTCTTCTAAGAACTGTACGTAATTTCCATTCGTTAATACCAGTGCTACTCCTTTAGTTGGCTTGAATAATAGAGGTTTCTGAAGCAGTCAGCCCGTGTAGTCGTTAATGAGACTAAAGGGGCCGTATTTAGGTTTAGCCTGCTTCGACAGTGTTTCAAGCTTGTGACATTCCACAGAGCAGGCACTAAACGTGAATATTTTGTCATTAGTCGGATGCTACCCTTCTCTTAATCTCTGCCCATTTATTTAAAATATTATTTGCAGTGGAGTATTTGGATCCATCTCATACCGCACTCTCTCCCTTTCTCTCGCACCCCTCTTTGTCCTGTCTTACTCTTTTTCTCCTTCTGCATGGTTACGCTCCATGCCTCAGCTTCTGCATGTAGTTCCCAGTTAGTGGCAGCACAGAGAAAGTGTCTTGTCAGTGTCATGCTGCATCTGCCTTTCCCTGGTATCTGAGCAGTAGCAGCATGGGTTTGATGTCCTGTGGGAAAATGTCCCACATGAGAACTTGTTACATGTGTATAATGAAGGGGCTTCCTTTGTTGCATTTAAACTCATGAGACTCCTTCACATATTATCAGAGCTGGTTTGATAAAAAGGTAATTGATGCTATAATTTAGAATTAGTCGTCTTCGGATTTGGCACCACTTCCCACAAAATGTCAAACACGAAGAAATTTTACTCCATTCTTGGTCTTTTTCATTGGAAATAGCATCCTAAATTGTAGTGGTAAATTATTTCCCTGAATCCCAGTGGTAGCCGACATACCATGGCAGCTTTCCAACGTATGCTTGCTTGTCCATTTTACAGGTGTAGCAATGATGCAAATAGTCAGCTGCCCGTATGTAAAGACAGTCGCTACCACCAAGACCGGTAATTTTTAAAACCATCTTAGTTTGTTTTGTCTGTAAGTTGGCATGGTAGTGAATGTCGTTGTTTATCCTTTTATTTATTTATTTTTGCCCAAGTGAGTGGATTTTTTTATATTTTTCTTTTTAATGAGCAGTATAAATGCAGTTGTCATATTTGGCCAACACTTAATTTTCCCAATTGCCTGTAGTATTAGCTTCTTTGGTTCACAAAAGCAAATAAGGTCAGATCACTTTATATCTTAATTTTTGTAATAAGTGTAAACAACTTCATTCTCATACTCATAACATTTAATTTTGTTTTTTTTGATGTGTGTTTTTAAGTTAAATATAAAAAAATCATTTCCATGTGTAAAGTGATGTGATTATGCCTGCATGCTAGTGAGTGTATGTGTGTGAGTATTTGTGTGTAGTATAAGTTTGCATTTTAAAGTCACTGAACATAGCTGCCTGGAACTTGCATTCTACAAGAGGCTTTGAGGGATTTTCCCAATTTGGATTCATATATCCTTAATTATTTGTATAATAGCAGCTTGTTTAGCTGTCTTGTAAATATTCTTGTAAAGAATATTAACCTTAGCTTATCTTTTAAAAAATAGAAGAAACTACCTTCTTAAGGAAAAGACTAAACTGACAAAACACTTAAAAGGAACATCTGACTTAATCACTTATATGTTGAAGTAGATTTGATTACAAACTCAGTCATTTACTTTAAAACTGAGAATTATATTCGTACCCTTTTAGGTACCTTAGAACTGGAAAATTATTTTGCTTCAGGAATAATGCTCAGGAAATCTGCTTGTTGCCTTGATTTCAGTAGATTTGAAAAATCCTGTATAAAAATACGTTTCTAGTCACATGTAGAGAATGTGTCATGATTTTTATAGTTTATGGTTAAGATTTCATCTTAACTGTGACCCAAATTTTTGACTATTCTTAAGGTACTTCTCGAGTTGATTTTTCTGAATATAATTGAATTCAGACTCTAGAACTGAACAGGGAAATAGCATTAAGTGAATCACATTCTATATGATTTGTTTTTGTTCCAACTTGCTCATTCATTTATTAATATTTAATAGAAAGATTTAGCTCATATCTTAAAGTTTTATTTTGCATTGCAATTTGATACTTGGCCCTAACTTCTTCTTCTTCTTCTTTTAGGTGTATTGCCAGGAATGGCCCCTCCTATCGTACCTATGATACATCCCCAGGTTGCTATTGCAGCTTCACCTGCTACCTTAGCTGGAGCAACAGCAGTTTCTGAGTGGACCGAATATAAAACAGCCGATGGAAAGACATATTATTATAATAACAGAACATTAGAATCAACCTGGGAAAAACCCCAAGAACTCAAGGAAAAAGGTATGGTTTTAATGACTTGCTGAGATGTAGTAAAAACTGTGATGCTATTAATAGAGTACTATTTGAAATTCTGAGTTACTTCCTTTTTAGCACATTTGAAGGATTTGCTAATTCCATAGTTGTTGGATTATTTATTTCTACCGAGTTGATAAGCATGTATTTATTTAAAAAGCCAGTTCCACGTACATGTTTGTCTTTGATTTTTTCCCATCCATCTTAAATGACACATACATAAGTATACACACACATATATGTGTATGTATACATATATATTTTTTTACTTTTGTCAGGAATTACATAATTATTCCGTTGTGTAATTACTAATTGGTAGTATATAGTAATGTGTATATTGTATATATTCCGAAGAAATCAGGAGGCCCTTGAAGTCTTGGATGAAGAAGACTCGTAATTTCCGTATCACCGGTTCCTAAGTATCTTAGTATCTCATCCCTTTTCAGCAAAGTGACTCATTGCTGCAAATGATATGTGAATGACTTGGAAGACTTTATGTCCCTCTGAAATCAGTAGTTCTTTTCGAGTGACTGTTTTCTCATGGTATGGTGAGGAGTTTGAAGTTGACCAGTACATTAGATTGAAATTAATGATGATACAGAGAAGAGTGTTTTATCTTTGTGGTTAATAACTTCTAGTTCTGATATCTTAACTGCTTGGTCTCTGAAAGTTCTTGGAAAATTACTCCAAAAACCATCAAGTGACATTGTCTTAACTTTGTAATAGAAAAATTAGAGGAGAAGATTAAAGAGCCAATTAAAGAACCTTCTGAAGAACCTCTGCCAATGGAGACGGAGGAGGAAGACCCTAAAGAAGAGCCAATAAAGGAGATAAAGGAGGTAAAGGGCCGTGACCCGTTAACCTGGGAGCCAACATTTATTGTTGGGTGCCATTTACTTGTAATTTGAAAATACAGTTCTTATTTCTGAGATTTTAGGATTCTTTGAAGTTCGTTATTCAGTTTTTCCTTTGAAAATTGTGTTAAATTACTTATAATAAACTGAGGCCCATAGGAAGAAAGGGCCTTGGACCAGAGCATGGACCCAATCTCTAGCCTCCTGATTTATAGACTGGTACATGGTAAAATAATAAGTACAGTTTTATATTTGAGGAATGTCTTCTCCTGGCATGGAATGATCTCTATACAGTACCAAAAGAGCTCTGCTTTTTCGAAGCTTCCTTTATTCAGTCTGGGACCCGTGGTACATGTTTATTAGTAAGGAAGTTGGCAGAAGAAACAAGTAACCTAAAATGAAGAGGTCTTGTCTGATTTTCTATACTATGTTCTCCGTTTCTGCTCCTGAGCAGATGGTCAGTGAGTTTGTAAGATAGAACCATCTGCTGTTGCTGGCGTCTGCTGTTGTAGAATTTGTACCTGTCTAGGGAGCAAGGATTTAGAACTTTTTAGAAAGCACTCCCTATGCTAGTAACCGATCTTATGTTGGTTGCACTTTGAAGGTGTTTGCAGTGTTACTTGTGTTTGTGTAGTATTTCGGTATAGTTTTGTGATACTAATTAAATGGGAGTAACATCATTTCCTGTAGGAGCCCAAAGAAGAGGAGATGACTGAAGAAGAAAAGGCTGCCCAGAAGGCAAAGCCAGTAGCTACTACCCCTATTCCTGGTACCCCGTGGTATGTACTTGGCTTACTTTAGTAAGTTATTTTCTTTAATTGTTTTTTTCTTAATTGCCGTATTTGATTGTTACATACTTTATTATATAGAAAGAAATGACGCCTTAGAAAACATATGTCAAATAGATGTTTTTATGTAATGTTTATTTTGGTTCTTGTTTCCTATATTTTGGGTGTTCAAACGAAAACTCATCTGTTGCATTGTCTTCTTCCTTTCATGGTACTGTCCATTAATGTTTATCATACATAATTACAGACTTGAGCCACTGTGAGATTCTGAATCTACTTTTTATTGTTTAACATAATTTTAAATTGATTTTGTGTGTATATCCACATATGTGATTACATTTATTGAACTGTATAAAGTTGACTTTTTATTGAAGTGTTGAATAGTAGGCTTTTTCTTTCCTTCTTTTGTTTGGTTTGCCCTTTTCTTCTCCTTGCAACAGTGCTCTCTCTCCTGTTCCTGTTCCAGCCCATTTAATCCATATACAGTCCACACACTGCAGTGAGTTGTTAAGTCTTGTAATCCATAGGTTCCCCTCCATTGTATTTTCATTGCTTTTTCCTTCTCATTTTTGTTATTTAAAAGGTAAATATATTTGTTTTATGGAGACTCACAGTCTGGATTTTATTATTGCATCCTGATGGTACTTTTTGAGTCTTCTATTTCTGATTTTGCTGCAAACTATCAAGTAGATACAGAGATGTGACCAGATTCAGATTTGATCTTTTTGGCAAGAATAGTTTATAAGGGGGTGTTAGACAATGTCTGGAGATGTTTTTCAGTTGTCATTACTTGGGAGATGTTAATAGCATATAGCATCTAGTTGGCAGAGGGCAGGGATGCAGTGTTCCTCACGTCCTACCATGTGCAGGACAGCTCCTTCCAACAGTTGATTATTTGACCCAAAATGTCAATAGTGGTGAGGTTTTCAGAATAATGATTTGGCGTGAGTATTGTACATCGATAAATATATATTTTAAAGTTTGTTTATTTTGAGAGAAAGAGAGACCGTGTGCTCAGGAGAGGCAGAGAGAGAGAGGGAGAGAGAGAGGGAATCCCAAGCAGGCTCTGCATTGTCACCACAGAGCCCGATGTGGGGCTTGAACTCATGAACTGTGAGATCATGACCTGAACTGAAACCAAGAGTCAGACGCTTAAATGACTGAGCCACCTAGGCGCCCCTCAGTGAATTTTATACGCTTTTATCCATTTGCAGTTTTTGTCCTTATTGAAGTTCAGTTGCTTCATCTTTGGCTGGGTGAAACCTCTTAAGGTTGACTTCGGGTTTTTTTACAACCCTGTTTTTGATATCTTCCTTCCTTTGTGCTCTGACAAAGATGCTCCTGGGTTTGCTTATGTATTTCCTGTCTCAGACCTAGATTTGGCCATTTTTCTATGGAGCCTGGTTTCCTTTTGTGGGAAGTGGCATTTATAGGATCTAGGGATAGGTGTTATTACTGAATAAGTCATTATTTTCGACCTCTTTGGGGGACACAGATTGAAGATGCGTACATTTAAAGATACATCATTAGTTCATATCATTACTTGCACTTCAGGTTTGCTGCAGGATTTTTCCCAAATCTCATCACCTGCTTTAATTCGGTATCCCTTTCCTGCTGAAAATCCTGTTTTCTGAGTGATAGTGACATATTTACTCCTTTTCCTTTCTTTTTTTGAATGTTTGTTTATTTTGAGAGAGAGCAAGAGCCATGTGGGTGTGAGTGAGCAGGGAAGGGGCAGGGAAAGAAGGAGAGAGAATCCTAAGTAGGCTCAGTGCTGTCCATGCAGAGCCCAACGTGGGGCTTCATCTCAGGAAGCCTGAGATCATGACCTGAGCTGAAATCGAAAGTCAGATGCTTAACTGACTCAACCACCTGGGTGCCCCTCATTTGCTTTGCTCACACACAAGTCACAGAATAACAGTACCAAGACTGTCATTAATAGTGTGATACTGAATATAGTTCAAGCCTTTTTTATCCCCATTATTTTTATGTTAAGGATATGTCACTCCAGGAATGTATAGTCAAATTACTGTGTTTTAAAGGCATTTGGAATAATTGTTTTCTGTGTATTTCACTCTACCAACGTGATACACAGCCTCATTTTTAAAAAATAATTATGCAAAATATTTACCTGGATCCATAATCAAAGTTATGGAAAGAGTCTGTTCAAAGAATATATTCTTGGGTTGTGGTTTCTGAGTTTGAATATTGTACATGAAAAGCTGGTAACCAACTTCAGACCCCACCAGGCTGAAGCTTTGTGGGCCTCATCAGTTTTCAGATTTCGGTTTTTCTCCAGATGAGTGAAATTGTCTTTTGGAGTTTGTTTCATTATTGCTTTTATTTACCTGTTTGTTTTTTCCTTTTCTGGAACATTTGTTCTCTGCATGTCAAGTCTCTTGTATTTATTATCCTCTAAACCTCTTTTTCTCTGTTCTCTATAGTTTTTGTGTCCTGCTTTGAGTTATTTTCTTGGCAATCTCATATATTAGAAAAGAATATGTGAATCTATAAAAACATAGAATATGAACGAATTACAGGAAGTAAAAAATTATACAACTCCACCTTCACCAAGCCTTCTCATTAATAAAAGTTTGACTTCATATAACTTCCGGACCCTTTGTCATGTTGTTTTACATGCATGCGTATAGAGTTTTATGTGTGGTGTGCATGCATGTTACAGTGTCTTAAAAACAATATATTTTCCATGATTTTTACTAAATATGTCTCAGAAATTTTGCTATTTTTGTACAAATAAATATATTTGTGATAGCATAATTTTCCATCAATGCATAATTTTTTTTACAAATCGGTGATTACTTTGTCTTCTCTCCCCAGCATTACAAAAGTTGACGTTTAGGATATCCTTACACATATTTCTTTTGTGAACACATGCAAGTATTTCTGTTGGGATTGATTTCTAGAAGTGAAGTTGCTGAATCAAGTGATACTGCTCTTTAATATTTTGGTAGATATAGCTAAGTTGACCTCAGGTTTTTTGGGGGGCAGGCTGGACTGTGCCAGTTAATATTCCCAGCAATAGCCTACCAGTGTTCTCTCCCTCTTACCAGTGTAGGTATATTCTATTTAAGTCTTTGGTAACCTTTTAAGAAAAGGAGTCCTGTTATATGTTTCCAGAATGCTGGTGTAATTGAATTTATTTCATGTTCATTGGCTGTAAATTGCTTCTTCACAGTTTTCCCTCACCTTTTTTATGGTTTTGTCTTTTAACGATAGGAGAGAGCTTTTTATGCATGCTATTAACCCCTTTGACTTTTACGTACATTACAGCTTCTCCTTATCCGTTGATTTTTGTTTTGCTGTCTTGTCATACATAAATTTTATATTTTGATGAAATCAAATTTATCAGTCTTTTATTTATAGCTTCTGGGTCTTTCTTAGGAAGACCACCTACCCATATGCAACTATGTGTTCTTAGTACTTCTATAGTCCATCTGAATATATGAAAGATAACTGCTTGTCCAAATTATTTTCCAAGTTCTATCAGTGAAAGAATGTATTGTCAGTAGAACTTTAATTCCTGAATTATTTCCTATTTCTTGTAAAAAGGGTAAGTGCTAACTTTAATCAAAACAAATTACTCCAGGGGTGCCTGGCTGGCTCAGTTGGTCAAACATACAAGTCTTGATCTTGGGTTGTAAGTTTAAGCCCCAGGCTGTGTCTAGAGATTACTTAAAAATTTAAAAAAATCTTAAGAACAGAAAAAATAAATTACTCAGCTAAGCAGAGTATGCCACTTCATTTGGATAATCAGATTTTTTTATCTGTCTTTTGATAGCTTTAGATGTTGCAGTTCGAAGATATATTTTTTAGGGTTTAGAAGCTAAATGTAAAACATAAAGCTTTATATTTCCCTTACTTGTATTGGTTTTTTTTTCCCTGGTATTTCACAGCATTAGTTTGATTATTTCTTTTAAAGTAAGAGAGGTCAAAATTAGGAGCATTTTGTAGGATCAGTAAATTTTAGTTTTTGGTTCTAAGAATTTTTAATGTTTTGACAAAAGTTTTTAAAGGTCATGAACTAACTGTAAATTTTTCCATTGCTTACTAAGATTGCATCATACGGCTTTAACTTGTCGTTATTTTTCCAGTGTGCCACAAGTGCAGAGTGAGGGCTGCCTGTACTTGCTGTGCTTTATCTGTGTGGTAGTCACGTTGGCTATTAACCTAGGAAAATTTATCTTTTAAATTTTACTCACATTTGTATGTATTGAGAGTGACAGAGCTACTAATTAATTAGCTTGCTGTTGTATTTCTGTAGGGTTTTTTGTTTTTGTTTCCAGAGCTTTTTTTACTTCAGTATTTTACCATGAAAAAGTTGAAGCACAGAGACACTTTGAGTGTTTGTAGAACAGCGAGCACCAAATATTAATCACCTAACTTTTATAGCTATCATTTTATCATATCTGCTTCATCCCTCAATGCATCTATCTGCCAACCATTCTTAATTTTTTCATGGGTTAATTATCATGCGTATTATTAGCACAGGGCAGTTTTTTTGACACAAATCTTTGTCCATTATTTTCCTGTTAATTCTGAAATTTCATGACAGCTTCTCACTGCACATTTACCGCTAGTGCCTTTGGAGCTATATTGGCACACTTTAGTATTTCGAAGCCATCATCAGTTAGTAAAATAGTATTTCTGTCTTAAAGTAGTTACTACTGTTTATATCAGTTAAATGGTATTTTAGAAGCAGGTATAGAAGATTTAGGGTAGGTTTTTTTCCCAGTAAAGTTAAACACCTAACAAGATGTCTTAAGGATCTCAGGATTATTCTTTAAAAAAAAATTTTTTTTAAGATGTTACTTTTAAATAATCTCTACACCCAGCACAGGGCTTGAACTCACAACCATGAGATCAGGCGTCACATACTCCCCCGACATCAGGGTTATTCTGATGGAACATAATAGATAACATATATCTTCCCCTACACTTTTAAAATTGGTTGTACAGAGAGGTCAGAAGTAGAAGCATTTTGTATTCCCTAGAATCAGTGAGCCTTGGTTTTTGGTTGGATTCCATGACAAGATGTATCTAGTCCATTTCCACAAAAGATTTTCGTTTAGTAGTACATTACACATTTTCTCAGTTTAAAAAAAAAATTTAGTTTTAAGTAATCTCTTTACCCAACGTGGGGCTCAAACTTACAACCTCAAGATCAAAAGTTGCACACTTGATCACCTGAGCCAGCCATGCACCCCCATTTTCTCATTTTTTTGTGTTATTCAGTACAGTCGAAGCATAGTGAGCTGAAATAGTTCAAGTTTATTCCCAAAATCAAAATAAACATTTCCAGTAATCCCGAAAGTTTCCTTGTGTCCCTTTGTAGTCCGTCCCTCCATGTAATCCCATCCTTAAACATCTCTCTGCTTTCTGTTATCTTAGATTACTTTGTATTTTATAGAATATTGTGTCGAGAATCATGTAGCTCTACTTTTTTTGTCTAGCTTCTTAAAAATACAAGTATATTGAGATAAATCACACCCCTCATTTAAAGTGAACAACTCATTGATTTTAAATATATTCACAGAGTTGTCCACTCATCACCATATTCAATTTTAGAACATTTTCATTATCTCCCCTCAACCCCCCCCCCAAAAAAAACCCATGCTCATTAATAGTCAGCGGGAGATGAAACTCTTATATTTTATTCATCTGAGCATATCTTTTTTTGCCCTTGTTTCTGAAGGATATTTATGCTGCATAGAGAGTTCCAGGTTGGCAGTGTTTTTCCCTCTACCCCATTACTTTAAGGATGTTTTACTGTGTTCTTGCATCTAGGATTTCTGGTAAGAAATCCATGGTCATTGGACTTGTTCCCCTGTTTGTGTTGTGCTATACTTTTTCTTAGCTACTAGCAAGGATTTTTCTTCATTTTATTTTTGATTTTCACCAGGTTCGTGATGTTGTATCTAAGTATGGTTTTCATTAAGTTTATCCTGCTTGGGGTTCACTGAGCTTCTTTAATATTTGTATCTTTTACCACATTGGGACATTTTTTGGGGGCCATTATGTCCTCAAATTTTTTTTCTGCTCCATTATTCTCTCCTTCTGGGATCCCAGTGACATTTACATAAGGCATTTTGACATGGTCACTTAGGTTCTTGAAACTCTGTTGATTCTTTTTATTGCCTCCCTTTGTTCTTCAGGTGGGATAATTACAGATCTCATTTCTAGTTCACTGATCATTTCGTCTCATCTCTATGCTGGAGGAATTTAATTTCAGTTTTGTGTATTTTTCTTTTTTTAATTTTTAATTTTATTTTAATTCCAGTATACTTAACATGCAGTGTTATATTAGTTTCAGGTGTACAGTATAGTGGCTTCAGCACTTGCATACAACACCAGTGCTTACCACAGGTGCACTCCTTCATCCCTATCTCCTGTTTCACCGGTCCCCCCACCCACTGCCCCTCTGGAACCATTTGTTCTCTGTAATATAAGACTCAATTTCCTGGCTTGTCTCTCTTTTTTTTCTTTGCTTCATTTCTGTATTTTTCATTTCTGAAATTTTTTGTTTTGTTTTTTTTTGCAGTTTGTTTTTCAGTAATGAGAACTTACGTTTTCATTCAAGTTTTTTCTTCATCTCATGAACTCTAGTTATAATTGCTTCTTGAAAGTCTTTGATTATTTCAGCAATAGACGTTTTGTCTGACAATTTCAGCATCTAGATCAACTTGGCTTGGCAGCTGTTGATGAACTTTTAACTATCTGGCCATAAAGACCTGGTTACTGTTGGAAGTTTTCACTGCCTGTGCTGCTCTGACCATACTACTGTGCGACTCGGGGCTCTCAGGGCAGAGATTGAGGGAGGAAAAGTGGGAAATTTATACTCTTGCAGTTGCTGTTGTAAACATTTACTGTCTTTAAACTTAAATATTTATTTTTTAAAAACAGTACAGAGTCCTCATTTTCTTTTTTTTTTTTTCTGTTTTGTCTGTATTTCTTGTTATAATTAGCAGGAACAGTGAGGTGTAGTGGGCTATGGTGTCATAGTGCAATCAGTACTTCCTTATTTTTTGTATTAGATATAATGAGGTATTAAAGATTTCATAGCAGGTTGCATTTGAGTGTGTTAAGATTCAACATTCTGATTTGGTAAGAAATATAAAGAAGCACTTTGTAACAGATACTGTGCTGTGGTCTCTGCTTTAGCTTTAGAACTGCTTATGATAGCATTCTTATTTATTGCCATTAAACTCATCCTTTGCGATAGAACCAGCCTGACTAAGTTCCTGAGCACTCTAAAAACTGATTACAAATTACCTTGCCGGTTTTGTCTGTTAATGTATCGAGCTGCTGTCCTTAACCTCTGCCAGTCAGCTCTCTCCTTTAACAATCATGTTTGTCTCTGTAACTCTTGCTATATGGAGGTGTCCCCACCACTACCACCTCTCCTTTTGGCAGGATGACAGTAAGAGACCTATCTGTCAAGTATGTTCCATAACGTGAGAAACTGATACTTGAATCAATTCATAGGTGTGTTGTTTGGACTGGTGATGAGCGGGTCTTCTTTTATAATCCTACCACCCGTCTCTCTATGTGGGACCGACCTGATGATCTGATTGGAAGGGCGGATGTTGACAAAATTATTCAGGAGCCTCCTCATAAAAAAGGAATGGAAGAAGTAAAGAAACTAAGTAAGTTTTCAATTAGGAATTTGTCCTCTAATTTTAATGTTCTTTTAATATTTTTACAGAAAATATGAGGTCATTTAGGAAAGCTTGCTGTTTTCAAGGAATATAAGAAATTTGAGAAATGGGAAATAGTTCACTATGCTAGTTTGAGTTCGGTAGAAGAGTTATTTTAAAAAATAGAGAATCTGGATAATTATTTTTTATAAAATATATATGTATTTTTTTAAACTTATTTGTCAAGATTTTTAGTTAGTCCAAGATACATAGTCTTCACTAAGTTTGGCTCTTTGCTTATTAGTAATACTTAAAACATTTCTCGGTGAAGATTCTTTTAGCACCTTTGTAACTATAATCTATTTTTTGAAATAAAATTGTACAGAGTATTTTTAAAATATTGTTTATTAAACTTTTGTAAAGTACAGAATTTTGTAAAAATACGAAAGCTAAGTCTTTTATTTTTTGTTTATTAGTTTATTTATATGGAGAGCGAGCGAGCAAACGGGAGGGGTAGAGGTAAAGGGAGAGAAAATCTTAAGCAGGCCGACGTCGTGCTCCATCTTGGCTATGAGGTCATGACTGAGCTGAGATCAAGAGTCTGACGCTTAACAGACTTGAACCACTCAGGCTCTCTAAAGAGAGTCTTTTAAAGTAATTGTAATTTAGGGAAGGTAATAAGCCTTATTTCTGATAATAGACAAACCTTTCTAAGAGGTTACCTTTTAAGGTACCTCATATTCAGATAGCATTTCAATGTATATAATGAACACCAATATTTTTACATAATTTTGACTGCATATTTTTCATTGGTAATTTGCCCTCATAGTGACGTGATTGTGTTTTTATAGAGCCCCCTTTGTCAACTGTAGAGGCACAAATGAATCATTAATACTTTCAATGAAATAAATCCTCATACATGTCATTTACAATAATTGAGAAGTTTTTCTGGATTGTGTATATGTGGTGCTACATTTTTTGCTTAAAAGTCACTTTCAGATCAGTGAACCTCTTCCTGTCTGGTGCTAAAGATACTAGGCATCAGTTTTTCCCATGTTTGAATAAACATTTCAAAGCGAACTGGGAATTTAAAGGGAAGATTAGAAAGTATAGAATTATGTTTTGTTTAATGTTTTATAAAGGAGAGAATATTATGGGATGGATACTTCATAGAAACAGTAACTTTTTAAAAGAAAAGATTGTGTAATGTGTGTATGTAACTTCATATTAATATTTGATATGTTCTTGCCAGGGCACCCGACCCCGACAATGCTGTCCATCCAAAAATGGCAGTTCTCTATGAGTGCAAGTGAGTGAACTATAAATTGTAGCTACGTTTTCATACTGTTAAAACAAGTGTTCTGGTAGTGGTTAGCAGAAGGATAAATACTTAAGTATTTTACTTGTTGCTTGCTTATTTTTATTCTGACAAGGTTTAATTAAATTCGGTCTTACAGTTAAAGAAGAACAAGAATTAATGGAAGAACTTAATGAAGATGAACCTGTTAAAGCCAAAAAACGGAAGTAAGTAATACTTATAGTTTATGTAACTCAGGCAGATTTTAGCTATTTTAAAAGTTAATTAAGTCACAGTCAGTTTGTGGATGGGACAGGTAATGTGTATGTTGTTAGGAGACCGAAATCATGATCGCTCTCTAAGGTCTGATACTAGAAAGCTTTGCTTTAGATTGTAGAAATGGTGTCCTTACTGTTGCTAGATTTGCAGAATATTTGATTATGTAAGTGTGTATTATGAAGGCAAGTGACATTTTAGTTAGTTGATGATAAATTATTGTCAGATATTCATTAAGCTGGAATTTTATAAAAAATGAACTTCCTCCTTAGCATAGACCCTAACAGACACCATTTCAGAAATTTCATAATTATAGATACACAGACTTCTCTCTCCTTTTATATACTCATCACTTAGCTATTCCTTGAGTCTGTGGTCATTACTACGTGGTGAAGATGGAACCTGTGAGCTTAGAACGTGCTTTGAGAGACAGACTGCCCTAAGTGGGAGCATTAGATTGGCCTATGCTCTGTAGTTGCGTGAAATAGGAATGTTACTAAATAAGGGGAATGGGGGTGGGGGGGATAGAGGGTATTTGGGTGTGGGTGGGGGAGGAATGGGACCATTATTTAGCAGCAAAAAGTAAAGTTTATTAGCAACTGGATGATCCGTAGTCCTTATCTGAAAAGGACAGATTGAATGCAGCCAGATTATGGCAAGGAGATCAGTGAGACAACCCCTTTTTTTAAAAAAATCATTAGCAACAATGTTAAAGAAATTAAGACGTTTAAGAGAGTCACTCATAATCAACCAGAGTAACACAGCTCTTTTCATTTTTGCAGTTAACTTTTTAGTTCTTGACTAAATATGTAAATACTTTTATTAGTCGTAATCAACTGACTTTGTGTTCTTTAAAAAAAAAAGTTAGAATAAGATATTTGTTTTCTTAATTATTATAAATGACTGTATTCATTCTGTTTATGTAACCATAATTTTGGATGTTCCTACAATGTTAAACTTTTAGGTTGTTTTTAATTGTTTGTTCTTATAGACAACTCTGTAAGGTTTTTAACTGCTTTTATCAGGAGAATGTCAAAGAAGTCCTTTATGTGGATTGCCCGAGCTTCTCTATTTAGGTACAGAGTTAAAAGCCTATTTTTCCTGGCTTAGTTTTTCTTTATTTCTTTTATTGAGATAGATAGTGATAGTTTGTATTGTGACATTTTCATTTAGTGTAATTCTATAAAGGTTATTTGTTTTCGTTAGTTATATTTCTTGGATGTCTTTTAATTCTTTATTTAAATAGTTCTTAAATAAATTATTATAAGAGGGTATATTGTTTGGCAAATTACTTTTACCTGTTTGTTTTGTGCATATCTTAGGTCACAGACTATCTCGCTAAGTTCCTGCAGGTCACGGACTATGTCTTCTATCTTTTGATTCATTCCCCAAATTGCTAATTACCTCTCACGTAACCATATTTGTGGGTTAGCCATGTAAATCTGTTGGGCTACCTTCACTTCCCTATATAGCATGCTTTTGAAATTTGTGATATTTTGTTTTTCCCATTTCCCTTAAGTTTGTGTAGGGAATATGAACCAATTTTATTTTTATACTTAGCAGATCATATTTAAGAAGGAAGATCTGCTCAGGCATACCCAAATATTATTGAATTACTTACTCTTTTGGATTATTCATATGAACGGGCCTTCTTCATAGTGCAGATGTTTGAGAGGTGACTCGATTTCATGTTTACAATCTCACTTGAGTACCACACAGCAACAGGGTGGTCCTTAGCCCTGAGGTTCATTTTTGGAGGAAAAAGAAGTAGTTTAGTCATTGATGAACAGTTCTAATTCCATCTAACTACTCCTGGGCCTATGTTGCTCTCTGGGACCTGTCCTTCAACTTAAATCTCAACTTACCACCCAGAAAGTGAGTAAAAAACATGTCAGGTAGGTAAGGTATATATCTCACGTATCCACTTGGCCAAGTTTGCAGATATTTGCATTTTATTTTCAAAATAAATATTTGAGATTACTAAGACTTATACCAGTTTTTATTAGATTAAAAAAACATTTGATGCATCTATAATGTAAAACATTCTGGAAAATACTGTTTTTCCTATACCTTTCAAGAACTAAAAATTATGTTTTGTGCTGTTTGTTTCTAACACATAGAGTTTTACCGCAATGTTAGTTTTTTTTGTTTGTTTTTGAAAGTAAGGTAGTTCATTTTGTATATTAAAAGGAGAGACAGCACAATATAGCCATTGTAACATCATTAGAAGCTCATTGTAACTTTATTACTATTATAATGAAAGTTGTTTATCCCTTAGACTTCATTTGAAACCCTCAATATAATTTTTTTTGCCAAAAATATGCTGCTCAGTAGTGAGTCTTGAATATTCCATTGATTTAAAGATTTTAGTAAGATTCCTTATTAATATTTTGTCAGTTGATGCCTTATATTTTATTTTTTATAGGCGAGACGATAATAAAGACATTGATTCAGAGAAAGAAGCTGCCATGGAAGCTGAGATAAAAGCTGCCCGAGAAAGGGCCATTGTCCCTCTGGAGGCCCGAATGAAGCAGTTCAAGGACATGCTGCTAGAGAGAGGGGTCAGAAAACAATCTTTGGGGGAGATATTTCTGTTTTGTATAAGTAATATAAATATGTCTTGCTAAAAGGTCACATCTAAGGTTAGTGCTCATGTTTGGGGGGGGAGGTAAGGGAAACGTATCAAATTACTGTACTCTCTCAAGCAGCCTTTTTCTTGGCTCATCGTATCATGTTTGACTAAATGCCTTTTTACTGTCCTTTTAAATACAAGTAACATTTTACATTTGTTGGGTCATTAAATTTTGGTGAGTAATATAAGATGAGTATTAACAGAGTATTAACATTACAGAGCGGCGGACGGCATGGGATAGGTAAGGTATATGTGATTTTTCTTTTAATACTTTCAGAATGGCTTTTGGTTAAAGGAGAACTGGTACTTTATCATATTATTAGTAAAGCTTAATTGAGAGGGGGTTTCGACCTTTTGGTTACATTCACAGATTCATTTGAATAAGTTTAACTGTTCAATTTAAAATCACAACATTGTTCACAAGATTGGAGCAAGCATGGGAAATCAAAATGCAAATCTTCAAGGCTTTTTCTGATGTACTGATTTTTAAAATGTCACACAGTAGTGGTTATTTTAATGAGTAATTAAGTGGGTGTTACTTCTATATAATACAGAAATGTTCAGAGCCAATTAGTGTCGAAATTTGCTGTTGCTAGCCTCCCACTGCTTGTCATTTATTAGTGATGGAAACTTCAGTATGGTTTTTATTGTCTCCTTTTTAAGCAGATGTCCTGTAGATTTCAAGGAAAATTATATGACCTTTATGTTTTTAGAGCCAACTTAGTTATGAGGCAATACATTTTTATTTTAAAGGTGTCTGCTTTTTCAACGTGGGAGAAGGAGTTGCACAAGATAGTTTTTGATCCTCGGTACTTACTTCTCAATCCTAAAGAGAGAAAACAGGTAAAAGGAAAATAACATTTAAGAAATGTATATCCCTTAGCAGCATAGTTTGAAAAAGTAAGGAATAAAATGCCATCCTTTCTTCCCCTCACCACACAGCAACCAAAACACATAGTCTCATACCTTGGAACACATTTACCCTCTCTGTGGGCATTTCTGCCTCAGAAATACTTGAATATTTTTGCCTTTATTATGGACGTGCATATTGCTTCATGAGTATTTTGTCCTTGGGCCTCATATATGCTGAGGTTATATCAAGGAGTTTTTAAAATTCATTTTTAAAGGCATTTATTCTTTTACTTTTTACTGGGCAAATGTTGCAAATTTAGAGTAGAAAAATAGCAAAATACTGATGAGTAGAAAGACAAAAGAAACACCCACAGTCCTACCTGACTGATAGGACCATGATTGGACCCTGGTCCTATAGCCTACCTACCTGCTAGTGCCAGTATATATGCATGAGTGCGTGGGGTAGATAGACAACACTCAGAGACCTGTTTACATTTCAAGCACACCAGGCTACATGTAAGCGGCATCTGTTCAAATATCTTTTCATCATAAGCTTAAAGAATTGATGGACACTTGAGGGCTGAGTCAGAGTTAACTGGAGTTAACACGAGTCAGACTTGTCATGTTATTCAGTCGCCATTTATTCTGTGATGATTCAGCGATACATATCATCTCACAGTAATCGCTTCGTCCTCTAAAGCATTGCACACTTCCAACTTACATAGTTTCTGAATTACCTGGACCACCCTGACACTGAACTCTGTAGAATGGTGAGTATGTTGAACTACTTGCTGTAGGGCTATTGAGCTATAAGGTTTCTTTTGGTAGTCCGTTCTTACGTTTGTAATTTAATAGTTGGCATAATTCTCTACACTGTTTGCGCCATTGTGCACGTAGGTGTCATCACATACTTTTTATGAAGAGAACAAATTTGCAGTGTGCCAGACATGTATTTTAGTAAGTGTAATAGAAAAGCAGGACTTCCCAAAGATACTTGCATCTGCATTTTTGTGTGTGTGTCTGTGTGTGTGTTTTAAACTGTGTGGAATGGTCTCATTCTCACCTCAGTTGATGGCCCTATTGAAAAGTATAAATCATTCTTGGTTCTTTACTTCTCCCTTCCGTGCATTTCAAGTTTGTCTGCAAAATCTACCTCCAAAAGCTTGTAAATAAAACTTATTCACCATTTCCCCCACTAACACTGTAGTTCAAGGCACTGTGACCACTTCTCAGCATGTGTAGCCCCTGACTGACCTCTTTGCTTCCTTCCATTCTTGCTTTTTTGTAGTCAAGTTCTTTTTCCACATAGCAGCCAGACTAATTTTAAGTGGCAAATTAAGGCACTGTTACTGTTCCCTTGCTTAAAAAAATGTACATTGCCTCCCATCATTTAGGATAAAATTGAAATTCTTTATCATGGCTTGTAAGATTATACTTAACACGCTTATCTGCATAGTTCTTGAAGGTTTTGTCTTAGATTCATTCATTCTGGCCACATTTCCCTTGTTACGCCTTGAATAAGCTGGGTACATTCTGTTACTTGCTTTTCCCTCTGTCTGGAGTGTTCTTCTCCCAGGTGTTTGCCTCATTTTATTCTAGTGCTTGTCTAAGTGCCTTCTGATCTGTGTATCTCTTTGCCTTCTTTCCTTTATAGCACTCACAGCTCTAATTATCTAAAATTGTCTTCTGTCTCCCTTTACTGCAGAATATAAGTTCTGAGGGCTGGAACTTTGTTTTGTTCATTGCTGTGTGTATAATGCCTGGAACAATGCTTAACTTAAGTATCCCTGAAGGATTACTTTATAACTTGTGTGACATAACTCTTCATGCTGCTGAATGTTATAGTTTCTGGCTGAGTTAAATTACAAGTACATTTTGAGAGCTAAAATTCTTTCCCAATTTGACAGGCATTTTGTAAGCTGCTGGTGTTACCTCTTATTAAGAGAGTAATAAGTAAAAAGAGGAAAAATATCAAGCATTATTCCATTTAAATAAAGACTGTACTTAAAGGTTCTCATCCTTTTTGAGTAAAATTCTCAAAACTGGAGTTTAAGAAATCAAAGGAGAAGCAAACATTTGGAATTAATACGTGTGTTTATTCAGTGCTTAGTTTTACTATTTGCCTGAGAGTATCACATCAAGGAGAAACGAACTAAGTGTATCTAGGTTACATATTTGCACTTCATTAACTTCATTTCTGAAATTTGTATTTTAAACAAATTATTTGTATTCTGAATTTTGTATTTTATTTGTATTGGTATTAAAAACCAATTTTATTGAAAATGTCTCAGTCTAAGAGTACATCTCTTATGCTGTTCTAGTTATCTGCAGATTTATATATATCTGTAGATCAATGTGTATTTTACATCATTCTAGAAGAAGTATCTTATGTAATTGTAACTGTACATTTTAACTTAAGATTTTTCTTTAATGTTGTTTTTGATAAAAGATCCCTTGAGGAGTCAGAAATATTTTTGTTTTGTTTTTTCTTTTGACAATTTTTTTTAATGTTTAGTTTTGAGAGAGATAGAGTGGGGTAGGGGCAGAAAGAGAGGGGACAGAGGATCTGAAGCGGGCTGTGTGCTGACAGCTGAGAGCCCAGTACGGGGCTTAAATTCATGAACTGCGAGATCACGACGTGAGTTGAAGTCAGACGCTTAACTGACTGAGCCACACAGGTGCCCCTGTTTTGACAAAGTTTTTTTTTTTTTTTATAAATTTTTTTAACGTTTTTATTTATTTTTGAGAGACATAGAGACAGAGTATGAGCAGGGGAAGGGCAGAGAGAGAGGGAGACACAGAATCCGAAGCAGGCTCCAGGCTCCGAGCTGTCAGCACAGAGCCCGACGTGGGGCTCGAACTCACAGACCGTGAGATCATGACCTGAGCCGAAGTCGGCCGCTTAACCAACTGAGCCACCCAGGCACCCCATGTTTTGACAAAGTTTTAAACTGAATAACATTTTTCAACAGAACCAGACCATTTCCATGCAGAATATTAGACTCTGACATAGAGTCTAGTTATGCTAACACTTTTTAAAATAAACTGGGGGCACCTGGGTGGCTCCGTCAGTTAAGCATCCAGGGTTGTGAGTTCATTCCCTGTGTTGGGTTCTGTGGTGGGCATGAAGCCTCCTTAAAAAAAAAAGTTAGCTTATTTCAAAAATAAGCATTTTAATGTAGTATGTGTTACTGAGAGCTTTTTAAGGTCAACATATTATAAATAGTAGTATATTACCCATATAGTTAGTTACCATTAACTGGCCCTCTTGGCCACTCTTTATTGAATCAGTATCAGATTATAAGTTGAATTAAATTGAAATGAGAATGAAATAATAGAGACCTTTTGAAAATCTCTGCTCCTCTGTACGTTGAATACGTGGACCTCATATGTGTAGATATTTTTCTGTAGCAGTCAGTTCTCTGATACCAGCTTGGTGTCCTACAATTAAATCGAATGCTTACAGTCTACACGGAGTTGGAATCAGATCCCATAGGTTAAATGCTTAGATCCACAAGACCTTCCCTGTCTTCAAATGCCTGTCACATGCTTGTACATTCTGCACACTTCTGTTCAGTTTAGCTGCAACTCAGGGATTCCCATGTTCCCCTCCTCGGGCTTAATAATTTGCTATAATGGCTCACAGAACTCTGGGAAGCACTTATGTTTATTGGTTTATAATATAATAAAGAATATGATAAAGGATACAGTTAAACAGCAGATGATGAGGTACGTGGGGTGAGGTCTGGAAATGTCCTGAGTCCCTGAACTTCTGTCCCTGTGAAGTTGGAGTGTGCCATTCTCAGGGCACCCTTTTAGCAGTGATTTTATGGGGACAGCTTCTCTAGGCATTTACCACTGGTGATTGGTCACCAGCCATTGAAAGTTCCCATGCTCTCATCACATGGCTGGTTCCACTGGCAGCTCTCTGCCATCCTGTGGTTATCTAGAGAGACTTTCCGGAAATCACCTCACTGACACTAACTTAGATGTAGTTGAAAGGCGCTTGTTACGAATAACATGAATTTGCTCTTTTCATCTTTATGTAATTCAGCAACAGGACAAAAGCCGGGTACAACAGTAGAGATCTCTGTGTCTCTTATCACTTAGGGAATTAAAAGGGCTTAGGAGCTCTTGCCAGGAGCCAGGACAGGCACAATATATAATACATATATATTTCTTCTTCTTTTTTTTTTAATTTAAATTCCAGTTTACATACAGTGTAATTTAGTTCCAGGTATACAATGTAGTGGTTCAACACTTACATACATTAAGTACCCGGTGCTCATCACAAGTGCACTCCTTCATCTCCGTCACCTATTTAATCCACCCCCCCCACCTCCCCTCTGGTAACTATTAATTTGTTCTTTGTTCTTAAGAGTCTGTTTCTTGGTTTGCCTCTCTCTTTTCTCTTTGTCCTGTGTTGTTTCTTAAATTCCACATAAGAATAAAATCATATGATACTTGTCTTCTCTCTGATTTATTTCGCTTAGTGTGATACTCTGCCAGCTCCATCCATGTTGGAAATGGCAAATATATATTTTCTTACAATATCACACCCATACTTTTCACAGACTTCTATATTGAAGAAAAATATACATACATTAAAATCTAAACAAAAATTTCACGAAGTGAGCATACTGTGTAATTACGTAGATTCAGAAATGGAAACTGTTCTGCGGGATGGTTAAGTCCCGGAGGTCTGTACAGCATAGTGCGTAGAGCTAGCAATACTGTATTGTATACTGAAAAATTTGCTCGGATGATAGATCTTATGTTAAGGGTTTTTAATATCACTTAAAAATAAGAATAAATTAAAAGCGCTGGAGGAACCTTTTGGAGGTGGATATGTTTATGTCATAGACTGTAGTGATGGTTTCCCAGATGTGTATTTATCTCTCAACACACCAGGTTGCATACATTAAATGTGAACAACTTTTTATATCAGCTATACCTCAATAAAATGGTTTAAGAGAAGAAACGGAATATAACTAGCACCCTTTGTTTTTGATTATGTCAATAGACGTCAAGTAGGAATTCTTTTTAGAAACTTAGTAACTTTTATGGTATTCATTGTAACGTTTTGTTCATAAGTTGATATTTTAAGAAAATACCCGCTTAAAATAGGGAACCTAAAAAGCCCAAGGGTATTGGGAAGCATGACACAAATAGTTAGGAGAAACCTGGAAACATACCAGAACTCCTCATTTTCTTTAAGAAGGTCATCTCAGCTCAGGATTCCTAACCTTGGTGTGGGATATCCCAGAGGAGGGATGCGAAGTTTCCTCTGGCCTCTGAAAAGAAAGTTAATATAAATTCATTTGGGTTTTACTTGGAATTCACTACTTTTACAAAGAGAATATATACTAAAAAGGGAGAGAGGGGTTGAGAAGAACCCTCTTTCCCACTTCCATCAGCATGCGCATGCTTTCCGGATTTATTGCACTGCTGTATTTGGACGGTGCTGAAAATGGCCTACGTGCCTGGCAGGAGATGGTGAGATAGTTGTAGGTATCTCTATATCTCTATATAGCTATTAAAGATTAGTAGACAGACATGGGCTGGCCTGGGAACAAGTCCTCAGTTTTTTATAGAAAACATTTTTTGTTTGACTTTTTCTAAAGATGTACATACACACATTTAAAGAGACAAATAGATCTATAAAATATGCTAGGAAAAATAATAGAGTGCTGCCCCAGTTTTTTATCTTTCTGGAGACATTTCTTTCACAGCCTTGTGACGTGCTTCATTCTGGACTGGTTACCCTCTACACCTGATAAACAGCTGTTATTTTTGAGGATGACCAGTGTTTACCGTCATCCTGGGATTTCCCTCATCTCTCCTGTTTTTGGGGGCGGAGGTTCACCTGTTTCCATCATAAGTCTTTTTCTTTCTTGGTTTACTCCCTTTTTTTTTTAATTTGTTTTGAATAATTTATTGTCAGTTTGGTTTCCATACAACACCCAGTGCTCATCCAACAAGTGCCCTCCTCTGTGCCCATCACCCACTCTCCCCCCTCCCACACCCCCCATCCCCTCAGTTTGTTCTTAGTCTTTGAGAGTCTCTTATGTTATGTCTTCCTTCCTCTCTGTGGCTTTTTTTTCCTTCCCCTCTTCCCCTCCCCCCTGGTTTTCTGTTAGGTCTCCCAAAGCCTACCTATGCGTGGGAACATACGGCATCTGTCTTTCTCTGCCTGACTTATTTCACTCCGCATAATATCCTCCAGTTCCATCCATGGGTTTACTCCCTTTTGACCCATTTCATCCCTGTAATAGCTTCTTGAGAGAACATGCATGAGAAATAAACTTTGGAGGACTTGCATGTTTGCAAGCATTCATTGTACCCTTAATTTGAAATTGTTCTGCTGGTTAAGATACATGAAATTGGAAATCTTTTTCTTTCAGTATTTTTTTTTAATTTAAATAGTTTATTTTCAAACTGGTTTACATATAACACCCAGTGTCCATCCCAACAAGTGCTCTCTTTAATGCCCGTCACCCCCCTCCCCCCCTCCCACGCCCCCATCCCCCTTACCCCCCTCACCCTCAGTTAGTTCTTAGTCTTTGAGAGTCTCTTATGTTTTATCTCCCTCCCTCTCTGTGTCTTTTTTCCTTTCCCCTCTCCCATGTTTTTTGCTAAGTCTCTCAAAATTCACCTATGCGTGGAAACATATGGTATCTGTCTTTTTCTGACTGACTTATTTCACTTAACATAATACCCTCCAGTTCCATCCATGTCTTTCAGGATTTTGAAGACTTTGCTCGTTTTCTAGTTTTCACTGTTGCTGTTTGAAGGCATCCGTTACTTTTTCCTTTGTTTATAGACCTTTTTAATTTTCACTTGTGGGTGTGTAGGATCTCCTTTTAGTGTATAGTGTTTTGAAATCTCACGGTGATTATGTACCTTGGTGGAAGGGGCCCATTGTGCTGGGCGCTTGATGTCCCTTTCAGTTTGTAAACTCCTGTCTTTCAGTTCTGGGAGATTTTCTTGCATTGCTCTTTTGATTTGTTTCCTTCTGCTTATTTTTTCATTCTGGGACAGAGAATTTGCCCTTGTGGGCTTGTCCTTAAAGTTTCTTTTCTCCTATTTTCTACGTCTGCCCTTTTCTTTTGGGTGACTTTCTCAACTTTTATTGTCAAATCCTTTAATTTGATTTTTCATTTTTCCTGTCCTTTAATTTGTAGGATTTCTTTTTGTTCTTTGAGTTGATCTTGTTTTATGATTATAGTATCTTAAAAGTTTTATGAGATTGTTAAAGATTTTTGTTTTAATTTAATTTTCCTGCCTAGTCTCTCTGTCAACTAAGGTTTTTTCTATTTGGATTTCTTTTTTTCATGTTGGAGAGTTTTCCTTCGATATCTTTGTAGCCCTTGACTGCTCAAGACTGGGAATGAAGCACTGAAATGCTCTTTGGGCATTTCGAGCATCCGAGTGGGCTCCCATGACTTGGCTTTTCTGTAAAGCAGTGGTTCTCAGGGACAGTTTTGCCCCAGGGGACAGTTTCGGTTGTCAGACTTGTGTGCGTGCTGTGTTGGATGCTACTCAGCATTATCTCAGGTGTCCTGAGTGCTTGAGGTTGAAAAACCCTGCTGTAGGGTGATACATATCTGGTTTGTTGAGGATCTCCTGGTGCAGGTAATCTTTAGGCTGGTCAGATTCGGGAAAAGTACCTTTAGTCTCCTGACAAGATGACATAGTTCTTACTGCTTTTGTTCTGGGAGAACGCTGTTTTAGTATTTGGCATGTAACTGCTTAATTTGCTGTTTTCTCTGGCTGGTATGCCTCCCTTCTAATTTGTGTTCCCCGCTTTACCTTGAGAGAGACTGCTTTGCCTTTTAGAACAAGGATCAGCAAAATTTTAAAATAAAGTATCAGATAATAAATATTTTAGCTTTGGGGGCCTTTTGGTCTCTGTCATAGTAGTGTAATTCTGCTACTGTAACGAAGGAGCACCCACAGGTAGATAGATGTGAAGGAATGAGCCGTCCAATAAAGTTTTACCTACGGACACTAACATTTGGATGTCATTTCATTGTCACGTGTCATGAAATGTTATGAAATTCTCTAGTGTTTTTTCCCTAACCATTTAAAAATGTTAAAACACTTTCTGGCCTGTACAAAAACAGGCAGCAGGCCAGATTTGGCCAGCAGATAGTGAATTGCCAACCCTCGTTCTTGAGAATAATCACTTGCCTTTTACTGAGCCTCAGGAGTGGCGGTGCCCCATGTACATGGAGTTGGCAAGGGAAAGCTTCTGATTGACTCCTTCTTAAATAGCCTTATTGTAGCTGTACTCTGCCCTCACGTCCATGGGTCTCTGATGCTATCACTTCTGGAACTGTTTGAGGATTCTCTAATAAAGAATTGGTTTCTTTCTTTTCTTGACTGCTGAATTCGGGTCAGCTTTCTCTTGTTTGCCAGTTCCTTACTACTTACCCATGTGCTTTTCATCTTCGAGAGTCGATCTTTCTTTTTCCCATTTGCCTGTTCTTGTCGGTTTGTGACTTAAAAAAGGAAGTCCTCTCTTGTCATTTTATTGGCATTGGAAGAAAGGAAATAGAAATGCGTGTTCAGTTTATTATCTTCTCTATACATTATTCGGGGGGGGAAAGATAGGATAGATGTAAAGCATTACATTTTGGTGGAAATAATTGTGTCTTAAAAGAAGCACAGAAATAAATTTAAGCTTTAAATTTAAATAAAGTGTTGTTTCTATGCTCGTAATTGTTTTTTTTTCTAGAAGAGATTTGGAAGCACTGTGTAAAATTTATACACTTTATAGTCCCTGAAATTTTTTAATAAATGTTTATTCAATTTGTCATCAGGGAAAATGAAAATTAAAGGGGCTTTTAACTTTGTTCTGGAAGTCTTAGCAGAGGGCTTATGTGCTTGTGTAGCACTGTCAAATGAAGTTTTAAAGCGAGACTCACAACAGATAATCTGCATATAATTGAGGTGTCTTTAATTAGTGCAGTTTTCTATTACAGTTTGGACAAAGACATTGACTTAATATTTTCTTATAGATTCTCTAGTATGGCAATTAAATTATTTTTGTGGAAGACTAACTTGCCCAATTGGTTTGTTTTTGTGATAGGTATTTGATCAATATGTAAAGACAAGGGCAGAGGAAGAACGCAGGGAAAAGAAAAACAAAATAATGCAAGCCAAGGAAGATTTCAAAAAAATGATGGAAGAAGCAAAATTTAATCCAAGGTATATGGTTCATTACTGTAACATCTCAAAATATGTCTGTGCTTTCTCCTAGGATCTGCTAAGAGAATATGTATCTTTTGGATAATCGGACATGAAAAGTTTATTTGATTATTGGTTGCTGCAATTCTAACCTTTATTCTTAATATATTTCCTTTAGAGGAACCTCTTGTGCTCTATGAGAGGCAAAGTGTCTAGATTATGTTTTTGTCTGACATTTTCAGTTTATTGTTAATGCCTGTTGAGTATGTGTAATGGGCTGGAGAAGAGGAGACATTTAAAACTTACATGACTGGCATCTTAACAACAATATTTAGCATCATTTAGTGGATATCTTATTTGCGCTCAAAGTTGTATGTACAAACTTACACATACATACATACGTACACTTGAAGCACATACTTGTATACACACATTATCTCCTTATCTCATTCAGTCTCCTGACGAAACAGCCACCATGATTTATGTGCTTGTCGCATACGTTGCTCAAGTGAATGTGGGATTTCAACTAGATTCCGGCGTTAATGCAGAGTAGTCTAGGCAAGAGAGAATTAGTTGCTAATTTATGGTTTAGTTTTGGCAGCGGTGTTACTCCGTTGCTGGGAACACCTCATAACATGGACTTTCTAAAACTATAGGGTAGAATTATGGAGTGTCTGGTTTAAATGACACTTTATATAAAGTTCATCTTGTTGAAACAGTTACTTTTGTCATTGGAAGTAGAGGAGAATATTGTTTGAAAAAGTATATTCAGTATTATAATTTTACATTGGAAACATGAAACCTAGGGCATTAATACACATCTCAGATAATAAAGTTAATAGAGTATTTGGGGCTCTGAACCATGTCCTGTCTGTCAGGGGAGAGTAGAGTTTCAGACTCTCCATGGGTATCTTGGGCCTTTCTTTTTGGTTTATCAAAAGAGTGAGTTCATGGGTCAGTACTTGTGACTGAGTTATATAAAAGACATTTTGGGAGGCAGTTGAGATTTGAGCATGGATGGGTTGGTATTACATGGTATTAGAGAATTCACAATTTTCTTGGGTATTGTGGTTTTAAAGGAAAAAGGATTTACTCTGAGGAGATGCATGCTGAAATAGTTACAGATAAAGCCTCATGAGGTCTACAGCTTATTTTCAAATGATTCAGCAAAATACATTTATTTATTAAAACCATTATGGATCTGACAATAACTGAGACTCTGAAGAGATTTCCATTTTGTGGATTTGACAAATTAAGTCTTGCTCTATGCCACTGCTCTGTGGGTGCTGATAGAATTACTGGAGCAAGCTGTACCTTGCAGGTTACTTCAGAAAATAAAGCCATGAGACACATAACTAGAAGTCTTGGCACTTGGGACATTGTGCTGTATTGCTGTATTGATACATTAATGTGACTGTAGAGATTAGGACCAGATTTAGTAAGTCGCAGAGAATGAATGAGGAGGAAAAACTTGAAATTGAGAAAATATGTCCATTAACTTAAATTCTCTTGGAAATTGGAAGAGCCTGTGTATCACAACTAGAGTTTGTATATAAAAAGTGTTGGAGTTTATTCCAAGGGAAAAAATGACTGGGAAGAATTAAGTGCCTATTTCTATGTCTTTGCTTTTTGGTTGGAAAGAAATTTCAAGGCATGTCTCCTATGGTCAATTCCTGGTCACTTCCCAGTCTCCTACCACTATTATCCACTCTCAGCTTTCCCTGAGAAAACAGGGCAATGTGTCTGTTACCAAGTAGTGCTTTTTGGAGTTAAGAGATGAGTCCTATCAAAATCTCTGTATCACAATTTAATAGTAAAACTTCATTTTAGTCTTTTCTGGTGAAAAACAAGTCTTTTACCACAAATGATATAAATACGTATAAAATAATTCTCACTTTTAGAAACTGATTTTACATTTTATTTTTATTTTTAATTTTTTAATGTTTATTTTTTATTAAAAAATTTTTTTCTTAGTGTTTGTTTATTTTTGAGAGACAGTGTGAGCAGGGAGGGGCAGAAAGAGAGGGAGACACAGAATCTGAAGCAGGCTCCAGGCTCTTTGCTGTCAGCACAAAGTCCGATGTGGGGCTTGAACTTGTGAACTGTGAGATCATGATCTGAGCTGAAGTCAGACGCTTAACCGACTGAGCCACACAGGTGCCCCTTTAATGTGTATTTTTTATTTATTTTTTTTAATGTTTGTTTATTTTTGAGAGAGAGAGAGAGAGAATGCACATGTGCAAGTGAGAGAGAGACAGAGAGAGGGAGATACAGAATCCGAAGCAGGCTACAGGTTCCGAGCTGTCAGCACAGAGCCCGACGCGGGGCTCAAACCCACGAACTGTGAGATCATGACCTGAGCCGAAGTCGGATGCTTAACCTCCTGAGCCACCCAGGCGCTCCTAATGTTTATTTTCGAGAGAGAGAGAGAGAGAGAGAAAGAGAGAGAACACAAGGGAGGGACAGATAGAGAGGGTGACGAAGAATTCAAAGAAGGCTCTAGGCTCTCAGCTTTCAGCACAGAGCCCAATTTGGGACTCGAACCTATGAATTGCGAGATCGGACCTGAGCCAAAGTTGGATGCTTACCTGACTGAGCCACCCAGGTGCCCCAGTTTTATATATACATATATATATTTTTTTAAGTTTATTTATTTCTGAGAGAGAGAGACAGTGTGAGTAGGGGAGGGGCAGAGAGAGAGGGAGATACAGAATCTGAAGCAGGCTCCAGGCTCTGAGCTGTCAGCGCAGAGCCTGATGTGGGACTCGACCTTGGGAACGGTGAGATCATGACCTGAGCCGAAGTCGGACGCTCAACCGACTGAGCCACCCAGGTGCCCCCCAGTTTTATCTTTTAAAAACAGATTTATTCTTTAGTCATAGTAGTAATTCTCTCTTAAAATTTTAATGCAAGGTGCTTAATTTATCATGACAACAAAACAGATTTAGTGGACTTACATGTATGTGATCCCGTTTCTGGGTTACACATTTTTGTTTTACTTTAAAATTTATTAAGGTTATATATCTATTATTCAAACCAGGTTTGCAGTATATCCTGTTGTGAAAATGTTGAATTACTGAAATTGGTAATTTGTGAGTAACAAACAGTTACATTAAAAGATTATTAGAATCTGGGTTTGGTTAGCAAAGCTTCAAAATAGCACATGTTAGCTGTGAATGGTACTCCTAGACTTCAGTTGATGTTTTAAATTCTAAATTCTGAAGTTAACCAGTTTTTTTCTTTATAATGAGAGTTGTAATATATTCTTTGTTTTAACACATGTGTTCTATATTTGTGTTGAAACAGTTAAATAGTTTTTAAAGGAAGAAAGTAAGATTTATCTTTCCCTTCTAAAAACTTGCTAAATATGGGAGTATTTATTATAAGAACAAATTATTTAAGGTGAAAGCTTCAAACATTGAAATATATCCAAATGTATGAAAGCCTTATAAATGCCTTTTATTTGTGGAGAGAATTTTTTTTATGCTGAGCCTCATTATCCCCCATAGGCCTCATCTTTTTGTGTAGCCTTCTTGGCATTTTGCTTTGCTTTTTGGAACTATGCATTGATGTTTTCATCAAATTTGGAAAATTTTTGATCAGCATTTTTTCTGTTCTAATTCACTCTTTTCTCTTTTAGAATTGTAATTATCTGACATGTCCCTGAGACGGTTCCTTCATCTCCCCCAATTTTGTGTGTGTGTGTTTTCGATTAGAGAATTGTTACTGATCTAATTTGGAGTCACTGGCTCTTTATTCTCTCTGTACTCTTTTGTTAAGCTCATCCAGTGAATTTTTCCTTTCAGTTAGTTTTAGGTTCTTTTTCCCTCTTTTCTGTGTCTTTACTGAAACTCCCCTTTTATTCGTTCTTTAAAATCATGTTTTTAGTTCTTTGCATCTAACTTTCTTAAATTCTTTTGATATAATTATAATATTTTTAAAGGATTTGTTTCTGCCAGAGCAGCATCTGGGCATTTGGGGTTCAGTTTCTGTTGATTGTAAATTTTTTTAATTTGAATTATACATTCTTTATATGTTTAGTGTTTTCTGATTGAATATTGGAAATAGTGGATTACAAAGACTCTGAAGTCTGTTCACTTACTCTAATGAGTGGATTTTTGTTCTCGCAGGCAGTTTAATTACAGGCTGATCACCTTAATTTAGCTTTGATTTAAGGCTTTGGTAGTGTGGATCCCAGAAGGTGGAAATTTCTCAACAGTCCATCTTTGTCTCCCTTGTGCAACTTTTGTGGACTTTTCCTAATGTCCTCTTTCTTCACTACTCAGTTTATTTGTTTTTTGCTCTTAACCAGGTAGCACTTTGGCAGGAGGTGTGGTCTTTCGCTGCTATTTATACCCTTCAGCCTTGGCTATCTATCTGTTTATGAGGAATCGCCTTGTGGTGTATTTACCGGGTACTCTCTTTCTAGAGCTTCTTCCTCTGCCAGTTTAACACCCAGACTGTGATCTTTACTGCTTGTAGCTATTGGGACCACTGTACTCTGCCTGAACTCTAACTCTCTGCACCTTGGGAAATTGGCCTGCCACATAGGGCAGTGGGCCTTTCCTTAGTCTTACTACTCTGCCTATTGTCTCCTGTTTTGAAATCATTTGCCTCATATATTTTGTCCTCTTTCCCAGTTGTTTCTAGAAGGAGAGCTAATTCAGTAGTTATTCCACCATGGCTAGGAGCAAGACTCAACCTCTTTTTAGTGTGGAAATAGATGAGCTCTTAAGTCTCTTGAAGCACATGCATTTTTTGCTCTCTGATGTGTTATCTCCCAGTGTCATGCTGATAGGACACAAATCACTAACCACATTTTCACCCTTTAGCCCTTTTTTACTCCTTTCTTTAGCTCATTGTTTACTCTTTAGGCAGATGTTGGGACTCAGTGAGTCTTTGGCACATATTCTTGCTGGAAAATGGTATCATCTTCTATACCTTTCTACAAAGAGAAATAGCTCTACCAAAGTTAGCACACTTGCCATTTTGTTACAGAGCTACTTTTAGTGAATTTGCAGCCAAGCATGCTAAAGATTCAAGATTCAAAGCAATTGAAAAGATGAAAGATCGGGAAGCCTTGTTTAATGAATTTGTGGCAGCTGCAAGGAAGAAAGAGAAAGAAGATTCGAAGACCAGAGGTGAGAAGGTAAGATGAGGTGATTGACACGAGTGTGAATGGGAAGGAACTAAGCTGGGGCTGTGTTTCCCATCTAATCCATGGGCATAGATCACAGGACCCACAGTTACTGGTTAGCTTTGTAAGTTCACTTTTTACCGTTATTGATGTGTGTGTATTCTCTTACTTTACTTCCATAATGATTATTTTAATAACTTTACTAAAGTACATAGATTTGCTTTTATTAATACTGAGTTTGCCCAGTACACCCAGAACTGTTAGATCTGTCTACTCACTGGTGCCTGCTAAGATTCAAGATTCTTAATAAGCGGTAACCTTTAAATTTTAAAAAGCTTTTTTATCTTTTTTGCCTTCCAAAAGATAGCATTTTAGTGACTTTCTAATCTTTTAGTAAACATATCTTACATATAAATTATTGCTTATCAGAAATAAAGGTCAGCTATTAAAGATTTATGAACTCCAAATGTCACTTAATAGCGGTGTTAGGAGCGGAGAGGAGCCCACCACTGGGGAGGCAGACGGGTGGAGATGGCACCAGCAGTGTGTGAGCCATCAAAACACGCAGCCCCTCTCCTTAGTATCCCTGTGTGCTTTGTGAATAGAGAAAAAGAACCTCTGAAGCCTAATCATTTTTGACATTTAAAATGGGCTCTTATTCCAGAAAGTTAAAACATCCCAAATTCTATTAAGGAATGTTGTTAGGGAAGTAATACATTTAAAATGGGCTCAAGCCTCTTGCACTGTAAATAATAACAGTATTGGATGAAATAACTTTTGTCAGAAATATCTGAAATTTCCTGATTCTCTGGTTTACTGGGCTTCAATGTAGATTCTTCTAGAAATTTTTCACTTATTAATGGTTTGTGTATGTGTGTGTGTGTGTTTGCAAATGATTGTTTCTCAGGAAATGTGCAGAATTGAGTTGTGTGTAAACATTGATAGGCTGAATTAGAATCATTGTTAATGTATTTGCTACTTTTGACTTTTAGTAATACCCTTATTTGATTAAAGAATACCAAGTAAAATAAATAGTTGATGCTGTGTGATTGCTTTTATACAAATTGAATGTTTTTCTCTTTGCATTTATAACTAATGTTCTTTTTCTAAACACTTTTTTTGTAACTATTTTGTGTATTCTGTTTTATAACAAATGGATAGACTTTACAGTTTTGTGCTGTGCGGCCTGTCAATCAGTTCAGTCTGACAGCTGTCAATCACTGACACGCAGAGTATTATGGGATTCCCTAGTGAGGAAAGAATTGGTATCTCTGTGTGGTGACTTTAGCCTCCCGCAGTTCCGGTACTTTACATTTTTTTAGTCTTTTTCCTTATGCAGTCATGAGAGTTGTGCCCAGAATGTGTTAATTAAAGTAAATGAAATCGATATTGCAGCTAAACAAGCCTACTATATTCAGCTTTATTTCCTTTTGATTGTAAAATAATTCCTCTAAGTTATAGGTTTGGCGTTGTACCTTTACTAAGTTTTTAAAAAAAAAGTGGCAGGAAATTACTGAAGTGAAACTTTCTCAGCCAATTTAAAGAAAGCAAAATTAACAAATCTCTAAGGGTTTAAATATAGTATATTTTATATTCACGGTCTGAGAAGTAGCTAGTTAATGAAGTTTTATTAGTTTTTTCATGACTTTGAATGATTATTCCTATGAAGTATATTGTCTGTTTTGTTTTTTTTAAACCACATTTTAACCATATGTAGTTGAGTAGTAAGATTAGTGCTAGTAGCATGGCGCTACTATATTGGAGTTTGCCTTCTTTATTCTTGTGATTCTCAAATTGCTGTTCGTAGTATTGAAGTAATGCAATTAATAGCCAGATAATAAAAGTTTAAAGGTAATTACTTGCTGAGTCAAAAACCTGTAAAGGACATTGACTTTTGGTGAAGTAGCCCCCACCCTTTTTTTTCAGTAGACATTTTCAAGCTAAGGAGTAAGATCCTTTGCAGGTAGCTTTTACAGGTAATTTTCCATTTTATAAAAAACGCCCCTAAAACTCTGCTTACTCTTGCTAGACTGTTTTGTTTGCCAAAACGGCTACCTTCAAGGTTTTTAAAATTTAATTATAACTTATAACCAATTTTTATAAAATATGTTTTGGAACATCACATTTGAAGTTGCACATAATAGAGTTAATCCTCGCATGAAGTGCCTTTTTCTCCCTTCCCTCACTTAAGTTTTCTTCTAAACAAGTTAAGTATTTTGTTACAGTACGTTATGCCAAAGAGACTGTTTTTCCCTGCTAAACTGAACAGCCTAGATGCTAAGGTCCTTTGAATTGGGGAGAGAAAAAAAGTAGGGAATGTGGTGTCTTGAATTGCTGCTAGTGGGAACCTATTTTTTGACATTTATGCAGTTAAGTAGTTATTCTCATACAAATAACAACTTCAGTAAGCCATGTATAGTCTGTCATGGTAATATCCACAGTGAGAGGAAGTTAAAATGTAATTTTATTTAAAATTCACTGTTTATACATCACAAATGTTTTAAACTGTATGATAATCCTTTATAGGCTTTGTGTCTAATATTTGAAAGTTGTCCTAAGTCAATATAAACTCATATGGCTTCAAAAGATTCCTGTTTGCTATAGCTTGCATGTTTTATTTAACATAAATTTTGTAAAGTTTGCTTTCTAGTTATCACAGGCATCTAGGAATTTGTGTTCATCATGTCAGATAGGAAGTAGACAAGTTGAACAGACAAATTGTTCCATCACTATATCAAGTAGTTTCTTTTTCATTGTCTGGAAATGCTGGGTGTAGGAGTATTTCTTACTGCTACAAACAAGTCAGGAGCCAAGTTCAGTAGTAAAAGAAATCCACAGCTGATGAGCTCTTGGCTTTTAAAAAATTCTCTAATAGGGAGGAAACGCTTTTCTAATAATGTCACAGGTGTTTTCCAGAAATGACCCCACCCTCTCTTTTAATTCTGTATTAAGGGAAATGAGAGGATTAGTATATGCAGGAAGAATGTGATTCCATTTCTGATTTCTCATTCCCTTGGTCAGGTGGGAAGCCAGCATGTTTAATCCCTACAGGGGAAGAGAGGTTCTTGAAGTGGTCTGAGTCCTCTATTGAATTGAATGGCTACCCCTGCTGTCTCCCCTTATAGGAGTACAAGATAATTTAAATGATACTAAATTTTAAAACAGGTTCTCAAAGGTGCATAACAATAAATTCTTTCTTTCTTCCCTATTTAAAAAAATAAGAATTATAGTTTGTGAGAGCGGTCCTAAGTATTGTATGTATTGCTACTAAAGGATTAACATCTTTTAATACCCATGGTGTAATTTTATTGAGTTGATACTTGATTGGCTCAGAATGTCAATTCATTAACACTTTTGAGTTGTAAAGTATACATGTTTAATGGCTGAATATAGTTTTTAAAGTAATGATTAATTATGACCACAGAAATTCTATAATTTATATACAAGGGTGTAGGCATTGACTTTTTTAAATTAAAATATAAAAATTTACCCTGCTTTTTTCTTGTTTTTAGACATTTGACAGTACTATTTCAAGTTTTCTAATGAATTAGACTTGTTATTTGTGCTCATCTATTTCTAAATTCCCCTATTGTAACAAACAAAAATTATGTTCGTCTACTTTTTAAAATAGGTCATTCTTATTATCTTGATGTTAAAGTGTAGTTTATCAGTTCATAAGCCTGAATCTTACCTAAAAATAAATATAAATTCTTATTTCTTATAAAAACGTAACAATGCTGAAATGAAAAAGTTAACAATCAAAAAAGAATTTTTTCTGTATTTGAATAATTTCACTGGAGAAAATGATTTATCTTGAATTCGGTAGATTTTAAATGAGAGTTTATATGTATGTTGGCTTTTATATTTATTATAAAAGAGCAATTCAGATATTCTTTTTGACTAAAATTTATTCCACGGTAAATAAATGCATTTAAAAAGTTACTATTCTCATCTTGAAGGTAAGTGGACAATTTTTTCTGGTTGTAAACATTTGCATGTGAGGAGTTTCTCATGGCAGATTTCCCCCCATCCCCCACTATGTTTTGAAATACAGATTAAATCGGATTTCTTTGAACTGTTATCTAATCATCACTTGGACAGTCAATCCCGATGGAGCAAAGTAAAAGACAAAGTAGAAAGTGATCCACGTTACAAGGCAGTGGATAGTTCTTCAATGAGAGAAGACCTTTTCAAACAGTACATTGAAAAAATAGCCAAGGTAACTGTTGTGTTTATTTGTACTGTAAATATGGAATAATAAAATTGCATTGTAATTCTTAATTGCATCGTAAAGCTATTTGCTGGTGTTGGGGGTTGGAATTTTTCATGTTGGTATAATTAATATAAGGATCTCTTATACATGTAGTTGATTTGGAAATGAGGTGCAGTGTTTAGGTATATTCTTGGTGAAACCCAGGTTTGAAATTTTATATTTGGCCAACTTACTCTATGGAAACATATTTTGATAATGTAATTTTACTTTACAGAATTTGGACTCAGAAAAAGAAAAGGAACTTGAAAGGCAAGCCCGCATTGAGGCGAGCCTTCGAGAACGAGAAAGAGAGGTTCAGAAGGCTCGTTCAGAACAAACAAAAGAAATAGATCGAGAGAGAGAGCAACACAAACGAGAAGAAGCTATCCAGAATTTCAAGGCTCTTTTGTCTGACATGGTATATATTCCTCTTGCTTCCTACCCCCTCCCCGACCCTTAGGTACTGGATATTAGACATCTATTAGATTGCCTTGTTAGTGAACATTTTAGTATTCTTTAAATGGAGTCTGAGAGATATAATTTGGTGAGTTGTTTTATAAAGTGTTTTAAAATGCAGTTCTTGGTATTAGCACCATTAGAATAAGAAAACCATAGTTATTTAACATTTTCAGAAGTTATTTTGTACATATAAAAACGTGTGATCTTTGAGTCTCAAAGGTAAATTTTTATTCTTGATGGAAGTCGTCTTAAATTATTACAAACTTCTATGCCATAGCAATAAACAAAATGTGCTGAACAGACTTAAACCTTTTTCTTGGTGATTTAGGGTCATCAGTGTGATAATGAATTTTGTACATGTAGATGATATGAGGTCTAGAGTGGAGGTGTACTGACCCCAGGAGATACTCTGGAATTTTCTTGACAATGCTTCTGCATCACCCAGGGTTGCTGTGGGTGTAGGGTTTTGTCTGTATAGTGAGTGCCCCAAGGCCACTCTGCTGTTCTACATGTTTTGTCCCCTCTCTGTGTCACCGTCTCTCCTGCTGTTTCTTTTCTCTCTTTCATAAGGACTCTTTCTTTGTTGTTGTTTATATACTTGTGTCAGTTCTTTGGATTTTTTTCCCTTGCTTCTGCTGGTACGTTCTTGGTTTCCTCTTTCTGTTCTCTGGATGTTACAGTCGTTCACTGATTTCTTTCCCTGCCTTTGCTTTTCCTCAGATTCATTCTCTTTATCACAGTCCCAGAAATCATCATGAAAAGCAAATCTGATTTTGTCACTCTCCTTGTTGCTTTCAGAGAGAGAAGCTTCTCTCTCCTAGTGGTTGCAAACATTTAAAATTCAGTCGTCTTAGCATAATATATGACTTCATTCTTTAACTCCTCCACCTTCATGTTACGTTACCCTCTTTTGTTTTCTCTCTTGTCCCCTAAGCTCTAGTCTTTCTGTACTTGCCTCTGATGAACCATACTTACATTTACTGAATTCTGTCATTACTCATGCCAGTCCCTCCACCTAGAATACTTCCTAGTGCACTGAACACTCGTTTTTCAAGAACATACCAAAATATCTCTTCTGCGAGGCTGATTTTGACCCATTTAAGGCAGATTTGTTTTTACCGTTCCCCTTTGCTGTCCCGTGGTCAGCATACAGGTTGCAGCACTACTATGTGCTATTGCCATTACTTGCTTACTCGCCCCCTTTCTTAAAGAAGTTGAGTCCTTTGAACGAAGGGATAGTGTCTTGTTTTGTTTTTCCAGTACCAAGCTCCGTGTTTAGCTGACACGTTTTTAGATGCTTGATAATGTTGATTAAATAAGTGTATTTTTCTTCTTTCTTACCTTTCTATCTATTCAGCCTCCCATATTTCTTAGCATTGGCAGCAGGGTAACTAGCAGGAAGTTGTATTCCCATTGCCCATAATGAAGTGTACCTTTCTGCTAGCTGTTGAATCAGCCTGCAGAAGACATGATTTGTCATGTCTTCTCTTCTTAACCATGTTAATTCTTGCTTATGCTTGAAGTGTCACTTCCAGTGTGTGGTTGATTAGTACAAATTTGAGCTCAAGATTTGTTGAGGGTTTTTTTTTTCCTGTCACCTCCTTAGTCCTATAGCAAGATATTTCCTATGTTACTTCTACCCATTTCTCCTTCTGAAGGTTGGTAAGATGTTAAATAGAGTACCTCAGTACTATTAAAGTTATTGTCTTCATCTTTTTCCACCTCTGAATCAGTACTTGATATCTTAGGTGAATCTGAGATGGGGGATTCTGGTTTAAAGAAGCAGATTTTTAGTGCCTGTTTAAGGTAGAGTCTCCAGAAGCTTCCCTTATTAAGTGTATCATTCCTAAACTAAATAAATAAGCCTTTTAAATGTGAAAAGATAAGTCTTTGGTGATAGAATTTTTTGGTACGTTTTTAGGTACGTTCTTCAGATGTGTCATGGTCTGATACTCGGAGGACTCTCCGGAAAGATCACCGTTGGGAATCTGGATCCTTGTTGGAAAGAGAGGAGAAAGAGAAGCTTTTTAATGAGCACATTGAAGCACTTACCAAAAAGAAGAGGGAGCACTTTAGGCAACTTCTGGATGAAACTTCTGCAGTAAGTCTCTTTATTTTCCCTGTTTTAATCTAGATGGATCTTCAAGAATAACTCCAAAAACATCATAGTGTCATGGTCTTTAGATCTGTGACTGGAATTCATGGGTTTTATGACACTTTCTTCTCTGTTTTTATTTTTTTTTCTTTTTTCAGTAAAATGTTAATGGCATTCTTAACTACTTAGAAATTACTTCCTGCTGCAGTTTTCACTTTACTGTCTCCTCCTGTGGTAACTGATACTGTGCTTAGTTGTGTGGTCACTGATCCCTCCTAATGATGGATTGAATGGATTGCATCTTTTGCTCCATTTCAGTTTGGTCCCATGGTCCCCTTCTTTGGCAGTGTGTACCCTCTGTTGTCCACGTTTTCTCCTGATACCTGATCTCCTCTTGGTGGTGGTTTCTTCAGAAGTTACGGCGCTGCCATGGAGATCCAGGGTTTGCAGGTGATTGTCTTAGGCCACCTTGAAATAGGACCACGAATATAGCTCTTGTGGCCAGCAACAAAAAGAAATTGTATTAGAGCTGCTTCCTGCCCCTAACTAGTCCGTTTACATTTGGACATTATTATAAGAGATTGCAGGTCAGTATGGAATACTGCGTACCATGCTGTATATGCTGCATTTGACCTTTGCAATGAAAGTGAGTTGTATTTATGTTTTTTTATTCCTTTGCCTTTCAAAGATTACCTTAACATCCACATGGAAAGAAGTAAAAAAAATCATTAAGGAAGATCCTCGGTGCATTAAGTTCTCCTCCAGTGACAGGGTAAGAGGATTTTGTCTGAGATTTACTGTCAGTTTATAAATATTAAATGTGTGCTTAATCAGCACCACTAGTATTTTGATTAAACTGAAATTGATGGTTTTAAGTGAATAACTTTTAAGTGTGCAAGAAGTAAATCTGAATTTTAAATTCATATTTTTTATCTTGCGCGATATATTAACAAGACAGCACAGTAGAAACTTTAAACATTTGATCCCTGGAGTTAAGCCTGTGTTTTGGGATGTTAGAACTTTATCGAAGCTGTAGTTTTTATTTATTGTGTAGTCAGGTCCCACCACATAGATGTTTTCAAGCTGGCCTTTGATACTAGGCTGCCCGAGCACCGGAGCCATGTCAGCAGAACGCCGTGATGTGATCTCTTGTTGTTACATGCTCCAGAGCGGAGTAGAGGAGCCACACATGTGTGAAGTTTGTAGAAGCCGAGCCCTGTTCTGGGACACTCTGACTCCTGTGTGTAAAAGGAGCTCCCCTGGGTTCGGAAATAAGTGAATGATGCCACCCATAGGGTAGCTGGCCGCAGTCTTATTTTATCCCTGGGCCTTTCGTTTGTTTCCTCTCCCATCATTCTCCGTTCCTGGTTTCTCTAGGTCTAGAGTGCACAACCCCATAGATCTACTCTTCTTCCCCATCTTACCTGAAGTTGGATTGTGGATTTGTGGACCACAAAGTACACATGGCTGGGAAGAGTGGTGGACTGATAACTGACAGATCTAGCCTTACTTTCTAACTTTTCTGATTGTTTAGAATTGACAATAAGATCTTTATTATTATTATTATTATTATTACTACTACTACTGCTATTTAGCAGAGAGTTTATACCTATCATTCGTGTTCCCTTACTAGAAAAGCTAAATGCTCACAATAAGTTAGTAAAGTTATGACTGTTAGTTGGAGTTCTTCATAAGTTATACCACATCATTGTCTTGGTGTTAGAAGATATAAATACAGTCTACAGGAGTGCACATTTACCCCTTAATTGCTTTATTTTCAAGAGTGTCTACTGTTTGAGGTTGTTAGGAACATGAAAGGAGATATCCTGATAAAACCCTCAGCACAGTGTAGCACATAGCAAGCCCTCGAGTTTTAGCTACTGCTAATATATTGAATGGTTCCTTGTTCTTGGCTTCTTTTTGCCTTAAAAATGTACATTGTATATTTTGTAGTTTAATGAATGCTACATGAACAAAAATGTGCTTTCTAGCCTTTTTCTTTGAAATTATTTATGGTGTGACTTAAAAAATTACTGGTTTAATAAATAATTGATAGTAATTTTGGAATATGTGACTTTTTTTTTTTTAATCTTACTATCCTTTTGCAGAAAAAACAAAGAGAGTTTGAAGAATACATCAGAGACAAATACATCACAGCCAAAGCTGACTTCAGGACGCTTTTGAAAGAGACCAAATTTATAACATATAGGTGTGTACAATGAAATGTTTCATATCCGCAGTCATTGTCTTTACTAGTCCTTACTCTAATGGCCAGAGCATTCTATGCATTCACACACATGTTGACATGATTAATTTTTAGGAATAAGAAGAAAGCCACCTTTTATTAAAGGCCAAATACAGCCCATGTCTACCTTACTTTTTTTTTTTTTTTTTTTAAAGAAAGGGCCCAGATGTCAATTCTTATTTTGTGTTACCCACCCATCCAGTTTTTTAAACACACTTTTGTTTTTACTTCACTGCTTTTTTAGGAGTACCCCCAACTTTATAAGAGTTGTCTTTGTGAAGAGATTTTTTAAACATTCCTTCACTGTCCATTGTCTCTGCCTCCTGTGAAGACTATTCATTGTTGTGGAACAGTTAGTTCTTAAGCTTGAAATCATCTTATTTAAGCTCAGCAAAACCTTTTTTTCCAGACAATAGCAATTTGCTGGATACTTTTAAATAAAAATTTTAAACGATAAAAATCAGAGTTTCGAGACAAGATTTCTTTGTAATGTGCCCAATAGTTCCACATTCCCAACCATTTGCCCCTCAGGAAAACAAGTTCATGATGCTCGATGCTTAGCAGTCAGTGCACAGGAGAACAGTTTTGTTTCATGCTCCAGCTTTTCTTTCTTTAAGAGAAAAATTGGAAACATCTTAATGAAGGGTATGTGCACGGGAGGATAGATAGTGCTGAGGGTGTGGTTTTTAGGTATTTTGTCATTGGATTTTTTGGTCAGGATCCTTAATGTTTTGCATCAGCTTGGGCTTTTAAATTAGATGTGAAGTAAGACTTCTTTCTACATTTTTATAGTTAATTTAGTGAAAGATGTGAAAGTGAAAGCTTGTGAAAGATGCTGGGATTGGCAGCCCCGCAGACTGAAGTCCTCTGTTCATCCACAGAACAGGTACAGCACGGGCAAGATTTACCCACCCACCCTCAGCCCTGATCTGGAGGGACCACCAGTAGGGGTGGGAGGGTAATTCAGCTTCTGAGGCCCTTTCACTCCTTGGAGTCTTTGCTGAGGCGACTTACAAAGGTGACCACTGCAGTGAAATTTTTCTTAAAAAAAAAAAAAAAAAAATGGAAACACAATTAGGAACTAGATGGACATTTCCAGCTCATTTCTGAAAGACCTGTGAACAGCAGTCAGTAATTCTTGGACTTCTTTTCTTATTTCAGATCCAAAAAGCTAATCCAGGAATCTGATCAGCACCTGAAAGATGTAGAAAAAATTTTGCAGAACGACAAACGGTATCTAGTGCTAGACTGTGTGCCAGAGGAGAGGCGCAAACTGATTGTGGCCTATGTGGACGACCTGGACCGACGGGGTCCCCCCCCACCTCCCACAGCGTCAGAGCCCACGAGACGGTCAACAAAATAATTCTCAGTACTCTTCCGCAAGGGTATCTTAATTCAGAAACGCTTGCATGAGCCAATTTCCAGGTTTTTCCATGTATGTGCATTAGTCAGACTATTGCAGAACCATCTGACAAACAGAAGGAGAAGCATTCGTGAACAGTTTCGGAACAGAGAACACTTTGGAAATAATTTATGCTTTTCTTTGTGTGGCATGACTGACATACATACTCAAATATAGGCTGTCTCTAGTAAATCTAAAATCTTGAAGCTAAAAATCATCCTTTTATGAGGTGTGGAAGTCAGTGACTTTTGGTGACGTTCTTTCTAGCAGTGTTAAACATGCAAGACGTAAGAGCATTTGTGGTTTGAACTTGCGAGATGCAGATACCACAGACTCCAAGAAAACCTAAGTTGGGGTTTGTTTTGTTTTGGTTTTGTTTTTTAAAGCGGGTAAAAGAGAAAACACTGAAAATTGAATTCTTATCTTCCAGAGGCTAAGATTATTATAACGGACATACTTTTACCTTTGTCTCTAAAGAACACTTTAGTTTTGTTTGTTCACTTACGTGCTTTGATTACCTACCCTCTGAATTCTAGGCCACGTCTTGTTTAGCCTAAGAGAAGATTTATTTAGTCATTTCTTCTCAGGTATGGAACCACGGTCATAACTAACATGTTGGCCAGAATAGGACTGATGGTTAAACACGTTTTATTTACCATTGAGTGATCTTTATCAATATACTGGATTAGACAACAAATTATCTTTCTTGGGTGTTCCCTGTAAACTATACTCCAGTTTGAATGTTAAACTTTTGTTTCTAAAGTTTAATTTTAAGATGTTCGAATGTTCAGTTTATGTATTTGAACTACAATAAACCAACCCTTTTTATATATGTGGACTGTATATGATTATTGTTACATAATTTTTAACAAAAACTTCTTTTAAACCTGTTCTTAAGTAGCAACTGTAATTTGGCACAAAGAAAGTTGACTTCAAATCCTAAGTACCACAGAGTTTTTAAAGGCTTGAATATAATAAATTATTTGTAGTGTAAAAGGATTTGTAAAGAACCATTTTGGTGCTCAGTCTCTTAGCAATATCTTACTCCTTCGTAGCAAGAAGATGCTGGGTTTTTTTGTTCGTGTGTTTTCTTGTTTTTGCCGTTATATGAACACAGCTGATGATGAATGCCTTCTTGGCACCCTTTCAGTGTGTCCAGCACATCATACCCTTAAACCTACCTTTGACCTCCACTCGCTCTAGCTGTACCTCCCCACTTTAAAGATTCCTCTCTCTCACTCCTTTATGGATTTCTCGTTTCAGAGTACCATATACATGTTTAAGAAAAAGAGGTTAATTGGATAACTTATTTTCCCTTTTCTCTCCCATCGACTGATTGCAACAAAACCTAAAATGAGGAAATACCAGTAGATCGTATGTTTTGTGCACACAGACACAGATCACATGCATACACAGACTCATTCACACTTAGGTTACTTAATATTTAGCTTAAATAAACTGTCACAGAGATTATGTATGTAAGAAACTGGAGTTAACTTACTAAGGTCCTAACCTGTACAATTGATAATTAACAAGATATTTTTTTCCCCTTTTTTTCTCTTTTTGAAGGTCATTTGTATAAACCCATTGAGTGATTTTTAAGTTCTGTGAGAAATGAAACTGAAATGTTTGCCAAAAGGAGCACAGCTACTGTAGGAATATAACTGACGGACAAAAGTGAAAGATCTAGAATGCTTTATTTTATCCTGAATTCCACGTAGTATTGTTTGCCCACTCACGACTTTATGTTTCTCACAGTTGGAAAGTGAAAAAAAAAATGGTTTGGTGATACCTATTCTAATTTCCTACTTCTTTTGTAAAGTATTTGGGATTGACTGTTCATTTAAGGTGCGAATCAAACTTTACTATGCAGATTTCTTTCAAAGATCAAGTCAGGACTCTGTGTGTTAGGTTCTTAATGAAAAGGTCATCGTCATTACACTGTGTTTCAATATCCAGCTCTTGACTTGGCATGTACCAGCAAGCTCTCTAAAAATGTGTGGTACAGTTTACCCTCAGACCTATGTCCGTACTAAGGTCTGACCTCCCCATGAAGCCCCATTGTGCCAAGTGATGATTTTGAAAGGCGCCGTCGAGACAAAGACAGCTAGCTCTAAGTCTCCAAAACTATCTGAAGTAAAGCAACTGTTTTTATTTGTTTGCAAGTTAAAATGTCAAACACTGGAAGCTCACATCCAACATTTACTGTATTAAATAGGGCACAACCTTTAATTCAAATAGTTCACCACAATTTTCAAGGTAATCCCTTTGTGTAACTGTTGTCTCAGAAAACAGTTTTTGGGTATTTGGGTTAAATTGTACTTTGTGATCTTGTGAGCCTTAAAAATTTGTAACGAACCCAGTACAATGAAAACAGCCCTATCTTCTGTGTTAAAAAGCAAACCACAACCATTTGTAAAGACAAAAATTACCAAAAAACCCACAGACTGGACATTTTTTTAAAAATACACATTCCTTCCACAGCATGTTTTTGTATTTTTAAGTTCTCCATGGCTTGGCCTAATGGCAGTTTTTTTCTGAGGGAAACCCTCAGTGAAAATACCCCAGAGTTCCATTATAAAGTCATCAAGAATCATGGATAAATGTCCTTATATTTAATAGGGAAGGAAATGGATCATGATGATTGTTTTATTGGGTATGCTTTACCTTGCTGTAAGATGAAGTCGATGCCTTTTATTTCAATTCTATTGGTAAAGTGTTTGGGAACACAAAATATAGTAGTACTCCTTTTCTTTCTCCATCGCCCGTGTGCTGTTTTTCTTCTGTTCTTAGCCAAATTCTGTCTTGTCCTTGGAATTTTTTCTTTTCCTACTAATTGTTTTTTCTTGTTACCCTTGATCATCTTTATAATGAAGACCCCGAAGTGTTTTAAAACTTGGGCAGGGTTCACAGTGTTGAGGGGACATTTAGTACCATTTAACAAGAAAGATCACCATCTCTGTTCCATCTTTATATTTGAGGACTGCCTTCAGTCATTAATATCTTTATCATTAACTACAGCTTATATTTATCTTGACAGAAAGAAGGTACAGATCGATAGGAGCTTGTAGAAGAGTCCTTGTCTCCTGCATTCTGGAAGCATAGATAATTGGGAAGACAAAGGGCAGTTTTTAAATTCTTTCTCATATCATAATTTAGAATGTCATGCTACACTGCTAAAATCCTCAGACTTAGCAAGTGAAGACTCACAGAGGGGGCTTTACAGAGACTAGAGAAGCAGGTTTTAGTATAAGGCGAAGTTTGAATTTACTTAACACTTAGCCAAAATAAGCCATGGTTTGAAATCGGCCCACAGTACAGTGGTGATCCTTATTCTGGTAACCTTCAGTCATGGAAAATCTACATGGATTTTCATAAAGTAACTTCTTTTAAGCAAATGGAGATAACTTACTACCACTCACTAAGGTGTTTAAATCTCTTAAGTGGAAGTAGATTGTGAGCTTTGGTTAAGTGAAATAAAGCTTGAGAAGTGAAGTTAAGGTTAGCAGGTTCAGGAAGAAAGTAAGAGTTGAGCCTTTAACAAAGATAAGCTCTACTCCAGCCAGTAAAGGGTAGTCCTAAGGAGTAGTCAGTAAAAGCAACTGTGAACAAGGGACAGAGCATCTGGCATTTCTATTCACGTGTGACAGAAGCATCTTCACACAACACTAAAGTTAATTCTTTGGATAGCCAGGATATAATTCTGAAACATCGCCTTGACTCCTAACATGGTGTTCTACTTACCAAATGGCACATTTTGAAGATGTGTACTGTGAAGCATTTTTGTAATTCCTAGCGTTAGTAATTTGACCGTGTTTTATGTGGTAAGGTCTGCGGTATCGACAAGCGGCAGTACAAGTGAATACATTAATCACAATTTGTTTGCTTGGAAACTTCTCTATTTAGCACCCTCTCCCGTCTCTTGATCTTCGTGTTCCCAGGGGGTAGGGTCATTGTCTTGTACACAAGGGACCGTGTCCCTCTCGTGCCAGAACTGCTCTACATCCGGGAGGATGGGAATCCGGGCCTTCTCCGTTCTCTCTCCACCGGAGTGGGGAGAGCCAGGCTCCTCTTGCTCTGGTACGGGTACTGGAGACGCGGGAGAGGGAGCATTGTCGGGAGGGACATCTGAGTCACCAGCAGGTGTTTTCTGAGCCTCCGAGGCAGTTGGCTGGTTCTTGGCTCTCCATTTCCACAAGCCTTTCAGGCCTGCCTTGAACTCTTCTGACATCAGGAGGAAAATGAGAGGATTTGCCGAAGAGATGGAAAACATTAGGACTTGAGACAGGGCTATGAAACCTTGCGGTGGGGCCGGGCGTCCAGCCTGCAGGTGCCACGTCCACAGCCACGCTACCCAGTCGGGAAGCCACAGCACGGCTGAGGTGACAGCGATGCTCAGCGACATCACAGTAAGCTGTCTGGAGCGCATCTGGGTTCTCGGGTTTTGAGTCTTAGTTCCTCGTTTCTTACACTGACCATAAGCTCTCCAGAAGTAAAAACTGGCAAGGAGTAATGGAAGACAGAATGCCAGGAGAGGGTAGAGCTTACCAAACATGGCCATGAACTTTTCAGCCACGGCAGGGACGTCCACGAGGCACATTTCCACACCTGCGTGAAGCCTGGTGGTGCTAAAGAACCATTCCGGCAGCGGTAGCAGGCCAGCTACAGCCCAGATGGCCACCAGCACTGACCAGATGGTGCAGTTGTGGACACTTACTTGCTTGGCTGGGTCACTTGCATACATGAAGCACACTTTGGCCACGGCAACGATCGTCAGGCTCTTGGCTGCCATGCACGTGTGGATGAACCAGTCAGAGGACTTGCAGACAAACCAGCCTAGGTCCCAAACCCCTTTGAAGTATGCTGTAGCCCGGACGGGTGCGGAGAACAGCAGGAGAGAGAGATCAGCCAGGCTGAGATTCAGAATCAGGGAGTGGATCATGGACGGCTTCCCTTTCCAAGCGCTGTGAAGGAGGACGCCAATCACACAAAGGTTCCCCATGAAGCCCACCAGGCAGACGGCCACCAAGAGGGCTGGGACGATGGTCCTCCAGTCCTTGGAGTCCGAGGGCAGGTACCCGCCGGCAAAGTGGAGGTAAGCGGACGACACGTTCATGGTGCTGGAGTTGGAGTCCTCAAAGGCAGCTGCCAGCATCCCCTTGCCCATGCAGCCCGGCTGTACGGAAGTCAGCTTCTTTTTGTATTTCTGCCCTGGCTCTTTCGGCTAGGAAATAAATAGGCTGTCATTCGCGTCAAATGGCACCTCTGGACCCTCCCCTTGCTTGTTTCCTCAGAGCAGAATGTGGAAGAGGGTTGACCGCTGACTGGGCTGCCTCGTGTGGTGCGCCTCGGCCACACCGAACGGCAGGCGGCAGGGGCGCTCGGGTGCTGCTCATTAGCAAGCCTCGAGTCAGATCGTCAGCCCTGTGGAGTCAGAACCCGGAGACTCATAAATGATAAATGAGGACAACACACATGTAAGTGGGAGACGTTCCTGGGGGGTCGCGAGCCGGTCAGGCAATTGTTTCCAGCCAGCTATTGCTGAAATCTTGACTGCTGCGGTCTGTAATTCAGTAAACACCACGTCGGAGCAAGTCGGTCTTTCACACCTAAACCTTTACCAGAATCCCCTGCATACTTGATCCAGCAGGTCTGGAGTAGGGCCCGAGAATGTGCATTTCTAGCAAGTGCCTCAGGAGACGTGATGTCAGGGGTTGATTTGAAGCAAGAACCGATGCTGCTTTTCCCCCTGCGGAGATGAGCTGCTGCCTTCCCCAGCCCTACCCCACCGGCAGCCGGCCGAGATCAAACAGGCAGAGCTGGGGAAGGAAAACGAAAACTGCAAAGACGTCCTATGGAAAAATCAGATTACACACGGCTCTAAATTTAGTTGCATGATTGCAAGTTTCTTCAGAAGTGACTATATTCAGAGTCTGAGCTAGAACACGTTGAATACCATTTCAGCAAGTGATGACGATGATGAAGGCAAGCAAATGATGAATTAGGCTGCTCTGCAGACAGAACTAGAAGAGTTACTGAGACAGGAGGAATAAAAGAAAAACAAACAACTTCTATGGGGAAGGTGCCTTAGGCATTTGAAAGGAAGTTACATGTTAAAGTGGGAAAAAGAAAAAAATAAGCAGAAAAAAAAGATTCTAGAACCAGTCTTGAAAGTCTCTGGAGGCCAGTGGAAAGGTGCTCTGGAGGACTCTGAGGAGCTAGAATTGTTCAGGCAAAGGGGTTTGTGGGATTGCCACAAAGACACGCCCTACTCTAAGCGTGGCTGAACCAGGAATGCTTTGTGTCCGACAGAATGTGCTGGGCTGGGCGTCTGACCTTAAGGTTCTGGGACTAGCTCTGCTTTCACCAGTTTGTCTCTGGTAACTAAGGGGATGACATTGAAAATTCCCTGAGTCAGCTGGGCTTTGAACTGCCAGAATAAGCAGCCCCTGAATGTTGGGAAAGCTGTCTGTGCTGGGTTTGCTGGTCTGTCTGCCTTCCCTTTCCCTCTGGAAAGTCGTGGTGCTTACCAAACAGTTGTGGGGGGCAGCGCCTTGTCCCAGCAGTGCACCGTAACCCCCAGTTAGCAGTTTGGACAGTGAAATAATACAGCCACCTCAACAGCAGCACTTGGGGCGGGCGTTGGGGCGGGACAGGGCGAAGAGCTTCACTCCATCTCATGGGGAGGAAGATGGGGGGTGGTGCAGAGATACTCACTGAGCTCTGCTTGAAGCAATTAATTGGACACGGTGTGAATTACAGACTACCTGGTGTACGTGGAGACACCGGTTCAAGACCAGGAACAAATACTCCTTTATATCATGGCTTCAAGTTTATGATGTCCAGGCCTCTGAAGACCTAAAAGCAAACAGCTAAATGAATTCAAGAAAGCTTGGTAATATCACCAAAGTCTGATCTCTAAAAGACGATTAGGGAAACTAAGGCCTGTCATGTGGCTCCTCCCCAGTCTATTAAAATGGAGTTGGAGAAGAATTAGGTGCTCCAGCTAGAGACCCACCGTTTGGCCTGAAGGGCTGGAAACCTGAGTTTTTCAGTTTCTGGAGGTAATGTATTTTAACTCTTTATTTTGAAATAATTGCAAACTTATAGGAAAAAACAATGCAAGACTTTGTACCATTCATATATACTTCATCCAGATTCACCAATTATCAATATTTGGGGACATTTGCTCTCTCTGTACACACACACACACACACACACACACAGACACCCCTACATATGTACCTATATGTGTATATATACACATACATACTATTTTCTGAACCAGTTGCGAACTAGAAATGGGTTTTTGAGTGTTCTTCCTGGATTTGTGGATTACCTATAAAAATCAAAATGAGGGGCACCTGGGTGGCTCAGTCAGTAGCAGCGACTCGACTTCAGCTCAGGTCATGATCTCAAGCTTGTGAGGCGGAGACCCACATCAGGCTCTGTGCTGATGGCGTGGAGCCTGCTTGGGATTCTCTCTCTCTCTCTCTCTCTCTCTCTCTCTCTGCCCCTCTCCACCTAAAAATAAATAAACTTAAAAAAAAATAATTAAAAAAAGTGAGTCTGTATGCTTGCAGCCAAAGGGGAGAAATTCATTCCTGTTTGAACGAAGGGACCGTGGGGAGAAAGTAAGTGGGGAACGTGGGTTGAGCAGTACAATACAGAAATAAAATGCATAGTCATTTGGGATGAAAAGTGGAAGCAGCTTCCCCACCCCAAGATGCTGGAAACAAACCCAACGCCCACACAGGTGAATGGCTGAAAAATGGCCACAGTCACACAGCAGAGTGCTATTCAGCAACATGAAGGAATGACTCATGCTACAACACAGGGGGACCTCAGAAATAACTGCGCTAAGTGAAAGAAGCCAGACACGGGCCACGTGTTGTAAATTTCCTTTAATATGAAATATCCAGAAAAGGCAAAAATGCGGAGACAGAAAGTAGTTCAGTGGTTTCCCAGGGCTGGGGGTGCGAAAAGGAGTGAGTGCAGACCGCACAAAGGGTCTTTTTGAGGTAATGGAAGTGTCTTAAAATTGGATTGTGGGGATGGTTACACAACTCTGTAAATGTAGGAAAACTCTTGTATAACAAAATGGGTGGATTTTATGGTATGCAAATGACACCTCAATAATGCTTTTTTTCCCTTTTTTTTAAGAGTTATTTGGGAGGGAGAAAAAAAGGTAAAGAGGAGATCTGTCCCTGTTCTTAGAATGCTCAGCTGGCTCCAGGAGTGGGGATATCCCATTCTGAGATTGTGATTTACAAAAACAAATTAGGCAGCTAGGGAGAGACTGTGGTTTAGAAGCACGAAACCAAAGGAAAGTGCTAGGCGAGGGAGGAGGACATCTGAGGGCAGCAGAGAGAAAGGGAGAGGTTTCAGAATTTGTTGTCTCTGGTGCTGGTTCCCCAGCTTGGAAATGGGGACAACGCAGCCTTCTCCCTCCACTCCATACTCATGCTAAGCCCCCAGCAGCAGTGCGGCTGCCACCCCTCCCCCTAAGTGCCTCAGCTGGGCCCCAGGCCACTTCACCCTCATGGTGGTGATGTTAACAGATAATATAAGCTATAGACTTTTTTTTTTTTAATTTCAAGTTGCAAAGGACTTCAGCCAGTTTAAACTAAAAAGGAACCCAGACAGGTTAGAGCCCCCATCGGGCTCTGTGCTGGCTAGCTCAGAGCCTGGAGCCTGCCTCAGAATCTGTGTCTTCCTCTCTCTGTGCCCGTGCCCTGCTTGTGCTCCGTCTCTCAAAAATGAATAAATGTTAAAAAAAGAATTAAATAAAAAATCGGGGCACCTGGGTGCCTTAGTCGGTTTGGCTTCTTCGACTCAGATCGTAATCTCCTGGTTCGTGGGTTTGAGCCCCACATCAGGCTCTGTTCTGACAGCTCAGAGCCTGGAGCCTGCTTCGATTCTATGTCTCCTTCTCTGCCCCTCCCTGCTCATGCTCTGTCTTTAAAAAAAAAAAAAAAAAAGAACCCAGACAAAGCAAAGTGGTGGCCAAGCTTTTAAGTGGCTTAAAAAAAAAAAAATTCCAGTATAGTTAACATACAGCGTTATATTGGTTTTAGTTGTGCTTAAGTGGCTTTTGATAAAAGCAGAGCTAAGTGGGATCTCTTAGCAGGGCTGGGCAATGTTTACCCTGTAGCTCAGGCCCAGAGCATGGTGACTGATCATAACAATCGACTGCAGCAGTCCTAAGTGCCAATCCCAGGGCTAAGTGTCCTGTGCACTGAGTCCTCAGCACAGCTCCTGGGGACTGTGCTACATCCTTACAGATGGTGACGCCGAGGCACGGAGACCTGAACGTACTTGCCCATGGGGCTGCAGATCACACAGCCAATAGATGACAGGTTGAGATCCGGACCTCCGTGGGCCTGGCCCCAGAGTTGGGGTTCCAGAGCTGGTGTTCATAAGCACTGTGCTATCCTGCACCCCTAAAGAAGCTGTAGGATACTGTCCCTGAAGCATCACAATTGGGAAACTGGTACAGTTCAGTGCAACAGCTGGTGTTGAACCCTTTGGCTCTGGGAATACAAAACTCGTGTACTTTTCTTTCAGCGAATATTTACTGAGCCACTTCTCTGTGCCAAACAGCAAACATCTGTGCGAGACCTTGGGGCCACAGGTGGTGGAAGAGTCCCTTTCCTTAAGGAGCTGCTATCTAGTTGGAGAGATGAATGGTCAGGAAAGTTCAGCAAGAGGGGGGCCTGGAGCAGTGGCACTTGGCGCAAACCAAGAGCCGGAGGGGAGGGTCTGACCAGTAAAGGCCGCCTGCAGACGGGAACTCTCAGCCCTGCCCCTGCGTGCTCATCTCTGCCAAGGCCATTTTAGAGCTCCTCGGGGCTGTGCGTTCGGTATCCCTGTATGAAACACACCAGAAAATAGCTATCTCTTATCAGAGGAGTTAGCAGGGTTTACTTCGGGTCTCTGGGAGTTCATCTCGCCTTGTGCCTGTAGGTTTTCAGGCTCTGAGCAAGGCCGGGGAAGCTCTGGGAGTGGCAGAGTGGATGCGGCTGGGTTTTGCCGGCCAGCAGCTGGTGAGCTCGTTGAGCATGCCCAGTTCTGGCCGTGCCTGCAGTCTCTAAGTTAGCCCTCAGGGATCCCGATTCCTCACGCTCCCCTCTCTCCCACCCCGCTGTTGAGGAAGAGCCACGGCCCATGGTTGGTGTTTCCTTCTTTGCTGATGGCTTTGGTTCATCGAGGCTCCCTTTCTCCAGCGCCACATTCAGGCTGTTTTTGGACTGCTTCACTTTCTGTGAAGTAACACTGGTGGTGGGGTCTTCGTGACTGGCGCCTCCTGTTATTTCGGGTCTAGTGTCTTGGAGTGTTCCAGCCTGCAGGTGCAAGCTGAGTGACAGTCTGCCTCTAAGTGGTGAATGGGTCTGGCTGGGTCTGGGTGGCCACTCCTACAAGACAGCACCCGCTCCTGTTCTGCTATTGGTTAGATAACTCTTAAGTCCACTGTACGGACAGCTAGCCTATAGATTTCAGATTGCACAGGCTGGGAGCCAGGAGATCCGAACCCTGCCCCTAAAAAGTGAGACTTTACAACTGAAAGGGGCCTTTTTGTGTTCTGTGGGTCGGAACTTTATTCTCCAGGTAGGGATACTGATGCTGTGACCGTGGACATGACTTGTACTGAGGCCGCTGGATTCCGGGTGGCAGGGCACAGACTGGGATCCACAAATCCCAGCTGCCGGGTTGATGGTTCTCGTTCTTCACATTGTCTTGCCCTTCTTCCTGCCAAGGATTTTTTTTTTTTTTTTAGTTAATGATTCATGTTTTGATTTTATGGAGGATAAAATTTGGACATAGATGTGAAGGACAGTAAGAGTTTAAGGCAGTAGGTGCATCTTGAAACTTTCTTTTGAAAAAAATCACTCCTAGTCCCATTGAAACACAGCTGTGGTTGATACTATGGTGGGTTTAATTTGACCTTTTTTTCTTCCTTCCTGAGAGTTTGTTTGCTTCTTACATTGTTATAATGCGAATGATAATTGTAGCTATGATTTTTGTTTTAATCTACTCAGAGGCCCTGGTCATAGAGATCCTGGAGAACACTGTCTCAGGGATTGATTTCACCACAGTGACGATGACACAGGTCTCTCTCTCTCTTTCTCTCTCTCTTTTTTTTAAAGGGTACCTTGTTTTAGGGGAATACAGCCTTCTCAGCAAGTAAAAGACTAAAACATTTCTTTGGGCCCAGAAAGGTTAAAATCCTGCTTTGAACACAGCCAGCCTATCCCTGGCTACAGTTATTTTGTTCTGGTGGATTATCATTTGTTGTGGGTCCATACGGAATGACGGGTCTCATTATTCAGAGGAAAATCTATTAAAAAAAAATTCTATTGCCATGTCCATTTCTTTTACCTTCTTTTTTATTTGTTTTTTTTTTAACTATCAAACTTCATTTTTAAAATATTTTTTAACATTCTTTTTTTTTTTTTTTTGAGAGAGAGAGAGAAAGAGAGAGAAACAGAGCACGAGCAGGGGAGGGGCAGAGAGAGAGGGAGACACAGAATCTGAAGCAGGCTCCAGGCTCCGAGCTGTCAGTGCAGAGCCAGATGCAGAACTCACCAACTGTGAGATCATGACCTGAGCCAAAGTCGGACGCTTAACCGACTGAGCCACCCAGGTGTCCTTTTTAAAAAGAACTTTATTGAGCTATGATTCACATACCATATGATCTACTCCACGTGTACAATTCAGTGTTTTTTTGTATTTTACCCTTTGCACCTTCTATCCGGTCCTGGTGGGACAGTTTCCTCAGCACTGACTAGAGAGCTGTTTCCGCCAAATCCAGCAGGTGGCGCCTCGAATCGGCAGTCATCCCAGCAGGAGCGAGCAGGGAAGGAACGTGGGGTATCCAGAGATCCTTCCGCCGTGGTGTGTTAGGAAACAAGGGAAGGAACGTGGGGTATCCAGAGATCCTTCCCCCGTGGTGTGTTAAGAAAGGAGAGGACATTGTCATCCCTGAGTCTGGGATTCGTCTTTCTTTTTAAAATGGGAGAGGCCGCTCCGGTGATCTATAGGTTTTGTCCTTCTTTGTTTGTCCTTGGGAGGGTAAAAAAGTTAAAAATTAATTTATCAAATGTCTTTAATGACTGAATATCATCCTCCAAATCTTTGAAAGAAAAGCTGTTTGGATGGAGGGGGAAGGAAGGCAAGAACTTGATTCCAAATATTTCAACCTGGGTACACAATGTTGCTTCAGGTAGCTTTGCTGCCGAGTGCATTAACACGAAAAACTTAACCTTTTTCAGTCCCTCGTTCTAAATCCCTGATGAAAGTTCAGGACATTCTTCTAAAAGTTTTCTACCTTCTGCATTATTTTATCCCCCATACTTGTAATCGACCCATACTTGTAACTGACAAAAGGTGAAATAAGCAAGTTGGAGTTACTTCCATGAAGTAGGTCTATCATTTTTACTGCCATAGAAACTTTTTCATTAGGTAGAGGAGTTGATGATGTCATCACTGGGTAGAAGAAACTGAAGCGCCCCAGGGATTTCGACCTGACATTAGTGAGAAAACTGTTAGTTGCAGAACTGAGCTAGAGCCCGGACTCCTGATTCCGGATCCAGTTCTCCCATCAGGTAAGCCTCGCACTGGGACCTCAGTCGCTTGAGAGATATTTTCAGGTATTCCGTATTTGTTTCCTATTCTTGCTGTGATAAATTACCATGAACTTAGTGACTTAAAAGAATACAAACCATCCTACAGTCCTGGAGATGAAAAGTCCTAAAATCAAGTGTCATCAGGGCTGCATTCCTTCTAGGGGCTTTGGGGGAGACTCCATCTCCTCGTTTTGGCCAGCTTCTAGAAGGTGCCTGCACTCCTTGGCCCATTGGCTGTCCTCCACCTGCAAAGCCAGCAGAATCCCCTCACCATCCTCCCTCTGACTTCAGCTTTTGTTATCACGTGTTCTCTGACTCCGAGCCCACTGTCTGCCTCAAATAAAGGACCCCTGTGATTACACTGCGTCCACCAGATAATCCGGGGTCATCTTCTCATCTCAAAATCCTTACCTCAGTCACATCTGAAAAGTCTCTTTTTCCATATAAGACAAATATTCACAGGTTCCTAGGGCACAGGCCTCTTTGGTGGGGGTGGGGTGGGGTGGGTATTATTCTCTCTTCAATGTATCCTTAAAGAAGTTTGGTAGTGGTGAATTTGGGGAATGCTGGACTAAACAAAATTAAACAGGGCTTCTTTGCACTTCAAAAAGTAACTCTTAGAGCTTATATTTGCTAAAATTTTTGTATTTGTGAAGCACTTTGTTAAATTTTACATGTATTATCTCATTTTATTATCATGACAATACTAAGGAGTCCAGTTATTCCCATTCATCAAATGAAGAAACTGAAGTTCAATGGTAAGTAACTGGGTCAGGGTCACACTGCTAATAAGTGGCAGAGCTAGAATTCAAACTCAGATCTGTTGCTAGAGCTTGAGTCTTGAGTCTCTATGATGTTAATACTCTAAAAAATTGTAAAGCAGAGGGTGTGGAGGGGGAATTTTCCAGATTAATTTAGATAGGATTATAGCATCTTACCAGACTAGCTTCTTCAGAACACTTGATGAAGTGATAAACTCGGTTGCTTTGCTATCAGTGTTATCCAACAGTACTCTCTGTGATGATGGGCGTATTCTAAATCTACACTTTCCAGTATGGTAGCCATTAGCTACATGTAGCAATCGAGTGCTTGAAATACTGTGAGGATAGCTGAGGGGCTGAATTTTAAAATTTATTCGATTTAAATTATTTAAGTAGAAATAGTCACATATGGCTAGTGGCTTCTACATGGGACAGCACGGCTCTATACTTACTCATATCTATTGTTCGTATTGACCTAAGGCCAGGTCCATGTAATTACTTAATTTTTTTTATTTTTAATTTTTTAAATATTCATTTATTTTCGAGAGAGAGAGAGAGAGAGAGAGAGACAGAGAGTGCGTGAGCAGGGGAGGGGCAGAGAGAGAGAGAGAGGGAGACAGAATCTAAAGCAGGCTCCAGGCTCTGAGCCATCAGCACAGAGCCCGACGTGGGGCTCAAACTCATGAACCCACGAGATCATGACCTGAGCTGAAGTTGGAGGCTTTAAGGACTGAGCCACCCAGGCTCCCCTCCGTGCAATTACTTTACTTTTGAGCATAATACTGTATTTGCTCATATTTGAAATCTTAAGCAGGAGCCCAGTATCTGCAACAGATAAAATGAAAGCTGGAGGGGAGCGAATCATGGTTCTATTAGCTGAGCACCCCTCCCTTAGTCTTGAGGCCTGTGAGGTACCTCCCTGAAACTCCAGAGTGTATCGTCGCTCAGAGAATCTAGGAAAGGGGTTAAAAGCTGAAAGGCAGGAGAGCTTCTGGTTTTCTTAGGGAAGGCTGCACAGGAGGGATGAGATGCGGTACGTCCCAGGTAACCTGATGTGCGTGTTTTCAAAGATAAATCATATGTCATTTTGAAGACATGCTACCAGATGCCTTTGTAAATTGGCTTTTTCATATTATGTCATAATTAACCTTGAACAGTTGATCTACATCGTCAAAATGGCCGCTGAGTGTTCTGTGCTGTGTCTGTATGGGACAGCGTATGTTTGGGGGGAAAGGACTTATTTACCACCTCATGACACTGTCAAAGCCGGGCCTTTCCCATCGACCTTGCGTATATTCTTTACTTAGAACCAGAATTGGCAATTATTTAGAAAGAGCCATTCTTGCCCATAAATGCCGAATGACACTGGAGACCGTCGAACTGGTTTAAATCTTGCTAAGGTCCCTTGCATTTCCTGTGTTATGTGGGTACTGGGGTTACCTGGACAATTGAGTATTGAATCCTTCACGTCATCCACTACAAGGCCTTTGCCCACTCGATCTTGAGCATTGCATTTCAGGAAGTAACGAGTTCAAAGTCATGTGGTCAGTAAGTGAGAGGCTGGGATTTGATCTCAGGTGGTTTGTCTTTGGCTCCAAAGCCTTAATGTGTCTCCAAATAAATTTTCTTTCTCATAAGCATACCCGAGGCAATGAATTACCAGAGGAAGGTGTGCGAGGTCAGCTCCTGGGGAATGGTAGGAATGTGTGTAATAGACCCCGTCTCTGTGCCTCCTATGAATCAGCTATTTCTTCTGTGATCACGACCAGAATCTAAACATTTTCTCTTGGAGTTTCCCTCCAATAGCAGCCCCACTTACTGTAAAACAGTTTGGTGAAGACCCCTCGATATGTTTCTTTATGGATATTTACAAATAAATTATCTATTTGTATACAGTTGTGAATGGGATCTTACTAGATTCCATCATGAGCGACTTTCTTACTATGTAATATGTGTAACAGGGGTGTAAGGGACCTTGACCCCTGAAGTGTGTATGGAGGTGAAATATAGAAGCACAGCTCTGTTCACAGGGCAGTTAATGAATATTATACAGTACCCAGTAACTTGTCTTTAGAATTAATACTTGACATATTTCCTGGAATCAGACACATTTTTCCCCCTTTTTCTTTAATTAAGCTCTACACACAAGAGGGAGCTGGAACTCATGACCCTGAGATCAAGAGTTGCCTGCTCTACCAGCCGAGCCAGCCAGGTGCCCCAGAATCAGCCAAGCTCTTAATTTTGTTTTTTTATCTTACAGAGACAAACACAGTTGACTGTCCCTAAAGCCTGCACTAAGGCCAGGTAGTTCTTACTGCATTTGGGCACACTTATTAATGTCCTTTGCTATTTCATTTGTACTGTGTTTGAGACCATACTTTTGGTCACCACCTGAAATTTGATTTTCCCAGCTCCCATCCATTTTAAATAATAAGTCTGTGTAGTCGCACAATTCCATACCTCTCTCCACCAAGAAGACTGTGATGCTGAGCCTGAACTACCAATGAGCAGGCAGCGCCCCCTTGTGACTGAATACTCGAAATACGGGTTCAGCTGATGGAGAAAAGTGAAAGTGGTGTTCTAAAGGTAGTTTGTCGGAGCCAATGAACGGTTGACAAAAGCAGGGGTTGAAGGAAGGCTGAGAACTCTTGTTGAATGCATTGGACAAAGATGAAAAACACTTTTAATTGACTTAAAGACATCTCAGTAAAGACAGAGGGAAATGAAATCAGAGATAAAAAAAAAAAGGTTAAAGATGCTTATGAGAGGGGCGCCTGGGTGGCTCAGTCGGTTAAGCGGCCGACTTCGGCTCAGGTCGTGATCTCACGGTCTGTGAGTTCGAGCCCCGTGTCGGGCTCTGTGCTGATGACTCAGAGCCTGGAGCCTGCTTCAGATTCTGTGTCTCCCTCTCTCTCTGCCCCTCCCCCACTCATGCTCTGTCTCTCTCTGTCTCAAAAATAAATAAACATTAAAAAAAAAAGATGCTTATGAGAGGGCAGGGGCATAGTCTTCTAAGCTGTGCATTGAGGCCTTGGCCTTTTTGGGAGCTTGTTAGAAATGCAGACTCCCAGGTCTCCCAGGCTCCCTGAGTCAGAATCTGCATTTACCAAGAAACTCAGAGGATTTATCTTCACCATGAAGCATGAGAAAGACTGGCATGAAGCAGAAATGTTTGGCTCTTGGACTTGAGACTGAGACAGAGCTGGGGTGGAATCCTGGCTCTGCCGCTTGGTAGCTGTGTGCCCTGGAGCAAGTACCAGGTGCCTCCCTTTCCTCAACTGTAAGCGGGGGAGACTAGCATACTTTCGTCTCGGGATGACTGTAAGGCAGTCATGGCTGCCAACACTGAAGGAGGGCTTCCCGTATTCCAGGCCTTGTTCGAGGCTCCTCTTAATGAGATACTGAAGGCTCCATTCCTGACAAGTGGTAAAAGCCCACCCGTGGGAGAAGTGATGGGTTGTGATAATTTGTAGTCATCATACAGCACAGTCCTCGAGCCAGTGGATGGAATGGAAACACCTCATGGAAGACATGAAGACTGTAGGGGCTGGCAAGTAGGGGGAGTGTGCTGAAGTCTACAGGGAGCTTTGAGGGTTGAATTCTGAACCTGACCCCTCTTTTCATTAGTGATGCAAAAAAGGTTATTTAAGACAAAACCAGCTTTCAGAGAACTTGCTTAATCTAATAAACAACGGAAATCTGTTTAACACAGTGGTTCTGAAACTTACTGATCTGAGGATCCCTCTACACTTTTTTTTTTTTTAACGTTTATTTGTGAGAGACAGAACGTGAGTGGGGGAGGAGCAGAGAGAGAGGGAGCCACAGAATCTGAAGCAGGCACCAGTCTCCGAGTTGGCAGCACAGACCCTGACGCGGGGCTCAAACTCAGGAGTCGTCAGATCATGACCTGAGCTGAAGTTGGGTGCCTAACTGACTGAGTCACCCAGGTGCCTTGAGAAAGAGATTCTTTTTTTTGTTTGTATTTGTTTTTAATGTTTATTTATTTTTGAGAGAGAGAGAGAGAGAAAGAGAGAGAACAAGCAGGGTGGGGGGGGGAGGGCAGAGAGAGAGGGAGACACAGAATCCCAAGCAGGCTCCAGGCTCTGAGCTGTCAGCACAGAGCCTGACACGGGGCTCGAACCCATGAACCATGAGATGACATGAGCCAACCTCAGTCGGACACTTAACCAACTGAGCCACCCTGGTGCCCCGGGAGATTCTTAAGCAGGCTCCACACTCAGCACAGAGTCTGCCAAGGGGCTCCATCCCACGATCCTGGGATCATGACCTGAGCCAAAATCAAGAGTCGGGTGCTCAACTACCTCAGCCTCCCAGGCGCCTAAGAAATAACCACACTTCCTAAAATAAAAAAATTCTAGTGAGCACTGTGGATGTTCTATGTCTTTGAAAATCTCTTTAATACCTGTTTCAATAGAAGAGAGCCGGATTCTCCTCTCTGCTTCTCATTGAGTTTGTTGAAGTCTCATTCATCATGTAGACTCTAGAAAACTCCACGGCACACTCATGAAAGTGTGAGAGTGAGAAAGGCAAATAACATTTTCGAATTAATAGAAAAGAGTTTCGATCTCATGGGCTCCAGAAAGGGTCTGCGGGACTCCCAGGAAGCTGGTAGTTTAAAAGACATTCCTCGTGAGCAAATAGATGTAGTCGAAGACAAACTATTTTTTGAGATTAATTGCTGAATGGGACAGAGCTCTGCTGGGATCCAGGTTGTACTTGAAAGGCGTGAAACAATTCTGTAAGAATTACAATTCTCGGCTTTGCTAATTTGGATTGGTTGTACCCGCCTGTGGGGTTTATTGTAGTTCCACCAGAGTCTTCGATTAGGTACACTTGGCGATTACCTTTAGATTTCCAGTTCAGCTGCAAAATATTTGGCATTTTACATTCTTGGGCAGTTCGGCTGCTAGTGAGGAATGTGGTGATAGCTTGCAGGAGGGGATCAAAGCAGGGCTTGGCTTTCTGTCATATTTTATCTTCTAGAGAGAGGCGAATGGTGGTAAAAATAGAGCAGAAATCTCTAATTAAATATATGTCTTTCAAAATTGAACTGTCAGGGGCGCCTGGCTGGCTCAGTCGGTGGGGCATGCGACTCTTGCTCTTGGGGTCATGAATTCTGCCCACAGTGGGTAGAGAACTTAAAAAACATAAAATTAAAAAAATAAAAAAAAATACAAAACAGAGCTGTCAATGTGTGTTAGGTGGCAGTGGGCTATAAAATGTTTGCGTGCAGATTGGGCAGGCCTGGTAAGGAGGTGATTTCCCCTGCTTGGATGGTTACCCTGGCATCAGTTCAGTGACAAAGAGCCTCTTGCGTTTTGAGCCCTTTTCCGTGATGGCTAGTTTTAGTGTCATATTGTGCAAGAATTTGAGCATCACAGTCTTTGGGGTGACTAAGTGCAGTATTGCTCATAAAACTTCAGGACCAAATCGGTAGGGTTTAGTCATATGTAGGAGTAGGGGGGGCAGTTATTTCATACTGACTATTTGGGGGGGGACCAAAGCATTGTTATGCAAATGAAGTAATTCTGCATTTTCTTCACAAATCTTAACTGTAATAAGACAACAGTTTAAATGGATTTGCTCTTTGTCATTCCTGTTCACTTAAAAAAAAAGTCTATTTATTTATTTATTTTGAGAAAGAAAGAAAAAGCACGCATGGGGGATGGGCACAGAAAGGGGAGGAAGAAAGAATCCTAAGCAGGCTCTGGGCTGTCAGTGTAGAACCGGTGAAGGGGCTTGATCCCACGAACCGCTTGTTCACTTGTTAAATGCTTGTCTGTTAGAGTCAATTCAGTTTGTATTTCTGGAACGCATATCTTTGGATGGTAGAAGAAGTTCAGGAATATGGTGGAAGAGAATTTTGTTTTTGAGAGGCTGACCTAATTGCAAGATGGTAATCAGCCGACTGGACTTAACGTCGTGGCTTTGTGCAGTTGCATGGATTTGCCAGCAGAGGGCGAGGGCATCCGATACCTTGCTGCTGACCACACAAATGGGGTGTTGAATTCAAATACCTAGGTTGTGTGTGCGTAGTGGAGATCTTCGTGAACTGGAGCGGTTTTCTGGGTCTGAAAGGACCTTGCATTCGTTGCTAGCTGACGGTTGCCTGATTTGAAGAAAGCTCCGTTGTCAGATCTCGTGATTTTTCAAGAGAAGAAAGTATTGCGGTTTTCTCGGTGAAATTTGCTGATTGGAAAATAGTTCTTAATTTCTTTTTTTTTTTTTTTAAGATTTTTATTTATTATTGAGAGACAGAGACAGAGCATGAGCATGGGACGGGCAGAGAGAGAGGGAGACACAGAATCTGAAGGAGGCTCCAGGCTCAGAGCCGTCAGTACAGAGCCCGATGTGGGGCTCTAATTCACAAACCGCGAGATCATGACCTGAGCCGATGTCCGACACTCAACCGACTGAGCCACCCAGGCGCCCCTCTTAATTTCTTTTAAAGCATCGTTCAGATAAAAAAGACACCTTAGTGGGCTGAATTTGCCCTGTCGTCTGCCAAGAATCCTAGGATTATAAATGGTCCACACTTACCTGTCTCTTCTTAGAAAAGGAAATTGCCATCATATTTCGTTATAAGGGAGGAGTGTGGAATATAGAAGAAAAAAAGGTAGAGTTGCTTTAGTATTTCAGAGGAAAGTCAGGCAGTCTTTAACCCTACTGGGATTAAAATTCCAAGGTGGTCATAAATTTCTGTTTCGGAATCCTGAGATAGGAGTTGAGTTGCCTGTAAGTAAAAAAATTTTCCTTCCACAAAATTTTTTGAGTATTAATCAGTATTTATAATAAGTAGTAAGTATTTATAATAAGCCTACTCTTTCGGGGAATGACCACACACTCCAGGTTTGTGAGGTTGTTTGTTTTTCAAATGTTCTCTCTTGCTTCCCATGACTACTTGTAAATATGTCCGTATAGTTTCTTGACTTAGGCCTGGGGAAATGTCGTGACCCTCTGGCTGGTGCCCCGGTGCCTGCCTTCAACTACTGATGCACAGCCTCCGAAGGAGTCTGTGTGCATTTACTCTGGCCTGTTCCAGACTGTTCTTTGTTCTTTTTCTCCACACAGCAACCAGAGTCCTCTTTTGAAAACTTGAATTTGATCAATATTTTTCCTGCTTCCGTTTTCCTTCTTACTCTTGAAAACAGTTGAGTGGCTTCTTCCTAACCATTAGGTTCCAGTTAAACTCTCCATAGCCTGGCCCATGCCTGCTTGTCCAGATTGATCTTAACCATGGCCTCCACTTTGCCTTCCAGCTACCTGGCCATGTATTTTCTTAACCTCACAGCTTTGGAACAAAACAATTTAAAAAAAATTTTTTTTTAACATTTATTTATTTTTGAGAGACAGAGCATGAGCAGGGGAGCGGCAGAGAGAGAGAGGGAGACACAGAATCCAAAGCAGGCTCCAGGCTCTGAGCTGTCAGCACAGAGCCCGATGTGGGGCTCGAACTCATAGACCGTAAGATCATGACCTGAGCCGAAGTCGGCCACTTAACCAAGTGAGCCACCCACGCGCCCCGGAATGAAACTATTTTAAACCCCCCAAGAGAGCTTTAGTTAAAGTTGAAACCACAGGCAATGAGCTCTATGGTACATGAGGAGAAGTATTGAGTAAAGAGGATATCGACATAAGTATTTTTGAGTTCAGGTTGTTCTTTATCTTTTAGAGACATAAAGGAAATGACAGGGAATAATGACCCTGGGAAACAAAATTGGCCAGAAATCTTTACTGCTCATCTTTTCAGCATAAAGGTGAATTTCTAAGCGTTCACTTAAAATGGGCGAGGGACTGGCAATACTGAGTGGTTGGCTTAAATAGTTACCTTCTGAGGATTGTGGATTTGTAACTTGGAAACTGCTTGAGGGAAACTATTTGTAGGGAAAACCGCGTTTGTTAACAAGTTGATAGAAGAATATTGATCACTAAATTTGTGATATTAACCAAAGACCATTAGTTTACTCATCTTCCTATAATTAACCCAAACGATACAGTTAACAATAAAGTCAAATAAATGTTGTGATGAATCTTGTATCCACTCTTTGGTTCCCAGTGGTCTAGACCAGCAATATCCGATAGTACTTTCTGTGAGGATGGAAATGTTCTACATTTGTCTGCCCAATATAAATGGGCTAGTGCAATTAAGGAACTGGATATCCAGTGTTAATTTTTAATTAAACTTTTACTTTTAATTAAATTGTTAAATAGTTTAAATTTAGTTAAACTAATTTTAATCAAAATAGCCACATGTGTTTATTGGCTACTATTATGATCTCACTGTTTGTGTAGCCACGAACTCATGTTGAAATCCTAGCTCCCTAGGTGAGGGTATTGGGAGGCACGGCCTTGGGGAGGTGAGTAGGTCCTGAGAGTGGAACCCTCCTGAATGTGATTACTGCCATGACCATGAGAAGAAGTCTGTGATCAGGAAGAGCGCCCTCATCTGACCATGCCGGTGCCCTGATAATGGATTGCCAGCCTCCAGAACTGTGAGAAATAAATTTCTGTTTACAAGCCACCCAGTCTGTGGCATTATGTTACAACAGCCTGAGCAGACTAAAATAGCTCCCAGATGAAGATTACTTGGTTGTTAAGAAAGTGTCAGGAAGACCTTCCTTCTTCAGGATTTATTTTTGTCAGTAAAAACACGGGACTGATTCTAACAGGTTAGTTTGAAAGGACCGTGTGATCTGTTTATTCTATCGTAGGGCCTGTGAACATGCAAGGTCCCACTGCCTGGAATATTCCTGCCACTCTGTCCCCCAAGCTAAGTGCTCCTCATCCTTCAGATCTTTCAAGCACTGTTTCTTCTGAGAAGCTTTCCCTGGTATTTCTTAGGAGACCCCGTCTCCTGTTAACAACACCAGCCCTTCTACGTGGGTCGGGAGGAGGTGGAGAGGCCAAGGAAAGATGGATGCTGGGTCTGGTCCGGTGCCCGTTGGAGATAGGGGATGCTGATTTGTTAGGACACCAGTCTGCTCAAGCGAGCCTTTACAGGTGTGTGCACAGAGGAGGTTGATGGTTGGGCTATTCAGGGTTGGGGTGTTGCCGAAACTGGAACAAAAGAGGTGAGACATGTTGCAATCAGGAAAAATTACTCTTCATGTCTGCCCTGTTGTTGAGACATCTGGGGCTTCTGGCTGATTTTGCTAATATGCAATCTAAAGTTGGTGAATACGAGTTGAATGTGGATGTAAAATCTTAGTGACATAACCCATTAGTTTCTCTTATGTCTGATGGTTGGGGAGATATCCTAAGACCAGCAGAATATGTAAGTCAAGGTTTCTTCTTGGCCCCTTGGCTGACTCGGGATGGAATTGGAGGGCATCGCTCTTACCATACAGGAGATGTCCGACATGACATCTTCTTTGTTACATCCGTACGCCTCCCTCCTGACTTAGAAATAGTGGTGGTGAAAGCCAAAACCCTTCTGACAGGGAAAGAAAATGAACTTAACTCTCACCTTCTGGGGTCTAATGATTCAGCGACTATAAAGCCTTGCAAATATCACAGCTGGGATTCATTTTTATCTGGAAGGAACCAGGCTTGTTGCCTGCTGGGTGGTTTCTGGCGGTCAGTCCGCAGGTGCAGTGTGTCTGAAGGGGGTACTCGGCTGACAGTGTGGCTAAGAGTCCCCTGGGGAGCTGGCTACTGAAATGTCCCAGTCCTTCTGTGGCTTCCACACAGCAACTCAGTGAGACACGGCTCCGGAGCACCTGAGGCCCCGAGCCTTGCCAGCTGCTGTTTCCTCAGACTCTGCCTCATTCTCTCATTTTCATTGACCATGAATGGTATCCTTTTATTTTAGCCTCCATTCTTAGATGTACAGAGACATGAATGGATTCTAAGAAATGAAAGAGGAAAGTGCTGTATTTCCCTTGGACTTCCTTCTGGAATTGCAGGCATGCCCTCCTTTCCCCAGAGATGATAACTGAAATGAGTCGAGTGTGTATCTTTGCAGACTGCCAGATTTGGCTTCTGTGTTGCTCAGGATTTAGATTTGGCTGCCTCTGATAGGGAAACTCAAATAAAAATAGCTGAAGTAAGTTAGAAGTTTCTTTGTTAAGAAAGTCTGGGTGCAGGCAGTCCAGGGCTGGCATGGTGTCATCAGGGATCCGGGCGCCAGTCTGCCACCCCCTTTTCATTTTCTCCATCCTCGGGGTCCCCTCCTGGTCCAATACTGGGGCAAAAACATTCATTTTGTCCATATCCGAGGTCAGACATGGAAGGAAGGTACGAAGGTCTCACTTGCACTTACTTATGATTACATCTCATTGACCAGAATTGAGTCATTAGGGTATAATTGCAAGGGATGCTGGGAACTGTAGTCATTCAGCCATATTCATTACCGCAAAAAATAAAATCATGGTTCTGTGAAGGAAAAAGGGGGAAAAGGCAACTGGCAGTTTCTTTTGCGCGAATGTGTGTATAAAAGTACAAAGCGTTATTTTTATTTATTATACCACATATACAACTTTTCGTCTTGTTTTTTTTCTAGTACAGTATGTTTAGAGATCTTAGTGTGTTAGTACACATAAGTCCTCTGCGTTTCTTTCACAGTTGGGTAGTACTGCACAGAGCTCCGCCAGCTCTCCCTGCCACAGGAGGACCCAGCAAGATGTCGGCAGCTGGCAATCTGGAAGAGAGCCTTCACCAGAACCTGCCCTTGCTGGCCCCTGACCTTCCGCAGCCAGAGCACTCAACACCTTCACGGTGACCCAACCACTGATGACCTCCCGAAGGCCCCACCACCTAACACCATCAGACTGGGTGGTCAGATTCCAACATGAGACTTTCGGGAGGGCTTAAACATCCATATCAGAGCAGGTATATTCCAAAAGAGGGATTGGAAAGTGAAACGGTGAGTTGAAAATTATGCAGATTCAGAATGTATCAGGTAAGGCCCAATTTGCGTCTGGACTGGAGGTCCTATTGTGTACGTCCCCCATCTGTGTATGCGGGTTCTGGCTCACCTCACTTTGTCTGTGCTTGATGTTAGATGACTGTAAAGATTCGGGCCCCTCGTCCTGGTGTCAAAGAAATGCCTGCTGAGATGAGAGAGTTTGCCGGTAGATCTATAAATTAGTTGTTTTCTAAAACTCCAAACTTCCTGTCTATTAAGTAATTTTACTACTGAATTTGCTTCTAGTTGCGAAGGCCACAGTCTCTTTTTTGAATATTAGAGAGAAAGAGAAAGGGAGAGGGGCAGAGAGAGAGAAGGAGAGAATCTTTTAAAATATTTTTAGGTTTATTTATTTACTTTGAGAGAGGTGGGGAGTGCATATGGCAAATGGGGAAGGGGCAGAAAGAGAGGGAGAGGGAGAATCCCAAGCAGGTTCCACGCAGCCAGCAGGGAGCTCGACGCAGGGCTGGACCCCACGAACCTGTTAGATCCTGACCTGAGCCAAAATCAGTAGTCAGACGTTCAACTTACTAAGCCACCCAGGTGCTGAGAGAGAGAGAAACAGAGAGACAGAGACACAGAGAATCTTAAGCAGGCTTCATGCTCAGCATGGAGGCCTATGCGGGACTCGATCCCACGCCTCTGGTATCATGACCTGAGCTGAAATCAAGAGTAAGACGCTCAACCGACTGAGCCACCAAGACACCCCTCACCCTCAACTGTCTCTTACATAGCCACATCTGGGTCACCGATGGAACACGATTCATGTCAGAGAAAAGCTCTGTGTACTGAGAGCCTGTTAGTACCAACTGACACGTACTGAGCATTTTCTACCTGCTTGACATGCTTATATCCAAAGATCATCTGGTGTGTTACAGTTGACCTTCTCAAGAGGTAGGGACCTTCCTTCCCACTTCGAAAGCTGGAGAAACCAACACACGAAGGAGGTGGATTAAATTGGCCAGGGTTGCCCAGGTAGAAATTGCAGCCTTGGGATTCAAGCCAGGCTGGCTAGGATCTCTCGCATATGCCTGTGGTCATTTAATATTTTAAACACACCATTTTGAATTTCCCTGTCTGCACAGCACTCTGATAATAAGTTTGTGGATACTATGAGTAGGGAGAGGGACAAAAGAGTGAACGGGGATGGGGGTTAAGGGCTGTGCAGACAGCCTGGTCATTGTGTTCAAGGTCAGCTCCTAGTGGGGAAGAGAGTGTAGTTCTCAGCATAACACCTTCTGTCAATATTGACCTTGTTTTTTAAAAATTTTTGTAAATGTTTTATTTATTCTTCAGAGAGAGAGACAGAGTATGAGTGAGGGAGAGGCAGAGTACAGAATCCACAAAGCAGGCTCCGGGCTCTGAGCTGTCAGCACAGAGCCCGATGCAGGGCTTGAACCTGTGAACCACGAGATCATGACCTGAGCCGAAGCTGAACGCTTAACTGACTGAGTCGCCCAGGCGTCCCTGTCAATACTGACCTTGTATCATATAATGAACACAGTGTGCTGGGGGAATTCCTGGGGCGGTGAGGATCCCTTTGCATGGGGGAGGGGGAGGTAGGTCATGGCAATTTATGGAGAACCCCAGTTGAAGCCACCATATGCAAGAGCCTCCTCCCTCCTCCCGTTCCTGCTGCCTTTGTCTCACATGCACCTGGAGTGAGTGGCCTTTTAAAAATGAAAATCATACAGTGTCACTGTAGTCTGGCTACACTGATCTTCCAGCTGGAATATGCTAGATGTTCCCACTTTAAGATCTTCACATTTGTTCTTTCTCTGTAGTGCTTTGCCTGGAGATCTTTCCACGGCCGGCTTCAGGGTCCTCTCAGGGAGGTGTCCCCTCACATCTGTTATTCTACTTCCAGCCATGCAGCTGCTTCTCAGGTCCCCTGAGGATCCTCACCTGGAAGTCCCTGTGCATCACCAGTGTGTCTGCCCCAGGACACCTGCGTGTGAACCCCACCCAGCAGAGTCCTTGTTCACGCTGGCATCCCTGCCTGGAACAGAGTCTGACACACTAAATGATGGTCACGTGAATGACAAATGTGTAGGCTCTGGCAGCTCCATGTTTAGTGGACTGGTGCATTGCTTCTTGGAATCTGCTTTTTCCTTGGGGGGTAGAGGAAATGACTAGGTCATAAGTGGCTGCTATGTGGCAAATAAACATGCCCTTTGACCAGTACGATCTCAGGCGAAGCTCACCACAGTCCCGTGAGGAAACTGTGGTTCGAATTGCGCCTATGGGGAAACTGAGGTAATTGGTAAATAGTCAGAACTACACATGTTCCTCCTGAGTTCATGGTCATCTCACTGCTCTCTACTTCTTTGGCAACAGTTGGGTTCCCTAACGATTCATGAGCAAGTAGTAGCTTCAATAAAAAATAAGAGATGGGATAGGGTGAAGTGTCAGGACCAAATTCCTTTGGGAAACACGCTGCACGAGTTTATCCTACTTTTAGCCAAAAGCAATTACTCTCTTCTCCCTGGTGATTGGATCATAGTCAATCAGTTATTTTTACCTTTTAAGGTACATGGAACCAAAGCAGTCTTCTCTTTTCTTGGTATCTTTAGCGTGAGTGGCACAGTATCTGCCCTGCTCAGTTCCCAGTTTGCCCTATTTTGCCACTAAATAAATTTCGTTAGACTGGCCTGGCTTGGCAGGAGATTACACGTTATGTCGGTGTGTTTAAAAAGTGGGTAATTCATTAGGTAAATGAATACAGCAATTATTAATTTCAATTTATCCTGTTTATTGGGAACAGCTGTTCATTAACATTTATTTAACTGCTAATTTTAGAGCCAAACTAATTACCTCAAACACAGCGCTGCGGTGCTCTGTACAGAGAAGCACGCCTAACTGCTATGCGTGCCAGAATAGAAAAATTGTGAGCTCTCCAGGGTGCGGTTCTGCAGGTGACCAGGTGGGGGCTCTCCTCAGTTGGAGTTCAGAGCGTACACCGCATGTTTACTGGTCCTCAGGACGGAAATGCTACCAGATACTAAGGCCCCAGTGGCAAATTGTCTCCAGTGGCCAGGCAGGCAATAAAAATTAATGAAATGGGAAGGTATAAGAACTCCACAACCTCATTGTCTATGTTTGTTACTGTACTTTTGATTGACAGAGCCTTAAAGAAATCTTTGTCAACAGTGACAACGACAAGCATGCTAATAAATGGGCATTGACCTTCAGTCTGAAATTCCAGGAGGTAGTAAGGACTGGTGGGGGATTGTAGCAAACTGGAGAGTGTACCATAGAAGGTTGGGTGGGCATTTGGCAGCTGCTTCACAGAAGAGCCATTTGGCGATGTGGGCTCCAAATGGTCAGCTCTTTTAATTTTTCAAAAGCAACTGAATATATGGATTTTTATGTGAAATCTCCCAAATTTTAGATGTTAGCTCAAGTGTTAAAGGGATACAGAGTACATAATAAAAGAATATCTCTGTGGCTTGAGCTCCTCATTGGTAGCTTCTGGATAAAGGGTTTCCCAAGATCTGTTTTCTCTGCAGGTAATACTCAGGTGGTTGATGAGTTGTCTTCTGAGATGAAATCTAATTTATTTGGTTTTCATTCACTTCTTTGGTCCCCAAAATTTTCTCACTAAAAATGTTTCATCTTAAGCAAAATTGTTAACCTGTCTGTGCTTTATTATCCTCGTTTGTGAAACAAAAGAATTGGGTTTTATTTATTTTTTCAGGACTAAATCGAATTTTCATAATCTGCGATTTTAATATGACTTGAAATTATGTAGGAAACATGCAACTTATAGGAGTCATTAAAATTAAAAAACAATTTTCATGTAGGAGCCATTTTGCTTTGGATTTTTTTTTATCTCTTTTTTATAGGCAATTCCTTTTCGCCGTGATTGAGAGGACCTCAGCTTCAGTGTTTATGTAAAAATACAGACTTTTATGTTTGTCAAAATGCATTGGTAAAAATGCAGATGTCCAGGGGTGCCTGGGTGGCTCAGTCGGGTAAGTGTCTGACTTTTGATTTCAGCTCACATCATGATCTCACTATTTGTGGGATCAGGTTCCACACTGACGGCGCAGAGCCTGGTTGGGATTCTCTCTCTCCCTCTCTCTCTGCCCCTCCCCCACTCGCATGGCTCTCTTTCTCTCTCTCAAAATAAATGAATAAACTTTAAAAAATGCAGATGCCCGGCTCCCTGGGATTCTGCCCATGTATATTTGCACTTGGTGGTAGGCACCTCCAGTGGTTCTGTTGCAGAGGGTCCCTGGAGCAAACTTCCAGAATTTGTGCTGGATCTTATGCTTTGGCACTTAGTGTCTATCACTTTCTGTGTCCCCATACTCCTCCATTGCATGAATGAGAAGGCTAAAAACCACATACTCCTGACTCTTTGGCTATTAGGATTCTTGATACAGTTTAGGTCCTGGCATGGAGATGACCTTGAGATTTTTGAAGGTAGTAAGGAGGCAAAGACCATTCTGTTTCTTTGCCCTGAGATTTTGTGTTACCGGTATATGTGAATACTGGTAGCAGCTAGACTCCATGTTTACTGTTTGTTCTTTACTTTTGTAGTCTGGGGAAGCTTTGGCTTCAACAGTGGTGGTAGCCATGGAAGCAGCTACTGGCAATCAGCTCACTGGCAATCATAGATCCTGCTCTCTGGTTTGTGGCTATGATAGTTGACAGTCTTCAAGTCAGAACCTGTTTGAGTCAGCGTAGGTGAGGTTCTGCTGGGTAACAAACGATCTCAAAATCTTAAGTGGTTAATGACAACAAAAGTTTATTTCTTATTTATGCTATGTGCCCACTGCGGATTGGCGAGAAGCTGTGCTTTGCGTCTCCTCACTCTAATCTTGAGACAGATGAAGTAGACAAATCAGTCTTTGCTGGGTACCACGGAAGAGGGATGGAGAAGTGGAGACATGTTGTCCTGGCAATCAAATGCTCTGACCTGGAAACAATGCACGTCCTTTACTCTCAAAAATCAGTGATCAGAACCAGTGCTAAGTTTTACCTAATGACCAAGGGGTTAGGAAGTGGTCCCAGAGGTGGATGGTGAGCAGGACTTAGGACTCCCACAGAAGCCTAGAGGCAGCCTTTTAAATTACATTCAGCTAACTCTTGGAGTGATTTTTGCAAACACCTAATCCCTGAATTAAATCCCAATCTTTCCAAGACACCTAGAGAAGGTTTTGTTTTCTGCACTAAACTCTGACCAGTAAATACATACTACCTTACACTTATTTCCCCTCTCTTCCATGTACTCATGTGCACACACACACTATCTTGAATTTGTATTCATTTATATGCTGTATTAAATTATATTCTTTGAAAATGCTTAATCCTATGTTCTCACCTGTGGAGGTCCCATCTTAACCATCTCATTAGTTAAATGCTATTCGTTATGTTCATGTAACTATGGGATATACACCATCCATCAAAACTCGGGATTTCCAGAGACCCTCCCTTCTGTCCATGAGCCTTTAGTGACCTCTCAGCTCAAGCTCCCACTCTACAAAGGCGCTGCACGCTCTGCCAGCCAGTAGTCTGATAGTGAGGCTGGTGGGGTTTCAATTCCAGTTCTACCATTTCCAGTAGTGTGACTCATGGAAATTTTTTAATCTGTCCATGTATCGTTTTTTCTCATATATAATAAATTGGAGATATTGTTTGCATAAGAGAGTTGTTCTGAGCATACATGTTTTAGAATGGTGACTGATAAGTAAATTTTACTCAATTACATGTTGTTCAGTATTTAAACAATGTGAGACAAATAATCTGATGGGTAGCCTTTAATTTACGTATATTCTTACAGTTATCTTTGCATTTCAAGGACAAAGTCTTGGCTAGTTGCTAGTATATCTATTATTACCTCTTTTCATGCTAATAGTTAACACGAATGAAGGAGAATGAAGGACATTTGTAAAAACCCTGAACTGGCCCACTAGCATACTTGTACAGTCACTCACTTTGCAACCTTGTCTCCACAACTCTGGAGCGTCTTCGGTGAAGAGCTCATTCATCCCTGTCCAAAGTAGCCTGGGTTTGTGGTTTTTCTGTAGCAAAGAGGGCTCCAGAGAGTGAATGTCGATCTGCAAGCACCTTTCTGAGGCTGATTCCCAGGTGAATAGGTCTTGCTGAATTTCCCTAGATTTCTCCCAGGCACACCCTTACAAATAAATTAAATCGATCTGTACTGTTTCCCTCAAAGCTCAGCTCTCTTTCCTCACTCCCTTGCTTCTGTTAGTGGTGCCATCATTTTGCTGGGTAAGTTTTATATTTCAGCTTCTCAGGATTGGTTGCCTGGAAAGGAAACTTTTTAGAAATAGAAATAGAATGGGGATCAGCCAGTCATAATTGTCTGCCTTGGGTCCAGATTAGGCAGGAGTTGGCCAACTTGATCAATTCATTAGCTACAACCAAACTGGACATTCATTCTCTTATCTATGAATTTATTTCCTCCATTAAATCTTCCAGGGCTGTATTTCTTCACTTTCCCACCAATTTCTTCTACTCCCCGTAAAGACCCATGAAAACCTTGTGTTTCTTCTTTTAAAAAGTCTTACTATTACTTTTAGAGCAGTTTTAGGTTTACACCACAATTGAGAGGAAGGTACAGAGATTTGCCATGTAGACACGGCACCCATACTTGTATAGCTTCTCCCGCCATTAACGATCCCCACTGGAATGTGCATTTTTTCACCACAGATGAACCTCCATTAATTATAATCACTTGAAGTGCATAGTTTACCTTAGAGGTTACTCTTTTTTTTTAATGTTTATTTATTTTTGAGACAGAGAGAGACATAGCACCAGCGGGAGAGGGGCGGAGAGAGAGGGAGACACAGTATCCGAAGCAGGCTCCAGGCTCTGAGCTGTCAGCACAGAGCCCGACGTGGGGCTCGAACTCATGAACCGTGAGATCATGACTTGAGCCGAAGTCGGACGCTCAACCGACTGAGCCACCCAGGTGCCCCCCTTAGAGGTTACTCTTGATGTCAAGCATTTTATGGGTTTGGATAAATGTGTAATGCCACATACTCATCATTATATTACACAGAATATTTTCAGGGTCCTAAAAATGCCACTGTGTTCTTCCTATCTACCTTTCAGTCTCTCTGTCCTCTCCCCCAACCAGTGAGCTTTTTATTGTTCCCATAGTTTTTCCTTTTCCCTCAGAATGTTAGAGAGTTGAAATTATACAGTAGGATTTTTTCTTTTTAAAAGTAGCATTTTGAACTTGTCTTCTTTCACTTAGTAATCTCCTTTTTAGATTCTTCCATGTCTTTTCATGGCTTGATAGCTTCTTTCTTTCTAGCGCCAAATAATATTTCATCATCTTGATATATCAGTGTATTTTCCCACTCACCTACAAGGATACCTTGCTTGTTTCCAAGTGTTTGCGATTATGAATTAAACTGCTGTAAACATCTGGGTGCAGATTTTGTGTGCATTTGAGTTTTCAGTACCTTTGGGTGAATACCAAGGTATGCGAATGCCAGATGATATGGTCAGAATATGTTTAGGTTTTAAAGAGAATGCCTTTTTTGCAACTTTGGGAACTGTTTTCCGAAGTAACTTGTACCTTTTTGCATTCTCTCCATCAATGCATGAGAGTTAGATTTTTAACAATTAGACTTTTAACATAGTTTTTATTTATAGATTTGTCTTCAAAACGAGATTGGGTGTTTATAGAGGGCAGGGCTGAACCACACCTTACTGTGATGTGTATAATCTTCATTGTCTTACTCATAGTGGCTTAAACAATAGCACCAGATCTGAGAAGTTTTGTCCTTCAGTTGGTTGGCATGCTAAGGATGTGTCAAGGGACATACATACTTTACTGGTAACAAGGATGTTTAGAGACATTTGAAATTCCTTGGGAGGAATGATGAGGCAAGTTAGATGACTGTCAGACAAAACATTTTCCTCTCTGTCTACCCCATACACTCTTGACCTGGGTACCAACTCATATTCTTTGCTTCTCTGCTTGTTTGCTGCACTTGGTTAGAGAAACCTTATTTGTCTTACCCTTCTGTTAGTACTGATAGCTTTTACCACTTAGCATTTTTTAAAATATTCATTGTTTTTTCTTCCAAAAGCCTAGAAACTTCCAGCTTTCCTTGACAGTCTTTGCTCTTCAATGCATTCCCTGAACTCAGTACTGCTCCCACCAAATGGGAGGCATTGAATAGCTACTGTTCAGATGAAGGAATGACTACTCAGCACATTAACTTTTAATTAAAATTTGATTAATGATTATTCTAATCATTTAGCATTATCACTATCACAACTTGGGTTATATCTTAAAGATATTGGGATGGGTGAGAGATCTGGCATGGTGGGGAAACGGAGTAAGGCAACTCTAAATAATTATATATTTTAGATTATAGTAACCTTCAATCCAATACTAATTTTCTACTAATTTTACTAAATCTTACCCAACAATGAGTATGTGGGATATTTAGTTTTTGATTTTTAAAGATTTTATTTTTTTTTAAAGTAATCTCTGTACTAATACATGGCTTGAACTCACAATCCCGCTCCACTGACTGAGCCAGCTAGGTACCACTGTTTTTTTGTTTGTTTGTTTGTTTTGTTTTGTTTTTCAACCACCATGTCCCTTCTGAGCCCTCTAAGTCCTCAGGTACATCATTAACACACCATCATGTACCCTGTCTATGTGGAAGAACCAAGCCATATGAAGTTACCTTAGCACTCCCAGAAGTGGTTCCAATCATACATTTCAGAGAATAATTCCCTTTCTTGCAATATCAGAATGACTTATAGACCAGTTTGCAAGACATTACATTACCTGTAATTTTAGTTGAAAGACACTGACAAATAGGACTTGAGCCCCTGGTGAGAATTCTCCCCTTAAAAAAAAAAATCCCTACTGTACACAGCAGAGAGATGCAAAGAATTAATTTCCATGTCAACCTTGCATTTTCTGCTTAGTTACACGGGGCTCATAATTAGACTTCAGCTGTATTTTTGATGCAAACACTGTTTAAGCCTACCCATGTTCTTTTTAAATTATAAAATTTGCGCCCAAATATTAACCTCCGGAGGACCTCAGGTTTATCTTGTCTACATGTGAGACTTGAGGCAAGTCATTAAAATGGAAGAAACTGGATGAGCAGACCTAAGGACCCTGCTCATGGTGTAGGGGAATCTGCAAAATGGAAGGGGGCCCTGGCATAACAGCACCATTTCCTGCAGAGCTGGAGATGGTGCCGCAGTGTCCAGGTGGACAGTGATACCAACAAAGTTCATTTGGACTCCTGCTTGGCTCTTTCAGTTAAGGGTCCAACTCCTGATCTTGGCTCAGGTCATGCTCTCACGGTTTGTGAGATCGAGCCCCACGTTGGGCTCTGTGCTGATAGTGCAGAGCATGCTTGGGATTCTGTCTCTCTCTCTCTGCCCTTCCCCTGCTTGCACGTGTGCACACATTTTCTTTCTCTGTCTCAAAATAAATAATCTTAAAAAAAAAGAATGGTTCATGAGTGGCTTTGATATTCTTAGGTATTATTTCTCAGAAGCATTGCCCTCTATGTTTTATGTCTATAGTTCTACCCTCTCCCCATGATCCCTCATCATGAATTCATCAAAAATGAATCCGTTTTTATCACCTGCCTGTATCACCCCTGGTGGCCAGAGTGGTAGTAGCTAAAAATAATGCTAATTACAGCAATAAGAATAACTGCCATTTATTGGCCATCTGCTATATTCTAGTAGGTTGCTAAGGGCTTTCTCTGTGTTTATTTTTACACCATCCTATTGTCATAGGCATGTCTTATCTGGGGGAGAGTTGCCTTGTTTGGTGTCTTCCTGGGACTCTCCCTGGTGTGGGGCAGTGCCCTCTGGGGTTGCCACACTTTCAGTCTCTCTGCCTCCAGCAAGCAAGTTAGCTAAGTGGACAGTCAGGCTTGCTTCTCTGGATGTTGGCATGAGCTAAGAGACAAGAGGGCGCAATGGGCTGATAAAATCTGCTTAGCTGCTGGCAGTAGCATTTTGGACAGACGTCCTACACCGTCTGTGGAGCACTGGGGGCTCCTGCTGATAGTCCATGTGTGCCCATCTGTGCCTGTGTAGATTCTCCTACAGTCTTCTTGACCACAACCACATATCTGATCATATCTGTGAACCGAGAACTTTTGCGCCTGTTTTCTATAACGGGAAGCTGAAACTTACCTAAATCATTGACCAAGGTCATGTACAAGTTTGTTGAAGGGTTGGGTATCAGGGTAGTTGCTTCCATTGACCCCCATTGTGTAGGTTAAAGGGACTCTTACCTCTGCTTGTCTGGTACATTAGACATGGTCACAGCATCTAAGAAAGACAACAGAATGCGCTAGTTTTCACACAAAAAATCACGTGACTAGGTGTTTCCTTCATTCATCATTCATCAAGATAAGCCGCCTTGATTTTCTTTACCCTGGTTGATCAATTAGACGTCCCCTCATTCTTTCCCTCTTCGTTTTCCCCTTTAAATGCACCAAAGGCTTGCAAATCCATGAGGGATTTCAAATGAAACACGAATTTTTTGTTTCTTGAAATCTAAAGCTCCAATTAAAAGAAAAAAAAAAGCCACAACTGCATAAAACTTCATCACTTGAGCCCCAAGACAGGAAGCAGCCATAAAACAGTGACACGCTAGAAACAAATTACACGCATTTATCAGTAAATGGTGCTGTGTATGCTAATGGGCTTCAGCTCGGGAACGTGAGGCCTGGCTGCATCAGGCTGGTTAAAAGCACAATTCATTACCAGGAGCCAGTGAAGGATACACTCGCAGCATTTAGTGCCTGCTCTGGGTCTCACAAGAGCAGCTGAGCGTGTGCATGTTCCTTTGGAATGAATTCTGCCGGACTGTCGTTGGAAAGAGACTTCCGGGCTACAGGACCTCCCTGACCTGTATGGTCATGGAAACTGAAGATGAACCCTTTCGAGACTCCTGGCACGTGTCAAGTACTGTGCCAGGAGCTTAACGGTGTTGTTTTTTTGGTCATTGAATCCTCAAGGCAACTTTTAAAAAATTTTTTTGTTTTAATATTTTATTTACTTTTGAGAGAGGGAGAGAGAGAGAGACAGAGCATGAGTGGGGAGGGGCAGAGAGAGAGAGGCAGACACAGAAGCCGAAGCAGGTTCCAGCTGTCAGCCCGGTGCCCACTGTAGGGCTTGAAGCACCAACGGTGAGATCATGACGTGGCCAAAGTAGGATGCTTAACTGACTGAGCCACTTAGGCCCCCCAAGGCAACTTTTTGATATGGGCAGATAATAACACCATTTTATTATTTTTTTAAATGTTTGCTTTTATTTTATTTTATTTTTGAGAGAGAGAGAGAGAGGGAGAAGGAGAGAGAGCGCATGTGCATGCAAGTGGGGAAGGGGTGGGCTCTGTGCTGACAGCAGAGAGCCCGATGTAGGGCTTACACTCTTTAATCGTGAGATCATGACCTGAGTTGAAGTCAGACATTTAAACCAAATGAGTCATCCAGGTGCCCCAATAACCCCATTTTTTATGTGAGAAAATGGGCTGGGACACTTGAGTGGCTCAGTCAGTTAAGCATCTGACTTTGGCTCAGGGCATGATCTCATGGGTTTGAGCCCCACTTCAGGCTCTGTGCTGACAACTCAGAGCCTGGAGCCTGCTTTGGATTTTGTGTCTCCCTCTCTCTATCTGTCCCTTCCCCACTTGCGCTCCGTGTCTCTTTCTCTCAAAAATAAATAAACAATAAAAAAATTTTATAAGTGAGGAAATGGGGATCCAGAAAAGTCACTTGCAGAAAGTCACATCGAAAGGGATCACTACAACTTGAACCTAATTTTTAGGTTGTCCTTGGCAGGCTGCCTTACTTCAGAGGACCTGTGTCTAAGGAAGAGGAGCTCTAATAGGCAAAGAATTTGTGACCATGGGCTTTCAAATCGCGCAGATCTGGTTTCAGGCTCCTCTGACTAACTTCGTTACATCTGACAAAGCCTCCAGCATCTGTGTCTCTGTTACATGGGGTTTTAATACATTGTCGTAAGACATGTTAGGATTGAACCAATGCGAGACACATGTTGACAGTCAGTGGTCATTGATATTGCTGCTGTTTTTTTTTTAACTTGTCTTGCCTTTGAGTGTTCTGCATTCTTTGTGTTTATTTACTTCTGTATATCTAAAGAACTGCGGGGATTCCTTTTCTCAGCTCTAAATTGTTCCAACTGTCATCCCAATTCATGGGCATTTACAGAGCCTTCCAGTATTAATGCTGTGGACCTCGCTGCTGTCAGGAATCAAATGGAAATGGAATTATTGGTTAAGACTACTGCTTCTTTTTTTTCTTATTGCATGTGACAGAAAATCAAATTCAAACAAATATGAGCAAAACTGTCTTAGAATTAAAGAGTGGATTTGGCTTCAGAGTTTGTGTGATCAAGGCTCAGGTCATATAGTAGGCACCTGGTGTGTCTATCTGCTTCTCTGCCTGTTGTTTCTTTTACTCTGTGTTAGCTCAATTTGTACATGAAAGCAGTGATGCCAATTCTACATCTCAGGTTGAAGTCCTTCGGAAAAGTGAGGGAACTCTTTAAAGTCCTAGGTGGGCCCCACCCAAAGGACTGTGCTGAAAGTGAGGAAAGGCCTCTCTCTGAAAGGAACCAGGCTGGGCCTTCAAAACAAAGGAACTGGATGCCGGGCAGCCAAATAACCAAATGTTGATAACACATACATAGTCTCTGTCCTTTTGATACTTAGAGTCTAGTGCAGGGATCAGCATACTCTGGAAAGGGCCAGATAGGAAATGTTTTAGGCCATGTGGTCACTACTCCACTCTGCTGTTAGAGTGTAAAACCGTTCTAGGTAATTGGTAAACAAATGAGCATAACTGCTTTCCAATTAAATGTTATTCATGGACATGAGTTTGAATTTTATATTTTTCACATGTCGTGGAATATTCTTTTGGCTTTCTTGAATGGATGAAAAATGTAAAAACCATTGTCTCGCTAACAGATCATATAAGAACAGGCAGCAGGCTGCATTTGGCTAACCCCTGATCTCTAGTTTAAAAACAAAAATTTTCCAGGTCCTCCCATTGCCCCCCATTACCAGATGTGTCTATCTCCTATATCACCTCTAGCAGGGGGAAGTAGGGTGGTCCAGGTGAGGAGAAATCGCTCCAGTGGGGGGTAGGGATACTCACTTCCAAGTATCAATGAGAGTTTTGTATTTAATGGGCTTTTGTGGCCAGTCCAGAATATTATTTAGTACACACTTATTAATTTTCTCTGCTTTGTAAGTCCGTAGGGCTCTTTAATCAATCACCAAGTATTTTCTTGCTTTTGGGTCATTCTTCTAAATCACCACAGGAGGCAGAAAGAAGGCAAGAATGCTTCACTCTACTCCTTCTCCAATTCTTAACTGTAGTCAAAGTAAAGTTCTTGTTACTCTGCAAGAAAAAAGTTAGTATTTTATATCTACACCTTTGAGCTCTTTCTCCTCCACATATGGGAGCTTGTTGGAGGCAAATGAAAGCGTTGAGATTTCCAGAAGATCAGCACTTAAGACTATGCACAGAGCTGCTTTGCAGGGTTTTTTTTTGTTTGTTTTTTTGTTGTTTTTTTTTCTCTAGTAAAGTCTGGAGAAAAACCTTGAAAATACCTATATAAAAAATTCCACTATAATTAATGTATAGTATAGTGTAATATTGGTTCAGGTGTACAATATAATGATTCAACAGTTCTGTGCATTGCTTAGCGCTCATCAAGATAAATGTACTCTTTTGTATTTCTCTGATGATGAGTGACATTGAGCATCATTTCATGTGTCTGTTGGCCATCTGAATGTCCTCTTTGGAGAAGTGTCTATTCATATCTTCCGCTCATTTCTTCACTGGGTTGTTTGTTTTTCGGGTGTGGAGTTTGGTAAGTTCTTTATAGATTTTAGATATTAGTCCTTTATCTGATATGTCATTTGCGATGATCTTTTCCCATTCCGTTGGTTGCCTATTCGTTTTGTTGGTTGTTTCTTTTGCTGTGCAGAAGCTTTTTTATCTTGATGAGGTCCCAATAGTTCATCTTTGCTTTTAATTCCCTTGCCTTTGGAGACAAATCAAAACCACACTGCGATACCACCTCACACCAGTCAGAGTGGCTAAAATGAACACATCAGGAAACTATAGATGCTGGCGAGGATGTGGAGAAGTAGGCACCCTCCTACACTGTTGGTGGGAATGCAAACTTGTGCAGCCACTTTGGAAAACGGTGTGGAGATTCCTCAAAAAAATGAAAATAGAGCTACCCTATGACCCAGCAGTAGCACGGCTAGGAATCTACCCAAGAGACACAGGAATGCTGATGCATAGGAGCACGTGTACCCCAATGTTCATAGCAGCACTTTCGACAATAGCCAAATCATGGAAAGAAACCAAGTGCCCATCAACTGACGAGTGGATAAAGAAGATGTGGTACATATATACAATGGACTACTATGTGGCAATGAGAAAAAATGAAATCTGGCCATGTGTAGCAACATGGATGGAACTGGAGGGTATTATGTTAAGTGAAATAAGTCAGTCAGAAAAAGACAGATATCATGTTTCCACGAATAGGTGGACTTTGTGAGACTAAGCAAAAACCAGGAGGAGGGGAAGAGGGGAAAGAAAAAAAAAGACACAGAGAGGGAAGGAGATAAAACATGAGACTCTCAAAGACTAAGAACAAACTGAGGGTGAGGGGGATGAGGGAGGGGGGAGAGGGGGTGATGGGCATTAAAAAGAGCACATGTTGGGATGAACACTGGGTGTTATATGTAAACTAATTTGAAAATAAACTATTATAAAATTAAAAAAAAAAGATAAATGTACTCTTAATCCCCATCACATATTTCACCCATTCCCACTACCCACCTCCCCTCTGCTAACTATCTGTTTGTTCTACATAGTTAACAGTCTGTTTTTTTGGTTTGTCCCTTTCTTCCCCCTTTGTTTGTTTGTTTTGTTTCTTAAATTCCACATAAGAGTGAAATAATATGGTATTTGTCTTTTTCTGACTGACTTATTTCACTTAGCATAATATTCTCTAACTCCATCCATGTCATTGCAAATGGCAAGATTTCACTCTTTTTTATGGCTGAATAATATTCCAGTGTGTTAATGTGCATGTGCATGTGTGTGTGTCTGTGTGTGTGCAATCATGTCTTCTTCAGTCAGTCATCAATCGATGGACACTTGGGCTGTCTCCTTAATTTGGCTATTGTAGATAATGCTGCTATAAACATCGGCGCATGTATCCCTTTGAATTTGTGTTTTTATATTCTTTGGGTAAATATCCAGTAGTGAAATTGCTGGATCGTAGAGTAGTTCTATTTGTAACTTTTTGAGGAATCTCCATACTGTTTTCGGCAGTGGCTGCCCCAGTTTGCATTCCAACCAACAGTGCAAGAGGATCCCCCTTTCTCCACATCCTTGCCAACACCATTTGTTTCTTGTGTTGTTGATTTTAGCCATTCTTACAGATGTGAGGTGATATCTCATTGTGGTTTTGATTTGCTTTTCTGTGATGATGAGTGATGTTGAGTGACTTTTCATGTGTCTGTTTGCCATCTGAATGTCTTCTTTGGAAAAATGTCTGTTCATGTCTTCTGCCGTTTTTTAAGTTGGATTATCCAATTTGTGAGGTATTGAGTTTTGTAAGTTCTTTATATATTTTGGGTACTAAGCCTTTATTGGATATGTCATTTGCAAATATCTCATCCCATTCCTTAGGTTGCCTTTTGGTTTTATTGACTGTTTCCCTCACTCTGCAGAAGCTTTTTATTTTGATGTAGTCTCAATAGATTCTTTTTTTTTTAATTAAAAAAATTTACATCCAATTTAGTTAGCATATAGTGCAATAATGATTTCAAGAGTAGATTCCTTAATGCCCCTTACTCATTTAGCCCATCTCCCTCCCTCAATAGATTCTTTTTGCTTTTATTTCCCTTGCTTTAGGAGACCTATCTAGACAGAAGTTGCTTTGGCCATTGTCAAAGAAATTACTGCCTGTGTTCTCTTCTAGGATTTTTATCTTTCAAGTATAACATTTTGATCTTTCATTCATTTTGAATTTATTTTTGTGCCTGATATGAGAAAGTGGTTCAGTTTCATTCTTCTGCATTTGCTGTCCAGTTTTCCCAACATAATTTGTGGAAGATACTGTCTTTTTCCCTTTGGATATTATTCCCTGTTTTGTTGAAGGTTAATTGACCATGTAGTTGTGGGTTCATTTCTGGGTTTTCTATTCTATTCTGTGGAACTATGCGTCTATTTTTGTGTCAGTATTATACTGTTATGGTAGCTACAGCTTTATAATATAATTTGAAGTCCAGAATTGTGATGCCTCTTGCTTTTTCTTTTTTCAAGGATACTTTGACTTTTTGGGGTCTTTTTTGGTTCCATACACATTTTGGGATTGTTCTAGCTCTTTGAAAATTGCTGTTGGTATTTTACTAGGGATTGCAGTTAATTCAATTTTTAATTTTTTGAGGAACCTGTGTTTTCCACAGAGGATGCGCCATTTTACATTCCCACCAACAGTACATGAGGGTTCCTTTTTCTCTCCAACCTTGCCAACTCTTGTTATTTTTTGTTTTTTATTTTAGCCATTGTGATAGGTGTGAAGGGGTAACTCACTGTATTTTAGTTTGCATTTCCCTGATAATGAGTGATGTTGGGCATCTTTTCATGTGTCTGTTGGCCATCTGGATGTCTTCTTTGGAAAAATATCTATGCAGGTCCTCTGCCCATTTTTAAATAGGATTATTTTTAGTGTTGAGGTGAATAAATCCTGTATATATTATGGATACTAGCCCCTAATCAGATCTATTGTTTGCATATATTTTCTCTCATTCACTATGTTGCCTTTTCATTTTGTTGATGGTTTGTTACAGCTGGTTTCTTATGGTATGCAAAAACCTTTTCTTTCAGTATAGCCACAATAGTTTGATTTTGGTTTTATTTCTCTTGCCACAGGAGACATATCCAGGAAAACATTTCTACAGTTGATGTTAAAGGAATTTCCGTCTTTGTTTTCTTCTAGAAATTTGATGGTTTTAGGTCTCACATTTAGGACTTTAATCTATTTTGAGTTTATTTTTGTATATGGTGTAATAAAGTGGTCCAGTTTTCTTCTTTGGGATGCACCTTTCCAGTTTTTCTGGAACCATTTGTTGAAGAGACTGTCTTTTTCCCATTGCATATTCTTGCCTCCTTTGTTGAGGTTAATTGACCATATAATTGTGGGTGTATTGTTGTATTTTTGGATTCTGTATTCTTTTCTCTTGATCTCTATTTTTCTGCCAGAACATTCTGTTTTGCTTACTGTAGGTTTGTAGTATATCTTGAAATCTGAGATTATGATAACTCCAGCTTTGTTGTTCTTTCTCCAGATTGCTTTGGCCTTCAGATCCTTTGTGATTCCAAACAAATTTTAAGATTATTTGCTCTTGTTCTATGAAAAATGCTTTTGGTATTTTAATAGACATTGCATTGAATCTATAGACTTCTTTGGGTAGTTTAATAATATTTTTTCCCCTAATTCATGACCATGGTATATCTTACCATTTGTTTGTGTCATCTTCAATTTCCTTCATCAGTGTTGTATGGTTTTTTGAGTACTAGCCTTTTACCACCTTGGTTAAATTTATCCCTAGGTATTTTATTATTTTTGGTGTGATTGTAAATGGGATTATTTTCTTTATTTCTCTTTCTGCTGGTTCATTATTAGTGTATAGAAATGGAATGAATTTCTGTACATCCACTTTGTATACTGTGACTTTACTGAATTCATTTTTCGGTTCTAGTAGTTTTTGGTAGAGTAGTTAGGATTTCTATATATAGTATCATGTCATCTGCAAATAGGAAAAACTTCCTTTTTCTTTAACAATTTGATGATTTTTAGTTCTTGTCTGATTGCTGTGGCTAGGACTTCTAGTACTATGCTGAATAAAAGTGGTGAGAGGACATCCTTGTCTTATTCCTGATCTTAGAGGATAAGCTCTCAGTGTTTCACTTTTGAGAATGTTGTTAGTTGTGGGTTTTCTTATATGGCCTTTATTGTGTTTAGATACGTTCCCTTTAAACCTCCTTTGTTGAGGATTTTTTTTTTCTATCTGAAAGGATGTTGTACTTTGTCAAATATGTTTTCTGTGTGTAATGAGGTCATCATATGTTTTTATCCTTGGTTTTGTTAATGTTATGTATCACATCAATTGATGTGTGAAGTTTTTTTATATTAATTAATTCAATTTATTTATTTTTAAGTAATCTCTGCACTCAGTGTGGGGCTCGAACTCATGACTCTGATCAAGACTTGGATGCTCTACCAACTGACCAAGCCAGATGACTCTGATTTGTGAATTTTGAATCATTCTTGCATCCTTGGACTAAATCCCACTTTATCATGGTGTATAATTTTTTTAAATGTATTATTGAATTCAGTTTGTTACAGTCTTTGATTTAAAGTCTATTTTGTCTTACAGAAGTATTGCTACCCTATCTTTATTTTAGTCTCACTTTGCATGATAAATGTTTTTCCATCCCTTCAATTTCAATCTTCATGTGTCTGTGTCTGAAGTGAATTTTTTTGTAGGCAGCATATGGATGAGTCATTTTTTTTAATCTATGCAGTCACCCTATGTAATTTGATTGGAGCATTTAGTTTATTTACATTTAATGTAATTATTGATAATTAGGTACTTACTGCCATTTTGTTGCTTTTGTTTGTTTTTTGTTGTTTTGTTGCTTTTGTTTTTTTGCCATTTTATAGTTGCTTTTGTAGCTCTGTTATTTTTTTCTCTTGCTCTCTTTCCTGGTAGTTTGATGGCCTTCCTTAGTAATAGGCTTTTTTTCTTTATTATTTTCCATATATGTTACAGAATTTTGATTTATGGTTACCATTAAGTTTATATATAACATCCTTTGCATATTAGCCGTCTATATTAAGTTGATAATTGCTTAAGTTTGAACCCATCATAAAAGCACTAAATTTTCACTCTTTCCTCCAACCCCAGGTTTTATGTACATGATGTCCTACTTAGAATCTTTTTTTTCCCTTTTTTTAAAGTAAGTTCTACACCCAGCTTGGTGCCTAAAGTCAGGATCCTGAGATCAAGAGTTGTATACTCTAATGACTGAGTCAAGCAGGCACCCCATACTTTATTCCTTTCATTTTGTGAATTATTTGACTGATTTTTTAGGCATAATTTATTTTATATCTTTTGTGCTTTAATCTCTGTACTGGTTTTATAAGTGGTTAATCTACTACTTATTAGTATTTACCTGTGAAACTTTTCCTTTCCTTACTTTCTTATTCCTGATACTGATATTTTTTTCTACTCAAAGAATTCCCTTTAATATTTCATGTAAGGATCATTTAGTGGTGATGAACTCCTTTAACTCTTATTTCAGGAACTCTGTCTCTCCTTCTATTCTGAATAATTACCTTGCTGACTAGAACATTCTTGGTTGCAGGTTTCTTTCATTTTAGTGCTTTGAATATATCATGACACTACCTTCTGGCCTGCAAAATTTCTGTTGAAAACTATCAGATAGCCTTACAGGGTTTCTTTTGTATGTAACTATTCTTTCTCTTGCTTTAAAAATTCCCTCTTTTTCACAACTTCTTGCCATTTTAATTATTACGTGTCTCATGTGGTCCTCCTTGGGTTGATTTTGTTGGGGGCTCTCTGTGACTCCTGGATCTGGATGTCTGTTTCCTTCTCCAGGTTAGGGGCATTTTCAGCTATTATTTCTTCAAGTCACTTTTGTGCCCCCTTTTCTCTCTCTTCTTTTAGGATCTATATAATGTGAATGTTATTCCACTTGATGATGTCACTGAATTTCCTCAGCCTATTCTCATTTTTTATTATTCTTCTTTCTTTTTACTGTTCAGCTTGGTAGCTTTTCATTATTCTGTCTTCCAACTCACTAATACATTTTTCTCCTTCCTTTAATCTACTATTGATCTTCTCTGTTTAGAGTTCTTAATCTCGGATTCATTTTTATATTTTTTATCTCTTGGTTGAAGATCTCACTGACACCCTCCACTCTTTTCTCAAGACTACTAAGTATCCTTATGACTATTATTTGAATTCTCTATCAGGCATGTTGCTTATCTTCATTTTGATTAGCTCTTTTGCTGTGATTTTGTCCTGTTCCTTTCATTTGAGACATAACCCTCTGTCTCCTCATTTTGTCTAACTCTGTTTTTGTTTCTATGTGTTAGAAATGTCAGCTCTGTCTCCTGATCTTTTAAGTAGTGGCCTTGTGAAGAAGAGATTCAGTAGTGCTTTGTAGGACACTGCTCCCTGTTGAGGAAAACCAGGTACTTAAGGGGTGTCTTCTTTGTGTATTTCATGCACTCTATTGTTGTGGCTGAGCCACATTTGCCTTTGGTCTGGTCATCTGCAATGGCTATTTTCCTCTTGAGGGTGGAGTGTAATCCCTCTGCTGTCAAAGTGGCAATCTGGGTCTTCTTCGGGTTATAGTTTGGTTAAAGCAGGTGCTTACCCTGAACCTATTTGTGGGGGCTGTAGTCATACTCAACTGTATGACACTCTCCTGCATTGTCCTCTGAAAGGCTTTTGTTGGTGGTATGGCCTGCATTCAGACCAGATGTCTGTCTCTACCCTGCTGGTGTGGCTGTAGTTGAAATGGTGTGTATATGGTTACCTTCCCTTCTCCCTAGGGTAGGAGTCACTTTGGGGCACTGGTTGCTGTCATGGTTGCTTTGGAGGGGTTGGAGGGGGTTGATTGCAGGAGAATATGAGGTGGGATATGGCATTAGCAAGCTAGGTAGAGTGAGCTGGCTCCTGCTGGTGTCTGCTTATCTTGGTTGTGGGGATGGGGACAAATGGCACCTGACAACTCTTTTGTTCTTGTAGAAGGCTCCTAAAGATGCTTGCCCCTCCAGAACATGTTCCAAGATTAATAAATAAATAAATATTTTTCGTGTAGTCTCCAGGTGCTTTTCATACTGCAGTTTCTATGCTCTGTCTCAGTGGGGTTGTTGTTATGCTGTCTTTTTCAGGGTGGAAACTGTTTCCTGTCTCCCTGTAGCTATCCCAGAGCCAAGCTGGCTGATTTTTGAAGTACCTGGAGTTAAGATCCATTGGTCGTATAAACTCAAGAAGTTAAGTCCCACTGGTTTTCAAAGCCAAATATTATGGGGACTTGTTTTCCCAGTGCAGGTCCCCTGTGTCTGGGGTGCCTAGTGTGAGGTCTCTTCCTCTTCCTTCTCCATGTTTGTGGTATGCTTCCCATTTGTGGTTAGTCTTGCTGTAAGTTTGGTTCCCTTTAGAGTTTCCACCTCTCCTACCATTTTCAGTCTGGCCTTCTCTCCACAGTTAACTGTGGAGACTCTGTACTGCCAGTCTTGAAGTTTTCTGGGTTAGTTGCCCTGTTGTCGCTCTTATTTAGATATATCCATGGGAGGAGGTGAGCTTAGTTTGCTCCTTCTTTGCCATCTTCCCAGGCTCCTCTATATCAAACGAATATCTTTAGCTGCTAATAAAGCTGAATTTGTTTCAAAGTTTTCTTTCTGGTTTTGTTTTATTATTACAGAGACTATGTCCTTCCTACCTATTTTATTTTATTTTGTTTTGTTTTATTTTATTTTATTTTATTTAAGTAAGCTCTATGCCCAATGTGGGCCTTGAACTCATGACCCATGAGATCAAGCATTCTCCACCAACTGAGCCAGCCAGATGCCCCTTCTTGTCATTTTAATTAAATTATAGTAAAGGTAAGGAATTGTGCTTTTCCCCCACCCCCAAGAAAACATAGAAAACAACAACAACAACAAAACCCTCCAAACATATGGATCTCCGTTTTGGGGTTAGGTTGAGAGATTTCATGAAATTCAAAGGTCTGAAAAAGTCAAAGATCTAAAAGTTCCATACTTTTAGATCATATATTTTTACATGAAAAGTTTGGGCAGAAAACTCTAGCTTATATGTATTTATTTATAAATTGTATGTCTCTTACTGATTCCATATAGGTCAAATATTCGTAAGGCACAAATGCTTTTTTTTTTAAACCAAAATAATATGTATTTCCATACTTCAAGGGACCAGTTTGCATTTTAGAGGCCATTGGTTTGGTTTCAAAGGTAAGAAACCTTCTTCAAAGGTTTGGGGCACGTAGGTGGGTCAGTCAGTTAAGCAACTGACTTTGGCTCAGGTTATAGTCTCGCAGTTCATGAATTTGAGCCCTGCATCCGGCTCTGTGCTGACAGCTCAGAGCCTGGAGCCTGCTTTGAATTCTGTGTCTCCCTTTCTCTCTGCCCCTCCCCTGCTCATGCTCTGTCTCTCTCTCTCAAAAATAAACATTACAAATATTAAAAAAAAACAACAAAGAATAGCTTTAACAGGGAACCTCTGAATTTGGAGAGTCTGAAAAACACATATCTCTAGCCTACCTTGGCATCTGTAGATGGCCTTCAGATCATTTATGACCCTCTGGGATCTTTACAAAGTAGTGTAAGTATAGTCATTTTTCTAGACTTTGGGTCATCACTTGAATCAGATTTTCAAAGATTAGGATCTCCAGACAAACGTACTAATGTAGTCCAGCTGTTCCAAAACACAGAAAAGAAGGAAAATGGCCAGAGTCAAGTAAATTCAGAACTGAGATGATATTTGCATTTACTGAATTCGTATTTCATTGCTTTTAAGATTGCTCAGATTTCTCTTTTTCAGTCTCATTTTTGGGGGATTAGGTATTCACAAACTGTATAACACATTCACTCAATTGTGAAATACGATTTCTTAGCATTTTTTCAATGCTAGCAATACTTTATTGAGGAATAATTTTCATGGAGTAAAATGCACAAATTTTAAATGTATGACTTGATGAATTTTGACAAATGCATACATCTCAGTAATCATCACCCAGATTTAGATGCAGAATTTTTCCATCACTTCAGAATCTTCCCTTATTTCCTTTTGCAGGCACTCCCTCCTTTCCACTAGAAGCAGTTGCTACTAGGATACCTATCACTGGGGAGGATTTTGGCCTAGATTTGAACTGCATATAAATAGAAACATATGCTTTACACTTCTTTTTTGGTGACTGATTTCTTTAACTCAATATAATGTTTTTGATCCTCAGATAGTTGCCTATAGAAGTCCTTTTTTATTGTTGAGAAGTGTTCTATTGTACAGATATTCCATAGTTCTTTTATTCTCTTGCTTGTGGATATTTGAATCATTTTGTCTTTGGTTATTATGCATAATAATGCTACGGCTATTCTCGTATGTGTGTTTTGTGAACATATACACTCATTTCTCTTAGGAATATACTCCAGAGTGAAATTTCTGGGTCAGTGGGTAGGTGTTATTTAACTTGATTCAAAGCTGCCTAACTGTTTTTACAGTGGTTGTGCCATTCTATTTTCTCACTGGAAGTATGTGAAAGTTCCAATTGCTCTGTATCCTTGACCCCACTTGATACTATCTTTAATTTTTTTTATTCTGGTGGGTGTGTTGTGTTCTACTCTTCACCTCCGTTTTAACACTTCTGAATATGAGATGCTTTTTAGAATTAATATCAAAAGAAAGACATTTATGTGGCAGAGGAATGAGTCATGACAGATCAGAAGTTGTCTGTGACTCCTCAAATTCAAACTTAGAGTCCACAGAAGGAATCCATTTGATTGAAAGCTCACCTGAGAGATTTGTTTGGTAGCACCATTTTAGGTAAATCTAAATTAAATGTGGGTATCTCTTTATTGGTGGAAATACCTTCAAATAGATCACGTTATCCTATAACATTGAAACAAAAGGTGTTATGTACAGATTGACACCCACTGGAACTAACAGCAGAATTTCTAAATGCTTTGGATTCATTGATAGAGTTTTCTGAACTTGAAGAACCAAGTAGGACAGTTCATGGGCCTGAACTTCCTATGACTGGGTTTTAGCTAGACTTCCAGTGGCATGCATTTCAGTTAAGAAAAGTATAAATATGTATTTAGCTGAAAAGGAAATGAAGATCAACTTGATTGTTCTTTGATTTGCCCTGAAAGTTTTTTCTAAGCTATACATGGTGTAAAAATCAAGTTTTGAAAGTAAACAGTAAAACACGTCCTTTATTTGTTTTCCTCAGGAGAGGCCAGTGCTAGCAGTTTCTTGTGTGAACTTCAGGAGATGTTCTATGCAAAAATAGAGAAATATGTCTCTCTTCCCTTGCGGCTACCTGGTCCTCCTCTCTTCTTTAAAGCAGACAAATGGAAACACAGCAGGCATGCTGTTCAGTACTATACTTTTCCTACTTAACAATATACTTTGAAATTTTACTCCTACTCCTTAAGTAGTAACGAAGGGGTCAAGAATATAATTGTGGATTAGGGTAAGCTAAGTGTTGCTACAACACCAAGATTGCCCAAGGCCAAAAGTGATACAGCAGAATCTTTATGAACAAGGCTAAGTCTCAAGCATTGCTTGAGGGGAACCAAGAAGGAAGAGCTCTATTGTTTATATGAGTAAAAGTATGCAGTTATGACTAAGTTAAAAGTCATGTGTGTTTCATGTAGTTTCTTTTTTAATTCCCTGAAATGCTACTTCGTTGGTGGGTACCTCCTTCATTCTAAGGAAGATGAAATTCTAGGTATTTTTTCTTGGTTCCAGATCTGAATACTGTCTATCTCTAGTGTCTAGAGCCTTTTGAGAAACTCACCAATGCTGTAGACCTTTATCCCAGAAAATCTCATGTAGGTACAGATAAATTTGACTTTAAGTTGATACGGTTCATAGAATACTCAAAGCTAATTGATCCAAATTTCTTGAAGCAAACAGTCAATTCTGATATAACTGGCGAATAAAGAAGATTGTGTTCCTTTGGTTGTCCATCCCTTGGGATTGTTAGCACTGAGCCTATCATTTTTATTATGTTGGGACTGTAGTAAACAAAAAAGCTGATGGCAACTTTTTGGGGGCACAAGTTAGAAAGTATAAACTTACAGATGATTTCCATGCATCATTTCCTTTAAAACAATGGGTTTGTGTTAGGCTACTTAGAAATTATATGCAAAAATACGGTTGTCAAGGGCGTGAGCTTTATGTCAGGATGACAGAGGACAAGGGAGTAAGAGCCAAGTAAGTTCTGCCACTTACTGGGCATATGATGATCGATACTTTTTAGCCTCATCTTTTAAATCTATAAAGTAGGTTTAACAGTGAACTTTTTGCCTTGGTGTGAGGGTTCTATGAGACAACGCATGAAGCACACAGTGTCTGGTGTGAATAAGCGATCACTTATTTTCCATCACATCTGCCCTAATGACTGAAATTCATATTTCAGAATTGTATCAGATGAATCTCTATCCTATTCATGATTATTTTAAAAAATAAGTGATCTAATCATCTTGAGACTAGCCGAGGAGTTTAAGATCATGATTGCCAAATGGCACAATTAGAGTTAGCAACATGTGCTTGGAGTTCCAATGGCCACTGGGGGCAAATGGGTTTCATAGGGTTACTAAAAACGTTAAAGTTTATGGAAAAGAATAATTACTGTAAGAGTAACCTCAGCATCTTGTGTTTATACATGTTGGTCTTCTCAAGCCTAAGAGGTTTTTTATTATTACTGTTAAATCAGTTATTGGGATCCCATTCATAAAAGCAAGCTGATGAACTGCCTAACATTGTAATATATGCTTGTCCTTGGGTTGGTCTTATGATTCCTGAGAATTAAAGGAGGCTTAGAAGTATTCATATTCACTCAAGATTTGTTGAAAATAACCATGTTTCCCAAATTTCACAGCTTCTCCCTGTCTCTCTTGCTCCAAAGACAAAACTCATCCTACAGTCATTTATTGTTTTTTAACCTAAACACTGAATAGTCTAGTAGTGCTTTTGAACCTAAGGTGGATTTTGCCAAGCCTCTGTGTGTGTGTGTGTGCGTGCGTGCGTGTGTGTGTGTGTGCACGCGCGCATGCCTGTGCGAATGCATCTATGTATGTTTCTGCATTTGTATTCTTTTCCAGTCATCTTGTGGCTCAGAAGAGAAAAGACACTAAGAATAAGGACATGAGAAGTCCATTCATCACTGGGGTCTGCCTCTCTGCCTGACTAGTGGCTCCCCAGGGAGCATTAACAAGGTGCTGCTGAGTCCAAGTTCTTCTCCCCACCCCCGTACAATCCTGGGAACACGATAATTTGAGGCTGTTCTGTCACCTTCACAACCAGACTTTGCAGGATCTCCCCTCCCCCATTCATCTCTGGGCCCATCGGGGATATGGGCAAAGGAAGCATTAAAATGGATAGATTGATAGCCTTAAGATCACATCGATCTTCAAATGTGTTGAATATTATGTCAATTATTCATCACTCGGAGATATCATTGCAGGGAAAAATCACATTAAGAGGAGTCAGGAAAACTAAAGGTTATAAATTCCTATCCGGCATAATTTCTAGCAGCTCTGGAATTCAGTGCCAGCTCCTCTGTGGGGTCTTGCTGGAATGCAGACTTAGGCTTCCTTTTAGAGATGCTTCTCTTCCAGCTTTATTTCCCACCTGCAAAGAAGCATCTTCTTGTAATGGGAGAAGAGTTGGAAAAGTCTGTAAATGTGATCCTCCTCAGCTTCTTCTTCATTCCGACCCCACCAAGACTTTGATATGTTTGAAAAATGAGATTTTTCTCTCTGTCGACTCTTCAGTAAGGTGTTTGCTCTACCCTTAAATGATCTAAAAAATGGGTGTCTGAGAAGGTGGCAAATGCCACAGGTAAATATGACTCCACATAACATAACAGAGCAAGGGACAAAGAGTATGTGGGGGTTCAAGGACTCTGCCACTAGGCTATGATATGATTCAATCTTTCCAAAAACTCATTTTGTGAGTTTAGGGATCATGCCAACTTCAGAATAGATTAGATAACCTAAGTCCCATAGTTACAAATCCCCCAATCTCATGAAGCTGTCATTTCTGGATGCCACATTTTGAGGGAGGTCCACCAAGTCCTTCTACGGGTCTCTGAAGGTTCCTGGGTCAAGCACTTGTGCCTGTGTAGGGTTCTATGCTGTGCTCAGCTTCTCCTGGAGATGCTGCTCCCCATCGCCAACCTCTTTCCCACCACCAGATACAAATCCCTCATTTCACTCCCTCAGAGAAATACCAGCACAGGGACCATCCTTCCACTCTCCATATTTTTACTCAGTAGATACTCCTTGAGTTCCTAGAAGGTGCTGTGGAGCAGCAGGTGTGAGCAAGATGAGTGGCCTTGCTCCCATGAAGCCTACATCCCAGGTGGAATGAGGTGCCAAAAGTGAGACACCAGCAAGTACACAGGGATTCAGGTTGTAACAGGTGCTGTGAAGGTGATGGAGAGTGTGGTGGGGTCTGAGCTCAAGGAAGGCCTAATTGAGGAGATGGCAGTGAAGCTACAACCCGAGGGGTAGGAAGGAGCCAGTTTAGTGGCATCTCAGGGAACAGTCCACCTCAGGCAGAGGGGGCTGCAGGTTTGAGCCTGACATGAGGAAAACAGGCAGACATTTTAGAAACAGAAAGGAAGACTGTGTGACAGGAAAGTGCGATCTGAGATGATGAGAGACGTAGGCAGGTCTAGAATTCAGAGGCCATATTAAGGAGTTTGAATTGCATTTAGTACATCTAGAGGATTTTAAGGAGAGCATGGCATATTTTTATTTGTGGTTGTGGTGGGGAGTTCACTCCAGCTGCTTCGTGTGGAATGGATTGTGAGGCAGGGATGTGTTGGGGAAGACTAGTTACAGGCTCTGTGGTAGGTGAGGTAGGAGATGGTTGTGACTTGGATAAGGGTAGTATCAATGGAGAGGTGACAGTAAATGGATGGGCTCAGGAGCTATTCTGTGACTCTTGAATTTGGTACCAGTTCCTCTGAACATTGAGAGACTTTACCGATGGACTGAATGTGAGCGAGAGTCCAATGAGGGAAAGAGCAGATGGCTCTGAAGTGTTTTGTAGGGTTTAGGCTATCCTCAAAGCTACAAAGAAAGCAATTTTGGCTCACAAAATCAATCAGCCTCTCCCTGCCTGGGTGATTTTTCACTGGTTATGTCTATGTATAGACCTTGGTCTCCTGTCCCCCCTCTTCCTTCTCCCTGGCTTTCTCTTTCTCTCTCTGTGTGTGCTCTGTTCTGAGGGCTGAAATATTTTTGAGCAGAAGGTGACATTATTTAGAGCCTTTTATAGTCTACTGAGTGCCCAAACCTGTGCTAATCCTTGTAGAAATGTGGAAAGACTTCTGAAAGCCATTATTATGCTTATGTCCATTATGCTAATGCCCCTTGGAATAATACCTTCTCCTCTTTGCCACCAGGTCTCCCTCAGAGGGACTTGTGTTTCCTTGGACACAGTGCTGGTTCTACATAATAAATGCTGATTAGGAGCTCTAGGCTCAGCGTCTTGGCTCTGCCACCATTTGGTTTTGTGAGCTGGAGGAAGTTGCTTCACATCTTGCAAGTTTACTTTCATATCTATGAAACAGGAAGCCCCCTTCTTAGGGCACTGAGGAAGATTTTAGAAGACATTGTATAGGACCTGGCAGATTCATGCTCTATAAAAAGGAATTTAGCTGGTTACTGCTGCTGTTGTTCCTACTATTTTTATTAGCTTGAATAAAGAAGTCCTGGAGCCATTATAATGAAATAGCAAATGCCGGATTCTGATATTTTCACATGTGTTCAGCTGGCCATAGAATCAGAGATGACAAGAACTTTAGACAACATTTTCCTCAGTCCCTTGATGTAACTAGACAGACACATTTGAAAGACCCTTTGATTTCTTGAGGCTGCGTACTTCTCAGAGGTGTTTTGAGTAATACAAGCCATGCAAGGATCTGCTCAGAGACTTCCTGGCCCAATAAGCAAGACATATTGCATATGACATTTCCTTCTTGTAGATTCATAAACTGTGTAATAAAGGCTCTGAGTCCTCTAATCAAGAAATCTGCCAGGCCTTGTTTATGACAGCACTTCCCATGGCTTTGACTAAAAAATCTTTTGTCCATAAGTCGTTTCATCCTGGGTACTGCGTTCCTTCTTGGCGCTTCCTTAGAGACATTATTTCAGCTAAAGGAAGCCACATTTCAAACAGGGATGGTTTCCTGAGACATTTCCCGGAAGTAGAGATGTCAGCAGCCTCTCCTGCCCAAAGGCTAGTGCAGAGAGGCAATTAGTGTTTGAGGATCATTCCTCCCCTTCCTCAGCAGCACCTGGCTTCCGTCTGACTTCAAGCCTCTACTTACCTGGGACATGATCATTCTCATCAAGCTCTGAACAGCAGAGATTTTTAAGAAAGAGAACCCCTGGGACTCAAGGAATTTTGCAAATGAGGAGGCACCATCTGCGCATGAGGTTGTGAAAATACCCAAAACCTCATCTAAAATGAAGCAGGGAAGCCCTGGAGGGGGAGCTCTGATGCACATACCACTCTTTGCAGCCTGCATAACTAGCAGGAGGAAGGAAGGCAATTCTTCCATTGACAAGGAAGGTCATTTTTCACATGTGAGTTTCGTCTCCTGCTTTTAAGAAAAAGAAGGACGATCCCTCCCTGCCCAATAACGAGACACTAACCACTGCTTGCAGCCAAATGAGAAACAACCACAACGTCCAAGTCTTGTTCTTCTCCAGTAAACTTTGGCTGAAAACATCACTCTCCAGTTTCCTCCTAAAACCTCAAAAAATCTGACCTTCCTCTGTTTCTTTGGACTTGATTTTGGTTCACCATAACATGCATGTCCCAAACTGCAATTCCTCTGTTGCTAAATAAACTCATTTTGCTAATAAAATAACTGGCTGTTTTATTTTTAAGGTTGACAAGGTTGATCGGTGAACTTCAGATATAAATGAATTGCACTTCATCCTGCACCCTTCCTGTATTCTCCCACCCTGGTCCTGGAGAACTTTGTCATCTGAATCAGCATGTGGTTGGGAGGTGGGGGTTGGGAGGAAGTTTGGATGGAGCAAACCAAAAACTATGGAAATAGGATAAAAAAATGGAATTTCCTTTTTTTAGTTGATTTATTTTGAGAGAGAGAGAGACAGAGACAGAGAGAGTAAGTAGGGGAGGGGCAGAGAGAGAGAGGGAGAGAGAAGATCCCAGGCAGGCTCTACACTGTCAGTGCAGAGCCTAATGTGGGGCTCAGTTTCATGAAGTATGAGATCATGACCTGAGCTGAAATCAAGAGTCATTTAACTGACAGAGCCACCAGGCACTCTGAAATTTCCTTTTTTAAAAACAAAACTCAGAGAATAGTTTGAGAGAGAAACAAAAAAAACGTCTTGATAATAACTATCTGGCAGATTGGGTGTCACTTTCTTGTGTTCTTGGAGAATTTCCCTTGGAGTTTTTGCTTCATAGCATGGCAGCAAGGGAGAGAATGGTATCCCAGGAAAGCATCCATGCTCATTCTCATTAGTTTACCAACAAGAGAGGTCTTCCATACAGGAAATTCTTTCTTTTTCTCTTCTCACTGCATGGATATATTTTGAGTCAGCAATGTAAAGCAGGCAAGAGAGGGGTCACCCCAGTGCCCTTGAAGCTAGTGTCTCATGAAGGAAGGTAGACGAAGTTGATACCTCTAGAAATATCATTCACTTTTGCTTTATAAGGCCTTAGGGTGAGTGTCAAATATTTGAGCTTGAGGGCACAAGAATTTAAATCAGGGGCAATTAATCCAAAGGCTTTTCAGCTTTCCAAAGCACATTTAAAAATTCACGAACTTACGTTGTCATATTTTCCATATGGCGTTGTAATTTTGTGTTAAGATTTTACAAGCAGTGATCAAGCTGGCATGATTGCGATGTAAGGTGGTTGGTCAGGCATCAGGAGAGCAGATCAGGGAGCCTACAAGGCTCTAGAAGCTTAGAGAAGGAGAGACAGCCAGATTCTGGAGTAGCCTGGGACTGCTTCACTGAGAAGGAGATGCTTGAACTAAAGAATTATTTCTGGTTACCTTAAACAACTTTGAAAAATAAATATACCTACATGATAAAAACTTAAATCCTACCAATAGGTAATCTGTAAAAAAATAATGTCTTCTCTAGGACCCCAGTACCTCAGTTTTCCTTCCTAGAGGTAGCTAGTTTCAGAGGTATTATAAGAATATAAATGCATATATCTGTAGGATTCTTCTTCTCTTTTTTTAGAAAAATTTTTTTTAATGTTTATTTATTTTTGAGAGAGACAGAGTGTAAGCAGGGGAGGGTGTGAGAGAGAGGGAGACACAGAATCTGAAGCAGGTTCCAGGGTCTGAGCTGTCAGCCCAGAGCCCGATGCAGGGCTTGAACCCATGAACTGTGAGATCATGGCCTGAGCTGAAGTCAGACGCTTAACTGACTGTGGCACCCAGGCACCCCTCTTCTTCTCTTTATAAAACCCCCAAACATAACTATACTGCATCTATTGTGGTACAGCCCCTCCATAAGAAATGTGGTGAAAACCTCAAGACAAGGGAAGGCAACCTGGCTACATATGTGTGCACGACATTCCTTACGACTCTGTGACATAGACAGCCCGTTAAGACTATGTTACCATATATGGAAGACAAAGCAGCAAAAATTGTACAAAAGGCAATTTTGTGAAAAGCCCCCCTGCGCTCAGGGCTCAGCCTTTTGGGTTTTAGCCCCCTAAGCCTGTGCTAACACGAATAACACTGCTTCCTGGAAAGAAAAGCCTTGGTGTCCTGACTCTCTGTGTGTGACGCACTGCTATATTTCGTGGGGGCTCACCTGGGAGGTGAAGACAGTGTTTTACCTCCTTTGTCGCCTGGATATGAACCTTGGGGCACCTGGATAGGTGACCTGACCTGGCACCAGTGGACCTCTTGATCTGTAGGAGACTAGCCCCTTTTTCACACCGGGAGGGCCGGGCATGCACAAAGGAACAAGCTGAGGCCTAGGAAACAGCTCAGGGAGGACCGCCCATCAGACGGGTAAAAGCCCTGGTTTGTTTTGGTAGACTTGCCCCTGAGAGGCAGATGGGGAGCCTGATCACCGGCCACAGTTGCCCTTGTAGTTCTGTAAGGAAGGAAACCACAACTCTAAGGTGCTGGGCGCTGGGTGCTGGGCAGTGGATTAGAGTCACTGCGTGACTGTGAATGAGACAGAAAGCTCACCTGACCAATGGGCCAAAGTGAGTGTTGAGTCCCAGTCCACAGTTCCATGGTGACCTCATATGGCTTAGGGTGGCTTCGGACTTCTTCTGGAAGTCCTCTCTAAATTAGGCCCTCCCTTACCCCTTTTTCCTGTCTTGTGCATGAAAGTTGTCTGTTAGGGAGAGGCAATGGGTGGAAAGTTAGAGTTAACCGACTACACTAGATCGTACGTTGAGGAATTTCAAAAAGGAATATTCAGGAGATTATGGTGTGAAATTAACTTTCAGAAAGCTCCAGACATTCTGCGAAATTGATTGGCCATCATTCGGGGTGGGCTGGCCCTCTGAGAGCTCACTTGGTAAGGAATTAGTTGGCTGAGTGTTCAGGGTCGTTGTGGGGGATCCAGGCCACCCTGGCCAATTTCCTTACATTGACTGTTGGTAGGACCTGGTCCTAACCTGGCCACGTTGGCTAAAAGTCTGTATTGAAGAGAACCGTAAAGTTTGGATGACTCTCATTTCACAGGCTTCCTCCAAATGGTGGCCCAAAACTGAAAAACCCATATTGTTGGGAGAGCCTGAGGGGACCCCACCACCATATGCCTCACCCTGCCCCTTACTGCCACCTGCACCTTCAGCCGCCCCGGCTGCCGAAACCCTACCGGAGCCTGCCCCCAGTCTTGCAGCCTCCCCACCTCTGGCACCACTGGCCTCTCTGGATGTGACCGGCTCACCTGGACTACCAGTTCTAACCCCCTATGCCCCTCCCAGAAAGTGATTAGAAGATCAGGCCAGCGGAGACGGTCCCTCCCTGCAGCAATACTGGGGAGCCCTACAGTTGCCACTGAGGGAAACTAGGGGACCCCTCTATTATGATTAGGAAGGCCAGATCCAAGGATGCTAGCATGTTTTTGTGTAACAACCCTTCACCACTCCGGACTTCCTAAATTGGAAGCACCATACTCCCTCCTATATGGAGAAGCCCCAAGCTATGATTGAATAAAGCAGTCCAGAATTCAAACCCATAAACCTACCTGGATGGATTGCTGCCAACTCCTCTTGACCCTCTTCAACATGGAGGAGCATCACCAAATTACCCAGGTGCCTCTAAAATGGTTAGAGGGGAATGCCTTGGCTGGGACGCTAGACACCCAGGCTTATACTCAGGCTCACTGCCCCGGAGAGGACCCCAAATGGGACCCAAATGAATCAGTTATAGATGGAGGGCTTGCAAGGACGGAACAGTATCAAGAAGCCCTTCTCAATGGCATGAAGGAAGGGGAAAAAAGGCCGTAAACATGAGTAAAACATCAAAAGTGCTCCAGGGATTCCTCATCATGTGACCTATGAATTCACATAACCAGATCAAGCCAGGAAGTCACTTGGACCTTACTATACCGTACCCACTTCTCATGTCAGGGAAAAGTCCTGGGGACCTGCAGACACAGTAATTGTCTGTCAATGGGAGAGTCAGTACACTTGCTTTGACTCACAATACTTCCCCAGTGGAGATTGGTTAGAAGTCCAATTCTACCAAGAGAGGGGAGCCTTGGTCAGCCGGGCAAAAATTAGTAACCCAAAACAACTGGTGTCAATGCTGTTTGACATATGTACGGTAATAGGTATGGGCCCAGAGGTATCTGTCATACAAAAAAAAAGTGGACACTTGTCATAGAGGGCTCAAGAACTCTTGATATACTATGAGAAGGCTTAAATTGGGAGTGGGAATACTAACTCAATGGCAAATACATGGTTGAAGAAATGGTTTATGTGCCTAAACACCTGAGGTTTTTTTTTTTTTAAATATAACTTATTGTCAAGTTGGCTAACATACGGTGTATACAGTGTGCTCTTGATTTTAGGGGTATATTCCCATGATTCATCGCTTACATACAACATCCAGTGCTCATCCCAACAAGTACCCTCCTCAATGCTCATCAACCCTCAGATTGTTCTCTATATTTAAGAGTCTCTTATGGTTTGTCTCCCTCCCTCTCTGTTTATAACTATTTTAACCCCCTTTCCTACCCCCATGGTCTTCTGTTAAGTTTCTCAAGTTCCACATCAGTGAAAATATTTGATATCTGTCTTTCTCTGACTAACTTATTTCACTCAGCATAATACCCTCCAGTTCCATCCACGTTGCTGTGAATGGCAGGATTTCATTCTTTCTCATTGCCACGTAGTATTCCATTGTATATGTAAACTACATCTTCTTTCTCCTTCATCAGTTGATGGACATTTCGGCTCTTTCCATCATTTGGCTATTATTGAAAGCACTGCTATAAACATTGGGTACATGTACCCCAATGAATTGAAACTCCTGTATCCTTTGGGTAAGTTCCTACTAGTGCTCTTCCTGGGTCTTAGGGTAGTTCTATTTTTAATTTTTTGAGGAAGCTCCATACTTATACACTGAGTTGTTATGCCCCAGCTGGAGCTGTGTTTCATGGGCCACTTGAAAAAAAGGAGGCACAATAGCACTCCTTCAGAAGGGGGCTGCTACATCAGATTGTCAATCAAAGGCCTGCAACCCTGTTAATTTTACCATCATTAACCCAGGAGATTCTAAATGGCTATGGGGCACCTGAATTGTGGCATCTGGATCCATGGGTGAGGCAGAGACCCAGGGACTGTGCTGTATTTCAAGATATTACCATCCATGCAACCACGTCCCATCAAGCTTCCACTTCTTCTAAGAAGAAATTAGAATTAGCCTCCCTCCCATTTCAGTCACAGCAAGGAACTTGTTTCTAGCCCTGGCAGAGTCTGAAGATCTCTTCTTGCTATGGATGTGGGGGAACCCATATGGGGGATCAATGACAATGGGAGGCTAGAGAATGAGATCCTTACAAACTTTACAATGGAACAGAATGCCCCAGTCCTGCTACCAGGGTTTGGCTCCTCAAAACCTTAATTATTGGGAAAAACTGCCTTGCCCTGTGGGGAAGAAAGTTCACCATCTCTGTTGGAAGTTTATCATGAGTAGGCCAAAGATTTTACAACTCAGTCAGCTAGGAAACCTAATGATGGGGGGTCCCCAGATCACCTTGAGCCACATCCCCACCCCTTGTCTAACCTCTCTCATCTCCAAGAGGCCTGGGACAATGTTGATGCAGCCATCGAATGGCGAGCCCCAGGTGGACTAACCTGGTTATGTGGAAGGACAGCCTATACAGTACTTCCCTCAGGCTGGTTAGGGTCATGTGTGCTGGGAACTATTCATCCATCTTTCTTCCTGCCCCCACTTTCCAGAGGGGAATATTTGGGGAGTCCAGGTGTATGGGGACAGGGAGACTCAAAGGAAATGACGTGCCCTACAAATTGGGAAATGGAAAGATGATGAATGGCCTCCCTAGTGTATAATCCAATATTAATGGCCCTGCCACCTAGACAGAGGATGGATCCTGGGGCTACTACATTCCCATTTACATGCTAAAACGGCATAATCAGACTGTAAGCCATTGCAGAAATTATAACCATTGAAGCTGCCAGAGCTCTTAACTTGCTAGCTAAGCAGCAAACCAAAATGTGCAATGCCATCTATCAAAATCGCTTGGCGTTAGACTACCTGCTTGCTCCTGAGGGAAGAGTTTGTAGAAAGTTTAACCTGAGCACCTACAGGTAGGTGATGAAGGAAAAGTCATAGAGGAGATCACAGATTGAATGAGAAAGGTTGCTCATGTCCCAGTTCAGACCTGGAAAGGTTGGGACCTTGGGGGGTTATTTGGAGGATGTTTTTCACCTCTCGGGGGATTCAAAACCCTCATAGGTATTATTGTCTTGATTTGGGGAGCTTGCTTAATCCTACCTTGCCTAGCTCCCCTGGTTATACGGTCTGTCTCCAACCTCATTGAGGGAACGGTTGAAAGAAAAATGCCCGTGCATGTGATAATGTTATGGAAATAAAAATCTCTAAACCAAGGTAAGATGATGCTCTTTGACCCAAGATGATGCTCTTTGAGTCCGAGCATCAAAGGCGGGAATGTGGTAGAGCCTCTCTCTAAGGAATGTGATAAAAACCTCAAGACGAGGAAGACAAACTGGCTATGTGCACATACAGGACATTCCTCACGACTCTGCATGTTACCATATACGGGAGACAAAGGAGCAAAAATTGTATAAAAGTCAGTCCTCTCATGTGTTTGGGGCTCAGCCTTTTGGGTCTTAACACGCTAAGAAAGCTGCTTCCTGGGAAGAAAAGCCTCAGTGTCCCGACTCTCTGTGTGTGATGCACTAGTACACTGTTATTCATTTTTTCCTCAATGTTTAAAAATTTTTTTTTAATGTTTATTTTTGAGAGAGAGAAAGAGAGACAGAGTGCATGTAGTGGAGGGGCAGAGAGAGAGAGGGACAGAATCTGAAGCAGGCTCCAGGCTCTGAGCTGTCAGCACAAAGCCCAACACGGGGCTCAAACTCATGAACTGTGAGATCATGACCTGAGCTGAAGTTGGACACTTAACCGACTGAGCCACCCAAGTGCCCCTCCCCACTTAATTTGACTACCGGTTACCTGTCCATACCAGTAGAGTTGCTGCACTCTATTTAAAATTCACCGCATATGCCTTGTATACAAGTATCAGAAATTACCTCCAGTTTCCTCTTGATGAACGTTTACGTTGTTTCCAGTCCTTAGCTGCTAAAAACAGTACTGCTATAAATATCCTCAACATATGTCTTCACGTATCCACGTGAGTATATTTGTATAAAATATGTTAATAAAAGTAAAATTTACGGGTCAAAGAGAATGTAGAGTTTAGGTTTTGATAAAGTCGAGTAATGTACTAGAGTTATATTTCCTTTCCCTAGGACTACATAATCCTGTTTGCACTGGGCTTTGTAGCATGGATAAAATAATAATGAGGGATGTGAATGTAATTTTCAGAAGAGAATAATTTGGGTAAAGACTTAAATTTAAAAATGAATATGGCATTTCTGGGGACTATAAGGAGACCAGCCATATACCATATCAAGAATTGTGGTGTAGGGGCGCCTGGGTGGCTCAGTCGGTTGAATGTCCGACTTTAGCTCGGGTCATGATCTCGCGGTCTGTGAGTTCGAGCACCACGTCGGGCTCTGTGCTGATGGCTCAGAGCCTGGAGCCTGCTTCCGATTCTGTGTCTCCCTCTCTCTCTGCCCTTCCCCTGTTCACGCTGTGCCTCTAAGTCTCTCAAAAATAAATAAACATTAAAAAAAATTAAAAAAAAAAAGAATTGTGGTGTATTGGATTCTTTTTCTTTTTCTTTTTTTTTTTAAAGAGAGAGCACGTGAGTGGGTGAGGGGCAGAGAGAGAGAGAGAGAGAGAGAAACTTAAGCAGGCTCCACACCCATTGTGGAGCCTGATGTGGGGCTCCATTTATGACTGTGAGATTATGATGTGAGCCAAAGTCAAGAGTCAGACACTTAACTGACTGAGCCATCCAGGTGCTCCTCTAGGTTCTTAATGTATACTATCTCACTTAATCCTCCCATAGGTCCAAGATTCAGTTTCCATTACAGTTCCATTTGACACAGGAGTGTAGTCTCAGAGAGGTTCAGTGATTTGCCTCAGGTCACACAGCCTGTAAAGTGGCAGAAGCCAGGATTATTCACCTCCAAAGCTCAAAGCTCGTAGACAGTAGGCGATGTTGCTTCCTGTGTGTGTGCATGTGCACATGCTCATGTGTGTATGGGTATTGGGGTATTTAAGACCATATCAAACAGCTTATAGCAAAACATCTACCAAATCCTGAGACCTTAAATAATGTAAAGGACCTTAGAGATTATCTCATTTATTTATTTAAAAAAATGTTTATTTTTGAGAGAGAGAGAGAGAGAGAGAGACAGGGCACGAGCAGGGGAAGGGCAGAGAGAGAGGGAGACACAGAATCAAAAGCAGGTTTGAGGCTCTGAGCTATCAGCACAGAGCTCAGTGCGGGGCTTGAACCCACGAACTGTGAGATCATAGCCTGGGCTGAAGTTGGACCCTTAGCCAACTGAGCTGCCCTGGTGCCCTGAGATGTTCCACCCTACTTCAGACCCTTTCTGCTGCATCCCTGCCTAGTGGTGCTCCAGTCTTCTGGGGTCTGCCTGATGGTCCTGGAGATTCACAGTTGACCCTGGCCTGTGGTCGATACCATGACCAATGAGAAAACCCTTTCACACATTGGTAGGAAGAGGGAGATGGAATGTAATTGAGTGTGAAAAGGAGATTTGCATAGGCTTTGTTTTCAGCCGTTTGTTCAGCTTCCTGTTTTAGGTCCACTAGTGAATCCCTGGGATGAGCAGATCCTTGGGTCACTGTGGGGAAATAGGTACTTCTTACATAAATGGGTTAGAAGCAAGCTTAGGGCGGAAAGCCACCACCTCGGGGCCAAAACGCCTGCAGTGAGCTACAGAGATACTGTAATGGCATCGTGAGTAAAATTACCTTCCATCTGATGCCAATATACTTTGATCACAAGCTCCACTTGTCCCCAGACCCTTAGCTTCTTAGTCACACAGGTTAATGGTTGCTATCTGATTGTTTTCTCCAGGTTCAAATGTGTAAGATCTTGTTTGCTTTACGTTCACCACGTGGGTAATATCTTGAGAGCTCAATAAATACGGAGAAGAAACGCCCCTTTGGGGCTCTTGGCTCCTCCTTGAATTAGTCTCTCTCGTCTTCAGTTCTGAATCTGCTGTCTCCTGGGACAAGAGAGAACTCCAGAGTCATAGTCTGCGACAGATCACCGTCGTTTCTCCCGAGGTAACAAGGTTTTGCTTTATGTAACCTGACCAGAGACCTTGTGTCTCCTAATCAGTAAAACCTGGAATTTGTTTCCCACAGGGACTAGAACACCTTACTTTAAGAACTTTCTTTAACATGCAGGGCCATGGCATGACCTATATGCCCCAGGGAAAGGGATGCTCTGGAGAAGGCAGAAGGAATGAGGTGCCAGTGAACTCTGCAGCCCCAGGGAATCTGAGGCCACCCTGGTGCAAAGATAGTATGGAAGTGGGCCTCATCTGGACTGGGACCCTTGAGGAAAGAATTGACCCTTCAGAGTTGTAAGGAGATTCTTTCTTGGGTGATGGCCATAGTAGGACTTAGCCGATTCTGCCCTCATTTTCTGATATCCCATCGTCTTTATGGAAATGCCGATCAGACTGGGCAAACGAACTCCGGGCAAAGTGTGCAGTAGCTGTTGAGGGGAGCTGCAGAGTCCTGCCTGGAAATTGTGAGCTACAGCTTGGAAGGTTCTGTGGTTGGCAAAGCCTTTTAACCGCAGGGAAACTTGGCTTCTGTTCCATGTTAGGAGAAGACAAGTTTGCTGAGGATTTCGGGGTGACTTTGAAAAATATTTGTTTTCTTCCAAGTAGCTGTTGCTTGTTTTGTTTCACAAAATGGGTACCTGGACAGGTTAGCAGGATGGTTGAGGTTGAAGGCTCTGGATTCAGATTTGAATCCTGTCTTTTCGTGTTTTTGTTTCTTTCTTACTCATGGTGAAAAGTACTTAATACATAAGCCTCAATTTTAGTCTTTGTGTTAATATGGGGATAATACTACCTATACGATAGGATTGTGGCGCCCTTAAGTCTGATGGGGTCTGATGCATGACTGATGTTTATTGAGCACTTAATATTATTGTCAGTTATATCTGGTCAACTTTAACTCTTAAATGAACAGTACATGGTATGTTTGTTGGAAGCTACTAAACTACTTGAAAATACTGATTGTTTTAGTGTACGTTGATTTTTATTGGCAGCTTATAGGTAAAGTCAATAAAAATCATGTTAGATTGCTGCGAATTCTACAATAGTGGGGGTTGGAATGGAGGTTGTATTCTTTCTCAGTTGCATTAGACCCGCCAATCCATAAATCTGTTTTATACCTCCTCGTTCGCGATGCTCTTTATTCATCTTTGTTCACTGCTTGGACGTGAAGCAAACTGCCCGGAGCTGGTTGTGGAGGCCTAAATTCAGAATCTGCTTACCTGTAAGGTTCAGAAAGATGGATGACTTCAGTCGTCTGAAACCGTTATTAGGAAACACGAGCACTAACCTATCAAGAGAATGAGAGTAGGGGAGAGATAGGTTTGCCCTAGAGAGGAGGAGGGTGCGGCTCGAATAGAGGGTTGTGATGGATTGGTTAGTACCTGTAAACAAAGATCTGAGCCCCAGGCTGCTCTGGCTGTTGGGAAGCCAGTGTAGATGTTCAGTAACTCACTCAATGCTGTTCAACTGGTTGAAGGTCTGTGCTATTTGTACTTTTGACAGGATTTTATGAGACCTTTTAAAGCCTTTCCCTGCCATTGCTTGAGGAAATAATATCGTAAGATCCAACCTCCTTTTTGTTTCATTTTGTGAGGTGCTTCCTCAAAATATGGCTTTTATGTGACCCGAAGCACTTGGCGACCGTTGGTTTCTCCTAACCAATGCAGATCAGCGTTTTTGAGCAGGGGTCCTTGGCATTTGATTTTCAGAAGGCCTTGAATGCATGCTTGAAGGGATTTCCTGGTTCTTTTTGCCGAGAGGCAAGAATGGCTGAGCCTGGCTGTTGTGGGTACCAAAAAAATCCTCATGTGTTTGAAGCTCACTTTTTGGTTCTCTTACTCTACATGGGTGGTTAAGAGTATGGTTTACAAAGTAAGATTAAAAAAAATTTTTTTTTAATCTTTCTTTATTTTTCAGAGAGTGAGAGAGAGACAGAGCATGAGTTGGGGAGAGGCAGAGAGAGAGGGAGACACAGAATCCGAAGCAGGCTCCAGGGTCTGAGCTGTCAGCACGGAGCCTGATGCAGGGCTCAAACTTACAGACAGTGAACTCAAGACCTGAGTCAAAGTCAGATGCTTTACCGACTGCGCCACTCAGGCACCCCCAAAGTAAGATTTTTTTAGATTCATGTGTTGCCAACTGTTACCTTGGCCAACTGAGGGAATGTCTCTGAACTTTTTTTTCCCATCAGTGAAATGGGGATAAACATAGCATCTCCTAGGGTTATTATGAGGGTACTTAAAATATTTCGTAGGCCTGATATAGAGGGAGAATTTAGTAAACGATGTTTATTATATTGATTTGTCTTTCTTCTCTGACTCTCCTTTCTCCTTGCCTTAGCTTGTAGTTTGGAGTGGCTGATCTGTTTCCCTTGTTGTGAAGGATATCTTTCCTTGCCTTTATCACTCTCTGAAACTTGTTGATTGATTTGTTGAGGTGTTGGGTGACTCTCTACATCCACAGTGGTGGAAGTTCCATTTGGTGTGGATCTGTGTGTGTGACCCTGGGTGCATCTGCTCAGACTGGTGCCCTCAGTGGGTGCACAGTGCAGGCTCTCCATACATAACTCTCACCCATTTAAGTCATTTCTTTCTTCTCCATGATTCCCACATAAAGAACCATCTTATTTTAGAGTTGGGGGTCTGGCTAAGGGTAAGAGTGTAAAGGTGACACTTAATTTGGCTTGCTTTGATGGCATCTAGGGTTAGGAGGACTTCAGAGGAAGGAAGGATGAAGGATGAAGACCAGTAGGGCTTTTTTCTCCTCAGAAACTAATGTGAGTATATTCACTAGGACTAGTTCCAAGGCTCATAAAATCACCTGAGCAAGTTTTGCTGAAAAAGGCACCCTCAATATAAGGGTTCAGGAATGTTTTGTGGAATCTAGGATATGGATAGCAGCAGGCTTCAGGAGTGGACTGGAACCAGAGACCCTTTCACAAATACCTGCCTCTGTCTTGTACCTTTGCAGATCTGCTTCTGCCTCTCTGAAATCTGGTGTTGCTCAAATTGTATGTGTTGAAACACAGAATAAAAGTGAGCTACATCAAAATGAAGAACAAGAAGGCCTAATGTGTATGATTAGATTCCATGGTCATAAAATCACTCTGTCAAAGTGCTTTAAGGGTTCCTAAGTATTTATTTGCTCTAAATTTCTGTGCCCAATTCCTGCCAGACTGCTAAAAAATAGTTTGTGGGCAGGCATGGCTGTGGTTCACATAGCAACTATAGAGTGCCTCCCCTCAGCAAGCAGGTCTGCACCCCCCTGCAAGAAGCCAGACCAAAGTGAACTGTCATCTTGGAGCCACAAGCGTGCGTGAGGCTTTCCTTAAAGATTTTGTACAATATTCTGGGCTATGTGGCTGTGGCCACTAGGTGGGGGCACAGAGTGAAAATATGGCAGCCAGGGAAGTGTCCTTGTGGGTGGGAAGGCAGTGAAGGGGTGAGCTGAGCTAACACCTAAGAATGTATCCTAAAGGGAGGCTTTCCAGCACCACTGATTTCTTTTTCTCCTGAAAAAATGTCATAAGGGACTCCGAAAGGCGAGTCTGAATGTGCGAGTACAGTGGACAAAAGTCATAATCTCCTTGCTCTATTCTTCTCACCAGGGTCTTTGTAGGAGGGGATTGTTTCTGTTATGTTTACACTTTCTGCCAGCCTAATCCTATTTCTCTACCCCAGTATTTTTTCAGCATGTAACTTCCTGGCACTAACTCTTAAGATTTTGTGTGTGTGTTTTAACTTTCTGTTTTGTGACCTGTCCCTTTGGCATTTGGTCAGGCAGAGGTCCATATCTTTCCATTATGGATGATAACTTTTACAACCATCTGGCCTAGAGTAAGGGGAATGAGTTACTAGAGTAAGGGCAGATGCCTAGAGTAGGTCGTAAATGAATTTGTCAGTGTCCTTCCTTAATTTACCTAAGAAAAGGGTGGGCATAGGCCTTCATGAGAATTGAGGCTCTTTTCCATCTTTGTTCTCTTTATGAGACTTGTCTACACAAAGGAAGACTGGTTTAAGAGACTTCAGCCGATTTAAACCTGTCTGTCTATCAGTCATCTGTCTGTCTGTCTATCTACCTACCTATCATAGATTTCTTGAAGTTTTATTATAATACCCAGTAGAAAAGGAATAATACTTCTCTTTGGCAGATAGGCATTTGTCTGCTCAATAGTTCAAGTTTTAATTGAGATTCGCATTGTTCTCATCACATTTATTTTCACAGCAACCTTGGATAGCAGCAAAATAATCACTTAGAAAACTAATGGAATGGGTAACTTATGCTCTTAAGCATACTTCTGCTCTTTGGCATACTGTGTATAATTAAAAAATAATTCTTTCCAATTATTTATTTTATGAGAAAATGCTCAGTGTTAAGTTGGTTGTGTAAACTGCTTACTTTTTAAAATACATCTTCTTTTGCTAAACATGTCCGTTCTCTGCAACACTTTTTTTTTAATGTTTTATTTTTATTTTTGAGAGGAAGAGAGAGCAAGCAAGGAAGGAGCAGAGAGAGAGGTAGACACAGAATCTGAAACAGGCACCAGGCTCCAAGCTGTCAGCACACAGCCCTAAGAGGTGCTTGAACCCACAAACTGTGAGGTTATGACCTGAGCTGAAGTTGGATGCTTCACTGACTGATGCACCCAGGCGCCCGTGTGCCAACACTTTTTACGTGACATAACACTATTATACAATTTGAAAGCTGAACCCATGGCAAAATGAAAGTATCTTCAATTTAAATCAGATGTCAGATTTGTAACATTAAATTAAAAGTTGTCAGAAAGGAAGATTTTTTAAATTTTATTTTCATTTCAGTATAGTTAACATACAGTGTTATGTTTCAGGTGTACAATATAGCGATTCTACAGTTCCGAACATCACCTGGTGCTTACCACACCAAGTGCACTCCTTAATCCCATTCCAGACCCACCTCCCCTCTTGTAACCATCAGTTTGTTCTTAGTAATTAATAATCTCTTTCTTGGGGCGCCTGGGTGGCTCAGTCGGTTGGGCGGCCGACTTCAGCTCATGGCATGATCTCACGGTCTGTGAGTTCGAGCCCCGCGTCGGGCTCTGTGCTGACGGCTCGGAGCCTGGAGCCTGCTTCTGATTCTGTGTCTCCTTCTCTCTCTGCCCTTCCCCTGTTCATGCTGTGCCTCTATGTCTCTCAAAAATAAATAAAGATTAAAGAAAATTTAAAAAAAAAATAATCTCTTTCTTGGGCTCTCTCTCTCTCTCTTACTCTTTTTTCTTTGGTTGTTTGTTCCACATGTGAGTGAAATCATATGGTATTTGTCTTTCTCTAACTGACATATTTCACTTTGTATTATACTCTCTAGCTCCATTCATGTCATTGCAAAGGGCATGATTTCATTCTTTTTTTATGGCTGAATAATATTCCTCCCCAACACTTGTTTCTTGTGTTTTTGGTTTTAGCCATTCTGGCAGGTGTGAGGTGATAGCTCATTATGGTTTTTATTTGCATTTCCCTGATGATCAATGATGTTGAGAGTCTTTTCTTGTGTCTTCCATCTGGATGTCTTTGGAGAAATGTCTGTTCATGTTTTCTGCCCATTTTTAAATTAGGTTATTTGGTTTTTGGGTGTTGAGTTGTACGTTATGTTTGTATTTTGGATACTAACCCTTTATTGGATATATCTTTTGCAATTATCTTGTCCCATTCCATAGGTTGCCTTTTAGTTTTGCTGATTGTTTCCTTTGCTGTGCAGAAAGTGTTCATTTTGATGTTGTTCCAATAGTTTATTTTTGCTGTTATTTCTCTTGGCTCAGGAGACCTATATAGAAAAATGTTACTAAAACTAGTGCCAAAGAAATTACTGCCTATGTTTTCTTTTAGTAATTCCATGGATTCAAGTCTCATATTTAGATCTTTAATCCATTTTGAGTTGATTTTTGTGTATGGTATAAGAAAGTGATCCAGTTTCATTCTTTTGCATGTAGCTGTTTCCAGGTTTTCTGGCACCATTTGTTGAAGAGACCGTCTTTTTCCAATTGGATATTCTTGCCTCTTTTGTTTTAGACTCATTGACCATAATAGCATGGGTTTATTTCTGGGCTCACTATTTTGTTCTGTTGATACATGCGTCTGTTTTTGTGCCAGTATCAAACTGTTTTAAAAGTGTACAACTTTGTAGTATGTCTTGAAAAACACGATTGTGATACCTCCAGCTTTGTTCTTCTTTCTCAAGATTGCTTTGGCTTTTTTGGGGTTTGGTGATTCCATATAAATTTTAGGATAATTTTTTCTAATTTTGTGAAAAATGCTGTTGGTGTTTTGATAGGGATTGCATTGAATATGTAGATTGTTTTGGGTAATGTGTACATTTTTAACAATTCTTCCAATTCATGAGTGTGGAATATCTTTCCATTTTTGTTGTCTTCAATTTGTTTCATTGATGTTTTATAGTTTTCAGAACCCAAGTTTTTCACTTCCTTAAGTTTTTTCCTAAGTATTTTATTTTTTGGGTGCAACTGTAAATGGAGATGTTTTCTCTTTCTGTTGCTTCTGTATTAGTGTATAGAAATGCAACTGATTTCTGTGCATTAATTTTGTATCCTGCAACTTTACTGTAATCATTTATTCACATAGCCTTTTGGTGGAATCTTGAGGGTTTACTGTGTATAGTATCATATTCTCTACCAATAGTGACAATTTTACTTCTGCATTACCAGTTTGGATGCCTTTTATTTTTTCTTGTACGATTGCTCTGACTGGGAATTCTAGTATTGTGTTGAACAAAAGTGACAGGAGTGGAAATCATTGTTTTATTCCTGATCTCAGATACAAACCCCTCAGTTTGTCTCCATTGAGAATTACGTTAACTGTGAGTTTGTTATATATGGCCTATGTTGTGTTGAGGTATTGATATTTTATCATAAAAGGATGTTGAATTTTGTGAAATGGTTTTTGTGCATCTTTGAGTTGATTATATGATTTTTATCTTTTGTTTTGTTAATGTTGGTTGATTTTGCAAATGTTGAACTATTCTTGCATCCTTGGAATAAATCCCACTTGACAGTGGTGAATGATCCTTTTAAGGCCTTGATAAATGTGGTTTCCTAATATTTTGCTTGCATATATTTTGTTGACGATGTTTGTATCTCTGTCCATTAGGGATATTAGCCTATAGTTTTCTTTTTTGATCATGTGTTTTGTTTTGGTATCAGGGTAATGCTAGCCTGGTAGAATGTATTTGGAAGCTTCTCTCCCCTTCCCCGAAATAGTTAACAGGAGAATAAGTATTAACTCTTCTTTAAATGCTTGGTAGATTTCACTTGTGAATCCATCTGGTCCCGGACATTTGTTGAGTTTTTAAATTAACAAGTCAATTTTATTACTAATAATTGGTCTGTTTAGATTTTCTAGTTCTTCCCGAATCATATGTGGAGATTTTATGTTTCTGGAGTTTATGCATTTTTGCAACATTGTTCAATTTGTTGGCGTTTTGCATAGTAGACTATTATAATATTTCATGTCTCTATGATGTTGGTTGTTACTTCTCTTTTATTTCTCATTTTCTTTATTGGGGTATCTCTTTATTTTTGATAAGTCTGGGTAAAAGCTTATTGAATTTGTTGACGTTTTTAAAGAACCAGTTCTTGATTTCATTTATCTCTTCTATTGTCTTTTTGGTCTTTATGTCATTTATTTCTACTCTGATCTTCATTATTTCCTTCCTTTACTAACTTTGAACTTTGTTCATTCTTCTTTTTCTAGTTCTTTTAAATGTAAGGTTACATAGTTTGAACTTTTTCTTGTTTCTTGTATTGTTTTCTTGTTTCTTGTATTGCTATAAATTTCCATTTTAGAACTGCTTTCACTATGTTGCAATTATTTTGAATGGTTTTGTTTTTATATTTATCTGTCTCCATATGGTTTTTTTGTTTGCTCTTTTTATTTCCTTGTTGATCTATTGGTCGTTAGTAGCATGTTGTTTAGATTCCACTTGCTTGTGATTTTTCTGGTTTCGTTTCTGTGGTTGATTTCTAATTTTTATACTGTTATGGTTGGGAAAAGAGTATAATGTCATTTCAATTTTCTTAACTTTGGGATTTGTTCTGTGGCCTGACATAGGACCTATCCTGTAGAATCTTCTATGTACACTTCAAAAGAATGTGTATTTTGTTGATTTTGAATGAAATGTTCTGTACATATCTTTTAAGTCCATCTGGTGTCATGTGACACTTAGCGACACTGTTTCCTTACTGATTTTCTGCCTGAATGACCTAACCTTTGATGTAAGTGGGATAGTAAAGTCCTCTACTACTACTACTTCCTGTTTTTAAACTGCAGAAAGTTACTGTGATATGGTAATTCCATGGATGAGATGTGAAGTATTATAGATGGATAGCTATGAGTGTAGAGTTTGAATCCTGTCTCTCTGTCTCCAATTCCAAATGGAGACCTAAGCAATTCACTGGGGGAGCCTCCAGGGAGAGGCCTAATGAATTTAGTCTGAGATGACCTAGAGAAGCTTCATTTATAGCATATGAAGTAAAACTTGAAGGATATTCCATTGATGCTGCTGGTTGCCTTTTTAAAAGTCATTTCTTGCTACTTCCTTGCAGAAAGAATCCTGTTGTTTTTGGAGAATCTACCCTTCCTCCATGTGACTCATAAATTTATACTGATTTAGTTAATCCATAGAATGGCTAACAGCCAAATCCAGTGTGACAGTTGTTTTTGTAAATAAAGTTTATTGGGATGAATCAGGGGTTTATGTTTAGTCTACGGCTACAGTGCACTACAGAGGCAGAATGGTTGTGATAGAGCCCACATAGCCCACAAAACCTAAAATATTTGTTACCTGTCCCTTTACAGAAAAAAATTTGTTGACATCTGATGTAATTCATTATGGTATTTCCATTCTTCTTTCTAGTGCCTGATTTAGGAATGAGAATGAGACACAATTTTGGCTAGGAAGAATGGGTTAAGGAAGCTGTTGACTTTCCTTAGTGACCAAAAGAGGCCTTCCAGAAGGCTCCCCACTTCTCTTGCTAGATGTGCTTTTGACTGGATGTGCTATCCCACGCTAAATTAACTTAGTGAGCTTAAAGAGAATTAGCCTAAGAAGAAGAGGGTGCCCTGAAGATGTCAAACTGATACTTTGCCACTTTAGTCCTTGATGGCTCTCTTGGAGCTGGTAAAGTAACAATTCTTGGAACCATCTTAACTCCAGATTCTTTTGATATGTGGTGTCGTGAATTTTCAGTATTGCTTAACTCAGTTGAGTCAGGGTTTTCTTATTTGCAGCCAGAAGCAATAGGAAAATCACTGCAAATATGGTGCAAAGGACAAATTTGAGTGATACAAAGCAGAGGTTACTGAAAATAGATTTCTGTCTACTTGAATGAGAACCATTGGTCTAGAGGTCGAACTCTACTATTAACTGAAGTATGGTCCCTGAAATAACAGTACCAGCATCACCTCGTAACTAGTTAGGAAATCCACATTCTGAGGCCCCAATCTGGACCTACTGAAACAGAACCTCTGTCGGGGTGGGTCCAGCAATCTGGATCTTAATGAGCTCTCCAGGTTCTGATGCATGCCAACTTGGAGGGTCTTTGCTCTAAGCAGTTCATAGATAGGTATAAAATCACTAGGGAATTTTTTCTTTACTCTTTTTTTAATGTTTATTTATTTATTTTGTGAGAGAGAGAGAAAGAGAGAAAGAGAGGAAGCACAAATGGGGCAGGAGCCAAGAAAAAGGGAGAGAGAGGATCTGTCCCATGAACCATGAGATCATAATCTGAGCTGAAGTCAAGAGTCAGATGCTGAACTGACTGAGCATCCAAGTGCCCTAGCAATTTTTTTCTTAACAAACAAATGGTATCATTTATTTGAGAAGAAGGGATGGATCAGAATAGTTTTTCTGGGAGATAGTAATGGTATTCACACCACATGAGTTAAGAATTTGTGAAGCATGGAATATTGCTAGCAATAAGCTAATTAAATTTTAAAGAAGAAAAGAAAGTGTCCAGGTTCTTGGCTCATTTGCATTCTGAATTCAAAAGGCCCTCTTTCTATGAATGTAAAGCAAATCAAATTAATTATGCCATTGTTGTTTTCCACTGTAGATTAAGGACATTACATTCATCAGTGACACTGTACATTTTGAAGTCTATTAATTATCACTTCCTGGGTTAGGGAGAAACTTGTTCTTTCACAGCCTCTGCTGACCTCATTCATGAACACAGCATTTATTGAACCTTCTAAGAGAAAAGGTGCTTGGTAAAGAAAAACAGAATGTAGGATGATTTCAAGTTTTTCTGCAGGCAGTTTAAAGTATATGGATTTACTGACTTATTTCACTTAACATAATAAACAGATACTATATGTTTCCACGAATAGGTGGACTTTGTGAGACTAAGCAAAAACCAGGGGGAGGGCTAGAGGGGAAAGGAAAAAAAGACACAGAGAGGGAGGGAGATAAAACATAAGAGACTCTCAAAGACTAAGAACAATCTGAGGGTGAGGGAGGTGAGGGAGGGGGGAGAGGGGGTGACGGATATTAAATTGGGCACGTGTTGGGATGAACACTGGGTGTTATATGTAAACCAATTTGAAAATAAACTATTATAATAAAAAAAAGAAAAATAAATAAAGTATATGGATTTAAAATGGAATGAAAAGTCATAAAGGAAAACTTGGAAATGGAGACCACACATGTAAAAATTAACAAGTCTTTGGCAAATTTCTTTATCACAAGCATACACTAAGAGAACATTTACAAAGCTCGTCAGTACAAATCGAGATTACTCCTAAAATTCATGACCTGAAGCAGGGATAAAGAGATTTCATTTCACATGCTGACTTTGATTGATTGATAGAGACTGCTTATGTCCTGTTTGGGTAAGAAAACATGTCTGTCTTAATCAGCCCAGGCTGCTGTAACAAAATACCACAGACTGGCTGACTTGAACAACAGGAATGTATTTCTCATAGTTCCGGAGACTGGAAGTCCAAGATCGATGTGCCAACAAGATCAGTGTCTGGGGGCTCTATCCTTGGCTTGCAGATGGCTGCTTGTCACTGTGTCCTCACATGGCCTTTTCTTCGTGCGTTCACGTAAATGGAAGAGAGGAAACCACCTCTTGATGTCTCTTCTTAAAAAGGCATTAATCTCATCATGAGGGCACCACACTCATGACTTCAGCTAACCTCCATTGCCTCCCAAAGGCTCTGTTTTCCAAAGAGCCATCAGACTGAGGGCATTAGGGCTTCAACATAGGAATTTTGGGGCAATGGGCATGATTCAGGCCATAACCACGTCTGAGGCCCCTGTCTGGCTTAGTGAGAAAGAAAGCTGTGTTTAATTGGTAATAGCTGTAATGGGTGCAGGAAAGACTAAGGTTACATCCTGGGTGTTAGGTAACTACTACCCTTACCCTAACTTCACTTTTAATCAAATGGAATAACTTCATGCTTAAGGCAGAAATCCAGCTCAAACTGTTTTAAGCAAAACTGAGAATTTATTACCTCCTATAGTGGAGTAGCCTGGGTAAGGGCTTTGGCCCCCTTTTGATCCTGGGCTGAAATGGTACAAGGCTCAGTTTCTCTATCGGCACCATTCACAGTAATCAGGTGATAATGGTGATAGCAACTAACACATACAGCACCTCAGTGTGCCAGGCACACTGGCAAATTACTACTTCATGTAATCTTCATACTGAGTGTATGGTGTAGGTGATATTGTTATGTCCCTTTACAGTTGTAAATAAAGTTTTATTGGAACACGGACACATGCATTTATGGTGAGTAGATGTTTTTGCACTACAGTGACCACGTTGAGTAGTTAGAAGAAACTGTACAGCCTGTAAAGCCTAAATTGTTTAATACAGGAGAAGTTGGCTGACTTGTGCTTCAAATCATTCTGATCCATTGGATTCTCCCATTCTCAGGATTTGAAAGCTGGCAAGATGGCTGCAAACACTACTTTATCTTTTTCCTTCTTGTTCATACTCATCAAGGAAGAGTGTATCCAATTCCTCGACTGCTCAAACAAAGCCTTAGAACTGAGCTTTGCTGATCCTGATTGGCCTGCTTTAGGTTCTCTGTGAACTGTGGCAGGTCCAGGTTCCGGCTCCATTCTTGGAACTCTGAGATCAGCTGTATTGGAAGCCCATGGTCTGGGGTTGGGAAAGGGTCATCTACCATAAGAAATTTCTAAAGATTGTATTAGAAGGAGGGCAGAATTTTGGGAGGGAAAGCAAATGCTGGATGCACTAAAAGTGTCCTGTTTAGTGTATTTTCCTACTTAACGAATTAAACTGAAATACTGGATGGAAACGTTTGACTAATGTAGCCAGAGAGATGAGAAGGTGATTTCTCTACCCCCAATTTCTTATCAAATGCTTGTTCCTGATGAGAAGCTGGACACTAATTAAAGGCTGTTCTGTTGGGGGACTGTTAAGGAAAAGGTCATGGGAGATGGGAAAGTCAGGAAAATTTCTGAAAGAGAAGGAGAGAATTGGAGTGTACACCCATCTTATAGATTGAGAACTAGCTCTTTTTTAGTTATAGGTGCTGTGTCCTTTGTAACTTGCCTTTATTTTTCCTTGCCTTGTACAGGGCTCTTGATTTGCAGTCATGGTTTTTTTTTTTCTCCAAGATTAAAAAAAAAGTGAAATATAATACACAGAAAATTGAATAGGTCAAATGTAGAACTTAACGAATTACTATAAAGAGAAATAAATTGGTTTTGTGCTGGCTTCCCAGACGCCCTATCCCCTTCTTTCTTGTAAGCATAACCATTATCATTAATTTTACAGAAATCACTTTCTTGTTTTTCCTCCTTAAGTATGCATTTTAAACATTATAGTTTAGTTTTGCCTGTGTGTGAATTTTCTGTAATTGTAATCATGAAGAAGTTATTCTTTTGTCTGTTTTTTAATACCTCAATCTCATATTTGTAAAATTCATCCATGTTTTTGTCCTAAGTTGTAGTTCACTCATTTTTATTGATAGTAGTCCATTTTGGTGAGAGGAACATGTTATTTTGTTCTGTTGGTGGTCATTTGTGTTTTCTAATTTTATTTCTTAAAAAAATTTTTTTTAATGTTTATTTATTTTTGAGAGACAGAGAGAGACATAGCATGAATGGAGAAGGGGCAGAGAGAGAGGGAGACATAAAATCCCAAGCAGATTGCAGGCTTTGAGCTATCAGCACAGAATCCAATGCTAGGCTCGAACCCACTAACTGTGAGATCATGACCTGAGCTGAAGTCGGACAGTTAATTGATTGAGCCACCCAGGTGTGCCTCATGTTTTCTAATTTTAGCATTTACAAATGTGAACTTGTCACTTAGTGGACATCTGCATGCATTTATTGTCTATACACTTAGAAGTGGAATATGCTTCTGGGTCATAGTGTGTGAGTATTTCTAGATAGTGCCACACTATTTTTCAAAGTAGTAGGTTTTTAGTCTCACCAGTGATATATGAGGGTTTCAGTTGGGCTTTATCTTTGCCTACACTTGTTAGTGTCAATCCTAATTTCATTCAGTTTTTGGCTATATAGTACTATTTACATTTCCCTGATGACTAGGTAGAGCACATTTTCTATGTTCATTGATTTTCTGGATATCTTCTTTGGTGAATTAACTCCAAGTCTATTACCTGCTTTTCTACTGGGTTTCTGATTTTTATCTCATTTGTTTATTATCGCTTTTTAAATTTTAGTTTATTTTTTCCTAGTGTTCTAAGTATTTTATTCTATTTATTTTAAAGTTTATTGTTGTGATTGACATATAATGTTATATTAGTTTCATGTGTACAACGGTGATTGAACATTTCTATACCTGACTCATTGATCTCACAGAAAGGATAGTGCTCATCTGTCACCATACAATGTTACTACAATATTATTGCCAAATCAATATTATTATATTATAGTAGCGTATTATTACATTATTCTCTATTTTTCATCTCCATGACTTACTTTATAACTAGAAGTTTGTACTTCTTAATCCCTTTTATCTACTCATCCCAGCCACCTCCCCTCTGGCAACCCTAGTTTGTGTACTGTATTTAACAGTCTATTTGATTTTTTTTGTCCATGTATTCATTTATTTTGTATTTTAGATTGTAGATTTTATCCATTCCAGTAGGGTGTAGGTGTTTCATATGGTTCCTTCTCACATTTTAATCTGTATTATCTAATGACATATGCTGATAAAACTATCAGTATATATTTTTGGTGAGGTGTCTTTTGAGATACTGTCTCCTCTTTTTAAACACTAGTTTTTATATTGAAGTATAGCTGACACACACTGTTGTATTAGTTTCAGGTGTACAGTTTATAGTATAGTGATTGGACATCTTCTATGTTATGCTCTGCTCACCACAAGGGTAGCTATCACCTGTCACTGCACAATGCTAATAGACTATGATTCATTAGATTCTCTATGCTGGACCTTTCATCCTGTGACGTATTTATCTCCCAACTCCCCTTCACCTATTTTGACAATTCCTTTTTCTGCCTTCGCTCTGTCAACTATCATCTTGTTTCCTGCATTTACAGGTCTGTTTCTGCTTTTCTGCTTTTTATTTTTTGGTCAATTGTTTTGTTTTTTAGATCTCACATATAACTGAAACTGATGGTGTTTGTCTTTCTCTGACTTACTTTACTTAGCATGATACCTTCTTGGTCCATTCATGTTACTGCAAATGGGAAGATACCATTTTTTTTTTTTTTTTTATGGCCGGGTAATAGTCCCTTGTGTGTCTGTGTGTATATATGTATATAGATGAGCTTCCATATCTTGACCACTGTAAGTAATGTTGCATTGAAAATAAAGTGTATATATCTTTTCGAATTTATGTTTTCATTTCTTTGGATAAAGACCCAGTAGTTACATTGCTGGATCATATGATAATTCTCTCGTAATTTTTTTGAGGAACTTCCATATTGTTTTCCACAGTGGCTGTACCAATTTATATTCCTAGCAACTGTGCATGATGTTTCCTCTTTATCTACATCCTCTCCAACTTTATTATTTATTGTCTTTTATTCTAGCCATTCTGACAAGTATAAGGGGATACCTCATTATGGTTTTGGTTTGCATTTCCATGATGATTAGTGATGTTGAGTATCTTTTCATATGTCTGTTGGCTGTCTTTGTGTCTTGTTTGGAAAAAATATCTATTCAGGTTCTCTGCCAATTTTTAATTGAATTATTTGGGGGTATTTTTTGGTATTATATAAGTTCTTTATGTATTTTTTTGTATTAATCTTTTATTGGATATATCATTTGCAAATATCTTCTCCCATTTATTGTTACCTTTTTGTTTTGTTGATTGTTTCCTTCATTATGCAAAAGATTTTTATTTTGGTGTAGTCTCAGTAGTTTATTTTTGCTTTTGTTTCTCCTGCCTGAGGAGATATATCGATAAATATGTTGCTAAGTCCTGTGTTTAAGAGATTTCTGCCTATGTTTTCTTCTAGGAATTCTGTGGTTTCAGGTCTCACATTTAGGTCCTTAATCCATTTTGAGGCCTGTGTGTGTGTGTGTGTGTGTGTGTGTGTGTGTGTGTGTGCTGTATGTATGTTAAGAAAGTGGTGCACTTTCATTCTTTAATTGTAGGTATCCAGTTTTCCCAGCACTATTTATTGAAGAGACTGTTTTTTCCCATTATATGTTCTTGCCTCCTTTGTCACAGACTAATTGACAATATAGGCATGGTTTTATTTCTGGACTATATTCTCTTCTATTGATCTATATGTCTATTTTTTTAAAGCTTTAAAAATGTTTATTTATTTTTGACAGAGAGGGATAAGTGGGGAGCAGAAAGAGACGAGAGTGAGAATCTCAAGCAGTCTCTATACCAACAGTACAGAGAGTGTCTCAAACTTACATGAGGCTTGCCCTCAGGAAGAGTGAGATCATGACCTGAATCAAAGTCAAGAGTCCGATCCTTAACTGAGCCACCCAAGCAACCCTATATGTCTATTTTTGAGCCAGTACCATTTTGTTTTGATCATTGCAGCTTTGTAGTATATCTTGAAATCTGGGGTGCTGATATCTCTATTTTGTCCTTTCTAAAGATTGCTTTGGCTTTTTGGGTCTTTTGTGGTTTCATACAAATTTTGGTATTAGTTCTAGTTCTATGAAAACCACTATTGGTATTTGGTCGGGATTGCATTGAATCTGTAGATAGCTTTGGGTAGTATTGACATTTTAACAATAACCTTCCAATTCATGACCATGGTACGTCTTTCCATTTGTTGGTGTTGTCTTCAATTTCTTTCATCAGCATGTTTTAGGTTTCAGTGTAGAGGTCTTTGACCTCCTTGGTTATCTTTATTCTTGGATATTTTCTTCTTTTTGATGCAATTAGAAAGGGAATTGTTTTATACTCTTTCTGTTACTTCTTGATTAGTGTATAAAAAATACAACAGATATTTGTATATTTTGTTTTTTTTTTTTTTCAGAGACAAAAGACAGTTTATTACAGCAATAACAGTAGCCATCAGCTATCAGCATTTTTCTCAGTTGGTTGTCAGAGATTCAATTTCATGAAGGGATTGCGAAGAGGAGCAAATAGAAGCTTCCATATCGTAAGTTGTGTTATAGGGGAAGAACTCTGAGATTAGGGAACCTGCATCATTATTTAATGAACAGTAAGCATGTCTGCCCTTTGTTCCAGGAGGAAGTACTAGTTTTGTATTCTAAGGCTTTATACTTTGAAATATCCACTAATAGACAGTCTAGGACAAAGAGCAGTATTTTTCTGGGAAGATGTGCAGAAACTTAAGTGATTTACAGAGAACTGTCTTTCAACGTTCCCATAGTTGATATGCTAAGTGTTCCTCCTCTCCTATCACCCTCTCTTTCCCTGCTAATTACATCAGGTTTTTATTTCATAGATTCAAAGTCTTCTCTACCCTTCTGATATTTCTTCTTCCTACAGTCTGTTTCCTCCAAGTTAGTTTGTTTTCATTTATTATATTGTGTCATTTATGGTCTTTATCTTCCATTCTGGGAACTCTCCTTGGCCACATACTCCTAATTAAGAACAGGAGAATAATATTTGTATATTTTGTATTCTGCAACTTTACACAATTCATTTGTTACTTTTTTTATTTTTTTTAACTTTTATTTATTTTTGAGACAGACAGAGCATGGGGGGTGGGGAGGGCAGAGAGAGGGAGACAGAGAATCTGAAGCAGGCTCCAGGCCCTGAGCTGACAGCACAGAGCCCGACACGGGGGTCGAACTCACAGGCTGCAAGATCATGACCTGAGCCTAAGTCGGACGCCTAACCGACTGAGCCACCGAGGTGCCCCTCATTCGTTACTTCTAATAGTTTTTTGTTATGGAGTCTTCAGGGTTTCCTGTGTCAAGTATCATGTTCTATGCAAATAGTGACTTTTTTTTTTTTTGCTACCAATTTAGATGCTTTTTATTTCTTGTACTTGTCTGATTGTTATGGGTAGGACTTCCAGTCCTGTGTTGAATAAAAGTGGTGACAGTAGACTCTAGTTCCTGATCTTAGAGGAACAGCTTTCATTTTTTTCAATACTGAGAATGATGTTAGCTGTGGGTTTGTCATAGATGGCCTTCATTATGTTGAAGTATGTTTCCTCTAAGCTCACTTTGTTGAGAGTTTTTAATCATGAAAGTTGTTGAATTTTTGCTACCGTTTTTCTGCCTCAATTGAGATGATCATATAATTTTTTTCCTTCACTTTGTTAATACGGTCTATCATGTTGATTGATTGGTAAATACTGAACCATCCTAGCATATCTGGAATATATACCACTCATTCATCATGAATGATACTTTTAATATATTGTTGAATGCAGTTTGCTAATACTTGGTTGAAGATTTTTGCATCCGTGTTCATCTATTTTGATCGTGCTTTCACTGGTCTTTTTATTGTTTTGTTTTTTTTTAAAGTTGCTGTGTCTTTTATTTCCATTCTGATCTTTAATATTTCCTTCCTTCCTCTAACTTTAGGCTTTGTTTGTTCTTCTTTTCTAGTTCTGTTAGGTGTAAGCTTAGATTGTTGATTTGAACTTTTTCTTCTTTCTTTTTAAGTTTATTTATTTTGAGAGCGAGAACACAAGTGAGGGAAGGGCAGAGAGAGAGGCAGGGAGAGAGAATGCCAGTAGGCTCTGCACTGTCACCACAATGCCTGATGTGGGGCTTGAACTCCTGAACTGTCAGATTATAACCTGAGCCAAAGTCGATGCCTAACCAACTGAACCACCTAGGCATTCGAACTTTTTCTTAATTCTTGAGGTAGGTTTGTGTTGGTATAAATTTGTCTTTGAACTGTTTTTTTCTGCATCCCAGAGATTTTGGGCTGTTGGGTTTTGATTTTCATTCCTCTTCATGAATTTGTTTTTTACTTCCTCTTGAATTTTTCCATTGACCCATTGATTGTTTAGTAGCATGTTCTTTAGTTTTGCGTGCGCGCGTGTGTGTGTGCTTTTTTTTTTCTTCAGGTTTTTCAGGTTTTTTTTTTCCAGGCGAACCTATGATTGATTTCTAAATTTAAACCATGTGGTTGGAAAAGATGCATGATAGAATTTCATTCTTCTTAAATTTATTGACACTTACTTTGTAAACTGACATGTGATCTGTCCTATAGAATGTTCCACGTGTGCTTGAAAAGAAAGTGTATTCTGTTTTGTTTTTTGTTTTTTGTTTTTTTGTTTTGGATGAAATGTTCTGTATAGCTCTATTAAGTCCAGCTAGTCTAAAGTATTGTTCAGTGACGCTATTTCCTTCTTGATTTTCTGCCTGGATGATCTATCCATTGAAGTAAATGGAGGCATTAATTTCCCTTACTATTATTGTATTACAGTCAGTTTCTCTCTTTATGTGTGATTATATTTGTTTTATGTATTTAAGTTTTCCCATACTAGGTGCATAGATATTTATAATTATTAGATTCTCTTCTCGGATTGATCCCTTTATCATCATGTAATGTTACCCTTCTTTGTTTCCTGTTACAGTCTTTGTTTTGACTAGGTTGATTACCAACCTAGCTTTCTTTTCACATCCATTAAAATGGAATATCTTTTTCCATGCCTTTACTTTCAGTCCGTACATGTCTTTAGGTCTGACATGAGTCTCTTGTAGGCATCATCCTGTCACTCAGTGTCTTTTGAAAGGAACATTTAGATCATTTATGTTTAAAGTAATTATTGATAGGTATATGTTTATTGCCATTTTCTTAATGGTTTTCTGTTTTTGTTTGTTTGTTTGTTTGTTATTTTTTGTTATTTTTTTGTTTTTTTTTCTTTTAGTTTTCCCTGTTGCTTTTTTTTTGTTCTCTTGTTTTTTCTTTGTGGTCATTGACTTTCTTTAGTGTTAGGGTTGCCTTTCTCTTTATTTTTTTCTGTATATACTAAAGGTTTTTGACTGGTGTTTACTATGAAGTTTGCATATAACGTCTTAAGTATATAGCAGTCCATATTAAGTTGATGGTCACTTAAGTTTGGACATACTCTTTTTTTATATGTTGATTTGTTTTGAGAGAGAACATGCGAGCAGGGTAGAGGCAGAGAAAGAGGAGAAGCAGAGGATCTGAAGCGGACTCTGTTCTGACAACAGGAAGCCCAATGTGCGGCTTGAACTCCTAAACCATGAAATCATGACCTGAGCTAATATCTGACACTCATCTGACTGATCCACCCAGATACCCCAAATTTGGACATATTCTAAAAGATTTAAATATTTACTCTCTACCTCCATGTTTTATGTTTATGTTGTCATATTTTGTATCTTTTTTTTGTGAGTCCCCTTAACTGAATTTTAAGATATAATTGATTTTACTACTTTGGTCTTTAAACCTTCATACTAACTTTATAGGTGATTGTTCTATTCTTACAACATGTTTGCTTTTACTCATGAAGTTTTTTCATTTCATAATTTTCTTCTAATTACACACTTTTCTTTTTCACGTAAAGAAGTCCCTTTAACATTTCTTATAAATCTGGCTTAGGGATGATGAAGTCTTTTAACTTTTGTTTGTTTGGGAAAGTCTTTTCTTTGCTGTAATTATGAGTGATAATCTTGCTGGGTAGAGCAGGTTTTTTCTTTCAGGATTTTGAACACCTTATCCTCCTCCCTTCTGGCCTGCAAAGATTCTTGTGAAAAATCAGCTGATATTATGGAATTTCTCTTGTATGTTACTACTACTTTTAAAATTCTTTATCTTTAACCTTTGAGAGTTTATCCTTGTGTGACATGGTTGGATCTACTTGTGTTCATCTTATTTGTGCTTCTTGAACTTGGATGTCTGTTTTCTTCTCCAGGTAAAGGAAGTTTTGATCTATTTTTTTTTCAAATAAGTGTTCTCCCCTTTTCTTTGCCTTATGGAACCCCTATAATCTGTTGATTATTTTTAATGGATCTTTCACTTTGTTTATTGCATTCTTCAACTCTAATTCATTCTTTGTCAAAGTTCTCACTAAGTTTATCTACTCTTCTCTCCAGTCCAGTGAAAATCCGTATGTCCATTACTTTGAACTCTTTATCAGGTAGATTGGTTATTTGCGTTTCAGTTTTATTTTATTATTTATTTTTTTGAGATTTTTGTCTTTTTCTTTTGTTAGGAGCATATTCCTCTGTTTCCTCATTTTGCCTGACTTTTTATGCTTGTTTCTATGAATTAGGCAGAAGAGCAACTTCTCCTAGACTTGAAGGAATAAGTCTTGTTTTTTGGTCATCCCCTGTGTAGACTGTGTGTCTGGTGACTTTGGCTGGCTGCAGTCGTGGTTGGTGTGGGCTGGAGGTTCTGGAGCACTCTGGGCTAGGACTGCGCTATTGGGATGGCTGGAGCTGAAGTGGGTATGGGCTGGGGTGACTCTAGGTTTTTCTACATAAAAAGTGCCCTATCTGGACAGCTGAAGCTGAAGTGGGTGCGTGGCAGGGGTTCCCAGGGCTCTCCATCTACAGGGTGCCGTAGAAGGATAGCTGAAGCTAAAGTGGGTATAAGCCAAGAGGTCCTGGGGCTCTCCACACAGAAAATACCCTGGTAGGCTGGCTGAACCCCAGGCAGGTATGGGCCAGCATGTCTTGGGGTACTGTGTGCAGGGAGTGCCTTGGTGGGGTGAATGGAGCTGAAGCAGGCATGAGCCAAGAGGTCCAGGAGTGGTCTGAGTCCAGGGTACCCTAGCAATTATGTTGGAGCAAAGTGGTATGGGCCTAGAATGTTCTGGAGGTGCTTTGCATCTGTGTCACCTTGCTGAGATGGCTGGAGCTATAGTGAGTGCTACCAGGGGTGTCCTGGTGTGCTGTACTGGGGTTGCCTTGGTGGGAGGGCTTGTGGTGGTGTGGGCTAGGGCCCCAGGGCTGGCCAGTGACAGTCTTGAATCTGCTCCCATGTGCACTATTAAAGTAGACAGAGAACTTAACTCACGTGCTCACCAGCCTCTCCAAACCGAGGAGAGTTCCAGCAGCTCTTCCACCGTTTGGCAGAGTCTAACGATTTTTCTTTTATATTCCAGTTGCCCTCTTAAACTGAGGCTTCTTTTCTATGCCTCAGGGCAGACAAACCTTCTCCATGCCTCTTGTCTGAGACATACCTTCTTGGCATTCTCTGTGGTCTTTTGTGCAGAAGCTGTTCAGTCAGCCCTCAGTTCCTTTTAAGGGGAAATTGTTCTATAAGTAGCTGCAGACTTGATGTGTCCCTGGAGGAGGTGGATTCAGGGTATTCCTATGTCGCCATCATGGTCAGAACCCTGTGTTGCTGTTGTTTTTTTAAAATAGATTTATAGGAACTGTATTTTCTTTTTTAAATTTAATGTTGTATTTATTTTTGAGAGAGAGAGAGACAGACAGACAGACAGTGTGCACAGGGGAGGGGCAGAGAGAGAGAGGGAGACACAGAATCTGAAGCAGGATCCAGGCTCTGGGCTGTTAGCACAAAGTCTGATGCAGGGCTTGAACCCATGAACTATGAGATCAAGACCTGGGTGGTAGTTAGACGCTTACCTGACTGAGCCACCCAGGAGCCTCAGAACTGTATTTTCCAGTGGGGGATTCTACATGCTTATCTCCACAATATGCTTTGCCTACTGTTCTTGAGACTCTAATGCTTCCTCCTTTATTGTTGCGGTGTGCTCCCTCACCCCTGAGTCTGCTCCCCAGGATCCTCTCCATAGCTGGAAGAGTTTTGATCTCCACTCTACCTGTGCCATCCCCTCCATAAGGGCCAGGACACACTGACTAGCTCTCTGTCATATCCAGTAATATCTATGTCACAGGACTCTACCTGCTTGCTGGCGATCTCTCTTTCTCTCTCTACCTGGCTGCTGTATTGGCTCCTCAATGTCCCGAAGTAGACCTCTTATTTTTCTCTTCTCCTCCTCCTGAACCCTAAACTCATTCCTTCACTATCTCCTCTTTTCATACCACTGCTTATCATCTTCGCTATTACCTGTTTGCTCATGCCAGTCTCTAAGTTGTACTGATCTCACCTCTTCAGTTTTTCTTCCCCTCCGGTTCAGGCCCTCATTCTCTTTCCTGGACCACTTCAACAGCTTCCTAAGTAGGGTCCCTGCTTTCAATCTTGTCTACTTCACATGTGTCATTTGTACAGTTGCCAGAAGGATCTTTGAAAATGCAATTCCATCTGTGTCAATTCTCTTCTTAAAAATCTTCCAGAGGTACTCCATTGACCGCTGAGTGACACCTAAATCCTCTAAATCCTCAGCAATCTAGGCTCTGTTTTTTTCCCAGCACTTGGCCATTCCTAGCCAAGACTCTTTGAGCAAAATCAAACTACTAGTGGCACTCAGAGGTGGGTAGGGCTTCTCAGCCATGGGCCTGTGCTCATCTGGTTTCCCCTGTCCTCCTTTCGGGTTGAATTTCATTTCATCCATTCCTGGATATGAGATGCTCTAGCTCTTTACACCTATAATAAGCTACACCTATCTCTGCCATTGCATTAACCATGTGCCATTGAAATTACCTGTTAGAATTACATTTTTTGTTGGACTATATTCCCTGACATCAGGGATCATATCTCGTTTATGTGTGTAGCTTAATCATTGAGACATGAACACATAGGAACAATGGTTTGGTCAAAGACTTATAGGAAGGCAAATAATACAGCATTTAATTTTATGGGTAGATATTCAAAGTAGTGAATAAATGCAATGGCCTACTTGTGTGAGTCTGTGCCAGTGTGGACACTAGTGGACTTGGCGTGGGGCACTTCTCCCAGCATCTGCAGAACTGTGTTTGGTACCACAGACAGAAATGTTGAAAGCTCTTTGAGTACAAATTAAAACTTGTTGTTTAGACCTTCCACCTATGTTTGAGTAGATACATGAACTTTAGGCACATGAAGGAAAAATAACCACAATGAAATAAGGCTGATCTTGGAGATTCAGAAGACCTGGTTTCTGTCTTGGTCTTGGAGTAACTTCCTGTGAAAATATGGGCAGATAACAACACTTCTCTGGTCATGAAAGAGCCTGAATACATTGAAGTGTCATCACAAACTGTAATAGTCGATTGTTGCTCATCACTAGGAAAGTTAGTCCATCCAAAATGTTGTTGTGACTAAGCAATATAACAAGCAGGCGAGAAAGGAAGTCGTTACACTGTTACGTGGGGCCATATAATTTTATTATCAACCAAGGCAGCAGGGGTTTAATGTGTAAATGAATCCCCAGGTCAGATATAAAATAGAGTAAAAAAAATTTTACAACTTTTGTTTCCAGGTTGTGTTCTTATGCAGCTGGGAAGCACCCAACATTCTGACAGGCAGAATCATGAATTCAGAGATGATTCCCTGAGACAGAAGGATCTATTAGTGAGGGGCTGAGGCTATGTGTGTGTGTGTGCATGTGTGCATGATAGGTTAAGAAGAATCCATCATTTGTTTAATGCAGGAGAAGAGGGAAAAGCTGTAATCGCCATTCTTGCAGGATTCAACCCGATGGCCCTCTGGGGACGTCATCGGAGACTGATGGGAGTTAGTTAACCGTGCCTATGCTGGTTAAAGTGAAGAGATGCTTTGAGCCACAATCCATTCGTGAAATGGCACATTCTTTTTGCACTTTGGAAGGCATTAGCTTTTGAACTGAGCTTCCTTTTCCATGATGGACACTTAGAGTTTCTATGACATTTGTCACATCCCTATGAATACACCTATCTTTGAGCATCAGCCGATTCCTTCATCAACAAGCATGTGAGATGTAACTAATTAACCTTTCTGCCTTTTCAAAAAGAATATGAAAAATAAGTAATATCCATCTTGTCAGGACATGAAGGGCTGAAAAATGGAGGCTGCCATTGAATAAATGCCCCACTGAATGAAGAAAACAACCCTGGTGTCCTCACTCTGATGTTCTTCCTATTAAGAGTTCCGTCACAGGCTAAAGAACCATGCTGCAGGGTACTGAGCAGCACTGCTTTGTGGCTGCCATTGACACGATCCACCCACTTTCTCTCCTGTGGTGAAATAGGTGCTGTTTAACATGCATTTGTTTGCTGCTGTCTTTGATAAATTCTGGGTGACTGTTCGTAAGCCACCTGCACTTACAGTTGGAAACCACTAGCCTACATGAAATATGACTTTCAATTATGCCACAGTCAAAGAAGCTGAAATAAGGAAGTCGAAGTGGGGGAGGAGTCAAGTTTTTAATTTTTTTTAGAGTGACTTGGGCATGGAGAATAAATTCCAGCATTCACACCTCACGCATTCCCCACCAACATGACCATCCACCCACCCCTAATTTGTTGTTGTGCCTCTCGGCTGCCCACAGTCTCCCCTTCTGGATTGTGGACACCAAGGCAAATGAAAATGCCAATCTCGCATACTTGTCTTGCTGTATTAGGCATGGGTTCAGCTCTGAGTGATTTCTTTGGGGAACTGCTTGCCTTTCCAAAGAACATCCAGGGGAAGATTTGCCTCACCTCTTGCTTCAAAGTGGAAGGGTTGAAAATAATAGCTCTTGTCACTTCCCTTTGCCTTGTTACGGGGAATATTTAGTGCTGGAGCTGGGATGTGGGGGTAATATCTTGGATGTGATAATGTTGCTCCCTGCATCAGTGAACATGGTATTGATTGTAAGCTGTCAACCTTTCTGCATGCTCTGCAGGGTCCCAGAAGGCTAGCTACTGCTGGGAGGTAATGCATCAGGCAGGGACACGTGTTCTATTAACTAACGTTGCAATCTAAGCTTGGTGGCTTGGCTCTTAAAGCATCTTGGCTCACTGGCTCTCAATTTTGTTTTTTTAATTTCTTGACTCCTCTGAGAAGTCTGTGATGTCATATCCCAAGGTCCCCTTGACTCAAACTCTTAGTGGCAAAATGCTCGTCTTGTAAGCTTCCTCGGGACAGAGGCTGTGTCTGTCTTCTTCACTCATTTATGTCTTCATTCAACAAATATTTATTGAGCACCTACTATGAATCAGAGACTTCTTTATACTCTGGGGATACAAAAGTGGACTAAATAATGCCTTGGCCCTTGAGGAACTTAGGGTAGTCATCAAAGGATCTCTAAGGAATTGACACTTGACCTGAATTTATCAATATATCACCTGTTCCTGGATATGAATACTTGCTAAGCTATGGAAACCATAATTCCTCAAATGAGTCATTTATAGCATACCTATTGGAGAACCTCTGATGGGTAAACTCATTAATGATTTTTACTTCTTGTATCCTGTGTGAGTCTTCCTCCACCTTCTGTTTCCTTACTTCTCTTGATCTTGCTTCCTGTTTTTTCTTAGTCCATCATTCCAGCATATTCTAAGTTCCTCAGATACACCATGTGCCCCCCCACGCGCTTTTAAGCATATAATATCCTGACACCTAGAACACTCTTTTCCTTTCTCTTCCCCTGGATAATTCATTCCCTATTTATCTTTCAAGTTTGCTTTATGAATCACTTCCTTTTGGTAGCTTCCAGTCTGGGTGAACTAGTGAACTTTGCATTCTCATAGGACCCTGAGATACCACGAGAGCTGTTTTATAGTCCTAAAAAACAATAGCAAGAAACAGGCATGGAGTAGTTCTCGTTGGTCAGGAACCATTCTAAAATGTTTTAAATCATTCAGTCTTCATAGCAATTTTATGAGATAGGTGCCATTTTGTCCTTATTTTATCAATAAGGAAATTGAGACCTAGAGAGGTTAAGTAATTGATTGAGGATCATTCAGCTGATTAAGTGGTGGGAACTTGGTTTCAATCCAGGCAGGCAGCCTGGGCTCTTAGCCATGACATTGTATTGTTACCACTGCCTGTGAGTTTGCCTGTATCCCGCATGACATTGTAAGCCCTCTGAGGACAGGGTCTGATAATACTGCTTCCCCAGACCACTTTGGAGATGGTCTTAGCAGATAGTACATGATCAATCATTCAGAGTTTATTGAGGGAATAAATGGATGCATGAACATGACTCAAACTGAGCAGCTGTCGAGAATGCTCTAACAGGGCTTTTCCTTTTACCAGTGAAGCAGCCTCCTCCCATCACTTCTACACCAGGCTTCCTGGGGTTCTCTTTGACCCACACAGAATTTAATACTCAGGCTGGGAGGGAGTGTTTCACTAGCCAAACAGAGCAAGAACCCCAGTACTTGTTTTTGGTCTCACTTCACTGTGGTCTCTAGGTTTCTGTACAAGGCTGAGTTTGGGAGAAGGACTGTCTCCTCTTGGATTCAAACCAGATGCAGCAGACTAAAGGATTGGGGTCACAACAAAGAGTTACAAGTTGGGAGGAAGGGAGCTGTCCATCAAAAAGACCAAGGTTGACTTTTCAGTGAATTAGGGATACGGAGTGGATCGAGAATGTGGCAGTTACTATGCCCCTGTTTCTGGCCTGGCTGTGATCATTGTTTTGACAGTGTCTGAGGCAGGACTCGGCAGAGATGGCAGATCACCTTGTTCAGCCACCAGCCGTTTAACCGTGCGTGGAAGATCTAAATTGGAGGACAGTTAAACAGTAATAATAAGGTCAGGGTTAGGGGTTGGAGACCTCTGTGAGCCACTTGACTTCACTCTCTGCTTTAGTGACAGACCAAATTTGTATTCCTTGTCAGCTGTCAGGCAGTATTTGTTTGCAGAGAGATGGTCTGTTTGTATCCTCACTGGTGGAAAAAGAAAAAGACAAAGTAGCTATGCATTACTCATTATAGTGATGGAAATACAGGATCTGGGACAGGGCAGATCTTGATGAGACTTGTGTCTGTGTTACACTAACTGTGTCATTTAACCTTTTTAAAATAGGTTTCTCAACACTAAAAAGGGAATAACATTTTGACTCATCAGGTGATAATAATTTTAAAAAGTGCCTATGCTGTGCTTGTTATATAGTAAGTGCCCATTAGTAGTAGTTTCCTTTTTTCCTTGGATATGGGGCTTAATAAACACTTGTTACTGGGGTGCCTAGGTGGCTCAAGTTGGTTGAGTATCTGTCTCTTGATTTCGGCTCAGGTCATGATCCCAGGGTTGTGGGATCGAGCCCCGCATTGGGCTCCATGCTGAGTGCGGAACCTCTCTCAATTTCTTTTCTTTTTTTCCTCTCTATCTCTTCTCCCCCCTCCCACTGCCCCTCTCCCCTGCTTGTGCTCTTTGTTTCTCTCTGTCTCTCTCTCTCAAACTGGCAAACTGAAAATGTGTTTCTGACAGAAAGACAGAAACCTAAACCTCATGCTCCCATGCCATATCCATTCTTGTTGCAGAATCTCAGGTACATGGTTCTATCTGCTGGAAATTCCATATCATGCTTTGACTGTTGACCGAAGCACTTTAATACTCCACTTAGAGGTCACGTATTCTGAAAAATTGTTTTTGTATTCATCCTCACTAATAATTTCCTTTTTTGAATTATTTCTGCACTTTATACATACTTCATTATATTGTAAATAGGTTAACATCGTACATGGTGCTCCTAGATGGCTGTCATCTCCTGGAGGGTGGGGACAAGTGGCTTCTATATTTCCGTAACTCCAGCCCCTTGTCGGGGCCTAGCTGTGTGACACATGCCAGGCACTCACTTCATGATTAATACTGACGAACTTATGGGTCATTGCTGGGACTTGTTTTCTAATCAGTAACTTCCACCTGTATATATATAATGTGAGATGAGCTGGAGGATAAGAACGCTGACCAGAAGGTTTGGTTCTGTCACTTGTGAGCTGTGTAAACTTAGTGAAGTTACACAATCTCCCTCCATTTCGTTATCTGTAAAATGGAAACAATAACAGTATCAGTATCTAGAGTTTCAAGCATAAATGAATTAATAGATGTGAAATTTTTGAACACGACCTGGCCCATAATAAGGAGCGTTCAGTAAGTGTTAGCTACTATCATGTGTTAGAAACAGTATTTCAAGAATTCTGGCTTTAGAAGAGTCAAATACCTTGAGTTGGAGTCCTGGTTGTGTCTCTTCCTGGCTCTGTGCCGTTGGCTAGGTGGGCAACTTGAGTCTATTCCTTCATTTCCAAAATGAACACAATACTGGCACCAATCTCATGAGGTTAAAGAAGGAAGATAATGAGAAATTGCTAGTATGTCATTATAGTGAGTATTGTTGCTGTTAAGATTTTTATGGGTGCTTTAAACTTATCAAAGCGATTATAAGTAAATAAATTTCCGTGAGCTAGGACAGGTGAAATGATTGATGTGCACACTGAGTGACTTGCAGAAGTTCCTTACTTACTTTGCGGTGGAGCCAGGGGCTGGAGCCACATTTCCTGTTTCCCAGCTCCACATTCTTTCTGTGACCCGGCAAGCCATTCCAAGGGAAAGCAGTTCCTGAGACTTGATTTATAAATACAGGAGGATGAGGTGGGTTGAGCTCTGACAGATACCCAGTGACTCCGGGGGCAGTGTGAATGTTTCATACGGGTGAATTGGGGTGTTGCAGTATCTTTGGGGTTACTGTTTAAAACAACTGCCCTTGAGTGGTTCAGTCAGTTAAGTGTCCAACTCTTGATTTTAGCTCAGTTCATAATCTCACGGTTTGTGAGTTTGAGCCCCATGTCGGGCTCTGTGCTGAGAGTGCTAAGCTTGCTTGGGATTCTCTCTCTCTCCCTCTGCCCCTCCCCCACTCATGCTCTAGTTTTCTCTCAAAATAAAGACGTTAAAAAAAAAACCCACACCGGCCTCATCTACACATGTCCATAATGGATACAGATTAGGAAGAGTCCCCTCATTGAGGCTGTGGACTATAGTGTCACCACCAAAGCTTTGCTCTCTTGAGTCCTGCAGGCAGTCAGCAAAGGGAGTAAATAAGCATGCATCCACGGTGATGGGAGAGTGGGTAGGAGGGGAGCCTCAGCTAGTTGCTTTCCTGGTTTGAAGGAAGAGAAATTGTGGTCTCCCCCTTTATCATTGATTGAATATTTTTAAGGTCGACTTTTAGGAGTCCTGAAGTGATGAAAAGAAATACCTTGGAGATGGCTGACTTACTTCACTGGGTACTGAACTAAAAGAATTTTAGCTTCATCCTCGTTCCACCTGACTGCCTTTCATATGCTGGTTGTGTAATAGGTGTTGCTATGGTTAATTCTGAGATCGGTGAGAGGATTAAAGATGCTTTACTGAATCCCCTCCACCCCACCCCCTGGCCACCCAATAGAGTGAAGACAGGAGCCCAGACTTCAAGGATTTAAGAAGCAAATGGGTTCTTACTGCCCACTCACGTCTGTGCACCCTACCACCTGATGCTCATTTTGTCTTTCTTCTTTGTTACTTCAAAATCCTCTTCGACCTCCAGAAAACAAAGCATGGATGTCTGCCCAAGCCCATCTTTTTAAATGTCAGGACCTCTGTTTCATTTGGATCATTTCAATAAAGGCTTGGGAAGTTGTGGCTCCCTCTCTCCCTTAGTCAATTGTCATCCTCCGGTGCAAAGTGATGGCTCATACCAAGCAGCAGCCTTTGCACTCTTAGGCAGGACAGGGGGCTCTGAGAACCCAACACACTGTTGACAATGGGGCAAGTCAGCTTTCAGGTAGCTTTTAGTGTCAGCTGGAACAGGGATTGAATGGATGATAAAGATCCCCAGCATTGGGACAGAAGGAAATTGCAACTCTAAAATACCTAGTTCAGTACCTGGCACAGAGCAAGTCATTGCTGATACACGGTGGTGGTGATTGCTGCCTATGGTCCAGTCTCTAGCACTTTCCTCTCCTGTTCCAGTCCAGGAGTCTTGGATGTTTTTTTTTGTTTTTGGTTTTTCCTGAAGCATTCTTTGAGTGGTTGTTCTCTGCTCTTAACACTGAGATCTCTGGCAAATACCTCCCCCTCCCACAGAGTGTACATCTGTATGCCGAGGGTGTAGGACTAAGCATGAGGGATTTTATGAGGATCCACAGAGAGCGTACGGCAGGGGGGGGTGTGCTGTGAATCTCTTAAAATCATGACCAAAACTGTTGATGTATGTGTTGTAGGAAGCACTCTTGACCCCAGTTAGTGAACAAGTATTGTTAATCGGGACTCTGTGATCCCTCCAAATGTTCTCTGATAGCAGTTACTCCGTGTCCTAAAGTTGGATAAACGTGTTCCTCACAGTGCACAAGATGATTGTCGGTGGTACTTCGGTACATTATGTTCTTGATATGATTATTTTAATGTTAAAAAAACATTAAAACGGACATTTCATGATTAATATTTCTTTGGAGGAGGCTAAGTGTTGCTTAAAAAAGGTGACTTAAATGAGCAGTAGCACAGAGGTGGGTTGATGCCTAAGTATGAACTACGGTGATCTCTCCCAAGCCCCACCTGGTAGAGAGAGCAGAGATGAGTCTGCGAGGAGAAGAACAGGCCATAAGGAAGTTGATAGTAAACTTGGGACAGTAACTCACTGGTCCTGCAATCTATCCTGATAGGACAGTTCTCTCTGAGCTGGAGAAGTTTCTGATCCTCTCCGAAGTCTCCTCCCAGAACATTTCCCCGGTCAGGGCAGGAATCCTGCCCGGAGTGTTTCCACCTCAGCCTCTTGATGGGCAATGCCTCAAGAGAGGCTTTCATTGAGGGAAGATGAGAAACACTGAGGGAAAGAAAAGTCATGTCTTTTATCCACACACTCCTTCAATTTTGAGAAGTACTTCTCCTATTTTAATGTTTCTGAAATTGGGATACATCTTACAAAGTGGTGTTCCCTTAAGTCCTAGATAGCCATTACCTTGCCAAAAAGCTGTTATTAAATGGATAGTAGCTTAGAATGGAAATAGGGTTCCTATTTTTTCCCTCCTCCCAAGCGAAGTATATTTGGAAATTGGGACTTGTAAAAAATACATGAATCAAAAGATAACTTCTCTTTAAAATAAAAACGCTCATCTCAGGCCATTTCTTAATCACAATGGAAGTTTAGGGGAATGAGTCACCACGACAGGTATGGAGACAGCTTTCTGGATCCTCCTACCTCCCCCTTCGAATTTATAAACTGTATGAATCCATTTAGTTTTCTTCCCAGAGTTGTGCCCCATAGAACCTTGTAGAAGTTACAGTCTGACTTCTAAACATGGATCAAGCAGACTACACTCTACTGTGCAAGATACTTGACTCTCCCAGATTCCGTTTTTCTTTTTTTTTTGGGAGAGAGCCCTGGGATGCCTTTTGCCAAATGGTGAGCTCAAGGTGGATTAGAAATACTTGATCAGAGTTCACAAATCAGCATTTTTTAGTGGCCATTTTTGTTTTAGCTGCAGTGGAGATTGATGGATTATGACTTTTGGTTACCAAACTCAGGAAGAGGGGGCCACGTAGGAGACACACCCAAAAGGCACAGACCAACCTTTCTCTGGGAGCCAGGGGCAGTGCCATTGCGTCATTTAGAATGTCAGATAATAACCAACCAGACCTCGGCCTTTAGAAGGCAATGGAATAAATAAGCTGGAAAAGGTTGAAGAGAAAAAGCCAACGAACGTGTAAGTAGAGGATTATATGGAGCCATTTAAAATTACAAAAAGCAGGAATAACAAGGCAGCAGATGGAATCTGGCCCCACACGGCCTTGCCAAGCTAACTCTGAGAAGCACTGTGTAGAAAGTGTTCTCTTTATGTCCCCCGAAGCATTCATGGGGTTTCCAAGCCAAATTCTCAGGCTGTTTCTATGGCGCTTACAAAGAAAAAGAGTATAGCAGGGGCAATGTGTCCCTTCCCTTCTCATTCTGCGTCCTCTTCACTGCCTCGTGAAATAAATCTCCAGGTCAAACGAGACCGTTAATAAAAAGTGCTGCGGGGGCAGCAGATGCTGAATGCTCGTGATTTTTCACACACAAAAAAGGAGAATTTCTCTGAGTAAACGGTGTTTATTTTTTCGTTTTTTTTTTCGATCAAATGGAATTGCTTAATTAAAAAAAAACTTATCTCTTTTCTTTTTAAATACTACAGACAACCTCATTTTATCTCAGCAGACACCTAGAAACAAAACACTGGACCCACCAGAGAAAACCGGGCAATAAAAGCATCAGAAATTCAAGTCAACTATGGAGAATTAGTGTTAGCTGGCAGCTCTCAATTCTAAACACAAGTGTCTCAGAACCTATTGGGTTTGACAAAAGTTTCTTAGAACTGGGGATCTGGGAAAGTTGGACTCCTTTTAATGCTATTCCAATTGTTTTCTGCATAGGGAAATTAATGTCAATGCATCAAATGAAGACCCAAAGAAACATTTAAAAACATGTTTGACTAGTATTCAGTATGTGAGATTATTAAGTAATAACTTGTCCTCCTAGTTAACCTTGTCCTGGAATATATATAGGTTATTTGTAGCCGCCACTGCTATAATATTTTCTGAAGGATGCCAAGCTGTATGCAAGATCTTTTTGCTAAAGTCCAGACTGTCGACACTGATCTCGTCTTTTCTCCGCTTGCCCCCCACGCACACTTTTCGCGGTTTTAGAATAGCCCGGGGTTTGCTATTTTCCCTCGAGGCCTCAAGGGTGACATCACGCTTGGTGTTTCTGTCGAACATCCTGAAGAAGTTGTTGTAGGAGCCTGTCATGATGACACTGCAACGGAGAGAGGAAATAGGGAGTGACTGAGTGCTCTGGAGAAAGGCAGGCACCTATCCCCGTTGTGTCTTTCTGGAGCTCATGACATCACATGGTGGCCAGCTTATGACTCCCTAAGTTTTATTAAAAACAAAAAACCCAAAAACCTAAACAGGCTCGACAGTGTGACTGTGGTCTAGGTTCTGAATCACTAAAAGAAACAAACACTTTGGCCGGTTTGGAAATGAAGGGCTGTGATAGGACTATTGTTATTTCTGTTGGATAGATCCCTTATCTGGGTCTGTAAATGAGTCCATTGGTTTTAATGATCCCCGCCCTAACTCCCTCAGGATGGTGAGGCTGGAGAGAGATGACAAGTGGAGGGACACTTGGGAAACCATGGTTGTGCACATTTAAGGCATGGTTGCAATAGTGGGGCCTCTGTGCTGCCCAACCTCGAAGGCTCTCCTGAACTAATCAACACGGTGGGAGACACCCTAAGGGTATAGCACACTGACCCTGGCGCGGCCTCCCTGTACTGAGAGCCAGCTCTTGATTCAGCCTTCCCAGAAAAGTTCCTTAAAAACTGGATGTCATCAAGTTTTCCCTCAGGAAGAGAGTAAACAAATTCAAATTTTAAAAGAACTTGCGATAGAAAGAAGCCTTGCTACGCGATTGACAGATGGCTTCCAGATTTTTAGAAGACTTTTCCATCCTCAGGCGTATTGATGATTTACTGAGAGCAGTGACTGCCAAAGCCTTCCAGAAGCAAGGGACTGAGTCTTTACTGGTGACAGTTTGTACACAGTGACAGGCTGAGAGGGAGATAATTCTGTCTCAGTAATACCCACAGGGGATTCCCCTGGACAAGAGGGCTAGGCCTTGTTTGTGGGTACAGCCCTGATGATCTGCTTAGGTTGGGGAAGGATATACCTCATCTGTGCTCACATGGCATGAGTGCCTGGACCGGTAAGGGGGAAGCTGAGAGCACCAGGCCACAGTCAGAGGGGATAGGTTTTTACCAACTGGGTCAGCTGTGCCAGGCAAATCAATCAAGGGCTAGCTTTCCTTACTCTGGCCCAGGGAATGGATGTTGTGAAATGTGTTGGTCTCTGTAGTAGAATAGCTGTTGTTACCTTATCTGGAAGGGTGTGGAGTACTGGACCACAGCAATCTCATTTTGCCTCACGTTATCACCAATAGGGGACTTACATATGAGCACAAGTGACTAGCACAGGGTCCCACTGTGAGGAAGTGACACACTCAGGCCTCCAAGGCCTGACCCCCCGGGCCTAGCACTCAGCCACGTGGCCTCACTGCTTCCCATGAACTGCCATTTTCTTCCCCCACCATGATTTGAGTCCTTCTGGTCTATTTTTGTTTGTATTTTTAAAATGCTCAACCTTATCTGAACCAAGAATTTTCATGGTTTCGCCTCAGTTTCTGCAACTATAAAATGGGGATGATGAAAACAACCTTGTCAGATTGTGGTCAGGATTCTAGAACATGATGTGTGAGAGGGTGACGAATAGGTACTTTTTGAGTCTAGGTTAAGAGAAGTTACTGAACAGTGAAAATGAATAATATATGAATCAATGCATTGAGATGTATATATATATATACATATATATATATATACACACACACAAATAACTATGTAAAACGCTTCCCCCTGGGGAGCTTTGGTTCCTACAACACAACTGTTGTCTCTTACCTCTGCTCTTATACCAAATGGGTGCTGTGATTTGGGTACTCTGCCCTGTGGTGACTCTTCCCAGGCCTGCTAAGTGGAAGGCACATTTTGGTTCACTGGCAAAGGAGGCCAAAAAATGGCCAGAAAAGCTTGTTTTTACAAAAAGCTCAAATCTCTGAGTGCCTTGCCATGACCGAATGGAGTGCTTCCAAGCCCTATTGCAGGCGCTGCATTCCTCAACAAACGAAATCAGCTCCTGGTAGCCTGTACTTCATTCTGGAAGTCAAGGAATCATCTGTATTTGTCAAACTAAAAAGTGAACCATTAGAAGGTAATATGAAATATTGTTGAAATAAAAGGTCTTACAACAATAATAAATCACTGTGAAGGGGATATGATAAATGAGGCCAACTAGAATTCAGCTAATGAATGACCAGGGCCTTAGGCCAGGTCTACCCTAGAAGCGGCCAAGGATAATTTTCAACCTAGAAAGCACATTTTGCAATAATCTGAGCTATTTATGCTGGAATTTGTGGGTAGATTATTAGTGTTCTTCATTTCAGCCATGTTGACTTAGCCCTGGGGGCGTATGGTATATAAAACATAGAATTTCCTTGTTGATGTTAAAGGACCACCTGTGCCAGTCCTGAAAGAAGATTCGAGGGTCTCAACAGATCCTGCCCTTCCTTCCAGGTCTGAGCTCAAGGGAAATCTGGTGACCCACACTTTCGACTCCTGCCAGGGCTGGGGGCCTAATTCTCATCTGGCTTTGGCTGTGACCTCCTTAGGATCAATTGCCCAGGGCCAGTACAGGACCCACCTTTGGAAGGTTTTCTAGCCACAGAGCCTCTCTTACCTGTCTGACCCATTCCACACACACTCAAATTTATCAAAAATGCAGTCATTTTCGTAGAGGGAGCACAACTTGCTGCGGAGGTAGTCATGCACCTGTTGGGGAAATAAATCAAGAGGGTCAGTTATTAATTTTAAAAATGATTATTTCTGTGAAGACCTCCTCTTTGGACGTGAGCTGTTAATTCTTCAAGTATAAGTGTGCCTTCAATCAGACTGCCGAGGTCTGAATCCAGGCTGCCCTCTTTAGCAGGGGGTTATTAGGATCGGTTGGTGGGCTGCTTATATGGCAAGTGCAGATTAAATAAGCTTGTCTAGATAGCTGGTGACCTACAGAAGGGCCCAGTAGATGGTAGAGTCCCATTTTTCTAAACTGATTTGCTAGGAGGCATTAGAGGACACCATTCACTTGGTCTTTAACTCAACAGATGTTTATTGCCTGCCTGTTATGAGCTTGGGCTAGGCAGTCAACAGAATACCCTTAGTGGGTTTTTGTCCCAGTGTGGGGGCAGACGCACATTCACATGGGCCTTTTATCCTGAGGAGGGTGGGGAGACCCTACAGACAGGATCACTGAGCTGTCTGTGTTGTGATAATATAAGACAGCAAAGACAGGGAGGCTGGTTATAACCTGGTGACAGATGATAGTTTGGATTTGGTGAGAGCAGTGGCAGAAGTGGTCAGCTTTCAAGGTATGTTTGCAGGGAGAACTGGTAAGACTTGTGGATAGTGCACCTGTGAAGTGGGGAGAGAAGAATGGGAATCAAGATGGCTCCTTGCCATTTCTCTTGAGCAAGTGCAAGGATGGAGTTGCCATGTGCATTTTGGGTATGATCATTTGGAGATGTCCATGCAGGTAGAACTGTCAAGGAGACTGTGGTGTAAAGGTTCAGCCCTGAAGTATGTACCACTTCTCCCCTGTTTCCATTTTAAGAAGCCGGGTTACTAGCTGAGAGTGAAGACGGGCAGGAGAGGCTTAGGAATCGATGCTGAGTTGCTGGAAGGCACCAGGTCCCCATGAAGTTGTTTACATGAGATCAGTCAGCGCGGTTGGGTCATTCATCCCATGTTCCATGAGATGTTCTGGGTACTGAAAAGCGGAGTCATTTGGGCAGTGCAAGCATTGATAACTCTGCGAATGGCCGTTTGCAGTCCTGGGCCTTGTCGGTACCTGCTTCACTGGTTTGGTAACAAGAGAAAATGTGTGTGGCACTTAACTCTATGTATCAACTCCTCGTCATTCGCTTCCTCTCCTGCCATGTTTTGGGTGTCCTGGAGGTGGTACAAGTCTGCTGTAGAACGCATTTCTGTTGGTAGGGCTGAAGATCTCTAGTGATTGTTAAGATTCTTGGAGCAAATAATCAGAAGAGAGTCTGAGGGCAAAAACAGGACTGATTCTTGATCCTGACCAGAGTTTGGCAAACCTTTTCTATAAAGGGCCAGAAAGTAAATATTTATGGTGTGTGGGCCATATGACCATAGTGGCAAACACGCAGCTCAGCCCTTGTAATGCAAAAGTAGCCACAGGTGATATATAAACAAATGAGTAGCGGCTGTGTTCGGACAGAACTTTATTTACAAAAACAGGTGGGGGACAGGATTAGCCCCTGGGTCACATTTGGGTCTACCGGAGGTCTTTCATGCCTTTTCTGGACTTTCCATTGACTTATTTCTAGGTTCTTTGTCATGAGAGAAAATAGAAGGCTGAGGCTTCTGAAGGAAAGTATGCCAAGCTGAGAGTTAATCCAGTGGGCAGTAGAAGCCAAGTTTATTATTCCCATGTAGGCACAACTCAGAGATCTTGTGGGTCCAGACCACAGCAGTAAGGTGAATATGGTAACTGAGTGAGTTAAATAAACGTGCTGGTGTTCCCGGGCACGTACAGGTTGTGATTAGATTATACTGTAGTCTATTAAGTGTGCAATAAATTGCGTTATCTAAAAATCAATGTATATACCTTAATTAACAAATAACTTAATTGCTAAAAAATGGTAATCATCTGAGATTTCCAGCGAGTTGTCCCCTTTTTGGTAGTAGTAGGCCCTGCCTTGGTGTTTGTTCATGGCTGCTAACTGATCACAGTGGTGGTGGATGAAGGCTGGCGTGGCTGTGGCAATTTCTTAAAATAAGACGGTAAAGCCTGCCACATCGATGGACTGTTTCTTTCACAAATGATTTCTCTGTAGCATGTGATGCTGTTGGACAGCATTTGACTCACAGCAGAGCTTCTGTTAGAATTGGAGTCAATCCTTTCAAACTCTACTGCTGTTTTATCAACTAAGTTTATGTGATAATCGAAATCCTTTGTTGTCCTTTCCACAATCTTCCCAGCATCTTCACTGGGAGTAGATCCCATCTCAAGAAACCACTTTCTTTGCTCATCCATAAGAAGCAACCTCTCATTCTTTCAAGTTCTTTCATGAGATTATGGTGATTCACTCACATCTTCAGGCTCCACTTGCTATTTCCATCCCATCTGCACTGATTTCCTCCACAGAAACCTGGAGCCCCTCAACGTCCTCCATAAGGGCTGGAATAATCTTTTTTCTCAACTCCTGCGAATGTTGATCTGTTGGCTTCTTCCCATGAGTCAGCAAATGCTCTGAATGGCATCTACAATGCCAAAAGCAAAGGCTTTGCATTTACTTTGCCTACATCCATCAGAGCAATCAGTATCTAGGGCAGCTATAGCCTCATAAAATGTATTTATTCAATAATAAGACTCCAAAGTCAAAATTGGAGTCAACCCTTTCAAACTCTGCTGCTGCCTTACCAACTGTGTGTGATAGGTACATCTCTACCAGAGCTCTTGGGGAATCAGGTTCACTGTCAATGAGCATTAATACTTTGAAAGGAATCTTTTTTTCTGAACCAGCTGCATTTGCTCCTCACAGTACAGTCATCCTGTCCCTTGATGCTTTGATGCCAGGCATTGACTTCTCCTCTCTAGCTATAAAAGTCCTTGATGGCGTCTTTTTCCAAAGAAGGCTGTTGGTTCTGCATTGAAAATCTGTTGCTTGGTGTAGCCACCTTGATGAATAATCTTGGCTGGATATTCTGGATAACTTGCTGTTGCTTCTCTACCAGCACTGTTACAGAGCTTCCTCAACTCTCTCACCCTTCACAGCATTGAAGAGAGTTAGGGCCTCAATCTGGATTACACTTTAGCTTAGGGAGATGTTGGGGCTCGTTTGATTTTTCTCTCCGACCACTCATGTGTTTGCTCGAGTAGCACTTGTAATTCCCTTCAAGTACTTTTCCTTTACATTCACATCTTAGTGAACTGTTTGGTGTAAGAGACCTAACTTTCAGCCTACCTTGCTTTTTACACGGATTCCTTGCTATGCTTAATCATTTCTGATTTCTGATTGAAAGTGAGAGATATGTGACTCCTTTTTTCATTTGAACACTTTGACACCACAGGAGGGCTATTGCTTGGGCTAATTTCAATATTGTTGTGTCCAGGGACTATGGAGGCCAGAAGAGAGATGGGGGAAAGACTGGTGGAGCAGGCAAACACACACACACACAGCATATATTAAGCTCACTATCTTATATGGGCATGGTTCGTGATACTCCAAAACAATTACAATAGTTATGCCAAAGATCATTCACAAATCATCATAACATATAATGACTTGGAGATGGTACACATGACACAGAGATGTGAAATGACCAACTGTGTTGGAAAAATGGCACTGGTAGACTTGCTCGATGTGGGGTTGTGACAAACCTTCAAAAAAAAAAAAACTTTTTTAAAGGCAGTATTTGGGAAGTGCAATAAAATGAGACATGCCTATACTCTAGTTTTCCTACTTTTTGGAGAAAAAGATGAGCCAAATAGCTCCTTAGTTTTCAGCCTTATCTCCATGCTACACATTCTTCTGATCTGGTATGGAGCACTTTGCAGACAAGGCAGGGATATGAGTGTTCTGAGAATGGAGAAACTGGTTTTGAAAACACCAGGTTAAACAGTTTCTATGATACAGAACTTCTCAAAATCCTACAATGGTCGGGAATTATAAAGCTCTAAGAAAGGGAGTGATTACTATTTTACTTCACTGTAATTACTCAAAAAATTTTTGGTTCAACCTATGCTCTTCTTTATGAACTTTTCTTGACCTCTGAATTTCACCTTCGGCATGTTTTCTTATAGAAACATAGGTGAATAATAAGTATCAAAACGTGTGCTTTGAAAATGTGGATCCATTAGTAGGAACCACATTGCCAGTAACTCTATAAATAGTTCGTGAAAGACCAAAGTCATGAGGGATCCAAAGGAAAATCTGGTCTGAACTAGTATTTTCTCCTCAACAGCTAAATTTTGGGCTGCTCCTGCTGCCTTGGCTTGAAGTCATCTAAAGAAAAAGAACATTGAGTATGAAGGTATGTTATCTTTATGTTCTGTTGTTAAAACAAGACACAAAACCTTAGGCAAACAAGATGGACCAGTTGCCATCGGAGGAGGGAATAAGGTAAAGATACATTGATTAGAAACATCTAAAACACAGAGCAAGAAATAACTTAAGACTCACCCAATTTGATGCTTTTTTCTTCATGTTCCAAATATTTGTTGTCCATGTTCCTATTGTGTAAGGCTTTCTTGACACTAAACTGAACCTCTGAACATAGAGGTTCTCAAATTATGAACTCATGGAAGCCTGGTGTTGTACAGTTAACGGACTGCTCATGAAGCTCAGCAAGAGGCAACTCTATTGGTTGGTTCTTACATTTCAGGGTTGACAAACTTCCCATGTGAAGAGCCAGATAGCAGATATTTTAGGCTTTGTGGGCTATCATATCTCTGTCAGAACTATTCAACTCTGCCACTGGAGTGTGAAAGCAACCATGGACAATATATAAATGATCAGGTGTGGCTGTGTTTCAGTAAAGTTTCTTGTACTAAAATAAATGGAGGCTAGATTTGGCCCACCAGCCACAGTTTGCCAACCCCTATTCTGTAGGAATACTTTAGCTAATGATAAGTCTACAGTTAGTTATTCCTGGTAAGATGCTTGAGACCAGTCGATGCATGTATGAGAATACATGGTAGGAACATTACTTACTTCCCTCCCCAAGGAAAGCATTAGTAACTGATGATGGAATTATTTCCCTTTGGGCCAGCCCTCACAATCTTTTTCAACAGTGGTCTAGAAATCCAGTCAGATTTTTATTTATCATCTTTTGTACAGTATGTTACCATTTTTGGTATAGCATATAAATTTAAATTGCTTTGATAAATGCTACGTAAAGTTAAAATAAACTTTTGTAACAGTGCATTTCAATACAGGTGCTAAGATACCTTTGACAAATAACACTTCCACATCTACCACTAGCTCAACTTGGTTTGAGAAGCATGCTCTGACAATGCTTATTATTCCATGTCACAGCTCACTGTGTTCTAAAATTAGCTTTGTTCTTCAAGCCATTCTCTAAAATGAAGAGCCTAAATCCAGTTTTCTCTAACCCAGGCTTGCCAGTAGGCCACACCTCTGTCAATACCACCCACACTCAGGTTCTACTCGACATTGTCCTCTGTTTGGTATTAAGAGTTTGTAACACGAGATGTCTGTCTCTGCAGCTGGAAAATGACACTTCATTTGGCTCTAGTCCTGGGCTGAAGGTAAGAGCCTGAAAGTAAGTGCTGTGAAGTAGGGCCCTGAAATCTGGCATGATCTGGAATAAGCCTGCCCAATATATAGGGCAGGCTATTTCAGCCACAAACTATTTCAATTACATACTTCGTCTTGATTTCGGGCCCCCGAACCTTCTCAGCACCTTGTGTTACTCACAGTTGGTTAAACTCATGGGGGTCCTCAATCTTCTCTCTGATTCTTCTGAAAGGTTGACTTCTCCTGTGTCCACACTAGTAGCAGGACTTTTGCTCATACGTGTCAAGGTGGAGTCGGTGGGCTCCTTGCTGCTTCAGATCATGATTCCTCAGCTCTTTTGAAGGCATGTCTCCAACTAAACTCCCTGCTGTCTACCTTAGTCAGCAACAGTTCTGAATCCTTCTGTCACATTCCTTGAAGCAATTCTAGCACCCAGATCCCCTGCCATCATTGTTCCTGTCTCTTAGGTACTTGCCTCATCATTTTCAATGGTTTTTTTCCTTTGCCTCCTTGGTCATGTTATGAGACTTGCCATGACTACCTGTTTAACAAGTACTGCTCTATTCCTACCTATCTTTTTAGTTTACTCCTTTTACTATCTTGATTCCATCAATTCTTTAAATCCATTTTCTTGCTTACTTAACTCCCTCCATTATTTCCCTCCTTACTACCTGAGTTTAGTGGTCCATCATTATAATCACGCCCTAAGTATGTACCTTCAACAAACTTGATTTTCCCTCTACTTGCATTGTATTCAAATGGGTCCTTGAGCAACTCGATGACACCTCTGTAATCAACTCACTCTTAGATGAGTATTTTATACTTTGCACTCAGCTAATGAACCTTGATCTTATGAGAAAATAGAAGCAATAAGAAGAAACCATCTATTGTTCACATCACAAAATTTACAAACCTCCTTCCTTGGATGGATTGTCCATCTTCTGATCCAAGACCAATTCTTCAATGGACTCTGTTCCATCTGGCTTACCCCAAGCACTTAGCTGCTTGAATTATTCTTTTCTACTGGCTTATTCCCATCAGCATAGAGTATTCTGTGATACTTTCCTTATGCCTGTATCGCATCCCAGATACCACCCCATTTCTCTGTTGCCCTTTAGACTAAAACTTCTTGTAAGACTTACCTGTAGTTTACATTCACATCTTCCATTTACAGTCTGTCTTGAAACCCACTCCAATCAGACCTTCACAAATACCATTCACCTACACTTACATCCACTGGCCTATTTTCAATCCATTCCTATTTGATTCAGCAACAGCATTTAGTATTTGGTGATTCCTTCTCCTTGAAATAGTCTCTTTGGCTCCCAGAACATTCCTCCCAGTTTTCCTTTGCTTAACCTATAAACAGCAGGTTCCCAGGGCAAGGTCCTGACTTCTTCCTTTCTCAAAGAGAAGACATGCCAAAACTCAAACTAAGCTGTCTACTCGCAGTTTCTGAATGTTTATTTGGCCCAACATGTCCCAAACAAACTTCTTGATTTCTTCATCTGCATAAAATGGCACCACCATTTTCCTAATTGCTCAGGATAAAAAACCTTGGAATGATCCCTGGTGTTCTTTTCCTCTTACATCACACATCCAATTTGTGTCAAATCCTATTGGTTATACAAGAATTTGGCCACTTCCATTGTTCACAAGGTCATCTAAGCTTCTCTCGGCCTTTGCCGGAATGTTGCAAAAACTTCTTAACTGGTGTGTTTGCTACCATGTCCCCCCTATAGACTTTCCTCCCTAGCACAACCAGAATGTGCTGGTCAATGATGAAAATGTTTCTGGAATGGGATTGTGGTGAGGGTTCCACAACTTCGTGAATACACTCATGTAGACTGCAAAAGGATGGATATTACGGTATGTAAATTACGTCTCAAGAAAGAATATGTAAGGTAAATCTCTGTCTAGAATTTTTGCACTTTGTTTAATCTAACCCAAAAGATCTTGAAAAAGACCAATTTATTCCTGCCTCTTCAGGTTTGCTTCCATTGTACTCTTAGCTGAAACGAGCTTCTTCAAATCCTTTCTACCTCAAAACCTGGTATTCCTCTTCTAAAAAAAAAAGCCATTCTGAACAGTGCCTTTCCTTTGTTCCCTTTGTCCATAAATCTACCAACCATTTAGTCATTGCTTAAGCCAACACGTTGTACACAGTCTTATTGATTGCTTTTCCCTTCACATTGAATCAGCAAGCAAAACTCATAGACTCTCCTCCTGCATGCTGCCAATTCCAGAGCCCCAACTGTCACCATCTCCCCCAAAACCTTTTAATGGTTTTCCATTGTACTCATTCTGAAGACAAAATAATCTCATGTTCTTTGCCAGGGCCTACATTTCTAGACTCTTCTTGATATCTTGAATATGGAACATGGACAGAAAGAAGATAGAAAGAACTCCTTTCTGAATGCATCACCTAGGAACATACTATCCTTCTAAGAATATGATTTTTTCTTGCTAGTTTCTGTCATTCGATACTCAGCTTTAGGGTTTCTTCTCACTGGACTGACCCTCCCTGCATGTGCTCCCATGTACACAGTACCATCTCATGCATCACCGCCGACTCAATCCCCTGTTCATCATCTGGCTTCCCCACCATCCAGTCAACTCAAGGAGAGCAGGGCTGTGTCTGCCTTGTTCACCTCTGTATCTGCAGTATCCATCCCACATTAACTGCTCAGTAGATATGGGTTAAATTGAATTCAAGCTCTACCTTCTGTATCCTTGCCTAAATTCTATAGCAATTACAGCCTGTACCATTTTATTGAATGTATGAGGATGAATATCTTTTACTCTTGTGCACTGTAAGCCTTTGTAGGCAGGAGCTGACTTAGAGGTCCACAAAGGAAGTGCCTTATGTAACTATGGGTGGGTGGTGGTCCATACCTGGTAAGTTTCAATGGGGCGGTTTTCCATGTTGAGATCCCAGACTTTAACGGTCAGATAGTCTCTGGTCATGATATACCTCCCACTGTGGCTGAACTTCACATCCGAAATCGAAGAGATAATTTCAGAGAAAAACGACCTGTTGCTTGGATCTTCAGGCTCTTCAAAAACTGCACAACAGAAGTGAAACGAGACAAAATGAGGACATCCTTTTCAACTGTCTCTCCCCTGTATGGACCAGCTAGACAGCCAACAATCTAACTTGAAATAGAATCTGTAGAATGTGAGTCAGCTACTAACAGAGAACCATTATCTCCCTGGAAGCAGAAAAAACTCCGTATTTTCTTTATCTTAGAAGGACTGGCATGGGACCTGTGTCATCCATGGATCTAGCCCTGAGCATTTCCAAGCTTCAGGTCTAGGATCTAGCTCTGTTACACACTTCCCCTGTTCTCTGTGTCACTTCACATATCAAAACTTTGAGTCATCTGAGATGTTTAAAAATGTGTTCAGTTTTTTTTAGATAAAAAAGTACATGCCATAAAATTTGCTCATTTGAAGTGTATAGTTCCTTGTTTTATTTTTTTCAGTATAATCACATGCTTGTACAAGTGTTGCAACAATGTAAGTTTCAAACTTTTTCATCAACTAACCCTCCAAAATTCCATACCCATTTGCAGTTACTCCTGATTCCCTACTCCTACAGCCCTAGGAAATGACTAATCTGTTTTCTCATTCTGTGAAATTACCTAATCTGGAAATTTTCCATAAATGGAATTATACAATGTAAGGTTCTCCTGTGACTGGCTACTTTCCCCCTTAATATACTGTTTCCAAGATTCATCCATGCTGTAATAGATAGGAGCACTTCATTCCTTTTGATGGGTGAATAATAGCCTGTTGTATAGATATACCAGATTTGGTTTATCCATTTATCAGTTGATAAACCCTTGGGTTTCTACTTTTTGGCTATTACAAATAATGCTGCTATGAATATTCATGTACAAACTTTTGTGTGGACATTTATTTTCCTATCTCTTGGGTCATGGTTTTTAATAGTGTTGCTTGGCTGAGCCTCAGTCTTGTCTTTTCTATATATTGTCCCTTTCCTCTGATATACAGGCACTTCTTAGGGCTCAGTGGCTTCAGCTGATTTCCACTTGTAGGAATAAAGGCACAGCCCCTTGGCTGGACAAGAAAGCCCATCAAAAGCTGCTGTAAATGTGTCAATCTTGATTTTGAACTTCTCTGGATCAAATGAAATGTATAGAATATAGCTTAGGTATATTTTGAGTGTTGCCACTTCTATGCCATTTCTGATTGTTCTGTCTTCACTGACTCACGTTCTGCCAGACTCCTCCTATGCCTCATCTTTCACATACCATCGTAGCCTTAAATGATTTCTTTTTGTTGAAGCCCCCCACACTTGGTCTGGCCCACTTATTTAACAAGACCTCGGGTACTGTCACATTGGTATTTAATAATCTGCATGTTTGTCTGTCTGCAATTGCAGGGTGAGTTCTTTTTGGTTTTTCTTTGTACTTAAAGTCTTGCACACAAATGTTCAATAAACACGTGTTACTTGATTAGAACCAAAGCTAGATAAGTGAATGAATTCTTTGCCATCTGGGCACTCAGCATGTATGATGCAGTCACGTGCATTTGTCCATACTTATTTTTAACCTGTAATACTGGCACCGGAGTATGGTTTCACTTAACAAGTGTTGGCATCACAATTTTAGGCTAAACCAAACACTAGCCTACAGGTTACTTACTTAACACACCCTCCAGAGATTTCGCTTTCTTGCCTGCTCCACACAGTCAGAGTCAGTACCAAATTCTATGTATAAAACTCAAGACTACAATGAGTTCTCTTCAAAATCTTGTTGGAATAGCTGAAGGAAAATCCTAATTTTCACCTGATCATTTAAGAAAGAAACAAGAAACCCTCATCCATCAGAACTGAACTTGAGAATTAAGTCCAGGAAAACAACAACAACAAAAAACTTTTGGATTTTAATCAAGCATTAATGAAGGTCCTTGGCCTTGAGAATTAGATTTTCACATTAGTTTTCCTTCAAGGGAATCTCATGAGGACTGGGGACTTAAACACCAGGCAAGACCTATGCCAACATCTCAATAGACAAGTGGGAGACCTGAGGGTTGGTCATCTCCACCTGACACAGCTGCAGTAAACGGGAAGGGATGAGCAAACTGGGCGCTGGAGTCCATCAATTTCTACCTCTGTCACTTACCAGCTGTTCACATTTTATTTACTACTCCGAGATTCAGTTTTCCCAGCTGCAGAAGGGGGATGCATATTGCTGGGAACATATGATTGGCATATTGTAGGTTCTCAATAAATGTCAGGAGCTATTTTTGTCCTCATTAGCATGCAATGCTTCTCCATCAGCCAATCATATTTTATTTGAGACTGAGACTCTGGGACTGAGGACTATAGAGCTTGTGGGCTATTTAAATGACGTAAAGAATGCTTACAAGGTTACACCTAGCAATCTGTTCTCCACAAACATGGCATACTGGGATGCCATTGTAGCAACCTTGTAAAGCCCAAAAATGACAGCCCCAGAAGATGGAGGTGAAATGAAAGACGACAATTATTTCATCAGCCCACTACCAATTCCTACAGATGACACAGAGGGCAGGCTATAGATAACGTACTGGCCAGCACAGCACTTTGCACCTTATTCCAAGTCTATGCATATCCAAGTCTTAACACCAAGTTCATGACTTATTTTCATTTATTCAGTGGCACAACTGGATAGTACTGATAATTACTGTCAACAGGGAGCGTACTATGTACCAGGCCCTGTGCTTTACATGTTTTATTTCATGTAATCCTTACATTAGTTCTGACATAGAAACAATAATTCTTTATTTTACAGACCTGAACAACTAATGCATAGAGAGGTTCTGTCACCTGGGGACAACCAGCTAGACTGAGGTACAGCTGCATTTTGCACTCAGATCTAGCTGACATCCAAGTCCTTGTTCTTAACCATGATTCAATCGTGTCTTGTATCATGTACAAGGCCTTATTTTAGTAGCTGTAAGAAGTTAACCAGGCTAGGACCTACGTAGAATCACGTAATCACAAAGCTGAAAGGCACTTTTCCCTCTAGTTATGACACTAAATATTTTAAATTGTGTATTAATTAGAGAACACAATTAATGGAGGGGCTCTTAATGATGCTTGGTCCCATCCCATCCTTTTTACAAAGCCAAAATCCTCAAAAGAATAAACTTCTTTCAAATATTTAGGGGACACAGTTTCTACACAGTGGGATCAAGGGTTCAAGCCTTATATCATCAGCAGCAAGCAGAGGCTGGGGACCTCAGGACTTGGTATGACCCCACAAGAAGCCCACACTCTCAGGCCATCTCTCACCCTTGCATTACTTTTTTTTAAGTTTTTTTTATTTTAAGAGAGACAGAACAAGCGGGGGAGGAACGGAGAAAGGAGAAAGGATCTCTGTGCTGACAGCAGTGAGTCTGAAGCAGGGCTCGAACTCACGAACTGCAAAATCATAACCTGAGCCGAAGCCAGATGCTTAACCGACTGAGCCACCCAGGGGCCCCTCACCCCTGCATTCTAATGTTTGTAGCCTGATAGCAGTGAGGCAACCCTTCCTCTAGTGCCCGGCTCCCCCAGTTTATATGCAGTGGACTTCAATATATTTTGTGTTGCCTAATATGCAAGCTCTATGAGGGATTTTTGTCTGTCTTGTCCTGCTGTATTCCCTGAAGCACAGGACATACTCAGTAAATATGTTAGATGAATGAATATTGACAAGTCATTTTATGTTTTACAGGAAAATAATATTTACCTATTAATTCAACAGATCCTGAAAGAACCTATCAAAGCAATGCTATTCACCTCAAATCTGTTGCAATTCCTTGAAACGTATGAAAAAATATATTCCAAAGGAAGTCATCTGTATTTCAAGGTTTTCACTAATGCAGTCTGAATAATTACCTGTCAGCTATTTAAGTGTCTTTGACATACATGCACACACATGCCGAGTACTTAGTACGTTACCTAGAACATACAAATAAAAAACATATGTTTTTGGATAGACACACACCAGGTACTACATACCAAGGACATAAGGAAAAAGATAGATCCAGTCCTATTCTCATGGAACTCACAGGCTAGAGGAAAAGACAAATATTACAAAATCACACAATTTTAGTTAAGACATGAATAAGTGAGATTTTAACACATTATCAGAGGGAAAGAGCTAGTGGAATACAAACGGAACGTCACTGTGTGGTCCATATAATTTACTAAACACAATACAAAAGAATCCAGTGCTTGAGTATTTCTCCTGGAGACCTTTGGCTTAGCATTAAAAATCATGCTGACCTGGGGGCACCTGGGTGCCTCAGTCAGTTGAGCATCCAATTCTTGATTTCAGTTCAGGTTATCATCTCAGGGTTGTGAGATCCAGCTCTGCATCAGGCTCCACACTGAGAGTGGAACCTACTTAGGATTCTCTCTCTCTGTCTCTGCCCTTTTCTCCCACTAGTGCTTTCTCTTTCTCTCTCTCTCTCAAAAAAAAAAAAAAAAAAAAGTCCTGCTGACCTACATGGTTTCCAACTAGCTTCTAAAAGACCAAGACATCAGGAGCAGGAAAATTGAGACCTGTGATGGAGAGAAGAAGAACTTCGCTCCCTTGGTGAGGAAGCACTCTTGATGACAATCCTAACAGTCCAGACTGAGGCACTGGGGAAGTGCCAGATTTGCCAACAGGGAGCTGGTGTCTCAGAGACCCCAATGGCCACACTCACAACAGTAATGACATCTATCATTTCTTGGTCCTCAGGCTTTGCACACCTTATCCCATTTCCTGCTTGAACTTCTCAGGAAGGTACTCTCCCTGTCTTTACTTATTGAGGAGACAGACCAGGAAAGGCTGAGGAGCTTGCTCAGGAAGACACGGCTAGTGAGCAGTAGGTATGGGCTTTACTATGACACTGTCTGCACAACCCGGGCTTCCCTCACTCTGCCGATATCATTTGTCTCTAATGTTCTCTCTCGTGGGCTCTCTAACATTCTGTATGTCCCTGTGAGTTCCCACTCCTATGCCTTGGCTCCTCCTTACCTCTTCCAGTGCCATCAAACCATCATGGGATACTGGAAAGGACATCAGCCTGGGAGTGGAGGATGCTAGGTTGGAATCCAGGCTGGACACAAATTAGCCACTCCTAATAATACCTACTCTCTGTTACACTGGGTGCTATGCATGTATTAATCTACTCAATATTCACAGGTATTATTTCCCTTTTGGACCAGTCAGTTTGGTCAGTCAACTCAGGCATGGATTCTACTGCTTATAAAGGCAGAGCAAGGATTTTCGCTTGGTCTGTTTCCAGCCTATGCTTTTAACCTCCGATGTGCCTCTGATTTCCATGGCTGGACCACCGTCAGCTCTCTGCAATGGTTTTCCTGTCTGTAATATGAAAGAATCAGGATTGCCTACCAGGTGCCTCCCACCTCGCAGACGGTAAGATCTGTGAATTCCAGTGATCTTGTCTTTCAATTTCCCTCTACCAACACCCAGTATTCTAGACTAGCCTTCCCAAGGTGACTTCAGCAGAACACTCAGAAATATGTCAGGGATTCCAGATTCTGAGGTCAAAAGAGCCTGGGAAACTCCTACTCAATTTTGGGGGATGACTTTGCAATTAGCCTATTAGAGGTGCTGAGAAGTCCGGCAGGCAGAAAACATTTATTATTCTTTAGGAATCCAGGTTTCTCAACTTTTGCACTATTGAATTTTGGGACAGATAATTCTCTGTTGTTGGCACACTGCAGGACGTTTAGCAACATCCCTGACCTCTGCCTACTAAGTCCGCAAGCCCTGGGCGGGACAACCAAAGTCTTCAGATACTGTCAACTGGGGCCTGGGCTGGCATGACTGCTTCTGGTTGAGAACCACTGCTCTGTCCTGCCTTTAGCTCTTATTGGATCACACCACCTCCCTCCCCACTATTTCACTATATATATATATATATATTTTTTTTTTTTTTTTTTTTTTTTGGACAAATCTCTTGCAGGCCAGAGTTTCTCTAGTACAGAATTCCTCTGGGGAATTGCAATGCTATAGGCAAAAGCAACCAACACTTCTTTTTTAAGTTCTACAGGTTAGATCAGGTGTCTGGTGCAGAAAGAGTTTTGTTATAACATATGCAGAAATGAGTATGTCTGCATGGGACGAAGAGGATTATTCTGCATGGTGCCTGGCTTGGTGCTGTTCACCTGACAGAACTCAGATGACAGGGTGACTGAAGCCGGTATCAGAATCCTGGGGAACATAACAAAAGAGACAAAACATAACAAAAGAGAGAAAGAATTAAGAAGAAAACTGCTGAGTTCGGAGGAACCTAAAAGCTAAGACCACCTGCATTACAATGGGGATGAAAGCAAGTGGGAAGCACGCCACGTGCCCGTGCGGGGGCTGAGGGACCACGAGAAGAGAGGATGGAGGTGGTTCCTGCATATGGCTCCTCACACTGGACGGTGCACAGGAGCTCACGGCCACGGTGTGGGGCTGAGACCACCGGTGGTTCCAGGCTTGGCAGGCCTGGGCTGAAGTCCAGCTCTGTGACTTGTAAGTGATGAAGCCTTGGGCAAGTGGCCTGCCTTCTCCCAAGCTTCATATTCCTTTTCCGTCACATGGACGTGAGAGGAGGAGGTCGCTACCTTGTAGGGTGGCTGTGGGCAGATGAGCTGGGTCTGTCCTGTAGGGCACTTAGCCCCATTCCTGTACCCAGAATACCGGGGAAGACAGCAGGGCACAAACAGGTGGTTCTTAGGGCCGACGGTGCTAAGGGAGTGTGTGTTTTTCGACTGGAGTCAGATCGTAAGCGCCACCAGTCATGGAATCGATTTTTAGGTCTTCTAACTGGCTGGAATGCGGACATACAATAGCTTGTCTGCATTATCATCGGAACACCCCTTCCTCGGTACAGGTGGCTGGAATTCGGGGGTGAATGGCGTCACCACCACCTTGGCTCAGATAGGCAGAGGAGAGGGAAAATAAAGGAAGCAAGGCAGGCGGATGTGAGGGTCTGTTCACGAAGAGAAAGGCGCAGATTCAAAATCATGCACAGGGTTTTAAATTGCTCACTTCTGCTGACACTTCTTACTGGCATGCTGCTCCGTCTGGAGACACGGTTGACAATGTCCTCATAATGGGGACACAGCTACAAAATGAGGCGGATGGCACGTTTCCTTCAGAGATATGCAGGCAACCGTTTTGCCCCCAGAGAGAAAAGTCTCAGCAATTGAGACGGAAGCCGGTAATTTTTACTATACAGAAGACACATCCAATAATTTTGCCCAAAGAGATAAACGGCCAATAATTTTCCCAGGGAGGGTCAGAACTCCCACGGACTGATAATGCTGGCCTTCATCCAGCTGAAGCCAGTGAGAGAGGACATGTAAGATTTAATTAGTGGCTACTAAACTACCCAGGGCCTAATGACTCAGTCCCCAGACATGGGCCAGAGAATGGGGAATGGGGTCATATTAAGACTCAGAGGATTTGAATTGGCAAAGAGTGATGCCCACTCACCCTTAGCAATGTGTGTGTGTGTGTGTGTGTGTGTGTGTGTGTGTTTTAATATTTCTGTGTTGGGGTGCCTGGGTGGCTCAGTTTGTTAAGTGTTCGACTTCAGCTCAGGTCATGATCTCACAGTTCGTGGGTTCAAGCCCCATGTTGGGCTCTGTGCTGACAGCTCAGAGCCCGGAGCCTGCTTTGGATTCTGTGTCTCCCTCTCTCTCTGCCCCTCCCCTGCTAACGCTCTGCTCTCTCTCTCAAAAATAAACAAACATTAAAAAAATAAATATTTCTGTGTGTATCACATTTTCTTTAAATATTTTCTTATTAAATCTTGTTAATGTTTGTTTACTCTTGAGAGAGAGAGAGAGAGAGACAAGCGTGAGCTGGAGAGGGGCAGAGAGAGAAAGGGAGACACAGAACCTGAAGCAGGCTCCAGGATCCAAACTGTCAGCCCAGAGCCCAATGCGGGTCTCAAACTTACGGACCATGAGATCATGACCTGGGCGAAAGTGGGATGCTTAACTGACTGAGCCGTCCAGCAGCCTGTAGAAATTAACTTTTTATATAGCCCTTCGTTAATTCTACAAATAATGGTTCAACAGTGAACACCGCAGGAACCTAGGGCACAGCATTATGGAGACTGAGCGATGAATTTAGAAGGGATTACATTGGTTCCTGACTTTTGTAGATCTTTTCAAAATACTTTAGCATATATGATACTTCACAAATAGATCTAATAAATAATCGCTCAGAGTTAAGAAATGATGAATCAAAAGTTTTTTTTTTTTCAGAGAGAGGAGAAGTGATGAGACAGTCTGGTGGGGTCTGATCTGGCTTCATAACAGGCTAAAACTTGAGGGATCGATAAGCACCAGGTAGCTCAGAGGTAAGCAAACCTCCCCTGTAAAGGGCCAGATAGCAAGTATTTCAGGATTTCAGGACCATTTGGTCACTGTGGTAGCCACTGTAGTGTGAAAGCACACATCATATGTAAACAGAGGACCATGTATTCCCATAAGACACTGAAATTTCAGTGAGAGAAAGAAGGCACGCACACACTCATGCAAGTGAGGGAGCGGCTGGGAGAGAGAATCCCAAGCAGGCTCTGCGCTGTCGGCATAGAGCCCGACGCAGGGCTCCAGCCCATGACTGGATCATGACCTGAGCCGGCATCAAGAGTTAGACACTTTAACCGACAGAGCCACCCAGGTGCCCCTCATCTAAAGATGCATCCATTTATATGAATGCCCCGCATTCATTTAAAGATTCAAAATCTTCCTTCTTCATTAGAGTTGTACAAAAGCAGGTGGTGGGCCAGGTTTGGCTTGGAGACCACAGCCTGCTGACTCCTGAGGATGATGTTGAGGGGAGGGGGGGCTTCCTAGGCTAGACAACGGAATCAGCAGGGGCAAGTGCATTTCAGGGGGACAGTGGGATCGAGGACTGCTGCTGGCACAGAGACATCGTATGGAAAGCCTGGAGGATCAGATCACAGCTTAGTCACTGCAGATTGCTTTCCATAGGCCTGTCTGCCAGGCTAGTCCTGGAGAAGCAAATGGACTTGGGAGTCAGACATATTTGGGCTAGAACCCATGCCCCGCCATTTATAGGCCACGTTGTCTTTTCCGATTTTCGATAACTTTCTGAGATTCAGATTCCTTATCTTTAAAATGCAGATATGGGGGCGTCTGGTTGGCTTAGTCGGTTAAATGTCTGATTCTTAATTTCAGCTCAGGTCATGATCTCATGGTTCATCGGTGTGAGCCCTGCATCTAGCTCTCTGCTGTCAGCTGGGGGCCCGCTTTGGATCCTCTGTCCCCCCCCATCCCTCCCCCACTCGCTCTCATTCTCTCTCCCTCTCTCTCTCAAAAATAAATATTAAAAAACTAAAATGCAGCTATTATTTTAAGAATCTAAAGGGAGACAAGCATGCAGAACACCTACAGTAGTGCCTGGCACATGGCCAGAAATCAACGAATACTAGTGTCGCACACTAGTCAACCAACGTGCACTGAGTGCCCCAATGAGTAGGCACTTTGACAGGTGCGGGGGTTGGAGGGCAAGAGAGATGGGGACTCTGTGCTCTTTGGTTCTTCCTTCAACAAGGAGGGGGCCCACTTCCTTGTCATGCCTGGGAGCTTTTTACTGAAGAAAGAAAAGGTGCTTATTCCCCTTAGTAGGTAGAAAACACTCCCTGAGCCAAAGATGTCCACGCCCTAATTCCTGGAAGCTGTGACTATCTTTGAGGGCCAAAGGGAAGTAAGGTGGATAATTACCTGACCTTAAACTAGGTGAGAATATGCTAGATTATCTGGATGGACCCCATGTAATGACAAGGGTCCTTATAAGGGAAAGAAGAGGCAGGAAAGTCTGTGTCAGAAGGAAGCAATGGAACAAAGTCTCTACAACCACCTCTGGCTCAGAAACTGGAAGAAAGGGGCCAGGAGCCAAGGGGATAGGGGTTGCTTCTAGAATCTGGAAGAGGCAGGAGAACAGATTCCCCCCCAGAGCCTCCAGAAAAGAACATAGCCCTGCAGACACCTTGATTTTAGCCCAGTGAGACACATTTTGGACTTGTGACCTTCAGAACTTTAAGTTTGTATTGGTTAAGGCCACTACATTTACTATGTTTGTGGTAATTTGTTACGGTGACAACAGGAAATCGACACTCTGCTTTCCTTGTATTATCAACAATGGAAGGGGACAGAGTCTGCATGCTCTCTTGCCCATCCCGTCTCTGGGAAGCTGCTCTGATGTCCCTGGGCCTGGTGGCAGCTCTCTCTCTCTCCCTGTGGGTCCAAGAGAGGAGCCCACTCCCTTTCAGCAGCTGCTCCTCTACAGCTGGCCCGGAAAGCAAGCCAGCGCAGGAAGTGATGGGTTTGCTGCTTTCAGGGGAGCTAGTGAGCCACCACGGCTCAGCCACTGTCTCCTCCCTGCGTTCCTGCCACCGCCGCGCTGCTGCTGTACCCCCAGACTGACACAGCCCAGGGAAACCAGAACACAGCAGGTGCAAAGATAGCAAGCCAGGTGGCCCAGACTCCGTGAGGATTTAGCAGAATCTGAGACTACATGTGATCCCACTGAGCGCTAGATAGTTCTTCCCAAAGCAATGTCACCTCACTGCAAGACACCTACAGTGACTCCCCATTGCCAATAGCCAGTAGTCCCACCTCTTCAGCCTGGCATTCAGGGCCCTTCGTATCAAGCCGAGGATCAGCAATGCAATGTTACTGACCCTTTCTCTTCTGCTCTAATACTCCACGCTGGCCTCACCAGCCTACTCGTCGTTTTCACCAAGGTTAGAGTGCTCCTCCCTCCAGTGGCCAGGCACACGGTAATACAGATGCAGCATGCGTGGGCTTACAACAGGGAGTGGCAGAGACTGTGGCAGACTACAGTGTCCACAACCTAAAAGAGGGCAGTTTTCACTCAGCTGCAGCTGATGGCCGCCATGTGGGAATGTGGGTCCAGCAGAGCCAGACCGTCTCATTTGTAGTCTAGATTTTCCTGAGGAACCCAGATGTTTCAATGTTAGCAACCAATTAAAAAACTGTAGTGTGTGGGCAAACAAAATTCACATTTCAACCACGTGGGCTGTGGTTTGTGGCCTGTGGTTTACATGCTGTAACAACAATGACCAATGTTTATGGGGCACTCAGCGGGTGCTAACACTTAATGCACGCTCACCCCTCCCCGACTTAGTTTGGACTGCTCCTGCAGAATAGACTAGATGGGAGGCTTATTAATAACACCAAGTGCTCATGGTTCTTTCTTTCTTTTTTTTTTTTTGAGGAGGAGGGGAGGGAGAGTGGCAGAGAGAAAGAGAAAGAATCTTAAGCAGGCTCCACACTCAGTGGGAAGCCTGATGTGGGGCTCAATCCCATGATTCTGGTATCATGACCTGAGTCAAAATCAAGGCTCAACCCACTAAGCCACCCAGATGGCCCGAGTGCTCACAGTTCTAGAGGCTGCAAATTTGAGACTAAGGTGCCACCACGATTAGGCTCTGGTGAGGGCCCCCTTTTGGGTTGCCGATGACCGCAGTCTTATTGTATCCATATGATGGAGAGGCTGAGAGAGCCCTCTGTGGGCAGGCTCCTTTATCAGGGCATGAACCCCACACACAGGGGCTCTATCCTGGTGACGTAATTACCTCCTAAGGGCCCTACTTTCACATTGGGGGTTAGGATTTCAGCGTACAAATTCAGAAGGAATGCATCCTGGCCAAAATACCACCTCTCTCTGTCCCTCCCATGCTCAGCCCACTGTGTACTTTCCTTCCTCTTGCCACCCTCTCTATTTTCCTGTTATTTAAAAAACATACATATATGTTCAGGATTCACAAGGAGCTAATCCTAGTGTGGGGCACAATCCTAGTGTGGGGGGGCAGGCCCCACAGAAGGGGGGCAGTAGTGATGGCAGTTGAGTACCTGCCGGGCACTGTCCGGGGTAACAATGGTCTGCATCTCCCAGCTGAGGAACTGGGGACCAGAGAGACTGGGACCACGTGCTCCTGATTGACGACAGCATCTTAGAGCCTCATTAACTCTGGGGTTAGACATTTATCACGAAGGGGCTGCCGATGGAATCTGTGATCTAAAGAGAGGGGAGGTGGAACTAGTGTTTGGCTGAGGGCGTACCTGCCAATCTAAAGGCTGAATTTGGGATAACATCCACAGACGAGTTTATTCACTGGGCCCATTTGTCCTTCCTTTGTGAGGAATAATCACTTAACGAGCCAAGAGGGCTGGTGCCTTTCTGAGAACTGTCATTCTGGAAAGATGTCGATTGGAGATTTCTGAGCACATTCTCTCCAGCCGGCAGCAGTAAAAGAAGGCGGCTCCCTTCCAGACAAGATGATGACTTGGCAGTGGGTGTCTCGACAGGAGCCTAATGAAGAAATCTGCTAATGGCGAGGCCTGGCTTTATGAGTACTTATATTTGTTTTTTCCCCTCCAGTAGAACCTTCCTGGATTATACTGGGTGAGTGGCAAAGGCACCCATGGGTCATTTTGCCTCCCACTGTGGAAGTATATGTTCTTCTAGCCACTGGGCTCCCGGAACAGAATGACGCCTGGACCCACTCCATACATGACAGGTTAGAGACTTCTTATCTCCCTGATTTTTTCTCCTTTTCTCCCTCTCTCTCTCAAAATTTGTTCCCAGCAGGAATCTTGGTGCAGCTGTTCCAAGAGAAGCGTGAGCTCCTTGGGGAGGCTCCGCCCAAGTGTGTGGTGTGTGGTCGTTATTAGGGGTGACTGCCGGGAAGCTGGTTGTCATGGCACCACAGACGCCAGGGCTGTGCTCTCAAGATGTCACCAATTTCCAGGCGGGATACATAATCACTGCAATGAGAGGCATAAACACGGAGAGGGAGAGAGGGGTGGCTCCCCGCTGACAGTAATCTCCTTGCAGAGCAAAGTGAGGGGTTCGTGGCTGAGCAGGGCGGTCCATCCAGACGTGGGCCAAGCAGCACATGGAGAGAAACCTGGTGTAGTTTGGTTATTGCTTCATGGGGTCCTCACGGCTCCAGTGCTACGCCAGTGTTCCCAGCACTGCTTTCTACCCAAAAACAATGTTCCTAACTGGCTGAAAGTCAGACCTGTCTCTTGAACATTCCTGGAGGATGCAAACTTTGTGTAGTAATAGCTACAGTGTTGGAGTACCTCTGCCAGGCCTGGTGCTAAACTCTACATGTGTAGATGTTGCATTCCATTCTCATGACATTTCTGTTTTACGGATGAAGAAATGAAGCTCTGAGCATCAGCTGCCCCTAGTGTAGGCTATACAGAGGCAGACCTAGGATGTAAACCCAGCCTTAGCTCTCTGGGCCACTACTGGTCCAGATAACTACTGTCCTCTGGTCCCAAGACGAGAAAGGGCAACTCCTTTAATCTGCAGATAACAGACACCAGAGCGCAGGGTCCCAGTAAAATGAATCAGAATGGCCTAACCAAGCACTGTGGGCTCTCGCCAATCACAGAGCACTGACCAGAGCGGAGATGTCTGTTTACAGACCTAACACAGAACGCCAGGGGCGATGTGGAGAACAGTCACCAGGTTTGCTGAGCACCTCTTTACCTGCTGGCCGCCCTGCTTTCCTATTCCTCACACATACCATCACCACATGGGCTCCCCATCCCTCCAAGGAGCCTCCAGGACCTCGAAGCCTCTGTGCTCTGATGCAGAGAGAGAACACATTTCGCAATCGCTGTAGAAAATAAAGGCTGTGTCCCCACTTTTGCTTAATGACTTGGTCATGGGGAACGAGGAACACTCTGCATCCTGTTCTCATTTTGAATCTGGCCGAAGACTTAGTGAAAGCTGCATTATTACTCAAGCTCTTCCCTGCAGGGCACTCTAGGCACCCACTCAGTAGGTGTGCAGGAAGCATGGGAGCCATGGTAGGTAAATTTCCTGAAAGCCAGACCTTGCCAGTGGAATGCCTGAGTCCTTCCCTGCTGTCCCAGGACCTGGTTTACCCGGCCACCACCTCCCCTGGCCCGGTGAGGCAATGGTGGGAAGTATTTCTAGACGTCCTTTCTCGACAACTTGAGCCACGGGCTGCAGACCTGGGTTTGAATCTAGGCTCTACCTACGACTAGATGCTTGCTTTTTGGGAGTCTCTCTTTTCTCAGCTAGACCTCTGAGCTCCTGGATTGTTGGGATAACAACAAAATACGAATAAATACTGAGTGCTTTCTGTGGGTCAGGCGTTATCTCACTACATCCTCATCACAATCATATAATGCAAGCTCCATTATTGTCCCCATTTTGTAAAGGGAGACACTGAGGCTTACAGAGGTTGATTGCAAGAAGTTAGGTCTACGTTATCCACACCAGGTTTAACTGACCGTAGAACCAGTACTGTTGACCACTGTAGTGGACATCCTCTCTCTATCCTCATTGAAGCCCGGTTTCCAAACCACAAACCACATTAATAAAGGCTATAACTAGCCTTTAGAATTCACCTTCATGAAGCTCAACAGAGTTGGGAACTCGACGTTAGAGAGCGATTAGGTGGCTGCTCTGTTCCACTGCTTCCTCTTCCAGCCCCTGTTCCCTCTTCTCCCTCCTGCTGGCCGTGCCCCCCTGATACCCTCTGGATGGCTGATTCGGAAACAATCACTTCTTTTCCTGAACTTTGAGAGGAGAACTCTTAAGTTCTGATCAGGACACAAACGTCAGAACATCACAAGTCATTACGATATCACCCTTAAAGTGCTCAGTATATATACCTTGGTATTAAACAATACATTATTTTGTACTACAGTCTGTTATTCAGACCACAAATGTTTCAGGAAAACTTCTAGGAGGAAAGCTTAAAACTGAGAGAATTCTGGGTTTTAGCTCATTTGATTTTCTAACACCCTAATGCCTTCATTTATAAACTTGGCTTCAGAACCAAGCACGAGTGTCCTGTGAGACACACACTACCTTGTAGCTGATGTTAGCTCTTTTACAAACAGGTCTCATATCATTCATTCATTCGCTGAGCATGATTTACTACGCAGGACATGTCAGGTGCTGTTTCAGAAACGCTTCTGCGACTTAATGACCTCCTTAGGTGCAAGCAATCACGTGTGTAACACACATTCGTATTTCTGCGGCTGTACAACGACATGAATAAGAGGACTCTGAGTAAACAGGGACTGAAAACTGCTATGATTTGGAACTTTTGGGGAACACCCAGATACACTGAGGATGCCATTTGGCATTGCTGTTCCTTTTGACAAGGTAACATGATATTCAACATAAATAGTACGAAGTCAGCACTTTCTCTCTTGGACACTGGAAGTCTAAGTTTCACATTCAATTTAAAATGAACTCCCTGTCAGAAACATTTCCATAGTTTCCTATCCTCTTGTCTGAGGTAAGGACACTGAGCCAGAGACTGCATCTTACACATCTGTATTTCCCACTGTGCTTGGCACAATGCCTCACTCACATTTATTGACTGATTCCTTGCTTTGTTTGAGTTTCACCATCTTTTTCTTAAGCTGGGTGATCCCATTTTCTCATATATAAACTCTTCAATGACAGTTTCATTACATTATGGGGATTTTGAAACGATACCAAAAGTTCAGGATGAATTAGTCGACCCCAGGATTAAGGATGCCCATCCATAAGAAAAATCCTATTTAAATCCTTATGTTCAGGTTAAAGATGTAGGAGAAGATATAAGCAAGTATCATTACAAGCTTTGTGGGGGTGAGCCTTCCCCTGCCCTCTGGCTGCCTCTGGGCTCTGCTTGAAGACCATGGGAGGCCAGCAGGTGCTTTGAGTAATTCCGCAGATAAAGGACCCGTGCTGATGGGGCCGGGTACTGCGTGAGTGGACAGCAGATCTCACAACTCAGTTATTGATGCCACCTACTGAGCTGTCAAAATAGAATTATGTGAACTGCACAGGGGGCTCGAATTAACCGATATACTTAAACATGGGTCAATTACACACACGAGAGATTCCCCATGCCCTTCTCTATCCTCCAGTGCTGGGCAAGTACTGAAGGTGGCCGTATTCATTACAGGAAGAAATAAATCCGCGATAAACCCACGATCTTTGTTGGTCTATTAGCCTTCACTTTTCCGGGTTTTCATTTCCTCAGGCTGCAAAAAGGAAGAAATAGTCTGAACTCACATGGTTGCATGAAGATCAATCAGGTAACAGATAGAAAGGGTTCTGTAAATGGTGAAATGCTAGAGAGCAGAAGGTATCAGTATAATAATTTATGCTTTATTTTTCCTTACATGAATCTGAGTCCTCAGAACTTGTGAGTTTCTTCCCAAAACTGTCTTTCCACTAGTCTATGCCAGCTCATTCATTGCCCTCCATGGGGGCACGTGCTTAGACCAAAAAGTCGGGCATCATCCTGCATTCTTCACTTTACGTCACCTTCCATATCTAGATTTCAAACAAGTCCTGTTAATTCTATACTCTAAGCGCAGCCTGCATCGGGCCAGTCTTCATGTAAGCCGCTACTATCTCTTGCCTGGACCATTTGCTGCCTTTCTAACTCTTCTCCCGGGATCCACTCTTCCTCCTGTTTTATTCTTTACGTAGCTAGAGTGATATATTTACAAGTCCACACATGACACTCCTTTGCACAAGCCCTCCTAGATTTCCCCCTCCTACATACAGTAAAAGTCAAATGCCTTACCTTTGCCCTACAGGGCTACTGAGTTGCCTGACTCCTGAACCCCGTGCATGGAATACACTAGGAGTGAGGCCTGGGGGTTGTGTGGGATGACTCCTGAACCTTAGTGATCCCCCAGAGACCTCTAGTGAGTTCTCACTAGAGTCCTCAGTGACCCGGGCTACCGGCCAGCTCCTTCCAGTTCCCCTCATGCTGTTCTCTTTCACCACAGACAGACAAGTTGGTCGGCTTTTTGCCCCTCAACCTGCCAAGCCCAGTTCCGGTTCAGAGCCTCTGCATTTGCTGCGGCTACTTCTCCAGAAACACTTTCCACCAAATCTCGCATTATCTTATTTGCCTTTGTGTCTGTGCTTGTTGTCGATCCATCTACTTGGATAGCGTGCCATGAGGGCAGGAGGCATCATCTTCCTACTGCGTGAACAGAGCCTGGCATAGAGCAGCAACACTCAATATTGGTTACATAAATGAATAGTGAGGTGATTACCTTCATTTCATAGACCCCTCCTCTTCCTTTTATTTTGCCTGCCTACAAATGCCAATGCATTCCCAAAGCTAGAAATGAGTCCACACAGATGGAGTTAACCACTCTTTAGTGTGAGCCTTTTCAATTGTATAAAGAGAAGCCCCAGGTGCAAATGTATCGAACTGCCTGACTATAGCTGTTCTACAAGCATGTGGTTAGCACGTTCACTATGCTAAGTACAAAAGGGAAAAATATAACAGAGGAATCATTTAGTGCGAGAGACAGGAATGGAAACGGATAATTTCAACCAATAGTATCAGGTGGTCCGATGGAGAGCACTAGTCAACTTGAAGAATATGGTAGGCAGAATCATGTTTCCTCAAGGATGTCCACATCCTAATCCCCAGAACTCAAGAATATTTTACCTTTCATGGCGGGGAATTAAGATTGTCAATGGAATTCAGGTTGCAAATCAGCTGAGCTTAAAATAAGATTAATTTGGATTACCTAGTTGGATGCAATGACTCACTAAAGTCCTCACAAGTGGAAGAGGAAGGCAGAAGAGAAAGTCAGAGTGATGTGATGAGGTAAGGACTTTTCCCACTGTTGCTGGCTTTCAGATAAAGGGACCATAAGCCAAGGAATGGGGGTAGCCTCTTAGAAGTTCAAAAAACAAGATGCGGATCCTCCCCTAGAGCCTCCAAAGCAACCCAGCCCTGCTAACACCTTGATTTTAGCCCATGAGACCCATACCAGACTTTTGACCTACAGAACAATTAGATGACCCATTTATATTGTATTTAGTTGTGACATTTGTGGTGATTTGCTACAGCAGCCATAGGAAACTAATACACAGAGGAAGAGCTGAACTTTCTGATATCATCTGTGGTGAGAAGGGACAGGCTACCATAAGACCTATCCTGCCTGGGCCGATGCCTCTCCTGAGGGAAAAATTTTCCCAGGCATTCTCTTGAGTAAGGTTTTCCTGAACCTTGAATGCAGCGTGCTTACCCAGTGCCTGGGACTGCTTTGCCAGTGATGGCTTGTCTTGGATGAGGAGGACAGGCAAGTTGGCTTTGAGACGTCCCAAGCCCAAAGCAGTCAGGGCCACCTAGGACATCATGGCCAGCCTTTCCTGTTCTGTGTCTCTGGGGCTGCAGCCATGTGCCTCAGCCAGGTTTGGCTTCACTGCCTTCTTACCCAAGACCCCTAAGTGGGGAGAGGGCAGAGTCTGGGAAGGTATCAATTGCTAATGAATAACACTTGCCTCCAAAATTAATAAGCCTTCCAGTTCTTAGGAAAATCCACTCAACTGGAGTCTCCAGGATGACTAATTGACAGAACTGGTTAAATTAATCAAAAATGGAAATGAGGATGGGGGAAGGGATTCTATTTTTACTCTGTGGCTTGCTTGGGTCTTGCTTGCTCTGTTGCTGATGGCTACTAAGCTTGAATACAGTAGACACTGGATTGGGGCAGGGGGAGGACTGGTTTTAGTGAATTCTACTCCTTGCAGCAAGTCTCTAGCTTTTCCCAAGAAGGGTGTGGTATCTGTGTGTTTGTAATCCTGTCATCAGGCAAAAGCCTTTTAATCAAGGGCCTTGTATTTTTAAACTTAACCCTTCCTAGAATAAATACTGTTAATTATGTCTCCAGTCAACACCGGCCCCTTTTGGAAGTTGTGTCAAACCTCAGAGATTTTAAGATTCATTGCAGCTGCGATGGAGATTGAACCTTAGCTTTATTAAGGGATCTAGTGGTCTAGAGAAGCAGGACTCGGCAATTAAGTTTGTCGATGAAGGTAAATAATCAGACAGTGGATTTCACGTTCTCTACAAGGGCACAGTTAGTTCTGCAACTGGAAATGGTTAGGCTGGGGGATCCAGTCGATGGGGATATATAAAATGGGGTCCTATGAAATAATCCTGAATATTAGCAAAATATCATGCTCCTTCTCCAGCTGCCAAACATCCAGGAGAAGAAGGAAAAGAATCAATTATTCTCTTTGAAGCAGACAGACCTGCGTTCAAATGTTGGCTCTTTCATTCTGATATGGGGCCAGTGTCTTCACCTCTCTGTGCCTCATCTATAAATTAGAATTACCAATTCCAATCTTCATGGGTTGTTGTGAGACTTAAACAAGATACTGAAGCATTCAAAAAGAATAGCCATCCACTCTCTACTATACACACTTTTGGAAGAAAATGGAATTTCTGATTTGGATTTTTAGGTTGGGCATCAAACTGTACCCCATTTGCAATGGAACTCAGGTGATTTTCCCAGTGACTACACTATTCACTAAAACATCTCAGACTTTATGGCCTAAAGTACTTGTATCATTCCCCTACAATGTGAGAGAATCAGATTATCTTCACACCAGCCCCATGATACAGATGTAAGCGCACTGCAGGGTTGATGCCCACAGTCCCCAGACAGCCTGCCTGCCTTGGTTCATGTGAAGGAGGGAATGTCGGTGGCCAAATCTCAAGCTGCAGATTTGCCAGTGCAGAAGGGTCTTGTTCCTGGAATAGAATAACGGTGGGCAGCGGACTCGCTGGTGGAACCAGTGCCAGGGTACTGGGGCTGCCCATCATTGCTACAGACAGGGACCCTGGCTCCTCACCCCTGCCTTCTCTCTTCTCTTGGTTTATACACCACTCCTCCCCACGCTTTGCTCTCCCCTACTACTCACTCCCCTATCCCATTTCCTTCTTACCTCCCTGGCAGCTCATACTCAGCCTCTTGTAAAAGACTGCCTCCTCCCCCCACCCCACCGGTCAATGTTGGTGTGCCTCCATCCTATACTGTCCACTCCTCCCCATTTACACCCTCTCCCCTAAGCAACTTTGCCCCGACTCATGACTTTAAATATCCTAACAGCTCATGACTCCTAAATTCTACCTTCACCCCAGACCTCTCTTCTGACTTCCAGACTCAAGTGTCCATTTGCTTCAGACTTCCCTAAGCGGGCAGGTCAGAGACTGTTGGGAGCTGTTTGGGGCTCACAGGTTGAGCCCCTCCCTGTGTGGGAAAGGTTGAAGCAAAGCTCCCGCCAGCCAAACTGGCGCCTAGTCTTACCTCCTTCTAAATAATCTTTCAGGCCTGGATTTCTTGAATGCTCTCATTGGCCCAAGGGATACAATGTTCTTTGCTTTTATGGCATATGGAAAATGGAAAAGGGGACCTGGAGTGTGATGTCTTGATGGATGAAATCTGAATGAGAGTGACCTGGCCAGAAGTAACCTCAAAGTTGCCTCTTGGGGATAGGGTTACACAAATTGATCATATAGAATAGCAGTTATGAGTTGGCTAGAAATTAGCAGACATTAGGCCCCAAGACTCCTTGAGCCAAATTAGATTTTCCCTGCAGGTATCACGTTGTGTTACTCATCCCTTCAGCCCCACCATAAAACCTCAAGGCACATCTCTGTAAAGTTCCTCTCAGTATTTGTCTGATAGGAAAGACTGTAAAGAAACCTAGGACCTTCCCCGGAGGTTAGCCTAGCCCAAAAGTTAGAAGCACTGTTTATAGATAAAGTAGCTACACATATCTTCACTGATCAACAACAAATATTGAGTACCTTCCTGAGGTTAACATTTCACAAATCCTTTTGTAATTCTCATCCCCACACTCCCTTATAATAAAAAGGCAATAACAAAATACTCTTGCAAAAGCTACGATAAAAGAGTAGATAGACATGAGCCCTTACGATTATGGATAGAATGACTCCTAATCTACCTATAGATGACTAACATAGGTCTTGAGGCAACAATGTATGTTGTAAAGAATGCCTTGTCACTGATGCAATGTCATTTGCTACCTTTAAAAATAAAGACACTGAGACCAGCAGGGAAGAGATGCCAGAATTGCCAGGGCTGCCTGCTTGGTCATCAGACTCCATCTCTCTCGTGGCTCTCTCACTTCCTTTCACCTGACCATCCATCCTTCGTGGACCCCTAGATTCGCCGGAACAAGGACCCCGGCAAGAGACCTCTCAATCTGGCACATCCGAAAGAGAACACTTGGTTTTTCCATATCGACCTGTTCCTTCCTCAGTCTCTTCATCTCACTGTACATCACCACTGTGCCCTCAGTTACTCAAGACCAAAACCTACAAGTTATCTTACCGTCATCTCTTTCTATACCTTTGCACTGGCGGCCTCTCAGCAGGTCTGCTGAGCCCAGTCTCCTCAGGAGATTCTGAATCTGTTCACTTACCACCTCTCTTCACTGCCCCCGCCCTGGTCAGAGTCACTATCATTTCTTCTCCAGACTGAGGCAAGAGTCTGCTAATTGGTCTTTCTGCTTGCAGGCTTGCCACCCTCTTTTCTTCTGATAATTCTTTTTTTTTCTCTTTTGAGAGAGAGAGAGAGAGAGAGAGAGAGAGAGAGAGAGAGAGAGAGAGAATCCCAAAGAGGCTCCAAATTTAGCAGGGAGCCCAACATAGGACTCAATCCCACTACTCAGGGATCATGACCTGAGATGAAATCAACAGTTGGACGCTGAACCAACGGAGCCACCCAGGCATCCTGAGAACTCTTTTAAGGCCATCAACAGAGAACTAGCCACTTTTCTGCCTAAAACCGTCTACTAGCTTCTGCCTTATTTTAAATGGGATCCAGCTGTTTTGCCTGCTCTGCAACACTACCTTCTCTGGCCCCCATTTACCTTTTCTGCCTCATCCTCCAGTCTGTGCTCACCCCAGCAGCCTCTATCCACAATAGAAGACTTTCTTCTATCCTTTGAACACACATCGTTGTTCCTGTGTGAAGACCTTCATTCTTAGATGTTATCTCTGCTTTTGACAATTCAAACTTAGGTTCAAAGGCTTTGCCTCACCCCGCTATGTAAACACCCCCACCCAAGTATTCTTTAACCCTGTTTAATCTGACAGCTTTCATCACTATGTGAAATTACTCGTTCATGTGTACAATGGCATGAATTTTCTCTCCCCACTCCCTGCTACTGTAAGCTCTGTGAAGGCAGGAATGAGTAGGTGTTGACTAACTCTTAGTGGAATAAGAGATTTCTGGTATCCTGGTTAAGGAGCACAAGTATGGATCAAACCCCAGCTCTGTCGCTGAGGAACGTTTGGTGTTCTCTGTCACAAAAAGAATATGTGGTGGGCATCAGAGTATCATTTCCCCTCTTCCTCATCTGCAACATGTAACTAATGATGGTATGCACCTCACAAGGCTGTCAGCAGGATTGGATGCACTCACAGCTTGGCTTACTTTGTGGATGTCATAAAATGTCACAGAAATTAGCTGTGATAATGGCTGCTGACGTTACCACATCTACAACTGTTGCTGCTGCTGCTCCTGTTCCCACTCATAAAAGACACGCGTGGGAGGGAAGCAGGCTGGCACCATCATCCCAACCATGTCTGAGGTGGAGCTTGTATGGGCTGGGCGCTGTTCTGAGGCGTCATGGTGTTCTCTCATCTCATCCGCCCAAGCGCCCCATAAAGTATGCACTCTCACTGGTTCTATTTTATAGACAAGGGAACTGAGGCACAAAGAGGTTAAGTAACCTGTTTCAGGTCACCCAGTTAACCATGGACCCAATGGGGGACACCATATCGACTTCTCTCCTCTATGTTGCCCTGTCTCTGAAATCATTCACGACTGTCAGTTTAGTCTGGATAAAGGGAAGAAACAAAGTAAAACTGTTCTGTGCTGTGCTCACGGGGAATGCTGTGGACTGAATGTTTGGGTCCCCCCCCCACCACCAAATTCACATGTTGAATCCTCATCCCTAGTGTGATACTATTTTCAAGTGGAGCCCTCACAAATGGCATTAGTGCCCTTATAAAAGAGAGCCCACAGAGAGCTCCCTCCCCCCTCTTGCCATGTGAGCACACGGCAAGACAATACCTCTGAACCAGGAGGTAGGTCCCCACCAGACACTGAATCTCCTGGGCCTTGATCTTGGATTTCCCAGCCTTCAAAACTGAGAGAAATAAACGTTGGCTGTTTAAGCCACCCCATCTAAGTATTCTATCATAGCAACTTAAGTGGATGAAGACAAGCAACATCATGCTGGACTCGGCACTGCCTCGCCCATCCCAGGACCTAAGACAGGTGCCATCAAAGGGTGTGTGTGTGGATGGAATCCTATGTTTCCAGCCTGGAGCTAAGGCACGCAGCGGGGCTCTCCTGTTATCCATGGATGTCAAATTATAGAAGTAAAAATACAACCTGGGGGGAGGGGGGGGAACCTGGAAAATAGGAAAGCTGCCTGCATTTCACATCCTGACCTCACCCCTGTCCACAGGCCCGCCAGTCTCTGTCTACACCTGCTCTGTTCACAGTGCTTCACCCGCGGCCGGTCTGCTGCTGCGGTCTGCCTTAACGTTTAATGGAACCTCCTCCCACCTGTTTCACCTTTAACTGTGTCCACAGTGGTGGGCACGTTCAGCTCTGTGGCCCTTCAGGGGACCCCTTTCTCCACGTCCGTCTGAGGACCTCACCTGCTGCTCGTCTTGCTGGCAGCCAGCGAGCCTGGGGTCCACGCCTGAACCTGTAGGTGCCGGGGCTTGGGCGCTTGAGTATTTTCATGTCTTCAGTTACCTCGCTGCCCTAACCGCTAGCACCTCAGTATGTGACTGTATTTGGAGGCAGGGTCTTTACAGGGGTGATTAAAACGAGGTCAGTAGGGTGGACCCTCATCCAATATGCCTGGTGTCCTTAGGAGAGGGGGAGTTTTGGACACAGACGCGTGCGAGGGAACGAGATGTGAGGAAACAGGGAGAAGAGAGTCATCAGTAAGCCGGGGAGAAAGGCCTAGAACAGATCCTTTCTGCCCAGCACTCAGAAGCAGCGAACTCTGTGAACGCTCTGATCTAGGAAATCTGGTGCCCAAACCGTGAGGTAATTAGGTTTTGTAGTTGAAGCCACCCAGGGTGTAGGGTTCTGCTGCAGGGACTCCAGTAAGCGAAAAACACCCTTTTGCCCTCTTTTCCCATCTGCCTGCCTTTCCACCGCACATGTCCAGTGAAGCCCTACTTGTAAACCAGGCACTATGCTGAGTATTGGTAATTCCGTGGTTGGAAAGATAAAAGTCCCTGCCCTCAGGGAGATTTACATCTAGTTGGGAGGGGGGTGCAGAAACAGAAAATCAAACATCTATAGATGAATGCTATGAAAAAATAAAGAAGTAAAACAGGGTGCAAATGGGGGTAAACAGAAGTTTTCTCTGAGGAGGTGATGTTTTCCTAGAGACCTAAAAAATGAGAACAGTGCACACAAGTGGGAACATGGTGGGAGAGCATTCCAGGCAGGAATAGCCTGTGCAAAGGTCCTGAGGCAGGAAGGGTCTGGGCCCATGTGACCTAAAGGCAGGTCCACGTAGCCAGACTCTGGGGAGCTGAGGTTAGAGAGGTGAGCAGCGACCAGATTTCACACAGTGCACTGGACAGGAGTTCAGATGTAATCGCTCCTTCATCTCCGAGGTTGTCATTCACCATACCTGGCCAGTTTCTTCACCCAACTGCCAACAGTCATGCAGTGAAAAGGAAAAGCGTAGTTCAGCCCAGCCTATGGCTGCTGCCATCAGCACCCTATTGTTTCAGGCATTAAAATCTCAAACTGCAAACACAACCTTTGTTACTACCGCCAGAAGGGATAGGAAAAAAAAAAAAGAAAGAGATGAGGGAGAGAATCATCCCTTCCAACCCCTGCTGAGTATGCAGAGTGAGAGACATATGGAAATTAATATATGCAGCTCTGATAACACGAATCTCCTCGGCATTTTGATTAAATGCGGACGGTTATTAAATACCCTCCTTCTCAGAGCTCATCTCTGAAAGCGAATGTTGCTTTTCATTTTGAACTCTGATGAACTGTCTCAATTCTGTTCACACACCTTGGCTGCGCCGTCGTCGACTGAAGGCTGGCGTTTGAGGAGGATGGAGAAAATCAATATGAAATGTCAGGCGAGAGGTCAGATTGAGCTCGTTCTCCCAGCCGGCAGGGGCCCGGGTGGCCGCTTGCAGCAGCCGAACAAAGGGAGATGCGCGCTGAAGAAGGCCGGCACTTTGGACGAGTCAGGAAAATGAATTTTGTTCGCTTCTTAATTAGATTAGGAGGCTGGTGCTGGCAATTCAGGGCACCTGGAGCATCAGGCGGGGGCGGGGGTGGGGTGGGGTGGGGAGGCGGGGCTGTGGCAGAGGCCTTTGGGCCACTTGCTAGCTCCTGGGCCTCCCCAGGGACTCTCCTCGGGCTCTGGGGCTATGTGACCCGGGCTGCAGGGAGCAGTGCCTGATGGTGCAGCTTGCCAGGCCTCCTGCTTCTGTGGGCCCCGTGACCCTTCCCTGTTGTCTCGCAGGAGACTTCTCAGCTGTCAGGTCACAGCTCGGAGGTCCCTGCCTGGGGAACAGTCCCATTCTGTCATAGCACCATGTGCCTTTCTTTCATACGGCTAATTACAGGTGCACTGTTAGGTCTCTGCAATTCTCTGATGACTGGATCTTTCTCCCTTTGCACCAAGGTTAATTTTATGAATCAACTTGACTGGGCCACAACGTGCCCAGGTATTTGGTCAAACGTTCTTCTAGGTGTTTCTGTGAAAAGTGTTTTCGGATGACATGAGCATTTGAATGGATAGACTGAGTGAAGTAGATTGCCCTCCCTAATGTGGGTGAGCCCCGTCCAATCAGTTGAAGGTCTGAATAGAACAAAAGCCTGGCCCTCCCCAAATAAGAGAGAATTCTTCCACCTCACTCCTTTGAGCTGGGATGTTCATGTTTTCCTGGCTTCACTCTCTAAGTGAAAACACTGGCTCTTCCTGGGTCACGAGCTTGCTGGCCTTAGGACTAAAACTACACCATCAGCTCTCCTGGGTCTTAGGTCTTTGGACCTGGACTGGAAATACATCGCCGGCTCTTGTGGGTTCCCTGCAGTACCACTGTGGATCTTGGGACTTGTCATCCACCAAAATCCTATGAGCCAAGTATTTAAAATAAATCTCTCATACATACCCATGTATATGTGTATATGAGATTATCTATCTATCTATCTATCTATCTATCTATCTATCTACCTACCTATCTACCTACTTACCTATTGACCTATCTACCTACCTACCTACCTACCTACCTATTTCCTATTGGTTCTATCTATGACTAACAAAGACACTAATCTCTAAGAGGGAGGAAACCAGGAATGGTTTCACTCACTATTATGTGCCCAATCTGGTAAAGCACCTGTATGCTCAACCAAAACTAATTATGTGCTCAACCATAGCTAGGTATGTGCTCAATCAAAACTAATTAAATAAATGAACAATGGGGCTTCCTATATCTGGAAAAGGGGTTGGGGTCTTAGCAGTGTGCAGCTGCAGGCCTGGAACGAGGGGACTCAGGAGGCATCTGTGTGGTAACTGCTGGTGGCATTTACTGCCTCCTGTGTGCCTGGCAGAGGCCAGGTTCTGACACACAGGATGGTATTTACTTCTTGTAAACAACCAGCTCAAGGAGGCTGTCCTGATTATACCTACTTTTCAAATGAGGAAACGGGGACTCGGAGGGATTAGACAGCTTGCCCGAGGTCACCAGTAACTGAATGTCAGAATGCAGCTGAGAGAGAGATGGTGAGCAGGGGAGAGTCAGAGAGAGAGGGAGACACAGAATCCGAAGCAGGCTCCAGCCTCTGAGCTGTCAGCACAGAGCCCTGACGCGGGGCTTGAGACCCACAAACCGTGAGATCAGGACCTGAGTTGAAGTCGGATGCTCAATCCACTGAGCCACCCAGGCGCCCCCAAAATCTTCTAATTCCCCTACCTTTCTTCCCACCACCACTGTGTTCATCTTCCACGAAACATAAATTCCATAACCCTGTCCTCCCACCAGATGGTCTCCAATCACTCTCCACAAACTGGGGACTGAGTTCCTCAAACTGGGGCATGCATGTGTATCTGGGAGGGGGAGGACAGGGGGATGCAGCAGGCAGTATGGCAAGCCATAGGATGAACACTCTTTTTTTTTTTATGTTTATTTATTTTTGAAGGAGAGACAGAGGGTGAGTTGGGGAAGGGAAGAGAGAGAGAGAGAGAGAGAGACAGACAGACAGACAGAGACAGAGACACAGAATCTGAAGCAGACTCCAGGCTCTGAGCCTGACGCGGGACTTGAACTCACGAACCATGAGATTGTGACCTGAGCCAAAGTTAGATGCTAAACTGACTGAGCCAGCCAGGCGCCCCATGAACACCTGCATCTTTTGGGAACATCAATTTTCTTGAAATTTGGGAGTGGGGTGGAAATGTGATTATTAAATTCAACTGAAAATAGACATTTTATGGAAGTAAAATGCAAAATTCATTTGAAATTTTAGGATGGAAAAATAAGACTTCAAATAAAATCTTCTGCGGTCGGCACCTTCCTGGGGGTCTCTGGCCTCGGCGGGGAGCATGCTGTTTTGTCTGTGCTGGTGGGCCGGGCCACCCAGGACCCACAGGAGAGTTTGCATTGTCTCCGGGTGCCCTTCCTCCATGGCACCCAGGCACCCACCCTGCCCCCAGAGTGCCGTGCGCCTTGGCGGAAAAGTTTATGAAACACTGGGTACCACGGGAGCCAGACTCCGGGTACAGAGTAGGTGCTCAACGAATGAATGCACAAACGAATGAATGGATGAATACACGGAAGCATCAACTTTTAACTGTGACCTTCAAAGACCAACCTGATATGAACTATCAGCCCTATTTCACCTCTTTCCTTGATATTTGTTCACCCAACTGACACCTCTTACTAAGACTCTAAAAAGGTTGCATGTAGCTTCCTAACTTCAGGCTTTTGCCCAATCTGTACGCACTGCCCACAACACCCTTCTCTCTCTTTCTCACCTAACCAAAGCCTACTTGTGTTCAACACGCCTCTTCAGCCTCAGCCTTTCCCTCTGATGCCTATCCCCAGTATTCCACCCTCCTCTGAACATCCTAACCCCCTGTCTCCAACGCTCATCTGGGTGTTAACACACTGCCTTACACACTGTTCCTCAAATGTTTCCTGGATACATCTTAAGTCACGAGCCAAATTTTCAAAGCAGTGAATGTAGGAGAGGTCTTCCCTTTCCAGTGGATCCCTCAGAGTTCTCAATAGTAAAAGACTCATCACAGACACAAGAGAATCATGCTGAAGGACTGATAAGGAATTGTAGTCTAGATATGCAGTTCTCCCATCGAAGTAGTAACCAGACCCAACCCTGCTTAGCTTCCGAGATCAGATGAGATTGGGGGTATTCAGCGTGGTACAGCTGGAGACTAGTCTAGATACGCAGTTCTCAACCAGGGGCAATTTTCTTCTTCCTGCATATTTTATATTGTCTGGAGATAGTTTTGGTTGTTACAACTTGGCCACTCACATCTGGGGGTGGGGAGAGGCCAGGGATGCTGCTAAATATCCTACAATAAAAGGACAGCCCCCCTTCCCCTAAGAACTGTGTGCCCCAAATTCAATGGTGCTGCTGTTAAGAAATCCTTGTCTACATTATAGTATCTTCCTAACCTGTTTCCTGGTCTGTTTTTTCTGCCAGTCATAACCCAACCTTCATCTTTCTGCCTTCTGTCTAAGCAACTTCTGCAACCAGTAATTCTGATCATATTATTCTCCTGGTTACGTAAGTGGCTGTTCACTGACTTTGCTGATCAGGCTCCTGCATTACTCTTCAGCTTCCAACCACTGCCTTCTCCTAGTCTTTCCCTATGTACCAGCCATATCGTTCAGCCTGCAGTTCCACTAAGAGTATGATCTTTCATGCCTCAGCACCTTTGCACATGCTGATCCTTCTGCATTGAACGCTTCTCCTCTTGTTGGCTTACATAAGTAAGTACTGCTCAAAGATCTGGGCCAGCATGCACACACGAGCAAGTATTTATTCATCATCTATCATGCGCCAGACCCTGGTTTAGGTGTGGGGAAATAGCTATGAGTAACATAAAACAGGTCCGTAGAGCTAACAGTCTACACAGGTCCTCTTTGAAAGAACATCCTGCCATGAAGGAAAGGTCTTAAACAGGTACTAATAATAGGATAGCTATGAGCCACGTATGGTTACTGATCGCTTGAAATGTAGATAATCTGAAATGAAATCAGCTCTAAATGTAAAATACACATAAAAAAAGTAAAACATTGCATTAACAATTTTTTTTAAGTAGGATCTATGCCCAACATGGGGCTCGAACTCATGACCTTGAGACTGAGTTGCATGTCTGTCCACTGAGCCACCCAGCTGCTCCTCACATTAACAATTCTGAATAGTTATCTCGCCTCAGGTCCCATGACAAACTCCTAAGGTGGAATCGTTTTACCCATTTTGCATGTAGCTTTCGACCTGAGTTTGTGCGGCTCCAGAACCCACACAGTGTACACAGCGCAGTGCTCTACACGCCAGCCCTCCCCCCCCCACCCACCGTGTGAGACTTCTCATACGAAACGAGCGAGCAAAGATTATTAAAATGACCCAGACATTTACCCCTCTCATGGCCATGTGCTGACAGAATCGTCGCATCACTCATGTCATCCAGGGACTGAAAGTGGAAAGTGGGACTACGGGAGAGAAAGGTCTTAATTTCTGGGTCTCCACAGCAAGCTGCAGAGGCTAAATAACACCGAGCAGAAGGCAGTGGGGAAACAAACAGAGCTCTAGTCCCCCATGAACATCTTGGCAGCTGCATGTTATTTAGTCGGACACTAGGCATGGCTTATCACTGCCTTCAGGCACTTCTACTCTGAGAAGCAGTTTCTTTTCCAGAAAGCTCCAGGCCCACCCCTCTAGCACAGCACTTGCTGTCAGTGCCAGCAGGCTTCACCTGCTCACATGGGCCTTAGGGCCTTTGGCTTCGAAGCACTCAGCCCCTACTAGTTGGGAGCTGTTTCTCTCCAACAGTGGCCTGAAAACCAGCGTGACCCCAGGGCCTGAGAGTCTGGCTGCCCTTTATGTAACCCATCCCCTTTCTCTGAAGCTTTTCTCTGCTGCCCACTATGGCCCTTGGGACTTGTAGAGTTCTGGTTCCCAGAGCCACAACCTTTCTAAGAAGGCACAGACCCCTTCCTGCAGGTGTTTTCTTTCTTTCTTTTTTTTAAATTTATGTGTAACCAAAACATATTATATTACTTTCAAGTATGTGACCTAATGATTTGATATAATATGTTGCAAAATCATCACCAAGAAGCCTAGTTAATGTTCATCACCATGCAGCACAGTTACAAAGTTACAAATTCCTTTCCTGGTGAGGATAACTTTTAAGATCTACTCTTAGCCACTTTTAAATATGCACTACAGTATTATGAACTTAGTCACCATCCCCAGGTGCCATTCGCGACGGCTGCATACTCTCAGCTTCTTGCGCAGTCCACCAGGCCCTGTTAATTCTACCCCCGAGATCTGTCCAGAACGCATCAGCCCGTCTCCTCCTCCAACCGGCGCCCCTATGCAGGCCACACTGCCCCCCTGCCAGCATACTGCAATGATCCCCTACCAGACCTGGTCTCCCTTCAGGGAGCTCCTCAGATTCATTCTCCCCACAGCAGCAAGAGTGATCTTAAGACGTAATTCGGATCATGTCACAATGTGATGTGACACAGCTCAAGTCTCATTTGTCTCCGGATTCCACACTCACCTTGAGCGAATGTCTGTGGAATTGAACACGAGGTTCCATCTGTACCAAAATACCTGACATGGAGCTGACTCCTGAGTCAGGCCAACACGTGCACTCAGCTGCCGGGGTGTGGAAGGTGGGAAAGGGGATCCAAATCCCTTGCCCTCGCCCCTCCTCCTCCCGCAGGTCAGGGCCCAGTGGCCCGCCCACCCCCGGCCACTCCATGCTGCCTGCTACTCACATTTGGTGTGCCTGTCACACAAGGCCGACGCCCTCATGTCGCACAGCCGGATTGTCCCTTTGCTGCTGCTGTACACGAAGGTGTTGCAGTGATGGGGGTGGAACTCGGCTGCTGTGATCACCTCCGTGAGCTCCTCCATGTTGGCCGGCTTAATGTCAACGATATCTGGCACAGACGAGTCAAGGAAGGGACCAGGAGAAGGGAGCAGGCTCGCTGGGATGACTCGTAGCAGCACTGCCTGCGTTTCGTGTAACACGCGAGCATCTGCCACTCACAGTGGATCCTCACAGACTCGGTGAGCAAACACGAGGGTATTACTGGGCTTGGCAGACAAGGCCCAGGGATGCCCAGGACCCAGAGGCATCATTAGAACTCAGGTCTCCTGGCCTCTTATGAGCATTTCATCCTCCGTAACATACAGAACGTGTCCCATCGACCATCAAAGTTGCCTGCTTGTGCAATCATGCTAAAATGCGCCAGGCTGTGTTTTATGAAAGATTTTCATTTCTCATTTGACAACAGGGGTGAAGACACGAGTCCCATTCCAACTAAATAGTTCAGTTTACTTGAATCTTTCCCCAAACTCCTGGGCTGATAAAAGGTATCTATGATAGACTGTGAATTCTCTTCTACAAAATCTCTGAGATCTTGGTTTTTGTTGTTTTGAGAGAGAGAGAGCGTGCAAGTGAGGGAGGGGCAGAGAGAGGGAGAGAGAGAAAGAGAGAGGGAAGTGGGACTTGTTCTCAATCCAAACGGGGCTCAAGCTCACCCAATATGGGACTTGAACTCAGGAACTGTGAGACCATGACCTGAGCTGAAGTCAGATGCTTACCGACTGAGCCGTCCAGGTGCCCCCTGAGATCTTTAATAACATGTGGCTGACAATAATAAGAGCTGCTACCATTTAGTGAACACTGACGCTATAGGTCAACTGCTGTGCAAAGCATACCATGTACTTTATCTCATTTAATCCTTCCAACAGCTCTATAACCAGTACTTTTCTTATCCTCATTTCTCAGGGGTGGAGATGGGGGCTGACCCCAAGTCACATGGCTAGACGGGACCTACTAGGATTTTATCTCGGGTGCAAAATTTGTGCTAATTGTGCAATATTTCTTTTAGAGATATACAGGACCTCAAGTTCTATAAGCTGTGATTTGCTGTGGAGCTTGTGTGGGAGCTTAAACACCAGAAAAAAAAAAGCCATCCAGGTGTATGGCGGGGCAGTTTTAGCCTCCCAAGGAATATACCTTTATCATGTTTTTCTTCTCCCTCAGTATACTCCATTCTGATCAAGAATTATTATAACTCCATTTTTAACGATCATATACTTGTATACTGAAATGAAACATCTGGCCTTTTAATTATGGAGGTGACTCAATGGACACAAGGACCTTCAGGAGGAGGTGTGGCATGGGTGAGGCGCTGGGTTTGTGCTGATTCCTTCTTACCCTTACCCAGAGCATACAGATGGGAGGCACCTGGCTGGGGCTGAGGTGCTCTCTGAGGACCCAAAACTTCGTGCAGAGGAGCGGGCCTCGTTACGTGGCCTGTTACACAGGAAAGCAGACCAAAATCTGCCCACTTTTCCTAGACTTCATCATTTCCGAGCCGCCTTTGAGATCTGGCCCCATGTGTATACCACCAGGTGGTATTTGCTTAACATGTTTTCTTCCCATCGGCTTATAGCGAGTCACTTTGTTTCCTTGGCCTCGTCTAAGCTGTAATCCAATATTCATAAAATCATGGACTTAATGAGCTAGTTACATTTTGAAGGATGTACATGTAATAAATGCATAACAATTAAAATAAACATGCTTATATCTGTGCCAGGAGCTTAGATATCCCATTTTGGGAAACAATGCCTTGATTCAACAAGAACTAGCTTGATACAGACTATGCTATTGGTCTGGGATGGACGAAAGTGTTTTATGCTTTTCATAGTCCCCTCCTTAGAGTTTACAGGAGGTACAGGTGAAGGCACCTGTATTTTCAGGCGTACCAGCACCGACACAGTCATCTATTATCAAACATCACCTGTGCTCCAGCATGCGCTCTGGTGCAATAATGGCTCTGTATCTAGTTGTGCATCTTCCCCCTTCCATGATCTCTTAGAAGTCCTGTTGGTTCTTTCTAAAATTAGTGTGCAACTGAACTGACACTACATTTTACTACAATTTCCCCCACCAAACCCAGGTGTAAATATTACTTGGGTCTCCACAGCATGCGGGTCCCCTGGATTCACAAAATACTGCCTTTCAACTCAACTGCTAGCAGAGTTCGAAATATTATTGCAGTTAGCAGCACACGCTGGGGAACAGGACGCTGAGCCCCCCCCCCAGGGGGGGAGGGCCCAAGCCACATCTCTGATATTCTCTCCAGCCCCCCTGACCCTTGCCCTCGGCTTTGTGGCCACGACACGGGAAGGGGTGAGCAGAGGTTAGTGTTCAGCGGCCGTCAGATTTCATCACCCTCCAGAAAGAGGCTCCAAAGCCTACCGCGCCAGCATGTTTCTCTTTTCCTAAAATAGGGAGAGAAAATCTGGTGTCAGCTTTCTCCACCTCTACCAGGAGAGCTCTAAAAACAAGCTTAACTGGAAGAGATCTTGGCTGTGTGGGAGGGGGAGGTGCCACATCTTCTGTTATTTTTTTCTCACCTAAAAATAAAGCCCCAAAGTCAGAACTTGTGAAAACGAAGTGCTTAAAGATATCTATGAAAGCAGGAAGGAACGGCCCCCACCAAGAACACCATCACGGGGATGTGCGCACTCAGTCTGCTTGGGGCTGCTTCCTCTGGATCTGTCCTCCCTCCTTCCCTCGCTCACTCGCTCCCTCGCTCCCTCCCTGCCTTCTGCCCAAGCCTCCCTGTCTCCCCTCATCCCCAAGCATCTCCCTTTTGAAGAGAATGTCTGACTCTGTGGGGTTCAGGGATGACTGTAATCCTCTGTTTAATAACCGTGGTGATAAGACGACAAGGACTGGTGACAAGATGACAAGGACGATAATAATAACCAGCCGTTACTGTTCACCACCAAGTGCCCTGCATGGTCTCATCTGACCTTCATCTCAGTCTCATGAGGTCAGCACTATTCACTAACTGAGGTAAACTAATCAAGGTGATAGGACTAGCAGGGAGCAGAACTGGGATTTGAACCCAGTCTGTCTGACTTCAGAGCTTGGGTTCTTGACCACATGCTACTCCCCTCCCCTGAGAAAAGGCCCTTCCAGAGCCTTTCTGAGTGCAGTAATTCTGGCTCTCTTGAAACTTTCCTGGCTAATCCAAGGGGGCAGCCTGTGCTCTTTTAATTCACTGACCACTTTGGTGGTCACACTTTTCAGAATCAGAATTTGGACATGGCATGTGACTCGGGACTTCTGTGTCCTGTGATTTGATAATTATGTTCTTTTTTTTTGAACCATAAACTGGGACAGAAACATATGGGCTTTCTTGAACTGTTAGCTGATGGAGGATTTGCTGAGTTCTAAAAACATTTGGGAGGAGAGTAGTTACCAAATTCAATGGCTTTATGGGGAGGATGGGAACAGGATATTTCACATCTGCATCACCTGGAAACCCAGGCCTTTCCACTCCCTCTGTTCTAAAGGGAGATGCACACCTTTGGCATATGTGGTTTTGTCCTTCATGTCGGGAGGGAAAGCAAAAAAAGATAAGCACTGTATTATCTTGGAAACAGAATGATGCATTTTGACAGTCAATTTTCTCTTCCCTATCCTTCAGAGCTCTCTGTCCAAATTATTTCCCTGTTGTCCCAAAGAACTGAGTGGCAAAAGCAAAACATAGCACTGGATTCACGGCTAATATACACGGCAGACAGCCAATAGATTGCTATTAAATTAACCCTGGGGCTTGACAGATCTGTTCTTCCTGACCCCAACTGCTTATGGCATTCCTTATTAATGCTGAGCCCAGACAAATTACCTCTGCTAACAAAAGGGGTTAATCTGCTTCTCTGTTGGGACTCTGGAGGCAGCTCTGAGGACGGGAGGGGGCATAGCTAGTTTGGCAGCTGAGGTCTGTGCTTGGAAGGCAGGAGGGAAGGTGAGGACATCACTGTGCCAGGCAGGGCCTAAGGCGTCATTTAAAATAATAATTGAAGACACTGGGAAGTCACTCCTTAAGGGATTGGCTTCAAACAAATAAGAAGCCAGAGTCATAAATTACATCAGCAGTGGGGTGAGGGAATGGAGAGGGTAATGGCAGGATGCTAAGGGGTAGCATGGAGGCCATTCAAAAGTCATTTCCTTAATCCCCAATTTGGAAAAAGCTTTCTACCAAAAAAATACCTACTGCCACATGAGAAAAGAAATATACTGACAATAACGTACACAGAGAAAGGGAAATGACTATGTAAACAATCTCATTCAATTGTTTTTGCAATGAAATTCCAAGTCTGTTAAAAACCACGGAACACTGTATCTCTAGTATGATCACAATGTCGTACCTATACTATGATCAAAATGTCATTTGAAACTTACAATCTGAAAATAATGAGCTAAAAGGCAAGACACTAAATATTAGTAATAGTTCTGAGTGGGTCTATGAGTTTCCAATGATCATTTATGCTTTCCACATTTTCTTTTAATCAAGTAGTATTTTAGGATAGAAAAAGATATATATATATATATATATATATGTATATATAGTGAGATAGTTAGATATATAGTGAGATAAGTTAGATATAAAATATATATACAGTCTGACCAGAGTCATGTAAAAAAATCAGAAAGAGACAGAGAGAGAAAACATAGAATGGAAGGAGATGTGATTAATACCTTACAGGGGAGTAGATGGAAAGTCAGCATGTAAGTGGCCCTTTAGTAACTCTAGTTTACAAAGGGTAACTCACCTTTACCATTCATTCATTCATTCATTCATTCATTCATTCATTCATGTAATCCACAAATGTTCACAAAGAACCTGCTAATACTTTTCAGACTACAAGGAGTACAGCTGTGGTGCAAGCAGACCCAAATCCCCTTGGTCCCTGGAGCTTATATTCCAGTAGGCCACATGGTCACTGAGCAAAGAAGATAAATATAATATAAACCAGATAGTAATAAATGCAAAGCAGAAAAAGCAGGGAAGAGAGAGAGAAATGATACATGTGTGTGGGGGGACAAGGCATGTATATGTCTTACACTGAAAAGGAGAAGGCTTCCTGGATAAATAAATTTTCCCCCTTTTATTATTTATTTGTTTTTCTGAGACTTTATAGTTAAATTAGCTAGCATTATGTTAAAAGTGTGATGTAAAGCCCCGTATTTATACCAAAATTAGGTGGTGAGATTAAGGTGATTTTATAATCTCCACCATAAATACTTATTTTTAAACAATAAACATAAATAAGTAGTTTCCTTGTGTTAGAACCGTCTGTGAGAAAGTTGAGAGATCAGGAGCCTCATCACCATGGGTCCAGTTTATGATAATACTGTGATAAATATTGTGATTATAACAAAATTGGGTCAGGAGATTGGGATTCAATTTTGATTCCAAGGCTGCTTTGCTCAGAGAACGTGGGAAAGTCATTTCTCTCTCCAGGCTTCAATGTTTTTTGCTTTTGAATGGCATCATTCTATTTACTCCGCAAGCCTCTGAGAATTTTGACTAAGAAATCATTTCATGGAGAAAGTTATTAAATGGCTTTGTAGTTGACTGAATAAGCCCACCTCTCAGAGAAAGCACCTATTTTTCCACAGACAGCTTTATATGCCATAGTCATGTGGGCTTTTGAAGGGGATGTCCTTGTATGCTTCTGTCTTTATCTATGCTGATTTTTGCTGATACCGACAAGATTTTTTGTTTTTGTTTTGTTTCGTTTCTTTTCCAAGCCCTGCCTAAGCCAATCAAGCACAGGAAAGCCAAATAAGAGCCTTTTCTGCAGGCCAGGCTGGTGAGTGAAATCTGTTTGCCTGGGAAAGATACCTATCTTCAGGAGCAGTTGAGGCTTTTCATGTTTCTGCATGTAGAGTCTGTCAATACTGAAGGTGGAGAACAGCCTTATTTTGGCCTTGAGAACTAATCATGATAGAGTCGGATTTCCTTTTAGGGGACATGAATTGCTTAATTTTTTTTTCCTTTCCAAAGTCTGAATGTAATCTTTGGATATTTAGTACCAATTACAAAGCATACAGATCTTGTTAGCTGAAGGGACGTGTTACTTGATGATAAGATACTGGAAATCTTTGAAGAGGACTCTAAGGGATAGTCCTCTTTTATGAGCTTAAAAAAAGCCAATGTGCAAATATTTATGGAAGGTCTGCCAATTGCTAGGCTTAATAGGAGAGGCTGACAAAGACTATGTCAGGGTGCCATATTACTTACTACTTATAAGGATGTACTGAGCTACAAAAGGCACTGGGTTGAGATGGCCTCCATGATCTGGGGAAGGGGGGCACTTGAAAATCCCATAACCACCGACCCTTCCCTATTCATGTGACACAGAGCTTGAATTTCATAATTAGGAAACACCCAATACATCTTCAAAGATCAATTCAGATGTAACTTTTTTTATGAAGCATTCTAGGCTTTCCTTCATGATTCTTCCTGTTCCGTGCATCCATAGAACCTTGAATACATCTAATATGTAACCCATATTACTAGAATTATTTGAGTAATTTGAGACGGTGTGATAGAGTATATTCTACTGGAGTATGTAATAAGAGAGACTGAGATTTTAATCCCAAATTCTGTGACCAGTTACATAATCTTGAAAGCCTTTAAATTTGGTAACTCATCTACAAAAAGAGGAAGAAAATTACAGTAGATGATGTGTATCACATACTTGGTATTTAATATAGTCTCCAAAAATTGTTAGTCTCATCTTTCCTAGTATGGTCACATGTCTGTCTCCTTCTGTCCACCAACTCTGCTGGTTTTGTGGAATGTTAACTTGGTTAGGCTAAACTTCAATTCTTAGAGTTCCCTTTCTAGAATGTTTCCAGTTACTGTGGGCTAAACACGGGCTCAGGAGGGTTGGAGGACAAAATGGAAGAAGTAGCTGTTGTGCAGCATACACACACACCTTCTCCCACTTATTCAATCAAAGACTAATGTATGTGCTATTGTAATCTAGGTGCTGTAGGAAGTTCTGTAGATGTGATTCAAGGCCTCAATCAGTTGACTTTAATCAAAGGAAGATGATCCTGGTGAGCCCGAATTAATCAGTTGGAAGACATTTAAAGGAAAGCTTCAGCTTTTCCAGAGGAAGAGACTCCAAAAGGCTGGTGGGTCCACAACTGTTCTCCCTTCTCAGTGCCCATGTGTGGACAAGCTTCAACTCATGCTCATGCTCTTCCAGCTTGCTTGTGATTTTCCATTCCTGCCTGACTGCATTACAGACCCTGGACTTGCTTGGCCAGCCACACAACTGCAAGGCTAATTCGCTGTAATAAGTCAGTCTCTCTCCCTCCCCCTCCTATCCTCCCTTTCTCTTTCTCTGTAGACAGACAGACAGACAGACACATACATACACACCTCTCCCAACAGTTTTGCTTCTCTAGGTGAACTCTGAATGATACATCTACCCTTTCGGATTACAAAACTCATAATACCAGGGGTGGAGTTTTATTCATCTTGACATTTCCCATGCACACAGTAAGTGCTCAATAAATTTAAGTTGCTAAATTTTAATAAATTACTTTCATTCATTGTGACTTAGCAGCCTTCTCCAGGCATAGTTTTTTAAAATGCAGAAAATCCACAGTAGGTCAGTAATAGGTCAAGATGCTACACCTGGGTACCATAAATCATTCAGCTTGTGGTTTTCTTATGAGAGAATGGGATCCAAGCAACAAGGTTAGAAGAACAGGGGGTTGGGGAAGTGTTTCAAATATAATAGCTACTACTTATTAGGCCTTCTCTCTGTGCCAGGCACTTGGCTAAGAAATTTATATGATTATCTCCTTTAATACTCATAACAACCTTATAATGGAGATGGTATTTATTATCTCCATTAACAAATGGATGGTCAGAGAGATGTTAAGCAGCTTATCGCGGTCACAAAGATTTTAGGAGATAAAGTTGGATTCCAATCCAGTGAATCTGACTCCGGAGTCTAACTACTAAGCTAACTACTACAAACTACTAAGCATTCCTGATTACTAAGTTATACATATTGCTCTGAGGAAGCTCAAAAAGCCCAAGAAGTGTGCACAGTTGTATTCTTGCCCTCTTCCCTGACAACATGAAGTCCAAAGGGATTCCCCTGTGCTCTCGTAGAGACATCCCTTGTCTCAAGAAGCCTTAGGTCTGGCAGGCACAGAGCATCAGCTTCCACACAAGCAAAAACACTAGGCCTTGGAAAACGTGGAAAACCTACCATTTAACATGGGGAGGAGGAGGCTGCCCTGGTACACCTGTGCCAATGTGCTGAATGTGTCAATAGAATGCTCTCCTTTTACACTAAATGCCAACTTCCGACTGATATGTACACTTGTGGATGGAAGCCACAGCGGCAACAAGAGAGACAAACTTGTAGTAGGCCCTACACCTTCCTTTAAAGCCTGCCTGGCAGAATCCCACCAGAGTAAAAGGGAGGCTGCTGTCCATGGTACTACGAAGAGACAGAAGCCAAGAGTGGCAGTTATATGATCCCCTCATGAGGGAATAAGTCCCAAAGAGCCTCAGCTCAGTTGACAAATGAAGCTGATGCACAGGGGTGCTAAGACCAAGATCAATGATGAAGTACCTCTAGAGTTCAGATGTCCTCTCTCAGAGAAATCCTCTGTTTCATGCCCATAGACCACACTTGTGTAAGATGTGGCTAACCTTTCTAGCCTTGTTTACTCCACACCCCACCACATTAGCTGGGCTCCAGTCACAAGGGACTTTTTAGAGTTTCTCCAACATTACCACACTCCCTCTGCCACATGCCCTCTGTACATGCTAGACCAATCTCTCCACACCTCTTTGCCAAGTTCGCTCATACGCTTCCTCCTTCAGATCTTAACTCAGTTATCGGTTCCTCTGCTAAGTCTTTTATTCCCTGAAGTCTGTATCAGAGTTCAAAAAAGGAAGTGTACAAAGGACTGTATTTCCTTTCCTCAAAGGACCTACTTCTGTTTGTAATTACATGCTCATTAGTGTGATTATTTGATGAATGTCATTCTGAAAGCAGAAAATTTCTTTTCACTTTTGTGTCCCCATGGCTTAATGCAGTGCCTTGCACAGACTAGGTACTCAGTATACAGTTTTTGAGAGCTGTAACTTTACTTTCACTTGATAGGAGCCTATTTAATAGGCCCCATATTGCACTAGGTAAGAGCCCAGGTCGACTCATTCTTAGTCCTGGGAAGAGAGTTCCAAGGATCCTAAATATACCATAGAAAACAGTTTGAAAGGTTAGGGCTGCTTCTTGCCCTAGAACATCACTAACTAGAAATGAATTATTATTGTCCTGAAAGAGTTAACCCGTTAAGGCCAAAGTTGGCACTGTAAGCCAGAACCTGTTACACAAGACAAAGACAGACCAGCTAGGGAGAAGGGGAAGGATTCAAGACTGTGTGTCACGAGGCTAGGAATGCCTCAGTCTGATTTGGTGTTGAATGCAAAATGCTGGACCTCAGAGATCCTGCAAATATGTGGTAACTAGGGTATAAAGAGCAATATTTTGAGAAAAGCGTTCAACTGCAGAATCAAAGGAGGCATCTAGAACTAAGAAGATGACTAAGAAGATAATTAATTAAGCAGAACAGCATCCACCATACTAATATCCAATTTTTATAGTTTCCTAATCCTTTCCATGATAAACATGCTTGTTTTGAAAGCTGTTTATGATTTATTTAGCAGGGTACTGGCCTAAGCATGTATATTTATGTGTGTATATGTATACACACACAAGCATATGTGTGTGTGTATCTCTCTCTCTTGCTATATGTATACACACACACACACACACACACACGGATATATTTTATATACAGTTGACCCCTGAACAATGTGGGGACTAGGGTCATTGACCCCCATGCAGTAAAAAATCCACATATAACTTTTGACTCCCTTAAAACCTAATGATTAAGGGGCACCTGGGTGGCTCAGTCAGTTAAGCGGCCAACTTCAGCTCAGGTCCTGATCTCAAAGTCTATGAGTTTGAGCCCCGCGTCGGTCTCTGTGCTGACAGCTCAGAGCCTGGAGCCTGCTTTGGATTCTGTTTCTCCCTCTCTCTCTCTTCCCTTCCCCTGCTCACGCTCTGTCTCTCTGTCTCTCAAAAATAAACAAAATGTTAAAAAAATTTAAAACCTAATGATTAATACCTTACTGTTGATCTTACCAATAATATAAGTTGATTAACACATATTTGGTATATTATATATATATTATATACTGTATCCCTGCAATAAAGTAAGCAGAGAAAACATTATTGAGAAAATCGTAAGAGGAAATACATTTATAGTACTGTTTTGCATTTATCAAAAAAAATCTGTGTATAAGTCGACCTTGTGCAGTCCCAACCCATGATCCAAGAGCCAACTGTATATACAAAATTTATCCACATATACATATTAAAATATAAATGTTTTATATATGTGGATAATTATACATATATAAAACACCTTAAAAAACTCTCACAATCTTTGATAAAGCTTCTCTCTCAAGACCATGAAACAGAGGCATGGATAAGTTAAGAACCACGTTAAAGCTTACACAGCCAGTAAGCAGTAGAACTGAGTGAGAACTTTAGGCTTTAGGACTTTCAGAAATTCTAGTTTCGGGACTCTAAAGTCTGTGTTCTTATCCATGATGCCAATATCACACCAAATGCCAGGCACTGGAAATTGTGACATTATTTTTTAACCAGACTGCAAGACCACTTGTCTTACTATCTACTTTTCTTCACATATAACAGTGTTTTTGGTATCTGTGAAACCATCAGACTGATATGATAGCTGTATTTTCTAGTATTCACGACTGTAAATACCTAACTATGAAAATGAAAAAAGAAAAGGGCACGTACTATTTAGAAGCACCTTGCCTACCACCCTAGTGGTACTCATACCATGCTTTGGGAGCCCCACATTATTCTATCCTGAACCATGTCTCTCAGCCTTCGTAGTGGATAAGTGGCATTATAGAAATGGTGCTAAACAATGTATGATTTAATAAGACCTGCCTGGTGGTTGGTGTTTTTTCTGAGGGTGTTTTGAAAGATGGCCGCTTCCTACCCCAGAGGTGGCTTCACTTCAGTGATGAGAGGCAAAAGGGTCCCAGTTTGTACAGTTAGCTTAGTGCTTAAGGCGGTTTGGTTGAGAAGAACTATATAGATATCAGTGATCGTCATCCTCATGATGACAATGATTATTTTACATATGGCTGCTTTAAGGGTGAATGCCACAGACTCATTTGTATGCCAGCATCTGGCCGGCTGTCACACATCTGCAGAATATAGCCTAAATTGTGCTATTAATATTTTCCCTTTGCATTCTCCCCCAGGCATCTGTCTCCCAAAATGCCTAAAGAAACCCCCCCTTCCTCTTGAAGGCCTAGAGGCAAATCCAGAAAACATGTCATCTAGACTGGGGACAGCAGGCGCTCAGAGTGACAGCAGCTGAGTCTGAGCAGATTGCTGGCTCTTGGAAAAGATGTAAAGGGAGAAAGGGAACCACCACCCACATTCGTCCTATTAGCAGCCACACTTCCATGAACAATCTGTAGGCAGGTTCTCGGAGGCTCAGACGGTATGTGGAGTCTGCTCTGTGAACGACAGCAGATGCCAGTCATGGTCCTGAGGGGCAGGTCTTAGTGCCTCCATCACTGCCACTACTTGCTTAAAGCTGTCTCCCTTAGAAAGCCTTGGCAAGCCAAGAAACAAACTGTAACTACAGAGAACAAACTGATGGTTACCAGGGAGGAGGGAGGTGGGGGAGGAGTTCAATGGGTGATGGGGATTAAGAAGTGGATTTGTTGTGAGAGCACCAGGTGATGTATGAAAGTACTGAATCACTATATTATACACCTGAAACTCCTATTACACTGTATGTTAACTGGAATTTAAATAAAAACTTAAAAAAAAAGTCTTGGGCAGGTATCGAGCAGTCTTCTGTGATGGAGACTAGCTAGCTGTGTACCAAAAACCAGGTTAATTTTTTCTTTTTTTACATGCATAGCTATATGACATTTCCCAGCCTGCTTTGCAGTTAGAGGTAGCCATGTGACTGACTCCTAACCAATGGAATTCATGCTATTTTGGGGCCTGGCTCAAAAGAGCTTCCCATGTGTGGTTCTCTACAGTCTTCTCCTTTTGCTGTCCTGACTGCAGGTAAGCCTGGTGACACTGGGGAGCTGCAAGGGGAAGGACCTAATTCTCTGATTTACTGACCGAAGGAGGTTGCTTGTTGTTGGCAATCATCTTAATACCTCCATTATAACAGAAGTCATCTTTTATGTGTTTGAGCCACTATGAGGTCTATTTATATCAAAACATTCAAAGCTTTACTTTAACCAACATACTCTTAAAGAGAGATTTCCAGGTTAAGTTTCACTATCAACTGTATACTAGAGAGTTGCACTGCAGTGACCTATCACACTTTAAACTTGACCTGTCCAACCAAAATGGTATTTTTTTTTTGTGTCTCAGAATGTTCTAGGTACTGGGATACATGAATGGATCATACAAAGTCCCTTCTCTCTAGAATTTATACTTGAATATGGGGAAACCCCAATATGCAAATAAAAAAGCAATTTCAAATAGTGATAAGTGCTATGAAGATAACAGGGAGAGAGGGCTATTGGAGACTACTTGCTGGGAAAAGGGCCTGTGAGGAGGTGTCATTAGATTGAAGTCCAAATGATGGCATGTAGTTAGACATGTGAACTCCAGGGACAGAGTATTCCAGAAAGAGGGAACATAAGAACAAGGTTTATCCAGGAACAGAAAAGAGGTTAGTTGGCTGAAGCAGAGTGATTTTGGGGAAAGTGACATGAGAGGATATCGAAGAGGGAGGCAGGGCCCATATCATTTAGAATCTTACAGTTCAAGGTAAAGAACTTGGATTTTATTCCAAATTCACTGGGAGGCTACTAGGCTGTTTTAAGCAGGGGGGAGAATGATATCTTAATTAAATACTGAAAGGTCCACTCTGTTATGAGAACCTGAACTATGTAGGAGATAAAGAAAAAAAGGAGACTGAATGGGAGATTACTGCAGTCCCACAGATGAAGGAATAATGGCCTACAGTAGCACAGGGTGGGAGGAGTAGAATGGAGAGAAATGAGTTGATTTGAGATATATTTCAGAGGAAGTATTGGCAGGCCTCATAGACAGATTGGACTGGGGGTATGGAGGCTGGTGAGGGAGAGAAAAGAACCCATACTGACTGCTAGGTAAGCTGCTTAGCTTCCTGGGTAGAGAAACCATGAACTGAATGGGAATTCAAGAGAAGAGTCAGGTTTGTGGCAGCATATACCACAGGACAGGTAATGAATAAATGACTGATCCGTATTATTAAAGAGCAGGTCATTATAATGGAGCAAGAATGTTGGTCCGACAGTCAATCAACAATTTTCTTGATGTTTGTGGATTTTAGCTAATAGAAGAGAAATCTTACATTAGGGTTTCTTATATCAAATATACCTTTGGTATATGCAGACTAGAAGAAAGTGTGTTGGGTACTTGAGAAGTGCTAATAAACACTGGTGTCTCTTGATCCATATGCTGGTTACACAGGTGTGCTCCGTGAAAATTCATCAAGCTGTAATATTATGATATGTGTACTTCTCAAAATGACTCTTGATTTCGGCTCCGATCATGATCTCACAGTTCATGGATTTGAGCCCTATGCTGAGCTCTTCACTGACAGTGTGGAGCCTGCTCAGGATTCTCTCTCTCTCTCCCTCTCTCGGCGCCTTCCCTACTTGTGTGCATGTTCTTTCTCTCAAAATAAATAACACTTAAACAAATGAGATTCTATGCATAAAGTTACTATATAAACCACTTATAGATCCTTTAACAAGAGTAAGGAGCTTGAACTAAATTCTAGGGTCTGGTCTTAGAAAGTCACAACTGATTTTAATTCATGACACACAAATGCCTCTGCATAAGGGAAGTTGATTCAGACTTGCAATCCCGAGCTAGTCCAGGAACACTACTTCAGTAATTCGATATTGCTCTAACTTTGTCACGATGGAAGACAGATGCCAACGTAATTTAAACGAGTATACTTCTCCACAAGTGCTAGGAGTTCGTGGTTGTGACTGCTTCTCTCTCTTCTACTTCCCCCCATGCCTGCTCATACCTGAATACTTATGATTCAAGCCAACTGATTATTGACCCCAAGGAAAGGATACTAAAACTTTGATTGGTTATTTCAAAGTTCCATAGGTTAATCCTCAGGTCATCAGCCGACATGTAGGTTTCATAGTCGCTGTTGACTGATATGGAGTTGATATGATACGTGTGTGCGTTGGCGAATACTCTCCGCGGGGTGGCCTCCACCATCAGGTCCATGGGTCTCAGGACAGGCACCTGGGATGCAAACGAAACAAATCACTTCAGAACCAAAGGTCTTCATTAGGGAACAAGTCTGCATGCTTCTGTCCTTTATCATCACAACACAAAATCACAACCATATTTAAGAAGCTTGAAGTTAGAGAAGCAGACTGGTAAATCACATATTCCTGTTTCTTCTGTTCCTTTTAGTTAAAACAATTTTTTAAAAATTTTCCCTCTGTTCCTTTTAGTTTTACTTCTTTCTCAAAAGAAGTCATCATCACTTAGCCCTCATGGGCAATTTCATCCTTTATATATTCTAAGCTTTTTTCCTGGCCCCTCTAGGTGGCCTCACCTTCGGGAAACTGCACTTAGAAGCTAGTGATCAGTCATTAGCTTCCAGAGCTGCTGCTCTAAGCTTCTTGCTTGTTTCTTTTAAACATGAAATGTACTTTGAAAAGGAAGTTGTGGGCAAATTTTAGAAATACAGTTTAACTTTGATCTAAATTTATACTTCATGGCTTTGGAGGTCTAGACCCCAGCCTGACTTTTCCCTCAATCTTTAAGGCCTTTTGTGAAAATATATAATCACCCAAGATTCTAATAGTTCATTCTAAACTTCAGCCATGAATATATATGGCACTCATTGACAACTTGTTTTATCTGCGAAAATCTTGGTTTATACTTCTTGTCATGGTGTACCAACCAGGTAGTGTCCACTTTCACATGAAAACTATTCTAATTTGGATAATAAACTATATGGGCATCTTACTAATGTCTAAAGGGTCCTCAGTGATTATTTGTTGAATGAATAAGAGTATGTGAGAAAATGTTTTCTTCTCCACAGGTCAAAGAATAAGGCAGTTAAATCATTTCCAAAACATGAAGGTTTTCCTGGCAAATATGAACAAGAAGATTCATGACTCTTCTGACTGTCTTTTTTTTATTATTATAATAGTTTATTTTCAAATTGGTTTACATATAACACCCAGTGTTCATCCCAACACGTGCCCTCTTTAATGTCCATCACCCCCTCTCCCCCCTCCCTCACCTCCCTCACCCTCAGATTGTTCTTAGTCTTTGAGTGACTCTCTTTTTTTAATGTTTATGCAGTTTTGAGAGAGAAGGATACACAGAATCTGAGGCAGGCTCCAGGCTCTGAGGTGTCAGCACAGAGCCCGTCGCAGGGTTTGAACCCACGAACCATGAGATCATGACCTGAGTCCAAGTTGGATGCTCAAGTGACTGAGCTACCCAGGCGCGCCCCCTGACTCTCTCTTTGAATTCAAGGGCACTTCTGACCTGGGTGAACTGGTTCCTGAGAAAGAGAGAGAACAGCAATGCCTGGCAGGGGGCAGACTAAAAGCAAAACAAAATAAACACAAAACACAGATGTCATCCTTGAAGAGAAGGAAGAAAACAAAATGACCAAATTTCCTTTACAAAGATGTCACCTTTTGCAACTGAGCTGACTTGTTGACTGATCTGCTACCAAGTGGTGGATTAAGGCTTCAACTTTTGAATTTGTTTCAACCCACGGGGTGAGGGGAAGAGGGCAGAAACAAAAGTTACATTTTGTGAAGTGTACTCACTAATGGAATACCTTTTAGGAAACATAATTCTCCCAGGTCAGTCTTGAAGGGAGTTTAGCTCACTTCGGGGGAGTTTTTAAATTAAATAATTTAAATAAATAAACAGGTTAGAGGACTCAGAGTCCTATACAGCTGTGGCGCTGGACACTCTGGAGGACAGAGGTGGCTTGAGATGTAGATGTAGGATGTGGCCGGGATCCTCTGAACACCAGAGCACGGAGGGGAAGGCAAGTCTTTGTGTGCCTCCACGCTAATTATGGATAAAGGTTTTAGAGCATAAGCTCAGGAATTCAGAGAATTGGAGACCTTGGTTCTCATCACAGACTGGTCAGTCTGAAAGGCTGTGTGACCATGGGCAATAAACTTGGCCCTCCTGGGCTCTGGGTGTACTATCTGAAAAACCAGTAATACCCACTGTGTCCTAGTTATAGGAGAGGTGGTTGGGATCTGTGGAGGTAACATGCCCTCCAGTTCAACTGCCCTCTCGTTCTCTCAGCAACATCTACTGGGCTCCATACAATGTCCTGGGGAATCCAAGTGGTGAACCAAACCAGATACTTCCTGCCTTCAGAGAGCTGGTCCAGATGGAGGAGGGAGATAGGAAGGCATGTCTTAATAAAATGCAGTAGGTGCCCCAAAGGAGAGGACGTCGTGCGAAGGAGGATTTAACAGGTCAGGAACGCCTGGAGGGTGGTTGCTGAAGAAGTATTGGATGGATGACTGTGAAGGATGAGAATGGGTTTACTAGGCCAGGAGGGGAGGAAAGAATGTTCTAGTCAGGGAAATGAGCATGTGCAAAGTTCCTAGAGTGGGGCAAAATGAAGGGTAGGTCGGTCAATGTGGTTGACACAGAGAGAGTGAGGGGAACCATGGTTAGAGATGAAGTAATAAGGTAGGTCACAGACAAGCCCCTACCCCTCGAATTTTTGCCATTCTCCTTAGAGAAGTGGGCAGAACTAAAAAGATTTCCAATGACTGTGGTATGATAAAGTTTGATTAGATCATTCTTGATGTACAGGGGAGAACAAGTTAGAGGACAAATGAGGTAAAAATTTGGACAGGAAGGTGTGATATACCATCCAACCCCAATTAAGGGTGCATCTGAGTTAAGACTTTATAACGGACAAAAAAAGTAACTGTGCCTTTGAGAATTCTGCCCTCAAGTATTTAATGGGCATTTACTCCTCTGTGTCAATCATTCTGTGGATGTTATCTCTCGTAATTCCTTCAACAGCTCTGTGAAATACGTAGTAGTGTGAATACTATTACAAAGAGAAATCTCAGGCTCAGAGAGGCTAAGACAGTGGCCCAGGGCTGCCCAGCCATGAGCTATGAAGCATTGTCAGAATTTAATACCAGAGCCTACCTGACTGCACACCTAGTACTCCTTCCAATGTATCACACCACACTTGAATATCATACATGGCAGGAAGTGATAAATGCTCCCTGACATGAATAAGTTGCCAGGAGAATTTATGGAATCAACACTATTACTGATAATAGTAACTGAGGTGGTAGTCACAGAGTTTTGCAGTTGAGCTGGCTCTACAAACCTCAATTAGGTGACATAGGTGTTCTTGGTATTTAAATAGGGGTGACTATTCTGTGTGCTTTCAAAAACACATGCCATGCTTTTGTAGTCTGTCAGAAAGGAACGCCCCACCTGGAGCTTTTGAGTGAGTGCTACCTGAGCTTCCTTTGCCCCCCTCTCCACCCTCCAGCCCCCACCCCTAGAGGTAGCAGAGCTCAAAGTGGGCTCCCCAGGGCCCCAGAAGAAATGGAATCTGCAAGGACTTCCTGTGGCTCCTCCTAAACTCTTCCCTGAGCCTCCTTCATTACCGCACATTGTCGGCAGAGGCTTCCCGTGGCTGTGGTGACAGGGAGGGAGCATGACAGCCAGGATCAAGAGGCATTACAAAGTGGGAACTGCCAGCCCAGAGCGTCAGCTTAACGTGACGGGCCTGCCTGCTAATTCAGGCTGACATATTCCATGATGTACCACTTAATAGGGAAGGCTCGGTGTAGGTATCTGGGGAGGGAGCCTCTAATGCCTTACGCAGATAAGGCAGAGGGAGGAATGTCATTCATGGTATGCCAGCACCATTCCTATGCCCAGGTCCAGGCCTGTCCACTGCCTACTGATGCCCCTCACAGGAAGGAAGAGGGGAGTCTGGTTCAAGCTGGACGGGATGACTGATTAGGAAGTCCTATTGGGACTGTGTTTCCAACTGCTCTGGCTACATACTCCCTCTTCAAGGGCAGGCAGGGAGAAGAGGAAGACACTGTTCTCTGAGTTGGGCCCACAGGCCCTCATGAGGGTTTTCTCTGTTAAACACTGATGGAGGGCTTCCGTACTACAGGGCCAGGCACTGTGTCAGAGCTCCCCTGCCCCAACGCCAGGGTGCTGCTTCCTTCAGCCCTCTGCCTTCTCTATGCAAAGCACTGGGGAAGGTTCTTCTGCTTGCCCATTTTATGGGGAGGATTGAGGAGGTGGAGGATCCTGTCCAATGTCACACACAGAATACATCGAGGCGCTGAACCTAGGCTATTTGGTTCCTGAGTGAGCACAACGGTGCAGATGAAACTATTAGAGTGAAATGTGAACTTGCCATTTTTGCAGGTCAAAAAGCATCAGATATCAGTTATTGCCTCTGGTTCAGCCAAATACTTTGGAAGGACCCTGTGCTATGGAGACGCGACACTGAATCATGGAACAATGAATCTTGGAGGGGCCACTGTGTGTGTGTGTGTGTGTGTGTGTGTGTGTGTGTGTGTGTGTGTGCGCGCGCACGCACGCATGTACGTGTGATGGGGATGGGGAATTTACTGGAGAGCTGTGGGTTGTCTAGGTTTTACTCTCTTCATTGCTCTTGGTAGTACGTTTGGATTCTCAGTCATATCATGCTTAAATAAATATTTCTGTGGATAAGGAAAGTTTGAAAATGACTGGCCCGGGCAGTACCTAGAAACAGCAGATGAGGAAATCAAGAACCCCAGAGGTGAAGTGCATTGTTCATGGTCACGCAGCTTTCTACCTCTCATCCCAGAGCTTCCTCTGCCGCCCCCCCACCCCCGCCCACCATGTGCCTGAACTGTTCTCAACAGGACCAGAGCCCCCTTCTTGCCAAATGTCAGGACCAGATCTAGACAAAACCCAGGACCAAGCCAGGACCTTTAGCTTGTAGTTCAAAGCCTCTTTTCGGAGCCATGTTGGCAGAGGCTGATGAGGCTAGAATCAACTCTGAGACAAGGTCAGTGTGCATTGTGCTTGCATTGAGAAGAGAGTCCTTGGCCCTCAAAGGTGGTTCTGCAGTGCACTGCTGGGTTTTGGTCATGTTCCTCCCTCAGGTGCCTCATACTCCTTCTGGACCTTGATTCAGTTTCAGCTCATTGCCCCGAGCCTGATTCCAAAGGAAGAACACACTAGCCCAGTGGGCAAGACAACCAGCATCGTGTTAGAAGATCAGCTGATAACGTCTCAGGTCCAAGATAGGGGTCTCAGAGTCGAACCTGCCATAAAACTTATAGAGATATCTCTCATATGTAACATTAGTGGGATGTAAAGGGCTTAGAGAACTACACAGAGGCTTCTCTTTCAGCACTGAGGTCTCTGTTCAATTATCACTCCCTGAGGGAGGCATTCCATGCCCAGCCCACCTCAAAGAGGACACCCTCCACTCACTATCCTCTTACCCAGCTGACAACTTAGGATGCTTGACAATAAATAAATTAAAAAGAAAAGAAAAAATATAAATGCTTCGGCAACTCATCAGAGAATTCTCATCAATATCCTGTGATTTATCTTGGTAGATATTATGATCCCTGTCGCAGAGACGAGGGGACTGAGGCCAGAAAGTTTAAGTAAACTTAGTAATTTGTGTAAAGTCACACAGTTGGTATGCACGCTCGACACTCCTGACTCTGGAGTCTAAGCCGTTGGTGGCTCTGAATTCTGGGCCATGGAAGAGCCCACTGGGATGTGTGGGAAAGAGACAAGTAAAAAGACATTTCAGTGCAGGGGATCTGTGCTGTGATGAAAGTCGGTGGGCACTGCCCAGGCCGTGTTGGCTAAATGAGTTACGTGTCCACCTGGGGAGGTCAAGGGAGACCTTGAAAGGAGAGGGCTATGAAAGCAGGCAGGGTGCATCAGGTTTGTAAAGGACTGTGGGGGTGCTCTAGTCAGAAGGACCAGCACATGCGAAAGTTCAAGAGGAAGAGAGCAAAGAACATGTCTGATTTTATGCTTCTGGGGGAGGGTATCCATGATTTAACTAGTCACTCAACAAATACTGAAGTCCCTACCCATACCGAACATGAAGAAAACGTGAATTGGGTAAGAGGGTAGACAGTGGATGGGCTGCTACTTGAGGTGGGGTGATTAAGCAACACCTCTCTCAGGGAATGACTTCTGAGTGGAGATCTGAATGCAGTGAGGGAGAGAGCCTTCTGGCTGTCTGGGGACGAGCATTCCTGGAGGAGGGATGAACAAGTACAAAGGCATGCTGACAGTATAGGAGGAACAGCAAGGAATCTTTGTGCTGCAGTGGTTTGTAAGCGAACAGTCGCAGATGTTGGCTCAGTAGTGAGCACTGGATGACAGATGTGAGGGGAGGACAGGGGACATTCAGGGAAGCAAGGGTAGCTGTCTGATACAGACTCCCCTTCTGGTTCAGCAACCCCTTGCTCCCTCTGCCTCTCACCACTCCTTCTGTCTCTCCCTACCCCTCCTTCAGTCTTTGTGCCCCGGCTACTTTCTCATTAGCCTTCCTGCCTTTCCTCTTGGAAAATACAAGATCATCTTTCAGTTCCCAGAGCCCATTTACTAACAAAATGAATGTTGCTGTCACTTGGCTTATTTGGTGACCACGCGGGCGATTCTTCACAATCTTCCAGAGCACCTAAGTGGGTGCCGGCGGGTCACAAAGCCCCCCCTCAGAGATACACAAGGAAAGCTGTGCAGAATCCTGAAGCCCCTGAGGCCCCACTTGAAACGACATCTGTGAAAATGCACAGCAGGAAGAGGCTAGAGGTGAGGACTCAAGTGTCTCCATGCACCGACTCTTCACAGAGAAAAAACAACAGCTGTGTTTACCATGGCAACCTCCAGTGCCCCAGCAAGTTGACAGATTCAAGGCGAGGCTGAGAGGGAAGAGATGACCTGATAGGAGCTAAAGAAGAGAAAGAAGATGGAGTCATGGAGAAGGAAGAGGGAGAGGTGACTGTGTGTAGAGGGATGTGAATGGATTTTAGCTGTTCAGTAACCTTGGGTCGAATATGTTTGAGTTTGGCAGACGAACATTTGAATACCCTTGGTGGTTAAGTACAATTAACATAATTGACATTATGGAGCCTTGTGAAAAAATTTCTGTCAATTTAAATCCACGCTTGTTCTAGATCTCCTTGTCATTGTTTGACAGAGGCTCCCACCACTCTCCCAAGAGTTGAGATTACTTTATATTGGGACTGATAGGCTATACTGAGGTCATGGGTTAGGCGGTCTCCATATCATCAATTAAGAAGTACATGGAGGAATGTTATGACCGTATATTGGCCCTGGATAAAATCTTCAATAAACTGTATTGAGGGGTGCCTGGGTGGCTCAGTCGGTGAAACATCTGATTTTGGCTCAGGTCATGATCTCATGGTTTGTGAGTTCGAGCCCTGTGTCAGGCTCTGTGCTGACAGCTTGGAGCCTGGAACCTGCTTCAGATTCTGTCTCTATCTCTCTGCCCTTCCCCTGCTTGCACTCTGTCTCTGTCTCTCTCTCTCTCAAACAAAAAATAAAACATTAAAAAAATACATGTATTGAGAATTTATTACATGCTAGGCATTTACCACACAGAGGGTCCTTAGGAAGCTTAGCGGAGACAGATTAACACACAACTTCTACCCTTTCTTTTTGTTCCTAACAAGCCCTTTTAGGAAGGAAGGTGAAACCATGGCTATTTAACATAGAAAAGAAACAGATGAGGGCTGTCTACCTCCTCCTTGGTGCGAGGAAACAGTGACCTTGGTGCTCTAGGTGTAAAGCTGGGTGGAGGATCTAGGGTAATTATACTATCCCATCTAGAAGCAATACATGGTTAAGGATGCGCAGAAGCTAGGAAGTTACAAATTCCAGCCTCACTTCAAAGTCGCCACCGTGCCTTTCTCTGGGCTTTCTTAACGAAAAATCCTTCATGACTCTCAAATGACAATTACTTTAAGTCAAGGATAAAGCCAATAGCTAAAGAGAACGGAGACTTCACTGTCAAGGAAGAGGGTAGGTCATCTTGAAAAAGAGAGAGTCATTCGGTCCTCCTGTAAGTATCCTTATTCCAAAGCAACACAGCTTTGTGGCAGAGTGGCCATCTTCAAAACCAAGAGTATGTGATGGCTTCCCGAGAACTATATGAGATAGTTTTAAAGGCAACCCTTCCCCCATCTCTAGCTTCCACATATTTTCCTTTCTGAAACAAAATCATCTCAGGAGATTCCCACAGCCTAAGCTCTCCTTCTCCTCTTTGTAAAAGAAATACACAGAAGACATTCATTAACCCATCTTCAATCTTACCATGGTGCGCTTTTCTAAGGTATAAACACTTCTGGGAGGGGTAGCTGGACGATGCCTGTAATCAATGCCCCAGCCCAACACAATATGAATTTCTAATGAAGTTTTACTATTTATGTTTAATCATTATTTGTCAAAATTATATATTTATGTTGCTCAGGTCAACGATTACATCCACAAGACAATTTTAAACCCTTGCAGTCAAACACACATGGGGTGGGGGAAGGAATCTATTTTTGGTGCAGAAATGATGAATGAAAGCTTTTAACATTTATTTGGGGGAAGTTAAACGAAAATACATGTTTGAAGAAGGAAAAGAGACAATATAAAGTTCTCATTTTTAAGAAGTTGTTCACATATTCTTTTAATGGATACTGGTGGGTATTCAGTTAAGATGGTATTTAAATTCTGGGGGATGCATTAACGAGGTGATGTAGAAGTTTTATTTTAAACTGCCTATGTTCAAAACACTCCTGAAATCATCTTCTGAAGTTATTTACCATTACGATGGGAAATGCGTACTCATCTACTTATAAATGCTCGGAAAGGCACACGAGTTTTCAAACTTCTTCTGGGGGAGGGTACACAGACACAAAATCTGAAGTTGTATGGTGGAAGAATTTTTGAAACCCAAATGAGATGTGAATCGTGGGTGGGCCATTTTCGAGCCATCTGGCCTCAGGCTTGTTGCTTTACCTTTTGCCATGACAATGCTCCCTTCCATGAAGCTAGAGAAAGCACAGGGCCTTATACATACCATCTAATAAGAAAAGAAAAAAAAAACACAAAAAACAAACCACTTACGGAAAACCTACTTTGGCCAGGATTGTGCTAAGCACTTTATGCACACTATTTATTGAATTTTCACAACGATCTTAAGAGGTTGGTATTGATACTGTTCACACTTCCCAGATGTGGATGCTGCAGCAAAGCAGGTCACAATGCTTGCTCCAGGATGCATAGCTATTAAGCTTTGAAGCTGCCCTTGAACTTGGCAGTCTTGTTTCTGCCTCTATGGTTGGCTATTCTTAGAATTTTTAGCTTCCATTTGTGGAAAAATGATCATTCTGAGAAAATGCCTGGGGAAGATTTTAGGACTTTTTCTATTGGCTATGGGGTTTAGGCATCCCTTCTGTCCACCTAGGGAATTCAGCTGTGATTAGAGAATGCAGCGTTGCTCAGGAAAAGTGGCTAGTGGAATGACTGTTCACTGGGTACCAATTAACTTCGCTGGAAAAAAAAAATTAAGAGCTGAAGGCTTTTCTGGTTAGGAGTTTTCCAAATAGCTTCTGTCCACATTGTCATGAAAACCTTGGAACAATATGGTTGTTCATCCAATTATCAAACCAACCTGGGGGGCAGAGTCTGGCATTATGTGTGCCCATTATTAAAGGGTAATTCAGTGTAACAAACCAAATCGAGTATGTACAAAGACTGTCAAATAAAATAAACCACTAACAAATTAAATTACTTCCCATTTTCAGTGGGAAGAATGCCAGTCATTTTTCATTTTAAAATATATGCATCTTAATTCCATTTTTAAAAAAAAACATGAGAAGAAGCATTTAAAGGTCTCCTGTGCTGTCTGCACTAAGGTTTATTTTCCACAGGCACATCTTTACTGATCCTGAGGCATGTTCCTTCAGAGAATTAATGAAGCATTAAGCCTCACCCTGGTCAAAAAACTTGTTTCCTCCAAGGACCGATGGTGGATGGAGTTCAAAAAGCGAGAGAGATGGGTTGGTTCTGGCTTACACTGACATATCAGAGTTGTTGTTTCCAGAATGAAACTGCCACTCAATAGCAACCCGCCAAAAACCCCAGGGAATCCTATCCAAATAATATAATTTTTAGATTTCCCAATCACACCCTTCAACAGCCTCAATATGTCCCTGATTTCTTTTACTGGCTTTGTCATGCAGATTGAAATAAGTCTTAGAGGAAAAACCCCTTTGGACCAAGTCAGGCTTTGTACTTCAGGTTCTTAAATATCTGAGAATTATATTCTTTCATTTGACAAACATTTATTAAGTGCCAATCACTGCTGTAGGTGGTACGTGCACAGAGTAAACAAAACAGATTATTTGTGGCTCTTAAAGTCTAATAGAAAAGAAAGACATTAAGGTCTCGAGGTAGATATATTGTTCTAACTGCCACCGATGCTACGAAGAGATGTATATTGTTTCAAGAGAGGAAAAAATACTGTTTCATTAAAAAAAATGGGGGCTGTAATGTAGATTGGGGAATTAGGTGAACTGTTTTTAAGGAAGTGAAAACTCACCTCCCAAAAGCAAGGGCATAGCACCCTCTAAATCAGTGGTTCTTAACTGGGGAGAATTTTGCCTTTTAACAAGTCTGGAGATACTTTTGATTGGTGCAACTGGGTGTACGTTACCAGCATCTAGCAGCCAGAGGCCAAGAATGATGCTAACTGCCCTACAAGGTACAGAATCGTCCCCAGCGAGAAATAATTATCTGGCCCAAAGTATCAACAGTTCTGAGGTTGAGAAACCAAGCTCCTAAGGAAACCCTTCAGATACAATGTCTAAATTTAGGATAGAGAAAATTAACCCACTGTGAATGTGCACAATAGGCAGCAACGAGTTCCTGTTCACAGAGATGTTTGGAATTAAAGCGTATATGTATGTATACACACACACACACACACACACTCTTATGTATATGCTCACACACACACACATATATTTTATGTATAATACTTTTATACACATGCAAGACTAATCCCCTACCACAACACATGACCCATAAAAACTGCCTGAGGAATTAATATATTTTTAAACCCAATGCATCAAAGATAGTTTTTATGGCAGAGGAACAATTTCATGCTCCTGGTGTCTTTGACTTCTTTTGGCCTCTCTATAGCAAAGACAGGAAAAATATCTTTCCCTCAGAAGATAAACTCACTGTCTAATTACCAGTCCATGCAGCAGACTGTAATTCTGCCAGTTTTATCTTATTTTTTTTTCTCCCAGACACTTCCATTTTCTGCCAACATTGCTATTTCTCAAAGCATGTTTCCCTGTTCACTGCCTTTCCTGTTATTTCCCTTGATGTTTCACAATGTGTAATTCCACAGGAAGAAAGGAGACATCTTAAAATATCCCAGTAGGGGAAAATTTCAATTAGCGCCTATAGGTGGGGAAGGGAATAGGATGGGAAGAGGGAGTGGTTTAATTTCTTCATTAGTTTGGGAAGGATTAATCACAAAATTGTTTTTGTTTTGTTTTTCATCTGCCGTTGATAAACCTATTTCTAAAATCGGTCCACACACTTTCTATCAATGATTAGCATAAATATGGAATCTTTGATGACCAAGAATCAACAATACCTGTCATTTATTCCTGCAAGATACACAGAACCCAGAAGATAAATATAAATTTGATATTTGCTTTGAGAATCTTGGAGTTCAAAATTACATCTGAGAAGTCATGACACTAAAAAGATGTAGAAGTGCACAAAGAACTTTGAAATATGGCCTTTCATAGATACGAACAAAGCTATAAGAATAAGCTACCTGGTGTCAGTGCTGCCTCCCGCCAACAGATGGCGGTAGTGATTACTAATGACACTATAATTTAGGAACAAATTGACTTCTGAGTCACCTTTCACAACTGCATCCTGTAGTTCCCATTCCTGGCTGCACATCAGAATCAAATGAGGCCTCTTATTAAAAACTGATGTCTGGGTCTGACCACTGAGCTGTTAAGTCAGAATGCCTGTGAAGTGGAACCCAAGTAGTGGGTTTTAAAATCCCTCTAGATGATGATATGTAGAGCCAAGGCTGATGGCCAATGAATCTGAGGGAGGTGGATGGAAGGGTTTCCAAACAACAAACTTGTCATAGTGGGTATCTTTCAGGGTATGAGATTATATGAGTTTAAAATCATTTTTATAGTTTAGTGTAGACTGAGGTTTTTATGTTAACTTTAAAAAAAGCACTCTGATTTTTAAAATACACACATAAAAAGGAAATCATTTATGGAAGATTCAAATGACAGGAAAAAGGTTACTATTCAAAATATACAAAGAGTTCCTAAAACCCGGTAAAAAGACTACTCAGTAAAACTGTGGGCAAAGGATAGAAACAGAAAATTGAGAGAAAAGGAAAACCAAATGATCAAGAACTATATAGAAATACGCCCAACATTATTAGTAGTCAAGGAGATGCAAGTTAAATTTGTGAATCTTTAATCTTATAGAAGATTCATCTTATTAATCTTTAATTTTTACTTATAAAAATTTTACTATATGCCAGTCACTGTTCTAAGACTTTAAACTATTAATTCACTTAATATGCATAACAATTTTATGAGGTAGGTATTCATGTCATATCTCTTTACAAATAAGGATAACAGAAGTATGAAGCAGTTATGTGTCGGAGCTTAAAGTTGCACAGGATGTGTGTGCTAGAGCTGAGACGCTAAGAGCATCCTCACCCTTAATGACTACACTACGCTCCCTTGTCAGTAGTACCTCTATGTGAATAGGCAAAAATTATAATAACTAATAACACCCTATCCTGGAAATGGTATTCAGAAATGGGCACTTGCTGGTGGGATTATGAATGGCAACAGGATTTGGAAGTAGCTAATGAAAATAATATACACATCTTTTAATTTAACAAATCCCACTTTAATGGAAACTATTTTACAAATATAAAACATTAGTTTGTGACAGTATATGTTTTGGAACATTTTTTGCAGCATTGTTAGTTATAATTGCACTGAAGCAAAATCTGGAAACAACCCAAAAGCCTACCAACAGGAGGATGATTTAATAAGTTATAGTACACCCATACTTTAAAATATCTGTAGCTGTTTCAAAGAAGATGAGTTGACCTGAAGAGGTGCTAATACAACTGAGCAGAATAATGTATATATTATGGTGTCAATTTTGTAAACTCAAAAAAAAATTATATTCATCTATTAATGCTAATATGTTTGTGTAGGCAAAAAGAAAGGTACAGAAAGACATACACCAAACTAGTAACATGAATCACATTGCGACGTGGGTCCACAATTTTGTATCATTTGACTTGCTGCTGTAACCCTGCATTAATTTTGGACCGTAGAAGAAAAAGCAGCAAAATCCTTAGGTCTAAAGTTATGCCAGGGCAGGATTCTTAGGATTCTTCTGTCTGCACTGGATTCTTCCTGGGAAAATTGAAGTGGCTCTAATGAGCACAACTTCCTCATTCCTATAAGCTCAGATCTGCTTTCTTGAACTGTCTACCTGTTAGTTCCCTAGGTGACCAGAGAGCCAGTCGGTCTACCCCCTTCTCCATGCAAAAGCACTTCAGGTATTTGAGGACACCTCTCAACCCACCCCATTCCACATTAGGTAAATTATACCAAAATCTGGCCTCCAATCTTCATTCCCCACCAATGGTCAGTACTGTTTCTTCACCTCTACAGATGCTTTGCTTTACTGAACACATCTACCAGTTCAGAATATACAGGGACCTGTATTCTTCTAAACAAGACATGTGCTTTTTACTTTGTTGCTTAAAACTGATTTACCTCTATCATAATCCATATCGGGTAGTCAATTAAAATTCCCAGGTCTTTTTTTTCCCCAAATAAACGAATGTCAAGTCAAGTATCTTTTATACTACTGAATGTTCTTCCATGGTTCTCCCCCAGATTTACCCCTTCCTTTTAAAAGGAAATACAGGAATGGGAAATAGTATGTGTGTGTGTGAAATTGATGAATTATGGATTCTGGCTAATTAGATTTTTCTGTATAATGAAGAAGATGGGTGAATGACTTAGAACATGGAAAAGACAGAAGAGTGTTCTGTAGTTTGGCTGCACGGTGGAAGGTACCTTAAATCTTCCATTCTCCAATGTCAGGGCTGAATGTGAAATATAATATTCTAGCAAATAAAACTATTACATGAAGTGGGTGAGGGAAGAGGTATCTCTAGAGGAGAAGTTTTGCTAGTTCCAAGGAGAGAAAGTGGGAATAGGCAAAGAACAGAGGTGAAGGAAGGGGGCAAGAAAGAGAAGAGAGTAACAGAAAAGCAGAAGCACACAGGACTTCAAAGAGAAAAAGCACAGCAGGCCTCCAAAACAGGAAGGGAGAAAAAGAAGAAAGGGGGAGGGGTAGCGAAGGGCAGGTAACCATCTAGTCTGTACTGTTTAGATGTTGAGGGGCCAAACCCTTCTCAAACTTACTTTTTAGAAAAATTCCTAAAAGACAAAAAAACAGAAGGATTACTGTAGGAGAGATAAGCCTAGGGGATTATCAGGACTGGAAATGGAGTGTGTGAAATAGAACAGGGACACGGCAAGCTGTCAGGGGCCTGGAACTATGCTCTGTCTTTTGGTCTCTGTGCCTCTCTAGGACCACTTGGTCTCTTAACTTGCTTCTCTCTGGATGTCTGGCCCTTCTCCTCTCCTTACCAACAAAAGTTAATTCCATCTGTTGAGGAGTGTGAGTGTGGTTTCCAGTGAGTTCTATCTCCATTACAGTTTCAAACCAAGTGCTCAGCACTATTAGAAAGGAGAGAAGGGAACAAGTGGTGGGGAGAACATAGCAGGATGCATGGAAGAGTTAATCCCTTGTAATGAAGTCTCCTCTCTTCCCACGAACATATCATGTTCATAATCACCTCCATGCCTCACTTCTAATTACCCCCTTCTTTCTTTAAGTCTTCTCAGACTGACCATGCCAGTTAATAGAACTCCTCCCCACCCCACTGCATGTCTCACGCCATATACATACTCAACCCAGTGGAAAATCTCCTATTTCAAGAGTCCCATAGAAAGGAATGAATTTTCTAGCTTCCTCCTTTAACCTAGCACTATTTTGACAGCCTTCTTGGAGTCATTTCCTGACCAAAGCTCCTAGTATTATAATTCAGACTTCTAACAGTTTCTTTTTCAAGAAGACTGCAACACAACTGGTCACTATTACTGCCTTTCAATCTTCTTCAGACAATGAACACTTTTCTTTAACTCTCTCTAATAATTTCCCATTCTCTAGTAATCTTCTAAGTTGTGACTTTTCCATGGCAATCACACACTTCTTAAGACTAGACTGTTAAAGTGTATTAGAATAAAAGTTTATCCTGAATAAAACTTGATAATTACTTCTTCTGGAACAATATACTATTTTGGATAACTTATGCCTGGTCTGGTTCTAACACTTTTAAATTAATATTCACCAAGACCCTGGGGTGTTTTCCCACATATTCACTTCCTCTTTTCACATTCTCCATATAAATGGTTGGATTTTGTCTCCACATACACCAGTACTATACTTATTTGTCATTTAATGATTTATTTATTTATTTTTATTTAAATTCAGGTAGTTAACATATAGCGTAGTATCAGTTTCAGAAGCAGAATTTAGTGATTCATCACTTATATATAACACCCAGGGCTCATCACGACAAGTGCCCTCCTTAATGCCCATCACCCATCTAACCCATTCCCCACCTCCCTCCCTCCATCAACCCTCAGTTTGTTCTCTACTGTTAATAATCTCTTATGGTTTGCCTCTCTCTGTTTTTATTTTATTTTTCCTTCCCTCCTCTATGTTCATCTGTTTTGTTTCTCTTAAATTCCACATATAAGCGAAGTCATAGGATATTTGTCTTTCTCTGACTGACTTACTTCGCTTAGCATTATGCTTCATCTTTTTAGAACTCTGTATTCTGTTTCCGTCAAGTTTGTAAGGTTGCCATCCATTTCCTTGCTCATTCTTGACCTCTTCTTTGTCCCCTACTTTTGGAAAATGTGAGCCTATACAATGGTGGGGAGCAGGAAGAAGGGTGCAAGGATGAAGTGTATAGACTTTGAGGCTGACTCACAGGACTATAAACTCTATTAATTTTCTTTTCTTCCTGAAGGGAGGAATATGAATTATTTTCTCAAATAGCTAAAGCACGGGACCTGCTTAAAAACCATAAATCTCTCAGGCTAACAGTTAAAAGGAAGGGAAAACTAATCACACAGAAGGAGAAAAAGGGCAAGTATGCAGTTCATTTAAAATCACTGTAGTTGAACACCAAGTTACTCCACCTGATTTCTACTTATTTCACATTCTATTGAGAACCCATGTTGCATCTAACCTAGTAATAATAATTAGAGACTGAACTGCATCACATATGTATTAATATGTAGATTCAACTATATGTGCCTAGCATAAAACAGAAAAATGGAAGGAAACAAATTTAAATAATGTTGACTGTGGCAACTGCATTCCAGTCAATGGTTAGAAGCCCCCACATAAATATGAGCTGGGGGAAGTCAATCTGCTCTTTCCTCAGACAGATTGTCTGTGTGGATCTCATCTCCCAGTATCTTGCTACGTTGAATGAGCTACTAAGGTTTCAAAAAGTCTATTTTTCAAAAATGGCCATTTAGATTTTTTGTATATCATTATATTACACCTTATTCTTTATATGGTGCATATTTATATATACATATTATTTTCTAAGGAGTTTACAAAAACTATGTATACTATCTCTCATGGGTGATTTAAGGGATTTTTCAGGGATATTTTTGAACAAACGTGATTCTTGCATTAGGGGGACAACTTTGGAACCTTGCCTCTATGCAACTGCCACTACTGACCCTTTCACAAATACCTATTATTTCCCATTACCTTCTGGAAGTCCACAAAAATTCCACAAGGTTGATACTGTTTTATGACTATTTTGCAGATTTTTAAAGAAGTGAGGTTCAGTGAAGTTAAATGACATAACAAGTCATGAGGTCATTCAGTCAGGATCAGCAGAGACAGGATCCAAACACAGTCTGAATCCATGGACCATACTTTTTCTACTATGTCAAGGAATCTAAAGTCTTAATACTTTTCGAGTTCTTCATTGGCCTGTACTAGGGGAATTCTATATCCTTTTGTCAAGGACGACACAAAGTATGATATTCTAATACTTTGAAAAGCTAATATAACTATTTCTAAGCAATATTTGTTGAGCACTTACTAAATGCTAGGTGCTATTGGTATACCGTAGGTATGGAACAGTCTATTTCCTAAAGCAGCTCACAAACTGAGAAGATAAAATCAAGAGTCAAATAATATAAGAAAAATCATCAAATAATTCATAGGCAGGAGGCCAATAATAGGCCTCCTAAGTCATGATAAAGACTTGAGAATTCCTTCCAAGTGATAAAGGAAACCACCTGAGGCTGTTAAAAAGGGAGTGAAAGATCTTATTTGCATTTTTAAAAGCTCCTTCGAAGTGCTTTGTGGTTGGGAGTGGGAGGGTGAGGGGTGAGTGAATGTACAAAGAACAATTGAGAGGCTTTTTAACATGGTAGTGAAGGATTAGCTTTAGAAACTAGTAGGACATGGAAAGGCAAAACAGAAGAGAAAATAAAACAATTACATATATAATTTGTAGCAACAACAGTAAAGCAGAGAAAATGTAGAAATCGCAGTTATCAACATGGCTTACAGGCTTGAGGAAATCACAGAACACAAAATGAAAAAGTACTAAGATATAAAAATCAATGAAGAACAGATTATATATACACAAAACAAAGAGGATCCAATATATGTATAATGTTGGTTATGAAACGAACAAAAGAAGCAATTCTGAAAAAAAATTATAAAAGTTGCATGAAATAAAGACTTCAATCCAAGATTTGAAAAGATGGAAAAGACTTCAGACTGAAAACTGAGAGACAGTTTAGTACCCAAGGCAAACCCAAGAGAAGTTACATTACTTTAAGCATAAAGAATATTTATAGGTTATGCAGATCTTTAAATGGACTCAAATATGAGAAGTAAAAATAAAGACTGACTTCAGACTTCCCTCCCCAGTAACTCAATGCCAGAAACACAATCAGTGTCCACAAGTTATGAAAATTTTGTATTCCTTCAGGCTGTGATAGATGCAACTTTCTTAAGCTGGCAAAACCCAGGGAACACAATATTTATGACCCTGTACTAGAATGTAAGCTCCACGGAGGCAGGGTCTAGTTCTTTATTGTTTTCCATTTTATTCTCAGCGCCCAGGAATTATACCATTACACATTTGTGGGTAACTCAGCAAATGCTGATTGAATGAAAAAAATTTTTTTTACATAAAGAAAACTGGAGATCTTCTCACTCAGAGATTCCTAACCTGGTTTTTCATCAGAACTACCTACAGCTCTTAAAAAGAATTAGAAAATACAGATTGTTCACAATGGTACACTTTGAGACAACCTCAGCTATTTTGGGGTAAGGCTTAAGTATCTTGATTTTAAAAAACCTACCCCTTCAATTTTATTCTTTTTCTTTTTTAAATCTTATCTGCTTTACCCAAACTCTTACTTAACATTTTCCTTAAATGGATCCACTTTTTAGTTAACGACATTAATTTTGCTAGAGAATTTCACATTACACCAATGCATGAAAAACGTTTTCTGTAAATTGCTAAAAGACCACCACAAAAATGTTATAAAAATAAACACAATGAAAAAAAAACTGTTCTTAACCTATCATAACTAAAGCAGGAAAAAATAGACAATCTGAACAGACCAATTACTCCAATGAAACTGAGTCAGTAATCAAAAAACTCCCCCCAAATAAAAGTCTGGGACCAGACACCTTCACAAATCCTACCAAACATTTAAAGAAGAGTTAATACCTGTTCTCTTCAAACTATTACAAAAATATAGAAGAGGAAGGAAAACTTCAAAATTCATTCTATGATATCAAAACCAGATAAAGATACCACGAAAAAAGAAAACTACAGGCCAATATCTCTTATGATTATAGATACAAAAAACCTCAACAAAATATTAGCAAACCAAATCCAACAATACATTAGAAAAATCATACATCATGATCAAGTGAGATTTATTCCAGGAATGCAATGGTGGTTCAATATTTGCAAAACAATCAACATAATACATCACACCACAAAGAGGAAGAATAAAAATCATATGATCATTTCAATAGATGCAGAAAAAGCATTTGACAAGGCATATAACATACATTTAAGATAAAAGCAAGGTTGGTGGAGAGGGAACATACCTCAACATAATAAAGGTCTTATATGAAAAACCACACCCTCTACATCATGGTGAAAAACTGAGCGCCTTATCCCTAAGATCAGGAATAAGACAAGGATATCCACTCTCACTGTTTTTATTCAACAAAGTACTGGAAGTCCCAGCCACAGCAATCAGATAACAAAAAGAAATAAAAGGCATCCAAATTGGTTAAGGAAGAGGTCAAATTCTTGCTATTTGTGGATGAAATACTATATATAGAAAACTCTAAAGAGCCCACCAAAAAACTACTAGAAGTGATAAATAAATTCAATAAAGTCGCAGGATACAAAATCAATGCACAGAAATGTGTTCCCATACACTAATAATGAAGCAGCAGAAAGTGAAATTAAGAAAACAATTCCATTTACCATTGCATCTAGGGATATCTAGGGATAAACTTAACATCTAGATGAACAAAATATCTAGGGATAAACTTAACCAAAGAGGTGAAAGTTCTGTATTCTGAAGACTATAAAACACTGATGAGAGAAACTCAAGATGATACAAAGAAATGGAAAGACATTCCATGGTCATGGGTTGAAAGAACAAATATTGTTAAAATGTCTATATTACCCAAAGCAACCCACACATTTAATGTAATCCCTATCAAAACAACAACAGCATTATTCACAGAGTTAGAACAAACGACCCTAAAATTTGTATAGATCTCAAATAGCCAAAGCAATCTTGAAAAAGAAAAACAAAACTGGAGGTATCATAATTCTAGAATTCAAGTTATATTACCAAGTGGTAGTAATTAAAGCAGTATGGTACTGGCATTAAAATAGACACATTCATCAATGGAATAGAACCAAAAACCTAGAAACAAAACCACAATTATATGCCCAAATAATCTTTGACAAAGGAGGAATGAATATGCAATGGGAAAAAGACAGCTTCTTCAACAAATGGTGTTGGGAAAACTGGACAGCAACATGAACCTAGACTACTTTCTTTCACCATATACAAAAATAAATGAAAATGGATTGAAGACCAAAATGTGAGACTTAAAACCATAAAAATCCTAGAAGAGAGAACAGGTGGTAATTTCTTTGACATCAGTCACAGCGACATTTTTCTAGATGTGTCTCTTGAGGCAAGAGAAATAAAAGCAAAAAGATACTACTGAGACTACATCAATAAAAAGTTTCTGCGGAGTAAAGGAAACAATCAAAAAACTAAAAAACAACCGATTGAATGGGGGATAGATATTTGCAAATGACATATCCCCTAAAGGATGAGTACCCCAAATATAGAAAAAACTGATACAGAATTCAATATCCAAAAGACAACCCAATTAAAACTGGGTGGAAGACATGACTAGACATTTATCCACAGAAAACATGCAAATGGCTAAAAGACACAGAAAAGATGCTCAACATCACTCATCATCAGGGAAATGCAAATGAAAACTACAATGAGTTATCATGTTACACCTGTTAGAAGTGCCAAACTAAAGAACAAAAGAAACAGCAAGTGAAGATGTAGAGAAAAAGGAACCTTCTTGCATTTTTGGTGGGAATACAAACCGGTGCATCTGCTCTGGAAAACAATATAGGGGTTCTTCAGAAACTTAAAAATAAAACTACCTTATGATCCAGTAATCACACTACTGAGTTTTTACCCCCCCCCAAAAAAAAAACCAAAAACTCACTAATTCAAAGGGGTAGATGTACTCCTATGTTTATTTACAATAGGCAAACTATGGGAGGAGCCCAGTGTCCACTGATAGATGAATGGATAAAGATGTGTAATATTATTGAGCCAGAAAAAAGAATGAAATCTTGCCATTTGCAACCACAGGGATGGAGTTAGAGAGTATAATGAGAAACAAAGTATGTCAGAGAAAGACAAATACCATTTTTCACTCTTAAGTGGAATTTAAGAAACAAATAAGCAAAGGAAAAGAAAAAAGAGAGACAAAGAAACAGACTCTTAACTACAGAGAACAAACTGATGGTTACCAGAGGGGAGGTGGATGGGGGGGGGATGGCTGAGACAGGTGATGGGGATTAAAGAGCACACTTACCAAATGAAAAAAAAAAAAGTTCTTATATTCTAGCCAGATAGGGTCACCTGGAAAGACTTAGCTAGCTCTCAATCTTAAAAAATCAAGACTTAGAAGGGTTAAAAAAGCAAGACTTTGGGCTTGATGTAATAAGGATGATTTTAAAAAGAAATAAGGGGCACCTTGGTGGCTCAGTCAATTGAGGGTCTCACTCTGGATTTTGGCTCAGTTCATGATTTCAGGATTGTTGAATCGAGCCCTGCACCAGGTTCTCTGCTGAACAGGAACCTGCTTAAGATTATCAATCTCTCTCTTTCTCTCTCTCTCTCTCTGTCTCTCTCCTCCTCTGCCCCTCTCCCTCACTCATGCTCTCTCTAAAAAAAAGAAGAAAGAAATGAGAAAGGAAAAACTTCTCCTATGTGATTTAATATTACTTAAAGCTATGTCTTGTTCCAAAATAAAAACACAGCCTAGACTTTGGGGAACACAATGATATTTGACAGTGACCAGCACAGTACTGGGGACATGTTAGGTGACTAACATATACACTGATGCCAAATACTTATAGGAAATGTACTTTGTGTCAGGCACAATACCAGGTCTTTGGAACAGGACAACAAATATGGCAGTCTCTGTTTTTAGGCTGCTCAATGCTTTTTTTTTTTATGTGCCTTTTCACATTTGGGAAGTGCTAAATGGTTCCTTTGACAAGCTCTTTATATAACGAAGAGAGAGCTGGTACCCCTGGCTGGCCATTACTGTATCCTGCCTTCACCCATCTGTAGCTGCAGATTCCAAACCCAGGAAGGTGTGACGTATTGTCTCTTATGCTTGCTTTCTATAATCGTGATAGTACCTAATGCTTCTGGGGGGCTGACTATATGCCACTCCATCAAGCACATGACATGATTTATCTCATTTAATGAGGTATGCAATGCAAATGAGGACAATATGTGAGGGGTAACCTCACTTCACAGAGGAGGAAATGGAGGCACAGCTCTGACACTAGGCCCTACCCATCCCAGTGAGCACAAAACTACTCACCTGACTATGACCCTACTATGGCTTTACTGCTATTGCGTCACCTGCCACTGCCATTTAAAACCAGTTTCCTTATCATGGCATGATCAGAAAAGGAGCATGTGCCTCCAATGGTTGTCTCATTAACTTCTGGCTTATATTAAAGGGGAAAATGCAGAGAATCGAGGCAGGTGAAGATGAGGACAGCTGGACTGAGAATTAAGTTAAATGATAAGCAAAACAAAGGCAGAGAATAAAAAGAAGATTTCACTGGGGGTGAAGAGAAAAATAATGAGCTCTTTTTTAAACAGAAAAAGAGAATGGAAAAAGTGAAGGAAGCCAGGCTGCTGGCGCTTGGCAGGGGGTAATTTATTGATCGACAAGTAAGAATGTGCCAAAAAGAAACACATAGAGGGGGGAAATCATTTGTTGCAATTTTCACGATGGGAGATGTCCAAGCGGGCAAAAAATGTAAATTTCACAGGAGAAGTAAAATTTTTCAAGTCCTCCAAAGGATAGCCCTGTCTTTTTTTTTTTTTTTAAGCACCAGTTTTGTTGACGAACAAGCATCAAACCAACAAACCACATAGTTGGCCTTGATACTGACAGATACCTGAAGCTGTTTGGAGGATAGGAAACTGGGATTAAAGTCTCATAATGACAGGGTCAAAGGAGACCTAGATTCGATTTGTTCAGGGAGCAGACTTTCTGTGGACTCTCTCAGAGAAAGGAAGAGAATCTAAAACTGGAGACAAAGGAATAGCTTCTCAACAAGGAGAGTGCTGGAGTGGGGATGCCTCAAAAGACACAGAAAGGCAGGGCACCTGTGTGGCTCAGTTGGTTAAGCTCCCTGAGTTCAGGCCCAGGCATCGGGCTCTCTGCTGTCAGTGTGGAGCCTGCTTCAGATCCTGTGTCCCCCCCTCTCTCTGCCCTTACCCTACTTGCACTCTCTCTCTCTCTATCTCTCAAAAACATAAACAAACAAACAAAACACCTTACAAAAAAAAAAAAAGACACGGGAAGGCTAAGCAGAATTTGTCCAAATGTTACGGATGAAAGTTACGTGATCTATCTTGACAGGAGAAACTACTTTCAGAAACGGAGACGCATAAGGACCACTAGGGAAAGTGGAACCACAGTGAGGTCCAGCATGTAAACAAAATAAAGGTGGCAGACAGACCTCTCTTCCTTTACAAGGAGAACCTGCCGCTGTCTGTTCAGGTTGGAGTGTTCACTTAAGGCTGTCTTGTTAATTTCCGAGTCCTTGAAGGAGTCTGACTCAAGACTCTCCCCAAGTATTTATTTTTCCTTCATGAGAACTGTCTGGTTTAAACTGACATTCTCTTCGAGATGTATTTATAGGTATATAAATTTTTTGCCTTTAATTATAGCAAAGGAGATAAACCCAGCTTTTGAGTTATGATACCAAATATAGGGAAGCATTTTCATATTTTAAAGTTGCAGATTTAGGCAAGCTAAGTTTACAGACTGTTTGGAATTTCAATCTCTCAACATATAAGGCACTTGTAAATGCTCCTGCTCATATATGTATTTTTTCCTTCCTAGAAGGGACCATCGCCAATAAAACTCATCTCTGCCTGAGTTATAGCTTTTTCCCTTCTGATAATCAGTAAGAATTATGCAAAGGCATAGCGTTGTTAGCAAACATAAAGAGAGAGCAATCTAATTCCACCTGATCGTTTGGCCTTGCACATTGTTTTTCCAGAACGTATCTTACCACAGATGCTGGCGGCGTGGTTTCTATAGAAAAGCAGTCCAATTAAGGGGAAAATTTCTGCTAGGTCAATTTTAATGTCTAATGTCGAATGTGGACTTGTGAATGTGAAATAGATTAATAATGAGCTTGTGCTGGAAGGGAAAAAAATAGAACGCTTTTCTCAGTGGAGAAAATAGCAAGAGAACTTTTTTGGCTGTTTTTTAAGGAAAAGTGACATACGTGGAAGGTTTGCTTCATTGCTAATGGCAAATAAAGAGAGAAGGTCTAACATCTGAAGGTGGATCCTTTGACCTAGGTAGACAATTCTGCACTTTTGATGACTGTTGATTAGAGGGTGAGGCAGAGAATCTAAAAGAAGATTTGCCACCAGAGTCCTGGCTCAACTTTTAGCAACCTTGCGGGGGAACTATTAGCGCTATCATTCCAGAGGCCACTCATATGAGTTGGCTACAGCTTCTTCTCTACAAAGAAGTGCTTACTACTAAGCACATCACTTTCCTCAGCTCCACGACAACTTAGAAGTTCACTGGTCTTTCAAAAAAGCATGTTACAGCATGGGAACACACTTCGACTCCATCTGATGACTTAATTTGATGACTTAATTTCCATTATCTCCTTATCTTCACTTACAGGGTTTTAATTTTTTTCCTTCTCAGCGAGAGTCTGTCTGCCATGTATGTATGTATTCATATATTTATGAATCTTTAATGGGTGTTTCTTTAGGCCAGTGATATGAACATTCTCCGAAGAGTCCTAACTTTTGAGGTTGATGTGGTTTAGGCAAATGAACTCTGGTCATGTGATCAAGATAGAAGTCTCTCTCTTCCTGTTCTCAGAACTAGATGCGTCCATCCAAAATCAACAACTGGGGTCTACCCGTTATCTCTCTGTTGTGAGGATTCCTCATTTTCAAACTGGAGCTAGCTACCTGTTATCAACTGGTTAGTACTAAAAGCCAGATCCTATGCTAGTATTTTTTTTTCTGATAAGAAGTACTATGATGTAGGTATGTCATCGATGATAGAATCAATACTTTCAGAGCTTAAATAAAAGGCTCAAAGCCATACAATGACACAGCGGGGATTTGAATCCAGAGCTATTACTCTCAAGACTTTGAACTGCTGTACTAGACGCTCCCAGAACAGTGCCAACCGTGGCCCCCCTCCCTTACCAGAGGGTAAGTGGAAATAAGCCGGCCTCACATTTCTCCTGGCAATAAGAACATTTTGCTCACACATTCTGAACAAACAAGCAATTATTCTGTTTTATTTTAAAGTATCCATGTGACTTGTTCCTCCAGCTCCCACATCCCTCTGTGTACTGTCTTGACTCATATTTTTGGTTTGTGCACAGAAAATAAACTGCATATCGAAGTCCTAGGGAATTTAAACTGGCAGCCAACACATTTTGGGCTGTGTTGTGATTCTGAAGATATGGTTCTTTTTAAAATACATGAAGCTGGAAAAGAAGAAAATTTCCACTGGCAAGAGGAGTATCTGAGCTGGACACATGGTTCCCTTATGATGCAGGTGCCACTGACCGAAGTCCCTTTCAAAAGCCCTGGGGACTGGGTCTATCCTGGAGAATGCAGGAGTCCCCCCCGCAGTTTTGTACACTCACCCTAGGGTAGCCTGGAAGAAGCACAAGGTAGCATTTCTCAAAGTGGGCTGCACAAGGGTTTACTCAGTGCTTTGGGTTACTCAAGGCTTTTCCAACTAGAGTGTTCCAGGCCCTCACATTTTGCCAGCTACTTGGCATTTCAGAGAACAAAAAAGGCAATGAATATTTGGGTACTGTCCAATCAACTTAAGCTTTCACATTTTTATTGAGCATCTTCAGACTTGCTGTCTTTTATTCAATCATTTTTGTTTGTTTGTTTTATATTGTTTTCTGCCCCTAGATATACCCTGATATCCTAGACCATGGGGGAGCAGGTTAGCCCCAGCTGGTCCCTGCCTATCTTGGAGATTTTTGGCCAGTGAATGAGAGCCAGAAAATGATGACAATAACCAGGATTACTACGGTGATTAGACAACAGGGACATCGAGGACCACACAAAGAATGAGCACAATACCAAACGTGCTCCCCTTTGGAGTCTGGGGAAGCTTTGGTGGCTGGTCTTGTTAGACGAGCACTAAGAGCCCTTAGTGGATGCCAGAGAAGCCAGTCACCCCCTTCCTGAGCCGGTGGGCATTTGTCTCTGTCATTCTCTGGGCACGGGGTTCTCTCTGCATGGATAGCAGAGCACATCCTGCTTTGGAGGCAGGCAAGAGCTCTTTAAAATGGTTCTGCACTGCTAACCAACCTCAGTCACTTTTGTCTCTCTGGCCCCATTCTTGCATGGAAAATTGAGGTAATGATTTATATGTCGTAAGCAGTTCTGACAGGTGCACTCTGTCTTGGCTTCCTCCATCCCTGGGACTAATCGGAAGCTTATCTTTTCCTTTGTGTAATAGGGAGCTGTCAGGTTCTATGACCCTCCAAACAATTCAATCACTCACGGGAGGACTCACCTTGGAGGGAGGACACCTTCATATTGGAGAAGGTCCGTGGAGGCCATGCCCTGACATGTATCAAAACAGTGGCAGTCAAGAGGCTGGAGGGCAACATGGCCACACTGACAAGATGCCATTTGCTTCTTCAATTTAAATGCTTCCTATCTTCCAGGAACTTCCTGGTTTGTGCTGACAGCTTTTCTACCGTGATGTATATCCTGTCTTGGGTGCAGAACCTTTAGCTACGTGAGAAAAGAAGGGCTGTTTCCAAAATTGACCACTGCAGAGAAGAAAGGGCTTGCACCGCTTTTGGGAGAAAAGAGCAAACTCCTTAGCAAGGTCAATGATGGCCAACAATGGCTTGGCTGTGACCTGCCTGCTTTGTCACCTGCGCCTTGCTGGTACCACGTATCTCCCTGTGCTCAGACTTCCAGGCACTCTGGCCTTTGTTCCATCTCCCGCTCACCTGTGCAACTTCCCACCTCATGACCTTATTCTCTGCTCTCTCCAAATGGATCAAATTCTCTGGTCTGTGCTCCTGTGCACCATCCACCTCTCTTCTGCAGCCCCCACCCGGTGTCAGTTTCACATGAAGGGGCATTTGAATTATGCCCTTTCCAAACAATAGATCCCTGGGGGCAGGAACTGGGCATTCACGTTCACCGCTGCAAGTCCAGGACCCATCGCAGTGCCTGGCTTACACCAGGGGCTCAAGAAGTACTTGAAGAATTACAGAGAAAACGAATAAGAGACTTGGGTGGTGTGTCTGTTCTTAGTTAATTTGACCATCAATGGTGACCAAATATGGCTTTCTCACTTCTCTCTCAATATCTAACGTTACTTACTAGTCCTAAACTCGTTGAGAATCTTATGTTCCTCTGCTGGTCCCCCGCTCCCTGCCCACCGCACCCCGGAATACTTTCCTCATGTGCTCTTTGAATTTGGAGAGCAAATAATTTTTTAAAAAGTGAAGTTTTCAGATGTTTCTAAACAGCTGCTTGTTTGGTACCAAAATGGGATAACTGGATGAAGTCTGCTCCCCTTGTGTCTAGATATTTTGACATTAAACAGACAATGCCCTTATTTAATTCGAAGTTGCAGAACTCTAAACCCCTGAAATAATGAGAGCAAGTGGAATCACAGAGCAGAGAAAAAAATGCTGAGAAGGAGCTCAGGCAGAATTGAAATGATACAACAGGACCGACTGTAATACCAGGAGCAGACACATGAAGGGGTTGCCATTCTGCTTTGACACAAAAGTGCATAACCACCTAGTTTCTCACTGATTGTCAGCCTCATGAGAGCAAGCATGTCTACCTATGACTACGCATGTGGAACCTTCTTTTCATAAATGCAGATTTGACACATGTTAAACTACAAAGAAGGAAATGTGTGAACAGTGACGGTTTCTACATTGGCTAATGCAGAGTTTCTGCTTCAAGAGGTCTAACAATGGGATAAAACCTCCATCGTTAGATGGTTGAAAACCACTGCTTTTGGGAAGCCAGATAATATGGTGGTTACGAGTCTGAGAGTCTAGTGTCAGAGGGCCAGGGTGCACTCTGGTTCTGCAGCTTGCTAGTGAGCAAATGTGTACAAATGACTTTCTCCACATAGAGCTGTTTCCTCATCTGAAATAGCAACAGTCATTTCAAGCTCATGGGGTTAAGGTAAAAATTAAATAGGGAAGCATGCAAGGTGCCTGGTGCTGTGTCAGGCACTAGTAAGTGCTCAGTTTTGTGAATGAACTTGAAAGTCAAGAGGAAGCCTCTATTAAGAATCTTTCCTCATCACATGATTTGAGGATTGGAAGGCAGTAAGAGCTTAATGAAAATGCTGCCAGGTGAACCTCTCCTTCCTCGACCCAATTCTTTCAGCTGGCATTTCCCAATGTGGGGTTCTAGAGCTGTGTAATTTGAAATAACAGATCCACAAGCTGTTCTTAATGTCTAGGATAACATAAGAAGCTAAAGACAGAGTTGAATCAATGCATGGCTTCATTCACTGACAAGATGTGGCTATGGAAAACTAAACTGTCCACTGAACTCGGCAGTGGCTTGGTGATGTGATAATTCGTATTCTGGTACCTTAACTGCAGACTGGCATTGGGCCAAAGACCACATTTTGAGGAGAGTGTCATAAAGAAAGAGATCCCATGAAGTGAGCAAAGGGCTTTTCACAGTCAACTATGTTGGGCGGAAAATACCTCATGTCATATATTGTTCTTAGAGTTCGACAGCATGCATTGGTATATTAAAAGTCCAGAGAAATCCTGAAAGAGATTTCTTTAAATGTGTTTAAGTGACAGTTTCCCCATATATTCTTGAGCAAGAAACATATGTGGGAATTAATGCATGTAGGTTTTTATCACTACCTTTAACATTTTTCTGGTAAAGAACATAAGCCCAACTGATCATCTGATCACAACAAATAAAGTAACTAAGTAAACACAAATTAACACCTTTCAGGTAGAAAATTCCTTTCCTTGTTGCTCAGTCATTCTTTGGAGACCAAAGAATTAAATAGTTTTTTTTTGTTGTTGTTGGTAACAATCTCTTTTAACATGCAAGTACCCTTAGGTCTTCCTCTAACCAGTTTCTTACGTCCCCCCTCCCCAAAGTATCTTCCTGTACATTAACCTCTAGGGAAATATTTAAAATCTTTTTCTCAGGTAAGGACAGGAATTTAAAATGCTTATATTTATGTACCAGGTAAAGCCTGGCTTGCAACCTACTAGGATCAAAGGGGCTGTATCCTCTACTGAACTCGATTCCAAACCCATCTGTGTTCATTATTTTCTACAAAAATCTTATGTATCATAAGCAAAACCCTTAGAATTTCTTCTGTGACTTCAAATTAGTTATTTGCATAAGCTGGTAGCAAAAGCGATCTAGGCATATATTTCTAATCTCTGGTTAAGTATGTCTAACTGAAAAACAAATACGAATCAGTTCTAGGCTGTGTTGACATTCTAAGGTTTCTTGAGCAATGCCCTGCTTGGCATTGTGCCCTATGCACTGCATGCCCACACACGCACAAACACGCACGTATGCTGCTGTATGGATAGGCACTCACACCTTTCCCTCTAGCAAAAGTGAGCTCACATTTTAGGGCCAGGATGTGGGCCAGGGACAATGTCTTTCCTATCACACTCACAATTCAGATAATGCCACCTGAGTAATTCAGAAAATGGAGGTACTTTTCTCTTGGAATCATCCAGTTAGGCCGGGATTTTCCACTTACTGTAAAACATACGGAGAGCCCTTTAAAGGAAAAGACCAGGAAAATCATACTGATAACTTCTCTTTTGAGAAAAACCCACCAGCATCAGTGTGAATTAGGTTTGACACGGTGATGAGATCCTTGCTTACAGAGCTTACAGAAGGCCAGCAGCCTGCCTCGCCTGGCCAGCCTTACCACATCTCTGAAATCAAGACGAGTTAATGACCAGAGTCAGGCAGAGAATGGCTCACAGTCTAGAATACTGTCCTGCCTCAAGCCCAGGCAACCTCAAGATAAACTGTATCAGAGGCCATGGAAACACCGTGATTTTCTTCACTGACATGATTCTTTCCTTTTTCTCATGCTCGTGGACTTCTCAGCTTCCTACTGCCATGAAGTATCCACATGGGAAGTGGCATCTATTAGTTCCTATCACACTCCAGAGGCCATGGTAGCCTTCCAAAGGGGATGGGAGCGAGAGACAAAGAGAAATTGATCTTAAGCCAGGTATAGGAGTCTGTTTATATTTACATTTATATTGGATCTGATTACAACACTGTAAATGCAGCAGAACAAAGGTAGCTTTCAGATGAAAGAAAATATTTATTGTCAGTGAATACACTCTGAATCTGAGGCAGCTTTGGAGAGTCAGTACAAACACACGTTCAGAATAAAGCACAACGGATTGCTGGTCCCAGAAGTAACACTGCTTTGAACATTTACAATTATATTCGCGAGACTTTTCCTGAAACTCTTGGCGTCCAGGTGACAGACAAGAAGGGAGGGGAGAGGAGGAAGGTAACAATGCCGACCATGTACTGTTCACAAGGCATGAAGCTACATACTGTCATCATGTTACTCTATTTTATTAGCATGATGTTTATGGGAAGAATGTACAGTGACTTCCATTTTACAGATGATGGCTGACATGTGGTCAGAGACTTAGCCCTTTCCTGAAGACTCTGCAGTATGGCATTAAGGGCACAGACTGTGGAGTCAGTGTGAATCTGGATAAAAACGTGACTCTGCCCCTTAGCAGCTATAGCCTGTGGGCCAGTCACTTCAGCTCTCTGAATTATATTACCTCATCTGTAAAACGGGAATAACAGGACTATCCACAATGCAGCGCTGCTGTCAGGCTGCAATGAGATGGTGTTTATAATGTGCCCAGTGGAAAGTCAAGCACACAGTATGTGTTCAATTCAAGTCTGCAACAGTGTTAAGTTCTAGAGCACCCGGGCCATCAGGGAGGCTGCCCCCTGATTCTACAAGGAGTAGGATGGGAGAAGAACTTAAGTTTTATAAATCTTTTTTTAGTTATTTATTTTGAGAAAGAGACAGAGAAAAGGGAAGGGGAGAGAAAGAATCTGAAGCAGGCTCTGCACTGTCGACAAAGTGCCCATCACGGGGCTGAATTCATGAATAACAAGATCACGACCTGAGCTGAAACCAAGAGTTGGAGGCTCAACTGACTGAGCCACACAGGTGCCCCAAGAACTTGGGTTTTAAACGGCAGAACCACTCACACACAACCTCACTGGCTTGCAGAAGCTTACTCCAAATCAAATCACTCATTCACTCTAGTGCCAACCTTGTTTTGATGATATGGTTGCCCTCGGATTATTCTATGTAGAACCTTCAGGTGAGGAGGAGGGAAGAAGACAAAGAAGACAAAGAAAATGAAACCAGAGAACCTTGACCTTGGAGCGGACCTTTGAGCTCATCATGCCAATGGCCCTGGAACCCAGGTGGTCTTCAGGACTGCCCAGGATAGAGCTGAGAGGGGAGAAGATCCCTTGGCTCTGCTCCTACACGTTCAGAGGCGCTGAGCTGGGGATGACTGAAGATATTCCCAGAGTCTGAAGATCATCCAGGTTTCGTAAACCATGACCTAGTTCCATGGATCCTTTCTGCTCTACCTTCTCCCAAAACAAAATGGGAAACTCACCTGTGCCCAAGGCACCAGCGACTTCAACAGATTCCTTGATAGGTTGTCCTCTATAGTTCCCGCTTGCTCAGAGTTTGCTTTACAGTGAGTCGTCAGGTGAGTATACCAGATATTCTATTCTAATTCAAGTGGAAGGACAGTAAGAAGATGAATTCAAGTCCAAACACTACCACTTATCAGCTGTGTGACCTCGGTCACATCGCTTAAACTCTCTGACTTCAAGTCCCATATTTCTAAGACGAGGTGTGTTTCAGGACCCACGTTATAGGTCTATCTCAAAGATTAAGTCAGTCAATAGAGGCAAAGTGTCCCTGGAACATCACAAATGCTCAATAAATGTTTGCTGCCCTTATTACCATTGCAATGGAATCAGTTCCTTTGTGTAACACTGCACACTACTAACACTGTCTCACCGAACATTAGCCAAAGAACAGGACAGGGACATCCACAACCCTCACCCCCAAGAGGCGAAATGTGTCAAAACACAGAGGCTTGCCGGGAGGGTAGTGCCTGAGGTTCCTGTGGAGCGCTTCCTGATCCCATAACTGAAACCCCATGACACAGACAGATACAATCAGATAATGATGGCAATCAATAATGATAACAGAAATTATTATTTATTTTCATAAACACAGACTATGTGCGTCCCGCTGAGTTACACACATCACATGCCAGCATTCGCTTTGAGGGCAGTCAATCAATGGGAAATCTCAATATCCACCCGCAGAGGCAGGAGGGGGAGGGATGGAGCGAAGGCTGAGAAATGACCCCCACCAGAGTGACACATTCACACAGTTAATCTAATCCATGGGGCCATCCGGGTGCCATTGCAGGCCTGTGAATATGGAACAGGCTTGATTGATTTTCGCCGCAGTAGCTAAACACTTCATTGTTATTTGCAACAAATATAAGGAAAGGGAAGATGAAACTGTAAAAGGATTGGATATTAAGTCCCCAGCACAGCAATAAATCACAAAATGAAGTCTAGAAAAAATTAAAAATGGGTAGGGGAAGGCTGTATTTGTGTCCTAAGAGGCCTTGGGTATCAAAGCATAAAACTGAAATTAAAACCTGGGCAGTGATGGGCGATCCTGACTCATCCAGTAATTTGCCCTAAATGTGGCCTGGGCTTACCCATCCTCCTGGAGTGAGTGTCACCGTATGGGGACCACAGAAGCAGCAAGAAAGCATAGCGTTGTGTCTGCACAAAGCACAAAGTGACTGCTTCTCAGAGCCTCAGTTTCCCCCTTTTATAACGGGGATAATTACATCTATAGCATTAGAAAGAGGAATGTATCTACTCATGTCCTGCTTGCCATCCAGGATCCTGGGGAGAATCGAATGAGACCCCCAGCATGAGAGAACATCTATCCTTCAAGATGCATCTTGGAAACTCCCTCCCAATCCTGCACCTCTTCCCTTCCGTTCTTTCTCCAACATGGCAATTGACTGTGCTTTTCTCAGGACATTTATCCTACCCAGTGTTTCTCAAAGGGTGGCCCAGGGACCGATCGCATGTGTCAGAATCACCTGTGCATTTTCCAGGAGGGGTCTTGTCAAAGACATCACTTGGTAGCATTCAGACTTCCTAAACCAGAATCCTTCGTGAAAAAGCCAAGGACTGTGCTCTACAGAGCATGCCAGGTGCCCTTGGGGCACTCTGCACTGTAAGAACCACTGCTTCAATTGATTGTAGGTTGCAACCACTTGCATCTGGTCCCTTACTTCCTCTTGAGGGAAGGGAGTGTGTTTTACTCATCTATGTGAGATTTATTTGGTAGCAGGTACTTAGTTAGCATGGTGCTCGACACATAGTGGGCACTCAGTAAATAGGATACAAATACAACGTGTCAGATGTTATCACTTTTATTGCTGTCCGGATCATGGACCACATAATAAATAGTCCTGCATAATAGTGACAGGTAGGACCTGTGGGATCTGACAGACCTGCACTCCATTCTTGGCTTTGTCACTTATTATCTGTGGGGCCTTAAGCCAGTACTTACCTCCCTGAGCCTTTGTTTACACATCTGTAAAGAGGGCATGATGCCTAAGTCACAGGATTGTGATGGGAAAAGAATTGTAAAACATACATTACACAACTCAGGCCGGAGCCCGTCACTAGGAAAGGCTGAACAAATGCAGTGGCTATCAGTACACTTAAAACCATTGGTCTATTTAATCAGTTCTTTAGAAAGCAGATCAGGTAGAGAAACTAGTTGTTGCACAGAAAGGACCATTTTCGGGCAAACCACTAGTCTGGGCCTTACTAACCCCATGATCTGCTAGCCACAATCCCTGAGAAGTTCCCTTCAGAATTCAGAGCTGGCAAACACTCCTGCCGACTGGCCATGGTCTTAGACCTCGGCTAGGGGGACATGCAAATAGCCAGTGATGAGATAAGCAAACATCAGGATCATTCTATGCGGAAAAACGTTAGTCCAGAAAGTCACAGGTATGTGCCCTGAGGTTGAGAGGAAGACAGAAGCAGTCACCGGCGGCAGGTATGCGCATAAAACAGGATGTCATTTAATCTTTCTGCCTTTAATCTTTCTAAAACACAGCACATCCATTGTGTGCCCACGCTGTGGCAGAAGAGCCTTTGCGATCCTCACCCTTGCTCCCTCCTCCCCACCAAAGCCAAGCGCATACATTAAGAGAGCTTTGCCCAAGAATTCTGAGAAACACAAATAACGGAAGTGCCCTGCCCTATGATCACGAATTGATACTTTCTTAGAAGGCAGAGGATACAAGGAATCATAATGAAAACTGGGGAGTCAGATAGACTAGGTGTGAACCGCAGTTCTGGCATTTTCTAGCCATGACATCTCGGGAGAAATCCTTGCCTACACTAAGACTTCATTTCCACTTCTGTGTAGTGCATTCAATTAACGAATACATGGCCAACCATGTGCCATGCATTCTTCTAGGTGTTGGAGCTACGGGAGAGAAGACAATGTGGTTCCTTTTCCTTGGAACCTACGTTCAAGTAGAGGTGGAGAGGCAGCAGAAAACGGACAAATGGTATCTCGGGTAAGGATACAAGCTAACAAAAAAGGGGTAGGGTAAGGCCACCAAGAGTGGGGGAGATGTGAGCGTGCAATTTTCCCTATGGTATTTTAGGGGAGCTTTTCTGAGGGAGGAAGGCTCTGGATGGCCCAGAGAGAATAAGAGAATATCCTTGGCAGAGTTACTGTTAGAACTACAAGGTATAGGGATGGGAAACTCAGCACCTGGGATATAATAGCATGTAATAAACATGGCTATTATTATTATTATTAATTATTATTACCATTAATATTAGCTATAAGGAATATTTAGATAAAATCCATTAAAAAACTGGAATTCATTACATCCCCTTTATTTTTGGGGGTGGTTATGGCAGTTCACAGCTTGGGATATCACACCTTCTGAAATCTATATTTATAACTAGTTAAAAAGCAAATTCCAATCTGGCCTAGGTTTCCAGGGCTCTGGCAGCCAACCATAATGAGGTGAATAATAACTCCAGGCTCATCCCGCAGGGAGAAATATGCTAAGTGTGATTTCTCACCACTCAGCTCCCATCCCAGGCTGATGAAGTTATTTGAACTATGAGTTTCTGTTGCCTAGAAAGGGCGCTGAGGGCTTCTTACCTCTGGGCACTGGGCGGCTGGGAACGAAGGGCAGGAAGAATCTTGCTAAGTGGAACTACAGAAGACCTCAGGGTCATTGCTTCTGCATGCCGAGGTCAAGGATCTGGAAACTCACTGTGTGTGAATGTGTGAATAAGAAAGAAAGGGGAGTGGGTGGAAACGGACAGACAAATAGACACTATCGTGGAATTATAATGGCACTAAGTATTGAAAAAATTTCAAATCTTCAAATGTATGTGTCCAACCATAAGATTTTGAGTCCCAGCTCTGGAATAACCAGTTGGCAGACAATGGGCAAGTTATTTCTCTTTCTGAGACTGCACCAGGTTTAAGGGCTCAGGTCCAAGAGCAAGGTAGCTCAAGATTTGATTCTTAGCCCTGTATGATGTAGGGCATACTACTTAACCTCTCTGAGCTTCATCTGTACAAGGACTATTAACAGCGAACTATACATCATGTGGTAGCTGAGGCAGATATAGGATGCAGCATGATGCATGGGATATAATAAATGCTCAATAAATACTAGATACCAGCATTTTCACCAGCCAAAAACCTGTCCTGCCTCTCACTGACTGTTCTGAAGATGAATCAAGGGATTAGGTAAGAAAACACTTGGTGATATAAATGGAATTTTATAGCTATAAGGTGTTATTATTAAATTATCATTATGATTATTGCTTTCAAGGTTATGATACCAAGCAGGAGATGCAGTTTTCACAGAAGTACTTCTCATAGTTTCTCTGGGTAATGAGTGATTGGATTGAGAAAGCTATGTTCCATGAAAAAAGGAAAAAAAAATAGCCACATTCTTGCTTTGAAAAGCTGAGCCTCCTAGCACTGAAACAGATCAAGTTCATTACTCAGTGAGGATTAATTAGCTGTCGGTATTATTAAATGTTCTCACTCTCAAGATCCACACAGAACTGGAAACTATGAAAGTGAGCAAGAGGTAATCATTAGACAGGAAAGGCGGGGAAAAGCTACAAATGCTGGCAATGCAAATTTTGAGAGAGGAGCATGTTAGTAAATTACAGGCTGATTAATATCACGTCAGCTCATTCTCTGTTTGGAGTCATTGTTCTGAATCTGTGGTCTTCAGGGTTGCGTGGTTTTTTTTTCCTCTTCTACTACCGGGATCAAAAAGGAATGGAGGCTGGCCTTTTCAGTGTTTTCATCCAAAGAATGCTGCAGGGTGGATGATTACACTGAAACACAGGATATTTGAAAGCCTAGGAAAGTAGATGGGGTGAAACAGAATATGGGTAATTACAATATTATAGCAAATGTGTCTCTCAGGTTGGTACAATAACCAATGAAATGACTGAAAAGTAGCAGAGGCTCATAAAAAATGATAGCTCAGAGAAACCTTAGAGATGATAGAATCCGGTGACCAAAGACCTATTGTCTTAACCACCAGGGGCTTGTGTTAAAGATGTCCATTCTATGGGATCACTCAATTTGCTAAAAGGAAGCACTGGGGTTGGGGCCTGGGGATCTGCATTTGGAACCAGCACCGTGGACGTGAAAGCACGGGACTATTCGGTCCTCTGGCTGGCAGTTTAGCAACTGAGCTTGGAGAGAAGAAATGTGATTTGCTGGTCCAGGGTCACACAGCTGGTTAAGAAGAAAGAATCAGAAATGGGGTTTTCAAACTTGCAGCCACACCTCAAGGCCTCCTTCCACGTTTGGTATGAACAAAGTCCACTTCATAACCTCACTGTCTTACCTTAGGGAGAATCTCTGCTCTAAAGGAAACATGCATATAGGCCTACTCTTCATCATGGGGACAACAACTCTGAGCGACTAACTGCAGTTAGATGAAATCCCAGAGGAAGCCACGGCCGACAGGAATTCATTGTGGGAACTATAGACGGCACCTGAGAAAGTCCACTCACATAGCAAAGAAGGACAAGGTGACATCTGGGCAGAAGTTCGTGTTGTGAGCCCCCCAGTGGTCCCTAAGCCATCTGTTTTCCCTACAGGATTGCAAAGTTCCAAGGGGCTAAAGACTGCCTTACTCCCTTTGGATAGCCAGCAGACTGTCAGCCACTCACTAGACATCAGTAAAGAGTTTGTGGAAGGAATATAACAGGATAAAAAGTATATGAAAAGGAAAAGAGTATAATTTTTTTCCTCTCAGTAGGGAGTAATAACAGCCAAGTTAATGATAATGATGAAGATAATATTAAACCGCCAGCAGGGAACTAACATTATCAAGTGTTATCTGTGAGTGAGACATTACACAGGTTAACACTTCATCACACACAATAGAGCATGGAATCCTTGCAAAAATCCTGGGAGGCAGTGAATCCTTGTAATGCACATGGGACTTTGGAGGCACAAGGAGTTTAATTAATATGTCCGAGGTCCTTGGCTGAGAAGCAATAGAGCCACAATTCTAATCCAGGGAAGGCTGACCTCAATGTCCATACTCTTCATTACTCTACCCTCAGGTCTGCAAAACCTCTGAGCATTTAGAGCATCAGCCCACTCTGATAGAGGACCCGCTGAGGAAATGGGCTGATGAGAGGAAGCTGAGCAGCCAACGCTTGTTTCCTCAGAAGAAGCTCCAAGAAAAACTAAGTACCCACGAATACTAGGTAAACACAAGACAGCCTAGCACTATGGCCACCACTGAGCCCATGCTCACAAAGTACCTGCTGAATAAAGAGAGGGAAAAATGAACGAATTAATGAACAAATAAACAAGGAAGCTAACCAGGAACATGCCAATCATTCAGTTCCCATATCTGCTTCTAAACCTAGGGTGACAACCTCTTTTCCCCACATGTACTGCAATGTCTCTCTGATCTCAGTTTTTGGTCTTCAGTAGGGCAGCCGGTACCTGAAAACACCTATTTGACAGTTTTGAAAGTTCTTTGGGGCTAGGGCTGGTCCCAACATGTAGATCTGGGAATGCTGTACCATTCATAGTAAGCACATCTAAAACCAAACTTGCCATCGAGTTCTGAACCACTTTACCGTGTATCTGGAGAGTGTTCCCTTAGAAGTTTGTTCTGAGAAATCTATTTCTTAAAAATTTTTATTTATTTTTGAAAGAAGAGAGAGAGAGAGAGAGAGAGAGAGAGAGAGGAGCAAAAGCAGGGGAGGCACAGAGAGAGGGAGAGAGAGAATCCACAGGGCTTGATCCCACAAACCGAGAACTCATAATCTGAGCTGAAATCAAGAGTCGGACGCTTAACTGACTGAGCCACCCAGGTGCCATGAGAAATCCAATTTTTAAAAAAAAATTTAAATTTATTTATTTATTTTTAAAGAGAGAGAGAGAGAGAGCAAGAGAGAAAGTGCAAGCAGGGGCGGGGAGAGAGAGAGAGAAGAGAGAGAGAATCTCAAGCAGGATCCGCGCTATCAGCGCAGAGCCTGACATGGGGCTCAGTCCTCCGAACTGTGAGATCATGACTTGAGCCAAAATTGGGTGTCAGACACTTAATCACCTGGGCCACCCAGGTGCCCCCAGAAATCCATTTTTAATACCACTTTCCTATGAGACCTTTCCTGGTCTCTAGAACCAAATATAATTTCTTCATCCTTTGATGAAACTGTAACTCTCAGACACTTACTGCATTCATCTTACTCTATTTACTGTCATAAGCTTTCTTGTAGGAGACCTCCGTATCCTTTTCTTACCAGACTGTGCATTTCTGGAGGGTAGAAAGGGAGCTACTCAGAGTGATAGCGGAGATCATATGTTGACCTCCAGCCATGGAAGGAGGGCTTTCCAACCTAAGCATGTTTTTAGTGAAGTATGAGGCTCACTGTTTTGGGTTTAGTAAGTATTAGGTTCACCGTTTCACAGACACAGAGACTAAAAATAACTTGCATGACTCAAGATCAAAAGGGTTAGGTGACTATGTGAGATTCTACTAAGTGGCAGAATTCAAACCCAGGCCTATGAGATTCAGAAGTTCATGTTCTGAACCACGAAACCCCAACTTGTCACGTGGGTTGTCCCATCCCCTGTGCCTTGAGTTCGAAAGATGCTCAAAACATTTTAGGTAATGTGAGCACACAGAGGCTAAGCATAGAGTAACGCATGGCAGTGGCCATGTGGGCAGGTCCTAGAGGGATAATGGAAATGCATACATCTGTAGTCATCAGGGCCTGGCCCCTGTGCCACTCTCCCATCTGCCACCAGACACTCAGACAGGTTGAGTCTCCACTTCATCTTCTTTACTCATACATTATATTTGCGACCAACCTCCAGGGGTACCCCCCCCACCCCGCATGGCCAAACGCGGGAGCCCTTCCCCTGAGGCTGGTGGTTGAGAGAAGTGAAAGGCGGTAGCAAAAGGTGCTGTTGGGCTCACCCGCAAGGTTGTGATGGTGGCAGGATCCCGGAGCCGGCCCTCCTCATCTTTCAGGTTGTAACCTTCTGGCCTCTTATCACGCTCGCTGACTTTCCACAGCTTCACAGTTTTATCTGTGGAGGATGACCAGAGCAAATCAAAATTAAAGTGAAAATGAGTTTCTAAAGGAGTCTTGTGTGTGGGTGGCGGGGCAGGGAATGGGGTTGGGAACAGAGAGAAGTGGAGGTAAGGACAGAAGAAACTGATATAGAAGCTGGTTCATGTCAAAGGTTCTGAGCATAAATCTCATGTCATCTGAAGACAGAGCTCATATTTCAAGACAAAAATATATACTGTGCCGAGACCAATGGTTTTCCCAACGATGGCCTCTGAAATTTAGAGCTTACATGTTATTTTGGTTCATTCAATAAAAATATTTATTGAACACTGAATCGAGCAGCTACATATACAGAATTAGCTATGTAACTATGTTATCGGCATTTGCCACGGAAAATGTATTTAATATTCACAATAACTCCGAGAGGGAGAGATATGTCCAGTTCAGTCCCACCTCACCAAGGACTTCCCTGCCACGATCACCCCGACTTCCTCATCCTTTGTGGTCTCACCCTGTGAGACCTAGTTGCCCTGTGCTCCAGCCATATGGCTTCTTCCTAACCCCCTATACACGTTATCTCCACTCCCGCCTGGGGCTTCGCGCTAGCTGTGCCTTTGGCTGGGAAGCCCTCTACCCTCCTCTTCCCATGATTTTTGCCTGCACTTTGCTCTGTTCGTGTCCCACACTCAGAGCGGCCTTTCCTAACCAACCTGCATCAAAATGTCCCCACCAAGCTCTCGTCTGCTCCCCCTGCTTTATGTTTCCTCTTAGCACTTGTCACGCTCTGACAATGTATTTGTTACGTTTCCCTCACCAGAACGTAAAATCCCTGGAGGCAGGGATTCTGTCTTATTCATCACTACACATCCAGCACCTGCAACAGTGCCTGGGACACAGAAGATGCTCAGGAAATATTAATTGGGTGAAAGAATGAACCCCATATCTACACAGTGCATCTTGCTAGCAATACTCAGTGATATCGAATGGTAGGATCCTTCACCAAAACACTCCTCTCCTCCTGCAGTCTCCAAGCTGGAGTCCTCAGCTGGTTCGCAACGACCTTTCTCACCTGTGTACCATTCCAGAACTTTACCCTATCTGCTGACACCTGTCATTCACCATTGCAATACAGCAGGGCAGGATCTCCAATGTCTACAGGGGTGAGGTGGGGCAGGGCAGGGGAGTGAGCGGGAGGGGCTGAGGGCTTGGGGGGCAGGAGATGGCGAGCCCCATCTACAGCGTTTTGATCCATGTACTAAGAAAACATGTTTGGGCAAAGAGAACGTGTGTGTGGGCCACATGCCTTCGGTAGGCTTTCCTGAACAGGTCCTACATGCGTTATATGTGCTCGCTCTAGCTTTTCTTGTCCAGGGCAGGGACTCGAATGCCTTCTCTGTATCTTCCTCTGTGCCTGCACGGGGTTGTTGGCTTTGGAACGAGACAAGCTTGGGCCTCACCCCACCGTCAGCCAGCCAGCATGGCCAAGGACCAGGATTCCCACGTAGTAGGCGCCCAGTATTTCTTCAGGGACAAATAAATGGGCACAATGGATTTATCAGGAAGAAGAGTACAGAATGCTAATTGATTCTGAACTTCAGATAAAGAGCAAATGACTTTTTAGTGTAAGTATATCCCAAATATTTCAACCTTACAATAAAGACATTTAACTTCTCTATGCCTCAATTTCTTTATTTGTGAATTGGAGAACGCAGTGTCTTTCTCATGGGGCTTTTAGAAGGATTGAATGAAACCCAGTGTTTAATGCAGGGTTGGGACTTCTAATAATGGTTGACAAATGGTAGCCGTTATTTGAATGAGCAAAGCGGGCAACAGTTCTTTGATGATAACCTGTTGCTGTGACAGTATTAGCTTCATCCCGATGATGTCAGCACATCCTGTTTCCTCCCTAATACTGTCGGGAGAAGAGTCACACCTCACCCAGCCTTTATTAGGGTTCCCTTTCTCCTCTGCCCCCTCATCTCACTTCCCCATGTCTCCCTACCAAATGTCTCATCCTCAGAGGTTTGACATGCGTCACATCCTGAGGTAGGCTTTCAGCAACAATTTCGGTACTTCAACAGGTAAGTGCCTCTGTCTCCTGTTCTCTGGGGAGGAACTCAGGCTTTTCATGTCTGCTGGCACACGTGGCATGGCGGCCAAGTGTAAGATTTGTGTGCTCTGAACTGTGCACTCCCTTTGGCTTGCGCTGGCATGGAAGGCAAGGAAGCCTTTCCCAGACACTGATAAGAATTCTTATCTGTATGCCAACACTCCTCTGGGCCTCCCTTCTCTTGCTGTCCTGCTGCACACTGCACTGCATGTTAGGGTCAGAAACTGAAACAGAGGTCATATTTATATAATCACTTAATTAGTGACTGGTCACTATAATCACTTAATTAGTGACTCGGAACAACACCGGCCAGTGACTTTTAACACCACATACTATCTATCGCTTGGCTTTGGGATATATACCGTCCCATTGGCGAGGCAATTCTTCTCTTATATTTTTCTTATTATGAATAACACATTGCTACACAGAGAAATCACAGGTAAAACATAAAGAGCAAGAATCAACTATAATTCCTCCAGTCAGCGACAATCGTTTAACGTTTTGCATAGATACTTGCAGTATTTTTTTCTGTGCATTTTTTGGGGATGGGTATGAATCTATCGTACATATATTGGTTTTGTATTCTCTCCTTTAATCCTTCTTTTATTATACGTGTGGTAAATATAATTGCAAAAAAAAATAATAAGCTGGAAAGTAAAAAAAAGAAGAAATAAAATCTCCTTCAATTGCACTAGACAAAGATAAATATTAGAGAAATTTTGGGCACATCATTTTATTATATTTGTATGTGTAAAAATTTAATTTTTTCATATACGTAACATGCTATACATAGTTTATAATATACGTTTTCCTAACCGTATCTACCCATACTAACATCTATTCCTATAAAAATAAAATTTATAATAGTAAGAATTTGTTAACAATTAAAGGTCTAATATTGTGAGATTTATCAGTTAATTATAGAAAAATCATACAAGGAAATGCTATGTAGTCATTGAAAATGCAATGGTATTTTAAAAGAATATTTAACAACTAGGAAGATATTCCTATTGTTACGTGTTATATTATTAAGTAAAAAAATCTTGCTGCATAACAGCTTACAGAATAATCACATTTTCATTAAGAAGCAAAAAGATTTATCCATTTATCCATGTCTCTACTTTTTTTTCTTTAAAAGACATTAATAGCGGTTCGACATTCATAGTGGTTCTCCCTTGGTGTAAACGCTTCAGTATCTTCATTTTGCTTTTCTGTATTTTCTAAAAAATTTTTTTGGTTTACAATGAGCACATACTAATTTCATAGCATGCAAAACAAATCAATTATACCTTTCTCTCTCATCCTAAGTATTAAAACAGAAGTAGAAAGCTAGATAAAGCAGCGTGTTTTCATCTGGCAAATAATTTCAAAGTCTAGATTCACAACTGAATGTTGGTTTTACATTTCATTAAAACTGATAAAGTTGACAAAATAGGCTCATAGAATGTAAAACTGTACCCAACTATAATGAGATAAGTACATTTTTTTCTAAAAAAAAAGATAATTGATGGTGAATTCAATCCAATTCCCTATGGCTGGGTTGCCTAGAGTCATTCTCGACTTTATTATCACACAATTTTTCTTGACTCAGTATCTCGAAGCTTTGTGGATAAAAAAGGCGAAGGAACATGTGGCTGTTACTATGAGTAATGACTTTTCTTTTTTCTGGCTGGCTCTCTGAGCAGTTTATCATTACTTGTGGCAGCTTTTAAACACAATCTTATCATCTATCTTCATTTTCTCTTTTGTACAGTAATTCCAATTGTCTTTCATTAATTTTTGCATGTTAACCTATTTGGCTTGAGGGGAATTCTCAACCTCAATATTAGTATAAAAAAGACAATCGCGTAAGAACATGGGAATTTTTCTTCTAAGAATCATTTTGAGATGCTGTTGGCATATGAAATAGCATCCCAAATGGGAAGATAATATCCTTGTTAATCAAAAAACTATTTAAAAACTCAATTAACAGAACATTATGCTATACAATTAATCTTCATTGCATATCAATGATTTCCTTTCCATCCCCCCCACAAAGCAGTTAATAAGTCTTTGAATTTTATAGTAATAATCAATAGAGTAAGTTTCATAATATTGAGTAAGCTAGTCATAGAAGATAATCAGACATTTTTCCTCCGCCTGAAATAATTAAGTCAAAATAATCAGAAGTCTCTTTTATTCTAAAATGTTGGATATGTGGAGCTTTTGAGTACATTTCAACAGCAAAACAAAAAAAGAAAAGGAGGAGAAGTAGAAGAAGAGGCGGAAGAGGAAGAAGAGGCGGAAGAGGAAGAAGAGGCGGAAGAGGAAGAAGAAGCATTCACGTGGTCTGTCTTTCAAGAAATCAGGGTTGAAAAAAGTAAACCCAACAGTGCACACAGGTCTGAGAAAGAATTAAATGACTTAGAATTTGAGATAAGCTACACTTGAATAACCCTACACTGGCTGTTTCAGAATTGCCATTTTGTAGGTTTCTATAATGGTTTTATAACCAAAGGATTTTTGGTTTGTGTGCATTAAAAGGATACAAGAAATAAATTCACGAGAGACTCAAAATGCACAATCTAAAATCAATCATGATAAAACTTTCGATGTGTTTCTTTTCAGCCTTTAAAAACATTATATTTGATCATATTATGTACACATGAACATTACCCTGTAAGTGTCGGGGATAAGCATAAAGCAAATCCCTTGCTTCTTGATTTATATTTAAATATATATTCCTCATAGACAGACTCACATGGGACAAAATGAATCACTTCCCAGCTTATTTGCTTGGTAGAGGGTTTTCAATTTTTATACACTAATCCTCTTAATTTTTATGCTATTCAATTAGCACCCTTTACTATATGATCTTATACTGAATTGTTCTGAGCTTGGATGGCTTCTTTCAGAAGGGTATTATGAGCCTTTGGGGTAGGTAATTTCACTGCATAAATGTTTACCAAATTCATATGGAATTTGTCACTCTATTCAACCCCCAATGTCCTCTCTCTCTGACCTATTGATATCAACTCCCTCTAAAACACTAAATGATATAAGAAGAGAATGGAGGGAGAAAGAGCAAGAAACCACTTTTTGGTCTTTGCTTTAAAAGGGTCCCCCCCTCTTCTTCTTGACTGAGAACTTGATGTTGCAAATAGAGACACACCCATCTCCTTTACACACCCCACATATATTCAGGGATTAGTCATTTCTATTCAGTATGCCAAAGTCATAGGGATGGCATGTTAAGTTTTTTGAAATTTGTTCCCAGAATAACATTTAGTGAATCTTAAGAAAGCAAGTCGGCTTCTAAAAAGACCTAAAAATAATCTGCATTAATCAAAAACTGCAGATAATAGGTCTCACCTAATTCGGTCATAAATTTGTCATTTTTAAAAAGAATACCTGCTATGTACTTAGGGCTTACTCTCTGCCAGGCACTCTGGTAGGCGTCTTGTGAATATTGTTTCTAAGTTTTTCAACAGCTTACAAGGTGAAAAGAAACAGTGAGCCCAGGAGAGAATGAAATATGTGGTTTGCTGACTCCATCTCTGCAAATACCAAACAAGCAAGGTCACCTCTACGTACCATTAGTAGACAGAAGGAAGTAGGCTGCGTTCTGCTGAGGGAGCCATCTTATTTTATTGATTTTTTCTTCTATTTCTAAACTCTTCAGGTAATCGAACTCGGGTTCATGGCTCTGGAATGTGCTGTAAACATTGTATTCACCCCTACGATGAACCTGATTTTTACTCTGTAGAAGGGGGAAAAAACACACACACAAAAAACATAAAATCACATAAGCCAACTGCAAAGTTGCCAATTCCTTCTTTTTCTGGGCAGAGTCACGGTGGGATGGGCAGGCCATGCCACTGTAGGATGAGGACAGACCCCTGGCAACAAGTTCACCTTAGCTGAGTGGCCTCCACAGCATTTGGTCAATACTGGCACCTCCAACAAACACATATTTATAAATTACATACATGAACTTGGGCACTAACGTATGGTATGCATAACATATACATAGAAATTGATGCTATAATAGGACACAATTTAAAAATACATGTAAATAGAAATTCTAGTATTTTCTTTCTACGTCCTAATGGACATCTTGGACCCCCTCAGGAGTGATCCATCCCACACTCATGTCCACACTGACATACATCAATCCCTCACAAAGACTATAAAGCTATGGCAACTGCGCATTTCACTAGCCTTTTAAAATCTCCCCAGAACCTCACAGAATGTCTGAGAAGTAGGCAGGGCAGGGAAATTGACAAAAGAAGTTCAGCGGTATTAAAGTGACCTCTCCAGGTCACACAGCTTGTACACAGCAGATCGAGGCATCAGATGCTTCCCTCTCCTCCTTTTTTTCCCCATTCAAGTGACAAAAAAGACATGAGTGTAGAGATGCCACATGAACCCCTGGGAAAATTATCAGGTTCCATCCGGCTTTCCCCCCGCCCCAGTTATACACAGTGCAAACAGGAGGAACTAGGTAAAGAATGTGAGAACGAAACTTTAGAGAAGAGGATCTGCAGGAGGGGGCGGGGGGTGGGGGGCAGGGGGCAGAGGAAGGGTGGAAAGGAAAGGAGGACAAAGAGGATGTTAGAGAAAGAAGAAGGGACAAAAGAAAAGGCAGGTTTTATTTCAGCGGTTTAGGACTTGATTACTAAGAGCTTCCAGATTCAGGCTTTGGAAAACCATGCTCACAAATTCAAATTCAGGCCTTACAGAGCACGTGTTGTAAAAGCTTGACTCTTAGGATTAAGATTCCATTAAAAAAATTATATTTCTGGATGGATATTGACCATTCAAACCAAAATCTCCATTTACTCAATTTGACGGGTGATGGTGCTGACGCTGTGCTCGATATATTTGCGAGGGCACTGAGGTTCGAACGAGCAAATTCGCCAGGAGCGTGCCTCTTGAGAAGTCGTGCACAGAAGTTGGGGACTGGGGGGGGGTGGAGTGCGGGGGTGGGCCTGACCCCCGAGGTTGTCTGTCACGTGGCTTTGGCTTTGTTTCTCGGGCTTAGCGTTCACTCCAACCTGAAGCCTCGCCACAAAGCTAGACACTCAACTGTTTCTCTCCTCGACATTTATTTTTTATGAACAAAACCACCCTCCTTTGGAAAATGTGTCCCCTTTCATTCGACCAACGCATGAGGCTTCCCAAATATTTCAGTCCATTAAAATAGGTGAAACCTATAAATAGCTAACGGAAATCGTGGGGCACGGTATTCCTGGCAACATGCTGCCTCGGGTAATTTATGCTAAATGACTGCCCCAGTTCTTCTTCCTCATCCCTATGTACCTAATTGGATTTTTTTTTAAATGGAAGAAAGTCTGAAAATCAGTTTTAAAAGGACTTTAAATGCTGATATCCTGCTTACTACAGAGACAGCCAGTCCACCTTAACAATAAATTTATAAGAGTGTTGATTTGCTACCATCCAAATCAGACTGTCAAGTGTGTGTACCATGTGCCAGACCAATTAGCACTAGGCAGCTCTGGAAAAGCAGGAAAAATTCCAGGTCACGAAGAGCTATTAGTTCCCACTTGCCAACCACATTTTCATGTTTCCAGGGCCAATGGAAGAGGCTGGGTGCCTGATTTAATGCTGAACCCTTGAATTTATACAGAACCCCGAGGGATTATGATGCCCTTATAGAAATTAATTGCAAATAATGTGCAATTACCAAATATATCACCTCTAAATGAGGCTTTCCTTTTTTTTTTTTTTTTTTTTTTTTTTGAGGGGAGGTGTAACGTAAATGGCTTTGAGGCACAGCGCAGGCTTTAAATTGCTAGGGAAGTCTCTTGTGAGAACTTCCTCCCGCACTGGGCCCCCCTGCTCTGTGCTGGTGGATCTCTGTGGCGGGCGGGAACAGATGGGACAGGTCCTAGAACACACACCGGCCTGCTGGAAGCCCCAGGACCATGCCAGGGGAGGCCCGGGAAATCAGATTGGGCCATAATAATTCCATTCTGGCAAAACAGAAGCAGACACCAAAAAACTCAATTTATATGAAAAAGAGAAACAATTCCTACTGGAGCCCAAGTCTCAGGAGGAAATGGGCTTTTTGAGATTCAATTCGCTGCAAGTTGGAGCTCCTGCTGGGAAGGCGTGCAGCGCTGGGCTCCAGGGACCTCTGGGTCACCGATAGTAAAGCATGTACCACATGTACTGCCCAGATGTCATTTCGTGGGATTTCACTCCCTGTGGTAGGGTGAGCTATCACTTTCTTCTCTACTGACCCAAGGTCTCCTTTTCACACCTATTGGCAAAGATTTATCCCCCCTACGCGTATTGGGCAGGAGCACCTGAAATCAGGAGACTTCATTTCAATGGCTCGGGGATAAATCCCACTCAAAAAGGAGTTCTCTGCTCAACAAGCACTATGAGATTTTGCAGGTTGGATGGGAAGTGAGTTCGTTTTGAATGCACAACACCCAGGTTTGGAAAGATTCGGCCATGCCCAGAAAAGGTTCTATTATCAGGAGCTTTTATGAGCCTGAATGTGGAACTGTTGACGTTAATGACTTTTTGGCAGTTTTTACTTTGCTAGCAAAGCAGCAAGGTTAAGGGCGACACGTGAGGATTAAGGAACAGTAGGAGGCCTCCTTTAAAAAGAGAAGAAAATGGGCATTTTGCATTCACTGCCACTTACCTCCTGCTCTCGTTGAAATATTACAACCCGACCCCCCTTGTCCCCTGTCGCTAGTAATTCTCCCGTGTGGTTGAATTCTACCGTAGAGATAATGTCAGCTGAAAAGGAGAAGACAAAGGCAATTAAAGTAACTGCACACTTACTTTGAAACGATAGATAATAGATATACTTTTCTGTGCATTTAAGGACTCAGGGCTTTGTCTCTGCAGTGGAATTTACAAGGATTTTCTGTTCTGTATTGTAAGTGCCACTAGAAGTGGCATTTGAGAAAGTAAATTTTCTAGGAGACCACTGCAGTGTGGCCTCTCGGAACATCTGGAGAGAACAAAAGGGAAAAGCACACGCAGGCCCGTTCGTTTGGCGAAAGAGAAAATGCATTTCTTCAATGGCTCCTGGAAATAGCAATTTTTTTTTTTTGGACAATTTCTACCAACCACAGACCTTTTACCCACCCGGGGTCCTTTTGCATTCCACTTCCTTCTACAAGGAGAAACCTCCCCCCAACAGGTTTCAGTTGTGGCTATACTCATACAGGCTGAAGACTGTGATGAAATAGGCCTAGGGGCACTTCACTGAAGCTCAGACACGGAAAATGAAGGGAGGGAGCATGAAGACATCCCTGGGACACGGGGAGACAGGAATTCAGGAAGACCCCACAAATCCTCCACCTTCACCCATGCTCCCTCCTTCCTGGTGGACCCAACACACCCTTCTGGAAGAGCCCGGCCTTACTCCAACCAGAGAGGCAAGGTGCTGAGAAACAGGGTCATGCGGTCAAAGGGCAATCTGTACTCCGTATTTCAAAATGAAGAAAATACACAGGCGCCGGGAACTCAGATCACAGATGATTGCTGAAGGAATGCCAGCCTGCCAGGTCTTTCTTCAACCCTGGTTACCCCCGAGGAACACAGACAGGTAAATTACCTATGATTGGATTTATTAGGGCTATTTTTAGAAAAATGTCAGAGGTTAATTCCTCTGCAATCATTCCCCTGCAGGGCTCTAACAATTGCTACCGGGAGTGCAAATGAGTGAAAAAAAAAAAAAAGAGGTAGAGGAATTATGACGATGCCCTTTGACAGAGCAACATTCTGGCGAGTATGTCCATGTGAGGGAAGCAAAGGAGAAACAGTGAGGTGGAAAACTAAGGCAATTACCCCTGAACAATTCAAGTCTCAAATCTCCCTTTAATATCATCATTTCAGGATTTTCTTTGTATGCCTGATTTATTCAGGTAAGTAGTGTAAAATTCTCCACTTTGCATGTAACTGTCCCTTTCATATTTGAACATGCATCTAATGGCCATTCTTGGTGCAGAAGTGGAAAGGATAAGCCAAGTCACCATCGCTTTAAAGCAGGGAGCCTTTAAAAGAACATATCATGACTTCCTGTTTTGGCCTGGTATATGACTGACTCCAGGGGTAGCAAATTCAAAGCCCTACAGAGCCAGGAGGTATCATGGAGTGAACTATAGTAGGTGAAGTAGAAAGCCTGGGTCCCCTCTTAAAGGTAAGTGGCTACCCAGTTTAAGCCAATAGCAGACATGAATAGCAACATGTGTTGCTAGATATTTTGATGTTTTCCTAAGAAGCTAGAAATCTAGATTTTATGCAAAAATCTCTTAAATTATATATATTGTCAACTTCTTTGTTTTCAAAGCCATGACATTAAAAAAATCATCTTGTCTGTGGGTCGAGTATGTTCTGTGAGTCACCAGTTTATACTTCAGTAAGGGCCACCCATTCCTTATTGATTATCTCAACTAGAAATCTTAGTCCATTCACTTAGGAAGTCCATTCGCTCCTCCAAATGACTACCCTTCAGGAAACAAAGTAAGCTGTGTGGTTCCTGAGATCCGGATGTAACTTTAGCAGCCCAGTTCTGTAACGAGTGCCCACAGAGAAGTAAGAAAGCCCAGTGAGGCTGCGAAGCAGGCACCTCGAATGAATGATCAGACCACTTTCCTTTGTCATACTATATGAATCTTAGCAAAGCATTGTCACATAAAGAGGAGAGAAGAAGGCTGCTCAGGGCTTGGGGTTGGCTCAGAAGGCCTTGGGAAAATCAATTGAGCACTAGGATGCACTTCTAAACACTAGTTACTGCTTCTGGCTTTTCAGTGAGTGGTCAGCAATGTGGTCGTTCATGAAGTTTCCTGACTTGTGCAGAATCTAAAGCAGATGTGGCTGTTTCTTCTCACTTGAGACTTATTTCAGGTACCTTAGTATGAGGCAAGGCCCTCACACCGTTTTAGACATAAAACAAACGCCTCTCAGAAGGAAAGAGTGGTGGAGAGGCCAGGCCTACAGGTTACCAGACTCACACTTGTGTCTTTGGAGCCAACAAGTGGCTTAACTGCATCTACACTCTTCCTGTCAGCAGCAATGTTGACAGAGACTCCAAAGTTCTAGATGATACCCTGAGAACTTTTAAGTTCTCATCTTATAAGATGGCCCTTCCCTTTTAGTGAAGTTGGATATCAGAAGGAAGAGTTAGTGCCTTTTCTAAGGTCAGCCTCTGGCTCAGTTTCTAAGAAACTGTTACTCCACGGGAAACAAAATATACCCTCCCAGGGATGATGTATATACATTTGTCTTTTTACCCAGAATCCTCAAGAAAAAGGCAGTGAAAAATTCACCCTCCCTTTTAGAAGTACACAGGTTAAAACAAGGCAGACTCAAGCCCACTTCTGAGCCACACGATCCAAGGCAGTGTTACCAGAACTCTGTATCACGTGGGATCCAGGCACAGCCGCAACTAATAAAAATGTCCCATTTGTTTTCCAAATGTTATAATTATTTGTGCTGTGCCTCCTTTGACAACCTAGCGAGAGAAAGGGTGATTGACACAGCAGGATTCTGAAATTTTTCAATCTTCATGCCAAATCCTCAGCTTTATTTTAATGCTGACAGGTAGCTGTTCTGTGTATTATGTTGTTTATATCTAGCTATCGTCTACCTCCCTTCAGAGCATAGGCCATTGCAGCTCAGGTTAATACCTGTTTTGAACTTTCATGTTTCCCGGCTCATTTATCATTGCTAAGCTAGCAGGTATAACCAGAATACTTTACTGCCCCATCCATCTTTGCATATCTTCACCTATGACTGTTTAATAATTGATGCAAACCTCATGAATCACGCCACATTCCAATTTCAAGATACTGAAACTTCTGATACAAATACTCTTGTTTGCAACAGGCTCTCGGTAGAGGAGAAATTTCTTGATGAATTAGAACACCTGCACAGCTCAAGACAAAATAACTCGTGCTGAGCATAACAATAAACTAGCAAACTTGGGACAATAACTTCATCTGAACTCAAGGTCAAAAGAAATCAACTCATTAATTTAACATGACTTTCATCCTTTAAACGATATGTGTAAATGACAACTCATCTTATCAAATGCTGAGCTGAATCACACTGTTATAAGAAAGCTATACACTTGACCATTTCCCCACTATCCTATAGAGATGTGGATAAAGTGCGTGTTTTTGACTAAAAACAAAAATCAGAGGCCAAGACAGTTACGGAGGTCAAGTGTAGTTAATACGATTTTTTTAAAAGAAACCCTGGGAGGTATGACGTTTGCCCTGTTCCACATTTATTTGTGCTGAATTAATTTCCACAAGATGGTGGCCTCGTAACCCCATTTCTAGTTCAACAGGCACTGCGAAGATGGAGTTTTTCATTTTTAAAATCAATCTCTGCATCTTACAAAGGTTCCAGACTAGTAGATTCATACATACAGTCTCCATTTACCTGAGTAATAGAAATGACTTGGCCATTTTATGCCTGTGATTAAGCTGAAGAAATGGAGGGAACCCCTAGTGCCTACCCTACTCTCTCACAGTACCATGCTGGGCTGGCGTCTACACAATGCCTGGGCTGGGCATGGTAATTAGGCGATGCACAATTCAAGGAGCAGCGTGACTCTTTAGATAAAATGATGGCTCAGTTTAGACCTGGAGAGGACCTAAACTCAAATCCTCTAGTGGGACAACATCTTACCGACCAGGTCACTAGCACTGGCCTCTCTGCATCAATCATAGGGATTCAAATGAAAGGGTAATATAATTTAGCCTTCAGAACCCATTAAATGTTTTATCTTTCATCTCAGAAACATTTGGGAGATAATACTATAAAGTCATTTACTCTACTTGTGTCAACTGGCTAGTACTGCCCACTCAAGAGTTGGCTTTCTTCTTCACGATGTGCTCAGCTCTAAATAGAGTTGTCTGTTTCTTCGGTTAGGATGAGGACACTGTCAGGAAAACAGGTGTCACAGTGGAAGACAGTGGTGGAATACAGGTGGTTGTGGGGAAGTTTGTGTTGAGAAGGATTTGGGAGGTCACTTCCAGGCTTAAGTGCCATGATTACGCCAATGGGTCCTGCGTTGTACGGTTTGGGGGTGGCAGGGGACAGCATGTACCCTTTGTAGTCACTATATAAGGGCTTATAGCTAGATTGGCAATGACTGTGTGGCTCATTAAATAAACAGGGATTCTTAGGTTCGTTCCCAGTGGGAATCAAAATTACTCCCTCCGTCTCTATAAAACTGTGGCCTCCTTCTTGGGTTTTGGTTCACAGCCCAAAGTCAGTCTCTATTTTCTCAGATAAGGTTTTCTCTGGTAAGTTTTGATAATGAAATAGTGAGAGTATATTTTCCATCAAAATGGGGGGATAAAATGAAGTTTGGTTATGGCCAAACAAAATATGCCCAAGTACTACTATTGGGATTGTGTCAAAACAGACTGCTTCTTGAAAAAGTTTAATATATTGTAAAATAAAAACAACACCAACAACAACCAGGCAATAAAACAGTATGTGTGCAATGACTGTAATTTTTAAAAAGTATTTTCATTTTAAAATGTATCTTTTTTAACTGGTAAAGCAATATACACTTGTTAAAACTTCCATTAATACCAAAATAATGCAAAAAATATAAAATGAAATTTCCCTTACAATCTGACTCCCTGGAAAACAACTGTTAACTCTTATAAATACACACACACACACCAATAGTCACAGGCCAAAGTCTGTCAGGGAGCGTCCAAAGTGATGTTTTAGTGTAGGATGTGAATGATTTAATTTATTTTCTTACAGTCTCTTTCTAAGTTTTCAGGATCTTATTATTTTTTTTATGACCATAAATACTTGAACAATTTTTGACATGTACATAATTTTAATTGGCTTTCAAACTAAATACAAGATTTTAGCATTTATCTCAGTGATTCTGTAGATTTTGTAAAAGATTTCTTTTTAAATTCACATAGAGTAAAATTTACTGTTTGTGCCTTACAGTTTTATGGGTTTGGATCAATGCATATTAGATGTGTATCCAGTATCACCATCATGATATAGAAGAGGGTCATCCCTCCCCAAAAGTTCCTTCTTATTGCCTCTATGCAATCAACAATTTTTCTAAAAAAGAATAAAATTATGGGAATAAAGTAAGCTGGCAGGTATTTAAGACCTTCCAAATGTTAAAAATGCTGTGCAAATACAGATGCTTAATAACTACTGGTCTCTAGAGATATGGCTCACCTGGAAGCCAATGATCAGTTCTCACCAGTGAGTCCAAGATTTCATTTTTCAATCTTACAGTTTAGATAATATCACTATTGACTATTTTTAGAGTGGAAGGAAACTAAATTCATCAATATGCCTTTGTTAGCCTGTATCACAAACTAGGTTTGTGCGTGAGGTTTTCTGCCCTTGGACTCAATGTTTCCTTTGCCATGAAATGGGACCATGTTTGGATTTTTAGTTCAGTAGTAGCCTTAGCTTCTTAACTTGGTACTACTTCTTACATTCTTGTAGTTCAGTTCTAGAGACACAAGTAGTAAATATAAAGTTTTGAGTAGTGATAACAAGTGAATCTAATTTTGCTCAACAGTTTTGTTTATTGGCAAGAGCTGCCTAGTGAAAAGGATTCTGAGGCCATAGCTGGGCTTGGAGGCTGAGTGTGGATATTAACTGGCTATGTCTGGCATGGGTATGCCACATGCTTGCTATCCCGACCTTCTGTGTACCACACACAGTTTCTGACAGTTTCTGATTTGTCGCCGACCCCTGTCTGGTATTTAGATACTGAATCCTTTTCCTTTCATTTAGATATAATTATTTCTGTGCACATTCGTTCAAACTGGTGCTGGTATTTCTCCTATATGAAAGAAAGCAGATAGAAGGGTCCAATAGTCCCAGTTCCCAAGATCTTATCACGACTGCTGCTTCTGATGTAAATGCAGACATAGTGCTGGAAAATGGGCATTGTTTAGATGTCAGCCTGCCCATGAGGACCAAGTTCATTAAGGGCAGGTAATGTGTTATGGCAGATACCCAGTGCCTTTCTTCCTTCCCAGGCTCCCTTGTGTCTAGGAGTGGCCATGTGACTGACACATGGCCTATGAAAGCCTGCTGGGAGGCAAAGAGGCAGAGATTCTGGGAGAAAGTTTTCCGCCCTGAATAAAAAGAGGGAAGTAAGTGAGGAGTGGCCTTCTGGCTACACTGACGTACTCCTTGTATACCACTGCCTTTGTATTTGATTTTATGTGGTTATGATATGTGAAGAATTATGTGGCCATGCGGTGACAAGTCAAGAGGCTGAGTATGACAGATAGAAGAAAGGGACAATGTCCTTGGTGACATCCCTGAACTGCAAAATCCTACCTCAGGAAAAGCCTATGTCTGAACTTGTTAAACAGTAGATACCCAAGTGGTTTAAGCCACTGTTAGAAAGATTTTCTGTTATTTGTAACTCAACACTTACTAATAGACATGTCTTTCCATGTTTGTTTTCCTCACAGCACTATGCACAAGGCCACATTATTAACACAAATTGAATTAGAAAAAAGTGGTTCTTTGTCTTGCAACCTCTATGCACAAGCTCTCACGCACACATTTTTATTTCACTTTATCACATGCCCAATTTTCCTCATAATTGCTTAGTTCGCAGTATTGAGGTGGCTTGTTTTTCCCCCTTCCCCTGTGTGGGAATGGAACATTACTCTTCAACCTTTCAAATATGAAAGCAGGTTACTGGGATAGAAGCAACCCCCCACCTCCAATTTATCATGGTGTGCATCATAAAATTATGACTTCAAAGGGACCAAGCCATGCTCTCCTTAGAAGTCAAGTTCTCCTGTGAAGTCTAGGGAGCCCACCATGATTGCTGAGCTGTGAAAATCCAGATGGCGGGAAGCAGGTGAGTAATGGATGCCATGCTGTTTCCATTAAAATCCACACACAACTTCCTCCCACTGACCAAATCCCCAGCACTAGCCAGGTCTGAGATAACCCAGGACAGGTGGGTTGATGGAGACTGCTTTTCACTCAAAAACGATTTCCTACCACACAGAAGGAGAGAAGAAAGAATGTTCTTGTAGTCAGGACAAAACTTGCCCAAAGGGGAAAGTGGTTTCAAAGATTCTAAGTCTTCCAGGTATAGAAACATCCAGTGGGAAATTGGTAGCAGTCCAGACTTGCCTACAAGCCTGCACGGTTTATAGTGGGATCTGCTGTCAAGGTATTTACCATCTGTCACGCACTCTTTCAGAAAGCAGAGGAGTAATTAACTGCTCAGGCGACGCAAACTCTGTCAATCATTCAGGTCTATTATCTACACAGCACGGGTCATCTAACACGGCCCCCAGAGTCAGTGGGACTCTGGGTCTGAAATGAGAAAGCTCATCGTACCTGGAGGCAAGCACTGTGTCACCCAAACACACATAATGTGGAGTCTGTCTGGCATGTCTTAGGTCAAAACTTTTGCTGTTTTCTGATGTCAGAAAGATATGGCACATGCCTCGTGGGAGCTGAACTTGCCGGGTCTGTGTGTTGGTTTTAATATCATTTACTTAGGGAAGCCTTGTATGACTTCTCCCAAAACCCAAGCAGCCTCCGTTTACTATGCAGCTTCAGTGGCCCCCATTCCTTTCCTTCATAACAGTCCTCACCACTTACCATCAACAATTACAAAGGTAATGGAAGCATTTTAAATGCCCTTTTTAGTCTCTGAATTGAAAACTCCATAAGGAACTTGCTCATTGAACCTTCCATGCCAAGCTTAGCGTCTTTATATATAATAGATGCATCTTGATTTTTTTTCTTTAGCCGATCACTGAATGAGATTGAAAGAGGATCAACACCAAAGTGGGCCATCATGTAGAGAATAACCCGGAACGAAGTGTAAACAAACAAAACATGTGCTGGATGAAAGTTAGAAACATCTTTTAAGGAGTGTGAGACGAGGACATGTTCTTATTTTGGAACGATTTTAGAACCCCATAGATTGATCCGTAAAGAACAGGTCTTATCCTAAAAGCCTCTGTCATACTGGCAGGGATCTGAGGGCACTTTGAATCACAGGAAGAGAAAAGTGCAAGTGAGTTGGTGAAGAGAGGGCACCAGGCAGAGGACATGGAGGGAGCAATCACACAACCCAAAGCAGATTTGGAGGAAACAGATCTGAAATGCCAGGCTTCTATTTACTGAACACTTACTATGTGCACATCACTGGGCTGGGTGCCAGGGATATGCTATAAACACTACACATCTGGTTTTTACCTTCAAGAAGCATTCAATCTAGAGGACTGGAAAGCAGTGGTAAATGGGAATACAGTAAAAAAAATGTTGGAGAAGAGGTTGTTCAAACACCCTAGAGTGGAAGTCTTTGGGCCAGAGAGTGAGAGCCCTAGTACCGGCCTAGAAGGTCAAAGGAAATCACGATGGAAACTTAAGGTAACTCACATGTCATCCATATGCCTGCATTCGAGAAATCTCCTATAATTTCTCTAAAGGACAAATTGCACAATAAATACAGTATGTCTGTGTGCTAAATTCTAGATGGGCCTAAAGGATGAAAGAAGAATGTAGTAGGACAGGATTTGGATTCCCCCACTAAAACATGAAGTTTCTCTGTCAAACACAATAAAGATGCTGTGTGGTAACAATTTACAAGGTATTACAAAATGATGGTTTTTCAATGGTTTTAGCAGAGAAAATAGAAAGTATTAGAAAGAAATATGCCACTTACAGTTCTACGAATCAGTATTTCTTTTGTCTGTTTTCCTCTCTCTCTTCTTCTGCTCCCTCCCTCCATTCCTCCCTTTCTCTCTGACTAGGAGTTGTGGTGTTTTTAACATTATCAAAATATATGACTCTCGGGCGCCTGGCTGGCTCAGCCAGTGGAGCACGTCACTCATGATCTCAGGGGTGTACACTGGAGCCCCACGATGGGTGTAGGATTACTTAAAAACAAAATCTTAAAAAAATATTACTCTCTTTTGGATACGCCTCTACTTTAAAACACTGAATATAATACGTCGCACACAGTAGGTAAACAGAAAAAGATAGCATAAATAAACAAGGGTTGATTTCCATCACCACCATGACCTAAATTTTAATAAATATTCATCAGGCAAAGGCACTATAATACATCCTTACTGCTTTTTTATAACCACTGAAAATTGGATATTTAAGGAAATCTATTGTATTTGATTTCGTGTTCACTTGGCAGTTCAGATATCAACTATAAAATGTACAAAAGGAAATACTAAATGTTGATAGATTTATTCATGGTTCATTTATTCACTCAAAAAATATTCAATGACCACATATATTATGTGTCAAACACTACATATTAAGTATACACATCAATCAATAAAACATTAAATATCTGTCTTTATGGTACTTCTACTTGTGGAGAAAAAATAATAATGAGCATAATAAATTACATCATATGTAATGTACTCTGGGAAACAAACATAGCTGAGAAAGGGAGATTAAGAGTTCATGGGGCACCTGGGCGGCTTAGTTGGTTAAACAGCTGATTCTTGATTTTGACTCAGGTCATGATCTCACCGTCATGGGATTGACCCCTGCATTGGGCTCCACACTGAGCTGTGGAGGCTGCTTAAGATTCTCTCTCTCTCCCTCTGTCCCTGTGCGCTCTTTCTCTCTCTCTCTCTCTAAGACACACACACACACACACACACACACACACACAACGAAAAAACCCAAAAAACAACAAAACAAAACAAAATGAAACACCAAAAAATGAGTTCTGGAGGTAGGTGGGAGGCTTAGATTAGACCTCACTGAGCAGATATGAAAGAGGTGAGGGAGATCCCTCTACGGGGATGTGAAGGAAGAATGTCCCAGACAGGGAAGACAGTGAGAAGACCCTGAGAGAGAAGCAGGCCTGTGCCGGCAGATCTGTGTAGCTGGAGCAGTGCAAACGAGGGAAAAATGAGGTGTCCAGTGTTTGCAGACCATAGCAGGCAATTTGGCTTTTACTGAAAGTGGAATGGGCATGACTATGTGAATATTTAATATCTCTGAACTGTATGCCTAAAGAGGGTTAAGATGGTAAATTTTGTGTTAGGTTCATTTTACCACAGTTTTTTAAAGAGTGAGGAAGGGCGCCTGGGTGGCTCACTGGTTAAGGGTCCAGCTTTGGCTCAGGTCATGATCTCATGGTTTGTGAGTTTGAGCTCTGCACTGAGGTCTCTGTTGTCAGCACAGCTTCAGATCCTCTGTCTCCCCCTCTCTCTGCCCTTCATTGCTTATGCTCTCTCTTTCTCAAAAATAAAAATATATTTTTAATTTTTTTAATGTTTATTTATTTTTGAGACATAGAGTGAGCAGGAGAAGGGCAGAGAGAGAGAGAGAAACAGAATCTGAAGCAGGCTCCAGGCTCTGAGCTGTCAGCACAGAGCCCGACGCAGCGCTCCAACTCACAGACCACGAGATCATGACCTGAGCCAAAGTCGGCTGCTTAACCAACTGAGCCACCCAGGCACCCCTAAATAAATATTTTTTACAAAGTGAGGAAAAAGTGAAATGGAAGGCCACTGGAAGGTACTGGAAGGAGGAGTGAGATAGTCTGACATGTTCCAAGTACCAATCTGGCTGTAGAGCTGGGAACAGACTGTGGAGGGCTGAAGCAGGATCATGCGGAAGACTATCAAGATAATCCAGGTGAGATTGGAGGGTGGCTCGGACCAGGGCCTTGGCAGTCAAGGTGGAGAGCAGTAGTCAGATTCTGGATACATACTGAGTCAGCCTGACGGGATATGCAGATGGACTGGTTATGGGGTATGAAAGAGAGGATTCAAGGATGGTTCCAAGGGTTCTGCCCTCAGTACCTGGTGTGATGAAGCTGTCATCACTGAGATGAGAAGTTTGTGAGTGATGTAGGCATTTTTCGGGAAGGCCAGACACTCAGTTTCAGGCATGTGAAGTAGGAGGGATTTACAAGTCAAGATACTGAGTACATAACTGGAAAGAAGGATTTAGAGTTCAAGAGTGGATGTGAGTTGGGAATGTAAACTTGGGAGTTATTACCATTTTGGATGATACTTAAAACTATAGGATCAGATGAGAACTCAGGGCAAGAGTGTATAAAAAGAGAGGAAGACCATGGGCTGAACTTTGGGATGCTCCAACATCTAAAAGGTTAGGAGAAGAAGAGGAATCAGGAAAAGAGAGAAGAAGAAGGAGCAGCTGGTAAGACAGCAGGAAAATCAAGAAAGATGAGGGTCCGAATAATGGAGAAGAGCAGAGAAGAGAGTGATCAGTCATGCCAAACACTGCTGACAGGCAAGGGAAAAGCCTGCAGGTGGCCTTTGAATTTGAACTGTAGAGGTCACTTTTGACCTTGGCAACTGCAGTTTCTGGGGACCAGTGGGGGTGGGTTTGGCAGAACCATGAATTGGGCTTTAGAGCAAATGGGAGAAAGTCATGGTGGACACTTCTCTTCAAGGAGTTTTCCTGAGAAGCGTAGCAAAGCCATGAGGCAGAAGATAGTACTGGAAGTCAGGTCAACAGAGCATTTTTCTATCAGAGAAACAACAGCATCTGATGAGAAAGATCAACAGCTAGGGAAAAATGAGCAATGAAGAAGGAAGAAGGTGGAACAGAATGAAAAGATAAATGAATGCATGAATAAACAAGCCAGTAACTGGTCCACCACTGACAGGTGGAATAAAATGTGGCCAGGTTCAATGCCTACCCACAGCCAAAAGATGGTTAGGAAGAAAAATGCTACAGAAATTCTATCTTCGTATAAGGTTTAACAGAATTCTCAAGATATTCAGTGTGGCAAGTATTTCTCCCATAAATCAGCATGTTGGATATGTCCATGCGATCACCAGGAATGAAAAACATACTCCTTGGTTTTCTTTTTGTTTCTTCTTTCTTCCTGCTATTCCTCCTCTCTTTTTCCCCTTTTTTCTTCTTTCCTTCCCTTTCTCTCTTTTTCCTCTTTCCATCCATCCCTCCGCTCCTTCCTTTTTCTTCTGAAGAGCAGAAAGGACTCATTCCTTCTATTACTATGTAGCTCTGGGTCCATTACCTCCTGTCTGCTTACCTGATGGAAGACTGTTCACCTGTATACATTTTAAAATGCAAAGTCTACTACAAGATCAGTCCCACCTGGGTAGCCTGACCTCCTCATGGCCTTTCTTGGGTAACTTTCACCATGATTCCTAATACTGCATAGAAAGAAACAAGTCTGTCAGAGGAGAAAGAAAAAATCCACATTCTCATCGTGCCCTGTGGAAGATTTATAGACACTGTGCAAATAGCCAGACCCAGGTGCCGGTGCCAGGAACTTTCCAAGTGATTTGTAGATCTCCCTGCCAGGAAGTCAGTCTTTAATGGAAAACTCTTCTAGCTGAACATTCCTTTATTACAGCGTGACTACAGGGAGAAGATCGCAACTGTCATGCAAAAGACTGGCTGAAATTAACTAGCTGTTAGCCTGGCCTCAAGATATTTCAGCCTCAGCAAAACAGCGGTATCACAACTTGTCTTTGAAACTACTGAGCTGGGCCTCCTGCATGCCAGGTATTATACTAGACTCTTGACCAAACTCTCCTCCTCAATCTATATCATCAGGCTCATTTATTTAACACCTACTTTGGCCAGGATCTGTACTTTATGTTTTATATTGTCTTTAACTGTAACTCAAACTCCATGATTTCAGTTTTCTTCCTCCATTTTTCAGATGGGACATGGTGGCTTAGAGAACTGTCCACATTTGGAAGGCTAATAGGGGACCTGGGATTGGTACCCAGCTCTAGTTCCAGCGCCTGTGTTCATGACCTGCTTCTTGTGTTCCACTTCTTTTCCTTCGGCCTTCTGTTGTTTCTTGTCTCCACTCCCCTTTTGTCTGTTGTTTATTTTTCCCTAATCCTTTCTTCCTCTTTCCCTTAACATGCAGAGTGGAACTTCTGGGCTCAGCCTTAACTTTTCCATCATTTCCTGTATTCCTTGTCATCCACCTGGCACATAGCAAAGTTTAACTCTTAGATTGTGAGAAATGCAGTCTGTGCTGACCAACTATGAAGCAATTTCATTTTTCCTAAGACATTCTTTCCATTACTTGTGCCTGCTGACATGTATGCCCCTTGAGGCCAAGATCTTACTCACTATTTTAGTCTAGGGATCCAGCCTAGGGACAGGCACGTAGGAGGTTTGCACAAAATACCTACTCCCTGGCTAAATGAAACAATGAACACAGGAGTCCTTCAATGCCAACTCAAGGGCCACCTTCTTCATGAAGTCTTTCATGAGCTCTCCTGACTGGAACACAATCCTTTGTTCCTCACAATGCCACAACTCTTTGGACTGTTCACATGCTACTTATATAGCTTTTCCCACTTCTGTAGCTACATAACTGAGAATGTACTTGCTCTATTTTCCTTACTGAAAAATATTTCATTAATGGCAGAGTTCCTATTTTACTCATCTTTGGCTCTACCAATAAATTCCACATAAAACTTCAAGATGCTTAAGTTAGCATTTTTGTATTGGGAATGACTCATGTTGGATTATGGTACAAATGTTAATAGAATGCTTAAGTACACTCTGTGTGTGTGTGTGTGTGTGTGTGTGTGAGAGAGAGAGAGAGAGAGAGAGAGAGAGAGAGAGAGGGAGAGAGGGAGAGAGGAGAGAGGGAGAGAGGGAGAGAGGAGAGAGGAGAGGGAGAGAGAGAGAGAGAGAGAGAGAGGGAGAGAGAGAGAGAGAGAGAGAGAGAGAAAGGGGGAGGGAGGGAGTAAGAGAGAGAGAGAGAGAGAGAGAGAGAGAGAGAGAGAGAGAGATGTATCTTTAACTAGATAAGTTCCCTGAAGACAGACTCATATTTCTTTCTTTGGTAGAGAACATCTTTATCAGTATCTAAAATCTCAGAGCATAGGTGATATAAATAGTCCATACTGGGAGATTTCATATTCTCATCGGGACAACCAACTGATTGCTGGCCTGTGTAGTGCGTATCACGGCTCTCCCCTAAAATGAGACTCACACATGCTCCATTTCTGCCTCCAGCTTATTATTCTTTGTTAAATGGTTGAGAACCACAGGTCCCTGACCTGGGACATCTCTGAAATAAAACCAGTGCTCGAGAAATCAAGTGCCAAGCCCTTTTTCAGAAGCACTTCCTCCCAGCACAGCAGATGGGAGAGGAGTGGAAATAGGAACCTATTACCATGTCTTTTAAGGATTCTACTTTTGGGGACATTTCAAATACTGATTCCAACAACCTGAGTTACTGCCTTTGGAGAGTATGGAAGAGCTTAGGGCTCGAAAAATCCAGTAACTATTAAATGCAGTAGCAAAATTTCTTTCTAACACACATCACAGCAGGTTCTTAGCCTTGATTGTGATGCATTGATTATTTCCTGCAAAGCCCATGGGAAGAAATTAAATGTCAATATTTTACCAGGTCATAGAAGAAATACAACGATAAAACACTCAAGATATAGACTTAACGCTGGTCACAATCTCAGATACACTGCTTGCTTCTTCAACAGAAATTAAATCAACAGTAAAATGCACCGGAAGCCATTTTAAGGAAACCTTTGGAGAATACCACCTTTCAGTAATTTATCACTAAGGAAATATTGGGAACTGGCCTTTTCCTACCACTTAAACCTCACGTTAAATCATCTCCCTGACCCCCTATTTCACGATGTTCTAGCCCCACTACTTTGCCTTCAGGTCCTTGTAATTGCTGTGCTTCTTCCCACTCAGGGGTCTGAAAACATGCTATTCTCTCTGCCTAAAGTGCTCACTCACCTTCCTTCTCCTTGGCTAGTATCTATGAATTGTTTTTAAGTTATTAATTAAAAATTTTTTGAGAGAGAGAGAGAGATAGCATTGAGTGGAGGAGAGAGGCAGAGGAAGACAGAGAGAATCTTAAGACTCCACGCTCAGCACAGAGCCCCTAACACCTATTAATTTTTTAAATTTCAGCTTAACCAGCATACCCTGAGACAGACCTTTTCTGATAGTTTGTGTTCTAGTCGCCCTGCAGTGCTCTGTACTACTCTATTCTTTCCTTCTAAAGCATCTATCAGAATTCCTCATTACATATTTGTTTGAGTGTTTATTGTTAATGTTTGCCTCTGCTAGAAGACTTTAAAGCTTACCAGGGCAGGGATCACAACTGATTTTTTTCGTCCTTGCTCTTGCTGGCCCACAGCCCCATCTTTGACACATAAGAGATGTTCTTCAAAAGTATGGTTTTTAGAGTATTTGTTAATAGTTATTACCTGATCACTAGTTTTATATTCTCTAATATTGTTCTTGCACACAGACATGCATATACCATACACATATTTGGGTTTCAGTCAAACTGGGTGTAGCAGACCTGTACAATCATGAACATTTAAAAATCAATTAAACCTCTTTCATTCTCCGTAAGACCCATATTTGCCTTATTCTCCTAAGCTAATCGTATATAGGAAAGCTCATGCATTGTAAAATATATACACACCCTTCTGATTCTTCAATTCTGGTCCTTGTCTAAACCAGTCCCACCCTGTTCAATTTTCAGGAAGAAAGAAAACAGAACACTGGAGACTGGGTGGGAAGATCTTTATATGCCAAGAAGTCTGACCTAGTGAACTATTTCAGTCAAATCCGCAGTTTGAATTGGATTGCCCGATCGCTGAGAAGGCTTTCTGGGTTAGACAGTTCATTAGTGGCTCAGCCAGTTTCTAGGACCTGTCGGTCTTTGCTCTATGTGCCTGCTGTTAGCAAAGTGACAGAGTGAAGGCTGTGTGAGTGACAGGTGCCAGTGAGTCACACAGAATAACGGGTGAAACAGCAGCTACCTAGAGGCACCAACCACACCCTTAGGCTCAGGATCCCCAAAGTGCACACAGCTAAAATGAGGCTTCGTGTCAATGGAAAACTATTTGCTGAGCATCTTCTATGTGTCTAATCTGGGGCGTTGTTCTGAGAAGTAATTCTAGGAGGTAGTCAACAGCAGTCTTCCGGCCCGTTTCAATTCCAGCTTCACTACGCGGCAGAGCTAGCTAACATTGGGTATAATTCCTAAGGCTTTTCTCCACACCGCTTACCTAATCTGTAACATGGGAGTGGTATTATATGGAGGATGAAATGAGTAAATTTATGCAGGGCACTTAGAATGGTGCTTGACACACATAAGCACGAGATAAGAATTAAAATAATGCCTTACCAAAAGTAATATAATGAATGGTAAGCATATCGCTTTAGATGTCAGAGAGACCCCATTCACAGCTTTGCCATGTTTAACACATGTACCTTTGGACAAATTACCTGGATTCTCTGAATCCTGTTTTCATTATCTGTAAGATAAAATGATACTGGTACCATTTTGGAAGAGCGTGAGGAGGATTAAATGAGATAAGGAAGGTAAAGACCTGAGCATGATGCTTAGCACACCGCAGGCACATGATAGCTATGATGATTTCTTATTTCTCCGCATGGATCACCACCTTGGATCCCAGAGAAGCAGAGAAAGGCTCTGCTACATGTCACAGGACCAGACAGTCCAGAGAACACCTGACTGCAGTGGATGGTCATGTCTGACCAGCAGGGTTGTTTTATGTGCACTGCAATGTTAGTCCATGCCAAGATTTCCAGTTTTTTGAATGAATGATATGCTTACCTTTAGAAATTATGAAATTGCATACAAACAATCCAGATTTTAAGTTTCTTTGGAAATCAAGAGAGGGGTACCACTGCACTGGTATTCCCACATGGCCACTCCTGGCTTGAGCTGGGACTTGGGGCTGTGCCCTTTAGGACGACACAGGTCTTCAATTTACCTCCTCTCCCACCACTTCCTAATAGTCCTCAACCTGAAGCCAAATGTCACCTCCCATTTGTCCTCCTAAGGTTTCTCTCTACTGCTCTGCCTTCCTTTTTGATGTTACTTGGCCTCTGTAGGGATCTGAGTTAGCAGGGGCTGGTCTTGAGGGCTTGCGGGCATCCTCTGGAAACTGTTACTCTATAAGCCTGCATATAAGGAAGCAACCCCTTTCTCCACACAGCCTAAGGCTATTTGTCTACACTGGCAAACAAAAGTGTAAAATGAGTCAATTCCAGGGCTCAAGGCTGGCTTCTCCACGGAGCTGAGCCCATCCTTGAAGAATAGGCCCCCATAAATTCGTAATTTACTCACCCTGAGTCTTCTCCAGTTCCATTTAGACTGAGGGTAAAATGTATGGGACAAAATTTAGGGGTGCTATACAATAATGCTTTAGAACCAAGTTTTCTAAAATATATACTACGGATTTTCAGTCCCTCGAGACTCTGATCCTTGGGTAAAAAAATGTCAAAATACTTTTGGGAAGCTGCTTACATTTTATCTTGTGTCTTGGGGACTCACTGGAAAAGTCAGTAACTCAGAAATCCTGCGAGAAAGAAATTCATGCACAATTCATTCATTTAACAGCTATTCACTGAGCACCTACTATGTGCTGGGCACTCTTCTGGGTGTTGGGGATTCGGCACTGAAAGACAAGAACTGGGACCTCGGGGAACTTATTCTAGTATAAAATAAGGAAGGAGGCTTCACTCTGTTTTATGCCTTGCAGAAATTACTTCCAGAGGCCCTTCATGATGAAAGAATGGCGGATATTTTTCTCCTGTTAATGCTTAACAAAGTAAGACCACTCCAGAACCCTCTTACTCGGAGAAATACACGATTTATTTCCTGAAAGGTCAATGGACCCATTAGGGCAGACTTATTTGGGAAGAACTACAGGCTCACCTGGGGTCTCAGATTTGGCCAAGGTTTTTTGAGAATATCACGCAAAGGGTTAACGTGACTTTCACCTCCAAAGTGGAGTGTTTTTCTCTGCATCTAACATGAGCCAGTTGGAAATGTATTTGTTTTTCACTGTTTAATCTTCTGCATCACCCACTGTTGATTAGATTTAATTAATTTATGTTTCTAATGAATTTAGAAACTCACGGAGCTGGAGCAGGGAAATTTTCAGACAGCATCTGGCCACCAAATGGATTGATTACCTTGTCTGCAAAAGTCTTTCGAACATCTGGGGCCTGATTTTGTGAAACACCCAGAAGCTCTTTCAGAGGTAAGAAACGCCCATTGAGGGGAGAGAGAGGGTACTTGAAATAGGTAGGGTTTGCTTTGATCTGTAAATCTGGACTCTGGCACTGCCCCAACATGAAATCACATTTTGCTGCTCACTGGCACAGTTTCAGTGGCACCAAATAGGCCGATCTGAATCTATTTTGTTTGACATAATCAGAATCTACCAGGCCTGAGCCCAGGCTGACACCCGGTGAACTCCTTTGGCACTTCCTTCCATGTGGAGGCTCCTGCGGATCATTAAGAAGAAACATTTACAGGAAGCATTTAGAGAGAAGCACTTTGCTCTCATTCATTCAACAAACATTATCGGGGGCCCACTGTGTCTGGCACGGAGCCACTGAACCTCTTTGTTAGCTGCTCTTGGCAACTACCCTAGTAAGTAGGCAAAGGCTCTTCTCCAATTGTCATAGTTATGACCAAATACTATACCAATAATAATTACTATTATTAATATCAGCACCAGTAGGGGATATATAGACACATGCACACACACATCCCACACTCTATAGGAAGCCCTCTACATGCATTCACTCATTTAACCCTCGCAATCAAAACACGAGGAAGATGTTATTATCACTCCCATTTTACAGATAAGAGTACTAAGGCAAGGAGACCCTATGTGACTTGCCCAGAATAACCCAGCAGCCTTTGGCAGAGTCTTCCAACATAGGCAAACCTGCCTGCGCTCTTAACCACTTTTCATCAGTGTGTGTGGATAACAGGTATGGAAGACCTACCATGTGTTAGACGTTGTCCTAGGGGATCTGATGCATTTATGTTTTAATCACTCACACCTAATACGGTGGGTATTACTATCTCCAAACAGGAAGCTGAAGCTCAGAAACGTTAACTTTTTGAGGTCACAAGGAGAGCTGGTGACAGGACTAGGCCTTCACTCAGGTCTGCAGGGCTGCGAAGGCCACATTCTTCCTACTGAGTCATCTGCTGACAGACAAAAGGAAAAGAAGTGGTATGACCTCTGTGGCTTGCTCAGAACTACCCAGAGAAACCTGCTGGGCAGGCCAGAGGAGACGGGTGCCCTGGCAAACCAGCACAGCCTAGACTCCAGAAGGAAGGAGATGAAGAATATATAAAATGTAAGAAAGTTGCTCCATCTTAAAAAAGTAGGTGATAGATGGAAGTCTCATGGCCTGACTGGTTGTCTGGCTCAACTTTCCAGAGAAATGACAGACAACGAGGTGGGTTGCTTACAGTAAAAGCAACAGTGCAAAGGCCTGCCACATGAAGCATCTGAAATTTTCTGAACAACAGATGCAGACTGTTGTACAACCCATTTGCCAGGATTCTATGCTGGTGCTGAAAAACCCTGGTGTGACATCGTTCCCGTGATACGCTATCAGTGACTAAGTCTGGCTACTTCTCTGATTTGAAAAACCCCTTGTCTGTGACTATTCTTCTCTTGTCCAAGCCTCTTTCTCAACATGGCCACCTCTCTCCTGTATTTCTTTCTACATGTTACTTCTCTACCTGGAACCATTTCCATCTCAATCTCCCCCTTGGTCTAGCTAACTGCTATTTGTCCTCAAGCCTCAGGTTGGGAGCCTCTTCCCCCAGGAAGCCTTCTTTGAGTTCATTATTCTGGGTTAGAGGCCATTTTAAGTGCGACCTGTGCTTCCTTCTAGTTCAGCATGTACTACAGTGGAAAGTAACTGCTTCTTTGTTTGTGGGTCTCCTCAGTGAGAGACATGTGTTGACTACTATTGCAGCCCCAAAGTAAGGGTATGGTACACGATAGGTATCCAATACATATAGAAAGGGATGGATGGAGGGAGGGTCTGTCAACCTTATAACATCCTCTTAGCTGGTCTCCCTCCACACTCACTGCTACATCTCAGGAGTCATTAAACTTTTCTATAAACCTCATTCGCATCATTTTCTTTCTTATTACTTCCCTTGAACACTCACATGGAAGTCAGAGAGTGGTATCTTGGGAGTAGTTCAGTCAGACGGGGCATAGAATCCTAAAAGTGTCCTATACCTTGATCTTGGTAATGGTGATAAGGGTATATAGGTATGTAAAAAATCATTGATCTAAACATGAATAAACAATGCACTCTAAGTAATTAATACTTAAATATAAATAAGCAGATCCCTTGAAAGCTTAATGCGTTGAAAGGATAATAGCTGGACTTCCTCGCTCCAGAGTTCAAGGTTCTTCACTCATGGCCTGCTTGTCAAGTTCCTTGTTCAAATTTACTTCACTAAAACACATGCTCAGATCTGCTCATGGGTTCCCAAACTCTTGTCATTCACTCCCACCTCCATGCTAAAAATCATGCTGTCTTCTCTAATTGCTCATTTTTCTTCCTTCCTCTTTGACCTTTTGACCGTGCTCCCCATTCTGGAAGGACCAGGATGAATGTCCCGTCATGAATCTCATGAACCTCTCTTTTCTCTGAACCCTTCACTACTGTGTCTGGTTATTCAGACATGGCAACACTTCCTAAAGACTGTAGGCTCCTTGAAGGCAGAGGCTTTATCTCAATCCGATTTTCATATTTAGTATAGTACCTGGTACAATGGTGGATTCTAAACATGTACTTGTTATGAATATAACGACGGCTTATCTATGTGCTTAGACCCTTGGCAGTTATGAGCTTGCAGAGAGAAAACAAATAACAGGTTGTCTGTGTCACCTAGGACGAAACCTCAGGGTCGCTGTTAAAACCATGGACATAGGATTCATACATGGTTTCAAAGCCAGGTTTCACAATTCAGTGCCTCTTTGATCAACTGTACTCAGCTGTCATCACCAAACTCTGCTTCCTCATCTCTATAATGGGGACTTTCTCATTAGGGTTGTTGTGAGAATTACATAAGGACATGATTATTTTATTAGTGAACCCTGAGTTAGTCATTTTGCTAGAAAGAACAATCTTATCCAAATAAAAGTCCATGCTCTTCATAGTATCAGGCAAAGGATTCAGCCCAGTGACTAACTCACAGGAAACATTTAACACAAGGCAGATATTATTGTCAGAGATATTCAATGGAGATGTATAGTTTCAGGAAGGAAAACCTATGAATTGGTAAAAATGGAGAAGGCAAAAAAAAAAAAAGTGGGTGCATTGTGAGACGGATGCATACACGGCACATAAACACAGAATGAATTTAATCCAAAAGAAATTCCTTTGGGAAATTCCATCACATCCCATTACCACGGTCCCAAAGGCAAGAGCTGGCCTCTGATCTTTACATATTTAATATCTTTGAAAAAATTCTGAAACCATAACCATCTTGACACGGTACACAAAGGCAAGTGTGTGTGGGAGTGGTATGCAAAATCGTGGTCCTTTACTTCCAGCTCCCAGAATTCTTTAATCATCCTAATTCCTCATGCTTCTCTGCCAACTTTTGACCTTAGGATAGCTCTTTGATTGCTCAATAGGATTTGACAGCAAGGAAGGGGGAACACTGAGGAACACGTTCTCCGCGTGCTCTTAGACACTCACTGAAAAGACACCAGTTTAACAATTTTAATTCATATATACTTCTACTCATGTAATCAATAATTCATGGCAATTCCTCTGCAGCATTTTAGTGACAACAGAAAGGGCAGGCTATTTCTTCTCTTCCCTTTGCCTTCCTTTCTTCACTTAGTCGTGCCTGGAGCCTGGAGAGTACAGAATCTCAAGAAAACAGTTTCCATGGTGATTCTTTCTTTGAGTACCCGACTGTATTTTGCTCTTTCTGGAGTGAATTAATGCTTTTTATTGCTTTCATGCTAAATATATTGAAGATTAGATTTGAGTTCCTCTGCAGTGATATAGTTTTATCAGGAAAATAGAAAGTAAAAACACAGCATAAAGAAACTATATCTTTCTGTCACTACACTATGAGAAAGGGGAAAAAAAAGCATTTCACAGGGAAAAATAACCAGCCCCAGGGAAATGGATGCAGGTGTCTCGAAGTTTGGATATGCATGTGTGCATCTCGATGTCAGAAAGCCTGTCTTGAGAGGAAATTGCCTTAATTTCTCCATATGCTGAAGGTGGTACGAGTTGACCACAACACACTGAGTTAGAAGAAATAACCCGATTTTTAATGTACTACCCTCTTCTCAGCACAGAAAATACAAGAGTGTGTAGGAATAAGGCAATCTTCAAGCCCATCATACCTTCCCTACTCTATACTTATTAAGGGGAATCTTGCTTTGTACCAAAGCTAAATAACTGGCCTTCCTCACTTTTCAAAATCATTAGATGACTTTTCTAACACTCCCATGGCACTCTGAATCTCCTAACATACAACCTATCCCACTCATACTTACCATCTACTGGTAAAGCTTTGCCATCAGACCCTAAAAGGTCAGAGCCTGTGCCTTCTTCGTTCACTCCCTTATGCCTAGCACAGAACATTAGGACAAGGAAGCTATGAATGGGTAACTTCGAAGCAGTGAGGTCTCCTTTGTAAAATACCAAAGGGCTGCTATGTCAGAGGAAGAAGGAATAGTGTGTAATTAAGAAACAAATCTGAGCAACAGCTCCTGGTTTTCATGGGCTCTCCTTCCCTCTCTTGAGGCAATCAGGAGTTAAAGGGGAAGAACTGGTGTTGGGTGTGGGGGTGGGCAAACAGCGGTACCATCCAATGAGGCTTCCTTCTCCGCCATTATACACCTACCCTACACATAGCCTGGAGTTAAGTCATCACTAGGACACCAAAGAGCTGGAGGAAAACTGGGATTTTAGCCAATTTGAGCCAAGTAATAAACACCTATGTCAAACCAAGTAGTGTCTTAGCTGCACCAGACAATAGAAGTGAGCACAAGAATTTTTGCCCCCAGAAGATTTAGAGTTCAAGAGAGAGAGATTTTGGGGGATCACGTGGAAAGGGATGTAGCTGAGTACAAACAGACATACGTGATTGTTGATAACGATGCAAACAATATTTACTCATCAATATGTAGGTGTTTTTAAAGCACCATATATGCATGAACTCACTCATAACACACTCTAATAACATACCTATAAGCTGGTACTATTATTTGAATTGCAAAGAAAGAAACTGAGGCTTAGGAAGTCTAGGTAACTTGCCTAACATCCTAAAGTTACTTAGTAGTGGAGCCAAGATTCAAACCCAGACAGTCCGATCCTTGAGTCAGCATCTTAATGACAAGGTTCTGAATCTCAGGCTCATGGGATCTCACTTAAGAAAACTATGAGGTGTTTCCCACACTCTCCTTTGCTGTGTAAATGACCCAAAGTCCATTATGTTCATAAATGTCTCTGGGCAATCCTCAGGATGCATACAGGGCTATATAAAATTCCAGATTCCAAAAGGAAAAGCATGTTCTGTGGCTAAGTAGATGTGTGCACAGGGTGACTTACATGTCCTTCTAACCATAACGCACACTATGGTGAGACCGGCTCTGATTCATGGAGATGTTTCCACAAGTGAGTAAGGGTTGAATGACTGAGGGTTAGGTTTCATCCTAAAGAACGGGCACACTCCATTTGTGAGGCAGCTCTACAAAGGGGTCCTTTTGGAACTCATTTTCTAAAATATCTAAATTCAAAATTTACTAATTGTATACTGAATTTCACTCCATAGAAAACAGTGGCAAGAACAAGGTCTCAGTGTATTAGCTCAGAGCCACTTCCCTTCATTTTGAAGAATGTGGATCCCCTCAACTATGTGAAACATATGCATTAAGTTAAATAAGAACAGGAAGGAAGTGTATTAAGGCTCAAAGGGCAAGATTATGAGGCTTTAAATTTTGCTTTTTGCTTCATTGAGATAATTTTCTCAGTTTTCTATAATGGGCATGTATAATTTTAACTATTACAAAATAACTCACTTAAAGAAATGCAATGACTCTCAACAAAAGGAAAGCAAAGATGGAAGGGAGAGACATTGATTTTAGTGACGATTATCTTTTAGAGTTCAGAAGTGGGAATGAAACATAAAGTTTAACCTACAGCATTATCTGTCCTGCCCTGCATGACTCCCATACTTGGAATATTTTGAAATGAGACTCTTCTTCCATATTTAGAAACAAGAATTATTATTAGGCAGTGAAAACGGAAGTGTGTCTGTTTGCACCAAGAGAGAGAATGGGGCTCGGAGATCATGTTCTGTCCGCACCCCTTTGCTCAGGGTTAACCAGTCTCTGTGGGTCTTGCTGGATTCCAGAAAACCCAACAGTGGTTCACACTGCCCTCCTGTCCTTCCCAACCGGACGAAGTCATGCTCCCAACACGGGTGTAAGACTAACTTTTATCATTAGAAAGAACAGCGTGAAGAGTCATGGGGAGTCTGATCAGGAAATGTAGACAGAGATACTCTCTGCATTTTCAGAAGAAACTGACGAGGTCTTTGAGGCGCTTAGTGGAAAGGGGGAGGGGGGAAGCTCTAGGCACCTACAAGGTGTGAGTTTGGAGAGAAAAACACAGATCAGACGTGTCTTCCTGCCGGAGCTACATGCGGCATGCCAGCTGGCTCCTTTTCCAATTGCCTCTTTATTAGCAAATCCAACAATCATATTTTGCTAATCTTCTCATAAATAAAATATTATACATATCACAAAGGCATCCCTGATGGCAGACTGCGCTCCACTTAGCTAGAATGGATGAAGTGAAACCAGGGCACCTTCAGGTGTATATAATTATTGCAATTGCAGGCATTGTAAGTGTCTGAAAAATGTGTGTTGCGGCTGGGCGGTTGATGTTGTGTGCATCCCAGGAATACAGCCTGCTGCTGTGACTTTTCAGGGTCCTACGGTACCAGTTTAGGAGCTCTCTTTTTATAGCACTTGGCAGAAAAATAAAATCATTTTGCCAGAGATTTTATACCATACTACATCTGTTGTTCAATAATTAGCATCTTATATAGCAGAGAGAAGGTCAGCTTGCATTTCTATATATTCTCCTTTCCCTCTTCACTTTCCCTGGCCTCCCAGAGAGGATAACCAAGTAATTAAGAGCTTGGGCTTTGAAGTCAGAAGGATCCGGGGTCAAAGCACAGTTCTGCCACATATTAACTGTTAGATCTTGGGAGTGTCAGTCACTCTTATTCCCAATTTCCTCCTCGGTAAACAATGAAGAAAATCTTTCCTGTTTTATAGCTTAGTTGTGAGGATTCAGTGAGATAATGCAAATAAAGGAGCTGCCAGCTGCTGAGTCCTTAATAAAGGTTAGAAAGACAAGGGAGAAATAGGACATGAGGGACAAAAATGTGGGCGCAGAGTGGGTATGCTCATTGAGATTTTTTGTTTCTTTCCTCCATGAGAAGTTTATCATCTCTCACAATGGGTTCAGGCTCATTTCTTTTATCTATTGTGTTGGCTATGGCTTTCCTTCCCTACCCCAAAGTTAGAACCATAAATATCTCCCAGTGATATGATGATGAAGATAAGGTCCAAGGACTCTTTCCTCATTTACTGTTTAAAAACAATCTTTTGTGGAGATTTTTGATGGATTGCAGGGATATTTATGACTCAGACCTCCTGGCAAAGTCCCTGATGCTGACTCATTCATTACCCGGGGAGGGAAGAGGGCAGCTGAAATCATCAGTCATTTACTCTGCTCCTCAGTTATGGTGAAAGGTCAGAGGTAAGCCACTCAGTATAGGGCTCTGTAGGAGAATCAGAATTTCAATAATGTCTTCTTGACCTCAAGAGAAAAAAGAATTTCTTTTTATAAATGTTTATTTATTTTTGAGAGAGAGAGAGAGAGAGAGCAGGGAAGGGGAAGAGAGAGAGGGAAGCACATGAAGCAGGCTCCAAGCTCTGAGCTGTCAGCGCTGAGCCCGACATGGGGCTTGAATCCGTGAGATCATGACCTGAGCTGAAGTTGGATGCTTAACCGATGGAGGTACCCAGGTGCCTCAGAAAAAAAGAATTTCTAACAAACATATACTCATGAAAAGGTTTGCAAAGTCCTCCTTTACAAAAATGCCCAGAACTGCTAAGTGATAATATTCCGAGTTATGCTTCTGGCTTCCAGCTCCAAACTCACAGAAACTCCTGCTCCTCTGCACAGTAAGTGAAAACCAAGGGACAGTTGACAGATAGGAAGAAGGGACAGAAATAGCAAGGAGGCAGGATTTGGAACTGCCACAGTGACTCTGGCCTTGAAATGGGGAATAAACAGCAACCTTGCAGAGAAATAAAGGGAAACATAAAAGGTTTCATAAAACAAGAATAGTACAATTTATAATTATTACCCTGAACAATAACAGCATTCATACCACCATCACTATCACACTATAATCACCAGTAGAGAAAACATCGATAAAATTTACTAAATATAAGAAGTTCATAAATATGCAAACCAGTAAAGAGAAAGTAGTGGCGACTAACACTTCTTTGAGCACTTTGTGTCACAGATGGGGTCACGAAATCGAAATGCATTCTTTCATCTAATTCTCAAGCAGTATTATGAGGCTGGTTCTACTTCTACACACATTTATTGCTGGGGAACTCGATCGAGGCTTAGAAAGGTAAATAACTTGTTTGAGAACACACAGTAACCTATGAAGATGGTCTCCAATTCCCAATTTCTGCAACCACCACTACAGCAAAGGAGAGTTGTGTTGAAAATACCATCCAGTACCTATGAATTACTGACATGTGCATACCATAAAAATCATTTTTGAGTATTCCACTTTAGTCTTGGCTCTAGGTATAGGATATGGGAGAATATTTGGGCCAAGTTTGGACTTCCAGCCACTGTGAGCCCTTGGCATAGCTTCCTTTACAAAGGTCTATCAGCGGGGCTGCTGTTTCATAATCTACAAACTATAGACAAATAGCAAGTGGCACATTCAGTGCAAGTTATATAGCAACAAAGGATAAAATTTATTGCCTTCCAAAGCACAGGGCTGGGTGGTACAAAAAAAATTATAATGGCATTTATAGGATTGCTGATGTTTGCTGGAGGTCAATGTCAACAGAAATATTTTTGCAAGATATGACATTGGACGGTGGGGCCGTGGCAGGGGGCATCTGTCTAGTTTCAATGAAGCAGATGCTCCCAAGAGAGCTACCCTTGCCCCATATTTTATTTTATTTATTTTTTTTATTTTCTAAATCCTTTATTTTTTTTAATAGTTTATTGTCAAGTTGGTTTTTATACAACACCCAGTGCTCAATCCAACGAGCGCCCTCCTCTGTGCCCACCACCCACTCTCCCCCCTCCCACACCCATCTCTCCCCTCAGTTCTTTCTTATTCTTTGAGAGTCTCTCATGTCATGTCTTCCTTCTTCTCTGTTTGCCCCGTATTTTAAATAAAGGACTAACTCCTCTAGAGCCCATCCATCAACATTTGCTTTTTAGCAAGAAACATACAGTCTAATAAAAATAAACATACTAAGGCTTAAGACCAGAGAAGTAAGATCATAGGATGTACTGAATTCTCAAATGATGGCTGTTCTTTCTAAGCTTGGGCTAGAGCTTTCGACCACACCTTCTTCAGCAAGCCTGGGGATGGCATCCAGCTCGAGAAGGGCATGAGTAGACCTGGGGCAGGGAAAGCAAAGCTCACGTGAGCACGCATGCGCGAGCACACACACACATGTACAATTTTTTCATAGTAGTATAAGCTATAATTAATATCAGGGCTAAATTCTCCTTGTCAGGGCCCTACCTCAAAGTCTGCAACATACTGGTTGGACAGTATTGATCTTCTGGATTGAATTTATTTTTGAATCATGACAACAACATCAATAGTGGTAATAGTAGTGATGGTAGTGGTGATGGTGGGAATAGTAATAATAGCAGTAAGAGCACTAGTGACAACGGCTAACGTCCATGAGCTTTTCCAAACACTGTTTTCAGTGCTTTATACATATTACCTCATAGGGTTGTTGTGAAGGTACATGAGTTAGGTACTATTATTATCGTCTTTAACAGACGGAGGAATGTATTAAGTGCTCTGAGTATGATATCTCTTTCACGCCTCCAAATTACCTGTGTCGGTACTTCACTATTCTCATTTTACAGACGAAGAAACTGAGGCAAGAATGGATACATGCTCAGAGGCCTACAGCTACTAAGTGAAAGAGCTGGAAATCACTCCAGGTTTGTTTGGTTTCAAGGCTCATATTCTTCCCTGCTGTCCTGTTGGTATCAGTATTCCCTCTCTGATTCTGTGGCCATATCCTACTCCACGCTCCCAGCCTCCAATCCTTTCTCTCACTCTGCCTGTTCTAGTGAGACCAAGATGCAACATGTTTACTTCCTGCTGCCACGTGGGATAACATAAACGCCATGCTCAAAGGGCTGGTGTGACAACCGAAATCCTACAATGTATGGAAAGGGTTTGCCTGGTACTCCTTGCCACATGAAGACCTGATTCTGACTCCGGAATCAGATCACAGCTCTCACCATCTCCCCTCTCCCTGTGAGGGACATTTCCTTCACAGGTCTAGAAGGGAGTTGAGGATGTATTTCCAAGGAGAGGAAGTAAGAGGACTAAGGGTTAATATGTGGGAAGTGGACTGTACCAGATGAGAGGCAAGGGAAAGGGGGAACAGCTTTGGATCTCATTGCTGGGAACCCTCATCTTTTTTTTATTATTTGTATAAATCACTTGACTGTGAAGGCACCACAGACCAAAGCCTCTGAGTATGCCGATGATAATAAATTGGGTAGCACAATAAATAGTAAGGGAAACCGTGCTGCCAAATGAAGAAGGATTTAGATCATTTAAATCCTAGGCTATGGGTTGTCAAATCCAGTTTAATACTGGTAAGTGTGGGATAATAACTCATAGCAAACACCCCTCCCATCCCAAACCCCCTAGCCACAGCTCTTCCAACTACTTCTCTCACCCCTTGCAAACAGAATGAGCACCCCGAGGGGATTTGCAGAATGAAAAGGGATGGTATATACTGACCAGAAATGAGCCCAAGTTATTACATAATAATCCCAGATGCCTCAGCTTGGGCTTAGAGCAAATACGAACAGCTAATAGAAAGCTGCAAGGTTCGATTAGCTGCAAAAGGGATTCTAAATCAGAGCAGGTTTTATACTATTAAATTGGATGGGGAAAAAGAGTCTCGTGGTTGGATATCGTGGAGAGATGGAAAGGATTAGGGAAATACAGAGCCATGAGCATTGCTGTGTGGCTAAGGAGAGGCCTCGGGGTGGAGTCAAGTTGGAGGGCACTGTGTCAAAGCACGAGACAATTTAGTCATCCGAATGGCCCATTCTCAAGCAGGCTGGCTGTCCTTAGGCCCACATTTGGAGACATGGCCTCGAGGGCAAGAGGAGCAGGATCCTATTTAGTAACACTGGAGTCTCAGCAATTGGAAAAGTCATTACTTGATTTGATGTTGATGAATTATTTTATTAGTTCAAAAAATATTTATTGAACACCAAATACGTGCCAGGCATTGTTCCAGAGCTGAAGACATATCGCTCCACAAAACAGATGTGATCGCGACAAAACCAGCAATTGAGCATTCACACGACACCGTGTTCTTCACATTCAGTCAGATCCTTCAATGCTCACAACAATCCAAGGACTCATTTACGATTATGAACTGAATTCATATGTTGAAGCCCTACCCCACAACGTGATGGCATTTGGAGGTGGGAACTCTGAGAGGTGATGAAGTTTAGATAAGGTCATGAGGGGATTAGTGACCTTGTAAGAAGAGACACCAGATACTGGCACATAACAGAGAGCTCAGAAATAAACCCAAATGTAATGTGTTCAATTAATGTACAGGCAAGGATATACAAAGAAGAAAAGATAAATGGTGTAGGGAGAACTGACAGCTACATGCAAAAGAATGAAACCGGACCACTTTTTTTTCACAATATACAAAACTAAATGCAAAATAAATGCGAGACCTGAAACCATAAAGTTCTTAGAAGAAAACATAGGCACTATTCTCTTTGACACTGGCCTTAGCAACTTTTTTCTAGATATGTTTCCTGTGGCAAGGGAAAGAAAACCAAAAATAAACTATTGGGACTATATCAAAATAAAAAGCTTCTGCATAGGGAAAGAAACCATCAATAAAATGAAAAGACAATCTAGTGAATAGGAGAAGATATTTGCAAATGACATATCCGATAAGGAGTTAATATCCAAAATATATAAAGAACTTGTACAACTGAACATGAAAAATCCTCATATAATCCAATTTAATAAATGGGCAGAGAACATGAATATATTTCTCAAAGAAGAATACAGATGGCCAATAGACACATGAAAAGATGCTCAACATCACTAATCATCAGGGAAATGCAAATCAAAAGCATAATGAGATATTGCCTTATACCTGTCAGAATGGCTGGTATCAAAAAGACTAGAAATAACAAGTCTTGGTGAGCATGTGGAGAGAAAGGAAGCCTCCTGCACTGTTGGTGGGAATGTAAATTGGTTTACCCCCTACGGAAAACAGTATGCATGTTCCTGAAGAAATTAAAAATAGAAATACCGGATGGTCCAGTAATTCCGCTACCGAGTTTTATCTAAAGAAAACAAAAACACTACTTTGAAAAGATATATACACCCCTATGCTTATAGCAGCATTATTTACAATAGCCAAGATATGGAAGTAACCCAAGCACTCATTGATAGATGGATAAAGAAGATGTGGCGTGTGTATACACACACACACACACACACACACACACACACACACACACACACACAGAGGCACAAAGACACACACACAATGAAATATTACTCAGTGGTAAAAAAGGAATGAAATCGTGCCATTTGCAACAACGTGGATGGACTCAGAAGTTACTTTGCCAAGTGAAGTAAGTCACACAGAGAAAGACAAATACTCTATCACTTCACTTACATTAGAAAGACAATTACTGTATCATTTCACTTATAAAAAAAACACAAAAAAGCAGTAACAGACCTGTAAATATAGAGAACAAGCTGGTAGCTGCCAGCAGAGAGTAGGTGGATGGAAGGATGGACCAAAGGGGTGGAGGGGAGTGGCAGGTACAGGCCTCCAGTTATGGAATGAGATGAAGTAACCTGCCCGAGATCATGCAGGAAGAATAATCCTGACATCCAAACCTTATCTAAACAGAGCTCAGCTGCTTTTACACTGCTTTCAAAGGACAAAGTCAGTGCTAGCAATCGCTATGAGGAGTGATGACATCTCTGCCAGCTTGCCCCCACCCCAGCATCACCCCCTTTCCTTCCTAAGTGTACAGTAGCTACATTTCACAAGCGGTGTATGAACTAATGTGAATTAGAATGTCCTGGCTCTGGTGCAGTCTGGGAACTACTACTGATATCACCATGAGGCTATGAAATCAGGATTTTAGCTCTGTGTTCTCATCCCTGCTCCACCTCAACCCCAGAGGACACATCTCTGGGTCACTTTTGGCATCTCTCATTAGCGCTTTTTTTTAAAATCAGTAACTTTTATTCTTAAGCCTAGTACTGCCAAATAGAAGTCATGTGAGCTGCATACATAATTTTAAATTTTCTAGCAGCAACATTAAAAAAACCAAGTAGAATAATGTATTTAACCAAATTTAGTGAAAATATTATGATTTTTAAACTACAATGAGCAAAAAAATTATTAGTGGGTCTTTTTTCCTTCTCTCTTTTTTCATACAAAACATCTCAGTTTCGCATTTCAAGAAGCTATATAACTAAGCCACTAAGTGGGTTAGCCGTAGGTGGCCTTATAACTAATTATAGCTGTATTCTGAATTTTCATGATCTTATCCTGACAATATTGTGTTATACTGCCCTACTGGATTATAACAACTGTGCTTTCTCATGGCGTTTATTGAGTATCTAGCACACGCCAGGAATGTACTGAGCATTTTCATACACATCACGTGTAATCCTTCCAGGAGCTCTCCTAGAAAATATTGTTGGCCCTATATCACCCGTGAAGAAACTGAGGAAAATAAGTGAAGGCTCCAAGATTATAGGAAATATTTAATGTTATCTCTTCAACTTAGCATGCTGCCTTGTCTAAAACATGGTTCAGTAATATCGATGGAATAAATGGAGGGTTTCTTAGCAAGTCTGTAGAAGACTGGGATTTGAATCGGCTCTGCCTGGTTTTGAAGATTTGTAGGCTTTCATTGATGTCACCTTAATTCGTATGGGTCTGTCACAGACTCTTAATGCAATGTGGAGTGATTCCCCAATGCTGGTTAAATATACAAGTCTTTCATCCCAGTCAAGTAATTTATAGATGTGAAACTCTTCATCCAGGTGTTATATTTACTGGTGTCTCCCTCCCCTTTGGTGGTATCTAGTTTAACAAATAGTCACAAGATACCTACTTGGATCAGTGGATTATGCTCAGCCCGGGAGGTGCAAAGATCATCAACACGTGATCCCACCCCCATACCCCTAGTCTGGTTTGGAAATCATGTTATAGGAATGTTACAGTAAAGTGCTACTAAGAACCTGAGATTCTCAGACCGAGCTGGAAGTGACTATAAATACCATCTTATAAACTGCACTAGGTAATTGGGGAACAAATTATATACTATCCAGATTCCACAAAAGGAGCTCTGGTGTTCCCAACATGAGGTTCTTAAGGAAACTCATACATTTTTACTCCCCAAAGTATTTTACAGAGTGCTAAGTAAATGTCAGGTGACCATCTCTTAATTAACTGGCCCAGCTCTGTTTCTGCTTCTCTGTGTACCAAGTAACCAAGAGTCAGATTCCTCATGGACAGCATGGCTTGGTCAGACATCGTTAAAGTTCTAATTATAGACAGCACTTCTCAGAGAATAAAGAAGTAGGAAGGCTCCCCATTCTGACCTGAAAGCCTTATAACTAATTCTGTTAAGGATTATTTTTATTGAATTGATTAATTCATTCAAAAATTTATTAACTATTATGTATTAGCCTGTATGACTAGAAATAAGAGCATGCTAGTGCCTGCCCTTGAGACTTTCACTGTCTGGTGAGGAATATGGACATGTAAGGAGGTAATTGTAGTATAGTACAACAGAAACTAAAATAAGGATAAGTACAGAGTACTATGGTAACATGCAGGAGAAGCATCTAACTTGAACTTGGGGTTATCAGGGGAAGCTCTCTGGAGAGAGTATCCTAAATCTTGTGGTAAAGGATAAATCAATGTCAGCCTGATCAAAGGCAAAGGATGGAGAGGGAAATATTCTAGGCAGAGGGGACAGCTCCTAAGACCCAAAACAGCACATCTGGGGACCACAGAGACTTTAGTGTGATAGGAGCATGAAGTGCTGGGCTGGGCAAAAGAAAGAGGCGTATTTAAATGATACTACAGAAGTAAGCTTGAGGTTCATGATGAAGATCTTCATGGGCAAGATGAAGAGGAGACATCAAGGGTTTAAGAAGAGAAGTAAGAATTATGCTTTAAGAAAATTATAGCCCTTGCTGTGTTTCATTATGGTGCTTCTCACATTCTGTGGTCATTGTTTGTCTATATACTTCTACTATTACACTAAAAGCCTTAAGACAAGGCTCCTGTCTTACTTCCTTGTATCTTGCATGACAAATGCAGTATCTACTAGATAATTGATACTCAATACTTATTTTCATGAATGATGTCTGTAGTAATTCTTGGTAGATTTGAGGGATCCAGTCTGCTGAGGATGTATTATCAGAGGGGTCCTTAACTTAGAGTCCTTGGATCTCCTGAAAATACATGCAAGAACTGGGTGTAAATATGCACAAGTTTTCAGGAGTGAGGGATCATCACCGTCTTGAGATTCTCAAAGGTGTCTAAGACCTCACAATGATTAGGAAGCACTGAATAAATAGACGATGTTGGGAAATGTGGTTTTAGAGCCTGCTCTAGCTAGGGAAGACCTCTCAGAGGCTAAATGCTCAAGGACAGTTCACACCAAAAGCAGCAAAACGAAGAGGAGATATGGATTTCCAAGTGGAGGAGATGGAGAAAGGATAAAGGACCAGTTCCATGGTGGAAAGATGATACATGCAACAAAAAGAAAAAGAAACTTGGAGATGATACAGCAGTTTCCCTCACATCTTCTGACTTAGCAAACAATAGCTACCTAGTCCTTAAAGAAAACAATTCTAAGTAGAGCTATATGGAACTGTGAAGTCACTACAGCAACAGGCCATTGTAAATGGAGGGCCCTTAGAGGCCCAGAACCTAAGGAAGACAAGGTACTGGTTATTATCACTGGAAGAAAAAGATTTTGTGAAGCCACCTCCCTCCCTTTCTCTTTTGTGAATTTGGGTCTGCAAACTTAAAAGTTTTATGTATGTATGTATGTATGTATGTATTTATATTTTACAGAGAGAGAGAGCAAGCAAGTGGGGGAGAGGGAAGGAGGGAGGGAAGGAGAGGGAGGGAGAGGGAGGGAGAGGGAGGGACGGAGGGGGAGGGAGGGAGGGAAGGGGAGGGAGAGGGAGGGAGAGGGAGGGAGAGGGAGGATGAGTGAGTCTCAAGCAGTCTCCAGGCTCAGCACGGAGCCTGATATGCAGGGCTCAATCCCACCACCCTGGGATCGTGACATGAGCTGAAATCCAAGAGTTGAATACTCAACTGAGTGAGCCACCCAGGTGTCCCTTAAAATACTATTTTTAAATGATAGAAATTATACACACGGGAAGGAAAAATCTCTTGCTGGATATCCATTAAAATATTATGATAATTGTGTCTTGATGGCAAAAAAATTGATTATATTTTTTTACAATATGTAACTTAAAAACATAATAAGCATGTTTTGCTTTTATAGGCATCACACCTGGGGGGGGGAATTCCATTTTGAAGAAAGAATGGTAGGATAAAAAATGCAAAAAAAAAAAAAAAAACACAAAAAAAACAAAAAAACCCAACAACGATTGTGATGATGGTCACAGGAAAGCATTGTATTCATAAATATTTCATAGGACATAATCACCAAAGAAACATTAAAAATGCAGATTCCTGGGCCCAGCCCTAGTTCTACTGAATCGGACTCTTTAACGAATGGGAACTGTGAATCTGCAACTTAAAAAACTCCCTAGGTAACTCCTGGGCTGACCACAGGGATTTTGAAAATACAAGGTCAATAAGGGTGAGGCACGCTCGGTAAAGAAGGTTCAGAACTAGCAAGCAGCCTTTTTTCTCCATATATGTACATGCCACTAAGAGGCATGGGGCAGAGGTGAGTTTATTACAACCTCTTAACTTTTCCTTCAGTGATTTAGTTAAAGTGATTTTTTTCTATCTTCCAAAACATTTTCATATATATGTTTAGAAAATGTGCTTATAATCTGAAGTTGGACATAACAGTGGCAGGGGAAGGTAGCCAGTGTAAATTATGAGCTGACAATGTTGTATATCCATGCAAATCCACCTTTCTGAGAAGAGAGGATGAAACCACTAATGGTGTCCTTGGAGACAGCAAACTTCCTTATAGATATCTGAGAATTTTTCACCCTCTTGTCCATCTAGATGTCAGGGTGGAATCAACAGCTGGGGGTATTAACACCCCAAGGGGCTGCCTCTCTTAGGTGGTGATGAGTAATCCCCAGGGCTCTGAGGATCATGTCAGATCAGGAAGGGCTGGGCTTTCTATAGCTGCCAGACTTGTCTATGCTGGAAAACTGGCTTCCAATACTAAGTCTGCAATTTTAGGTCACCCAAATTTTAATTTATTCTATCATGTTATATTTGATACACGATTGTATGTCGTCCCAAATTCTTTTGAACAAGAGTGGAGCAAAAATATTCTAGTTCAACAATCCTGTTTTGACAGATCAATATCAGCCTAGTTTCCAAATATAAACAGGTGGACTGTGTGTTGTTTCTACACTTCTAGGTAAGACAGTGTATTTTTTGTGGAGGGAGACTTGTCTGGGTTTGCATTACACTGGTGATTCTTCATGGAGGTAATGGGATTTCCTTAATCGAGCCCATTAGACTATCTTCTTGTAATTATCTCAGGGGCCAATCTGTCTGTGTAATGGGCTCTGGAGGAATCAAACCTTCAGGTTCTTACAATGGAAAATGTTGTGTACATGTCAGAAGAAAACCGTTTTGAAGAATTACTGGCTAACCATCTCAACAACAGCCGGGGGGACTTTGTTGGATACTGCAGGAAATTGCTGGATTTGGGACTTTATTGCTCCAAAGGGTATTTCTTTTTTCATGGGCGTTTTAATAAATTTAAAATGTGCATGACGCCTGTGGCACGGGGGACTCTACACCATCTGGTGAGGTTGGGCAGGCTGCTGCCTGCTCACTGTGGGAGGATACCAGAATCTTAAGGGTTGGAGAGACTGTCAAAATTCTGGATAGCTTTGGATGTAACTAATGATTAGCTCTGCGGCCTTGCTGGATTGGACTGGTCAATTGTCTTGGTTCCTTTTATCAGGACCACCAATGTCCTGACACAGTGGACATGTATTCCAACTCTTGAGCCAGCACTACTGGAAAATAATCACACCACATGATGATATCCAACTTCCTCACTCTCTGTTTTGCAAATTTTAATGTGGAATAGAGAGAGAGTAGATCCATAGTGAGAAGGAAGTCATGAAAAGCAAAGAATCAAATAATGATGAAAAAATAATAGTAACCTGTGATGGGTTGAATTGGCCCCTCCCCAAAATTCATATGTTCAAGTCTTGACTTCTATAATGTGATTTTATTTGAAAATAGGGTCACTGCCGATATAATTAGTTAAGATGAGATTATTAGGGTGGGCCCTAATCCAACATGACTGATATCCTTCTAAAAAGAAGAAACTGGGACACAGAGACACTTGCACAGGAGGAAGGCCACATGAACATATAGGCAGTGATTGAGATGATGCATCTTTCATCTACAAGTCAAGGAGCTCCAAAGACTCACAGTAGCTAGCAAATAGGCATGGAACATTTTCTCTGTTCCTCATTTCCATAAGATCACAGCCCTCAAAAGCAACTGACCCTACTGGCAACTTGCTCTCAGACTTCAAGCCTCCAGAAGCATAAGATACTAACTTTCTGTTGTCTAAGCCATTCAGTTCATTTGTACTTTGTGATAGCAAGTCTTGTAAACTAAGACAGTCACTAACAAACCATGTTCCATTCTGAGCATTTTGTTTATATTATCTTTTAATCCTCTTCTCAAAAAAATTAAAAAAAAATTTTTTTAGCATTTATTTATTTTTAAGAGACAAAGAGAGACAAAGCACAAGCAAGGGAGGGGCAGAGAGAGAGGGAGACACAGAATCCGAAGCAGGCTCCAGGCTCTGGGCTGTCAGCACAGAGTCCAATGTGGGGCTCAAACCCATGAACCATGAGATCATGGCCTGAGGTGAAATCAGATGCTTAACCAACTGAGCCACCCAGGTACCCCTCTCTGAATCCTCTTTAACAGCAGTTTTATGGTCTAAAGATTGGTATGACTTATTAACTGGTGGGAAATGAGTGGCTAGGTGAGGGAGGAAGAATTCTTTTCCTTTTGTTTTTACCACCAACAGTACATTCTAGTGTGGTTTTCAAACCATGCAGGGTTGCAAGGGCCTGGGGGTGGGGGGAGGTAGGATTCATATCCTGCATATGTGACTTTGCTCATCAAACTCTCATATGAGGCTACTAGAAGACGCAGTGTTTAGGACTCCCTCCAGCAGAGACGCTGTTTTCAAGAGAAGGAAAAGGGGAAGCAGCTCCTGTATGCCTAGAGAGGAGGGCAGTATGAATTTTAGCCCAGTGACCCTAAGGGCATTCTCTACTTCTGGACTAAATGCTGGCTCCCCGGAGCCTATTCTAATTCAAACCTCTCTAAGCACTAAAGGCTTTACAGTGCTTTAGTTTTTTAAAATGTCCCTTTCTGATACTGCTTAAAATCTATTTCAGTTCTCCTCCCTGTCACAGTCAGGTTGATTTTCCCATGCTTTATTCCAACAAGCCATTTGCAGTACTAGGAAGAAAACAGACGCCACATTATGAAGCCCGAAGGACAAGGGACTGTACACCACGTCATAAGCTAAAACGTGCACTAAATATGGTCGCCAAGTCATCTGGCCAACATGGCTGCCAATCAACCTGCCTCCATATTGAGTGATCTGCAGCCGGATTACCAAGATTAAAACCAGTCCCGATGACGTGCAAAAGTGGGCCCGCCTGATCTTATCGATTCTCCCCCACTGAGAGGGAATCACAGGTTAGCAGGCAGAAATCAATTCCACTGCATTAAGCTAAGCCAAGTGGAGACTTATTCATACCATGCTTGGGAATGTCTTTATAAAAATGGCAAATATATATTTTTTTAATCTATGTAGAGCTACATACACTCATTTATAAACAAATACTCATGTATTTACATAGATACTTGCTCCTTCTTCCTTTTTATAATATTTAAAAATCTGAAACAAGATGGTACAGAACACAAAGCTCTCTCACCTCCAATTGTGATTTTTTTTTTTAAATGAAAGAAGCTATTTGTCTTGAGATGTCGTCAACTTGGCTAGTTTAGCAGGACCCAGATTTCAGGATGGAATGGTAGAACAGACACACACCCATTGCAGCCAAAGAGGCAAAGGAAGCCATTTGCTCTTGAGGAAATCATCATTTTTGGCTCTTTAGATTAAAGGAACCTGGCCCTAGGCTTCAATGCACCATAGGGAACACAGAATTCATTCTCTTCTCTCCTCCAGTGAGAACACACAGGCTGGGGCTGAAGAGAGCTTTCGGAATGAACAAGGGGTGGAAACACTGCCCTTCCAGCAGTGAGAAATGTGAAATTCCACTCTTACCCTCACACATGTCACCAGGGAGCCATCCTGTGCACTCCATCAGTACCGGGTCACGAGCCATGCAATCATTTGTACTCAGGGGCTCAGCCTTAACCTAAAAAAATCATCAGAAGAGCCAAAGAGGGGCTCCTCCCCATTCCTCATTGCTAAGAATAAAAAGCACTATGTTTTATCGCCAGAAACTGTTTGTGGTTCTGACTGAGAACGGCTTCGAGCTCATTCTTCCTTTAGGCACACTATCAACTTCTGAGCCTGCCTTGCCTGCTAAGACATTCATCCTCTGCCTTCGCAACCATTCGCGGCCCCCAGGCTGTTAAAGGCATTGCTGGACCTCTGGTGGGTGGCCTGTAAACCAAACAGGGCAGTGTCAGCAAACACATGAAAGGAGGCAGTTAAGAGATTAGGGGTCAAGTTTCTTTTCAGTTTAGACTATAAACTGCCCATTCCCAATTCAGTAGAAAAATCAATCACTGACCAAAACCTTTCAGTTGTTCAGAGCTGGGCACTGTGGCAATAGGAGGCACCTGTGTCTTTGGGGCACAGCATCCGCTGCACTGCCTCATTGGCCTGTCTCTCTAAAATGCACCTTGCAGGGCACCTGGGTGGTTCAGTTGGTTGAGCGTCTGACTTCAGCTCAGGTCATGATCTCGGAGTTCGAGGCTCGCGCCGGCCTCTGTGCTGACAGCTCAGACCCTGGAGCCTGCTTCAGAATCTATGTCTCCCTCTCTCTCTGCCCCTCCCGCACTCATGCCCTGTCTCTCTCTGTCTCAAAAATAAATATAAACATTAAAATAAATAAATAAAATGCACCTTGCATATGAGAACATGTATGGAAAGATGGGCAGGGGAGGCTGGGTTGTCACCCTTATTCTTCCACTTGGTAACCATATGCCCTTGAACAAGCGACAGGATCTCCCAAAACCATAGCTTCCTCAACTCTAAAACGAGACACAGGACTTTCAGCTACTATTCCATGGTTTTGAGCTTGTTTGTGTGCATAAAAATGGGGATAATAAGGATTGGATTCACAGTGCTGTTAATGGGAGATCTAATAACGTAAATACAGCACCATTTTTTAAGTAGTTAAGGGCCATAAAAATGTTAAATTTTGCTATAGACAGGAGAAAATTCTTAAGGACTTATCTGTATCATGAGCAATTTGGTACAATTATTGGTGTTCTGTAATCAGCATCACTAAGTTTCTCCAAACATTGGTTTCCCCTTCATGGCATGCCTTTCGCAGGAGGAGAAAAGGAAGCAAAGGAAGTATAAATGTGTTTTTAAGTCATTAACTGTCCTAGAAATGCACGCGGTTATTATTTAGAGAACTCGTTTTGACTTTTGGCATTATGATGCACACACTGTTAGTTCTTGGCTCAATGACAGATTTTAATTGGCCTGGCTATGAAAATCTTATAGAGCTATTATGTGCTACACCTGTGATAGCCGTGCGGCGTGTTAATCAAGACAATTAGGCTGGGGACCCAGAGAATGACTTTCCACCACTGTGCATAATCCTCCTCACTTTGAGAGGGAAATTAACAGCTGCTTTATGGACTCGCATATTATCTCACTTTCTTGGAGAGAGATCCCAATCAGATCCACCTTGACGAAGCAACATCTATCACTGATGCCCGGAATGATACAACATCTGTAGAGAATATTAACTTAGACTTTGGAAAGGCTTTTGGGCTGGGAGTAAAAGTAAAAAAAGTCAATGTGTGGCACTCACTGGATAAAACAGTCCCTGGATGACAGCCAGAATCAGAGGGAAGAAGGCTGATCTCTTTTAAGTGGTATATTTGAGAGAAAAAAGGAACAGGGGATGAGCAGATCAATTTAGCTCTCAAAGAATTTATTCTCTAGTCTGCAAAAGGAGAAAGAGGAGGAGGAGGAGGCTCCGGAGGCAGTACTACTCTGTATGCTCCCAAGTTTCTTATTAACATCAACTACAAAACCTTCTGCAATTTTCCTTCTTCCCCCAACTCTTGTTAAGTCCATTTCTCTGAGAAATCTGAAAAATACATCTTGTTGACTGGATTTCATTTCAACTTTCAACAAAGGAGACTGGGCTAATAATCAGAGATTTAAAAAGTAGCAAATATAAATGTTTGCTATGTGATGGTCATAAGGTTCTGAATTTACGTGCGTTTACCTCCTTAGCTCCTGGGGGGTAAAGTGCTATGCAGATAGTTAATTCCCATTTTGTAGATATGGAAACTGAGGCTCAGGAAGGCAGAACAGTTCACATCACAGAGTCTGGACTCAAACTCAGGTCTTCTGATTTCAAGACTTTTCTGTAACACCATGCTGCTTGTCACCTATGGAATGGATTCTAACATCCATTATGCAAGGGCTGGGGAGCAGATCTAATTTCTATGACCCCATTACCTAGGACCATACTTGTCACCTTTTAGGTGCTTGTATTAGAATTCAATTTTGAGAGAAGAGGAGCTTCCTGATTGCTTACTGTCTCTAGAATGAGCCTTGCACAGCAGATAGGACATTCGAAAAAAGAGAGCAGCTGAAAGGTCCAGCATCCATTTCTAATCATCTCCTCTGCCCTGGCTGAGTCAGAGGACATGACTCTTATTACCCAAAGACTCTTGTGTCCTGGGGACATGAGTATGTCCAGTAGCAGTTGGCTCACTAAAACTGGGAAGATCCAGGAGGCTAGCTTTTGGTCTGGGTGTTCTCTATTCTCCTTTGGAAGAGACCAAAACGAATTATTATACCTGCAGTTTGCAATCTATGCACTGAAGTGCCCTATGGTACCTGAGCAAACTCACAGGGGTGTTGGAAGAGGTTTTACATTTTGAGGGAAAAACAGCAATGTTTAACATCTGTCAGATACTCTAAGAACTAGCATAAGGAATCTCACTACTTCAACATTTGTGTCTGTTTTTTTCACCCTCTAATAACATCGTAGTTTTGCAAAGTTGGGTTTTTTTTTTTTTTTGGATAGTTAATGTGATTAAAACCAAGTACTGCATCAAAATCGAGGTGGAAGAGACACAAAGGGTGGCAGTGTCCAATCTGATTCCAAGGTGTGAGAAGCTATGTGGAGTCCAACAGGGCCATATATATTTCATTATATGTGATTATAGTTAAGAATGAAATAGAAATGGTTTCTTTCAATTTATCTGCATTCTTTTATTTTTCAAACAGTTACTAAATTGTGAGGGTATACATACTTATAAGTAGAATGGACCTAACTAGTTAATAAACAGAAATGTTAGGTTTTTCTTCTAGGAACACCATGAAAACAAATACCACAACACTAAGGATGCATGAACTGAGCCAGTGCGGCAATCTCTGTTATACCCCAATCCTGACTTACTGAGAAGTGTACCAGGGGTGACCCTGCCTCTTATTCGCCCCTTGTAAGAATGGCAGCAAACAAAACAGTTCTCAGGCAGGGCTCTTAGCTTCAGGCTAGATACAGGCTAGTTCTTAAGTACTGTAAATGCATAACCTCATTTAATTCATCCCCAAAACAGTGTGAACATGAATTTTTTTTTTTACTTTGTTTTTTTTAAACATTATTATCGAAAGGTGATATGGTATAGGCAGTTTTAACAAGTATGGCTTTTAGTTTTGTTGATTGTTTCCTTTGCAGTGCAGAAGCTTTTTATCTTGATGAGGTCTCAATAGTTCATTTTTGCTTTTAATTCCCTTGCCTTCGGTATGTAAGCAATGAACCATGGGAATCTCCCCCAAAAACCAAGGGCATGCTTTACACCCTGTATGTTAGCCAACTTAAAACAAATTACATTAAAAAAAAGAAGGGCTTGAAATTAGAGTCAGATTTTTTTTTAGCACCCTCTGTTTTACCAACGGTGCCCTCCTCAATGCCCATCACCCATTTTGCCCCTCCCACCATCAACCCTCAATTTGTTCTTTATATTTAAGAGTCTCTTATGGTTTGCCTGCCTCCTTCCCTCTCTGTAACAATTTTTTCCCCTTCTCTTCCCCCATGGTCCTACATTAAGTTTCTCAATTTCCACATAAGAGTGAAGACATATATCTGTCTTCCTATGACTGACTTATTTCACTTAGTATAACACCCTCCAGTTTCATCCACATTGTTGCAAATGGCAGGATTTCATTCTTTCTCATTGCCAAGTAGTAATCTGTCGTGTATATATAAAGCACATCTTCTTTATCCATTCATCAGTTGATGGACATTTGGGCTCTTTCCATAATTTGACTAGCATGAAACTTTTATGGTCCCCATTTTTTGGATAAGGAAAAGAAGCTGAGGGGGGCTAACTGCCCAGGGGCACTTAGCTAGTAAGTGGCAGAGCAGGGACTTACGTCTAAGGCTATCTGATCTCCAAGGCCTGTATTCTACTTAATAAAGCTTTTAATTTTGAAATAACTGTAGATTCACATGAAGTTTTATAAGAAATAATATAAAGAGTTTCTTTCGCTCAATTCTTCACAATGGTAACATCTTGAAAAACTACACTTTCACAACCAGATACTGACAATGATATGGTCAAGATACAAACCACATTGCCATTCTTTCAAGGATCACTCATGTTGCCTCTTTATAGCCACACACCCACTTTCCTCCAGGTAGTACCCTCTCCTTCACTCCTAGCAATCGCCAATCTTGTCTTCACCTATGTAACAATTTTGAAAAGACAGAATTAGAGAAATGGAGAACAGATTACTTGGTTGTCAGCAGTGAAGAAGGTCCATCATATGGTACCTAAGCTTTTATTGCTGAGTCATGGGTATGGAGGTGGGGCATTTTGTTTAAACACTTCACCCACTGAAAGATGTCTGAGTTGTTTCCAAGTTTGGGCGATTATAACACAACAATAAACACGGTGCTAAGGTTTGTGTGCAGGTTTTTGTGTGAGCGTGAAGTGTTCATTTTTGAAAGATACATGTCAAGGATTGAAGTTCCTGGGTCCCACCTCAGTTGCATGTTTAATTTTTTAAAGAAATTGTCAAATTGTTTTCCAGAATGGATGTACCATTTTACATTCTCGCCAACATTACAGGTGGTCCAGTTTCTCCACATCCTCACCAGCATTTGGTATTGTCACACTATTTTTTTATTTTAGCCACTGTCATTGGTATGTAGTGACATCTTAATGTGGTTTTAATTTGCTTTTTCTAAAGGCTAATGATTGAACAACCTTTGATATTATTTGGCATCTGTATATCCTTTTTTGTCAAACATGTTTTAATAATTTTTTGCCCATTTCTTTTCATTTTTTGATATGATTATATCAAAGTTAAAGCTTTATTTTATTTTTTGGGTATGATTATGTCAAAGTTAAAGCTTTATTTATGTTTTTAAATTTAATTCCAAGTTAGTTAACATATCATGTAATAACGATTTCAGGAATAGAATTTAGTGATTCATCACTTACGTGTAAGACTCAGTGCTCATTCCAACAAGTGTCCTCCTTAATGCCCATCACCCATTTAACCCATCCCCCCCCAAACCCCTCCAGCAACCCTGTTTGTTCTCTATATTTAAGAGTCTCTTATGGTTTGTCTCCCTCTCTATTTTTATCTTATTTTTGCTCCTCTTTTCCTATGTTCATCTGTTTTGTTTCTTAAATTCCACATATGAGTGAAATAATATGATATCTGTCTTCCTCCGAGTGACTTATTTTGCTTGGCGTAATACAGTCTAGTTCTATCCATGTTCTTGCTAATGGCAACATTCATTCTTTTTGATTGCCAAGTGGTACTCCATCGTATATATATATATACCATATCCTCTTTATCCATTCATCAGTCAATGGACATTTGCTTTTTGCCCATATTCTAACTGGATTATTTTTGTAATGAGTTTTAAAGATTCTTTATATATTTCAGAGATCATCTTTGCCTGGTAGGTGGTTTGCAAGTATTTTCTCCTAGTCTGTAGCTTAACCGTTCATCCTCTTAACAGGGTCTTTTGCAAAGCAAACAGCTTTAATGGTGATAAGGTTCAATATCAAACTTTCCTTTTATTGATGTTTTGGAGTCAAGTGTAAGAATTTTGTGCTTAGTCTAATCCTGAAGATTTTCTATTGTTTTTTCCTAAAAAATTTATAGCTTTAAAATTTACAGTTAAGTCTCTGATCCACCAAGTTTTTATGTAAATTTGAGACTCGGATGGCAGTTCATGTTTTCTCTGTAGGTTTCTAGTTGGTCCAGCACCACTGAATGGGAAGGCTATCATCTCTCCTCCATTAAACTGCTTTTCCACCTTTGTCAAAAATCAGTGGGCCCTATTTGTGTGCATCTGTTTCTGGATTCTTTATTCTGTTCCAGGGATCTAGTAGACTATCCTGGTTAATACCATATAGTCTTGACTACTGTCACTATGTAGTAAGTCTTGAAATTAAATAGATTTATTTCTCCTCTTTGTTATTATTTTAAAAAATTATTTAACTTATTCTAGTTCCTTTAACCTTCTATAGAAGTTTAAGAATAATGTTGCATGTATCTACAAAAATCTTGGTAGGATTTTGATAGGATTTTTATTAAACCTATGTAACAATGTGGGCTAATTAACATCTTTACTACATTAAGTAGTCAACATCTAGCTTAAAAAATTTTTTTTAGTGTTTATTTTTTTGAGACAGAGACATAGTGCAAGCTGGGGAGGGGCAGAGACACACAAAATCCAAAGCTATCAGCACAGAGCCGACGCGGGGCTCTAACTCACGAACTGTGAGATCATGACCTGAGCCGAAGTCAGACGCTTAATCTACTGAGCCACCCAGGTGCCCCAACATCTATGCTTTTAAACACCAAGTAACAATACTTGTTTATTCTGGGACTAGAGTCACAAGTTTCAATGCCCGAAATGGGCCCCATGTACCAGGTTTAACAACATGTATCATTTTTTTTAAATTGCAAATGGGATACAGACTTCTATTTCTCTCCTACACAAAAACAGTAACTCAATCAGATGTTCAAATGACAATAAATGCTCAATCTCAGCTCAATCTCAGCACTGAAAATGACTAGGGAGTAGTGGGGATTGTGGCTTGCTGGAGAAAGCATGTCCCCTAGGAACAGGGTACTGCTACTCAACTTCTCTAGCTGCTGAGACCATGGGAACAACATTATTATGACTTTGAAATTTCCAAGAGAAGTCAGAAGTCCTTTTTTTTAAAATCTAAAATGTTATCAGCCACTGTGAATTAACATAAAACAAAACAGGTGAAACACCTTGGTGGGCTGGATGCAGAGGACCAGCAGCCTCTCTCTGGTTTCTGAGTTAGAGGAGGCAACAAGAGAAGGTCCTCAGCCTCAAAGAGCCTACACTCCATTAGGAGCAAGAGACAGACACCATGAAGGCGTACCTCATGCAATGGTATCAGTGGGAGTTGTAGGAGCAGGTGAGAGGACCTTTAACTCTGCTCTGCGAAGTCAGGGATGACTCCCTGGGGAGGTGAATTTATACAACAACTCAAAATAGCTGATTCCATGTGAGCTATTTAATCCATAGCACCTGAAGCCAACACCGGTAGGCTCAAACAGCAGTGCAAAGCTCTATTTCTGGGCATCACAGAAAATAATAAAGAGGTCATACAGTTCAATGTTTCTCCAAATGTCATGTCACTTGTTAGAAGGGATTACAGAGCAAAAGCTTTCTAGAGGTGAACAGCCTCTTGATGGTCTTAGAATAATTCCGAGCTTCTTAAAATCACTTACAGGGTGTTGTGTGGTCTGACTCCGGCTGCCCGTTTAGCCTCCTCATATCTCTCCTCACTCCTGACTTCCTTCTGTTTTTCCAACACATCAAGACTTAAGGTCTTTGCATTTTGTCAGTCCGCCTTCCATCTACCCACCCACTCATCCAGCCGGCCAGCCACCCATCCAAGAAAAACTGGCTGAAGGCCACTGTTCCAGGTATTTGAAATACAAAAGTAAACAAAGCTGATTCATTTCTTACTCTCATGGGGCTGACATTATAATAGCAGAAACAGAAACACACACAGAACGTGCCCACTCTGTTATATGAGGAGTTCCATGAAGCAAAGTTAGAAAGTGCTGAGGCCCAGCAAAGAATGGTGATTGCCATTTTCAGTAGGGGTTGGGGAGGCTTCTGGTTAATATTTGAATAGAACCTGAATCAAATGGTGGAGCAGACCACAAAAGCACGAGGCGGTGGGGGAGAGCTTTCCAGCAAAAGGGAACCACAAGCGCAGAGCGCCCGAGGTGGGAACGCGTTTGGCCTAGCTAGAAAGGCAGCGTGCCCAAAGCAGGACAGCGGTAGGAAGACGGGGTTGGAGAGGAAGCCAGATGACGTGAGACTGTGCAGGCTTCAGTCAGTACCGAGATTTTACGCTCAGTGTTAAAAAGCCAGAGGAGGATGCGAACAGGGGAGTGATATGATCTGACTCACAGAGCGTGGACAGTGGTGGAGACGTGAAAGCAGAGAAATGCGTTAGGAGGTTATTCTAACAGTCCAGGTGAGAAACGCTGATGTGCTGGCAGCAGTGAGGGCAGGGAGATGCCGGCCAACTTAGGACAGTGGAGATAGGGGTGACATGACTGTAAGAGGTAGGAGTCAGAGATGACTCCAAGGGTTCAGCCCTGAGGAATGGATACATTTACTTGCATCAAGATCATTCTGTGCCTGCAACTTCTCGAAGGCTAGCTCCTTACCAAGATTCAGGTCTCGGAGCAAGAGGCCCTGTTTGGAAATTCTTCCCTGACTACCCTGACCCCCATCCTCTCAGTTGCTCTCAGTTTAATTTTCTTCTGAAGACTTACAAATATCTAAAATTATCTTATTCATTTTATTCGACTGATTTATCATCAGATCCCCCAATGGAATGCAATGAATAAAGATCATGTCTATTTAGTTTTTTGCCCCATCCTCAGTCCTCAATTCAGTGCCTCAACCAGAGGATATGGTCAATAAATATTTGTTGAATGGGGCTTGGAAGGTGTGGGACAAGTTAAACAAGCCTCCAGGTTTCTTCAGTGTAGTTCTTTTTGAAGCCTTTAATAAAGCAATTAGTTAATGGACTAAATAATATTGATTAGCCATGCCAGGCTCTGTGCTGGCCTCTGGGGCAACAGAAGTGAGGAGAAGCACAGGCCACAGCCCCGTGGAGCTTACAGCACGCTGGTGGAGGCGTGGTAAATAACTTGCAAACATGGATGTCCACTGTGCCAAGAATTCAGGAGGGAAGGCATAGAGCGTGTGATCTGGGGATAACCCCGTCAGGGAGCTCAGCTTTCCCGAGATGAGGTCTACAGGAATTGCCACTGCAGGCCTTGGGGATCTCTTAGCAGGGTATATGCTGTGACTATAGCATTTTCACAGAGGTTCTTGGATGAAAAAACAACACACTGTTGCAAACTAGTCCAGCCTTCTCATGCACTAGGGTTCAGCAGGGTTAGGAAGCAGGTGATGAGTAGCTGGCTTAGGAAAGAACTAGGGTTCTGCATTTATCATGACAATGGCAATGCTAACTGTTTAAATAAGACTGTAGAGAGAATGAAAAGCGTTAATGTCTACAAAGAGTTGAGCACAGTGCCTGGTACCAGAAACACACTCAGTATCTGCTAATAATGACAACTGGATTTCAAAATCTTGCAGGTAATCATGGTAACACTCTTCCTACACACACATTCCAAAAAGGTACTTGCACGTAGTAGGGGCTCAATTAGTAAAGACCGAATGAATGAAGGATGGTTGTCTCAATGATACACTATTTTGGATCTGTCCAACCCTTCTCCCTCACGATGGGCCAGTAAACAAAGAGAAATAAATCAGACCAAATCCTTTTATGTGGTTCACTTGTCTCCAGATTGGTAGCTGCTGTTAATTATTGATATTATTAATTATTGATCAGGATTCGTAGCTGGTATTAATGATTCTTGCCAGCCAAGGACACTTGGAAGCTTGAATGGAAGGAAGTCAGTCTGGTTATTGGGTTTAAAGTGAGGATCATTTATATGGTGGGAGGACTCAGAGGATTCTGTGATTTTATGCATCACTAACTTGCAATAAAAAGGCACAGCCCAAGTCCAGAAATAGTTGCTACTAAATGGCATTTAATTTTGCAATGAAATCCACATGCTGCTTTATGCGTGTGATTTCTCAGCCGCTACCGTTACGGAGGAAGTCATTTTGAAGGAACAATACTCAACCTGGTTCTCCAGGGGCAACTTGTACCTGAGAACTTCTGAGTCCTTTGTAAACAACAGTTAAGCTTCCCGGTCTCCAGAGGGATGAGCTCCTCTATTTTTGTTTAAAATCAAGCAGAGTTGAAGGGGGGAGGCTGCCATCAGAAGCAAAGGAAGAAAATTCTCAGGCTTCTCCCAAACCTGGTCTTGAAACAGGACAAAATAACCTCTAGTCCCCTAAGATATTTGATCTAATAAGGTTCTACCACAAGTCCCTCCAACTATCAAGTGGGAGAGGGATGAATGGTTGGAAATAAGAAGAGTCATTCTGGAGGGCCATGTGAAAGCAACGGTTACAACAAATAGACCCTTCAACTCCGTGACTGCACTTCAGTGCATTTTTACTAGAGAAATCTTGGTACATGTGCCAAAGAGGCATTGAGAAAGCACCCCCTCACCGGTGTGTTATCTACAGGAAGGAAAATTCAAGATCTCATGGTATCAATCCCGAGGAGAATGATTAAATAGAAAATGGAATAGTCTACAGCTGTTAAAAGAATAAGCCAATACATACATTAAGTCAGCACACATAATCTGTCGATAGTAAGACATTAAGCGAAAAAAAATATTTCAGAATTATACGTTTAGTACGCCATATGTGGTGGTTTTAAAATGTGTCCAGAAATTGATACTCATTTAGCAATTGGAGCTTGATTAGCCTCTCCTTCAAGGTGGGCCAGGCTCAGTGACTCACTCATAAATCGAATACGGCAGAAATGACAAGTTGTCACTTCTGAGACTAGGTCATAAAAAGGCAATGTGGTTTGGTGTTCCCTTCCGCTCTCTCATTCATTCTAGATGAAGCCACCTGCCACGCTCTAAGAACACTCAAGGAGCCCCATGGGGAGGCTCCTGTGGCAGCGTCCTGCTAACAGCCAGGGAATGGCTATGCTCTCCATCAAGCAGACGGGTGAGCCACCGGCAAAGCAGATCCTGCAGTCCCAGTCCAACCCTCAGATGACTGCCGTTCCAACTTATATCCCGACTACAGCCTTGTGAGAGACCAGAAGCCAGGGCCCACCAGCTCAGCCACTCCTGGATTTTCTCCCTCTCAGAAAACAAGTAAGACCAGAAAAAGCCTTCTTATTTCAAAGCATTACGTTTTATGGCTGCAGTCAACAACTAGTATGCCATTTATAGAAGCATAAAATTTTAAAATGTAATACAGACACAGAGACAAATGTGTAGAGAAAGGTCTGGAAAGAGATGTGCTACAGTGATTTAGTGGTCACCTCTGAGGAGTGGAGTCAGGAGAGCTGAGGTGAAATTACCTTCGCCTGTTCTGTTTTTGTTGTACACACTCTATAAATGTTGGTGGCCAAATTTTTTAAAACAATAAAAGGGAGGAAATACAGTTTAAAATCCCACTACTTTGAGGATGCCTGGGTGGCTCAGTCAGCGGAATGTCCAACTCTTGATTTCCTCTCCGGTAATGATCTCACAGTCGTGGGATTAAGCACTGTGTCTGGCTCTACACTGAACATGAAGTCTGATTAGGAGTCTTTCTCTCTCTCTCTCTTTGCACCTCCCCCCACCAAATAAATAAATAAACATTAAAAAAAATAACCACGTTGACTTAAAAAATAAATAAAAAATAACTAAAATTCCACTACTCTGGAATGTCATAGCAAGTCCAGTAAGTCTGAGACTTACCTTTGATCATCTCCAAGAAATAAGGTTGCTTAGCAAACTTGGTTAATAATAAGCAAGGTGGTTACTAGGGCTTTTCAACCTCCGTATGAGAGCCAACTCCTGTCAGTTAATATTAAAAATCATCTCTGCTTAAGTCATACATATTAAATGATTATTTTTGTCTGTATTTCTTATCTATTGGTAAAGTAGGTCAAAGAGACCTTTATTTGGACAACATCAATTCATAATATTCTTACTCTCAAAGAACAGTCAAATCTCTCAAAAGTGACAAAGTTCCTCCACTGAAAACGACATGTTATATATTAATACAGGCTTGTCCTTACCAAGTAGTTTAAAATCAAAGGGGTTTTATTGTAGGACCAAGGTTACTCAAAACGTATTTTTAAAGTAACTTTGTACTGGATTTGTTTTAGGCTTGGGCTAATTTGTTTTCCAACTCTGAGCCTGTGGATCTGCACGATTTAATACAAGTTTTGTGGCAAGGACCCTGATCCCCATCTGTGGCTAGACTGGCTGCAGGCACCAAAGCTTCTTGCATTTCCGCGGAATTGGGTCCAGAGCTTAGTGCAAAATGCCTTCTGGGTGACTGACCAGAAATTCAATCACAGCACATTCATTTCAAAAATCCCTTTCATGTATCATTTAAAAGCAGCCTGCATATTTAAATTTGCATATCTCTGGATTTTGGAAATGCGGGAGAAGAATGGATTCCTGTTTGGTTTTCAGGATGATAGGAGGGAATACACTGGAGGCATTTCCTTTCCTTGACTACTGGGTAGATTTAGTACTACTGAAACATTCTGAACCAGCAGTTCCGTAACATAAGCCGTTGTCCCATGGAGCTCGAGAATAAGAATAACTAACATTTATAGAGCGTTTTACACGCTACAAAGTGTGTTAGCATTCACTGCCTCATTTAATAGGCAGAGAGGCTCTTAATTATGCTTTCTGATGAGGGGACAATGGTTCTTTCAATCCTAGCATCTGCAGAGATTACTGTGGTTTTCCCTTCACATGGACCCACTAAAGAAATAATGACGCTAGCTCTAGCTTCCCCAGGTTGGGAAAGAGTACACCGTAGCAGGTGTGAGATCCATTAATTTCACTGTGCTTGCAGCCTGCTCCAAGTTTCTTTCCTTTATCTCAAAAGTATACATGTGATTCTGCTCTAGGAAGAGAGGAGCCCGAGAGCCAGATGTCTGCATTTGAATCTTGGCTCTGTCATTTTCTAGCTGTCTTGTCTTGAGCAGATTTTTAAAATCTCTTTAATATTTAACATTATTTAACTTCTCAGTTTTCTCATCTGAAAAATGGGGCTGATAGTAACTGTGCAATCCTCATAGGTTTTTCATGAAAATTCAAGGGGTGAGTTCATGCAGAGCACTTAGGAAAGTGGGTACTACAAAGTCAACACTTTGTAACTGTCTGTGTTGTTTCTTGTTGTACAGAAAGAGATGCGTCCTAGGTTGGATGGGGGACAAGACACATTCATCAATATTTGTTCAGGGTACTACTGAGCAGTGGATGGCCACAGTGCCAAGCTCGGAGGCTATATCAGATGTATCCTTGTCCTTCTCCTCACGAGGCTTACATTCCAGTGGAGGAGGTAGATAAGACCAAAATTTAATAAAGGCTAATGAATGAAGTGGTCAGAGAATAAACGTTGTGGAGTTGAGCTAGGGAGTATGAGTTGGGGGCCGAATGAGAGCAGAGTATTCTTTTGATTTGAGGATGTTTGAAAAGCCACTCTTTCAAAACACATGGTTCTTTCAAAGAACTGTCCTGGTAACAGGAAGTGATGAGTGAGGGCCACGCAGGAGGAAAGAGTGCAGTGAGTAGACTACTGGACAGAGAGGGAGAGAGGTGGGCAGGGCGCCCAGCCAATGGTGAAGTGCCACCATCTTGTCCTGCGTGTACACGGAAGCCACCCAAGGGTGTGAGGCAGATAAGGAACATGGCTTCGTATCTGTTATATACATATGTGACATTCGGTACAAATTTAGTGTATCTAATTATTACACACATATATGCATAGACTGAAAAATAGCACTGGCTGTCATGTGTGGTAAGGACTGTGGGATGGAAGGACTAGAGCAGGAACAGAGGAACAGGAGAGATAGATGCTGGCCAAGAAGAACAAAGTGCCAGGGGAGTCCTAGGGGACAATGTGGACAACCAGAGAAGGGAGCACCGTCTGAGATGACTCTGAAGCAGGCACTCCTTTTAGACACGCAAGGGTGTCTGGAAGACACAGATGGCTTCGCGAATTGTATATCTTGCAAAGAGACCATATAGATCTTCCCTGGAGGGTCCCAAATGTCATGTATGGATCTCTGAAAACTGCAGGTAGATGTGACAGGAAAGAGGAAATAGCAGACAATCTCTCGTATCCCAAACTGCACTGGTACTTAGACTCACTAGTGGAATCAAACCCCAAGGAGTTTTCTAGAATAACTATTACTTGATCTGTACCCAAGTGGAACCCTTTATCCTGACCTTGTCTTGGCTTCTGAAGGCCAAGGAAACCTAGAGAACCTTCCACCTTCTACAAGCATCAAGGTTAAAATGAAACCCTTCCATGCGCTGAAGCTGTGTAAGCACAGGCAGATTGAAGCCCAAATGAAACGGACAGAAGAAAGGTGTAGAACTCTCGGTGACAGCTAAATAGACCAGTCCAAACAAAGAGCTCACATCGTGACACCACTGCTCAGCTTGTTTTGCCCACATCATAGCTCTGTTTATGCAATATTTCTGCCTGGTAGGCCACTCCCACCTCTCAATATCAATACCAGGGATGTCAGCATTCTCTGGAATTGCTCATACAAGCACTCTCTTTGGACTAGAGGTTTACAACGGTCAGATGACTGAAATTCCAAATGACTGCCCAAAATGTTCAACCTGCAGCGGCAAAAGAACAGGCGAACTAAGTTCCCAGGGGATGGGTACAAGTCACGGCTCTTCACGGACCAGCTCCGTGATTCAGGGTGGGAATCCCCATCCCTTGAATTTCAGTTTCCTCTTGGTTAAAAGTTATCAGCACCCACCTCAAAGATTTGTCATGGGGATTACCTACGAGGTATGCCAAAGTATCTTATCAAATTAATAAAATCTAAGTATGGTGCTGTCATCATCATTATCATTAAATAATGTCAAATGCTTGCACATTTGCACATTTTTAAATATCTATATATTTTCACTTGCTGTATTTCATTAGCCAATCGACTAAATTTTTTTGAATATTTATTTTTAAGAGAGAGAGAGAGAAAGAGAGAGAGAGAGAGACAGAGAGAGAGAAAGAGAGACAGAGCATGAGTAGGGGAGGGGCGGAGACAGGGGGAGCCACAGAATCCGAAGCAGGCTCCAGGTTCTGAGCTGTCAGCACAGAGCCTGACGTGTGGCTCAAATCCACAAAGTGTGAGGTCATGAACTGAGCTGAAGTTAGATGCTCAACTGATTGAGCCACCCAGGAGCCCAGCCAGTTGACTAAGTAATGAGTTGCACAAGGTCTGCACTAAGTTGGCTCCATCAGAGGTTAAAAAAACAAAACAAACAAACAAACAAAAACCACTTCTTGTCTGATTTTGGCTCACGCTGAATCCCCAGCACCCAGGCAAGTAACACTAGCTAATAGTAGGTGCTTAATACACACATGCGGAACTAAAGAAAGACACAAGAATGAAGAAAAACCACTCGAGGGAACAGATGAACACCCTTTGTTATAAGAGAATATCACTCCCACTTCACATGTTTGGATTCTGACAGAAGTTCAGTTTTGCCACCAACTAAAACTCACAGTGAAATTTGGGACGGCACCGCATCTAATCCTGCCTCTACCGTCTCTGAAGCCTGTCCACGTCAGATCTCTGCTTTCTCCTACACAGAGTGTGTTTTCAAACGGAATTCAAGCCCAGCGCTTTCCCAGTGTGGTGTTTTGTTCTCTTCCTTCAACCATCTGCTCTTTTATCCATCAAAACTTATTGATTTTATTTGAAAACTTTTAATTAGAAGCTTCCAGGCAGCGGCAGAGTTAAGTTTAGAAGTTTTCCACCGGTCTCATCCTCAGCAGCTGCAGTAAGGCAAGAAGGCTTATGATTTAAATTCATTATTCTCTCCATGCTGATGTCACTCTTTTGCCTGGCTCCTGCATTGTTCCAGGAAGTTACATGAGGTTGAAGAGCCACCAGACTAACACCGCTTCTTAGAAATGACCTTTCAGGGAACTTTTCTTATGTGGTAGGATGCTGGTAAGGCTGGGATAATGAAGAATGTACTTGCCCTCTACCTCATTTTTTAACCCAGACCTGACCAAAGCCTTCACAAACATTCGTGAAGCCAACCTCTTGACACTCCAGGAAAAAGGAATTTTCCAGTACAGAAAACCAAAACTGAATGTAAAGGCATCTGAGCAGCATATTTAGAGTCAAGCCATCAGCAACAAAACTATGTCTGTTGTATCCGGAACTGTTCCCACCTTCGTCCATGTCCACTGTAGGCTTAGGAAGCTCGTACTCATTCTACAAGACCCCACTGAGGCATCGCCTCCTCTAGGAAGCCTCCCTTACTTCTACCTTCCATGTCCTGTTAGGTGCACCGCCCTCCATGCTAGCTCAATTTTTTTTAATAAGTTTTCAACGTTTATTTATTTTTGAAAGACATAGAGACAGAGCATGAGCAGGGGAATGGCAGAGAGAGAGGTAGACACAGAATCCGAAGCAGGCTCCACGCTCTGAGCCATCAGAACAGAGCCCGACATGGGGCTCGAACTCACAAACCTCGAGATCATGACCTGAGCTGAAGTTGGCCGCTTAACCAACTGAGCCACCCAGGCGCCCCTCAATTTTTTTTTTAATGCATCTTCCTACAACCATTATTAAAATTTTTGCAGTTTGTATTCTTGCTTATCTCTCTTCCTAGACTCCAGTATTACTAGCAGTAATGCATGCTAAGGCTATGCATCCATTGTTTCAACAAGGACATGTACAAATTCATTATTTTTGTGTTCTCCAAATCTATCCCATAGTCTGGCATGTAGCAGACCTTTAATACGTGTGGGTTTAACTGGACAGGATTCCAGCTCTGTTTTGATCATACATTATTTGTTTGTTTTTAAAGATTTTTTTAAAAGATTTTATTTTTTTTAAATTTTTTTAATGTTTTTATTTATTTTTGAGAGACCTAGAGACAGAGTGTGAGCAGGGGAAGGGCAGAGAGAGAGGGAGACACAGAATCCCAAGCAGGCTCCAGGCTCTGAACCATCAGCACAGAGCCTGACGCGGGGCTCGAATGCACAGACCATGAGATCATGACCTGAGCTGAAGTCAGCCGCCTAACCGACTGAGCCACCCAGGCGCCCCAAAAGATTTTATTTTTAAGGGACATCTGGTGGCTCTTGATTTCAGCTCAGGTCATGATCTCACGGTTTGTGGGTTTGAGGCCTGCGTCAGGCTCTGTGCTGACAGTGTGGAGCCTGCTCAGGATTCTCAATCTCTCCCTCTCTCTCTGTGCTCCTCCCCTGCTCGTGTGCATGCTTGTGTGCAAGTTTTCTCTCTCAAACTAAAGAAATGAGCTTAAAAAAAGAGATTTTATTTTTTACGTAATCTCTACACCCAAAGGGGGGCTTGAATTTACAACCCCAAGATCAAGAATTACGTGTTCTACTAACTGAGCCAGACAGGCAAACCCTAGATTTTAGTTTTTAGAGTTGTTTTAGGTTCAGAGAAAGATTGAGCAGAAGGTATAGAGATTTCCCATTTACCCCCTGCTTCCACACTTGCGTATTCTTCCCCATTATCAACAACCCCAGCAGAGCGGTGCATTTGTTCCAACTGATGAACTTTCACTGGCCCATCATTATCACCCAAAGTCCATAGTTTACATTAGGGATCGCTCTTGGTGTCACACATTCTATGAGCCTGGACATAGAATGACACATATCCACCACTGTAGTAACATACAGACCAGGTGAAACTGGCCCTAAAAATCCTCTGCTTTGCAGGATGCCATTATCAGCCATCAAAGCACACTTTCTACAGCATGGCTACAGAACTCTTAGCTTGCAATGTAGTACCAAAGTGATTTAAAAAGGAAAACCAAAAAACCCTGTAGAACAAGCCTTTCTCGATCTGACCTTTGCTAATTTTCCTATAAACTAAACAGACTGGCATACTGAAGAACTTGTTACTAGCAATCTACGTCACACTGATCCAAACAGTTCTACTGTTTGCCTTACAACTATTTCAGGGTCCTACAAGATTCAATGCTCCTTATAGTGCCTGGACCAGTGGTTTTCATCTTATTTTGTCTAGCAACACACATTACTGAAGGGTCCATATGGGATACTCTGACTGGCAACCCAACTTGACTTTCTTCTCTCTGACTTGCAAGAGAGGGCATAGGGACAGAACTGAGAGAGAATCATGGCATTACAATTTAGATTTAGTTTAACTTACATAAGAAAGCCAAGCTTTGGGGCACCCGGGTGGCTCAGTTGGTTACGCGCCCGATTTTGGTTCAGGTAATGATCTCACGGTTCGTGAGTTCAAGCCCCATATTGGGCTCTCTGCTGTCAGCTCAGAACCTGCTTCAGATTCTGTTTCCCTCTCTCTGCCCCTAACCTGCTCATGCACTGTCCCTCAAAAATAAACAAACATTTATTTTATTTTCTTAATGTTTATTTGTTTTTGAGAAACAGAGACAGAGCACAAATGGGGGAAGAGCAGAGATGGAGGGAGACAGAATCTGAAGCAGGCTCCAGGCTCTGAGCTGAGCTGTCAGCACAGAGCCTGACATGGGGCTCGAACTTGTGAACTGTGAGATCATGAACTGAGTGAAAGTTGGACACTCAACTGACTGAGCTACCCAGGCGCCCCCCAAAATAAATAAACATTAAAAAATAAGAAAGCAAAGTATCTGTCAATTCTAATGCTCTAGCTGCTGTTAGTAATTATTGTGTTAAGTGTCACAATTACCATGAAGTAGCAAGAGTGTGTTACGATACCACATCATGCCTGGCTGGCCTGCTACAGGATTCTGAAGATGGTGAGGGCAACTGATGTTCTTAAATAACTTCTGGGTAAAAGGAAGTGCATTTTTTTTGAAGTCGACAAACCTTTTCTACGCTATGAAAAAATTAAATGAGATAATTGCATACACAGTATTTGGCACAGCATGTAACACAAACACTCGATGAATTCAGCTATATGGTAATAACAACATTAATAATTACTATTTATTGAGAGCTTATTATGTGCTAGGAACTATGCCAAGTGCTTTCTATGTTCCTTTTTAATATTCCCAACAATGCTATAAGGTATTGTTTTAATCCGTGGATTACACTTGCAATAGATGAAATTTTGTCATTTTCATTGGGTTGCAACCCATTGCAGCCTAGCAGGTGAGAAACAGAGTCTATCTGCCTTTGGAGCCCAATGAACTATGCCGCCACTCTTTAAGAAAACAAGAGGCATTGATTAAGTGTCCATGTCCCATAGTGTGTTCAGCAGGTGCCAGATGGGAAGGAATGAACTCTCGGCTCTCTAACAAATTATAGTCTAGTTGGAAAGAGCAGGCAAGATATCCAAGTGGAAGATGAAAAGTGGTAAAAAAGTACATGGTGAACTGTCAATTATGTATTTAATCTAAATGTGCTCTGGGCTTAAGGAGGGGAGAGACTAATGGGCTAGAGAGGTCGGGGAAAGACCTCAGAAGTTGAGCTGGACTTGAAACTGTCTGTCTGGTTTGCATATTCTGCTGTGATACTCTGCTTTCTAAATTTCTCTCCCCTACTCTTAATGGATACATAAATAATTACTGTTGAAGTCTGCCACAGACACTGATGGAAATACTTAGAGGGTACTAACTGTGAGTGTGGACTGTGCAATCAGATCATCTGGGTTCAAGTTTTGGCCATGCCCAATCTCTCTTTGAACTTGTTTTCTCATCTGTAAAATATAACAGAAAGACAGACAGAAATAATATGGAGTGTGTGGGGTGTGCAGGGAACAGGGATCTGAAGCCAGGCGACAAAAGTCTTGTGGGCCCATTTTCGAGGAAATGTATCCGGAGAAGATATCAACGGTCACAAATTTTTAAGAAGAGATGGATTTGTGTTAGACACACCACTTTGGCTTTAGGGCAGAACGGGAAAAGCGACAATAACATGAGTTTTTAGGGGGTTATTTCTTCATTTGTTTCCAACCCAAACAAATCCCCAAGTCGATAGCTTCTTGTGGGTGGTCCACCAAATTGGCAATTATACAAGCAAGGATGATTTCTGGGCACCTCATCAGTCCCTAATGGATAAACTGTTTCAAGCAGGTCTCTCTCTGTGCTCACTCTCCCTGTCCCCCTGGAGCCTAGATTCCTTCATCACATATTTGTCCACTTCTGCTGGGTCTGCAGGACGGAGTCCATCACCCTCTATTATGCATCTCCGCTCAGCTGTAGGTAAGCTCAATGCGGAGATCACAGGTTTCAGCCCTGTTGGTGTCTGCTAAGGTTAAGATAACTAAAGTCCTTCTAATCTCAGGAGGTAACTGATCATCCCAGCTAGGAGATGTCTGTCTGTGCGCATCTTCTCTATTGTTCTAAGGAAATGGACAAATAAATCACCCACTTCAACATACACACACACATATATATATATGTGTTTACTTTCCTACCTAAACTAGCCTACTAGACCTTCATAGTGATTAACAAAATATAAATGGCTTTATTTAATCACTTATTTCACTGCAACACACTTAAGAAATTCATCCTTTTCGGATATGAGGTAATGGGCAAACGATTAAACTCCTGGTAGAAAACACATAAATGTAAACAGAGGCTTCAGAAGGGGTAAGTAGACGTTATCCAAAGTGTGTCATATACTACACTAATTTATAAGGAATCTACATCCTTTATTAAGTTCTAAATAGATGATGAGGACTTTTTATATGTTGTAGAAGATTGAGTATTAATTTAAAAAAGGTCAGGCACAGTTGTAAATGACAATCATCACTCACCCTCAATGTCCACATTTGTAAATTAAAAGACATAGCTAATATGTGATAATCTGAATGCTTTCACATTCCTTAGGTAGAGGGAGCCCAGGAAACCCATGACTAGGCACTGTGTGCATGTTCCCACCTAGGACTAGGATAATTTATGGAATTACTACCATTTTGGTAGGAAAAGCTTCATAAAAAGGCCTCATAAGCACATGAGAAATAAGGTAAATTTATTCTCTTTTCTTTATTCCTCTCAGCTGTAAAGTGAGGTATGCATCAAACAGCAGGACTAAGATCCTGGAGAGAATAATCTAAGTTTCACAGAATGAGAAGTGACCAGAATCCCTTAATGTTGGCCCCTGACTTACTGTTGATGATGACATGTGTACCACTCTAAAGTGCAGAAAGTAGTTATGTTGTTCCATCCACCCGACATGACACAATCAAGACTTTAAATTCTGTCTTTACATCTAGTATGCTGGATGATATGCTTTTATCCAGATTCTTCCTGTACTACGTACATAATTTTTAGAACTTGGTTTCCTCATGAGATGTATAGAGAAGATAGTTAAATCAGATTTTGTACCAGAGGAAGTGCTTGGAATAAACTTGATGAAGGAAACTCATTATTCCTCCCTACAAGCCATCAGGAAGACTTTTATTAAGACCATGACATAGAGAATGGCTTCAACTGGAACACCATTTCTCACGTCCTCACTTACAAATCCAATAGTCACCTTGGGCAAGTGTTTAGACCACTTTTGGACAGATTTTTTTGGACTCCCCATTTGCCATAATCTAGTGATTAAAATAATTTGAGATTGTGGTACCCAAACATGTTCTCTTTAAAGAAAATGACTGTTCTTAAGTCACTAGTAATGAAATGAGAAAACATGAGGGAGCCAGGGAGGTTTCCCGAAAAGCCGTCATCACACTTTCTGAAACATGTGCCCCACTTAAATGCATCAGGATGTCTTTGATAACTATCAGCTCATGAAAAGGTGCTCTGTCACACAGTAGTCTCGGATGTGTTTTGCTGATGATCAAGAAACCATCAAATCTCATCCCAAAATAGAAAATTCATTATAGTCTTTTTAGGTTTAAATAATACGCCTGGGGGAAAAATAGGAGAAAAAATCTCTAAGTTAATGTGTGGTTAGAGTGACAACGGTTTTTCACAACTATCACTCTGGGCAAAATTTCACCCCAAGTAGGAAAGCCTGTGAATAAATCCTTCAATAAGTAGAAGACAGGGAGGAGGGAAGCTATCTGGGGCTTTCTGCAGCTGAGAAGAGCCAAGTTAACACCTGACCAAAAATGAAGTGGAAAACGTGTAATTCCTTCCAGTGACAAGAGTAACTATTGATATGGCTCATGTGTTAAGTTCTTTACCTGAATGATTTCATTAATCCTCCTAAGCACTTCTTAAGGTGAATTTTATGATTTCCAGTCTTGAATGACAAAACCGAGGCTCAGAGAGGTAAATCCTCAAAGTCACAGACACAGGAAGTGGTGGGGCACCTGCCACCAGCCTCCACATCCCTCCTCCGCAGCTCCTCAGGCCCCAGGGCACCCACAAGGAGCTCAGCATAAGTGTAACTGCACAGAACGCCTTAGGTAGCAGCATTCCTGAGCTTCTCACTACAGATGCCGGGACTTCACTACATGCTTAGGTTGAGGAAACAACCACCAAAAAGGCTTATTTGAGAGAGTAGGGAATTGTCTCATATCCTTGAAATTTGAAGCCTCACACATACCCCTGTCTCACCTGTTTCAGGAATTCGAAGAACTCAAGACTCCTCAGGCATCTAATCTATAAGCACAGTTCATTTAATTCCTATTTTGCCCTGGGGCAAGCAGTCCAAGCCAGAGAAGCTCCAAACACCAGGCTCTGTGGCACCCTTTCTAGCTTTAGCTGGGAAATGGGACTGTACTGCTCTGCAGCTCATTCTTCTTCTTTTTTTAGGTTTATTTATTTTGGAAAAAGGGGAGGGACAGGGTGTCGCAGAGGGGCAGAGACAGAGGGAGAGAGAGTCAAAAGCAGACTCTGCACAGTCAGTGCAGAGCCCAAAGAGGGTTCGAACTCAAGAACCATGAGAGATCATGACCTGAGCCGAAACCAAGGGCCAGACGCTTAACGGACTGAGCCACCCAGGCACCCCTGTGGTTCATTCTTACCTGGGGCAGAGTGAGCTTGTACTGGGCAGCAGAGTTCCAGAATCTTTGAATGGCAAATGTTTCAACTAGTACTCCTAGCAAAGAACTTTATTATGAGGTGCTCTAAGGAAAATATCTTATTAGGGATTCACGATGAACATTTCCAGTTTAAAGGCTTTGAAAAGTGCAGCAGTTAAAAACTGGTTCTAATTTCACGGTAGCCAATGTTTCCCTAACATTTTTGGGGGGGTGAAACAGACCTTTAGTCCATCACCTTGTCTCCATCTTTGCCATCACTCCCTAGGGTCATGAGGGTCATGTTAAACTCATCTGTGACCCAAGTTCATGGCCACGGCCTCCAGATCTGGTCTCTTCAACATCACTCTGGATACCTTTCCATCCTTTCTCCATTCTGCAGAGTGATCTTACAATATCAAGTGCATCTCATTCCTTCTCTGTCTTGTAATCCTTGCCGACTTTCCACTGAGTTCAGGTCAAATGCAACCCCCTACCATGGCCTGTAAGGTCCCACAGCACTGATGCTGAGACCAGCCCTGCAACTTTGACTTTTACCATTCCTGCCCTCAGAAAATTCCTTCCCCACTGGCCTTGTTCCAACTCCTAAATGAGACATACCTTTCCTGTTTCTGGACATCTGCTCTTACAGATGAAATATGCAACTTTATGGCTTCTTGCCCTTCGGGGGTAGTTCAGCCGTCCTCTCTTCGGACAAAGCTTTTGTAACCACCAAAGAAGCCACCCTCTCCCTCACCCTTCTCCATGTGTTGCTGCCCTTCTCAGTAGATGGCAAAGTGTGGTCCCCAGACCAACGGCGGCATCAGCGGCATCTGGGAACCTGTCAGAAGTGCAAGTTCTCGGGCCTCGTCCCACACTAGCTGAATCAGAAACTCTGGAGGCCGGGAGAGGATGGGGAGCGCGGCCATTTGTGTATTAACAAGCCCTCAAGGGGATCCAAAGCACACTAAAGTTTGTACCATTCTGTGACAGCGTCCTGTTTCTTTCCTGCGTGTTTATGACAAACTGTAATGATTCTTTATTTAGCTTGTTTTGTCCAAGTCCCTTGCTAGACTCATAAGCACAGTAAGGTTAGGACTTTGGCCAGCAATCCTTGTAGCCATGACCGTAGCTGATGTTAATTAATATTTCCTGAATCAAGGACTGTATGGGACCCACCTTGGGAAGCACTGCTTTAAACTGTATCACCTTATGGCTAAGCTTCAAGTGTCATGAGCCCTATGCCACCAACCTTACTCTTCATTCATTATTTATCAACACCTATTATAGACCAGGTACTGTTTCAGACAATATAAATACAAAACAAGAGCAAGTCCTTATTCTGGAAAAAAAAAAAAAAGAGGCAAGGGGGATTTTTAAAAACCAGGTAAACACACAATTATTTCAATCGGTTAAGTGTTATAATTAAGTCCAGCAAAACCCATCAAAAGCATGAGAAAAATGCCTGTATGTCTTTGACCCAGTTATTCCAATTCTCAAAGTTAATTCTAAGAAAATAATCATGGATATGCAGACAGATTTGCCAAATGAATAGTTATCACATCATTATTTATAGTATCCAAAGTAAAGATCAGAAACAACCTAGATGCAAAAGCATAGAGAATAATTCCAAGATTATCCTAGACACAAGACAGATTATTCTATTTTAGAAGAATTCTTTTTTAAAAGGAGATTTTTTTTTAATGTTTATTGATTTTTATTTTTGAGAGAGAGAAAGCTGGAATTGGGGAGGGGCAGAGAGAGAGGGAGACAGAGAATCTGAAGCAGATTCTATATTCCAAGCGCAGAGCCTGATTTGGGACTCGAACCCATGAACTTCAAGATCATGACCTAAGCCGAAACCAAGAGTCACACGGTTAACTGAACCACTCAGGCACCTCTATAAGAATTTATTTTTAATATTTATTTTTTAGAGAGAGACAGAGCGCGATTGGGGGAGGGGCAGAGAGAGAGGGAGACACAGAATCCAAAGCAAGCTCCAGGCTCTGAGCTGTCAGCACAGAGCCTGACACGGGGATCAAACCCATGAATCATGAGATCATGATCTGAAGTGAAGTTGGATACTCAAACAAAGAAGCCACCCAGGTGCCCCAGAATTCTTAATGACATATGAAAATTTTAACAATATACTGTTAAATAAGGCTATGTGTATGTCTAATATAGACATATATATATATGTATATATATGTGTGTTTTGTATAGAAACATAGTTAATAAATTGAACGCAGATATATACTAGAAATCTAGTGGAAAGCTACGTACCAAGATAGTATCAGAACTTACTAGGTGGTGTGATAACGGGTGTTAATTTAATTTTTCTTCTTTTATGTTTCTCTGAATTTCCCAATTTCCTACCAGGCAGCAAGCACTACAGTTAGAGAAGAATGTCAAGGGCACTGGGTCAGAGCAGAAGAAACACATACATTCGTGGTATGGAGAGGATCAACACAGCAGATGTGTCATTTGAGCTGGGACTTGAGAACGTATGGGACCTGGTATCAGCAAGAGGTGTCAGAGCAGCAGGAGTCAGGCAAGTGCACTGTCCTTGGGAGACAAGATGCAGCCCTCTGGGGATGAAGCAGTTGTAGAGGAGATTTGCAGCTCTCCACCAAATTTAGCCTACAGAGAGCAATCCGTTTGTTTACCTCCACAGAAGAAACAAAGCCCCATATGGACAGTGGCATTCTTTATTAATCAAAATCAGAGTTTACTTATGTATGATGGGCCATCCATGCTCCACAGGGCTTCCTTCTCAGCATTTTGAAAAGCCACAGACGGCTTTCCTGTTGTGTAAAGGAGAATACAAATAAATAGAAACCATACCAAGGTTTCACCCTGGCAGGATTATTATGTGATAACATCAGATGGAAGAGGAAGGTGGAGGATATTTAAAGATAACATTGCATCTTAGACTTAAAGCTCCCACTGCCAGAATTCTAGAGGCTGGTCTAATCTCATGGTCTGGCCATCGTCAATGGTCAGGATTACCGAATGAGCAGTCAAATACCTCTGTGATGCTCATTCATCGCTCAGCACCAACACATAAATTTCAAAGGCCATGATAAGTGGCTTGACAACCTGGAGACAGGTGATAAGGTCTCAGCTTCTGATCACTAAACACAATAAATTCCTTGCAAACCCAGTGCTACTCATTTTTTTAAGGCCTGTCTTTTGCTGTCAATCATTTTCAGGTCAATTACATGAGAACCTGCTGACCTGAAGCATGCTCAGATTTGGCTAAAATTCAATTAAATATAAATTTTGGGAAAGATCCATGTGGCTTAAATACAAAGGATTGCCATGGAAATGATTTATGTCAGAGGTTACAAACTCAAATGTCAAGAAGAGAGGAGAGACAAATGATGAGTTGTCTACCAAAATCAGTTTTTCCCTTCTTCAACAAGAATCAAGTTTGTTTGCCTGTTTGTTTAGAGAGAGACGCATGAGCAAGAAAGGGAGGGGCAGAGATAGAAGGAGAGACAGAATGTTATGCAGGGTCCATGCCCAGCATGGAGCTCGATCTCACAACTGTGAGATCATGACCTGAGCCGAAATCAAAAGTCGGACGGTTAATCGACTGAGCCACCCTGATGCCCCAACGGCAATCAAGTTTTAGCGGGCACATGATCAGGAAAAAACATGCTTTAGCTTCCCTTGCTGAGGCAGACACAGTAGAAACCCACCAAACTATCTTGCCATTTTTCTTGGATACACAGCCTGTCAGTGTATCTCAGTTGCCCATGCAGTTAAGAGAGGCCATGTGACTGGGTTCTGGCCACTGGAACTGAGGTGGAGGTGGTATAACCCATATTCGGACCCATAAAACTCCTAAGCTAAATTCTATTTCTGTTCCCACTTGTCAGGAAAAGGAGAAACCCAAAGACTTACCTACATGAATTCAGAATGGGTATAACTTCTGAGCCTAAAATCCTACTTTAAAAGGAAGTTACCCTAAGAAAGCCTTACAGTAATTTATACACAAAAAATACACTAAGAGTCATTTATATGGGCATTCATTGCAGAATTGCTTACGATAGTAGACAACTGGAAACAAGTACTCCATAGGAAATTATTCCATAGGAAATGAGTTATGTTAACATCCAGACTATAAAATACAATGCAGTCATTAAAAAAGATAAGATGGCTCTCTGTGTACTGACCTGGAAAGATCACCAAGACCTACTGCTGAATGCAAAAAGCAAGTTGGAGGGTAATTCAGCCCCTAATCCAACCAACATTTACTAATAGTTTATTTGTCAGGCTCTTTTCCAGACACTGTGGATAAAATAATTAACAACACTCACAAAAACCCTGGCCCTATGAAGCTAAATGCATATAAAATGTATACTTACAAATTTCAAAACTATCAATTAGTAAATAAAGATATGTATTTCTAAATATGGAGAGAAGATCCAAAATGATGACTTCTCAAGAGGAGGGTGGAGGTAAAAGGGGGGATCTTAACTTCTTGGTCTATAGTCTTCTGGGTCAGGGCAGCTGGGTGGCTCAGTTGGTTGAGTGTCTGACTTTGGCTCAGGTCATGATCTCATGGTTCATGGGTTCAAGCCCGGTGTCAGACTCTGTGCTGACAGCTCAGAGCCTGGACCCTGCTTCAGATCCTGTGTCTCCCTCTCTCTTTGCCCCTCCCCTGCCTGCACTCTGTCTCCCTCCCTCTCAAAGATAAATAAATATTAGCAAAAATTTATATTCTTCTGTGTTTGAATTCTTTTTAATGGGAACGTGTTTATGCATTTGAATTCATTTGAGTGGAATGCATTCCAGTAATGGAACCAAAGCCCTGCTCTGCAGAACCCCTCAGGGGCCACCACGAGGGAAGAAGAAGAAGGCATTTCTCCTCCCTCCTCCACCAGCACTGTCATCTATTTTATTTATTTAGACACACAGTGAGATTTCTTTTGATCAAAGGCTTCTGTGGCAACAAAAACCAAGAACAACCAATCTCATTCATCAGAAAATTATTTTAACACACCAAAGAATAAGGACTAAGGATGAGAGCCTCAGCTGGGCCTCAAACCAGACAGATCCCAGACCATTTAAGGGTTTTGATTGTCCAGTCCTTTGACTGCTAAGGCTCCTCTGCCTCTAAAGGACAAGATTCCAGCTTTTCAGATGTCAGATACCACTCCGCGAACACCACAAACGAATTCTGAGGTAGAAAACGCATTTTCGAATAGAAGAGGTTTTGTTTTGTCTTATTTCATTTCTAAATTGTGTTAGCACCTAAAAGACCCCTGTAATAGTGAAGATAAAGTTAATCCAGTAATGCATTTACCATAGCAAACCTCCAGAACAGAAACACATTACTTCCCTCTGATGGAATTTTAAATCAGCATAAGGGATTAAACAGTATTATCCAGCTGATGGAGAGCAACTTGGAAAACACGATGGATTATGGGGAATGACCCTTCTGTGCACCACTGTTTGAATTCTAGGAACTCCTTTTGGACCTACCATGATTAATAAGTCCGATATAATTCTAGGGAGGTGGCATCTTTTCTCTTTTGACTTCTCATTTCATCTTTTCAAAAGGTCTGCACAAAGCAGAGCTAAGCTCCACGCTCTTCTTCAGACTGCAGTTTACATGATCCAGACTGTATTACAACCGTGGGAAAGGTCTCACTTCTGTGACTCCTCTTTAGATTGGTTTATTAGCACAAGCAGGGCACATTCTTCCTTTTATCAGTCCACCACTCTGGATTACCTGTAAAAATGTCTGAAATAATACACAAGGAGGGGACTGAATGACAGAACCCAAAGGTAAGTGAGGTTCCTTCCTTCTGTCTTTTACCTTCCTTCCTGCTTGCTTCTGTCTTGGGAGGGCTCTTCTAAGTTCTGTTCTGTATATATAAAACAAAGCAACTAAACAGGAAGACTGTCTTCCATTGATCCAGCTTTGCCCAAAGTATCTTATTCACAGGAGCCAATTTTAATTGCTGAGAGATTTTTTTTTAATGTGAAATATCCCAATATTCTGTCATTCTAGGACACAGGGACAGCCTACTTACATAGACCGTCTCGTCTCTTCCTTTAAGTACACCACCCTTCCATGTTCCAACTTTTCTAGCTCCAAGACACCCCTGGAGCAATCTGTGGTAATGGGTAATGTCAGCCACCAGAGGATATAAAATATCGTAATACTAATAGGTATACATGAGAGAAAATGGACCGTAGGTTTGATAATTTCTGTGGACTCAAGCATTGGATGAATCCTAAGCAAGATGAAATCTCATTTTTTAATTCTCTGGGGTCTTTGCTCTAACTTGGTGAGTGACAACTGCTTTGTGTTTCAGTTTTTCTGAAAACTGAGAGAATCTAAGAGTTGGGAAAGATGACGTGGTAAGTGTTTCACACAAGCACCTGGCATGTAGACAGCATTTTGCTACTATCATTACTGCCAGCAATACATTTTTATCCTAACATGAATTTTAAAAAATACAGTCTGAGATCCAGGAGCAAATAGTAAAAAGCTTCTCAGATTCAGATTTTAATAAAAATCAAGCGAAAACTCCCTAATGATGGCAGGTGTAAAAAGTGAATGCACTAACGTTACTACTGACTTCAGAGGAATAAAAAGGACTTAAAAGAATACTATGAACAACTGTACACACGAACTGGATTACCTAGCGAACTGGACCAATTCCTAGGACACATGAATTACCCAAATTGACTCAACAAGAAATAGAAAATCTGAATAGATCTGTAATAAATAAGGAGACTGAGTTAGTAATTAAAACCTGTGAAAGAAAACCCCGAGACCAGACAATATTACTAGTGAATACTACCAAACATTTATTTATTTATTTATTTATTTATTTATTTATTTATTTATTTATTTATTTTGAGAGAGAGAAAGAGAGAGCATGCAGAAGAAAGAGGGGCAGAGACAAGGAGAGACACAATTCCAAGCAGGCTGTGTGCCATCAGCGCAGAGCCTGATGCAGGGTTCAAACTCACGAACCGTGATAGCATGACCTAAGCCAAGATCACGAGATGGATGCTTAATGGACTGCGTCACTGAGGCGCCCCTCCAAACATTTAAACAGGAATCAGTATACTAGCCTTTCTCAAACTTTTACAAAAAAGTTGAAGAGGAGGGAACACTTTTTTACTCTTTCTATAAGGGCAGCATTACTGTGACGACAAAGCCAAAGACACTACACGGGGCGCCTGGGTGGCTTGGTTGGTTAAGCATCTGACTTTTGATTTCAGATCAGATCATATTACAGTTTGTGAGACTGAGCGCTGTGTCAGGTCAGGCTCTGTGATGACAGTGAGGAGCCTGCTTGGGATTCTTCCTCCCTCTCCCTCTTTCCCTCCCCTGCGCTCTCTCACAATAAATAAACATTTAAAAAGTTACAAACTAATATTCCTTATAAATATTTATATAAAAATTCTCAACACTATATTAGAAATACAAACTCAGCAGCATATTACAAAGTTTATTCATCCGAATGAAGTGGATTGATTCTAGGATTCAAAAGTGATTCAATAACTAAAAACCTATCAACTAAAAACTTATCAATAGAATACACCACATCAATATAGGGATGAAAAAACAGATGATCATATCAATGGATACAGAAAAGGCATTTAACAAAATCTAATACTGCTGAGAAACATTTTCAATAAATTAAAAACAAAATAAAATACTTCCCCAAAAGGATAAAGGTCATATATCAAAAATTTATAACTATATTATACTCAATGGTGAAAGACTAAAAGCTTTTCCCCCAAAGGTCTGCTCCCCTACTATTTGACACAGCAGTGAAAGTTCTAGTCAGAGCAATTAGGCAAGGAAAAGAAACAGAAGCAATCCAAATTGGAATGAAAGAAGTAAAACTACTTCTGCACTTATATGACATGATCTTATATCTAGAAAACCCTCAAGAATTCAGAACAATATCTGTTAGAGCTAAAAATGAATTCAGCGAAGTTACAGAATACAAAATCAACTCACAAAAATAGTTGTATTTCTATACACTAGCAATGAGCAATCCGAGAAGAAAATTAAGAAAATAATTTCATTTACAATAGAATAAAAAAGGTAAGAATAAAATACTTAGGAATAAAATTAACGAAGGAGGTTCAAGACTTGTACACTGAAAACAACACAACATTGCTGAAAGAGATTAAAGATGAAAATAAGGGGAAATATTCAGTGTCCACGGTTAGGAAGACAATACTGTTAAGATGATAGCACTACATGGTGGTATTTAGGTCTGAAGTGATATACAGTTTCAATGCAATACCTATCAAACCCCAAAGGCATTTTTTGTATAAATTTTAAAAACTATTCTAAAATTCAGATGGACTGTTGAAGTCTTATGAAATTCATAACTACCAGCTAACACCAGACTCAATGGTGAAAAACTGAAGTCTTTTCTTTTAAGATCAGGAACAAGACAAAGATGCCCACTCACCACTTTATTCAATATAGTACTAGAAGCCCAAGCCAGAGTGATCAGGCAAGGCAAGGCAAGGCAAGGCAAGGCAAGGCAAGTTATCCAAATCAGAGAAGCAGCAGCAAAGCTATCTCTATCCAGAGACCACATAATCTTTTATCTAAAAAAAAAAAAATTCTAAAGAATTTATAGAACAACCTGTTACAGAAAAAATGAATTCAGCAAAGTTACAAGATATCAAATCAACATACAAAGAGTCAATGCTGCCTTTACATCAAAATCCCAGTGGCATTTACAAAACTAGATAAAACAATCCTACAATTCATAAAAAACCACAAAAGATCCAGAACAGCCAAGGAAATCTTAAGGAAAAAAGAACAAAGCCAGAGGCATCACATTTCCTGGTTCAAAAGATATTACAAAGCTATAGTAATTAAATAGTATGATACTGGCATAAAAACAGACACAGAGATCAATCGAACAGAACAGAGAGCCCAAAGCTAAATTCATTCATATATTATCAAATGGTCTTCAACAAAGTTTCCAAGACTACATAACATAAAGAAAAGACAGTTACAAACAAAAGTACAACTGTTATATGATTCCACTTTTATGAAATAACTAGAATAGGTAAATTCACAGAGATAGAAAATATATTAGAAGTTACCAGAAATTAGGGTGAGGAGAAATGGCAAATTATCACTTAGTGGGTATAGAGTACTATTTGGCATGATGAAAATTTCTGGAAATGGTAGAAACAGCTGCACAACAAAGTGAAGCTAATTAATGTCACTGAATTGTACACTTAAAAATGGTTACAATGGCAAATTTTGTTTATTTTATGCTATATATATTTTATCACAAAAAAGGAAATAAAGAATCTATGGGGGAACCTGGTAGCTTAGTTGGTTGAGCATCTGACTCTTGATTTCGGCTCAGGTGATGATCTCATGGTCTGTGGGATCGAGTTCCCCATCTGGCTCTGCACTGACAACGAGGAGCCTGATGGTGATTCCATCTCTCCTTCTCTCTCTGCTCCTCTCTCACTCGTGCTCTTTCTCTCTCTCTCTCAGAAATAAACATTAAAAAAAAAAGAATCTACAAGCATCACTGCCGAAATTACTAATAGTACCATGCTGTTACAGCCACAATTTTTCTATGCAAAATGTAGAAAATTCAAAGTGACTTCTACATGTTAGAATTTATATATATTTTGGGCTAATATAATGGGTAAAATTTAACTGATTAAATTGACTTCATCATTTCTGCCTAATATATTAATAAGGGTATATAAATGTTTAAAAAATTGAATACACTCCTACACTGCTATGAGGGATGAAACTTGCCAGCAGTGAGGACATCCATGAAAACTTGGATGGTCACTCAGCAAGAAAATGTTGGAAGCAATTTATAAAAATGGCAGGATGTTGGACCAAATAAGGGTTCAAAATACCTTGCATTTTGAAGAGTCTAAGCTTCTATGAGAGTTGTACACAACCAGAAACATTGCCACGGTTAAATTATTTCTTTCTTCCTCAGGCAGTGGCAAACCTACGGGCTCCAGCATTCCTGATGGCAATTTACTCCCTTGGTCTGGTGATGCCTCCACTGAAAATGTTTTGCTATCAATCCCCTGCCCGAAAGGACCCTAGGGCTTATCAGTTTTCATAAAGCAGATTACCTTAAAATAGTTATTAATTACAGAATGAACCGGATTCTTCTGTGAAATTCTAATACAGAGAAGAAAGCTCTCCTAACCCTGAACATCTACATGAGAGTGTTTCCAAGGAGAACATCCAGGGGCATGACACAATCAGCAAGGCTGTGATGAAGATGACCATGCGATTTCCATACAGGCTGCCCACGGGGAGGCATGGCTATTGTCAGTACTGTCACTTCCTCATTTCTTCCTCCTAGAGACTGGGTCTTATTCATTCCTGGTCTTTTTAATGGCATATAGCAGTATCCCTTTTAGGCATTCAGTCAAGATCTCTCAAGTTAACTGTTCACTCCTCCCAGACTTTGCTGTGGGTTTTCTATAACAAAGAAGACTTCCCTGAGATGGGAGAGCGGCTCAAATGTGTAAAAGCAGGGGCAAGTGACTGAGGCCTCAAAATATAATGCTGGGCCACAGAAGGCGTGTTTAAGTGCCGATTTGGAAAACTCAGCATCTAATCAAACACATCTGTGCCTTACAGTTTCTACCTGCTGTCTTGCCTGAAATGAAGATGCTTAAATCCCCATTAGCGGGGCAAGGCCACCCATCTATGGAAAAACAGAGGTAGACTCCCATCTGCTTTGTGGGTCCTCAGCATGGCTGCTAGCTGATCAGGAAACATGTAATGTGTGGGATCCAGTGTGAGGCAGGATGCACACAGCTGGCTGACACAGCAAGCAGTTATGAACAACAACAAAAAAGCCATTTGATTCGTGGGCTGAGCCAATCCATCTGGGAAATCTCTCCAAGAAAGAAGCGGGCAATGACATTTCAGCTCTGGTTTTCCTAGTCTGCCCCTCCAGGAGGAGACTCAAAAATAACACTCCACCTACATGGTGTCAACACAGTGACACTTGAGCCTCTTTTCCTTTGGTCTTTTGAAGGTGATGTTAGCTCTTTTGGAGATACCACTGGAAATTGATGGGGCAGGGTGCTGGTAAGGGGACTGTGACACAAACTCGTTTCCAGAAAACAGATTACTGTGCTCACTGTTGACTCTTGGGTGTTCTATCATGAGATCTGAACCCTGGGCCCGATGTACAGTGAGGCGTGCTATTGGCATTTGCAGAAACCCTGACACCCCACACTGCAGTTCATGATTGGTGTCAGACAAAGGAGCATATTAAATGAGTGCCAGTCCGATGATAAGGCCAGTTATTACCGAGCAGTACTTTCCCCAGGTCTAAAGACTCACAGTGGTGGCAATGAAGCATGCCGGGGAGAAGATAAAATTTAATTAATAATTTCCTTAGAGGCCAACAGTCTATTACAACTATGTTCCTTGCTGTTTCATGCAATGACCTTATAGCTCATAAACATTACAGATGCACCCTTGGTCATAGTCTCACCCCCAAGCTCAATTTCTGGCTCAGGTGGCACTGTGTAATCAGCTAGACTGATACAAAGATTTTCAGATGCTATTGCTGGAAACGTCACAGGCTCTGCATAAGGCAGACTCCCTCCCTCCATGCAGTCCAGGACCTGGAACGGAGAATAATTTCCTGGCTTAATAACACACATTACGGACAAAGCTGAGGATGAAGGTGAAGTCCACTACTGAGTTAAAGGCAGTATGTTTTGGTTTTTGTTAGAATTGGAGAGCCTGGACACTAAATTAGGTAGCTTTTGTTTTTGCTTTTTAAAGCAAAACAAAATACTCTATGTATTCCATAGAGTGGCTCAATGTAATTGTTCTTTAGAAACATAATTGCAAAAAGTGAGGTCACAGGGGAAGATTTTCTCTCCTGTAGTAAAACATTTATTCCTTTACTACAAAACCACAATTTATTTTGGTCCTATTATGTCAACATTTCCTTTCGTAGAGCTGTGGAGGAAACAAAGTTTTCATTATCTTTGGGATCAGCGCCTACAGCACAAAACCTAGAAAACAGTACATGTTTAATAAATACCTGTTGAACGAATGGGTCAGCGAATTGATTGTAGGATAGTTTATATTTTGAATTCCTGAAAATATGGACAATATTTATATAATCAGAAAAATAGCAAGATCAACTAAAACTGATAATCTCTACTTTCCTAAAATTAAGAGCCAACATTTGCTGACTGCCTATTGCCAACCCCCTAAGGCACTATGGGTGGGAAGGAGGCTGTGGCAAGCAGTGGGGCAGAATTTACAGGCCGACTGTCCAAGAACAAAATAAGTCCTTCAACTTGCCAAGATAAAACCCGAACTCTAAGTAATGTATTCTATCCTTATCTTTCGCATATTTGTCTCCCCATCCTATGTTATTAGATTACTCTTCGTTTCCTTCAAACACCCCAAGCTTTGCTCTACTGCCTGGCCAGACAAGAATCTAATGCCAGACGCACGCTTGAAAGAAAGAGAATTTGTCACTATGCCTTTAGTGTTAGCATTCTCTTTGGTTAGGTGTCCTTTCCCAATTGCTGGTCCACTAAAACTTTCTTTCTCTTTCTCTCTCTGCTTGTTCTTCAGAAGCTACCTCAAATACATCTAGAACACAGTGGTGCACCATTGGCATTCACCTTACTCATTCGGTCATTTACTCAATCATGTACATCTCATCTCATTGTCGATGGTTGAGGCATCACTTATGTTGGGTGAGTGGCACAGAAGGACAGGAGTAACAAGGGCTTTATGAGGATAGAGTCCTCAGGGTCCAAGCAGGCCACTTTCCTTCCACGTCTCTTCCTCATCCCAGCTGATGGCGACAGTGAGCACAGTTTACACTATGACAGAACTGCTGATTTGCTCCCGGCTGGGCGAAACTCCTCATATAGCATTGCTTCGCTACCACACCCAACACCACCATGATGTACACAGTACTCTCCCCACATTACAAGTGAGGAAACTAAAATAACTAAACTAAACTAAACCCAAATCGCACAGCTAGTAATGGAAGTGTCAGTATGTTGATTCAGGCCTAAGACTGAAACTCTGCTCTTTTCCATCATGTTACTTGGCCTCTCTCTCTCTGGTTCCCATAAGAAACAGATGTGAAAGCGTATCTAGTGAGTTACATGCATAAAAGAAGAGAGCCTGGGAATTACAGTTGCCTATCTGATGCCAGCTTTCCAAATGTGTGCAGCCAGTTGACCACCTGGATATTTAATCTGCATGAACACCAACATCTGGATATTTGGAAAAGTGATGTTCTGGCAAGTGTTTCCGATTTTATCTGAATATCTGGCTCTATATAATACCAAGGAAAGACTTTTTTCCTGAAAGAAGGACATAAAGATGTGAATCAAAACACGAGACAAAAGTTTTAGACAAAAGGTATATATATTGTATGATTATTAACAAGGGAAAAATGAGTTTGCCTTTCAATCTATCACAATGTTTCACAGATTCAATGTTGCCTTAATATGATGCTTCATGAAAACATTCATTTGAGCCAGATCGAATCCAAATGAGGTTCAAATAAAGGATGAAGTAAAATGCTGCGACTGAAGTGAATTTTGGATCATTGCCGATTCTTCGCCATCCGACGCCATAATAGAACTCTCTTATAGCTGATGGTCTTAATGTTGCTACTTCAAATTAAAATAAAGATACTATTCTGTACCCCCTGAACATCTCAGTTTCAGCATTAATTTAGGAAGCTCAGGATCCGCAAATTTCCATTAAAGTAGCTCTTAGCCCTGTGTCATAGCTATGATCTCTCATCAACTTATAGTAACGTTACGAAGTCCACAGGGATGGCTTGTAGCAATTAATATTTTAGCCTGACCTGCCAATTATTCCTCCAATTCCTTCATGCATTACACAAATCACAGTGTACCAAAAGGCTTGAGAGCCTACAAACCAAACACCTCAGTAGTTGTTTTCTTCCTTGTCTATTGCTTTTGTAGAGTTGGTCATAGTTTTCCAACCTATGCTTCATGTATGCTGACCACCTTGGTGTGTGAACAACACTTGGTTATTTCCCTACATCGAATGCCTGATCTAACTGAGGAGAGTCAGGGTGTGTGTGTGCGCGCGTGTGTGTGCGTGTGTGTATGCGTGCGCATGTGTGCGTGTGGGCGCACATGCACACATGTGGAGGAGGGGAAGAAGGGAGAGAAAGAGAGGAAGAAAGAGATAAAGAGACACAGAAAAGGGAGAAGATGGAGAGAAATGTGAATATAACAGTGTCATAGGAAAATATACCCAAATAGAAAAAATTCCTTAAAACCGCTGTCACATGGGGGCGTCTGGGTGGCTCAGTTGGTTAGGTGTCCTACTTTGGCTCAGGTCGTGATCTCACAGTTTATGAGTTCAAGCCCCACACCGGGCTCTGTGCTGACAGCTCAGAGCCTGGGGCCTGCTTCAGATTCTGTGTCTCCCTCTCTCTCTGTCCCTCTTCCCCTTGTGCTCTGTCTCTCCCTCTCTCTCTGAAAATAAATATTAAAAAAATGAAAATAAACTGCTGTCACATGTTCTGATCCAAACACAGCTTTTAGGAAATTTCTCCCCGATAGGCAAAACTATGTAGATACAGTAAAGTTAAGATATGGAAAAACTGGAAACCACTAAGAACCTAAGAATAGAAGCCAGGTTGAGTAAATTAAAGGACATTTATAGAATAGCACATTATACAGCTACAGAGAGCCATGTGAGAGAAGAATATTTAATGGCTATTTATGATCTCTTTCTATTACAGATGCACACATGGCCATAGTCTCATCCCCAGGCTTAATTTATGACCCCGGCTGCAGTGTGTTATCAGCTGCACTGAAATGAAGATTTTCTGAGGCCAGCCCTGGAAACATCAAGGCTCTGTGAAAGCAGGGGTGATGATTTTCCACAAACAGGAAATGAAGTCTCTCAGGACCAAGGACTTTAACCACTAAACATCAATTCCCTCTCAGGGCTTGGGGAAATTTTGGCATGATCTTGTTGGGGGATAGAGGGACCAAGACACCGTGTTTCTGCCTCAGTGAGCCACACTAGTAACTTATCACATCAAGAGAATATCAGGGAGAAATAAGACAGGAGTGTGTGGATGTGTCTTCCTGTATAGGCCTGCTTGTGTGCCTTCGGCAAATAATTCCTAGCTCTATAGAACACGGCCCATGGTGGAAGAAGATGTTCTGCAATGGTGAAATACCGCTGAGAATTCCTCAAAACCTTGTAGGTCGAGGAGAACAACAGGCTTTATCCTTTCTTTCTTTAAATGAAAATAAGAGAATGCAATGCTTGTTTCAGTCTAATTTTCTCCCCGAATTGCATCCAACTTCCACTTTCATGTGTATTATGAAAAGATGTACAAAGGTTTTCTCAGAGAATATCAATCTATCTACTATCACCTATCAGTCACTCCATATACCATCCCAGTAACTAAAACTAAAATGTGAGTACAGTCTCAGCCCCCTAAAAAATGAATTTTGCTGGATCCATATAGATATGTAGTCATTATTTTATGTCAAGGACGTTTCCTTAACACCCTGAAAAACTGCCATGAATGAAAATTCTTCAGACCTATCTTAATTAAGAAACATATTAGCACTAGGAGCTCTGGTAGAAAGTTGACCAAGAACAACACGCCTTGGGACACACATTCTCCACTACAACCTTATTTATCCTATTTGCATCTTGAATAAATATCCTAACTCCAGATAATGGAAAATCAGAATTAACATCTATTCAGCGTTGGAATTCCAAATATGTACAGTTTAACTATAGGTTGTTCTTTAGTTTACTATTAAGTAAGTGCTACATGTGATCGATAAACATATTAACACAATTTATTTTCTCCTCGATCTTCACTCTTAATAAGAAATGAACACTGCCAAACACATATTAGAACACTGTTTATTTTTCTATAAAATTAGATACCTCCATCCCACAAAAGAAGGTTTTACTACCTTAACTTTACACAATGCCAATTTCTCAATGAGATTGACCTTAGACATAGTGACAAATCAGAATCATGAAATTTTAGGATTGGACATACCTAAGTTAGAAACAAATTCAGAAACGAATAAGAGGGATCAATTTGTAAAAGTCATGATCGGTTATGATGCCAAAGAGAGGCCAGCGGAAAACAAAACTCGCCCACCACTGTGTAGAGTATTTTTGAGAAGAGCCCCCTCACCACGATCATGTCTGAGCTCTACAATGACTCTAGGACATCCCCAGACCCATGCACCGACTCTCCACTTGTCTGTGGCACACGCTTCAGTAAACACTATTTTAAATGCATGATTGTGGTTCACACAGATTGTCAAGTTAAGTGCTCCCTGAGATAGTCAGCCAGGTACCAATTATGAAGTTGGCACCTTCCTGTTTATCCCACATCCTGATAAGAAACATACTGCCATTTCCTGAAACTCCTGGCTGCCACAGCACTCCATACACCTGGGGAGCTACTGATAATCACAGGCTAAGTGCTATTCTTGGGGGGCCAGGTTACTTACAGGCAATTGAAGATATTTATATTGCCCTCCGCGTTCTCAGAGCTCTTAGTTTATAACCCTTTACTGTGCATGTGTGCTTTTTTCTAATCATCTGTTTTATTCCTTTACCCATCTTAATGCTTCTCAGTATCATTTGGAGAGGTATGATTTGGTTTCATTTTCTCCTGTGTCTTCCCACAGCCCCCCAGAATGGCAGAGATAAAAGCAAAGACACATTTGAGTATGATGTAATATAGCAAGTTCCTTCTTACCAGTCTAATGCATAATGCTTTCTAGGGTTTATCTGTTTCATTCTTTCCAACGCTATGAAGTCATTATTGTAACAAATCTCCATTTTACAGAGGAAGAACCAAAGCATTGGGAGGATCTGTCCAAGGTCACTTGGCTCTTTAGTAGCAGATCTAGGATTGAACTTTACTGTCTGTCAACAGTCAAACAAACAAATAAACAAACACAGTGCTTATTATAACCACTCAGTTTTTTTCCTTCTCACGTCTGTGATGGGGTTGCAAACTCCGATGGCCAGGCAGGTCATTTCCAGAAGTGAAGCAGACAAAGATGGGACTATGGCAGCCCAGGGTCTGAGACATGAAACACAGGAGGCCAACTGCTATCCCTCCACAGCTAGTTATGGCCACGAAGGATGCATGTGTTTGCTGTGGCCAGAGGATCAGAGTTTTCAAGAGAAGATGGAAATATGGGTATTTCTTAAACTTTGTGATTCTTAAGTGTTAGCAATTTATTAAAAAATATTTAAACATTGAGCCGACTCTCTACTGGCCTAACAAGCCACCTGGAGGCAGAGTTCAGCTCCTGGGCCACCAGTTTTCAACTTCTGCCTTTTTCCTTAAACTCAGACCTTGACGGGTATGATCATGCTGCTTTAGTAACAAGAAACATCTCTGACCCAACTGCTCAACCTCTTTCTCTCTCTTGTCACTGTAGTATGAAGTCGAGGAGCAAACTCTTTTTCCAGTCTCTGCTCCAGGAGGCAATGCTAAAACTGAGCAGATTAGGAAGAAGCCTGCTCTTCCAGCTGGTGATGGGAATCTGTCCCTCTCTCCCCTCCAGGCTGTGTGGCACCATCTTGAGAGTTGCCTCTGGCTTCCTTGTGTGGTTCAGCTACATGCTGGCTTTCACTGTGTGTGTGTGTGTGTGTGTGTGTGTGTGTGTATTATATGTAATATATATTATATATATAGTGTCTTGGAAGAGAAGGAAAAAAATTCCTGTGAAGCTCTGAAAAATACAGATCAGCTTCACATTTTAGATGGTAATTTCCATCCTCAGCAAATATAATTTTTTCGTTAGCACACCCTGGTTAAAAAAAAAAAGAGTAGTTTTTCTCCAAACTAGAGAGGTTGACTTTGGACAGAGAAATTTACAATCTTCACATTAGGTAATTTGGAAAAGTACTTTAAAATCTGTGCTGAAGCGTATTCTTTAAATATGATCCTTTGGTTTACAATTAGATCTCTTGCAACAGCTGAGGCAAACCTCTCTACTGTGAGGTTTAGACTCACACAAACCTCTGTATTCATTCATCCTCCTGAGTTTCTACCAGAGACCTTAGCATCAGGAAATCAATCTTGCTCACTGTTGTATCCCAGCACCTGGCACAAACATTAATAAGTATTTGTTGAATAAATGAATAAAATGAAAGAGGGGCTCGGATCAGTTGGGACCAAGATAACATCTATGCTGTGATTTATTCATTCAAATATGTTGGAATGAACTCAGTTCCCTATGGAGTGTGCTTGAGGAACAAAAGGTGGCCGCTGTTCAGATCACTGAAAGACTTTTGTTTTGCTGTGTAGGGTGGAATCTGAAGGCAACAGCTGATTTTCTCAGGACAAAGAAGAGGGAAAAGAGGATTTCTGAGTGGATGCGTGAGTGAACAGGAGGGAGAAAATACCTGAAACTTGAGGGTGAATGGCAAGCCAGGGGAGAGAGAAAAGAGATGGGGTGTGTGACATACCTCTCCCCCCTCCATCTCTCTGTAAAACTTCAATGAAATGCCCACTATCATCAATAATTTGGGACTCAACTAACAGTCTGTGTAACAGCACAGTTGACATGCATGCTCAACATGGAAAACAAATATGAATAAAACAAATTCCCTTCCTCGGAGAAATAAATAGTCTTGGGTAAAATGGTCAGAGAGACAAAACTTTCTATGACATGAGAAACTGTTCAGAGTTTCTCTAGGATTTAAACAATGGCATTTATCGCATACTTCTGTGTGCCAGGCATGTGCTGGGCCCTAGTGATATGTTAGCAAAGGCTACAGTCAAAGTCCCCTGCCCTCAAGGATGAGGAGGCAGTAAAAAGGAGTGGGATGGTATCAATAATTGGGGCTCTGAAGCGAATAAAGAAGGGGCGACATACAATGATGATGGATGGGATTCAACACTAACTAGGTGGTCAGGGCTGGCCTCTCTCAAGAGTGACAACTGAGCTGAGACTGAAGGACAGGAAGAAGCCAGCTCCATGAAGATGTGTGGATAAAGCTTTCCAAGAAGAGGGAAGAGCCGCATCCAAAAACTCAAGGTGGTACAAGGCAAGGGATGGGGTGGAGGGTGTAGAAGATGGTCAGAGAGGCAGGTACAGGCCAGATCGGGAAGCAGAGAAGATTACTAGGTCTGTGAGGATAACGGGTGGACAGGCAAAGACTCAGAAGTGATGACTGAAACGCAAAGGTAAAATGTAATCACAACACAAGGGCCTTGGCATGCACCATCTCTGGGGGGATATTCTCAAACACTGGCTCTCCAGGGGGCAGGAAATAATTTAGTCTAGTTAATTGCCCTTCGGGACTGCTCTGTGTATGCATGTAAAACTATGGATTATCCAGCCCCAGATGCAAATGAAAAGGGCACAGTAGGTCACTGGTTTTCCAGAAGACTCTTCTCACTTGAGGTGGAAGTGAGAATGCCAATTAGCCTCATTTCTGTGGAAGGGAACTGGGAGAAGAGAAACACCCAGAGAATTGTGCTTCCGATTGGCTTGCAAATCATAACAACCACCCCAAAATTAAGAGAAGAAGAAAAAAAAGCCCCTTTGCTCTTGGGACCTTAAATGATTAGAAAGAGTTGTTATTTGGCTGATTTTCACACTTCATTAGCATATGCATAATTTAACAAGGGAACATGCTGGGGGCTGGCACGGGTGAGGGCAGCTCTCCATACCCACGGACTAGAAACTGGGGCAGCGGCATTGGGAGTGCTTAATTATGCCAGCAAGGAAACAGAGATGTGCACAAAGTGGAGTGAGCACGCGATGGAGTCTTGGAACAGGCACGGATAGACACCCTGATGTCTACTTTCACTCACAAGCATATCTGCACTGAGAGCTGAAGGCAGTCCTGAATGTTCTTCCCAAGGACAAAGTCATCGGTGTTCTAGCCTCATGCTCCTCACTTCTCTGGCCATCGATGCCCTCTTATCAGACAGCCACCTTTTCTTCCCCCAAAATCTGGGACGCCAAGAAGAATAAAGTATTTATTATGGCTGACCATATCATATTCCACTTGGCAGGGAAGAGAAGGATCTGGAGGGGTGTCTCAGAGGCTGAATAAAATGGACTCTAGGAGAAGGATCAGACATTCACATTTTACTCCTGAATTCCCTGATTAGAGCTACAAGAAGAGAAGCAAGGACAAAATTTACAGCCAGTATCATAATTTAACACTTAGGCTTTCTTTTTTCTACTCAAAGTATCCCTTAAATTCCGAGATGAAAATAAAGAAAAGTCTACCTTTAACGAGAGGACTCAACTATGCCTGGGTCATCTGCCTTGCTGGATTCGCTTTTCTGCTTGTGACCCTTGGAAGGACACATATCTAACTCAATAGTTGATGAATGGAATCAGAATGGTGTTTCTAAAAACAAGAGGCAGGGCATTTTATAATTCTCAGACTGTATCTCACAATATCACCACATTCAATGCCATAGAACTTTAAAATTGTGACCCTATCATATTGATCTACCTTGGTCCGTGGGTCTATTCTGAGGTGATTTACAGATCTTTTTCTACTTCTGATACCTTCTCAGCATCAATTTCCCTTTCTTCCATTAAGACAATCCTAATTTTTCTTTTTTCTTAGTCCAGTGTGGTCTGTGCATGTCTGTGTCTTTAAGGTCTGAGCTAACTGGCATACTTCGTTCCCCTCTCCACAGTGGCTGGGCCAAGCTCAAAAATTTCTCCAACTTGGATGAATGAGAGTTAGGTTCAGGCTTCTGCTGCTACACTGAGAAGATTTCAATACATTACTTTCACTCACTTCACACCAACTCCTCACAGCTCTCCAAACATGTCAAACATTTTCATACCTCTGTGCTTTTGCAGATGCTGTTCCACTTCTTGAATGAATGAAAAAATCCATCGGTACTTCCATATGTTATTTTGGCTTGAATCCCCAAACCTTATGCTATCATATTTAATTTAATAAGCACATACTCATTACTGTTATACCAGACCATCGGCTGTCTCTCCATCAACCATTCTTCCATTTTTCTGTCAGCAAGTCCCCTGGCTTTCCCTCTTCTCACCCTCAAGTCATGCGGGTAGTGCCCATCCTTCCCTCAATAACAGATTTAGGCTCTACCTGGCTTACGGTCATCAGGCGGTTCCTCTTCGTACAGGGAATAGATTCAGGGTTGGGCACGGAATCCAAACAAACCACAGGAAATGTTAGGAGATATTTCCTAAGGGCTTAAGGAGATGTAAACCCCTGCATTACAACAACTAATTTTCCACCACAAACACAGAGCCTGCAAACAGCTGCTGGCTCTACACTGAAAGCAGAGATGAAAGACCAAGGATCCAGGGTGACATAGCTGAGCTCTCGATCAAGCCTTACCTGAAGTTAGCATTCTTTTGAACCTTTAATTTGTGTGTGTCAAATCTGTGATTAAATGGAATTTTACAGCCTTGTAACCAATATATTCCTGACCGACAGCATGACAAAAAATGTTTAATAGCTTAAGAGCCAAGGCAGAAATCTGTGGGAAATTATAAACCATGTTCTACGTCAAGTCCAAATTTTTCATGCATTCATCCATTCAACAAACATGTGGACACTTATTATATGCCACATACTGTTTTAGGACATTAGGGGTATAGCAATGAACAGAACGAACAAATATCCTTTTGAAGTACAGATTCTAGTGAAAGGAGATAGTGAATAAACAAAAACAATGATAAATAAGTATACAGTATATGAGAAGATGAGTATAAGAATACAATGGGTTAAGGCATGTCAGAAGGGCCAAGGGCAGAAGGGATTCCAATTTTATTTTATTTTTTAAATTTTTAACATTTTTATTTTATTTTTGAGAGACATAGAGACAGAACATGAGCAAGGGAAGGGCAGAGAGAGAGGGAGATACAGAATCTGAAGCAGGCTCCAGGCTCTGAGCTGTCAGCACAGAGCCCGACATGGGGCTCAAACTCACAGACCGTGAGATCATGACCTGAGCTGAAGTCGGCTGCTTAACTGACTGAGCCACTCAGGTGCCCCAGGATTCCAATTTTAAATAGGAAGTTAATAAAGGCTCCATGGACAGGATGATACCTGGTCAAAGGTTTGAAGGAAACTGGCTATGCAGGTATCTAGGAGAAGAGCAGTCCAAGCAGAAGACACAGCCTGTACTAACTAAGACCCTAAGGTCTGATGAGTACAAGCAGCAGCAACAAGCCTGCTGAGGATAGAGAAGGCAGCAGGAGTGAGGTCCAAGAGGAAACTGACTGGCCACTGTAAGGACCCTTTTACGCTGAGTGAGATGGAGAGTCTTTGGAAAATGATGAACAGAGGAGTAACAGGATCTGACCTAAACTGTTCTAGGAATTAGTCTGGCTACTGTATGGAGAACAGATCTGGGTGTCAGAGACAAGGGAAGAAGCAGGAGACAGTTGCAATAATGCATGATGATGGCTTGGATCAGTATGGTAGCTGTGGAAGTGATGAAGAGACATGGGAATTTGAACAGAATTTAAAAACAGAGCCAAGAGGATTTCCTCATACATTATGTGTGGACTGTGAGTCAAGAATGACTCCAAGGTTTGTGGCCTGAGGAGGAAAGCGAAAATTGCCAAACCTGAGCCAGGGACCACTGCAGGTAGAAAAGGTTTATTCAGGAGATGATCGGTTCAATCTGAAAACATGAAACATGTTTCATTCAACATCCAAGTAGAGATTCTGAAGAAATTGGGTATATAAATCTGGAGTTCAGGAGAGGACTGGACTAAATATATGAATTTGAGAGCTGTCAGGATTTAGGTACTATTTCAAGCCAGAAAACTGGACAAAGTAACAAAAAGAGTAATTGTAAATGAGAAGAACAGAGGATCCAAGGACCAATTCATTTAATCAACTCATTTAATTCTCAAGATAACCACATAAAGTCTGTTATTATGGCTATCCTCACTTTACCTTTGAGGAAATCAAAGTCTCGAGATCTTAAGATCACAGAGCAACTTGGCCAAGAACACACATGTGCATCTGTACATCAACACTGTAAGAAGCCATGCAGGGATTGAAACCAGAGCAGTCTAGCTCCAGGCTCTGTGCTCTTAAATATTACTCAATATTGCTATCTGTCCCCAAGTTGAAGTCTTTAATTAGCTCATAGATGGTTAGGATTAGCAATAAATAGAGTGTGTAGGACCTAAGTGTGGTCAATTGAGCTCCAAGAATTGAGTTTCCTGCCTCCAGAGCTAGAATGGGCTACAAATACAATGCCGAGATAAAGGCGAGAGTGAAACTCAGGAACTGGAAGATCAGTTTGCTCAGTGGTCTTCATACTTAGATTCACTGGGGGATCTTGTTAAAAGATGTGGGTTACTAGCTAACCACTCTACACATGATTCAGTAGATAGTGAATGGAGCTTGGTAATTTTGTATTGACAAGTGTCTCAAGAATTCTGAACACATTTTTTAAAAAATTTTTTAATGTTTATTTATTTTTGAGAGACAGAGTGAGACAGAGTGAAAGCGGGGAAGGGCAGAGAGAGACAAAGACACAGAATCCAAAGCAGTCTCCAGGCTCTGAGCTCTCAGCGGAGCCTGACGTGGGGCTTGAACTCACAAACCACGAAATCATGACCTGAGCTGATGGCGAACACTTAACCGACTGAGCCACTCAGATGCCCTTGAACACTTTTTGAGAAACACTATGATAGGAAATCTACTTTGGCTCATCTCTGTCCAATAACTGTCCACACAAAAGATCAATAAAATTGGACTTTAATTCATCTTGGCCTCACAAATGGGACTGGGACAGAAAAAAACAGCTTAGCTTGGAAAAAGAGTTTGATGTTCTTCACAAAGATCTTTAGTCTTCCTTTATTAACCAACAATCAATTTTATACTTGAACTAAAATTGATCTTATTTTTTACTTATTCTTATTAGTAAACGAAATAGTGCCTGAACTTTGCACAGCAAATGGTGGGTAGGTACTAAATACTCATTAAAAAGATAAGAAGTGTCAGAAATTTATGCCTTGCATTTGTCACTGGAGACCCGAGACCCAGGCTTAGTTCGCTATCTTTACCCAATGACAGTTGCAATTAAAGTGTAATAGCTTTGCATTAAGGCAGTGAGGGTCTATTCTTTATAAAACACTGTCAAATTAGAGGTATAAATTAAGGGGGCTGGTATGAATGCCCACTTCCTTTTTACCTCTGGTCAAACAAGTACAGAACTTTTCAAAAATGCACATAACTCCAATAATTTACCAAATAGTTAAGTCCAAAAACCCATGAGAAACGTAGCTAATATTTGCTCCCAATTTGGTTAGAATCTATATGTAATTGCACAAATGATTTCCTCCAGTACCAAATACCATTGCTAAATGTTTGCACTTCCTGTAGCTTTCTGTTTCTACTCAGGGTTTTGAAAACAGTCCGTACAAAGTGTCTTATATTTTGGTGATAGGACTAATCACCATATTAATATGGTGTAGGTTTATTCCATTTCAGAATTTTTTTCAGAACCAATGACTCATCCAATTTACTGGTTTGACTGAGAGGCTACCAAATAGAATTGGACTAATTTATAAAGCAGCAGAACCAAGACAACCAACAGTGATTTCTGTTTCCCAACCCCCTCACATTTTTGTCCAAGTGAAAATATGGGGCAAGCAGGAATAGGTCCTCCTTCCCATTCAACCAACTGTCCGTCAATAATTCATTCTTTTAACCATGCTGTATTAAACATTTACACCACAATACAGGGTAGTGACTAAGACTGTGAACTCTTAGCTGCATGGCCATGAGTCTATTACCAGTTCCTTCATGTATAACTGAGGCTAGTGCAAGCATACACTCTATGAGGACTGTTTAGGGAGCTGGATGGGATAACACACATAAAATTACGAGCATAGTGTCTAGCACACAATGCATACTTTGCTGTAAGTGACTATCTTTTTATCTATGCACATGCTCACTGGGGTTATGTAAACGTGCACATGGGCGATCCCTATGTTTTCCACTTTGCATTTCACTATGGCACTCAGCTGCCTGACAGACATCTCTGCTTCACCTCTTCCACTGCAGCCATTCATTCAGTGGTTGAGCCGCTGACTCAAATGATGGTACATGGATGGATAATAACACCCACATGAACACAGCAATGTAAGCATCTAACATCTGAAGAGGATTTCAGAAAGGCAGTGGCATCACCTTCTTACTGAAGTGAGACATGAAAAAAACACAGGACATCTTCCTAATGGGCCCACGTGTGCTGGTAAAGTGGGTGCATGCCAACAATCTGCTCCCATGCTTCCAAGTCTCTATATAACTATACCATAGCCACACCACTGAAATGACAGAGTCATAAAGAATGGAGTAAGCAGAACTTGAAGTTACCCACCTGGTCCAACTATGTACAATGCAATTTATATTAAGGGGTACACATAGATTCTTAGGAGATCAAATGCTACTTTCCTGGCATCTGACTACATTGGTAGCTGCAAATAACAGAGTACTTTGTTTCTTTCCATTTTCCTTCAAGGAGTGCTTTTTCTGTGTCATACACTGTGCCAAGTGTCTTCGGGAAAAGAGAAGCAATGAACACAAGACTCCTGAAGTTAAGGTAATGATAACCCGTGGAATGCACTATTACTCCAACAAATGCCTAGCTAAAGACCTGGCCCTTAACTGATGCTTCATAAAGATTCGCTGGACAAATGAACAAATGTATCTTACATCTGGGTATTCCCATCTACAAGTCCTACAAGGGTAGAAAATGAAACTAATCAAGTCATTTCTACGAAGCCTCTTTGGATAAAAGGCATTGTGAAAAGCAATCCTTTGTCTTTCAGCTTCTAAGCCTGGCCAAGAGGCACACACTTTCGCTTAGGCCGTACATTCTACTGACCTTGCACTTACTCCATCAGCCAAGGTCTACTTTGGTCTTCTATAGTAGAGATAGTGACTTGATGGAGAACTGTTGACAATGGGATCGGTTTGCCTGCACCAGCCTGTGCCCCTACCTCAGAGGAAATCTAACTTCCAAGGCAGAAGTTGGAAATCAGCTTTTGTGAAAATTTTCAGAATTAAAATTTAGCTCTCGACACCCCTGCTATATTCTCATAGCACGGACACGATGCACCATGACCCATACACTAACAGGTATTGGCTATTATTGGTAGCATGAATACAATTATGCTTTGAAGATTTTCAAGACACTCAAGAACTTGAGCATGCACCATCTGTAGATTCTGGTCATTACATAAAGCAACTAATTGCTTTTAAAAAATCCATGCCTACTAACAGTGCTGTTGCTGGGTCATAGGGTAAGTCTATTTTCATTTTTTTGAGGAACCTCCACACGGTTCTCCCCAAGAGATCCAGGACTGCTGATGCATAGGGGCACATGTACCATGATGTTCATAGCAGCACTTTCAACAATAGCCAAATCGTGGAAAGAGACTAAGTGTCCATCAACTGATGAATGGATAAAGAAGATGTATACATATACAATGGAATACTACACAGCAATGAGAAAGAATGAAATCTGGTCATGTGTGGCAACATGGGTAGAACTGGAGGATATTTTGCTGACTGAAATAAGTCAGGCAGAGAAAGACAGATGCCATATGTTCCCACGCATAGGTAGGCTTTGGGAGACCTAGCAGAAAACCAGGGGGGAGGGCAAGGGAAAAAAAAAAGCCACAGAGAGGAAGGAAGACATGACATGAGAGATTCTCAAAGAATAAGAACTGAGGGGAGAGGGGCTATGGGAGGGGGGAGAGTGGGTGATGGGCACAGAGGAGGGCACTTGTTGAGTTGAGCACTGGGTGTTGTATGCAAACCAATTTGACAATAAATTATTATAAAAAAATAAAATGAGAAAAGGAGCATAAAAAATAAAAAAAAATCCATGCCACTACTGCTAATTCTCTCATTTCCACAAGTTACCCCACTAACAACCTTCGGGTATTTACACAGCTTATCTAATTATGCAGTGGTTTTGAGTATACTGAGCCTTCTACAGAGGGTCTGTGTGTACTGAATAAGGTTTAAAACTGGTTCTCTTGCTTTGTTTCTTTTCTCTACTTTTAGCAGGAGGACAATGACACCCGTCCTTCTGGCCCCTGAAAGGATTAATGTTTTAAGAGCTATAAAGCTGAAAGACGCAGCCTTCATGCTGAGTGTGATATCACAGGATATATTTGTAGCTGCATGCTTAAAGAGACCTATCTGCTGGGCATCTCCCACCACCGGCTGTTACTGTCATCAAATGGTATTTATTGAACATGCAGTCAGTGTCTTGTGAGCTCCAAATTAATGGGTGACTCCTGAGAACCTAATTTTAAAACATTATCCCCCTCTTTGTTATTTGTATTTGTTTGTTTCAGAGCCTGATACTTTAATTGGCACTGAGGACTCCAACGCATGACTGCAATTTTCCTTTTGAGAGCTCAGAGTGCTGCTGCCCAAAGCCATCTGGGTTAGCTGAGAGGGCGGCCGGGCCGGGAGCCACACGGCGGGCCACAAGCACTAGGACAGGCCCAGGAGAGAACCAGTGTTTCTCTCGGGGGCAGGCCAGGAAACGAACAAATCAGCCATCAGCCTCTGTTGGAGTCTCCTTTCTGAATGCTCCACCCACCACATAGGCTTGTCTGATTTTTAGTCTCTTTGAGAGCTTTCCATTTTGATCCCCTGGTTTCTCCCCTTAGTTGGGGAGTCTGGTTTCGATCCTCTGATGGGCTCTTCCCCTCCAATCCTCGTGATTCTCCTGGAAGGCAAACTGGCCCATTCCTCGCCTCTGTTATCCCACTCGTGTCCACTGCTACCTCATTTTGTTTCAACTTTTCATCTTCTACTGCCGCTTTACCTCCCCTTTCTCCAGCACATCCCTGGAGATATTTGTCAAGTCTTATAGCCCAGGCTTCCCCTACATTAGCCCATGAGGACTTCCCATTGGTCATTCGTTTCTTTTATCCACAAATTCTATAGTCCTTGGCTTGGGTCTTCCATTTCTTTTTTTTTTTAATTTTTTAAAATTTTTATTTAATATTTATTTTTGAGAAAGAAAGAGAGAGAGAAAGCAATCAAGAGTGGGGGAAAGAGAGGGAGACACAGGATCCAAAACAGGCTCTAGGCTCTGAACTATCAGCACAGAGCCCGACGCGGGGCTGGAACTCACAAACAGAGATCATGACCTGAGCCAAAGTCGGACACTTAACCGAATGAGCCACCCAGGTGCCCCTGGGTCTTCCTTCTAGATAATTCTGTACTGATAGGTGTGATGAGCTCCTTACAGACAGATGTCCACAAGAATAAATCTTCACAGACCATACACACTCAACAGAGCACTAGAGCAGGTGCTTAGCATATACTCCTGAACAAATGAATGCTTTAAAGTATTTGAGCACTTACAAAAGCAACTTCTAGTGATGTTAAAATCAACACCTAGCATAACCTAACCATGTGTTGGCACTAAGTATGAAAACAAAAAATTACAATGGTAATAATGAATATTTACTTAGCAACGAACCATGGGCTAGGCACATGGCTAGGCGCTTCCCGCGGGTTTTCTGTGAACCCTCTCCATTTTATGAAGCAGGCATTAATATTACAGATGAAGATGTGCAGCTTTGAGGGTTCAGTTTCTCTAAGGTACACAGCTAGTGGTTGCCAGATCTGGCATTTGGGTCCATGTCTGTCTGGTCCCAGAGTTTGTTCTCTTAGCAACTTTATCGCACTTTCTTCTTTTTCCTTGTGGGTACGTTTAGAAACATCTACTCAGGCTCAACTAGGCTGACTCTGACACCTTACAAAACCTTCAATGTAAAGATAGGTGATGGACACACTGAATACTCACAGGTGACTTTTCAATTTCTGTAGGGATTGTTTGTTGATTCCCATTCCACGGCAGACAGAACAAAGCCACGGTTAAAGACTGTTTACCTATTCTCTAGTTTTTAGGTGGAATAATGTTTCCTCATTAAACAAAAAGGGAACTGACCTAGGTTATTAGGACAAACCTTGCTACCTGGCTATCTAGATTTCTCCTGGTCTTTGTCTTAAGAGGTTAACTGTACCAGGACAATTTAAATATGAACACAGTAAACATTTTAACTAAGAGGCAGTGGGGGGGGCAGTAAATATGAGAAAATGAGAAACTTGGGGTAGTGCTAATAGGGAGTTCTGTTCACTTTTGTGGGACGCCGGTGCTACAAGAATCAAAGTCAGTAAAACAAGGGTGAAACTGATTGGGATTTCTCATTCTCTGGCTGCTTGAGGCTATGCATATTGCATACCTGAAATATATGGTTTTGCAAGGCTGGGCTACAGTTACCCTCCTATGCTGCAGAATGGCACAGTGCCAACCGAGTCTGGGACAACACATGTCCACTTTTCAGTCTTGGGTTAAAAGTGCCATAACCCAAAAGAACAGAGGGGACAAAAAAGATTCAGCAAGAATGGGAATAAGGCATGAATCACAGACAGATGATATTACCATCAAAAGCTTTAAAAAAAATCTGCCAAAGCCATATAGCTTCCTGCTAATGACTGTGACTGTAATTTCTGCATATTTTAACAGATGTTCTGTTTATAGAACTGCAACCGGATTTAGGGGTTATGAATAAAGCCAGGAGGCCCTGGAGATGTTTCTTTGTATGATTAACTGACCACAGGCCATTTGTTTTACAACAAAGATGCTCAATGATCCGTAGTCCATGATTTATACCAGCCCATGTATACTAATGGCTGATGTCTCCATGGTACTTCTCATTAGCATCTGAAGGGGGATTGGAGGAAAACAGATTATGGGAATAGCTCCCCATTGCTCTACATGATAGTTCATTAGTGGGTGTGGAATCAATCCGAAAGAAAACTAAGATAATCATAAGCTGAAATGCAAATTATAAATTATAACAATTAAGAAATCCAATTCAGTGATGAAAGAAAGACTATGGCATTTCATAATCCTAGCTGTATACAACTTTGGAAACTGGGAAAAAGAGAATGTTTTTTACCTTCCAAAACATACTTTTTTGTCCAAAAGGACAAATCACATTAAAATTCCAAAAATAATAAACATCATAATAGTGCCAACTTGTATTGATCACTTAACTATGCATCAAGCATCTGCTGGGCGATTTACATAAATTATCCCCCTTCACTCTCACTTTATATATTAAGAGGATTGTTTGTTTTTTATGTTTATTTATTTGAGAGAAAGCAAGACCATACGGGAGGGGCAGAGAGAGAGGGAGAGAATCCCAAGCAGGCTCCGCACTGTCAGTGCAGAGCTTGATGTGGGGCTCAAACTCACAAAGCCCAAGATCAGGACCTGAGCCAAAGTTAGATGCACAACTGACTGAGCCACCCAGGTGCCCTTTGTTGTTGCTGTTTTTTTATTTTTTATTTTTTTAAAGAGGAGAGGTGTGTACTAAGGCACATCAGAAATCATAAGGCAGCCTACTGATTGGCTGCCTTTTTATCAGTCTTTCCCCTCCAGTCCAATCAGCTGTGGGTGGATGAGGTGGGGATGACACAGAGCAGGGAATAGAGCCTTTCTTTGAACTCTCTGAGCAAAGATGGGAACAGGGCAGATTCCTTTAGATGGGGAGGTCACCATCAATAAGTCAAGTTCAGCCCTGAGGATGGCGGAGAAAGGCACAGGCTGTGATATCAGGCTGTCAGCCTCTAGCTCATGTTAGCTGTAGGACCTCAGGCAGTTACGATGTAAGACTGAGTTTTATTCACTCATCTATAAAAAGGGAATATTATAATTGATATGGTTGTTATAAGAAAAAAAGGTATGTATAGGTACTTAGCACAGAGCCTGGTACAGGATCCATGTTTACTCAATGCAAGCCGTTATCATAATGCTAGGACTGTATTTCATTAGAAAGTATTAATTGCAATAATTTCTCTGTAGACAAGCCCAAATTCAAAGGCTAGTTAGTGCCCCAAGTGGCCCCAGTGAACCACGCTGGAATGAGAGGGAGGAGCAGTATCTGTGTTCATCATTCAAATCAACTCGGTAATTTTGTTTTCATTGTGAACAAACAGAAGCTGGTTCCTCAGTTGGTTCTTAACTCTGAGATCCTTTGTGTTTAACAGAAATAGAACACTTTCTGGACCTTCCTGAGTGACCCTGACAAATGCCCAATGGCTCCTGGGATTTCAGGAGTAACAGCTGGCTCTGAGGAACTCCCCACAAATTCCCCTGTTTCTTGCCCCCTTTTTCTCCCATAGAGTTCAAGCTCCCAAGTCTGTTCCCCTCCTTTTTCTCTGGAATGCACCAGATCCTTCCATTTTAAATGTCTGGGTCAGCACCCAACATCTGGCAGAGCTACCCCCAAATTTGTTGGATAATTAAATTCTACCCAAGAACTCAACAGGGGGTGGCAAATGAATACCTGAGGGCACTGCCTGGCCCTGGAAGTTTCATTTGAGTGCAAATTATCACTATTTGTGGGCATTCGCGAGCACAAAAGAATTAGTAAATGCTCCTGGAATATCGGCTCCTTCCATCTGTTGCCAAAGTTCACAGTAAGTACCAAATCCAAGGGAGGATAATGAATTATATGAAAATGAACTTGTGCTTGGAATTTCAATATCCCCAGGTGATGCAAATAGGCACATTTGAACTTGCTCTGAAAAATCCTAAGCTTTGGGACCTGAACATATGGTCCAAGTTATTTAGCCAGATGAGACATGGGATTTCCCGTAAGTAGGATTTTGTCAGCATGTTGGTAAACAGGCATCCCTCAGTTCAGACACTCCAAGTCATGGTGGGGGTGGGACAAGAATGTATCAAGGTCTTTTAGCAAATGACACACTCACCAAAAAAAGAGACCAAACCTTCATGTTATTCCCCAGGGCTCGGGAGCTAGCACCAGTTATACAAGTGCTTTGAACCCAAAAGACTTCTGGGGAACTGGAAGGAGTCCAAGCTGGCTATTAGAATGAGGCGTCAGACAAATTTTACTCCTGTTATCACTATCAACATTAATAAGATGCTCAAGGAGCTAAAGCCAAAGTCAAGAGGGATATTCACGTCATAGAAGGTAGGACACTCAGAGACAGCAGGAATGAGCTTAGCTTATGGGTTGTTCCTTCCATATGATCCAAACACTGCTTCCTACTTCTCCCCCAGAAACATGTTTACTCCATAGAATACATGCCTAGCACTCTCGATCCTTCTAAATACTTTACAGCTATTATTACTTAGCCTGAGTTAGAGCACTTTACAACATTTATGGGGAGACTAAATTCCAAGGCAATTTGTGATGCAAAATTTTCCTGCATTGTGTATTTGTCTGTGCTGTATAAAACCCACCATTAGAATGACAGGAACCCAAGCAAATGCCTTGTGTGGGAGAATGCACCAAGACACCGCTGGGTGTTATCAGCCACATTTGTTAACTTTAGTACAATTCAGACACTTTTAAAGATAAAGGTCATTAATATTTCAACACATCATTACATTTAAATTCAGAAGTGAGAACTGTTATAAGTGAGAATCCAACCAGTTGTAATTAGGCATTTAATAAAACTTCTCTATGTGAAGAGAAATACTCACTGAGTATTGGGAGAAAAAAAAAAACACAATAGAATGCATGTCTGAAAAATGTTACATCCTAGGTAAGTCAAGTGGCTTAATTTGAGCCATTAACAAATCTAGCAAATTATGTTTCTCAAAAGCCAGCAGTGGATGTAGCTCCTAAAAATATAAGGAAATAATGATAAGGAATGTGAGTAACAGTGTTAGTTAGGCACCCTGTATTTAAGCCTGCAACTTATAAACTATGTGTGTGATCTCTGGCAAATTATTGTGACTCAGTTTTCCCATCTGCACAGTGGGGGGATAAGTAGGACCTACCTCACATAGTTGGTACAAGGATGAAATAAAGTGATAATCACAGCTAACATCTGTGGAGCACTTACCATGGGCCAGGCATTATTGTAGGCATCTTGAGATACTTTTTTTAAAACTGATTCTTCACAATGAAATAGCCATGTTTTATCTCTTTTTAAAGATGAGGGGGTCGCCTGGGTGGCTTAGTCAGTAAGCTTCCGCCTTCAGCTCAGATCATGATCTCATGGTTCGTGGGTTCGAGCCTCATGTCAGGCTCTGTACGGACAGCTCAAAGCCCGGAGCGTGCTTCCGATTCTGTGTTCCCCCCCCGGCTCTCCTCCTCCCCCATTTATGCTCTGTCTCTTTATCTCTCTCAATGAGGAAACTGGGGCTCCTAGGTGGCTCAGTCAGTTAAGCATCCAGCTTCTGATTTTGGCTCAGGTCAGGATCTCAAGGTTCCTGAGTTGGAGCCTTGTATAGGGCTCTACACTGATAGTATGGAGCCTGCTTAGGATTCTCTCTCTCTCCCTTTCCCCCACTCTCCTATTCTAATATTCTCTAAAGAAATAAATAAATAAGCTTTAAAAACAAGTTAAAAAAATAACATTGAGGAAACTGAGGCTTAGTGCAGATCATGGACTTGCTCCAGGTATCATGACAAGCAACTGGTAGATGGCAACTCGAAGTCAGGCCCATCTGTGTACGAAGTCCATCATTCTGCTGCCTGCCTTCTCCCCTACACCTCTACTCCTGACCGATTGCCTTTTCACCTACCTTCTCAGTTCCACTGTAAACACTTTGACATGCCAGTAAATATTTGCCAAGTGAATAAATAATTCTTTGAATGTTGTTTCTGTTAGGAAGCAATGACAAGTCCCTCTGTCTGAGCCATAAGTATGGCTGTGATTGTGGACCTTCTGAAATTATTTATGAACTAGACACTAATCTCTTCAAGCTGGAACAAAAAGGGGCCAACTGAATAACTGTCAAATGTGTGCTAACGGCCTTGACAATAAACCAAAGCAATGTGTCTGAAGAAAAGCAAAACGTTCAGTGGTTCACACTCTGTGCAGGGCAAGAGAGAAGAAATGAGCCTGAGTAGAGATAAGGCAAGCTAGTGAGGGCTTGGCTTCTGGGAGTGGAGCAAAAAGAATGCACCTTCTCCAGCTTCAAGTGTTGCTTTAGCCCTCAGAATAAAGGCTATTGGGTCCCGAGATGGCAGCATAAACGAGAGCGATTCTCCTCACTTAAGCTGTAGGGAGTCAGATTTTATGTGCTGGGAAGAGATTAACTTTATTGCACCGAGAAGGATTTAATTGCAGGCAGTGATTAGCCAAATGATTAGGTCGATAGAATGCAGGTCAAACTGTGCTCAGAAATATCCATGGCTCTTATTACATCGAAGGTCGAGGGCTAGGAAACCATTTGGGGACCCCGAGTCACCTGAGCAGACTCCTCTACAGACCTTTCCAGAGACCACAGAGGCACTCTTCTCTTTACCCAGCAATGACGGCATGCTGACTCAAGAAACATTTGTGCCCCTACCTGGAACTGGAGAAACCCAATAAAACAGTTGGGATCCTTAAATGCAGGTTTTATATGTAGGGAAAAAAAAATCTTGCCTGGTCTAGCTCTTCTTCCTCTAATTACAGCAAAAATCAATGGTTTTGAAAATGCAAAGCAGAAAGACCTTCCCTGTTGACCTAAAAAGATATTTGGGCAGAAGATGGGAGTTTTTGCACTAGCCAAAGCCCTCCTACTCAGTCAGTTCTGTACTGGTATTAACCTTTGGAAGGAACTCACTGATAGCAGAGGAACATGTTAAGTCAAACATGCCTATAGTACAAAATATACCTTAGGAGAAAAATGGAGTGGCTTGAAAGTGGTGTTTTATTTAAAGGATATCTTACTGGCTCAGAAAGCATACCAACAAACTGAGATTATACGTACGGATGTGTCTTCAGGGAAAAGCTGCGTGTGCCAGCTCCTCCAAGCTGGGACCCCAAAATGCATGGCTCCACCTGTGACCTAGACCTGACAGTCAGAGGCCACAAATTCATTTAATTATCAGCAACTCGATGAGACTGAATTCCTACTTCTTGACATTTATCTCTCAGAATCCCAATCACATTATGGCAAAGACCTAGAAAACTGCCTGACCCTAACCGTGGCCACTGAAGCAGATGAAGAGATAACACTGGGGGGAGGGTGGTGAAAAAAAGCCAAAGCTTTCAGAATTCTCTGGCAGACTTGCAGGTGTCATTTCACTCATTCCGACAAAACGTTTGTGAAAGGAGATGATTGATAATACGAACTGAATGAACCACTGAACATTCGGGAAAGGAAGGGGGTAAACGTAGGTGTATGCCTGTGTCACACATGTGCACACACTTCCCTTTACCCGGCGTCCCCTAGAGTCAGTAACAGGGACTGTAACTGTCCTAAGTTTCAGTCCCTTCTCACCAAGCTGTTTTAAGAAACTGTGAGGTTCAGGCCTAGCGAGGAAACCTGTCCTCTTCCCTGACAGTTTGGTACTTCATTTCCACGCTTTCCACTTGGAGTTGCTGCTCTCTAGGAATAAAACCTCTAACTCCAGGAAATGGCTTATGCAAAAGTCTTAAGCACACTGCTATTGCTCAGCTTGTATTAAATGCTCTAGAATCCTGTGTTTGTGACAGAGAAAAGAGAAAGAAGAGACACCTGATTCTTTTCAGTTTTGTTTTTTTTTTGGCCGAGTGGGACCCTAAATGCAGACTGGCTCCCAACTCCCAGCCTGCAGCTTCCTCAAGATGGAGAAGAGAGGGAGAGAGGTGCACTGGTGTAATGGGGGGCACTGTGAGATCAGAATCAGCACATCTGATCAGAATCACTAGCAGTTCCTAATGGGAATAGTGTGGGCAAGAGGAGAGATCTTCGGTGGCAAATGGAAAAGGAAGTACCGACAGAGGACATTTTACCAACTGCTGAGTGTCACGTAATGCAATTGACTGCAGCTGCTCAAGCAAGGGCAAAAGTGCACCTGACACTTTTTGTGGAGCAGACAGTAGGGAGGAGGGGTTAGTTGCAGCCTTGGTTCTACTTCTAACGGCCCTATGACCGGAAGCCTCCTCCTCTGGGTCTCCAAGTCCCCTTTAGAAATAAAGGGTATTGGTCTTGTGCCCCAGACTCTAGATGCTCAACAACCTTGACACTCTAGGTGTAGACCTTGGTCAGCAGCCTCTGCAACATCCCGTGTCCTGCAAAAATGCAGAACCTCGGTTCCCACCCAGATCCATCGAATCAGAACCTGTGTTTCACAAGATACCCTGGTGACCTGTTTGCACACTGGAGCTTAAGAATCACTGGTCTTCAAAACCCCTTCCAGTCTTATCATTCTTAATTCTTATTACGAATGGTCCTGAGCCTTGCAGTTTCAGAGAACACACATTTCACGAGATTCTGCACAGCTTGCTATTCATGACTGAGGAGGCATCGTGGTGTTTGTTGTTTATAAATTTACTTTTGCTTCATCAAATGAGTCTAGTCAGCTGTCTGTGTTGATCCTCTACCCCTCTGATCACAAAGCTCAACAACGCTGCTATCTAAATGTGTGTCTAGGTATGCAAGAGGATCACGGTTCGCATTAAAAGATGCTGTGCCAAATTTGCTGAGACGTAAATGATGCCAGGTATATCATATTAAAGTGTGTTCATATAGCATTCCATTCAAGACATAAGGCAGCCCTGGGAAGTAGGTTCTATTCTTATCTTCATTTTACAGATAAGAAACATGAATCTTGGAGAAGTGAAGTAACTTACCCAAGATCAGATAGGCGAAACTTGGCAGAAATGGTAAACCCAGATCTCACACCAGAGTGTGCATGTACAACCACCATGGGACACACCCTCCCCAGTCACTTGGTTGAAACTCCCAAGGCACCTTCTCCTAGGTATTCCCATGCTACTGTTGTGTCTTGCACCCCATTCAGGCTTGCTACTCTTCCTCCAATCACACAGTATTTTAGAGATGTGCTATCTAATGTGGTAACCCAGAGCCATATATGGCATTTGAAGTAAACTAAAAATTCAGTTTTTCATTGCACTAGCAACATTTTAAGTGATTAGCAGTCCTACAGGCTTAGTGGCTACCATGTTGGACAGCAGAGATATGGAATATTTCAATCATCATAACCAATTTTATTGGCTAGCGTAGTTTTAGAAAATCAAATGGCTGAAAATTATTACTCCATCACTGGCCTTGTCCCTTATTTTACTACTTCTCAGTGTTGAACACTCTTAAATGCACATTCAAAAAAGTCATCTCAGTATCCCTCCACTAAGGGGTAAGAGGATCTCTGGGGAAGAAGTGAGAGATTTTGTATATCCAACAAGATGAGAGTCCTAAGACTTGACCCTGATTTCAAGTTCAAAGACCACGTTTCACAGAGGAGAAGTGAGGCTTTGGTGCACATCGCCAGCCTTGCAGCCTTGGCCTTTATGATTCATCGTGACAACTACTCATTTCTGTCAGGGGAAAAAAAGTCCAATCAGGCAGAGTTTTATTTCCTCCCTGAAATAAAATAGAACTGACTGGCCAAGGTATCTCCAGGGACATCTGCTATGGGGCCTTAAATTACCCAGGAACACTTCTAGTCAATCCCACTTCCATGTTGGAGTTTGCAATCAACATTTATCTCTATCGGACAGACCATCTGCAGGTTTCTAATACCACTTTTATTATTACCTTGTAAATGTAAAATCCTCGAGGCAGAAATGCCAGCTGCGAACACAGGAGTGTGTGTGAGCACCCACTTCTCCAGTGACGAATGTCTCTGGGTCCCCAATCTCAGAGAAAAATACACCAAGGATTTGCCCAGAAACTGGGTCTTATATGGACTCAGTGTCAAGGGGTTTGGGGGTTAGTTCTCTCTGGTGATCCTACTGAGACAAAATGACCTTCCCTCCCTCTGTAGCCTTCTACAGGGCTGTCACTCTTTTTATTTTGGCAATTGAGGCAAATGATAGGGGACAGAAACTCTTACCAAATGCGCATAACCAGACACACCAGAAACATTTCTCTGACTGGGAACAATTAGTTACTGAGCGCCCTGCTTTCATTTCTCTACTAATGTAGCAAATGTTTACTATGTGCCTATTTTGTGCCAGACATGTGTTGTGATCCATCAGCGCCCTGAACAGAATAGTTCAGAGTCTTGCAGAACTCGCAACCTAGTGAAGGAGCTAGACAATGAATCTAGTAAGCACCCAAACAAATTTGTGATGATGAAATTTAACTGGCTGGGAATGAAAGAAGTAAAGTGCTATGGTAGAAATTAGCAAGGTAGACTTTGTTTAGACATAGTGGTCAGAGAAGGCGCTCTCTGAGAAGGTAGCCATCCAAGTAAAACCTGAAGGATGACACAGGTAGCCAGCCTAATAAACAAGGAGTTTAGATTTTCTGCTAAGATCAAGAAGCAGCAGGATGACATGTGCTTTTGGTTTTTCAAAGATCATTCTAACATGAGATGTAAAGAATGAATTGGAGGTCAGAGGTGGAACAGAGAGAGGAAGGACAGAGACTGGTTAGAGGCTGTGTTCTAGTTCAGTAGGAGAGGAAGATAGTTTGGACTTACACTATACTCTAGTGTGGGGACAGAGAGAAATGGAGGAGTTTGCAAGATACTCTGGCGGGGGGGGGGGGCCGGGGGAGGCGGGTGTACAGAAAGAGTTTGCAAGCCAAACTGCTGTGTGGCATGGGGTGAGGAGAAGCCTGGAATCAAAGATGATTCCCAAGTTTAGGCATAAGCAGTTCGTGGGCAGTGGTGCCTTTTTCCAGCAATGGTTGAATGCTTTGTATTTATTATTTGCAAGCCTGATGAGTAACCTTGAGGTTTCTGATAAATCCACCTTCTCAAATGGGGACACTCAAAAAAAATCAAGGAACTTGCCCAAAGTCCCGCAGCTTGTGAACAATGAAAGCAGTATTTGGACCTTTGACTGGTCTGCAAACCTTGCACGCCACCTTTTGACTTCATTGCCTCTCCCCACCAATTCCCAGTTGCTGGCTTTAAATCCCCACAGCTTATACCCTCTATGTTGGTCCATAGTAAGGGTTGTCCTTGACTCGTCTCCATGCTCGGAGCATTTCTTCTGTATGTGTAACTGTCCTCTACCTCCACCTCCACCTGGCTAACACTTCTCCCGAATCCTAGACATGGCTTCATCCTTCAGTGAAAGCCTTTGCTCCTTCAGTGGACATCAACTCTACAGCAATCACCTACCTAATTGTTTGAGTTCCCTACTAGTCTATAAGCTCTATGAATGCAGGACATACTTGTAGTGTCCTTCATCTTCCCCACTAAGGCCTGGCACAATTTGGGAAACTATTCAGCAATAATTCAGTTAACATTTACTCAATGAACTCCTAGTCACTGGTGAATTTCAGAAGAGGATTCATCCAGTTGAATCCAAGGGATCAGGAGCCTGGATGAGTGTTCCCATCAGCGTGCTGGGGGTAACCGGGAGTTAGGAAATCTGGGGTAAGTTTAGGCTTTGATGACCAACTAGTTAGTTCTGTGATGTATGGCAGCTCTCATCACATCTCTGAGCCTTCGTTTCCTTGTAGCTCAAAACAAAGAAAATCAAAACCTGGCTCTCTGACCTCATGATGTGAACATAAAATCCACATATATGGGGAAGGGCATGAAAGGTATAAAAACTATATCATATACAGATGGTGCCTCATTTTTAGTTCATCAACATAACGTAATTCCCCTTAAACATGTCCCAGAGGTAATGATTCTGGAGTCCAGCACACCTAAGGAGACTTGGCTCTAATCTTCAGCTATTTATGTTTGCATTAGTCATCATCTTTGAACTGAATGAGGATAATAGCACTCATTTCATGGGGTCTTATGAGCATTCAATAAATTCTAATATATGGCTGTGTGTATGGCTGTATGTGTGTGTGTATGCGTGCAAAAACAGTATACAGATGGAGCGATGCCTCGTATACAGGAAGCACCTAATAAATCTTAGCCTTTTCCTTTTATTAAAAAATCCTCCCTTTACACACACACCTGTATGCACACAGCCCACACACTAACCCAAATTCTACATCAAAAATTTGGGGGTTAAATTATTTGTGAATTTTAAAAATGTCACTAAGGATGAATATTATGTCATATTCGACCTCAGGATCAGCTTCTTCAAGCCCAGTTTCCTGTAACTTTGTACCAAGCAGTATGTCATTCCAAAAATGAGATGCTTTTGGATAGAAGGCAAGTGGCAGCCTTGCTAAGAGGCTTCATCCACGGGTGGCTCTGTTCAGTGGGGTCAAGTCCAAATGACTGGTAGCAGCTGCCCAGATCCCCAGATCCTTAGTGAGTTGAAACGAGCCATATGGGAAGACAATTTTTTAAACTTCTTAGCATCAGCAAAGTACTTCCTTTACAACTCCACCTCCCAATTCAAAATCAAAACCTCCCATTCTCCATGCTCTGCTCTGCTGTCACCCCAGTTATTAGAAAATCTATGGCCTGAAAGTATTTGGCTCCTAAAAAGTGACTAATCAAAAGACAAAGGGATGTGTTTCAGAAGCAGGAAGGACAAATGGTGGGACAAAGAACCACCGTGACAGATGGCAAGAAGAATAGGATCTAGGAGTGAGTGAGGAGAGAAATGGAGAGAACATTGGGGAAGAGTCCCAACAAGACTGGAGGCCTAGGAGTAGACACAACACAATCAGAAGGCAGCAGATTGTGGTGGTTAGAGCCCTGGGCTCCAGCACTAATGAAGCATGGACTCCCTGAAGCTCAGTCTCTTCATCTACAAAATGGAAATTATCAGGAGGATGAATGAACAAAAAGCACTTGGCACAGTGTCGAGTATTAAATATGCACTCAATAAATGCTTTAACATAGATTATGGGCAACAGAATGGAAGTAAAACGCTCCACTCCTGAAATCGATACTGAAGCAAAGGGAGACAGCTAAAAAGAACTTGACATTCTTCTGGCCCTTTCCCCCCTTTTTTAGGTGATGTCAGCTTTCTAATTTACTAGCTTTTTCAAATGCCGCTTGATTCCTTTGTAATTTCTTTTCTACATAGAATGCAAGGATGATCCATTTATACTACTTCTGCAGAGCCAGAATCTCCTCCAGAGCACTCCCAGCAGACATGCCGATCGGCTCTGCCTGCAGTAGTCTTCTGGGGGCCTAGGGAGAAGGGCAGTGCCTCCAGAAAGGTCCCTTTCCCTTGATAACTTGGTTATGAAAGCTCTTCTTAGGAAGTCAAAGCATGCATCACTGTTAGTAGCAACCACTCGTCCTAAATAGACCTTCTGGAGTTGAGACCCTGTATTCCTCTTCCAATACAGCCATCTAACACCACCCCCCTCCTCCATGCTCTCACTGCAGGCTTCTTGGCCAGCAGAGATGCTGTCAGGTTCACTGTGGTCTCTAGAATCTCTCACAACACTCAGCCCAGGAAGGTGCTCAATAAACATCTGAATGAAAGACAGGTCTTCACACTGCCAAAGGTTTTGAAAATCAGCTGCTAGGGGATGGTAAACTCCAATGCCTTCAGGAGCCCAGGCAGGTAAAATAAACGAGGACAGGTGTGGGTGGTGGCTAACTGAGGAGTGAATATGTTACCTAAAGGTATTTGAATTCAAATTGTTTTCAGAAGAGTCCATTAGCAGAACAAATTCCTTTACAGCTGTGTTGTCCCTTGGGCCACTGGAGTTTGTGACTCACTCCATTTTACACTCCCCCACTCCATCACTGCAATGACAAACTTAAATGTCATCAATTACTTCCTTTACAAACACTAACTGCCAGCATCCCCAAGGATGGGCAGGCAAGACCTTCAAAACTTAATTATGTGAAAATTCATTACTTTCCCCTAAAAGCTACTTCCTTGTATTTTTTGACCCAACTGTCTCTTTGAGGCTGGCAACACAAATTGAATTCCTTTTCTGTTTGATTTTCCTGCAAATATTTGAAGATACTTACCACCCCCTCCAACCCCATTAAATTTTCTCCAGATTAAAGTTCTTTCAGCTGCTCCTTCTGTCAAGATTATGAAACTCCCACCATTCTGGCCATTGCACTGTCTGTATTCCTCTTCAAGGTAAAGTACCACACAAGTATGTACATGTGATTTAACAACAGTAGAAAATTTTGGAAAAGATCTCAATATACATTGATAGGAAATTGGTAATTTTTGATACATTTCTTAACATGATGGTTTATACATCTATTAAAAATTATGCTGAAGAGCATAGAACCATGTTCCCATTAGAACAAGTCTTATTACAAAACATTGCAAGCATCATGATCCTATTTTTATTTAAACTATTTTAATTAAAACCAATCTGTGTAAGATGGCAAATTGGAATGAAAACTAATATTGTACAAAAATTACTTCCATAATCAGGAATAAAAACATGAGTTATTTTTTTAAATGTGGTTTTCAGAAACTAAAAACTTCAGATTGCAGATAATTTAACACTGAAGAGTCTGAGATGGCCCCTCCCTTTTTCTTATTTCTTTTTACTTTTAAAAAGAAAGCGTGCATGCAAAAGTCGGGGAGAGGAGCAGAGGGACAAAGATAGACTATCAAGCAGGCTTCATGCTCAGCGTGGAGTCCAAGGCGGGCCTCAATCTCATGAAGACCTCAATCTCATGTGAGATCCTGACCTCACAGTCAAAAATCAAGTAAAAAATCAAGGGCAGGATTAACCAACTAAGCTATCCAAGCCCTCTGAGAGGTCCCGTCCTTTGATCTAGGTCAAGTTTTAAAAATCAGAGGCCTTGGTGGGGCCAGAATTTCTAAAATCTGTGTGTTTAGTCCTTAGCCCACCTCCTCCAGTCCAGAATACAGTCAGATGGGGGGTGGGGTGGGGGTAGGGGAGTGGTGAGCACATTTGGAAAAAAAGACTCTCAGGTGATTTTGATGCATACCACTGGCTAAGAAGCAAACCAGACACTAGATTTCTGTTAATGCGGCCAAATACTATTTCCCTTTTCTTGGCAGCCACATCATTCTTTGACTCACTCTTAAAGTTAACTAAGGCCCTGGGGGCTTGTTTTGATGAGCTGCTCTTAAGGGCTACTCCCTGCCCTGTGTGTGTGCAGGTGGCTCTGTGAGACTTCGGGGAAGATATTGGCATTGATCCCCATACAATTCATGTTATTATTAGGTTGGGCCCATCAATCGAGACTGTCAAGATCTTTCTGTTCTGACTCCTCCTCCCAGCTGTGAGTAATCCTAAAACTCAATGAGAATGACATTTAAGGTAGTTACTATACAAATGTCCTTTTCCTCAAGGTAAACATTGCCAAAGTCATCAACCAGAAAGTCAAAGACATTTTTTATCTCACCATCTGACCTGGACATCCTCTTGACACAGGTGCTTTCATGGTACCCTTGCCAATGCCAAGGACAGAGAGCTATCTTTCCCCTTTTAAACTGGGCAACAGAACAGAATTTGGAAAGGTCCTTTGTTGCTGCTTAAAGGTCTCTAAGTAGGGTTAAAATACTGGGTTTTTAAGCACTAAACATGTAAAACATGTTTTAAATAGATTAAAAGATGTAAAATAAAAAATGTGCCCTCCTTCTCAAACTTGCTTCCCTGAGGTGCTCACTGTCAACAACCCGGTGTATACAGAAGGCTCTTTGTGTACCACTCTGCTGACGTGGGTTTTCTCTCTTCCACTACCAGACGTTTCTGCCAGCCATTTCGTAATAATAATTGTATCTTGTTACTATTTTTAAAAGCATCAGTTCATCATTTCTACTTCCCGAAACACCATCTCAAGTGGCCCTGTTCATACCCATGAAAGGAAGAGCAAGTTACAGTTTTGCTGGTTCTTCAGGAACTTGACAGGACCAGATGGTTCCTGCGAGGCCTGCATGTGGAATGGAAGGGAAGAGTCATTCCCAAATGCTAGGCTTCATTAAGATCAGCTAGAAAGCTTTAGCAAAGTAACAGCTGCCCAAGACATGATCCCCAGTGATTCTCACACAGTAGGGTTGGAGCGGGCTTCAGTACCCCATCAATACTCCAGGCTACATGGGGCTCTGGGCCCCAGTGCATTCTGACATAAGGCCAATGTGCCCAATGCCTTGAGCTTGGTGTTCTGGTGCCATCTGTCCTGCCTCCTCTCTACTGCTTCCCCAGTTCTTCACCTGTCAGTCACATTACTTCCTAGCTGAAAAACTCCCAGAGGAAATATAGCAGCTCTCAGTAGGAGCCTCTTTTCTTTCTCCTACCTGACCCCCAAGGATTTTCTAAAAACTTCCCTTCACACAGGTTAAAATTCAACCAGACGTTTTTATTCCAGTCATCCTATACTTTCTCTGTGCCTGTACTCCTATTGTTCTCTTTCCCCACAGATGCCTCCTTTCTTACCTGCACTCCTTACATCTGCCTATTTGTTCCTGCATTCTCTGAGGTTCATGTCAAATGCTGGCTTGTCCACAAAATCCTTCGTGATCACTGCCCACCTGTTGCCTCCTCTTAATAAAATGGAAGTGGTCCTCTAGTCACCTGAAACCTCTACTTCATTTCTTATATTTATGGGACTCATTTAGTTCAATCTTGTGTTACAATTTATTCAATATGTCTTACATCTCCAACTAGATTATATGTCAATTTGTGGATATATATTAAATGAATGAAAAAATGATTCCACAAATAAATATACAAAAGCAAAGAGGGGGGAAGAGTGTGGAAAAATCATTAGGATCCCACCTGTACCCTTTGCCTTCAAGAAAATATTAAAAACATATAATCCACCAGCAGGCACAGGCACAGCTTGGGTGGTGGATTCCTGTCAGCATATGTGACTATGAGGAGCTTAGTTCCTATCTCCTTTGCTAGTAACTCAGACTTATTACTACTTAAATCTTTCCCTATGGCCCAGGAGCTAGCCGACAACTACCTGGAGGAAAGGTGAGCTGCTACAAGACCGTGGGGCTCCCAGACTGAGAGACAGGCGTTGTGTATATGACCCTTTGGGTGGCTCTGCTATTGTCCAATCTGACCAGTGTACACACTGCTGAAACCTACACAGAAGCTATTCCTTGATCTTGGGAAGGTCCTGCCTGACCGGCCCCCTACTTCTCTCATGGCCTCATCAGATGTCATCCTCTCACCTCTTTGTGCTGCTCACACCCACAAACTTTTCTCCCAAGTCATGAGTGTCTTTCCACCTCATGGTCTTACTTTATGATATTCCCTCTACCTGACATGGCTATTCCACTCGCAAGCCTTAGCCTAAAGGTTGCTTCCTCAGTAAAGTCTTCTCTGATCCCACAAAACTAGGTCAGATTATCCCAGCACAGTTTATCATGACTGTTAGAAATGAGCCTTCAGACTTGGAGTATATATTCCTTCTAGGACAATTTGATCAAGATTTGTTTTTCTAACTAGATTTTAAACTCCATAAGGGTGGGAAAAGCAGCTTTCTTATTTAGCTACTACATATTCCTAACACCTGGAAAGTCATGTAATGGCCTTGTGATGTCTAATAATGTGATGTCTAAATCATATCTATTGAATAAATGAACTGAAATCCAAGGACATCCATCTGTGCTAAAAGAAAATTAGGGACAGAAAAAACATGGAGACTTTTGGAAAGCTTCTGAGAGTCAGTCTTGGCTCCCCTTCACTTGGATGATGGATATTTTCTACTAACCCTCACTTCACAACAGATTCCTTAGATTTATAAACCACCCCACTTTTACTGAAAATATCTTAGAGAAGCATCACCAGTATTATCTTCATTGTTTCAAGGAAACATGCATATTTTGAGTGCCTACTATGAGCAGGTACTATCTCCATGCATCTTAGGTTATGTGATTTTCTCAGGTACCCAACCAAGTATTTTCATTATTTTTATTTTACAGATGAGAAGTCTGAGAGTCAGACAGAATAAGTTACTTGGCCAAGATCATAGAACAAGTAAAGGCAGGAATCTGACAATGTTCAACAGGTAGCCAATGGAAAGGATGCTGACCTAGAAATCAGGAGATGTGGATTTTAGTCCATATTCTACCACTAATTCCTTGGGTGACCTTGAGCCAAGCATGTAATCCCTGAGTTTTGACTTCACTGTATACAGGAATAATATCTGAGGATGAATTGAGACCAGGCCTCACAAGTTTCTGAATAGGAAGCAAGTACAGCCTGCTATAATGAGCAATTATCCCAAAGCATTCCCCCTACCCTCAAGAACCAACAGATGGCCTTCTCCTCATTGGAAAATCAAACACTCCTACCAAGGTCAGTTGTGCCTACAAATTACTGTAGGCTTTCTTTTCCTGCACAAAATCTCCAGCTGGAAATCAGCTCTAATTCTTCCTCCTGCTCAGGCCTTGCTCTGAATAACATATTTTGAAAATGAACTATTTTGGGCCAAGAAATCTGTAAATCGGAGCTGATTCATCACTTTCACCATCAGGCTCTTGCTCTCTTGCTTCTTCTGTTTTGTCAGATGAAGGCATTTTATCTCCACAAACAATTTCTCAGTGGGCTACATGGAGAGGTCTCCTCTTGTCATGATAATATTGTTTGCAAAAGATTAAAAACATGAAGACAGACAGAGTCTAAAGAAAGAAATCTGAAGTAAATAAAACACTGGGGTGGAAAGGGAGGAGGTGGAAAGAAAAACATAATCATAGCAGAACCAGAATGGATCAAAACATGGCACCTGCCCCTGAATGTCCCAATTCCAAGTGTCAATTCCTGACTGTTTCAATTAACACAAGAATAAAGAGATAAAGAATATTCCAGAAAATGCACTATTTAAAAACCAGTTCTAGCTGGCATCTAACTTCTCCCTATACGATTTACCTTTCTCACTTTGCTTTTCTTGTATCAATATATACTAAAATGAAGGTGCTTTGAGGGAATATGGAAATGTCCTTAAAAATAAGCTAGGTAGAGTGGAACAACCAGTTTAAGAATAAAAATGACTGTCATGGATGCTCATTTGTGGATAACTGAGAAGCAGCATGTTTTCTTAGGGGTACATAACACTCCTGCAAAAAACCTCCTTTGTCCAGTTTCTCCTAGCTGTGTAAGAGAACACTGTGATCATAAAAATATACCACTGCAGTATCAGATGAGAAGGGCCATGCTGTGTGGTGGCCTTTCCTCCCCATTACTCTTCCTCTAGCTTCTACCTTCTCTGAGTTTTAGATCATTCCTTTACCACAGCTAACTTTGGCATCTCCCTGTCGATGTCAGGCTGCTCAGACTCGCTGAGTCCAAATTTACCTCCACCTCCCTTCACTCTCCAAATCTGCCTCTGCTCCCACTTTTCCTTTATTTAGGTTCCTAGGACTCTGCACACCACTGCCAAGCTAGAGACCTGGGATTCACTTTGCATACCTCTCCCAGCTGCACCTTGATATAGACAGAAGTACTACTGATCCTATTTCTAAAATAACATTCCATAAGTCTCCTCCTCTCACTCACTCCATACCATCTAGGCTGTCTTCATTCTGGCCACACAGCGTCTCTCGACTGGATTAGTTCACTAACCTCTTACCAGGTCTCTGTCCTCTGTCATTCTACCTACTCGACAGGGTCATATTCTCAGTCACATCCTGCCTTCTCACCATGTCACATACCACACAATCTCTCTACACACCATAAAAATCTAGAGACAAGAAAACATATACAAATACACATACATCCTTCCTCCCTCTCTCTCCCCTCCTCTTTCTCCCCTCTTCTCCCTAACAGCCCCCCACCCCAAATCCACAAACAACACCTACGTACACAGAAATAAAAGAGTACACATCCTCCCCTCACACCAACTTGCCTATTCCTCTCTTGCATTTCCAGATCTCTGCTTAGGATACTCTTTTCTCCTAAGATATCCTTCCTTCACCATCACACCACCCATTAATGTGCCTTGAAACTCTTATCCTTTCAGATCAAATTCAAAACAGCCCTCCTCTATGAAGCCAGCTAAACTTATCCCCCTTCCTCCTCCACCCCTCTGCTCCTTCTCCATGATGTCAGAACACTCTGTAAGTGCATATCCCAAGGTACCAACAAGGTCTGTAAGCCTGCCCTCCCTAGGGGGCCATTGAAATCCTAAAAGGCAGCAATACAGCATGAGCTTCAGAAGCAAACAGATCTGGGCTGAAATCCTGGCCATCTCTTACCAGTTAGGGAAAGTAAATTCTCTGAGCCCTAATTCTCTCATTTCAAAAATGGCAAGAATCCATGACTACACTTATCATGATGAGCATTGAGTAGTGTATAGAATTGTCAAATCACTGTATTGTTCACCTAAAACTAATAAAACATGATATGCCAACTATACTTCAATAATAAAATAAAAATAGAAATAACCCCAGCACTAACGTGAAAGGGTTGGAATCAGAAGTCAAAGAAAAAGTGCACAGTATCCAGCACCTGCTTAAAACTTAATAAAACGGCAACCATTATAATTAAAACTATTTAGATCCTTTGTACCTCTACTCCACCAATGTTTAGCTTCAAGAATAGATTTAGCTTTTGGCCCATCAATTTCATAAAAAGTATATTCAAGTGCATTGTCACATCAGAGCTTCTCAACATTTAGGCGACGCAAACCAAGAAGGTATTAATATCTCTATTTCACTCATGGGGAAATGCAGATTGAGAATGTAACTTTGCCCAGGGCTCAGAGCAGGACAGTGGCCCCGGTAAGACTAGAACTCTGCCTTCAAATGTTATACTACAGGTATAACATTGTCTCACATTTTAGACGACAAGTCCATCTAAAACTGGCATGTCTGGGGCGCCTGGGTGGCTCAGTGGGTTGAGCGGCTGACTTTGGCTCAGGTCATGATCTCACAGTCTGTGGGTTCGAGCCCCACGTCAGGCTCTGTGCTGACGGCTCAGAGCCTGGAGTCTGCTTCGGATTCTGTGTCTCCCTCTCTCTCTGCCCTTCCCCTGCTCACACTCTGTCTCTCTGTCTCTCAAAAATAAAATAAAAACGTTAAAAAAATTTTTTAAACTGGCATGTCTGTCCAGACATTTGCACTATTCTAAGTAATTTTTTTAATCCTTATTTTACAAGAAAATTAATTTCTAAAATAACAAATCTGTAAGATCCAGAATAAGAACTATCTTTCCAAATTTGAGCAGAGCCTTGCAAATGAAAATGCAAATTTGAAAAAGAGATCTTTTGGAAAGCATAAATCAAATTATGTCATTCTCTTGCTTCTAAGCCTCCAATAACTTCATACTGCCCTCAGAATAAAATCATTCTCCTTGTCATGGCCTCTAAGCATCTCCATGGTCTGGATCCTCCTGTTACTCTTTCTTTATTCATATGCTCAGGTTGCACTGGCCTTCTGTTCCTCATACTCTCCAAGCTCATTACTGCCTCAGGACCTTCACATTGGCTGTTTCCTTTCAGAGAGTCCTCATTCCCTATATTTTCTCCATCTTGGTTCCATTTTGTTTTTTTAGTCTTAGTGTTAAGATCTTCCTTGTCTACTTTATCTAATGTAGGTTCTCTACTGCCCATAGTCTCTAATAGATCATTAACTTGCTCTAGTCTCTTTCTGCCATTTATCACCATATAAAATTCTTATTTGTTTTTTGGATCCTACCTCCCTGACAATACGGTGCTCACTGGAACAGGAAGAGACCATGTTTATCTTGCTCACTACTTTATCTCTAACATCTAGAATAGTGCCTGGTACATAGTGAGTATTCAGTAAACGTTTGCTAAATGGATAAATGGATAAGCTTCCTTCATCACCAATAAAATACCAGGAAAGATCTTTCTATGCATTTGCCATCTAGACTGATAGAAAATCCTTAAAACTAAAAGCAACAAAGTCCCCAAAATGAGAACCATAGGAATATGTGAGCCAACACTAATCATCATCCTTATGTCTTTCAGAACAAAGGACCCTTGTTTTTATTTATGTCCAAGGAGAGCTGACTATTTTGGCAAAGGAAACTGTTTGGAAAGACTCCCTCCATTTGAACCCAGAGGTCACACATGCTTCTTCTTCAACTTGGAGCCCAGTTCCTTGGTCTGGTTTCAATCTGGAGATTTTATCTGACAGCCAGCAGGTCACTGCTTATAGTGGACTTGCTCTGTTGCCAGAGAGTTAACTTACAAGACATGCCACATGAAGAGCAAAATGTGGATTAAGGGGAAAAGAAGGATAATTTCAAGTATTTTAATTTCCAGGATTAAATTTAGAATGATGTGGAAACTTCGTTTCTAATGTTATAATGCCTAATCCACTTCAAAGTTAAAAATCCTGAAAAGTGATTTACTTAGTCAAGACAAATACACATTCTTCTCAAGGAGAAGGATGAGATGATTCTTCTCCCTATTCTCCTAAATGTTCCTCCTAATAACATGAAAAAATAACAGTATCCTCAGCTCCTACCACAGTGACCATAAAACCAGCAGAAGAGAGGTCTCTACTGCCTCATTTCAGGTTGATTTTAGAAAGAAAATTTGGAAAAGACTCAATCAAATATCTGCTGAAATGGTCCTTGCTTACAAGTAGGCAAGCACTATCTGAAAGGTTAGGGCTGGATCTCTGGTGGTTGGTGCAAATCTGAAGTGAATCCAGACACAAACTCCCAACAAATTCCATTTTCCTCTTCCTCATTTTTAAACAGCTGACCCATGAATTTTTCTTTATCAGATGCCACAGGACTTACAGAAAGCAATATTTGGATTGGATATTTTAATTATGTCAAATCTGGTAAGAGTATAATTTACTAAAGATCAAAAACTTATCGAATGTGACGTCATTTGTTATAAAAGCTCAGAACACAGACTCATCCTCTCATCCCAGCCTTAAAAATCAATTAGAGTTTCAGGACACACACACAAAAATGAAGGGAATGTGTCCAAATTGGTGCACAGAACTCGCGATGCCTCAGTTTATGTTTCTCATGACTATCTCTTTGGTCTTAACACCAGTCAGGGCAGATACTGCTTGTTGAACACTGTGTCCTACTCTTTCTAATTTATGAATCAGCTTTTGGACTTTGTAGTCCCTTCTTCAAAAGCTACAGGATTAGCATGTATGGATTTCCATATTGTCCCTATCATCACAGACGGGCGTTAGCCATACATTGAAGAGAAAGCACTGAGTAAAAGGGGGAAGGAGGAATGTACACTGAAAAAAGAAGACTCGTGAAACTCAACTGTGGTAATTAGTGAAATAGGCTTTCACAGAGATGGAAGGAAAGCTGTATGAAGGCACTTCACAGTAATTAATTGAGCCGCTCCTCATTCTAAATTGAGAAAAATAAAAAAATCAATAATTTCAAATGTGTCATACTTATTGACACTAATGAAACCTCCTGAATAAGCATTTAATGCAACTCCACTGCTATTTTAAATTTACGTTCCTCACTGAGTGAACATTACAAGGTCAGGTCAGCTCCCCTGGGCTTCGCAGAGCTGATGCTATCAAACAGATAGCACTTTGTTCAAGCTGTATATGGAACAACCCTTTAGAGAGTTGCTGAGCTGTCCCCGGTGCTGAAAAAAGCTGCTCTTTCCCCTTTGCTTCAGCAGGAGACACGTACTCAGAAATGACCTGGTATCTTATAGTGCAGTTACCCACATGTCCATGTTTATTTGGAAGAAAACACCCAGATTCTCCTAATACTCTGATTTCCTAGAAAGCTTTAGTTTCATTATGCTATCTCAGTCAAGTCTCTCATTTTACTCTTATTTCTTTCAGATATTAATAATCACATTGAGGTATATTAATTTGTACTTGCCCTCATTTTTCTTTGTAAGTATTCTATCTCCAAATAGAGAGCCTGGAGTCTGCTTCAGATTCTATGTCTCCCTCTTTCTCTGCCGCTCCCCTGCTTGTGCTCTTTCTCTCAAAAATGAACAAACAAAAACAATGTTTAAGTTTTTTTCTGTATCACAGATATTGTTGACACATGCTCACAACTAAAATTTTGTTGCCTCTTTCAATTCAGAAAAGGTCTATGAAAATTAAAATTCCATCTCATGCCTGGGGAATCTTAGGCGATAAGGAATGTACAAAGAGAATGACTTGTGAGAAGGCAGAGAAAGTTGGAAACTGTGAAATTCAGATCCCACTTAATCAATGAAAATTCAACGTTCAAATTCACAGGCATCTCCTGGCTCAACGTCATCTCCTTCCAGCACTTAGTATTCACTGAAACAAGGCCCCCAGTTAGCGTGCTATGTTAAGCACAGATTATCTAATTTAATCTGAATATTCACATTTTGTGGATAAATTCACTTATTTGGAACTAACTAACCTGCCCAAGTTAAGAAAAAGTGACAGAGTCAACATTTAAAGCCAGGTTATTCTGAATCCAATGTTTATTCTCTTAGTCATCATGTCCACAGTCCCTTAAATCTGATGGGTCCTCTGGATGTAGATCAACTTAGAAGTTGGCCAGAATTTCTAGAGTCTCATACTGGATCAGAACTTTTAAGAGGACATTATCTAGTACAGTAGAAGACAGAACAAAGGGGCACCTGGGTGGCTCAGTCGGTTGAGGGTCTGATCTTGATTTGGATTCAGGTCATGATCTCAGGGTGGTGGGATTGAGTCATGCACTGGGATCTGTGCTAAGCATGGAGCCTGCTTAAGATTCTTACTCTCTCCCTGCCCCTCTTCCCCACTCATACAATCTCTCTCTCTCAAATAAAAATTAAGAAATTAAAAAAGAAGCCATAATGAGAACAATTTTTTTTTTTTTGGAACAAGGAGATAAAGGGAAATTTACTGTAACCTTTGCCCTGTGAATTCTAACTTGATGTAAATACCCTAGATTATATGACACAACAAATCAGAAGGGAAGTAAAGTAGAATCACAAAAGCACTGACTTACAAATGACCAATTCAGCATCATCAAACCAATTAGAAGTTACCTCCCTGCATTAAAAAGAAATCCAAATAAGATGTACTTTGTTGGTTTTTTTTTTCTGCTACAACTCAAAACTTATCAACTTTAATAACTATGTTATTTTAAAATTGCATTCATTGTGCAATTCCTTCTTCTATTTAAAGCCTTTCCTTTAAGATCTAGTTGATACTCTCCTTCCTCCATGAATATTCACAGATGGTTCCAACTCACAGTAATTTCATCTTTCTCTGTATTTATATCACTTCTGCCATATCAAACATTACTCAATAAATCACCTGCTGTTCTGGGGTACCTCTCCACTTTCTCACGTATCTATTTAATTATATATTATAATTAACAAGATAAAATTAATATATTTATATTTTATTTCTCCAATCTTATGGGAGACTGACTCATAGTAGATGCTCACTATTTGAACTGAATTTGGCACTTACTATATACTTTGCTCCTTCATTGCTTGTTGAAGTTCTGCTTTTTCCCCACCCTCTTGTGGATCCCATTGGGTACACAAAGTTAGGGCTATTTTTTCTGTCATACTCGCTAATGCATCCCGTGTGCCAAACATATCACAGGAGCTTATGTATATAATTGGGATAAATGAAGGAAGGAATAAATGAGCCAGCTAAATTGACACGGATTATTATCTCACACTGAATGCCCACACCCACACCCCGACCCCAACAGTTATTTGTAGCCAATTTCAAATCTAGTTCAAGTGGATAAATTATGTTCCTAAATGAATTTATTTTATTTGACAGGAGAATCACTTTCAAAGAACCATAGAAGGTAAGTGCTTGGAAATTCAGTTCCTAGGTATATAAAGAAAAGGTATTATGAATCATAGAAACTCACATGGGAATAAAAGGGAAAGGGCACCTAGAATACATCAATTATTTTCTAACTGTTTTTTTTATCAAGAAGACATTGAGGCACTGCACTTCGACACAGAGCTGAAAAGGAATTTGTATGAACCCTTTTCAAAGGCATGCAAGACGTCTTAACTCCATATTTTTACACATTTATTCAGTAATATTTACTGCAGTAGATGCTAGGGTTAGACAACTGAACAAAAACATTATGTTCTTGACCTGACCTCATAGAACCTACACTCTAATACATAATTAGAAAATAAATCTCTTTCTCTTTCATTTATACAGTAAGTATTGATAAAGAATCAATGTTGTGCACAGCACTGGGTTTTTACTCTCCTGGCCTTGCAGCATCTCTGATGTTACTGAGTGTAGAACAGATGACACAAGCAGTTAATCTGATTTAATAAATCCTTTAATTCTTTTGGCAAATACTAGAAAAGCAGGGGATCATGGAGAAAGAGGGTCCAGAAATAGACTTTAATCCCTTTTTCCATCATCTTCCTATACTCTTAAATAGAAATACTGAGACAGTTCCTTGAGAGAAAGCAACCTCTGCCTTGCTTAAGGGAAAAAGAATCAGGACTTTCTGTGGATATATTTGGAGTGCGTGTGTCTAATAGTTAAGGATGCTTTCTTTCATGGTGAGTATCCTGGCTCCTGCAATGGACAGAGTTCAAGGGGTTAAGGAGCAACTTTTTCCTGGCATCGACATACAGATCTCCATGGATTCTACAATCCATGAGCACCATCTTTAGTTCAAAGCTCTTCCCCACCCCCGCCACTTTTCTTTGTTGTGAAGGAATTTTCAAATATACCCTCAAGTTAAGCATTACTTTTTTCTAAACTCAGACATTCTCTTGCAATTTTACATGTAGTATTAGGATTAATATTACAGATTCACACAACATCCTAAAGAGAAACTTATGTATTGAAAACCCCATCAATAAGTGGCACTCACAAACTAAAATCAGGGGCTGATGCATTGTTTTAAAAATGTTCCTTACTTATAGATAGCTTAATTGCATTAAGTGCCAAAGAATGTACTGCTTTCTTTGTAATGAGTTTTTATGGTCTTAGTCTTTAGAAGCTCAGATTCCATCTGTGACAGCAGACTGTGGTAGAGTTCGGCTATTAATAGCTGCTGGTACACACTTACTCAGAGCTAAGAGGCCCAGGGCTGTAGAGACAGCCAGATGGAGATAATACCACAGGGTGACTGTATGGACAAAAAGATGATCTATTTTTTTTTCCAAAACAAAACAGACAACACTGAACACACGACAATCCTTGTTTTATTGCAAGCCAAATTCTCTGAGGAATTTTGTTTTCTCCTTTCTAATTCTCAGGACCGGTTCTAAATCACATGTGACTTATCACTGCTTATGTTGTTCAAATAACTCCTCACATAGGTTACAAAGACAAAAACATCTAGGTGGGTTAACAGTCCCAATTTACTAAAATGAAATCCTGATACAAAAATCCTGTTTCCTGATACAGAAAATCAGGAATAAAACAATTTGGCAGTTATTCAAGGGAAAAAAAACTTTGATACAGGACAGTCTTCTGAATCAGAAATATTTTCCCTTACACAGATAAAGGGACAAAAAAATGGCATAACACATCAGATGTTCCTTGATATAAAGAATAGATTCCCCCCCAAACTGGTTAGTGGGATCTATCTAACATTATCATGGTTTTAATCCATCTTTATTTTAATGACAATAAGAAAATATACTGGAAGATAAGAGTGACACAGCTACCATACTTAACATCATGACATGATTCTTTTGGGCCAAAGTTTTACAGACACCGATCATTCTTTTGTTTTGTTTTGATCTGATTTTTAAGAACCTGTAGGGTGAATAAGGGGAAAAACGATTTCCCCTAAACTACATTTTGGCTAAATTATATTTTGGTGAGGTTGCACTAAATATGTGGGGTTTATGTTTTCTAAGTAGAGACATATTAATAGGCAGGCTCACACACGATGGAAAACAGTATCATTAAAAACTGGGCAAGGGATCACCACATCATCTTGTTCAGTCTGCAACATGGGTAGAATCACACCGTTCTCATGAAGGCAAGCACAGCTAAAGGAAAGAGGTACAGCCTCAGCTAAGAACCTGGCTTAGCTCTCACACTTTGAGGAAATTCTGGGCAAATGGGGATGGTGAATAAAGCACCCTATTTCATAGAGGTCATAAAGATACTCTACTTCGTAGAGCTATGAAAGAGTCCTGAAAGTAAGACAAATAAAGCCAATCTATGTAGAAGACACAAAGGCCGGTTTAAACAGATGGTTAAGGAATCTGTGATGTCTGTCACTGTACCAAGAATCCAGGGTCTATCCCATGAACCCTCATTTATTCATGTACTATCCTTACTCTACAGGGAAGCTTTTAACCTGGGTGGTTCAGTGGGTTGAGTGTCTGACTTCAGCTCAGGTCATGATCTCATGGTTCATGGGTTTAAGCCCTGCATGAGGTTCTGTTCTGACAGCTCAGAGCCTGGAGCGTGTTACAGATTCTGTGCCTCCCTCTCTCTGCCCCTCCCCCATTCACCCTCTGTCTCGGTCTCAAAAATAAACAAACATTAAAAAACAATAAAAAATAGTTGTAAAATAATGATAATCTATTTTTCACACTAATTGGTCAACAGTTTAGGTTCTAAATCTACACTGTTTACAGTCTTTGTCTGCATCTGACTAGGTGCTTCAAACTAACCAAGTTCCTTAACCTCGATAAGCTGCTATTTTCTCTTTGATAAAAAAGGTAGAACAGGATAGTGAGGATCCTGCTCACAGGATCACAGTATCTATGCAAAGCATGGATATTCCCTGTGAAACATATTGGTCAGTGCCTGGTACATAGTTAAAACTCAAAAGATGCACCTTTGTCTTCTTTCTCTCTGTTTTCTTTATGATTTCTTTATGCTTCGTCGTTATTACTTGCATAGCGCTTCTAAAAGTTAGAAAGATCTGGGTTTGAATCCTTACTGGGAGAGGCTTTGATCAATACTGTTCAATTTGCTCACCTGTTAAATGAAGCCAATCTATCTACCTTAGAGGAATGTGAGAAGTAAATGAGATAATTCACGTCACATGCTTAACACACTGTCGGACATAGGCTAGCTCCTGTATGGAAATTAGCTATCCTGATTTCACCATCATAATCCTCTTCTTTCAGTAGGTTGATGGGACACTTAAATGCAACAATAAATATAAAGCAGAACTACAGTGCCTAAACCTTAAACATTAGCTCATTCTTCTTCCAACTTCCTTAGCAGGCTGCATGTATATTTTGTAATCGTGGTATCTTCTATATACCAGCTTTAATATTTATTGTTTCCAAGACCATTCAGTGACTTGCTACTACACTGCCATTTCATAGAGCAGCTGAGGTATATGCCTCTCATGCCCACTGCAAACTAGATAGAAGAGATACTCTTCATCGTCACTGTTATACTTTGGTTAGTATCTTAAGTACCAACTACTTTAAGTACCAACTACTTAAAACATTCCAGATACTTCCAGCACACAGGTCACAGGCTGGTTCTGCTTCTTCCTTCAGTTCCAGCCTTAACATTTCTTCATTTTTAGCATCATCATTTCTAAAATTTCCACATTAGCTCATCGCTTTCAAATACTTTGAGCACTAATGCATCAAGCCCACCATCAAACAGAAAGAACACCTTACGTATGCGGGCAGTGTACAGGGCTTTGCGTACATCCTACAAGAGATTTTTTTACCTACATTCCTAAACAGCAGGGAGACTTAGCGGCGTTACTCTCTCTCTTGCAGAATGTTATACTAACTAGCTAAGAATTTCATTGTGAACTTTAAGCCTTCACTAGTCACAGCAAGAGTACATGCAAGGATCTAAGAAGCCAAATTCTCAGGCTGCCTTGAAACAAAATTTGTCTGTACCATTACACCAAATTCCCCAGCCTGTTTGAACACTGGCAGTAAAAACATGACATTTTCCACCTTGACTTTGCCTTCAATGTGACCAGGCAGTGTCTAACTTTAGGGCATTCAATGGTTATGAGATCTTGACACTTCACCTACTGTGGGAATGACATGTTTAAACAGTGTCTCCATTCTCCCAGGCATTTTCATATTAAGCTCTGCTGAATGAAAAGTAATGAGATGGACCACGAAGTGCTCTGTCAGGCAGGTAATGCCTCTCCCTCTCTCTCTCTCTCTCTTTCTTCCCACCCTCCCCCCAGTAGCACAGCTGACAACTTCAAACATTTATTAATATCGATCCCCTTGTCTCCTAACAATCAATAGTGAGCATCCAAAGAACCAAATAATATTCGATGTGCAGAACTGTATTTATTTTCACATAATACTGCAGGGAAATTAAATATGACTCATTGTATGAATCTGTTTATCTCTTTAAGATTAAGAAATGACTACGACGTCTACACACATCCCAGGGTTTTAGTTAATGTGGTTCTAAAACAGCCCTGGGGAAATGCTCTTACTACTTCTCTGGTTACATTCACCTACTGTCTAATGATTTCCGTGGTAAAATATGACTTTACGGTATCTAGAATTTTTAAAAAGATACCTGCTATAGATGGTAAATTTCCTGTCTTCTAATAATAGAAGTAGCTAACAACATTTATTGAGGGCTTGCAATGAATGCACTAGGTAAGACCTTAGGTGTTTTAAATACAAAATTCTGTCCATTTTCATACAGCTTCCATTATTTTCATTCATGTTTTATACAATGAAGACATTGACATTTTGATAGGATGGTGACTTGACCAAGGTTGTAACAAATAAGTGGCAGAACTAGAATTTAGAATTATTCTATCTGAATCAGGAGCCAGAAGTCTTAACCACGGTTTTACATATCTTTCTTGGTAAACTGAATTTTTGTTCTGGTTTAGCTATAACCATTTTTGTTTGGGCTTACCTATAAATATTTCACTTGTGTCAACTCAACTAACATCCTTGTTATTCAAGCTTCATCAGCAAGGCACAGACCTCCAATTGATGCCGCAATATTGATAATATTTTCCATATGAGAAGTCATAAATCTTTATGATTTTCAGAAAGGTCAAGCGCTTTGGTTTGTGGTCCAAAACTGGGCTTCAGAAGTTAAAATAAAAGGTAATCTAAACAGTTTCTTAAGGATTTATTTGCCCATCTGGAGTTACACTCCAGTAGAAAAAATTTAATGCCTAATAATCATTCTGTCATCTAATACATCTATTTGTAATTTATTGGAAGACAAAATAACTTAAAATGTTCCTTTAAGAACATATCAATCAAGTAAAACTTGGCCAATGTGGCCAAATCAAAAATTTCAGAGACTGTTCTGAGTTTTCAGTGCACTACTTTCTGAGGGAGCCTGGGCCCCACCCTCATGAGGCAGAGTTAGCTCTAAGGGAGATGTTCGTCTTTGGCCTGTCACCTGTCCACACCAAACCTGGAGAGGAATGACCAATGCTTCATGTCCTTCCTTCCCCTCAAGTTTCTCAGACCTAGAGAATTACACTGTACAGAACCTTAGAACTCAGTATATTCCAGCCCATGTAGTCTATAGTTGAACAAAGAGAGGCCCAGAAAGGTGGTTAGCTGGCAGATGTGGGCCAGACTCAGGTACCAGTCCTCTGCATCTTCTGTCACCCCATGCTCCCTCTTCAGTGCATCCGGTACAGATAAGCAGAAAGGATTTATCATTTGTGACTAAGTCCAACAGAATGTTAGCTATTGCCTAATGATGTGGGTTGGAGTCCCAGCTCCACCAGTCATAAGCTGTGTGACCTTAGGTAAACTACAAAACCTTCCAAAGCCTAGATAAGAAGGTAGTGACCACATCACCAACCTCACTGAGTTGCTTGTGATGTATACATGTAGCAATTCATATTTAATAGTCAGAGATATCTAACATATAATAAACACTCTATTAGTTTTATTATCATTATTTTTTTGCCTAGTTGTGACAGGAAATCCATTATGAGGTCTACAAGTAATTCTGCTATTATTCTCTGCTCATTCAGTTGCCAACGAACCCAGTGCAGTCAAGACACCACTTGCTTAATCTCAAATGGGTAAAAAAAATTTCTAACTCACTCCCCACCCACCTGGAGTATGAGCTTCTGTGGAACCACTTACAATCATTAGTTTTGCTGTCCCCCCTCACATTCTTCTCAAGGGTTTTCACTGGGAAATGTCTCCAACTAATATGCTAAGAAAGGTCTATCCATGATGATGTGGTACTGACGTACTGCCAAGTATCCTTTATAAGGATATTTTGTCAAGGTAATAGAATTGGGATCTATGGAAAAAATGGCATTTCTTGTTTGGTTTCCTTTGTTTACGGGTACTGATCAGAATGAGAGACGATACTGTTCCAAATTTGAGCTAAGTGTACTCCACTCCTATTTTGTAAAGTCGAGCTGACCCTGTTTGGTTCCTTGGGTAATGCTGTTTGCCTGCTTTCCTGAGATCAATCCTTTAGAGACTGCTGCTCTCTCTACTTTTGGATCTTTCAGGGAGACAGTTCCTTGGAGGTTCTGTGGCTTTGCCTAATGAGTGACAGCCAGATTTCTTTCATTTGCAAAACACAAGCATTTGTGGAACTCTGAGAACTGTTCCTTGTAGAGACAAGTCATTGTCAAAGGTCACAGAGATAGCTGCAGACACAGATGTAGTATTAGGACATACTGATTAGCCTTCTGGTTAGAGCTTTATTATGTAATTGGCACGATACTATCTTGGTGAGGTAGGGTGACGTTTTGACAGTTTGCAGCCAGTGAACTTGCCTTGTGCATCAAAGACATTGGAACACTACGTTCCTCTGAAGTCCACAGGCCCCAGAAAATAGCTCCTGTCCATCTATCCATCCATCCATCCATCCATCCATTCATCCATCCAGATATACAAGACCTGGTGTTAGGTGCTATGACAAAAGCAGCATCATTAATAATGGTAAGTACTGTCCTAGAGTTTATAATTTAGAAACAAAAATAATCCATATGAGAAACAGAGTATGTTACAGTCACATGGTGGCTGGCAGAATAAATTCATGTGGCTATAACATGGCACTGTGAAGTACTAGGACTGCAATGTCCAAAATAAATAAAATTTATTGGATTTTGATCCATGTATGTAATTTTAAATTTTCTAGTAGCCATATTAAAAGGGGGAAATCCAGATTAAATTAATATTACCTTTATTAAATTTATATTTTATTTAAGTATCTTAGATTTTATTTTTGATTATTTTTTTGAATATTTTTTTTGAGGGGAGGTGGGCAGAAAGAGAGAGAGAGAGAATCCTAAGCAGACTCCACACCTTCGGTGCAGAGCAGCATGTGGGCTCTATCTTACAAACCTTGGGATTTTGAACTGAGCCAAAATCAAGAGCTGGAGGCTTACGCAACTGAGCCACTCACGTGCTCCTTAATTATCTCATTTTTTATTTAACACAATATATCTACAGTATCATTTTACATGTAACCAATATTAAAACATTACTAATGAGACCTTTTGCCCTTTTTGGTGTGTGTACTATTCTTTGAAGTCTGGTATGCATTTTGCACTTATAGGACATCCCAAATGAAATAGTCAAAAACACAGTAGCCACACCTTATTGAACAGCACAGTACTAAGAAGTTCAAAAGAGATAACAATTGCTTTTAGAATAGAGGAAAATGGAATCAGAGAAGTTGATTTGTGAGAAATTTGGGTATCTAAGCTGATTTCCCAAGTGTGTTTGCTCCCTAGTCCCATATCCCACCCTGCAATAAAAGAATGTCTTCTCACTATTTTATGAGCCCCTCGTGAAAAGATTCTGTTGTATTCCTAACAGGGAGCTTAGCATACACCCATGCTGGTGTCCATGTCTTTACCTGTTGAATACATAGATGGAAGAAAAGTAAAAATAGCCACCTATCACTTGCCAGACTCCATGTTGCTATTCTGCAATCTCTAACGTTTACACTGAAGTTGCAAGAACCTACTAACATCTCCATTGTATAAGAGGGAGCTAAAAGCACAAGAGTTAAATGATTTCCCTAGATCACAGGACTAGACAAAGGGGAGGGAGAAGAGTACGTGCAGCCAAACCTAACAGGAGGGAGAACATTGAGAGGCAGGGAAGAGGGCAGACTAGACTCTAGGGTGAGCCATGATATAGAGTTAGGTGGGTATGGGAACAGGACTCAGGATATATCAATGTCTGCCTTCTGCTCCATCCCAGACACATGAGCACACACACACACACACACACACACACACACACACACACACACAGAGAGAGAGAGAGAGAGAGAGAGAGTTAGATACTAACATATTTATGGCTAACTAGCTTGTTCAACAAATCCTAAACAATATATTTTCTCTTGGCCCTTTATTCCATCTCTTCAGGTAAAAGTTTCATTAAAATAAGGAACAAAACCAAACTACTAGTTTCCAAGGCAAAGGGCATTTTGGGAAATGAGACCTAAATAAACTCTTTTTCCGAAGAGGCTTTAGAGGTTTTGCCCAGTCTTCCCTCTGCCACCCTCTTCAACATTTCTGAGAAATGGGTATCCATCCTCCCTGTGAAAAGACCATCTCCCAGGACCATCCCTTCCACTCTTAACAGGCTAAATGTCAAAAACCTGTTCCACATACCAATCCCTAGTCTCCCTTCCTATAACTTCTCATTAGTGAAGAGCTGGTTCTAACCATGCCCTACATGAGCCTCATATTCAGGGAGGCATCACATCCCTTGCCTCTGTGATGAGAAAAGCAAACATGACTTAGGCAGGACTCAAAAAATAAAACAAAACAAAACAACAACAATAACAACAAAAAAGCATAGATTCAAATTGAGTCCTAAACTGTAGATGCAATTTCTAAAAAATTAAAAATCTTGTATTTGTGTCAGCTAGGAGGATAAATGTAAGAACTAGAGCTTGCTTGTCCTTATAAAACTTAGTATTTTTCTCACTGTTACTATAGCTTAGAAAAAGAATTACTAAACCTGCTGACCATGCTAAATAGTCATCAGCATCTGACAGAGCCAGGATTCCATTTAACACAAACCTACAAACTGGAATGATAAAATAAGAGAAAGCTGTAATCTGCTGACTTCTTGGCTATGTTTGGAGAGCCACCAGCTCCCACCCTGGGGTGGGGAGGAGCAGAATAGAATGCAAATACACTCTTGCCATTTTTGCCATTTTATTCACCCTTCTTTCCAAATGTTTGTTTTTGCTTCCTTGGGGTATCATGAAGAGTGTGTTATAACACAATTGTTTTGAGATGTTGCCAGAAAGTCAAGTTTGTCTTTAGCCATCATCTCTGCACAAATAGCACAGACAAAAGAAAATAATGTTTGGGGCCAAATGTTGAAAACTTGGGTTCTGTGTAGCCTTAGCTGAAAGAGCAGAGAGCTAAAATGAAAAGCTAGTAATGTTGGTTCTGTTTTTCTCAACAAGAACTTCTATTTAGAGGAGAGGCAGTAGTGGAAAGAGGATGAATTTCAAGTACCAAAAGCTTTGAGTTCAAACTCAGACTTGAACAGGTGGTGCCTCATTGAGAACTCCTAGATGAACTTAATTCAGTATTTAATTGATTGGCTCCTCTGTGCCAAGCACATTTTCCTCACAGACCTTAAATTAAGTTAGTTACCTGATTGTTTTTAAATCAGAAAAAAGAATATATATTACTATTTTAGGGCTCTAATAATTAATATGAGATAACACATGTAAAATTACAAGGCCCAGTCTCTAAGTATATAGGAGTCATTACTTAACAAGTCTTAGTTTCCTCGGTCTTCAAGCTAATCAAACAAATTTCTCTTTTGAGTTAACTTGTGATTTAAAGCCAGAGCTCTAGTACATAACCAGAAATAAACCCAATAGTCAGGTCCGTTAATCTAGACACTCCCCAAATACCCCAAGTCTTTTCAGGAGGTTCATCAACTAGGACAACAAGACTTCAAATATCAGTCACAGATACTAACTACTTCCAATAATCCTATTTTGACTTTAACTTGGTTTAATGCGAAGAGTAGTAAATTGCTTTTCTTTTCAATTACCAGCAAGTATGGTATATATCGCTTAAAATCACAGCAATACACAATGCTGAAATGTTAGAACTGTTCTTTCCCACTTATCTATTGATTGCATGTAACATGTGAGACATTGTGATGAGATGACAGTAATAAAAGTACAAATAGGTCCCTGACATGATGGAGCTTACTCTCTACTGGGGGAGATATAACGTCTGCCCTCAGGGAGGCTAGAAGCCTTGACCAGGAGAAGAAACAAAATGAACATGCTTTAAGTTCAAATGGCCAATATGCTATTCTAGAAGCATTAAATTATGACCTTGAGTCTCTAATATAGGGAGTGAGAAGAGATGGACAGAGTGAGGCTTTTTGGGAAAAAAAAGTAGGATTTGAGCTGAGACTTCTGAAGATTAAAGGTAATTATTCAAGGTCTTCTACTCTCTCTCTTTGAAGACAGAATGCACCAAAACTTAAAGCAGAATCTACCTACAATAATGCTTTCTTTTCCTGAATCCATGTCACCCTCTCTCAACTCCATAATTCTACCTGGGTTCTGTCTAATCCAAAAGGCAACATTAATTATTCCTGAGCAAAAGATAACTGGGCAGGTTTTTTGCAGATTGTAATTTCTAATTCTGAGACTCCCCCATTTCTATCTCCCAAACATCCCTATAAGCAGGAGATGATCACAACTCAGATAGCTGTGCTGCCGCTCATGCTGGCCAGAAAGGGAATCAGATCAGACTAGTAATGAAGAGGTCTTCTGATGTTAGATAGCTTTTAAAATTCTAAATCCTATTTGAACTGGACAAGCCCTCTGAGACAGGACTAACAGCCATATTCCCTAGCCATGTCAGTCTGAAGGTAGAACAACAATACTCCAGTCTTGGCACAGAGTATAATCTTCTCCTCTTAATGTATTGCACATTAATACCTCAATTATATTTCCCACTTTTGTTCACCTCAACTTTATTCAATCTTGTGAAAAGCTTGATCAGCCAGTGAGGGTTGAACTTCAGGTGAACCTACGACTTCAATAAAATTACATGGCTCATAGTATGTTTACGACTTTCTTGGCAACTTTTCACTATGTAGAAGGTCCTTAGTTCTTACGAAATTTACTAAGGGTTTCATGAATCCTCCCTACCCACACTCCCACCAAAAAGTTTAACAACCTCTATTTTATATCTACCGGGGTCAAATTTCTATTTGTATCATTTCCAAATGGCTATACTCCAACCATAAACTCAGAGCAGGAATGACACACTTAGAAAAGAAGATTTCAGTGTTTCTTCTGTACTAATAACAAGCAAGTTCTAACTGTTAGAAGGTCTGGCTCACAGACTCTCAATCAGTAAACTCAATTAAAATAATTTTGAAAGTCAGATTTTTTTCCCCCATCCTAATGCTCAAAAATTATCCAGGTATCAGATTCTGTAAATAATGATCAACTTGGATCTTAACACAAACATTTTTTATTAGCTATTTAATGATACTTAGTAGTCTACTGTGCACTATACTAGGGAAAGTACATTAACTCATTACTTTGCAGTTTGCAATCAAATTGCTTTATCAGTTAGAAAGGTTATAAAACTATCCCACCCCTGCTTCCCCCAGCAGTGATACAATACAGGAAGTTATGTTTTAAATAGTCCCAAGGGAAATATATTCCCAATGAGCTCGAATCCTATTTTATACATTCCTAAAAGGCCTTATAACAGGCTGTAAGATCACAAAAGTCACTGGCGTTCTCTCACGACAGAGAAGTACAAGTTAGAAAACATAATCTTAAGGGGTTAGGCATCCAACTTTGGCTCAGGTCGTGATCTCACGGTTCATGGGTTCGAGCCCCATACTGGGCTCTGTGCTGACAGTGCGAGTCTGCTTGGGATTCTCTCTCTTTCTCTCTGTCTCTCTCTCTGTGTCTGACCCTTCCTCACTTGTGCTCTATCTCTCTCATTCTCAAAATAAATACACTTAAAAAAAAAAAAAAGAAAATACAATCTCACCATCTGTTTTGGCCGCAACTAATCATGTGACCCCCTACTTCTTTTGAGAAGTAGCCTCAGCTCATTCTTCTATAATTTGGAGTGGCTCTGCTTGCTTCATCTATTTTACAGCTATCATGACTGTAAGATAACTATTTCAAAAAATATATTGAAATATTCCACAATGCCAGACAAATAAAAGGTCATCTTCTTTCCTGGCCTTCTTGGATATTTGTTCCTTCTCCACACATACAAACTGTTGGAAGGACCCACCAAGATGTCATTACAGATCTGCAGTCATTTGTTTCAGGAATAGCCAACGACTTACCTGGAAACCCAGCAACTAGAGGTAGGAAAGAAGACCTATATCCCTAGCTTCACCCCGTGCAACTTAATCTTGGGGGAAAAAAATTGAGATGCAGTCATAAAGCACCCTGGACACTGGGAAATGTGATTCCATTACTAAGAAGAGCTCAACAAAGTCAGCTGGGTTTAGCACCTACATACCTTCTCATCATTTTGCCTCTATAGATCATTATATAGGCTCCACAGAATTTTCACTTTATTGCATCTTTTTGTCAATAATAACATTGTCGGGTATACAGAACAAACTATTCCATCTTTCACTTGACTGAATGTTTACCTTTCCTTCCTTCATCAACCTTCAACCGTACTCATTTTCTTTTGGTTCTTTCAACATGACACAAGCATCAGGTCTCTTGCACACGCCATTTCCTCCACTAATCTACTCTTGCCCCAATATTGTATGTGGCTTAATCCTTTATCTCCCAGCCTATCTCAACTCAACTGAGATTATGGAAAGCCATCTCACCGTCTTTACCCAGTATCTGTCTGTTGTTTATTTTCATCACAGATAATTTACCATTACTTCATTTACTGCATTTTACTTTATTTTGTAGGTGTCTTCCACAAACCTGTAAGCTCTAAGAAGGATAGGCACCATAGGGGATGGGAGTGAGGAGGTCATTCACAATTAAAACATCAGTGGGTAAAATCACAGCCAGGGCTGATAGACTAGGTATCTACTACCAAATACTGGGTGCTCAGTGAAAACATGAGTGAAAGAAACAGGCTTTTGAGTATGTAGAAGAAAGTCTGTTGGCATGTGCATGAATGAAAGCAGAAATGTTGACTAACTTGTTTAAAAAATATTTTTCCAGTAAGTGTAAAGCCAAAAACACTTTCTGACTAAGAGGTTGGAAGACTGAGACCTGAGCTGTCCAATACAGTAGCCACTAGCCACATGTGGCTATTGCACACTTAAAATGAGGCTAGTCTGAACTGAGTATATCCTAAGTAAAAAATACAAACCAAGTTTTTTGAAGATAATAGAAGAAAAATATAAATTATCTAATTTATAATTTTTATCTCCAATATAGGTTGAAATAATTTTTCAAAAATTGGATTCAATGTATTATTGAAATTAATTTCACCTGTTGCATTATTTTTTAATGTAACTACTAGAAAATTAAGTTACATATATGATTTATACTGTATTTCTGTTGGATGATACTGGTCTAGAGCACTCCAGAGTTAATCTGATTGTTATGTGCTTATGTTTATTTTTTCAACTCTCTGTGATGGTATATACTGAGGGTGGAAAATATGTACAAGTCTCAAAGTCCCTGCCTTACATTCATATTATCATCCTACAGTCTTCTTAATCTTATGCAGACATTAGGAAATTGTCCAAGTGCCACACACTATAATACATCTGACACCTAGGCAGAAAGATCTCCACAAAATTGTATGATCAGTATCTGTCCTACTGTTATCCCTCATATCCTTTAACCCTACTTCTGGAGTCATGACTGTAACCTTGGCCACCATGCTCTCTCACCTGTACAACTGAATTCACTTCCTAACTGGTCTTCCTCTCCAATGCAGTTTTTATAAACAATGGCCAGAGTGATTGTGTAAGTCTTATAGTGACCCCAGGACAAAGTCTAAATCCTTACTTCAGCCTTCAATTCTAGACATAATGCTCGCCTTGCTTACCTCTCCTCTTCTTCCTCCTTAGGCTCCATATTCCAGCTATTCTGAACTCTTTGAAATTATGGAAAGATGCCACGCTTTGAAACTTTGTTCCTTCTCCTCTATCCCCCACTCATCACCTTCCTTTTTCTGGTCAGCTTTTATTCTGTTCTTAGTTCAGAGTCAGAGAAAGCCACTGTGTGGCTGTGTAGGATTCATGCAAAGGGCATCTCCTGGCCTCCAGGAACCTTTCCCACTGTCCCCCCTCAACATCACCACCACCACCAATAGAGAGCTTATGACAGGCCTAAGCATGTGCTAAGCACTCTGTCTTATCATCTCATTGAGTCTCCACCGTAAACCTGCGGGAAGACAGAAGCTTATGTTAACGTAGCACAGTGTGCCAGGAAAGGTTCCAAGCTCTTCACATATGCGATCCCAGACCCCAGGACAACACTCTGAGTTACAGTATCCTATTTATTGTGGAGGAACTAATGTCCAGATAGGTTTAGTAGATCACCCATCTTGCAGCTGGATGCTTGAGCTCCTGGAGTTTGGCCTCATAGCCGGTATGGACTCACAGCACATTCTATCACTATTTTAGAGAAGATGAAACAGAAGATCAGAAGGGTTGAGTAGCTTGCCCATAATTGTCAAGTCAGAATTTGAAAGACCAGTTAGAAGTCCCCTTATGTTTCTCCCAATGATCCTATACACCCTCCCACTATGTGTTACAAATGCCTACTTGCTTACTAGACTATAACCTTCTTAGTCTTTAATTTTTAAAAATAGTTTTAGATTAACAGAAAAAGTGAACAGATAACACAGAGAATTCCCATATATGTCCTGCAGACTTTCCACTATTATAAACATCTTATGTTGTTATAATGAATAAATCACAGTGTTATTAACTAAAATTCATAGTTTAATTCATATTTCCTCAGTTTTTACCTAATGTCCTTTTTCTGTTTTAGAATCCCAGCTAGAATACTACATTATGCTTAGTCGTCAGATCTCCTCTGGCCCTTCTTGTTTGTGGCAGTTTCTCAGACTTTCTTTGCCTTTGGTGACTTAGACAGCGTTGAAGAACATGGTCAGGTATATTGCAGCAGTTCTTTCTACTGTCATTTGTCTGATTTTTCTCTCATAAACAAAGATCACAGAGGTAAAGTGCCATGTTCATTCCATCACATCACAGCTACCTACTATCAACATGACTTACGAGTACTCATGAGGACGGACCTTCACCACCTCAGCTGAAGTAGTGTTGGTCAGGTTTCTCTTCTGTAAGTTTACTCTTCAGACCCCTCTTCCATTCTAGACTCTTCTGATAGCAGTCTGTACATGCAGCCCACTCGTTGGGAACAGTGGAGAGCTATACCCATTTGCTATACTCCTTGAGGCTGGGTCATGTATGTAATTTATTTGGAACTGTGCATAGGAGGTTTTTCTCTCTGCTTGGTTAATTTATTCAATTATTTCTTGATATCATTATGGATTCATGGGTATTTAGTTTGTACTTTGATTTATAACCCAATTCTACTTTTTTTTTTTACCAGTTCTTTACATTTTGGCACTATAAAAGGCTCTAGCCTCATCTTGTAGATTTCCTTCCTTAGTCCCGTAATCAGACATTTCTGGAAGGATCTCTGGTTCCTTTCATTGGACAATGGTTTTAGAAATCAAGATGTGGGTGCTAGTTGTAACTGTTGCTACCAGGGTATTTTTCTGACTCTTTCGAATGACAAATGACAAAGAAATAAGCGTATGTACATAAACTCATGTGCACACACACATTTATAAATATTTCTTTATGTAATCAGGAATTTCTATATAAAGTTAAACATGAGTTCTTTCTGAGGTCTCCAACTCCAATTCATCACCACATGGACCATCTAACCTCCTACTCTTGCTCCGGCAGTCAGAAATGACTCTAAGCATCTTAAAAGCTGCAGTAGTGCCTTAATTCATTGTGATATCCCAAGTGTGGCGCTTGGTACATATAGTGCACATGTGGACTTGTGGTCCCAACAATTTTAATTCTGAAAGGGAATACAGATAAATCTGCAAATGTTACCAAATACAGATTTCAAAGACTAAAATCACAACAATTTATTAGGGCAACTGTGTAAGAGGGTGCATAACAAAGGTCTGATTTAAGTGTGTTTATTCAACTCCGTGAAGGGAAAATGACAGCAATACATCTAAGCTACGCAAAAAGGATTCAGGCTTCCTTGAAAGGGATTCAAGTGGCATAAAATGGTTTGTTTCCCCACAGCAATTTACATTTATTAAAATAGCTAATAGGCATAATCATTGTCAAAATAGAGCTTCCACCCTGTATAATGTCTTAATATATTCTCGAAGTTCCTGACAAACAGGCACAAAGCCACGGCAGATTAGACTCTAAGTGGAGGATCACTCTAATAGCACAGCAGAAAAACCAATCTCACACTTCTGGGAAGGAAAATAAGACCTGAGTACAGCCTTTGAAGGCGAAGGGTAAAGTACAAAGGGGAAGGTGCTGAAGTAGTGCATCAGCTAGACGGGGAATGGCTCTAATGTGACACTCTGCATTAATGACGCTAATTTATGTCTGGGTAAGTGTATGTGCATGACACAGAGGAAATGTGCAGAGGTCTATATTATACCACGGAGGAGCTCATCTTGAATCTCTTGGAAGGGTACGTGCTTTACAAGGGAACTGCCTCACATGGGCATATATTATGTAGATTCTGTGTCAGTTTCATATGAACAAATCACTTGTCTCCTTCAATCTATTCTGGACCATTTCCAATTTGTTCTTTACACTGCGGCCAGAATGATCTTTTTGAAAAACAAATGTGGTTGCTTCTCCTCATCTTCCCTACATTTAAACATTTAAACACTACCCTTTATTCCTACGATAAAAAAAAATAACAAAGTCCTCTTACACCTTCGAGGCTCTGCAAGATGGGTCTTCTAATGCCCATCCTGTGGGAACTGAAGCCACAGGGGGCATCATTGACTTGCCTGGACGCATACTCTATCTGTGCTACTGTTATAGGGCCCTTCTCCAAGCTGTTTTCTCTACATGAGTCATCCCTCCACAGCCAACTCCTACTATGGCCTTAGGATTTAGTCCTATTAGCCCTTCACCAGGGAAGCTTTCCCTGTCTGGGTCCAATAGTCTTTTACACACTCTCCCAGCACCACAAACTCTTCCTTTACAGTGTCTGTCACAGTCACTACTGTATATTCATCTTTATTATTCTTGATTAATGTATTCCCCCAGAGGGGCTCTTACTCCATATCCCTGGCTCCTAACCCCATGCCTGGCACACACTAAGTGCCCAATAAGTATGCACTGAATCAATAAATGAAAAAATGACCAGTGCATCCATCCACACTACTGCCAAGGCTTTCCTGAACATTAAGGCTCCTATTTAGATTCCAAAGAATATGTCATTTCACAGCAGAATATTTGATGGGTCACCCTTGTGATGAGTATAGGAAATATACTCTGCTAGGCTTTAGTAGTTTCCATAAAAACAGGAGGTCCCTTTTATCATATGAGTTATTAATGCACTGAAATGCAAGTTTACTAATACATTTTATGCATTACATGCAAGTGCACATAAAGGGATGTGGAAAAAAAATTCTACCCAGAAAAGGTCAGCTATGGTGTTATCTACGAATACTAATACTTAAGATTATTTTTATCAAGTAATTTTGCTCTATTTCACAGTATCCCAAATGCTACCATTGGTTTTCAAACTAATCACTGTATCTGTTTTTCACTCAACAAATATTTACTGAGCATATTTATTACATTCCAGTCACTGTGTTAGACTCAGGATACATGCTGAGCAAGATACCCAAGGTGCTTACCCCAAGTGGGAGGAGATAGCCAACACAGACTGATAGTCATTTCAGATTAGTGTGTGACTAACGCTGATAAGGAAAGAAGTCATGTTATATATGAGTGAGGTAATTTCCATTTTTTCAGCCTGATCTTAAGCAGTCCAAATGTCTCATTGTGGTAACCTACATCATTACTGCTCTGTGATATCAGGTAGTTCACAGAGTTTTCACCTGATGAATGATTAGAGGATTCTATGTTTTAACATCATGGTCTCCTGTAAAGATTTAAATGTATTCACTCCCTCTATTTAAACAAATGACTAGGGAAAGCACAAGGTGGATCTTTTCTAAGGAGTCACTATAATCCCCCCAAATCTCTACTGCCAGTTTTGACATAACCCAAAAGATCAGAGTGTCTTATCCTCTAAGATGTATATCTCGATAGAGCATCAATTTTGTGGCAAGAGATTTTTCATTTGGTTTTAGCGATAAGTAATTTGAGAAGGAGTTAGTGGCACAGAAATCTTAAAGACATCTATGGAGAAATAGTAAAGTTGACAAAGACTGAATCAAGACAGTCTTCATAACCATTATAAGCTTTAAGACCTAGGACAGTGTGGGCAGCATAACCGGCCCTCGATAATAATGGGTTAAACGTTGCTGGATGAACCATGATACTTTGAGAAAATTAGCTAGTTGGAGCATGGGACCAGAGTGGAAAGGAAAGAGAAAAACTAACACCGAAGTGGTTAGCTTATCAAGAGGAAAAGCCACAGAAAAAAGGATGCCAAGAACAGTAACCTTTTTGTCCCCTTTTGACAAAGGCTCTAGACTCCTAAGTGGTTGGTCAGGAAGCTGGGAGAATCTCTGAACAGACACATGGCAGCTCTGAGGAGCCACAGCTCAAGACTAATGCTCTAGCCTATTGTCTTCAATGGAGAAGAACCATCAGCAGTTTAATAAATTCTTTTGTTTATATTCCAGAACAAATAAACTAATTGCATCTTTGTTTTTAACCTAACAAATCATAGCTTGATTACAGGTCATTAGTGACCATTAATACACAGAACTGTTTGCATTGCACTGGTATATCTGAATTACAGCCTTGCCTTGCACACCAGCTCAATCAAGCTTCCAAATGGAAACCCCATTATCAGGCCTCAAGCGGGACTAAAAACAAACTAACAATTAGCCTCTGCAACTGAACTGTGATGCACAAGAATTCATTATTTTGGTTCGTTGTTGAACTAGTCATTCCCTTTGTAGTGGAGACATGCTCTTTGGGCCCAAAGAGTAAGCAACCACCTCTCTGAACATTTTCGATTATTCCCAATGACTGCTAATGTTGTATTGGCCAGCAACACAAACCTTCTTGTGTGGTACTAGTACAGGCAGTCCTAAATTCATAAAATAGTGGCTGATTGGAGTGCAGATAAGAACAGAGAGCACACTGGGGATTGTGAGAGCTATCGAGGGACAGGAACAGAGTCTATGTGGCAAAAAAGCGGAGGCAGGGTAGAGAATATACATATGCATATAGTACATCCACCCACACGTCAACTAGGTAGAGTCCAGGATTTTAAAAAGTCCATTTGAGGCCTGGATTTTCATATGAAAAGCCAAGACACTTGAATTGGATCATTGCCAAGCCTCCATTTCATTTTGTGTTAAGCAGTCACAGAAGGGCATCAAGTGATTCAGAGAGACGAACAATCTCAGAAATATCTGAGGATTTTCTAACATAGCAATTGCTATTTGGGAGCAAATCCATGGTCCATTTTATCTACTGTTCTGTTGCTTCAAAAAATGTCCCCCGGGAATGCCATGTTTGGCTATGAATGTGCTAAGGCCATAGAATGAGAGGAGTTGTTAACAAGGCAAGTGATGGCAGCCCATACATTGCTGAAGCCATTTTTACTTTTTATTCTAGGCTAACTACCGAGCACATGACTCATGCCTCAGCTCAACATGTACAAGGACAGTCTAGCATGCTGTGCAATTTAAAAGGCTCTTTCAAATGAGTTATCCAAACCACAACGAGGTACCACCTCACACCATTCAGAATGGCTAAAATTAACAACTCAGGCAATGACAGATGATGGTGAGGATGCAGAAAAAGAGGAATCCTTTTGCACTGCTGGTGGGAACGCAAACTGGTGCAGCTGCTCCAGAAAACAGGACGGAGGTTCCTCAAAACATTAAAAGTAGAACTACCCTATGACCCAGCAATTGCACTACTAAGTATTTATCCAAGGGATACAGGTGTGCTGTTTTGAAGGGGCACATGTACCCCAATGTTTATAGTGGTGCTATCAACAATAGCCATAATATAAAAAGAGCCCAAAGTCCATCGATGGATGAATGGATAGAGAAGATGTGGAACATATATACAACAGAGTATTACTCTGCAATCAGAAAGAATGAAATCTTGACATTTGCAACAACATGGATGGAACTACAATGTATTATGCTAAGCACAATTAGTCAGTCAGAGAAAGACAAATATTACATGAGTTCACTCATATGGAGAACTTAAGGTACAAAACAGATGAACATACGGGAAGGGAAGCAAAATTAATATAAAAGTGGCGGGGGAACAAAACATAAGAGACTCTTAAGTACAGAGAACAAACTGAGGGTTGCTGGAGGGGTTGTGAGAAGGGGGATGGGCCAAATGGGCAAGGGGCATTAACAAAGACACTTGAGATGAACACTGGGTGTTATATGTAGGGGATGAACCACTGGATTCTACTCCTGAAATCATTATTGCTCTATCTGCTAACTAACATGGATGTAAATTTAAAAATAAATACATAAAGAAAAAAGAAAAACATGAGTTATCCTGTTCATCTTTATTTTTATCAGCCTCTTGAAAAGAGAGATTATTAATAACACAGTAATGGAGGAAAATGTAAGCTCTAGAGTCAACTTCTGTCTTCAAGTCCTGGGTTTTTCACTTACTAGCAAGGTGACCTTCAGCAAATTACTTAGTGCTTCTAGCTTCACTTTTCTCATCTGTAAAACACGTTTGGTAATGGTACCTACATTCATATGGTGACTGTAAAATTGTAGTAAGTAATGAATGCAGGGAAATGCTTCATGTACTTACACATGGCACATAGTAAGTGCTCAATAAGTATTGACTGCTTTTGTTTCTCTCCTTTCCTTCCTCTAATCACTGCAAACAGCACCTACCATGGCCACCATCTCAGCTACCACCACCATCACCACCACCAGTCTCCACAGGCAGATAAACTCCATCTTCAAGACAGACTTTTCCCTGAAGCCACCCAACTACTAAGTAACTCAGGTAGGATGAACTCATTATCTTCGGACCACACCACTATCCCTACCTGGAACATTTTTCACTCTTCCTCACATCACCTGACTCCCTCTCCTCAGCCTTCAGACCTCAGCAGAGATATGTCTTTCTTCACAGGCTCTCCTCTGAGTTCTCATCCATCTTACACTCCCTTGTACGTCCCCATCCACAGAACTTCTCATACTGCATTGTATTTACTTTCTGTCCTGTGTCCGTACTGGTCTAGGAGTTCCTGAAGGGAAGAGCCAAGTGAGTGTACTGTACTTCTGCATCCCAATGCAGAGTACAGCCCCAGGCACCTAAGTGCTCAATAAATACTTAATCAATGAAAGGTTAGATGGCAGACTCCTTTCACACCACTCTGTAGCTACATACAACAGTATTATTTCTCAGTGGAGCACTGTTTGGGAAGTCAGAGATAGTCATACATGGCTTTATGCCCTTACACGGCTATTAAATAACCTTAGCCTCATGTTGAAAACTCAAGGCAACCGTAACTGAATTTTAATGGATTCCATTTCGGAAGAAAGTAGCTGAACTTGTGAAAATAAACACTTGAAGTGATGCTTATATTATGTTAACACAAGCACATGCATTCATTTTATACCTCACACTCAATCACGGAGCTATGCACAATGCTTAGTTACCAATCCCTCAGCATTTGGAAAAGGGCACTGCCTTTGTACTTCGAAAGGACTTTTCAGAAACAGTCAGACTTGAGGTGCAATGAAAAGCATTCTCTCTCAAAACAAGCTCTTTAAATTCTGACTCTGAACCGTCTCTTTCCCACTTGCTGTTTTTGTGCTTTTGGAAATTTTAAGTCTGACAGGACACAGGTCAGAAAAACATGACCAAACCACAAATATTTTGATCCCTCCCACTGCTTCCCTCTTGGAAGAGGCAAGGAGGGCATCAAGGTTGGCAGCTCCAGGGAAACCCATTTGAAGTCCATCTAGTCTTATTTCACTAAAGCAGCAACTGAGGCCAAATCAAACAAAACTCAGACCCTCAGTCCAAACCGTATTAGAGCACAGTGAAGAGGTTACTGGTTGGTAGGAATGCAAGAGGGGCACACTGAAATTACAACAGATATAGACTCTTGATTAAAACCAAGGTCAGACAGAAAAATCTAGAATCTTTCTATAGCAAGGAAAGAGCTAAACCCCGCCTCCAATCACAAACACCCCAAGGTATTATAGGAAAACAAAGCCTCTTCTCTTACATAAAAAAGCTCCTTAAGAAACAGAACCTGTGCAGAGTCTATATAATGCTAAGGCCATGTGATTCCCTTGGGGCATTACTACCTGATGACCCTCATCTACAAGCTGATGGAGAATATACATAAACATATATACATATATAAGCACACACATCTGCTCCTTCTTTTTTTTCTCCCTTTAAGTTTTTTTTTTGACATTTATTTATTGTTGAGAGACAGAGAGAGACAGAGGCTGAGAAGAGGAGGGGCAGAGGGAGAGGAAGACACAGAATCCAAAGCAGGCTCCAGGCTCTGAGTTCTCGGAATAGCCCGGCGCAGAGTTCAAACCCACAACTGTGAGATCATGACCTGAGGAAGTCAAATGCTCAACTGATTGAGCCACCCAGGCACCCCTTTAAGTCTTTGACCACGTTTTTAATTTCATTTTCCTAGAGTAAATATTTATCTGGAAACTCTTCTTTCCCCATACCATTTCTTAAAGGTCTTATTCTTCAATGTGACTCAGAGTTTTTACCAATCTCTGTTACAAACTCCACCTCAAGAGAGAATTCTGATGATTCTTTTTCTTAAGTAACAATGTGAGTTCTTCTGTAATAGGTTATTGCCCAGGGCCCGAAAACACAACCAAATGAGGAGGCTGTAAAGCCCAACAATGTCACGACACAGTTTCAAGAAATGAATAAAACTAAGCTAGCAGAAAAGTCTTTTTGCTACTTCATCCCAATCAGGGGGATGACTCTTATTTATACTAATAGGACTTCCAGCATTGAATACAGGTGGGAAGTTACTGTTTTTCCCACATAGTCATGTCTAGATTTCCTAATTCAAAATTACCATTTAGGGGGCATCTGGGTGGCTCAGTCGGGTAAGTGTCTGGACCTCCGCTCAGGTCATGATCTGGCGGTTGATGGGTTTGAGCCCCGCGTCGGGCTCTGTGCTGACAGCTCAGAGCCTGGAGAGCCTGCTTCCCACTCAGTGTCTCCCTCTCTCTTCTGCCCCTCCCCTGCTCATGCTTTGTCTCTGTCTCTCTCTACCTCTCAGAAATAAACAAACATTAAAAAAAATTTTTTTGAATTACCATTTAGTAAGGCCATTCATTCTTCATTATACACAAAGAAGCTCTTGTCTCTTTCTTTGCCTACTGACTCTGCCCCTCTTCTCTGTTAGAGCAGTTAATGATGTGTCTCGTCCTCTAACCTACTCTACAGACACTGCTAGCATCTACAGAGCAGGATCCGTTTGCACAGAGCCTCACCTCTTTCCTGGGAGTTTTACCACCCGTCATTACTTGTTATTGCTGTGTACCAACAACACGTCTCATCAAAACAAAACATTTCATCAAAACATCATGTTCTTAGTTCTTAAAACAGTAAGTTAAACAGTGCGTACTATCTACACTTTCTTTTTAAAATGTGAAGGAACTGATTTGAGCTCCGAGAACAACTTTTAAGCAAGTGGAACTATGTGACACTTCCATATCGCTATTTTATTAAGAGCAGTAGGTATAAATAATAATACTAATACCTTTATTTCCATAGGTGCTTTCATCTGGATAATTCATGCCTCATTATTGTGCCACTAATCTCTGTCTTGGGTTCTCCCCTGGCTCCTGTGACAAACATGGGGTTCAGATCCAGACTCCAGGAGGTACTGATGCTTCAATTTTTGGTAACATGTAGGTGCATCACACACTCCCCAAGCTCCCACTATGGCCTCTTTGAGGTCACTCCTGGTCTGTCAAAATCCTGACTAACATGGTAATATAGCCACACTATAAAAGCTCTCTGCTTCAGTGTTCTCACCTAAAGTGGGCGGGTTTTGGGTTTTGGAGACCAGGGGTTCTCAAAGTGTTGCTTTCTTTCAACCAGCAGCAGTAGCTCTAGCTGGGACTCCACTAGAAAGCAAACCTTTCTGCTCTTTCCTAATCCTATTTATTTAGAAACTCTGGCAGGAACCTAGCATTTTATATTTAACAAACACTTCAGGTGATTCTAATAAACATTCAAGTTGAAAACAGAAGGCAGAAGGCTCTCACCAGTTTTGAAGAGGCTGGAGTGAAGTTACGGCAAGTGGCCTTCATGTAGTTAAAGAGGGATCACGTATACAAAGATACAAAGCTTCACAGTGTAGGGCTAGAAGCAATGGGTAAAAAAAAACAAAAACAAACATAGACTGCTTTGGTACACATAACCTTTAAGCAACTGGAAGTATTCACAAACAGGAACAGGTCATATCACTGATTAGAAGAGGCTCCCTTCTCTCAAAGAGTTCAGAGGTGTTAAGACTATACTCTAGGAGAATCTATAAATAAGGCAATACAAGAAGTTCTAAAAATGAAGCTACAAGATTAAAAAAAAACAAAATTAAGCCTTAAAAAGAAGTTTCAGCAAACCACTAATATAGAAAGAGAAGTTTATAATTAAATTATCATTAATTTTTTATCATTAATTTTTAATATATCAAAGCTATTACCTTTAAAAACTATCCTACTGATGGTGCATAGAGTAGATAATGGGTTCTCATTTCCCAGTGTTTTATTTCATGTTCAGAAAAGAGCAGCTGTTTGGCTTGGACTCTCATAAGATTCCATATATTATTATATGGATTTAGTTTATTATTTAAAAGAGAAAAATCACCACCATCCAAAACTGGTACTGGGGCAAAGATTAAAGTTAGGGTGTTATTTCCTCCTCTGTTTTGTAATGAAAACAACCACCTTTTGACAGTAATGATTCTGTTTTAGGATATATATGAATGAACTAATATTAATGAAAATACAACCTAACATTATTTAGCAGTTACGACACTCTATGCACCTGGAATTGTCCTGGCTACATACAATGCCATATTTACTACGCACACCAATTTTGAGTAATTAAGCACTGTCATCTGCATTTTATAGAGGAGGCAACTGTGCTTAGGAAGGATAAATCACTTGGTTAAGGTCACAGACCTGGCAAGTGGTGAAGCCAGAATACAAACCCAGTGGTCTCCATACTCAGTGTTCTCCACTGGTTAAGTATAATTTTTAGCATCAGCCTAAACTTTAGGGATTTGGAGGGCAGAAAGAATGTATGGTCCAGCGCAAAAAATACTCATGACCAGTCAGGGGTTCTAGAAATACTCAAGAGAACCAAACAACCACTTAATGTTTAATCTACTGAACTAACAACTGTACAACTATTTCACTTAATCCCTACAACAACCATAAAAGGTAGTTACTAGTACTGTCCCAATTTTCCATATGGGCAATTATGGTTCAAGGATTTAAATAATAGGTCCATCTTCTTAATAAAGAATTCACTGCTCACATATTTAAATGGAAATGAAGCAAAAGAAGTATATATAGCATGTAAAAATCACTCAGTAAATGGAGCTTCACTACGCTTGTTTCCAGGGATAAGAAAGGTGTTAGCAATAAATCATCCATTCTTATCTTCTCGCTGTACTAAACGGCAGATATTCAAGAGTTAGATATTTGGGTGTAGAACGCAGTCATGAAATAAAACTATGTCTACTGCCTTCTCCACATCTTTAGACACATCAAACTCCAGTTCTATGGAGCTTGCACTGAAGAGAGTGGCCTCAACACCCTTCCATTTGGAATATTAACAGTGAATAACCTTAGAAATGAGACATACCCAGGGCACCTGGCTGGCTCAGTAGGTTAAAGGTCCAACTCTTGACTTCAGCTCATATCACGATCTCACAGTTCGTGGGTTCAAGCCCTGCCTTGGCCTCTGCAGTGACAGTGCAGAGCCTGCATGGGATTCTCTCTCTCCCTCTCTCTCTGCCCTTTCCCCACTCATTCTCTTTCAAAATAATAAACTTAAAAGGAAATGACACGTACCCTACAGCCAATGACATGTCAAGTTGCTCCACCCAAAGAACCTTGTGCTAAGGATGTAAGTGGCCAACATCTTGCAGACAGAGTCAGCAATAATGAACACTTTTTCCCAAGACTGCAAAATTTCATCCAGTTGGGAGTTCAAAGGAAGTTGATTTAGTGTTGTAACATCATGAGAAAAGCTCTGTTTCAGGGATCAGAATCTCTGCACTTCCATTTTGTCTCCACCACAAACCAGCTATGTGATCATGGGTGTGTTAACTCCACTGAGTTTCAGTTTTTGTATTGATAAAATGATAAACTCATTCTCCCATTTTTCTGTGCAGAGTAACAGCTGTGAAAATACTTTGTAGAAATATAAAGCCCCTTCACAGGTGTAAGATGGCATTACTATTTTATGCCACTCTTCCTTGGCTAAAATTTGGCCACTAACCTATCAACCTGGCTAAACCAAGTTAGCTTACCTACAGACTAATTTAAAAGACCAGAGGAAGAGGACTGTTTAAACATGACAGTCATCAGTTGTACCAAACACATGTGTGGAAATGTATGCTTGGTTGTTGTGATGGTTAAAGGGATTCATTTTCATTGGCCTTACTTCCCTATAAGCTTGGCAAATCTCCAGATCAGTGAATGTCAGCATGAAATAGCCTGTGAAATCTTTCCATGCAAGCAAAAACGATCATCACCAAATCACTATGTCACTAAACAGGACACAGATACTCTCAGTATCTCAAAGGGAGACTCAATATACTTAGCCAAAGATGCCTTTGGGTTCCTATTCAGATTTCAAGGTGCCAACTTAATCTCCCTTCCATGTCTACATGAGACAGAATCTGGCCTCTATGTAGATTCGTTGGGACAGCAGTGAAGGGGGATAGTGTGAAGGACATTTTGATGCAAGGAGAAAAAAAAGATTCCATCTGGAGTTACACGTGGAGAGCTGAATCAAAGATAGTATGCAGCACTATTGGCTATTTTTACACTCTTAGTGGGAGGATTCAACCTAGAGACGCAAGAGCAAAGAGGTGAAAATCGAGGAAACAATTTCTTTGGTCCTTTTATGTTTATCGTGGACCTTGGTTTCCCCTCAAGGTATCTGAAAGATTAAAATGGCTTTGTGATGTGACACCATCATGCTGCTTTTCCTTTTATAGTTCTTTTCTTAAAATATTTTGTAGGTCAACACAAACGGGTAAAGCAAAAGCAAAGATTAGGAGTGTGTATATTTTCCTTGGGCCTGTACTTGGAAAAGCATATTCCTTCTTTCAAGTCATTAGTTGTGGGGCTGTGAAGCTGATTGATCTATCACTCAAACTCCAGCTCTAGATCAATTCACTTTCAGGACACTGAAAACAGAGGTTGTGGAGGTTGCTTAGACTATGATCAATGGCTGGGATGGAAACCGAGGCTTCCCAGACATAAAACATACCATAGTTTCCAAAGCCAAAGAATGGGTGCTTTTCATGGGTGCATGTTGGTACTTTCAGCCTACACTTCTTGATTAAACATACCTATGTTCCATCCCTAGCAGCCACATTGAAATATACTACACTTGACCAAGTGCCGCCATATGCAGACCTCTCTCTTCCGACAACCAGAAGACTCTGGTTGTCAGAATCCACTGATTAAACATTTAAAGACTGGCTTTGGCAAAACATGCCAGGAATTCCTTCAGGGTAATTAAAACCAACTTCTGTGTCAATAAACACAGATTGTGAGATCCTTCGTGTGCAGAGGGGCCAGCTCTGACCCGAAGGCTCTAGGACATTTTTTTCTAAGATGGCTTTTCCATCATTACAACAGATTTTCACTAACTTATCCAAACCCTTTCCTAGCCCCCATGTGAAATGATTCGCTGAGATCAGAGATATCATCTTACCTTTATTATTTCAACCCAGACACAGGACCACAGTGGCTCTGAACCTAAGGGCCAATCTCATTGCCAAAGCCCCTTCATACAGACCTATACGTAAGTGAACTTGAATGGAATTCTTGTTACAGAATTTGACAGTTACCAGTCTTCACTTATCACTACTCCTCCAGCATTCACACTAATTTTCAGTTGAAGAATTACTAATTTGACTTCAAAGTAAACTTCAGGTGGGTATTTATTACACTGATACCCACAGTCTCGTTCTTAGCACCCCAAAGATATTCCATGAATTACTTTCCACCATAATGACAGCTTTATTGTTTCTATTATGTAAACAATGTTTGTACATATTGAAAACTGTCATACATTAGAAAATATAAATATTAAAAATTAAAATTTCATCAGCCTGAGATAATGATTATTAATAATCTACTAGCCATTCTTTCTGTGGAATTCTTTATGTACACACACAGAAGTTTACGGAAAAGGAATTATACATAATCCTGTTATCATGGATGTGGCTACCTTCAATTTGTAATAGTCTTATTTATTTTTTACTTGTCTCCTCCCCTCATACCCAGTGTTAATAAACTTTTATATATTTTTTTCAGTGATCTTATCATATACCAACTTAGAAAGCATGATTGAGATTTCAGTTAATCAATACCTGAAGGACTAAAGAGTAAAATGAAAAAACAAACACTTAAACAAATGAGTGAAAGAAAAGGCTATCCTCTTAATTAACTGGAATAATTTCCAAGTGGTTGCAATATAGCCCATCTTTAAATTCGGTGGGGGTAGGAGAATCTAGCTTGAACATGCCTGGATAGAGCTTTAAGTTTAAACTCCTGAGTAAAGAAGATGTACCTGGCTGCTGTCCTAACTACAGAGACATTACCCATCTATTCTCCAACTCAAGTTCAAAACCACTTACTAAGAGCCCGTGTGCAAAGCACTGCACTGTCCTCTGTAGCATAAACTAAGGAAGTAAAGCTGTGATGATTGTGTCCAGCAGAAAGCTGGAGAAATAATGTGCAGGCCCCCTTCTTTCCGGCAGGATACCTCAACTCGGATTCTGGTGTCCACATTCATGAAATAGGGATGATACCTACATGTCATAGCACTGTTGTTATGATTAAAAAACTGGAGGAATAGAGAAAGAAATTCATTGGAAAATGAAGATTCAAGGTAGGACATGTAAGTTCCAGGAAAAGGGAGATGGTACATACAAGAGCAGGGAGAGAGAGCAGGGATGGCCTGGGGATACTGAGGATGCAGCACAAGCCCACATGGTTGGTTTGGAAGTTAGTTAGGAGACAAGCAGGAAGATGAGGGGACAGGCAGGAAACAGTAAAGTTTACAAGCACAGGAGAAAATGATTAACGGCCCAATCTTCTTAAAGGGCCAAGCACAAGTAGGAAAGTAATTTTTTGCCTTTTCAGCACATGCCCAAGGCTAGATCAAGGCCATCCAAATGAGTGACTCAAATGCAACCTGCTTGTCAATAACTGGAAAAAGAAAAAACCTAGCCCACATAATGGGCTCAAATCCAAGTTTCTAAGACTTATAGGAAAAATTCTGATCGGAAAATTTCCATCTCAAATTGTGCTGAGGAAGCTTAGGGACTGAGTAAGCATGTTGGCAGCAGAAGCACAGTATGATAATCAGACTGCTTTTGCATTGTGTTTTTTTTTTCACCACAGTGCACAGAGTTCTTTAGGATCTGGGGAGACCTCAGCAAGTCTTTGATCTTTGACCCTGAAAGGGGTCAGAGAACCTATAGGGAAGTACACCTCATTCACACATGGAACTACACCAAAAACCTTCTCCCTACATCCTATCGAGTGACCAGAGAGCTCTGATTTTCAAAGCGTAGTATGTTAGTTTCATCCAGGCTAATCCTACCGAACTGGGATGGGATTAGATATTGGTCACTGCAAGAGATGTCAGCCAGAAGCACTGAACTGTCCCAGTCTTTTCTGTTGGCTCAGGGTTTCGGTACAGCTCTTCTTCCCTTTGTCGTATTTCTGTGTTTTTTTTTTTTTTTAAATTAGTACCAGTGATGAATTCCTGGAAGCATGCTCACATGGATCGGTGCTGCTGTAATCAATACTCACTCTCTCATCCCCATCCCACGTGCCCTAGCTTCCCAGGCTGAAGAAGGAGATGAGAAGCATACTTTAATAGTACAATCCCAAATTATTATTGAAACTTGATGTTTCTAGAAGATGCTTGAATACTTAGTCCTCTGAGGAAGCAACTGGAGAGCCTACTGACCATCACAAATCTTCATCCATTTTACTAACCATCTATCCACCCACCCCCTCTGCGCATACAGCCATATATCCTTTAAATTTTATCTACCTCTTAGGTCACAACCTATGTATCATTTTTTTTTAACTTCATAAAAATTTTGAATTAAAAAAATGTCTCAAAGAAGTTAATATTCTCACTTCACTACCTCAAGATACTTCGTCGGGGGAAAAATGCCCAAATTCCAAATAAAATGGATGGAGACTTCAAATCAACTCCTACCTATAATCCCCAGTGACTGCTGAAATGCAGACAGCCTATATACTTTGACAAGGGACTAAAATCACTCACTAAAAATCAAATCCCACTGGTAGTTTCTAAGATTTATACATTTCCATTCCAACAAATCATGCACGCCACTTTCGGAGGAAAACTAGAGAAGTCTACAAGTCTTAAGCCAATGATAGGTAAAGTTTAGTTTCTTCATATTTACCTGGGTCCAAACTGCACTCAACCACACACAGTATTAACAGAGAAAAAAGGTAGCACAGTTTTCAGAAATTTCAAATTTGAACCCCAGGAGAGGCCAGCTCATTAAACAACCATGCTAGTTGTCATAGTGGGTCACTCATTCTTTGAAGTCACCTACTTATCAGTTTGAGAAAAATTAATATTTCTGGGTCACCAGGTTCCATATACTTATCTACAACTGATGTCCTGGAACCATGAATGTCATTTGATTTAATACAGGTGGGCAACTAAATCCCAGAGTAGGAGCTACTCACCCATGTATTTAATGGCAGTGACTGAGAAATGAGCTTGCCTCCCCTCTCAGAATGGGGAAAAGTACTTGGGCTTTGGGGAAGGACAAGGGCAAAGGAGGAAATTAAAGTTCAATAGTTGTATCTTTATGAATTTATTTCTAACCTTCACCTGCATAAATTCCCTCTGAAAATCTGTGACAACGGGAGGGAGAGGCAAAATATAGACCAAAACATGGCGGAGGAGGGTCACAGCAACTGCAAAGGTCTTCTTTGGTACACATTTTTGTAGAAGGCATTTTATTAATATTATCGACAAGTCTAGAAACTTAATTGTTCCTATCAGGACACTTAGTTATTCATACATTTAACCCAGCAATCTTGACTTTAGAAACTTGTCCTAATAACGAGAGATGATTTAGACTCATGTAATTATTTACCATACAATTATTACAGCAAAATATTGGAAATACTCTAAACTTCCAGCATTAGGTGAATGGCAGAAGCATGTTTGAACTATAGGATGTTATGAAGAATGCTCATAGTATTATTTGGAACCAAAACAAAGCAACAAATATGATACCATTTTACATATAATTCCAGTGTTCATCCATCCCTTTCTCTTTTCCCAGACACAGACAGACAGACAGACAGACACACATACACACACACACAGAGCCTGGAAGAAAATACACTGGAAATATTTGTAATGATTATGTCTGGGGCTAGAGGTAAATTCGATTTTCTTTTTTTCACTTTTCTTTATGGTTCAAGGTAGCATCAGTGAGCATCTATTTTGTGCCCATACCCTCTTTACTTTTTCTACATAGTATTTAATATGATTTATATTTGTATTCTTCTGTTTGTGTTTATTTCATGGGTATCTGCCCAATAGAATGCAAGTTCTTTGAGGGTAGGGTCTTTGTTTTGTTTTTTATTATTTTCCTAATTTTAGCATGGTGACTAGTATATAATATTTTTGTTTTTATTTTTTGATGTTTATTTTTGAGAGAGAGAGAGAGAGAAAGATGCTTAAACAACCAGTCACCCAGACGTCCAATAATATATACTTTTTAAAAATGCCTACAGCCTGAACACTTGGGGGATACCACTAAAAGAGGTGTGGTTATGTGCAGGGATCCTAAGGGGCTACTGAACAGTCTCTTATGTGTCTAGCCTCTAGCCCACGTGCTCAAACAACATGCCACTTTCCTCACATACTTTTGCCTCCTAACGTCATGCGAGACCTCCTTCTCCATGAGGACAGCTTTGCCACACCTCATCATCTATCAGAATCCTGCCAAGTTCCGGCTATGACCATAATTCATTCCTATTCAAGAAAGCTTCTGTTTAGCACTTACTGCCAGCAGTGACTTGGAAGACCAACAGTTTTTTAATTTCTCATCGATTCCCCATAATGTTTTTTAGAATGAGGGGTTCAGCAAACTACCAGGCATGGGCCACCATTTCAATTTGTAAATCAAGTTTTGCTACAATAAAGCCATGTCCCTAAGCAGCAATGGCAGAGTTGCGTAGCTGGGATATAGACTGTATGGCCGGCAAAACCTAAAATCCTAAAATGTTTACTACCTAGCTCTTTATAGGAAAGTTTATCAGCTCCTGTTCTAGACTATCTATATACTTGTGCAAAGCTGAGATGAGATTAAATTATTATCCTATTAGATGGTTATTCTAACCTAAAGTGTAAGCCCAAGAGTTTTGTAAACAAAGATTCTTGTCATATCCCTATATTTGTTCTTAAGAACATACATTTTTGTGTCAGACGCACCTTCCTTTGAAGTCCTGAATTTGCTGACTGATGCTGGGGAGATCACACAAATATTCTAAGCCTCAGTTTCATTATCAGTCAAACAGGAGCCTATTCCTGTATTTCCTTAATAAACATCTAAGAAGTGGGATTTGCCAGGCTTTGTACTAAGAAATGGATATTGGACAGTGGTGAAAAAGACCTAAAAGTTTCACCTAATTAAGCTTCACCTAATTAAGCTCAAACATACTTCTGAGGTTTGCTGTGAGGGTTAGATGATCCACACATATATGCACGTATCTGTATCATATATATATATACACACACATCAATACAGTGCACAATATATACATACATGCATAATATGTAGTACATCATATAGAACATAAATAGCGTACTTAATTCCTGGTACGCCAGAAGCACTCAGTCCATGGTGGCTCTTCCTCCTCATCATAGTTACAACAGAGGCTCTTTTAACAGATTTCTAAGAAGTCACCTCATTGGATGACAAAGGCCTTCAGTTGACTCTAAAACGGGCCTCCATACTCTATACTCACATGCTTTATACATACAGCTAACTTAGCAGGCTAAGCTCTGGGACACAGGCACACTCCTGCTTTCTCTGGCTGAGACACATGTTTACTGCAAGTCGGTTCTGTTTGTTCCCATATCTCTTGATGCCAGTTACAGTTGTTATTTAATCAAATATCACGGAAGGTGATGGAAAGATGGTGTGGAAAGGAAGAAAAGGATTATTTCATATGAAAACTAAGCTGGATGCTTTCAAAAGATGACAGAATTATCATATTAAATATGGGAGAGGGAAGAGATGGGGGCAATCATAAAATCTAGAAGGATTTGTTGTAAGATTGCTTCTCAGGTGTGTATACTGTTATTCAACCTCAAGGAAACCAAACTCGGACGTGGTCTTTGCCATTTTGGGTGTGGTTGGTACAAGAAAATTATAAGCCCCAGTCAGCAGACTCATATTCAAAGATGAAGCCTTGATTCTTCAATAGACTCTTTATCAAAATTAGGCAATGTAATTTAAAATATAAGCCCCAGTCAGCAGACTCCTATTCAAAGATGAAGCCTTGATTCTTCAATAGACTCTTTATCAAAATTAGGCAATGCAACTTAAAATAGCATTTAAAAATTTTTTTTCTGCCTTACTTTTTCCAATTAATCATCAACCATTGTTCACAAGTGCATGGGGTAAGAGGGATTCTTTTGTGTTTCATTCTCTCATACAAATAATAGCATGGTAGCAAGGGGCATTACTGTTTCAACCCCTCCCATATTTTATATATAAAAGAAATAATCAGACAGAGTAACCCATGCAAGGCCACAGAACCAGTACTGCTGGAGGTGATTCCAGAGCCATGTGGGGTCTGATTCTACCCCCTCGGCAACCTGGTATAACGGAGAGGCAAACGCAGCACAGACTCCCGAAGCCTGGCTTGCAGGGTTAAGTATGTTTTCAGAAGAACAGAGTATCATCTGCCAACTAGATGGAAAGACGCTTGACAACAAGAACTTTTATTTCACCATACTCACCAGCACAACCAGCCATAGCAGCTGGTGATAAATACAGTAAGTCAATTTTGTCTGACATGATGACTTTCCTTTCCTATACCAGTGGAAGAGATTGGAGCTTTCCTGATTTCTGAAAGAACAGGTTCACATGGGATTTATAACCCCCTCCATGGAGCATACAACAGCAGGGGAGACATTTTATTGTGCCTGTCAGATCACGTCACCCAGAGCCCAGCCTCACTGATTGGCACTCGCTCTTCGCTGTCAGTGCAGCAAGATGAGCAGCGCCCTGCTCACCAGATGGTTATTTGTTCCACCAGCCACCTTTGCTGCATCCTTGATTCACTCCAGCCCAGGACAGTCTCCAGCATTCATGCTGCAAGGCAGCTCCTGCCAACAACTTTGCCAAATGGCTCCTCTCAAAGTCATGGGCTGCCCAGACAGACCGGCTCCTCCATCTGCAGCAGCTTTTGGCAAAGAGATGCTTCCCTTTCTGGCACCACCTCTTTGCTGCACCAGAGACTTCTTGCCAGAAGGAAGATCTGACCCATCAGTTCCTACAGCCAAGCCTGGGGTTCTGGGGCCATTTAAAGCCCGAACCCCCGTCCCCCACGCTGTTGAGCACAATGTCTCAATAGATCCAAGAGATCTAAATGACACAGTATGTCAATACAGACAAAATGCATCACGTAAACTTAGAGCCACAAAAATCTATGGAGAGCATGCCAGCCCTCCCCCATCTTCAGTCTCATTTTAGGAGATTAGGAAACTGAAGCCCACAAAGTAAAAGTAACTAATTATGACAGCAGGACTGGGAATAACACCCAGGTCTTCTGATGTGCATTCTATGTCGCTGCATACAATGCTGCTAATGTTCCCTCTGTTTATTTTCAAAATTTTGATAATAATTGGACCCTGTGCAATGGTATTGATTCAAAATAGTATTTATTTAGCAGAATGAATGATCTTTTCCCTGTATCAACATCACAATTTCTGTTTTAAATAAGTGTGTCCAGGGGTGCCTGGGTGGTTCAGTCAGTTGAGCGTCCAACTCTTGATTTTGGCTCAGGTCAAGATCTCATGGTTATGAGATCAAGCCCCATGTTGGGCTCCACATGGAGCATAGAGGTGCTTGGGATTCTCTCTCTCCATCTCTTTCCCTGCCTCTCACTCTCTCAAAATAAATAAACATTACAAATATTTAAACAGGTGTGTCCATATACTATGGTGACAGAGCCAGAAGTGACTTCTGCCTCTTACTACTGGGTGACCTTGGACAAGTAATAATCTCATTCTGCTTCAATTTGTTACTTAAAGGGCCCTAAGGACAGTATCAACCTACAGAGTTCTGAGTACTAAACAAGAAAAATACTTTAAAACTCCAAGTTTGTTCCTGGCATGTAGCAAGTCATCCCCAACTACCACCAATCGACCTCAATCTTTATTAACACTCAAATTCAAAATCATTACAGAATATACAGTGCTGTGCACATTTACTTAGATAGGCCAGCTATTCCCATTTTCTATGTTAGGAAATTCAAGCTCACAAGGTTACATGACTTATCCAAGGTTTCTCAGAGAACAAGTGAAGCACCAGAGATTCCCTCTTTGCTGCTTCTTTGCTGAGAAACAGGAACCAACATTTTGGCTTTCAAAATGGTTAAGTCAGGAAGATTCAAAGAGAACCTTTGAGAAAATTAGTATATAGATAGATAGACACCACAGCATATTATGTAATACAAAAAAGCAGAGATAACTTTCCATCCATCCACAAATGAACTACTAAATAAACTATGATACAGTCATACCACAGGGCACTATGCAGCCATTAAAAAGAAGAAGCCCAGCGTAGGTGTCCTGACATGGAAAGATCTTTCAGATAGATCTCTGAGTGGGAGAATCAACAAAATGTAAACAGAACAAACAGTATGCAATCCTTCCCCCAGTGTATGTGTGCACATGTATATTTAAATATACAAAAATACATACAAAGGGGGCAAGTGGGAAGCATACCTGACTACTGACAGTGCTAACTCTGGGCAGGGAAGTGGGATGGGTGTGTGGATACAGGGTGATTCATGCTTTGCTTTGTCTACTACCTTTTTTTTAAAAAAATTTTTAAGTGTATTTATTTATTTTGAGGGTGCGAACACAAGCACATACACATGGGGGAGGGACAAGAGAGAGAGGGATAAAGAATCCCAAGCAGGCTCTGCACTGTCAGCGCAGAGCCCAATGTGAGGCTCGAACCCACAAACTGTGAGATCATGACCTGAGCTGAAACCAAGAGTTAGATGCTTAACCAAGTGAGACACTCAAGTGCCTCTTAAAGATTTAAAAAAAATTTAGGTAATCTCCAGTCAAATCTAGAGCCCCCCAAGATCAAGAGTCACACGCTCTACCCACTGAGCCAGCCGGGCACCCATGCTTTACCTATTTCTGTAATGATTGAATCCTTTCAATAAGAAGGCACTTACATACTATTTGCCTGATTAATATAAAGACACAGAAGAGAATATCAATGACAACAATATCAACGTTGTGAACCAACCAACCAACCTCCTAAGTTGGGTGTCCCTGGCCCCAGCTTGACTTCTGCAAAGTTACAGGAGCAATGTTACTCTCCTCGAATTTCTTATATAACTCTCCTCTCCAGTACAACACCTCCTGATGATATTTTGTACTTAAGGATCCAAGTTTTGTCTTTCAGACCACCTAGGAGTCCTCAGCATCTTGCTGCCGATATATTCTCCAGGAGAGCCATTTACAGCTTGTCCACCCTCTGCATCTTTATGTTTCTGCTGAGGGTCACAGAGATGAGCTCCCTACATTAAGTGGAGGAGGTGGCCTGCCATTCTTTGACTACTTCAGGTTCTTTACGGAATGGATTCCTAGCAGTGGAGTTAGAAATGCATATTGAAAGAGGCAGCGGCCAGTCCCCCAGCATCAAGCTCAACACAGGTAAGGTACTATTTGGCACGCACCTTCTAGAAGACCTCTCTTTTCTGGGGTTTAAAATCTTGCTCTTTGGGGTCTCTGCAGACCCTTAGATACTATGCATTGTTTTGCCCCTTCCCCACAGAGACCCCTTCATTTCTCTACATTTCCTGTAAAAGCTATTAGAGGTCTCTTTCTTCTGAAGCACAGAACTGAGAGTCTGACTTCCCCCTCTCCACACCTATCACTTTCTGCTACCATGAACCCTTCTCCAACATGAATATGAATTAGTTTTATGTGGATTTCACACATGCAGATCCTACCATCAGCAATCCCTGCTTTTTCCACAGTGAACTTGGGGCAAAAGAATTCAAGGGCTCCTGGGTCAAATCTAGAGCCCCCCAAGATCAAAAAACAATCTGCTTCCAATGCGATATTTATGTCAGATCTGGTTTGTTCTATTTTTTTTTTAATTTTTTTAATTTTTTTTATTTTTGAGAGAGAGAGAGAGAGGGAGGGAGGGAGAGAGAGGGAGAGAGAGAGAGCGTGCCTGAGTGGGAGAGAGGCAGAGAGATAGGGAGACACGGAATCCAAAGCAAGCTCCAGGCTCCGTGCTGTCAGCACAGAGCCTGATGACAGGGTCGAACCCACGAACCGAGGGACCATGACCAGAGCTGAGGTCAGATGCTCAACCAACTGAGCCATCTAGGTGCCCCAGATCTGGTCTGTTCTGATTTCCAACCCAATTCTAGAGTTCTGTTGGTAAAGCAAAAGAAGGCAAATTGACGGTAAAGATGACAAGTTTGGTGAAAGCAATCTCATTAATGGAGGATGAGGCAAATGGCATGGGTGAGACCCCTGGCCAAAAAGGAGGCCTCAGACACCTCCAGATTTATTCACCAAGGACAACTGCCATCTACAGCTGCCTCTATCCATTCCTTTTGCTGCCTCAGCCAACTACAGGAGTTGCCACCAGTTCTGGAGAATGGGTGTCCAGAAGGCCCAGTGGAGACATCCCAGCACAACCTGTGAACTGCATTATTAACATCCCACTCTAGGAGCGAGGGACATGCACAAGGGTATGAAAACCCAGCCAATTCTCCCAATTTGCTCAATTGCATAAATATCTTCCTTCTTTCCTTATAGAGTAGAATACACCCAGAAGAGAAGATCAGCTAAGGACTCTGACACAGGGTGGAGGAGTTCAACTTCCTCCCTTGGGACAATGGAGAATGCCCAGACATGTGCACTGCCCTTCTAGAAAAAGATGGGACAAGTCAATCCAGCAGCACAGAACGTGCACCATGGGGATATATGCAAAACAGAGAATATAACCTGCATTTCCGCCACTAAAATCCTGACCACAGGAAGCAGGGGTGGGCAAAGAGCGCATGCCTCAAGTCCAGGAAATCATAGCAGCCAATCTGGTTCTACCACTTACAAGTAGGTGACCTTACACAAGTTTCTGGGCTTCTCCAAAGCTCAAAACCCCTTATTCTGAAAAATGAGGCTAATGCAACCCTTCTCTCATGGCTGTTCAAAGAGATGAAATGATTTAACAAATGAGAAAACACCTAGGAAAATGCCTGGAATAGACAGCACTTGACAAACCTCAGTTCTCTCCCTCCAGCGAAGTGCTGAAATTAGACCCTTAGTTTCTTCGTAAATGCAAATGCCAGAGTCTAGGAATGTCAGTCTACAGCTGTGCTCTTTTCATTGAGCCTTACCAATATTTTGACAGGACTGGCCTAATATTATTCACCCCAGGTTCATTGGCATGTTTCTGACCAGCCCTCATAAAGGGCTTGAGATTGCCCCTGGGGACCTGGATGCTAATAATGAATACTTGCTAGTGATTTTCAATGCACTCTGGTTATTATGTTTGGTAGCAGAACATTTCCCATTCCCAGAAAGGTCATTTACAATAGTATAAGGCTGCTTCTTTTCACCTTCCATTTTAGATTTTTCTGAGAATGTCTGAGAACTCAAACATTCATCCATATGCATTGGAAATACTGTTCTGATCTGGCATTTGCATACAAATATCAAAGCAACTTAAGGAACTACAAGGCAGCTTTCTATCATAGGACACCACCTCCTTTTATTTTTCTAGTGCCTTCCCAGCTCCTTTATATCAAAAGCCATTTTCATGTACCTTCCTCACTTTGTTCACCTTCCCTTCCCTCTTGAGCATGTGTGAAGTGGGGGTGGGGTGGTGGAAGCAGGGACTTCTACTTTCTCACTTTTAGTCTGGGGCTTCTCCAAAGTTGTAACAGTTCAGAGATCATGCAGGTCTCATTCAAGTTTGGAGACCCTCTAAACTCAACTCACCCGAGAACGGACTCTTCTTTTGCCACCACACTGTTGAGAAACGACCATGGAGTGTTATTTGAATAATTTCAGTGTGTAGTTAATTATGTTTACATCAAGACATTCCATTGTAAGGCCCTTTCTGTCACAATTTATACCAAGCCAAGCCAAGTATCCTTCTTGGCTCAAATTCTGCCCATCTCATCTATTCACATGGTTTTAAAACTTTCAATATGCTGTAGACATCCCAATTACGCATCGTCCCGATCTTTCTTCTGAGCTTTAGACACAGATATCCAATGGCTTGAGAGTATCGCTGTGAGGCTAAATGTCTCACACTAATCAATTCCCAAAGTCTTTTTTCCAGCGTCAGTAAAAAGACCCATTATGCATCCATTCTCATGGCAAAGTCTTAAGAAATGTCCTTGACATTCATCTCCACTTACTTCTCTATCTCCACCCAATCACACCAAGTAAGTCCTATCCATTCTTCTTTTACAAGGTATCAAAGTCATCTAATTCTCTCCATCTCTACTGCTGCCACTATCCTAGAGTACAGCTGTGGCATTCTCATTATCTCCCTTTCACTCCTATTCATTTCCTACCCAGCCCTCTGACCCCCACCCGGCATAGCAGCTAGACGGAGCTTTGAAAAAACAAATCTGATCATATTTCCCCCCTTATCAAAATCCTTTAATGGCTTTCGATCCATCTTTGGATAAAGTCCAAACTCCTTATGGTCAAGGCTCAACATGATCTGGTCTCTGAATACCTCTCCAGTCTCTCTTTTGTAACACTTTATTATGAGAATTTTCATACAGACAGCAAAAGTGGAAAAAAACTTTATAGTGACTATCTACTAACAGGCCACCTCAAGTTTAGCATTAACATCTCATACTTCCTTTATCAGGTATCCATCCATTCGTCTATCCCTCTAGCCTAGCATGGATCTTTCCTGATTTGGGTACATTCCAGAGTAAACTGCAGACTCTGGTCTTGTTTCCATCGCTGCTCCCTCTTGTTCACTACGTTCTAGCCACAGGCTAGCCTTGGAATCAGTCAGACTATTTCATATCTCTGTGCTTTGTACCTATCGTCTCTTCTACCTGAAATGTTTTTAGCTTTTGTCAATTCCTGACTTGTTCTTTAGTTCTCAACTTAAAACATTCTCTGAGGACCTTCCCCTGTCCCCCAAGCTAAATTAGATCCACCTTTCTGCCTCATATATGATCTTGAGGCATCTTGTTGCTTTTTCTATCACTTATCACAATTGGTCACTAAATATTTGCAAAATTATTTAACGTCTGCCTCCGGCACTAGACTAATATCATGCCTGTATTGGACCGTGCTGGAGCATGTCTGCAGAAAGTCAACTAGTATTTCTTGAATAAATTAAAGGCACAATGAATTTATAATTGTATAATAATAATAATTTTTAAAAATACATGGAATAAATAAATTTGTTCTTTTTTATAAATGCATCAACAATGTAGGTTTTTAAAGGCCTCTTAGAGAAGATGGAACTTACTAGCTGCCAGAATATAACCAGCAAGTCTATTAAAGCAAATCACTAAATGGCAAGGTCCTGGCAGGCACTTGAGCTGAGAAGAGAATGGTGGGTTTGAGTGACTTCTCTGCCATTTCCACCAGCCACTCCCCTCGAGGTCATCCAAATCAACACAAAATCCAAGGAAAAAATGTGTTTGCTATGCAAATGTAGCTATGACACATTGAGACCATTTACTGAGATCTAGCTTTGTTTTAGGCACGGTAGCGAGTGCTTTTCCTGTATTAGTTTTTTTCCTATGGCATAGGTGCTATTTTTATTCCCATTTTACAGCTAAGGAAACTGAGGACAGAGTAATTTTAAAGCGTGTTCTCTGACTTCCTCTTCTAACCAGATCGCCATTCCTGTAAACTCACTAATAAAAATTATTTATTCTGTCCTAGGCCCCATGTAAGAGTGGGAAGATTAATGTAGAAAACTTTCAAACTGCTCTAATGGAGAGAGAGTTTTAGTCAGTTCTAACAAGTCTGAAAAGAAAGAAAGAAATCCACATATAAATCAGAGAGATTTGAGAGATAAAGCCTTGGTTAGGAAACCCAGAGTTCTGTATCTGAAAAAAAAAACAACAACAACAACAACCAGTAAAAACAGTGTGTTGACTTTATTCTTGTAGTCATTCCAACCCCACATTTCCTCATCTCTAATCCCATATACACACTTTCAAATGATCCCTGCCAAGAATTTTACAACAGATGGGAACACGATTTACATACAAAGATAAAACCATTGTGGTCTTCTCATAACAGGAGCTAATGGTTGAAGGAAAGAAAATGAGGCAGTGCAGAATTTCCTCATGGATGTTCATGCGCTTAAAAAAGGGTCTTGAATTTGAAGACAAGCTTTCCCCTCCTCTGTGTGACCCTCACAAATTAATACCATCTGTGGGCCTCAGTTGCCCAGTTTCCGTTTAACAGCATCCACTTAGCAGTACTTGGAGATACTGAAATGCTCTATTTTAAACTCACCAACTGCACTGAAAATAGAAGATGCTCAAAGATGGTAACTTTCAAAAGGGAAAAAAAGATAAAGATTGGGGAGGGTGGTAACTTTGGCGCCCAGAATAAAAGAGTCATAGGAAATATCTTTAATAAACACACATCATGCATTCTTTTTCTTCCCCATGGGAGAGGGAGTAGGGGAGGGAGGTGGTGGGGGGAGAGGGAGAGAGAGAGAGGAGGAGGAGGGAGAGGGAGAGAAAATAAGAGGGGAGAGCTTGGGAGAAGTGTCCTTTAGCATTTGCATTGCTCTTAGCTGGCGGAACTTGCCCGCAGCTACCACTTACAATGCAAATTGAGCTTAGAGTCCTTCACACTAACTACACAGCAAAAACCTTTCAGCTTTAAATAGAATACTGCAGTGTGGAATGATCTGAGCAAAGCAAAGAAAAATTCAGAGATAAATGTGAAGGAGACTTTGGAGGAAAAGAAAGAACACAAAACCCTGACATATCTAGCTAGGTAGGAAAATGCCAAAATATTCAAGACGACAAATAGAAAAGCCAAAACTAGAGAAGGACCCGGACACTAAGGTCAGATTATAGAGAAAGTGGATTTAAGTTAATAAAGGAGGTAGGAACTGTGGGGGCAAGCCCTCAACTAACAGGATTTTAACAAAGACTATTTTCATCTGGTGATCTTTCCTGGTGGACTTAGCACTTCCAAGGTCTTCATTAGAAGAGAGGATGGACTGTCCCCACCTCTGGCCAGCACCACTGCATGAATGGTCCCTAAAATGAACAGATGAAGACCACAGAGGACTTCTTGCCCTACCCAACTTCTGGTATTTACATTTTCCAAGTTCTATTTTTTTTCTTCCATGACTTTCACTGAGATCAGGTTAAGAAACCTGAAGGCTTACTGTGAAATAAGGGTCTTGTTTAGTTTTTAGTGTTTTATGCATGTATGATGGCGAGATTTTTCTGACTCCATGAACCCAGATGTGTTAACCAGAGTCAGAGTTTACACAAATGCCATAAAATAGGAACAGCTAGGGCCCTGAAAGCACTAAGGAGTTCCATTTTTAACCAATTTCTTCATTCTAGAGATGATGGTCCTACACACATGGCCCCAATTTGCCCATCTTCCCAGCTCAGTAAGTTTCCTGTGACTGCACTTGGAGGCAGAAGACGACAGAAGAAAACATGAAGACAACCCTCTTTCTTTGTTATCACTAACAGAAAAAAGCATTCCCCCGAAAAACCAATAGACCCGAGGCCAACTTCTGTCTTGAATAACATGCTCAGACACACAGCTAGTCATAATCTACCTGGTACATGAGTCAGTGACAAAGCACTTAAGACTGAGAAAGAACATATTAGAGCCACCTTGTCATCCTGCAAAGAAAAAGAATCAGCAAGTACGGTGTTTGTAGGGGGAGGGACAGGCTGAACAACTAACAGCCATCTCTAAGCTCCTGAACCCCAGAGCTCATACAAGTCTGCTTAATCTGTCTAGCACCATGGACATACTAGGCTGGACGCTTTCCAATAATGATGATGAATGAAGAATATATTTCCAGTAGCACTGGGTGTTCTTTTTAATCTAAAACTTACGGACATGTTTATGGAAGATGCCACCTTTGTCCCCAAATTGTGTGTGTCTTTATTTCTTTCAGAGTTTGAACTCCTTTACTACCCCCTCGCCATCACGTTTTTCCTGAGAGTATTGATTTAAGTATTATAGAAAATTTAGTACCCAAGAATAGCAAGAATCATCTTACATGAACATACCTTGCTACATTTTCCTCAAGCCATTTCACACACATTTTCTCACGTGGGTATTACAACGTGATAATGCAACACTGTCTATGAGTGGTTAAGAAAAGGGCCTACAGGTAGAAAATGAAAGCAAAGATGCAAAAGTTTTGGCATTTGGGGGGGGGGAGGAATGCCTTTACTCCCTATTCACACACAAAAGGCAGGCTGAGATTCCACCTGCTGACTTTCCGAGCCTGTCTGCTAACGTCAGAACCAGGGGAGAGAGAGAGAGACGACAATTCTACCTCTTGGCAAAGCTCAGCTTACTGAACCCTCTTGCTTTCTGCTGGCTGTTGATTCAGCAGAAAGTACTGCTGCAGAATTCATAATGGTGATTTTAAAGGCCCCACTGATCGCATTGCTCGCCCCACGTGTCAGACTCGTTCGCTCGCTGCTGGAACGCGGTCTCCCCAGCTACCTTTTTATTTCTTGCTAATGCACCTCCGAGGGGTGAGGGGTTCGTCCCTTTGCAAAAGGCCTTTTGGGCTTCTGATTGTCTGAGCAGGTAACCCGGCCGGCCGGAGAGACAGACGGGCAGGAAATGAAACCATGCCCTCCCTGCAGCCACGGAGGGACACAACATCATTCCGCTCAGGGAGGGGAGGATCTACGAACCTGGTGGGCCCCTTCCTCATCTCGCGCGCAAGACTCCGGCAAACATCTCGGGGGAGGGGTCATCTGCCTTCAGGGGGTCATTTTTCCAAGTCGGGAGCCCCACCCTGAAAAGCCTAGTCCCCGAGGGCCATTTTAACTCCCGTGGGCGCCGGGTCCACCTGCTGCTGAACGCCGGGCTCGCCTCGCGGAGCCCGGATGGATGTGGGGCGCACTGGCCGCTGCCCCCGCGGGCCGAGCCCCCGCCCCAGCCCCGGGCCCGGCGGAGTCTCCGCCGCTCGGCGCCCGGCTGCCCGCCGAGCCCGGCGATCCGCAACTTGCGCCCGGCCCCAGCGGCGGAATGCGGCGGGGCTGGCGTTACCTTCGGTCGCATAGCTGTGGTCGCGCAGGAAACTGTTGTTGATTTTGCGGGTATCAATGTCCTCCTCCATTGACAGCAGGCTTACTTGCGTGGGAACCAGAAGCCGGCAGACAAGTATCCATGATCCCTCCCCGCAGCCAGTCTCACAGGAGAGGGGGGCAGGGGAGCCGGTGGGACTGCACCATGGTCCGAGCCTGAGGAGGAGACGGGGAGGCGGAGAGAAAAAAAATAAAAACCCGGCAATGGAGCTGTCACCTCCTCCACTCGGGATCTCCGAGGCTGCGGCGGCTCCTCCCGCGGTGCGCTCACTCCAGCTCCAATTCCCAGCGAGGATGCTGCGCCCGGCTCCGCTGCCGCCGGGGGCCGAGATGCGCCGTGCCCCGAGGGGTCCGGGCCCGCCCGCCGCCCGGGGAGGCGCTCACAAGCGGGGCTGGGGAGATGCCCAACAGGTTCCCCACGTTGGCAGCCGCTCCGAAATGCAAAAAAGGTCCCTCCTCCCCCTGGGAGAGCGGGCGGCCGCGACAAAATGGTGCCTTTCTGGACCCGGGCTGCAGTGGCGAGATGGCAGGGGCCGGATTCGGGCTGGCCCGGCCCGGAGCAGGGTGCGGGTCCCGCGGGAGGGCGGCTCCGGCCGGCGAGGGTGAGGAAGGCGGCGGGGAGCTGGGCAGGGCGCTGCGGCCGGCGCCAGCGCACTCACCCTCACACCCACACGCGCGCGCTCGCAGCCGCTGCCGCTGCTGCAGGAGGAGGCTGGAGGCGGCTGGTGCATTAAAGGCGAGGCTCCTCCCAACCGCGTCAGCAGCCCCGGGACTCTTCCCCAGCAGCGCTGGTGGCCGAGGCAGAGGCTGCGGCTGCTCTGTGCTGCAGTGGGGCGCACGCAGCCGCGAACCGGCACCTGGGCAGCAAAGCAGCCAGCCGGCAGGTTCACGTGAAAACCGTAGACGCGCTCCGGCAGCCGCCCTCCTCCCGCGCCACGCGGCCAAGGGCGGCGTTTTCTCTAGCTCTCCGGAGTCCCCAGCTCGCCACGGTGCTCCGGACACCTGCGCTTCAGGACCGCAAAGAGAAGTAGGTCCCTCCTGGGGAGGCAGGGAGACTACGTCCGGGTCCCTTTCTGCTCAGCCCTGCGGCCCCTCAATCAAGTTAAAGGGCGAGGCCTGGGGTTGGAAGCCTCCGCGAGGAGAGAATGGGAAGCAGGGCTGCCGCGGCTTAATCGAAGCCTCCTGTGCTAGGAATAGAAAGCGGGGCAGGGGCCAGAACTTTGCCGCGACCACATCCGACTTCCCCATTCCAAACCGAGTCCGCGTCCCCTTCTAACTGTGGGCGTCTGCGTCTGCACAGGCAGAGGGAAGCAGAGGGCTGAGTTACGAAGCTAGTCAACACAGGCAATCTGGAAAAGTCCACCTTCCCTAGCCCTTGGCACTTGATTTTAGACAAAATGCTGCAGGCCCCGCTGTAGGGCTTGCCTGCGAAGAAGACACGACCCTGCAGGAACCGCTCACACTTGCCCCCCACATGGAAGGCGCCTTGGAGCCTGTGCCCACGGAGAGCCACTGCTACCCTGAGGGGATTTCGGAGATCCAATTAATACAAAAAAGAGGCCAGCCTCCCAGCTTCACCTAGGAGGAAAATGCAGAATTCCCCCTCCCCCACCCGTCCCCTCCACGTGTCCGCAAATTACAAAATCTGTATTTGAAAGAAAATTTGATCACTACTGTTACGAAACCGGTAAAGCTCATTTATGAAGCGACCCAACTCACTAAAAAAGCCAAATGGGAAAAGAAATTTGCCCGTTTTCCTCTTGTAGAAGGTATTTGTTTCAGTGGGTGTCACTGCAGGGAGAGACATCAGCAAACGTCTTGCTCAGTTAACTCCACAAGTTGTGCTAGATGAGCCCAGAGGGACCTGTGAGTTAATTATATACATACAGTGCTTCGGCTCACACAATTTAGGAAGTATTTGAAGTTCAAAAAAATGGGAAAACAAGTTTTTAACTGAGGTTGGGAATTGCCATTAGATTTTCCCGAAGAGCGGACGCTTCCGGCAGATGGAAAATAGCACCGTCCCCATCTCCAGAAAGCGAGGTCAAGAGGAGAGTAGAAATATTCTTTGATGTAAGTTTTAAGGGAAGTTCAGCTTAGGATAGATTTCATTTTATATGCGTCTGGTGGTTAGGCCTCAGGTACTTGTTTGACTATTTGTTCAAATTTCACAAATGAAATTCCAGTAACAAATTTAATCCACTTCAGCCTCGGTTCATGGCTGGTTCCTCCGCATGCTGAGCTGTATCCATCACCAAGCCTCCAGTGATCGGCTCCTCCTCTGCAGTTACACCGTTCAGCTTCTCTTGTGGCTCAGCGTTATGGGGAAGGGGCCGGCAGAGGTGGGAAAATGCTAAGTTCCTCTCAAAGTGTTAAGAAGACGGTTTGCCTTCTGTTGAAATGACTTTAAGTTGTGACAGGAGACCTTGGGACCCTTTTTGGAAGTTCTCTCCTTATCTTCCTGGGATGTGGGCGAGATTGAAACAGAGCTGCATGGTGAACTGGGGAGGCCCAGGCTCACTGGCCAGGCTGTGCTTGAGGAGTTTTCCACTCTGACCAATAGGAGAAATATCCCCTCCATAAATTAACCTTCTGGGGTTTACTAGATGTTCCCTTTCATGTTTCCAGCACAATACCACCTCCAGTTATTCAACGATCCTGGCAAAACACATAGATCTCCGGGGATTAAGTTGATTCCAAGGGTTCAACTTCGTGGACCACTCTTTTCTACCATGAGCAATGGGAACTAGCCCCTGGATCAAAACCAAGAAAAACAAGGCTGTTGGCTTTGTGCTTGAACACAATGACGTGGGGTAAAGGAAATAAGGGTAAAGGTAAGGTAAAGACGCCCTGTGCAATCCGGTGGTGGTAAGACGACCATATAGACCATTTGTCAAGAGACCTGCTGAACTTTCTGTTCCCGCAACATGTCAAGTTCCTGCCACAAGCTGTTGAAATTTGCAAATTTCTGTTTCATTCCCTAAACTCCTTCCTCATGTTCTTGGCATTCTCCATCATGTCAGCTGAACTGTCCCTACCTCACTGAGGCATTACGTGACCAAACCACAGTCTCTTCCTCTGGTATTTTCTGTCTCTACATCTTTTTTGGGGGGAAGGGGTCTTCCTCATGGCCTACCACATTCTGTCGTAGTTGTTCCCTTATTATCAACCATTCCTAATCTATCTCCTATATTAAATGTCTGGTGCTTAGTAGCTGCTCCATTATATTTTCTGGATGGATGTAAATAGATATTTCTTCAATGCACTAATTACTGAATTTCTCCAGTTTAACAAATACTTGTAATATTTAGGTTTTATAGCTCAATCCTTATTAAAATTCTTGTAAGACAAAAACAAAAACAAAAAACACCCAACAACAAAACCTTTGTTAGCCAGTAATTTTCTACTTTGTAAGTTCTATTCCAATGGAAATAATCATCCTACCCATTCTTGCATGTATACAGACCAAAAGTATTTTTACTGAGCATTTAATATATGCCAAGAATTGTTCTGGGTGCTGGGGATGAAGTTAACACAAAACAGTCCCTTTCTTCACAGAACTGAAATTCTATCGTCTGATTTTGATAATATGAGCTTTCATAGAGATACAACAAACGCGTTATCCATCAACAGACTATAGCATAATGTTAAGAGCTAAGGCTCTGATATCAAGCAAAGCTGATTTTCCGGCACTTATTATTGTGTCCTTGAGTAAGTTACAAGATTCCTCTAAGGTATTTGTTTAAACCTCTAAATTAGGGAGAAAAATAGTATCTACCTCATAGAGTTATTGTGAGGATTTAATGAGATCGTGTATTGAATGATCTTGGAAAGAATATACTGCTATTATTCGTTGAATGTTTACTATCATCCCACCATCAGTCAGGAACCAATAGAAAAGCACCTACCATGTCAGCCACTGGGACGAAACTGGATCAGCAATATCCATGCATAAAATTATATAGCCAGCCTGCTGTCCTGACACTTAGTGTCTAATTTACAATTGATGTAAAGGAAGTCATAAGCTACAAAAGGGGCAGGAGAAGACACTTTGAATGGCTGGCTGAATTCAGGCTTGTACTTTACACACAAAGGCCAATTACAAATACACAGGCTTCTTAAGTTACACAATTCGGCACGAGGGCATGTAGACACATTCTTTTTTTTCTTACCTTTGTCATGGTCCTCCTCTCCCAACACTTGTCATATACCCTCACCCCAGTTAGGTAAGCGTTGCCTCACAATGAAACCTTTCAGGTCATCCTGTCCAATTACCACAATAAATATCTACAATTTTATTAAAACCTCTGACCTAAGCCAGTCTAGAGATCCTTAATAGAGGCTTTAGGTGTCAGGCAGTCCTGGTTTATCCCAGCTCAGGCATTTATAAATTTCATGACCTTTGGCAAGTAATTTAACATGTCTGTGCTTCTGAATTTGCAAAATAGAAGAAAATAATAGAAACTCCTTCACAGGGTTGTCAAGTTGCTTTAGCTGACTGCTTAGCGCTGGGGTGCTGCTTCTCCCTCCTCGTAGCTCCTGGGGGGGGGGGGGTCTCCGTCAGCACAGAATTGGAGAGACACATTACAAGTAGGTCATTTAAGTGAATAAAAGTGACTTAGAGACCTGAATTTTACTACCTATCAATCAGTCCTAATGAGCGTCTAGAAACTGCATTTATTAAATTTTACCATCTTGCAAAAAGCCCTTGATAAGCCACACAGTCCTTTGGAATCAGGGTTACCCTGTATACGTACAGACCTAATCACGTTTCTCTGTTGTGAACATAGAAATCCCTCTCTAGGATCACTAAGCACCGAGGGTACAACTGTCTGTCTGAGGTGGTTTATACGTTGCTTGTCCAGCGGGCAACCTCTTGAGCTTCTAGCGAGGTTTATAATTCGTTTTTGTACCTGCTACCGCATGTAATATACCACACAAGGGAACCTTTGATACGTCCTTTAACCTAGGAAAAGCAAGCAAACATTTCGCTCTAAAAATGTATTAAATCTAGATTCTGGATACTTAATGGATTTCACAGAGTAAAATGTCCCCCCTCAATTATCCAAGTAGAGTAATTTATGCACATAAACAGTAGTATGCTGGAACCGCCATGTACTGGCTACTGAGAGCCGAATGGGCTGATTACATACATCTATTTCCAGCTCTGCTGTGAGGGACATCATGTTGGTAACTTAAAATCTGAAATCAGCCATGGTGGGATATTTATATTGTGGAAATTAAAAAAAAAAAAAACGCTATATAAGTCAGGGCTTTGGGCTTTTTTGTTTGTTTGCTTTGAGAGCTGACTGTTAAACATTTACCAGAACACCCGTAGCAACGCAGTACTTACTGATATATCTTCCTGCCCGTCGCTGTCGACTACAAAAAGTTCCTTCCAGTTCTCAATATTAAATCTCCCAATAGGTGTCAAATTCCAGAGCATCCCACCACGCAGCCGCACTTGAGCCATAACGCTAAATGACTCGTAAAATCCTACCTTTACCACGAAGCTTTCCCATATCCATCAGAGGAAACCGGAGCCTTTGAGTGAGTCTTCCCAGGCTGGATATGCAATTGGAAGAGACTGCCCCTATAAGGGACCTGACCACACAAGCAATGTCAGGTGCACGCCCATTCTCGATGAAGCATCCTTTTCTACTGTTCAAGCTCCACTGTCTCCTTACTTTGGGCCTGGGTTTGCCTAAATGCAAAACAAAAACATCCATTCTGCCTGATTTCATTGATAACTCTTCAACACGTCTCATTAGGATATTAACACAATGGGAGAAGAGGAACAAAAATCTAAGAGCCCAGTTCCGAGAGCCTGAGACCTAATATCCCCTTTTCTCATTCCATGGTTTTCGAGTTCAGTATAGGCTGTCTTACTCAAGATTGCTTTAACTTGCGTAATATTTGTTAGGTACAGGGGAGGATTTACAAAACCAGTTCGGCAATACGCAAGGGGTATTGTCTACTTCCTGATTACCTTTCTCCAAAGGAAATTTCATATAATTCAAATTGGAAACAGCTTTCAAATTTCTTTAACATGCACCAGAAGTAACACTTCACAGAATTTATCCTAAGAAAATAATCATAGATGTGGGCAAAAATTTAGCCATAAGGTTATTTCTCAGAGCATTGTTTCTTGTCATGAAAAACTGGAAACAACCTAAATGTCCAACAATAGAATTGGCTAGGCAAATTATGGTGGGTACATATAATGGAAAAGTATTGAACCATTGACAAAATATTAATAGCTAACACTTGTTGAGCATATATTATGTACTAGGCACGGTGGAAGGGGTTTTACAGCATCATCTAATTTAATTCTTACAGCAGCCCTTATAAGGTAAGTACTATTATTATCTCCATTTCACAGAAGCTCATAGAGATAAAAAAGATACCCAAAATCAAACAAATAGGGGCCTGGCACACTGTGTGTGTGTGTGTGTGTGTGTTGGGGTGGGTTGAGATCACCTCTGTTTTGAAAAATTTTTTAATGTTTTACTTATTTTTGAGACATAGAGACAGAGCGTGAGCAAGGAAGGGCAGAGAGAGAGGGGGACACAGAATCTGAAGCAGGCTCCAGGCTCTGAGCTTTCAGCACAGAGTCTGACACGGGGCTCAGAGCCAGGAACTGTGAGATCATGACCTGAGCCGAAGTCGGACGCTCAACCGACTGAGCCACCCAGGTGTCCCGAGGTCACTCTTTTTTGAAAGCCATTTTGATTTGTCTCCCTTATGAATGAAAATCCTCTGAGGGTGAAAATCACTTACTATTGTGTTGGTGAAGTCGTGGTAAAATTGGAAATTTCACACACTACTTGTGGGATTGTGTAATGGTGCAGCCACGAATAGTTTGACAGTTCTTCAAATTGTTAAACACAGCATATGACCCAGCAATTTCACTTCTAGGTATATACTCAACAGAATTGAAAACACTTATTCACACCAAAACCTGCATATGAATATTCATGATGCATTACTAAGGAGAGCCCCAAACTGGAAACACCCCAAATGTTCATCAGCTAATAAATGGATAAACTGTAACATAGCCAGGTGATGGATTATCATTCACCTATAAGAAGTAACGAAGTACTGATATGTGCTACAACATGGATCAGCCCTGAAATTTGTCACATACTAAGTGACAAAAGAGCATATATTGTAAGATTCCATTTATGCGAAAGATTCAGGATAGGCAAGTCCATAGAGACAAAGTAGATTAGGTGTCAGGGACTAGGTGGAGGATGGGAATAAATCTTTATAGATTTGGGGTTTCTTTCTGGGGGTGATAAAAAAGTTCCAAATTACATAAGGGCAACAGTTGCATACCTCTGAATATACTAAAACCACTGACTTGCACACTTTAAAAAAGTGAATTTTTATGGTATAGTATCTCAATAAAGCTGTTATTAAAGATTTAAAAATCTCTGCTATCATAAGCCACCATTGTTTCTTGGAGTATGATATAACCTTCGGGCTAATATTAGTTCAGAAAAAATTTAAAGGTATGTAATGACAAGGATAGATGTTTGTGTTGTTTAAAAAGTCAAAAAAACAACGTATTTGACCAGTTTCCCCTTTTCTGGTGAAAAAAATGTGTGAAAAAACATGTATATGTCAAAATCAATATATAAAAATACCGTGCGGTAGTTATGTGTGGTTATTTTTGTTGTTCATATTTTTGTCAAAAAAAATTTAGGACATGTACTATTTTAGTAATAAAAATTTTTGTTTTTTTTCATGTTAAGAAATACATTTTCAGATGAAACCATGTATTGAAAAGGTCAAAAATCATTTTCTGTACATAAGGAAATCGGGACATGGATAGAAGTGTATATGCTACCAAATACATGAAACTACAGTATCCAAAAGAAATGTAATGCTGGCTACATTTGTAAGTGTAAAATTTTTCAGTTACTACATTAGCAAGTGAAAAGCAGCAGATGAAATAATTTAATAATATTTTTTAAGTTTTAAAAAGTGTTGGAAAAGAGATATTTTCTTTAATATATCAAAAATATTATGACTTCCACATATAATCCATATAAAATTATTAATGATCTATTTTTACTCTGTTTTTCATCCCAAGTCTTTGAAATCTAGTGTGTATTTTACATATACAGTGCTTCTCAGAAGCAGCCGTATTTCTAGGGGTCAATAACACCACATGCCTAGTGGCTATGGCAAAGGTACAGATAAACTTTTCCAAAAAGTTTATTCTACTCACAAAATGAGTTTTATTGTAGTCTTTCAAAGAGAAATTTTCATCTACTAAGGACTTGAATAAGATTGTCATGCTAAAACCAAACTAAGCAACATTAATACAAGGAACCTCACAACTATATTTGAAGTAATGAAAGTGAATATGAAAAACATATATAGACACATGCACATATACACATGTATATATTAAATACGGTAGTACAATTGAATGCAATCTGCATTTTCCCTTAAAACCAGTAAGCTGGATAAATAGAAGAAAAAAAGAACCAGATTCTGAAAGTGCTGAAATGACACCATACAACAACTTATAATAGATAGCAAGAAAAGTATCATTCAGCCACTATAATAGTGGCCCTTATGGGCCAACTGTTTAGTCTGAGCCTATGACTTCAATTCCAGCCAAACTGCAGATGTCACTGCTAAAATAAAAAACGATTCCCATAGCTGGATACCTGGACTCTGTCATGACCACTAAAGATGGAGAAATTTAAAGATATAGAGATAGGAATCTGGCTGAGAACGATTTGTTCTTTTAGACCGGATTAGAGAATGGAATTCTGTAGTCATGTGATCAGTGGATCAATTTCTGAAGATTTACCCAATTAGATATACCATTACCTCTAATGTACATGGAAATAGTTTTGTGTGTGTAGCTGAGCGCTTCTTCCTTCCTAACACACTCTCCTCACTAATTCCTGGCACCACTCCCCACTCTCCTGCTACCTCAGGGCAGGCTCCTTCTCTTGTGCATTTGCTGGCCCCTCCTCACTGTCTGATGTCTACACATACACATACCCTAGACTTCCAAGGTCTTGGATTCCTCTATCCACAGTCCAGTCCCAGGGTACCTCATCCAGTCTCATGGCTTGCCCCGCACACGATGACAAGACACTTGGGTTTTGAACACCAATCTCTCCTCTGACCTCTAGACTGGTATCACTCCCAGCTGACCTGGTATTTCACTGACCATACCCCCACCCTATGGGCTCCCCCTTCCTGTTACTTGGTTCCTCTCTCATTCCCCACATCCTTCCATCAGCAAATCCTGCCTGCCCTAGCTTCAAAAAAAATGCAGAACCCAGCCACTTCTCACCACATCCGCTGCTGTTACCGAGCACCAACTACCATCTCTTACCACCATGATTGTTTCAAGACTCTGAGGAGCCAGCTCAGTGAGCCTGGGATTCCTCCTTCGCCCCCTACAGAATGGTTTCTATGCAGCAGGCAGAATGGTCCTTTTAAATGCAAATCACTTCATGTCACTTTTCTGCTCAAAGCCCTTTATTGGCTTCCTACATGTTCAGAGTAAAACTTTCTTAAAATGCTGGAAAGATTTGGCCCCAGCTATGGCCCGCTCCTTATTCCCCACCTCCCATCCCTCCCCTGCTTCTTGCCTAAAGCACTATCAACTCTTGATTCAAGTCCCTTCCCTATTTTTCCCAGGCTCCAAAGTAGACACAGTGGTGTCCTTCTTGTTTGCCATATACACCAGGAAGAACGGTCCCATCCCAGGGCCTTCACAGGCTGTTGCCTCTGTCCTGAGTACCTTCCCTCAGACAGCGGCAGAGCAAAGAGCTTCTTCACCTCAATGCTCTGGTATAATTTTTCTGAGCTACCTTTTTGGACCACATAAAAGAAAATAGCACTCCTCCTTCCCAGCACTCTCTATCCCTGTATTGCTGCCTGACTGTACATATGTATTTGGCTTTTGGTTATTATGTCAATGGAGCCTAATTTCCAGGGAGACAGGAATGTTTTTGTTCCTTTTCTGTATCTCACACCTAGGACAGTGCTGACACAGATGGGTTACTCTAACGTACTTTTTGAAAGAATGAAAGAGTCAATGTGTGTTTTCTTAGTAATGAAGATCCATCAGGAAGGAATCTTAATGAACAATAAACCTAGGATGCTTATATAGTAAAAAATTTGGCCTTGCCCAAAGACAGGCCTGGCTTTTGCCCTAGGCTTCTGGGAAGTAACGTATGTCAGACCTAATAGCTATGTCTTTGTTTTTAGGGAGGGGGCTGCCACATTCAACTGTTTAACTAGCAGGGTCAGCAGGGATCTTGCCATACCAGAAAGACCTTGTGATTTAAAGTGGAGGATTTGGGTCACGAGCTATCAATTGATGGTGTTCAACCACGTGAGCAATCAATCAATCAATCAATTGATCACATCCTTATGTAATGGAACTCCAATAAAAATTCTGAACACCAGGCTTGGTTAAGTTTCCCTGGTTAACAATACTCTACACAGGTGGTTATACAACAGGGGAGGGAGCTTAATGTCTCCTAAGGACAAACTCCAAGTTTAGAACCCTCCCTGACTCTGCCCTATGCATCTCTTCCTTTGTTCACTTTTAACCTGTATCCTTTCCCTGTAATAAACTGCAACCATAAATATAATAGCTTTCTGCAATTTCTGTGAGTCCTAGCAAAATTTTAAAACTAAAGGTAGTTTTGGGAACTCCCCACCCCCAATTTGCAGTTGATGTTGGAAGTGAGGACAGCCTTGGAAACTCTGTCCTTAAACTTTTTAGTTTGGCTAACTCTAGGTAATACTAAACACATACCCAGCAAGTCTCACATTAAAAGGTGGCTTACAGATCATTAGGTCTAGCCTATCATTACGCTGAAGAGAAAACTAAAGCCTCGTGAAAAGAACTGAATTTCCCGAGTCACCCAGCGACAGACAGACAACATGGACCTGGTATCCTCGCTCCCATGCTCACCAATCCACAATGATTCTCCTCAACTTTTGTTTTGGGGGACATACCACTTTTTTCTAAGAGGCTAAACAGAAAGTTATTGGAAATTAAGTTAGCTTCACTCCCCAGAACTTTGAGGTCAGTATCAAGGGGAGAAATTACTCCCCTTGAGTAATTTGTGGGGCCAGCCCCAAACAAAACTGAATAACAGAGCTCCATACTCTTCTTCATTCTCATCATCTCCATTTTTCTGTCCCAAGGTGGCCAGGCAGGGCTTCAGGCAGGGTTGCATCAATCCTCCTGACCCTCAGCTGCAGAAGTCTGGGAAGGAAGCCTTTATGTTCATGTAGAATCAGCACAAATCACCCTCTCCCTACACTACCACGTTCTGCCATTTTCTCCTTCTTCAGAAGAAAACTTCTAAGTCTCGGCATTTTTGGAAGCTACGGGACATATCACATGATAAAGTTCAAAGTGTTATGCGGACAAGGTTAATACCCTAGTCGTTGCCATACTAGTAAGATAAGACATAGAAGCCAAATTCAAGAGCCAGATGGACCTTGAACTTATAAGCAAATCCGTATATATTTTAAAGCTCGATAAATATTTATGGAATAAACATAGAGCAAAAATAAGTATATTAAACATGCTTCAGATAGAGACCTCTGTAATTTCCATTTGGCATCTGACAGGGCTATAAGGGTGAACAAAGTATGATAACCAAAGTTTATGAATTTGTGTCTGAAGTCCTGAGTAATGACTTTAACACTGTAGGGTCACAGATCCTTTTTGAGAATTTGATGAAGATATGTAGTCTCTCCCCAGAAAGAACCATAGTTTAGATGACTTTCTGCTTCCAAATGCTGACTCATTTTGTCTCTTTCATGCACAGGAAAAGAAAGAGAAAAAAAAACCTGGGACCAAAGAAAGGTCCAAAATTAAATGAAAGTTTAGAATTACAGTGCAATCACCTCCCATGCATATTTTTGTATGGAGAATAATAATAGCTCTTACATATATAGCACTCAATAGTAATGCTGTCAGGCCTGATGTGAGACTCCTTTCTAAAACGGGTTAGCTAAGTATAAGAGGCAAAGAGTCAAAGGCGTGACTTTTGAGAAACAGTTCAAATCCCGGCTCTGATGTTTCCTAGCAGTACAGTCTTGGGCAACTTACTTAATCACTCTGTGCTTCAAATTTCATTTGCAAAATACTGATAAAAATAGTATCTACTTTATAAGGTTGTTGTAAATATCAAATGGGTTAATATCTATAAAATATTTAAAATAATCCAGATACACACCCAATCAGTAGTGTTAGCTACTGGTACGAGGCAAAGCCCACTGTCTTGAGTATATGCCCTGCTGTTTTCCGCTAGAAACCAGATTTATTCACTTTTCCAGTTCTCATCCCTGAATTGTTTTGACAATTTTGCTTCATTTCCACCCCATACCTTTCTTAGGCAAACTCAAAGCCATGGTTTCATTACCAGGGAGAATCAAATTCTCTGTCAGTGAGTTCATCATGGAGGTATATGATGTTCATTCAACATCAAACATTGACAATCTGCCTACTGTGTACTTAGAACCAGTCTTTCTTTCTTTTCTCTTTCTTTCTTTCTTTCTATCATCTATCTATCTATCTATCTATCTATCTATCTATCTATCTATCTATCACCTATCTATCTGTCTATGATATATCTATTTTTGAGACAGAGAGAGAGAGAGAGAACATGAGAATGGGAGGGGCAGAGAGACAAGGAGAGAGAGGGAATCCCAAGCAGGTTCCCCAACTCTGAGCTGAGCCTGATGCAGGGCTCCATGTGGGGCTCAATGCCACAACCCTGGGATCACGACCTGAGCTGAAATCAAGAGTTGGTTGCTGGATGCCTAACTGACTGAGCTACCCAGGGGCCCCCAGCGCCAGCGTTCTTAGGCTCTGCTAAGGAATTCACAACTTGATTGCAGAGGTAAATGCTGAAATTCATGTGCAAATAAGAGACTAATCAAATGTTGACCTCTAAGACTTGTGACTGTTATTACAACACTTGTAAGTGTTGACAGTGTAAGAATTTAGAGACATCCAGCTGAGTGAGAACAGCCCCCAAAGGTAAAATAGACAATTCAAACACTTGATGGAGGCCTGAAGCAGGACTAGCTACATAAGATGTGGGGCCCAATTCAAAATAAAAACATGGGGTCCTTTGTTCAAAAAGTATTAGGAATTCCAAGAGCAACAGCAGAGCACTAATCCAAGCACAGGGCTTTGTTAAATTACATGCGTCACATGCCCTTGGAGCTGGCCCTCCCCTGAAGAATGGTGGCAACTCCCAGAAAGATTCTTGCCTGCAACAGATTGGCACTTCCTGTGTGCTGCATGTGTTTCTGCTTCTATGTTTTTTCCTTGTATTTCTCCTCCTAACTCAAAAGTTTTTGCTTATTTTTCAACCTATGCAAATCTTACATACCCTTTAAACTGTAGCTCAAGTCTTTGCTGAGAAGGAACATGATGGAATGCGGAGGGCCCTGGGGTTGAAATGAGAAGGGCTGAGGCCGGATCTACCTTTCACCAGTTCTGGAACCATGGCCAAGTCTCTTCCCTGATACTCACTTGGGGAAACTGATTTTAAAAGTCTCTCAGAGGATGATGGGAAGATCAAAAGGCATTACAAATACAAAAGAATTTTTGGAATAAGGATTTCTCATGTCGAGAAAGAGCTTTATGATTTTTTTTGATAAAGGCTTCCCTAGCTTCTACGAACAACAGGTGGGGCTTGCTCTAAGTAAACACATGCATGCACACGCACGCGCACACACACATACTTGTGCAAACAAATGTGTGTCCCTTCCACAGCTGCCTCTTATTTGACATGTATGAATTTTCAATCTTATTCTTTCACTTAGCTTCTTTTTTTTCTTTTTTTTTTTAATTTTTTTATTCTTTATTTTTGAGAGAGAGACAGTGAGACAGAGTACCAGTGGGAGAGGAACAGAGAGAGGGAGACACAGAATCGGAAGCAGGATCCAGGCTCCAAGCTGTCAGCACAGAACCCGACGTGGGGCTTGAACTCACAAACTGCGAGATCATGACCTGAGCCAAAATCAGACGCTTAGCCTACTGAGCCACACAGGTGCCCCTCATTTAGCTTCTTAAGGTCATCATTACCTCTTCCAATCCATCCTCCTCACTAAGTGAGCATGGTCTTTGTAACTCATAGATCTGGTTCTCTTTGTTCTAAACCTTGTATGGTTCCCCTTTGCCTAGAGCAGAGTTTCCAAAACCCAGTGGTGCCAAACTGTGAGTGTATTTTGAGGTGTTAATAAGTGTTCTGGGAAAAGAGTTATGGAATGTGAGAAAAAATAAAACCGTGATGTATCCCTCTATTTATTGTAGGTTTACAATGTACATTGAAAATCTCTAAGAAGTACGGTATTAAAAAGGTTAATTTAACTTTGTTTAAATCAGAATTTTCTATATTAATTGAACCATATTAACATTTTATAAGAGACTTATATTCTGTAGAAAAACTTTGGCCAATGCTAGCCTGTAGGATGACACACCAACTCTTCAGCTTGGTTTACTGAGCTTCCATAATCCCTAAATTTCTAGCTCATTTATTGCCATCCCCTCACAAGTCCTATGCTCCAGGAGCAGTGAGCCACTTCCAGTTTCTTGAAGGAGTTTGAGCCCTGTGCCTGTTGTGCTCTCTGCCAAGAATGTTGTCCACCACTCATTCCTCCATTTATATTCTTGTTGTCTATTACTCAATACGGCCTTGCTCGATTGCCCTGTGATATCTTCTCCGACATTCTTGGTATCCACATTGTCTCCTAATTTCAATGGTTAACTGCTTCTCTGGAACTCTGAACATAAAAATACCTGCTGATGTTTATTGGACATCTTTATGCTAGGGATTTAGTTCTTAGTATTGTGCTGCTTAGTATTGTGTGCTGCTTTACAGATAAAGAAATACAAGGATTAAGAAAGTCACTCATTTTTTCTGTGTTTTCTATCTTTGGATTGGTACCACTGTCTACCTAGTTGCCCAAAAGACATTTTTAACACATTTCTCTTTTCCCTACATCTAATCAGATGACAATTCCTATAAATTCCAGCTGCCTGGCAGCCATAAAATCTGTCCCCATCTATCCATTCATATTACCACTAGTTTATCTTGGGCCATTATTATTATCTCTCAGCAGTTCCTGCCGTAGCTTCCTAGCAAATCTATGCTTCATGTTGGTACAATTACAATCACCCTAAAGTACAGATCTGATTACGCCAGCTTCCCTGTTTAAAGTCTTTCAGTGGCTTCCCATAACTCTTAGGGGGTGAAATCCAAGACCCTGTAAGGGACCACTTGGGTGGCTCAGTCAGTTGAGCATCTGACTATTTGATTTCAACTCTGGTCATGATCCCAAGGTCGTGGAATCAGGCCCTGCGTTGGCTCTGTGTGAGTATGAAGCCTGCCTAAGATTCTCCCTCTGCCCCTCTCCCCTGATCTCTCTCTCTCTTTCTCTCTCTCTCTCTCTCAAACAAAAAAAGACTCTTTAAGGATTGGCTTCTGCCTACTTCTTCACCTTAATTTCATCCAATCAGGATCTCATTGTCTACCTTGGAAGCTCCAATGAGCTCTCAAGGTTTCCCTGGCCTTGCCAAGCATTCCTTTGCCCCTGGACCTTTGTACACAGTGTTTCTTCTTGAAATTACCTCTCTTCTCATCCACATCCTGTACTCCACAAGCTTCCTTAATACAAACAGAGGTTTTCATGCTCTTCCTGTGTGACCTTATAACACGTGGGCATCATCGTCTTTTTTTCCTGTGAGATCTTGGTTCCAGGGCTATGGATTTACTGTTGTATCTATACCTAATGCAGGGCCTGTGACAGAATAATGATGTGGAATAATCATTTGTTGAATGCCTGAATGAATCAAAGAATAAATAAATGGATGAATGAGAGCACAACTAAAAAGGCAGCTTGGAGTATTAAAAGAGAAGGAATTTAGAGCTTTATTGTACTATGTGCTTGTCTTTGTCTTCTATGTCAAAATTCATTGTCCTGTCCATTCCCCACAAGTACCTTTTCACTCCAACTGCAGGGCCTTTGTATCTGCCTACAACGTTCTTTTCTTTTCCACCCGCAGTTAATGCCTCCTTATCCTTCACATTTCAGTTTAGTCCTCTTTTCAGCAGAGAAGAGTTCTTGCCAATGCAGACCAAGTCAGCCCTTCTACTGTATCATCCTCATAGCATTGTATATCTTTTCTTCACCTTCCTCACTGCACTGTATTTGTACGTCTATATCTATGACTGCTCATTCAGTAACTACTTCCTTCAGAAGACCATAAACTCTGTGAGAGAATCATGTCTGCCTTTTATTCACCATTGGATTTCCAATACCTAATATGGTGCCTGACACACAAAATAAAAATTTGTTAAATGGATTCATGACTTAAAAACTCAGTGTCTCATCAGCAGTTTGTTGGTTCATTTTAGTACTGTCTATAGAGTAGGGCTTGAAAGGAAATCACTGTGTATTAAATGAAAGACTAGAACAGATTTTCTTTCCCTAGCTTCTAAGTAGTTGTTAACTAGAATGCTTGAAGTGAATAAATTCATTTACATTTAGCAACATTTGCATGTGTCCACACCACCTTGTAATGTTTGTATGTTTATAGCTTCCCTTGAAACAAGTGTGGATGTTGTCAAAAGAATCTGATCTCTGCTGGATCCGGGACTGTACCTTGTTAGGCAAATAAGGAACTGTAAGAGGATCTCCACCACAGGAAAGGGCGACAGCTCTAATTCACAGATTCCATGGCGTGCACATAATCGGGAGACGTCAAAACCTGTCATGTCATAGATTACCCAGTGATTCTCCAGTAAGTAATTATTAAAATGGCAGAACAAATAATCCTGAGGAGTCATTACTGTTTGTCAGTTCATTGAGTATAAATAGTGCTGACTAGGTGGTGACCTGGCTGAGTTTTCTAATACATTCAGGACTAAGCAAAATGAAATGAACCTAAACAAAGGCAGAGGGCCTGGGAGAGATATTAAAGAAAGCTACATCTATGGCATGTGGAGTTTCCCAACCTTGGGTATGTCTACAAAGTGTCTTATCCCCATATTTTAAAGAATTTGGTGACCAATTACTTTATAAAGGTTGTTCACCTCATGATCAAATCAGCTGCCATTTGATCTGTCAGGCAATTATGCTTTGTGTACACATTACTTCTCTCTCTCATGTCCACCCCACAAGGGAAGTTTCAGTAGTACCACTTATTACTGAGACAACTGGGACTTGGAGATGTTAAGTTAGAGCAAGTAGAATGGATCAGATTTGGGATTTGAACCCAGTTTTACTTGATTCTTAACCAACTACTCCATAATGGTCCATTTACATTTCCCAATGGAAATCTCCATTTAAGCTCTTTTATCCACTAAGAACACATTTAATATTTGTCAAAAAACCAAAAAGCTATAATCCTTCTACTTTCTTGAAGAGAACATCTAAACCATTACCAGAATGAGTTTTCTCTCAGAATATGTGTTTAGTTCGAAGTGTCCTGTGATGGTGATAGCTTATGAAACTATAAGGAAATCCTTGGACTTCTTACTGTTGAAAAACATCTTAGAGTCCTTTCCTGTGTTTTATTGGTGATTCACTTTTCTGTTACTCAGAACATTATATACTTATCCATTGAGTGCTAAAATATTCCAAGATTTAAAGGGATAAGGGGGATTTAGTAACTACAAACAGAGAAATTCTGTGTGATTGGGGAAAAATGGAGGTTCAAACTCCCAAAGAAAGCTTTTTAACTTTAAAACAAAGTTGCAGAATGTAGAAGTAGACCAAATGAGAGAGGCTGGCTTTATCTTTTTTTTTAAGTTTATTTATTTATTTTGAGAGAGACAGAGATAGAGAGAGCAAGCAGGGGAAAGGCAGAAAAAGATGGAGAAAGAGAATCCCAAGCAGGCTCCATGCTCTCAGAACAAAGCCCGACATAGGATTCGAACTCACAAAATGTGAGATAATGACCTGAGCTGAAACCAAGAATTAGATGCTTAACAGACTGAGCCACCCAGGTGCCCCTGGCTTTTTCTTTTGAGAATATAATGATTTTCCTTGATTTAAGAAAAGTGGGAAAAGAAAGTAAGGGTAATAGTGAACTAAATAAGCATTCATCATCTCTTTTTCCCAAGATCTCTTTTAAGTGACAGTAAAGGAACAAAGCGTATGTGACCTCACAACAATGAAGAGAGTACAGAGCCAGGGACATTAGGAGGACTATGAGTTTCATGTTTCTGGGAGAAGAAAAATAGATAGAAGGATAACAACAATTAAGGGGAGAAGGGACCAGGCCAAACAGAGCACTCCTCTACCTTGCAGAAACCTGGAAAGGTTCAGGACTTAGAAATACCAAAAATGACACGAAGGACCAAAAAATGGAGGGGATGTTAGGATAGAATCCATAGAAAAATCAATTCATCTGCCCTTCATCCCCACTGCTTAACTCTTCTCCCTACTTCACCCTGGGAAGATAAATTAGAAGTTTCTTCCCTTTGAAAAAAAATTTAAATAGTTTGGGGTAGACAAAAGTGGTGAGTTTGGGAGTTGGTTGTCCAAAGTGAAAGGGTCTTTATTCTGGCATTTAGAATTCCCAAATGCAAGTTCATTCCCCTGCCTGCTCACTCTGCTATGAAAGCAGCCAGTGATAAATTCTTTTCATGTTCATTCAACTGTTCTATTGATTCACTCTCACATATGGCTAGGCAATATAAGATCATCTAGATAATTGAGTAAAACGTACAATGTAAAAAGAATCAAGACACACATGAAAACAGATACTGGTGGACACAGTTCTACTATCAGGAACATAAATGCTAATTATCACAGGCAGAAACACTAAGAAAGAGAATAAATGAACAAATCGAGAAGAAGATACTATAAAAAAGGAACATGTAGAGCATAAGGAAAAAACCCATGGAATGAACAAATATGGCTAACTTGCTTTTAAATCTTTGGAAGATTAAAAGTCAAAGAATAAAATAGAAAACCCAGAAATAAACCCATGCATATACGGTCAACTAATTTATGACTAAGGTGCCAAGAATATACAATGGGGACAATAGTCTTTTCAATAAATAATGTTGGGAAAACTGAACCGCAGCATGCAAAAAAATGAAACTGGAGAAAAGAGAACCCCTGTGCACTGTGGGGGGCAATGTAAAACCGATATAGCCATGATGGAAAACAGTACGAAGGTTCCTCAAAAAATTAAAAACAGAACTGCCATACGATCTAGCAATTCCACTTCTGGGTGTAATACAAAAAAAATAATAATCACTATCTCTAAGGTATATATGTGTTCCCACATTCATTGCAGCATTATTCACAGTGGCCAAGATACAGAAACAACCTAGCTTCTGTTGATGGATAAATGAATAAAGAAAATAAGGTATTTTTATACATATATATACACACACATACATAAAAATACCATATTTTATTGCATGTGTGTGCACATGCAAGGGAATATTATTTAGCCTTAAAAAAAAGGAAATCCTGCCATTTGCAACAACATGGATAAATCACTTATTCTAAGTGAAGTAAGCCAGACATAGAAAGATAATACTGCATAATCTCATACATGGAGTCTAAAACAAACAAAATAAGAAAAATAGAAACATCAAGCTCATAGTAATAAAGAAGAGTAGTTACCCAAAATGGCGGGGGGGGGGGGAGACGGTAGGAGAACAGGAAAGATACTGATCAAAGGGTGAAACATTTCAGTTAAAGATGAACATGGTTGGGGCACCCTGGGTGGCTCCGTTGGTTGAACATCTGACTCTTGATTTTGGTTCAGGTCATGATTACAGGGTCTTGGGATCAAGCCCATGTCAGGCCCTGCACTGAGCATGGAACCTGCTTGAGATTCTCTCTGTCTCCCTCTCCCCCTCTCTCCCACTGAGTCCTCTCTCTCTTTCTAAAATGAAAAAAAATTAGAAAATTTAAATTAGAAAATTTAAAAAATATGAATATGTTCTAGAACAAGCAGTAGGTGGCTACACCATTAGGTGATTGTAGTTAACAATTATGTACTGTATACATGAAATTTGCTAACAGTGTAGATCCTAAGTGTTTTTACCACACACACACAAAGTATATGAGATAATGGATATGTTAATTCATTGACAATTAATTTGATTGTGGTAATCATTTCACAACGTACACTTATATAAAAACATTGCTTTGTACACCTTAAATATATACAGGTTTTATTTGCCAATAACTAAAATAAAGCTGGGAGGAGAAGTAGAACAAAAAGATAAAGGAAATAATAGAGATAATAAAATTAGGAAATTATTCTAGGAAGCCCAACAGTCAGCTGATAGAAGTATCAGGAAGTTCCTTTTCTGATTAGGAAATCAAAACAAAAGAAATTGTCAAATAAAAAGTACTTGAAGAGAATTTTCCTCGATTGAAGAACTGGAGTCTTCAAGATTAATGCCCCATTGATTATTTTTTAAGACCTACAACGGCATGAATTTCTTGAATTTTCAGAACACCCAAGAATAAACAGAGGATTCTAAAAGATTCCTGGAAGAAAACAGAGGCCAAATATATTGCCATAACATTTACTTACTTACTTACTTACTTACTTACTTACTTACTTACTTAAAGTAATCTCTACACCCAATGTGAGGCTTGAACTCAGGTGCCCATTAAGATTCTTTTAAGTATTATATTCACAATTCCCAGAAGATATCTGCTAATTGGTCAACCCAATGAAAAAGAGGCCAAGTCAGAAAATATACAGGAGTCAATCGACTACTCTTTTTTTCTAGAATATAGACAGCACCAGGCCTTTGAGTAAACGCAAAGTAGCTTACAGGGTGAAGAAGCTGCAGTGTGAAAGCAGGAAGAGCCATCCTTTACTGGAACTTTAGGACAGGGGTAAGGCTGCAGTCTCCTGTAAAGGAGCATTACTTCCTTGTTTCTACCCTGGCAACTTTCGAAGGTTATTCTAGGCAACAACATGGGTAAACACAACTGAAGAGGTTTCACAGAATGAGGGACACACAATTTGGAGGTCGAATATGATGAAGAAGCTCCCATTAAAGAATCCTGGCTTAATGGTGTTAAAATATCAAACAAATTCAAACCAAAGCACAGATCTCCTCTCCATTTTAATGCTCACTCTATTTCACTCTATCTCCTGAATCCTATTTATTCACTCATGAAACAAATATGCACTATATCTGAGGACCTTCCCTAGGCACTGTGCCAGCGATGATGAATGGAATAGAAAGTCTCTGTTGTCATGAAATGCTATCTGTGAAGATAATGAAGAGGATTTGGTGAGAGAAAAGAATGCAAAGGGGAGGGAGACTCACTTGGATGGAATGATCAGGCAAGGGCTCTCAAGCAGGTAACATTTCAGCCTATGTGAAGGGGTGGTGTGATGCGTGGTGCGGTACAAAACAGGGAACAGTAATGTAAATACCCTAAGGTAGGAAACAGCTTGGCAGGTGGTGGGGGAAGGAGGGCTCAAGGATCTGATATATTGGACCAAAGTAATGGAAAGGGAGGATGGGCTAACCCTCGAAGGGTAACTAGAACCATTAATACATTGGGCTTGTAAACTATTATAAAAAATTAAAATAAAATTCAAGGTGTGATGAAAACCCTCTGAAGAGCTTAAAGCGCAGCAGGGGGGTGCCTGGGTAGCTCAGTAGTTTAAGCATCTGATTCTGGATTTGGGCACAGGTCATGATCTCAAGAGACTCTTGCAGAGCTCTGTGCGGAGCGTGGAGCCTGCTTGAGAACCTCTCTCTCTCTGCCCCTTTCTTCCTTGTGCATGCAGTATGTGTGTTCTCTCTCTCTCAAAAATAAGTAAACATTAAAAAAAAGCACAGCAGGGACATGAACTCATCATGTATGGTCTTGTGTTTTTTCTATTTAAGGATTTCATCGTGTGCATTTTCCACAGGCATCATCTTCTTTGCCCCAAAGGCCTCTTCACCTCTTCCCGTGCCTCCCTTCACCCTCTAGTCCTTTCAAATATTTACTGACAACGAACTCTTAGCCAAAATACTACCTGGCAAACTAATGACAAAATAATGTCTCTCTAATTCTCCCTAGTTCTAGCATTTGTCTCTGATTATTTAATGTTAGTAATGTTAGCAATAGCACTATTGCTGCAACAACAACTACTTCAAGTACTTTTATTTTTTTAAGTAGCTCCACACCCAATGCGGGTCTTAAACTCAAGACCCTGAGATTGAGAGTCACACATTCTGCCAACCGAGCCAGCCAGCCACTCCTGCTATAAGTGCTTCTAACAGTGCTTACTATGGAGCAGGCTTTGTTCTATGTATTTTATATACATTAACACATTCATTTTTCACCAAATCCTAAGACGTCTAGATCCACTGACTCCTTATAGTGTTCTTACTGGTTGGCATTACTCTTTTCAAGCCATCCAACTCATTTTATTGACAGACTAACCCCCTTCCCCCCAAGCTCTGGTCAAGCTGAAGGGCATCTATGGTCTCTCAAATCTTTCAGAATGATATCTCGATTCCTTAACTGGCTAGCACTCTCTTATCGTTTGGTTCTAATCTACACTTCCCAATTCATAACCCACTTCTTCTCTACACACGATAGATTTTTGTTATACTGGAATCAATATATTTGTAATTATTCTAATGCAGCAATTCTCATATTGTAGTCTGAGCACATCTAGGGCTCCCTGAAACCCCTTTAGAGGGTCTACAGATCAAAACTATTTTTATACTTAGAAGTTGTTTGCCATTTTACTCTCATTTTCTCATGAGTGAAGGGTGGAGTTTTCCACAAGCTACATTATGTGTGATGTCACAACAGACAAAATACAGAAGTATATAGGAGAACACAGCTGTCTTGTAGTAAGCCAGACCTTAAAGAGATTTACAAAAAATATAAAGTAATGCTATTCTTCTTACTAAGATTTTGTTTTGGAAAATATGGTAATTTTTTTGTTAAAGTATGTTGTGGGTATCAATAAGCAATGGATTTATTATTGTCATTTTAAAATAAATTAATATTTCTAAAATCTGTTTTAAATTCTAATAAACCAAATATAAGAAGATAATTATTCACATAAATTAAAACTCTTTAGGGTCCTCGATGCTTTTTAAGGTTGTAAAGGGGTCCTTGAATAGCTTGAGAACCATAGTTTGAATGGTTAGGAATACATGCTTCAAAATTAGATTGGCCTGGAGTTACTAAAACTTTATTGACTTCAGGAAAGTTAAGGTTACCTCAGAATCCTGAGTTTCTTCAATAGCAAAATGGGAAGAAAGATTATCAATGTTACAGGCTAATAGACTCAAAATACCTGAGCCATAATTGGCACATGTAAACCTACGGCAAGCGGGAGATTCTGCCATTATCATGATCAACATAACAAACGTTTTTATGGTCATTTTCCGAATGTGCTCTAGACTTCCAGCTTCTGAGTTATTAGTGATCTTATCTCTGCAGGGACTGTCTTCTTAGTGAATTTTTTTTACCTACTGAGAGCCAACAGAGGTAAGATAATATTTTGCAGAATTAGGAGGGGACTCTCTCTCACTCATCCTTGGACCTATCATTCAGGCAGGAGAGATAACTCCCTTCGTACACTCAATCAGAACCAAAGAAGGCAGAACCAAAAGACCATAGTGTTATATTCTTTGTTTATTCATTTCTAACTACACTTTTATAACTTACAGCAGGGATATTAATCTTAGAGTCTGGAGCCTGGAGGGGAATAAAAAGGACTTTTGAAGATCAAAAGCTTGGCTTTAAATACTAAGCACCAATGCCTGGCAGATTGAAAGCTTGGCATTTATTCTATGAGGAAGAAAAAAAAGGGAAGAATGCAAGCGGATTGCATAAGAGCATTATTATGAAAGGAAACCAAAGTCTGACCAAGTGGCAGGCAGGAAGCATGAAGATCAGATGGGCAAGTCTACAGATTGGATGTTCCCTGAATTTCTGATAAGGCTCATTAAACTCAGTCCTGAGACAGGGAGATGAGTGATAGAAACTGCAGATAGATTATGGGAAATCTCACAGACAGCATGGGTGTGTGATGGTGGGGTGGGGACCAGTACCTTATGATCTAAAGTATAGCCCAGAGGTTATAAACTTCTTGGAGATGGAGAATCCTCCTGTCTAACCAATGTGGGCCTCAGTGACAGTTGTAACAATTGTTCATGTAGACTGCTGAATACATCTGCTTGCAATTCCATAATCCCAGCATCAGGAGAAAAAGAATGCTAGAAGTTCCTATAACTCCTATAGTTTGAGAGAAAAACAGAAACAGTCAAGAACATGCTGGTAGGCCCAGAGTTGCCAGGAGCCAAATGAGTGTGTGGACATTAGACTGGAGGTCACTGCAGGACCACATTCAACAGTAGCAGATAATAACATCAACAGCAGGAAACAAAAAAAAAAAAAATCACACCCAAGCCAGGACTGGGAGAAAATATAAACTAAACATATTTGATAAAGAACTTGTATCCAGCCTATTTTAAACAACTCTTACAACTCAATGATGAAAAGACAGCCTGATAAAAATGGGGACGAAATAGTTGAAGATACTTAACTAAAGAAAATGTACAAATTGCAAATAAGCACAAGAAAATATGTTCAATATTATTAGTCATGAGGGAAATGCAAATTAAAGCCATAATGAAAAGTGCTACATACCTACTCAAAGTGCTAAGACTAACTGTATCGAGTGTTGTTGAGGATGTGGAGAAATGGGCAATCTCATACAGTAATGGTGGGAATGCAAAACTGCACTCTGGAAAATATTTGGTAGTTTCCTATAAACACACACCATTCAGTCCATTCGTAGATATTTATTCAGGGGAAATAAAAACATATGTCCACACAAATATTTGTATTTGACTGTTCACAACAGCTTTTATTCATAATAGCCAAAAACTGGAACAACCCAAATGTCTACCAACTGGTGAACGCTATAGTCCTTCTACACAATTTAATACTTACTATTCAACAACTAAAAGGAACTAACCACTGGTCAATGTAATGCAGATATATCTCAAAATCTTGTGGTAATTGAAAAATCCAGAAACAAAAGGCTATATGCTGCATGATTCCGTTAATACAATATTCTACAAAGACAAAACTACAGTGACAAATGACAAATCATCAGTTCCTAGTGCCAGATGGTGGGAAGAGAGGGTTGATTTCAAAAAAGCAGAACTTTTTGAGGTAATGGAAATATTTTCTGTGCCATCCAATACGGTAGCCCCTAGCCACATATGACTACTGAGCACTTGACATATGGTTCTTAGGACTGAAGGACTAGATTTTTCATTATATAGAATTTAAGTTAAATTGAATATAAATACAATTAAAAATTACAATGGAAAACTCTTAAATATATTTGGAGTAAATTGGGCCTTTTCATCTATTTTTTCAACTGTGAATTTTATAAAATCTAAATACAAATCGTGTGTGTTTGATGAATATTTTGTGATATTGTGATGTTATCTGAATTGTGATACCCTGTAAGGGTAAAATACATAATGAATTTCAAAGAATTAATATGAAAAAAGATGTAAAATACCTTGTTGATATATTTTTATATTGATTACATGTCAAAATAATTATATTTAGGTATATTAAGTTAAATAAAATATATTATTAAAAAATTCACCCATTTCTTCTATTTTTTTAATGCAGCCGCTGGAAAATTTTAAATTAAATTAAGTGGGTTATATTATATTTCCATTGGATAGTACTATTTTATATAACGATGGTGGTAATGGTTATAAGACTGTATGGCCTTGTCAAAACTTAATGAACTGTACATTTAACTAGCAAATTTTATAATATGTCAATTATGCCCCACTCAACAGAGTAAAATAAAAAAGATAATATGCATCAAACAACACCATCAGGAAGACTGGACAAGATGAGTTACCTCTGGAGAGGGTAGAAATGAATTACTCTTGTGGGGTGGGGGGTAAAAAATGAGTTTACACCTGGAGTAGAGAATACAATGGGTAACACCTGGGAAGGACTTGATGCTTTATGCCTTGTGGGGATAAGATAAGTACCATCTGGAGTGAGGACAAGATGAGTTATAGGTGGAAGGCAGCACCACAGGGATAGAGGTCCATATGGAATTCCAGAGAAAGTAAATATGAATTAGCTCATTCCCATGTGGATGGAATAGGAATGTTGTTCTGATAGGGAAAAGAGAAGGCACGGGATGGTTGGGTGAGTGTGAGATGGAATTCTTAGATCTTTAATTATTGATTTAGATATGAAAGTCATTGGATTACCATGAATTGGTGAGTCCATCTTCTGACACCAGCAAAAGTAGAAGTTAAAACCAATAAAGCTGCATTTCTGCACCAGTGAGTTTATGGGCTATTGTGACTCTATATTTTAAGCCAAGAATATGCCCAAAAGTCAAGTGCTTTTTATACATTTCCATATTTTGTCTTCTAAAATCAAAGGATATGATCCCTAAAAGCATGGTGCCCAAAGTGACTTAAGGTACCTGGGCACCACAGCAAACTCACAGGGTTGCTGTGGCAGATTTTAAATTTTTGAAGGAAACACACCTGCCAGATGCCATGCAAACTGTTAGGATGAAGTAGATCACAGTTTCAACATAAGATTGTGTTACAGGTCCTATTTTGGCAAAGCTTAGTTTTCAGTGATTGCTATTTCGAACAAATTATGGTTCAAAAATTAACACGGAGGAGCAAATCTGGTTCCAAGTTTCAAGAAATTGTTTAGTGCTCAATGGGTACTTGTTATTACTGAAAAATTATTTTTTCTCTCTATATCTATTTTTCCAAAATTCTACTAAATTACTTGGATGTAAATTTGTATTAAGTTATTTGGAACTACTTAATAAAGAAACGATTAGATACCTCTTTTGCCTTGGAAGCAATGACTGAGACAATAAGGGCTCTGGGAAGTGAGCAAGTTTAGAGATCTCTGCTCTTCAGAGTTCATATTTTCATCACCACATTGTAGTAGGAGAAGCTGATCACCTGAGTATAGAGGAATTTGCCCAAGGGCAAATACTAGAAGGGACCAGATTTAAGATTTAATTCCATGCTCCCCTCAACATAAAACTCATGCTCGTGACCTCCTAGGTTTGCTTTATGATCCTTCAGTGCAGCTCCTGGAGACAGTCACCCAAGAAAAGGCAGATGGTCCATGAAGTAATAGTGGGACAGGAGTTCCCTTGGGGGTGAGAGAGGGCAGTGGGGGGGTCGCAGAAAGAATCAGGGTCAGTGACCCCAGCTGTTTCTAGCCACCAACTATTCCCTCAATTGAAATTTTCACTGAGAGATTAAGTGACTTAGTCGGGGTCCCATGAGGACCTCATCCATCCTCCTAGAGTATGATATCCCACTCCCATTAAAAGCTGAGGAAGAGGGAGTAACTTAGTATTAAGTCAAGCAGCTCTTGAGTTCAGTTCATTAGCTTCTTGGGTGGTTCCTGGATTTTTATTCTAACCTCAATATACTTCCAGGAATGACAATGCTACCCTTTTCTTATCCTGATGGTCTGGGAGCATTTTCCTCACAATTACGCATGTATTACTATTCTCTTAAGAAGTCAGTAAAACCTTTCATTTAAACACCTGATTTATTTGCATCCATAATCTTCCTGTTAGTTAGACAATCTGCATAAAACCCTTGCATGAAATATTTTTAACTAGCCTTTCCAAAATATGGAAGGAGGCCTCCTTAATAACAGAAAGCATTAACTATCTTAAACAGGAACCCATTTGCAGATTAAATTTGCCAAAAGGTCAGCCTGCAGCTGCCACTGTGTGGCAAACCCCACGTGTCCTCTGTGTCACATACTGTGACATATCTCAAAAAGAGTCAGGGTCTTTTCCAGTCTGCTGATTCTCTGTTTCAATTAGAATAGATTTAAGAGTCCCCAAGCTCTGGTTTTTAGGTGGCCTTGCACAATATTATTAATAATTCAATCATACCTGTGCTGATAACAGATTGCATTTATACCATCCCACAAAAAAGCCCAAACAGATTAAGGACTACCCTATGGCTAATGTCTTTAGCAGTTTCATATCTGATTGACATCCATTTATCTAATTGCAGCTAGAAGATTTAATTTTCATTTTGTTGGCTTAGAATTAACGAGAAAACCTGTTTACTTTTTAAATATTTGATTCATTCTTTTTCATCTCCTGAATAATATTGAGATAGTCCATTCCATGGAGTGAATACTACATTTTATCAGTTTTCATTCTCTGAATTCATTTCAGCTGAGTCTAGCTATTATACTTTGAAGCCTAATATGAAATTTAATCTTTCACTGCAAAGAATCTCATTTTTATGGGAGGCCAACAGTGAGGCAGGCAGCATAGTGTTCATTTGGAAATTCAGAAAATTTTAGAGAAAGAAAACATTTTAAAGAGCTCTCCATCCCTCAGTTCGAAACCTGCTTTGATTATTTATAAACTTCCAAGTAATGTGGGATGGTTTACTTGACCCAGATTTGAGACAAGTGAGGTGCCTAGCGTGCAAAATGTATGGTGTTCACTCTCAGGGCTGTAGGACCACCTGTGAGCGGGTATCTCCTTCCTTAACTTCTGTGCCATAGGCACGCAGCTTGCTTCCTTCCAGTCCTGGCTCTGATCTCAGAGCATTCCTTGCTTTATATCTGACAAAATTTGCTGATGCTAGCAACCTTCCTCATGGTGGTGTGCAAGGGATGAAATGAAAATTCACACTGAGCTCTTAACATACTGCCTGGAGCATAGTAAGTGTCTATAAATGTTCAATGATGTTACTATGAATAGTCTGTTACTGTGATGGACTGAATTGTCCCCTGCCCCCATTCATATGTTGAAGCCCTAATTCCCAACGTAATGGTATTTGGAGGTGGGGCTTTTGAGAGCTGATTGGGATTAGATGAGATCATGAGAATGGGGTCCTCAATCTTAGTATCAGTGTAAGATGAGGAGAGCTAATGTGGAGAAAAAAGGGACACTTTTGCACTGCTGGTGAGAACACAAACTGGTGTAGCCACTCTGGAAAATAGTATGGAGGTTCCTCAAAAAATTAAAAATAGAACTACCCTACAACCCAACAATTGCGCTACTAGGTATTTATCCAAAGGATGTAGGAGTGCTGATTTGAAGGGGCATATGCACCCCAAGTTTTATAGCAGTACTATTGGCAATAGCCAAAGTATGGAAAGAGTCCATACTGATGGATGAATGAATAAAGATGATGTGTGTGTGTATATATACAATGAAATATTGCTCAGTGATCAAAAAGAATGAAATCTTGCCATTTATAACATGGATGGAACTAGAGTGTTGTGCTAAGTGAAATAAGTCAGAGAAAGACAAATATCATATGATTTCACTCATATGTGGAATTTAAGAAACAAAACAGATCAACATAAGTGAAGGGAAGCAAAAATAAGATAAAAACGGAGAGGGAGACAAAAACCATAAGAGACTCTTAAATACAGAGAACAAACTGAGGGTTGCTAGTGGGTGGTGGGTGGGGGGATGGGCTAAATGGGTGATGGGGATAAGGAGGGCACTGGTTGGGATGAGCACTGGGTGTTCAAATGTAAGTGATGAAACACTAAATTCTATTCCTGAAATCATTATTACACTATATGTTAACTAACTTGGATTTAAATAGTAAAAAAAAAAAAAGAACATACGAGCATGGAGATCTATGAAAACTTCAAAACCTAAAGTATGACAATTTCATAGTCTACGATGAGTTCATTATATAGAAGTAGACAATTCTATAACTAGCCCCATAATCCAGAATCTGATAGAATTTAAAAATTAGCCAAATGAATGTTTCAACAAACATATCTCTTTTGATTTTTAGCTTCTGTCTGTAAATGTCCTGTACTTTTTGATACATGTCCACATGGCTCATATTTGCTTTATGAGAGAAATAAATATAAGTCATGTAAAAAAAAAGATGAGAAGTGCTTGCTCTCTCTCTACTATTTGAGCACAGAGCAAGAAGGTAGCAGTATGCAAGCCAGGAAGAGAGTTCTAACCAACACCTGATCATTCCAGCACACTTATCTTGAGGACTTTTAGTCTCTAGAACTGTGAGAAATAAATTTCTATTGTTTAATCCACCCAGTCTATGGTATTTTATTATGACACTTTAAGCAGTCTAAAACAATTATGTCGTATTATGCAATTTGATTGTGCTACACCTAGCCTTTCAGTGGTTTCTTAGGCTCTTTTTAGAATAAAGTAGAAAATCATTAACATGTTCCTAAAACCCAGAATGGTCAGGACCCCACACCTCTCTCCAGGTACGTCTTCTAATACTCTTTCCGAACCACACTGGTCCTTTGGGTTCATGAATGCACCATGTTTTATCTCCCTCTGTCTGCTACAGGGCCTTTGCTTCATCTGGTCCTAGTCTAAAATGCTTTAGCATCCTTCTGCACACGGTTAACCCCTTCATCCTTTATATCACACTCCATCATTTCCTTAGGGCTTAATGCAGATGTCAGACATTTTCTTGGTTTTAAAAATAAATCACCACTGGTCCTTATGCCAACGGTGTGTTGGTGTTTATTTATCTGTTTATCTGATTACCATCTCTCTCTCCCACTAGATGTTACACTCCAAGAGGGCAAGAATTCTTTCTGCTTTGCTTAGCAATTTATCCTCAGCACAGTAACTTGTAATCAATTAGTGTACCATAAATAACTGTTTAGTGATTGGTATAAAAATAATATTGCTCCTGCCTCATCTTAGATAAGGCTATCCTCAGCCAGGCACAGAGCAAGCACTGCCTCACATGGGAGACCAGTGCATTTTGTATTAATAGTTCTAAAAGGTTCTGGGACCAATTCTGATGTAGAGGAGTGGTTTCTCCATACGAAGCAATGCTTGGACACCAGCTGGTTGTGCTAAATTCAACTCAATTCTGACACTATCTACCCTATACATTTGACTTTCCCTCCTTACACTGGATTAATTTGCTACAACTCAAAGAACTCCAAGAAACATGTTCTTTAGTAGATTACCAGTTTATTATGAAAGGATATAATTTAGGAATAGCCAGATGAAAGATAGCACGGGAAAAGGGAGCAGAGCTTCCATGCCCTCTCTGAGGGCAAAACTTTCCTCAAATCTTCTTGTGTTCACTAACCGAGAAGCTCCCCAAACCCTGTCTTTTGGATTTTTTATGGAAGCTTAATTAAATTGATTAAATAATTGGCTGATGGTGATTGAAAAAAACCTTCAGTCCCTCTCCCCTTCCTGGAGGTTGAGCTGGGACTCAAAGTTCCAACCCACTGGTCACATGCTTGGCTTCAATGGCAACCAGCCCCCATCCTCCAGTGTTTTCCAAAAGTCACCTCATTACATAACAGAAGACACTTAACGGCTTTCAGTGCTCAGGAAATCCCAAGAGTTTTGGGAACTCAGTTCCAAAAATAGGGATAAAGACCAAATATGCCTACTTCTTATTGTAAGTTACAAAAATCACAAGTTCTAATTGCTTATTTTCCAAGTAGTAAGCCCAAATGATTCCTCTTTCTATAGGGTCACACTTAGTTCCTATTTTCTTCCATATGCAGTCACCTTCTTTGCATGTTTATTAATTCATCATTATTTCTTGAGCATCTAGAACAGATAGCACACTAGGTTCTGAATACAGGCACACTCTCTGCACTTAGAGTGCTCTCAGCATACTGTGGTGGGAGGCAAATCACTGCACAAAGCTCTGATTTAAGTATATGTATCTTCGGTTTCCTAGGACGGGTACAAGATACCCTAAGGAGAATGGTCTTCTCATTTGAGGAACCACTGGTCACTTCCTGCATGAGATGATTCTGAGCACTAATACCTGAAGAATGAGTAGGAGCTATAAAATGAAGAAGAGGGGAGAAAACCAATATTCTCACTGACTGAGAGCAAGAATAGAGGAAGGATGCTGAGGCCTTCTGCACATTTGCAAAAAGGGGACCTAGTTCACAGGCTTTTCTGTTCTTTCAACATTCACTTCTTTATTCATTCATTCCCTTACTCATTCTCATCCATAACAAATACCTACCAAGTCCCCGATATGTGCTAGGTATGACTGTGGTATGGAAATATCATAGGAAAAAAGACAGATAAGTCCCATGCTCTTTGGGAGATTGCATACTGTTATGTTAAAATCCTATCTGTGCCTAAGGAACTTTCATTCTGCATGTAGGAAATGTTGTTGAAAATAGCATGTGTTCTATCCAGTAGGCAAATCCCTGCCTAATGCTTCATTTCAGCCATTCTTGAAATATAGTTGTTGTGTAGAGACTGTCTGCTCATGAGAGTAACATGTTTTGGGGGTAAGCTTGAGTTTATATTTAGCTGCAAGTGTCTATTTGCTATGAGCTGGGAAGCACAAAGACCAGACAAGTACTTAAGACAAAAACCAGGCTAAACAAATACTTGTTCTTGTTATCATCGCTTAGGCTGATGGGAGAAGGCAGAGGGAATGTAGAGTTCTGGAAAAGGTGTTTTTCACATGTAACTGGCCTGGAGGAATAGGGCCCTATGTTCGAGAAATGTAGGGAGGATCCCTGAGGCTTACTGTTATCTCCCATTACTACTGTGACTGGTCATTTTAGACCAGACTTTCAAACTAGCCCTACCCAAAGCAGACATAGTCAAGGATGTTCTCTGCTTAGTAAGAATGGAAAAAAATAGAGGCCAATATAGATTTCCAGGAAGACAAAAATTCTCTTTGCATACTAGGCCTCCTTTTCTATTTCCTGATTTTCGATTATTTTTTTTCTAAATCTGTCACATTAAAACAACTCCCTCAGCCCCCCAATCTCCCAATTACCATTACCCATAAGGACCCTGCTACAAGACATGGTTCTTGACTTATATGATTATCTGTCTTTTGAAAAGTTGAAACTAAATTGAGACATGGAGAATTTGAGGAACTTGATCATAATCTAAAATAAATACGATAAATATATTTTGGAAACCACTCGGTAATTCAAGCACTAAAAGCTAAACTCTTAAATTTCTTAATGAATTTAAACTATAAGGAGATATCCTTAAAAGCAATGGAATTATTTAATCCCACTTTACCTCCTGTGTTCTACTGAAATGGAGCTGGTCCATGCCCTACACTTGCCACTTCTGTGATCTTTGGTAGGATTTTCAGCTGGGGCTAACCCAACTCCAAATCTACTGGCTGTAAAGAATCAGCAGAGAAAATGACATATGGTGGAGAGCAGGTGGTTTTGAGAGACAATATTAGCTATGTATATATGAAATCACAACAAGTATAAATATTTAATTTCCAATGTTTGAAAGAGAAAAGAGGGTTTCTTTGAGAGTGGACTTTAATGCATATGTAAATTAATTATAATTCATGACATTCCTCACACAAATCATTATTTCAGAAAACGATGCAATCATTTCAAATCAATATTGACATTTTGGATGTTACAATACTTTTAAAGATTTGTTGAGGTATAGTTTCTCTTTCCCCTAAAGAGGGCCTTCCATCATGAGCAAGAAAGCTAGATGAAATGCAAAAAAAGCCACATGGTTTTGATTTGTCCAGCTTGTGTAACTTGAGTTCATAGACCATCCATGGGGGCCGTTGGGAAGCAATGGTTAGGTTGTTGGCAGTTTACACAACTGTACCTCTGGACTGTATCCTGGTACCTCATATTACAACCTATATAAAGGTCACACCCAAAAGCTAATGGTCTGTTTATTTTCCTGGGCATATTTCTTATCTCTGATGACCTCCATTTTCAGGGTGTGTTCACAATGATGTCCAAATTTGATCTCATGGCACAGCCCGCTTAACAAAACACTCCAAATGTGGGAACTAATTAGATATCCAAAGGAAGTAGTGAAACTGTTGCTGTTTCAAAAATATATTGTTAGCTAGGCTGGCCCTAAGTGAAGTATGAAACATCAGTGGAGGGGGACACTAGGAAAGAAACATCATGTGTTGGTGAATAAATATCACAGGAATGGATTTTATGACAAAGTCATCTTCTTTGGCTACATGATGATGCAGGAAGCAGATTTGGTAGCCCAAATGGGAGCTCCAAAGAGCTCTATTAGGATTTGGCCCATCTTGTATGGTACAGTTTGGGGTCCAGGGTCTTCGAGCCTGCCTCTAGCTCAAAAGTATCTCCCTGGCTAGCCCACCACCCTGCATTAGAAACAACATTGGCTTCCACAAAAGCCATTCTCATCTGGATGTCCCAGTCAAAACACATGCATTCTGGAGTTAAAGCCAAGGTATTATTTTTCTCTTTCCCTTTTACTTTTCCTTCAAATCTATTTTGTCAGCAAATCCAGCAAATGTACTTTCTAAATAGCTCTCAAATATGCCCTTGTCCATCTTCACCACTACCCCTTTGGTCTAAGGCACCATCACCATCCCCTTCTCATTGGGCCTCCTGCTTCCACTTTTGTCCCTTGAAATCTATATTCTGCAAGTAGCTAGAGAAAAATATTGTGAACAGTTATGAATTAGATCATGCCATTCTTCTGCTTAAAATCCTCCAATGTCTTCCCCTGAGCTCAGAATAAATTCCAAATTGCTTATCCTGGCATTCAACTGAAAACATTCTTCCCACAGCCCTTTGCAGACCTAGCTCTCTCTCATTCATGTGCCCTTTCCATCTCCCATTCCATCAATCAAAAGAAGTTATCCTCCCTACACACCTACACACACACAGAGAGAACATATTGCCTCCACTGTTAGGACTTCTTCATAAGTTTCCTCTCTGTGAAATGTCAGCACCCCAGACATTAAGGCTATATTGTCAAGCTGTGTACCTTTACCTGAGTTTAGCTATTGTATCCAGGTGCAGCTTAGAGAAGGAATCCACTCTAACCATTACATTTCCTTAATGAGTGACTTGTGGATTAACTGCCCTTTGTTCCCTGCCAGGATACGATTTTGTTTGGTTCATATATTATTACATATTCTGAGCCTTTGTACCAAAAATCAGCTTCTCTTAACTCCTTCCCTTCTACCCCAATTCTTGTGCTTGCCTCCTCTTTGCTAATGTTTAAAAATCATTAACGAAAACAAAGGAAACCTCAATCTCCACTTCCACTGCATCTTTCTTTCCTCATTCCTTTTTGCAATCCAACCACTTTAAGAAAACTTACACCTTATTACCCTAAAAGCTTCTTGTCTTTCCAGGGATGATAGAGAAATCGTTTATAGAAACTGGTCTTATAAAACACATGACTTTCACTTTGGGGCCAGCTATGACTCCCACTGAAAGCTCCTTGAAGACAGTGCATTAGTATATCGTCTCTGAAGGAAATCAATAATTTTATTCACTTTGAAGTGGTTTATACAGCATCTGTCTCATAGTTAGTATTCAAATATTTGTTATAAACACCACATTATCCACAACAAAAAAGAGGCAAAGTGTTAATATTTTAAAGTGGTATTCAAGTTATTTAAATTCTTTCCAACCCATAAGGAAAGGAAAAAGGAAATTCTAACCAGATACCAGATGTTACCTTTTTTTTTTTATCACTCAGAGAACATTCTATCTCTCTGAGGGTATAGTATGATCTCATCATATACATGGTTAATCAAATGATTATAAGTATACATATTCAGTAGAGAGTGACAGAGAAAAAAAGTCATTCGTCTCCATTTTTCTATGTCTTGTTTGCTATTGTGCCCCCTTAACCAAACATAGTATTTGGCATATGACTGGTAACTAGTAGGTGGTAAGAGCCATGATTCTAAGCCAGACTTGTCTGATGACAAGCCTATATCCCAGAGCTAACCTATATTGGCTTTCTTCATTTGTCTGAGTAACCGGGATGTTTTTTTCTGGTGCTTTCTTTGAGGCATATGCTCTCCTGACTGTCATTACCTGTGTTGGTGTGTTTCTCAACAAGTGTCTGTAGGTGCCTCAGGTGGGGTCATTCCTTGTGCGACATTTCTCAGAGCCAAGAAAACAAGTATTCCCGCTCACTGGTGTCCATCAATTATTCTGTGTGCAATTAAGAAATACAATTTGTTGATAAGAATCCTTATTTATAGAAAGGTTCGAAGTTACTCCCCAGGACACGCTGTTAGTGGCAGAGTTTGTTTCAGAACCTAACTGACTTGGTCTCTGCACATTCTCTTATGAACAAAGAGGGCTACAAATAAATGATCTGTCTCCTGGCTGCTGGTCCATATTCTCTCTAACAACACAGTGACTGCCAACTTTGACCATGGAGTCCTTCAGCCCAATCTTACCATATACCCTAGATGTAGCCAAACCAGAGGACATGGAAAGTGAACAGTCTAAGGAATGGAGGAATGTTAAGTTCTTTCCTCAGCTTCTACTGAGCCCTGCCATTATATTTGCTACCTGAGGATGCAAAGTATTTATTCAATAGCAAAGTGCCAGGCAATGTGACATCTCCCTCAGCCAAAACAAAAGTTAATCATCTCAAGCATGCACAGACCCATGTCCTTTTGCAACCTACCTGTGCTTTTCATAGGGGCTCTCAAACTCTGAGCCTGAGAATGCTTCCCCACCCTGCCTTTTCTTGAAAACATATAATCTAGCCCACCTGCATTTTTGTACTTAGGCCCCGGCAAAGAAACCATTATGAAATTGACAGAACTGCCAGAAAGTAGGATGATTTCACTACATGTGAATTCACTGAGGAGGTGGCAGGCAGAGGCGTGGAGAAAGAGGAGGAAGAATATATGAAGAGAAATTTGCCTTTGGGCTTCCCACCTCTTTCTGCATGGTGTCAAGAATGGTTCCACAGGCCTTTCAGAATTAACGTGTTTGCTCCATAACAAACTACCCTAAATCTCTTTCCGTAGAGCACAGCGATACTTTGGCCTTTTAACTAAAGTTGGTAATGCTAAGAGGAATGAAGGACTCACAGACAATAACAACAGCATGTACCATTTACTGAGTGGGGATGAGGTGCCAACACTACGTTAAGCTTTCGTACACACTATTTTATTCAATCCTTATAACTCTGCCTCATGTCACTCCCACAGAGACCCTTCAAGGACTCTCCATTGCCTTTAGGACAAAGTCCAAGTAACTTAACAGAGTTTACGGGACCTTCTAATACCTTTCCGTCTCTAACCTCATCTTGTGCACTGTGCACCTCCTTTGAATGTTTTGGTTTTATCTGTACTCGAATGCTTTTGTTTCTTCTTATGTTTTCTGCTCTCTCTTGCCTACAGGCTTTTAAATACATTCCCCTGAGAACACATTTCTTCTACTCTTCATCTGGTTAATTTGAACTTTCCCTCAAAATTTCAATACCTTTTTCCTAGGGACTCTTGTTTCCAATTCCACCTAAACTAGGCTGTGTTCTCTGTTGTTTGCTTCCATGATTCATTCTACTTCCTCTTTTGTAACTCAGTACCTGTAGTGACTAGTTAGATATGTACCTTTGCTAGTAGATTTAAAACCTTTGTGAAGGCTGGCAGGCATCATGCCTTCTTATCACAGTTGTTTCCCTAAGCATTGAGCTAATTGCCTGTCATGAGCAGACCCTGAATAAATGAATGGAAATCAATTATGTACAAAACATATATTTGAGTATTTCCGTCGCTAGATGAGGAAACAGATTAAGAAGGGCTAAATACCCAAAGATATACACTTAGCCAATGGTGAAGCTAAGCTTTGAACCCAAGACTGATGCCCAGTCCTAAGTTCACAATCACTCCACAGCATCGCCTTCTCAAAATTTCCCCCAACTCTAATAGGAAAATAAAGACAATTTCTATAGAGCATTCATCTTACAAAAAAATTGAAAATAGAAAGCTTCTGGGATTCTGGAAGGTGATCTTCCTTTCTTCTCATTTCAAAGCTACCTGAGAGAGGCTGGGTGATTCTGAGTCTTTCTGCACCTGAAGCCCCAAATATGGCTTCCGTCTCTCCACTATAGGTGGTAGTGGATAACAGGCATCCCATAGCTACAACTTTTAGTTCTTCCCACAGATCTACATGAAAAAAGAGAAAGTGAGTTTCTCACATTCTGGGAGAGGTTGCCCAGGCAACAAAGACAGAGCCAGAGCAACAGATCACCCAGTTGAGACATGATGCAGTAATGTGCACGTTCTCCCATACTGATGCCCACTTCCACGGGGTGGTAACCAATTACTGTCATACATCTTTTCAATGAGGCATCACTGAGAGATTCACCTGTCCCAACTGCACACAGTGTAAAGAGGTCCCTATGGACAGCTAACCAATATCTCCAGAACTTGCTATGTGGTCAGGTGAAAAGCCCTGTGTTTAATTTATAGATTATGCCAGAATAGCAGCTCTAAAGCTGAAAACAGTTCAGTACTCCCAATTTTGTGGCTCATAATAAGATGAAAATGGTCACTGAATTAAATATTAATTTTCAAAGTAAGTTCACTTCGTATATAATGGCAGCCCCTGAACACAGCTCTGCCACTTAACAGCGGTGTGATTTTTGATATGTTAATTAAGAATTTGTTCATCTATAAAATGGGTTTATAAATATAATTACCAATGGTGTGTGTGTGTGTGTGTGTGTGTGTGTGTGTGTGTGTATGAAGAGCCAGGGAGAAAATGCAAGCAAAGCACTTAACATAATATATGGTGCATAATCTGCCCTTAATAAATGAAAGTCATATTAATTATTAGGATATATTTGAGTTCCTGAAAAGGGTACTGGACAGAGAGATAAGCAGACTATTCCTTTGAGTCTATCTGCTAGTTTAAGTCCAGTGCAAAAGCAAATCGGCATCATGTCTACCCCCCCGTAATAACCAGGGATGTGGGCTATAAACCCCTTGCGGCATAGGCTGTCTTCATTGTGCACTATAAAGCCTTCGCCAAGCCTAATACAGTGTGAGGCACACAGTGTGTGCTCAAGAAATGCTTGTTGAAGCTGTCAACAATGGGGTGTTCAGGCGGTTCAAAGCACCGTAGGCAGTGGATCTTTGAAAGAAGCTGTACCCTCCTAGGAGTCATTAAATGAGTTCTTCAGGGAGGGCAGTAACAACACGCCACCTGACTGCTTTGTTCAGAAGTACTTTCCAACTGAGTTACCCCAGAAGAGATGCTGTTTTTTGCTACATAACTGCAGGACTTCCAGTCCTTAACTAGGAAATGGCTTTTCAGGATGGTTTGCTGATACAGTTGTGTATGGAGGGGAGAGAAACACAGAGCAGGATGAAACTTCTACCAATCTGCTCCCAGCCTCTGGCATGCCATTGTGTCCTTTTATGCTCTGGTGTGTGTGAGTGTGGGTGTGTGGGTGTGTGTGTGTGGGGGGGGGTGTATGTGTGTGTGTGTGGGTGTGTGTGTGTGGTGGGGGAGTGAATACATCAGCAGTGCCCACGTACTTCTGAAAATCAGGTCCAAATCTCATTCAATTCTAATAGAAAATTTTTCTTACAGCATAACATAGATTCTCTGAAAGTATTTTATCCTTTAAACACCAAAACCTCTTTGGTGAGAATTAAAATGGAAAATGTGTAAAGAAGCCTTCTCTAAATGAAACCGATTCTGGCTAAGCAGACCAAATTAGCCTTTTATAGAGTGCAGAGTACAATACAGTGGTTCTGGTCTTTGTTCTTGAGTAAAAAATTCAAGAGGGGAAATTCATTCCAGAACGAATAACCTCCAAATGCTAATTCTGCAAATCCTAGTTTTTGCTATTTTGGAAAACAAACCACATGACATAGTAATTAATAAAAGATATCATGTCTTATTAACGTTCATAGAGTAATTACGAAAATCGCAAATCCATCTGCTAAGTAGTCAGCAAACAAGACAAATGACTGAGCTCCGTTAAACAGATTACCAGCAGCCTATGGGAGTATAATCTAATAGCCCCATTCTGAGCCATGAATACAGCAGCTACTCCTTTTGCCCTGTGGACAGGCCACAACAATCCCATCTCCCACGCAAGGCAAAACAGAGCAATGAAGACATCCGGCAAGTAGCCCTCTCTGGAGAGAATGTACTCTTAAGCAAGTGTCAATGTTACTCATGTAGCTTGCTCTTGTAGCTTGAGTGTACTGACACTCAAGATTTGGTTTCTTAAAAAGACATAAGGGAAAAGACCCAAAAGATGTCACCTGAAGTTAAACGCAAGCCCAGGAGTTTCTGCACGTAAAATGCCCATCAGGGAGGCTTCTCAGCTACCCGGACAGGAAAGTTTCATCTTCCTACAAACTTTTGTCATTTCATCTCTATTTCTCTTCCAACATTCAGCACGTGGACATGTTTCATGGCCCCTCTCCTTGACAGGCATCTGAAGAACAGAAGCCATGTCTTACTATCCTATGGTAATAATAACAACTACTATGAGTAGTTGTGATGAGGATAACCATTTCTTGTGACTATAAATGTGCCAGTCACTGGGGGTGAGTGCTTCATTTTCTTAAATTTATTCTTTGTCACTTGGTATTCACAACGGACCCTTGAGGCTGGTGCATCCTCCCCTTATATGTGAGGCAGCTGAAGCCCGCAGAGACTGAGGGACAGATCTGGGATTCATTTCTAGGTCTGAGAGACTCCAAGGCCTGTGTTCTGAAACACTATGCTACACTTTACATGTCCCACGCAGCCCCTAGGTCAAGCACACAGCAGGTGTTGATATATGTCAGTGGAATCAGTGAATATCTTAACATCAATTCACTCCTTCGTTCCCTTGGTAGCTGAAGTTCAATCCTTATGGTTTCTGCTTTCCTGTGCATTTTTCCCAGGTACGCATGGGGTTCAGGGTTATTATTTCAACTGGCTATCCAAAAAATGTCAAGAAAAGCTTCCCTTACCTTTTTTGCATCAGAAAATAAACACCTTTCCAGGACTCTACCTCCGAGTTCAGGGACTGCCAGGATGATATTCACAATTGGGCACATTCGATGGCTTTTCATTTGTGTTGGTGTTACTCACATGTTGGACTACAAGCTAGATGGTAGGAGGGAGCCCAGTGTTCCCTGTACCTCCTCCCTGCTCTCTTCAGCATCCTGGCTCTTCGGTCATACGGAGCAGAGTTCAGGGTCTGGTGGTCACTGACTTCACAATAGTCAATGTTTACGATTGGTGGGAACAGTGGCCTTTTGATGCCTTCACCCTCTCAGCACATAGCATTCTCTCTCCTTCTGGTAACTGCTTCCACCGTGCAGCTCACTCGACTCTAGAGGAGAACCCTGATTGCTTTAATCCAAGCAGCATATCCCACTGGCCTTTTCACCATGATTAACTCAAGCCAGAAGATGTGGTTCAGGCCAACGATAAGGGAGATGTCTGCTGGGGGCTTCTGGGAAGAATCCTTTCTGACTCAGTGAGCTTTAAGGAAAGCGATTCTCTCTCTCCTTGCTGGACATTTATACCGAATAAGAAAGATCAAGAAGGTGTGAGAAATCATTCCAGAACTCTGAAGAAATCCAACCTTAGGGTTAAACAAGATACCACAGAAGACCAAGGAGAAGAAGGAAAGTAAAATGTTTTTGATGTTACAATTGAGCCGCTTAAGCCTTATTCCAAAGCTTGGACTATTGCCGCATTTTTCAGCTACACGAGAGTTTAAGTTTCCTTTTTTAATTACGTGAGTTTTGAGCTAGCTTGTCTCTGACTTGAGACCAGAAGGTTCATAATATTCATAGGTGACAACTTGGTTCCATGCTCACCATCATATTCACTTTTTTTTTTCAGAACAGCAACTATGACAGGGATCTGAAGGACCAAAGGGGACCATCGGTTATCATAAAGTGTAAGCAGGCAAATTTACCTGTCAGAGCCTGAGTAGAGCTGGCCTGCCTGATTTAGGGCCATGATCTCATGGAGTGCTCTCCAGTGTGTCTGACGCTAGTGAACTGCATCCCAGTCAATTATGTGTGTGGTAGTCATAAAGCCTAATTATGAAGACACGATGAGATCATCACACAACTGAACCACAAGGTAACGGCTACCCTAATAAGTCCATCAGCTCACTCCAGCACGATCCCGCACAGACCCTTCGCGGCTTTCCTATATACTACATATTGTCAGGCGAATTAATGAATATCAGCTACTTAGAATGATGTTCTTCACTGAGACTGCCATGCTGCCTTTGCTGACAATGCCAGCTGCCCTTGAAAACCACAGAGTCAGCACAAATAAGGGAATTACAGGTTTTAATGCAAATAAAAATCTGTCACAAAGTGTAGTCAGAGCTGCTCATGTGCATATGAGAGCTTGGATCCTATCTGATGGACTTTTAATCACGAAGGGTTGAGTTCTTCCCAAATGCTGGCAACTCGAGATTCAAGAATGGGAAAGGAAAAGACAACAGGGAGAGACTAGAACAGAAGGTATTATATTCCCAGATGAGGCTTACGGAAAGAGTGGGAACCTGGGATACGTTAGCCTCTGACATGTCATAAGGGACAATTACATAGGTAAGCGACTTGTGCATCACAGAGCCCTGTGCTCAGAAGGACTCCTTGTTTTCTTCAAAGTCGGCTGCCACCATCGTGAAACTCCTAATGCCTTTTGAACAGGGACCCTGCGTTTCATTTTGACTTCAGTCCACAGATTAAGTAGACTGTCCTGTTCATTCTAGATCTTCAGTTCCCTCTTTACCAAAATCACATGACAGCAAAAAGAGAAATTTTACCAAAGACTTGCCTTAGATTTCCTGTATGTCTCCTTTCTTTTTTGACAATCTGTTCCTCTTTGACTGCTTTCTTTGCGTTGAACAAATATTTTAGCGTGACATTGTAATTCTTCTGTGGATTTACTATATTTTTTTGTGAGTTATTGTCTTCATGGCCACTCTAAGGATTGCAACATGCATTTTGACTTATCACAACCTTCCTCAGATGAACATTAATTTGAAAATTTACAAACTTTGCTCTAATGAAATACCATTTTCTCTTGCCTTTGTGCTGTTGTCACATATATTCAATCTACAGATTATAAATGTAACACTACAGTGTTAATATTATTTCATACAATCTTATGTCTTTTAGGGAAATATGAGAAAAGGTATATTAATGGAATCTTATATACTAACCTACATATTTAATATCTGCAGTGTTCTGCATTTCTTCCTGTGGATTTGTGTTGCTTTTTGGTGTCTTTTCCAGAAGGACTTCTTTCCTTCCATATATCTCATAAGACAGATCTGCTAGCAACAGATTTGCTCAGTGGTTGTTAATCTGGGGATGCCTTTATTTTGCCTTCATTTTTGAAGAATAGTATTGGTAGATACCGAATTCTCATTTGACAGTTATCTTTCTTTCTGCATTCTGACTACGTCCTTCTCCTGCCTGCTTGCCTCCATGGTTTTAGAGGGGAAGCCAGATGCTCATTGGATCGATGTTTGCCTATAGATGATGAGATGTTTTTCTCTTGCTGCTGTCAAAATTTTCTCTTTGGCTTAGGCTTTTCATAGTTTGATTATGATGTGTCAAGGTGTGGATCTATTTATGTTTATCCCACTTTGGCTTCTTTGAACTCTCTGGATGTATAAACTAATGGCTTTTAAAAATCAAATTAGGGAAGTTTGGGGCTATTATTTTTTCAGATAATTTTTCTGTCCCTTTCTTTTCTTTCCGTGTGGGACTCCCACTACATGGATGTTGCTACACTTGATTTTATCCTCCTAGGTTTCAGAGGCTTTGTTCATTTTTGTCTTTATCCTTTAGATTAGATAATTCCTACCAATTTATAGTTCACTGATTTTTTTCTTCTGCTCGCTCAAACTTGCTGATGAGCCCCTTCACTGAAATTTTCTTTCTTTTTTTTACAGCTATTATACTTCCTAGCTATAGAATTTCTACTTGGTACTTTTAATAATCTTAAATCCTTACTAAGAATCTCTATTTGTTGATCTATTGTTACAGTTTCCTTTAATTCTTTAAATAAAGTTTCCTTTAGTTCTTTGAACATATTTATAATAGTCGCTTTGAAGCCTTCCTTTTGTCTGCTAATAGCTGATAACACACGGACGGTTTCTATTCACTGCTTCTTTTTACCTGAGTGTGGGTCACACTTTCTTATTTCTTGGCATGTTTCTTAATTTTCTTTCTTAAAAATGGGACATCCTAGTTAATATATTACAGCTACTCTGATTCTGGTGTTTTTTTCCCCTTGGAGGTTGTTGTTGCTACTGCTTTGTTTAATAACTTGCCTGGGTTATATCTGTGTCCCCTGAGTCACCAGTGTCTCTGCTAAATTGTTGTGGTTTATATATATAAATATATATTCTTGATTTTTAAACCTGCTTGGTTAGAGGTTGATCCTATATCTGGGCAGTGCAGTGGTCGACTAATGATTGCACATCAACTGTGCTCTAACACCTTGAACCAGTAAAGCTTCCATCCATTGCTGATGGATATGTTTGTGGGTAGGAGAACACATTTAAAATCCAGGATGTTTTTAAGCCTCCTGGGTTTAATTTCTTCTGGGCCCTTTTGAGTCTCTTATGCTCATTTACTCAGTACCAGGATTAACCAGATGTACGTGAAGGGCTTGTGCTCTCTTCAGTCTCCACTATATACACAAATACTCTCAGTCAGGAATATGCTATCTTTGACCACAAATGTGATTCTTCCCAACCGTCCACCTAGCTTTGTTGAGTGTCTGCATTGCCCACCTGTCCAAAATGTGTGAGTCTCCTCTACACGGGCAGAGAGGTTGCTGTTTGTCATGGCTTTCCCTGCCTTGGCAGGACCTACAAAGTTGGGGTGAGGTGGATGGAGAAGCCTCAGGCTAGAATGGGGGAGATTCCCACTCTTCCTACAGCAAGCTCAGCGGTTTTTGGAGCATAGCCACTTCTCGGATTGTTTTGTGCCTTTGGTTGCCTTCCAAAGCACTAAATGGTTGTATTTGTTAGTTTTTCCAGTACCCTGGGTACATTTTGGGGGGAGATTTGCCCAATCTTTTCATAGAGCCATAGCTAAAAGTTCCACTCTGCCTGGGTTTTTGACTTTCCTAATTTGTGCCCTGAGTCCACAAATTATGTAGACTATCCTGCTTGTTACAGAACTTCTTTTACTCTATTCTTTTTTCATGGATCACCTTCACACACTTAAGTTCAATATATGCTAACAGAACAAGAGCAGTAAAATTATCCTTACACACATAAGATAATTTCAGCAACAAGTTCTATGCTGATACTGCTATAAACCAAACAATAAGTTGGTTGCAATAAGTTGAAAGCATTCAGCGAACTTTCCAGACATCAGTTGCTGCCTATTCTTAGTCACATGGCCATTCCTCGAAGCAAACAATGGTAAAAATCTGATGCTGCCCTGCCTGCTAGCACTTGGCACTCCACAACTGTAACAGATAACACTAACCACTGATTTCTTTCCCACCCAGACATGATCCCAGAACTTCCTGAGACAGAACTCAATGCAGCTATTATGTGTGAGGAGATGAGACCTCGTAGGCATGCCTTCCTCAAGTCCCCGAAGCTGAAGCTTATTTTTCTTCCCATTGCTTACTCTGTTTCTACCCACCAGTCAAGGCTTTTGGGTTTGGTTTCCTGAGAAACATATCCTTCTTTCTCTGGGCTTCAGACTCAGCTCTGGTTCAGTTTTTCTACCGGATCTCCATACTTCCTCCCGTGGTGATTTCCTCCATTCTTGTGATTTAAAACCCCATTCATTTATTGGCCTCTCTCAAATCAATTTTTAGACTAGATCTTTCAGCCAGACTCCAACTCTCTATGTATCATTGCCACTGGGAAGTCTTAACGACATCTCCAAGTGACCATGCCAAAAACTGAACCCCTAATTTCCTGCCTGGAATCTCTTCCACCCCTATAGGCTTTCTCCATCTTGACCGATGTTAAATCCATTCTCTCAGATGTTCATACCAAATTTCTCTCATCTCAGTTCCTCTCATTCTCTCTCATCGGGTAAGAACCCAATGCCTTCTTACTTCTGTCACTGCCCCCATTCTGGTGTAAGGCATCACATCTCTCATGGTATTATGACAACTGATTTCACTACTTCTAACTTTGCTTTTTTATATTCTGTACTCAGAGTGTTCCTTGATCCCTGCTATTCTATGTTTAACACAGTGGCCAGAAGAATCCTCTTTAAAAGTAAGGCTGATTGTGCCACTTCCCTGCTCAAAACATTGCAATTACCTCCCATTTCACTTAGGATAAAAGCCAAAGGCTCTTCTTCTTTTTTTTTTTTAACGAGTATAATTTATTGTCAAACTGGCTTCCATACAACACCCAGTGCTCACCCCAACAAGCACCCTCCTTAATGCCCATCACCCACTTTCCCCTCTCCTCCCGCACACCCTCAGATTGTTCTCTGTACTTAAGAGTCTCTTGTAGTTTGCCTCCCTCCCTCTCTGTTTATAACTCTTTTTCCTCCCTCCCTTCCCCCATGGTCTTCTGTTAAATTTCTCAAGATCCACATATGAATGAAAACATATGATACCTGTCCTTCTCTGACTGACTTATTTTACCCCCTTAACCTACCAATCTCTTCTTTCACTATACTGAGACTTACTCCTTTCCAGACATGCTGGTCTGATGCTTCTTGAAAACATGAAGCCAGGTTTCAAGATACCTTCCATTGGCAGATTCCTTTTCCTGAAACACTCTTTCCTCAGTTATCCATGTGGCTAATTCTCTCACTTCCTTCGAGATGTTGCTCCAACGCCACCTTTTCAATAAAGCCCAACTTGACTACCCTATTTCAAATTGCACACCTATCCTTTTCACCTGCCTCTCCCTCACTGCAATTCCTTCTGGCTCTTTTTTAACTCCCCTCTCATTCTTTCCAATATTCTCCTTTCTCTCCCACAGAATATCACCTTCCATGGTAGGATAGAATTTACTTACTTATTTTCCTTAGGGCTTATTATCTATGTTACCCTTCTCTAGAATGTTGTAACTCAAAAAGGGCAGAAATTTTTGGGTTTTTTCACTGACATCTCATAGTTCCTAGAAAAGTGAGTGGCACATAATAGGTATTCAAAAAACATTTGTTGAATGAATATTTGAATCAATGGCGGATCTATGGTTCAGATATCTAAGTAGGTGTTTTTGAAGACACAGACTGAATGTGAGAACAATTTCCAAAGAAACTTCAGGGTAGCAGAGTTCAAAGAAATGTCAAGAAAATCTTCATGAAAAAGAAGAGTCACTGGTTAAAAGAAAAATTGAATGGGATATTAGATCCTTATCTTGACAAGTCCTGGGGGTACATTAGCATATTAAAGGTTCTGAGAAGTCCTTAAGGCAAGAAATCGACTCAACTTTATTTTTCTCTGGCTTTTTTCAGAATTATTATTTTTTTAATCTTTGATTTCCTGTAGATGGAAAATTATATGCTTAGGTGAAGGAGTTTGGGGGGGGGACACATTTATCCTGCTTGTTATTCTCCAGGCTTCTTAGATCTGTGGTTTGGAGTCTAACATTAATTTGGGAAATTTCTCAATCATTGTTGTTTCAAATATTTCTTCTGTTCCATTCTCTTTCTTCTTTTTTCTAGTATTCCCATTATGTGTATGTTACATCTTTGGTAGTTATCTGGGAGATTCTGTTTAACTTTTTTTTCCTTTTCTGTCTTGTTTTCTTTGCTTTCTGGTTTCCAAGGATTCTACTGCTATATCCTTCAGTTCAGAGATCTTTCTCAGCCGTGTCCAGTCTACTAATGAGCCCATCAAAGACATTCTTCCTTTATGTCATGGTGTGGGTTTTTTTTTTTTCCGTCTAGTATTTCTTTTTTCTTTTTATAACATTTCATTTTGGTTCCCTCTTAGGATTTCCATCTCTCTGCTTGGACTGTCCCATCTGTTCATGCATGCAGTCTACTTTATCCATGAGAGCCCTGAGTATATTAATGATAGTTGTTTTAAATTCCCAGTCTGATAATTGCCACATTCTTTCCATATCTGGTTCTGATGCTTATTCAGTCTCTTTAAATTGTGATTTTTGTTTTGCTTTGTTTGTTTGTTTGTTTTTGCATTTAGTATGCCTTGTAATTTTCTCTTGGTAGCTGGGAATGATGAATTGGGTAAAAGGAACTGCTAAAGATAGGTCTTTAGTATTGTGATGAAATGATATGAGGAGAAGGGAAGTGTTGGGCAGTCCTATGATTAGGTCTTCATCTATTAGTGAGCCTGTGCCTCTGGCCTGTGAACCTCACAAGTGTTTCTCCATTTTTTTTCTTGTCTCCTAGGTGGGACAGGACAGCTAGAGTGGGCTAAAGCTGACTCTTTCCCTCCTTTCATGTAGAAGGGTAGAGCTGACTAGAATTGGGTATTTCCCTTTTCCCAGGTCAGTTAAGCTCTGAGAAAACCCCAGGGCATTGCAGTTTGGTTACCTTCTTAACCAGGCAGGTCTTGCTGAAAAAAGAGTGCTCTGGTTCTATTTCAAACTGGCTCTTTTCCCCTCCCCCTTGCTGGAAGAACAAGGGGATTTTTGATGATATTTACTGTGAGAACCTAGTTGAAGGTAAATTTCATAAATTGTACCTCTTCACCTCCATGACTGGCTCCCCTTGGACTTTTTAACTCTCAGACATGAACACACTGAGCCTCCAACCATGTGTCGATGACGGTTCAGGTTTTCCTACCCTGGTACTGGTTCCGCAAACTGCTTCCACTTGTGAGCCTCCGTTCCAGTAAGCCAGCACTCCTTATATTCACTGGTCTCCAATCCTGGGGGGCAGCTGTTTGTCCTGTACCCTCCCTTCTTCTTCAAATCCAAGAAGCGTTAACTTTTCAGGACATTCAGCTTTTCACTTATTGTTGGGATGAAATGGCAATGTCTAAGCTCCTTATATGTGGAACCGGAAACTGGAAATCTTTTTTTTATTACAATCTAAAACTTTAAAAAAAGGTTTATATACCATATATAAAAGAAAAACAAGTAGCAGTTGTAAGCATGAGCTCTGGAGACAGACCGCCTGGGTTTATATCTTGACTCTGCATTTACAGGAGTTATTTTGTGTCTCTAAGCCTTAGCTCTAAAAGAGCTATAAAATAAAGATGGTAGCTATATCATAGTTTGAGGCAAGGAGTAAGTAAAATAACATATGTAAATAGTGTCTAGTACATAATAAGCACTGCCACATTTTTTAATATAAACAATTATTTGAATGCCTATGATTTTCCATGTATTATTCTAGATGTCAGAGATGCAGAATTAGAAATTGGACCCCCCTCATAGAGCTGCTGTTCTTTAGGCAAGAGACCAACTAGAAACATGTGAACCCATAAGTGAACATTTTCTGATAGTAACAGTGGTATGAAGGAAACCAATCAGACTTAGGTGATAGAGGGGAAAGGAGAGGGGCTTCAGAATGAGTAGTCCAAAAACACTTTTCAGAGGAAGGGACACTTGTACCGGGAGCTAACCAGTGAGGAACCAGCCAAGCAAAGATCTTTCTGGAAAAAGAGCATCGCAGCAGGGGAACATCAAAAGCACAGGTGTGATGGTAGAAACGAGTTTGGCTTGATGGAGATGAGAAGAAAAGCCCACGTGGCTGGTCATGAGGAACACAGGAGAGAAAGAGCATCTGCATTGCTTTCAATAACACCAACACCTCTGAGCCTTTCTTGAGAGGATGAGTTCTCAATTTATAATTTCATTTTGGGAGAGGGAAAGAAACGTGGTTTTAGAGGGATTCTGGCAATGATCCAGGGACCTGAAGAAGAAGGTAGTTGCAATCATCAGAGTCCTGGGATTCAGGCAGAAGTGACTAGCCTGTTTTGAATAAGTTTTCTAGGTTGGGGTGGTGATCTCTGCTCTCCAACACCCCACCCCCAACACACACACAAAGGGCAGTGGATTAAGGTCGATGTGAACGACCAACTTGGAGGATAAAGAGGTAGGAGGTAAAAACTCAGAAGAAAATATCCCGACTTGGATCTTTATGATACTGTGCTTTCCCCGGCCCCCAGATACTCTCAGTCTTGCTGAAGCCCATAGTCGTTTATTTCAGTTGACATGTTAGTCTAAAAATTCTCTTTTCTGTACTCTTTCTCCACCTCCCTCCTTTTGGAGGGCAGAGACAAATCTCTTGGGTATAAATGAACATCCAGAAAAACGCTCAGCAAATACTGCATGCTATTACTTTAACTTGTAAAAAACCCAATTATTTACCCTACCATAATTAAGTCCTTTCCAGACATAAAACTCCCCACATGCTGAGTGAATATAAGATTACATTGGTGTTCATTTGGCCTTGCCCAACTAGCCTGAAAATTGTGTCCCGTTTTGCCAAAAAAATTTTTAGTGTTTTTCTCAATAACTATAGTTGAAAGGGGGAAGTGATATCTTTGTAACTTAAACCAGGTCCTTTTGCAGTAATACCTTGGCAAGTGACAATGTGATGAAATTGTTTTATGCACGCATGCTTTCGTTCCCTATCTTAATGTTTCTGAATGCAGAACCAACCTGTTTATTATTCTGCTGCTGCACATTGGGAAAGGGAGGTAAGGGGAATGCTGACCTCTCTGCAACTTCAAACAAAGTTTCTTAACAAGAATGCCTGCTCCTCACGGCATCCTTGGAAATGTCCAGAAACAGTACCCACTCTTAGTAATCTCTGTTTTCTAAATGGGAAGCATTTTCTTGATGAATCTAAGCCCAGTCAAGGGTACCCTATGGCTCCAGTTCAAACATTTGGAGATTGTTTGCCTATAGGGATTTACTCAGATGCCATCTTCCTTTTTTCTCAAGTTCTTGGCTTTTGAGGCATTTCATGGTTCTTAGCAACTCCGGCAGAGGTTAAGCAAGAGGCATAGGGGAGGACATTCAGGCCACCTTCACCTCTTCATTAGCAGGTATGGGAAATGCCTAGGTGGGTGGTACAAAGGACTGAAATTGTGAGGTTCAAGAATTCTCTGTACGTTTTCATTAGTCCCACCTTGGCTTGCTCTTTCATGAATAATCGAGAGTTGACTCTGAGAGACATGTCTTAATTATCTTAATGACGAATAAAGAAGTTATGTCCTCAAATCTTCAGGGGAGACTAGAAGAGAGCTGCATGAAGGCACGTGGACTCTGCTTGCACGTGAGCGTGCATATCTCTGTGTGAGTTTTGTCTTTGTAGTGTGGGTGGAAAAGGATTAAATACTCTTCCCCAGCCTCCAGCCACTGTCCAGGTCTGGTCATTAGCAACAATGTGGTTTATTTCTCAACACCCCTCCCTATGCATTGGGAGAATTCCAAACTCTTTGGACCTTCCTTGGTATATACTCAATTTGGACTCAATTGTCTAGACTCCAGAGAATCGAGATTTTTCCAATTCAAATCCTTTTGTGTCCTAGAGCTCATCAAGTTATCAGCTGGCCCTTCGGGTTTCTGTCTTGGTTTTAAGGGATTAATCTAATTACCTATGATATCAAATCTTAGGACAATGGATGCCATGAAGAGACTGAAGGGGCTGGTGGTCCGGGTGGCCAAGCGCTTCCCCCTGCCGAGAGCTTCTTTATGCACATCGCATTTGTGATTCTGATAAGCAAGGTCACAGAGCTGTGAGAAAACATAAGCCAATCGCCTACTGCATGTCAAGAGATACTGCATGCTGAAGCATCTCAAGAGAACCTTGAGAAGGAGGGAAGGAGGGCAGGTAGAGAAAGCTGTATCCATCAAAGATAATGCAGCTGTGGAGGTATGAGGGAGGCCTTGAGAATCTGGAAGGACAGCTCAGAAAACAATGTTTCTTTACCTGTAATAGCATTAAGCTCCTAAAGTGTCCATGTGGGAATTACAGTGTATGCTGTTTTAATTAAAGCAAATTGTATTCTACCTTAGAATCGTAACTAATTCTGTGTGCACTTTGAAAAATTCTGATTGAAAAAAATCCTTTCAATCAGCAGCTGAGATTTCAAGTAAAAGAGATTGGAAAATAATCCCATGTGTTTCCAATTGGATGAATTGTTTGCTTGTAAAGTTATTTCCTAAGATTTTTTTTTTTCAATTAACATATTAGATCCTTGAGGAGTCCTTTGGATAAATGCCCAAGTTGCTCTTTGGTTAAGTAGAATAGCACAAAATCTGTGTTCTGGGAACCCAATCCTCTGATTAGTGAGCAGGTCAAACCTCACCTGAATTATTTCTTCTAAAAATCAGAAGGCTTTTTATGATTATTCGAGAGGGTTGCTTTTTTATTTTTCATTCTCTACCAGATAAGCATTTTGGCTATGGTGCCTAATTTTTGAGGAAAAACGAGAGGAAAAAAACCCACTATCAACCATAGTTGTGATGCTATTAATTACAACTTTGTTTTGTTCTGAAATTTCCATTTCAGGCAGATTTCCAAGCATCCAGATAGAAGCAAAATGAAACACAGGTAGTCTATGACTATACGGCTTATAACAACAAATAGAACCTATAAAAAACCAGAGGAGGTAATCTTTAACAAGTGAGGGAAAATAAAAAGTGTGTGTGTGTCTGTGTGTGTGTTTGCGTGCTCACGCATGGGTGTATGTGTGTGTGTAGGGGAAGTGAATGGGGGAGACTCTGGCCTCAAAGAATGTATGTACAACTTTTCTAATTTTAGCTGTAGCTCAAATTTTAAAACAAAGTATTTGAAACTTGGATCCTGTTTCATCCAAGTTGAAATAAAAAGAAATCGGAGGAAAGAACAAATGTTTAAGTGAAAGGTGTTAATGTGAACCAGACTACTAATTGGTAATGTCCTTAAAGAGACAAGGCTAGCCTGGATACAGAATTGTGAGGAGGGCGGGACTTGCCTTTGGTGTGGAAAATAGATGAGACATTATCACTCTCCCATTGCAATGTGTTCCTACACTACCAGTGACTGTGGATTCATTCATGCATTCATTCAGGCCACCACTCTGTACTAAACGTCCACCAGTTACCAGGCACTGAAGATACAACAGTTAAAACCAGAGCAACTGACAGCCAGTCCCTTGTGCTACTTACAGTACGACGAAGGCTGGAATTACACCAGACATGGCTATTCCGAATGAGTCATGCTAATATGTGGGATAGCCAAGTAGCTCTGGGGGCACTTAGTGGGGCTGTCCAACAGCATCTGGGCATGGTGTTGAGCTGTTGGGAAGTAAATTTTCTGAGGAAGTGGCCTTTTAGCTGAGGCCCCAAAGCATAAGCCAGGGAGCAAAGGGGGATGGCGAAGAGGAAGAAAAGAGTTGTGAGAGTTGGTATGTTGGAGGAACTAAAAAGAAGTTTGGTGTGTCTTCGGTGTGAAGTTTCGTAGAAAACTTGGTGTCTGGGGAGAGTGAGCAAATATTAGGGCCATGCTGATTTGAGACCTCACGTCTGAGGTCTGCACAGGCTTAGAATCAGATGGCGCTGAGTTTGATTTGCAGTTCTGATCTTTCCCAGCCGCCTGGCAAGTCACTTCACTTGGAAGCCTGTTTTTCTTATCTATAGAATGGAAATACACCTATGTCATAAATTGCTTGAAAAATTTGATGACCGAACATGATTCCAGGTGGCAGATCAGAGTATTCAATTAATGGGAGTTATGGCTATTCCTTCTGCAATGGTCAAATACAACAGCATTTCCACATGGAACAGTATCTAAGAATATAAATTCTAGTACCAACGTTTCAGGCATCAGCAAGGGTAGATGTGTTGACATTGTGGGGTGGCATAACTTCCTGAAGTGTCTCAGTCACATACTCCTTATGGGAGGTTGGTCGTATCTCTATTTCCAAGACATCAAAGATATCCCAATAATAAGCAGTGGAGTCTCATGATAAAATATCATTTTAGCCAGTCTTTCCATCTGCGTACACTGTCCTGATCACTCACGTCGTTTAATAAGATCTTTAAATTATTATCACATCCCCCTCCGAGGGGACACGGAAATAAATGAAATAAATAGCCATACACGAGGGTTATAATACATGAGATCCCATGTTTTTGTTAGCAGCCTTACGAATCCTGACAGGCAAGAAAGACAACAACGACAACAACAACAACTCAACTCCTAGACAATTATTATCGATGTGTGTTTTTTTTAAAAGAATGGTTTAGGGGGCACCTGGGGGGTTCAGTCAGTTAAGCATCTGACTCTTGGTTTCGGCTCAGGTCATGATCTCACAGTTTGTGAATTCGAGCCCAACACTGGGCTCCATGCTGACAGCTCGGAGCCTGCTTGGTATTCTCTCTCTCTGCCCCTCCTCCCTCTCAAAATTAATAAATAAACAAAAAATTAACTAAACACAATGGTGTATTGAGATCTCACAGTCCTTTTGATTGCTTTTCATATCACGAGGCTCGAACTAAAAAAAACCTTTCTCTGTAGACAGACCATGCACAAAGCAGAAAAGCTCTCCTGAGGCAAAAAGAGAAGTCTGTTTCCTAATTTCTTTTAGCCCCTAAGGCTTAGTTTTTTTGTAGGACACATCTGTACTGAGAATCTGCTCCATACCAGGTAACTGGGATCACAGACATAAAGGACACACTTTATACTCTCTGGGATGGCTGGGGGAGACAGAGAACCAGTAAGTTAGTATTTTTTTCCCCAATATTTTCCAATGGCCAGCACCTGTGCTAAGTGCTTTATATGTTTTATTAGAGCAGATTCTCTAAAACAAGCCTTTGAACAAGGCAATGTTAACTTCAATTTGGGGATAAGAAACCTGAGATTTAACAGTTACTTGCCCAAGGATAGGTAGGTGACCCATGGCAGGGCTGGGAGGAGTTGGGGCACTCTTACCCCTGGGTCCTGCTGGGAATGCTCCGACATACCTTCTGGCATGTGAATAGGTTACTGTGATATGTGGTTTCGAGAGTACTATGTACTGTGGAAGCAATACTGACAGAAAGCAGGGAGAGAGGAAAGGAGAGACAGAGACAGAGCCACTTCCCAAAGCAGGTAGTCTTTGAACCGAGATTTGAGGACTGAGCAGGATGTGGCCAGGTGAAAAGCTGGAGGCAAGGAGATACCCTCTGAGTTAAGTGAGCAGCATTTATACTTTCCAGAAGAGAAAGGCTTCAAGGAAATGCAGGAAGCTCAGAGGAGCACTTGGTTATCTGTGTCCACAAAGGAAACATGTGTGACGGATGATCTAAGATTAATGTCTATTTGGCTTCTGTATAGATAATGTTTTTATTTATTTATATCCTGCCTTGTTCCACAAAGGTTTCGAGGTAAAATTCATTACACGATTTTTATGCAGTGACCTTCCTAATTAAGTTTTTCTCAGCACTGTCATGTTCGTCTTTGTATTCCCCGAGCCATATGCGCAGCAACGTGAATAAAAGTTGAATTGAATTTACATACTTTGAGCACACTGTAAGTAGTTAGCAAGGGCAACTGGTCCCAGAAGCTTGGTGGGTGGCGAGGAAAGTGGGGCCAAGCCTTAAAATTGCTTAGACTGAATACAGTATTTCACCCAATCGAAGATGCCAGTGATCAGAGGGCATGCTGCTACTCCATGTGGTACTAAGAAAGCAGAAAACATTGCCAATTAAACCGAAACACAATGTTGACTCACTACCATAAGATGCAATCTGTTTTCAGATATGTTAAAATATGAAAAACTGTGTGTCTTTAAAGAGATGATACATGGTGATGATACTATCCCCTCACCAAATAGTCAGAAATTCTAAAAATCGATGGTATTCTGAGCATGAGAGAAAATGAACACTCGTATGCCATTTTCGAAGCCAACTTGTCTAACCATCCAAACCCTAAAGGTTCTGGAAATGCTTTGGCTTAGCAATTGTGCCTCTAGGAATTGAACCTAAGGAAATAAACGTAAAAGTTTTTAAGGATGTCATCACAGAATTATATATAGTCATAAAAAATAAAGAATACCCCAAAATATTCATTATAGATATAACTAAACATATATAATGTTATATATTCCATTATGTAATATAATATATAATGTATAATATAATGTGATATATAATTAATGTAATGTGATTTTTATATATATTGTTACAGTTATAGATTAAAATGATGATAGAGAAATACTTATTTAAATGTAAAAACATGTTATAACATATTAAGTTCTACAACTCAGGTGATAAAATATGTGCTACAAGACAAAATTATTGCTGTGAAAGAAAAATACATTTCCATCTAGTATTTATATAGGAATTAAGTCTGGAATGGCATATACCAAAATGTTAACAGGGGTTGTATGGATAAAGGGATGTTAGTTGATCTTTTTTTTTCTCTGTGTTTTAATTTTTTTAAAAATTGGAAACCCAGACACTAGATAGACATAGACTTTACGTAGATAATAAGAATATAGATAATGGAACACCAACTAACTTGACTCTTTAGAAACCTCATTTTCTGTAGAGTAGACTCCTGAATCTTTTCTGTTTCCTAAATGAGCCTGGCTGGGCTGGTTCCAACGGAGACCCTGCTTAAAAGATAGGGAAAAGGCTACTTGATTCCCAATTGGAAATACAACTTCACCACCTGGAGTTTCCCTCAAAACCTGATACCTCAAATGAGAAAATAAATACTGCAGACCACAAGTATGCAAGGGTCTGGGGAACTCCAACTGTCTGATGTCATCCCACTCTGAGCAATGAGATCCTGAGCTCAGGCAAGACAGTTCCAGGTTCAACTGGGAGGGAGGGTGATGATCAGAAGTCAAGGTTAGACTTCAAGTTTTATCCTGGCTAAAATGGAAAACCTCCAGATCTGTTTCTAAGTACCACACCTGCTACAAATCCATAGGTTGTTTTTTTTTGTTTTGTTTTGGTTTGGTTTTTTTGCAAGTCATTTATAATTCTTCACAGCTGAAGTCATTTCCTGATAGGTAAACCCTAAGTGGCCTAGACTCCACTTTAAGGATAAAGTGCAGTAATTGACTGTATCTATATAGTGAACTGGTCTGCCTAAAGTTCACAGGGGACATTGTTTTTGAATAGCCAGTCACAGAGTTTCTGCTTGAACAGATTAAGACTGTAGGCTGAAGGCATTTGGCTTGTATTTTCTATCCCCAATCTCGTGAGTTACCTTTTGATATATTTTTAATATAGCTTTATGTTTATTTATAGCTTGCTTTGAAAGATAAGCTGTCCTTCATACTTTTCAAAGTATCTAACTCTTCCTTAATATAAAGTTCGGTTAAGATAAAAATTTTCATTTTGCATTCCATTTTTATTTACTTGTTTATAGACTTGGGCTTGTCATTTCATTTGTCGGCTTCGCCATTTTGATTCATTTGTCATCTATCTGTCTGTTATCTATTATCTTTCTTGTATTTACTTATTTTTTTTTAATTTTTTAATGTTAATTTATTTTTGAGAGAGAGAGACAGATAGACAGAGTGCGAGTGGGGGAGGGGCAGAGAGAGAGAAGGAGACACAGAATCTGAAGCAGGCTCCAGGGTCTGAGCTGTCAGCACAGAGCCAGACACGGGGCTGGAACTCATAAGCTATGAGATCATGACCTGAGCCAAAGTCAGACACTTAACCGACTGAGCCACCCAGGAGCTGCTATCTTTCTTTTGTATGATATTGGACAATCGTAACCTAAAAGAGTAAGACAAAGATTTCAAGTGACATAGAAACCTAGGTCAAAACGGGGAGGGATATAGTATTTGGGGGACCGTTTGGGTATTCCAGCAGGCATTTGCTGTTTTTCTTTCTTATACTACGTTCTTCTGGATAACAGCTCCCTGACTTCTTTTCTACCTTAACTTAATCTTTCTCCCCTTGATTATCTTTTTTTCTTTAGTTGGTTATTTATTTTGAGGGCAGGGAGGGGTGGAGACAGAGTGAAAGAGAATCCCAAGCAGGCTCCACACCGTCCATGCAGAGCCTGATGTGGGGCTCGAATTCACAAACCTCAAGATCATGACTTGAGCCAAAGTCAAGAGTCAGACACTTAGCCGACTGAGCCGCCAGGTGCCCCTCTACCCTCCATTGTCTCAATACGGTTGCCAGTGCTACTGCCTTGCTCTCCGGGCAGCAGATCTATGCCTGGCTAAGCAGAGTGCCCCATCACCTGGTCAGGATAACTGGGAGCTCGGGGATGGGCACCTAATCCAAAACCAACAACCACAGAACTTCTCTGAAATTATTTCTGTATGGACACTGAGAAAGGAGAACTTTTTCTCTTCTTTTTTATTTTGGATTACGAGCCATGAGAACACATGTCTGGAGCTAAAGCTTAATTGTTCTGACCATGTAGGAGAAACCTATTAGCAGGAAGGAAAATAAGGCCACAACTCAAGAAGAATCTGAGCTAAAAAGGAATACAGTGATGAAAAGCACATTTTATGATGAGTCCTTAGAGGCAGGATGCTTCCCCTGCCCCTTAATTTCCCAAAAAATTCCCTTTCCTTTTTTGAGTCTAAGCTTTCTGGCATTGGGTTTCTGTCATTCGAAACTGTCCAAGTTCTTGACTAATCCTTGGTCTTTCAGTTACCTCCCAAATCACCCTAGGCACATACACATGCTGTTTATGCACAAACCATTGGGCCTGTGCCCAATGGAATTTTCTATCATAACAGCATCCAAACAGGTATAATTTGATTAAACCACAGTTAGTCTAAAAAGAATATGGGTGACTTAAGCCCCGTTGCTATATTTTCCATAAGGTGTCGCCTTACCATAAAAGTGTGCCTTGTCTCTGGTTCCTCTGTCCTTGTGTTCAGACTCTAGTCCTGAACTGGCTCATTCACCTACTCCTGATGCAATTAGATCCTCTAGTTCCCTCTGCCAAAGACCCAGCACGGTCAGAAGGCACAGGTTTCCTGGAATCGTGTATTCTTGGTTCTCAAGATTATAAAAGACCACTTAGAAAGAAAATTGGATTATGAGGCTAAAGAAGATGCATTGAGATTTTAACAGAAATCCAGGCCGACTTCAGAAAGCAGCTGGAAAACAGGACCCTCCTCCTCCCACCCTCTCTTCTCCCAAACACATGCCATATGTCTGTTCACAATGCATTCTGGCTCACCGCTATGTGGCTGACCTTCGGTACTGAAAAGATGCCAAAAACACTTGGGACCTAGTTTTCCTCTCAGCTCAATCGTACAGTCATATTTAACATGGTTGAGGAAAAAATGAAAATTGTGATAAGCAGGACTGTAATTCTTCAAAGTAGTGCTTCAGCGAGATATATCCCTAGATGTTTCACTATATTTATGACAGCTTATAGAGGAAGGAGCCTTTGGGGGCCTGGGAAAATAACGCTTCTGTCACCTGGGAGGCTGCATTCAGACCACTTCAGCATTCGTGCCGTCTGTCTAACATCAAAGATGGAGGACGCATTTACTTGCTCTTTCTAAGTACCATGAATAAACTCCCAGATCAGTATATCTGATGCAGACTTGTTAACAGTGGGGTTTATTATTCCACGTGTGGCAAGGTAGATGATGTGTCTTCTTAAATTAAAATGACTTTTGTGTTGGTTTTCTAGCGCTGGTGGAGCAAAGTACCATGTACTTGGTGGCTTGAAACAACGGAAATCGATTGTCTCATAGTTCTGGAGGCTACAAGCTTGCAGTCAAGGTGTTGGAAGGGCCATGCTCCCTCTGAAACCTGTAAGGAAGGATTTTTTTCCTTGCTTCTTCTAACTCCTGGTGTTTGCCAACAAGCCTTGCCGTTCCTCGGCTTGTAGAGGCATCATCCGATCTCTGCCTCCATTGTCACGTGTCTCCTCTTACTGTGTGCCCTTCCTCTTCTGAGGACACCAGTCATTAGGCCCCACTTTAATTCAGTATGAAATCATTTTAATGTGATTACATCCTATTTTCAAATAAGATCAGATTTTGAGGTACTTCTGGTTAGGATTTCAACATATCTTTTAGGGGGACACAATTCAACCCATAAAATACTCTATTGTTTCCCCTAATTTATATACTAATTTATGCTTCTTATAAAAATAGTAAAATTATTAAGAAACATATTAAGAAGAAATTAAAAATCTACATTTCTACCACCAAAAATAATCATGTGAAAAATGTGGTGAACATCTTTTCAAATATTTTTCATAACCACCAAATGGTTTCTTTCTTTATTATCAGAAGTAGGTCAAGTTTACGGACAGACCCATTTAAAAATTCTGTAGTTTCATGAAAATTATAATAAGTGATACAATGATATACCTCTTCTTTCCTCCTTCCTTCTTTCCTTCTTTCCTTCTTTCCTTCTTTCCTTCCTCCCTTCTCTTCCCTTACTTCTTTGTTTTCTTTCTTTTTTCCCTCTTTCTTTTTTTTAAGATTCTATTTTTAATCAATCTCTACATCTAACATGTGACCTGAACTCACAACCCCAAGATCAAGAGTTGTACACTCTTCTGACTGAGCCAGCCAGGTGCCCCCCCCACCTTTTTTTTTTATTCCACTTAAACAACTGTCTTTTTAGGAAAAATGCCTATGGATAAGGTATCAATGGAATAAAAATGCATATTTTTATTTTATAAATTTTATTTTTATTCTATATTTATTTATATTTTATATTTTATATATTTTATTTTATAAAAATACGCATTTTTATTCATATTACCAAGTTATTCATGCAATAATTTACTTCCACCAATAATGCTTGAGAGTTCTAGTTTCTTCCCCTGATTATAATTATTGATGAGATATAAAGGTTTAAAACTTTAAATTTATAATTATTTAAAAATATATTCCCCTTTATGAAATTCTAAACCATGGTTCTCCTTTACTGTTAGGTAATAAAGATAAACCCACTTTTATCAGGTGTTTTGTAATTAGATTTTTTAATTTTTAAAACTTGGACCCATCCAGAATCGTGTGTGTGTGTGTGTGTGTGTGTGTGTGTGTGTGGTGTTAATCTGCAGTTGAGAGATTTTGATAGAATTGAGTTTCATTTCTTTGTCTTGATTTTTAATTCACTCTAAAAAATTATATGGTTTTGGAATGTAAAATCGTGTGTTTCCTGTACCCTTCCAAGGGATCACATTTACTTAATAAAAGACCCTATACTAATTCACAGAAAAATGCATTTGCAAAAAGGAACCAGGGACATAATGTTGAGCACAGTCAATAAGCAGTACTTTCAGCCTCAATACCACAGTTAATTGAATTTTCCAGCATTCTTGCTATAACTACCCCCTCTTCTCTCCCACTCAAAATAGCCTATGAGATTGTGAGGATAAATGAAATTATGGGATCCATCTTTAATCCATTCTAATTTGTTTTCTTTAAATTGCAATATTGGCAAACGTGAGTCTTTTAAATTTTCACTAGTTCAGATTACTCACAAATCATCTCCCCAAGCCTTTATACGAGACTTGAGGTTAAGTCCCCTGTTTCAGAGAGGCAAAGAAAGTTTTTGATGGCAAGAAAGCTAACGCACAGAGGGAAGTATGTTATTCCCCAGAGAAAACTGGTACAGGACCATATGGGAACAAGCTTACCAAAACAATATTTTCAGATAAAATGAAGACAACATCCTTGAGTGTCTCTTTTTCTGGAGCCTCCCATGGATTTGCTATTAAAGAACATTTGTTCTCCAAATACACCACCTTCACACTGGCCTTTTCCTGTTAACTTTCCATTGGGTTGTTGTGTGATTCTGTCTATTCTCTCAGTCTTATCAACATGAATTCAAGAAGAGGCAGCCTCAATATCTTGTCTCAGGTGGATGGCATTTCATGTCAGTGGCTTGCTATTTAGCTGCAGACATCAGCCTCCTCATCCTTATCTCTTCAAATGAGTAAATGAATACAAATGAAAGTTTTAATCTTCAGACTGTAACATCAATGGTATTTTCACTACAAGTAGTTTGATAATGGTCTCATTACTGTTCCTAAGTGCAACACATTGAGACGTTTAAATTGTCGATTGCTACTACATATATTCTTTGAGAACAGGTATCCAGGTAACCATGGCAATGGTGTCTCCAGGCAGGATGGGAGTGGGGTGGGAAACTATTTCATTAATTGAAAGGAAGGGACTGAAAAGGTATTTTCAAGCTGTGGATCAGAGAGAAAGAGAGAGAGAGAGAGATGGGGAGAGAAAAGTAGGTTTCACAATCCTATTTTCATTTCATTATTAAATTATGCAACCCAGAGAAACTCCAAATTATTTGAAAGGTTTAGAGAAATCGTAAGATTAAATAAATCAGCATTCTTAGCCTTTCCCCATTATTACAAGTGGTTGACCTTCACTAGATCTTGTTTGGTTGGGTTCTTACATAGTTTGATTGAAACTCGATGTATCTCCTGAGAAAGCAGAATTGTGTTTTAAGGGTAAAAAATGGAAAAATATTCACATAAGCAAGAAGGCTGTGTAGGCGGTCTAAGAGTTCTATTTATTTCAAGCTGATGGCACCTGAAAAAGCTGATATTATCAGTAAAATTTTATTTTCAACCTTTCTTCCCTGCTTTCCCCTCCACCCTTGGTAGTCAACATTTAAAAACTATATATAGATACAAATATAGATACAGATTATATATATTATAAAAAGATATACCATATAAAAACTATAAATACATATAAAGGGTATTTATTATATTTAAAGAGTTTAAATACATTTATATAATAAAAGGCAAAGAAATATTGTGAAAAAAAAGAGGGCAGCTGGAGGGATATGGAGAAAAAAACACAAACATCTGATATGGTTCCTCAGCGGAGCCTAATATTTTGCTTTCATTTAAAAGGTACTGCAAATTGGTGATCAGATAAACTTCTGTTATTTAACCAAATGTGTCCCTTGTGTAACTTGCCGCTTCAACTCTCTGACAAACATGTTCTAACAGACAACTTAGGATTTGTAGAAACCCAATTACCCAGATAGACATCCTGACTTCTAATGTATGTTGGCCACAGTCTGTAGAATTTCTTTTCAAATTAGGCCAACATATGGCACCTTAGTGACCTGTGTTGAATCTCTCCAACTCCTGATGAATGCCTCTTTGGTGCTTTCTGTGTGCTGCATCATCTAATTATTCAGGAGGAAAAATAGCCAGAAAACATTAGATGTAACTATTACCAACAGGGAAATGAGGACTCGGCTATATTCTCAGGATTCATTCCTTAAAAGCTAAATCCACTTTTCATCCATCACTGGGAAAGGCAATGCAAGAAATTTTATGTACAAAATTGTAGAGAGCAACCTAACTGGCTGGGTAATTATTAACCAAATGAATTTCATTTTAAAACAAACATTTCTCCTCTGCCAACCAGATTTCCATCTTGGAAAGCAGTGAATTCCCCCAGAATTAGGCCGCAATTCACGGTCTGAATTATAAGAGCTGCTTGGGTCTGTCCAAGTCCAATGTACGGATTACCTTGATCCCCACTGCAACCCAGAGGCTTTCAGTTACCAGGAGCCGAGTTGTGTTCCTGTACTGGCTGCTACCGCTGTTTAAGGGCTATGTTTCCAGGGTGCACCCAGTAGGAGGGCCAAGGGGAAACAAAAATCACAATTTGTTTTCCTCAAAGCTTATAGGACAGTAGGGACAGGCATTTTCAGCCCTGTCATCATGAATAATATGTATTATATTAGGTACACAGAAATCTGATTTTTGAAAGCAGAAAATCATCACACGCAGCAACCTAATTTGAAAAAAATATTGCTGATAGGACATTAGAAGAACCATTGTTTCCAAGAATGAGCTGAGGGCTAGAAAGGGAGGTAACACATACCTGGGTCAGGTATGGATAACACTTTTGGATAACAAAGTGTTACCATGGATCCCTGCCTCATGGCCAGTGTGTCACAAGCTGCTGGCCTCTCCTACCATACGGTGACACGTATTGGGATTATGCAGTGGCCAGAGGTGAACAGAAGGCTGAGTGGAATTTCTTACATTTGGGTTGTTAATTCTAATGCATTAGTTAGTGTTCGAGCCGATCCAGTTTTTACTCATGTGGACTCTATGAAGTGACTCATCCAAAAGCTTTTTACCCTTGTGTTCCATTTCCCAAACTGTAGCTACTTAAACAATGCCTTTAAAAGGGCATACAATCAGCCAGTAGCTCATATAGTCCAACTCCCCCAGTGCAAACTTAAGCATTCCACTTGCAGACAGAACCAGATGCAGAGACACAGGTCCTTTTTGTTTGTTTGTTTTCGTTTCCTCAAATGTGGCTCTTTTTTTTTTTTTTCTTCACTTGGAGTCTAATGGAACAGCAGCAAGAACTTGCATTCTAAGTGATGTTTGAATTCATGGTTATCCGTTCTTCCCTTCTGAGTTCTGGGGTATAAGTTAGAGTATCTCACTGAAATTGTCCCGTCCAACGACAGTGTCATCAATGGTGTTACTTTTCTGAGTCCCCAAGTCTGCGGCTCAGTCTCGGCTTTTCAGAAGAGTGTGAGTCAATTAGCATAAGTTAGAACTGTAAGTGGTGAGTATTTTTATTATCTGAAATCACACTAGAACTGCTGGGCCAAGAGATTACAATTTGTCACCGAACGTGGATGTATAGGAGAAGAGTATGTAGAATATATAAAACCTTTTCTATTCTGATTTGCATTGCAAATCGAGAAGCTAACCAGAGGTCTCGAGGAAATAACATAAATAAAACATGGCTTCACTACTGCAAATGCTCAATTCATGCCAGAGGAGGCCAAGGCTATTACAGAAGGACTGTTTCCATCTAAACAATCCCTGTCTCGGGAACTTCCCTTCGAAAGCGGCTGCCAATAGGGTGGAGATTGGGTAGGTGGGGAGGGGGTGGTCTAATTAGGCAGATTTGGCAAACACTCAGCGGAGAGAGCCTGGGAGGCTTTCTCTGAAATCCCAAGCATAGTTTGTGATCCCTGTATCTCATTCCTTGGTGAGCATCCTCACAACTGAAGGGGAAACAGAAGCCTGCTTTTCAACTCAGTTTGGGCCCAAAAGAAGAAAACGGAGGTCTTTGCATGGCCAGTGACCAAACAAAGCTCACTGCCTGAGGTTGAGAAAGAAACTCCATGATGCGATGCAAAAAATCTTTGATCGGGTTACAGGCAACATTCAGGGACTTTCAAAAACTGAACTTCTGGGGTGCGTGGGTGGCTCAGTCGGTTGGGCATCCGACTTCAGATCAGGTCATGATCTGTTGGTCTGTGAGTTCGAGCCCCACGTCGGGCTCTGTGCTGATGGCTCAGAGCCTGGAGCCTGCTTCAGATTCTGTATCTCCCTCTCTCTCTGCCCCTCCCCTGCTCATGCTCTGTCTCTATGTCTCTCAAAAATAAATAAAAACATTAAAAAAAAACTGAACTTCTACTCTATTGGACATTTGTTATGTTTCCACTCAGCATTGAGTTCCTCTTCTTGTGACCATGATACCCCTTTTCTCCTTTGGGGTATATGTCGTCTCTGTCCCTATGCTCCGTGACTACTGCATGACTTCCAAAGGAGAAGTATGTGACTAAGGCTAAATAAATTGTGCGTTCCACCCTCTGGTGATTGATTGGGTGAAGGATGGCAGGTTCCAGCATATGACTCAAATCTGATCAATCAGGGTTTTCTCGAACTGTCGGAGAAATGAACTCTCTTAGTTGCCGAGTTCACTACTTTGAGCAGGAGATGATTACGTTTTGGAGTCGCAGCCAGAGAATGGAGCTAGGAAGCAGAAGCCAAGTTGAGAGACCATAAGAAAATCGCTAGATGTGTAAGCACATAGTTTGAAGTCTTATACCCTTGTGCTCAAGGCCAGCCCTATCTTGTGACTCTGTTTAATGAGGCAAGACAGTCTCTTGTTGCTTAAGTCCGTTTGAATCAGACTTTCTGTAAGAATTCTAATCCTAATGGCTTTGCACACCTTTCCTGTTTTATCTGCCAATAGTGCCCTTCCACATCTCACCACCTACCACTGCCTTCTCTGGAGCCGCCATAAATACACTCAGCCTGTCCACATACACCATGAATTCTCATGCATCGCCATCCCTTTGACCACATCCCACCAATGATCTTCCATGGTTCAACCCAAGTCACCTCTATGAAGTCTCCATTACTATGTTTCCCCTACTTGCCTCAAGGCAAAAATGAAAACTTCTTGAGCTTTTATTGAGTTTTATTTTCATAAACACTTTCCCTTCCTCTATAGAACTTTAATACATCATAAGACTATGTTTTGACATTGTCTATCTCTCCCACGAGGCTGTGGGTTCCTAAGGATCAGGCACCATGCTGTATACATCATTCAGAGATAAGAAGCACCATTAAGCTCAGATGCTGTGTTTGGATTCAGACTGTCTGTGTTCAGACACTGGTTCCATTATCTCCTATGGTGTGTGACTTAAGCGTATTACCTACCCTCTCTGTGCCTCACCTCATCTGTAAAATTAGGGAAAATAGTAATTCCTATATCCCAGACTGCTGTGAGGATTCAATAAATGCTAGCTATTATTATTCTGTTTCTAGTGTCTAATAGTACCTGGCATAAAATAGGTACTCAAAAAAATAAATCCAACTGTGAGAAGAAGGCTTACACTTAGAAGTTTAGTTTCTTAAATCCATATGTCCCTGTAAATCATGAGACATTAAAGAAAATTAAAGAAAAGGTTTTGCGATTTGCTTGTATTGTTCATTTGGTGCAAAAACATCTATTGAGAGAGAATTATGCTAGGCTCTAGGAACCCAAACTGATTAACATATCATTCTTGCCTTTAGGGAGCTCATGGCTTAGTAGATGAATGTGAAAGGGAAATACGTCATTATAATTGAGTGCATGTGTAATAAGAGAAGTACGTACACATACCACGGGGACAGAGAGGGATGTGTCTGTCCTACAATGATTGCACATAAGAATTGTCTAAGGCGTTTACTGAAGACACAGTATCTCAGGCCTTATCCCTGAAACTTCTGAAATACCAGGTTGGGAGTTACGGATCTCCGTTTGTAATCGATCTCCATGGGAGAATCCTGGAAGAGAAGACAGGATGGTCATCTTTGCCCGGCTAGATCTGAGGGCTGCCTGGTAGAGGTGGCGCACGTACTGGATTCTCACAGATGGTTAGGGTTTGCTAATCTTTGACACGAGCAGGATAACCGTGCTCGGAGAACAGCTTTCCTGGTGCTGCTGTCAGAGACAGACCTCAGACAGAGCCTGACGGTTGTTCCACTCTCCCTCAAGCATATGATAATTTTTTAAATTTACTTTGAATATAGTGGTCTGAACCTAGCTATACAGTAAACTAGTCACCTAGAAAGTCTTTGAAAAAGAGAAAGATTTGGGGTCCATCCCCAGTTCAGATTGAGTTGGTCTGCAGTGAAGCCAAGCATTGGTACTTTTTAAGAGCTCCCGGGTGGTCATAAACGTATAGTTAAAGAATTGCCATTTAGGCAGTCCACAGTGTGCCTAGGAGGGCTCTAAGTTCTGGGTCCAGCATCAGAGATGTGTGTACTCCTGGGCGGGTCAGGCATGTACCTCACAGATGCCAAGAGAGACCAGGCTTCTTGCTTGAAGATATGTCAAGAGGGTGACCAAAGTTATGATATATTTCATAGGTTTACAATTAACCAAATAATGCTTTTAGTGCAATACGTGTTACCACACAGGTGTGCAATGTACCAGGTAATTATCAGGTACATAACAAATATTTTATTCTCAGTGCCCAAATGTTTAGGTGGTATTGGATGCAACATTAAGAGTGTGACGGCTGTTGTTTGTCAATCTTGGCACTCAAGTTCTATGGTAGCATACAATCTCATGTAGCAATAAGGTCCATCATTTAAATTTGAGATTCTTCATGATTGTGAGGCCCAGGAAAATGGCCCTCTATCTGGGGTCTCCACTTACCAGCTTGGCAGTCCTTCAAATTTACTCTTAGAGATAACATACTTTTTATTTTAAAGTTTACTTATTTATTTTGAAAGATAGATAGATAGAGAGAGAGAGAGAGAGCATGAATGAAGGAGGGACAGAAAGGGAGGGAAGAGAATGAGAATTCCAAGCAGGCTCCCAACACAGGACTCGATCTCATGAACCGTGAGATCATGACCTGAGCTGAAATCAAGAGTCAGATGCTTAACTGACTGAGCCACCTGGGTACCCCTAAATGACACATTATTTCTGAGTGTGGGACTCTGGAATATCTATTTTCTTAAAGCTCCATGGTGACCTAATACAGCTGGTCCACCCCAGTGTTTCAGAATCACTGAAATTTATCATCTTTAGCATTTTCTAATTCTGAAGTTCTACAGGTAAAACTCTGCCTACCTCAAAAATCTAAAAATATTATCCTGGTCTTCATTATCTTCCCACAGGAGGAAGAGATTAACTCTCTTAATTTACTGCCCTTTTGATTTTACTTTTTAGCTGTCTTTTGGGTGGATACGTTTTCTGTAATAATCATTTGTCATTATGAGCCAGGTAAACAAACCCATAAAGTGCTTGTGCTGACTTTTTTTCTGCATCCATTCACTCATTCAATTGACTGGTAACATCATCCTCCACCATTGTCTACGATCTTAGTGAAACTGTCAGTCAGGATGCCCTGCCTGTGATCCAAGCTAAGATAATCAGGTTTTCTCTCTTAAGACTTTGGACCTTGAGCTGAGCGAGGCAAGGACAAGAAAAAAATAAGGTTGAGGCCGATTCATTCTGAGTAGCTTCCAGATGACAGAGATATCTAGACACCCTGAGCTGCCTGATTCCTGCCCTTTCTCAGCAAGACTTTCCATTTGCGGAGCCACCCGGGTTCTGCCAACAATGTCTTATTTTGCTAAAGTTAGCCAGAGTTGGTTTCCCTTGCTTGCAAATGAAGACCTCTATAAGGTACAATGTTATAAGCAGTCTCTGTTGTCTGGACTGGAAGTAAATTATGGCCAGGGTGTGAGAGTGTGAGGGAATGAGATTATGTGACTAACCTTGGCTGTTATGTGTGTGAGTCACATTATTTAGAAAATGGCCAACCAGAATTATTATCCATTTGAGACACAAAGATAGCAAGTGAATAGGAACCAGCAGATAATAAGTGAAAGGGATGGGGGACTATAATCACAGTAAGTTTGGGCGTACAGCCACAAAGATTTAAAAATAGCCATGCCTGAATTTAACAGGTAAAATGTATATATAAAAAAAAAACACCCCACCATTTAAAAGCCCTTGCTTCACAAGCCAAAAGCCAAATGATTGATACCAAATCATATGCCTTACCACTGATCAAAACACATCAGTGAGTTATGACTCAGAAAATACAATGAGAAATGCTCGTGAATCCACATCTGAATAAAATTACTGATTAGGATTAAATCTGCAATATGGCTTCTGATAAAGGGTTTACTTCCTTCATTAACCTGACCTATAGCTGTTACATTAAAAATACATCCACATAAGCTTACACATTTATGTTTGCAATTTATAATAGGTCTGAAAGACAATACTCTTAAGTCATTTGCAAAAATGTTGCCAAGGCTTCCGAGTATAAAGTATATAGTTTTATCACCTGGGGAACAATGGAAACAGCCAGCTGTCAGCAAGGAGTTCAACTGGGTTGGCGCATGTGATCATAGAAACAAGAATTTTACTTCCCATCATTTAGATGGGGAGAGGCAAAAATGAATTCAAAAGTGTTATCTGAATTGGTCAAATACTTGTCATATAAATAACGAAATGAAATTCAGTGATACGAAACTGTTTTGATGAATTGACAGAAGGAAACGAACCCCACTAGTGAAGAGGTGAATATGGTATAACGGCCGCCACTTATGGAGCACTTAGCCTGTATTCAACCTAGCAGTGAGCTCTACAATAATCTTATGAGTTAGTGACTATTCCCATTTAACTCTTAAAAAGAGACTTAAAAGACAACAGTTACCGCATGCAACAACAGCATCCAATGACAGATTTCTGAATACAGATGTGGATATTTTAAGAAGACTTTCAAAGCCAGAAAACAGGTAGATGTGTTACAAGAGAATTGAAGAAGTTTTATTAAATAGCATCAACCAATAATAATGGACTAGTTATTGCATATGCTATATATATATATATGTTATTAGATACACACATATATTATATATATGTATATATATATGTATATATATATACATACACATAGATAACAGACTCCATTATTTCTAAATTGGAGTATGAGTGCTCTACTGATTGTTATCTGAGGTCGATCAGGGTATGGGTGTATGTGTAATTTTCTTTTCCCTATAAATACCATGCTATATAAGCAACTCTTGAAGATGAAAAGATAACATAATTTAGTTTTCCCAAGAGAGACTTCTTTTTTCAACTTAGGGAGCATGGGGTCAATTTCTCTCCACCTCTGAACTACTCACTCCTCCTAGAAGGCATTTTCTTGGTATTAATTCTCTAGGACCTCTGAGCATATTAGAACCAAGATACTGCCCTGCTAATGTGGGATAATCAGTGTTGAAATGATGCCTAGGCCAGTTTCTAAGATAGTAGATCATTTGTACCTCTGGAAAATTTACAAATTAAAGAGAGTCCATAGCTTCAGGAAAATACATGCACCAAATGCCTACCCATGTACACATGTTGAGGGTATGGTGGTGATGGAATTACTACTGAGTGTTTCCTTTACTCACTCAGCTTTTACCCAAGGAGACCTATTTTCTCCTTTTACCCAAAATAGGTCTCCTTGGGTAAAAGCTACATTTCCGCAGTGCAGTGGTTCCCAAACTTCAGTGTTAGAATAACAACAGACAGCATTTCCTCAATTGCTTACTCTATACCGAGACCATGATAAATATCTTATCTCCCAATAGCCCTGCCAAATAGTTACCATTTCCCTCTTTCCTTGATGAGGCAACAGACCCAGTCAAGTTGGACTGTTCGACTGTTAATATACCTAGAGAGAGGCAAACCACAATTGAAACCTAGGCAGTCTTCACCAAGAGCTCATATTCTTACTCACTAAGCTAAAATATAATATACTAGGGTTGAAGCATAGGAATGGAAATAATTACAACCTCCCAGGTGATTCTAATGCATCCACCTCAACATGGATCCAAAAATCCACTGTTAAGTCTTTAATGTGAACATAAATCACCCAGGGATCTTATTAAATAGCAGATACCTACTCAGTAGGTCAGCACGTGAGCCTGGGTGTCTGCATGTCTAACAAGTACCAGGTGACACCAATGCTACTGGTCCTGAGGTCACATTTTAAGCAGCAAGTCACTAGAGCAAAACTTCAGTTACACAATGCTTTAAATTGTCCCCTAATAAAATCCTAAGTTCTTTGTTTCCAGATAAATATAAGCACCTTACCTGTAAGTATCTTTCAAAAGATACTACTACTCATAGTAGTGTTAGATCTATGGAAATAAAGTCATGCAATGAATGCTTGTTGAATAATTCTTGAGAGAAATATTCTCTTTTAAAACAACATGAGCTGAATTGGATCAAAGGAGTCTGCTCTCAGAGAGCAGGTGCTCTGATTTATCTCTACGTGGATGAGATTATGAGTTCTGTCCCTGTATCTGGTCACTCGACAGGTTATAATTGACAAGAGTCAAACTTCTCAGGAGTCCTGGGAAAATGGGCTCAGGAGAGGCATCCACAAAGTCATTAGATCTAAGTGTAAAGGCAAATGGCATGTGTTCTTCAGGATCTACAAAAAGATTTTAATTAACTTGAATTAAACCAATTCTCTGGCATTGACATTCCATATACTCGTTGTTCAAAACTATTCCTGTTTATTATTACAAAGTCTATGCACAACTTTGTGTCCTGTACAATCAAACCCCATGAATGGAAAACCTCTGCCTGAATTCTTGACTTGCACTCTTTATTCTCCTATCTGATCCACAACTATGTGAAGCTGTCATCACAGAAAACTAATTGCCATGGTCACTCCCCCAAAGAGCTTGCTCATGATTTTATCAACCTGCATTTGACCAAAGGTTAGTCTTTTGATCTTGGAAAGAAAAATATGTCCAGCTCAGTTGGCCAGCTTTTAAAATAACCCAGGATATTGTCATCATGCTTTTTTTAAAAAAATATAATAACCACTTCAAGTTCAGAACACCCTCCATTCCTCTCATTAACTCCCCCAATGCCAAACACACACCAGTTCATAGATTTGAGAGTTAACCTCTTTCAAAAAAACAATACGGACATGTGTGTATACACCCCATAATTTCTAATACATTTTGGGACTCAAAAATATTTCTTACTAGGAAGACATGAATAGCCACAGCATTCCTCAAGCAGAACTCAATGCCCGATATCTCACCGACTGAATTAAATTCGTGTCTTGATCTCTAGAGAAGTGAAATGTAGAGGACTTCAGGTAAGTCTTATTTAGAAATGCAGCTTTTGAGAGTCTGTACCCAGCAATTCTGATTTGGGAAATGATGAGTCAGGCTCAGGAAACTCCATTTTCATAAACCTCTAGAAGGTGGTCTTGCTCTAGAAGCTCAGAATTTAGAATAGGAGCCAGTCATGCAAATAATAATTGCATCCCAGCATGATGAATTCAATGCCAGGAGTGTGTACCATGCACGGTGCTAGGAAGGAAGAAGGGCAGAGTAAGAATTTTCCTCAAACTCAAAGAGTGTGTTTAACTTAAGTCTTGAGAAAGAAGTTCCTCAGATTTCGGTTGATGAGATATAAGCAAATAAACACATCTTCTGAGGCATGATTATTGAAGATAAAGTTAGGAAGCAATGGAAGAAGGGACAGACAGCTGGGACATAACATTATGTAAGTTATATGTAAGTTATATGCTATTAAACCTTGGGGGCACCAACCACATTGTAATCATAACAATTTTGTATATTTATTGCAATAATTTCTTTCATATGGCAACAAAATTTCTTGAAGAAAGGGTATCTGTTTCTAATTTGTGCCAAGATCGGTGGGCTAGTGGTGGGGTTAGAGAAGAGGAAACGCAAGACCAAATTATTTCTTCCCTAGTTGTCATCTCATAGACATACTTATGACTCAAGAAAAAAACAGGGAATCCTGGAGGGAAGGCTACTGTTACATCCCACTGTGTTGACTGAATGACAAAGGTTACACACTTGCTCAAAATATAAAGCAATCTTTGGGCTGGGAAAAAAGGATCAAATAACTGGAGAAGTGGGAAAAGTTGACCTGGGAAACAATCATCACACATCATATTTACTGTTCTTCTTTCTACAAATGTTGGTGCCAAGATATTAATCAAATAACCAATATCCAGAACTCCTCAGATAGGATACCAAGCAGGTGTAGCCACAGATCTACTAAGGACTTCACCATTTCAAACTCCAGACACCATCTATGAAGAGCACACCTTTCATTTCCCATGAGAATCCTCAGGATGCACTATCTCCAGGCTTTCTGTGTCTTTACCAGCCCTCCACTCTGCTGAACTGAGTCTTCACACTCATTCCAAATACTTCAATCCTAGAAAAATGTTTTTAATTCATTTTTGAAGGGAGTATCACCTAGTTGATCTATCTACATGAACACTCTATTCAGGTATGACATATTGTCCTTCTAAGGAGAGATGAGGAAACTACAGTGGCAGTGTTGGCCATCTTCTATAACCAATCTTATTATTTATTATAACTACTAAAAATAACATTTACTTATCACTTTTCTTGTGCTCATCAATCTTTATATCATGATTTTCACTTAATTCTCACAAGAATTCTCTCGTATATCTATTATTAAATAGAACACCATTTATTTTATTTTTTAAAGTTTATTTATTTATTTGGAGGCAGGGGGAGAGAGAGCAGGGGAGGGGCAGAGAATGAGAGAGAGAGAGAGAGAGAGAGAGAGAGAGAGAGAATCCCAAGCAAGCTCCACACAGTCAGAGCAGAGCTTGACAAAGGCCTCCATTTCATGACAGAGAGATCATGATCTGAGCTGAAATCAAGAGTCAGACGTCCAACTGACTGAGCCACCCAGGCACACCAAAAGAACACCATATAGACCAGAGAACACCATGGTTCAGAGAGGGTGAGTAACGTATCCTGAATCACATGGTTAATAAATAACAGAGTCAAGATACAAACTCGGCATTGTCCACCTCCAAAGGCCATAGTCTTAATCAGTACATAATACTGTCTCTATCCCTTCTGCTTCAGGTAAGGAGTTTTATCGTCATAGTACTTAAGCTTTTGTGAGCCAAGTTCTTTCTATGTCCTAGCTTCTCTAAACCTTACAGCAAACTTCTGAAGTGGGTTCTATCACCCACAGTTCAGGGATGAGAAAACTAAGACACAGAAAAATTAAACTACATGCCCAAGATTGTAGAGTTAGTAAGTGGTAGGTTGTGGGATCCAAATCATTCAAAATAGTTGTAGAGATGTTGTTTAAAACTGTTCATAATTCTGTATTATGTTCTTACATAGCAGTCTTAATGCAACCAAATCCAACATTTTCAAGGTGTTTTAATAAACATCTAGAAAAATACACTGAGTAATCCAGGTTTATGTTTCAGTCCAAAGGGAAAGTGCAGTAGACCCTAGAACTTCTAAGATCTTTGTCTTCAGAGGTAGTCATTGAAAACTAAATAGAATTTTGTAACAAATGCTCAGGACCTGTCTGTCAAGCATGTTTTGTTGGCATTAATTTCTTCCCCACATTGCTCAGTGATTAACATATATTTACTCAGTGCCTGATGTTTCTGGGACTGGGGAATTTAAGTGGATTGAGACCTGATCCAGCCTTCAAGAAGTCTACAGTGAAGGAGACTCAGAAGGAAGGCAGTGATTATAGTACAGAGTGTCAAGGACTACAATAGATTAGGAACTTCACAAAGACAGGATCTCTGTCTTAATCTGCTTTATCTCCACCCCGCACTTAGCCCACTGCCTGGCAGAGAGCAAGAACATGAAATACTTATTAACGCATGTGTGAAAGAATAGATGTACCAAGGTAATGCTGAGGTTATGGGTATGGGTAGGGGCTAAGACACCGAGGGGTGGGGCAGAGAGGACAGAGGGAACTCTTCTGGATCCTTGAAGGTGGTATTTGAGCTGGGTATCAAAAGGTGAATAATTAGCAGGAGTGAGCCAGGCAAGAGAAGGGGTTGGAGACACAGAGATTGGAGGAACTGAAAAACATAAGAGCATTGAGAGTGAGTGGTGATGCTGATGGCAAGCCTGTAAAAGTCTTTCTAGGTTGGGCTGGGGGATTCACAGAAATGTGAACCAGTTGACATAATGAGGAAGAACGAGGAAGACTAGAGCAGAGGAGGGCGGCAACAATGAGACACAGACCTCAAGAGGTCAATAGGAGGAACGAGATCATGTTCCCCAGGCTAAGGATTTCCAACCTGACTCTGTAAACCATGGTGGAGCCATTGATAGGTTTTAAGTAGGGTAATGTCATGATCAATTTTAGTTGACTATAAAAATTTAAGCTCTCTTTCCTTACCCTCCAAAGGGTTGGCGTTGTTAGATAACACTACAGACAATTGTGTCTGGACTTAATGAGTATAGTCATCCTACCCCTAGCTCAGTTCTTAGTCTACCTCTGAGGTTCTTCCTTTGGTTCCTTTGGTCCTACCTAGAGTAGCTGTGAGAGTCCCAAGCCCTTGTTCTGCTACAAAGGGCATTCCATCCATCAGATACTATCTCATTCCATACCTATGAAAGCTACTGGAAGAAAAAACCCAAATAAAATAAAAATTTATTTTAAAAATAAATTTTCAAAAATTTATTTGAGAGAGAGAGAGCTGGGGAGAGGGGCAGAGGGGGAGAGAGAGAGAGAGAGAGAGAGAGAGAATCTCAAGCTTACTGTGGAGCTGATGCAGGGTTTGAAACCACAACTCTGGGATTACAACCTGAGTCAAAAATCAAGAGTCTGATGCTCAGTTGTTTGAGCCACCCAGGTGCCGTCAGACACATGCTGTTTTAAACAAAAATCACCCAGAATCTGAGCAGACAGAAGAGAGATGTATAGTAATTAGAATGGAAAGCCACCAGACCTAAATGGAAATGTGCCAAGTAGCACAGACAAATCTAAACAAATTAGACTCAGAGCTCAGGTCAGCATCTTTCAAGCATGGCATCGGTCCTGAATCCCAGGTGACAGGCTTTCACAAGTTTGTGGAAGATCTGTAATGACTTTCTCAAGCTAGTAAAGTGACAGGTTTTATTTCCAACACGTTGAAGCTGCAAGCCCTTTCTCATCATGCATAGTACCGCCCCCCTCAAACTTTCTCCTATACTTTATCCCATTTGCTGCCTTATTTGCTGTTTTCTGATTATAAAAGCAATTTGTCCTCAGTGTAAGAATTGCAACAATATGGAAAAATAACTAAGTGAAAATCATTTTTCAAGCCCTCACCCACCCAACCAGAGTAAACCAGGCATAAAATTTGGGAGCAATTCTTGCCCTAGTTTTTGTCCTCATATGTACATAATGCTATTGTTCTTGTCTTTTTTAAAAAAAATTTTAAATGTTTATTTAATTTTTGAGAGACAGAGCATGAGTGGGGGAGGAGCAGAGAGAGAGGGAGACAGAATCCAAAGTAGGCTCCAGGCTCTGAGCTGTCCGCACAGAGCCCGACACGGGGCTGGAACCCACGAACTGTGAGATCATGACCTGAGCCGAAGTCGGACGCTTAACTGACTGAGCCACCCAGGTGCCATTGTTCTTATCTTTTAAAGGAATACTAATTGTATCATTTGCCTTTTTTCTATTTAACTTACTGTGAATATGTATTTACATCATGATTTCCAAAGCCTATAGAGTACTCCATCATCTGGATACACCCTAACTGTATTAATTGTCTCTTCAGACATACTTGGGTTATTAATAATAACTAAAATAAGCTTATGGAGAGAGAAGGCTGTGGTAAGCATCCTTATAGCTCATCTTATTACGTTTCTATGCTTAGTTACTTAAAATAAAATTCAAGAGGGAAGTCTGGGTGGCTCAGTTGGTTAAGTGTTCACTTCAGCTCAGGTCATGATCTCCCTGTTTGTGGGTTCAAGCCCTGCATCGGGCTTTGTGCTGACAGCTCAGAGCCTGGAGCCTGCTTGGATTCTGTGTCTCCCTCTCTCTCTGACCCTCCCCTGCTCGCGCGTTCACTCGCGCTACCTCTCTCTCTCAAAAACAAATAAACATTAAAAAATTCTTAATGGAATTCAAGAAATGGAATTGCAGAGCTGAACGGTGAGCACATTTAAAACATGGGCTATGCATTGCTTAATTGCCCTCTAGAAATGTGGTATCTATATAGTCTCACCAAAAAAAAAAAAAGTGTCTGTTTTGCTCCATCTTTAACAATAGGTATTTGGTGAAAATTAGCATCACATTGTTATTTTAATTCTCTCATTACTTGTAAGCTTGAATGCCTTTTCATATGATGATTAGGCATTTATTCTTTTTATAAATTGCAGTTTCAAGTCTTTTATTCATATATCTGTTTGGTGATGTTTTTTATATATTAAGAGTACTAAGAGTATTTAAATATAAAGAGTATTTTTATACATTAGGACTATATAATGAATATGTTGAAAACTCATTCTGTAGACAGAAAATTACAATTTGGTCCAGTCACCTACAGAGAGCTTCCAACCTAAACTCTGCCTCCTATCAGTACTAGACGTTTAAGCCTTAATAATCCACAGCCCAAAAGACCTTACTAACCCACGGAAGAGCTCTTTTCAAAAGAAATGAATCACAAACTAAAGGGATTTTTCTATGGTGGTCCAGTTAGTACAATAATCTGTGGTCTGTGACCCACTTTTGCTTTGGCAATTTCTGGTCCTTGCCTATGTGTGTCTCTAGAGAACGGGATGAGTTATGGACTCATCATCTAAGGTGATTTAGAGAGAAGTTTGGCAAAAGCTTATTCAGCTAGTCTGGGGTTCAACTGTTGCAACAGCCAGCTGTAAGCTTCAAAGAGAAGGAAAGGGTCAGTAACTCCACCTGCCATTTGCCATTTCAGGTTTGTGTTTACTCAGTCTCCATACTGGCATGGTGGACGCTCTTCCTTACACACACGCGTTCTGAGCCCTAGGGGCACTCAAAATGTGAGGGGCATTAAGACTGTCTTCCTTTGGGTCCGTCCACGGTTTCGCTCAGGGCAACCCTTCCCCATTCCGTTGTTTTCACGTGGCTTCCAATGCTTCCCTTTTTCTTTTTTCAGGAAAAGGAAGAAGGATCTAGCCAAGCTTGTGTGTGTGTGTGTGTGTGTGTGTGTGTGTGTGTGTGCCTGTGTGCCTGCGCGCAGGCACACACACACACACTCATGAGAAGAAGATTTAAGGATAAAACAACTTAAAGCAAAAGTCTTAGAAGCCAGTACCAATTGAAGACCCAATCAGAGATACCACTTCAGAATGACAATGATAACCTTACTTGATTCTGATCACACTCATTTCACAGATGGTAAGGAACTTGCTGGAAGCCACAAAACTAAATAGTGGTAGAGATGGCATTGGAACTCACGTGTCTAAGACTCCAAACCCATTTCTGTGGGGCCATAATGCCTCATGAATCACCACGGCTGCTTCCTCTTGTTTTATAGGTGAGTGAACCAAAGTCCAGTGGGCTAAGGCGCTGGGCTAAGCACTCAGCCTGTCTTGGCAGAGCTTAGTGCGGAGCACAGGCCCCCGACTGGAAGGCCACCACTGGCCTCCTTCGTGATGCTGACTCATCTTTGAGATGACGATGCAATTTAATGAGAAAACATCATTCAGTGTGTACAAATTGGATTGGGACAATTATTCAAGAACACGTTTTATAAAGTGAACGAATGTCAGTTACCTGCAAATCAAAATCAACACAAGCAGTCGTTGCCTAACAGTAACCGTCTTCACTGAGGATTCGTGGGGTTACACCTTGCGCTGGGATCACTTGGGGAGTTTCCTGTAAAAACACTTCCCAGGCATTCTCTTTACAGAATTCCTCCTCTAAGCACCGTGGGGAGTGGGCCCTCTGGGGGCTGAGGGATCCCCTCCCCTCCTGTGCTGTGTGCTCTCTGACTCCCCTCTCCCTGGCTCCTACCTCCTCCACCAGCCTAGTTCTCTACCCGTGCTTGGATTTTCTTACGCTTTCACTATGCAGAGCACTCAAATGAGCATATTTTGTTACTCGAGCACCTTCTTGGAGTCCCACTTTGCTCCCTGAATGGTTTGAGTAATTACTTTGGACAAATATGGCACCCTCCATGTTTTTCTCCATCTTTTCCCATAGGTACTGTTATTATCCCAATTTTCACAGAATGTAATTATCCCTGTTTTAAGGAGTCCGGAGGTCAGAGTCACTGCGAGCATACTGCACACTTGGAATTTAAACCCATATTTATGTGACTCCCCCAATTCTGACTTTAATGACACTCACTCCCTAAAAAGAAGCATTAAAGTATCATGACCTTTTCATATCTCCTTCAGAAGGGCCTCTACTCTGTATCATCTCCCTTTCTTGAGATCCTTGAACTTCTCCAGGTAGGTGATCCCCCCAAATGCAGCCTTAAAGCTAGATGGATGCTGTGGCTCAAAGAGGTTTTGTTTTGCCCATAGCTCAGTGAGGCAGTTCCTGAATGTGTTCCCCCAAACATTTATTCTATGAGATACTCTTAAACATGGGGTTCCATGACCAAATACTTTGGGAAACTGAGATAACAAATTAAGCCCTTGTGTTCCCAGTTGTGGTCTCCTGAACATTTTTGTGTGAGCCATCAGTAGACATGGAAGTAAAAATAGACTGAGGTCAAATAATTTTGGCAAACCGAACACATTCTGGTTCCCTCTTGGAGATCCATAGTACATATGAGTTCATTAAAGGTTCTGACAAGTCCTATTAAGATGTGTTGAATTTCGTTTGATTTGATGCTTCTCAGAGTTATCTGACCTCAGGACCTTCTTTGAATTTATAGCAGCAGCCCACAAGGGCCCACGCTGGACAGGCCTCTGCTTTGAATTTTGGTCTCCTGGACTCTGAAAGGAGTTGGTGGGGGATCCTCATCTGAGAATCTAGGCCTGATCTTGCTCTTGGCTGATTGGGTGTTGGTGAGCAAGTCACTCCTCTCTGGGCTTCCATCTTCCCATCTGTAAAATGAAGGCGGGGGCACCTGGGTGGCTCAGTTGGTTGAGCGTACGACTTCAGCTCAGGTCATGATCTCACGTTTCGTGAGTTCGAGCCCCACGTCGAGCTCTGCGCTGACAGCTTGGAGCCTGGAGCCTGCTTCAGATTCTGCGTCTCCCTCTCTCTCTGCCCCTCCCCCCCTGCTCTGTCTCTCTCAGAAATAAACATAAAAAAAAACCCCTTACACATAAAATGAAGGTGGTGCACTGGATTGTCTGTAACCTCTTCTCCAGTTGGAGTCTACCATCACCTGAACATATGGATTTGGTGGGGGCTACAACCCAAAATACCATGATTAACTGCATTTGTGGCTCCTAATCTCCCTCAGTCACCCACAGACAAAACAGTAATAATCTTTTTTCAAGCTGTGGAAATCTTAAACATATAAATATTAATTTGCCCCCATCTGCTAGTAAAATATTCTCTGGAATTGCATTATCATTTACTGTTTCAGAACTTTGAAGCTGTCTTTGATCAGCCGGTTTCCAGGATAATGGGAAAGCCCCTGAAACCTCCAGGGCGCTTCCAGTGAACCGCCCTGAGACCTCAGGCAGAAACTTTACCTCTCTGACTTTTTATATTCTTCATCCATAAAAGGAAAAGAATGACAGTTTGCCCTTGATTCTTTTAAGACATCCTGTGAGCACTGTCAGTCATAGTAAAACAACAACAACAAAAAACAAAAAAAACAAAACAAAAGCCCTCTGTCCCCTGGCTATACACCTGCCACTGCCTAAGTCCTCAGAAGTGTTTCTGGTCTCCCTTTCTTTCTTTCGGTTCCCAACCACTCTTAGAGCAAGGTAGATGCTTGCTACAACAGAAGTCCTCCCTTTGTGAGTACTAATACTCGTATTACATGGGTGAGACTATGATACCTTAATCTGGGAGACAGCTTGCTCCATTTCAGTGCACTTATCTTAGTAAAAATCCTCCTTAAAATACAGAGGATCACAGTGATGGTAAGAGCTGGACTTTGACATCAGACAAATCTAGATCTGAACTCAGCACTGTTATATACCAGCTGTGCCTTCGTAGGCAAGCTGCTATCCTCTGATCCTCCGGTTCTTCATCCGTAAAGGGAGCAGTAGGAGTCACCGCCAAGCTAGGACAACAATGCGGTGTAATAATTTCTGTAAAGCTCCTTGCACATACCCGGGACATGTGTGTGCTCAGTCATATCGGTTAAAAACATCGGTTAGTTGCAGACACACAATGAAAGGTCATCCAGAAAGAAAACTGTCGCTGTGCAAACGTAAGGAATCCTGCTCAGCCATCAGAAAGGAAAACTGTAATTAGTGCTCCTCGCAAATGTTCATTAGGAGGCCTGCAATATTCAAGCTGGCCTTCTTTAATTAACGCTTCATTGTTCATTATTGAACACTGCCACCTGGTGGATGAACAGGCCACATGCAGGCAGGGAAATCCCGGACGTTATGTCCGGTTACCGGGCCACAAGAGGAAGAGGTTACTCTGTCCACCTGGTCCTCACTGATTTCAGCATTTTGATTTGGAGCCTGGCCCATGGAGAGATCTGCGGATTCCTGTTTACGTAGACTTACCGTCACTTTGCTGCGGTTATCAAAGTGACACGCAGGCGTGAAAACTGTGTTGTTTCCACTGACCGATCACATGATCTGAGCTGTAGAGCAGCCTCCTCTGACAACGCGATCTGAAGTAGAGCCCTCCTCCATCACTCGAACCCAGTCACCTTGTTCTTCTCTACAGAGAGCGTATCATTATCTAAAAACATACAGAGGCATGCTTTCTGCTTCTCACTCTTTTCTCTCCCCGACTGGAATGGAAGCAAACTCCCTAAGTGCAAGGGCCCAGAAGCTGTGTTCCTTTCCGTATTCATCGCAACAAACACAGGCCTGGTACATAGTAGGTGCTCAAAAATGGTGTTGCCTATAGATAAAAAACAGCAATGATAAGGCTAATAATCACAGCATTAGAACTCATGGATCTTTCATTTGCCAGGTAGAGAGCACAGCTCTATGCAGACATCATCTCGTTTGTTCTTCACAGTCGCCTTGCTGGTGGGCTCTCACCATCCATGGAGCATCGGAAACTTCCAGGACCTGGGGCGCCTGGGTGTCTCGGTCAGTTAAACGTCCGACTTTGGCTCAGGTCATGATCTCATGCCTCTTGACTTCGAGCCCCACACTGGGCTCTGTGCTGACAGCTCGGGGGCTGGAGCCTGCTTCAGAGTCTGTGTCTGCCTCTTCCTCTGCCCCTTGCCTGCTCCTGCTCTCTCTCTCTCTTTCAAAAATAAATAAAAATTTTTAAAAAACTAAAGAAAAAAGAAATTTCTAGGACCTAGAAGTGATTTTCCCAGGTCAATAATCACAGCAGCTCTTTGCCCAGCATTATAACACCGTATTTTATTTAAGCTTCCTTCTTTCGTAGTCCACATTAGGGTTTTGCCCATTTTCCAGGTTTGAAAGCCAGCTCTCATAGAAATGAGACGGTTTTCCTGAAGCTATTCAGCTCCTATTTAAAACCCAGCTCTGGTCTAATTCTAAAAGTTCTGCTCTTTTCACTACAACACGATGCCTTCTATGTGATATATGGATAAAAAGGGCTTCCTTAATTCTGTCCTGGAAACCCAGACCTGAGTTTTGGCTAAGCATTTGAAACAAACCTTGCTCCCAAGCTGCATCACAAGCTGGCCTCTTCTGTAGCCAGGTCTTTATTGGTCCACAGATGTCTCCTGCATCTTCACTTCAAAGAAAATAACTAGCTAAGATTTATTGAGATTTTATTATATTATATACCAGGCAAGGTTCAAGTGATCTTAGTTAATTGTTTCAATAGCCCTGTAAAAGAGGAGATAGACAGATGGATAGATAATTATTCTCATTTTACAAATGAGGAGACTGAGGCATAGAGAGGTTAAGTATTTTCCCCATGGTTACCCAGGTTGTAAGCCAAAGCCCTGACTTAAACACAGGCAGTGTGCAGGGTACAGTGCTCAGCACCAGCGGACCCTCTAGGAGGCTCTTCTGGTGCAGTCCCTCTGCCCTAGAAAACCTCAGGACACCTTGCTTGGTACAGCACTTCCTGCAGTGTCTCAGCTCCAAAACTGTGCAGAAGTTGGAACAAGGCAGGAACACCAGGGCATCCTGTGGCTCCCCTCCCCTTCCTGCTCAAAGACCTGGCCCACAGTTGCTCTTCAATTAGCTTCCATCTGTAGGAGCAGCAATTCCCCAGGGGTACACAGTCCAAAAAGAGAGACCGACTCAGCCAAAATCCAAAAATATCTTCACTGCAGTAAGCAAACCAGTGATGGAGAGAAGGAAAATTTCCCCTTCGAGTCTTGGACATTTCTCAAAGACAGCCCACTCAGCTTACATAAGTGGCATTCACCACCGAGGAATGCAACCGAGGCCCCACAAATCTAGGCCAACCTTGCCAATTATGTGTTAATGAAGAGTTATTTAGGGGCCACCCACAGGCAGTTTGGGAAACTCGACCCTGTGCTTAATGAATTGTCCTGTCCTGGCTCGCCAGACCTAAGCAAAGAGGTTCCAGGTAACCCCCCAAGGATCATGACAAAGTTAATACATGGGTATTCCTTCAGACAGCTTGCACCCTTCCTTGAACCCTTCTTCCTAAGCAACAGCCAATGATAGGGTTCAGGGGAATTCTAGGCCTCCTGCCATTCATTCGGTCATTCATGTCTTCATATATTTACACATTTTCAATAAGCGTCTCTTAATCATCGCCTTTGTTTCAGGTCAGCACCAGGTACAGAGAACATTCAAGTCATACACAGTGGTGAGCCTAGACAATCAGCAAAACTATAAATCAAGCCCTGGTTTATGATATTTGACACTTTTATGTGTAAATATGCCCATCGCGGCCAAAGTCAAGCTACCGATTTTTGGTCACTGAGTATGGAGTTGGGAAGAAACACACAAGGTAGAGGTACGTAATCTCCAGAGCATAGAGTAAAATGTAGTTATTAGGAAGGGAGGAGTTTTAGTATTTATTATTTTCATTTTAAACACAATGTACTCCATTGTAAGCTTATAAGATTTAACTTGGGATAATGGCCATGTTTACTAATCAGTTTGCAACAATCTTGCACAATTTAATGATTGACTCTTGGAAGCTGGTACTTGTCAGCTCCAGCATACTACAGCTTAGACGCAGTCTCATGACGTACGAAGTGGACAGGTGAGTGGGGAAAAACTAAGAATGAGTACGAGCTCCTTCGTGAGAAGTACAAGATGTTTGGAAGCATCTGGGAGACAGATCCAGCCAAGAGTTGGGTTCGGGGAATGCTTTCTGAGGCACGGACACCTGAGACTGGAAGGAAAGTAAACGTTAGCTGTGGGAAGGGCAGAAGGTGGGTTCCAGATGGGGGAAGAAGCCAGGGCAATGGTGTTGAGGGAAGCTGGACAACAGATCTTTTAGAAAATGCAGTACTTCTTTATGTGTCCATGGTAAGACCGTGACATGAAAGATGGGGGGAAGCAGGAGAGCAGACCCAGAATATAGAAACCCTGTTCAATACTGCTATCAGGTTGGTGGGTACTCACTGGTAGTGTGTATACCCGAGGATACCCTGCTTAAGTTCTTGTTAGGAGGATCATTCTGCCGGCAGTATGGGAAAGAGGTGGGATGAGGGCAAGACCGGAGGATGGTGCCACAATCTAGGACAGAGATAAAGGATGCCTCCATGGTGGTGACGGCAATGGGAATGGAGATCACATGGAATCAAGAGTCATTTAGGAGATTGTATGTGCAGAACAAAGTGTATGCATGTGTGCATGTGTGTTGCAAGATTGGCAGACGTGTTGAACGAAACTAAGTCAAGAATCATCCGGAGGTCTCTGACAAAAGCAACCCCAGAGATGACTGGAAGAAGGAGCCAGTGAAGGAAGAACAGGTAACTGGCTTGAAGGAGGATGAGTTCCATTTTAGACAGGTTAACTTCATGGGGTGATATACAGCAGTGATATCCAGGGGGCAGTGCACTGTACAGTCCTGAAGCTCAGGACAGAGATCTGGGCTAGGAAATAAATCTGGGAGCCATCAGCAAAACGATGATAAGCAAAGCTCTGTGTGCGGAAGAGACCGTCCAGGAGTGAGTCAGAATAACTAGAGTTCACAGGCCATGCACGGTGCTGGCCATGTCTGTCCACTGTACACATACCAGCTCCTTTTGTCATTACAACCACCTTACTATGTAGCTGTTATTGTGACCCCCCCCCCTTTTGTGAATGAGGACACCGCACAGTAACAGGCAGAGCCCAGGTTTGAAGCTGGTCCATCCAGCACCATCACTCATTCTCTGAACTGTAATACCAGAATGCTTCTGTATTTAGATATATAGACAAGGAAGAGAAGACTGGAAAAACAGAACCTGAGGAAATGAATATTTAAGTTGCAGGAGGAGGAACTTACAAAGCAAACTATAGAGTATGGGGAACAGGTGGGGGAACCTGAGGCTTATCTTTTTTTTTTTTTTTTTTTTTTGAGAGAGACAGAGAGCAAGCACATGAGTAGCAGGGGATGGGGCAGAGGGAGAGAATCTTTTTTTTTTTTTAATGCAATCAAAAAGAAGGAAATCTTGCCATTTGCAACTATGTGGATGAGAGGGAGAGAGAGTCTTAAGCAGGCTCCATGAGCAGCATACAGCCTGACATGCGGCTCCATTCCACAACCCTGGGATGATGACCTGAGCTGAAATCCAGAGTGGGACACTCAGCCTCAACTGACTGAGCCACCCAGCTGCCCCCAGGCTTATTATTGTTATGGTCCCCCGTTAAAAAACTCCCTCGCCACCAACAGGGTAATTGAGTTGCCCCCTTAAAGCTTACAGTCACATTGCATTTGCTAACACTCTTTTCTGATCAGAAAAACCACACTTTATCCTTCTAGAAGATTTATAAAATACAGAAGATACACGGAAGAAAATAAAAATCACCACATGAGATCATCTAGAAATAATTGCTATAACTATTTCGCACATATTCCTTATATAATGTGTGTAAAAACACATTAAAACTATCCTAAATGGCTATTTCTTTTTTTCTTTTTTTAAAATAGTTTATTTTCAAATTGGTTTACATATACACCCAGTGTTCATCCCAACATGTGCCCTCTTTAATGCCTGTCACCCCCCCTCTTCCCTCCCTCTCCCCCTACCCTCAGTTTGTTCTTAGTCTTTGAGAGTGTCTTATGTTTTATCTCCCTCCCTCTCTGTGTCTTTTTTTTTCCTTTCCCCTCTTTCCCTCCCCCTGGTTTTTGCTTAGTCTCTCAAAATCCACCTATTCGTGGAAACATATGGTATCTGTCTTTTTCTGACTGACTTATTTCACTTAACATAATACCCTCCAGTTCCATCCATGTTGCTACACACGGCCAGATTTCATTCTTTCTCATTGCCAATGGCTATTTCTTTAAAACATTTTTAAAGTTTTGTTTTGAAAGCACATTTTATACTTTCTAGAGTGCACAGTTAAAAGTTATGCATTTATTGCTTTTAAAGATGCACATCTTAAAATCAGGATTTAACTTATAGTCAGTGGTGCTTTACAGGTGAATGGCAGCTTTTTGTTCTTAGTTATACATGAAAGAATGATACATTTTGGAATCTGTGACATCATAGCTTTGATGCAATACGGTAGGTAATACAGTCACAGTTTTCAAAATTCAAAATATAGTAAAAAGTGTACAGAGAAAGATCTATTTCAGTCCTGCCTACTACAGTGTTCCTACCCGGAGACAGATGAAAATTACTAGTTGTCTGTCTGCCCTTCCAGATGTTTTTAAATGCACACACAAGAAAAGATTATATATGCCCCCCTCTCTTAAGTACATGGTAACATACTATCCACTCCACAGTAAGGTATCTTGAACTTTTCTTTTTTTTAATTAAATAATATATGTTGAAAGTTTTTATTTCCCCAATTGCAAATTTTCCATTGAAAGGATATACCTCAATTTATTAAGAAGTCACCTACTGAAGGGCAAACTGGTGCAGCTTCTGTGGAAAACAGTATGGCGGTTCCTCAAAAAATTAAAAATAGGGACACCTGGCCGGCTCAGTTAGCTGGCAGAGCCTGCAAGTCTTCATATCAGGATTGTGAGTTTGAGATCCACGTTGGGTGTAGGGATTACTAAAAAAAATTAAAAATTAAAAATAGAATTACCCTGTAATCCAAGAATCACACTACTCTGATTTTGGTACCTACCCAAAAATATGAAAACACTAATTCGAAGGGATCTATGCACCCCTGTGTTTATTGTACCATTATTTACCATAGCCAAACTATGAAAGCAGCCCAAGTGTCCATCAATAGATAAATGAATAAAGAAGATGTGGTGGGTGTATATGTGCGTGTATGTGTGTGCATATATGTGTGTATGTGTGTGCATATATAGGCACACACATACATATACATATACACACACACATATATATACACATACATGTACACACACAATGGAATATCATTTATTCATAAAAAAGAATGAAATCTTGCCATTCGCAGCAACATGGATGGAACTAGAGAATATAATGCTAAGGGAAATAAACCAGTCAGAGAAAGACTAATAACATATGATTTCATCCATACGTGGAATTTAAAAAACAAAACAAATGAATAAAGGGAAAAAAAAGAGACAAACCAAGACACAGACTCTTCACTACAGAGAAGGAACTGATGGTTACCAGAGGAGGGGTGGGTGGCGGGATGGGTAGAAGAGAGAAAGGGGACTAAGAGTGCACGTATCATGATGAGACCTGAGCAATGTATAAAGTTGTTGAATCACTATATTATACATCGGAAATGAATATAATGCTGTATGTTGACTATATTGGAATTAAAAAAGAAAAAGAAGTCCCCTACTGGAATACAAAGTTATTTCCAATCTTTTGCTAAAGCAACGCGATGACGAATAGTCTTGTATATTTTGTCCATATACCAGTATACTTATCAGGTAAATTCCTAGAAAAAAAAAACTGCTGAGTCGAACGGTAGCTTCAGTTATTTTGACAGACACTGCCAAATTTACCTTTATAAATGTTGTTTCAATTTATACTTCTAAGAATACATGAAATACGGTTAACTACACCGTCTCCAAACATAGTATGTCATCAAACATTTTATCTTTGCCAAATTGATTGGCAAAAACAAATCTTTAACAAACCTTTTATTTTGGAATAATATCAGATCTTATAGAAAAGTTGCAAAGATAGCAAAGATTGTTCCTGGGTACTTCTCACCCAGTTTTTCCTCACGGTAATATCTGATATGAACACGATACATTTGTGAAAATGAAGAAACCAACACTGGTATAGCGGAGCCCAGATTTTATATGGATTTCCCCAGTTTTTCTACTAAGGTTGTCCTTCTGTTCCATGATGCCACACAGGAGAACATATTGCTTTTCACTGCTGGGTCTCATTATTCGGGTCTCTGATAGTTTCTATGTCTTCCTTTGTTCCATACGACCTTGACAATTTTGAGAAACTAGTTAGTATTTTGTAGCATATTTCACGTTTGTTTGGGTTTGTCATGTTTGTTTTCTCTCATGACTAGACCAGAGAGGGTGACCTGGTTTGTTTGGTTAAGTACTTTCTGTGAGATTACTCCATGCTAACATGACTCTTCTTCCCTTTTCCATACTCTGTTCTTTGGATATGAGTCACTAAGCCAAGTCCAAATCCAAGAGGGAAATCTTAGTGAAGTCCAATCAGCATTTATCTTATGAATGACAGTGAATGTCTTCTCTTAAGTTTAAGAACCATCTGTATTTTCTTTTTTTTAATTTTTTTAAATGTTTATTTACTTTTGACAGAGAGATTGAGCATGAGCAGGGGAGGGGCAGAGAGAGAGAGAGGGAGAAGCAGAATTTGAAGCAGGTTCCAGGCCCTGAGTTGTCAGCACAGAGCCCGACGTGGAGCTTGAACCCACAAACTGTGAGATCATGACCTGAGCTGAAGTTGGTGCTTAACCGACTGAGCCACCCAGTCGCCCCAGAACCATCTGTATTTTCTTAATGTTCTGTTATCATTATTTTGCCCATTTTTCTGTTGTATTGTCATTCCTTTTATTATCAAGGTCTGTGAAAAATAAGCTATTATTCTTTAATGCAAATTAAACATTTTCACCATTTTTCTATGTTTTTGTTGTGTTTTGGCAATGTAGATTAAAATATTTAATGCAACAAAACTGATCATTTTTTCCCCTTTATATGGGTTTTCTTTCACCCTTTGAAATAAATGGCCCGTTTCATGATGAAATGTTCCATGATTTCCTATTTTGAAAATAAGTCTTTGGTCAACCTGGAGTTTATTTTGGAGTGAAAATGAATAGGATCTGGCTTGATTTCTTGTTCATATGGCTATCCCATTGCCCCAACAGCAATTCATTGAAGAGTCCATTATCTATGATTTCATTTGAAATACGGTAGATAATTTTTCAGGAAAAAAAAAATCATAGAAGCCTCAGCCCCAGGCATTTCAAATTCCCGTGTTCTTTCCGTAAAGACAGAGAAAAAAGAAAAACCAAATATACAAATAAACAGAGATAAGGATTCTGTGGCTGGGAATTCCCCACATATGAGTCAATGTAGAAAGGAACGCTACTTGACTATATGGGCTTAGAGCTTGATACTGAAATTGTTCAAGACTCTAGGGGCACACTGACAAAGGGGATAAGTGGTAGAATCTACTTATATTTTAAAAACATCTCCGACAAGGTTGTACACAAGAACCGAATGAGAAATACAAGTGCCCATGTCCTTGGAGAGGATGTTCTATCAGGGAGAGTCACTGCTTTAAAGAGAACAATGGGTCTGGCTGTCTGAGTAGGCCAGCTTTGCAAAGACTACAGAACAAGGGATCCTTGTTCCCTAGAGATCCATTCTGGGCCCATCCTTAGTTAAATCTGCATAAATTATCTGGAGGAAGAAGAGCAAAGTGATGATTTTAAGTTTTTGAGTCAGAGTGATTTTTGTTTTCAGATTGATTTTCTTTTCTTGCTTGAAGTACCAAGCAAATGACATTAAAAACAGTAAATACTTGTAAATCTTTTTGGAGTTTGGGCAGGAAAGTATCACATGAGCTTAAAGGTGTATGAAAGCAATAGAACATTAAAAAAGAACAAAAAGGTCAAAGAAATAAAGGGTTCTGCTCTGTTTTAGGTTTAGTTCACGCTACTAATAGCACACACTAACACCGTACTTAAGTTCATGCTTTATCCTGTTCTATGTGCTTTACCATACGCTGACTTTCCTAATCCTCACCACCAGATGGGGGGAGGGGGCGGGAGAGTCCATTATTCTCTCACTTTCACACATTAGAAAATGGAGGTGGGGCACCTGGGTGGCTCAGTCGATTGGACGTCCAACTTTAGTTCAGGTCATGATCTCGCGGTTCGTGAGTTGGAGCCCTGTGTGGGGCTCTGTGCTGATAGCTCAGAGCTTGGAGCCTGCTTCAGATTCTGTCTCCCTCTCTCTGTGCCCCTCCCTGTCTCTCTCTCTCTTAAAAATAAACATTTAAGAAAAGGAAAGAAACAAGGAAAGAAAAGGAAAAAAAGAAAAGAAAGAAAAATTGGACTCCCAGAGAGAAGAAGTAACTAGTTGCATGTCGCACAGCTTGTAAGTGGCAGAGGCAGATGTGGCTCGGGCAGTCCAGCCCTGCAGGTGTGTGGTCTGAATCCCCGGACTCGCTGCCTTCCTTGCAGGGCTCCACGTGGACGGGCAGTCGTCACACTGATTCATTTCTTCACTGGAAGAGCTATGAGTCTATCACAGTCTTCCCTGTATTTTCAGGTTTCTCATAATGCCAGGCACGAACTGGATGCTTAATACATTTTGACTACCTGAAATGTTATTATAACGGAGGTATGATTGAAATGTTACACAGTGATCCTCTGATTGTTTAAGACAGGGCTTTCTGGTTTGTTCGTTTTCAGGTTTTACAAGGATCCCATGGTAGATGGCTTCTAAGAGGACCCCCAAACGCCCCCATCCTGGTGTTCATGTCCTTCTGTCTTCTCCTTCCCTTGGATGTGAGATGGACTTAGTAACACGCTTTCAACAAATACAGTACAGTACGATGAGATGACAGTCCAGAGCTGCGTTAGAAAAGACTGCGGCTTCCATCCCAGGCACTCTGTCTGTCCAGGTCTCTCTCTGCCCTTTGGTTCTCCTCTGGGGGAGGCCAGCAACCAAACAGCGCAGCAGTCCTGCAAAGACGCCTGTGTGGGTTCTCTTGGACGCAGCTCAGAGGCCTGCCAACAACTTCGTGAATAAACTTGGAAATGGATCCTCGAGTCCTAGGGGTGCTTCGAAGTGAAACAACTCTGGCTGGTAGTTTGACTGCAATCGAATGAGACGCACGGAGCCAGAGGCACCGGGGTTCCCCTCTGCCGCCTCATCGACACCACCCCACCTTCCCACCCCTTTGAAACAAAATGCATAGGCATTAAGAAAGAAACGGAGTGGATAGAACTGACGTTTTAAAATGTTCTCATATTTCTCTTCACCTATGTTCCTCCAGGGGTATGTTGCATCTCAGATAATAACCTTCTCTTTCTCCTTCTCTTTGCTCAGGCCAAAAAAAGCTCCGGAGCCATCTTTGAGTCCCCTCATTCCTCCACACTCCGTATCTAACCCATCAGCAATTTCTATTAGATCTACTCTTAAAAACCAGTCAGAATGTAACCACTTCTCACCCTTCCACTGGTGCTGCCTGGGGTTTGACTTCCATGATTTTATCCTACGGGTTCTGCCCGTAGCCTCCTGCCTGATATTCCTGCATTGACCCTTAACTCTCTAGAGTCAACACCCATCGCAAGAGACAGAGCGATACTATTGAAACATTAGGCCATGAACAGCACTCTCCAACTCAAAATCCATCCAATGGTTTCCATTTAACTTAGAAGAAAAGCTAAGGTCCTTAGAAATGGCATCATGCCCTACTTCTCCTTTCTGGTTACCTCACTCTAGTAATGCTGGTCTGCTTGCTATTCCTCCGATAGACCACATACGCTTCTGCCTCAGGGCCTTTGAACTCTCTGTTTCTTCCTCTTGAAACACTTTTCTTCCAGATAACTGCACCTTCTTAGAATGCACCTTTTGCTCCTAGGTGGCACTCTGGTCTTCCTGATTCCTCTAGCTAGAATTGTACCCTTTCTCAATGCTCCTCATCCACCTGGTCCTGCTTTCTTTTCCTCCATAGCATTTGCTGCTTATAAAATTCTATGTAATGTTTTTATTCATTATGTTTATGTTTTCATTTCCTCTCACCAGAATATAAGCTCCAAGAGAGCAGGAAATTTCACCTATTTTGTTTATGGCTGCACCTTCACTGCCTAGAGTGGTACACACCACGCGGTAAGCGCTCAATCAATAAATCTTCAATGAATCGATATATTAACCCTGAATCTTCTCACTTTGAAATATATATAATATCGAATTATTCGAGCAACAAAATAAAGTAGTATTGGATTATAACCCAGAGAATAAAAACCATAAATGGATGGTAATCATACATATTCAACAGTACATATAATGTTTATGTTGTTTTGTGTTCTGCAGTACAGCTTTGTGGTTTTCTTGTCCTTCAACATCCACAAAATACAATTGTATCCTTTTATTTGAAAAACTGAGGTAGACCTGTATCTATTGATATGGAGAGATGTCTACAATATACTTTTTGCAAAAAAAAAAAAAAAAAAAAAGGAAAAAGAAACTCAGAACAGTATGCTGTATGACTCCATTATGATAAAAATTAAAAGGTACACATGTATCTGTATTTCCTCACTCCTCCCTGCCAACTCCCTTCCTGGGGTTAAAGACATCTTGAAGATAGGGTGAGAGGATACCTTGATAATAGAGACCATGACCCAGAAGTCCTTTGATCACACAGCAGTAGAGATGCATGCAAAGAAAAGGTCATTTTGGCAGGAAAAATGGCCTGAATGCTTTGATGAGGACTCTAACCTTTGTAAAAGGTGTGCCTTTTACACCTTTCCTCCCCTCTCTGATAGAGTCCCATCCAGAAGGGAACCCAGGTGATTAGTTCCGTTCTCTAGGGACACACACAGGCAAGGACCAGAAAATGCCAAAGCAAAAGTGGGTCACAGACCACAGATTGTGGTACGAACTGGGCCACCATAGAAAATCCCCGTGGTTTATGATTCATTTCTTTTGAAAATAACTCTTTCATGGGGTACTAAGGTCTTTTTGGCTGTGGATTATTAAGGCTTAAATGTCTAGTACTCTCTGTAGGTGACTGGACCAAACTGTAATTTTCTGTCTGTGAAATGGGTTTTCAACATATTCTTAATATATAAAAATACTCCTAATATTTAAATGCTCTTACTATTCTTAATATATAAAAAGCATCACCAAATAGAAATAGGAATAAAGGACATGAAAATGAATTTATAAAAAGACTAAATGTGTGATAGTCATATGAAATGGCATTCAACCTCCGCCCCCCCCCGCAACCCCGCAGAGATTAAGGTTAGGAACAGGGGTGGGGGAAAAAGACAACAGTGAGAGAAAGATTGAAGGGAGAGAATGGAGGTTCCCATGTCTTGAGCTAAGAGTGAGCTGAACTCAACTCCTTGTGAACTCAAGTGGGCTGGGAGAGACTTGTATATGAAACATAAATTTTATCTGTTGTTTCATTGTTGATTCTCATTTTACAGTACTCTGGTCTCTAGGACACTGATTATTGTGGTGTTTTATCACATTTGATTTGAGGCTAATTCGTAGTCAATTTTTGTGAAGGTTGATAAATGCTTGAAAGGAACTGCCTTCTCTAATTTGTAAGCACAGGATTTTATAAACATACATGTTTGTTACATGACACTAGCTAACCGTATTAATCAAATATTCTATATATCCTTACTAGTTTTAGCATTTATGTTACACTCTGCAACTTCCGGGGGCGGTATATTTCTACCTTTCTTTTCATATGGGTACTCTAAGAAACAGTGATTCCTGAAATTATTAAAAAGACATCCATATCTAGAAAGAACCCTGTGCAATTTCAAAACATTTAAATTACTATATTTCTTACTCATTTTTCTTGTTTATTGCATGACTTCTTCTCTAGAACTTGAACCTTCATAAGGAGCAGGCAGGAAATTTTGCCTGTTTTGTTCTCTGTGATATGACTTTGCCTCCAGCACTGTGCCTGATGCAAAGTACACATCGATAAATATTTGTTCAAGTAATTAACTCAATCATCCCCTTCCTTCAATCTGGGTTCAATTCTTCTTCCTGAAGTTCATATTTCAATTTTTCTCTTAGGATGGGTCTTAGTGGTAAATTCTCTGCATTATTAAGATCAAAAGTTTCTATTTTTTTAAGTTTTTATTTATATTCCAGTTAGTTAACATACAGTGTAACATTAGTTTCAGGTATACAATATAGTGATTTGAAATTTCCCTACATCACTCAGTGTTCATCAGGACAAGTGCACTCCTTAATTCCCATCACCTGTTTCACCCATCCCCCCCACCCACTTCCCTTCTGGTAACCCTCAGTTTATTCTCTAGAGTCAAGAGTCTGTTTCTTGGTTTGTCTTTTTTTCCTTTGCTTATTTGGTCTGTTTCCTGAATTTCACATATGAGTGAAATCATATGATATTTATCTTTTTCTGACTGATTTATTTTGCTTAGCATAATCCAGGTTGCTGCAAATGGTAAGATTTTATTCTTTTTTATGGTTGAATAATATTCCATCGTATGTATATGTATATACATACATCTTCTTTATCCGTTCATCAACCAAAGGACACTTGTGCTGTTTCCATAATTTGGCTATTGTAAATAATACTGCTATAAACACCTGGGTACATGTATATCTTTGAATTAGTACTTTTGCATTCTGTGGGTAAATACCAAGTAGTACAATTGCTGGATGGTAGGGTAGTTCTGTTTTTAATTTTTGAGGAACCTCCATACCATTTTCCACAGTGCCTGTACCACTTTGCCTTCTTACCGACAGTGTAAGAGGGTTACCCTTTAATCACATCCTCACCAACAACTGTTGTTTCTTATATTGTTGATTTTAGCCATTCCGACAGGTATGAGGTGATATCTCATTGCAATTTTGATTTGCATTTCTCTGATGATGAGTAATGTTGAGCATCTTTTCATGTGTCTTCTGACCATCTGGATACATTCTATGGAAACATGTCTATTCACGTCCAGAAGCTTCTATTCTGTCCTTATTCTTCAGTGAGAGTTTAGCTGGATCAAGTTCTCTATGTTGATAGTTATTTTTCTTCAGTCGTTCGAATCAATTTTGAATCAATATCCTAGTAATTGTTTTCTGACCCTCAATATTGTTATTGAGAATTCAGCTGTCTGTCATTCTTTGGAAGGTAATCATTCTTTTCCTGGAATTTTTTAATTCAATTAAACACCTTTATTTTGAGATAATTATAAATTCACAAGCAGTTTTAATCAACGACAGAGAGCCCTTGTACCTGTTATCCAGTTTATTGTAAAATTATGCTATAATATCACAACCAGGAGGATACTGACATTGATATGATAAAGATACAGAACATTCTCATCATCCCCAAGAATCACTCATGTTGCCCTGTTAGGTTTTTCTTTTTTTTTTTTTTACATTTTCATGTTCCCCTTTTCTAGCCATCCCTACACTTCCCTCCCTCTTAAACCCCATCCTAACCCATGACAATCACAAATCTGCTCTTCAATTCTATAATTTTGTTATTTCAAGAAAGCTATAGAAATGGGATGGAGAGATTAAATATATAAGCTGAGACAACGAATATCTAGAGTGACAATGACAACAAACTCTGACCTACGAGCTCTGCAGCATCCAAACCAGAAAGCTAAACGAGAAGCTATGCACCACTTGGCCTGGAATGGTGAGGAATGGGTCCATGACTCATACTTTCCCTATTTTTTTGCCCAGACTTCCAACTTAGGACTAACCAGAGAAAACTAGACATGCTCCCCAAACCAGCCACATATGATACCTTGCTTATCATTAGCTCTTATATTTATTATTTTCTTCTGCTGCTTTCTTTGGGCTTATTTTGTTCTTCTTTTTCTAGGTTCTTGAGGAAGGAGCTTGGATTATTGATTTGAGAATCTTCTTTTTTTCTCATGTGTGAATTCAGTACTACGAATTTTCTTCTCAGCTTCAGTCACGTCCCCTAAATTTTTGTATATTGTATTTTATTTTCATTCAGTTCAATATATATTTTCTATTTCCCTTGAGACTTCCTCTCTGACCCTGGATTATTAACAAGTTTGTTGTTTAGTTTCCCATGTTTGGAAGGTTTGCTATTATCTTTCTGCTAATGATTTCTAGTTTGATTCCACTGTGGTCAGATAACATCCGCCATATGACGTTCTTCTTTTAAATTTGACGCGGTTTGATTTATGGTATAAGATATAGTCTGTCTCCCACAAGCACTTAAAAAGAATGTGTGCTCTACTGTTGTCGGCTGTCATGTTCCACAAACATCAATTAGACCCTATTGGCGGATGGTGTTCCTGCATTCTTCCGTATCCTTGTTATCTCTGTCTGGTTGTTCTATCCAAGTGTGAAAAAAGTGGTGTCGAAGGCTCTAACTGTAACTGCAGATTTGTTTATTTCTCCTTTCAGTTATATCAGTTTTGCTTAATATATTTGGTTTGTACGCCTTTGGGATTGCTATGTCCTTTGATGAAATGGTTCTTTTATCATTATATAATGCCCCTCTCTGTCTCTTGTAATTTTCTTCATTCTGAAGTCCACTTTATCTGATGTTAATTATAGCCAGTCCTTCTTCTTTCTGATTGCATGATATATTTTTTCCATCTTTTTACCTTCAACATGCATACACTGTTATATTTGAAGTGAGTTTCTTTTTTTTATTTTGAAGAATAAATAAAAGAATAAATTTATTCTTTTTTCCTACAAAATATGTACTTGAGAAACATAACCAGAAACTTAATTTATTATTAAAAGTGATTTATGGTAAAAAAAATTCATTAATTACAGTTTGTTGATGACTCCATATATTTCAAGAGATTTAAGCTTAAATATATTTTCAAAAGCTGTATTTTGGCCCTACTACTTCTTGTACTACCAACTCAAATGTTTTCATGTAAAATGCCTACTTAAAAAGACAACAATTTGCTGGGACAGACATCTCTTTGTATTTGAGGTTCTCAAATGGAACTATTATGTTCACATTGATATACACCTTCATGATGAAAAAAGTAGCTTTCAAACAACTCAATCACACCTCTGAATTGGTAGGAACCAAATAATGATGGTTATAATTAATTTCAATTAATACTTCCAGAAAAATTATTGAGAAAAAATGTGATTGGGGGGTGGGTAGGCTAAAGCTTCCTTAATATTCTTAAATGGTTATCACCTTTTTGTGTTGGTCAGTGTGTATGTAGGTATTCAAGGAGTAATCTTATGTGAGGAAACTCATAATACATATTTTATTATTACATAAAACATTTAAGTAGTACATAAATTAACTTTCCATTAACAATGGGGAAGATGTTATGTTTTACCATAATTTAGAGCCTTAGTGCTAAGACAATTTTGGGACTATGTTTCCTTCTTTCACGTTTCTAGAAACAATAGTTTTTATAAATCTAGTCAAGCACTACAGATTTATTTAGAATGTAAAATTCAGTGATGATTAATTTCTCGTTATCAGCTCCTATAAGTTTTCATGGCATACGGATTGTCAAAAGAGCATGTGTCGTCTTTGGGATCTGCTAGTTTTCTGAATTAGAAGGTAGGTGTGTGTCTTTTTACAAATATATGAAGTCTAAAGTCATTATTTATTTGAGCACCATTGCAACCCAGCCTTCTTTCCCCTCTCTTTCTGGGACTCCAAACACACAGATGTTAAATCTTTTGTTATATTTCCACAGGTTGCTGTGGCTCTGTTCATTTTTTTTTTTTCAGGCTCATTTCTTTCTGTCGTTCAGATTGTGTAATTTCTTTTGTTCATCTTCTAGTTATCTGATACTTTCCTCTTTTTCTTCCATTTTGCTTTTTAGCCCACTCTTTGGGGTTTTTGTTTTTTGTTTTTTAATTTTATTATATTCTTCAGTTATAAAATTTTCATTTGGTTCTTTTTTATATCTTTTTTTTCTTTCCTGAAACTTCCTATATTTCTTTGTTTCTATTTGTGTGTTTATAATTGCCGTTGAAGCATTTTTAAGATCACTTCTTCAAAATCTTTATCAGGTAATTCTAACATTTATGTCATCTCAGTATGGGCATTTATTGTCCTTTCATTCAGTTTGAGGTCTTTCTTGTTCTTTGTATGATGAGTGATTTTCTGTTGAAATCCAGACATTTGGATGGTTTATTATGAGCCTCTGAGTTTTAATTAAGCCTTCTGTTTTAGCTGGTTTCCTTTAGGACATGGCTCCAGAAAAGAAAGGGGGAGAGGTGCAGGTTTTTAACTGTTGGGGATTAGAGTCCATGTTTCTCATTTGGCTCCATTAATACCTGAGAGGGACGACTCTCCATTACTATTGGGAAGGACTGGCAGGGTGAAGAGGAGGTTCTGACTCCTTGGTAGGGCTCCACCGATACCTCCATGAATGAAAGGGACAGTTCTATGTTATTGTTTCCCTTCAATGACACCTGATGTATGTTGGGGGTGGGAGGTGGCCTTTGAACCTGCTGGGGGTGATGGCGAAGTTCTGACTCTCCACTAGGTATCCTATGAAACTCTTAGTAGGACATCATCACTGCCAGGTGGGGGTAGAATCCCAGGTACCTCATGTGGTCTTCACTGTGCCTGAAGTGCAGGGAGCCTCATTAGCACCTGGCTGGATGAATGTCATGGGTTTCTACTTGGACTTGTGTGATCTCACCTCATGAGATATTGAAGTACTTCATTACACACTCTTAAGGGGAAAGTCTAGGCTCCCCACTTGGCCTCTGGTGGCATGCGTGTTATGACAGACAATACGTTACTCTGAGGTAAGTCCAAGACAAGGTGTGGCAGCTATGTCTCCAGTGAACTCTAATGCTCTGTTCTTATGATGGAGAATCTACTAAGGATCACACAGAGTATGGGATTGAGAATGTAAATGTAACTCTGTAAGTTGCCCCTGTGTGATCTTGAGCAGAAGTACGGTCTCTAAGCTTCAACTTTCTCATTGGCAAAATGGGGTTAATAATGACAACTGCACAGGACTGCTTGGGGCTGTACATTGGTGGTAAGTGTGAAACTCCCAGCTCATAGCAGTGCTTCTATAAATGACAGTTGCTATCATCATCATCATTAATGCCATCATCGTCATTGTCACATTAACCAGAAATATCCAACATAGTTTTGCATGAATGTGAGTAACATATAAACCAAATTCTGATTCCCTAAGTGAGAACATCGGAATGGTTTGTAGCCATTCTCTGTGGGTTCAGAGCTGCTATTTAAGCCAGAAGGCAAGAACAGGCCCCAGAGCTATTGTGTGACCTACAGAAAATTACCTCTCATTAAAGCACTGTGTTTTCCCTCTAGGTATGAGCCCACTTCAGGAATAACTGAGTAGATTTTGGGTTCTTGAGGTCAAGACAGGCAGTCAGAAAATCTCTTCCAGCCACTTGGCTCTTACTCAGCTGCATCCCAGTTAGGTCAGATGGGCTTATGAGAGGGCAGTGGTCCATTTCATCAACTCAGTACAACTCAAACAAACTTTTCACAAACCATATGTCACTGGAGCCAAGCAACAATCTGGTGAGGTAGGGAAGACATTTTATAGGGCAGATGGAAAAAGGGTGAAGGCTCAGAGAGGTAATAACTTGCCTAATTGAGCAAATAAGGAACTAAGTAAAGAGGGGACTCAGTCATTCAACAGGTATTTGGTGAGTATTGTCTTAGTTTAGCTTCCTCTAGAAGTCAATCCTGACCCAAGGATCCGACTATGAGTGGTTTATTTGGGAGGTGATTTTGGGAACACTGATAAGGGAGAAGGGAAGTGGGAAGGAGAGAGAAAGCAGCCAATAACGCATTTTTAAGCAATTCAGTGTTGGGGGCCACTGGGGCTAAATCCTGCTGTAGGATATATAACTCAGAGTTACTCCGTCTGAGAGACAAGAGAGCTACTACAGTATCTACCCATCGACCCCAACAATTCTTGGCTGGTGCTGCTCCTGGAAGCGTTAATTCCCTGGCATCTGTGACTCAGTCTACTGGACCTGGTCTGCCCACACTTCAGGCACTGACTGCTGGCAGGCAGGCATGGCAATGGTGAGTGGTAATGCCAGGCACGGGGCATTTCAAGATGTTACATACCCAGCACGGTGCCAACTGCAAGATATGCAGTGTGATCGCAGGAGACCTAATTCTTGCTCTTGTGGATTTCATTACTTAGTGGGAAAGATCAACGAAGTAAATAGGTAATTATAATGCAAAGTGGTAACGGCAGTGATAACACAAGTATAGTATGCTTTGGAACATATAGGAGGGTCCCTCACCCCCAAATTGGGAGGACCACTGAGACTCCTAGGTAGGCAGCGGTATCTCCAATTTAAGTCACCACTCTCTTGCCTCTGAAGCTTCCACAGTTCTCTTCCCTTTGTACAGAATAGTCTGTCCTCCATCTTGAGCTGCCTGTCTCCTACACATTCTTTGTATCTCCACTTACAGGTCACTTCTTCAGAGAGGCTTTTCTGAATCTCTACAATGGGTTTTATTTCCCATAGATATGCTTCCCTAGTAATCAGGATTCACATTAACACTAAGCAGGAAGAGTACATTCCTTTTTCATTATTGTATCCTCAGTCATTGGCCCAGTTTCTAACACACAATAATAGTCAATCATTATCTGTTGAGTGTTGGAATAGATGATCTGTCTATAGAAAAAGTTGTACTCTCTGCTGAGGCTGGGGATCCAAGGAAATAGATTCTTTAACTGGGGGTGTAACCAGTGACAAGTTCTGCCTTCTGAGAACTCACTCACTAAGGCTTAACGTGTAGGTTGAATTCAGAGATGATGTGGGCACTTCCCAGTTCAATAAAGTGCATGGTGATACTCTGCCAAAAAGTGGGAAGGGAATAAAGATTGCCTTTGGTATTCATCTACTTGCCTTCCCAAAAGTTCAACTTCAACTCCACATTTCCTGAGTAGCTACTATATGCCAGGGAATATCTTCTGGGGACTCAGAGGAAAATGCTATGCAGTGTCTATTCTAGTGAGCAAGACTATGTGCTCCAGAAGATAGGACAGAGAAAACACACCCAAGGTGATAGAACAAAGGCCAGCATGAGGGAGACGTTAGGGGTCATGAGAGAAATAGGCAATGGGCAGGGGCACAAGAGGGCAAGGTTTCCCCTTCTGGACTTTCTACTGGTGGCGGGAATGAATCATCATTGTCGGATGGATCTAACTGTCCAACATTCATAAAGTCAGCAGTATATATTGTGCAATATGTCATGTTTTAATTTATTCTGAGGTAACGTTCAAATCTCAACTCTATTATCATGATAAATGAAAATGACGAGCATGTGGTCACTGTTCATGCTGGAGTCATCAGAATCTTGGAAGCAGGATAAACAACCGTGCTTACTTTTGGTTATATTTTAGGACCAAGGAGAGCAGGATACGTATATGTGTGTTCTCATAAGCAGGTCTTCAATTATGGATAGAGTTAAGCTTGGCTATGACAGATTCATAAATAAAAATGCTACCAGGTTGGGGCACCTAGGTGGCTCAGTTAGTTGTGTGTCTGACTTCAGCTCAGATCATGATCTCACGGTTCATGGGCTCGATCCCGGTGTTGGGCTCTGTGCTGACAACTCAGAGCCTGCAGCCTGCTTCAGATTCTGTGTCTCCCTCCACCCCTCCCCGACTTGTGCTCAGTCTCTCTCTGTCTCTCAAAAATAAATAAATGTTAAAAAAATGTTTTTTAAAAAGTGCTACCAGGTCATCAAAGAGAGGGAGAAATCAGATTTCACTGGTAGATCAGGACAGACTTCACAGATGAGAGCTTGACCTTGACCTTAAATGATTGGGAGAATTCTGAGTGTAGGAGGAGACAGTTGTAGAGGGTAGATTAAGTAAAAACAGGGTGTGGAAGTGGTTCAGGGACTTCTAAGTCATGTGGTATAGTTGGGACACAGTTTGCATGGAAAGGAATCTAAGGATGTAAAAGTGAAAAGGCAAGTTGAGTTGAGGTAAGGGGGGAAGTTCAGTGCCATACTGAGATGGGGCTGTTACCTGTTGGCGCTAGGCAGTGACAGAAGACCTCTAACCAGGAGCATGGTATGATCTCAGAGAACGCTGGTGGCTCTGTAGAAGACTGATTTCAGGCAAAACAGAGAGAATTTGAAGGTTGTAGGATCAGAGGGGTCTGGCCTTCAACAGCAGGAGATGTAATGGAAAGGAGGAGACTGATGGGAAGACATGGTGACTCCATGGGGACATAGAAAAACAAGTTCAAGGCAACCCTCAGGTTTCCAGCTTGGGGCTACGTTGAGAGTGTCATTACAGAAACGGCACTCAGGAAAATGGGGTACTCATGCTCCATCCAGTCCCATTAGCTCCTCCCCTCACTCTATGCCCCACAAGCTTTCAACCCCCTAGACCATCCTGGATCCCCTCTCCGCCATTTCCCCCTCCTTTGACAGCCTGGCTTCAGGACTTTGGAAAAAATAAGCTCTTTGAACTTGCATTTCCATTTTGAAAATCAGAAGCCTGAAACGGGATGGCATCCACCTCTAAAGTCTTATTTGTTTCTGATTTACTTCTGCCAGGGCCAAGTACACTCAGTTACGTATTCAGGGCTACATACTCATCTTCCCACTAGGTACTGGTATTTAAACAAGGAACAGTACCTCTCAAGGGAATGCAGCAGTAATGGTGGATTGTAAGCAGAAGCCACAGAGGCCGGTCTGGAAAGGAAAGAGTACTCTTCTGATCCTGAAATCCTTTCCTGTAGCTACCCCTGGACTCTGGCTCCCACTAAGGACACTAGCGTCTTCCATCAGCAACCACAGATGACGACATCAAACTTAATCACCGTCTGGTCAAGGCGGGACTGAAGGAGACGTTAGAGATCATGAGCAAAACACACAATGGCTCTCCGGGTGGGCCCCCAGGCGTAGAACTGAGCCAACAGCAGACACTGGTCCCCAAAGATGTGGCCTTTCCCCAGTGCCTTACCCACTCTGACAACTCCATTTCCAGCACCCTTCTGAATGAAAATGGGGTTCTCAGTGTGTACACCCTGGACTGGGAGCATGACCACTACCTGGAAACTCATTGGGAATGTAAATTCTCGGGTTCCACCCCAGATTCTCCAGGGCAGGCTCAACAACCCCCATTTTGACAAGCCGTATAGGACATTCTGGGGCAGGCGAAAATTTGAGAGCCAATGAATTAGAAGATGGAGGGAAAAAAAACTGCATTACCACTTGTAAATAATACATGAATATATTCATTATTTTGAGCTGAAGGCAGACCCAGTAATATAATGTAGTACAAATTTTAGAATGGATGGAATTTATTATTTTTGTGTGTGTGTGAATAAAGTAGCTACTTTAGAGAAACCTAGCAACATCCCTATGGACAAAGAAAGAAATTACCCAAGAAGCTTAGGTCTTCAAAATTCAGGTAATTAAGGCCCATAAGTGCTGGGTTTTTATTTGTATCATCTAAATGTGTGGGTTTTTATACCCACTCTTGTTCTTTTTTTAAAGCTTTGTAACCTTTGATATAAATGAAAACTAAACTGAAAACCCAAATGTAAAACAGATAATTGGGTTGAACTCCAGGGAAATGGGGAAGAAGTCAGATCTCCGCCTCATGCTCCCTTCCCCCTCCTCCCCCCTCCTCCCTCCTCCCCTCCCCCATCCTCCTTCAGTGGCCCACAGGGCTCCAGGCAAGGCCCATTACTGCAGAAAATAGCTTTAATTCCCTCTTCCCATTGCATACCCGATGCAAAGGCTTCAGGGAAATTCTATCATATTCCTGGGACAGGCATTTTAATTAATACAAAAAGGAAATTTGTTTTTGTTGTGACTGTGTTCTTCCCTGAAGACCAAAGAAAGGGAGAAGGGAGGGGACTTCACCTGGGAGAGGCCCTTTCGAGGGCAAGGTGAGCACAATGGAAAGGCAGGTGCTTCATTCATCTTTGCAGCCCAGAGACTAAGCCACCTGCCCAGGAATGTGCTCACGGTAAACACCCTTAATTGAGCCCGACAATCTGAGAAGCCTGTTAAATTGCCAGCCCAGGAAGTGGGAGTGACTCAGTGTCTATGTCTGTCACCATGTTTTGCTGGGGCAGATGCGGCTGAATATGCCCGCTTTGTTTCTCCAAGGCTTTTTCCTGAAAAGAAAAGCCCACCTGTATTTGCATGTATACGTGCGTGCCGCCTTCTAGAAAAACAGAAGCCTGACTGTGCCAGCTGTTCATTCCTTTCAGACTTTGTGTGAGTCAAGTTTCCTTTGGAAAACAGCGTTACAGACACAACGATCCAGAAGGGGTTTCAGGCACCTTCTAGTACAGTTGTTTTCGAATGATTTTTCTTTTAGGAACGAATCTCTTTCTTCAAAATCAATGTTAGCCAGAAATAGATAAAAAGGCAGTTCATTTCACCTGCCCCTTCAGCCTTCCCTCTTTCGCCCCGTCTGACCCACTGACCCTAATGGATGCAGCAAAGCCTAGTCTGAAAACCACTGACACAGAAAGACTGAGCTCAAGAAGCAGAAGGCCTTTTCAAAGGTAACCGTGCTAGAAAGAGAGCCTGGATTAAAGATGAATCTCTGGTCCTGAGAGCTTTCCTAAGAGCTTGTCCTGAGAGCAAACTATGTGTAAACACCCACAGCCATTCCTTTGGCTGCCATAATTTCTAGGCACTCATTCATTCCTTTTTTTTTAAGCAACTGTTTATTAAACACCTGCTGTGTTCTAAGCACTAACTAGCTGCTGTAGATTCAATGGTAAGCAAAAGACGTGGCTCCTGTCTTTACAGATTGTGTTGCAAGATAAATACACTTGTTAAATGGCCACATGAATGTAAAATTGCAACGATTATTTATGTTATGAGAGTGAAGCAGAAGGTGCCATAGGGATTTATGACTGCTTGTCCCAGGTGAGTTTCAACTCTCCTCTTGATTTCTTTGTTCTTTTGGGAAACACATGATTTCTAAAAATTATAACAAGAGCATTTTATCTCTGCAGAGAGGTCAGGGAATGTTTCCCCAAGATGGAAAATTATAACATAAATCTACGTGTTTAAGGAAACAGCATGTGCTAAGGCCATATAGCAAGGGTGTCACAAACCAGAAAGCAAGAGTGACTGAAGCAGAGAATCAGGGGAGAGGTGGGCTGACTGAGACCACCCAGGACCATAGCAGGCCTGTTAAGAAGTCTGTCTCCTAAGAGGAATAAAAAGTCATGGAGAGTTTTTAAAGTAGGGAGGGGGGCAATTTACATATTGTCAGTCATTTTGTTTTGTAACAGTTTTCATGCCTCTAGCATAGCGCATCAATTGAGGAAGTGTCCAAAGGCAAACACAAAGTAGAGTTTGGAGGCCAAAGTTGATCAACGAGGAGCTGATCCTGAATATGGCAATCAGAATGGAGAAACGGATAAATCTAAGAGGTATGTGGGCATTAATGTGGACAGGATTTAGAAGAGGAGGAGATACAGAAGATGAGGACAAGGAGAGTGGAAAGGATCATGCCTAGTTTATACTTTGTGGACTGTGACAAGTGATTATTGTCATGAGACCAGCTTTAGCTCCTGCCATATTGTCCAACCCAGTTCTCCACCCTGGATGCACATTATAATCACCTAAAATTTTTTTTGATGTTTATTTATCTTTGAAGGAGAGAGAAGAGAGACAGAGCACGAGTGGCGTAAGCGGAGAGAGAGGGAGACACAGAATCCAATGCAGGCTCCAAGCTCTGAGCTGTCAGTACAGAGCCCAACACGGGGCTCAAACCCACGAACTGTGAGACTGTGACCTGAGCCTAAATTGGATGCTCAACCAACGGAGCCACGCACGCACCCCTCACCTGAAAGTTTGTTTTGTTTTGTTTTGTTTTTCTTTAAATACTGGCATTCAAATCCTATTTCCAGAGATCCTAGTTTACTTGGCTGGGATGAGGTCTGGGCAGTGGTACTCTTCCCGATCTCCTGGGGGTGATTCTAGAATGCCACCATGGTTGAAAACTCACCAGGATTGAAAACCACTGCTCCCAACAATCCCCCAGGGGATCTTATGCGGTTTCTTCTCTATGTGATTATATCTCACCATAAAGAGAGAATGCCATGATCTTCAGGGGCGAATTGATTTGCCTCCAAGAAAGAAACAGATTCCCAGGAAATCCTGGCAAATAGGGCATAGAGCAGATTAGGAGGTAGCCAAACACCCCTGGTCAAGGGAAGGGAGAGGAGTGCAGTAGATAAGGAAAGACCTCAAGCTCACAGAGAAGTCATAAACCCTGCCACTCATAGGCAACTTTCTCATCCGTCAATGAAGCATTGGACTAGATCAGAGGTTCTCAAACTCCAGCTCACTGCAGTGTCCCATGGGCGCCTGGTTCAAACACTGATTGCAGAGTCCCACCCTCAGAGCATTAGATGGAGGAGGTCTGGGGTGGGGCCTGAAAATTCGAATTACAGAATGCCCCCCAGGTGATGCTGACGCTGCTCCCAACACCACGACTGGGATGAAGGTGCCATTAGCAGAGAGAAGGCATCTAAGACAGACTCAGTCATTAACAAAGAGATCCTGTCTTTATTTAAAGTTTGATATTTTATTCATCATAATGTTAGTTCTGATTTTAAAAAATGCACCAAAATATTATTTATTTGAATATTGAGGTGCTTGGTGCCCCTTTACATTTTGCACCAAACAGCGGCCCTCATTCACTTGATTCAGCTCCAGCTGGCCAAGGACCACATTGAAGAGGATCTGGATGAATTCTAAGGGCCCTGCAAGCTCCAACATTTCATTAACCATGAAGGAGGTGGTGGTAAGTAGAAGGACTCTGAGGCCAAGCCGTGGGTGTTTGGTGGGTGTAAATGTGCTCTTCCGCTGACAAGCTGCATAGCCTTGGGGCAGTTGCTAAACCTCTCTGAGCCTCTGTTTTTCCTTATTTACAATGTCAAGACAGTAATACAAATCACACAGGTTTGTGGTAACTGATTGAGATAACGCATATAAAGTACACCAGTACACCTTGTGGGCTCACTGCTGTGAGCGGCCACCATCATTAGCAAATGCCTCTCGCTTTTGAAGCTCGTTCCTCATCAGGGTTACTCTGACTTCTTTGAGATTTGAAAGGAAACATTTTTTTTCCCCAAGGCTTCGTATTACTTATCCAGTCATACAACTACTTGTTTCTCATGACTTTCCAATTTGTCCCATGTGAACTGGCATCTCCTTGAACCCAAAGGGACCATCTATAAGGTTCCCATAATGCAATGCAGCATTGGGTACAAAAGTCTTTAGAAAAAGCAAGACGAACTTGTGGATCGACACTCCCTACTTCTTGAACATCTATGAAATAACTAGCCAGTGCCTCCCACGGAGTTCAGGAATCCTCTCATCTATTTTGTGGAACACACATGTTTGTATAGAGGGGAGAATGACAGTCACTGGCTCTTGACAGGTATGTCATGGTTTCTGCAGATGGAGTAACTATTTGTCAAGTTTTGCAATGAATGAGTGTTCCCAATTTATAGATTTTTTTTTTGACGGAGGTCTAGGTTCTTTAGAGAACCAGGTGAAATGAGTGGGGAGGTTTACAGGGGAGGAAATCCAGGCCTCCCATTCAGACCTCTTCATGCCGGAGCCTGTAACATCTTTTCAGCCTCGGGCCTGCCTGCCACTGCTCACTACCCGCCCTCACCAAAGAGGACTTCGTGCTGTTTGTGAACTTACTGTGTAAAGTCACTCCCTTCCTGCACTGCTCGGGCTGTTTATCCACCTGGAATGGCAATCTCTTCTTGTCCATATCAAAATCACGTTCATCTGATGAGGTCCAGCTTAAGTGTCACCTCTAAGGACTCTGCTGCAATCTCCCATGCTCCATGTCGCTGTGGTTGCTCCAGTCAGCCTCTGTCGGAGCACACTCGGAAGCCCGGGTTTTCCATTTGGCAAACCATCCTCGATAAGTTGTTTATCCTCCACAGGAGACACTCAAGTCTAGTTTTTGTTTGGTTGGTTGTCAAAGCAACTTTAGTTGACAAGCTTTAATGTGCAACTAAATTAAAAGAAACCTAGCTTCTACTCAGAGAATTGAGCTTGATTTTTTTGCTGTTCCATTCTCATCAAAAGCATGATGAGTGATTGGGGCACCTGGGTGGCTCAGTTGGTTAAGTGTTCGACTTCAGCTCAGGTCATGATCTCACAGTTCGGGAGTTCGAGCCCAGTGTCCGCTCTGTGCTGACAGCTCAAAGCCTACGGCCTGCTTCAGATTCTGTGTGTGTGTGTGTGTGTGTGTGTGTGTGTGTGTGTGTGTGTGTCTTTCTCTGGCCCTCCCCCACTTATGCTCTGTCTCTGACTCTCTCTAAAAAATAAATAAACCATTAAAGAACATTTTTTTAAAAAGGCATGGTAAGTGATATTCATGAGTCAGATCAGCCAACGGATGCATCCTTAGATCAGGCTGTTTGGGCCTCTCTACTGATCATACTTTAATGTGTAATCCACTTGAACTAAGAAGTTTTATAAGAATGATCCCTATAAAACCCATTGCTATATTACTGTCAGAAAGTTCTTAAAGAAAACCTGCACTGTGCCTTTATTACCCACTAGAGAAACTGTTTCCATGACTGAGGACCAAAAAAACTAATATATTTCTTCCAAGCAACTGCTGGGCTTTCATCTTGTTGATAGTAGTGAATCCTGTCCTGTTTTCTTTTTTGCCCTGGCTATAGAAAGTTCTGAGTAAACATCTGTAGGAGTGCTGATAACACTGACTCCGTCTTTGGCCCTCCATCTTGTCCATGCCTGTGTAATGACCTCCCTCGGGGCTACGTGTTCCAGGCCTTGCAGAGGTTAACGTAAGCCCTGAAGGGAACAAGAGAAGGTTTGTCCTGATCTTCCCTAAAGGAAGGGCACAGAGGGCCCACTTTGGGTAACTAGTACAGACGGCTGCTGCGCAGAAGGTCCCACCCCAGATAACTATCCTGTGACCTCCCACCATGCCCCTCACTCCCTAAAAGCTAGGGATGAAGGTCCTAATAGGTGTGGAGAGTAGGGATGGAAAAGAGCTGTTCGGCACCCCTGCCCACCCACTTGCTTCTAACACTAAGTTACCCCAAACGCAACTCTATAAATGGTATGGAGGGGCTTGATGGATGTTTTGGTATTAAGTTTCTTTCCAGTCTGGAGGACATGTTACTGATTTGCCTCCACCTTCTGACGGCATTGTATAGGACATTTTGCTGTGCATTCTTTACAGTGATCCTATTCCTGGCTTCACATTATTTCCCTAACTTTACTTATTTTTTAGTCTTACTTCCATTCATTTAGTATTTTTCTTCTTTGTTTATTCATACCTGTAAGACACTTCAAATCTTTTTATTAAAAAGGTAGGGGGTGGCTTCTTAAATGATTAATACTTCCTTAAAGGCAGATAATATGTCTTTTTTGTTTTGAAGTTCAAAAACCAAACCTAGAACATGACAAATCTGTATGTGTTTTTAAGAGGAAAAGAAGGAAGAATAATGGGATGAAAGAGAAATTGAAGTTGTTGGTAGAGGTATCTACATCCTACTCATACATCTAGACAAATAGCGGAAAAAGCCAAGAAATATTTTAGGACAGTGGAAACCACACCAAATATTTTAGAATATCTGAAAATCTAGAGATACTGTTTTACATGTTTCTAACTGATTTTTAATATTGGACAGATAATTTAGTTTATATTCAGATATTTGGCATCTGTAGACACACCCACCAACTTAACAACTACTCCAAGTACAAAGTTAGTGTTAAAACGATTATACTTTAACTCTTTGAATCTCGTTTCTATACTTTTTTTTTGGCTCAAGATATTGGTACTAGGGATAATTCAATGCATTTTCTAGGACTCAGTATAGCCATCCTAATGAAGAAATGTTTTGAGTATAAAATGACATGAGAAAGCACTTTGTAAAGTTAGAAGTCTTAATCAAAAGCAATGATATGTATTTATTCAAAAGCACACACTTTTCAGGGGCATTCATTTATCTGTCAGAAGGAAATTCCAATTTTGTGGTCTACCATAAAAGAGCTATAAATGCTGTGTATGTAAAGCATATATATACCGACACAAACAGCAATACATAAAACCAAGTAACAGTCACTGCCGAGTACATGTTCTATGTGGAATCAACTCAGGCTCCTCCCTTTCTCACACACTCCGCATCCAGTGCGTCAACTCGTCTGATTGCCACCAACCAACTCTAGAGCTGCACCAAGCCATCAATCATTCATAATAATCACGATAGCTCCCAACTAAAGTCTCATTCTTGCCCTTGTCCCTGTTCACGCATGTCCCACACAGAACCCAAGTTGTCCTTGAAAAATCTGTCAGACCATGGTGCTCCTCGGTGCAAAACCCTCCAGTGGCTTCCCATTTCACTCGAAGAAAAAGTGAAAACTTTTGCTATGCTCCTCCTCTAAAACCACAGGACATTTTTCCAGCACTGCCCCTTCCTCACCCTCTCCTAGCCATGTGTCCTATTCATTGTACTTTAAATATGGCAGGCATGATTATGCCCTTTCATGTTGTTCTCGGTGTCTTGAATGCCGTTACCCAACATTTCCATATGGATCATTTTCTTACCTACTTTATGTTTTTGTTCATGTCACCTTCTTAATAAGACCTTTACCTACTATTTAACTTATGAATACTTTCCCATCCCTACATAGGAGCTCTATATTTTCACTGGCTTAGTTTTTGTCCATAATAATTATCACCTTCTAATGAAGATGATAATCAACCAATCTCTCTTTCTCTCTCCCTCCATATATACATAACAATAAAATAACCAATTCGTATGTATGAATTACATGGATAAGAATTGTTTACCTGTATATATTTGTATGATCATTTTTTGTTATATATATACATATATATATAAATTATTTGTTTTCTCCAACTAGAAGAACTCTGAAAACAGAAATTGCTGACTATTTTATTCACTGATATTGCCTCAGTACATAAAAGTGTCTGATACTTAATAAATGCTTGTAAAATGAATGAATAAACCATCCCAGACCCTCCTTTCTCCAATAAGTTTTACAAACTTCAGTGGTTTTAATTTCTTAGATCATTGCCCGGTTCTAAATGCTCATTGGCTTTCTATGTCTCTAGAAGGAAACTTACATTGCTCAATAAGAAGAGTGACTTTCTACCCACATTTCAATTTACATTCTCACTTCTCTTGTTCATGTTTCATCCAACCTGATCTCCCTTGCTTACCATTGTGTATGCTACACACTTTACCACCTATGTGACTATATTTAAACCATTTCCTCTGCCTGAACTGTCCTTACCTTGTCTCTTGGAAGATCCAAATTCTAATCATATTTTAATCCCTAGATCAAATGCCATCTCCTCCACAGAACTTCTCTGGTTCCTCCAGCAGGAAGCCATCTGTCTCCCTTTTTTCTGTGTTGTACTCTTGGCTAACTCTCTCGTAACGCATCACTATATTGTAGAGAGCACTGCATAGGGTTATGAATTTTGAATCTCAGAGTGTAACCTTGAGCTTGTTCTTTAGCTCTCTAAATCTTAGTTCCCTCATCATAGAACAAGGATGACAATATCTTACTTACATTATGATTATGAGCGAAACAAGATAAGGGATGTAAATCTGATTTTCTCATTATCACCACCAACATCATCATTTCTTCCTTGGAATACAGTTATGTGATTTTTCCTGCTGAACTGTAACCTTCCTGGAATAAATGTCTAATTCACCTCTAAACATACCCAGGTACTCAGTAAATATTTGTTGAGTAAATTTGAGAATCAAGACTGTGACTTTGTCCTCTGAGTTAAAGTAAAGATACTTGCTAAAAAATAGCAATTTTTGCACTTATATTCTATCAAGTAAATCCATTCCTATCTGACTTTTAGTTCTCACATATTGTTTGCCTAGAATTTGAAGCTCACTAGCATTAGGTTTTCTTATTGTATTTCTCAGTGTACATAAAGAATTCATTAGTTAAGAAAATACCAACCTAAATCTTTCTGAAAGAAGTCCAAGGAAATGTAAGGTCAGGAAAGAAAGTTTAAGAGCAAAAATAAAGTTCAACAAGATATGGTCCCTGCTACAGGAGAGACAGTCACATACACAAAGTGGAGTCAACACTCAGTAAGTGACAGAAAAGAAGCAGGCCCGGAGTGCTATGAGAACTCAGGGGAGCATCTTCAGTTCCTTTGCGTTGATGTATTTTCTAGAGGAGATGATGCCTGAGCTAAACTATACAGATGGGTAAAAATTAGTCAAAGGAAGATAAGTGAAATACCAACCAGAAAACAAGGCATAAACAAAGCTAAGAAGACCTGAAATATATGATCTATGCTGGATTTTAGGCATTTTATCATGATTACAGCTTCTATTCCAGGGCAAGGAAAAGAAAAACACAAAGGTAGAGCAAGAATTGTAGGCTAAGTTATAGAAAACCCTAAGCACCATTCTCTGGAACTTTATTTTGTAGGTGAAGGGGAAACTGGAAGGACTTTCAACAGTAAAGGGAAATGGTAGGTATCTCTGGCTGTAGGCAGAGGCCAGACATGAGAAACATAAGAACCAAAGTAGAAACAAAACAAACTAAAAACAAAACAAAACAGGGAAGTAGTACAATAGAGATCAGTTGGATTTGGTGAGTGGTACCTAAACTGGATTGGAGGAAGGAGGAACTTGGGTTTCTGTTTAGCTAAATGAGCAGAAGGTGATGTCACCAAGACAGGACATTGATGAGAAGGAGCAGAAGAGTGTCTGGGCACGTGGAAAGAAGATGATGATTCAGTCCTAGTTACTCCGGAACTTTTGTACTCAGAGTCTTAACCTTAGGGAAGAGATATGAGCTGGAGACAATGTTTTAGTGTCATCAGAATATAGAATGGTTAAACCACTGGAGCACAGACACTTACTCAAGGATAGAGTCCGAGTAGTTCTGTTCACCAGAATTGTGGTGAACACACCATGTAAAGCAGAGCGGGGAGAGCCCACAGAGGAAGCTTGGTAGGAATGCATACAGAAAGAGAAGGGTAGAATCAAATGGAAATAAGTTTGTAGACACTAAAGGAGCAGAGAATGTCAGGAAGGAGAGAGTAATCAGCAGTGTCAAATACAGCTTCAGTGCAAAATAAGTGTTTCTTAGATTTGACAAAGCATTTCACATTAGACTTGGAGCAAGAAAAAGAGCAATAAAGGGTTAAGCTTGATGCTGGAAAAGATGATGTAATGTCAACAGATGACAGTGAGAGAGGAGACGCATCTAACATTTCTGTTGCTTATCTATCCCATCAAGGGGAATGATCTTCGAACAGCAAAGGTAGAGCCAATGGCTTTAAGAGAGAGAATTAAAGCCCAAGCTAAATTAGAATACAGTGAAAACAGGGTTGTGTTGCTTTACAGATGAGAAAGAATTTCTAGGCCTAGATGAGTTATATTCTAGGACACACACACACACACACGCGCGCGCACACACACACACACACACACATGCTCTACAGTACAGTTTTAGAACTTCTTTCAGAAAACCTGAAGTGTCACAGATAAAAACATCAAAGATGCTAAGAGACTGAGGGTTAACCAAAAAAAGGAGCTCAGAAAAACTGTGTTCAAATACATAACGTACTATCATATATAAGAAAGAGTAGATTTATTCTGTGACTCCAAAAGGCAGAACTCAAATCAAAGTCTATAAGGTACAGAAATGTAGATTTCAGCTAATTATATAAGACTTTCATCTTTCAGACGTGACATGAGTCAGTTTGAAAGGCAGTGTTTTCCTGGCCTAGAGGTGACTGAGGAGAGGTTGACAGCCACATGGCAGGACGCAGAGTTGGACTCAGCGTAGTCAGGCCAACACCTGGTGCTCTTGCCCTTATCCACCTGTAAGAGACATCATTTAGGGGAAACACCACTTTTTCCTATTGAGCTTACAAAATAAAATAAATCGTATTTGTCATCCCTTTATTATATTATTTCTAAGTTTTCTTCTAAGTAGGAAATCCCATATACACAGTACATGCAACTTCTTCCGTGAATGTTTAAGTGATGGTTAAAAAGAAACAGGTCAGTTAACTAAAGTATTTGGACCTATAGTATGAGTGTTGCTGTTATATTAGACTTCATTTCCCAATGGAACCAAGGCTGTAGGGGGTGAATTAGGCAGGGTTCCATGCTGGCTTCAGACTACCAGAGTTACGCCCAAATATTTAATGATGTTCTTCTGGTGCCAGACACAATGCTAGGTACAGCTATTGCAAAGAAAATGTGTCAAGACAGGCGCTAGGTATACTTAGAAAAGAAGGCAATGATCTTACAAAAGACTTTTTGCCATCTCCCTGTTGGCCAGTTAAAATGAATTAGAATGATCAAAGGCATTAGCACTGAGTTCTTGCTTTGTATAGTTCAGCCTACAAATCAAATACTGCTCTCTGTTTAGTACTGACAAACCATAATTCAGAGAGAAAGGTTCAGAGAGGTCAGTATTTATGATTACCCGAAGTGTTTCATTTGCAAGAATTATAAATGGAAAATCTGGCACATAGTTAGAAATGGAGATCTTCTGATACATAAATTTGCCCCATTGATTTTTATGTATTTCTTAAACTGTGCACTGCTGCTTCCAATATTGTTTTGGAACAGATTGACCATAAATATTTAAATAACTGCCGTTCAACAATCAAAGCTACTCACAACAGTAGCTGTTCGAAGATATAAATGTGATCAGCGGAGGTCAAGAAAAGCAAGTTAAATACAAAAGATTCCAAGTAAATCTTGGTACTTGGTACTGTTCCAGCAACCAAAACAAGGGAAAAGTTCGTAAGGTGATACTTCTAATATATTAGGTATTCAATAAATATTTTTGGAATGAGATGTGTGCCTAATGGTATCCATCACTAACATGGGGATGGGAGAGAAGAAAGATTTCAAGCTTTCACAAAGACAAAAATGACAGAGTCACAAAATCATGGTGAAGCCAGATCTAATGTGGCTACGTAGTTTTATTTTGCTTTTTAGTTTATCCTTCAGTTTGAAGGGAGATATGCCCAAAACACAGAGGGCTTTAAATCCAGGGTCTACCACCAAAATATAGCAAAGCAGCCCTTGTCTTAAAAACTAGTCTAAGAAATATCTTCCTTAAGTGACCAGAATACCTAGTCTTTCCATTGTACATGTAAGAGATGCTAGACACTTAAACATGGTTTTTAAAATGTCCTAGAGAAGCCTTCTTCACCCTTCTAGGCCAGGTCCCGTGATCCTCTAGGCAGCTATGGGAGTGCTCTATCCACATCTTCCTTCAGGGAAAAGCTGCTATGAGCAGTGTAGTTGGCTGAATCCTCCAGCTGCCGCACCTTCAGGACACACCGGAGCACGAATACTGAGGCCATGCTCTCCCTGGGCTGCTCCTAACCAATAACTGAGAGTAGCATGGGTACTAGATCTGTCCATTCCAGACCTAACAGAGGACTCCTCTAGGATGCCATCTTTGTTAGGGTGCTTTCCTTTAATCTGGCCAAGGCTTTTTCAGAACTGCATAGCTGTCTTATGTTCTTTCCACTCAATCTCTCCTCTCTCCTTATACAGGGGTCAGACTTCCATCCCTGCTTGCAACTCTCCCCAATTTTGTTTTTGCTCCCTTATTTCCTCCATAAGTATGTCTGCTAATAAGTCTCTTAACACTAAAAAAATTTTTTTAAATGTTTTATTTATTTTTGAGAGTCAGAGAGAGAGAGAGAGGGAGGGAGGGAGAGAGAGAGAGGGAGGGAGAGAGAGAGAGGGAGGGAGAGAAAGAGAGAAGGAGAGGGAGAGAACATGAGTAGGGGAGGGGCAGATAAAAAAAATCTGAAGCAGCCTCCAGGCTCTGAGATATCAGCAAAGAGCCTGTTGCGGGACTCAACTCATCAGCTGGGAAATCATGACCTGAGCCAAAGTCAGAGGCATAACTAACTGAGCCACCCAGGTACCCCAATCTCTTAACATTTTATTTATTAAGAAAATCAATGTTTATTATTTATTTTTTTGAGAGAGAGAGAAACAAAGCACAAGCAGGAAAAAAGGTCCATTACATAGAGGGGAGCACACTTAAGAATTATCACTGATTTCTCCTCATAAAGAGTATACACCATTGAGATAATGGAAGAACACCTATAAATGTTGAAATAAGTATTTTAACTCTATCAACCTAGAGTTCTGTGACCAGTGAAAATATCTATTCTTCAAATATGAAGGCAGCATAAAGATCTTTCCAGAGAAGAAAGAAAAAGGTATGTGAATTCAGTGCCATGAAAATGACTGTAGATGTGAATTCGGATCTACATAAAGGAATGAGGAAAACTGGCAACGGTAAACATATGAGTAACTATAAAAGATTTGTTTTCTAGTTTTCAATTTTTTAAAAAAAATTTTTGATTACTAAACCAAACCTTTGACTTATTAAACCAAAAAGACTACCAGTGAATTGTGTCATATTCTGGGTACATGTATCACATATATGTACACATATGTGTACAAACAGCCTATATAGAGATAGTAACACAAAGATCAGACAGGGAAAAGACTACTGCTGCTTACATTACACATAAACGGTATAATATTTAGACTATAATGATAGGTATATATTTTAAATCCTAGAGTATCCACACAAAAATAAAATACACAGGTGTAGCTAATAAGTCCATAGAGGCGATAATATGCTAAAGATAGTCAATTAATACAAATAAAGGGAAAAAAAGAGGAAATAAGGACAAAGAAAAGATGGACAAATAGGAAAAATAGCAAGACAGTCAATTTAAAAATGGAATAAGAACACCAGTTAAAAAGCATAGATTTTATTTACACATTGGATAAAAATGCAAGCCCAACTAAATACTGTCTTTAAAAACTGCACTTTATTTTGGTTTTTTGCACTGAAATAAAAGTACCTTTATTTTATTTTTTTTACTTTTTTAATATTTATTTATTCTTGAGAGAGAGAGACAGAGAGAGAGAGAGAGAGACAGAGCTTGAGTGGGGGAGGGGCAGAGAGAAAGAGGGAGACACAGAACCTGAAGCAGGCTCCAGGTTCTGAGCTGTCAGCACAGAGCTCCAAGCAGGGCTCAAACTCACAAACCATGAAGTCATGACCTGAGCTGAAGTCAGATGCTTAACCTACGAGCCAACCAGGTGCCCTAAAAGTAGCTCTATTTAAAAAAATTTTTTTTTAATATAATTTATTGTGAAGCTAGCTGACATACAGTGTATACCGTGTACTCTTGGTTTCAGAGGTAGATTCCCATAATTCATCACTTACATATAACACCCAGTGCTCATTCCAACAAGGGCCCTCCTCAATGCCCATCACCCATTTTCCCCTCTCCTGTCCCCTCATCCACCCTCAGTTTGCTTTCTGTATTTTCTATATTTAAGACTCTCTTATGAATTTGCTTCCCTCTCAGTTTGAAACTATTTTTTCCCCTTCCCTTTCCCCATGTTCTTCTGCTAAGTTTCTTGAGTTCCACAGGAGTGAAACCATATGATACCTGTCTTTCCCTGACTGACTTCTTTCACTTAGCATAATACCCTCCACTTCCACCCACATAGTTGTAAATGGCAGGATTTCATTCTTTCTCATTGTCAAGTAGTATTCCATTATATATATAAACCACATATTCTTTATCCATTCATCCGTTGATGAACATTTGGGCTCTTTCCATACTTTGGCTATTGTTGAAAGTGCTGCTACAAACATTGGGGTACACGTGCTCCTATGAATCAGCCAGCACCCCTGTATCCTTTGGGTAAATTCCTAGTAGTGCTATTGCTGGGTTATAGGGTAGTTCTATATAAAAAGTGTAGTTTAAATATAAAAACACAGGTCAAAAGTAAAAGGATAGAAAAAGTCATGTCATGCAAACAACCCTAAGAGACTTATTATAATATCAGAAAAAAGCAGACTGAAGGACAAAACTATATTTCCAGGGCCAAAGGGAGCATTTTGTACTGATATGTCAGAAAGATGTAATAATATTAAGTGTATATGGGCCCTGTAAAAGAACTTTGAATTAAGCAAAACTAACCAGAACCAAAAGGAAAAATAGACATATTTACATTATAAAAGAAAACTTCAACATTCCACTATCAAAAACTGATAGAAGTAGAATGAAAATCAATAATAATGTAAAAGATGTAAATGATATTATCACCCAATTTTCATTAAATGACACTGAAAAAACACAATACCCAATACCTGGAAAATACGCTTTTTTTTTAGATAAGCATGGAACACTCACCAAAAGCAATCATATACTGGGCTGCAAAGTAAGTCTCAATGAATTTAAAAGCACTAAAATCATACAGAAAATGCTCTCTGGCCACACTATAGTATATTAAAATTAATAACAAATATAACATCCAGGAATATCTTCAATTTTTAGAAATTAAACAACACTCTTCTAAATAACCCATGGCTCAAAGAAAGCACAAGAGAAATTTGATAATATTTTAAATTGAGTAACAATGGAAAAAACATCAAAATTCAAGGCTTGCAGATAAAGAAGCACTTGAAAATTCCTAGCTTTAAAAGCTTATGTTACGAAATTATAAAGACTTAAAATTAGTGATGTAAGCTTATACCTGAAGAATCTAGAAAAAGAAAGGTAAAGTAAAACCAAAGTGAGGAGAAAGAAGGAAATAATAAAGTTAGGAGCAGGAATCAAAAACAGAACAAAGAATAGGCCCTTTAAGAAGAACAATAAAATTAATTAATCTTTGGATGGAATAATGAAGGATAAAAGGAGTCAGAGAAAAACAAAGTTAACAATATGAAAAGTGAAAGAAGGGACCTCACTATAGATCTTACAGGCTTCCTAAGGGAAATAGGTAAATATTATCAACCACCTTATGCCAATGAATTTTCCAACTTGGACAACAGAAAGTCTTTGGAAAACACAAATGAACAAAACAGACACAAGAAGGTATAGAAAATCAGAAGATCCCTCTATGTACTAAAGAAATTAAATTTATAACAAATAAAACCCTTCCCGTAGTCTCAGACCAAATGGCTGCAATGGTTACTTTGATCGAATATTTAAGGAAGAAATACTATTCTTAAATAAGCTCTCAGAAATGGGGGGTGGAGGAAACAATTTTGAACATCTCGTATGAGGCCAGCATTCCCCTGACACTGAAATCACACACAGACATGACAGGAAGATAAAACTGAAGACCAACATCCTGCTGATCATAAGTATGATAATCCATAACAAAACATCGGCAAACAGAAGCAAACAATACATAAAACGTGCAATCAATCATGACCAAATGCAAGGTTGGTTCAAAAGTTAATCTATCGAATCCATCTTATTAAAGACATATAAGAGAAAAATTATATGATCATTTCAATACATCTAGTCGATCAATTCAACACCTAGTCATAATAACAGCATTCAGAATTAAAGAAAATTTCTCAATGAAATAAAGGCCATATGTAAAAACCTACAATTAACATAATACTTAATGGGGAAACACTGAATTTTTTTCTAACATTAGGAACAAGGAAGGATTATCCACTCTCAACAATTATATTCAACATTGTATTAGCGTTCAATAGAGGAAGAAAAGAAATAAGAAACCAAGATTTCAAAGGAAAAAATAAGATGGTCTTTTTTCCAGATGTCATGACTGTGAGGTAGAACACCTTAAGGGACCTGGCAAAAAGTACTAGAACTAGTAAGTGAATTTTCCTACTTTTTGCAATTCAAGATTAAAATACAAAATTTAATTTTATTTCTGGATGCTAGAAAAATATGAGAATATGAGTTTTAAAATGCCATTTACAATTGAAGTAAAAATATTTGCGAAGTAAGTTTAAGAAAGGTAAATGAGCGGAGAAATATGTCATATTCATGGTCAGAAGACTCAATAGTGTTACATGTCAATTCTTTCCAATTTGATGTATAAACTCACTACAATCCCAATCAAAAGCCCGGTAGACTTCACTGTGGAAATTAGCAAGTTGATTCTTTCATTCTTTCACGTAGAAATGCAAAAGACCTGGAGGAATGAAACAGTTTTGAAAAAAAAAGAACCACGTCGGAGAACTAACACTACCTGATTTAGAGCCATTAAAAAAGGCATTGATAAATTTACTTGATCAAAATTAAGAACTGCTCTCTAAAAGATACTGTTAAGGGGATATGAAGATGAGCTACAGGCTGTGAGAAGATATTTGCAAATACGTAAGCGATGAATCACTAAATTCTGCTCCTGAAACCAGTATTACACTATACATTAACTAAATTGTAAGTAAAAAATTGATACAAAACAAAACAAAAAATTTAAATACTTACTGCACTTGTGAACACAGCAGAGTAGAGAGAAGTTGAATTACTATGTTGTACACCTGAAACTAATGTAACTTTGTGGGTCCACTATACTAAAAAAAAAAATTCTTAATAAAAAATATCACATACCTGGTAAAGAGAGTTATATAATTAGACAATATATAAAGAACTCTCAAAACTCACTTACAAGCAACCAATCCAATAAAAAGTAGGTGAAATGTTTGGACACTTCACCCAAGAAGATACACAGATGACAAAGAAGAGCATGAAAATACGTCTAAATTCATTAGTCATTAGGGAAATACAAGTGAAACCACAGTAAGATACCACTATATACCTACTAGAATGGTTAAAATTAAAAAGATTGACTCTATGAAGTGTTGGAGACAATGTGGGGAAACTGGAATTCTGATACATTGCTGGTGGGATGCGAGATGGTCCTACCACTTCACAGAACAATGTGGCAGTTTCTTAAAATATCCCCCTATCATCTTATCCAGGAATCCCACTCCTAGGTATTTACCCTGGGGAAAAGAAATCATATCTCCATTGAAAGAATTGTCCATAAAGGTTCATCGCTGCTTTATTTGTAATTGCCCCATGCTCGTTATAATCCAAAAGTCCATCATCAGGTAGCCAGTATGGATTTCCAACGGGACGGAAGAGGAAGAGAGGTTAGCGAGGCCAGAGGATTTATACTCCTGTGCTTTTTCCTACAAGGTCTTTAGTTACCTCTCAACAGAAACTCTTGGGCTCCTCTTAAAGTAAAGGACTCAATAGAACTTCTCTTCCCGTTTTAGTAACCTCTTCTCCTTGATCCCAAGGGCCTAGGGCTAATAACATTCCAGCCTCTAGTTATTGCACTGTTCTGTTTTTACTGAGAAGGAACATGAATACATAAAATACAAACCATGGTGATTTTTTTTTCACTCACGTAACCACTTCCTAAACCAAGAAATAGAGGGGCATCTGGGGGGCTCAGTCAGTTAAGCATTTGGTTTCATCTTGGTTTTGGCTCACATCATGATTTCACAGTTTCATGAGTCCAAGCCCTGCATCGGGCTCCATGCTGGTAGTGCAGAGCCTGCTTGGGATTCTCTCTTTACCACTCTCTCTGCCCCACCTCCACTCATGCTGTCTCTGTCTTTCTCAAAAACAAATAAACAAACGTAAAAAAATTTTAAATTTAAGAAATAGAAGCCACCGTGGACCACCACCCTAGTCATTACTTTTCCCACCCAAAGGTAACTACCTTGACATCTGATATTCTGATTTTGAAAGTTATGCAAATAGAGAAATACAGTGTATTGTCATTGTTATAGAAATACAGTGTATTGTCATTGTGTAAACATACCAAATTCCCTTGGTTGTTCTCTTGCTGATAGACGTTGAGTTGTTTCCAGCTTAGGGTTATTATGGACAGTACAGCTACGAACATTCTTATATGTCTTTTGGTAAACATATATATGCATTTCATGTATAAGTGTATGCATTTATATACTTAATATGGAATAGTTTGATCATAGTCTACGTGTATCTTTGGCATTAGTGGATTTGCTAAACAGTTTTCCAAAGTGGTTGTAATAATTTACACTCTGACCAGCAATATTTAAAATTTCCAGTTCCACTATGTTCACAAGTCAAGGTATTTTTAGTTCTTTCAATTTTAGCCATTCTGGTCAGTATGTAGTGGAATTCTATTTCAGTTTTAATGTTTCATTTCTCTGATGACTATAAAATTGAGTACACTCTCCTATGCTTATTGGTCATTTAAATATTTCATGTGCTTCTGGTCATTGACAAATTATCTTTTTTTCAAGTACTTGTCCTCAAGTCCCTTGACATTTTTTTTATTGAGTTGTTAGGGTTTTCTTATTTGTTTGTAGAAGTTCTTCATAATCTGGGTTTGAATCCATTGTTAATTACCTGCTTTGCTAACCTAGTTTCCCCTATCCTGCAGGGTGCCTTTTCAGTCTCTTAATGTTTCTTGGATGACAAAAATACTAACTTTAATGCAGTTCAATTTATCCATATTTTCTTTCATGGTTATAACTTTTTATGTCCTGTTTAAAAAAGTGTTTACCTACCCAAGGTCAAGAATGTTATCTTCCCCAAAATTGAGTGTTTTATTTTAAACATTTAGAATAATATTTCACCTGTAATTGTTTTAGGAGTATGTGGTAGGGGACGCAATTCTTTTTTTTTTTTTCTCCAAAAGAGGTAGCAAATTTCTTCATTATGATTTATGAAAAAGAGCACTTTTTCCCCACTGTTCTGCAATGTCACCTTTTGAGAAACTGTAAGTCCGTATAAATGTGGGTTTGTTTCTGAATTCTAATACATTCCATTGATCTATTTGTTTATCCTTGTGTCCAGTACCCAAAGTCTTAATTACCATAGCTTTGTAAGAAATCTTAGTATGTGGTAAATTCCTCCAATATACTTCCAAATGTGTTGCCTATTTTTCACCTTTTGCATTTGCAGATGAATTTAGAATAACTTTCCAATTTGTGCAAAAACAATTCTCTAGAATTTTGATTAGAGTTGCATTTCTCTATAGATTAACTTAGGAAAGAAGAGACAATTTTACAATGCTGCATCTTTTAAATCTGTGAACATATATCTCTCTATTTAAGTGTTCTCTTACTATTGGTGAAGTTTTAAAAGTTACTTTTTGTGTTGATGCTTTGACATTCTTTCCTTAGATTTATTCCTAGATATTGGATGTCTTTATTGCTCTTAAAAATAGTACAAGCTAAAAAAAAAGTCATCCTAAATACTTGTTCCTATTATGTGGAGATCCAACTTAATTTTTACATGTTAACTGGGTCTCTAAAAACCTTGCAAAATAACTATTCTAAAAGTTTGTCTGTATATACACATTTTCTAATTACACAATCATGCCATCTGCTAATTAAGGACATTTCATGTCTAATTTCCAATCTGCATTTTTTAAATTCCTTTCTCTTTCTTTACTTTCTTTACTTTTCTTTTACTTTCTTTACTTTTCCTGGCTAGAAACCCTAGGATGGCACTGAATGGAATTGTGATGGGAGCAGCTTTGTATTATTCCAAACTCTAGGAAAATGTCCGCCATTTCACCATCAAGTATACTATTTGGTAGAGGGTTTTTGTTGCTATCCTTAATCAGGCTAAACTGTGCCTTTCTACAGGTAGGTGCTGAGAGATTTTATCACGAACATTTATAGTACAAATGTATAAAATCCAAGCTAGGAGTCATTGTTTTTAGGGGTTTTCAGTCCACTTAAACTTAATGATACTGATTGACCTCATGATAACTTGTATTCTACTTGTTTCTCCGGTTCTATGTCTCTTATACTACTTTTTTTGTTTTCTTTTGAATCAAACATGCATTTTTTAACTCTAAACTTTTCTCCTCTATTCAGTTGTTACATATACATTATTCTACCCTTTAAAAATAATGGTTATATGAGCAATTACTATGTACGTCTGTAAATTATAGGAGCATAACTTTCATGAGCAGCTTCACTATTTCCCCTAAAAGCTAAGACCTTCAACATTTTAATTCCCTTACTCTCGCTCTCTGTCTCCTACCTTTTAATTTTTCCTGCATTTTAAACTAAATGATGTCATAATTTTTAAAAACTTTCATCAACATTCAATACTTTTCTTTGTTGTTCACTTGTTGTATTGGGGCACCTGGTGACTCAGTCGGTTAAGTGCCCGACTCTTGATTTTGTCCCAGGTCATGATCTCATGGTTTGTGAGGTTGAGTCCTGCATCAGGCTCCACGCTGACAGCACAGAGCCTGCTTTGGATTCTTGCTCTCCCTTTCTCTCTGCCCCTCTCCTGCTCTCTCTCTCTCTCTCTCTCTCTCTAAAAGATAAAGAAATGAACTTTAAAAAATGTATTTATTTTGAAGGAGAGTTTAAGGAGATTGCAGAATGGCATTTGTTTCATTTCAGCATTTTAAAACTGTCACTTCAGGGTACCTGGGTGGCTCAGTCAGTTAAGCATCTGACCAGCTCAGGTCATGATCTTGCAGTCCTTGAGTTTGGGCCCCACATCAGGCTCTGTGCTGATAGCTCAGAGCCTGGAGCCTACTTAAGATTCTGTGTCTCCCTTTCTCTCTCTGCCCCTCCTCCACTCATGCTTTGTCTCTCTCTGTCTTTCAAAAACGAATAGATGTTTAAAAATAAAAAAAAATAGCTGTCACTCCACGGTCTGCTGGGGTCCCCTAATTTCTGCTGAAAACTCAGCAGTGCAGTTGTTGGCTCTTTAACAGTTGTGTATGTTTGTGCCAGTTTTTAAGATTTTCTTTGTCTTCAGTTTTTAGTGGTACTGCTGTGGTGTACCTACCTATAATATTCTCTTCATTTGCCTTGCTTAGAGTTAATGGCACTTCTGGAAACTGCCTCCCCCAGTGGCTTTCATCAATTTATAAAATTTCACCCAGTGTCTTCTCAATGTTGGGTTTGGCTCATTACCTCTCTCCCTTCTACTTTTTGGACTCCAGTTACAATTGCTAGACCTATATACTATGTCTCACGTATCTTTTAGGCTATCTTTTTATTTTTTATACTTTTTTACTTCATTGTTTCTGTCTGGATTTTTTTTTTATTGATATGTCTTTCTTTATGTCAGGAATCTTCACTACTGCTCTAATATAGCAGCTTTTAACTGTGTCAACTGAGTTCTTAATTGGCATTATTAAATGCTTTTATTCTCTTAGCCTAGGATTTTCATCTGTTGCTATTACATGGCCTCAGAATTTACCTTCCTTTTCCTTCTCCCCATCTACCCACCCACCTGCCTCCACCAAGCCATCTTTCTTATTTATTATTCTTGTAACCTCCGTGCCTGCTCTCCCAAGAAGTGTGAGGTTGGCTAGATTCTACAGAGCTGTACTGTCCCTAGAACCTTTCTCTTGTTGTTTGTGTTCCCTTAGAAAGGAGCCCATTGTGTTGCTTGGTTGGAGTAATTAGATATGTTGGCACATCAGATAACCTCTCTGCCTGGCTTGGGGGGAGCGTCACTGATTCAGAAGTCGGCTGGCTTAAAAGCGGGAAGATTACAATTGATGTCAGAGATCCCACAATGCAGGACTTTGTCGTTCCTCCAACAGCAGAGCAATTACTTATGTAGATGACTTGGGTGGATGAATTCCGGTCAAGAGAGTACTACCCTACATCACAATGCTGGGCCCTGCCCAAAGTCCCATCACACACATTACAAGAGGAGTCATCACCTGGTATTTGCTGAGGATGAAGGGCTGTGGCAGAGAAGATGGTGGAGAGGGCTTGGCTTATCTAGGCATTAATGCCACAGGGCACTGTTTTTACCTTTAAGTCCAGTCGTTCCAGTTTCCTTCTCTGGTTGTTCACCTGCACAACCTACAAATATTGGCAAACTCTCTGAGCTTGCTCCTTAAACTCCTCCTATTTTCAATCTCTACTTTTTCTCTCAATGATCACCTAAGCCTATGGCTTTAAACACCACCTCTTGCTTTAACGCTGGCCTCTTCCCAGTCCCAGGTGCAGATATTTAATATATATTTGCTGTTGCTTCGTGGATGTATAACACATAACTCAAAATTAATCCGCTTCAAGCAGAATTGTAATATTCCCCTATAGAGGTCCCCCTGAACAAGTATTCTAACATAGCAACCCAACAGTTACGACACGACACATCCTTCTGTCCTTATTTTATCAATAAGTGTCTGATACTTTATGATACTTACTTAGTGTTTATAGTCCATTTCCTCACATTAGAACACAAGTTCCATTGGAACAGTGGTTTGCCTGTCTTGCTTCCTGCTCAGAACTTGGTTCAGAAAATGGTAAAAGAAACTGCGTGACTGTCTGTGTTGTGAAGGTGAGAAGATACCCATAGCTAGACTGTGCCTCATTTTGTTGAGATGATGTCCGGCCAGCATGGAGTTGGGAGGAGAGTGCGTGGTTTGAGATATAAATTTTTGTATGTAAGCCTACGTCTCAAGTCAATCATTCAGTATAGGGATGCCACTCATATCCCTCTGACTGGCCCCACACTCACTTAACAAATCCATTAACAATCCTATCAACTCTATCTACAAAATAATTTATCCTAAACCTAACCTTACTCTCCATTACCTCTGCTGCCTCCTCATCCAACCTCATTCGTCTCTTTCCAGTCCCCTGTGATAGCCTCCCTGCATTCTCCACAGAGTAGCCAAAGTGAGATTTGAAAAAACAAACAAACAAAAAAAACAAAACAAAAACCCAAAGCAATATTATGTCTCTGACCTCCTTTAATCTACCCAAGGTTTCCTATTACCCATAAATAAAACCAAGCTTCTTATCATAGCCTTTGAGGACTTAACGGGGTCTGGCCCCTGCTTCCGTTATGACTGTGGGTCCCACCACTGTCTCCCTTGCTAACTAGGCTCTAGTCACACTGCCCTGCTTTCTTTTATGTTAACACAGCAAGCTCATTGCTTCTTAAAGTCCCTTTTACTTGCTATTCCCCTGTCTGCAGGAATCTTCCTTGATGTTTATATGGCTGATGGCCCCATATCCTTTAAGTCTTAGGCTTTGCTGACCACACTATCTATGGCCACTCAGTGTTTTATTATTGCATTCTTATATCACATTGCCTTGTATTTTTTTTCCTCACAGTTCCTATAACTAGCTAAAGTCATTTTTCTTTTGATTGCTTTATTCACTATCATTTTCCCAGTATATAAAACAATACATGACACACAGTAAGTGCTTCTTACTTATTTATGAGATACACAAGAGAATGAATAAGTTGAGGACAGACATGTTGTTCAGCCATTTCTTCGGGAAGAGACCTTATTTATTCTTTTTTACTTAAAAGAAAAAGAGGAAGTAAAGTTTTAAATCTGTAGTTTTTCCCCTTGCCTACACTCTCTCTTTTCTTATAGAACTATCAGCAACTTCTTGTCATAAAAATGACATATTTTGATCCCTTAGTGGTACCAGAAAATGTGCTGGATTATCCCATGAATGTCACACTGACCCTCTGCATTAGTTCCTATCACAATCCATACTTGATAAATCTGAAGTTGAATGTCTCCATTACTTTCGCAGAGTCACAAAGCTAACCAACATTCCATCTTACTTTCTCAAGTGAACTTCAGGAACCGAGAAACCAGGTAGGGTAAGAAGGAATTTTGCATGGTGCTTTTAATTTTCTCCTCCAACGATCTTTCTGTTTATCAGTGATGGTAGGGGAAGAGGACAGGAGGAAAAAAAGAGGGACAGAAGGAAGACATGTGTGAGAGCGAGTAATTCAGATCGTGATGACCGGATAAAACTGTGGTAGGAAGCACTGAACTCAGCTAATTACCATCATTCCCAGAAGGAAGGACAAACCAAAGTCAGATCACTGTTGGTGAACTCTTCCTCTTGTGTTAGAACAACTCTAATTGGTAGATTTTCAACGAACAACAGAAAGGCTGACTTCGCTTGACCAATTAATCTTGAGGCCTAACGTGGCCTATTCATTCTGTTATCCCAAAAACAAAATTACAGGAGAAATAGAAACTCATTTACATACCACCAAGAAGTGTGGTAAGTAAACATAAAAAATAGTTAAGAAAATCATAGGAAGAGAGAGAAATCTCAGCAGACTGTCTCTATGATAGTCTCTACGCAACCTCAAATATCTTGGTGAAACTGAAGGAAAAAGAAAGTTTAGATGTCTAGATAATTGACTAAAATTTTGATTTTTTTTTTGTAATTTGCCATTATGAAATTGTAATCACATTGAAGCACCGTGTGAAGCATTTTAATAATTGTTGCTTCTGTTCCACAAATTTTCTTAGAATTTTAGTTTCTTTTATTAACATCTTGAGGTATAAAAGTTGGTTATTTTTACATATTTGGAAGAAGTTCAACCTGAAAATTCATTAAATAAATCCTATCATTGGGAAGGTTATCTTCTGGATCATAACAATTTAGTGATGACTTACTCTCTGTCTAGATCACTCAGTGGTAGATGCATTGGAGGGTAAACATTCAAATGAATATTAGCAAATATTATTTGACCCTTCGTATACATCAAGAAACACTTTATATGAATTAGCTCATTTAATTCCACATCAACTCTATGGGGGAGGTACTATGATGAGCCGATTTTTACAGATGGGTAAACTATATATCAGAGAGGTTAAGTGGCTTTGCTCAAGTTAGCATGAGGAAGACTCAGGGGATCCCAAGGAGTCTAACTTGAGAATCCACACTTGCCAACATGCAGCTTTTCGGGGAAGCTATGGTTTCTCTGGAGAAAATATACATATATGCATGAAACCATTAAATCACAGCAAAAGGGCGTGAGGGATCACTAGCATGAATGAACCTACACTACAGGTTCACTTAGGTAACACTGCGCCGTTAAGGCAGAGGGACTCCCGACCTCATGATCCAAGGGAAACGGAGCTCTATGTTAGGAAACTATAGGTAAAAAATAAGTAGGATGGGAACCTATCCTTGAACATGGGAGATTACGTATCTAGCCTCCGATTCTCTGCTACATAACTGCAATTTCCTTGTGTAGCAGACGCCTTTGCCGTTTTCCCTAAAAGAATAGTTCTGCTCACAACAATCTAGCTTGTCTTACAAACAAGCAGCTGGCGAATCGAGGGTGCAATATTGCGTGCTGCAAAGAGGGAGCAAGATTGGCAAATTCTTATTCCTATCTACCCTATGATTCTTGTGCCATTTGGAATTTTTCCAGTTCCTCAGGATGGGTCTTTGGTGCCAAATGAGACAGTGCGTGTGCACATGCATGCACACATGTGTGGAGGGTGAGAGAAGACCGTGGGGAAATGCACACATGTGCCATCTGTGGAACAGTTCTGCAAACCACCGGTACCCCAAGAGCGGTGTGAGGAGGAATGAGTCAGGCCGGGAATAGCATTTCCTGACTGCCCCCTCACAGGCTCATTGCCAGAAGGTTTTATTTTATTCTCTAGGTTCTAATCTTCAGATTTATATGAAAAGAGGATATTGCTGAAGCTGGCAAGGAGATGCTTTTTATAAAAATGGAATGATTCATTATAAGATTCCCGTCCCCTGAGGTCAGGAACCATGTCTGTTTTATCCACCACTGTATACCAGCAGCTAATATGCTACCTGGCATGAAGTGAGGACCTAAAAATATTTGTTAAACGAATAAATAAATAATAAATGAATGTAATATATCTTATTTATTGGATCAGCTCCTCTCAGTGAATTGCTCTCCTGGGTCACTGAGAAGTTGGCAACCCAAGTTGCATTAAAAACATGGGTATTTTTACAACTCTTTGACCCATTAGCAACACGCTCCCCAGTATTTTTTTTTAGGGATGTGCAGATATATAATTCAGTCAACAAGTATTTATTGAGCTATAGTCTTTGAACACTGTTAAAGAGAACTGGGGATGGTGCACTGGCCAAGACAAAGAATTCCTTCTTATCATAGAACTTTTGTTCTTGTAGGTTAAGCAACATGACAAATAAAGAATGGGACTCGTGGTGATGAATGCAATGAAAAAGTAGGGAAAGCAGCAGTATTTATATAGTGTAGTCCCCACAATCTACCCTGAGGAGAGCAACGTCCTGGGCCTCGCCTCAATATGGTAAAGATTTTGTGGGGCCTTCCTCTACAAAGTTACATGGAAAACTTCAAGGATTTCCAACGTACCCAAAACATGAAGATGTGGGAAATTGTTTTGCATTTGGTTGTTCAGAAATAAATTCATGAGTGCTAGGAGGGAATAAAAGGATGGCAAGATTGATCAAGAAAGGAAAGTTCTAGGGGCAAAACAATGGAGGGATGATAATAGCCAACATGCTTGGAGCACTTACTATAGGCTGGTTAGCACCTCAGTTTATCACTAAAAGATTCCCATGAGGTAGGCACTATTCTCATCCCCCTTTCTGGCATACGAAGCACAGAAAGAGCAAGTAAGGTGGCGAAAGTCACTCAGCTAGTGGATGGAAAATCCGTATTCCATAAAGGCAATCTGACTGCAGGCAGGACTCAATAATTAGATTATTCCCTTACAGATGTAAGTAAGCTGTCTCTAGAATCTAATTTTTACCTACGAATATACACTGCTTCTTTGAAAAGTATAATGAATTATAGAGCTTAAATATTGGAGATAATTTTTTTAACTAAGCTGTAAAAACTACCTCCAAAAGATACAGTTGCCCACCAAGACCTTCCCATTCCTTGAGTATACCAAATTTATTCCAGTCTCCAGGTCTTTGCGCTTGTAGGGCTTTCTGCCTAGAATGTTCTTTCCTGGGCTCTTCACATGGCTGGCTCTTTCTCGTTAGTCACCACTCAGCTTCAAAAAGCACTCCCTATCCACCTTATACCCGGAAGCCGGCCATTCCCCAGTCACTCGCTATGATGTTTATCCTATGTTTATTTTCTTCCCTGCCCTGATGACTATTTAAAAGGTCCTAGGTTTTATTTTTATGATTTATTTATTTATGAGAGAGCACAAGTGGGGTAGGGGCAGAGAGAGGGGGACAGAGGATTTGAAGCAGCCTCTGTGCTGACAGAACAGAGCCCAATGTGGGGCTTGAACTCACAAACAGTGAGATCATGACCTGAGTCAAAGTTGGACGCTCAACTGACTGAGCCACCCAGGTGCCCCAAGGTCCTAGTTTTTGGTGTCCACTTGTGGGTGTCCATTTCCTGTCTTAGAAGGCAAGCACCCCAAGGTCAGGGGTGGTGGCTGCTTTGTTTCCTGAAATTTCTCCAGAGCCTGATCTCTGCCTGGTACCTGACAGAGGCTTTAAAACCATTTGAATGAATTCGTGCTGTCCTGAGGGTCTGCAGACTCAGCTCCCAGAGGCCTTTGCTTCTGCAGAGAATCATGCGACTGGCAGCATCTGCCCACCATTCTGTGCAGAATCAGAGCACCAGATGGGAGAGGAGAGATCAGCATAGGAGGCCTGATGAATACGCGCCAGGAAGCACCCAGAATGAGCTGTGACGCTCGCTGGAAGGGCTGCCAAGGAGACCAGGGATGAAGCCTACGTGCCGGAAGACCAATTTGGAGGTGTTTTGGCAGTTAGGTATACGCAAGGTCGTTATTTAAATTTTACCTGAATCTCCTTGTTTAGATCTAGTTTTACTTTGGTTGCCACCCTACTGTTGACCTACTGCTTGTAATGATGTATTACCTGTCTGCCCAAAGCAGAATATAAGGCCCATGCCAGCAAGGATCTAGCTGTACTTTACGTGAGTGGATACTGTCCAGAATTATTCCACGTAGTAGACACCCAAGAAAGATTTAATACATGGACCAAGAAATGAGCCAACACTGTTGTGTCTGCAGACAAAGGTAGGGGGGAGAACAGAAAGGAGCTAATGTTTATTGAGTCCCTGCTAAGCCCCAGGCACTGTTCCAGCTGCCTGTAACATACCTTTTATTTGTTTAGCCTTCCAGTTGCAAGTTTGGGGAGCCTAAGTTTTAAGAAGCTAAAATACACAGAGTAGAGGATATCTTTTTTCTACCACATTATAACATCAGGTTTTGCTGGGGAAGTGGTTCTTTAAACAAAAGTTGGGGATCCTCGGAAGCCTCAGACATCAAGCACTTTGCTGAGGTCTGGGCTACAACCTGACAATGCTGTGTCCAATAAATAATTTTGTATGATGCCCGGAGCACATCTGGGGATCAATACAGAATTATAACTAGCGCCTCGGTCACTGCTTCACCTATAGGATCATTTCCATTTATCATCTCAGTTTGAATTTACCTGAATCAGGGCCAAAAATACAATTTCCAAACAGAAGACCATAAATGAGTGCAAATTAAGTGAATTTGGACCAGGTTGTCCCCAGCATGTACAGTGAGCTCAGCCCGGATCGCTTAGATGGGAAAGAAAAAAAATGCAAGTTGGCACAGTGGCATGTTTTAGACGTAGCAGAAATTGTAAAAGAATTCGGTCAGACAACATAAGACCACCCCGAATCCCCAGCCCTGAGCTCTAGAGAGTCAAGGTCGGCCCCTTGCTTAGTGCTGTTTAGAAGGCACAGCATGGAGAAATACATATAATATACCCTGGTCCCAAATTACCTGGTTGGCTACCCAATGTGGTGAAGACAGCACTTATGAGAACATTCTTGAAGGCTTAATACCCGATAATAGTCTTTTCCGCTGATTCTGTGTGTAAATAAGGCCAATTTCAAAGAAAAACGAGCTTCCTTTTAAAAAATGTAAAATAATAGCGCCATTCCGCATACCTCCCTCACTCGTTTAAAAGTACTTCAGTGAAGCTGGTTTTCTCCTGCGGGCTTATCAGTACGCATGTTCACAGTCTACGAGGACATAGACCCTTTACAGTTGATCCTTGAGGGGTTTTTTCCCCTTTTACATAATCTGTACTCAGGTCAGCCCATTATTCTAAGATTTTCACAGGACTGTTAGGAACAGTGAAACCACTTTCAAAGGGGTACAGAGGCCAAAACACCACAGCGAAGCCACAGGCTGGGTTTCAGTGCCAGCTCTTAAATACTAATTAGCTGTGTGCTTTTGGGCGGTTCACTTAATCTCTCTGCAAGATGGTGGGCGGGGCTCTGACCAGAACCCTGCGTCTCTTCCAGCTCTGGCTCTCTCGTTTGAGGCCAACTGCCAGGACCGATGGGGTGCCCTCCCCCACTCAGAGACTGCAGCAGCCGTTCTGTAAAGTGCTCTGTGCACAGGCAAGGGAGGATATTAAATGCTGTTTCTTTGCTTCTGAGGTCACTCTAAGACCCCTCCTTCAGCAAGTCTACAGGCACCCAACCTCCAGCTGAGAGATCAGGGGGATTAGGAATGGTGCACTGAACCCCGCCCTCCTCCAGCATCATACCCTAAACACTACGTCTGGACTTCTCCCATCTTGGACCAGACACACAGGGAGGAAGGCAACCATGCAAAATTCAGAGGTGTTGCTTATCTAAATTTTTTACTTTCCCTTATCCTAGGACAGTGTTTCTCGCAGAACTGCACTGGGGTTCCATCCTCCACTGACACTGGAGGGCTTCCTGAAAGTGGAGGTTCTAGGGCTCCCTCAGGATGTACTGATTCAAAATTTTAGGGGGAGCATGTGAGCGCCCCGAATCTGCATTTTAAACCAAGCACTGCAGATGATCTTCATGTGTACGCTAGCGCTTGGGAACCAGAGTCCTTCTAAAGAGGCCAAACTCTTGTGGGTCACGGCACCTACCTGCTGCTGCTACTAACCATGGTTATTCACCATTTGTTCAACAAAGACATGTCACCAACTATTATGGGCAGGCACCAACAAAAGCTCAAAGCGCCTCGTCTCCCGGAGCTTATGGTCTAGTGAGGGGAAACGGATGATGAACACATGCAAATATGTAACAGGTGAGGCAGCGAGGCAATCTATTAAGTAAAATAAAGGGGGAGCACTAGGGAGGGGGAGATCAGGTAAGCAGGAAGGCCTATTTGAAGAGTGGTGTTTGTGCAAAGACTGACACAAGGGAGGGTAAGAACCCTGTGGTTGCGAGAAGAACATTCTAGACAGAGAGAACAAGTATGAGGTCTTGGAGAGGGAATGTGCCTGGGATGCTTGGGGAACACCCAGGAGGCCAGTGTGGCCGGTGTGGGCTGAATGAAGAGCGGGGTTATAGGCTATTATCAGGGTGCGGATCTCCTAGGCCTGTGGGCCACAGAAAGTCTATAGATTTTACTGTGTAAAACGGGAAGGTCATGGTTCATGGTCCTACTCTATTAGAGTTTTATTTTCATTCCGGCCTATTGTCCTATGCTTCTGCTGTGATTTCTGGCTGACCTCCTGAGGGCAACATAAAATAGGTGCTTCCCTTGAGAATCGGGGCAAAGAGTAAGGAGGCTTTGCTAGGGAAGCCTGGCCCAGAGGGTCTTCATGCATTTACTCACACATTTATTGAGTCTATCAGTCTTTAATGAGAAGGTGCTATGTGTAAGGCACTATGCATTATTTTAGGTATTCCCACGGCAGCACTGGGATACGGTTCACGATCAGCATCCCATGGGTGAAGAAATGGAAGCTTGGTCAGGAGCAGTTGGTCGGGGGAAGTGTTGGAACTTGGACTCCAAAGGCAAGACAGTGACAGCAAAGCCCGTATTTTTCCCTCCATCACGGGTGGGAAAACAAAGCTCTGGGGCCAGCCTGCCTGGGTTCGGGCCCCATCTCTGCTGCTTGCTAACCATGTGACTTTGGGCAGGTGACTGACTTTCTTGGGCCTCAGTGATGTACCTGTAAAATGGGGATAATAGGAGCTTCCTCTTCATCGGAATGTTATTAAAACTAAATGAGCTGCTACATTAAAACACTTAGAACAGGGTGTGGCACCTCAAGGCTCCTTTTGGCCACGACTGTAGATCAAGTCATAGGAGGCTACTTGCAGAAATGTAGAATCTGGAGCCTGCACAGGGGATGAAAATCATCCTCATAATGTAAAAGTGTCATGTGGAAAAGACCTCAGATGTATGATTTGAGAAGAAAGAGATTTAAAAGATTCTAAGAAATAGACTCCAGCTCAACTTAAAGGTCTAGAGAGAGCCGGCAGTGTCCTGAAGTGGAAGGGCCAGCTGTGGCGGGGGGCAGTGTGTTCTCCGAAGCTCTCTTGTCAGGAATGCTGCCAGGGCTTCAGGGACCCTGGGAAGGGCTGGACCGGTGGTTTCGGGGGCCTGCTCCCAAACCGAAATGCTATGATTCCTTCCAATGGGATGGAAATGGGTGGCCCAAAGGCCGGTTTTGACTTTGTTTTCCTTGCTCGGTGTCTTTTTCTTTTCTTTTTTTTCCTTTAACTAGACTGTGTTGCCTTTAGGCAGGGCTCAAACACTCAGCTTCATGATAGCCGATACCATGCCTTTTTGGTTAATATGCTACCTGCTGGACTTCTGCAGGATTTTACATTTGGGGCTTCTACCCACATGCTTAGATATTCTATCATCTCGGTTATAGGACCATGAAAAAACATGAATTAATAATGAAGGTAGAACATGGCTTCCTAACCTTTGCTCATGAGACTGAGTTTTGGTTGACTCTCCCTTGAGAGGGTCACCTTGCTGTTTATACGTGAATATACACAGTTGAGAATATGCACCATTCTATCTAGAGGCTTTGACAGAGCAGCTATTTCGTGCTGAATAAACACGATATGAAAACATCTTTAATGGCTTTGTCCTAACACAGCCTTTCTCTTCCTTCTAAATATCATGTTTTCTAAGTGCTGTGTCTGGAAAAGCACACTTACTCTATTTTTCAATGCCTGGAATGTTTACTGCCTCTTCAAAACAGAGCATTGTGTGTTCCTGCCATTGCTCACGGAGAAGAGAAATTTTTTGTCTGGATGTCAAGACAATGGACAGGTTTCTGCACTCTAATCAGACTAAAAAAAACACCTTGAGGAATTTGGGGCATGTAGAGTGCCATCTTCGCGTCTACCGAAATGCAATGATAGAGACTGCCTTCAGCAGTCGGAAGAACATTCTCGTGTTGCAAATATGGACTGGTTTTTTTTTTTCACCCCAAATGTAAACTCTTCAATATTTTCCAGTTGCTCTTTGGATTAAGTCTGTAATTGCTATCACAGACGCGTGCAGGGTCCACCACTCTAGAGTCTCATTCTCCACTGTTCTCTTGCTGGGTCTCCCTCCTGTCACACCAGCCATCCTTCAGAACCTCGTATTCACCATAACCCTCTAGTGACAGGGTCTTGCAAACACTCTCTCCATTGCCTGGAAGATTCCCTCTCATTCTGCCTAGGCAAGTCTTACTTATCCTTCAGATCTCAACTCGAGGGACACTTCCTCAGGGAAGGTGTCCTCCTCTCCCCGGGCATTACAAAACACTATCAGACCTTGTCTTCATATGTCCTCGCCGCTAGAGCGTTTATCACTCGCTAGAGTTATTTATCGTAACTTGATTCATTAGCCTTGCATCCAGGCAGGAACCATATGTATGTTCTACACTGGTGAACCCATTGCCTAGCCAATATCGGACATGGAATAGAGACGTTCTTTATGCATTTGTTTATAATTTTTGAATAAATAATTTCTCTTGCAAGGAGGTTCACCGACTACTCAATTTGCTCCTAAATTTCTAGGTGAGTGACGTTCCCATGTATCAACAATAGGACCCAAGGGAGCCTTTCGAGAAGGTCTTTGAAATCGCCCATTTATTTGCCTCCTGTTTGCTTTTCCTACTAACTGTGCTTTTGCAGATACTTGGGAAGATAAGGGCTTTGCCCATCTCGGCCCATCTTTTCTCCCAGCTCCATCTGCCACGGAAGAAACAGTGACTCAGAAAACTAATGGGCCAGTCTCTCTAACGATGGTGATGATTTCACTGCTGGTGATTTTTCTATTAGATTTATAAAATTGAGTCAAAATGAAGGAATTGCCTTGGGGCACAAGTACCAAAGACAAACAATGAATTCGGAAACACAAATCAGAACAGGGCTAGCCAGTGTATGTTACAAGCAAGCAGCAAAGGTGATAAAGGTTGAAAGAATTAAAAAATGTGAAACTGAACATTGTTTTTTTTTGGATGGGAACGTGATGGTCTGGGAGAAACCCAGGATGTGGCATCAGACCAGCATGGTATTACAACTGGTATGACCTGGACAAAAATACCGTCACAGTAAGTACAGGGGTCATCTATTAAGTGACAATTAGGCACACTTCACTCAATGTCTTTTATCCTTATAACAAACCGGAAAAGGAACCGTGATTACTTACATTTCACTGTTGAGAAAGCACTCAGAGGATAAATATCTTTAGTCATATTTGGAATCTTGGTATAAGTGATTCCGAAGTCAAAGTCTTTGCCAACTAGACAGTTCACCTGACCAGTCCTCTCCCAGGTCTTCACCTATAAAATGTGACTACTGCCACGCGCGATTGTTGTGATAATTATCTCCATGTGATAATACTGCATGGAGAGCACCTCGCTTCCAGTTGGCTTTTATCAAACATTACTTTCTATCCTCCACATCTTATCAGCTGCTAAATTCCCTATGGATTTTATTAGGAACTCCTAAAACTCAGTTACTACTCCCAGCTTCTGATTTAATGTGGGAATCTTAAGAGGGGGACGTACTTCACAAAGCATTACATCACTTAATCTCACACCGGCACTGCCAGATTTATTATATTCCCACTTGACTCCGAGGCACAGCAGGATTAGACAATTTATCAAGGGACATCGATGTCACAAAAGGACCAGAATGTAGGAGTCTCTGGACTGTTGGCCTAGGATTCTCTCCATCACCACATTTCATCAACGTACTCAAGACAAGGGTGTTTTCTGAGGCCTCCACTAAATGGATCGTATTCATAATAACGGCAGCTCTTATTGAGCTCTTAATATGCACTGCGTACCTCACTATATACTTTGTATGAATTATCATGTTTACTCACCAAAGCAACCATTCGACGATAAGTGCATAATATTTATCCCTCTTTATGGAGATGACAAAAGGGCAAGAAACTGAATGACTCTCTCCCTTTTAGGTAGATGTTTTAGCTGGTACCTGAATATAAAATCTTGAAGCAAATTGATTCATAGCTACCATGAAGCAGACGAACGCTCAACAGAGGTCCATTGAATGCGTCAGTGAGTAACGCTGACCTTGAATCTTTCCAGGACAGCCACTTATCTGCCAGGCATCAGACATCGTGACCAAAAGCAACCTCTTCTCAACTGCAGGATCTTACGCCGTCATGTCAAAGGAGTCCACAGCGGATCGATCTCTTTCTCCCCGAGCTCTTCCCTTTGACTATACGCCTCAGCCCTGAGCCTCGTTTATCACGGCCTTGGGCTCTCATCTCTGACTGTTCAAGATTCACCCGGGGAGCTTTGGAAGCTCGGACCCCCAGGGCTGCCTTCTGGGAAGCCTGATTCGGCAGGTGGGCGTGGGGGAGGCGTCCCTGTCCACTTGACACAGTTGATCCTCATGCAGAACGAGGGTTAAAATCTGCCGTACGAGTTGTGTATGCACGCCTTTCTCTCCCTGGCTGTACTGTGCTTTCTTAAAATAAGGATGAGTCCTTCACATTTTTTAAGTTCCCACGTGCTGAGAACAATGCCTAAAATACGGTATGTATGCGTCGTATTATAAAATGCAGTATATCATGAGGCAGCCTGGGCTGTAGAGTCAAACTGTCTGGTTGCAAACTCTGATCTCCCACATATTAGCCATGTGGCTTCAGGCAAGTTACTCTACCATTCTGGGCCTCGCTACCTCATCTATAAAATGAGGACAGTTAACAGTACGTACGATGTTCTCCTGAGATTTATGTGAGGTAGCGACTATCGACTATCGAGTATTTGGCACAGGGTCTGGCAGATAACAAGGTCACTGCCAATGCTAACTACATAGGTAGGCAAAAACAGTTCCATCATCATGAACTATTAAGGCCCTTATGTGAGCGTTGCTGTGGGAAGTGCAGTGGGAATATGGAAGAAACACTCTGAAGTCTCATTCACTGCCTACTGATAGGCATTAGGCTAAATGTTCTACAAAATTACAATGGTCTTCTCCTTCATACCAGTACTCTGATATGTTATTGTTGGAGAACGAAATATACCAGTCAAGGGACTGGATGTCACCCAGCAAGTAATCATGAGTGTGAGATTAGAACTCACGTTTATCTGGTTTCAGAGGCCGTTCTTCCTACTTGATTACTACGAGTCGATAGAAGCATTCTTTCATACACCCATTCGTTCAATCAACAAGTATCTATTACATTTCTACTAGGTGCTCGAAGCCGTTCTAGGTGCTGGAAATACAGGAGCGAGCCTCTGCTCTCATGCAGCTTGCATTCTACAAAGCACAAAGAAGGACCACAAATAAGTAAATGGGCATATAACACGTCCAGTAAAGCTAAGTGCTGTGGATAACAATAAAGCAGGGTAAAGGTAACTGGGGAGTGTGTGTGCGGGTATGCGTGTAGATGTGAATACGAGAGAGAGAGAGGAAGACAGAGGGAGAAAGAGGAAGAGAGAGAGAGATTTTAGACGGGAAGTCCAGGAAAAGCCTCTCTGGAGAAGAAACATTTGAGCGATGGATGTGACGAGACACTGATGGATTCTGGATATTTTTAGGAGGTTGGGCCCAGAGGATTCACTGCGGAACGAGAAGAAGGATATTAAACAATGACAGAAATGAAGAATGACTCTGGGGTTTCTGGCCGAAGTAACTAGGAGACTGGAGTCCTTGTTCATTGAGCTGGAGAAGAAGCTGGACCCGAAGGTTTTTCTCAAGGGAAACAAGGAGTTGGGTTTGGAGAGCTGTAGAGCATCCCAGCGGAAATGCTGGGGAGGTAGTTGGATGGGCAACTGTGTACTGGGGGTGAGAGGGCGGAGCTAGGGATGCAGGTTGCAGAGACGAAGTCTAACACGCTGGGCTGGCCGCGGCCACCTGCGAGCAAACACACGTTAAGGAATGGCCTGAGCCCTGGGCTCGCGTGTTTACAGTTCATGAGGATGAGAAGGACCAGCCTCGGCGGGAGAAGGAAACAGACACGAAGGGTGGACCTTGAGGCCAAGGAAGCAGTGACTGTGTGTGCCAACGCAGCTTGAGAGCTGAGGCAGAGGACCAAGGTCAGTGAAGGGACCGCAGGTGACTCTCACAGGAGCAACGTGGTGACTGTGCATGGATGACTCTTTCAAGGCTTTTTTCTGCAGAGAGGAGCAGGGAATGGCAGTAGCTGGAGGCAGACACAGGATCGTGAGAGTATATTTCAAGTCGGGATGGACAGCATGCTGGTGGACTGCACCAGTGATCCTGTTTAGAGGAAAGACTTAAAGCCTTGGTGATGGGCCGAGAGCAGCAGTGAAGGGCTTGCGGCAGGGTCAGGGTTGGGATCCAGCTCCCAAGAAGAGGGCTGGCCTTGGATCGAAGCAGGGACAATACAAGTATTATATATAAAAAAAGTAAAAAATTTTTTTACTCCAAAGCAATGTCAGACAATGGAAGATTGTGTCTCACCTAATCCTTACACTAACCTGGTCAGGTGGCGAAATACTATTCCCACGTTACAGAGAATCAGGATGCACATTTGGGAAAGGCTTTAAATGTAGGTGAGAAAATGAACAGTCAGGGAAAGGCGTGGGGGGGGGGGAGCGCATTTGATGTAGGCCTGAAGAGTGGGTTGCTTCTACATATGTGGAAGGGGCTAAGAAGGGAATTCCAAAAATAGGAAAAATAAGAATTCCATGAATGCGTAAAAAGGCACAAAACAGAGGAATGGATCCTCCCTTAGCATGTACCCTGGAACCAGACTGCAGGGGTTCTCATCCTAACCCTCGCACTTAACAGCTGTGTGACCTTAGACAAGTCACCTAACTGCTCTGTGTCTTAGTTTCCTCATTTCTAAAATGAGGATAATAACAGTACTTACCTCACAGGATTGTGGTGAGGAAGACACACACATGTACCTACATCCATATACATGGATGAGTCGGAATTATGGCCAGTATATAATAAGCGCTGTATGTTTTTGTTATTATGTTATGATTATTTACAATACGATAAACAGAAGAATGTGTACTGTTCCCCCACTGTGTGTGCGTGGAGACTTCCAGCAAGCCTTCTTTTGGGTGGCACTGGAAGGTATTTTGCTTCCTGTTTCCTCCTTACGAAGGAGAATTATGGCTGCATAGACAAATTTGTCACTCTCCCATTCGATTTTTTATTTCAGAAGAGCTTCTCGACCACCTACTCGGGGTCAAGCTCTGTGCTAACCAGGATGCAGAGACTAAAGCCAAACAGGACAGAATCCCTTTCCCCAAGCTGCTCCTGGCCACCAGGAGACAGGCACGTAAAGAGACTGTTTCAACATAACTGAAGGCTGTATTCGGAAGGAGATGGGTAACGCACGCGTGAAGAGCACCGACTTCCGATTCGGAGAGCTTGGCCTTGAGTCTTAGCTCCGACTTTACTAACGGTAGCTCTGGACAAGGCAGGCATGTGGCCGTTTCCTCACCTATAACGTAGAGACAACAGCGTCTTGTAGGAGACCACGAGAGCTGCCAGTGAGATCATACAGGCACAGCCCTGAGCACCCGGCCACTGATTCTTCCGGTGCTCCTCTGCTTCTCCTCATTTCTTCTGTCCCCAACTCTTGGGCTTCTTGTGACTCATAATGACAAGTCCATCTTTGGCGTTGTTAAGGAAGTCTTCCTGGGAAGCCCTGACTTGCACTGAGTTTTAAGGGACGAGCAGGAGTTGGCAGCATGAGAACGTGACAGAGACTACTCAGGGAAAAGAAATGGCACAGGACAAGGCACACGACCCCTGTTCCTTCAGGAAAAGGAAGTGCCATGATGCCTCTGTTCACCAGCCCGGAAAAGGCCCTCCCAGGTGGGGTGCTAAATTCGGTCCGCTGCAAAATACCATGCAAGGTTCCACATTACTTCACTGGCTCTCTTACTCCTGTGGGTCTCCCCTTCCCCTCTGCCCTGTCCGGAATGGTTTCATTTTGCTTGGGATTGAGATTTTGTTCCTCTAATCCTGGAATCATTTTGCTGGCTGAATCCTTCCCCACCGTAGGGGAGGGAGTTGTGCGCCTTTTTAAGACCACAGAGAAGAGCAGACAATCCAGTTGTCTTCTCCAAACCCTGTTCGGGCATCAGCATGATTTCGTTGACCTTTTTCCTGTGGGTATCTTCTGATTTCAAGTTAAAGTAGAACATGGTCATAAAATCAGTCCCCTCAAGTATGTGCACAGAAAGCTCCCCAACCGGCAATGGTTAAAACAACTACATTCCTATAGCCATTAATGCTTTGGAGAATGTGTTTCACCTGTGTTTTCACAATGTGATTCTATAATAGCCTTGGTGTTGGGCATCTTTTCATTCAATAAAAATGTGGTGAGTGCCCCCTAAGCACTTGGTATTGTACTAGTGCGGGGGGTATGGCCGAGAGCAAAACTACAAGTGGGCCCTGCTCCCATGAAGCTTTCGCTCTAGCAGGGAGACAGAGATTCACAAATTAGTTATGCAGGCCAGTCGGGACGACAAACTATGACAGGTGCTCTGAAACACCCCAGTTCTCTAAAACTTGGGACTAGGATGACCCTCAGGGCAGAGATGACCTCTCTGCTTGAGCTGCGAGTCCAAGGCCAGGATTAACAAGGAAAGGGGCTGAGGGGAGAAAGAGAAATCTGTAGCTGGAGCAAGACTCCTGAAGAACCAAGAAAGGCCTGTGCGGCTGGAGCCCGGGCAGGATGGAGCGCGCTTGGGATCAGGCAGGAAAGTCAGGCAGGGGTCAGAACGCGCAGGGCCATAGGAAGCCCCTGAGAGGTTTTCAGTGCAAGCATGCTGCTGCGTGAGGGGCTTTGAGGGAGGGAATATGATCCTATTTTTTAAAAATTATTTTGACCGTAATAGGAAGAACAAAATCTTGACCTAACGGGTGCAGAAACAGGCTTGAGAGTTGCAAGTGAGAGACGGAAAGAAAAAGAACTATTATTTATGGACCACATATGTATGAATGTGTTATTCCATCGTGTGCTCAGATGGTGCCTGGGACACAGCAGGTGCAATACAAGTGAAGGGCAGTGACACTAATGGTAATTATTATCGTTGCTACTACTATGATCATTACCCCGTGCGTGGCATTCGGAATGTACTTCTTTGCCGCCAACCTATCATGTATCATTCTCCAGGTTTTACAAATGAGGAAACTGAGGCTGGGAGACATTAAATAACTATCCAACATCACCCAGTTGGCAAGGGGCAGCAGCTAAAATCCAAAGCTCATGACCTTCCTGTGCTGAGAAAACAAGGTCAAGACAAGCTGGAAGGAACACCTGTCTTTGAAGCAGGGTGGCTCCACCCTCCAAGCAACCCAGTGATTATTGAAGCTTTTAAAGTTGTTCTCCAATTGCTCTTAAGGGGATTGCTTGGGTATTTATACTTATTTGGTTTTCACAGGGATGTCCACCAATTATTCACTCTCTGCCTCTTCAGTTAAATAAAATATGAAGTTTGCAGCCATAATTTTTCCAGAAGAAACTACGGAGTGACATATTGTTAACAATATAAACACACAAACTCAGGCTTGTTCTCACGTATTTTTCTCCTCGGACAAACTCTGAATAAGTATACCCAGTACCTAGCGACACTGTGATGTGTTTGAAAGTGTTCATTACTTAAGACACTGAATAAAAAAAGAAAACTTGATATCTGAGAAAGTACATGGGACTTCAAAACGGACAGCATCTGTCATGTACCAAGCTTCCTCCTTGAATGATCACATTTAATTCTCCATATCCTGGGAATGGGTCTTTTTATTTCCATTTTGTACATAAATTTGAGCATAGAGTAATTAAGTCACCGGGCCTTGCTTGCGTGGTATTTAACTCCTGCCTCCCCCACCCAGCCCCAGGGGCTCACTCATCACGTTATTGTTTGCCACAGACTGTCCACCCCACTCATTTTTGCGACAGATTGAGAAACAAGTATCCTTACTCCCCACCCCCTAAATCTGGTGGTAGTTAGCAAATTAGAGACTGTTTTCATAGGAATAAAATGCGATTTCCATTTGATGGAATAAAACAGTTAAACTTAGTCAAAAAACAGTTCAAGGAAGTTCTTGGTGGTGGTGGTTTGCATGAGGTAGGATCTTTAGTTCGATTAATACACAAAACAGCAACTGAAGACACCAAGTGTTTGGGTTCTCCACGTCTAAGCTAGGAGGAGAGGACGGGGAAGCGATCAGAAGTAGAAAAGTCATCTAGGCAGCTTCCTGTACTAGTTAGGTCTTTCATACATGGAAAGTGCCCCTGGAGATTTCTGTCCATGGCACCCTCCTCCCTCCCCAATATATACAGAGACTTACTCTGTGAGAGCCAAGATTTCTCAATGGGTCATCTCCCTTAGCCACCGATAACATTGTTAAGGGAAATGTCCAATTGAAAAACAATCTGTAAGATAGATATCATGGTCTATGGAAAATACCATCTTTGGTCTCAATTCAAGGGTGATCTCAAACTCCTACTTGCTTTTCCCACGGGGTATTGACTGAAAATCACTTTTCTTGTTTTACATACACAGCCCCCAGTCCCGGGTTCCTAGTCCGAGGATGAGGAACAAGTGTGGGTTTTCAGAAGAGGCTGCTCGTCAGCTCCATGGCCGAGAGTGTGGCTGGACTGAGCTGTGGCCGGAGCCTCTCCCCACCCCCAGCCGTCTTCAATCAGTACTGCTTGTAGGACAACCCTCAGCCTGAGAAGCAGCCAGCCAGTGGCTTGGCTTGAAACTGCTCTTTTTCAAGGAGGTAGCAGATCAAAAGAAACAGACAGATCACACATAGAATATGCACACCCAGCTACTGGCTCCAGAGATGCTGATCAGTGCTTCAGTGAAGGTGAATTGCCAGCACTTTGACAAGGCACACACACACGTGCACACGGAAAGTACATCCACACGGACGCATAGCACGCGAGGTCAGAAGGTAGCAGAGGAGGTCCCCAAAAGGACCGGAACTGGGGACTGTCTGTACAAGGCTCAGCTCACCCTCGCCAGAAGGCATTAACTTAGAATCCCCCCTACCCACATTTCCAGCAAGTGCTGAAAGTCAGCTGTGTCTTCCTGCTCTGCAATCCAAGTCCAGACTCCGGGCAAACCAATCCCACAATCGACACTCCACAGTCATGGGTAAGCTAATTCTATTTTGCTAATTGCTTTCTTGGGCACGCACCAAGTTATTAAACAGACAATGACAAAACAGAGAGCATGCATAAATGTATGTGGCAGCACCTTCTGAAAATCTTCTTCCTTAACAGGAGTTACAATTACTTGTTTGCTTGTGAAGTAGAATAAGTGAAACTGGCAAAATATTTCTGATTTTTTTTTTGACTCAGCTGTATCAGCTTTGAGATCACCTTTGCAACATTATCCTGCTCTTCAGAAAAGACTTCCCTTCCTTCGAGAAGACAGACTGATTTTAGAAGCAGATCTAAGTCTGTGAGACACAAGCTTTTGCCAGGAACGGCAGTCATCTAGTAGCTACAGAAAGCAGAGCCTGTGGGAAGTCATACACCAGCCCACTTTTTCCCACCCACCCAGACAGTCTCCCTCTCTGGTCTGTACCTTCCGTGTGGCAGCTGGAAGAGAGGATGGTATTCGGAGGTCTGAAGATGTAAGGCAGGTAACGAGAGAAGCATTTCATCTTCCAAAAAAAAATAAAAAATAAAAATCTAAATAAAAAAACAGTCTCCTGAATCCATAAGGATTCTCTCGGCCTTTAAAGCTGGCTACATCCCCAATATGTTTATGTAGGTTCTCTCCTGGGTGTGCAGAGCTGGGAAGCCCGAGGAATAACTGGAGATGGGTCCCATTTTGCCATCAGCACCAGGAAGCAGTGCCTTACATTTCTGCGTGCAGCTCAAACTCAGAAGCCCCCAAGCAAGCCGGGATATAGCCTCTTCATTGGCTGCAGCTTCTCCGAGCAGGATTTGCTGAGTAAGTCAGTCCTGCCTGTAAACACACGCTGAAATGCCCTGCCTGAAACCTCTACCTTTTCCCGTGTGGTCAGTTTCTCCTCTAGCAATTGAAATCCAGCAGGATAGGGGAGCACTGAGGATAAGTGACCATCTCTTATTTAGCTGGAAGATCAGATGAAACAAAGACGGCACAGTGTTCTGCCCTGGAGAGAGACGGCTGTTAAAAGAGCCGCCCGTAATGCCATGGGTCTCAGGAATATTAAAGTACAGTGCAATGAAATGGGTCTCTGTCCTTGCTTCATCTAGATTTAGTTCTATGTTTTCTTAATACGAGAGCCCAAACAATAGGACCATTTATCATTTAGGTGAAGCCAAAAGCTGGGGTGAGTAGCCGGTGACAGAGGGCTAACACAGACAGATTCTGTGCTCCACCACAGCCTCTTTTTTCCTGCCAGCCCTCACACTGAGGCAGGAACCTGGTTCTGAATTAGTTGCTGTACAAATTTAAAGCCACAACACAAGAACAGAGGCTAAGCCCAAGGAAACTGACCCTTTACCCACTGGCATACACTGATGGCTGGAAAAACCAAGTTGATCTAAGAATTATACAACTCTACCAAGACACTCACTCAGATTTCACATGTGAAAGAGAGCAAATGGCGATATCAAAAGACAGGACTAACCACCAAATAATGTAATTTGGATTGGGGATGTGGTTTGGTTCTGACCCATGAAATAATAATGACTTTGGAAACCTTACCGCTGGAAGGCAAGCACAAGATATCAGTTTGGGATTTCTAAGTTCTGTGAAAGACACTATTGTATATGGCAGAGAAAAGGTGAATGTCCCTCGTGCTGCATTTAGAGGCGTGAGGAAATGATCTGATGGTCCATAAAAGAAAACCAATATTCCTCTGAGTGGGATTTTTAAAAATAAGATTTAATATAAAGTTTAAAAATAAAATTTAATATAAAATATAAAAATGTACAATGTCTTGTTCCACTTGCACTAAAAAGAATAAAATAGCTAGGAATTAACTTAACCAAGGAGGTGAGAGACCCGTACTTTGAAAACTATAAGACGTTGATAAAAGAAATTAAAGACAACATGAACGAATTAAAAGACCTAGCAGGCTCATGGACTATAAGAATTAATGTTGTTAAAATGTCCATACTTACACAAAGCAATCTACAGATTCAGTCCCATCCTTATCAAAAAGCAATAGCGTTTTTCACAGAACTAGAACAAATAATCCTAAATTTTGTAGAGAATCACAAACAACCTCAAATGGCCAAAGCAATCTTGAGAAAGAATAAAGTTGGAGGTCTCACAGTTCAAGATTTCAAGATATACTACAAAGCTATGGTAATCCAAACAGTATGGTACCGGTACAAAAGCAGACCTATAGATCAATGGAATAGGATGGAGAGCCCAGAAATAAACCCATACAGATGGTCAACAGACACATGAAAAGATGCTCAACAAACAACGATCATCAGAGAAATGCAAATCAAAACCACGGCCAGATACCACCTCACCCATGTCCCAGGAGCTGGCATCGAAAGGACAAGAAACAACAAGCATCTGAGAGATGTGAAGAAAAAGGAACCCTCGTGTACTGTTGATGGGAATATAAACTGGTGCAATCATGGCGGAAAACAGTAGGAGAGTCCTCAAAAGTTAAAAATGGAAATGCCATATGATTCAGTTATTCCACGACTTGGCATTTACCTAAAGAAAACAAAAACACTGATTCAAAATGATATATGCACTCCTATGCTTATTGCAGCACTATTTACAATAACCAACATATGGAAGCAACCCCAGTGCCCATCAAAAGATGGCTGCTAAAGAAGATGTGGGAGAAGTGTACGTGTATATACAATGGGATATTACTCAGCCACAAAAAAGAATGAAATCTTGCCATTTGTGACAACGTGGATGGCCCTACAGGTTATCATGCCAAGTGAAAGAAGCCAGACAAAAACACCATACGATTTCACTTAAATGTTGGATATAAAAAACAAAAATAACCAAACCAAAAATAACAGAGTCTTAAGTATAGAGAACAATTGATGGTTGCCAGGAAGGAAGTAGGTGGGGAAATGCCAGAAACAGATACGGAGGATTAAGAGGTGCAAACTTCTACTTATAAAATGAGTCACAGAGATAGAAAGAACCACAGAGGGCATATAGTCAATACTGTTGTAATAACATGACATGATAACAGATGGTGACTACACTTATGGTGAGCTCAAAATGATGTATAAATTATTGAGTCAATACGTTGTACACCTGAAACGAATACAACACTGCGTGCCAGTTTACTTCAATTTAAAAAAGTGTGCTTTGAAATCTGGTAGAATAATTTTAATTGAATCCTTTGTTGCTTCTCTTCTTTAAAAATATACTTAACTTAGCATTGGATAAATGTATTGGTCTGCCCAGGAAAGTGAACACTTTGAGCCATAAAGTAATTAGTGTCTCAGTCCAGGCCATGGACTTTATATGAACAGACTCTTCCACCAAGATGTTTTCTCTTTGACTTTTGAACCATTGCTACATGATGACAAGCTAGTGGCAGAGACCAGACATTTAGCCCTAAAATAGCCCTATAACCCATCACTTCCTTAGACCCAGATACCTGGCAAGGTTGGGCCATCCCAAGTAAGGTGCTATTTAAGCAATGTCTGAATGGTCTCCATTGGTTACATGACATGGGTCATCTGAATCTCAGAACCCAAGAGCATTTCCGGAAGTGTCTTCCTGAGAGATACTGCACACCCCACCTCTGAGCAGCAGAGTGGAGGGAGAGTGTGAGCTTTGCGGTCAGTCGGACCCAAATTTGAATCCATGTGCATTGCATTCATTTACTGCTGGGTAGATTTAAACAAACTCTTAATGCCTGTGGACTTTAGTTTTCCACGTCTACAAGACAATAATAAGGTTTTCCTCGTGCATTCTCAGATGCAGTGACACAATAAGCATGTGAAGGACCTAGCACACTGTAGCCACTTGACGAATTATTCCTACTGATGTTCACACGGTCACTGTGGGCCTTCTCTGAGCTTCTGTGGCTAGACCCCAGCCTGAGAGCAGGGACAGAACAAGCGTGGTGAGGAGGACGGTGCCACAATTAGACAGCCAAAGCTTAAGCATGCCTTTGATACTGACGTACTGTATAATCTTAGGCAACCAACGTCACATCTCTAAGCCTCAGTCCATCGCTAGAAGGGATAATAACAGAATCTCACATGATATTATGAGGGCAAAATAGGATGGGTGATATGAAGGGGCTGGCACAGTGCCTAGCGAAATGTAAGTGCTTCGTTAGTTTAATTGCTATGTCTTTAACAGTAATATCAGCCCTGAATCACAGTATCATATTGCATTTACTTACCTATCTTGTCTATACAATGAAACTGTAAACTTCCTAAGGGAAATATTAATGTCTAATTCATCTTTGTACTCTGAGTGCCTGGCACAAGGTAGATACTCAATAACTATTACTTGAAAAAGTGGATGGATGGATGGACAGATGGATGGATGGATGGATGGATGGATGGATGGATGGATAAATCAATATATATGGGAAAAAACTTTTGAAAGATCTTTGATACTTTTTTTGTGGAGGTCCTTCACAGCACAAATGAGCCCATAGAGTGGAATATCTCATCCAGCAGACATTATGGAATTCATGAAAATACATGCTTCGACTTGGCATAATTTGGTCTTAGATCAACAGTAGACATTTGGTATATACCTTCTGAGTCAATAGCAGGCACTTAGTAAATACTTCCAGAGTGAAAAAATATTCACTGATTATGCTGCCTATAATTATCTCCAAAGAACTAAGTAAACAAACAAACAAACAAAAGCCTGTCTCCTTCATTAGAAACAAAAGATCAGTGAGGCTGGCACCGAAGTTACAAAGCGGCCACTCCAAAGCAGCCAGTACCCCTTGACCTCAACTGAAAACATCTTTTCCAATCCCAATTAAAAATTACTGATTTCGTGCCAATCCTGGGCACCCCACCCACCTATATGGACAGGGCGCAGTAAGGGGAAATATCCCCAATCAGATGATTATTGACACGGGTGGTCCGCGCAGCACAGTTTGAAGTGTTTCAGTGTGCTTTTGTGTCTTTTTTCTCTTCGATTCTCTGAATAATCCCATTTTACAGAAGGGAAAACAGGCTGAGAGGATATAATACGGTATTCAGAGACAAAGAGCCCCCAGGGAGATTAGTGTTTCTGTCCCAGCATCACTTGGTGACCTTGCAGATTTCGGAGCCATCGAGCCTGTTGATTCAGACTCCCTGAGATCAGATACGGAAATGTGCATACTCACCATGCCAAGTGACTCCTCCTTTACGGTATGAGAACCTCTGGAGTGAGGTATTTCATTTCATGCTTCGGCTTGAAAGGTCGGGGTTACAGAAAGTTTTCCAGACACGCTTGTCCCAGATCACATGCCTCACCGCTTTGGTCCAAATTTTGTTGGCACCCACATGTTTCATTAGGCATTAGTGAGTGAGGCCACTGGTGATTTAGTGACGCCTACTCTAAAGGAATGCATTTTACAGAAAAAACAAACAAAAAAAGGACTAATAAACTATTACAATGCGGTATCATAGGGGTTATGATGGAAAAGATTCTGAAAAGGTCTGAAAAGATTCTTTGGGATTACAGAGCCTCAAAAAGTCAATGTTTAGAGATTCAGGCTTTGCCATTAGGCATTATTTACAAAAAGCTCCCGTTAAAAGGCAATTATCTTACTGGGAGGAACAGCAAATAAACAGTTAGTAGTCATTAACCCCATAAGTGGAACTGAACTCTGATATAACAAATGTCATCATAGATAAGAGCAGGGCTACCTTTCTGTGGAGAGGGGAGGCTCAAAGGCTTTGGCAGAGTTGTCTCGAGGGAGGGCCCAAGGGCACAGAGAGATCTCTGAAAGGGAAACCAGGAGCCCAGGAGGAGGGAAAGATAAAGGTGACCCATTTTAGGTGCCATATGAGAAGGGCCCTGGAGTCTAGCAGAACAGAGTGTAGAGACAAGAAATTCCCCAGATGATTTCCAAACACCGAGTTCGAACATCAAATGGCAGGTGGGGGTGGGGGAAAGGCAATTTATTGGGAAATTCTGGAGGGCTACACTACGGACCAGGCTGCTCCAAGCTTTTCTTCGGACAGACCTCCTGGGAGACCAGAAGCAATCGCTTTTGTCCTGCGAAGTCCCAGCTGAAGCGCTTGCCTTGGGACCTCCTAACAGCCCCTCTCAAGGTGCCCTCCCTGAAGCCCAGCTCTTCTGGGAAAGTTACCCTGATCATTTCTTTTAACATGTCCTGGCAACCTCCTTTGGGGTAAGTTTCATCATAGCAGTTTTTCATTTGGCTAAGAAGGAAAGTAAATCCCGAGAAAACAAAAATCAGCTTCTTTAAAATCAGTCAGGATGAGCCTGACAACCTGAAAGGTTTTCACTTGCAAGTCTGAGCACATCAAACTCCTATTCATTCTTCAAGACTTAAATAAAATGTCACATCTTCAGGGAGAGGTTTCTTAATGTCTCAGACTAGGTCAAATCCTCTTGCTATTGACTCTCAAATACCATCCTCTTCTTTCAAAGCACTCAGTCATTACTGAACATATTTATTGAGCATCTACTTAGGTCAGACACTGTACCAGGTACTAAAGAAGCAAAAGTGAACAAGACAGATAAGATACCCTCCCTTTTATTATCACTCCTAACATACAGGGTTGTGGTGAAGGCTCAATGACATAATTTGTTACAGTGTTTAGAATTCTGTGGGGCAGGAAGTACTGTTCAATTACTTTGATAATTGCTGTTAAATATCTAATTTCTTTGCCAGACTCCAAGGAGCGGGAGGGCAGAATTTTGAGTTTTCTCTGAATCTTGAGTGTGAGGTTCACTGCCTGGTGTATAACAGGAATTTGATAAGTTTGTGCTGGATTGAATTGAGTTGAACTAAAACAGGCAGAATTCTGACACACCTTTCGTCCCCTCCCCCACACTCTGCAACCATAGTGGGTGAAATTCACAACTTGGTACATTCTAATCAGGAAGCAAAAGAAACCTCTTTTTGGTTAGTTCCGTCATCTATTCGTAAAATATAATGTTTTTAGCAGCTATTAAACACTAAGCCTACTTCTAGATGTTGAAAATATATCCGTAAATAATGCACTGAGGTTTAGCTCATCGAGGTTATATTCTAGAAGGAGGAGATAGACAATAAACAGGTAAACATTCTATCAACAAAGTATTTCAGAATGTGAGAAGGAGAGTAATGAGCCGGAAATTTATCCAAAGAAAACAAAAACCCTAACTCAAAAAGATAGCTGCACCTTGATATTCATTGCAGCATTATTTATAGAAACCAAGATATGGAAACAATGTGAGTGCCTATTGATGGATGAGTGGATAAACGAATGTGGTGTGTATATATACCATGTAATATTATTCCGCCATAAAAAAGAAGGGAATCTTGACATTTGCAACAACATGGATGGATCTTAAGGATATAATGCTAAGGGAAATAAGACAAAGACAAATACCCTATGATCATACTTATATGTGGAATCTAAAACAAAACAAAACAAACAACCCCGTTCTCAGCTCAGATACAGACAACAGACTGGCAGTTGCCGGACGTGAGATGGGTGAGGGGTGGGCAACATGGGTAGAGGGGGTCAAATGTACAAACTTGCAGGTATAAGGTAAGTCATGGGGATGAAACATACAGTATGATAACTACAGTTAATAATATTGTATTGCATGAGAAAAAATGAAATCTGGCCATGTGTAGCCAGATGGATGGAACTGGAGGGTATTATGTTAAGTGAAATAAGTCAGTCAGAAAAAGACAGATACCATATGTTTCCACGAATAGGTGGACTTTGTGAGACTAAGCAAAAACCAGGGGGAGGGGAAGAGGGGAAAGGAAAAAAAGACACAGAGAGGGAGGGAGATAAAACATAAGAGACTCTCAAAGACTAAGAAAAAACTGAGGGTAAGGGGGATGAGGGAGGGGGGAGAGGGGGTGATGGGCATTAAAAAGGGCACGTGTTGGGATGAACACTGGGTGTTATATGTAAACCAATCTGAAAATAAACTATTATAAAATAAAAAAAATAAAAAAAATAATATTGTATTGCATATTCGAAAGTTGCTGAGAAAGTAAATCTTAAAAGTTCTCATGAAGAGAAAAAAATATTGTAACTATGTATAGTGATGAATACTAACTAGATTTACTGTGGCGATCATTTCACAACATATACAAATACTGAATCATCATACTGTACACCTGAAACGAATCTAATGCTATATGTTAATTATACCTCAATTTTCTAAAAAGTAGGATGAAGAAAATAAAATGGGGGTTGTGGCAGAGAGTGACTGCTTGGCTTAGATGATCAGGGAGGGCTTCTCTGGGGAGGTGACATTTCAGCCGAAGGCCTGAAAGACAACTTGCCGGCCAAGAAACGGTTTTGGTTCTTTATCCCAACCCGGCTGCAGCCTATACATTTTCCTTCAGAGAGGTTTTGTCTTCTACCTTAATTAGTTAATTTTAATTCTTTTAAAATAACAGTTTATTTAATGTTGGTTCCACAGCTTTCCTCTGAGTTCAACCCGGACACAGATTGTGCCGTTGCTCACTGTTACCTCCCCCGGACCTCCCTGAGAGGCCAGCTGAGACTTGATTCACACGGATGATGGGGAGTCTGGACCGACTGCTCAGCCGGCAAGTGACTAAAGCGAGTGGGAGGTGGGCAGCCAGGGATAAGAGTAAAGACGATTTTGAAGTTGGAGGACAGGCTCGATTTCACGCAGATGCGAAGGGAAAAACAGAACCTCGCTGGTTACAACAGAAGATGTTGGCTCTCAATGAAAAGACTATAAAGTGAAAGGCATAATAAAGCCAAGCACTTTTTCCACCAAACTTTATATGCTAACTCTGACAGTACCTTACAGAAAGTAGACAGCTTCTCCTCGTTTATAAAGCGATGTCAGAGCAAGTAGGCAGTATTTTTTATTCTAAGCCATACGAATACGACTTGATTTTCTTTTTTTTTTTCTTTTTCATTTTAGAGGTTGGGGGGAGGGGCAGAGAGAGAGGGAGAGAGAATCTTAAGAAAGCTCCACACAGCAGAGAGTCCGGGACTCAACCCCACAGCCCTGGGATCATGACCTGAGCCAAAATCAAGAGTCAGACGCTGAACTGACTGAGCCACCCAGACGCCCTGAACTTGATTTTCATAATGATAACAATAGTAATAACATTGACCATCAAATGCGAGTTCTTAGTAGACCCAGTCACTGTGCTAACCACTGTGCCCAGGAGATCTCATTTAAGTCTCCTGAAAAACGTATAATAAAGTAGATGTTATTATTTTATTTGTTTAAACATAAGGAAATTTGCACAGAGAAGTTAAATAACTTGCCAAGTGCAAGCAAGTGGAGGAGATAAGATTCCACTGCAGACTTCTCCCTCCTACCCACACTCCGTCTGGACGCTGTGTTTCCTGAGCTATATGACTTTCCCTGGTGTCCCATGGAGGACAGATCATCTAGAATGTCACTCACCTTCTGTGTCTACTTCTCTGGAATTTGTGGGCATTTGATCAGAGCTGATCAAGATTCCTTCTGCCCTATTTGAAAGAGTTTGCTAATGACTAGCATAATCATGTGGGGAAACTACGACCAAATCCACGCACCCACCCCTCAATGCCTCCAGAAGTTCAATGCCTCCAGAGACTGAATATGCAGTGAAGGGTTACTTTTTCGTAGATACAGTGCCAAGGACCATAGGAGTGGAGAAGTAGGTAAGGCACAGAGTATAAAGGTGAGTGGGCAGGAAAGAAATCAATGAAAAGTATGACCATATTACAAACTACAGAAGAGCCATAAGAGACTAACAGATAAAGTGCAGAACAGGAAAATCTCACACCGAAGTGGGACCTTGGGTTGCATTCCATGAAGACTTCCTGGAGGTGGCAATTTCTGAGATATGCTCTGAGGCACATGGAGAATTTGAATCTATGGAGTTGTGAGCGAGAAGAACATTCGGATATGAATTAAAAATTAGAACAACGGTTTGACAGTAGGGAACTTCAGGAATTATTTGGGGGAATAGTGAGTACTTCTGTTTATTAGTCCATCTACATAATACCTTTAGAGATGGTTTTTAGTGATACTTTATGAACATGAAAATAATAATGTTACATCTCCTTAAATTTAACTACATAGTTATTCACAACTCAGATTCATTCTATTGAGTCTGAATAAATGGAATTAGAACACATTTCAAACATAGAAAGCAGATTCCGACTTTAGTGTTTGGGCTATGCACGAATTAGCTCTCATCTGGAAATAGTAGACTTCCACCGCCCTTATCCAAGCTGGATAAAGAACCGCCCAATTATTCAGTCCTCCAAGTCTCTGTGAGAAGAAACCATTCCAAAGTCAACCCAGAATGGGTTTCCAATTCTTCGGAAGGAATTGCCTTGTCTGCTCCCCTCCTGCCCATCTCTGGGTTTTAATTAAACTGAACAGAACAGAAGGGAATCCATATGCTAGGATATTAATAACGTACTTTTTAGGGATTTCTGCAGCCATGATACCTGTGTTGGCCTTCACCCCGGCATCAGGCAGCATGGCTTCCTTCTGGGCAGATGAGAACATCGGAGGGCTTTAAGGCACCCCAGCCCCAGGAATCTAGGTGGCAAGATCTTAGTTTTCCGACCGTTAGGCCACCCTTCAGAAATCTAAGAGGTTGAGTGATCAGGTTTAATGCCTTCTGCAGAAAGCGCTTTCAACACAAATTTTCCCTTGATTCTGAGAGGCCAGAATAGTAAATCTTTCAGGAGGCAGCAGGGGAGAGCTCGGTCTACTGCAGTTCTTGAGGTGTGGAGAAAGGCTTGCTTCCCCCGGGAGCACCGCACGGCACACGCAGCCTGCATAAGAGTTCTCTTCAGCCTGCAGAGTATTCGAGTTAATTCAAACTTTATTCCTTTTAAGAGGCTATGGCACTCACCAGGCTCCTGCATCTGGAGAGAGGTACACACTTCTGTTCCTCTCTGTTTCAGTCCATGAGCTTTGCTTTACAGCTGGGTTTCTCAATGTCCACACTATTGACACTATGGACGTTCGGGGCTGGATACTTTGCTGAGGGTGGAGTGGGGGTGGGGGAGGGGAGAGGAGCTGCCCTGTGCACTGCAGGTGTTTAGCAGCGTCCTCGGGCTGTACCTGCGACATGCTACTAGCCCCTCCCCACCTCAGTTGCGACAATCAAAAATACCCCTGGATGTTGTTAAATATCCCCTGCGGGGGGGAAAACCGTCCCACACATACGCACACAGTGACAGTCCCTGCCACACAGCAGTGCAGCCTCAGAGACCAGGCTAGGGCAGCGGCCACATTAATCGTACGTAAGGCCACAGAGAGTGGGCAGAAAAACACTGTGACGAAGAGTCCGAAAAGTAAGTTCTGTCTCTAATTCCTCACACCTTCGTTCCCTGACCTCACTCTCCCACACATCTGGTGATCAAGATTCCTTCTGCCCTACTTGAAACGGTATCTGTAAAAGTGCTTTTGAAAATTTGAATTTGAATATAAGGTTCTTGCCATTTGGTTTACCTGGGTCTTCAGGCAACCACTGATACTGGCATGCGGGAAAATGACAGCTCCATTTGACATAAATAATTTAAATTTAAAGGAATTCCATCAACCGAGTTTGCCGATGGGGAGTTGCATGTAGCAGTAAGACACGTCAGTCTTGCCACTAAAATGAATATTCTTAGAGTCTCCTGTCTTCCTGGCCTTTGCCGATTGGAAAGCTGGGAGTAATTCATTCATGCATGCATTTGTTCAATAAATATTTGTTAAGTATCACTATGTGTCAGGCACTGTGCTGGACACCAGTGATGAGCATACACCTTGGAGCTGTAGTAGACACATTAGATATGGCCCTTTCTTCATGGAGATTGTAAGCTAGTACAGAAAACAAACAGGGAGTAAGGAAACTTTGTTGCATTTGGGAAGTGTGGGAAGGATAACATTGTGGACCTCCTAGAAGGGCCACCAAGCTTAGAGATAGGGGTTAGGGGAGGCTGACTGGGGAAAGGGACACCGGAGCTGTGATTTGAATGATGAGGATGCGTTTGCAGGGAGAGACGTGAGCTTTGTTTCTGGCAGAGGAGAGAACACGTGTGTAGTGCCGGAGGTGAGTGGATATGGCAGGAAAGGAAATACGAAGCACAGGATACAAGCCAGCCGATGGTGACACAGGCTGAGAGTGTCCCGAGAACAACGAAGCCCTTTTGAAAGTTTTAGGGAGGCAAGCCCCATGTGTGCGCACTGGTCAAGACGAGAAGGAAAACACCCAGAGTAGGATAATGGCAATGTGGTTAGAGAGAGGCCGAGGAATTCGAGAGTCACCTGAGATATTTAGGAGGAAAATGACATAGGCCTTTGAGTGGAAGAGCACGTGCGTGGAGGGGAGTTAGGAAGGTAGGACAAGGATGACCCTCAGGTACTTAGGCGGGCTTTTAGAGGAAGTACCTGGAGTTCGCTTCAGCCATTGCCACAGTAATAAAAAAATGGCGCTCATTGGATTGAGCACTGGGTGTTGTATAGAAACCAATTTGACAATAAACTATTTAAAAAAATAAAAAATAAAAAAATAAAAAAAAATGAAAGAACATTTATGGGCTCCTACCGGGTACAGGTCCTTGAGCTAACCTCTAGCAAGCACTATCTCATTTAAGTCTTGCAACATCCCTGTAATATAGGTTCTATTATTCTTAAGATGTCAAGGCTCAGAATAATCTCATCAGGGGCACCTATCTGTTAATGACAGATAGATTCAAGCTCAGCTTCCTGGCTCCAGAGCCCATTCTGAACCTCCACATACGACCACTCTTAATTTATTTGAGTGTCTACCTTCTATGTTTATGTCATAAGTCTTCCAGCTACTAACAATACCTTTGAAGGAATCACTGACTCCTTTAGCTCTTTGAATTTCGATTTATGTCGCCAAAAGTTGTGCATTAGAACATTTTCTTTACAAAGTTGATATAATGATTAAATTAGCCCTAATACTAATACTGAGAGCCCTAAAACTAATACTGAATGCCGACTATGTCCAGGCTGTGTTGTAAAATACCTTACACACACACACACACACACACACATGCACGCACACACACACACACATATTAGCTAATCTAACCCTCACAAAAGACCTTGAAGTATCTCTAATAATGCTACATTGGGGACACTGAGGCACAGGCAGACCAAATGCCACACGCAGAGTTACGTAGCTGGGATGCAAACCTAGGTTAGCCTTTCTGGAGCCTACACTCTTCACCACTGGGTCCCACTGCCTCTCCCAAGAAGTGAGATCTCAGGAAGGGCCCGACACACCATGAGCCCAATGCCTGGAATATCGTACATGCTCAGTGCTGACTGCAATTTTCATTCCACATTACGTTTAGCAAATTTTTGGTAAGTGCCAGGCACTCTGTCAGGCAAACAAGATGGATATGGCCCTTGTTCTAATGCCTTTCTTTGGAATTCTGGAAAGCCGTTTCCGCTTATCATTTTTCCCCACTTGTCAATCCACCTGCCCATGAGAACTCGGGACAGGTCAGTCACGTATGGGAAAGGTTTCCAGATGAAGTCTGGAGTCAAATCCTGAGCGCTGGGGAAAGAGCTGCTGAGGACTGGCCAGGAGGTCCCACAGAGGCTCCTGGAGGGGCCACTGCCTCCCTGCCTGCCCTCTCTGCGCACCTCTCTGTAGGCAAGGAGCAAGCAGCTCAGTGCTCGGGTGAAAGAAAACAAAGGGCTGAGAAAGTGGAGTTGGGAAAATCCAACGGCCATTTGGCGGCCAGAGGTCAGGGAGCACAGGTTCATGGTATTTTTGTACCTGCGAGAACTATCGGAGAGCTACTCTAACCCTACAATGTCACACAGGAGCCTGAGCCATGGGCTCATGAAGTGGCTAGGAGGCAGAGGACACTTGTGGCTTTGGCTGTGTCCCTCTTCCTTTTCGCAGCCCATTTCCTCCAACTGTAAAATGGAAAAATGAAAAATGATCTTCCAGCTTCCTTTAAACTCCACTACACTATGAATCTAGATGTTCAAATCACATAGTTACCCACTCTCTCCTTTGGAGCACGTGGACAAGTGATACTTTTATTGGGAGTAACAAGCATTGGGGCGCCTGGCTAGCTCAGTGGGTTAAGTGTCCAGACTTCAGCTCCGGTCATGGTCTCCCAGTTCATGAGTTCGAGCCCCGCATCAGGCTCTATGCTGACAGCTCGGAGCCTGGAGCCTGCTTCGGATTCCGTGCCGCTCTCTCTCTCTGCCCCTCCCCTGCTCACACTCTGTCTCTCCCTCTCTCTCAAAGATAAATAAACATTAAACACTTTTTTAAAAAAAGGAGTAATGAGCATTAATTAATTGCTCCTGTTTGTGAATGATGTAGAGGCAATTAACTACCTATGATTCTTTATCAACTGCTTTAGCATTATGTTGACAGAACCTGAGCCTAGAATCTTCTATAGATGTTTGCTGTTCTTTCCAGAGAGGAGGCTTGTTTTTGTTTGCAGTCACGTGTAAGTAATCCTTTCAGTAAACACGTGGGCCTGCTGGCCATTTGAAACACATCTTGAAACAAGTTTATCAAATTTATCAGACATTAAACGTTAAAAATAAATAATTATCTGCTGGGTGGGATGACAGATACTTACACTTTTTTCATAACCTCTGCTTTCGTATTCGTAATATTATTTAGCATTTACTCTCAGTCCCGATCTGTGCTTTGCATGGATTATTTGATTTAATTCTCAGAACAACCTATGAAGGAGAAGCTATTATCTTCCCCATTTTAAGGAGGAGGAAAGTAAAGGTCAATGAAATTAATATTCTGTAAGCTATTCAAAGCGACACAGGAAGTGGCGGCCCCGGGACTCAAACCTAATCTGTTCAGAGTGTATACTTTTTGGATTTTTTTTTTTTGAGTATAGTTGACACATAATGTTATATTAGTGTCAGGTGTACAACACAGGGATTCAGCAAGTCTATACATCATATGCTATGTGCATACTTTTAACTATGGTAAGTTCTTTCTTCCTGCCGCTCTCCAGTTTATATTAGGGACACAGAGAGTGTCACTTTCTGTGGAAAGAAATGAAAGCACTTAAAAAAAATAATACCTGGGTGTTTCCTTTGTTGGTTTTGGTGGGGGGGTTGGATAAAGTTTACGAATTATTTCGTTTTTAGTTTTAGTTTCAGGAAAGTGTTTAAGTTGCTATGAAATAACCACATTTTAAGAGACAGCTTGTCTGGAGCAAGGTGTAAATTATGCATCAAAACACACTTGCGCTCAGGTACGACTGATGAGAAGCTGCAATTTACATGAATCACAGACTACTAAAGAGGCAAGAATGTAAATTCTGAAGCAAGTGTGGATGGTAAGTTGTGGAAGATTACCACGAGTTTTCCTCAGAAAATAGGCACTTAATACCAGTATGTGGAAGTCATTACTGTTTGACTATCATTTGTACAGACCTGCCAGCATTGAAATTGCCTGGGACGTTTGCCGAATGGTGTAGAGGGAGAAATACTCACTGAGAAATGACTTGTGCCGTCATTTGGGGAAAGGTTGTTTTAAATCGTAATCAGAAGAATCACTCCTAGAACAATAGGTAGTAATGATTCTTAAAAAACAGCTGACAGAATTATGGAGATGCCATGCATAGTAAACAGTAAGAATCTTTTAAAAAAGACCCCACGTTGCCCAAGCTAGAGAGTGAAAGGCCAGTCAGTTCTATGAGCTCCTAAAATTTAAGCGATCTCAACAATGCCTTGCAAATCGATTTCTGGGTACTAAACCTAAAATTTTACAATCTCTTATTATGGTTCTGAGCAAAGACGTGAGCCCCACAGTGGCCTCCAGATCACAAGGAGTGTTCCACCCTGAGAGGTGAGGTATAAAGACCTCTAGGTTGGAAGAAATAACAAAACAAACAATAAAAAAGTCTGAGTTGAAAGGTGAGGTTTAATTCTCATTATACAACCATATGGAAGGTTGTGTTACGGAAGTTCTCCCTTGAGGTGAAATGGCTCTAGGCCTGTGTTGAATGTCGAATTATCCATCTTCCGTTTTACTATTACTACTTAAAACACCAGGGTCCTCCCATGCATGAGATCTTCCAATGGATTCCCATTGTACCCAGAATAAAACTCAAATTACTTACCAAGGCTTGCAACAACTCACCTGAACCTGCCTCTGCTCCCCTCTGCGACCCCATCCTTCACCCACTCACTGCCCCAGTCATCCTGGGCTACCTTTTGGCCATGCCAACATTGCTTGTGCCTCAGGGCCTTTGCACTTACTGTTCCCTGTGTCTAAATGCTCTTTCAACAAGTCTTTTGAACCTGGCTTCTACACGTTATCTGGGTCTTAACTCACAGAACAACTGTTTAATGAAGCACGCCCACCTCCTCACGCAGCCACTGTCACATTACCACATTCTATATCCTTTATAGCACATGTCACCCTCTGAAATTATCTTATGTCTTGGTAAGTCTGGTTTTTTTTAATTGTCCATCTCACCCACTAGAGTGCGAACTTCCTAACACGGGAGACATTGGCTATTTTGAGTGATGCTGTGTTTCCAACACCTAGGGCCCAATACATATTTAATGAATAAATGGGTGAATGAAATTCAATTTTCTTACCCCTAACCATAGTATTATAAAGGTAGCTACACTGTAAAGAAAAAAAAAAAAAAGCTCTACCTAATAAATTAAAAATAAGGATGCTAAAGAGAAATGCATAACACTTATTTGAAACCTTGAGTACAAGACCAGGAAACACCCCGCAGTGTCCATGTGCTTAATTATTTATTTGGAGCTTTTAAATTCCATTAACAAATAACACGGACACTAAGCAGAATGATGCTGAGACTGCTTAATTAGTGACATAAAAAGAAACCAAAGGTAGGTAATCTCACCCACTCCAGACCTTGGCTTCAAGGCAATCTCGGGAAGCGTGGCATTTGGGTTTGCCCGGACTGAATATTCTACCAAGAACACGCCAGTGAACCTCCACCCTGTGCCCGGGGGCAGCAAGAGAATCGGTAAAGCCGATTCTGCCTAGTGTTCCTACCGCGGCCACTATGTTTGGACCGCCTGAAATCGCAGCGCGTTCCCGGCCGCGGAGCCCAGATTCCACAGCAGCGCCCCGCTCAGAGATGACAGTCTGGTACCATGCTCAGATGCAAGCCTGATTTGTGAAGCCACTTAGGCTGACCCCGTTCTCCATGTCAGTGTTGGTTTAATGGTGGGCATGTGACTCACACTGAGGTCAAGGTGACATCTAGAGAAATCTTCTGGGGACATTTTGGGGGGAAGTTTCCTTGCTGGTTTTTTTTTTTAAGCCCAACAACCTTTCCTTAGATACTGTCATGTCTGAGGGAGAGCCCCAGAATGATAGCAGTTGTTTGGGGACAAAGCTGACGTTCCAAGGGCAGCAAGGCAAGAAGACGGAGAAGATGCGGGTCCCCCATGCTGTACTTTAGTCAGGGCACTGATCGGCTCAGCAGGTACCCTGCCTCAGGACTTCTGTGAAAAACTGGGTGACTGCAGTAACTGCTGAACGGGGCTCTTTGCTTCCGACCTTGGCCCCACACCATCTAATACTGACCTGCTGCAAGAAAGAGGGGGTGGCTCTGCCTCGTTTAGGCAGAAGGGCAGACCTCGATAGTGGTAAGGCCCCCAACTTGCGTCCACCTGCCATTATCTCACAGTGTTCTCCTTTGCTCGCTCCAGTCCTTGAACTCAGCAGAGTTCTCTTGCCTCAGGACATTTGCACAGGCTGTTACCTCTATCTGAAAACTCTCCACCCCAGATATGCACAAGGCTTGATCTCTTGCCTTCTTCATATCAATGGTCAAGTGTTGTTTTGGGTGCTAAGTCCTGACCCTCCTATTTAAAGGGGAATATCCACACCCCTGCACTCTTATTGTTTTATTTTCCTCTATTGCACTTACAACCTTATTATTTTATATTCTGTTTCTCTTTCTATTGTCTGTCTCCTGTGCTACTGAATCTCCAGTGCCTGGAACACCTAGCACACAGTAGGCAGATATATCTGCAGAACTAAGGAAGGGAAAATAGTTCTTTCAGTATTCCAGATATTTTGAGATGAATTTTCTGGTGCAGCTGGAAGCATCTTGAGTGATGGGTTTCCGCGGCAGTGCCTTGTAACCAGCGCCGTGCATTTTCAAGACAGCCGACCATGTCTTAAAGTCAGAGTCGCTGCTCCCAGAACAGAGTCCACCCCCTCCCCCCCACAAAGCCATCAATCCATATTGTGTAGTGGAAGATGAGAAGTAGAAAAATTGCCTGGATATGATTCAAAAGTTCACTTTCGGGTTTCTATGAGACCTTGAGCAATTTAACATTTATCTCTATCTCCTTTAATCTCCTCATCTCTATGAGGAATAACCTATCTACTACCTATAATATCTACACTATCTCTTTTATCTCTGTAATGTGGGATTATAAGACCTACTCTAGTTACCTCCTCTGAGGGTTATAAGAAATAAATGACCCATACATGTTAAAAGCAGGAAACTGCTACATATATTTGTAAAGGATTGTTTTGAATGAGCTATTTTATTCTCCTGAAAACATTCATTATTGTGGTGTTAATGGTAATGCTGATTTTTTTCATTTGTTGACATTTATTTCTTACTGAAGGTTATATTCACTCAATAAACATTCTCTGAGCCTCTCCTTAGTGCCAGGCTACTTCCCAGGAGCTCCCGCACACAAACTGAGGCCAGACAGGTGTGTCAGCAGGAAAAATGGTGAAACTTTCTGAGCCTCAATGACCTCCACTTGAGGGTAAGTTGCATGGTATCTTACCGTTGTGGCAAAGTTGAAATGAGATTATATAGTGAAAGCTATTATTATAAAATCTGGCTTAGTGAAGTCTGATTAAATAGAATTCTTCTTATTACTTTACCATGGCCAGGCATGGTAAAGTCTGGATTCCTTAAAAAGCCTAATTCCTATTCCATCTTTAGGTCTCAGATTGGCTTCTAGTTACTTCAGTAAGCCATCCCTGCTCTTGCCTCTGTATACACTGTGGGTTGGGTTGTGTGGCTAACTCTTTGTCTAGCACTTTCCACACTCACATGGGATTGTAATTGACACCCACTTGTTGATATCTCTCAGGAGAGTGTAAACTGCTTACAGTGTGTTGGGGTGGGGGTCAGAGAGCAACAGCGTCTTCTTCAGCACAGGGCATGGCACATAGTAGGTGCTCCATAAATACTTGCTTTTAAAATACATTTCAAGTGGCGGGCATTCGGGCATGGGCGAAACGATCAGCCGCAAAGCCTTCTGTCTTTCTTGGCCTGTAACGTGTTTCATTACCTAATGCTTACGTAGAGCACAGGATGCTTGACTTCGGTCCTGTGCAGAGAACTTGCTTCCCCTCCCCCCAGAGCCCTGCCAGCTTCCTGGGAGTCCCCTTCTCCCCAGGCTGCCTCCAGAGTCAGCCCTCTGCATCAAGACCTCCTCCGTCGCAGCTGAGGAAAATGCTCTCCTCTCGTGATAACCTGTTCGTAATCAGACCAGCTTTGCTTCTAGCGGCCGGGAGTCCTGCACAAAGTCAAGTTGCTCAGGAAATCCCTTTGTTGACTACGGATGTAGACAGGAGATCGGAGCTTCCTTTTGACGCATCAGAGGAGAGGTTTTCACTCCCTCCGGGCCTCGGGCAGAACCGGGCTGCACAGCAGTAACCTTGTATTTATTGGCATTCTGTTTTCCTTTAAAAGCACTCAAAATACACTCAGATGTCTCTCTCTCCCCTCTGGTGTATAAAAAAGAAGGAACAGAATTTCTCGGCGTGTCTCTTGGATCATTAGAATGATCTGGAATGCCTGTGAAATTTGCAAGCCCTCTGACTGCACCCCAGGTGCCCTGCGTCAGCATCCCTAGAGGCAGGACCTAGGAATATGCATTTTAGCATTCTCCCAGATGCTTTACATGCACAGTAAGGTCTGAACACCATTCAGTGACCTAAGGTCACCAACTAGGTAGCTGAACGCAGCTTCAGATGTGTGCCCAATGAATCATCTTATGTTGGTGGCTTGGCCTCACTGATCCAGAAAACTTCTGTCCAAACCATGAGCTCTTCCTCCTGAAACTAGAATTCTTACCACAGTTACCACTACTCTCCGCAGTTGGGAGCAGGCGAAGCAAGCAAGGCCCCATTCTCCATCTCTTATGCTAAGATCTGTGGGGTAATGGTACAGTCCCCCGGTGCCATCATGTCACACAGACAACTAAGGAAGAGTATTTATCGCTCAGTGATTTCTTTTGATAAAAACGAGCGGGTCGTAGTCTTTCCACTGCTTTGAGACAACCCAATCAGATTGACTGATTGTTTGGTGACGGCGAAAATTCATCATCACCAGAGGGAACCCTAAATGCCATTCCCCAAGTCCCTGCATTTCTCAAGCATTGGTGCAAAGGTCAGACTTTTTTCTTGCAAATGCGTTAGGGAGAGGACTCCCCTTTACAAGGAAGCCACTCACCAACATTAGCTTTTAGTCTAGGGTGTACAGAATGCACCGACCTCGGCAGCCACGCTGCTATTTTTCTCTCATTAGGAACTGAATCAATGGAATGCCTCATCCATTCCCCTGCATGAGTCATCTTTTCAAAGGAAGGGGAAGGAAAGAAGGTCATGGCCGTGGAATGGATCACAATAACTATCACAGGGAATTCCCCTCAATTAGATGAAATGACCTATACTGACAGATATGGAAAAACTGTGGAATGAGGAACCAGTAAAATGTCCTAGGATTGTAGCATCGGAAAGAAGATGGCCACATGCAACAACTGGAGGAAAAACTAGAAATCCCATCCGATAATTCTCCTCTCTTCCCGTGTACAGATTCGCACACCGAATCCGAAGCAATGGTCTCATATCCAGAATTTTACTTTTCCAAGTAAAACGCTCCTATGAAGACACGGTGTAGAATGTCATGGGATGAAATCACATACGAAATGTGCATGCTGCCGAAATCAAATCCAAGAATTACGCGTGGTAATTCGATACCTTTCAATGTGTGTCTTCTAAGGACTAAACTAGGTGAACGCTGTGTAGCAGTCACCCTAACCGCGGCGAACGGGTGGAAGGTGTAAGCCACTAACAAGTTGTTTGTTGAGTGCATGTCGACACGGGTGCGTGACGTATGTGATGTCACCCAGCTCAGTGGTTCCGAATCCCACCTGTGTGCTGACGCCTGCCCGATTCCAATTTCTGCTCCATCTCACTTCTCTCTCTGAAGAGCCAAACTCATACATACAACTTTGTTCTTGGCTACACCTGAGCATCTTATAAACATTTCACACTTAATATGTGCAAAATAAGAGGCACCTGGGTGGTTCCGTCAGTTAAGCGTCTGACTCTTGTTTTGGGCTCAGGTAGGTCATGATCTCTCAGTTTGTGGGATTGAGCCCCACATCGGGCTCTGAGCTGACAGCACAGAGCCTGCTTGGGCTTCTCTCCCTCCCTCTCTCTCTGCCTCTCCCCTGCTCAAGCTCCTTCCCTCTATCCCTCAAAATAAATAAATAAACTTAAAAAAATATATATGCAAAATGAAGCTCATAATTTTTCTCCCTGATGGAGTTCGGACATGCCACTCCAAAATACGCTGCTTTCATATACGGACCATTTTGAGCTAAAGGCACTTAGAGAATAGCAAAGGCAGGGAGCAGCTTTCACAGAATTCCCCTTATTTGCCTAAAGACAGAGCCTCTGAAAGGAACTTGGCTGGCACAGATTTTTCTCCCCAGGAGTTTTGTGAAGCAGGGAGACTGACTCATCACAAGAGAGACAAGGAGGAGACAGCACCGTTTGGTTACCATCACCCCTCCCATTGGTCGTACTGAGTCCATTCATCCTTCCTAAAAGTCATGTTCTATCTAAGAGGCCTCCCTCCCTCCTTCCCTTCCCCATGAAGATGATATAGAAACCCTCAAATCTCAATGCTGTTTTGAGTATTCACTTTTTGCCTGGGATGCCTCTGTGGACATAACATTAAAAATTAATAAATCTGTATACCCTTTCTCCTGCTAATCTGCCCATTGTCAGTTTACTTTACAGACCCAGCTGGTGAACCTCGGAGGGTGTGGAGAGAATGTCTTCCCTCCTCCACGCCTCAAACATGGTTCCTTTCCAGGTTTCCCAGGCTCAGCACCCGGTGCCCAGAAACCACCCAGTCGCTCGAGGCCCAAACCTGGGAGGCATCTTCATTCCTTACAATATCCCTCCCCTAAAATCCATTACCATGACCTCCAAAATATACCTGGAACGTCTCCCCATCATCTGTACCTTCTCTTCTCTAATAAAGTCACGTTATCTTTCATCAGAATTCTGATAAGAATTTATTAAAATGGTATAAATGTAATCATCTTTAAACTCCTTCATGGGCAAGGAATCCCACTATTCTCGAAATCAAATCCAGACTCTGTGAGGTGACCTAAAAGGCCCTGTCCTACGTCTCTGCTGGGTAGCACGAGATGTCAGCTTTGTCTCACCAGCTGCTGCCACCCCGAGCTCGGCTTTGCGTTTCAAACACATCATCTTTTAGGTGGCGCCGGGCCCATGTAAGTCCTGGTTTTACTACTTCCTGCAAGGAGCAAGGCATGTTTCTTTGAATGCCAGCATGTCCCCCCTTCCTTCGGGCCCTGGCTCAGGTGCCACCTCCTGAAAGATGCCCCTCTCCTGGTACCCGACGCTGAAATGACTTCCTCCAAGAACTCTCTCATGCTGCCCTGTTTACAGTGTTCATCAAAACCTCAGATCATCTTGGGGCGCCTGGGTGGCTCAGTCGGTTGAGCATCCAACTCTTGGTTTTGGCTCCGGTCATGACCTCACGGTTTGTGGGTTCGAGCCCTGCACTGGGCTGTGCTGACAGTGTGGAGCCTGCTTGGGATTCTGTCTCTCCCTCTTTCTGCCCCGCCCCTGCTCCCTTTCTCTCCCTCTCTCTCTCTCTCAAAAATAAGTAAGTAAACATTTAAAAAAAACCCTCAGATGATCTTCTAGTTTTACACTTTTTCTATTGGCCAAGTCTCTCATTATAAAATCTTTTCTTTTTGACTTGTATGTCATATGTCTTATTTGCCTGGCACATAACACAGTATGGTAAATACCTACTGAATATTTAAATGAATGAATTTGAGTGAGATTCCCATTTTACCAATCAATCAGTTTCATCGCCATTGTCTGAAATGAACCGACAAGCATGAGTCAGGTCTGTGTGGCACAGCAACAACTTTTTTAGGCCCCAGCCATACCCATTAGGCCTCACATGGCACAGGATGTAGAATATCATTTACTGTCTTTCAAGCACCTCATATTGTAAACCTCGGGACCCAGTTACCTTTCCAGTTTAGTCTTTCACCTTGATTCTACAGGTACTCTAGTGCCCAGAAAAATGGACTCCTTCCTCTGAGGAAACAAACCTCAGGACCTTTGCACATGCTGTTCCCGCCACTTCAACCTTCTTCCTCTTCGTGTCTCCTAATTTTTCCTTCCTGAAATCCTCTTAGCACTTGAGTAGTAAAGGAAGTGTCAATTATATAACTGTATCAAAATTTTATACACCTTAAACTCACATATACCATATGTCAATTATACCTCAGTTTTAAAAAGAAGAAAAAGAAGTGTCGATCAAATGTATACCGTAAATCGAATTTTCAAATGCTTTAAACTGGAAAGTTTGGGAAATGGGCACTGTTGTATATTGTTAGTGGATGTGTAAGTCATTAGTTTCTCTAAAGGGACAGTGATATTTTACATTTTAAAAAAATATTTATTTATTTATTTATTTTGAGAGAGAGAGAGAGACAGAGACAGAGAGAGAGAGAGACAGAGAGGGAGAGAGTATATGAGCGGGTAGGGATAGAGAGAGAGGAGACAGAGAATCCCAAGCAGGCTCTGTGCTGACAGCACAGAGCCCAATGCGGGGCTCGATCTCGCGAACCGTGAGACCATGACCTGAGCCAAAATCAAGAGTCAGATACAACCAACTGAGCTACCCACATGCCCCGTGATACTTTACAGTTTTAAAAACCTTAAAATATACCTACATAGACCTTAACCAAAGAATCCTATTTTTGAGAACGAATCCCAGTGATCTAATCGCAGTAACTAATCATAATTACCGAACATTTTCTATGTGCCGTGTTGTTTAAAATACCTAATTATATTTTAACAGCGTTCTTCAGGTAGATTTTATTATCCCGATCTTACATGTTACGAAATGGAATAATGAAAAATCTGAGGCAACTTGCTCTTTGCCAATAAGAAAGGAGGCCAAATTTTGCACCAGGTATTTTATTATAAAACCTATGTCCTTACTCAGTCTACCACATAGCTTTTCTTGCATAAATGCAGAGTAGCTATTGGGACTGTTCATAGCAGCGTTGTTGTAAACCCTGAAAACTGAGGTAAATAAATTAGGGCATATCTACCGTTCATAATATGAAAGATGATCATTATATATTAAGTGAAAATATCTATTAATAAAATAGTATTTCCATTATGAGCATTTTGGTTAAAAAATGTTGATTTTGTTCATTATAAACTCACCAGTCCGTCTCATGGTTTCTGGCACATAGCACTTGCTCGTTGACTGAATTAAGTGATGAATATACACAGTCCAGAGGTTAGAAAAATATGTCACAAACTTTAGCAGTACGGATCTGTGGGTGGTGAGATTATGAATGAAATTTCTTTTCTGATTTTTTTAAGTTCTATTTAAAATTCTCTAGACTGAGAACATACATTTTAGTAATCAGAAACGGAGAAGAATAACTGTTATACTTTTTAAAAATTGTTTAGGCTCTGTCTTAAATGACTTCTTCCCATTAAATCTTTGTTCCCCAGGTACATGAGATTGCTACCTCTTTTGGACTCAAAGCACTTTAGACTTGAGTCAAAGCACCTTGCCTCTAGGTCACTTTGCCTTGGATTCTTTTTTACTGATGCAATGCCGTACTCTTATGTACCATTCCTCTCTCCCTTTCAACGGTGCTTTCCTTGAGAACTTGGGCTGTATTTATCTTTATAACCCTTACGCTTTAGAGGGGGCTGCTTTGGATCTAACAAGCACTCTCTCTATGTTTCTTTTTGGACACATAGTGCTGCTTATCTACTCTCCTCTTGAACATTCTGGAATGTGACAAATCCTAGCCTATTAGCTTATACCCAAGATACACATTTAATTACATTAGCAATAACGATGCCACACTGAGCCATATTGGAACCTGAAGCAAAGGAAAAATAAATCTAGAATACTGATCCCGTCTTGATGTAATATTCGGATATTTTGTTCACCATGAATTCTTTGTATTAATTTTAGCTTTCAAAAAATGTTGCATTAAAATATTTATCTTTATTTTTGTCAATTCACCTAGCCTCAGCCCTGCTTTTATAATACAATATTAGCAAATAATTCAATTTGAGTATCTTATAACAATCTAGACACTGTCTGTATTATATATATATTTATATTTATATTACATACATAAATTATATACATAAAATTATATATAAATATATATTATAGATATATATACATAACTCTATTCACCTGGTGCTCACTGTCATCCTAATAGCTATGTGTATTATTATCTCCACTTGGCATACAAAGAAATAAGCACAGAGACATTAAGTGACTTTGTCAAGGTCACCAGCTAGAAACTGGGAGAAACGGATTGGAAAGGTCATTAGCAGAAATAAGCAAAGTAGAAGAGAAAGTCGAAAGATGCATCGTCTTTAACGACTTGGATCAGTATAGAAAACCAACTTGGGTAGAGCAGGCCAGTCACAAAAAAAAAACCACCCGATTTTTAAGAACCCTGATTTTTATCAAGCGAAAGCCATTCATGAGTTTACTCAACAAATACTCATCGGTCACTGAGGCACTATTAGTGTAAGTTAAGTGACATCAAGCTACGCTGGCCAGGCCTAGACGCCAATGGCAGTCTGTTAGTGTCCAATCTGACTCTCCTCTTAAAAAACACATACTGCTTTATTCACCACTGTGAAGTGGGTTTTTCTGGACAAAAGGTGGTAGTGAGTGTGATTCTGAGTCTGCGACTCCACGAACAGTTGATTTAAGGGGGCTTATTTGTTACGGGCAGCGACCACGTGAGCGCATCCTCGGGTCACCCCTATCCACCATGACCATCTCAGAGCATGTGTGAAAGATGCGGATTCCTGGGCCTCGTTCCAAACTACTAAGTAGGAATCTCTGACTTCACAGCAATGTTTCAAGAGCTCAGGCTTTGCTGTCCTACAGACTGGGTTGAAACCTAACTCACCCATTTATTAGGTCTGGTGACTTTGCAAAGAACTTAGTCTTTGGTGCGTTTGTTTAGCTTCAGTACGCTCATTACAGGTAAAGCGGGAATAAAAATACCTACTTCTCATTAGGTTTTCATGGGGATTAAGTTAGATTGAAGATCTCATTACAACAGTTTACAAATAACAAGGACTTTCAAAGTGTCAGGCACCTTGGTAGATGCTGTACTCACATTATCATATTAATTTCTTTTAAGCACTTAGCAGAGCACTCGCCACACAGTGAGGGAGAATTGGTAAGAGCTATAGCTGGAGTACCACCCAGATCCTTGTAACTGAGGGGGAGGGGAGCCAGTCACAAACACAAGATTGAAGCCCAGAGTCTGAGAACAATGGAGAGCCTGGAACTAGTCAGCCAGGCTGGTGGTCCCCAAAGCCCAGCCACTGCATTAGAATCACCTGGGTGAGCTCATTAAAACACACTGGGCCATCCCGGTCCTGGAACCTCTACCTCAGAAGCTCTAGGCAGACCTGGAAGTCTCCCTTGTTCAAAAGGCACAAGTGATTTTGAACTAAGGCCAAGATTTAAAGCAAATGATTAACTTGAGCTTCAGTTTTCTTAAGATTCACGAGGTTAGGCAGCACGTCCTTCCTCCTCCTTCCCCCTTCCCTTTTTCATCTCCAGTGCCTAGGACAATGCTGCGCCAGAGAAGATGCTCAAAAATATTTTGGATGAGATGAGCATGAACTGGGCCTAATAAAGCCTGCCTTGTCTGCTTCCCATGGGCTTCATGAGAAGTCTTTGTAAAGCCCACTTTCTGGTGCTTCTAAAAAATGGAAGATGCCATACAGTAGTGTCCTTTTATAGATTTAGTTAACTTATTTTCCTGTGTCTTCTCTCACCCTTTAAACATAAATCATGTGGTTCACAGGTATCCACTATTATACTGGGTTTCTAGAAATAAATTATAGCAAAGTGGCAGATAAAATACCTCCCCCGAATTCCTCAAAATAATTTTTACTGGAATTATTTTTTACTCAGTATTAAAATGCTAAAGAATGCCCCAAAATTCCGCATGCATTTATGCCTGTTAGTTTCCATATTAAAGTTCAACCCTGTCAACTATTCTCTTCTTCATTTATTTGTATTAGCTTTAGACCTGTCTTAGACCACATGTGGTTGTCTGTACCTACCGCCAATGCAATGCAATCTGTTTCAGGCACCCTTACTGCACGAACCCCCTAGAACAGCTAAAACTTGCTTAAACACCGAGCGGTGCCATCCTGGCTCCTTCCAATTGCCTATTGTTTAGCTATTTTTTTTTTTTAATTTTTAAGCTTATTTATTTATTTTGAGAGAGACAGAGACAGCACAATGGGGGGAGGGGCAGCGAAAGTGGGACAGAGAGAATCCCAAGCCGGGTCCACATTGCCAGCAGAGAGTCCAACACAAGGATCAAATCCATGAAGCTGTGAGATCATGACCTGAGTTGAAACCAAGAGTTGGACGCTTAACCAACTGAGCCACCCAGGGGCCGCATCATTCAGCTCTTTTCAAATGCAAACATTTTTTGCCAGAGTCATGGAGGTCTCCAAGCTCACGCTTATGAGGGAAGAAGATGAAGGGAAATCAATGCATTATCCCCAGTAAAGGGTACAGAACAGGAAAATCTCCTTAGTCAGAAAGGCAGTTAGTGCGAATACTGGGACTCAATGCAGCCACAGTTTATATGACTAGACTTGAATTCCTCACTCTCCCTGTATGCTTCATGCGTAGAGAATCAAGTCCTCTTCAACAGAAAATGGAAGGAAGAGATTAACATCGGATCCCCCAGCCCCGTTTGCAGACGCACGTCTCCACAGTGGACCATCCATCCCAAAACACCACTTGCCCAAGTCTATCCTCTCTCTGTGCAAACCTATTTCACTGAAAGTTCATTTCGGGGCTGCCTCATTGGTGGGAATAAAATAAACTTCGAAAGAATAAAAGGATAGAAAGAAATCATTAAATCTATTTCTAGCTCAGAATGCTATTCTGGGACGGGTGAGGCCTTCCATTCGCAGACACAAAGATGAATGTTTTCAAACCTGGAACCAGCACAAACCCCCAAGGAAGCAAAGGCAAAAGGAGAGGAAGCTTCTCCTACCTTCCGTGGCTCCGATCTCGATTGTGCCTTTCACTTGGCTGAAGCACCATAGTGTGTCCTGGGTGAGCGTCCCAATTCCTGAAAGCAACACAAGGAGACACTTCAGGTTAGGGAAGAGCTCCCAGTTGTCCTTAAAAGGCCAACCAGAATGGAAGCCCGTCATGTAAGCTATGCACTTCTAAAAGGAAACTTGCACACCAGGTATCATGGCGTCGGAGAGGAGACCCTAAGGAGTGCGGGGAGAATGGCGGGTCTCTAAGGAGCAGGTCCTGCGGTGAATCACGGCTCTGTCTCCTCCATCTGACCACCCGGGACTGCTCTGAGCTGGAGCAATTGGAGTTCGTCCCTTCTGGCCCCTGGCAGCGTCCTGGAGCGGGCTAGCAGTCACACCCTGTGTGACTGCCCCTTTTCATGGGAATACTAATGCTTTCGATTGTTTTCCTTCCGTGGTGGTGGGGAGGAGAATGAGGCAGTTCGCTGGAGGGGAGAGAGGAAAAGAAAGGCAACATTTTTTTTTTTTTTTTTACTGGTTTGCAGCTTGCCTGGCTGAATGGCCAGTAAGGGGTCAGATACTCAGAACTTCCATCTCTCTTGTTCACTTCTTGACTGCTTGCCAAAGTCCGAGCTGACTGGAGAGCAGAGGAAAGCAAAAACAGGTTGGGGATGGGGGTGGGGGTGGCTAACAGCACTGTGGAGGCAGTCCTGAGGAGTGTGGCCTCTTTCCTTCCAAGGGGATTTCTGTTTCAAATTTGAAGCAAATCTGGCTTCTGCTTTCTACAAACGTATGTATCCAGTATTAATACATATGCTGATATACCTACTGATATATTCATTAATACACATACCAAGTTGGAAAAGTCCTTTTCAGAACACTTCTGAACCGTGTCAGTGTGCTTCTCAACAGCCTGCCTGTTTCTTTCAATTCCAGGAGGTTTTAAAATTCAGAGGAATATTGCATTGTCAAATTTTGGGAGAGGCTATCAATTTGAGAACGGTTGTATTCGTAGGAAAACAGTCAAGTATCGAAACCAAATTGACCTTTTAAAACACACACACAAAGCGCAGGAACCATCCTCACTATCAACAGCAGACTTTTCACTGAACTTTCTGGAGACCTTCCATCGCTCAGCCCCTTGTGCTTTTCTCACCGTTGGTCACCTCACATTTGAAGGAATCTGCATGGCGCCATCATCAGGAGCATATACACTTGGCAGTCAGATGGGGTCTACAGCCTGGCTCTGACCTAGGACAAGTTCCCAAGCGTGAGGAGATTTTTTCTTTAATGGCAACAATAATAATCGTACCCATCTCTCAGTTTTTGTAGTTATTAAAAGCACTTAGCACAGGCAAGCAACTTAGCAAAGGATGTTATTATTTCCATTGGCAAAGATTCTAAAATGTTCGATAGTAAAAAAGAAGAGGCACGTTAGCTGAGAAATTTTCAGTTAGTTGCTACAAGGCAGGCACCGCGTTAAGCCCTGTACATAGACTGTTCCTTTCTCATACAAAAAATGGGGAGGGCACCATTTTAATCCTGTTTTACAGGTAAAGAAAGAGAGGCCCATGAAGCGTTAGTAACTCTTCTGAGGTCAAACCGAGGCTGCGGCAAAGCTGGGCTTTCCACCCAGGCTGTCCGAATCCCCATCTCCCAGGGGCCAAGGTCGGCCTGTCATTTAACAGTTAGGGCTTCAACCATAGTTGCATTTGGAGGGCTGAGCTGGAATACAATTTCCCATGTCAGTTATTAAAATACCCACATCTCCTCTCAGACTACACAAGGCTAAAATTTCCCAATAAAATTAGCACCTGGGGAGGAAAAAGGAAGGCACTTGGCAGCACTTGTTAGTGCATAGAAAGACCACATCCACCGCCCCACCACGGACCCGCTCTTGTACTTGTCTCTCCGGCCTTGGACATTCTCTCATAAGTTCTTACTCCTCCTGCAGGCTTTCGCCGGTCCTCTCTTCAGCTGCCAGTCCTGCTGTTGAAACTCTGTCTATGTCTGTTCATAGGGAGCATCCGCCACAAATGAGGTTCTTCCTGATTTTTGTCTTGGCACAGTTTTTTTAATGTTTATTATTTATTTTTTAGAGAGAGAGAGAGACAGAGTGCAAGTAGGGGAGGGGCAGAAAGAGAGGGAGACACAGAATCTGAAGCAGGCTCCAGGCTCTGAGCTGTCAGCACAGAGCCCAACGTGGGGCTCGAACTCACAGACCGTGAGATCATGACCTGAGGCAAAGTCGGACGCTTACCCTACTGAGCCGCTCAGGCACCCCATGGCCCAGTTCTTTATATCACTAGTTATGACTCTGGGTGTAGAAATGGTACTTGTCATGGAACATTGAAAGTAAGCAGACACACACACACACACACACACACACACACACACCCCTATGCAAATTGAGATGAGTCTATGTATAGGTATGTATTGCTTCGGGGAATTTTAGCTTTAGAAGGAACCTTGCCTACATGTGAAATCAACTTACTTTATATTTGAAAAATCAAGTTATAGAAAATTACCAACTTGCTGTGAGTCACAGAGGAATCATGGGACCATTTTACTACCTGTGATGGTTGACCACCATGCCTAGATGGGTTGCCTGGGGCTGTGGGCTCGGTGGATCAGAGCCCAGTTAATGAGTATGAGAAATCAAGGCAGCCAAAGCTTTTCTCAGTGTTCTTGTCCAGGGCAGCCTTTGATTGGACTCACTTTCTGTCTTCCACCAAGATGAGTGCTAAATGATGCCATCAATGATGCAAAGAGAGTTTGGGCCATGCTACCTCTGTCCTAAAAGCGCAGAACAGCAGGTGGAAACTCAAATGCTAAACTCAAATGTCCATGCGATAATCTGGCCAGGAGCAGGACACTCAGAGGAGTGGACACTTGATCTGAGTCCGTGATCAGCTCTGGGAGGGGAGGATGGTGGGTCCTGGAGAACACAGGCCTAAGGGGGCAGCAGCTACTAGATCCAGCTTAAAGTTGCCATGGAAGGTTCCAGCCTAGTGCTGTCAAATTGACTGTATTTTTTCCCCAAGATTACCCAGAAATCAGGATTATTATGTCAAAACTCCCGATTTTTAAATGGTACTGATCAAATTAGAGCACCGTGTGGATCATACAACATAGGGCAAACACAACACATCTGCAGGCTAAATATGGTCTTTGTGCCACCGATTTGCAAACCTCTGGCTTGACTATTTGAGCTGAAAGAGACACCTTAGAGAATACACAGCCCGTCTTTACCATGTGGCAGACGAGGAAGCAGAGTCCCAGGCTGAGAAGGAACTCACAACACAGTATTTGCAGACTTAGGACTCCAGGGTGACAATTCTAATTCTTATACCCGATTTCCTCTTACCGCCAAGCTACCTCTCATGGTGATGGTTTGGTGGGATGACTGTCTAGATTTCATGAACGCTCTTGAGGGAAGTGTATCTGATTGCTCAAGTGGATGGCCGAGAGAATTAAGCTGAGACAGTGAGGAAGGAAAATTTCTTTCTCTTAAATTACAGACCCTGACAGCTTCCCTAAACCCCAGTGCCAAATGACATTCCAGTTGCTATGGTAACGGTGTCAATAAGCAACAGTGTCTACCAGGAGGCTGACGCAGATACAGTAGCTATACATCTTGCAAGATGCCCATTCTTCTCTCCCTGCAACTAGGGCTCAGGAAGGTCCTGAGTCTCATGTACTGAAAGGCCAGGAGGTCAGCCCTCTGAAGGCATACGCCTGTCTTCTCCCTAGGACCGTGTGTAATAGCTGACCTCTGAATCCCATCAGACCTTGGAGATCTTGTAGTCCAATTACCTCATTGGGAAGCTGAGAACACTGAGGCATAGAGGGGGCATGGCCATGCAGTGAGATGACAGCAGCTTTGGAGCCCGATCCCGGAGCTTCTATGCCCAACACAGGCTCTTCCCCTTATACTGCCCCAGCAGGGCCCTCCAGAGTTGAGGCAGGCCTTTGTGTTACCTCTTCTGTGCCAGCTCGGCTCTGTGAGTACAATGAACAGAGGGTGTGACACGCAGCAAAGAAAGCTCCTTATTGATTGGGAGGCCACTGTAAAGAGTTGTTTTCATGAACTTGGCATCAGCAGTGTGCTCCTCTCTGCACAGAGAGGGAGAGAGAGAGGTGATCCTTGCCCAGAGAAATTTCCTCTGAGAAGAATATGCTTTGCAATTGGCTATGATATAGGCTATAGATGTGTATTCAACTACTTAGAAGGAGCCTATAATTACGCAGTCCTCTCTGAGTGTGTTGTTATGATACCAGGAGAACTTCAGGCAGACACTCATGATGAATGGGTATCTTGATAAAATACCAGCCCAAGCTTGGTGCGAAAATCTTTCTACTGAAGATGCCAGATTTCAAAGAGAGGAGACACAGCTGCACCAGAGACAGTTACAAACAAGTGGATTCCATACTTAAAGTAATAAAATAGAGACTTTCACTTTTTCACTTTCTCCCTTAACACCATGTATATTGCTCAGTTTTAACAGTTCCTACCATGTTTAGTAAAGACTGGTTACTTCTATGTCTCCAGCTTGACAGTGAGCTCATGAAAATAGAAGTGAGCAGCAAAAATAAATAAATCAGACTTTTAAATCAAACTTTTCCTTTCCTTTACACCAAAATGAATCAACTGTTAGAGAAAACATAGTAAAATCATCATTGAATTGATGCTGCTCTATTTAATTCACTGACTGAATTCAAATGACAGTGAAGCAAATTGTTAACTGGCTAAACTCACTGTTTCAACAGTCCATCTGATAGCGGAATGAGAAAGTAAGCTGAAGAAAGTGGCTACTTTGACCAATTAATAGGAAAGGGAGCAACAACGGAGACCTAAGGAGGTGATTTGGTACATGAGTGAGGAAATCTTATTTGTCAGTGACAGTGTGCAACTTCTCATTCTTTATTGCTTTCTTAATACTGCAGGGTCAGAATTCATGTGGTGAATAAAGAAAAGAAGTTTTACACTCTCAAAGAAGTAATAATGCAGCCATATGCCTCACTGGAACCCTCACTCTATTTTACAAAACAAAGGAAATGCTGGTGTCAAACACTGTCAAGAAGACTGATGTAAATATTTGCATGTTAGATGCTGAGAAAATAAAAAGATAGTTGTTAATTCTCACCCAGTATACCCTATCCTGTCAACCTATTTGTGTCTTTATAGCTAAAGTGTGTTTCCTGTGGGCAGCATATACTTGGATTTGGGTTTTTTTTTTAACCCAATCTGAAAATCTCTGCCTTTTTATTGGAATGTTTATAACATTCACAGTTATTGTGCTTACTGAAATAGGTTTAAATCTATTATCTTGTTCTCTTTTGTTTTTTTTTTCCTGAGTTTTGTTTTCTTTCTTTCTTTTTTTAATGTTCTATTTTATTTTTTGAGATAGAGAGAGAGAGAAACAGAGTGTGAGCAGGAAGGGCAGAGAGAGGGAGACACAGAATCCAAAGCAGGCTCCAGGCTCCACTTTGTCAGCACAGAGCCTGACACAGGGCTTGAACCCACTAACTGTGAGACTGTGACCTGAGCTGAAGTTGGACGCTTAACTGACTGAGCCACCCAGGCGCCCCATGTTTTCTTTCTCCACTTTTACTGCCTTATTTTAGTTGGCTGATATTTTTATAATGTTATTAATCTAATTAGTATTGAGTTATACTTCTTAGTTTTGTTATTTTAATGTTTGCTACAGGCTTTAGAGTATACCTCCATTGGTACTCTATACTCCTAGGTTATCAGTCTGCTTTTTAGTTATTTTGTACCTCTTCATACATAGTACAAGACCTTAAATAGTATATTTCCATTTCTCCTCTCCCATTTCCATGATATTATCTTTGACCATTTACTTTATGTGTTACAAACCTCATACTTTTTAAATAATTCTACTCAAATAGTCAATTATCTTTTAAAGTCATAATAAAAAAGCTTTCACTTTTACATATGGTTACAACTTTGGTGCCCTATATGTCTTTCTGTAAATCTATATTTCCACCTGGTATCATTTTCCTTCTGACTGAAAAATTCCCTTAATATTTCTTATAGTGCAGGTCTGCTGGATAGAATTCTTTGAGCTTTTGTATGTCTGAAAATGTTTTTACAGTATATTTACACTGGGTATAGAATTCTAAGTCAACAAAGTTTTGTCCTTCAGTACTTTAAAGATGAAGCGTCATTGTTTTCAGGATATCTGCTGTTAATTTAATCTTCATTCTTCTGTATGTGTCTTTTTTCTTCTGTCTGCTTTAAAATTTTCCTTTATCTCTGGTTTTGAGCAGTCTTTTATTTCTTCCATATTTCAACATAATTTTTGAATGCATGTAGCAGAGTTATAACGACTGTTAAAGTCCTTGCCTGCTAATTCTAACGTCTGTGTCAGTTCTGGATTCATTTCAATTAATTCTTCTCATTATGGGTTGTATTCCCCTTCTCCTTTGCCTTCCTGGTAATTTTTTATTGGATGACGGACACTGTGAATTTTACCTTATTGTGTGCTGTATACTTTTGTTTTCCTATAAATATTTTTTTATCTTCCTCCTGGGGGGCAATTAAGTTGGAAACAGTGTGATCTCTTCAGGCCTTGCTTTTAAGATGTATTAAGCAGCACCAGAGCTCGACTTAGTCTAAAGCTAATTATTCTCACTACGGAGGCCTCACCTTTCTGAGGACTTTGTATGCTATCATATGAATTATGAGGCTGCAGTTTGGCAGATGGGAACAGGCACTATTCCTGGCCCTGTGTGGGCACTACGTACTGTTCAGTTTAACCCTCTTGGATGGCTCCTGTAGTTTCTTCACATATATATACACTGATTAGTTCTCTGCTGAGTATTTGACGTGGAGCCTCTCAACATTCCTGGAGTTCTCTCTTCTTTTCTGTTCCTTGTCCTGCAAACTATAGTTTCCTTGGTCTGCCTCTCTGCTCCACCTTCTCAATTCAGAGACTGTTCTGGGATCTCCCGGAGTTCCTCTCCTCTATGCGGAAGCCTGGGAATTCCCTCAAGCCTGTAAACTGGGGGCAATTATGGGGCTGATTTTTTTTTTTCCTGAGAGACCACTGTCCTGCATTGTCTGATATCCAAAATGTCTCAAAAGCCATCGCTTCACCTCTCCCATTCTTTGGTTTATTTCTCACAGTCCCTATTCTTCCATCTTGGTCAGAAGCAGAAGTCCAATAAACTCGAACAACATTTTTTAAAGGGCTTCTCCAGGCTCAAGGATCTTATTTCAGTAGATCTGTACCAAACTGATATTTGGACTTGGTTTATCTGTTCTCTCCACTTTCTTTTTTAACCACTGGATCTTTTGTTCCATACAGTCAGTCAGCAGTGGGGAAAAACAAAAGGAACTGCACCAGGCTATGTTTACATTCCATAACCCTTTTCCCCTTTATCAGGTGCTTTCAGAATTACCTGGCCAGCTAGTGTTTCCATCCAATCAAAGCACTCATTGGCCTTCAGACATTCCTGCCTTCCTGCTGTGGCACCCTATCATCCCTGTGACTTCAGTCGTGTTTATCTCACATACCGCTCCCTCAGACCATGTTTTCTGAAAAAGGCAGAAAACCAACTGCCAGTGAAACCAACTGTACTAAGCCATAAGTCACTATTTTATTACTATAATGAATGGCACTCTAAGAGATTCTTTAAAAAGTTCTTACAGAATTCCATAGAAATTTAAGTCACCATGCAAGACTATTTCTAGAGACAAGGAGTATTTTGATCCTCATCCTATCACACTAGGCAGGTGAGCAGAATCTTTGCTTATATGAAACTAACTTTGAAATTACATGCACAATCAAAACCATTTATGATATAGCTCTGGCCTCAAATAGGGTTGCTGTTTCTATACCAAAACTCACTTCCAGTAGTAGATTCTATCTCTTCAGATAGTTTATCATTCTGTTTTTTTTTAATCTTTATTTTGTACTTATGGGACAACTAGTGGACTATGTCATATCCATATGTTCCTTCCAGATATTAACAGATTCCTCTGTTTAAGCAACAAAAGCAAACAAAACCACCTGTGATCTCAGACTCCCTTGCAGCTAGAGTTGTCCATATGACTCTTATCTGCTTCTGCTAGGAGTACATGGAAACATATTTGGTTCCATGATACACCTGCTGATTTTCTCCCATTTACCACTGCTCCACCTTTTCCTTTCTGAAATGGTGTGTGATGACTGGAGCTATTGCAGCCTTCTGGCATTCAAAAGACAAGATCACAGAGACCTTGACTCCGGTAGCTTCAAGCCACTGAATCAACAGAGCAGCTGTCTGCCCCTGACTTTTCATGGCAAAAATAAAACAAAACAAAACTTGATTTGTGGGAGATACTCTGTATTCTGTTACAGGTGAATCCAATCCTCCATATACAGATAGGGAAGAGGATGTTATCTCTGCATACTTACACAATAATTTCTATTTCTGCCACAATTAAAAACCAGTCATTTTTAGATTAAAAAAATTTTTTTAATGTTTATTTATTTTTGAGAGAGGGAGAGACAGAGTGCAAGCTGAGAAGGGAAAGAGAGACAGGGAGACACAGAATCCAAAGCAGGCTCCAGGCTCTGAGCTGTCAGCACAGAGCCCGATGCGAGGCTTGAACTCATGAACTACGAGATCATGCAGTGAGCTGAAGTCAGCTGCTTAAACGACTGAGTCACCCAGACACCCGCATTTTTAGATTTTAAGAGGTAAATCAATTCAGAATAATCCATTTTCTCATCTTCTAGCTCACCACTTTCAACCATTAGCCAAAATGCCAAGCATCAAAGCACAGAGAGCGCTATGTTATAATTCTTTATTTACGCCTCCGTTTGTAGACTTTGAATTCTTCAAGGGCAATACCTGTGTCTTATTTATGCTTTCACCCTTAGAACTTAAAACACCTCTTGGCACCTCTTAAAAGATTAGGAAGTGACTATTTAATTGAATTAGAATAGAGGAAGAAGCAGCCCTTTACTCCTATAGTGGAAGTTGTTCCCACAAGATAAAAACCAGTGCTCAGACACATGATATGAGAAACAAGCAGGACGGAGCCAGGATGTAGGGCCAGTACTTTGTCATGGGCCAGCGTCACACCCCCTATAACACAGGGAACATCACGTGGCTCTACAAGGACCAAAGTGTCTTCTAGCACCCTGAAGAAAAACATCTTGCAAAAAAAGAAGCCTTGATAGATGCTTTAGCAAATACTCCTCCATTTCCAGAATTTTCTGTCTATAATTACATTTCCCCAGAGAGGGCAACATATTAAAAAAGAGCTGTCATATTTACTGCACTGCTTCCCTTAAACTGGATGATGACTTATAAAGCACAAGTGGCCAAAAGCCAAACAATGCCTGCTCATTTAATTTTGTTTTCTCCTGTGCCAATTATTGACCGAGCAATTGCCTTGGATCAGGCAGGAGTGGCTTTTTCTGGCCCACAGAGTCTGAGACCAACAGCGACCAGTACCAGCTCAAACTGGATTTCTTCTCAGGCCTGTACGTAAAGGTTAGACAAATTTTCAAGGCATGAAACTCCCGAGTCTTGACTCACTGACAAATGAAACCGCCTGGATATGACATCGTACTTCTACTTCAAGGCTTGCAAGACCATCTTTGGGCTAGCGTTGTTGTGATGGAAAGGGCGAATAGAGTGTGGCCCAAAGGGAGCAGGCAGTTTTGACGTTGAAAATTGTTTTGTAATTTTATATACTGGACACCATGCTCTCCAAAGCCACAGGACTGCAATGCTAAGAAAGATCACTCAGAGTAGAGAGCCTTGAGTATTTTGAATAGATCAGGAAGAGCAGAATTGAAGAGCCCAGTTTCCCTACAAGTTGGTGGGAGGGGATGGATTTACAATGAAGATTTTTAAATGAAGGTTGAATTAACAACCATTCATTTCACAGGCACACCTAGACCACCTGATAAATAATACATTTGTATTATGCTTATGAAACATGCAAATGGAGTCCAATTTGCAAATGAATGCCTCGAGAAATTTTTCAAAACTTCAGAGGTAACCAAATCATAGGATTCTCTGTATTATCCTTATTCATGAGGTTTTTATTTTGTGACCATTGCCATAATTCAATTAAGCTCTATGGCAAATGAAATTTTGGTGGTTTTTTTTCTTTCTTTTCTTGCTAAGGGAAGAAAATGTTGAAAGTGTTGGGAAGATGGGAAGCAAGAAGCACATTTGCAAACAGAGAAATCAAACAGCACCTATCGAAATGGGAAGGAAGGACGTCTGGGTAGCTTTACCTACTACCCTTGTCCTTCCCATCCCCCACCCCCACTTACATGAGATTCTTTCCTTGCTATGGAAAAAAGCAGATGCAATTAGAATCTACCAAGTTAAATCCTAAAATAATGCTCTGACAGCAAACAGAAATGGAAAGCGAAAACTCGGAATTTGCAGGCATGGAAAATACTGCAAGGGGTGGACAGTTGAATATGCTCCAGGATCCTAGGGCTGCCCCTGGCAGCTGCCCAGAGCACAGCAGGTAAGCATGCCCAATACCAGCTTCTTGTACTGAAGTGACAATTCTGCCTGATGTATATACCCATCGAGACATAGACATGTAGCAGGAACATGCACAGAAATGGAAAAACATGACCGCTGAATTCCCTTTACACGTGACACACGTTCTCTAGCCTGCAGAGGCTCTGCTCTGTGCGTGGCCCAATAGAAGCACAGCTCACATAGTCCCTACTATAGCCCCATGGGTTAAGTGATTATATGTAAAGAAATTAAAGCACAGAGAGGTGAAGGGGCTTGTCTAAGGTCAAATGGCCAAGCACGGCAAAGCTACAATCAGAAATCAGGCCTGATGAGCCTGAGCTTAGGCTTCCCACCTCACATCTTCTCCAGTAGATGCCTATGTTGTCAAAAGCAGATGGTATTCCTGCAACCCGAATTCTGTCCTACATGTGTGACAGAAGCATGCTGGTTAAAAGACATCTCGGTGTTCCTTCGGTGAATGAGGCATTCATTAGCAATGGCAAAATAGTAAACTCAGATTTTTCTTAAAACTAGACACATGCCAAGGACAGAAGGTGGCAGACAGAGGGGCACAAGAAAGGAAACACTTGCAGTTCACTTTTGATGACCTGAATTTTTCCCCACTCATTCTTGTTCTTCCAGGTCACACTGCTCTCGTGCAAGGAAAGCCCTCTTTTCTGGCTGGAGCCTAGGCTGCTGGAAAGTGTCTCCTGAAACAGCGGGATGCAGGGAGTGCCCCACAACCACAGATGCACAGCTCACCTGCTGAAACAGTCCCACTGAGCTAGATTCAGGAACACAGGCAGGGAGAGGAGCTGCTAAGGGGCACGCTCTATTTTCTGTCTCCTACCGTCTGGTGCCAAAGAAGATACGTGAGTCATAAATCAGAGAAGGAAGATGACAATGGCAGGAAAGATGAAGTGAGCGGAATGTCACTGGAACTGGGCCATTTCTCCAAGCTCTAGGGCTGACGTGATGCTATTTCTTGTTGCATCATTGGTTCGTCTAATAAAGTGTTCCACAAATATTTATTGAGGGCCACCTATGTTCAAGGCTGTAGCTTTTCTCATGAAACTGACATTCTAGGAGATGGGAAGCCATGCAATGAAATGAATACACATAGATAGTCACAAATAGATAAATGAATGGTTAGCTTGTGATAAGTTCTGCAAAACAGAAAGATGCTGCTTAAGGAAGAAAAAAATCTACAGGAGAAACTAGTTTATATAAGGTGAGGTGAGTCCCCTGAAACAAAGTGACATTTGAACAAAACCCTAAGAGAAGGGAGTGGCTTGGACAACCAGGAAAGGTCATCCCAGGGAGAGGGAACAGCCTGTGCAAAATCCTTAAGACTGGTAAGTGCCCGGTATGCTGGGGGAACATTAAGGAAACACCGTGTGACCACACAGGGAGCAGCAGGCAACAAGGACAGAGGGCCATGCTGGCGGGCAGACCACATAGGGCTGCAACACTGAGGACACTGTGAGGACTTTTACCGTATAACTTTGCATGAATGATACTCACTGGAGACTTTTAAGCAAAAATGTCACTTTGGCTGCTGTGTAGAAAACAAGAGTGGAAACAGAAACACAGCTAGTTAGGAGGCTAGAGCAATAATCCATGGAGAAATAGACCAGAACAGGAACAGCGCAGGTTGTGAGGAGTGTTGCATGTTGGGTATGTAAGAAAGATAGTGACAAAGGGGGACAATAAGATACCTTTGGCCTCAGTGACTGGAAAAATGGAATTATCCTTAACTGAGAAGGGGAGGAGGAGTTTTGCATATGTTATGCTTTGACACCTGCTAGCTATAAAATAGGCATTAGATATCATCACCTCCCATTGCTATGACTCCTAACTCTGTGACGAAGCTATATTGTTTCATAATAGGATGCATGAATTTATTAACATCCAACTTTCCCATTGGAGTGTAGTCCGTTCAGAGCAGTGATAGGTCTTTTTTTTTTAAGTTTTTTTTAATGTTTATTTTTGACAGAGAGAGACAGACAGAGTGTGAGCAGGGGAGGGACAGAGAGAGGGGGAGACACAGAATCCGAAGCAGGATCCAGGCTCTGAGCTGGCAGCACAGAGCCCGATGCGGGGCTTGAACTCACAAACAGCGAGATCATGACCTAAGCCAAAGTAGACCACTTAACCAATTGTGCCACCCAGGCGCCCCTGATAGGTCTTTTTATCTCCACTGTGTTCCTAGCACCAAGCACAGCACCAGACTAGTAGCCCACACTTGGCAACTAATGAAGAGGTGAATGAATGAAAGTGTGAAGGAGTGAGTCCTCCCAAAACCTCCATGTGGTAGGATCTGGACCAATGGAAAGTTCTAGTCAGAAAGCCAAAGAAGTGCACCAGTGGAATGAATCACGCAGATACGATCACAGTGGTACTTTCTCTTCCCCGTTGGCTCAAATCATACCTTCACTTCATTTTAAGGTTATCAAATGTTGATTTTGTTTTTACCATTACAGAATTTAGGAGAATATGGAGAAAATCTATTTCCAAAATAAAATACTATAGATTTCTTTCCTTGATTTTAAATAGTACCTTGACTGCCTCACTCAAATTTTATAACATGTCAACTTGAAAATTCATTCTGGGTTTCCTCCGCAGTCTCACCCAACCCCCCAGAACATCCTGGTCATACATTTTTGTGCCTCTGACATTATACTCTGGAACATTCATCCATGTGCTAGCTTTCTCTTCAGTCAGGGCAGGCTGTGGCCCACACTTCAGCACCACAAGGACCCTGCAACACATTCTCCAAGAAAAGCTGATCTTCATGTCTAAAATTCTGCCACTAAGAGGCAATTCTTTGTACTGACTTTCCCTTTTCAAGAACACTTTAATGAGATAGGTTAAGAAATGAAGCCATTAGGAGTGCTTAGGTGGCTCAGTGTGTTAAGCATCCGACTCTTGGTTTCTGCTGAGATCACGATCTCATGATTTGAGAGATCGAGCCCCACATTGGGCTCCATTCTGACAACAGGGAGCTTGCTTGCGATTCTCTCTCTCCCTCTCTCTCTGCCCATCCCCAATTCTCATGCTCTCATTCTCTCTCTCTCTCAAAATAAATAAATTAAAAAAAAAGAAACCATTATTTTCTATTCATGTGTTATCAAACTAGAACGATCTCTATGTGAATTAATACACCTAGGAGGAGATGGCTCGTTAAGGGCATCTAAGGCTGAACTTGGGATGGGGTCCTGAGGAAGCAGGAGAGCAGCAGAGGCACCCTCACCACTTCCCCGGGGTGGCAGTTAAGGGAACATGAGGTCCAGGTATTTGGCGACCAACAGTTTCAGTGCTGGTATTTTTAAAACTCCAACTTGCTAGCCAAGGGCAAGGGTAAAGGAGCAAAGTCTTACCTGTGATAGATATATTGGCTGCCTTTATCTGAGAAAAACTGTTCCATAGTCAAATAAGGTGGGGACATTCTTCTTACCATGTTCCTGCCTTGGATATTTATAATAGTAAATAAATAATAATAAATAGGCACAGAGAGATAAATAAATGATCAGTAGTTTAGAGGATGAAAGAAGTCTTACATTTTAGAAATCTGTTTACTCTTGTTTAAAATAGTGTTTTTACAAAACTATTTTTATTTATTTGGAACACAGCTTGTAAGAGACAGAGTGAATTCGTGAATTCGCCTTACCTGGAAGCTCACGGTATGAAAGAAAGGAGGCTGCCCAACATCGTACAACAGTCTTTGATCAGGTTCAAGAGAACCAAGTTCAAAACCTCCGTTAACCTATTACTGGCTTTGGGGCTCAGTGAGTGACTTAACCTCTCTGTGCCTCTGTAAACCGAGGATCTAATTCATTTATACTTCTAATGCATGTAAAATGATCTAGGATAAATAATAATGAGGCTTCTATAACCTGGGCTCATCTTTGCCCTCTTCAAGACTCTGCTTTCACTTTGGTGAGCACTCTGTTTTAAGAGCGGCCAGGAGCTGGAGGTAACAGAACGGGCTCTGGACGAAGATAGGTTGAGTTCAAATCCTGGCTCTGCTATTTACCAGCTGTGTGGTCTTGGGCAAGTTACCTGACCTTACTAGGCCTGTTTCTTTATCTATGAAACCCAGCTTTTGGGAAGATAAAAATAAAAAAGCCCATACAGTGTCCATCCAAGGACAGTACAGAGTAAAAGGCGCAGTAAAAAGCTGTTACAAGCACTCTGGTTTTTATTTCCTGTCTCCATGCTCTTCATCTCTTGGCCGGGCTATGATCTGCCTCCTTAACCCCTAAGCACATGTGATCCTGGTACCAACACTCCCTACAATGCGGTCTCCCAAATCACTCCCCAACCCCCATTCCTAAACTGTAGCTTCCTCCCTGGGGGCAAGCGGGGTTTGTAATTTTCTTCCAGATCCCTGGCCCAGCTGCAGGGAAGGAGGGCAGACAACGATCTCTCTTCCCACAGCCTCCCACGCATTAGTTTTCCCTGCATGTCTGACGTTTGACTTCTAACTCCCCTCCGGCTGTGATTACTCAGGCAAAGTGAAGTGGACAGATGGAACAATTATTTGGAAAGCTCAGCCAATGGAAAACAAAACAAAAAGGCAGAAAAAGAAAACCCTCCACCAAACCTTGCAGTTGAGGGGAAAGAGTTTATTGGTTTAAATTATTCTTATTGCCTGCTGGCATCGATTGCATTTTCCAGGTGATTGCTCAGCGCTCCCATTAGTGTGTCCACATACAGAAATGATATCTTCTTAGATATTGGCACGGTGGGCAGCCCTCTCTGGAAGCAAGAGCCGTGTGTGGGCAAGGCTTGTCTACACAGCAAATTTTTGTCAGGTGACTCCAGTCAACTCATTAGCTTTCACAATAAGCATAAGGCATGTTGCCAGAGAGGAGAGAAAAGGGTCTCTGTGTGCAATAAGAAATATCACTTGAGAATAAAGTAGACTTTAAAAATCTAACATTTGGAAACTTTCTGAGAAAACTATAATTCACATTTTAGATGTATGGGCCCAACAGCTCATGGGCTCAATTTCTGGCTCTTGCCATACCTGTGAGGTGCCACCTAGTATAAATTACTTAGTTAGGAGACCTCTGTTTCCTGGTCTCCCCACGGGAGAGAACAGTACTTCCTCATAGAGCGATTAGAGGCAAGAGTGATGTTTATGTCAGACTTAGCCTGTGGTGTGCCACACAGCAAATTCCCAATAAACAGTGGCTGTGATTAATGAATGATGAACGAATAGACTTATGTTTGCAGTTACAAAAGCTAAAGACACAAAGCCTAGCGCTCTAGATGATGGCAGTTCAGGCTTCATACTCTATGGGTTCTGAGCTCTTACTTGTCTGGTTCAATTTATAGACTTCTCTGGTTTCCAAACCTTTGGTGCACATTTCTGTGCACGTGAGAGGTACCTGTACACCTGTATATATCTGTACGCACCTGTGTACAGGAGACTTTTGTGTAGTGTTTGGAGTCAGTTATTCCCAAATACACAGGGAATGTGGTTTAATCTTACCCGACAGGGAGTGTAGATTGGCTGGGGAAGCTACGGGCCTTAATCAGACTTTCGAGGTGGAAAGAGCCCTCCAGCCAGGAGAGCAGGGTGCCTACTTTGGCCCTTCTGGACACCATCCTGCCTCAACTCAGGGAGCCGAGCCACGTAATATAAGGTCACATATACTGTGTTTCAGATATCCTGCTATTCTAGAAAAGAAGTCAAAGGCAAGCTTGGATAGCTTTAAGCCTAAATTTTTCTCATTTGTGTAAAAGGGTCAGCCAAAGAGGTCCAAAAACTTTCTTGAAAAATAATAAACAACTTCCACTACTGCATACTGAGAACTTTATAGATCAGGCACCATTCTGAATGTTTTACAGGAAGTGTCTTATTTAATTTTCTTATTTAATTCCTTCAACCATCTTCCTAGAGCAGAATCATTATTAAGTTTTATGTTAGTCAGAGTTCTCCAGAGAAACAGAACCAACATGAGAGAGAGGAGAAGGAGAAAGAGAAAGAGACTGAGATTTATTATAGGAATGGGCTTACATGATGAAGAAGCTGAGAGGTCCCTTCATCGGCCATTTACAAGGTGGAGACCCAGAAATCTGGTGGTGTAACTCAGTCCAAAGGCATGACCGTCAAAGGGCCAATGTCGGTCTCAGTCTGAGGAAGAAGGTCCACGAAGCAGGAGTGTTAGGGTCCGAGGGCAGCAGAAGCAGAGAGTGAATTCGCCCTTTCCTCACCTGCGCACTCTCTTCAGGCCCTCAGTGGACTGGATGATGCCTACCTGCATGGGGAGGGTGATCTTCTTCACTCGGCCTAGTGAAGCAAATGCTACTGTCTTCCAAAGACACCTTCACAGGCATGAGCAGAAGTAATGTTTACCGGTGACCCGGGGCAGCCCCTTAGCCCAGCCAAGTTGACGAAGAAAAGTCACCATCATCTCAATCTGGGAAAGAGCAGAAGCAGCTGTGTTCCTAGAAAATGCATTGGTCTTGAAGGGAGCCATATAACCAATCCATGGCAGCCCATAAGGAAACCCAAACTTGAGTCCCAGGTCTGTCTAAAATAACAATAACAGGGACAAGTGATATTAATTCAACCGAGATTAAAAATAACTACTATAATTTAGTGAACAAATACTTTACATCAGCTACCAGTCTCAGCCGTTGAAAATTAACGTAACAAACCTTCACAGAAACTGCAACTCCAGGGTCTGATCAGCCTATATCTTGTATCTAAGTTGGCATTTACCAGCTGTGGGATTTTCAACAAGGCATTTAGGGTCTCTGTCTCTGTCTGTCTCTCTCTTCCAATTTTCCTCACTATAAAAATATAATTTGCTGTGAGAATTAAATGAGATAATGTGCAGTCAACGCTTACAGAGGACCTAGAAGGTGCAGGCCCCGACCAACGTTAACATTACTATTAGCCCTCTCTACGAGATGAAGAAACAAAGTCTCCTGGAGATGCGGATGAAATAGCTCATGCCCCATGACTGCAGTGTCCATCCTGTGGATCAGTTCTACCCTAAAGTCGGACGGCTCTTTCCACCTAACCAGTGACTCACACAAGGCCACACATCAGAAGAAACAAGGCAAAGTGTTTCAAATCCAGGGCCTCTTCCCGCATCCTAGGCCTGGGCTGTTGCAGGGTCAGGGCAGGATCCACTGCCCCGCTCACACGCTGCCTCCTTCTTGGGGTCTCCTCTCTTTGGAGGGATTATATCTATTATCAGTGACTGCAGAGAACGCACCTGTGTTAGCTCGGGGGGCCATAACAAAACACCAGAGACTGAGTGGCTTAAGCAACATAAGATTATTCTTCGTAGTTCTGGAGGCTAGAAGCCCAAGATCTAACTTCGGCATGGATGAGTTGTGGTGAGAGCCATCTTCCAGCTTGTAGATGGCTGCCTTTTCCCTGCTTCCTCACACAGTGGGGGAGGGGAGGGTGGAGCAAGCTCTCTGGAATTCCTACTTACTGGGCACTAATCCTGTCATGAGGGCTTCGCTCTCCCGGCCTCATCCAAATCTAATTACCTCCGGAAGACCACATTTCTAAATATATCACACTGGGGGTTAGGGCTTTAACGCTTGAATTTTGGGGAGACATCATTCAGTCCACACCTTCCTAATTAACTTAAGATGTTTTTTTCTGTTCCAATTCATCAGCGATAGTCTTATTGGCGGAGCACTTGTTTGCTGGGCACTGTACCCAAAGGACTATTTATTTATGCATTCATTATATTTATGATTTATACTTGGTCTGCTTTCAGAAAAAAAAAAAAGAAAAGATACCTTCTGAAAGTTTAAAACCATCCCAGGAAACACTGACAAGGACACATCCATTTGCAGGCTATGGAGGAGAGGGGAATCTTCCCGGTTGTTGTTTCCACTGGTCCGGTTGGTATCATGATTCACACGACAGTGGGCATCTCCCCCTACAGTCATGTTTTCACTCCCTCAGTCACCGTGGGAATGAAACCTCTCTGCCCTCCTGGGTTGTTGTTGCTGGGTTCAGTGCCTGACTCATCAGTTGGCTCTGGCCTTCAGGTGCCTCAGCAGAAGCAAAAGGCAGCATCTTTGTCCTAAGTGATGACCTGAAAAACTCATTTCTCCGTGTTCCTGAAATAAAAATAACGCTGATGATGGTAGCAACTTATCTCTACTGATTGCTGACTGTGTGACCAGCATGATTTCGTTTAATCCACCTGGCAGCCCTAAGAGAGCCATACTATTCCACCCCATTCTGCAGAAGTGGAAATTGAGGCTTAGCAAGGCTAGGTTTGTTGCTCAAAGTCACACGCAGCCAATACATTGGGGATTCATAAAGCGGAGCGCATTCTGGTCTCGACCAGATTGTTTTAATCTCCCGAAATGTTCTCTCCTACTGAGTTCCCCTAAACACCTTGGGTTAGCAACAGCGTATCTCATTGGCCAAGTTTTCCACATCATGGAGATGGGATGAATACACAGGGGGCAGGGAGGGCATGTCAGTCAACAGGAAAGACCCCACCATCACCAGTCTGGAGAATCAAGAGTGTAAAACACATTCCCAGACCCAAACCTCATTATTGACAGTATCAAAACTAATTGCAAGAGACAGCTACTGAAATGGCTGAGCAATTACAAATCCAATTTAATACATTCCCTCTGATTTTACTTGTCATGTACTAGAACTAGAGTCAGAACCTAAAAATCACAGCGAGGTTGGAAATGCTCATTAAGCAGAGGATCTCGAATAAAGTAAAAAAGATGAAATTCAATTATATTTTATAAGCATCACTAGGTAAGAGATGTCTGCAAAACACCATTTCCCTGTTCAATGTGTATTTCTCAAGGAAAACACATAAACTGCACTCCAGAAAGCATTCGGATTTAAGGAAAGGTGATGAACCATTTCCCTGGCACTTGTGCCCACACGTCTTGTGCATAAACAATTCTCATGAAGTATTAAATGCATATATTAAGATGAAGGAATTAAGACCGAGAACCCGTTTTCCAAGGAGACTGGCCTGCTTGTCACCAGCATGCCCTCATTTTCAAGGCCTGCTCCTGGTGTCCCCAGGGTCATCTCAGGTGGTTTCCAGTTGAGTTCTGGAACATTCCATGCACCTTTATAGTTATTTATACACATGTTGGATATTTACTCTTTAGAATCAGAAATGGAGCAGAACAGTGTGGTGGCTAAATACACAAGGTCTGAGATTATGTAGGCGTGGATTTAAAATTGGGGTCTGTGATCTTGACTCCAGCATCTCGCCTCTCTGTCCTGGGCCTCAGATCCAGAATGAATATGTGGATGACAGGCACTTCCTAGGGCTATTGTGAAGCTTATGAAAGCCATCTAAGAGAAAGAACTAACAGTGGGAACCTACCAACCAATATCATTTCTACTCCCATCACCACCACACACCTACTGCCATTACTAGTATTCTCACTACTGTTACAATTCCTTCTCCTCCTTCAACTCCCATCACTACAACCATCGCTATACCATTACAACAACGTTTACATTTTAATAAATTTAAAAAATATATCTTTTCTACTCTCTCTTGTGTTCTTTTACTCCTTCTGTTTAAAATGAGGAATAAAATTGTTTTTCCTGCCAAGTAGCTTGAGAATTCGAACTTCAATTTATTTGAGCAGATTCGTGTCAGTGTTGCTCTAAATAAAAGGTGCCAGTATGTTCTGCAGACATATTTTGTAAAAAAATGAAGTATGGGGCCCCTGGCTGGCTCCAATGGTGGAGAATGTAACTCTTTTTTTTTTTTTTTTAACAATTTATTGTCAAATTGGTTTCCATACAACACCCAGTGCTCATCCCAACAAGTGCCCTCCTCAGTGCCTGTCACTCTCTCTCCCTGCTCCCATACCCCCTTGACCCTCAATTTGTTCTTAGTATTTAAGAGTCTCTTATGTTTTGTCTCCTTCCCTCTCTGTGGCTTTTTTTTCCTCCTTCTTCCCCTCTCCCATGGTTTTCTGCTAAGTCTCTCAAAATCCACCTATGCGTGGAAACATATGGTATCTGTCTTTCTCTGACTAACTTATTTCACTTTAGCATAATACCCTCCAGTTCCATCCATGTTGCTACACATGGCCAGATTTCATTCTTTCTCATTGCTGTATAGTATTCCATTGTGTGTGTATATATATATATGCCACATTGTCTTTATCCATTCGTCAGTTGATGGACACAGTCTCTTTCCATGATTTGGCTATTGTCGAAAGTGCTGCTATGAACATTGGGGTACACGTGCCCCTATGCATCAGCAGTCCTGTGTCTCTTGGGTAGATTCCTAGCAGGGCTATTGCTGGGTCATAGGGTACTTATGTTTGCATTTTTTTGAGAAACCTCCACACCGTTTTCCAGAGGGGCTGCACTAGTTTGCGTTCCCACCAACAGTGTAGGAGGGTGCCTGCTTCTCCACATCCCTGTCAGCATCTATAGTTTCCTGATTTGTTCATTTTAGCCACTCTGACTGGTGTGAGGTGGTATCTCAGTGTGGTTTTGATTTGTATTTCCCTGATGATGAGTGACACTAAACATCGTTTCATGTGTCTGTTGGCCATCTGGATGTCTTCTTTGGAGAAGTGTCTATTCATATCTTCCACCTATTTCTTCACTGGATTATTCGTTTTTCAGGTGTAGAGTTTGGTAAGTTCTTTAAAGATTTTAGATACTAGTCCTTTATCCGATATATCATTTGTGACTATCCTTCCCTATTCTGTCGGTTGTCTATTAGTTTTGTTGGTTGTTTCCTTTGCCGTGCAGAAGCTTTTTATCTTGATGAGGTCCCAATAGTTCACTTTTGCTTTTACTTCCCTTGCCTTTGGAGATACGTTGAGCAAGAAATTGGTGCAGCCTAGGTCAAAGAGGTTTTTTCCTGCTTTCTCCTCTAGGATTTTGATGGTTTCCTATCTCACATTCAGGTCCTTCGTCCATTTAGAGTTTCTTTTTGTGAGTTGTGAAAGAAAGTGGTCTAATTTCATTCTTGTGCATGTAGCTGTCTAGTTCTCCCAGCACCATTTGTTAAAGAGGCTGTCTTTTTTCCATTGGATACTTTTCCCTGCTTTGTCAAAGATTAGTTGGCCATATGCTTGTGGGTCTATTTCTGGGTCCTCTATTCTATTCCATTGGTCTGTGTCTGTTTTTGTGCCAATACCATACTGTCTTGATTATTACCGCTTTGTAGCAGAGGTTAAAGTCTGGGATTGTGATGCCTTCTGCCTTGGTTTTCTTCTTCAATATTACTTTGGCAATTTAGGGTCTTTTGTGGTTCCTTACAAATTTTCGGATTGTTTGCTCTAGCTTTGAGAAGAATGCTGGTGCAATTTTGATTGGGATTGCATTGAATGTATAGGTCACTTTGGGTAGTTACTGCCATTTTAACAATATTTATTCTTCCAATCCGTGAGCATGGGATGTTTTTCCATTTCCTTGTGTCTTCCTCAATTTCCTTCATAAGATTTTTATAGTTTTCAGTGTAGAGATCTTTTATATCTTTGGTTAGGTTTATTCCTAGGTATTTTATGGTTTTTGGTACAATCGTGAATGGGATTAGCTTCTTTATTTCTCTTTCTGTTGCTTCATTTTTGGTGTATAGAAAGCCACCGATTTCTGTACATTGATTTTATACCCTGCAACTTTGCTGAATTCATGGATCAGTTCTAGTAGGCTTTTGGTGGATTCCTTTGGGTTTTCCATGTAAAGTATCATGTCGTCTGGGAAAAGTGAAAGTTTGACTTCATCCTTGCCAATCCTGATGACTTTTATTTTGTTTTCTTGTCTGATTGCTGATGCTAGGACCTCCAACACTATGTTAAATAGCAGTGGTGAGAGTGGACATCCCTGTTGTGTTCCTGATCTCAAGGGGAAGGCTCTCAGTTTTTCCCCATGAAGATGATATTAGCTGTGGGCTTTTCATAAATGGCTGGAACGTGTAACTCTTAATCTCGGGGTCTTAAGTTCAATATGGGTTATACATAAATTCCTATTTCAGCTCATGTCCTACCCTCCTTCCCAAAGCCTTTGGCTCACATTGATGTTTCCCTTATCTGAAACAGCTCTCATCATAGTCTCTAGTTCTTTCATGCTTGTGAGAGTAATCTCCCCAATTAATAAGCTTCCTGCAGTCAGACTTTAGTACCATAAACATAGCAGGCATTCCAAAAATACTAATCTTTGAAGATGGTACTCAAAAAAACCAAGATTCCTAATCATATAAAGATATTTAATTGCTCAAGGGTGCCTGGATGGCTCAGTCGGTTAAACGTCTGACTTCGGCTCAAGTCATGATCTTGTGGTTCATGAGTTCGAGCCGCACCTCAGGCTTTACACTGACAACTCAGAGCCTGGAGCCTGCCTCTAATTCTGTGTCTCCCTCTCTCTCTGCCCCTCCCTGCTCACATTCTGTCTCACTCTCTCTCTCTCTCTCTCAAAAATAAACATTAAAAAAAGTTTTGTTTTGTTTTGTTTTTAAAGAGATTTAATTGCTCATGTAACCCAGAGTCCTGGATTAGGACAGGGACAGCTGAATTCAGGAGCTCAAAAGACATCCTTGGGGTTGTATCTCTTGAATCTGCTTCCCTCTCTGATGTTTTCCGGTGGATTCATCACTGGTGCTCACATCCTCACAGCAACAAATCCAGAAGAAAATAGACTGCCCTTCTCCAGCCACACCTACTCTGTGTGTCCCAGAGGAGGTAGCTGTGCAGTGAACAAGCTTCAGTCATGTGTCCACCCTGGACCTCCAAGTAGGTGGTCAGCCCCATCCAACCACCTGAGCCAAGTAAGAGGAGAAAATGTTTCTCCAAAAAATTTTGGAATAAGAGAAATGGGCTGTAGATGGGGAAAAGCCTTTATAAAGATCTGTCTTGTCTTGTGTAACTACCTTAGCTCTAAAAACAGTAAAAACAAACAAACAAAATAGCAGACACTCCATATCAATTTTGAGATTGATAGATTTTTGTGCATAGGCCCTCTGATCTAAATCCTAATTTGTTTTTCCTTCTGCTTGACTGATACTTTGTGGCCAGATCCTAAAAATTTGGAAACGGTTCACTCACAATCAACATCATTACAAAGTTCAGATTAATTCAGGGGTGGTGAGTCCACAAATGACTAGTGTCATCTTCTCTCCTTAGTATACTGTTGCTTTTCCCCCATGCCCTCTAGGGAATAATCCCTCCATCCCCTGGACTTCTGCTTTATTTAGCTCACATACTTGCTAGGGCACTCACCATATGGTTCTTTGCTCTTATGTATATTAGGCAAGATTGCTTAAAGGATAAAAATCCCAATTCAAAAAGGCTTCAGAAAATAATTTCCAGCTCACGAAACTGAACAGTTTGGGGATAGTTCTTCTTCAGAAATGGTTTAATTCAGGGTTCATATGATGTCAACAGGATAGGTTTTTCTCTGCTGGTTGACCTCATTTTTATTATTGACTACATCATCGGTTCTACTGCTCTAAAGCAGCTACCGAAGCTCCAGCCATTGTCTCTTGTTTACCTCTAATGGAAAGAGGGAGAAGCCCTTTTTCATCATTCTCATGGTAATTCCATTGCTTTGCGTCAGCATTGGTTGGGGCTTATGCTTCTTACTGAGTCAGTCACTGCCCAAAGCAATGGGGCTCCTGATCACCTGAGGTCTAGGTCACAGGCTCCATCCCAGAACTAGGTGTGGAGTAACAATCCAGTCTAAAAATGAGGAAAGGATCATTCTCAGAGGAATATCCAACCTGGGAAGAGGAAGAAAATTGTATACACGGGCCACAGAAACAACAAATGTGAAGTCTGATTCTCCCTTTGGATAATGCATTGATTCATGCTCTGGACAGCAATGCCTCCTATTGTGAGGGACCCATGCTGACAGTGTGCTTAATAATTGTTTATTAGAGGGAAGGAGGAAGATACGGCTGGGCGAAGCCCTAATTAGATATTCCTGATGTTTCATAATGCTTTGGTCAGGACCATCCTCCTTGGGAAAGCATATTTGAAATGGGATTTGGAATCTGGATATTCAAAGTTACTCATCAATTTGATTAGCTCTAGCCTGTGCCAACTAAAAGTTTTCCACAAATATTAGCTGTTTGCTCCCCTTACTTGAAATACTTTTGGTAAAAGCACCAGGGAAAAAAATAATTCATGTCTTAATGAGGCCAAACCCTTAACTTCTGGCCCCTGGAATTACAAAGTGGGCCCTGGAGTCATATGATGGGAGAACTATTGCCCATTTGGGAAAGAATTTTGAATCACCACTGACAGAATCAGTAAACTGATTTAGAAGCA